>OY283150.1:30000000-35000000 GCA_958299815.1 Sarcophaga carnaria
AAACTCTAGAATATTGACTTTGTTTTCTAGTGGTCTGTACAATTTTTTTTTTTAGAAGCTTTATGCTTTAGAAAAGAGGTCAAGTGATTGTGCATTTGAAAACCTTCATATTTTGTCACAGAAAGCAATCTAAATCGATTTAGATTGCGGCACATAGATGGACAAATTCAACTTAAACTTATTGTCAGTGCAAATTTCGTTTTCTTTGATTGAACATTTCAATTTCATCAGCAAGGGTACACTTATAAAAATTTAAAAACTTTAAGAATATTTTTAAAAAGTTGCCTCATCAGTTCATTTTCAGCTAGCCCGCAGTGAAAAGAGCCTTTTAGTTATAATATGGTTTAAAAATGTCGATGAGATTCTATTATTAACATGCAATAGATTCGCATATTGATGCAGAAATTTCAAAACTAAAAGTCATTTCACTACTTCAAGATAAGATTTAAGATATCCGAAGTGAAATTTATTGTTATAAATTTTAGAAAAAAAAATTTAAAAAATTAAAAATTTTTATTAAAATTAGAAACAAAATGTTTTAATAATTACAGTTTAAAATAACCCACCGACAGAGACATACCAAGATACTTAAATACTAGTGTTTGTACAAATACGACAATATAAACAGATTTTGTGTACTGTTGATGCCATAATCATCATTACGCTTCATTTGTTAAATGGCAATAATAAATGCAAACAATCAAATGAAAGCAGGACTTTCATTCAGTTGTGTTCAGTCATTTACCGCCAGCCAGCATATCATCATTAAACTATGCCTGCAAATATGCATGTGTTAAGCATGTAAATGTGCATATACTGTACATATGTATGTATTGCACATCACAGTATGTGAATGTGTTGATATAAGTTGATAGGTAGGTAGGTGAGCGTGTGTGTCTGTTTAAATCATTTGGTCATGCTTGTGCATGTTAAAAATCATGCATTAAGTATTAAACAGTAGTAAGAAAGGATATTCATTTATTTATATTGATACATACATACATATACACCATACATATACATACATGTACACCATATATTTGTATGTATACATACATATGAAGAGAAGAGCATGAAATACATTCATGACATTCGTTGGCCTGTATAAATATTGCACACAGTTTTGCACTGTTTTACAATTAAACTGAGCATAAAGAGCCATCAATTTTTACATGTATTTGAATATATCTATACACATGCCCGTACACATATACATACACATTTTAAAGAACATAAAATACATGTCATAGAACACCCATGTCCAACAATGTATTTGAATTTCTACCATGGGTGCGGGTGCTGGCTACTGGTGCTGATTACAACAATAATGATGAGTACACACAAACAAATGACAATAATGACGATGGCGATGGTCATGATGAATACAATTTTATATACTTTACAAACGAATAATTTTCATGGTTTTTTTTTAATTTTCCTTCTTGTTTAACCTTAAATTACTGCCCAGTTATTTCAGTGCATTTTGGTACATGTATGTGGGTGCTGCAAAGCTCTTTTTTAAGGCATGATGCGTTGACGGTTACAATAACTTCAGCAGAAAATATAGTTTTTTTTTCTTTTGTTACGACAAATGACCAACAGTAACCAGTGAAATGTAAATTTAAGTTATATTTGTACTAAAAATTAATCGCTTTAAATGTGAAAACAATACAAATTGCAAGCATAACTTTCACTTTTTTTTACTACTCTTCTCTTCCATTGTTCTGAAATTCTCATAAAATACCACACTACATTTGCCACAATATTGGTGCACAGACATAGTTTGTTCCCATAGTTATTTTCAAAATTAAACAGATTTTCAAATGTATACCACCACAGAAATAAAAGTAAAACGTTATTATAATTTGAATAAGCCAATCACATGACAATTATAAGACTACAGTAAATAAAAAAAAAATTGTTTTGCTTAAGAAAGCTGTAACACACTTTGCTTAAACCAACCCAAGAGAAAAATTATAAAAAATTGTATTTTTCAAAGATCTCCTAAGGCTATGAAAAGTTGAAAACTGTGGGAAATGCCAATAAATCTCTATGGCAACTGTTTTAAATATAGTGTAATAACAACTAAAGGGTCCGCCAAATAACTTTTTTTTTGAAAATGCTTTAAAAAAACCACTGAATATTTTCTCAAATTTCTTTTTTCATTTGAAAGTACAATCCTTCCGGTTAATAATGGGAAATAATTTCATTCAAATGGCTACCCCGGCTGGCCATGCAGTAGACTACACGATCGGTCCAATTACGTCCCCTTAACAAAATTAATCGCCAGAACACTTAACAGAGCGGGTTTTGATAGTAAATTTTTTCCGACATAATAGATTTTAAAATCCACTAAGTGTTCTTTTGCGGGAATAAATTGTGATTTTAATCAGAAATATTAATCATGTTTCTTGTTTTTCTTTCCTAGCCTTAGATTGATTGTTTAACAGAGTTCTGTTAGTAACATAAGAGAGCTCTATTAACTGAAATGGTTTGCATCCAGAGTTTGAGATTTTAAAATTTACACACAACAACTTCATTTTAGTTTAAAGGTATAATTTTGATGTTCAGACACAAAGCAAAAACAAAATAAAAATTACCAATAGATATACATACATATGTACGTAAATTTGATGTGTCGCCATGCAGCATTACATCAATAGCTTATGGACTCTTCGTGTTTTCATAGATTTATTAATGGAAATATACTTTCAACGCATCATCGAAATTTAAGGAAATTTATCACATGCTTTTTTTTTTGTACAAACAAAAATTTAAAAGGTATCCCACAATATTATTTTTTTTTTATAAAATGTTGCTGTATTACAGTTTTATTTAAAGCCCAATTGAGGAATTGTCTGCAATCTCTAAGCAATTTCAAATGATTGCATGCAACAATCAATATTAAATAACAAATAATGTTAAGAGCAGCATGTTTTGGGCGATTTTAATTGAAAGTGGAATATACTCAACGAAAAATGTTTGTAAAAGTCTGGTAAAAAAAAATTCATTTAAATTCAAATGTAATTGGAAAAAAAGAATACGAAATGAAAAAGAAAAAATTTGGGGGAAAACAATGCTCATTTATTTAAATTTTTATTTTTAATTCAATTGTTTATGTTGCTGGATTTGAGTGCGCCACTTTTAAATTTACTGCCTTGGTTTTTGTGAGGGTAAACTATGTTCACTTACTTGTTTAAACAATTATGTTGTATTGCAGAGCGTGGGAATATTTTCCACAATTTTTTATTTTTTTTTTCCTTCCTTAGCATACAACTTTTTCTTATAATTCGGCAAAGCATTTCACATTTAATTTAAACAATAGTTTTTCTTTCGCTTTCTTTTTTCTTTCCCTTTTTGCATAATAAATTCATTATTTATTGTTAGCAGACCTGTTTTTATTTGGGAATTTTACTTTCTATTTGTAACATACAAAAAAAAATTAACATAAAAATAATGGAATTGGTTGTTTTCAAAATTTTACTGCATTTTATTTTTATTTTTTAATTTTAAAAAATAAATTTTATAAATATTTTCATGTTTTGTACTCGGTTTAATGGCAAATAAAGATACAATTCATAGTTGGGTGTCGTCTACCAAATCAAATAACATAAGAATTTATGTTGTATAAAATATTTACACAATTCCACTAGGTAAACTATATCGGTAAAATCTATTTACATATAAATTCAATACCGGCCTTAGTCGCAAAGGCTAAAAAGGAATTCTATAGAATTAGCAGTTAAACTACATAGAAATTAAAGCTTAAAGAACAGTGCCACTATGGTATGGTATTCCTTGTAGACGAAACTAATCGCTAATTACTAAGCCATTGAATGCGTATATTATTGCCAATTTTGCATACAAACTGGCAATCTAGGTATTTGCATTTGCCAGAGGGATAAGCTCAATGCTCTCACGACCCTCTATTTAAGGTAAATGTGATGAATACCTGACATTACCTCTTTAAACGATTATATAGCTGCCCACCTAACCATAATGTTTCGATTACACATTACTTAGTCTCACTTGTAGTCGACGTAGTCTAGTAGGTAATGTATTACAAGCTTCTCACCACCACTTACGTTGTGTGTGTTAATTTTTACACATAAATGGCGAGACCTACAGTTTAAAGCTACAGATTTATTGAAATACTTTTCCATGGCAATTTTATTTACTGTCAGAGTTTTTGCCAGAAATCTGCTGAGAGGAAGTCGCCGAAGAAAAATTTTTTTATATTACGTTGTCTGACCGGGGATTTGAACCTGGGCTTCGCGTCTAATAAGCCAACACATTATCTACTAGTCTACGACGTATTTTAAGGCCCTGTTTAAAGTAGTATTTATAATCAAATCTTTAATAATTGGCATCCCGGAAATATTAGGTCAAACAGAAAGTGAAAGCGTAACTTTTGAGAATCTTTGAAATGAGGCGTGTTAAACGCATGCTTCAGAAATGATATGACATTGGTTAGCTTTCTAAGGGCCATTATTACAACTTGCCGTTAACACAAGGGAGGCTTTTAACTGGCAGATAAATTGTTTTTCATTATTATAAGTGGACAATAAGGCAGAAGTAAGTGTTAAGCTAAAGGGAGGACACCCTACCGATAACTTTTAAAGTTAAGTTTATGTCTGAACTTGTCATATTACATATTATTTTCAATATAGCAAGTTTAAATATAAACAAAATAAGCAAATACAAAAAATACGAAGCCCGTCGTTGCCACTGCGTTAAAAAAATTGCTTAATTGAGCAGTGTTATCGACATTGCTCTGGCACTGCCATATTTTTAAATTATGATAAATTTTATTTTATCTGTGGGTTGTAATAACGAAAACAAGTTAAAAGTGACTTTAAAGTTCACTTTAGCTAAAGTTACCTTTAGCTAAACCCAACTTTAACGGCAAGTTGTAAAAATGGCCCTAAAAGTGATTACAAACATATTGGCCATTATGTATAGAATGAAGCGAAGAATATAACATATGAAAACTGTTGTGACCCGTGTATGAAATATAGAAATTGCAAATTAAAGAGAATTAGAAGTATTTTGAGACACAGAAGTAGATTCAGCATAAAGCAGGCACTCAGATATAAGAGATGGATTGAAAACTGAAGATGCAAAGGAGAATAAGGATGAACTAACCAAAGTAAATGCTTTATTATCCGTTTATAGAACTGCATTTATCTTCATTTTTTTAATAAATAATTTCCAATTTATTTTATAAATCTTATTGTGTGTTTAAAACCATTACTACACTACCACTAGAATATTATAATAAAATATTCTTTTTATTATTTTCAAATATTCAAAAAGTAAACGAAAGCACTTTTAAGCGTTCTATTTCTTTGATAAGTACAATAATTAAATAAAACTTTTTAAATCATTATTAACATATTTTCTTGCCATCAAATCTATTTTTTTACGCCCAACACCCCCGCCCTTACCCAACTAGATAATAAGAAAGAGTGAAGGAAGAAAATTAGCCAAGCTTTTAATTATAAAAATTAAATTATACACTTGAAAAACAGAAAAGAAAATAAAATAAACAACGCGAACAAAAGATGATGACTGCTTAAAAATACCTCTTTAACACCCTCATTAATTATTAAACACGTTAAAATGAATAGAAAACCAAAAAGGGGGAAAAAATAAAGAAAATAGAAACCAGAAAAGCTAAAAGGGGAAGGAAGAAAGCGTATACTTAACGCTGTGTTCTATTTGGAAAAGGATATTTAAAAAAAAATTTTTTTTTTTGGTTGGGTTCTGCTACGTTAATGATTTAACATAACAACATTTGCTCAAAAGGGTAAAATAGATCTCAACTTGCCGTGAACAGTGGAAACAAACTTGACAACAAGCAAGTGATTAAGGAAAGACAAAAAAGGTTTACTTAAGTGTTGGCAATTATCTTTAAAAAAAAAACATTTTTAAGGGACATTATTACTTGGCTAAGGGCTATAAAAGACACAAATTAGCTGTATTCTATCTACAATGGTGTACAGCATTATATCAACATTAAACACATTTTCTTGGTTTTGTAATCTTTGGTTAACCAAAAATTTTCTTTATTATTTAAATTGTCTTTACAAAAAAAGAAAATATCATTTATAGTTTACACTTGAAGAAATTAAGTGCCCGGATGATAATATGGCATATCATTTTGAAATAAACTCTTTTTTTCAAATTATTTATCTGAGATTCCCTGAATTCCAATTTATTTTATTGTTGATTTTATATAATTTTTCTTTTTATTTAATTCTTTACATTGTAATTTAAATAGCAAAAAAAAACTTAATTTTCACTTACTTTTCTTTTTTTCTGTGCCTGAGGGTATACAGTAGTAAAGAGTAAAATTTATACCATATTTTTAAGAAAAAAAATTTCTTTGTTTAAAATTTTTTATATTTTTTTGCTTTTTATCTGGCTGTGGGTTTTATTGTTTAACCAAAAATCGTTTATAAAAATAAGCGCAGAGTAAATGAAAACATAAAGTTTATGCAGTTAAAAATTTTATTGCTTTTGAACCGCCGAGCAACAAAAGGACAAACGAGAAAAAAACCAGAATATTAAAATTATTTGTTTATGGCTTAATAATCGTAGAAAATAATAATTTTAAGTTGCTTTTTTATGAGCTGGCTAAACTCCATAACTTTATGATTTAAAAAAAGCAAGAAATTGCAAAAAAAAAATTATTGCATACTTTTAAGGGTTTACCAGTTCATAGAAGAAACTAAAAAACAATTGCATATTTTATGGCATTTATTTACTTACTACCTTAAATATTTTGAATTTTATTGTGTTTAATTAAATTAATAATCGTATGCTGAAATACAATAATGGCTGTGGTGATTGAATATTTTTTTCGTTATATGATTTGATTTTGGTTTTGGGTTTGTTGTTTCACTCTGTGCGAAATATATTTAAAATGTTACGTTCTATGTTTTTTGTTTTATTTTATATACTTTCAGCTGCATCTCAAAATTGGTAGCAACTGTGCAAAGATAATTACAAAACAACACTCTCTTAGCTATAAGCCTTCTTCTACACCATGAATCTCCCTAACACTAACAGCAGAACTGTGCTGTCGGCAATCTCTACAACCAAACTCATATACTTCTTTTGTTTGCTAATGCTTACTTCATATATGCCGCTATCGAGAGCTGCATCTTCGAAGAACTTACGCGAAGAGTGCAAGGAATTAGCGGCGAAATCGCAGTGCCAATGCATACCCATAATGTCCGATATTCATATTGATTGTCCCGTCAATGATCCCAAATTAAGCATTAAAATACGTGCTGGCGATCATGTTATGATAGAGTGCTACAATATCAACTATAAAGACTATAAATTGTTGCCTAATATGGCAATTGGCAATACATCACAGGTACAAATTAAAGGTTGCCCCTTACCAGGACATTTATCGATAGCCAGTATACCCCAGCAGCTGGGCGTAAAACAATACACCACGCTATTATTCGACAACAATAATGACTTGGGCACGAATGTAACCCGTGACCACTTAAGTGATTTACATGGCTTGCGTCGTTTGCGTTTTAGCACTTCACGTTTGTTGCATATGCCCCAGGATCTGTTCTACGATTACTCTTTAAGAAACCTTACTTGGCTGGATTTACGTTCAAACAATGTAGATTTACCCGTGGATATATTTTCGAAATTGGAAAATCTCCATTACATAGAACTGGGCTTTAATGGTTTAAAGTCTTTGCCTGAAGGCATTTTCCGTAATCAGCACAAGCTGCATGTACTGAATTTATGGAGCAATGAACTGCGTAATCTAAGCAAAAATATATTTGAAGGCGCTACATCCATAACGGATTTGGATTTAAGTAACAATGGCATTGAAACCTTCAGACCAGATGTCTTTGAACTGTTAACTAATCTCACGACCATCAGTTTAAATGCCAATCGCTTTAAAGCCTTGCCTGAAGATCTTTTCAAAAGGAATCGTAATTTGTCGCAAGTAAAACTAATGCATAATCGCGTACCTTTAAGGAGTCTACCAGCAGAGTTTTTTGCCCATCTACCCGAATTGAAAGATGTGCGCCTCACTTGCGACTTGGAATCACTGCCGGGTGACTTATTCAAAAACTCTTCAAATATCGCTACCATATCCATAACAGGCAATAAGTTAAGCAATCTGCCCGAGGGTCTATTCGAAAGTCTACATAACTTAATAGATTTAGATCTATCACAGAACTATTTAACCCTATTGCCCGAGGAATTATTTCGAAATACACGTAAATTGGTCAACTTGAATTTGTCCAAAAACCAGTTGACCGAAATTCAAGGGTAAGTTAAACAGTCGAGCATTTTACTCTGAATTTTACACTCCTATGTTTTAGGCTTGTTATTGAAACAAAAAAAAATTAAATTTCTGATTTTGTTTTTTCAGGAATCTCTTCTCAGCTGTAACGAATCTCAAGACATTGGATCTCAGCAATAATAGGCTCACTACCATTAACCCAAATGCCTTTGCTAGCACCGAAAATATAGAGGAAATCAATTTGGAAAACAATCAACTGACTCTGATAGAACCCTACAGTAATGTTATGGAAAATATTGATAAAGGCCTGGGCTCACCGTTCCGTTCTCTCACGAATTTGCGCAAACTTAATTTACGCAATAACTCCATAACGTATATCTATCGGGACTGGAAATTCCATTTGCTCAACTTGGAAGAGTTGGATTTGAGTTATAATAACATCTCCGCTATAGACGAAAATGATTTTGAGTTCTTAACCAGGAATGAATTAAAATTGAATTTGACTCACAACCAATTGAGATTGGTGAGCTTACTTGGCATACAGACTTTGGGAATCAACAAAAAGATAACAATTGATTTGAATAATAATCCGATACAGTGTGATTGTGTCATACTGAGCTTTGTGCAATATCTGCAGGGTGAAAAAGCCCAGGAGCTAGAGAAACATATTGTATTGGATGCCAGTAATCTGTCATGTAATCATCCGGAGAATTTAAAAGACAAGCCTGTAAAATATGTAAACCCTATGGATTTATTGTGCCCGCTCGATCATGAACACACGAAACCTAAACGTTGTCCTAGAGGCTGCAACTGTTGGGTTAGGACTTTGGACAAGGTGCTAATGGTGAATTGTTCGAATAGTAACTTTACGAAAGTACCCGGACTACCCAGAATTGAACAACTAAGCGGCACTGAATTATATTTGGAAAACAACGAGCTAATGAAACTACCTCTGGCTGAAACGCCCGGTTATGCGAAAGTCACCAAACTTTACATAGCCGGTAACAATTTGACTAGCTTAGACAGCAACCATTTGCCTGCACAATTAGTTGAGTTGGATGTACGGCACAATCAACTGGAATACATTAATACGACAACCATAAACTTTTTAAACAATAGTCGCAGCTTACACGCACTATATTTGTCAGAGAATCCCTGGATGTGTACATGTGAGGCAAAACCTTTATTAATGTTTGCGCAAACCAAATACAATTTGATTAAAGATTTCTCTAAAATGACTTGTTCGAATTTTATGGAGCCTAGATATTTCAGTGAACTGTCCATTAATGATATATGCTCCGAAAATGAACTGTACATAGCAGTGAGTATAGCTATTTCCATGGTGGGTCTATTAGTAGGCTGCTTAGCGGCCTTGTACTATAAATATCAAAAGGAAATTAAAATTTGGCTATATGCCCACAATATGTGCCTTTGGTTTGTTACAGAAAAAGAACTGGACAAAGATAAGAAATATGATGCCTTCATATCGTATTCGCACAAGGATGAACAGTTCATAGCTGACTATTTAGTGCCCCAATTAGAAAATGGTACACCACCATTTAAGTTGTGTGTTCATGTGCGCGATTGGATGGTGGGTGAATGTATACCGGATCAAATTGTTCGATCCATAGAGGATTCAAGAAGAACTATTGTTGTGCTATCACAAAATTTCATTGAATCCATGTGGTCAAAAATGGAATTTAATGCTGCCCATCAGGCTTCACTCAATGAGGGCCGAGCAAGAGTTATAGTGATATTATACGGTGATATAGATGTGGAGAATTTAGATTCGGATTTGAAATCATATCTCAAAATGAATACCTATCTGAAATGGGGTGATCCATGGTTCTGGAGTAAATTGCGCTATGCAATGCCACATGCTGGAAATGCAGATCTTAAGGGATTAGTGAAAACCTCTTTGAAAGGTTCAACCGATGACAAATTGGAATTGATTAAACCCTCACCGGTAACACCTACACTAACAACACCACCCGGCGAAACAACAAAGAATCCTTTAGTGGCTCATCTGAATGGTGTAGGTGCTCCGCAGACAGCGGTAATGTTTGCCAATGGCAAGACACCAAGCTATTATACGAACGGTAAAACTACAGCCAATTGTCATATCAATGGTGCTTTCATTATCAATACAAATGCCAAACAGAGCGATGTATAGAATTGGGAGAAGGCGGAAATGTTTCAATTCGATGATGTACTCTATCGATGAAACATTCAAGCGCTTAAACAACAACCACTACCACCATCATTAAATCAAGATTAACAACAACAATATTATGGATCTATAATATGAAAACCAATTAAAGAAAAATATATAAGTATACATATGTATGTATATCTATACAGTATACAACACAAACAACAACAACAATATCAGACTGAAGGGACTAAAAGTGCATTGGAAAGCCTAAAAACTAAACAACAGCACAGCATACAATCAATAAAAAAAATTTTTAATTTTGTTTTCATTTAAAAAGACAAAAACAGAAACGTTTCGAGATGTTTTAAGCTTTTCATTAGCTTTACTTTCAACCTAGGTTAGGCTAGGCTTTTAAGGTTTTAACAATTAAAGCTTTTTCTATTTCACAAGTACAATTCAAAGAGCTTTCGTTAGTTTTAGTTTGTTTTTTAAAATCTTTCTTAAAAAACAGTTTTAAATGCAATTGGCAACTTAATTTTATTGATTATCGCTTAGCAATTCGATTATATTTTAAAATTTTTCGCATTCTTTTGAAAGAAGCATAAATAAAATACAAGTTTTTTATAGACTGCCAGTTGGGGGGTCCCTATATTACAAAAATTGTTTTTTGTTTGTATGTTTTTTATTTTTTATATAAGAGAGACACTCGCTTAACTTCAAAGCTCAAATTTAAGTTTTTAGTTTGTAAGATTTTTTTATTTTTATATAAATAAAATTCAATTAATTTTAAGTTCAATTATAATAAGAACATGAAACCAAGAATCTTATAATTTTTTTTAAGGAATTTTGAATCTCATTGAAAAGGTAACAGAAGAAAAACAAAACACTCGAATGGTTCAAATTTATAGATCATAAATAGAAGTAAAGAGAAAAGAATAAATAAATAACAAATAAAAAAAGAAAATATTAAGAAAAACAAAAAAGATTGCCTTCTATGTGTAAACATAAAATATTTTATATAAGAATACATTTTTAAAAACAAAAATAAAATATTAAAAAAAAATATGTAAGAAATAATATTAAATTTAATTTAAATTTATAGATAAACTAGAAACAAAACATAAGCAATGTATATAAAATTTTCATACCTTGTTCGTCAAATAATTTCAGTTTTTATTACGACAACAATTAATTTCCAAATTTTTTTTCACATTTTCTTGTAGCTATTTCCGTAGCTAAATATTTAAAACAAATTTTTTTTTTATTACAAAATTTCCTCTACTTTTTTTTTAAGTGTAAAACATACGATATTTTCTTATAAATATCGATATAATCTCATTCTATAATATTGAAAATCCGTATCGCTTAATGAAAGTTATAATAATTTTTTATATAGGAAATTTTATGTATCTATATGGTATAAGTATGTATTTGTATAAATTTTCAATGTATGTATGTATTTAAAATTATTTGTACTCTCTTACTCATATTCATATGCTCCATCATTTCCATAAAACAAACATTCACTCACAATCGATAAACAAAATATAAAAGAAAAAAAACACCCGAATAAAAATTATAAAAACTCACAATACTTTATAATATTGAGAAACAAAAACAAAAATAAAACAAAACAGAAATTAAAAAAAATGCTGATATTTAGTATAATTATGTCGATTTATGTAAAATTAATGTTAAATTTTGAAGTAAATTAAAAAACAACAACAACAACAAACAGAAACCTTTAATTTAAGATATAATAAAATTATTATGAATTATTATTACGATTATTATGATTATTGTAATAAAAATAAAAATTAATAAATAAGCGAAAAACAAAAACAAAAGAAAATAAATAAACAAACAATGTATATTTTAAAAATAATTAATTAGAATTCATAATTAATCAATTTCTAAGGGCCACTACTACAACTTGCCGTTAAAGTTGAGTTTAGTTAAGGATAACTTTAGCTAAAGTGAACTTTAAAATCACCTTTAACTTCTTTTCGTTATTATAACCTAATGATAATTTATAAAGATAACTTTTTCAAAAATATGGCAGTGCCGGAGCAATGTCGATAAAACTGCTCAATTAAACTAGAGTTTTTTAAACACAGTGGCAACGACGGGCTTCGTTTTTTTTTATTTGTTCATTATGTTTATATTTAAAGTTGCCTTTATTGAAAATTATATTATATATATGGCAAGTTCAAACATAAACTTAACTTTAAAAGTTAAAGGCAGGATGGTACTCCCTTTAGCTTAACGCTCACTTCTATCTTATATTACTTATAATAACGAAAAACAATTTATCTGCCCATTAAAATCCTTCCTTTACTTAACGACAAGTTGTAATAATGGCCCTAAATGTTGTTAAAGATTAGATTAATTTTCTAAGTGCTTGGATTTTGAAAACACACTTACGAAAGTGAATGAAACATTTACTTGGGGTTGAAATATAAAAATGTATGCCCGTCATATATTTTTAAAAGACTATTTCATGTCTGAACGTGAGCCTCAATTTGGGCATAAGTTTTCCAGTATTTCGACCACTATAATATTTTAGAGCTAAAATTGTGATGGACTTTTCCCTATACATGAAAAATTTAACGTATCCACACAAATACGAATACGTATCCACACAAATACGATAGATTAGAAGGATCAGAGTGCATATTCATGACGGTTTATAGACCTCTCCAAAAAGTGAAACTAATTGCTAGCAAAAACGCATCTCAATAAGTTCATGGTGTCATCTGCCGAGCGGCAGTTTTCACCGTCTTGTTAAAATCATAAGTTAATCCAATCCAATTCTTTCATTTTGGGTAAAAAGAAAAATGGACTGAGGTCCATACAGCGAATTTTTCATAGCGCTTTCTTCTGGCTGCTCTTTACTCCATATTAAGCAATTTCAACCCACACATATGTATGTCAACAGCAGAACAATTATACTTATGCATGTAACAGCAAATATATTTGGGTATACAAAATATATTTTATATGGGGATTCACACGTTTCGAACCATATTTCAATTTTGTTTGCATTTGTATTGCGTGTGCATGTCCTTTGATTTGTTTTTATGCATTAATACATGCATAAAAAAACGAGAGTTTTAGTAAACACTTGATTGAACTGCGTTCTGATCTGACAAGCAATTAAAAAAATAAAAGTTTAGCACACTAAATAGTAGTATTAGCAGATAGTGAATGGCTTACTCTGTGACAAAGCATATTCGGCAAAGGCTTCAAGAGTTGTGATGCAGAGGAAAGCAAACCTGATGTAACTTCAGTTATCGGAGTGTAACTAGGGAGAACAGATTATTTAACGAACAGACTAGACTATGTAAGGAACAGTCTATGTAGGGAACAGTCTATGTAAGGAGCAGACTATGAAAGGAACAAATTATGTAGGAAACAGACTATGTAAAGAACAGACTAGACTATGTAAGGCACAGACTATGTAAGAACGGACTATGTATGGATCAGACTATGTAAGGAACAGTTTATGTAAGGAACAGTCTATATAAGGAACAGACTATATACATATGTAAGCAAAAAATGAACAATTTGAAGAGTCTTAACATCATATATGTATGTACTGCTATATTCCGCACTCCTAACTTTTTAATTTCTTAAATATTCTTAAATCTTATATGGAATAAGCATGCAATACTATTTTATTTTTATTTGTTGCCCTCTCAAATTTAAATAAAACGTTTAAATGACAACTGTAAGGACAACTAACTGCTATGTAGTTATCTCTTGTGTCTCAGCAAAGAGGACTGCAAGGTCTATTAATGGAGATCTGCGTTCTTCGACTAAATGTATTGTTTTAATTTGTAGAAATTTTTTTTAACAAATTCATCACGACATCACTTTAGTGAAGTTGGAGTAGTTGCCAATGGTGTGCAGTTATGGGAAGTCGCCGTAGTCTAGTAGGTAGTGTGTTGGCCTATTAGACATGAGGTCTCGTTTCAAATCCCAGGTCAGACATCTCCAACTAAACGAAATACACAAAAATATTTCTTCGGCGACTTCCTCTCAGCAGATTTCGAGCAAAAGCTCCGAGAGTAAATAAAATTACCATCACAAGTTTCTCAAAAATCTGCCGTTCGGAGTCGACTTTAAACAGTAGGTCCAGCAACTCATGTATAAACAGACACAACGTAAGTAGTGTGAGAAGCTAGGTCGTAATCCTGGCTGTAGGTGAATCAAAAATAAATTTTTTCAGTAAGCCTCATATAATATGTATCAATCTGGAATAAAACCAACTACACTTAGTCGATGTGATACTTTTTAAGAATTTTCAACTAAAATCCCGGCAATTACAATCGGATTAAGTGCTATTAAAATGAAATTTCTCTTCCGCATGAGGTCGACAGCATGATTGCACGATTTATGGTGGAAAATCAGAATACATATAGAAAATGAAATCTTAGATCGTTTTGAGCCAAACAGTAGCTCATAAGCTCATAAAGAATATTTATGTTTTTCAAATGCCTATAACGTACCATGTAAATGACTAACGTACCCGTATTTGCAACTTTCTCTTACTAACTATTTTAGCGTAACTCTTTTGCTGTCTCATTGTCATACTGCTTTAAAAACTAATCGATTAATTACAATACTTTATATCGATAATTGCAAACATATTGTACATCATCAAGTAGCTTTTAATTCTTATCATTTCAGTAAAAACGCAACTTGCTGATATGAATTGTTTCAGCAAAACTTTTTATATTCATATTGTGGCATTAACGATCCTAAATATTTCAAGGTTTAATTGCCTGAATTTTCGCCAGCTTAACTATGATGTGAAAATATCAAATTGTTCACTATCGGGTATGATGTTGATCCGTTACTATTTAATTAAATGCCCAGCTATAGACGATAAACTGCATGTGGCTGTGGGGCCGGGTAAACGAGTAAAACTCAAGTGTTTTGATCATCTTGAATATCCAGAATTTGAAAAGTTATTGCCCACATTGTCACTAGAAGATATTGATGTCGTTGAGTTAAGAAATTGCCCCCTCTCAGCATCTAAGCCTATAGAATTTATAATGCAGCAACTTGGCATTCGAGAAACAAAAACGTTAATATTGAACAACAAAGAAGAATTGGGCACTAATTTAAATCAAATACAGTTCAGCAATCTAAGAACATTAAATAACTTAACACTTATAATGGATAGTGTAACTTCAATACCAGAAAATTTATTCAGTCACAGCGATTTGGAAAATTTAGAATCTTTGGATTTTTATACGAATTTAACAACACTGCCGGATAATACATTTAAAAACTTAACCAATGTTGACTTTATCAAATTGGGTAAAAATCTACACTCTTTGCCAAACGATTTATTTCGTTATCAAACCAAATTGATTGAATTGGTTCTAAGCGATAACAAATTGCGAAGCGTATCGAAAGAACTCTTGCAATTTAATACAAATTTAAAGAGTTTACATTTGCAAAACAATCGAATTGAGGCCTTAGCACCAGACATTTTGAAACCATTAAACGAGTTAATACGGCTTCATTTAGATGGCAATTGTTTTACTGTCCTACCGAATAATCTTTTGAAATACAATACGAAATTAGTGGAGTTTACCTTGAGCAATAATCGTGTTGCTTTAACAAGTTTACCCTCGGGATTGTTAGCAAATTTGTCTCATTTGTATAAGGTAACATTGAATTGTGGTTTAGAGACGATTCCATTAGATTTATTTGAAAATTCAAAAAATCTAATTATTTTAACGATGGCAGACAATAAATTCACACATTTGCCGAACAAACTCCTAGAGGGTCAGAAAAGTTTAAAATTTTTAAATTTGACAAGAAATAATTTGAACCTCTTACAAGTGGATCTATTAGCAGACACAACGGAATTGGAAATGTTGGATGTTTCGTTTAATAATCTTTCAAATTTGACAAGGTAATTATAGGCAATAGAATATACGAATAACACTGATCTTTATTAAGTCCACTATTTTGGAAAATTTCGCCAAAATTATCTGTAAAATTTACACGTTCTTAGTTACAACTTATACGACAAACGGTCTTTTTAAATTCGAGATGGTAATAATTTTTACTGCAACAAAGTGGATCCTCCCAAACTCTCAAAGGATATGGAGAACCATTCAAAGAGAACACAATATGATATGTTTATTAAGCTTTTGCTCTAACTGAGTGCTCAAGTGTAAAATAAGTAACATTTCTCTCTTGCCATAAAATTTCTCTCTCGTTTAAACGAATTTCTGCTTTTGATTTGTTCAAGTTTAAAACTTAATGGGTTAATGACCGACATACGATCAATCTCCGAATCGCGTCGGATGAATAGGGTCGATTTTAATACGCGAAAGACCCATTGTTGCTTATAGACACACAAGCTCAGCAATAATATTGCATCATCTGTATCTATGGGTTCTTCATGTTCTGGGCATACAAATTCAATGAGTTGTTCGGCAGGAATGGGCTCATTCTTCAACTGTCAAAACAATCATTCAAGAGCCACGGTTTTTTAAGACGGTGCAAGAAATATTTCACTTCATCTGATCTTCATTCTACTTACCCATATGGGCCTGTATAGCGAAGTCTATTTTGAGGCTTCTAGATCGCTTACAGGAGAGGGAGAAAGTGTTCATTAATGGCAGTAGGGTCCAACTCTATTGATTCATTGGAGCCTTTGTCACTATGTGGCTTGTGTTTCTCTGTCCTATAGCTACTACAACGGATTTTACATACATATATACATAATTGGTCATTACAAACCTGCAGTCAGGATTACGACCTAGTTTCTCACACCATTTATGTTATGTGTGTTAATTTTATACATGAGTGATGCGGCCTACAGTTTAAAGTCGACTTCGAACCACAGATTTTTGAGAAACTTTTCATGACAATTTTATTTACTCTCAGAGTTTTTGCCAGAAATCTGCAGAGAGAAAGTCGTCGAAGAACTACTTTTTGTATTTTGTTTTGATGTCTGGCCTGGGGCTCGAACCCTGGCTTTACGTCTAATAAGCCAACACACTACCTACTAGACTACAGATTTTGCTCGAGCAAATTAAAGGAACTTGTTCCCAAGAATCATTCGTTCGTAACAACTGTCTTTCTCGCAGAGCATATGCATTTGTGGCGCTTGTTGCCCAATAGATCGCACATGGCTATTTGTATGTGTGTAACTCCCCTTCCTGCAGAGGTCATTCGAGTCACTTATGATATAACGAGATATAATTCTAGTGACCACGAGCACTACTCCCCTATTTCCTCCTTGCCATAACATATTTTCCTCGTTCCAATACAATGCACTGCATGAGTAGGACACATCCCCTGAATGTTGGTTGTTCCAAAACAAAATAAAAATTTTTAATTACAAATTTTAAAACAAAATTAAATTTGGAAAGATTATTAGAAAAAGTGATGGGCTGTGATAACATAATTTGCTATACCAGACAAATCCAACCCATTAGAAACATCAGTCCTAACAAAGAAAAACTACCTTTTGCAGATAAGATCCGTGGTTGTTCAGATATATAATAAATAAAATAATAAATCTTTTATTTTCAGTGATCTATTCAAAGGATGCAGTCATTTACAAACTATACTGTTCAACAATAATAGATTAACTGCAGATCAAGTGCATTTATTATTTCCTCTACGTTTTAATTCTGAATTAAAAACGATGAACTTAAGCAATAATTTAATCACAGAAATCTCAAATAATTGGTTTGTACCATACTTCTTGGAAATCTTCGATTTGAGTTACAATAACATTACAATGCTAAGCGATACACTGTTAATGAATTTTCTTACATACAATTTGGAATTCATTTTAACACACAATCAAATCAAAACTATTTATATCGAGAAATATAATGAAAATGATATCAGAGATATTCAAAATCAACATTTAAAAGTGGATTTACATTATAATCCCATACAATGCGATTGTAAGCTACTGAGTTTTGTGGAAATTTTCCAAAATCCCATCAACAAATTTCCCTTACGAGACAATATACAATTTGCGATAAAAAATCTAACATGCTACGGACCCCAAAACCTTAAAGGAGAAATAGTTAAGAACTTGGAACCGTCAAGTCTATTGTGCGAAGAGAAACAAAATTGTCCTGCTGAGTGTTTGTGCCATACAAGATCATTTGATCAATTATTTGTGATTGATTGTTCCAATAGACAACTGCGGACAGTACCTCAGTTACCGGCCATGATGGAATTTTCTTTAAAAGGCATCGAATTAAATATGCAGCAAAATGAATTAATCAACCTACCATCGGCAGAGACGCCTGGATATGCGAATGTAACACGATTATTGTTATCTGACAATCGCTTAACGCAAATAGAATGGCACCAACTGCCTGTAAACCTAACCTATTTGGATATACGCAACAATATGGTGGAAACCTTAAACACCGATACACTAGTCTTTATGAATGGCAGCAAGTTGTCGCAGGTTTATTTGTCTAATAATTCCTGGATTTGCGACTGTGATGCCCGGCCTTTATTACGTTTTACCCAAAGCAATATGCCAGTGTTTAGGGATTTTTCCAATATGACCTGTGCCAATACTAAAGAATTGACCTTTTTCTATAGCCTGCAAGACTTGTGTGCAGATGGCCGTAATAAGTACATCATTTTATTTGTATTTCTCTCCCTGCTTAGTTTCATACTGGCTTTCTACTATAAATATCAAATGGAAATTAAAATCTGGCTATACGCCCATAATATGTGCCTATGGTTGGTAGCCGAAGATGAATTGGATCACGATAAAATTTACGATGCTTTTATTTCATATTCAGCTAAAGATGAAGATTTTGTTTTGGATGTTTTACTACCTGAATTAGAGAATGGCCAGCCACAATTCAAATTGTGTGTTCATGTGCGCGACTGGCTAGTGGGCGATTGTATACCGGATCAGATACTGCGTTCCATAGCCGAGTCGAAAAAGACGATTGTTATTTTAAGCAAGAATTTCATTGAATCTGTTTGGGCAAAACTTGAATTTAAAGTCGCCCATCAATCTGCCTTAACGGAGGGCAGAGCTAAAGTCATAGTCATAATTTACGAGGACATTGGCAATATTGATGCTTTAGATGATGATCTGAAGGCATATTTGAAGATGAATACCTATTTGAAATGGGGTGATCCATGGTTTTGGAAGAAATTACGTTACGCGATGCCGCATGTTACACGACATCGCAATGAGTTGTTCAAAAACATACAACTAAGAGATGTGGATAAATAATACAATAAAATGTATTTAGAAAATATGTTTTAATAAAAAAATTTAAAACACCATAAAGAAATTGTTTGTTTATAAAACCAAAGAGGCAGTTTGAAATTAAATTCAAATAAACATAAAAAATATTTGATATGGACAGGTGCAGGTTTTATCAAGGTAACTCGATTACTTACAATTAATTCCGTTATCAATGGTTTTCAAACAATTAAAGATAGAGTGGTGCAGGTTTTAGGAAGCTTAGTTACAAAGCCAACTTCGAATGCCGAACAAGAGAAAAATAATTGCCAGCATAGTTTTCGAATTTTAAAAGTTAAGAAACTTCTATTCCCCATTCAAGCAATCAATTTAGATTGCGATAATTAAGTTTAAGACTTAATTCAAGCTTGATTAACGGCATTTCACACAGAGCACAGAAAGCATTGAAACCGACCAGGAATATTAATCAGGGGCTTTTAAAAGCCTTATGTATAGCACTGTCTTCCATTAATATTTTGCGCTTCAGGATTTAATAAAGTCGATTAGATATCAAATATATACACACATAAGCTCCATAAAATTAAGAAATAAACGACTGTGTAAGTCATACACATACATACGTGCACACATACATACATAATTGGTCATTACAACCTAGCTTCTCACATCACTTATGTTGTATGTGTTAATTTTATTCATAAGTGGCGGGATCTACAGTTTAAAGACGACTTTGAACAACAGATTTCTGAGAAACTTTTCATGGCAATTTTTAATTTGCTGAGAGGAAGTCGCCGAAGAAATATTTTTTCATATTTCGTTTTGTTGGAGATGTTTGAGCTGGTATTTGAACGACTAATAAGCCGTACCTACTAGACTTTGGCGATGATGACATGGCACTTAGACGTACAAAAAGCACAAACCAAATCTAATAATATCTTAGAGCAAGCACTAAGCATAGCCACCTCCTCTTTTTTATGTTCAGATAGAAGTCATTTGAACTTGGTTATTAGCAAAAAATTGTGTATATTAAGTCGCTCTTAAACTTAATTCCCCCGCTATGATGAAGAACAAATGGGGATTTCAACATGACCGAATACTACCGATATTCTAGCAGTTTCCCAGTTATGCATATACGAAAATTAATAGATTTTATTTGCTCTAGAATTAGGGCCCTGAAATCAACTAAAGACCTTTTACAGTCAAGGTAAAAGTCTACATACAACACAATGTAATTTTTTTTTTCTAACAATTTCTAGGTTATATTTTTTACGCCCGATTTTGTCTTCAAATATTCTTAATTTTTAACTGCCTTAAAGAAGGCTGTTACAGCCTTTTTAATTTGAAAAAAAAATCGTCGGAAAAAAGCCTACATACAGCGGTGTATGTAGATTTCTTGCTTTGACTGTACCATGGGAAACATTACCATTGCCATTGTCATATACACAAAACGAATAAAAAATTCTGTAAATATGTACCATAATATATAGGTGTTACACATATTAGTCGATCATATAGTAGTAAGAGCATTTGATTTCATCAAATAATTGACGAGAATAAAGAAACCAAAATAAAATTTAAAAATTCTAAATTAAAAATACTTTTTCATTTCAGATTTAATTGGCCTAACCTGAGAATACTATGAAATCAATTATAATATATTGTAGTCCTCTATTATTGTTTATAAATTATGCAACTTTCTTAGCTTATGCTGCTCACCACACAAATGAGAACACAATTGCTAAATATGATGTAGAAATTGAATACGATTTATACATACAAATCGAATGCTTTACTAAGATGAATTATACAGAATTTACAAATTTACTGTACAACAACAGCCATCAAGGTATGCGTAATGAAACTTTTACTTTAAAAATATTCAATTGTCCACTGCCGGATGATGGCAACTCTTTAACGAATATGTTACATAAACTCGGCATTATTTCTTATCACGAGCTATTGCTGAAATCAGACGACAAGTATTTACACTTAACGAAACAACACTTCAGCAATATAACAGAATTAAAGAAATTAACATTAGACTTGAAAAGTTGGGATAACTTACCAGAGAATCTATTTGAAGATATTTCATTGAAATCTGTAGAAAGTTTGGATCTATACACGAATGCTTCATTTATACCGGCGAATATTTTTGATAATTTGGAAGATCTCATCTCTCTTAAGTTAGGCTTTAACGTAGAGAGCCTTGGCAATGAAGTGTTCCGCAAACAAACAAAGCTTAAAACCTTAAATTTAGCTCACAACAGATTAAAACGACTCCATCCCAATGTATTCAAAACCAATGTCCAGCTGAATTATTTATATTTACAAAATAATTCCCTTCAAAGCCTACCTCAAGACATTTTTGCGTCCTTGCCAATGCTCAGTACACTCAATATAAATGAGAATAAATTTCAATATTTGCCAGCAAAACTGTTGGAAAACAATGACGAAATTCAACAGTTCAGTTTAATTAAAAATTATTTCACAAAATTGAAACTGCCAGACTTTTTCCTATTCGATGTGGAAAAATTGGAAAGAGTGGAAATACAATGTGTTTTAGAAAACCTAGAAGAAAATATTTTCTTTAATTCTTCCTCTATAAAGACTATTGTATTGAATCATAATCTTTTAGAATTTTTACCGAAAAATTTATTACAACATCAACAAAAACTGGATAAATTGGATTTGTCCTACAATAATTTGAAAGCACTGCCAGATGGATTCTTCGACAGTAGCAAGGAGATAAGGAGTATAAAGTTATCCCATAATTATTTGACAACTATTGAAAGGTTGGTATACAATCATGTAATATGTTATAACATAATTCATACAATAACACTTAGATTAATGTATTCCATCACGAACGAATCAAAAAGCAATTGTAAATCTCTTAACTTTAATTGACTTTGAATATGCCAGGCCAAATCCACAAAATAGAAATTTAGATCGACTTCAAACTCTATTTGCTTTTTCCCCGTCGTCACTCATGACCATTTTCATCAGCTGTTGTCCATACATACATATATACACAATTGGTGATTACAATCCTTCAGTCAGGTTTACGACCTAGCATCTCACACCACATACCTATGTTGTGTGTGTTAATTTTATACGAGTGGCGGTACCAACCGTTTAAAGCCGACTCTGAACGACAGATTTGTGAGAAACTTTTCATGGCAATTTTTAAATAATCTCAGAGTTTTTGTCAGGAATCTATTGAGAGGAAGTCGCCTAAGAAATATTTTTTTTCGTATTCCTGCTGCTATACTGATTCCAATTTAAGGTCGGAAAGTGTGGAATATTCTTAACGATACTTTGTTTTTCTTACTTCAAGGTGGATTGGCTGTTGAAAACCATGGGTTATTTGGAATCGCCATTAATACAAGTCCAGTCTGACTCGAATACAGTAGAAAACGTAAAAGTTTTCGTCTTGATTTACAATTAAAAAAAAGTACGATAAAGACAAAGAACTGTATTTTTGGTAGGCATATCGACAAAGGACTTCCTTGTGAACCTAGAAATGAGACTGTCTTTCACTTCATATGTCACTTTCTGACGTCAGAGCTCTATTATATAAAACAAGATTTATTTTGAACTCTTGTTAGATTCCTCTAGGGAAATGTTTGATTCCAGAGTTGAATATTGGTTGTGCAGTTACAATGGACTTTAATGATGGTGCATTCTGCTTCCTTCAAGAAAGATCCACAACTGGGCCTAACCTAGCCTAACCTATGATAGAGAAAGAGGCATACATAATTAGTTATTGCAATTCCTTAATCAGGATTACGACCTAGCTTCACACACCACTTATGTTGTGAATGATAACTGTATACATGAGCGACAATTTAAAGTCGACTCCGAAAGACAGATATTTTGAGAAACTTTTCATGGCAATTTTATTTCCGCTCAGAATTTTCGCCAGAAATCTGCTGTAAGGAAGTCACCGAAGAAATATTTTTTCATATTTCGTTTTGCTAGAGATGCCTGATCTGGGTTTTGAACCGCGGCCTCACGTCTCGTAAGCCAATACACTACCTACTAGACTACGACGGCTTCAGACATTTTTTTAGAAATATTTTTCCAAATTTTGTATTTAAATCAGAATGTTTCTTAGCTATATAAATCGATAAAATTGATATAAATTTCCTTTAGAAATACTTATGATTGTTATGAAACCTTTTTCCTAAACCCAATAAAAACAAAAACTAAGCAAAAAAAATTAAAAACTAAATCTCTTTCTTACAGCACTGCCTTTGCAAATTTACCTCAACTGCAATTATTGGACTTGAGCCACAATCGTTTAAATTCCATTGATTTTACACCCGAACTACAGACCGACTATAATTTGGAAACTATAAATTTGAAGAACAACTCAATAAGCGACCTACAAATATTCCATAAACACTTACCACGTCGCTTAAAAAACCTGGATTTAAGTTTCAATCAAATCGAATGTGTAATTGCTAAAAACTTTAAATTGTTATACACTGATAATCTCATATTAAACTTAACACACAATCGAATACATACGATAAAAATTGATGATTTTGGCAATGATAATCTACTGAAAATCACAACCGTTACAGTGGACTTTAATCAAAATCCATTGAAATGTGATTGTGATCTTTGGGGAATAAAGATGTCACATTTGAATGACAACATGAATGCGAATTTAAAGTTTTACAGCAACAATTTAAAATGTGCCGAGCCCGAAAGGTTAAAAGGAAGATTTTTCCATGACTTAAACGCATCAGAAATACTATGTCCTGTACAGTGGAAATATTCAGACTTTCAACAATGCCCTAAGCAGTGTGAATGCAGTTTTAGGCCGTACGACACAACTTTGATTATAGATTGTACGCGTAAAAACTTAACACAGTTGCCAAATATAACAAATATAAGAAATTATGATTTTAAGGCCGTGGAATTTAATTTATCAATGAATTTTATAAATCAGTTGCCAACAAGGCCGACAGAAGACGATTATCCCTATGAGATGCAATTAATATTATATGGAAACAATTTAACGAGTATAAATAAAAATCAAATTCCTTTAAATACAACTGTATTGGATGTTAGAACAAATCATATAACACGTTTGGATGAAGAAACCCTCTCCTTTATGAACTCTAGCCAGAGGCTAACGCAAATAAGACTAACAGGCAACAAGTGGTTATGCGATTGCAGCAAAACATCCTGGACTTTATTCATGTTTACCCATAGAAACAGGGAAAAATTTAAAGACGCCTCGCAGATGACATGTAACAATTATAACAATCCTCTGAAATATGTACATGATATACCGGCCTTATGTCAATCAAATGATTTATTGTATACACTTATAGGTTCATGTGTGGCTCTTATTGTCTTAATATTGGCCTGGAAATACCAGACTGAAATAAAATATTGGTTGTATGATCACAATCTATGCCCATTATGGTTAGAACCTATACCTGATCAGTATTCTGAGGAGTACAAGTATGATGCCTTTATATCCTACTCCCATAAAGATGAGAAATTCATTGTGAATTATTTAGTACCGGAATTGGAAAATGTTGCCCCCAAATTCAAACTATGTATACATACACGTGACTTTTTAGTAGGCGATTATATACCCGATCAAATTATCCGTTGCATTGCAGAATCTAGAAGAGTTATAGTGGTACTCTCGAAGAATTTTTTACAATCCGAATGGTCAAAACTTGAATTCAAAGAGGCCTGTCGCTCCACTTTAGAGCAACGAAAAATGAAAATAATTGTAATCATGTACGAAGATTTAGGCGATATCAACAACTATGACAAGGAGTTTGGAATATATTTAAAAATGAATACGTATTTAAAGTGGGGTGATCCACAGTTTTGGAAAAAATTACGTCGTGCCATGCCGCACAAGCTGAAGTAAACACTATTAATCTATTCCATATCAAATATTAAATAAGCCCGGCTTGTTTTATTTCGTAAAAACTAAGGAGTCATGAATTTTATCATTTCAATAGAATACTCACTTCAATATTATTTTTTCTTTGTTTGTTTCTCTTTTAAAGATACTCGAAAATTATTAACTGTTTATAAAATTTAAAATAAATTAAATTTCTAATCATTTTGAGTGCTACTTTTCTTTAAGAACTTTTTGAAATATTAATTTAAAATGATTATTTAAAAATAAGTACCTTAAAATTTTTTAGTTTTAATAATGTCTTGTCTTACCTGTAAATAAAAGAAAATTAAAATTTTTTTTTATTATTTTAGACTTTCTTGTTAAGAAAACATTTTAAGAGGTAAGTATTAACAAAATATAAATTGCAAGTTTAGATTAAAATAAACAGAAAAATATTTTAGCCTGAATTTATATGAAAAATAATAACGTTAGAAGTAATACTTTAAGTACAAGTTGAATTCAACCCCTACTAATGTTGTAATTGTGAATATAAAATAAAGAAACTAACCATATGATGACCATCCCATTAACTTGACGTTCACTTTAGTCTTATTGTACACTTATAATAATAAAAACAATTATCTGCCCATTAAAATCCGGCCTCTAGTTAAAGGCATGTTATAATAATGGCTCTATGCGTGTTAAGTTATGTTAACAGACACTGTTAATTTAACATATTTGAAAAATTTGGAAAAGTGCAGAAAGAAAATCTTAAATATTCACGAGAATAGAAATAAATTGGAGAAAAAGTGCAAAGGAAAACGAAACTAAAACGGATATATAGGTAACGAAGCTAATTGCATTATTCAAATGAGCAGCAAAAAGCGTTCTATATAAAAAATGCATGTTATCGACCGAAATATATAAGTCATCGGCCACAAAATGCAAATCATCCACCATAAACTGCGAGTCATCAACCGAAAAAAATCAAGACATCGACTCAAAAAATGCAAGCCATCAACCGAAAAAATTAAAGTCATCGGTTAAAAAATGCAACTCTTTGACACAACAATGCAAGTCATCGACCCAAAAATACAAGTGATCGACGTAAAAAAAGCAAGTCATTGGCCACAAAATTTAAGTAATCGACCAAAACATGAAAGTCATCGTCAAAAAATACAAGTAATCGTCTAAAATATGCTAGTCATCGAACAAAAAATGCGAGTCAATGTAGTCATCAACAAAAAAAAAGGAAGTCATCGACCAAAAATATGCAAGCCATCAACCCAAAAAATACAAGTCATCGACCCAAAAAAAATGCAAGTCATCGACCAAAAATATGCAACCCATCAAACCAAAAAATGCTAGTCATTGACAAAAAAAAATGCAAGTAATCGATCAAAAATGCAAGTCACCTACCAATGACATGCAACTGGCGAAAAATGCGTCCTTTTGTTGTATATATACTTACATATAAAAGCATATGAACTCAATGAGAATTATAAAAAATTTTAAGTTAATTTCTCGACAATTTCATTTTTTATCCTATTTTTGAGGAAAACAATTAGCTTCGTCGCCTATATTTCCGGTTCGAAGTACAGATGGAACGTAAAGAAAACTGTTTTGGAATCCTTGATACCATGGCCATCCGGTCCGCTTACTCACAGGTCCATTTTATATCCGATTTTGGCTGATTTATATAGAAGCTATAAAAAGGTTAGGTTCGTCGACTATATCTTCGGTCTCAAAAGTTAATAGAACGTAACGAAAACTATTTTGGAGTCCTTGATCCAATAGCTATCTAGTACACTAGGTTCGAAAACAGCACCCCTTTGTATTTTAGCGAATTGTAGCCAATTTATGATGCCCTCTATTTGGTAAAAATACTTATATTTTACAACTTTCTTATCTCCAATAAACTAATTGCTATTTTCATGTTTTTTTTTTTTGTTATTTTGTAAAGCTCTAAGGTTTAGTTTCCTCTTCCTTGCATTTTTTCTCTTATTTATCTCTTTTATTTTTTTTTATCTTTTTAAACGTTTCAATTATGTCAACAGTCTTTGCAGACGTAACATTCACTGTAGGAAAATAATATAAATTTCGTAGCTAACTTCACACACAAAACAGCAATCTTCTGACAATAGTACTGAGAGTAATTAATTGTCGTTAAACTATCCAGCTATTGGTGGATCCACAAGAGTGGTATGAGAAGCTATGTATGTAGGTCGTATTTCTGTCTAAAGTGTTGTACTACACTCGTGTAATTCAAAATTCGTAAGAATAACAGGTAGGTAGACCTTATTTTAGCTCTTATTAAAATCTATTTAAAAGTATTTCTAAGTCTGATGTTCAACTAAATTGTTCTAAAGTTCTAAGTTTCCATTACTTTATTTGATGTACAAAAAATGAAAGGGATTTTTTTCTTTCTTTTTTGTAAATAAACTATTTTACGTGACAATTAACAGTTTTTAAACGCTTCAAACTTCAAATTACATGCCAAGCACATTAAAAATATTATTAAATTAGCAGCTACTGCTGCAGAATAAAATTCTATA
The DNA here is from genome assembly GCA_958299815.1 of Sarcophaga carnaria. Classification (NCBI taxonomy): domain Eukaryota; kingdom Metazoa; phylum Arthropoda; class Insecta; order Diptera; family Sarcophagidae; genus Sarcophaga; species Sarcophaga carnaria. The sequence goes on from OY283150.1 coordinate 30,028,111, forward strand.
GAATGCCACCATACCAGTGCCATCAAAAATCTACTGTTTTCTTCAAATTAAATAAAAAAAAAAACAAAAACAAAACTTTAAAGCTCCCTTATACACACAAACCACACCACCCACTACTAGCACAAGATGTGGTTGCAACTCTGTTAAGGGAACTGTAAGAGAGAAGGAAGGTAAAAAACCGTGTCTGTTATTATCTTTGGAAAAACTTTTGATTACACGAACGACTATAGAAAAAAAGAAAGCAAAATAGAAACAGATAATTAGTATATTTCGATACAAAACGAATTAACAAAGCAGTACATGGCTGCATGTTTTACTTGGCTTGTTTTTACTTGGCGAACTAGCATAATAATCAAAACCTAGCAAAAATGTCCGGGATATACTCGTATTTCAATTGCCACATCGAAAGTGTATAAAAGTGCCGTCACATCGAAAGTGTATAAACAAATAAATGCTTAAATTAATACATTACAGTAATCCCTCGATTTACGTCGCAGTTGGTTCCAGAAAAAGGAAAGGAATAGAAACGACGTAAATCGAATTTCATATTGCTCATACTACAAAGTAGTATGTTTTTAACAAGGAACTTGAAAAAGTTACAGTAATCCCTCGATTGGTTCCAAAAAAAGGCGGTTGAAGTTAGAGGGAACAAAAAATTTGACGACGTAAATCGAAACAACGTTAATGGATGCGACGTAAATCGAAGGATTACTGTAGTAGAACGAGAGCTCTAAGTTCAGTTCTCAATTTTGACACCTACTTAGAAAGACTTCTGACAAAAACTGCGAAAAATTCAGTCATTTATACATAAAATTAACACATCGTGACGGAAGGTTTAGGTTTACGTCAGAGTGGTAGCCTTGATGCCAAAAGCTCACTTGAGCACGCATAGCGGCCCGTTGTGACGCCACAGGTGAACGCAGTCTCTGTACTGACCAAGTTCTCCAAATCAGGGGAGAAGAAATTGGTCAGCGCAAGGGCTGCACATTCTAAAGCACAACTACCCTAGGCCGGAAAACCAGCCCAAAGATTTGACAAACGAAGCTATATCCTTGACATCAATGGACGATAGTTCCGTCAAGCTGACAAGGATTGGGGAGGCAAATAACCTATATCTGCACCTCGCAAGAGATGGACATTGACAAAGAAAGAAAGTGGACAACAGTCTCCTCTTCCTCAGCGGATCTGCACTCACGGCAGAAGTCGTTAAATGGGAGTTGTATTCTCTCCGCATGTCTTCCCATAACCCAAAACACAATGATCGTGACGGAAAGTCCTAGAAAAATTTACCAAATTATTCCAGTTTAATTGAATTGGCTGCACCAATTGCCACTTCCTTATAGTAATACTGGCCACAGTACAAATGCTTGTTGTACCAAACTTAGAATATCGTCAACCAAATAACATACATACATACATAAGATCGGTCATTACAACCTTTCAGTCAGGATTACGATCTAGCTTCTCACACCACCTATGTTGTGTGCGTTAATTTTATACATGAGTAGCGGGACCTACATACATGACATATTTTTTGAGAAACTCTTGTCAGCAATCCGCTGAGAAGAAGTCGCTAAAGTATGAGAAGCTAGGTCGTTATCCTGACTGAAGGGTTATTATGGCCAATTGTGTATGCCTGGGTGGTTAGGTAAGTTTTCATAATAGTTTGATATTTAAAAGTCTACGAAAATATGTAAAGAAATGCTTACGTTCCGTGGTTCCGGCTATGGCTCTCCATATGCTGATGTTATTATGCAATTTTTTCTTATAAAATGCTAGAAATCCAATTACCATACCAATAAGGAATGTATTGGACATTTTTTTATTGTACAAATGTTGTTTTTGCAGACTCTCCACTACATTTGCATTTAAAAAAGACACCTAAACCTGCAAGTCGCTGTATATTCTGCATTAATGCAATGCAGGACAAAACTTTTAATAAAACGTCACAACCACACTGTGACACAATGCGACTGCTAATTACAACATGGGATTGCAAACAAATACGCGGAAACTACCTTCCTAACGAAAATTATACGTTTAATTTTTTTTTTCTTAATTTTAAATGTTATTTCCTCTGGATTTCTGCTGAAATAATTGTTTCCCTAATTTTATGTTATTGAAGACGTACGTGTTTAAATCAAAAAATACAGGTTTTTCTATAATTAGAACGTAAGTCTGGTTAAATTAAAATGTAAAGAAAATAAAACGTCGTACATACATACATATACGGTGACAACAGGTTTATGGAATAATTTATCAGTTGTTATGGACTGTAAATGCACTGGAAGATGCATTAGAAAAGTGGCCGCCTTTTCGTTTAATTTTGAATTGTAAATAGACATAGGAGCGCGCAATCCATTTAGTTCAACGTTAATTACCTTTCATTCAAACTTCTTTATGTTTATTGACATGCTGAGGGCTCATATAGTACACCTGAGCTATTTAAGAATTTTCTTTTGAAAGAATTGCAAACTGCATTATAAGATCCATTAATAGAATATAAATGAGCCATTAGGTATCAGCCTTTAAAATCCCATTGTTATACACAAGCAACTATGCAGATGTGTGTGAAGATAAATTATAATTTGAATATCCAAGGCGCAAACCAAACATTTTAGCTGTGCCACATTTGGCGTTAACAGATCAAAATTTTCTCTCAACATAACAAAATTTGATCTTAATAGAACACTGTTAGCTGCTTAACAGTATCCATCTGAATAAACCCACTTGTTAAGGAGCAAATTTTTGGATATACATATACAAAGTCTATGAGTGCCATACCACATTCAAAAGAAGGTTCGAAAGCCTTTTAACATAATCAGCAATATAGTCACATATAGTGATATAGTATTGAGGAAATTGGCTTTGAAATTCTCTGAAAGATCATTTTGGAACATATGGAACATAGTATGCCTAACCGGCTATATGTAAATTGTGATCCAGGTGATCCTCTTTCGAACCGTGGTAGTGGGAATAATTTTGGAATTTAAGAAAATGAATTTTAAAAATGCCTATATTCCGCAAAAAAAAAACGTATGAAAATTCTCTAAGAGATCAGTGGCCATTTTGGAACATTTAAATTTTATTTTAATTTTAATGGCATACTATCATCTTCACATGTAAAAAGCTTTACTGGCAACTATGGGCTGAGAGACAGCTTCTAAAACACATAACAGCAACTCTGCCTCAGCTCCGAATCTGATTTAGTGAGAAGTTTTAAACACATATCGACCCTATAACATGACCCACTTCTTTAAGTGTCTAGTGAAAAACAGCAACCTGACACTATTCGATAGATATCTGATCACGGATAAAGAGGTATTCGCAAAATTATTATTATTTCTTTTATAAGATTCATAAGATTCATAACACCCTGACGATAGTCTCTACATGTGTCAGGACTTTATTGAAGTTCAGAAAGAAAATTCTAGAGGGAATGTTGTCGTTTATTGTTTGTAGTCGAATTTTAACAAACCAGAGTCTCTGGTAGGAATTGAACTCACAACTCCCACATTCAGAGACTGGCACACAACTCAAAAGACTAGCAGGATACCCGCTATGAGTAATGATTTCTTAGGGAAATAGTGCGGGGAGAAAGGAATTAATTAAATTTCCAATCACATTGCAGTTTAAAAGGTTTCAGTACGAAAACGACAATTGCCCTTCGTTGTGACATTCACAAAAATCTGATACAACGATACTATTTTCATACATCTTTCATACATAATGATCACAATTTTAATAAAATCGGTTTGCAAAGGATTACAGTAGTCCCAAAAATATATGACCAATAAACTGAATTCTGCAGTAGATTGACTAAATCAATGGTAAGTATGTATTTCATTTAATAATTATGCAAGAAATTATTTAAAATTCCAAATGACCTGATTTATGATGATGATGATGATGATGATGATGATGATAAATGAAAGTTATTAAAAACGCATCAAAAATATAAATTCAATCTAAATAAAGTTTTCTTCTTTAGTTTCGTTCGTAATCTAAAAAACTCAATCAATGTTAAAAAAGTTTAAGAATGCACACGTTGTTTTCTGTGTAAAACAAGAAGAGAACATTTTATAGAAACAATTTTAAAAAGTTGTCTTATGAATAGAGCATAATGTTTATAGTTTTACACTGGAGTTGACACCAACCTGCCACCTTTTGTTCCGTTTTTAGCAAAAAAAAAAAAAATAAATACCAAAAACGCCAGAGAAAAAAAAGAAATCATTCTCTAGCAACACGATGCACGTTGCAGAACAAAACTGTGCAATTTGCATATAAAATATAACACGAGGAAGGAAGGATGGGTGGAAGGGAAATGAATGAAGAAACAATTTTAGAAACACACTGCGTTAAGTGGAAAAGTTTTTAAAAAGTTTCAAAACAAATTTACTTTTTTTTTCGTTTCCTTTTCTGCATATATTGATTTTGGCTTCAGAAAATATGAAAAAAAGTAAACAGTCAAGTCGCTGCATTATTACCCTACATTCTGAAGAACTCATCATTTGCTTACTTATTTTGTTTTAAATGAAAAATCGATCTCTATTCGATTTGCTTTCAATGGATCCTTTTAGCCATGGTCAGGTAGGTAGTGTATTGACATTTTTGATGAGGGCCCGTGGTTCAACCCTTGGCTCAGACATTTCATACATAACAAAATATGAAAAAAACGGAGACATCCTCTAAGTAGTTTCCTGAACAGGTCTCGCGCATTTGGACAGAACAAAATGTCTTAAGAACGTCATACTGCACCTTCGGAAAAAGTCAGTAACTGGCAGGGTTACCCCATACTAATAAAAGAAACAGTAGCCGTAGACTAGTAGGTAGTGTGTTGGCTTTTTAGATCAGGCCCTAAGTTCAACACCTGGGTCAGACATCTCGAACATAACGAAATATGAAAGAAGAAATATATCTTTCAAAAACTACCTTTGAGCAGACTGCTGGCAAAAACTCGGAGTGTAAACAAAATTGCCATGAAAATTGCTCAAAAATCTGTCATTCGGAGTCGATTTTAATCTTTAGATCCCGCCACTCATGTGTAAAACTAACACACACAACTAGTAGGTAGTATGTTGCCCTATGTGACGTGAGGCTACGGTTCAAACACCAGGGCAGACATTCTTAACAAAACGATAAAATATTTCTTCGGCGACTTAACCTCAGCAGATTTCTGGAAAAAACTCTGAAAATAAAATAAAATTGCTATAAAAATTTTCTCAAAAGTCTGTCATTCGGAGTCGACTTTAAACTGTAAGTCCTGCCACGCATGTATAAAATTATCACGCACAACATATATAAGTGGTGTGAGAAGCTTGGTCGTAATCCTAACTGAAGGGTTGTAATGACCAATTATGCGATTTTGTATACTCATAGCTATATCAGAGACATTTAATAAAAATAAAATAAAAAAAAAATATTTTCCATGACTCCCTGAAAAAATAATTTTGGTTCACAATATGCCTCTAAATCCTTTGGTAATAGTGTAGGGTACACAAAATAAAACTGAATAGATTGAAAAAAAGATTCTTTTTTGTAAAGTTATTAGTTTTTATAGCTGCATTTATGAATTGTTTCTTCAAACCAATATAACTTGTACTTTCTTATAATAAATTACTATTCCTCCGGTTTTTTTTATTTTTCCTTAAATATTTAAAAACTTTAACTTTCTTAAAGAGCATATAACGATTCGTTAACGAACACAACAACGATTCCTTTATGCTTATGGGATAATTAGTGAAATGACACTGTCAACAATGGTTGACAGTGACAAATCAAACTTAAAACGATTACGGTTTGTTTCCGAAGGTGATAATGCTTTAATTACACAATATACTCATTAGAAAACGAATACAATGCCCATCATCATCATTAACATCATTATCGTTGGCGGCATACAAAACTAGAGCCCATGCCACACAGCCCACCATATGCCAACCGTCAATCTATTTATATCAGTTAGACAGAGAGAACACACATACATACATATAATATAAAGAGAATGAATGAAAATTCATTTGTGTCATACACACGGACACATATTCTAGTACTCTATTGGCCCAAAGATAAATTATAATTTCTCTCATTAATACCCTACATTATACGAGGTGGTTAACATGATTCTAAATTTTCAAAATTTTCTACATTTACAATAAATATGACACAAAGCCATACATACTCGATATGTTATATCAAACCATCATGTGGCATTTCCACAAATATCATTCGTAAATGCAATGGATTTGTAGAGCCAGTTTTATTTCGTAAGGCTTCGTTTAATCGTGTAATACTTTGTTGTTTGTATGTATGTAATCTCAAAGGTTTTATAAATTATGCCACACGTAACACTGTAAATAATTAATTTTGATTGTTTAAGATAAACTTCGTTGCCACTCAATGTGATGGCGGAGGTGTTCCATCAAATAATATTTATAAGCACACACAGGCATACACACACACCAATACGCATGCGATATAATTGTAAAAGAGGCATCTGTTTTCACAATAGAAAGTACTTGAATCCCTGACATCTTTAAGACAAATAACAAAATAATGACATCATGAAAAACTAATTTGTGCGTAAAGAAAACCGTTCAAAACAAAATTAATTTAAATGAAAACATTTTTTTATAGCGCAGTGTAAACATATGGGCGCACTAAAAGCATTAAATAATGATAAAGAAATAGGATTGCCAACAGGCCAGCCATTTTGTCTAAAAATAATTTATTAAGGAAGCCTTCAGATACATGATAGGAATGAGCAACATCTCCTTAAAAAGAGTAATCAGTATTGGAGTCAGCGATCAAGAACCTAAAACAATGCAAAACAATATTTTTCCGAAGAACATAGCTTGCTAATGTTGGTCTACACAGCTGGAATAAACTTTTCCGGGAATCAGGTTCTTTTCCTTTTGATTGGACATCATTTTGGAGACACGATTGTACAACAGATATTAAAATGTCATGTTTGTTGTTGTCATTATAATATGTACGATATTAAAAGTATTTTTATTTAACAATATCATATGTTTAGGACTTTTAAGACGTTCACGCCCGGCGTGACGGCGCCTACCACCGGTGGGCGGCACTACACTATTTTATCGGGCGGCGTGTACCACATGTGGTAGGCAATTGATCATGCTATTAGACGATATGTATTACTAAATATTTAGACCCTTAACACTTCGACTGCCGAAAAAAATACCTGCGAATCACGTCGCGATAGAGCGAGAAATATTAAGCGCAGCCGCCCGTAGGCGACAGGCATGAATTAAAACGCCGGCGTGAAAATGCTAATCAATTGCTACAGTCTCTTACTAACCGAGAGGTGAATAGCCAGAATAGCCTCTTGATACAGATACGCTCATGCGCTTAGAAATATAATAATAGTGAGCAGGATCCATTAATGACCAATATTTCCACCTGAAACTCACGTGATCTTTTAGAAAAACTAAAAAACTACGATTACACGAAACTACCATACGCTATGAAATGGATATACATTGTAATGATGATCACATCTGAAAGCCTTCAATTTCTTTAAATGTCTTTATTATATTACTAACCACCCTCGCATATATTTCGATTATAACGACTATAATTACCCAATCATGAATCAACATTTTTGTGGTAACTTTTAACTATTTTTACGTATTCTTCGGTGGTTAAACGATTCATACTTGTATACCTTTTAATTAATAAATGACACTTTAGATGAAAAGAATTATCGGATATTGATTGATATTTTTAAAAGATATTTTCATTACGATATACATACATACATAAATATTTTAATAAACTTGCATTTACAGTCGCTAATTAAAAATGTTAATCGATGGTAATTTTAAATACATATGTTAAGTAAGTAGTCATCATAATGAATATTGATTTCGTGTGGTATATTGAGCTTAAATTCAAAGCTGTAATGTAAAGAGCTCTTTGGCATGATAAGTGTATGCAAAACAAACTCATTAGGCACATACATACATACATACTTAAAATTATTTGTAAATTAATTTACCCACATGCATGCATAAATAAAATCATTTCTTTGATGCTATTTTATCGTATTAAAAACAAAACAAGAAAAAAACAATTTTAAAGGCCGATTCAAATCAAACATTCGTTAAACGCTTGTATAAAGCGGATGCAAGTATTCTAAATGAAAAGGACATACAAAGCTGAGCAAAAAAAAATGAAAGAAAGAAAGAAAGAAAGAAAGAAAGAAGTAAACATGACACCAATTCCTTCATACAACTCTAATGATGAGGGTGATGGTAAGTTCATTGAATTTGATTGTGTGGATTCATATACATACATACGTAGATGAAAACCTATATTTCTTCACTTATATGTATACATACATATGTATGTATGTAGGTTGGTATATGTGTGGGGAGGACAACCACATTATTTACATGTAAATAAATGTCTAACGAGTAAAGTTTTGCTCTTTTTACTCTTTGCTGTTCTATTGTGGCCTTTTGTAACTTGAATTGTAAGGTGAGCCAAACACACACTGTTGTGTAGAGGTGTACGTTTCAAATGGTATTAAAACAAGAATAGTTTAAAGGTAAGTTTTTGTATGTGTGGGTTTTGCAATCTCACATTTGGGTCAATCGGTATTGGATTTCTATTTCTATCTACATTCTCTTGTGCTAAAAGAATTAGAAAACTTGAAAGAGAAATCAATGCGAAACGCAGCTAAATACGACAAAAAAAAACTGAATCAAATCAATTCAGAGATTTTATAAACGAATATTTAAGTGTACTTTTAATATGGAATATAAGATTACATATACTGAATATACTGAAATAATATTTGAGAAACAACGAAAAATTTATTAAAAAATCAGCAGAATCCCTTAAATATCAAGAGATTCTGAAAAAAATAAGAATGTTTTTGCATGACTTTTAGCACTTACGAATGGTTTACTTAATTATTTCATTGTCAATTATAAAATTAAATGAGGGATTCACCACAGATAATAACCATCTGTCGATAAAGGGTCACTGAAGAAAATGGTTTATCTTGGCTCCGCCGTTACCACCAAAAATTATGTCAGTCTGAAGATCAAGCTTAGGAGCACTCTTGCCAACAGGTGCTACTATGGCCTCAATAGGCAGTTGAGTAGCAGAGACCTTTCTCGTACGACAAATCTAATACTGTACAAGACGTTCATCCTCTCCGTGCTTCTTTAAAGCGCAGAGGCGTAGACGCTATTAAACAATAATTCAGCAGCCTTGAGAGTATTCAAAAGAAAAGTCCTACGTAAGATCTTCGGTTCAGTGCGAGTTGACGATGATTTCCACAAAGAACTGTATGAGCTCCTTAACGACATGGACGTTGTGCAACGTATTAACATTCAGCGACTGCTCTGGTTCGAACATGTTGTTCGAATTGAGGAGGATGCTACGGCGAGACGGTTATTTGATGCGAAGATACGCGGAAGTCGGCGAAAAGGACGACCTTGTTTGCGTTGAAAGGAATCTAATCGAGGAAAGCGTGTCATCGTTTGGTGCGACCAACTGGCAAAGGCGCGCAAGAACCAGAGGCGCCTGAAAAAATGTGTTAAGACAGACCGAAATCTGTTAATCGGTTTATTTATGGCCAATTAAGTAAGTTAAGGAAGTAAGAAGAAAATGTTTATTTTACTTCTTCAATTCCAAAAAATAACGCTGAACCATATATATTGCTTATGTTAACGATGGTTTATACAATTCAGAAAAGAATGTTCTGACATGGAAGACAAAGGCATGCTTGGCCAAAAGATTTCAAGGATGCATTTCAGACATTACATCATGAAGTTTGTGGTCAAATTCGTAGAAAATATTCATGCAGAATTATTAAGAACCATACAAGAAACCAACCAAGAAATATCAAAATATCTTCAAGCAGAAGAACTCATTCAAAAGAATGAAATTAGGTTCCCACAGAACTTGAAGTCGAGAAAGGGAAATTTGCAAAAGTAAAGAAAATATTTATTTAATAATAAACAATGGCTAGGAATTCATTATTAGATAGGAATTCATGATTCAAAACACCAGATCAGATTTCGATATTTCTCAAAAATATCGAAACCTACACAAAACATAAATGGTGTGAGAAGCTAGGTTGTAAACCTGACAACTGAAAAGTTGTAATGAGTAATTGTGTATGTGCTTCAGTGTTCAGTGGTGTGGGAAGTTAGGTCATAATCCTGACCAAAAGCTTGTAATGACCAATTATGTTATGCACATATGTATCTGCCATCTTCCATTGATTTCATTCGAAATTTATGTATTTCTTGTGTTACTAAAAGTTGTTAATAAATCAAATTTGAACTTGACAAACAATATTTTTTAAAATGTTTAATGCTTGCATAGTTTCGCTCTCTCTCCACCTCTCTTTTTCGATTTTAAATTATTTATTAATTTGAAATTTAAGATTTAAATCGCTTTTAATTGAAAAGCACAGATTAAGTTATTAATTAAATTTGCTTTCACTCTATGCAGAACATGAAATTGCATTGCAATTTACATCAAACCGCTAAAACTACCTGTCGCTGATGGAAGTTAAACATAACGGAATTTCATTACAGCTACACTGCGTGTGCTACGAGATAAAGTTAAAATCAATGAACAGCGTTGAGAACAATTTCCCGCATAAATATTTACAATATCATCCCAATATACGTATGTACAACAGGTGCTGCCAGTGTGCAGCACTTGATACAGGGATAAGGACAAGTGTTCAAACGATAAAATTGATTGAGTGCAAAAGAAAATGAAAATGTAAAGGAAAAAATTATTGTTAAAATAATAATAATGATTACTACAATACATTGTAACGTACTCGTACGCATATACCAGACAAATACATTGCGGAAAAATGTGGAAAACAAAAACCAAAAAATAAATGTACTTGATTGCCTTACCACCTATCACAAGAGAAGAGAACAGAAGAGAGTATTTTTCCAAGGCAGGGAGTATTTATCAAAGTAAATATTCATCAGACGCAAATACGAACAGCAATAGTTTAATTGAAGAGAAGTGTTAACGACTAACAATACGACAGCCGAAAGAGAAGTAATAAATATGTTAAGCAAATATAAACACATGTAAATACACTCACGCATACATAAATGTAAGTGTGTAAGTAAACTTAAACTTAAAAAATGTACAAAAAAAAATTTTCAAAGTTTGCTTTTAATTAAATTTATTTCGTCTGAAATAACGCAAGAATTTGGATGACTGTGTATGTATGTAAGTATGTACATATATATGCATATGTGAGTGAGAATATTTTTGGTTTCGTAATTCAATTTTATGACCATCAGAGAGTGTATGCGTTGAATATATGTGTGTATAGGTACATACACACACACACTTAGAAATACGCAGACATACTTACATATATAACAGTTAAAGGGATACAGAGTAAACTATTGCGAGTTGGGACAAAATAACTGTAGAAAATAGTACAGCCACTGATTTCGTTAAAACGGAATACACAACATAATTGTATACACTCATATTTACATATGTATGTATGCATAGCGTACAAGTGGGAATATTATTTGTTTGTCGAAGGTAACGATGAATATGAAAAATTCCACACCATAAATGCTGTTACACTACAACGACTTTCGAACGGTATACCAACCTACCAACCAACCAACGTATTGTCCTGGCATTAGAAAAAGTGTAATTTAAGTATATTATTTACGTCAATATGCACACGTTCATATGCATACATACAGTGAAATGAAAAATAATAAGGACACCAATGTAACACTTAGAGATTTGATGTGGTTTTTCGGCAAAAAATTAATTTATTTAATACAGATTTGGTTTTATTATATATACGCTGAGAATAAGTGTAGCTATTTAATGACCATTTTTAGGATTTATTGGGCCAACGAAAAGAACTGGGCGATGATGTCGATTTTACCAAAATAAAATCATCTTTTCGGATGAAGCTCATTTTCATCTTGATGGGTATGTTGATAAGCAAAATTGTCGTATTTGAGGCTCACAAAACTCACACGTGGTCTTACAGAAGCCAATGCACCCATTACGAGGGACTGTTTGGTTACGGTCAATGGAGACACCTATCGCATCATTATAACCGATTCTTTTGTATTCGCTATTCATGGTATTGATGTGAACGATGTTTGGATTCAACAGGATGGTGCAACTTGCCACACATTCACTCATTCTACAATCGATTTTTGGCGTCAAACATTTGATGGCTGTATAATTAGCCGAAATGGTGATGTCAATTGGCCGCTAAGAAGCTGCGATTTGACACCATTGGACTATTTTCTGTTGGGCGCCTTTAAAGAAAAGTGTTATGCTGACAAACCAGAGACATTTGAATATCTGAAGGCCCACACTCGAAAAAGTGCACGAAAATTGGTCCGATTGAATGAGGTACTGTGAGGCCAGCCGCGGCTGCCATATGAATGAAATAACATTCCATTTCTAACCGGAACAATTGTACTTCACAACAAAAAAAAATAAATTTAACAAAATTTCACACCGTTTTTGTTTTATTTCGTTTTTAAATTTAAACTTTTAAATGTCCCACCCTATATTACAGTCACAGGATATTGCACTACGTTCAACTAAGGCGGATATGGAGCAATTACACAATTATACAATGTATATAATCATAATTCTTTTGCTGAGAATCATAGGTTCACAAGATATTTGTAGAGAAATTAATGAATCAAGCTTTAAATAATAATGGGTACATTATTACATTTCATTTGTCAAAAAATGCTCAGTAAAGATAGGCATTTCACCATGAATAGATTAACAGGGGAACAACCTTTGTAAATCATTGAACTGTATTAGTGTTGCGTCAACAATCAAAATTGCGGAATTTAGTGTGAAAAGCTGTCATCAAAAAATGATACAATTTCCAATTTCCAAGATGTTAATAATAATTTCAGATTTTTTAGTCCCATGATGATAATGACCTAGTTTCTCACACCATTTATGTTATGTGTGTTAATTTTATGCATGAGTGGCGAGACCTACAGTTTAATGTCGACTCCGAACGACAGATTGTTTGAGGAACTTTTCATTTATTTACTCTCTGAGATTTTTTTCAGAAATCTGCTGGGAAGTAGTCACCGAAGAAATATTTTTGTTTTTTTTCGTTTTGTTGGAGATGTCTGATGTTTTGTTCTCAGTGTACAAAAGCTTGATACGATTGTTGGCTGGGTTTTGGTTATTATAACGCTTCAATATTTCAATTACTGTGGTTACCAAGCGTTCGGTGCATTTGATAGAGTTTATTATTATATTTCCTTTTTTTTTTTCTTCACTCTCTTTCCCTCCCATTCACCCTCACACAAATTATAGCACTCACACAATTGTTTATTTTTATTTTCTATTTTTTTCTCACTATTCGCTATTGTTTATTTGTTGAGTGTTTACGTTTAACAGATTTACATGAATATTAAAGTGTATTTGGTGTATGGGTATGTGTTTAAACAACAGAGGGTGAGCGAGAGAGAGTGATAAAGCGTGAGTGAGAAAGGGGGAAAGTCTATGAAAGCAATTTTAAACGAATATAAATGAATGTGTATGTTGCGTATTTGCAAGTGTATTAACACATAAATCGACACACGTATGTTTATGCACACACACACACACAATATTTTTCCTCGTCGCTTTTAGGCGGATTCACCCACAGGTTTCTGAAACATTTTTGGTTCGGACAAAATTTTTTTTATATGGAGTTTGACGTTTCTCTCAGAGAGCGAGCGAAATTATTTTGTGCGAACAACTCTCAGTGTGAATTAAATTAATTTTAAATTTGGTCCGAACCATTTTAGAAAAGGTTGCCACACCATATGAAATTTATACAATACACAAATATTTGCAGAAGTTCATCGAAACACCCAGAGTCCATGCGATGAAAATTTATAAATGAATCTACGTAATTTAAACGCATTTCGGAAACTAGTGAGTGAAAATACCCTTTGGCTTCTCTTTGTTTCAAAAGTGGGCTTAAAGCCGTCCCCTTGTTTATCTTTGATTTTCGTTTTTCATAAATATATTTTGCAAGTAATTTTACTTTGGTCACTTCAATGGCGAACAAGAGTAGCAAATAATTTATATCCATCGCAGAACAAGATGTTTTTATTCTTACCAAATAATTCACCACAAATGGTGTTTATTTTTTGTTATAAATATTAATTTTTTTATTTCTTTATTTTGACACAAATATAATTAACTTTCTTAAGGTTATGCACATATGTATTTACGTCATTTTCAATTAAATATGGCAGCACTGTTTTTACGAACAAAGTTTCTGAAATGGGTGAATCATGTTGCGGAAAACTCTCAGTAAGCAAGAAAATTCTCCGAACCAAAAATGTTTCAGAAACTTGTGGGTGAACCCGCCTTTTGTGACACTAAATATTTTCCAAATAATGTTTGTTAAGTGTGTGTGTGTGTATGAATATGAGCGCGAATGGGTGTGTGCTATTGTATAATTTTACTGAAATGCTTAAAATCGCAACACATGCCCTTTCATAAGTGAAATAGAAAATTTACCGGAATTGCCTCTAATATTTGCACTCACAGTACGTTCGTTATGTTTCATACACATAGACATACATACATACGTTGTGATGTAAACACAGCTTACTGTATCCTATTATAGACGAGAGAGAATTCTATGGAGAAAAACGAGTATAATTTGAACTTAAATTTAATCGTCAAGCATTTTAAGCTTTAGTCAATTTTACCTAAAATCTTATTTTTATATTCGTATTACATAACACAACACAGACGGTTGCATCCTTTTCATTAATACAGCTGTTGGCAAATGATTAGTAGTAAACAATGTTAGTCTCTTTTGATAAATTTGCAATCGGCAATTTTAGATAATTTTTTAAAATAAAACTTTGTTTATTGAAAGTTAGATTTGAGCAAGGCCATGTTATCAAGGCCGGTTGGCGTTTTTCTGTTAACTTTTTAACGCTTTGGATTTATATGTTGCTTATGGACTAATAAATTGACCATTTGTCTCAGCGACTGTGTGATATTCCAAATTTTTTCTTTGCCATTAAAATAGTTTTGTGAACACTGAAACAAATTGTTGTTAAATGTCCCATCCAAGCTGTCTTTACAGATTGCTTCAGAATTGATCGCCAAGTTGAATAACTTATAATGCAGAATTTTTTTCATTCCTAATAACCACACAACATAATGCGTTTGCCGTCAATTTAGAGTTTGAGATGATTCCGTAACAGCAGAAGGCGATGATGACCTAACAACACCTGGAAAACATTGTTGGAATTACAGACTGCCGCCGAATTGGCACGAAATAGAACTGATACTGCAATACAGACCGCAAACCTAAAATTACTGCCTTTTGCACTAACCTGCAGGCAAAGACATAAATATGTGCAGTCAAAGAAAAAAGTCTACATACACAGCTGTATGTAGACTTTTTCCCCGCTGATTTTTATCAAATTGAAAAAGGTGTCTTTTAGCGTTATTGAAGGCTGTTACAATTAAGAATGTTTGAAGACAAAAACAAGTATAAAAAGTCTAATCGAGAAATTATTAGAAAAATACAAAAAGATTAGCAGGAAAAAGGCTACCAACAACGGTGTATGTATACTTTTTTCTATGACTGTATAGATATGTACATGTACGTAGTGTGTTGGCGTATTAGACGTGAGGTTATCGTTCGCATCCCAGGTCAGACATCTCCATCAAGACGAAATATGAAAAAATATTTCTTTGGCGACTTCCTCTCAGCCGATTTCTGGCAAAAACTCTGGGAGTAAATAAAAGATTGCAGTGAAAAAGTTTTTCAAAAATATCTGTCGTTCGGAGTTGACTTTAAAATGTAGGTCCCGCCACTTATGGATAAAATTAACACACGTAACATAAATGGTGTGAGAAGCTATGTCGAAAATCTGACTGAAAGGTTGAAGTAATGATCAATTATGTATGCATGTACTCATACATGTATTACTAATTAATATATCCCAACTGTTACTGCGCCAACCAATAATCAACTAATGTAGTCACTTGCTGTTATAAGCGTATAAAATTTTATTTTTATGTGCGTTGGCATTGGAAAACGGATCTTGTAATAGCACCAGGGGTTTTTTCTCTCTCAGAATATTAGCTCTACTATTGCTAACCTGAATCTGACCGTTTGCGGCGCGTATGTGTAAATATGCATATGAAATTGGGCTATTTAATGACTATAAGAGGTATTCACTGTTAACACTCATTTCCATGAATTTGTATATTCAATAACAACAGACACATAATTATGATGCAATGGTACAACAACTGAGATTTCATAGCAGAAGTTTTCAAAATAGCCAAATATATATTGAATATCATCTTGAAAAAGTAAATGATAGGCATTCATTTGTGCCCCCAAATAAATATACCAATTACTTTTACAAAATTTATATTTTTTTTTTAAATTTTTTCAATTATTTAACCTGAAATGTTCAAAAAATATTACAAAAAGTATACATTTTTGCTCGATGCTTTAAACCACTGCTTGCTATTTGATTTTTTGATAAATTAAAATTAAAACATTTTTTAATTTATATTTTAAAACTTTAAAACAGTAAAAAAAACAAATTTCCTTTTCAATATTGTTTCTCTTATTCTTTGTTTTCGTTCATTCATTGTTTTCATTCATTTCACAACTCAAAGGCCTAAGAAAAAAAAGTTGTTACAAGAAATCTTTTTTACAGTCTGTTTAAGACGTTTAAAAGAACTGCCAGCGAATACAACAAAAAAGGAAAACAACAACAACAAAAAGGCCATCAAAGGATTTGTTTACTTAAATGTAAAATATTCTTTTTTTTTCTTTAATAACCATTGTTTTTATTTTATTTTGTTTAAGAAGACGAAAAAAAGTTAAAAAAAACCAGAGTTACTGACACAAAGAGCAAAAACATGAGGAACAACAACAACAGTATCAAAAGAAAAGGGCTTAACAACGCACCAAAAGCAAACAAACAAAAAAAGAGAAAAAAGACTGGAACTGAGCTAAAGAAATACATTGTAATGTGGCCACAAGCATAATTCCGCTAAAATAACAAACACTCATACAAGATATAAAAGGCTTTAAAATACACTCAAAGAAATTCAGTGCTAACGGCAGTGGAAACGATACACAGAGAACAAACGCCTTGAGATGGAAATTATACGTTTTTAATTTCATTTCAAGATTGATCTTAAGAATGATTTCCATTCAATACAAATTGCTACCATTTCGATTGCATTCACAATATAACTTTTGCCACAGATGACTTTAGTATACTGAATAATGATTTGCTTTTTATTACACCTCATAAAATACGTGCCAGAATTGCTAAGAAATGTGCCATGGATTAAGTCAAATTCTGTTCAAATCTTTGACATTGCCATTTCGAATGCCTCACGGCATAAAATATTTTAAATTTCAATATTTTAAGCATGAGAAGTATGTCAACATTACAAAGCTTTTACCTGAAAAAACAGTGCTTGGAGTTTCTGTTTTGCTTAAATGGGTATCGATTCAATCGACCATAAGGCAATCATTTTAACATAAAACCTTGATTTTAAAACAATTTACTTGAAGTGAATTTGTAGAATACAGAATAAGTTGTCTTAAGTGGTGAATATTGGTTATAAATGTTTCAGCGTTAATACGGCTTTTGACGTAACTCCTCAAACAAAATCTAACGACATCAAATCGACTGAAATTGGTGGCCAATTAACGTCGCCAAAATGTGAAATTAGTCTTTCTGCAAGGCTCTGATGTAAAATCGATCGCGTAGTGTGACCTGTGGCACGATCTCTTTTAAGCCACTTACCAACCAGTATTCAATTTTGCAGGCCAAAAATAGTCGGCTTTCATATGGCTAAAGTCCTCTAAATTGATGGTAAGCTTCTTCCAAACCATTTTCGTACGTCTCAGTGAAACTTTAAGAGTATAAAGCATACCAAACATTCACTTTTTCTATGTTGCCTCAATTTTGGTTTTTGACCGTACCCCCAAATGAAAAATGAATTCCATCGTTGAAGCAAATTATGTTCAAAAACTAGCACCTAATCAATTGTCTACGACGTTGGGATTAGCCGGCTTATACTATTTCGTGCATTGAACTTTTTATGGAGATCAAATCCAAATTAAGTCAGGAAGACCCATCAGACAGCCGATTGGTAAGAACGCTTGAGTATCGACAAACTGGGTTAATCGCCACACTTTATCTAACAGAAGGGATATTCTCGATGATGCATAGGTCTGACCTGTAGCGCTTCCAGTCTCATCAAATTTCATCATACATACATACATAAATACATACATAATTGATCATTACGACCTTTCAGTCAGGATACACAACACTTATGTTGTGTGTTTTAATTTTATCCCTAAGTGGGCGGGGGACCTATAGTTTAAAGTCGACTCCGAACGACAGATTTGTGAGAAACTTTTCATAGCAATTGTATTTACTGTCAGAGCTTTTGCCAGAAAAATGCTGAGAGGAAGTCACCGAAAAAATATTTTTCATATTTTGTTTTGTTGGAGATGTCTGACCTAGGGTTTGAACCGTGGTCTCACTTCGAATAAGCCAACACACTAACTACTAGACTACGGCGGCATTTCAAATTTCATCATCAATTCCTTGCATAGTGGGTGAGATAAGATCGAAAAGCGACTGTATTTGATCAACTACTTTTGTTGTAAGTTGTTTTACAAGTTGTATCTATTTTCACGAGGTGTTCGGATGTTAAACGATCATTATTAGCAAATCGCAAACCTTATATGAGATAAATACATGACACTTTAGAAGAATATTTCATATAAAAGATTTTTATCAGACGGTCTGGCCGATTTGGAACCATAAAATGGATAGCCAGATATTTAAAACAATGTCTTCGACAATTATTTGCTTTTCATTAACTAATAATCAATTGTATTGAATAAATTGAAGTTGCTTTGAGAAAACTTTTATTCAATCTAGTTTCTTTTAGGTAATATTACTGGGTACAAAAGGAATAAACAGGATTGAACTTTTTAAATTCGATACATAAATAATTCTTTTTCATTTCATGCCATTGGGCTCTACAATTGAAAAATTTAATATATTTTTATAATTTTAAATGTAATATAAATTAATTCAATAGCATAACTCATGTCCCATTAATATTCACCATAAGTTGTAACAAAATTCATGTTTACCTTGGCCAGAATAACTCGAAAAAACGTTAACATATTGAATGACTTTGCATTCGTTAGCAAATAATTTTAAGACATTACATTCGATGAGTGTAACCTTAGAAAATTATGAGGCAAATTTAAACCGAAAAAATATACCCCCCCCCCCTCCCCCACCTTCGTAACCCCTTAGAAAAAATATATTCACACAAAAGGCCTGTGCAAAAACAAAACAAAAAAAGATGCCAAGGATAATAAAAGCTTTGTGTTTAAGGTTTTCATGTTGTTTTTCTTAAAAATATTGTATAAATTCATGAATACCTGGTACAACACGAACACCAACAACAACAGCAGCGAATATATCTACAAGATATAAATATTGTATGACATTCGCATAGCATATGAGGCACAAAAAAAATATTTGCGCCTCAACACCCAACAGCAAGAATTTATAACACAACTGGTAGGCAGGGATTTAAAGAAATGAATGTAAAAAAAATATAACAAAACAGAATAGAGAAGAATGTGGTAAGTGAAGAAATAAAAAAAAAACAAAAAATAATACAAAAAAATTCCACGGGTTGTTCTTTTTCTAATGCCAACAGAGTATTTAGATACAACTAAAACGACAAAAACAAAGAAAGGAAAACATGATGAAGAAAAGAGAAATGACTCTTTGTTGTGGTTTTTTAATGTCAAATATGAACCGAATAAAAAAACAAGAACAAACGACATTGCAGACTTTGTTGCTGAAGGGAGAGAGTGAAAAAAAACAAACTCTTACCCCCAGTCAGATTCACAGCCACTCTCATAAAAACAACTAACGGTTATAGAGCCAAAGCGAAAAAAAACAAAATAACGGTAAAAGCAACGAACATTAAAAGAGGTAACAAGCGGTAAAACTGACATTAAAGGAAGAAATTATCCTTGTTACCTTTGTTTCTCGATGGATTTTAAAAACAACGGATTTTTAATTTTCATTTGAACGACGGAGAAATGCTAAGAAAAAATAAAAACATTAAATTTTAAAACGCAGTTTTCTTATTTAATTTATCCAGCTAAAAATGTTTGGATGGATCGTACACTCTGAAAAATATTGTAAATTTTATATTCTCAGTCCATATAGGAATGGGAATGTTTGATCATAATGTGGTTATCTATCCAGATAAAGAATAATATCCGCAAACTACTACACTTAAAAGAAGGATAGAAAAGAATAGAAACCTGTGAGTCTGAATATAAATCAACTGCTTGGTATTGAATGATTTTAAATCAGACTGAGCTATGATTTCTGTATCACTCAAACTGATTTCTTTTTCTATCCTGTTAGACCGTTACCAAACATCTCTTCCATCCTCATCATATTTCTTTCCTTTGCTACAGTTTAATTAATCGGATACAATTTAATTTTTCCAGCTGAAGCAAGTTCTAGGATGATAGAGTTGCAATCTGTCGTTACTTAGAAACAAAAATGATAAGCAACTTGAATCATTAAGTCACAGTTTCTCTCAAGATGTAACACTGCTTGAGCTTCCCATGTTGTTAATTATAGATTTTACCGCTAGACTAACGTTTTGAAAGATTTACCACGTCAACTTGAGCTGAACAGTATTTCAATAATACTGTATGCCGTGCAGCTTGTATTTCATGAAGTCGCCATAGTCTAGTAGTGTTGGCTTTATTAAACGCGAGACCACGGTTCAAACCCCAGTTTAGATATCTCCAATAAATCTGCTGTCAGCAGGTTTCTTGCAAAAATTCTGAGAGTAAATATTTTTGCCATGAATAAGTTTCTCAAAAATCTGTCGTCAGGAGTCGACTTTGCTCTGGAGGTCACACCACTCACATATAAAATTAACACCCACAACACAAGTGCTGTGAGAAGCGAAGTCGTAATCCTGACTGAAGGCTTGTAAAGACCCATTATGTATGTACGTATACAGCTTGCATATTCAGATCCGTTATAGGTATTGGACGGATCGTAATAAAAATAAAAATAAAATAAAATAAATAAAATGACAAGATATTCTATTTTGACCTTGACAGGATAAATACATAGCAACCATAAACGATAATTTTTTCGTTGATGCGCTAGCAAAAACAACCAACAGATTTCGATTTTTGGAGTAAATAATGAGCGTTTAAAAATAGATTTCAATTGTTCTCAATTCAACTGGTTTAAATATCGTACTTAAAGACCAACAGATATGGCAGGTTTGGCTAAAGTATGATCCTTTGTACTCAAATAGACTACAGAAGTATGTTAGTTGGGATGATTACTGATAAAGAACGAAAATGAGCAGACGAAGAGTTTTGCAAAAGCTGCAAAGGGATAACATGCATTGTATAGAAAATTTGGAAAAATTTTATTTATTCGTCTTATCACCCAGCGTCAATTAACTTATAAGCAATTAACGAATCAATTCTAAGCTTTACAATTTCTGGTTTGAGAGCAATTGGGGCCGAGACGTGCTTCTGGCTTAATATTAAGAGTCTCAGGGAGAATGTCCGAAGATACCACTATTTGCAGCTTGGAAATATTACGCTATTATCTCTTATATCTAGATAGCTGCTTGAATTAAGCAAGATTAACCAACATCTAAGATGTGTGGATGAAAAAATATATATCATTTAAGATATTTTGCTTGTTGAAAAGAAAAAAGATACAATTGGATACCCAGTGATTTGAAACTGCAGTCTTTATAATTCGTTATCCTTGTAAAGGAACTTAAGCAGAGAGATATCCACGTGTAAGTAAATCATGAGGCATCATCGATAGAATCGCGGGCATGGCGACTAAAGTCCTCACGTGAAGCTAAAGAACCAAAGAACTTGTTCAGAGCTAACCTTACGTATACGATTGAGATGCTTTTTGGGAGTTGTATGCCTCCAAAAGGGATAATGAGAAAAAAACATACAGAATAATAATTTGTTGGAACAGTGAAAGGGTGGTATTGTCTGTCAAATATTTAAATTATTAAGATCTTATCTATTGTACGGTGTCAAGAGTCCAAAGCTAATTGATCCAGTGATTCTAGTTTACCACTGGTCCATAATTACTCACAGAAAGTATGAAGATGATAGCTCTAGAAATTTCTTAAATACTTGACAGTTAATATACGGAGTGGTAGAATGCTTCTCAATAAAAATAAATAAAAATACGACGATTTAAAAAAGAACTGTTTCGCACAAATATGAATTTAAATTAGGAATTTTGCAGAAAATTACGCACATGAATATGCGCCCATGAAATGTTTATTTTGCATAATTTATGCCCATCTGCCAAGATGTCATAACAAAAGGGGACGTACACACAAAATTTAATATATTTTTCTTCAAGTCACGTTGTCTCAATAAATTTGAAATTTTATTATTTAATGAGCATGTCGGCTCATTCATATTCTAAAAAAAATATGCAAATACTACTGCAAAAAAATGTCACATATGCTGCCAAAATTGATGTATTTATTTGCAACGGCAATCAAAGCAGAAAATATAACCCAACACACATGAATGTGTTTTATTTTATGGCTAAAAACAACAGCATCTTTCCTTTGGGTAATAAAGCTCATTCTGTTACTTTCTTCTATTTATGTACGTTACAAGAGTTTGAAGAAAACCTAATAAAGCATCAGAGACATTTGATTTGCTTCTGCTTCGTACAGACAAAAAAATAACAGTAATTTTGTTTTGTGCTATTTAGGAGCTCAAAGAATAATTAGAACTCTTCGCAAGACATTTCTGCAGACAAAAAAATCACAAGTGCCTGGAATCTGTAAACTTATTTCAGTATACTTCTTATACATCACTTGATCACTTGATCTAAACGTCGATCATCCACCTAAAAGTACATTATGTTTAACTGAGTGTACTAACAGGGAAAATTTGTTATGTAAGGGCAGAAAGAAGAAATGGGTATTATATTTGAATCTGTTTATATTGTAAAAGATGACGCCAAAGCACACATTCTTTCTGATAATAGGTAGTGATAAGTTCTACTATCGATATGAGTACGATTTTGAAAATTAAATTCGTTATATGGTAGTATAGATACACTTTACTCTCTCCTGTACCGAAATTCACAAAGAGACTTCGTGAATTTGTAAGTAAATCGGCTGAATATTTCTTGAACCGTTTGAAAAAATCACCGAACTTAAATACTGCTTTAATTTCCGTACCGAAAGCCTCAAATAGGCTTCAAGGCTTTGGCCTCTTTTCGGTCAAATTTAAGTGGAGTATTTGTAATTAAATCGGCTGAATATTTCTTGAACCGTTAGAAAAAATCAGCGAACTTAAGTGCTGCTGCTTCACCGAAAGCCTCAAATAGGCTTCAGGGCTTTGGCCTATTGTCGGTCAAATTTAGGCGGCGTATTTGTAAGGAAATCGGCTGAACTATTTCTTGAACCATTTGAAAAAATCATCAACAAACTTCAATGTTGGCTTAATTTTTACTTTTTCTGTTAGTTTTTATTCAGACAGACCTAAAGCAGGAGTATAGGTTTTGAATGTAGTCAAGGATTATGAATCTAGTCTCTGAGCACATCAGCATATAAGTTTGCAAACCATTGCATTATTTACCAGGAAAAGATTCTTGCTATAAAGTAAGCTGTAGAGTTACTAAGACAAATTGTTATTTTTACGAATTTAGTAAATTAGAGTCTTAAAATGCTCTGTTATGAAAACAAAAACTGCCATCCACTGTCGCTTGTGAGAACAGTTTGATATTCAAGAAATATAAAAGCAGTAGACGCACGGGTTCTTTAATGAAAATGAAATTAAGTGCTATAGCTTCACTTTTATCTGAACATTTTCATAGCGAGACATGCGCAGGACTTGGGTGTAGAGCATTACGACAAATACCATACCTGTGAGGATAAGAATAAAGAGGAGAGTATAGAATATCTTCTTTGGCGAGAATGGGTTATATTCCTTTCGGCGACCTATGTATCTGATGTCTCAGATTTATGAATGAATATTATGAAGAATATTTTAGACTTTGTAAAAATCACGGACTAGTTCTACGGTGGTGTCTCTAATTGGGATCAGTAGGCGCACGGGTTCTTTGATGAAAATGAATAGGAGTGCTATAGCTTCACTTGTGTCTGGACATTATCTTATAGCGAGCCACGTGCAGGCCTACTACCGTAGCTGTGTAGATAATAATAAAGAGGAGAGTATAGAAAATATTTTTTGTCATTACCCTACTCTAGATAGATGACATGGATCGAGAATGGGATATATTTCTTTCGAGGACCTATATGATGTCTCAAATTTAAGTATTAAGAATATTTTTGACTTTGTAAAGACCACGGACTAATTCTGCGGTAAGGACTCTCTCTCGTGGTATTATATTGTACCTGGGAGTCTGGGTGTGTATTGACTTGAAACGGCTGTCACTATTACCTAATTTAACCCTAACTTAATGCTGCTTCCGTACCTCTAAAACATACTGCGTCGTGCGAACATTGCATTGGATTTTGATTATCCAAGTCTGGATTACAACCCTGAGTCAGGATTACATCCCTGAGTCAGGATTACAACCTAACTTTGCACACCACTCATGTTGTGTGCTTTAATTTTATCCATGAGTGGCTGGACGTACCGTTTAACGTCGAAACTTTTCATGGCAATTTTATTTTATTTTTTCAGAATTTTTGCCAAAAATCTGCTGCTCATCCTGCATCAACAGGATGAAATCAGTCCCGTTAAAACGACCCCATTTGAAACTTCTAGGTTGGCTAGAACGAGAAGGAGGTCATTATGGAATGTAAGAAATATACTGGGTAGGTGAAGTTGTGATATTCTTGTGTTTAAACCAAGGTCTTCTATAACCAACGCGTAAGTAACGACCGACACAATGTCAATGAACACAATGAAAGCAATGTTTCAATGAATGAATGAATGTTTTACCTTTAATGCGAATAGGAAGGACAAAAATCGAGTTAACCTTGCGTGTCGCTGATTCGATTTTCTGTTAAATGTGTGGGCAGGTTAACCACACTTTGAATAAAATCTAGTTTTCACAATTACTAGCCTTTTCCACTTTCCACCGATTGGGACTAAGTGGCATTATAAAACTAAACCTAATATCTGTTAGTCAAAGGAAGATAGACGACATGAATCAATTCACAGAAGAGCTGAAGAGGCATTAAAACATAACTGTGGGTGTGTGTATGTTACAAAACTAAAGAGACTTTCCTTCTTTAAGTATTTTTAAATCACTTTCTGCATTATTTTGTTTTTCTCCATAAGATTAAAGAGAAAAATGCAATAAAAATATTTGGAAAGAATTCCAGATTAAATTTCTTTATGGTGTGTCTGTGACTATTTTAAACAGTTTGTCTGATAACAAATTTCTAAGTGGATTAACTATGAAACTCCGTCAAAAGTTAATATTCTTGAGAAACAGTAAATAGGAGAAAAGCTGCCAAAAGCTGGAGGAACAATTCGTGGATGCCAAGCACGTTTTAAGCTTTAAAAATATCAAAATAAATGTATTTTTGTAAAACAAAGTTGATAGAAATGTATGTAATGAAAGGAATTTGATAAGATTTGTTGCGTAAATAAAGCAAAAATAGAGATTTTCTTTTGGGTTAAAATGAGTTGATTTTTTAAAATTAGAAAAGTCATCAAATATGAATTGGAAAAAATAAATGAAAACCAAGAGAAAAGAAGCGATATTTCGTAATAAAATCAAGAAACTTTATCATTCCAATCGTCAAACAAATAATAACAATTCATCACATACTCGTCAACAAATTATTAAAAAATGGCAGACCTTCTGCTTTAAAATGTTGCATGATGGAATAAAGTGTGTATTAATGTACACAAGGCGTATGTAAAATATCACCGAAATTTTATATTCTTTCGAAGAAAGTATTGATGAAATTACGTGTAGTAAAAAAGTGAACCAGGGCTTTTCCAGGTGGAGCGCATCCGAAATCAGTCTAAATTTGACTCATGGCACGAGTTATGTTGGATCTGACAATCGCTGTAGTTTGTGACTTATGAGCATACACCTGCGAGATAATGGCGCATGGTGACACATCGGGGACAAATCGCGCGATTTTAATAGTCAGTTCACGTCACCTCCATGTGAGATGATCATGCTGTGAAATCACTCGTGCAAAATATCTAATGTGGCATGCATTGTGTGGCATGTAGCGTCGGAATAATCTCTCATGTGGATTCGTATCATCCCAAATTCGACAATTTTGTTTGTACACGTACCCATTCATACAGAAATGGGTCTCGTCGCAGAAAATAATTTTCCAATGAAAATTAATGGCAGACACTCACAGCACACATTTTCATAAAACAATTTTATTATTTGCACGAATGATATATCAGCCAATGGTGATTTGGTAAAAGAGTATGAATTAATAACAACTAATATGACAGATGAAGCTTCATTATTCGTATGGTAACTAGAGGAGGCCTTTTGTAGCGGTTAAAATGCACAAAAGTAAAATCGAGTAATCGGGGTTCAAAAACCCTGAGGTACAAATCGGTAAAAGACTTAAATCATCTTTAAAAAATCCAGAGAGGAGATAACTTTAACAATGAAGACTGTCGAAAGGTCAGGGGAAACCATCTTTGTACAAAAAAGTAAAACTCAATCAGCAAAATTTAATCACCACTACTACGCATAAAAATGTACTCAGACAAGCAATGATAGATCATTCTAGGATCTCATACAGTAGACCAACCACCTGCTGAACTGCAAAGATTTGATTACACATACATACATACCTACACAATTGGCCATTATATCCCTTCAGTCAGGATTACGACATAGCTTCTCACACCATTTATACATGAATAGCTGGACCTACAGATTAAAGTCGACTGCAAAAAGCAGATTTGTGAGAAACTTTTCATGGCAATTTTATTCGCTCTCAGATTTTTTGGCAAATTTTCTGCTGATAGGAAGTCACCGAAGATATATTTTTTCATATTTCTTTTCGTTGGACATGTCTGATCGTGGCCTCACGTCTAATATGCCAACACACTACTTAAAACAATGCAAGTTGGAGTCGACTTTAAACTGTAGGTCCCGTCACTCATGTATAATATTAAAACACACAGTATGAGTGTTGTGAGAAGCTAGGTCATAAACCTGACTGAAGGGTTGTAATGACCAATTATGTATGTATGTAAGAAATAACAAGAAGATATAAACAGATTTTAAATTAAATGTCCAGTAATACTATCTAAGTCGCCGTAGTCTAGTCGGTAGTGTGTTGGCTTATTAGACGTAAGGCCGAGGTTCAAACCACAGGTCAGACATCGAAACGAAATATGAAAAAATATTTCTTCGGCGACTTCCTCTCAGCAGATTCCTGGCAAAAACTCTGAAAGTAACTAACATTGCCATGAAAAGTTTCTCAAAAATCTGTCGTTCGGAATCGACTTTAAACTGTAGTTCCCGCCACTCATGTATAAAATTAACGCACACAACATAAGTGGTGTGAGAAGCTAGGTCCATATTCTGACCGAAGGGTTGTTATGGCCAATTATGTATGTGTGTAACACTATTTAAATCTTATGCCCTTTCAGAGCAAATGTTTCTATCTAATTCCAGTGCATTAAAAACTATCCTTCGCACGCAAGAATTTCAATTCGGAACAAAAATTTAAAGTAAATTGGTACAGACTTCATACTTCTACGTTAAAGTCTTAAATAATATTTTCGTTTATCTCTTGTTCATAACAAAACCACACTCTACTCTATGAAATCTTTTAAATCGAAATTTTTATTTCATTCTCTATAAAAAAATCCTTATCTATTAATATTACTTTTTAGTTTCACAGAATATTTTCATTATCATTTTCATTTACTTTTAATATCAAAAAAAACTAAATTTCCCATTAAATTTTTATCATTTACCAACAACAGCAACAACAACAGCACTAGCAACTATCTTTTATTAAATAACAATTTACAGAGAGAACAAGAACTAACTATACTTATACATATACATACATACAATACATATGTACTTACTACCTACAGCTCTAATAACAATTTGAACACATTGCATATCCTGTATATGAAACGCAGTATGTCTGGGCTCATGTGTAAGTGAAAATAACGAAAGTCAGACGCATTCACAAACGCAGACAAACAGACAGACAGGCATGCTGCTCTAGCGACAACCATGCAGCGGAATGAAAAGAATAAAAAAATAGAGAATAAGAGGAAAAGCCCTAAAGTTTAACGACTGTTAAATAGTAGCAAACGTTGAAGACACAACTGAGAATGAAGAAAACTGTTGACGAGAAGTATAAGAAGTAGAAAGAGGGAAATATAATCTAATGTTGTTTACATGTCTGGCAAGGAAAAATACGAAGAAAAATCGGTGAATAGAAGACAAAAAAATAGCTGAAGAAAAGTAAACAAAAACTAACATTAAAAAGTTTTTGGAAGGAAACTGATGTAACGTTGAAAGTATTTTGGATTAAACACTTATACCCATCCATACGTACACACATGCCTCATATAGTTTAAAAATTGATTGAGTGTTCTTGCTTGTGTTGTTATAGATGCTGAGAAATACAGTAGGCTACTAAAGGAAAACATCATATTGAAAAGAACTCAGAAACAAGAGATTTTCCTCAATATCTGAAAAGTCTGTTTGCGATTTAGAGCTGTGGTCTATCTATCTAATCTTTTTTTTAAATTTAAATACAATATTTCTTGTGTTTTAATTTTAGAGACGCTTGTAAATACAAGAATAGCTAAATGCTAATCGAAGAAAAAGAAATTCTTCAACTTTGCTCATAATATTTTGAGGTGGGAATATACAATTATAAGAAAATTTAATCTAATGCTATAGTAAGTATAGTATTATAATTGCTAATAATGTAAAAAAAATTGCTAATAACACAAAAAAATACATCACCGCCTTATTGTACTGTAAAAACGATTAACAGAATAATAAATAACAACACGTCTGAAAAAAAAGGATAACGGCTGAGTTCGAAATCAAATCGACAAATATCTGTCAACAGGAATAAATTCCAACATTGTAGTGCATTGGTCCCACAGTGCTAATACATGAGAAAGGTGATGCAATCTCATGCAATATGACTATAAAGCTGTAACTCTTTGGACAACTGCTAGAAAGTTTTCACAAATATTCCTTCCAACCGACAAATGTACTAGAGAATAATACGGAGCTCTCCGTGTGGACAGATGTTCTACATACAATTGAACTACGAAAAATTCTCTTCCCACACACTTAAGTTTTTATAACATTTTACCGGCTAAGGAATATTTTCTAAACTTACAAAGCTGACTTGCTTAAAAGTCCTCGTCTAATTATAGCCTAAGCAGGTGACATTGCAAATATCACAAGGAACGTTAGCTTTAGGGAGAGAACAAAAGATTAACAAACATTACGGAAATTCTACACCTGATTATACTTATTGTGGATGGTTTAAAATGCTCTACGTACTGGGGTGCCATTATAAGAATTGATAAAAGCATGAAATATTGTACAAGCGGTCATTTCTTTGTAGGAAATAGAGTTTATTTGGATTTTAAAAAATCTTTATGCCCTCTATGTTGTTATCTAATACACGCTGAATTAATTATTAGTCCCGTGGACATATATGGGTGCAACATATGGTCTACATCATGAAATATTTTTCCCTTGTAAACGGTGACCATATTCAAAATAATAACGAGGAACTGCTCGAATTATGTGAAGAAGAGAACGTAGCTGAATTTACAACAAAAAAATCTACGTTATATCTGGATTTAGCAGGCCTTCAGTCAGAATTACGACCTAGCTTCTTCACCACTACTGTTGTGTGTGCTAATTTTATACATGAGTGGTGGGATCTACAGTTTTAAAATCGTCTTAGAGCGACTGATTTTTCAGAAACTTTTCATGGCAATTTTTATTTACTCTCAGACTTTTTGCCAGAAAACTGCTGAGAGAAAGTCGCCGAAAAAATATTTTTTCATATTTCGCTTTGTTCGAGATTTGGACCGCGTCGCCTTCGTATTCTTGTAAATAGAAATGAAAAACTGGCTTTATGTATTGCATTTTGATTTATAAAAAGGGTATTATAGTAACATGTATGCTGAGCCAAATAATTTAACAAGATGGTCATGATGCACAAATTGTTTTTTAGTAAACATGAGGTAAATACTATTAGTTGCCATCTTGAGCTCTACACACAGCATACTTAGACAACACTTTATAGATGAGTTGTTGCGGCCGCCGTAGTCTAGCAGGTAGTATGTTGGCTTATTAGGCGTAAGGCCACGGTTCAAACCCCAGGTCAGACATCTCGAACAAAACGAAATATGAAAAAATATTTCTTTGGCGTTTTCTTGCAAAAACTCCGAGAGTAGATAAAATTGCCATGAAAAGTTTGTCAAAAATCTGTCGTTCGGAGTCGACTTTAAACTGTAGGTCCCGACACTCATGTATAAAATTAACAAACACAACATGAGTGATGTGAGAAGCTAGGCTGTAATCCTGACTGAAGGGTTGTAATGGCCAATTATGTATGTATTATAGATGAGTTGTTAGTTTTGCTGTTCGGAACATTGACTCAATCGCTTCAAATGATAATACATCTTATTCTCAAGGTTTAATGCCTTCTACACAGAACTCCAACTTTTGTGTTAATTAGCCAGCCGTACAATCCATTTCAGAAAAAGTTCTTTTATTAGTAACTACTGTCGCTTATTTTACAGAAAGCGTCAATCCTATTACGGACTGTTAAAATAATTCAAATGTCTTTCACAAACACTTTCTTCTTTTAAGAACTATTTCGTCTAGAACTGAATAATGCACTTTATAAAGGCTGACGGATATAGTCATTGCATAATTAAAAAAAGATGTAAGATTTACTCATAATCGTAACGGAGCGGTTCTGAAACTAAATAATTAAGCTTTGAGCCGTGACTTTAACTACAAGTCTCAAAGCAAATAAACGAAATTATTCCTACGGTGAGGAGGAAATCAACTGCTGCCAAGTACATTTGGCAGTTTTAGGGGCAATAATTTCATTTGTTTTAATGTGACGTTCGATTAAGGAATTTTTATTATTTGAAAAGAACTGGATGCAGCAGATAATATGTATTGAGTTGGTCAATATCAGAGATTGAAATCAAAATTTTTGTTATGCATAGCAGCCATTAGCGTAATAGGTGTAGGTAGAATATGAAAAACTATTAAAGGAACCCATGAGTTTGGTTAGGTTAGAGCTTTGATACCAAAGCTCAGCTTGAGTACGCATAGCAAAAAAGTTAGTCAGAGTAGGGGCTGCACAATCTATGAAATTGTGCTACTATGCACATTTTTTTGTAAAATGTAATAAAATAATAGGCATATAAGAGAAGTTATTATTACAGAAAAATACGTTCATGTTACTCGGAAATGAATAAAACGTGACCAGCACTAGAAACTAAGTGCAATGTGGAATGGAATTAAGTGATTATGAGTTTAACATATACGTTGAAATAAGTTTATTGGTATTCCAAAAATAATTCTTTTAAAGACAACACAGATAACCTTGTTTCGTACTTTAGAAACCTAATAATATTAAAAAAAATTTTCATCATATTCGCAGCAAAACCTAAGCCTAGGCGTTAATTTTTATTGAAGCTTTTTTTATGAAAGCACTGTCATCATCATAGTCAATATTACTTTTTATATGTATATCAATGTGTGTATGTGCAACGATATACTCATATGCTAACGTATTCAAATTGTAGACTACAATATTAGAATATTCATATCGTCAGTATCATTTAAAGTCATTAAAAAGGTGAGACACAGAATCGCAGGAAATGTTTTGTTTCCTGCTTATGTTCGAGACGTTGTTATTAGTCAGTGTAACAGTCAGCAGGAACAAAAATAACAATAATGGCAAATAGAAACAAAGTTTTAATGGTAGAATGTGGCAAAAGTACTTACCTCACTAAAGGATGTTGAAAGTTCTGTTGTACTGCTACAAATTAAACGCATTTGCACGTTGATAACACCTGCAAATAAAGAGAGAGAGAGAGAGAACACAAAATTGAAGAAGGTAATGTTAAAACAGTTTAAATACATATACATATACATGTACAACAAAAGAAAATAACAAAAACAATTTGCAATAATAATAATATGAAATTCTAAACATTTTCCTCCAGGTTTTAAGCAAAAGTCTTCTTTTGTTGATTATAGGAAAAGTTTTCCGTCTAAAAATAAGCAGTTCTTGTTAAAACATAAAAGTTATCTTTTTTGTTGTGTTGTTTTGTTTTTTGTTTTGTTTTGTTTCGTTTAATAATACAAAACAAAAGGAATAATAACCTCAAAAATTACAACAACTACAATAAGAAAATGAGGAATATTTTAAAGCCTGCAAAATAACATACAACTGTTTTTGTCATCATCATTATCATCATCTTCAGCTGCTAAATACACTCTAATCACCATTTTCTAAGTAGGCTTAATGTGTCAACGTTACATTTGAACTAAAAAAAATATTTCATTTCTTTGTTTTTTGTTTCTTAATAAATATACAGCCATCGGTAGGGAAAGTTTTATTAAAAGCTACACTTAGAAAAATAATTCCGAATGAAAATATTATGAAATATCATACATAATTGGTCATTACAACCCTTCAGTCAGGATTACGACCTAGTTTTTCATACCACTTTTGTTGTGTTTGTCAAATTACATGAGTGGCGGGACCTACAGTTTAAAGTCGACTCCGAACGACATATTTTTGAGAAACTTTTCATGGCAATTTTTATTTTCTCTCAGAGTTTTTGCCAGAAATATGCTGAGAGGAAGTCGCCGAAGAAATACTTTTCGTATTTTGTTTTGATGTCTGGCCTGGGACTCGAACCCTGGCTTTACGGCTAATAAGCCAACACACTACCTACTAGACTACGACGACTTCATTATGAAATACCATGAAATATCATGAAATGGAAAAATAGCTGAGGAAATAAACTACAATTGTATCGCTTTTAGAATATATTCTTATTCGATCTGACTATAAGTTTATCAGATTAAAATAGTACAACGCCAATTGCGCATCGGGGTCTCCATCCGGACCGTTCAAGAAGAAATTTCAATGAATATCGATGTGCCATAAGTGGTGTAAATAATAAGGAAACTTTCAGATTTTTTCCCGTTTCCTATATCCTGCCTGAAGTCGCCATAGTCGAGCAGGTAGCGTCTTGACTTATTAGACATAAGGACACGATACAAATCCCACGTCAGACATCTCAAAAAAAAATGTTTATCTCTCTGCAGATTTCCATCAAAAATCTGAGAGAAAATAATATTGTCGGGAAAATATTTCTCAAAAAATCTATCTATCACTCCTGTATAATATTAGCAGATACAACATAAGTGGTGTGAGAAGCTAGGTCGTAATCCTGACTAAAGGATTGTAATGACCAATTATGTATGTATGTATATCCTGCCTTTCCTACTTATTCTTATTTTCCCAGTTCCCTACACTATCCTCTCTCTGGTTTTTTCTAGGACGTATTTACAATGGGTCATTTTGACCTCTGGGATTTATACTTGTCCCAATGGCAAGTACACGTCCTCAAACCTAGCTAACCTTCAGATTAAAACAAAAAAGACTTTTATTTCCAGGACATCGAGCACAGTTACGTATCTCCAGAAGATTTACAGTATTAATATGATGTACGCGAACTTGGTATATAAGAACCAGAGGAACAAGGTTCCCGACTTCGTGCTTATGATTGTTTCTAACTCATATGTAAGGTAGCTTTCCAGAAATCTAGTTTAGAAAGTTAAAGGTCATTGGGAAACGTAAGAAATGTCACATAGATTTAGTAGAGCCTCTAAATTTTTTCTGAACTCCTCAGGCCATATTTCATATAGTTCACCGAAAAAAACTTAAAACGAACAGGGAGAACTTACTATAGCTATCAAAACTAATGTTTTAACAAACCAATCATGTCATGTTCAATGTCATATTAATTTAAAAATGAGTGCAAAAAAACGCTGTACAGAAATGTCGTGAAATGTATGCGCAAGGTTTCCGGATAACTGCTGTGGCATCATACTACTTGGCCGCTTAAAATTATCATCAGTAACACTCCGCTTAAACATAATGAAATCGAAGCGTCGATAACCCCTGTTAAACGATTTCAGCGCATGATTTGATGACAAACCAATTTACGATGTATCAATCCAATCAAGCATTGGATGGAAATTACCGATTATGATTTACTACTTAGTTACTACGTCCTGACCAAACGATCAATTCTATTGATAGTGCCTATGAATTCAGCGCGCTAACGTAGCAATTAAGAAGGAGCAGTCAACAGAAGGCACACATCGTTGAATATCCACTAAAAATTGATTGTTTTTGGCTAGAAAATACAGAGCGTACCCCGTGCGAAGTCTGCAGAATTCTTCTGATGAAAAAAAATGTGGTCGATGAACCTCAGAAGATATGTAGCGAAGGCAGTATGTAAAAACTATCAAAAGACCAGAAGAAAAGTTTCATATTAGCCCCTTTAACTTCTTAGGAAGCAAGTGACTGGTACATTTGCTGAAATCATTGTCATAATTGGTCATTACAGGCCTTTAGTCAGGATTACAACCTAGTTTATCACACCACTTATGTTGTGAGTGTTAATTTTATACATGAGTAAAGGGGTCTATAGTTTAAAGGTCGATTCCGAACGACAGATTTTAGAGAAACTTTTCATTCTAATTTTTATTTACTTCTTACGTCTAATCACAACACACTACTTACTATACTAGGGCGACTTCAATGATTGTATCGCTGTTATCAAAAACTATTGCAAAAAAAAACTCCAACAAAATCTTGGCCTTATTAGTCGGTGTACTCAATATACTGGTGTTGCTTCAAGACCATTTACTTCTTATAGGAAGAGAAAAAACTGTAATACGATAGCAAAATTTAGTTAAAGTACGTACACAACTTTTGTTGCGTTTCTTCCTGATGGGACTTTACATTATTAACCAGATCTGTATGCTTAAATCTGTATTACAATAAAGAAATTTTAAAAAATTTGTTAATTTGTCAAATTTCCCAATCGTTTTTAGGTCTGTAACAGGTTTATTATCACGACTGCCTTTAATTTTCTGTGGCTATATAAGAAGTTCTACTGCTTAAGTGCCCAAAAAATGTGTTAAAAGTCAGAACACATTATCTCCGTAGCAGCTCAATACTTGGGACATAATTTTCCACAGAAATTTAAAGAAACCTACTTTAAGGATGTATGCAATTAAAATATTTTTCTCTCAGTGCATTTATTACTTTTACACGGTTGTAAACAATAATACAATGAATCGGTCTTGTCTTGTGACTGTTTCTCAAAACCATGGCACAACAACAACAACAGCAACAACGATAAAGAAAACTGACATCTAAAAAGCAAAAATAAATTTAATCCAACAACCAAAAAGTTATCCGAAAATATCTCTTAAATTGTTGCCTTATTTTAGTTTTTATGTCAGATTGTAAGACACAAATAATAATAAAACAAAGACAAACAAAAAAAAAAAAAAGAAAAATAATAAATAATAAAAGCAAAATGTGAAAGAGAGTTGAGAAAAGTATGTCATTATTCTGTCATTGTTTGCAAGGATGTTAAACATTTTGATTTTAAGTTTAAAGGAAAGTTCCTCTTCAAGAGTTATAATGTACATAAGTGGTGGTACTGTAGGTAGGATTTCAAATAATTTTAAACTTATATTTCTTGTGGATTCAACTAGAAAATAGAAGACCATATATTTTCGTTGAATAAAAATCGAATAATTCAGATACACAAGACTTATTTCGATTAATCGATAGAATAAAAAATAAAAATATTTTAATTTTTAACAAGTGACAACTCTAATGTATTTTCAAGACTGGACATATTTACCATTATAATCTGTGATCAATTTTTGACTTTACAATTCCATCGCTGTAAAAAATTGATGGTATTTAGCAGATCTCTGTTTGCGTAATTTATTTTGGTGCCAGAAGAGTTTTACAAATGCCAGTCAGGCGGTCTAAGATCGAAGCTGCACAAGCATATATCTACACATCTCAAATTGACCTAAGTCGACTTAGGTTGTTATTGCTTGGGACCGCAGATATATAAGAATTTATTTATATGAAAACTTAATTAATACAATGTCCTTACAAACGAATTTTCTTGCAAAAGTTCAATTAAAACGTAGGACTCCAATGATTACTCGCCAAGCTCTCCTAGCAACATGTTTTACTTAGATTCTAGACATAACCTACATACAAGCCTTCTGTCAGAATTACGACCTAGATTCTCTCACCATATATGCTGTGTGTGTTAATTTTGACAACAAACAACACATATTTTTGTGAATTTTTATTTACTTTCAGAGTTTTTTCGAGAAATCTGCTGAGAGGAAGTCGTCGAGATAATATTTTTTCGTTCTTCGTTTTGTTGTAGATACCTGACCTGGGCTTTAAACCGAGGTCTCACGTCTAATAATCCAACATACCACCTACTAGAAGTCGTAATTGTCATTACAACCCTTCAGTCAGGATTAGGACCTAGCTTATCACACCACTTATATTGTGTGCGTTAATTTTATACATGAGTGGGGGGCCTACAATTCAAAGTCGACTCCGAATGACAGATTTTTGAGAAACTCTTCATGACAATTTTATTTTCCCTCCGAGTTTTAGCCAGAAATCTGCTGAGAGGAATTCGCCGAAGAACTATTTTTTCATAGGTGAGGTAAGCTTCCCAGAAAGGTAGTTGAGAAAGTTAAGTGGTTATTCAGAAACATATAAAATGACACATGGATTTGGTGGAATCTCTGAACTCCTCAGGCTATATTTTAACATCATTCGCTAAATCTTATTACAGACATATTTGATGAAAAGAATCAATGAAGTATTAGGAAAACCCCATCATACAGTAAAATTAAATTCCAGTTAAAAATGCTCACTATTGTGGACACACCCTTTACAAATATAACGCTGTTATAGCTTTAGATATTTCGCTGACTATGTTTCTGATGCCTACTCCCTTTTTTCTTTTTTTTTTTGTATTGTAAGGGCAGAGACAATTTTACTCGACCGTAATCCAGTTTTGATTTATTTTATGATGAGCATTTCATATTAGAATGAGATTATGGGCACATTTTGTTTTACATCATTATTTTAAATTGCTGTGTTTCTCTATGTTTTTAAGCACAAAATTAAATAAAATAAATTAAAAGAACAACAACAGAAAACAAAGAAACACCAAGATAATTACAAGTCTTACAAATGAGATAAAAGTCGTAAAATAAATTATAGGATATCCAAGTGTTAACAAATAAACAAACAAATAAAAGGATAATAAGGGGTAAAACAAGAAGAAGATTTTATGAAAATTTAATCGTGACAATTGCATAAATTATTAGGTATTTAAAAATATGATATATTTTGCACCCGGTACGCTAAAATGAGCCTTACAGAAGTCAATGGTCAATGGGTGGGAATTTAAGTCTTGCATCAGAATGTCCAGAAACAGCCGGATAATAGTAAACGGCTTTCTGACTAGTACTCAAGAGTTATACTCCTTGCTCAAAGTGTTAGGAATCGTCGTAAGTCCAATATATAGTTTCTGTGATAGGTGGAAAAAGGGTCAACATTAAACTACTTGGAACCTTACTTAATGGGCCCATACAATCCTTTAGTAATACGTGTTCGTTTTATCCATAACTGGCGAGAACTACAGTTTAATGTAGATTGTTTATTTTATTAACTCAGAGTTTTTGCCTGAAGACTGCTGAGAGGAAGTCATCGTTTTATTTGAGATGTCAGAGCTGGGGTTTGAACTCACGAGCTCTCATCTTGTAAGCCAACACACTACTTACTAGACTACGGCGGCATTTTCGAGTTCATTTGAATCCTGTGGGGCCTTAATGCTTTCAAAGAAACACTCGAGTGCTTATTAAATATTAGGCACTGACATCAAACAGCATTCAGAAAGAAGTTTATCAGGGCAATATGTTCTTAGGGGAGCCTATATGTATATAACATTACAAGATATTGTTTGATTGCGGCTATACACTGATGCACTCTTTTTAAACATTTAATATTATAGGCCATGATAGGAAATTCATCGATGACTTGATTTATTTTATAAAAACTAAAATTGTGATGTGTTTCAATGTATTTTTAACTTCAATCTTTCAATCATTCATTCGTCCATTTGTATAAGCCACCACCAAAAAAAGTGCTTTAAAATACGCAACATTTTGAAGTTTTTTTTTTTTTTTTTTTGATTGCAAATTTGTTTACTCATCCTTCTAACCTTAATTCTGTTGAGAGGGATAAAAAAGTGGAAAAAAGAGAGACTTTATTTCGTTTTTAGTTTTAATTCAGCTTTTTTTCGCTGACGACAAAAGCTTAAAAGCCTGGAAAATCCGCTTTTTGTACATTTCAAATTTTCGCTTCATGCGATGGAAACAACAATGATGATGATGATGGCGATGCTGAAAACTGAAGTCCAGAAATCACAAAATATTCCAACTTTGTTTTTATTTCAGTGCTTCCTTTTTTCCTTTTTTCCTTTTTCATCGTTTTTTTATTTTTCAGCCTAAAAAGTCACATTTGATTTGGTCGTTAAAACTATTGTAAGTGGAGATGACTTTTGTGTTCGCGTTTTGCATCTTTTTTATCCGCATTTCAATTCTTATTACTAGCGAATGAGTGAATGAGCGAATGAATGACTGGTTGACTGACCGAAATGAAATGATTGTGACTGAATGTTCTTTCTGTAGGTTTGTTTATTTTTTCCCTTTTCGAATGTTCGCATTTTTTAGTCTTTTTTTTTAGTGAACTTCTCTCTTTTTAGCCCAATAATAGCATATGGACTTATTGGATATTTTTAAACCAAAGAACACAAAAAAAATAGAGATAAAAATACTGTTATTTTAAATATTTCTATTCCGTTTTGTTCGCCCTTTTTAAATTTTATCGTTAAAAAACTTATCGAAACACTTTTTATGTCATAAAAATGCATTTATACTGTATTTAGTTTAAATTTCGATAACAATTAAATCTCTATTCTTGTAAGCGGCCACATTTCCGGGATTATTTTTTTTTTAATTTTTCAATATTTTAAATTGTTACAAGTTTTTTTATTGTAATCGGATTTTTAATTTAAATAGAGAGAACTTCCAAAAAAAATTTTTATTAAAAAAAACTTACAGTTATCCGTTTTAATATTTTGAGTTACGTATTAAAACTTTATAAAAAAAAACGAATAAAACTTAGAAATTGCATACTGTATTCCCCGGAAATAAAAATTCCCCGCTTAGTAACACTGAAACTTAGGCAGCCTTATTCTTTGATTTAAAAGGTACTGAAACTGTTTCGATATATGCATCCCGCTTGATTCTCCGCCTAGTTAACGCTACAGTACGACTCTTGACTATGTCTATGCAATTTTGGCAATTTTGTTTTGCTCGAGATTTCTAGGCTGGGGTTTGAATGACGGGCTTCTTTAAAGCATCACCGTCATGTTTTTGTATTGGGTGTAGACGTGATCATTCAGTCCTACTTTTTCCCAAGACGTGGCGCTGCCATACTTTCCTATGATGTTTGATGTTGCTGTTATACTCTCTGTGCAAACTGGCGGCATCGAACTTTTTTTTTAAATTCGAACAAACCCATACAACAAAATTACACAGAAAAAGTTATGATCGAAGGCACTCCAAAAATTATGTTGACTGTTTGGTGGAATCGCATTACGAAATACTAGGATGTACTGCTCGAAGCTAACCCTTATCAAAGAAACAAAGATAGAGCGAAAAGGTCTGGTATGCTACTGTGACAACTTCAGGCCACAAAAAAATCGTTGATGATCCTATAAAACTAGTCTACCCTTGACTATGAATGAATTTGCTTCTACGCAGCTCCTAATAATAAATAAAACAGGCTATTGAAGTATGACGAAGTCGCCGTAGTTTAGCTGGTAGTGTATGTGGCTTATTAGACGCGATGCCACGTTTCAAATCCCCGGTCAGACATCAAAACGAAATATGAAAAAATATTTATTCGGCGAATTCCTCTCAGCAGATTTCTAGCAAAAACTCTGAGAGAAAATAAACTTGCCATGAAAAGTTTCTCAAAAATCTGTCATTCAGAGTCGACTTTAAATTGTAGGCTCCCCGCTCATGTATAAAATTAACGCACAGAACATAAGTGGTGTTGAGAAGCTAGGCCATAATTCAGACTGAAGGGTTTTTAGCTCAATTTAGCAAATTATAAAATTTCTTTGTTTTCTTTCTTTAATATTAACATGGATTGGTGGAAAACTGGGGTACTTGTCCTATCAGACTTAAAGAGTGCATATGTTTAAAGACGCAGTCTATAGTACTATTCCTTTAAGGGTTATTATACAATCCTTAAGGATATAAACGTACTGCAAAAGAAGTTATTAATTAAACATAAATTCAATATTTAAAAAGCGCTTAAAAACATTCGTATTAAAAAAACCTTCATACGTAAGCAAAGAAAAAATGTAAAATCCACATCCTCAGCTAAAAATAAAATGAAAAAAATAGCAAAACAGTGCAAAAGAAAACAACAGCTGCAAATGTCAGCTTAACGACAATTTAATGAAAATTCGACTGGATATTGCTACTGAAGTCATAGCTTTTGGTAACGATTGTCGAAAGGTGGCCTTGTAGCTTTAATCTGCATCTTGTTTTTGCCATTTGCTATTTGATTTTTTTCGCTTGACCTTACAAAGAGTAAAAATAGCACCAAAAATCAAAGGACAACTATTATCAGAAAAAAGAAATGTGAACATTGTTTTTTTCCTTCCGTTATTTTTCTTCAAAATTGTCGACTCTTTTTTGGAGTTCGAGAAAAAAAAGAGTTTATAAATGTAATAAAACTAAAAAGAAAAGGAACGTATCAAAAAAGTAACAAAAAGTCGAGGAAGGCGACCTGAAAATATAGTACAAAAATCTGTGCAGAGAATGAATTTGATTACAACACAACAAGAAATACGAAGTGAATTAAAAATCTGTACAGCATAGATAAAACTTCATTAAAATACATCACAAGAAGTTCTGATGGTATCACATCTCGAAAATTAGTAGAATTGATTAGCAAAGATCCTCACCGATGCACCCAATGCAACAACCCAAATACATTTTCACAGATAGTGTTGTTTCTACGCAATCTTTGATGACCCGGCAGAAACTTAAAGCTTGTCTGGAAAGTTGTAATACATGCTGATGATATTTCGATCTCTGCAGAACTCTCTTAATGTTGTACGCTTAAATTTCGTAGAATACTACAAAATGAAATCAAAGCAGTGCTTCGCTCTGGGAACCTAGAAATTCTATGCTGCTGGCTTTACATTCAAAAATGGAGACAAATTTTTGATTTAATAACATACATACGTACATACATAATTGGTCATTACAACCCTTAAGTCAGAATTACGACCTAGTTTCTCACACCAGATATGTTGTGTGTGTTAATTTCACACATGAGTGACGAGACCTACAGTTTAAAATCGACTCCGAACGACAGTTTTTTTGAGAAACTTTTTCATGGGAATTGTATTTACTCCCAGAGTTTTTGCCAGAAATCTCCTGAGAGAAAGACGCCAAAGAAATATTTTTTCATATTTCGTTTAGATGGAGATGTCTCGCCTGGGGTTTGAGCCGAGGCCTCGCGTCTAATAAGCCAACACACTACCTTTACTAGACCACGGCGACTTCTCTAACTAACTAAGACTTTCTTTCTGTCCAACTTAACCCTCTGACCCCACTAGCAATGTGATCTGATCAAGTTGCTTAAGTAGGGTAACAAAAATAGAAAG
The DNA here is from genome assembly GCA_958299815.1 of Sarcophaga carnaria. Classification (NCBI taxonomy): domain Eukaryota; kingdom Metazoa; phylum Arthropoda; class Insecta; order Diptera; family Sarcophagidae; genus Sarcophaga; species Sarcophaga carnaria. The sequence goes on from OY283150.1 coordinate 30,070,139, forward strand.
AAAAAAACGGATGAACGTAAAAAGCCAGCATGATATGGATTTCCTTTAAAGAAAACGTTGTTTTTTTTTCTTTTTTTAGTTGACATTTAAAATGCAGAAGTGAAATTATTTTTTACATTTTTTAAAGGATCTATAAGCTCTTACACACATATGTACATGCACACGTATTTGAACAAAAATATCCCTATTGTTGGAAAGGATGTTCATATCGGCATTGCCAGCTAGGAAACTCTCTGTAATGACGGATATACTCATGCAAACATATCCGATAATACCAACATTTAATACCACGATATATGAAAAAAGAAACAGAGAGAGAGAGGGAGAGACAGAGAGATAGAGAGAAAGCAAAAAAGAGTAGGAAAGGACAGCAACAGCTTGATGACGCCAATATTAAATATTCATATGCGCCACACAATGTGAAAACATAAGAAAACTTTTAAAATTTTTATCTTCAACACGATGGTGGTGGCTGTAAGTACATAAAACAAAAGCAACAATAAATGCTTGAAAAAACAGCAAATAAAACAGAAAATATTTACAGCAGAACCAGCATTAATATGTACGAATGCAAAAAGAAGGGGAAAAAAGTACAAAAAAAAACACAAATAATCGACTGATAAGCGAGAAGTCGAGATCTGAAGCCATCTCCGGTATGAAAGCAGAAAAAGAATGTTTTTTTTCTTGTTGGAAAATCAACACTAAAAGATTAGCAAAAACTCTATAACAACGAGACCAAATATTTCCATGTTGCCAAGTATTAAGAGAAATTCAATAGGGTTTTGCTACCTACTACTGTTACTTCAGTAACTTTGGATGGTTTTAAGGATATTTTTTTTTAACTTTTGTACAGGATAAAGGAAGCAAAAGAGAAAAAATCTGTCATTGCTTGGGTTACAGATCATGAATTCGTTACAGTTGAAAATGTAAACAGTTTCAGAAAGAGAAAAATAAGAAAAAATAATATGGAATAAACAAAAACGGACGGGGATATAAATATTATCGCTAAAGTATTACTTTATGGAACAATGTTGTTGAATCAATTTAGAATCAAACTTTTCCCAAAGATTGCTTTACTTATAACCATTTAAAGATGAAAATTTAATTTCATGTTGAATAAAACACAATGGAATGAAATTTTTGCTTATAAAAGGAACTTTGAACAATAACTGAAAGGGATGCTCAGGATTTTCCATAATGGATCATCTGAACATCCAAATAGACGGACTTTTTCCAAGTCTTTAAGGTTTTAATAAGAATATGTGGAAGGACTGCTTGTTAGCTGAAGAAGTGAACCCTAGTAGGTTACTGTTATACAGCAATAACCATTCCTACTTCAACAGCCTAGACAACAATCTAGTTAGGTTAGGTTAGGTTAAAGTGGTACCTTTGATAAGGCTATAGAGCTATAAAAGCTCACTCGAGCACGCATAGCGGCCCGTTGTAACGTCACAAGTGAACGCAGTCCCAGTACTGACCAAGTTCCTCCAAACCAGGGAGGAAGAATTTGGTCAGGGCAAGGGCTGCAAATTTAAAGCACGACTACCCCACGCTGGAAATCCAGCTCGATAAACGAAGCAATATCCTTGACAATCAACAACCTAGTAAACGTTGTTTTGTGTTAATTTTTATACAAAAGTGCTGAGACCAACAGTTTAAAGTTGACCCCGAATGACAGATTTTTAAGAAACTTTTCAAGGCAATTTTATTTACTCTCAAGAGCTTTTGCCATAAATCTGTTCAGAGGAAGCCTCGAGTATAATAAACCATCACATCACTGTCGTTGACGAGAGGTAAAACGTTTAAAACCTTTTCATATTGCCCATTATCTCCCTTTAGCCAGGCCCGCCAGTTTAACGTCAACTTCAAACGTGAGAATTCAAAAGTTTTTTCATGGCAATTACTCTTAAAACTTCCGTTTTATAAATGTGTATCTCAGTATAAGTCCTACACAACTTTCCAGCAAATAAAATTAATTAAAGAACGATTACATTAACGCAGATTTAATAAAAATTATCCCGGCAATAGTATTCCAAAATAAGATACCAAATAAGAGCCAAAACTCCAATAACATTTATTCTTGGCACTAAAATTTAAATAAACAATGTAACAAAATGATCTGGTCTGCAACGAACAGATTGAATTAGGTAGTGGTGCAACAACGACTAAAACAACAAAAAAAATTAAAACAAAACAGATAAAATAGATGAAAGCGCACTGGGATGATTGCCAATTCAAATCGCATTTGAAGATTAAAATACACACAAGTGGCTGGGAAACGGAATAAACCAAGAGCAGATTGCATAAAACAACAAAATCGGGAACAGAAGTAGAAGTAAAAAACAACAGTAGCAGGAATAATCGTTAAAAATAATACTAAGAAACAACAACGGAATAGACAATCTGCCAGCCAGCCAGTCAACCATTTGAAAAGGAAAGAAAAATACAAACATTTCATGCAGTAGCAAGACGAGGCATTAAAAAAGGAAGAAAAACAAACTACACAAGACAAATACAGACGCAGTCCAACAGTCTAAAAAAATACTCACACAATAACAGCTACGGAGCAGCGGCAGAAAAAAGAAATCGGAAAAACCTACACGACTTTAAAATAAAAATTAAGTGGAGTAAAAAACAACAACTAAAACAACAACAATTGATTGAATGAAGAAAACAGAAATGAGAGAACACAAGGGAATACTTGTGCCAAACGGATGTAGGAAAACAGGAAGAGGAAATTAAATTGAATGAAAGAAGAAAAAAAAACTGAAGAGAAAATATTCCAAACAATTTGCATAAAAACGTGTGCAAAATTGGTAACAAAAAAAAAGGAATGGTAAGACAAAGTAATAAATGAACTTTGAACTGGAACTCTTGTTAAAAGTATAAACAAGCGAAGCAAAGTGGAAATAAATAAAGAAAGTTTGAAAATTTTCTAAAAAGCAAAAGAAAAAAAAAGAGAAATACAAAAAAAAACTCACCATATGAATTGCAGGAACCATTTGTAATGAAAAATAGATTCACTAAGCCCTGGCTGTAATCCGTAACGGCCTTATGTACAGCTTTTGAATCACAAAAATCCAACGAAAATTCATTTTTATCTTTTGTAATCTGCAAAAATAAATAAAATATTATGCCTCGTATGTTAATAAAAAAAATCGTAGTGAAAATTCTTTGGAAAAACTATACAAAACAAACAAATTTTTTTACAAAATGTTAGCTGGCAAAACTTGTAACTTTTATTTTTAAAATACAATTACAAAGAGGTGCAAGGTGCCGTAGTCTAGAAGGTAGTGCGTTGCCTTATTAGACATGAGGCCTCGGTTCGAACCTGTTAATGAACGCAAAGTTTCACAGGCGACGATCAGGGCAAAATCGAAATAAGCAATGATTTCAAACTAATCTAACCTGGAAACTCGATGAACATATTATCTATTGGAGTCACCGTAGTCTAGTAGGCTGTGTGTTGACGTATTAGACCTAAATCCACGGTTCAAACCCCACGTCAGACATCTTCAACAAAACGAAATATGAAAAAAATTTTCTTCAGCGACTTTCTCTCAGCAGATTTCTAGCAAAAACTCTGAATGTAAATAAAATTACCATTACAACCCTTCAGCGAGGTTACGACCTAGTTTCGCACACCACTTATATTGTGTGTGTTAATTTTATTCATAAGTGCAAAAATTTCAAATTTAAGGTCGACTCCGAATGACAGATTTTTGAGAATCTTTTCATGGCAATTTTATTTATTTTCAGAGTTTTTCAGAAATCTGATGAGAGGAAGTCGCCGTAGAAATATTTTTTCATATATCAATTTGTTCGAGATGTCTGACCTGGGGTTTGAACCGTGGCCTCAGGTCTAATACGTCAAAACACACAACCTACTTTGCTAATTCTAAACATAATTCTTTTTCAGATTTTATGCATTTATACTATAAATAAATCATTTATATCCGTTACTTATTATATGTCCTATTTTTATTCTTTTTTCTTCTTTTTCATTGTATTACTTACTTTTATTTTGCCATCCTTAGCAAACGATGCCTTTTTCAAGTTATAACTGACATCCAATTCAGTGTTTTTAATTTCACAGGATTTTTCATCGAAATCGCACATATGCGGTGGGCAAATAACGTTTGTGGCCCAACTGAATTCATAATGACAGTCAGCAATTTTACGCAATTTCGGTTTGCCCTGTAAGAAAAAAAAGAGAGGGAAAAAATTTAAAAATTGTATCAAATTAAGAGATTTAAATGTGCAAAAATAACATAAAATAACTGTGTGAATAAAATTTAATTTCACATGAAGAAAATATTATAAACGAATTTTTGTTACAGTGTATAAAGTTAATTGGAACCAGAAAAAGTTGAAACCAAACAACCAATTTTTACTAGGAAAACAGCAGAAAGAAATGTACATACTCTGGTTTAAGCAACTCACTATAGGAAGAACTTAAAAAAACTATTCAAAAGTGAATAAACCCCATGTGTATGAAGATAAATTCGAATTTATCTAGCAAAGACAAAAACCACAATATCGATCATTCTACCCAGCCACTGTTAACAGACGGAATATTTCAAACCTGATTTCTCAAGTTACAAAACTATTTGGGATATACCATTAATTGGGTTTTATTAGGGACACTTTAGGCTACAATTTGTATATAGAGGGATGCCTGTAGCAAGTCTCATTTCCCCACAATATCGATCATCCTTCCAAGACATTGCTAAAACAAATAAAATTTTGTTTTGTTTAAGTTTTTTAATTTTCTAAAGAATTTCCGAATTACCAGAGAAGCTGTTTTACTCAGGAACGTGTCGGGCATATTTTTTTAGGAATGGAATCTCTCCGATATCATATATTTGAGTGATTTCTTGCCTGACCATTTTTTTTTATTTTCTGTTAACCACTTAACATAGCTCTGTTAACTAGCTGAGTTAAAATTTTTGGTGTATGTCTTCACTAGTTGAATTAGAATTTATCTTCACACTTTTATAAACTCTAAGCGGACTGATCATTATTATTAGATATTGGCCGTAAAATTTTTTTTGATACAAGAGGCAGAAGGTAAATTTTCAGACTTCCAGAGTATTTAATCACAATGTTATATCTTATTACGCTTCTTACAGAGGCCTAGATAAACTTTTAAAAAGTCCTATTTAGCTCAACCCAATAGCTTAATCCGATTTATAAATTCATTTAACAGTCCCTCCCTTGTCTGCCATTGCAATTCCATTAACCGCAAGATAATTATCTTAAGCTGCAGGAAAACGTTTTAAATAGTTTTACACGCCATAAAATATTATGAGCCAGTAGATGAAACAAAAACGAAGTAAATGCGATGCAATAGTGGAATGTCAGCAAAAGTTTTTTTAGTTCCTTAAATGTAAGAAGATCGACCACCACCGGTTACAATGCACGACTAACAAAACGGCAAATTAACGTCAGTTTGTGGCAAGTAGGGTAAAGGACAAAGAACAAAGGAAGACGTTCAAAGACATCAAACTACATGCAACAATAGCAATAACAATTCCACAAAAAACGCCAGCGAATAACAATAGCAACAATCAAAAAACACTGAACTAATGAATTTGTGGTGCGTAGAGGGAAAAATACCGTTGAGGTCAGTCAGTAAAAATAAATTGCATCAATGCAACAATATTATGCAGATAGAGCGAACAACAATGGATAAAATGATGATGACGATGATGATGATGATGACGATGATGATGATGATGATAATGATGTTAGGGGTGAAAATGAATGAAAAAAAAATACACTGGAAATTTAAAAGCAATTGCAACAAGGGAAACAAATAGTATAAAAAAAGAAATACTGAAATACTGAAATCAAATTATGTAAGAAAAGTCTGTTATGACATGATTATGACCCATCTCGTCAAATGAGGTTACGAAAATCTTATTAAAAACAAATATCATCTAAAAGGTTTTGGCAATAAAATGGAAATAGATTTAATTAATCAAGCTTTTAGAGCAAAGCTGATTATTCATACTGCAACAGGTCCTATAAAGTTCATAACTGAGCACTGCAAAACATTAATCTGGCCATGTAAGTCCTACGTTCTTAAAACGGGAGCGTTCATCTCTCTTAAACGTAATGGTCGAATTGTTACAGTCTTTATTTAATTTAAAGCAAATATTGTTTCAGTTGTAAGCAATAAAAGAATATCAAATCTTGAATAAGTTCTAACAAATTTTTTTAGAATACCTTCCATTAAGGCCTGCTAGCACTTTGCTGGCAATTCACCACTTCATATTAAACTCCTATACATTTATGGGATTTTTGAGTCATTTAAGTCCTTCAAAAGTTATTTTAAAACTGACTTCTGGGCAATTTGGTTAGCCTGAAACATAAACGGCATGGTACCATTCAATATCGTTTATGCTGTACCGCCAAACGCAAAATAATGCCAGAAAAATTAGGACAGTTTCTAGTTATATAGGGTCTTCCAACAGGGACTTCCGAATTTGATAGTCGATAACGGCTATCTTGTTGAAGATGCATCTGTGAAATTAGTTGTCATTTATTCAGTGTGTTTTGCCAATCACCACGGACATGAGACATAAAATAATCAATGACATGCATTCGCTGAATAGGATCTAATGCAGTTGGCACATCACCCTAATTTTCATAGAAAAATCATCAATAGAATGAAAGGGTGTGTGAACAAATAAAGTTCCCGAATTTGGAACGATAGTAAGATCAAGAGCATCCAATGCATCCCGACAAAGTCATTGTTTGGTCTGTATTTCCGATAGGCGGCGTCATCGGTCCATCTTTTTTGAGAACGACGTTGGCGAGGTTCGATGGTCTATGATTACTTATATAGACACTAACGACATGTGGTTGCAACATTACGGCACTATGTGCCACACAGCTCAGTGAATGATTTGTGAACATGGTCATCTCACGTGGATGTGATGAGAACTGCCCACCGAGATCGTTAGACTTTTTCTTGTGGGAATTCTTTATGACACAGACGTATGCGCATAAGCAACAAACCCCAGCGGTTCTCAAAACCAAGGTCACATTAGTCTAATTCTCCCGGATTTATGCGGCAGAGTAATAGAAAATTGAACATATCAGCGACGGACATTTGAACGATCTCATATTCCCTACATAATGGCATCAATAGGTATTTCAACATATAAAAAATTTCAATAATATCTTGCTCACACAATGTTTTATTTAAATTTTAAGAAAAGGAGCGCTTACTACGACCGCGTAAAGAAGACTGCACTGTTTTAAATGAAGAGCCCATTCCATACAAAGAAGGCTTCATTCGTTACTTTGCTTTGTCATGTATGTCGATAAAAATAATTACAATATTATTGCTTCTGTATAGACAATATTGAAAGTTTCTTACAACATTTTATGATACTGGAAGATACCCACCACGTGATATATTTTTAAAATAAGAAAGTACTCGCATTCAATTTCCCTACAACGCTTTTAAAGAATTCGAATATCGAGGGTAAGTGAAATACTGCACGCTTTTGTAATTATTCCGCACCACTAAACTCAAAAGAGAGGCGCTAATAAAATGCATGGCCGTTTGATAAGAGCTGTTGGAGATTGCAACAAACAATGGTAGACCAAAGGATTGACATGGAGAAAACACATACACACACACACACAAACACCAGCTAAAATAACAAACGCTGACAACTGCATATGATAGGCACCACAGGTGGGTTAAAAGAAAACAAACAATAAAAAATGGTTTCAAGAGTCTAGGAAAACGAATAAAAAAAATAAAAAAAACGAGACTGAAATGAATACAATACTATTGGCAGTGGGCCAAGCAACACCAACATGTCGTCCTTAAGCCCAACAAACGATAACAACAAACCCCCAAAACAATAGGCCACATCAAAAACATACAACAGACGGCTGCTTTTAAATGCTCCACAAACGAGAACAATTGAAATAAAATAAAATGCGAACAAACACTAGAGGAAGAGAGAGAATGTGATGCTGGCAGTCACTACTACTGCTGCTGTAACACAAATTGCAGACAAAGTGTCAACAGTAAAACCAAAAGAAAAAAGAAAAAAGAAAAAAGAACAAGAAACGAACAGCAAAGTAAATTGTTTGAGTGTAAAGCAAACAAGTAACTACAACAACCAACAATTAGGGAACAGCTCCCCTCCCCACACAATGCATTATCAACGATATGTAATGGGTATAAATGTCGGGGTGGGAACTGTGTTGGCTCTCTACAGGCATTGTTTCATTTGTTTACTTTGTTTAAATGCTTCTGTTATGGACGGGGAATTAAACAACGAACAGACCGTCATGCCATACCATAGAAACGTTTCGAAACAAACCAACCAAGTAACCAACAAACCAACAATCATAATAAATCGATTATTAATAATAATGACGATTACGATTGTTGTAATTACTACTGCTGCTGATATTGCTGCTGCTGTTCACTGTTGTTCACTGCTGTCGTAATAGCAATGTTCCATTCATTTTCCTCCTTCGCAATTTCTACATGCCATTACTATTCCCCAGTGCAACTATGCGAAGAAGCATACAGCAATTAGTGCCGATAAATTTTGCAATTAAGGATTGCGTATCGGAAGAAATGAAATGAAGTATAATTAAATTATAAGAATTTCAACTTAAATGAAGGAATTATTGATTGAAAAACAAGACTATAAATTTTAAAAGGGATTACGAATTTAAAAGATATGATATTCTAAAGAACATAATCGATTTAACGCCTATATATATATATATATATATATATATATATATGTGAGAATAAAAGTAGTAGAGAATTTATATCTAGGAATAGTGTCATCTGCTATTTTCTATTACAACGCCCTTGTTACTAATCGTCGTTTCCTGAATTTTAAAATTAAGATGCTCCCATAAGAGGTTAGTGGGTCTTAAACAAGGTGATTGAAATAATAAATGATCAAGTTGCTTCAAGACATAATAAAAGAAATTGCACGATTGCTAATGGTTTTTGTAAGTTTCAAAACAATTTTCTTTAGTTCCTTCAATGATGCACTCTCTATCTCTTCCATGGTATAAAATTCCTGACCTAAAATAGTCACAGCTGGTGGCATGCGTAACATAATTGGTCATTACAACCCTTCAGTCAAGATTACGACCTAGCTTCTCACACCACTTACATATGTTGCGCGTGGTAATTTTATACATGGGTGGCGGGACCTACAGTTTAAAGTCGATTCCGAACGACAGATTTTTAAGAAACATTTCATGGCAAATTTATTTATTCTCTCAGAGTATTTACCAGAAATCTGAGAGGAAGTCGTCGACTAAATATTTTTTCGTATTTCGTTTTGTTGATGATATCTGACCTGAGGTTTAAACCGTGGCCTCACGTCCAGTAAGCCAATACACAACCTACTAGACTATGGCTATAGTGACAGACAATGAAAAAATTAACCAGAAGTGAACAGATGTAAGAGACAAAATCCTATTGTTTTTAGACGTATTGGCTATATCGTTCGTATTGGGCTCTTTCATTAGAATGATAGTGGTTTGGTTCAGACGTCACGCTGGACACATCATTTTCAATAAACCTGAATAAATACATGTATCTCTAATAGTGATCTCACAATTGCCTGTCAAAACTGCCATCGATTTTTTCAGCAATTGCTAACGTATTGGTGGCTCTAAAAAAATTTTCATCTTTGGTATCTCCCCTTCACTCAGGAGATGACCCCTATTCATGCAGTACATTGTGTTGGAATACAGAGAAAAATGATTTATAGGAGAAAGGAAAGAGAGGGTAGTGTATGACAATTTTTTTAGTAACCAGTGTATATAATTTAGTCACTTTCTCTTTTCGAGAATTACATTTGTTTTAGTAATAATTATCACTTTCTTTTTCCTATTGTAAGTAGTCATATGTGATGTCTGACAAATAAACTACCAACGAGAATATCGTGACACCCACCGTCCTGGACAAACTTCAAAATGTCTACTGCTGAAGCTGTAATTACGAGGAAGAAGATGAGACTATAGGATAGCCGCCCTGTCATTATCTAGCGCTTCGGAACCTGAGACGAAGAATTCTTGGGCACCTGGAATTCATGAACAGAACAACGTGTCCAATAAAATGTGGTTTGAATAAAATCAACACCTACATACACTAGGAGTTATAGATAAATTATGAAAAAATTTCTCCTGGTATTACATCGGGACCTTATAGGTGCGAAATAAGTTGTATTTTTTAGGACGGTTGTCAATTTAATTAAATTTGTTTTTCATGGAATTCCTTGTTTCAATTACTGTAACCAATAACATATGTATATACCCTATAACCCTTTAACTTAATTTGTGCGCAAAGGAGAAGTTTTGCTTCTTTTTAATGAAAAAAAACACTAGTGTTTTCCTTGATAATCTTAATAATCAGCAAGTTTCCTGTATTAACACCCATACAGTAAAGTCCTAAAGGATACCTCTCTTAAGCGGACACTTCCCATACACAAACACTTTTTTCTATATGAAAAAAAAAATTGTAAGAGATTATTAAAATATAGTATTTCCTCCTTATGTGGACAAGTCTCCCATGACAGCACACGCACACTTTTTTCCACGACGTATGACATGTTAGTTCCCCATAACCCCATACATTTTTCTTTATTCTCTTTATTAAAGTTGGTTATAAAAAGTTTAAAGCTGTAGCAAGAGGATTATTCAATAAAGCTGCATGGCCACACATCAAACTATTTATCAGATCAAACTCACCTTTTGCGACTTTTGACTTTTACTATACGCGTTGAAAAAACCATTTGTTCTCTGCTACTTCACAACAACTATAAAATTTAATTTATAGGTATAATTTGGATGTATTTCTGTGCTAAGCAAAATAATGATTACTAACGCAAACGTAAATTTGATAAGCTAAATTTAATGTGTCGCCATGCAGCCTTAGTAGTAAATATTGTTCAAACATGTTAAGTTTGTCACTGTACAGTTGAATTATAATGCCTAAATCTTTTTCTATTTCTTTCATAAGTGGACACTGCTTATAAGTGGACGCATTTGCAGTCCCTTAGGTATCAGTTTATCTGTATTTGAATGTTTATATATTTTAAGGAATACAAAAATGTAATTTACTTACTCGTCCCGCTCGCATATCGCAATAGAAATCAATTCTTGAAGACAATTGTGAATTTTTATCTTCCGGACAGGGATCACCCAGTAGGTAACGCAATTGAGCATTTGTGCGATTAAGAGCCACTAAGGAGGCCAACGGATAACCAAGACTCTAAAACGGAAATTAAATAAATGTTAATAAATCAAAAACGCACAAATAATAAAGCACAAATAAATAAATTTATTAATTTAGATACAATTTTCACAACCCACATTTATACTTTAATTACACACAAATACACAATAAATCCGATTATTATTTATGAAATGAAATTTTAGCACAACAACAATACATAACAATAAATAAATTGAATTTCATACCGAGATGATGATATTTATGATAAATGAAGTGAAACTTATGTATATCCGCAATATCCTTAGCAGAAAGAGAAAAAATAACAACGATTGCATTTAAAGAAACAATAATGAAAAGCTTTATTTTTTTTTATAATTTTCCTATTTGACTACCATCATCCTGCATTGTACAGCTGCTCCTTTTTTACGAACATTCAGTTCGTTTTTAAAATGGAAGATTAAAAGAGACGAAAAATGAAAAAATAAGAATAAAAATAAGAATAAAAATAAAAATAAGAAACAAAAACAGATATAAATGTGTCTGTATTTCGTATACTTTTGGCAATCCATCTTATGGGCCAAAAGAAAAAGAGAAACAAAACGAAACCGATATATCGTTGGAATCTGAATGCATAAGTACGAGAGAACCAAGTGGATACGTACATATTTCTTTATATTCGTATTTGCTCATAATTTTTATGTGGCAACAGCATATATTCTACAATATACAACAACAACAATAATAAATCTTTAAAATGAAATAAATAAATTGATAAAGATTTGTGAGCAGAAAAATCAGACACATACAAAACAACAGGACAGGATTGGATAGGATAAGGAAAAGGAAAAGAGAAAATCAGAGCACTGATTGATAAAAAAAAACACTTTAAGTGCAGAAAACATAGATATTCACATACATACATTGTATTAAAATAAATTCATATACAATCACTTCATTTCAAAAATGCAGCATTTTGAAAGATTCTTCGGCCACATCGTTTTATAGTACAGTAGTACAGTTTATTTTTTAAATTCAGACAAACGCTCACGGTATCGATTATTATCATACAGAACAGGTTAGGAGCGTGCGACAAAATCTTGTTTAATTTTTTCTTCCAGTATTGCACTATTGTTGTAAATTATTTTTGTTAATACATTGGTTAGATAGGTGTTCAATAGACATCAAGTAAGCCTATTGTGCGCTCTCCATTAATTGTTACAAACTTTTATAACTTCTAACAGTCCACACCTATGGGACGAGTTATGTCTGGTATAGTATCATCCCTAAAATATCTCAAGGTTGGGAAGGCTGGTCAGTGACGTAAAAAGTGCTCCATTGTTTCGATGTTTAACATTTTCCACCAAGCTAATACGGTGCAGGTGCACTGATGCAGCAGCCTTCAGAGTATTCGAGAGAAAAGTCCTACGTAAGTTCTTCGATCCAGTGCGAGTTGGTGATGATTTCCGCATCTGATCCAATAGTGAGCTATAAGAGCTCCTCACCTACACGGACGTTGTGCAGCGTATTAACATCCAGCGGCTGCGCTGGCGATGTCGTTCGAATGGAGGAGTATAATTACTGTACTTAAGTCGCCCTTATCCTCTCTCAAAATACTCATGGTTTTCCTCTCAGTGGCAGGCATCGACGCAGAGCATTTTGTAATCCTCCCTAATGTGTCATTTCATAATAGTCGCCAATTTCCTCAACTTGGTTGTCAAGTGAAGGCGTTGGGTTACCCAAGCTTATAGTACGTAATACTCTGATCCTATCAGCCAGAATATTGGATTGATAATGTGTTCGAGAGATGCAGTACGATAGCAATCTTATAAAACAATACATAAAACGTATTTCTAGTAAATGGATATACACCTATTTAGAAATATTTACTAACAAATATAGGACCTTTTTTCAACGCTTCCTGTCTTCAAATTTAAACAAAACAAAGTGTGTATAATATATCATGTGTGTGGAATGTAACATCGTTCATCATCATCATCACATAAATCTTGCTAAATTTGGCCAATGGAATTACTTATGTTGGCTTTGAGGACCAATTCTGTATGTAGCTTACTCGCATATACCTGCGAATTAAGAAAATTCGTGCCACATATGTCACGATCTCGGTGGCCAGTTCACATCAACTCTATATGAGATGATAATGCTCTCAATAATAGTAATAAGCTGTGTGGCACTTGGCGCCGTTCTGTTGAAACCACACGTCGTTGGTATCCAGATTATCTTATTAATGCCAAAAGAAGTTCGTATATATGGACCGACTTAGACGCTCTTGGATCTCATGCAGATTGGTATCGTTCCAAATTTGACAATTGACATTGTTCACTTACAAATTTATCCAGAAATGGGTCTCATCGCTGAAGATGGTTTTAGGGTCAGTCGCAAACTGCTTCCGAATCTATTCAGCATTGCTTATGGTCGCACAAGATGATTTGTCAAAACGTACTCCATAAAAAACAAATATTTAACTGTCAGACTTCGAAAGTCCCTATTGGTAGACCATATTATCCTCCGAAAATAAAGGATTATATTTGGTAATGAAATTTATCTGAAATGAAACATTCGCTGATGGTATGGCGAGAACGAAGGCACAACATTTTTTTTGTCTACAAAGTCCGAAGCATATTTAGTGTTATAGTTTACAACAGCCTGGATTGTTCCAATTTTACACCGTTACACTAGATATTTGCTTATAAGCACGAAAAGCTGATAACAAAAATTCACGAAAGGTATGAAGAAAAAATTGTTTTCAGACAAAAATTACTTTTTGTCGCCTACTCCTTGACAACTAAAGCCGCTGCAAGAGAAAAATTCATAAACAGTTGTATTACGTGTTTTTACAGAAATATTTTTCCGCCTTGTATTTATAGCTTTTGCAAACTTTTAAAATAAGTTTGAAATAAATTAGACAAGACTTTACAAGTAGTGGAATAATAATAAAAGCTGCGGTTCGAAACGGTAATTTTAATTCAAGCAATAACAGAACATATCCATCTTAAATGCAATCTCAAAAATTCATAATATACGATAAGTTAAAATGCTTTCAAATATATGTCTTAATTTGCTGCTTGAGTTTAAACCAAAACAAATTTCTTTTTTTTTTTTTTTTTCTAAATTATCCTTTAAACTTTTTTGTTACAACAGCGATGTACTAACTATGCAATAAATATTTACATTTTATCCACTTTGATTTGACTGTAATCATTTTCTTCGATTCCGAAAGTACATTCACGGATACTATGTCAGCAAAAATTTTACATCACGTACACAGTAAATGAATGCAATCAAAATAGAAAATAGAAAAAAAATGTATCCTTAAATATTTGTGTGAATTTATGTATATATTTGACCTCACTATGATGTCATGATGTCATTTACTTTAATAGATATTAACTTTTCCAATACCCTACAAAAAAATATATAGAAAAGTGGAATTTCTTTACATCCAATTATTTTTAAACTTATTAAACGCAAATCAACAACTAGGTATATCAATATAAATAATATTTCAAATTCATTATAACCTTGGGAATTCAATATGTTTTCTGAACGAGGAGACACCTCAAAAGTTGAGCATTACGGCGATATTAACGGCCCTTTATCAACACTAAGACGTATTAAACAATAATGCCTGTTGATTCTCTTTGCTTCCACAGTTACTAGCAATTGTGTCATAAAATCAGTCGCTTCCAAGAATCGGGCAACTATGTGGAGGATCATCGCATACCTTACGGACGTTGACTATAACAAAGACTTAGTTGTAATTGCTTCAAGCCAAAAACATACATAACAAATCAGCACAAATTTACTATTTATGTAGCAGATGGAGCAGATGGTCTACAAATCAACGTTTTAAAAACTAAAATATGCTCCATTAAGTCATCGTATTTACATACATACATAATTGGCCTTTACAACCCTTTTGCCGGGATTACGACCTAGTTTCTCACACCACTTATGTTGTGTGTTTTAATTTAATACATAAGTGGAGGGACTTAATGTTTAAAGTTCATACCGAACGACAGATTTTAAAGTTTCTTTTTCACGGCAATTTTTTATTTTTTCGCCGGAGAAATATTTTTTCATATTTCGTTTTTGTTGGAGATGTCTGACCTGGGGTTTAAATCGTGGCCTTACATCTGCTAAGCCAACACATTACCTACTAGACTGCGGCAACTAGTCATCTTATATACCATATTCTAAAGTTAACAGCAACAAAATAGAAAATACCGAGGAATACTACTACTTACGTAGCATAATTATCTTAATTACTCAAGCTCTTCCTGTTTTTACCGACTACGCAACATTTGGCGATCAAAGGATCCCACAACAAAAACGTATAAAATCGCCGCAGTAAAGCCTATACTGCTCTATGACCCTAAAACGGGGATAGTTAAAGCTGAAATAAATGTGTGTGGCTAGTATATTACAATAAATTCCTGCGCAATATACTAATTTAAAATAATAACCTTCTTTAACAGGCCAGTCAAGAGCATATCAACACCCAAATTAAGAGGCACAAGTATAACTGGCTTCGTCATACACTCGAATATCCTTGAGACAATGCCACCTCAACGTCATCGTGAGTGAAATCCATCAGAGCTGCGAAGATGAGAACGACCAAATACCATCTGACTTTTCAGTGAATTGTATGAGGGATTCTGTTAGTAAAGAGCGTCATATACAAAAACCGACTAACGTGATTGCCGCAAATTAAAACAAATTTCGAATCGGACAAAACACAAACCGAAAATTAATTGCAAATTGATTAAAATAATGGGATTCCCAAAAAACAAAGTTCGTCTAGCAAAACGTTCATTTATTCCCCTAAAAATATCAAAAAATTATCTCTGAAGCTGCATGGCCGCCCATCAAATTAACGGATCAAACTCAGCTTTTTGTGATTGTGTCAGTAGAAAGTACTCACACATATAAG
Organism: Sarcophaga carnaria; assembly: GCA_958299815.1. Classification (NCBI taxonomy): domain Eukaryota; kingdom Metazoa; phylum Arthropoda; class Insecta; order Diptera; family Sarcophagidae; genus Sarcophaga; species Sarcophaga carnaria. The sequence goes on from OY283150.1 coordinate 30,086,335, forward strand.
CATGAAGCCACAAACTAAACTGGAGTATATTTTTCTGATAAAATACGTTTCAAATAACAATTGATTGGAAACCTGTTCATACATGCTTCTTCTACAATACATAAACCTGGTTCTACTTTTCGTAAGCTTATAGCAAAAATGATTTTTTATATTTTTTTTTATATTTCTTGAATGCTACTTACATTTAAAATAGAGTACCTAAGGCCTATCGCCTAAAACTTCTATTTGTTCTCAAAGAAAAACCGACAAAACGAACAAAATTCTTTCGTGCTTAATTTTCAAGGATTAAACAATTCAACCTCATGGTCATGGCTGTTAAAGGCACTTGTTATCAACTATTATTTCACCTCTTTTTTTCCTTATCGTCTTTTTTTTTCTTTTTTCTCATCATCTTTCTTTCGTTTATTCCTTCGCACTTATGAACAAACAAGAACTAAAAAAAAAAACTAAAAACAAATACAGACAGAAGACGTCTTCCATTAAGTCAGTGATTGCTATGGATGTGTTGCATATACAGACATATACCAACAAATGTATAAAGGTATGTGTATGTGTATTTGAGTTCTGACCACAGTAAATACAACCGCACATAAACATTGATTGAATGCTCCAATTGTTTGAAATGTGGAAATGGAATGTTGCAGCAGCACGTTTCTAACATTAAATACTCGTTTGTATACAATTTTCTTTCAAAGATTTTCTCATTTTCTCTTTTACCACATATACAAACACAAGAACATATACGCTTGCAATTGCATATAAATTTACACTTGCCACAGAGCTGCATGCATACATACAACAACTATTGGGTATAGGCAGATACAAGTTGTTGAAGATTTTTCATGTTGTTGGTCATGTTGGTCGATCGATTCCATTTGATTTGGTTTGATGGTTGTTGACTATAAATTGTTGTTTCTGCATGCTGTTCGTCTTCTATATATTTTAATGACAACAACAACTTCTCTTGCAGCTAGATGCTGGCGCTGCTGGTGTTACTTTGTATCACTGTAGTAAAGTGTATGTGTATGTAATATATTGGTGTTTGCAACATTTGGCTTCATTTCTTGTGTTTATTGGTGGTCGAAAGATGGTTTGGAATTGTTTTCTATTTATCGTTTTGAACTCTCTTTTTATGTGCAAAACCTTTACCGTCTTAGGAAGATTTATTTGAAAAAGCAACTGTCGTTTATTGATTGAAATCCTTTTAATTATTGTTTCGTACAAAACGTTTTCAAAAATTGAATAAAACAGACAGAAAAGTAAAGCAATTAATTCATATTCAACAGTATTTAAAAAAAAAATATTTAAATTAAATAAAAAAATTGTTTTGTTTTTTTTTTTTAAATTCTACTTAACTTAATACAAGACCTTTCCAGACCCCATAGAATCATTCATAGATTATTTTTAATAACAATATCGGATTAAATACATTTAAAGTTAATTTAAAAATTGTGATTTAGAATAAAAAATTTTAGAATATACACACGAAAGAATGTATGTATATTACTGTCATGCTGGAAGAAGATTCATATACCTAGGAAAGTTCAAAAGCTAAATTCGTGACCAAAAATTGGAATTAACATGGCATCTCCTATAAAGTAAACATTTGTAATCAGTACTAAAATCATTGGGAGAATGTAGTTGTGGTGATTGGACATATTTAAACTAATATTTAAGAAATAATCAACAGCTAGTTTCTTGACTTGTAAGCGTGCGACATAAACCCTGCACTCTCCAGCACATCAGCAGGTAATGAAATCGTTGAAGAAAATCGTAACAAGGTGTAGTCAATTTTCCATTACGGGAGTACCGGGTATTTTGAGAAGTTCATGCCGAAACTAATTGACTTTAAATGATGATCCTGAAAAAGACTTAACTTCATTTGAATCTGCTGGCAAAGTTAATGACACTCAAATTAAATCGAAGTTTAAAAAATTTTCAAATTTTATGGTTAATTCTCGCCAATGCCTTGAAAAGTTTAAACCACATCGTATTCTTAATAGAAAACAGAAACATAGGCAGAAAACAGGCACAAGTTATACGCTGGATGCATAAAAACTTCCTCGTCAAGTGTATTCAATTGTTAGAGCGCCATCAAAGAGATGTTAAATGGCTGTAAATCAATAATAGTTAAACGAAGAGGTAAATATAGACTTGTTATCAGATTAGCACTCAAATTAAAGCACAAATAAACATAAACGATATGAGTGCATAGATGGGCTAGCTTGACCTTTAGACCACAAAAATATCGAACTACTTATCTGGGCAGCGAATAACGCTGAAAATAGCATTCTGACCAGAATATATAGAGGATAGTGATGCATAAGCACAGCTGCATTTCAAATATCTTTCTTAGACTTCTAAATCAAATCTGAGCAATACAGGCTGCAAAACCTGCCTTGCAACTGACCATCTAATAGAACAAAAGCAAACCTTTGTGAAAAAAATGCCTTCTTCGTATTTTTTAAGAAGAGATGGCAATAAACTCTTTAAAACGATAATATATGCAAAAAGTGCAACATAAAGTCAGTTACCAATCGTATAAGATTGAGAAAATAAAGTTTGATTAGCAACACAAAGATTTTATAGAGGTCCGCTATAGAAAAACATAGATCGCATCGCTACAAATGGAAATGGTGCAAATAGGGAGCAAGCAGAAGCAGATGGAGCAGTTTTATTGAGGCCCAATATCTTCAGTCCGACATTGTCATAATAGAACATAATATCGTTTATCTTGGCAAATCCTGGTCACCTTCCAACTAGATTCCATTGTTCATAATGCCCAGTTAGGTGAGAATAAAGGTCAGAGTGATGGTTAGTCAGGTTGTAGCACCAAACACTACACATAAATTTATTTATCGTCATAAAAATCGTTTATAAATTAATATTTAAAATGTAAAGAATTTGTTTAATACCTATCCATGCTTAAAGAAAGTTTCGCGACATTTTTAGAGCCATTATAAACCAAGCATGTTGTCATTTGTACATCTTCAATATTCAGCCTTAATAACAAAATTCATGTACTCAAATATTTTATTCAATCAAAAAAAAAAAAAAACAAAATTACACCATCACCAAGAATCGCAGTAAAAAAAATACATGAACATCCTTTTAAACTGTCAAAAAAAATAAAGAGAAAACGGGAGAGAGAAACTGTAGCAAAACTTAATAACTACAATGCTACAAGGCTAAGATAAGAAACTCTGTTTCCTTTTTCTTACAGGATATCCTATGCTATATACTCCACACACACACATATATATACCGTATATACACTCTTTTTTGTAGTTGTAGCACTACCAGCACGACACCAAAAGATATTCCAAATTATTCGTGTCAAGTGAAGAAATTCATAAAAGAATATTGAACACAAAATGAAAAGAGGCAACATATTGAAATTATTTTTGGGAATGTAATTCATTTATTAAAAATATGGATATTCATTCAAGTGTATAGTATAGCAACATCTGAAGAAATTGCCAACAAATTATTTTAAATGTATCAGACATTAATTTAAGATTTAATTTCAACAAAAATTTTTCCATGGAATTCTTAATGGCCATATGATCAGCTTGATTTTATTGACAAAACCTTGAGTTTAAATTTGTTGACCTTAAATGGTTTCTTAAGTTGAACGTCTTAAAGGTTATTTCGTATTAACAACTGTCATTCTATAATATATCGATAAAAGTAAATCTCATGCTCCTTGTCATTCCGCTAAATGGATTCAGAAGGTGGGTGCATGTAGTTCAAACGGTTTAGAACCCTGATGTATTTAACAATGATGCTCGAATTTGAAAAATATAAAATAAACACACACACACACATCCTCTCATATGTACATATGTATGTTTACACTCATGTATTGATGGAGGTGGTGGCGTTTGTTCTCACATATACATCCATACACATTAAAATACAGGAAGATGCACAAATGCATTTAACCACTACAAACACTTTAGAAACATTCAATGTATTTTTCTGTTGAACAAGAACAAGAAAAAACTCTCGAAAACTTAAATGTACAGAAAACCCAGAGTAGCGTAAAAGAGTGCTATGAGTGAGTGTTTGGGTGATTGTGTAAAAAAATATATATTTTACTGTAAATAGAGGGTACAAGAAAAGACGCTTATAGCCGCCCCACCACATATTAAAAGTGCACTTGTAAAAATTTTATTCGATACATAAAATCTAGTCATCTAGTCATTAGAGTTCTATTGATGTCTGATAAAAAACGGCAAAAAAATTTAAATAAATTCAATTTTAGTTCATGACTGTAGAAAAATAATTAAAATCTACTACCGTGATAATCACATGTTGCTAAGTATCGATATTTTTGACTGATAGGCATTAAAAATGTTAATCAAAATTACAGGGTACTCCCGATCTTCAGTCGCTTAACTGATATTATTATTTCTGTAGGGGTTTGACTGCAAACCCAAGTAGTTCAGAGTCGAATTCGACAAAAATCGAACAATATTTCATCCTGATGTTCGAATTTTAAAAATAAGGAGGTTTGGTTTTAAAGAACCCTCAAAATCAACACAAGAAAAGTTCTCTCCTACAACCTCTTCCCGGCAGGATTAACTTACAAAAAAGATTAGGAATCCATGTAACGTCACCTCTTAACAAAAAAAGGATTCTTTCTGCAACTATTACATTCAAACAGAGGGCACTATTTTTAAGCATCTGCTGCAGTATGTCAATCACCTGCTAAGCTGAAAGACTTTGATTAAAGAAAGCGGTACAAAATAATAAGAAGACGGGATACATACATTGTGACATCCTTACGTTGCATCTGAAGTTCAGTTGTGATTAAATAATTGACACCTAAAATTTGTCAATTGGGCAGTCATTGTGACTTAACTTTAATTACTATATTGTGAGAGATTTACTTATGCAGATTCAATTGCTGCAGCAGTTTAAAGCAAATGACAACAACTTATTGATTTCCCTCAAGAATAAACGCGTGTATTTGCCGGAAAAATTATTTTCTCATACAGATTCGAATTTCCATTTGAATAGATACAGAAACAAAAAAAATTATGTATTTGGTCATTGGAAACTTCCTCCAGCCAAATATGTATGTATCTTCACATTCCCTTGGTGACTTTGGGTATTTTTCTTAAAAACTGTAGCCCGGAATACGCTTTCATTCAGTGGCTTACAATAGAGTGACATGTCGACAATTTTCTTTGGTTAATTGCTGTTGATATGAACACTGACATTGGTTCTAGTTGTTCTAGTCGCAGTAGCCTAGTAGATAGAGTGTTGGCTTATGAAACATGAGGCCTCGGTTCAAAACTATTTAATAGGCGTCTTCCTCTCAGAGGATTTCTGGCAAAAACTCTGAGAGTAAATAAAATTGCCAAGTAAAGTTAATCAAACGATCCGTCGTTCGAAGTCGACTTTAATCTATAGATCCCGCCACTCATGTATAAAATTAACACACACAACATAATTGGTGTGAGAAGCTAGGTCGTAATCTTGACTGCAGGTTTGTAATGACCAATTATGTATGTATGTATGTTCTTAATACGACGGCGCGATATGCCACACCGTCAGCCCTCAAAACTGTATGTAACTTAACGTCACAGAATTAACAACCATAGGCTGCGGAATACTACTGCTACTGCGATATAGCCACACTACGCCCAAATGATTTTGAAATTTCATCAAAACAATCGTTGTGTCGTAATATATGCATTAAGAGCCATAAACAAATTTCTTTCAGAATGAGTGGTAAATTTGCATATAAAAAAGGAACTCGAACTTGAAAAACCCCGTAGAATGTAAAACTATATGAAAAATGACAGAACAGAACACATTTCAACGCGTAATAAGTATATTCCTTACAGAACCTCTAACCCTGTAAAATATCCAAACAGGAAAACGATATCGCTGAACTTTGAGTGAGGGCAGGTATCGGGCTTCATCACTGTTTTAAGCGGATTGGATTCTATTATTTTTTGAAATTCGAATGAGTTTCTTTAGGAACGAACTTTAAAACGAGGTTTTTGTACATCAAAGTACTATAATTTACCTTTCCTACCGCAATTTTAACACATTATTTTGCTCAATGTAAATATAGATTTATGAATGCATGATTGTACATACAAATGCAAGATGCTTTTATGCTTCAATAAAAAATATATTTTTTTTTCTAAAAACCAACTTATTCGCACATTCACATTCGTACACACACTATATTTAAATAAATACGTTGTATGAAATTTGTATGAATGAACAGCAACTTTTAACCGCAATTGCACTTTTAAGTTCTGTACGAGTATTTCATATTTTTTTCATTTTTTCGTCATATTTTTTCTACCATAATGGATCGACGACACTAGCCTACCCAGCGCCACCATAACAAATCCATTATCCTTAAAATATTTTTGCAAAATGAGGCAATACTAATGGTGGTGGCATGCAGCAAATTCTAATACAGATATTTGAAAATTATAGTCACAGCATGAGTGTGTTGTGTGTGTATATGTGTCGTTGCCTTCAGTAATAAAAATCTATCGAAATGTGTCACATTTTCTATATATTTTGCAATACCAACCAATAACGCAGAACGAAACGTGCCTACGTCAATTGAAAGAAATAGAAAATGCAAAAAAAATGGAAAGAACGAGGAAAAATCATAATGGAACTTAGAAAATCAACTTTTGAATACTTGAATCAATATTTTTTTCAATATAAATTTATAAAAACGTATATTTAATGCACTTGAATAAGCAATTGGAAGTGTTATGACAATAATAATGAATGCGATTTATGTGGCAATAGAAGAAAAAGAAATATAAGACGAATAAAATCCATATGTATAGTAGTTTTTTTCTAGGTTATCACTCAGTAAATAAACTTTTAAATGCAAATGCATTTCTAGCTAAAGAAATTCAACAGATACTTATAACTTAGTTAACAGACTTTCGAAAAAGCCAAGTCAGCAAATTATAGTTGGTCTCTCTTAAGAATAAAGTTATGCAGCGCGGTACGCATTCTTCCAATCGTATAAGATTGGACAGGCCACACAGATGAGTTATGCCAGAAAGAGAAATAGACGACTTATCAGTACTAAATGATTGTTTGGAATTTAAACATTGCATTTAATTCCTTTGTCAGGATTACGACCCAGTTTCTCAAACCACTTATGTTGTGTGTGTGTGTTAGTTTTATACATGAGCGGGTCCTACAGTTTAAATTTGGCATCGAATGACAGACTTTTGAGAAATTTTTCTTTATTTTATTTATTAATTACAATACAATTATAAATTACATATATTTAATTATATACGAGCTGAGCAACTTCGACCATACGCTCGGTGAAGTGTAACTGACCAGAGCCTGTGGTGGGAAACGAACCCACAACCCTAACGCTATTAGTCCAGCACTAGACTACCAGGACACCCGTTGAGAAACTTTCCACGGCAATTTTATTTACTCAGAGTTTTTTCCAGAAATCCGCTCAGAGGAAGTTGCCGAAGAAATAGTTTTTTAACTTTCGTTTTGTTTGAGATGTTGAATCTGGGGTTTGAACCTTAACTTCACGTCTAATAAGCTAACACATTACCTACTAGACTACGAGCACTACACTCGTCAAAAAAACAGGAAAAATAACAAAAAAAAACTCTACCAAATTATTGGATTAATGAAAACCACGAAATAGTGCACAGAGACAAAGGGAATACGACAATTTGTTAATGAAATATAAGTCCATTAACTCCACTCAAGACATAAAAAAGCCAGTGCGTATTCGTCTAGTTAGTTAGTAGAAATTTTCGTCACTATCAGAGAAAGCATTGAAAAACAATACAAATTTTGTTAATTGGAAGACGTTATGATAAATTGCTGTTCTAAGGATTGTGCTCTTAAAATTTTCAAAAGAGGACCTAGATGGTTTAATTAAAAAGTTGATTTGTTAAGCTAAGCTCACTTCATTAGACCAAAAAAATGGACGTAAAAAATTTCATGTGAATATGTACAGAAATTTTTATATTGTCTGAGTGCAGCTCTTTGGTGATTAGAACATATGCTCCACTCCAGGTCGATGTTTCAGACGAATAATGTGAATATCATCAGTCAGGATTACAATCTAGGTTCTCAAAGCTGTAATGATGTGTCTGTTAATTTTATGCATGAAAGGCGGGACCTTTACAGTTTACAGTCGACAGTTCGAAAGACAGATTTTTGAGAAATTTTTCATTTTAATTTTATTTACTCTCAGAGATTTTATTAAAATAAATCTCCCAATGATATACACAAAAAAAATTTGTTTCATCCTCTATCTCCTTTCTTTTTATCGATATTTTGAATTTCTTTAGATCTTCATTAACACACCAAGGATTTCTTAGTGTCAAATATGAAATAACTTAGCAAACTGAACGTGCTTCATAGTGCAAACATTGTGTTACGTCTTCTTTAAATTCATGGATAACGAATGCTAACATTTCTATCACAATATTTTTTTTTTATTTTAGTACGTCTGTCAACAGAAGTAACAAAAAATTGCGTTATGGAACAAACAAATGGAAAAAAATTGCATAAAAAGTGCCATCAGACACGTATTTGATTTCTTTTAAAAAGTATTTACAAAAAAAACAACAACCTTCTGCAACCAAAAATGTAGTTGAAATGTTCAAAAGCTCACAAAAGTATTCGCTCCGTGTTTCTTCATACTTAAGTTACTCATACTACTTGCGGTTGCAAATGTTGGTTACGTTGTGCACGTTGCCACAATATTGTTGGAAGAAAAAAAGGATTTTTCTTAAAAAAAATATATATTTTTTTATATAAAAAAAATGAAAGAAAACAAAAAAAGAAGAAAAATAAAACATAAAAATATTTATTTGCATTTATTATGAGAGAGAAAGAGTGATAAACAAAAGTCAATGAAGTAAAATCCGGGTCACATACATAAATACAATCAAATATGATAAATATGACTTGAAATGCATTGAATAAATAAAATAATATTTTTATAAATTTCGAAAAATTATAGAGGGGAACGAAATTCAAAACGTTAAATAAGAGGAGAACATTGTTTATACGTCTTTGGCATTTATGTTCAAGAGAATTTACAATTCGACCAGGGGGTGCGTAAAGCAATCAAAAATACAATTTTCAATATTTAAAACAAGTAATGCAAGTAAAACCTTAAAATAAAAATTTCTTTAATTCTTAATTGGAAAGTCTTAATCACTAAGAATTTTTTTAAGTTAAACAAATATTGCACTTCCCCTATAACAGTTTCTAAACAAACAGGGAAACATAAAACACCTGGATATGAAAGCAGTTTCTGTAAGTTAATTCAGAAATTTGGAATCATAGTGCTAGTGGTTCTCATTAGTCTGAGGAATTCATTATTTGAGAATATAATATCCGTTATATTTAAATGGCTGGCACTTTAACTTCAGCTTGAAAACAAGCCAAAGCAATTCAGATTAAGAAATTAGAGTGCACTTACAAATAATATAACCAGCATGTCGGGACCCATAGATACAGAAAAACCAAAAGCAAACATTACAAAAAAGTCAGACAGAGCCATCGCACAATTACAACCAATGCATTTCTAATGGTTTCTCGATAGCAACTGACGATAACACTAACACCCTAGGACTTGCTACAGTAGACCAATCGCTTATTTCGCTGTGAAAACTTCTATAATTCAATACATTTTCCCAGAAAGCATTGTTTCAACGCAATTACAGATGCTACCACTTTCATGTTAGCCGTGAAATTTAAGTCATTTGGAACTCGTGATGTCTCTACTGCAATACAATATCATGCCTTTGCTTTCGAAATAGCAGGTATTCGAGATTGTTTGGATATTCAGCAATATTTTAAAAACCCTAGAAACCCCTCTTACCATACAGTTAGACTGGCATGACCGAAAGATAAAATCCAGACTAAAGTAAGGCTTCAAATTAAAATTGGTGGAACGAAAGCATATATCGCAAGGGGAGAGAACAATCTAACACACTCTAACAAGGCTGAATAGACTTATCCGGAGAAGGGCCAAAACGTTTCAGGAATCCAAATTATGCATCCCTGCTAAACAACAGGTCTATAAGTCGAAATAGAAAAACTAACTGTAGTCATGAGATGGAATACATTTCTGTGAGGAAAATGAATACCAGGCTTAGATACCAAGCGTGATTCATTTAGAAATTCTCCGAATAATGACAAGATTTTATTCAGAATTTACAAGCTTGTGCAACAAGCGTGTGCAACTAAAATTATAGTTTTACTGTAATCTGTGACTTTATGTCACACAAATAAAAGAACAAAATAACATTTAACATACATAGATATGTACATACATACATAATTGGTCATGACAGCCCTTCAGCAAGTATTACAACCTAGCTTCTCACACCAGTTATGTTGTGTGTGTTAATTTTCATACAAAAGTGCTGAGACCAACAGTTTAAAGTTGACCCCGAATGACAGATTTTTAAGAAACATTTTCATGGGAATTTTTTTACTTTCAGAGTTTTTAGCAGAAATCTGCCGAGAGGCAGTAGCTTATGAAATATTTATTCATATTATGTTTTGTTCGAAATGTCTGACCTGCGGTTTGAAATGAGGCTTCACGTCTAACAACCCAACAGACAATCTGCTAGACTACGCAGACATTATAAATAACCAGAACAACATAATATCTAATTAAGTTGAAGACATATTTTCATATTTAAATGTATGAACAAAATTATAATTGAAAATAAAATTAGAGGGTAATTTATAACAAGCTTAGCGGTAATTTTCAAAATAACAGCAGCTTTAGAATACGAACAGCAATAACATTAAAGAAGTCTCTTAATTTAATATTCGTGTGCAATACAATCAACTGAACTTTCCAGTTGTCATCTCCCCATGCTCACACCAAAAGCGTATACGAAAATATTTATTTTATCTTCTCTAAGATGTTATCAGGTAATTTAGGATTCGGCAAAACACAATGTTTTAGCAAAATTATAAAAGTTTTTGTTGTGTTTTTGTTATGTATTTGAGATGTTCTTTAACAAGTTCTTTAGACATTCTTTCGACCTGGTCTCATTTAACAAACTTCTTTTCACCCATGTCTAATTTAATGTTGCACAAAAATTTTAATTTTTTTTTTGTTTGTTTTTTTTCTTTACTTTAGAATTTACATTAACTCAACAACAAAAAAACCACAAAATGGACAAAAATTATAACCTTACTTTCAAAGGACAGTGGATTAGAAATTAATATTGCAAACAAGAAAATCTAAAATTCATTATACACAAATAGGAAAGGATTGATATTTTCGTTTTTATAAAAAATAAAATCGTAAAGAAGTGATCGAGAAAGTTTTTAATATTTTTTACTGTAATAAAATTGGTAGTCTACATCGAAATGTATTGTCATAAATTGCAATGAATTTTTTATCGAATTTAATTTTTTAGATTTGATCTCATCAGAAAATTTCAGTTTAAACCCAAAAACAGACACACACTCTTTTTCATCTCTAACTTTATAGTCAATAACCTTTTGTTTACATCTTCAAATCTTATCTGTTCTATTGCTGATGACAGCAGATTTCCAATCCTTTGAAAACCTGAGTGAAAATATTCTTAGACGAATACAGATTTCAATTTTTATATTCGCCTGTACCATATATCAATACATACATACATGCATAATTGGTCATTACAACCCTTCAGTCATGATTACGACCTAGTTTCTCACACCACTTATGTTGTTTGTGTTAATTTTATGCATGAGTGGCGGGACCTACAGTTTAAAGTCGACTCCGAACGACCGATTTTTGAGAAACTTTTCATGGCAATTTTATTTACTCTCAGAGTTTTTGCAAGAAATCTGCTGAGAGGAAGTCGCCGAAGAAATACTTTTTGTATTTTATTTGATGTCTGGCCTGGGGCTCGAACCCTGGCTTTTCGTAAAATAAGCCAACACACTACCTACTAGACCACGGCGACCATAGATCAATACACTTCTATCATATTCACCTGTCATCTTTTCATCATCATATGAAAGCCTAAATGTAAGTACAGCCCATATCGAGCCATAACCGCAAAAATATCTCAAGCGATATATTTTTCATATATCAATTGCATTTCAGGGTCACACTCTGTACATTTATGAAGTTATAACAAAAAAAATTTTTTCTTTCCCACTTAATTTGCAGAAGATATAAGTAATAAAACCTTCCCCTGTAAAATTTCGTTTTTGTCGCTTGAGATATTTTCGCGGTTATGGCTCGATATATCCTCATTGTTCTCATGCTTTTGTAAAGGGACTATGATCAAGAAATCCTCTGAATCTACAAAAATAAGATCCCATCTTTAACCAATCTCGAGAAAACGGACTTGGTCAGATGCACAAAAGATTCAATGTTGTTCGAATCTTGAAACTTGTGAATATTATACCATAAATGCTGGAATCTATTTTGAGACCTAAATCCCGATAATTTACCGATTTTTCTGTTTTTTAATGCGAACATTTAAGGAAAATGTTAAAGTTATTTACATCAGCAAGAGATTACGAAAGGTATTTATTTATTTGATTTATTATTTATTAATTTTATTTATTATTTTTATGGCAAATTTTTTATTTACTCTCAGAGTTTTTACCAGAAATCTGCTGAGAAGACGTGGCCAAAGAAAAATTTTTTTCATATTTCGTTCTGTTGGAAATGTCTGACTTGGGGTTTGAAACGCCTCATGTCTAATAAGCTAACACATTACCTACTAGACTACGGCGACTTCAAGTGCTTATTAACACTACCCACTACCCTACCAGGGTACCCAATATGCTCTTATAATATACAGTTATGAGGCACCAAAATCAAATCTCAAGTATGATTGCAGCAGCATTCTAGTCCAATAAAATCTGGAACACTTCAATGTTCTTCAGTTACAATAGCGGTCGAAAAATATTCACTTTAACCAGCTTTTAGTACAACCACACTTCCTAGCACGTAACATTTTGCTCTTTCGCGGTTATACGGTTAAAGACGGATAATATAGCTTTTATAGTCATATAAAAAATATCTACGCTTACAAATGCAAACAAATACAAATGGTTTGATGTAAGCTGGCCACCGATAACGTGGGATTTGATTCCGTTAGAACTTCTTCTTCTTTTCGGGTTTGCTTAAGTCGGAGGTATATGATGGGAATAAGCCAGAAGTGGCAGCTGTTCTCAAAATCAACATTACTCATGTATATCTATCAAATTCAGACGATTTTTGCGCCAGAGTCATTTGACATACCGTATGTGCTCCCCCCCAGGGATGCCGTAACAAACATTTTAACGATATTATATTCCACATACATATAATGGCATCAATAGGTCTTTTAAATGAATAAAAAATGTCTATGATATCTCACTCGAACGCAAAAGTTATTGAAAAATTAAGACTTGTGTCCTAAAAACCACGACAAAATCCTCAGAATAATTTCAGATTGCTATTGATATCGCTCCACTGTTCTTTGCAGTAAGAAAAAATCTAAAACCACAAACAAAAAATATTTGATATAATCACCTACACTTTAGTTGAGTTGAAACGAGTACATGTTAGAAGTTGTTTCTGGCAAGAATGTATGATTCTGACAGGGATGATACACTAACCAAAATCACAAAATGAAAAAAAAAAATCCTTAACATTAGACTGGTCAGGGCGGACTTAACTGATAAAGATATTTTAAAAGAAATTAGAAAAAAAAAAACAAAAAAAAAACAAAAAAAAACAAAACAACATTGAAAGAGTAGATGAACTTTTAAAAAGTTTAAATTTTTCTTACATTTTGTTACCCTGGTCAAGAGAATTTTTTTGGTTTTTTTTCTTCTTAATCTTTTTACTTCTTTCTTTAACAATATTGTTCTTTTCTGTTGATTTAGAAGAAAAGAAAGCAAAAAGTTTTTTTGTTTTTATTTTGTTATTTATAGAATACTGTCAGCTTATTTTTATATTTATTTTCTTTAAGAAAGTTTCAGTTCAGAGATAAGCTGGTGTTTAGGTTTAAGATTTTCTTGCTGAACTTTGCAATTAATTGTTTGTCAAACAAAAGAAAAGAAAAGTAAATAAATGAAAAAATTTATCATGGATTCTGAACGTATGTATATATGAGCGAGGCATTGTTGAAAGATAATTTATTGATATTATTGTGGTATATTGTGGGAGAATGTATTCATCCATTAAAATTCATAGCCAAATGAGTTTTAAGTGAATTCTACGGTTTCCTTCAGAAACTTGTTGTTAAAGTGCGGCTTAAGTGAAGAACAAAATCTGCATTCAATTCTTTGCCATCTCCCACCCACTACCACGTCAACGAGTTGTTCAAAAGAAACAAAAACGCATCACTTGTTGTGAATGAAGAGCTGGTTAATTGGACGAAAAAATGAAAGAATAAATGAAAAAAATTATTGAAAAGAACTTGCATTTCATCATGTAAGTTTCATCAGTCATTTAGCCATTCATTATCGTCAATACGTGTATAATCTCAATATATACTTTGAGTTCAAGCAAAACAATATTGGCATACGAAATAAACATTAAAAAGTACCATACAACATATGAATGTTTTATTAAGGATTTATAAAAGAAATTAATGCTGGATACAAGAAAAAAACCGGTTTTCGGTTTATTCGAAAGTAAAAATAACTTTTGGGTACATCATTAAATTACATTGTAATACGGTTTGGAATGCCCACTTTTCATCACTATTCTCAATTCTTGTAGGCTCTGTTGGACTCTAGTCCTTTGCATTTCATAGTGAAGACAAGAACCAAGAAGATTAGTTTAATTATAGGCAGGTTTAACAAGCGATTCATTAGAGAACGTTGTATCCTACAGTTCTCGCCTAGAAGATCCTCCTTTACAATGGATTTAAGTAATAAAATTGAGCTACGTACCCTTTGCAGAGAAGCATCATTCTGTAGTATGCGAATGGGTTAGCGGTAGTGAGACAGGATCGTAGGTGTTCGGTCCCAAAATGTAATTTTCAGAACCTGTGGCAAATTCGTAAGTATTTTGCAAGCGATAGTTAACGCTATCACAAGAAGTGCTCTAATCATCTTAGAGAAGCAGTACAAAGGATAGGATTCAGTAATGCTATCTAACTATTAGACGGTCATTGATGGATCTGAGGTCTTGTGAGAATTTGGGGGAATGTAAAGAGCGTAGGTTCTACAGCGCCGGTGTGACCACAGCCTTCTGTGAAATGGAAAGAGAAGTTCTGAAAGATATACACTGCGAAACGGATGATAGGAAGAGGTTTAAGACAATCTCAACTTATGCTGAATGACTTAAGTGAGAGGTGCTTTCGGTTTTGAATCACACTATTGAAAAATTGCCTGAGGACAGTAACTGGCCTTCTGATCGACCATTGTAGACTCAAAGTCTATTTGCTGATGACAGGTATCTCTACAAACCTAATATGTTGATTCTGTGAAGAGAAACACAAATCACATATTTGAAACCTGAGTATTTTAAAAGAAAACATCGCAATGCTTATCCAAATACTTAGCAGGGAGTTATTCTTATTCACATCGAATAGCGTCCTGAAGTTCATTATGAAAACAGAAATAGTGTAGATATTATAGAGAAGACCTACTTAGATTATATGGCCTGTAAAATATATCATCTGGTCGCAGTAATTAAGTGCCTCAACAATACAATGCAATAGTAAAGTTTAGTATCGATTGTAGTGCTTTGTAAGATGTACGCAACAATCGACTACAAACGGGTGTGTTCCCAGAGAACTGTGTACTGTTCCTATAAGCAAAATACATTTACAAGGACATGACAGTTGGACTTTACTTAATGAATAAAGTAGAATAAAGTAAAAAATAATAATGATAAAGTAGGATGTGGAATGAAACTATATGGTAATCCTAAATTGAACCTGTACCCGGAATCCCATCCATAACAACTCGTTTAGTACTATGACTGAGGCTAACATATAGCAATTTAGACGGTTAACGTTACACTAAACACCGTGCAACTGAATGGTACGTTATGAGCTTACATTATTGGACATTACAACCCTTCAGTCAAGATTACAACCAATCTTCTAACACCACCATTACAACCCTTCAATCAGGATCACGACCGAGCTTCTCACACCATTTATGTTAAGTGTGTTAATTTTATACATGAGTGACGGAACCTACAGCGTAAAGTCGACTCCTAACGACAGATTTTTTAGAAGCTTTTGAGGGCAATTTTATTTGCTTGGACTATTATAGATTTACCAGAAGAGGAAATTTAAGAAAAACAGACAGCCAGATCGGATTTTAATTAAAAATTCATATGGCCATAGTATAGTATATATTCATCTATTGATTAAACGGAAGAATTTTATATCGAAGTTCTTTATTCTGTGAGCCACTCAATGACAAACAGCCTGTGTAGGCATTGACGTAAATCTCATGAATGTCTGGGAACTGAAAGGAGTATAGGTTTTAAAGTAAACAATTGAAATGCAGACTTCTACAGAGAGACAAGATGTTTTTTAGAAACTTTTTTCTTATCTAAAGAGTGCCAGACTTAACAAATTAGAGACAAGATGTTTTTCAAATTGATATTATGCTTGAATATAAAAATCTGCAAAAAATTTAATCAAATTTTTCCGAATTCTTATTTCTTATCTAGACAGTGCGTCATATTTAACAAATTATTGTTACAAGTATATTCGTTATTCAAACAACATCCGTGCAACGCAAATATCAAAACGTGCAAAACTACAACAAGACATGGAAAAGCACTAAATAGTCGAAGCACGATTTTTTTTTGTACAGCACTGACTGAATAAAGAAAATCCAGTCATTCAACTGACGAATTGAATTGAATTGATTGATTTTATTTCTTTCATTTCGCTCCCAATTTGGTGATTGAAAAATAAACGGGAAAAAGAAAAAAGGAAACGAATTAATTTTTTTTATTTCATTTTTCTTCCCTCGCAATGGCATTCGATGATGTATTGAGGTTTTCGTAGAAATGATTTCATTCAGAGGCGAAAAGGAAAAACAATATTCCAACACTTGAAGGTTTTTTAAGTGCACCAGAGCCAGCAGCATTAATTATTTTTCTACCAGAATGTATATTTGAATTTTAATGATTATTCCCCATTGCAGTTTATTTGCTGCATTTGTAAAATATTTGCTGCTATTTGCTGCTATTGAAATTAATTAAATTTAATTAAAAAAAAGTAAACGAAATACAAAATGGAGTTTTTTAATATTCAAATTAAAAAGTGAGATATTTTTGAACTCTTTTTTAATTGCACATTTTTACGAAAAAAATTTGAAAATCTAATGGTCATTAAGTGACTGCATAAACAATTGAGAAAAATTAATTAAATTAAATTTTAAATGAATACAACAATAACAGAGGAAAAATATAGGGTTTGTACTTTTAATTTATATTGCGACAACTATGAATCGTTTATTATTTCGGTACTTCTTCTTTAGATTTTTTAATGGATAATATAAAAATAAATCGTAACAGGAGTCTAAATAAGAATAATACAAAAACAAAACTTACTGGAGTAAAAAGTAGAAACAAAACTTTAAATGTTTGAAATTAAATGCACCGTTAAACATTGGGCACAAACATGACAGTGGCACAAGATAGAGAAAACGATAATAGCACTATTGCAGCAATCACTATTGCAACATATTGCTGTCGATTCTTGGCATTCGCTCAGTCTGTATGGTGATGATGATGATGATAGCAAAACTTTTCACACTTTTCAAAATTAAAGAAATTATTATCAATCGCCTTTTTATAAAATTTAGAATGGCAATTTTTTTGCACGCCAAATATTTTGAGTTTTTAACAACTCAGCATCGTTTTCTTTGTAAAATTAATATTTGTCTTGAAGTTTTTTTATTTTTCAATAGTTTAGACTGGTGGTAATAAAATGTAATAACAAACTTTTTTTAAGTGGAATAAAAATTAATTTTTTTTACTTAACTAAAATATTTTTAATACAGCACTACTATTACATTTCACGCAGCTGTACAAGGTAGTTGCGAGCGAAATCTCTGTCGGAAATCGAGTTGTATAGACTAAAGCAGTATGACATTTTCTTCTTTTTCTACCACATTTAGAATTGTATAATTTTCAAGTGCAATTTGTTCTAGAATGATAGGGTTGCCTGCTGTCGTTCTCCAAATATAAGCCGCCTGCGGAGATTTTTGGTGTTGTATTCATAGACGAACTTTGCTTATTGAGTCTTATGCTTTCTTTAGAAGTAAAGCTAATCAATCCTTTTACTATGTTTGCTAATGGGTAAAGCCTTCCGATTTTTAAAATTGAAAATCATGATCAAAATTATTTCGTCTTATCCGGGATACGAAGGATTACCCGATTTAACTACAATATAACTACATAACATATATATAATGGTCATTACAACCCTTCAGCCAGGATCACTACCTAGCTTCTGAGATCATTGCTGTTGAGTATGTTAATTTTATACCTGAGTGGCAGGACCTACAGTTTAAAGACGACTCCGAACGACAGATTTTTAGGAAACTTTTCACGGCAATTTTATTTACTCTCAGAGTTTTTGCCAGAAATCTGCTGAGAGAAAGTTGCCGAAGAAATATTTTTGTCATATTTCATTTTGCTGGAGATGTCTGACCTAGACTTTGAGCCGTGGCCTCACGTCTCTAATAAGCCAAGACCCCACGACTTCTATATAACATTTTCTCCTATTTAATTAGTTATGAACCACATAAATTCTAAAGGATTTCTTCACCCATTGGACGGAATACAAATATTTAAATGTTTGAAACATTAGGATTTGGAAATTCTACAACGTAATGCTAATTTAGAAGCCCTTAACTGTTATTAAAGTTTCTACTTGACAAAGCCATTGTAGACTTTAGTTAAATAACAACAGAATCAATCAGATAACAGTTCTTCTGGCAAAATACAGTCGCGTCGAGGTCCAAGTTCCATCTGCATCTTCTAATTATTTCCGACAGAGTTATTCCGAATTCATCATCCTAAAATTCTAATTAACTTCTCCTAATACAAGCAGGTTTCATCGGTTTCTGTTACCTTCAAGATTCCAATCAATCATTATATTGGATCTTCCGCACGATCCAACTCCATATTTTTTCACAATGTTATTGGTGATTGCAGGTTCCCATGTTCTTCGTCTAATGTTTATTTGCGCTATCCACTACAACAAAAATCTGTCTCTTGTCTATTTTTATATTTCAAACCTTACACATCAAACTACTGTTACCAACAGAAACGGAAGTATCATACTTACAAACACACTTATACATACATATATATCCCGTATATACTTTTGAAATTATACTCTCCCTTACCAGAGACAAACTTTTATAATATCAACTTAAAACTTAAGTGTTTTATACATACACAGTATAACTTTCAATGTATTTCACATTTAGTTCTCCTACTTTTATCAATAAAATACTCGTATATACATATAATAAAAGAACTTCTAAAAAGAACGAGAGGTGTCGTAAAGGCACACGACTAAAGTGAAATTATTTGGCTTTAATGCCCACATACATATGAAATACATTAAATTAATTTTTAAAAGCCAAGTATTATAATACAATTATAATGAATGGCAAGTATTGCAAATACAAAGTCGGTTGCATTGCATTCGACAACATGATTTAACGAAATTTTTTGTAGCAACACAAACTGAAAACTTTAATGTGACAGTTTTCTTTTTTAGATTTTTTTTATATCTTTCTTTATGTCAATTATGTTTCTAAATTTTGCCACACTTGCTTCAAATACGAGTATATCTTAAAAAATATACAAAAGGGAGCTGGACAAAATTTATGATTATAAATTAATACACAAACATTTATTTGCAGAAATAAAATAGACTGAAGAAAAAAATTAAGCAAAAATCTAACAATTTATACAAAGAGGAACTGGACATATGGATAAAATAATTGATTTTCTTTAGTTTGAGTGTGTCTCAAATCCATATTTTTTAAATAATTCTTGTATGAGTACATGTAATAAATAATAAATTTTACTTTAAGCCAAAAAACCATATCAATGTTTCCTATTTATAAAGATTGAATATTTTTCAAATTAATTACGATTTAAAAAGACAAAATCATAAGGACTTTTGCTTGCTTTTATTTCTATACCATTCCAGTTGTAGTTGTAGTGCAGGTGTCAAGGATATAAAAACAAATACTTTTCCAAATAGAAGTAAAATCGAAAATTTATGAGTATTTACAACAAACTTCGAAACCAAATTTATAAGGACATAAAACTGAATTGAAAAAAAATCTTTCGAGAAAGCAGCAGGAATAAGCAATTGTACGATTTTATGAAATACTTGATAAGACCAGCAGTAACAGAAATAAATTGTTTTTATAGTCAAGAACTTAAGTTTAAATTTTAAAACACAAAATCGCTTCTATCTTGATAGATTAGCCTGAAGGTGTCAAAATTCTAAACATTTTATGATAGAAATAAAATTCTAAAATGCAATTTAAGCGTAATTATTCCGATGTTTTAATCGCGGTTGGCTCCCACTGAAGCAGTGCATTATGTGGGGACTAGTTAAAACGGGAGTAGTGATAGATTAGATTAGGTTTTTGCTGGATTTATTGTAAGTGATAAAAAAAACTTCTGCAGGAAGAGCATTCCACATGCTAATAGTGAGGGTGAAGTTCCCAGTTTCTGCTTATTGCAATGGCGAGTACTGCGTAAAAATTTGGGATTTGCAGCTATAAACTCCTTGGATACACTAGAGTACAATCTGTTGTAATAGGCATAGTATAGTCAAACACGGTGTTCTAATGCGATCGAAAACCATCAAAATAAACTTGATGGCACCGGACCGTACATAGGAGTTCTATTACATTTTATATCGGATTTAAGTATGTTAAATAGTAGAACCATCCAATGATATAAAGTATTTTTTGCACCGTTAAAGGATAACAAGGCAGATCAAGATCAAGAACTTCTATTTAATGCTTCATCATTCAATATCCTTGGAAAGCTGGGAAGAACTTTGAACGCTAGATTTTAAAGCTATTATTTGAATTGCTAAACGAATTGGTTTCCGGAATACAAATTTTGAGACCTTATTAGGCCAAAATTCTTTGAGTATTTACCTTAAAAAACGAATTAAAGAAAACATATGTTCATATTCCGCATGTATATAACACTGCCAACTTTACACTGACATCATTAATCATTTTACGTTCGTCGGTATTTTGATATATAACGAACTCTATACCATATCAAGCATTATAAATGAAGTATATCTTTTTCTTATACAAGAATTAAAGTCATCATACTTAGATGGCAGGCAAACACATCACAATTTCAATTGGAAGGTCAATGAGTACTTGTGAATGCTTGCACGGAAGTAGGCAGTCGTCATTTGCGCAGAGACTGTCATGCATTCCCCAAAGAAGTTCCAGCATTCTATTGCGATACCCGATTCATCTGTCAGTCTAAGGCTATGTTAAGCAAGAACTAGTAGAGGAATAAAGTTTTGTCAACTCCTTATATAATGGTTATCTTTTCGCTAATCAACGGTTCATGATGAATACGACAAGTAGAACAACGGTTTAACTTTGTAATCAGCCTTACCGTCTTCCCTGGTACATTTTTGCACTCTAATGAGCTCCAGATAACGTTGTGATCCGGTGAATCGAAAGCGCTTGATCAAGCATAAGTACAAAGGTGTTCGTCACATTATGGACTGCTAAACAATTATGTGCAAAGAAAGGAATATTTTTGTTGTGTTAAACAAATCCAACGCTTAATATTTGAAAAATTCTACTTTTCGTTCTAGTATCACTATTTTAGTTCAAAACGTATTACAAACCAAAAAGGTTTTTTCTTTTGTTGTCCAGTTTCAGTTACTTAAATAATTTCTCGTAACTGTGATAAAAGTAAGTTGGTCATACTTTTTAAATTTTTCGCAAAAGCTGCCCCCTTAAACTCAAGATTTAATGAAAAATAAATTTCCCAAAAAATTTAAAATCCATACGCACTCTCCCGTTTCACACACACAGGAGCATATCCAGACATTTTATCGATAAACGGCTTAAGGTTTTAAATTTTTGAAAATATAAACACACACACATTCAGATACACACGCATACATTTTTTAACAAAATGGGGAAATAAAACGTATCCCCTTTACGTAATCGTATTTACAAATACATACCTGTTCTTCTTCCGGCTTACCAGTATTACTATCAATTTTTCCCATACATACGGCTGTACCACCTGGACAACCTAAACCATATTTAGGCACTAATGGTCGACAGACATTAAGGAAAATCTGCAAAAAAGAAAAAGAGTTGATTGAAATTGAAACAAAATTGAAAAAATAACAAATGAAGAGAGAAAAAAAGATAGGGGTGTAAAAGGACAATAAAAAAATTTTGAAAATTTGGCATCTTTAAAGAAGATTTTAAATGGAACTACAATCGGCTATAAAAACAATAGTAAAGATTTTGGGGAAAACAGAGTCATAGAAACGAACAAAAGAAGGTAAAAAAGAAAAAATTTGTGTTGAAATACGGGTCGATAATATTTTTTCAGTAAGAACGTTCTTCTCCTTTAATGGCAGATTGTAAACTTACTTCCTGTTTAAAGTACATACTTCTTTTAAGTAAGAAAAAGAAAGATTAACTTCCTGGAGCAGTCATTCGTAAGTATATCTTACTTACTGGAAAGTAGTGATATGGCTGATTAAGACTCACTTTTTTCGCAAGAAGAGTTCCCACCTAAACTACCTTCGATGTTTGTGGTTGATGTCATCTCCTCTTTCGTAGATGGATTAATTTGTGAAGATTAAATTTTATAAATTCGATAACCACAATGTCGAACACTTTAACCAGTATACATCTCGGGAAGGTATCATAATGTACAAAAATTCCTAAAAAGCAAACTATCGCTAAAGAACAAATTTTTCTCATTTTACAGGGGTCTACCCCTTCATCTTAGTAACGGAATAAAGATTTACAGCCTGATCATCGATAGGCAGTATAGTTTCTATAAGGCTCCCTCTATTGGTCATCTGTTGTCCTCTCTATTAAAATATTTGGCAAGAGCAAGTTCACAAGCTTGTATCATTGGTATTCAATTCTCGTGACTAATTCCTAGCTTTCTAAAGGTCTGCACTATACTCGATGTTAAAGATGATTCCAATTACACGAGTTTAGACATATTACGTATCGACCTTCTCTCCTCAGGGTATAATCGTATCTTCTTTTATATTCTTAACAAAAGATGTCAATAATATTTATCAACCGTACTACTTTGACTACAAACCAATACCTTTAAAAATTAAGGTCGAATGGATAAATACTAATGACGTGTGTACTTCATAAATACGTCATACCAAATAAACCTACACTATTAACTTTAAGAAAGACCGGACGAATAAGAATATATGTACATATATGCCATTTAAAAAAAAAAACTAAAAATCCCTTTAAATCACAAACTCTGTATGTGTTTCATTACAAGAAGTGATTTATTTAATAAAACCAACCAGCCCACATCCACTTCACTGTTGTTCATCAACTTACCTTCGTCGATTTGCTCACTTGTTGTGGTGTAATTGCCGTTGAATCTATTTCAGCTTCATAGTTATCGGTGGTACTTATCAGTGGCGTTAAATCGATTATCTCCATATCGGCCACGTCTTCTGAGTGTTCAATATAGACTTTAGCTTTGCATTCGATTTGTTCCTGGCATGCCAGCTCAGTTTGATACTGTATCAGCAGTTGACAATGAGAATTTTCAATTATTTTTGGACCCACACCAACAGCAGCACTACGAATGTTCTTTTTATTGCCACCATTGTTGCTGTCATTGCTGCCATTGTTGGCACAGACAAACTCTATTTTTGTAGACCATTTAGTGTTGGGCTTGTCATTGCAAATGACACCATTTTCATATAACAAATACGGTGTGCCCGTTTGATTGATACGCAAATTCGTATTAAAAATACCCAAACCACTCGTTTGATTTATATAAAGACAAGCGCCTGTAAATGGAAGAAAAGAAAAACAAAAATGAGAAAAAACTTTTCAACTTTTGTTGGGTAAAACGAAAAAAAATTGTTGAAAGAAGAAAATAAAAGAATGTAAAAAAAACTCTTAAATTTTATTTCAGTTTGTATATTCGCATAGTTTTTTTCTGTAGATTTCAAGTTCATTGAAGTTTGAAATATATTCCACATAATCTCGCCATCAATTTGAAGAATTTATTCCATCACCAAATACAAAATTTATGAGAAAAGCGAAACTAAAAGGAGCAAACTTCTTGGTGAATGCAGTGGCATCTTAAATGTAATCAAGTAGAAAAATTAACTCAATAGTTTCCAAAATCGTTTAAAACATATAAACCATGGCCAAGAAAAACTTCAATATATACTTTAATGTCCGTTTATCGAAGATCAAAGGAAGAATTATAAATCTACAGTGAGTTGTGCAAATATTGGACGAATTTTCTTTTTAGATTATGATCCATATTTTCTCATAGCTATATTGAGAATGTTATGACTGGCTATTGTGCGTTCTGCCCATCTAGTTCTACGTGCATATTACGCTACACGTCGAATATATAACGCAGTAAACCACAAAGGTCATTGCGACGATGCTCTAACAAATCTGATAATCGACAAGCAGTATGGTTTCTGTTAAGCTCGCTCTACTGGCATTATTCTACTCTCCATTATGCAATTAATATTAAGCTTTCTCAAGGTCTGTACTATACTCTTTGTTAAAGATGAAGTACGATTCCACGAGTTTAAGCATACAAGCCACTCTAAAAACCTTCTCTTCTTAGGGTATAATCTTATCTTCTCTACAGCTTTATCAAATACGGCGATAATATTTTTCAACCATACTACTTTGACTATAGACTAATAATACCTTTAGATATTAAGGCCGAAAGGATAAATATTAATGACTCACTTACAACTGGACTAAATACAAAGATCAAATAAAGTTGTGTTTATAGGGTCGATTAGTGCGCATAAGTGTGCACTGAGGCGGAGATCGTGCACATTCCGCTGCACATAGCACGGATAAGACAGTAAACCATAAACCACATTGCGACAGTGCTCTAAAAAATCAGATAAGTACGACTTGTATTGTTCTTCCAATACCTGAAAAATAGGCATTGGTTTGTCATGCTATACAAAATTTTAGAAAGTATAAATATTTACACTTTACTCAGCTACAAATAAGACAGCATTAATGACACGCTTAATCCTGTTTATAACAAAACAGAAAGCTTGAAAAGTGACTAAAGAAATTTAAAAGGCAAGCATAACTGTAAACGACAAAAATGTAATGGTTATTACAAGTTAAACATAGAAGGTCTTTTATAAAGAATACATACATACATACATAAATGGTCATTACAACAATTTAGTTAGGATTACGACCTAGTTTCTCACACCACTTATGTTGTGTGTGTTAATTTTATACATGAGTGGTGTGACCTACAGTTTAAAGTCGACGCCGAACGACAGATTTTTGAAAAATTTTTGCTGATAACTTCGACTTCACAGAGACTTTTTAATGTATACGCATCCTGACTGGGCTTGGGCGTGTTGCAATAAAAGTTTTTCAATAAATAAATAAGAAATGATTACTTGAAGGATGCCGTTATTTACATCCGTTTTTTTATTCCGATAAACTTTCTTAAGTAAGTGTTTGCTAAAATTGTATTTCTATTCAGGTCATTTGTGCAACAATATATGGAAACTTCCAGTCAGTATCACCTAATTTTGATAGAATCAACTTCTTTTGCTTGACTGTACCAAATTTACTGATATATGATATATGATATATGATATGATATATAATCCACCGATATTCGTTTTCTTTATCAAAAAGTATTTTCCTACCTTATCAGATTTCACTTTAAAAGACAGAAATATTTACTAAAATGGCATAATTCAAAAGAAAAATATACGTTCCTCTTCTCCTCTGTCAGATTACAAAGTGGCTAAAAATAAATGATTTTTATTGCTTTGCAGTTGAGTGATTTTATTGGAGCAAAACATTGTTTTTTTATATACGATATATTCTATAATATGCTTGAAGAAGAACAAGAGTAAAACGAGGCGAAGAGGAAAAGAGAGGACAGAACATAAAAATAATGATATTGACGATATCACATAAAACGGTTACAAATCATAGCAAATGGCCTAAAATGTTTCATAGTGACCAGTTTTATTCACTAAAAGCATTCGATGTTGATTCAACATCAATGACCAGCTATACGTTGAGTCGTTATATGGCTGTCGAAGGACTATGCTGTTGGATATAACAATGGACGGCAACAGACAATATAAACATCCGCTTGGCGTAGAACAGAAGATGTATGAATAAAAGGATTGCTTGCGTTCGAAATACAACAAACTGAACATCTGTGTACATTTGTAAGCCAAATACAGTTGCAGATACAGCTACAGCTACAGATACAGATACAGATTAGGTATATTGAAAGGACCTCATGCTCATGCTAAATGATTTCGTATTGTCCTTTAATGTTTCGAAGTATGTGTTTAAATATTTGGAGAATTTAAGTAATTTTCAGCAACATCAATTTATAATTGTAATTAAATTGAATTCAATTGGAATTTATTCTGATTAATGGCAATAACATGCGGAATTTACAACAAAGATGATACCGAAAGGCAACTGTTTTAAACAATTGTTTTTGTTGGTAAATGTTAAATAAATATTGAACCAATTTTTTTCAATTTCTTATTGACATTCTTTCAATCACCAATAGTGGTATAAATAGTATTGCTTACTATTTGGATAACCCAGGATAAATTTTATGTCACTGTATTGTGCCGATGGATGTTATCAAGCAGGATAAATTGAATCGGGAATAAATGAGACCTATTCTTAACGGATCCCAGATCCCGGGTCAGACGTCTCAAACGAAACGAAATATAAAAAAGTATTTCTTCGGCAACGACTTCCTCTCAGTAGATTTCAGGCAAAAACAATGAGAGTAAATAAATTTGCCATTAAAGTTTATAAAAAAAAAATCAGTCGTTCGGTGTCGACTTCAAACTGTAGGTCCCCCGCCACTCATGGATAAAATTAACACATTCTTAACGGAGATTTACTCAACTATACCGCATCCAAAGAGCGACTGTTCAAATATGGCTTTATGTCTACCGCTTTTTATTTGGAAAACTACACAGTCATTTACCAATGAACGTTTGCTATTAGCGGAGTATCTTTTGAGGTCAGATTTACATCAAAAATTATGCAGGATTGACGAAAGATTTTCAAAATCCTAGCATATGCCGTTGGGTATACATTGCGTATACAGTCATGATTTCGAAATAAGTTTTCACACCATCCATGTGAATTTTATTTATGAATGACGGAACCTATAACTTACTGGCGATTCCAAACTACGGAACTTCTTCAATTAAGGCTCTATGCTCTTTGTAAGAGAATATTACCGTCAGTCAAATATTTGTATTGAAATATTGTTTTCAATATTGGAAAATTTAAAAAAGTATACAAGCTTTACAAAATCTTCTATTCCGTAACTATTTACTTACGGCAACTCTGCAGAAAAAAATTTACTGACGTGTATCGTGTATCGTGTCAGCGTAAATATAAAGTTCTTGTACAAAAAGTGGCAAAAAAAACTCACAAGCAAAAAAAAAAAGTAGAGAAAAACAATTAAAATTCTACAGCAGCAAAATTTATTCAAATAAAAAACGACAGTAAAAATAACAGTCAGCAGGAATAGGACAAGTTTGAAAAGAAGAAAAAAGCTGGAAAATATTGTGTGATGCTATTCCAATATGCTGCGACAGGATTCAACACTCGCCATCGACAGCAGACAAACAGATATGCATGCAAACATTCAGACTAAGGAAATTGAATAGAATCCTGTACATGGCTTAAAACAATGGATCCTTATGTTTATTTTTTTTTTTTTATTTTGTCATTTTTTAGGACATCCAAAAGGGCGATATTAAGAACCAAAAGTCACAGACTTGATTTTGTGATTCTGTGTATACACAGTGTTAATAAAAATTGTTCATACAATATAAACGATTATAAATATTTAATGCTGGAATTGAAGGCAAATTGTTTAGAAATTTGCAACTGATGATGATGTTTCAGATTTTGGTGTTTGTTTAAATTTGTATTGCACAGTGTCATTCTATGTATATGTATACGGAATGAAGATTTAAACTCGTATCTACTATCGGGTTACTGTTGTGCAGTATTGGAACTGCCATATTAGCCATATTTAGATAAGGTTTATATACAACATGTAAAATATAGAATGTAACAAAAGCAAACGGCAATTGTACCAAGTGGATATTGAAAATAAAATTTAATATTTAACATGTCACAGTCTGCATGCCTACGTAAATAGCTATCATAACCATCTAAAATGACCACAAAAAACCCATCGCCAGAAAATAAAATGAATATGTTTATGTATGCTTCGGATAAAAATTAAAAAAAATTATAGAAATCAGTAGCATAATTTATTAGAATTGCATGAAAAATATATGATATTTTTGTGTCGACCTGGTACGCACAACATATGTACATACATACACACATAATTGGTCATTACAACAGGATTACGACCTAGCTTCGCACACCACTGATATTATGTGTGTTAGTTTTATACATGAGTGACAGGACCTACAGTTTAAAGACGAATCAGAACAATAATTTTTTGAAAAACTATTCATAGCAATTTTTATTTACTCTCAGAGTTTTTGACAGAGGAAGTTGCCGAAGAAATATTTTTTCAAATTTCGTTTTCTTGGAGATGTCTGACCTGGAGTTTGAATCTAGGCCTCTCGTCTAATAAGCCAACACACTACCTACTACACTACGGCGACTTCGTTAAAAACGGCTGAGAGTTAATAAAATTGCCATTAAAAATTTCTCAAAAAATCTGCTGCTCCGAGTTGACTTTAATACGAGAACTAAATACGTCAAAAAAGGCATTGTGGTGTAAAAACCTTCTGACATTTTAAATAACAAACCAATGGCGAACGCATGGACAAAGCAAGAGTACCAAAATTTTTAAAAAGAGGATTACGTTTACAAACGAAAAAAAAACATTCGCATGGACCTGAAATGAATTTCGTGTTTTTTTTTTCTTTTTATTCGTGGCATGTAGATTCTTTCAATAGTAAAATAAACAATTTGTTTTTGCACAAAGAAAACGAAAAAATATTTTCGTCTAAAAGAAATAAGCAGTCAGTTTAGTTATCCAATGCCTACGGCTTAGAACGGCAATGCAGCAACTGCAGTAACAACAACAAGTAATTGTTATTTGCTTAACAAATGAAACGTTGTTCGCCGTGTTTGCAACGTTATTATTGTTTTCTTATCGCAAAAAAAAAAGCAAAAATTGTGCAACAATAAGTAGAATAGCAAAGGATATGAAGAGAATAAAGGATAAGGAAAACGAATAACAAAAAAAGAAATAACAATAAATAAACAATAAGTAACAAAAAAAACCTTCTACGACATAAAACAATAACAAAAAACAATTATAGACGGTCAGGAATAAAATATTAATACCCTACTCATACAACGATTTGAAAATCTCTAACGTAGTTATAGGCATCGCCAGAAAGCTTTCACATACATATCTTTTGGTGCTAATAATCCAATATTTTTCACACACTTTTAGGCTCATGCCTCGCTAAATCAATATATAACTCCCTTGCCTTTGGCAGTGTAGGACACAAAAAAATATATACAAAACAATAGACACGCTGCTACAAGCAAATTGACAGACGAACAGCCAGAACATTGGCATGCAATACAAAAAGTTTGACAAAATATTCTCTTTTGTACATACTAATATAGACAATGCAATGGCTGGTAACAAACAGCCAATAACAGTGGTGTTTTTAATGGTTCAACGGAAATGCGATTGTATTTCCGTTTCCATTGAAGGCAAATACAACATGAAGACTTTTTTTACCCATTTATTTTGTTACCCATTTATGCATAGGTAAAGAGCGAAGAAATATGGATGGATGAAAAGGTAACGTAAATTCATTTCATTCATAACTTTGAGTAGCAATAAAGAAAATTGCCATAAATTAGAATCAAACAAGAAAATTTATTTTCTATTATTTATGTTGCAAGCAGACTGACTGAGAAAACACATTTTAATGATTGCCTTTTCAAAGTTGAATTATTCATGATGCTCGTTGAGAAGGATACAATAATTATTGAGTTTAAAATATTTATATAGTAAAAGTTTATAATATAAAATGAATAAATTAATCCCTTCTGCTTGGGTACTTGCAGATATTGAAGGTAATCTAGTCACAAATGGTCTACGGAGGTTAATCACATGATCCGTATCCAATTATCTTTTCTTGAGGAACGATAAAGCATAGATATCCTGCTTGTATTATTATTGTAGGTATTTCGCTTCACTTATAACACTCAGAAGCCATCTGCGGATGACAGTTCGGGTGATTACTTGGTATTTCGTAATAGCGAAGCGTGCAAAAAAATCTAATACTTCCACGATGTAAAGGATAGTCACACTTATCCAGCGTTGTAGGGAGATAGAGAAAGGTTTCTATGCAAATATGTTAAGGTCAGGAAAACCTTATAGATTCAGCAGATCTTAAGCGTGAAGGAGGTCATGTCGCGCAACCAGCTCAGCAATGTCCCAAGGACGTCCAAAGAGAGCTCATCCATTGGCATCGCTAGTGAATGTTAATGTTAGATTCCTTCGTCGACGGACGTTTAGTACTGTTGGATTATTTCAGGCAACTTAATATATTGGTTAATAGAATGCAAAACGTGATGCTTCGATCGTAATCTATTATTTTTGTTGTCGGGATCGGCTACTCTTACATTTATTCAGGAAATGCATGTGAACAGTTGCAACAGATCTCCACACTATTCCAAGGGAAACAAAGGCATAATGATTGCTTACCTAATCTTTTAATAATAATTTTATAAATGTGCAGCAGATTTTTTTATCTAAATTTACAATAATGTTTCGATTCAAAGTTGAGTTGGTGGTCGATATTCTTATGGCTTTGGTCTCATTGTGCTTTTTCCTAAAGTCAAATTGTCCATCATTCTCATAATGAACGCTAAGTTTGTACAGAATTTAATCAATTGAATGCTACATCAAATATATGTTAACGGAGCTAGAACTCTCTTAATTTTCGATTAAAAAAAAAATTAGAGAACACCTTTATGCAATTATATCATATGAAAGAGGTGAATAACTTTTTTCGCAATACCAATATTATAGAAAAGTAAAATCGGATTGAGTCTCTATTAATGGTGTCAAGAACCTCTTTTGTTATAGTGTCATGGCTTCCTATATTTTTTTATTCCTATAGTCTTAAATCTAGTTTCTCCCTTTGAAAAGTTTCCCACTTGATGATTTATTCTTCCAAGTTGAGGAATGTAAAGGCCAACGTTTTCACCATAGACGTCTAGATACAAACAATCCTCTTAAAATCATAAAAATTTAGATACAGTGAGGGGTTTTCTTCCGTTATCCGATTATGATTCAGAAAGTGTTAAGGTGATCGATAGAATATCGATTCTATCTGAAACTATCTTAATTTTCTTTAACCACAGGAGATATACAATCTAGAAAGACGATGACCAATTCCGGGAATAAACTTTATATTTGAATTGAATTCAGATGCAAAATACACCAATTATAAGTATATAATAACTGTCATGGACATGCTTAAGTCGCCATGACCATTAGACGTCCTTTGTGACAGATAACTTGGCATAATTTTTACCGATTTTATCTTACCATTAATTTCAAAGGCGACCCTACTCCTACTAAACGGTTAAAATAACTTGTAATCCTATAAATTATCTATAGATTTAGGAACTTTTTGATGGTATCTAATACAAAAAAAAATAACTTGTTTTCCTGTTCGATGAGTTAAAAGCATTTTAAATTAATTATTGTTTTGTTTATTTTCTATTTTATCGAGTTAAAGAAATTCGTATTTTCTTGAAAAAAAAAAAACGAAAAATCATTCTGCATTTATATCGATAACCCTTGATGGAAGTATAGAACCCATTTTTAATATTTACTTACTGGCATCATCAACATAGATTTAAAAGGATACTCTTACCTAAAGCGGTTCTTACTAGGTATGGTTGTGGAGAGAGTTGTAAAGAAGAAAAGAGAAAAAATATATTCACGTTAAAGTAGGAAAAGGTAGTAAATGTTGTCTTTTCAATGGTTTTTCAACTCAATTTTGTTTTTCTTCTTTTTTTACTAGATGTTATATTTTATTACTTTTTATCCCTTCGTTTTCTTTTTTTTAGATAAAAATTTGATTTTTTTTTTGATGGCAAATTTGTTGATTTTTCAATTTTTACAATTGCTTGTTTCTCCTGGAAAAAAGCATGGGCATGGGCAAAATGAATGTAATTTTCAGTGTATTTTTAACCTAATATAACATGTATGTATGTATTATATACAGTTATACATTTTTATTTAAATTGCCTGATGGATTATTAAGGTGCCACTTATTTTTGTTATATAATATGTTTGTACGTCCATAGAAAATTTTTTACTGCTAACGTTCTTAATAAAATTCAGATTTATGAACTAGTGGACCTACAATATTATAAAAACTTTTTTAAAATTATTTCCAGATGACATCACTACTTAAATATCAAATTCCAGAATAAGTGACATCTGACTGTCCGTAAAAAATAATAGCCAATCTGTTATGTTCAACCAATCAAAACCTTGTTTTCTAGCTTTACACTCTGATGATAATTGAAAACTAAGGCGAAATACAAAATGTCTGCACACAGTTAAGACTTACTTTTGACACCATAAAAGTATTAAATGATGATTATAAGTTAAAACCATAGACCGTAATAACGTTCAAAAATTGTAAGCATCATAGATAAGATAAGATACAATTAACCAAGAAAATGTTCTTTCCTAACAATTAATAACATACTATGCACTCTAATGCAATCATCAAATAATTATTTTTTTAATAACAACTCATAGAAAATGTAATCTTCTTAGTATAGCACTGCATTACTAAACATCTGATTGATTAAGGGCCGTTTTTTGAATGCAAGTTTAAACTCGAGATTAAGTTAATCTCCAGTTAAACTCCGTTTTCAGTTTTTGAATTCACTTAATCTTGAGTTTAACCTTACGGTTAAGTAGTTAATTCGGTTAAGTAGCGATTCGAAATGTTGGAGCATGGCTGGATGAGGCAGGTTTGACACTCGCTGCACATAAAACGGAGGCCGGAAGATAGTGGAGAAGATGGAAGTGACCGTTGGAGGCACAAGGATCGAATCGAAGAGGGCGATAAAATACCTGGGAGTGATTATCGACGACAGGTTGAACTTCAAGGAGCACGTGAAATACATCGGCGAAAAAGCATCTGTAACACAGGGAGCATTGGCGAGGATGATGCCAAATATTGGAGGACCAGGTGCATTCAAAAGGAGGATAATTTCGGCGGTAATAACGTCGATAATGCTGTATGCTTGCCCAATATGGTCGGAGGCACTCTCAGTGGGGACGACGAGGAGGATACTGTCCTCGGTGTATCGTCTAAGCGCGATTAGACGGATAAGTGGCTTCAGGACAGTGTCTGATGAAGCAGTTTTGGTATTGGCAAAGACAATACCAATAGATATACTGGCGGATGAGATGAGAAGGATATACCTTCGCCGTCTCGAGTACCCGGGACAAATAGCGGCTATAAAAGCGGAGGAACGAAGGACTTCCATGCACAAATGGCAGTCACGATGGGAGAGCAGCCTAAAGGGAAGATGGACATTTCGTCTTGTCCCTGATGTAACCCTTTGGATGAAGAACGAACATTGCGAGTTGAACTACTACGTGACCCAGTTCCTAACTGGTCATGGGTGCTTCAGGAAGTACCTGCACAGATTTGGTCATGACACTTCTCCTATATGCCCAAACTGTGTAGACGAGGAGGAAGATGCGGAGCATATTCTAACATGCTGTCCCAGATTTAGATGGCCGTTAGAAACGAATTTGGAACCAAACCGGCTAATGGAAGAGCTGATGAACTGTAGGATTCTATGGAGTCAATATAGCCAGAGAATGGCTGAAGTTTTGATAGTACTCCGAAGACTGGAACGGAGGCGAAATTTGAATTAACGTGATAAAGCTTTCAAGCTAACCAGCCCTCCGCGAAGTAATACCTTACGGCAGTCCCGCGGGGGGAGAGTGGTTGAAGTGTGTAGGGGGTGGGTTTAGTACGTAGGCACCAGTGATGGTGAATCGTGCACTCTTTTGTTGGAACAAAAGTGTCTTTCGAAGATTCCCACCTCCGGCTCAAGACAAAAAAAAAAAAAACTACAACCCTTCAGCCAGGATTACGAGACTTAGCTTCTCACACCACTTATGTTGTGTGTGTTAGTGGTGGGGTCTACAGTTTAAAGTCGACTCCGAACGACAGATTTTTGAGAAACTTTTCACTGCAATTTTATTTACTCGCAGAGTTTTTCCTAGAAATCTGCTGAGAGAAAGTCACAGAGAAATATTTTTTCATATTCAGAACCGTGACCTCACGTCTAATAAGCCAACACACTAGCTACTCGACTACGGTGACTAACCAGCAGGTGAGTATGATATGGTTACCATCTGTCGTTGTCTAGAAATAACTACTTTGGAAATGTATCAGCTGTTGTATTGAGTGTAGTGGTTGTTGCTGTAGCAAAATAACGTATTAATGTTTAGGAGAGTCGACAATATTTTTAGGAACATATTTCCGAGAGGTAGAGGGCGCGGCTCCTGATAAGATTTTCGTTGTTTATGTTACCCTCTCAGGAGGTTCGACAGACCTTTTATGGCTTAATTGAAATGGATATTAAAAATGTTATAGCCTTTGAATCTTGATTTTGTAGTCCACTATAACTACACCACTTCTAAAAATTCCTGGTTAAAGTAAGGGATGTAAGAATAGAGTAAAAGAGCAACCCAATAATCAATTACGTTTGTAACTTCTACAATTGGAAGTACTTTTATATTTATTTTAAAAGAAAACCTAATGTTTTCGATACTATTTGGAATCTTACTACACGGATGAAGAAATATAATCGGTCTTGTTACGTTTGGCGAATTGTAAAGGGAATTCGAGAATTGTGTAACGGGTTAAGGGAAAAATTGTTCGTATTATCTTTAATCGCATAAAAAGCCGGACGGCTTTCGAGTTTATTTGTACTAACTTCAGTTAAGTGTTGTTAATTTCTACTTGACACCAGGCAAACCAAAAAAAAAAGAAAAAAAAACTTGTATCTGAAAACCCAGAATATAAATTCGATGTTACGACGTTATATTTTGATTTCTAATATTTAAAATTTATATTATTTTACTCTCGAAAGTAAGAATAAATAATTGAACCCTAATATAACCTTTGGTTAACTATTACTGCCAAAGGATTACGGAGGACGTTACTCATGTTCTTGCTATATGTATATTGTACTCGTATGTACATATGTAGATGTGGATTCAATTTATTTTATTATTTTTTATTTATCATGTTGACTTTCATGTTTTATTTTCTTTTCTTGTTGTTTAATATGAATTTTATTTTTTAACCAAACAAATTCCTATGCCAACGGGCTTGATTGCCCATTTTTATGTGCCAGCGTAAAAAAGGCAATTTTTTAAAAAAGTTTCGTATTCTCTTCGTACATTTGCAACATAAACAAATTATTTACGTGATTTTGAGAGATTTTGTTTTTTTACTTTATAGTCTATACCTGTATATCAAACCAGACAGAGGGTTCAATGGGCTGTGAAGATAGATAAAGGTTTGTAACGTTCAAAATTGCAAAATGTATTTTTAAATCACAGAATTTAATAGGATTTAAAAGTAATATTTTATTACTTATAGAACATGTCGGTATTAAAAATATATTTATTTCGTTTCCACTTTGAATAACGCCTTTTATATTGTATTCCTGTTGTGGATAAGTGGTTTGTAATATGTTAAGCTTGTATTACAGGCACATACTGTCCCAGAAAGCATGACTGAGTGCTATTAGATAAGTTCACATAAATTGGGTAGTAAAAATACTTGTAAGTGTAATTGAAAGATGCGAATAAGATAAACAGTTTCGGGAAACTTTGCAACTTTAAGTGGGAAACCGAAATATCCATGTTGTCGCTGATCCCTAATAGTGCATGACGACTAACGTCATCTTACAGTAAATAATATAGAAATACACTGTGGTTATAGGAAAATGCCTGGGGGCTCACTCAACAATTGCAATATCAGAATCAAGTATAATCGATCAACCTACTGTCCATATTAACCCGATTACCGAAACCAAAAGAGGAAGACACCACTACAATTTATATATTAACCCTTTAGACTTACGTTGTCTAGCATATCACTCGGTTGTCCCCTCTGAGGGGACATGATAGTTTGTTAGCGATTACGGACAATGAAATTATTCCACCGTAAGTTTTTAAGAAACACGTGTTCTCCTGTAGTCCCCTGTTAACCCATTAGTGCCCAATGGCAACTTAAGTTGCCAGCAGAAGTTGCCTTAGTTTTTATGCTCTGAGAGGAAATTGAGTGTAAAAAACAAAACGGTAACCGTTAGAAAAAAAGTAATTCGGGCATTAATGGGTTAAAATGGCACAAAAAAATTTATCGAAATGTGATAGAATTAACAAGATGCATGATAAATAAATCGTCCATTTTACACGTCGAAAAGGAACGTATGAAGTGCGTTCACGACGGACTGTACACTTCTCTGATCCGTTGAGCAAATTGTAGATATAGTGGATTAGGCGTCCAAAGCTACAAGGGTGTGGCTCAATGAAGTGGGAAACTTGATACGATAATAAAAAAATCCGTTAACCGAGAGAAGAAATATACAAGATCTCAATTCGTACTGAAGCGTCGAATAGAAAAAGTCTTTAATATTTTTTTGTAAATATGTGTTCTTCAATGTCCACAAATTCATATAAAACAAATTTCATCACAATTCCTTGGTTCTAAAATTATACTGTGTGTAATATCACGTTTCAAGGATGTACGTTTTCGTTAAAAAGTGGCGTCGAGTTGCTGGTAGGTAAAGTCCGAAACGGTGCCGAGTGTAAAGGGTTAAAATAATGGAATTGTAAAAAAACATCTTTTAACGTTTCTTAAGTATGAAAACTTTATAAAAGCAGAAGTAAAAACTACAGGCTTTTTAAAGTTTCATTATCTGCCTTGAACATTTTAATAACATCTTTTTGTAATTAAAAATAAGAAATCCTTTCGCTATTCATCACAAAAATTAAAAAGGAAAAACTATACTTAATTATACACATGCAAGTAGCATACACACATACATACATATGTACATATGTATTTAAGTACAGATTGTAAGTAAATTTTAACTTACCATCATTTTCCATACATGGATTACCAGCTGATGAGCATACAGAAACTATATAATTCTGATTATCCTGTTGCAATTTAAATGGTTTATTCATTAACGAACTCATATTAATGCTGTTTATTTACATACAGAGAGAAAAAAAAGAAAACGAGAAAAAGAAAAACATTTCATAAGAACAAATCAAATTAATGAGAAAATCGATGGTTGGACACAGGGACAGACAGAATACGAATGAATGAAATATGTATGTATAGGAATGATATGTATTTACGTATATGTGTACTTACATTTCGTTGTCATGTTTAATGGCAGTACACGGTGGTAAATCATTGCAGGCCAGTGGGGTAAGAAATGAAAATTCATATGAACAACCATGTAAACCCATTAACTCCGGATGGGCATTCTGTGGTAAAAAGAAATACAAAAATTTAAATCCAATTAGTAAAGAAAAAGAAATGAAAACAACAAAAAAAAAGCACACATCAAATATTTCAATCAAAAGGAGTTGAGTAATTTGGCGAAAATTAAAGAACACATACTGAGTTCAAGTGCATACATACGTAAACAACAAAATACTTGTCTACATTAAAACCTTGATGAAATTTAATCTCAATTGTATAAATAGTTATAAATTATTCACAGCACAAATATTTATGTCAGTTCTTATTTAATATTATTAAATGTGTTTGGTCCGCTAATTGACAAAAAATTGTTCAAACAACGATTTAGAACATTTAGATTAACTATTCAATCGAATTATAAGTTTTTTGGAACATATTTCATACAGATTTAGTCAAAATTCTTTTTTAATTTTTGCTAAATATGTGCATACAGTGATGGAAAATGGAGTAAGTACACAACATTATTTCAACATTTTCTTAAATTTTAAGTAATCACTGCGTAAATAATAAAGTAATGTAAGCTTCTGATAAAAACTACAGTAAGACCCCGCTTAACGCTGCACCGCTTAACGTTGTTTCAGTATTACGCGGTAGTATTGGGGTTCCATTAAATCGCACACTCTATTGATACTTGTTGTATATGCGTGCAAATGAAACGGCCATGAACCAATCAAAAGCGGTGCACTATATAGCGACGGTGTATACTATGTATCTTTTTCAACGCTCTTTTGTTAGTCTGTCTAGAATAAAGATTCCAGCGGTATTTTTCGAAGTACCAATCACAGTACGAACTCATCTTTCCTGCGTCACAGTTGATTTATTAGTTGCCTCGTTTAACGATGTTTCGTTTAGCGCTGGAAATTATTGGAACGTATCCCCCGCGTTAGGAGATTCTTAGTGTAGTTTGTATTGTGGAGAGCTCATTTCTTTATTTCCTCAATTGTTACAAATATTGTATCGTACCTTAAATACAGTAGCAGATGTGGATGTAATTGAGTACTAAAGAAGCACCCTTTTGCGATTTTTGCAGCGAACACGATTAATCCGGACACAGTAGAGATCATGCTATCGACAGGGAATTAATCGGCAATATATATAACCGAAGTCCGGCCGGTTATCAATGCCCGTACAACACAGTTCACTTAATGGCTTAATTTTTTTCAATATCAACTAGCATAATAAATCTTATTTTAACTGTTAACACAATAACAACAACAACTAATTTTGTTCACAAACATAATCGATCGTCTTACTAATCTTTACAAGATTTTTGATAAAACTGAATAAAAAAAATAAAATATAAATATAAAATAATAAAAAAATTTTCATTCAAGTTCAAGTTCATAGCCTATTTTCTATTTCGACTAAAAGAAACGGTATTTACTCTCTTTAAAAAAAAGCTTTAAAGTAAGATCAAAGAAAAATGAATATCAGCTTTCCTCTACCAATGTAACAGCATAAAAAAAATTTTAAAATATATGTACTAACCTTAACATCTTTATCACAATAAAAATATATAGTCGATGTATAGTTGTTGGTACTATTGCAAGGTGTTGGTGAATTATGGCGCATTATAAGGTGACCGTCTTCTAAAACAGGCTTCGACTGTACAGTGCCATAATTAATAAATCTTTAAAAAAAAGAAGTATAATAGTTTAATAAAACATGAAATACAATAGAAAAACCAACAAAACAAAACTTACTTATTCTTGTAATCCTTTTCCTGTAGCTTCAGAAAACACACACTGCTATCAGCTGGACACATGGCATTTTCACCATACAATACTGGCTTACAAATATTTATAACAAATACATTACCCTGGCGATCTAAGGTTCTGTATAT
This sequence comes from Sarcophaga carnaria, assembly GCA_958299815.1. Taxonomy (NCBI): domain Eukaryota; kingdom Metazoa; phylum Arthropoda; class Insecta; order Diptera; family Sarcophagidae; genus Sarcophaga; species Sarcophaga carnaria. Next base: position 30,126,016 of record OY283150.1, read on the forward strand.
GAGAACATTAAATTATATTTCGAATGATTAATTTTCAAATGTTAAATTGAATATAAATTTACCTGTAATTGTTATCACTTAAGGGCATTAGGTCAAATGTGTGACCTGTAGTGCTATCGCGCACATTACATATGTTGCCTTTAACACTATCCGGTTCTGGCAAACATGCCAATGGCGTTTCAAAGGTTATATAAAACGAACAAACATCAGATGCCTAAAAAATAAAATAAAAGAACAAAGGTTAATGATAGTTTGTATTTAATTTTAACAATTTTAACATTAAGCATTGAATATAATTTAAAAAAGTAGCCAAAAATAAACAAAACTTTAAATATTTAATAATGCAAATTTCTTTACTTTGAAGATTATTTATAATGGTTATTTAATAAATGGATTAGGTTGGATACGACGGATAGCATAAGGATAAAAGATCCTAGCATTGACACTTTGATGCAATTAATGACGCCACCATGTAGGACAAAATTGACTTTATTTAATAATTATTAGTTAGTTAATTATTTATTAAGTATAGGGTCTTTTAAATCGCTTTCTATATTTAAATAAGAAAAACTGTGTGTGAGATATGAAATTGATTTGATGAAATTTTTATGTGGAATAAAACATCGTTCAAATGTCAGTCACGGCTTCTCTGGGAGCAACGCATCCTAAATGTCCAATTTTTCATGACTCTGACGCAGAAATCAGGCTGAATCTAGCCGATGGCATGAGTTATTTTGATTTTACGGACCGCGGTGGTTCTTAGCTTATTCGCATGCACCTGCGACTTAGGAAACCCCCACAAAAATTCTAATGAGTTAAAATCGCATAATCTTGGCGGCCGGTACTCTCAAATAACTCGTGTAAAATATCCAATCTGGCAAATTATTAGAGATTATAGAGATTAGGTGAAGAAAGAGTGGAACAACTGACAGTCATGAAATAATTTTTATCCGACCCTCAAAGATTAATCGGTTTAAGTTGTTAAATAGCCTGAAAAATAACTCAATTCTTTGTTTCAATGCTTTAAGCCCTTAAAAAGTGAGCGTACGGAAGGTATTGGCAAGTAGCATATATATAAAATCGTATGTTCGATCGTATATTTGGGAATATTTTTAATAATCTGGCTCTGGTCCAATCGTCAGGGTTGAGGAAAACATTATTATTGGCGGATAATCCACACTGCAATAAGGTTTTCTTTCCTGAGGACGAAATAATTCGAAGTATTCCGCTAGAACTATCGCATAAAATCATGATTTTCTAAAAAATCAAATACACTTACTGTAGTCAGCTTCTTCATCGCCAGGTCTAAACCGTATCGAACCTATATATGTACCTATAAGAATAACATAGGATCGTTTTTAAGCTTGATATTTTATTTTCACGGAAGTTTATTTCAATTTATTAAAAATTTATTTATTCAAATAAAAAAGGATTTAAATGTTCTGTTTTTTAAACATTATGTTCCTAAAGTTATAAAATGTCCCTATTAATTCTTCTGCTGCTAATATTTTCAAAGTAGTTAATGTTTTGTAATTTCTTATGTAGACAAATCGAACATATCTAAATTAAAATGAATACTCTACGTAAAATAAAATATAATTTTTTCTACTTTAAAGTAAAGGAAAAATTTTTGAGAAATTTTTGAATATTAATAATTAGATGTGGACTATGAGAAAATTGTTTTCACTAAAATCAAAATACAAATGTACTTTTATATACTATACATATTATTTGGGTGTTTAGGGAGTTAAATGATTTAAAATTACGAATAAAAAGAAATAACTCTACACGACAACGCTCTTCATATGAGAACAATCATCTCTTCCTCTCTCTGTTTCTCTTTTCTCTATTTCACACTCTCTGTTTCTAACTTTCTTTCATTTAAAAAGCTTTTTATTAATAATGAAGAAGAAAGTGATGATGCAATCGTACTTATTTCTATTAAAATAGTACCATAATTTATAATTGATTTGTAGGAACGGATGCTCAGACGTGCATTATACTTATTTGTGTAATAATTGTAAAACATACAGTATATTTAGTCCAAGTGAAAGAAACATTTGTAAATTTAATTTAAATTTTATAGTTTTAAATAAATTTTATAGTTCAAAATGACACGAATTTTCGAAAAATATTTCGAGGCTCTTCTTTTTAACCGTATTCCTGAACCATACACTCATTATCTGATTAATATCTAAATCTCTGATTAAAATTTTCAATAGAATGTCACAAAAACATTCCAATGTTGTAACAGGATTTTTTGCATAAAAAATTAAAAATCTCTCATGTGATAAAATTTCATCAGTAAAAATATTTTCCATTGAACCTTGTTTACCTGTTTGTCAACTGCGTATTTCAATTTAAAAATTTGTTTCGAAAAAAATATGTTTCGAATAGAATTTATTTTGGTACTATATGGTATTTTGAATACAAAAAGTATCTTTATTATCCCTTTTTGTACATTACCAACACCTTTTGATAACACAACTGATGTTCTCAATTGTTCACTTATTAAATTGTGTTTAGTTTAAAACTAGAGATTGAGTAAATTGTTTATATTTCTTATGTTTTCGTACTTTTGCGGCTAAATTCCTATTAACAAATGGAAAGACTATCTATCAGCGTTTTTATTAAGATATTGGAGTATTTACAACTGCAAGATCAACTAAATGCAACTGAAGTTTGTGAATTTTTTCACAAGCTAATCAAGAAATCGATTTTTAAAAAGAAATATAAAGAGATAGAGGTCTTCAAAACCGATCGATATTACATACTATCGAATAAACTACATCAGAGATTTGATAAAAACGAAAAAATCCCCCAATTCTTAATAACAGCTGAATCACGATGTTTATTAAGCCCTGAGGATTTTAAAAAATTTTTAATTCTCAACTGCACAAATGTTAAAACCTTCTCATTGGTTTTGAATAAAGAATACAACGATAACAATAATGAGTATTATAAAGATTTGGAATATTTAAAAGATATGCAATTTAAAAATGTACTACATTTATACTACCAAGGCTTAAACGTAGCCCAAATAGATTACATTCAGTGGTTGAACTTAATCTATCCAAACTTGGAAGGATTATACTTAAAAAACTGTGTACTGGAAGAGGGATTGACGGTATCGACTTTGAAAAGTATGAACAATTTGAAAATGCTTAGGATTGAGAATGAAAATGAATGTCCCATTAATTATAAAGCTATTAAAAGCTTATTAGCCGAGGAGAAATTGAAAACATTAGCGCTAAATGTTTCCATTAACGATTGTACCGAGGAAGAAACCCGTGAAACTGATTCGATGTTTTCGAGTAATATAGCGAAAATGACAATTGGATGTTTTGAATATGAGAATACCATTTGGGCCTTTAACAATCATTGTTTAAAGAACTTAAACAATTTAAGAGAATTAACTTTAGTAACGGCCAATAACTTTTTCATAATGGAAGAGTTTTTTGCATCACTGAACACTGTTTGCATGCATTTAGAATCTTTAAGTTTGCAAAGATGTAACATCAAAAAATTCATACCAGTTTCTACATTAAAACAACTAGAATTTCGAAATTGTTTTGGACTTACTTGGCAAGATTTTCGAACTATATTAACTCAAATGAATTTAAAGAGTTTCTCTTCTTTAGCTTCACGATACAAGGGAGAATTTGAGTGTTTCAATATTAATCCTTCACTGGAACATCTAAGTTTCCACTATAACATACTCAATAAAATTAAGGATATATTTTCGTTTAACGAAAATCGCCTAGAAAATCTGTCTTCATTAAATTGGTCTGTAGATTTTACAAAGCAATTATGGCTAAATGCAGTAAATTGTCCAAATCTTGAAACGTTAAAAGCAAGAACTAAAAATATTTCAATTGACAATCTAATAGCATTTAAATCTTTAAAATATTTATCTTTAGATGTAAGTGAAGATTTTCAATTGATGGATTTACTCAGTATTCTGCAACATCCATATTTGCAAACTCTATCGTGCACTTTTGAAAAACTTCCTGAATTTGTTAAAAGTTATAGCGATGAATTGGTGAATTTAAAAACAGAATTAAGAAACTTGAACTTGTGCTTTTTTAGTGTTATACCTTGTGAAATAATGGATTTGTGGATAAATTTATTACACAAAAATACTAAATTAACCTTAAGAGTCGAACATTCAAATGCAAATTTCAATGTTGAATTCTTAACTTATATTTGTGGCAATGCAGCGTTTCGAGAAGACCTGAATATTAACATTTGTGGTTTAAATATTGGTAAGTGAAAGTGATTTCATAATATTAATTCATAAATACATCTATGCAGCACCGAATTTAATCATTATTCTTCTATTATTTGCAGATATAAAGAAATTAAAAGGAAAATTTAATGAATCAATAGAAGAGGTTAATACAATTTCTAAAAACAATGTACATAACAAAATGAAGCAGTGTATAATACTGCAAAATAGCACAATTTAATTTAATGTTATTTGGTGTAATAAAATCAACAATATTTAATTATTAAATTAACAAAGAAAATACATATTTTACTTACATATGAAGTAACTCGCGACTGATCTTTATCCAGCGTATAATCACAACCAAAAATCACATGCAATTGATAGTTTTCATCTTTTTTGCAATTCTCTCCATTCGAAAAACTAAAATACATTTTTCCGTTATGATAATTTAATTTATGATGAGTGCCTAAAATAAAAATAAAACAATGCATTAAAATGTTTAAAAATTTAAATGAAGATATTTACCTAAAACATATTCCTTATTATCGGATTTCTTAAGGCATGCGGCAACATCTGAACGTCCATTACAATTTCGCGTCATATTGCCACAAATATTAAATTCAAAAACATCACCTAATTCACTTCGAGCTAAATGAGCAAAGTCGGAATGTAAGGCACTGAAATCAAATTTATGATTATATACTGGCTCTGTTATGAAGCATTCATTTGTTGATAGAATCTGTAAAAAAGAAGCATTTAATTAACATTATTGAATTATGGAATGGTACAAACCCGATTCACTACCAACCCAACAAAACGGTGAATATAAGAAATAACTTAAGCGGAAATAGAGATAAAAGAAAAGACTTTAAATTAGCTTCAGGACCCCGCAATTATTTTCTTTAATTCTTTCATTTAAAGAACGATTAATAGTTTACTGATCTAAATTTAAGTCCTTTTGCTAAACACGCATTGTCCTAAGTGGTTAAGTCAAATTAAATTTGTCACATGTCTGGTCTCAGCTAACGATTAAATAAAATAGGTTTTGAGCAAATCTAGCAAATCTCACGAGCGAGTGAAAGCCTTTAATTCTTTCTAAAAACATTAGAATGAAATTTGCCCCTACTTTAAGTGTGACTCTAACAGAACGCTCTAACGTTCAACGATTTATATAATAAAAGCATAATTATTGCATAAATTATTCTTTTTTATAATAATTGCTTTCAATATAAAGTGACCTTAAGACCACCTGTTTGCAAAAGTTACTACAATAATTCCCAATAATAGAACACCAATTATCGTACTTTAAAGACATATCGATGTGGCATCACGGTAAATTATAAAAAAAAATGAAAAAAAAGAGAGAATCATTGTAAGTTCTCTTCTCTCTTTTACTAACCATGAAAATTAAAAAAATAAACAAAACAAAACAAAATATGTCAAAAACATATGACGAAGAAAAACAACAACAAGCCGTTAACATGATGCTCACCCCTAAAATTCCCCCTCCAAAAAGAAAATGTCATTCTTTCTTTTTTTCCAATCAACCAGTATTCTAAAAAGAAAACCATTGCAAAAACAAAACAAGGAAAACCATAACAAATGTCAACCAACTCCAAGAACAAAACAAAAATTGAATTTTCTTTACCCCATTTGCATTTGCATGCGTTTTATGAAATTCACAAGTTGAGTTGTACTTACCAAAGGATTTTCATTATCAACAGCATTGGCGACGACATGCATGACCTTGAATAGAATGCATCCTATTAAAAGGAAAAGGCACCAAATTGGCGACATAATGCCAATAATGATTGTACAGGGATGGAGTGATGACTTCAAAATAACAACAAGAAAAGCAACAATTTAATGGCTTTAAATTTTAAACACGCGGTATTTGGATGTTGTCCTGTATGGTTGCCTACAGTTGTTTAAACAAAATTGTATATTTAAAAAACAATAATCTATTGGCAAAATTAAAGCACTTAAGAACTTTTTTAAACAAAGAACTTTTATAGGTTCTTGTTTTTCGCTAATCACTTGTTATCAATAAATAACTGGCGTTTTAATTTTTATGTCTTTATTCTTTACTTTCTTTTAATAACACTGTCCCGAAACGGAATATTTATTAATAATAATAAGTGTTGCTTTTTATCATAGTTAAAACAATAGAACACCGCAACCCGCCGGTATTAAAGTAGTCGATAGACACCGTTACTATTACACGAAACCACTGCTCGTATTACGGTTGTTATATTTTTGTGTGACGCTTCAATGATTAATATACAGTTCAGTAATAATAATAATATTGTTGTTGTTGCTCATTTTTTAACGTAATTTCTTTCTTAACTAAATATACTCGCACAAAACTGCAAAAACTAATAAGAAAATCTTGTGCTGCAATCCGCGCAATTGGGAAAACACGACAAAACTGGCGCAAGTGCAGCAAAAGAAAACTTCAAGAGCGAATGTCAATGTATAATCAGTTGAATTAAAGGGTTCTCGTATTTTCTTACAAACACAGGGTTGCATTTAGTAGTCTATTAGATGGATAATAAAATTGAAATTTTTTATTTTTTGAAAATACAGAACCGTTAAAAATGGAATAAATTACTGCAAACATTGGCGGACTTAGAGTTATTGCTAGAAAAGACAAAATAAATCAAAATCTTTAATTTAAGGGTTTGCAAGTACGAACTTTTTTCCCATACTATTTTATTTCTTTTGAAATGTTTAAGCTGTTTTCATTTTTCCATTAGCAGGTATCAGCGCATTGGCAAGTCTTAATTGGATAAGGTTAGGCGCATTTCCATTTGCTATTTTAAATACAAACAGGTGTGAAAACAGGGACACATAAAATCCGCCATACGTTCTACTTTGACATTCTCATTTGTCGATGGTACCTGTTAGGCTTTTATATTCTACTGAACATTGTCAAAGGTTCTAACCCATAGTTTTTCCTATATTTCCTATCTACTTTTAATCAATGCTATCTTTTTACTGTTTTGTAGGCAGAGCCAGTTATAAATGTAGCAGCATTTAAGCCTTGCTTCACGACAGAGATACGAAATTTCAATAGTGTTTAAGTATACTTTTATATATTTACGGGAAATTACGACAACACTATGAATTTAATATGGATGTAGAAAAATATATTAGTAAGAAATATAATAATATTTGCTATTTTATTTATCTTAATTATCGAAAATTTGTTTTAAACATTTTTATTTACTCGACTTCCGTTTGCTATCATGGTGTTTGGAAGACGATTTCGATTTACTTGATGAAGACGACGAATGTTTTTTTACTGTTGAAACTGAACTCGAAGATGTACTTAATGTTGACACTTTACCGCTACTGGTAGTTGAAGTGCGCTCTTCGCGATGTGTCTTGGAAGATGATTTATTTGCAACAACTGCTGTGGCCGCTTGCACTTGTTCCATTTTGTGATAAGGAGAAGATGAATTGGATGATGACGACGAACGGGAAGAAGTAGCAGATGATTTTGATTTTATGGACGCAACAGAAGAGGTGGTTATTAAAGGCATAGGCTCATCTGGTATAACAACTAGACCTGAAGTACTACTATTTAGCTTTGTTAATGGCTTAGAGCTGCAATTATCACACTGCCAATTATGGCCCTGTTCTTCGGATGCTTCTTCGTCGGAGATGGGTGGCTTATGGCATTCCTGATGATACAATGCACCACATTTTGAGCACTCAATTAGACGATTGGCTGCTGTGAATCTTATTTCACCACAAACACAGCAATTCAAATCACCAAACTCTTTGAGATTTGTTTCATCCTCTGTGGTTGGCAACAACAAACCTAATCCGGCACCAGCACCGCTTACAGCATCATCTGAATCGGCAATTGTATCTGGCGAATCTGATATAGTTTTTGCTGGCGAATGCACCAGATTTATAACTTCCTCTGTTTCTATCGGTTGTGGGGGTGGCGTTACAGCCCTACCAGGAAAATTAGCTTCATCCTCCAATTGTTTTTTACTTATATTATTTGTTATGGTTTTCTCACTGCCATACCGCTTTTTAATTTCTTCATCCAACAGTAGACGCAATTCGGTAGCAGAACTTGCATGTGTTGAATGCAAAAGCGTGACAGCTTTTTTTAATAAAATCTCTATTTCACTAGTCGTGGCCATTTTTTCCTTTTATGTTTAATATACTTTGAAAGTTGTATTGTGCTTTGAAATACCTAATCTATTTAACAAATAAAATTATTTGGAATAAAATAGCAGAATAATGGGCTAAAGCAAATAGAAAAGAAGCTACAGCTGAGAGTTTTTCGTGCTGCCATACTTTTTGCAACACTTTAACATAGTAATCCGGTATAACAGCATTAAAACTACAAGGTTTCACACCACCCCCTGTGTTGTCTAGGAAAATAGCAAATAGTCGAGAAATAAGGAAATTCATACCATTCCAACAATATATTGAACCCATGTCCCTTATTGAGTTAATCAAGTTAGGAAATACAAATTGTTTCGCAGAACAGTATAGTTTAGTTAATGGTTAGGCGACTATATACATAATTGGTCATTACAACCCTTCAGTCAGGATTACGACCTAGTTTCTCACACCACTTATGTTGTGTGTGTTAATTTTATACATAAGTGGCGGGACCTACAGTTTAAAGTCGACTCGAAACGAAAGATTTTCGAGACTTTTCATGGCAATTTTTATTTACTCTGAGTTTTTGCCAGAAATCTGCTGAGAGAAAGTCGCCGAAGAAATACTTTTTGTATTTTGTTTTGATGTCTGGCCTGGGGCTCGAACCCTGGCTTTATATCTAATAAGTCAACACACTACCTACTAGACTTAGGTGACTATCTTGGGAATAATCAGTCCGAACTATAAAAAAATCCAAAACTTTTATATCAATCTATATTCATTTTGTACTTTAGCATGACAGGAACACTTTTTATAATTTGCTTATCCTAAAAATTTCTTGCGTTCTTTTGGCTTCATGGGTTACATCTTTTTTGTTGCCTTAACGTTCACATTTTAATTACATATCATCTTTTATAATACTTGTAACTTATCTATGGTTACAATAATGTAATAACATTTTCCATTATAATGATAATAGGCGTAATTTCCTGGCATTACTGTACTTATTTTCATCTCTTAAATCATTTTTTTTTGGAATAGCTACCCTATTTTAAACAAATATAGCTGCAATGTCCGAATATCTAGAGTGTTTTACAGTACTACATAACAATCTAAATAAATTGCAGTGGATATTCAAAAGCATATCCGTGGATATGTCCCCAGCGAATTTTAATACAACCGGCGCTGCAAAAGCTTCCCTTTTTTCGACTGTATTAAAACCATACGCATGCTACGACCTTACGTTGTAATGAGCGAATACGAACACTGTACGATCAGTAATCAGTCTTTACAGAGGAATCCTGTGCAATTTATCAAGCTATTCGTCCAATATTAACAAACAAAAAATGGAAACCTATTGTTTTTAACAACCTCTCAGTAATAAAGGCCATAAATAACCTTTTTAACATGGAAATATGTACATATAATAATACATATATAATGAATAGAACAGTAGCAAAAGTTGAAATAAATCAAGCATGGTGAATCAAAAATTAAACAAAATTCATATATTAATCAGTAATTAAATTATTAAAAAAAAAGAAAAGAGTGAAAGAAAAATGTTATTTTTAACTCAAACTTAACTTATATTTGTTCATCAATAAAGAAATTATAATAAAAAGAGACAAGAACACCGTATAAATCGGAAAATTTGACTTTTTAATTATTGTATAATAAAAAAATAGATCACTTGATAGCGATTTATTGTAGTAAACATTAATTTTAAAACAAATGATTTAGTTGTGCTTTAAGGAGAACAATATTACTTTTGCAAAATGAATACAAGATCAGGCAATAAAATATGAAAACATATAAGTAATGCAGGATGCATCATGAGTATATGAATGTCTGATGAAATTTAAATTACGATAAAAAGAAAATAATTCTCCAAATATTTTAAATATCTTAATCTTAAATTACATACATATAAATGAATTTTAGAATAAAATACACCATTTACTAATGAATTTTCTCATTACCTAGTTGGATTGGGTTAATATTCAATATAATGTTGGCTTCAGTATATAAAAGAATCCAATTATAATGTAAAGAAATAATTCAAATACGGTTTAATACAAGTTCTTGGCTTTTAATAGAACTTTTTATTTTTTTAGGTATATGACTTGAACGAAAAAGTCTGGAGTTATAAAGAAATTTTGAAGTACGTAGTTGGTTTTACTTTTTTCCAGTCGAAATAAAACTCTGAAAAATATTAAAAAATTAAACACAACAGTAAGAACGTCGGAGTTTTCCATTTACTTAAATGCAATATTGAATGTAGGTTATCAAAAGCCTGATAGGATTGCAGAAGTTAGTGCTGACTTTTACAACACTTTGCAAATTAGTGCATTCGGCATTGAATCCAAAAAGAGCGGCATTGAATTGTTTCAAGTATCCTTTTTTATTTTTGATGATATAAATGTAAACGAGTGAATTCTTACGCAGTTTAAAAACACGAAATCTGTTTAACAGAAAAAAATTAGAAACATATATAGAAAATTGTAACAAATCTCATTATTGGCTAATTAGTATTAAAAATTAAAGACTGATTTTTATTGAAATTATTTTTTTTAAATGTGGTCCAGGCATTCAATTTATTTAACAACGATGTAAATGGTGTACTTTAAAAAAAAAAAAATATGATAAACTTTTTTATATAAAAGCAATATTTACGGAATGTTTTTCCTATATCCGTTATTAAGACGGTGTTTGTTGAAGTCTTCGCGATTTCTTTACAGTAACGGCAGGTGTTCGCGGGCTATCCATGCCCACATCGTCACTGCCAATTTTACGCACTTTCACTCTGGTAACTGGGGTAGAATTTGAAGTCTTTCCGGATGGTGTGTTTCGTAATGTTGAGCTTTGCTCTTCCTGAGATAACTGCAGTGGCTTCTTTTTGCGCTTAACATTTACTACAACATTTGCATCCATACTTACATCTAGTTCAAAATTAAATTCGTAAATTTTTGTAGGCTTCCTATTTGGAGTCACGCGATCATTGATTATTGTTTTACCTGGTCGTGATGAGGATGATGGCATAGTAATGGCCGGTGACATACGTATATTTGCTTTGGCATGCAGTGGAGTATTCCTCGATTTTGCAGCTGACGATGTTAAGGATGATGACGAACTCTTCTGTGGGGTATTGCGTTTCAAAGGTGAAGTTTTTGTTTTTGGAGATGATTTTGTAGTATTTAATCTGTTCCTTTTGGCAGGTGAAGGCGAAGATTCGGATTCATGTGGGGAATCACTCTGAGCTCTTTTGAAGGATGAATTTGCCAGAAGCCTTTGCTTAGGTGTTAATTTTACTGAAGTCTTTAAAGGTCTTTTTGGTTCACTTTTTAGAGTTTTTTTATGATTTAAAAAAACAACATCGTCATCGTCGTCATCACTGGCATTTATAACTTCATCTTCAGACTCTGCTTCTGAAGCTGAAACTTCATTTTTAATTATCTTCTTGCTTATTATTTTGGCAGCTCTACTCGTGGAGGGTGAGTTAATATTATTATTTAAATTAGTAGTTTTTAATTTAAAGTTTAAGTCACCAGTCAGAGACACTTTTAGATTCTTCAACGCCGCTGTAAATATTTTACGACACTTCCCATAATCAGGTGTTTCGTTAAATTTCATTTTGGCTACATATTTAAAAAATTCAAGCAAAGCCACTGGTACAGCGGTGGGAAAAAGTTTTTTAAGATTCGTTGCCACGTCAGCCATAAATTCTTCTTTAGCTTTTTGTACCTTTGGGGGAGAAGTTAGTATTTTATCTCTTACCCAAGGCAAGTTAGCGCCCAACCATTCGATTAAGTTGTAACCTAAAATTTCCAAATCTGCTCTCATGGTTGGTACACCATGATGAGCATCTCGAGAGGTATACTCAATAGTGCCATTGTGCATTTTCTTAGGATCCGGTTTAAAATCTTTGGTGGTATAATGTGATGCCAGACCAAAATCAACCAAATACGCTTGATGCTGTTGCTGTTTGCCATAGCCTAACAATATATTGGCCGCCTTGAGATCAGCATGAACATAGCCACAACTGTGTATGTATTCATAAACATCGAGCATTTGCAAAGCCAAACGGTAGCAAGTACCTTCAGGTATTTTGCGACCATTTGCTAAAAAATGTTTTGCAACATCACTGCCATACCGTGGCATAACAATGAAACGATGCTTTACACCGTTTATCTCTGCAGAGCCATTTCCAATCATATAGGGCATACCCAAACTTTTAAGGCCATGTTCCTTTTGGAAATTGCGTATATCCTCCAATTTGGCATTGCGCATATAGAAATGCATTTCCACAAATAAAGGGCCATTATCGTGGGGCTCCTTTAATAAGATGACAAATAATTTATTAATCAAAGATGTACGTTGTTTATATGTTATACAAGTTTATATAGGAAAATATCAATATCAATGCCGACGAATTTTTATGAGATTATTTTTTTCTGCTTTTAATTTTGCATTTTATTATACTTTTATAGATATACTTAGAATACCCGGTGTAAATCTTTACGTTTTAAGTATAAAAACGGTGAAGTTTAAAAAATTTAAAACAAATTGGATAACGATAGCCAGAATATGACACGACAACCGCAGAAACGGACGCGACACATAGTATTTAGAATTAAATTGTTAGAGTTTAAATTAATAAGCAATATTAATTTTAAAAATATGTTTAATTTCTAATAACAAACTATAAATAGAAATGTATTCCAAGCTATTTATATATGTATGTATATATATAGGGCCTCAATGAATGTTAGTGGGTTTGTTTGATTACCAATATACCACCAGCATATATTATAATTGCTGTCTAAAGCTCAATTGTTACTATTAAAATCAAAATATTTCCTATAGGAAATCACGTAATAATGGACAGGCAACCCAAGGTTCTTTGCTGGAAATCAAACCCACGATCCCCTTACTCATTCACAATCAATCATACTCCAAAAACGGACAAACGGGGAGCACTATACTAAAATGTATAAATTTCAATGTTACGTTTTGTCTAACTTACACATTTCACAACGTAGTCATATTTATTATCGCCCTTCTTGCAGGCAGAGTATATTTCTCCAAATCCTCCAGTACCTATAGATGGTCCAATCTTCCACTCTGTCTTCATAAGATCTCGTAGAATTGTTCCCTCTTTAATTTTTTCCGGCATATTGTAAAGTTTAGATTTCTTCGCTCCAGAAGCAGCCTTTTTGGCGCCTCCGCCAGCATTTCTTTTTACTGTAGCTTTAGGCATTTTTTGAACCTTTGTTCATAAATAAGGACGCTATATTATTCCTTAAATCAGATGATAAACGAATGATTTTGAGATGTTTTAAGGAAAAATATAGCTATGCCGTTTTCTGTTTTCAAACTTGTTTTGACATTTTTTGCTAAATGATGTCACAGTGTTGCAATCGTTATTTTCGTTTAGTTTTTCGTTACCAATAAAACTGGCATTACTGTTTCCATTCCGTGCTACCAAACTTATTATAAGTTTTGAGTTGGATAGTAAATTTAAAAGTTTAAAAACTTTTTACTTTATGTATTTTATTAAAAAGTATTTTTTTTAATAAGGACTATAATTTTAAGCATTGTGTAAATTTATTTATTCTATGTACATTGCTGACAATAATGTAATAATTCTTTACATATTTGTAAACAGCATTTGAGTCTGGCAGTATTCAACTGAACGAACATTTAAAAGTGCTGCCAAATTTTTAGGTTCTGCGGCGGCCATTACTTTTTTACTTTATTTGCATTTTCCGCGTCTCTCTATCGACATTCGTAAAAAGAAATTCATGTCGTTCGGTAGTGCAGAGTGAAAAATTATATTTTTATTCGAGAGAAAAATCAAAAAGCTAGGAAAATATAATCCAATATTCATTCCAAAAATTATCTATTAACGAAAGCATTTCTAACGCACGATAAAAATGGTAATTTTCATATAAATTTCATTACCTGCTAATCAGCAGCAGCAATCAAATGAAAATGTCATTGTGAATGGGGCCAATTACTTCCAATGTTGGGAGCGTGCGTGCGTGTAAAGAAACCACAAGAAAAGGAATAAGTGGAAAAAGAAATATATAATAAGAATATAAAATGAAGGCACACAAAGAAAGTTTTAAATCGTGAATACGGAATTATTAAATAATGAAAATAGGTGCCAAGAAAAGCATAAATATTATTTTTAATTCCATTCCGGACATTTTTTAACCTCACTTTTTGAGATGAAATGGAAACAAATTAAATATAGTGGTGGCGGGCACTGCACAATGACATTTTCCTATTGCTGCTGCCGTTTTAGCAATGCGTGTGGTGTATTAATGTGTTTTTTTTTTGCTTTTAAGGCTGGTGGTAAAGCTGGAAAAGATTCAGGAAAAGCAAAAGCCAAAGCGGTTTCACGCTCTGCCAGAGCTGGTCTTCAGGTATGTCGCTTGAAACAATCACCCAATAAGCATTACAATTTTCGAGGAGGCAATGAAGAAATTTTCCCGCCTTTTTCTTTATTATGGTTATAGTTGTCTTTACAGAAACACAGGGTGACTGTTATAAGTTGATGCGTTTTTATCACTCGATTTAAAAACAAATAAAATTTTTTGAGAGTGCTAAAATTTTAATTTTTATTTTCTAGTTTCCTGTGGGTCGTATACATCGTCATTTAAAGAGTCGTACAACTTCTCATGGTCGTGTTGGTGCCACCGCTGCTGTTTACTCTGCCGCTATTTTGGAATATCTCACTGCTGAAGTAAGTAAAATACCTTCCATATTAGTCCCATTAATTTTCTTCAATTTGTTTTCGTTGTTATTATTTCACAAGTTTTCATAACAATATGTGTGCTCACGGACTTTACGCGCCAAATAAATGTTTTCAAATATACCTTTCTCGTTCTCACACCAAAATAATATAGGTATTGTTTTTAAAGTTAGCTGTTGTGTTCGTTGTTTTTATTTTTGTCAGTATATATGTGTGTGCTGTACTAAATCATATTTTATGTTGCTTCTTATGTTTTGAGACTTATCAAGTCGAAAAATTTCTCAAGTTTGTTTTGTGGCGTCATTTGCCCGCCATTTTTCTTTTGTTGACGTTTTACTTGCATATTTGTTTCCTTTTCAATAGAAAGGGTTACCACATCTTAAATAGCTATTAAAGTGCGGTTTCTTATTGTTTACTTATTTATATCTCTGTTTATGGATAAATTCTTATTTGAAAATAAAAAATAAAAAAAAATGTAAACAAAAATAAAAATAAGATCTCTGAAAAGGAATCATAAGCATTTAGCTAAGAGTTCTAAATACCATAATTTATAGAAAAATTAATAAATTCTGATCGTGAACGAATATATTCTTAGGTGAATCTAGATTTTTATAGTAATCTTTTAAAATTAATAAATAAATGATTTAATAAACGAACACGGACTCGAAAGTAAGTGAAGTATATTTGGGTTACTGCGACAATTGAGATTGAATAGTATTAGGATGTAAAAAGTTGCTTTTTTAGAAGCCGGTAAACTTGATTTAGATCTTTCCATACGTTTAAAATCCAGATGTTTTGATGGGGCGGCAAATATAACAATAATTTAAAATAGTTTAATTCACGTAATCTTCATAATTTTCGTTATTTGTTCGAAAACTTAGCTAACGACGGTATTCGCAGCAATAAGAATTATAAGATTGTTTTTTGCTGTTTCATTTTCCAACAGGTTTTTAGTGTCAGTAAATAATAAATATTATATAGGAGATGGTACATTTGCTTTTATCCCTGATATAACTGGAAACGTTGGATAACTACCAAATCACTATTATGCCATCATAATTTCTATATTTTTAGACCATAGAAGAGGAATCGTGTTAGTTCTATCACAGTCCATTTATGCTTCAATACTTAGGCACACAATTACCAAAGATCCAAATAAGTGTTGGTAACTTCCATAATTACATAAAAAGTGCATGACTTTGCCATAGACCATCCTTTATGTCGAAGACTTGTATTATGTTTCGCTGTATTTTCAGTATATTCTATGATATTTTCAGCCCATAGAAGAGTATTCGTGTTAGTTATACCGCAGTCCATTCCGTCATGCTTCAATACTTAGGCATACAGTTACCAAACATGGAAATAAGTGTTAGTAACCTCTATATTCACATAAAAAGTGCGTGACTTTAACATAGGCTATCCTCTATGCCCAAGACTTGTACTTTGTTTTACTGTATTATCAGTATATGCAGTAACACATTATGATTCAATAGATATTGACTGATACTTACTGCACATTCAAAGATAAATTGTATTACAATTAGTACCACTATTGACCTTTTGTATGCATACAAATTAGCCAATCACTTTATTACATTTTTTATCAACGTCTTTTAATCAAACTGTAAACTTTTCTTTAAAGATTTATCTTTACAAATTCCTTTAAGTGAAATGTACTGGGTTTTAAAGGTATTTCGAAATAGAACTGTTGCAAATGTTTAATCTAAGTTTTGCACAGTGAGTAAAAGTAGTTTATTATAAACGTATCTACAAATTAGTTTTGTCTTGTATAGAATATAAAATTTTTGGTGCATTTCACATAATTTCAAATGATTTCTATGTATACGATTTTCTTAATTCACCTAAAAACACATTCCAGAAATAATTAATTTGTATATTTTCTTTCAGGTGCTCGAATTAGCTGGTAATGCCTCCAAAGATTTAAAAGTCAAACGTATCACACCCCGTCATTTACAATTGGCCATTCGAGGTGACGAAGAATTGGATAGTCTTATTAAAGCCACCATTGCTGGTGGTGGTGTCATTCCACACATTCACAAATCTCTAATTGGCAAGAAAGAAGATAACGTACAAGACCCGCAAAGAAAAAATACTGTTATTCTATCGCAAGGGTATTAATCTTAATTAATAATATATATTTTTTTAATTTCTAATAATAATTATATAACATAAATACGTATAAAAATAATACATTTTGTAAAGCATTATTTTTTTTTTTCATTGTATTAAAAAACGACACTACTACATACACAACACCGTTTTAAGTAATTTTGGTAAACATTTTGCCTTCTTCTTTTGTTTGTTATACAGCATTCTTTTTTTAATTAACTACTTTTCAATTCATTTATTTAGTAACATACTTAAAATTGTTTTCTTTTTTTTTCAATCTTATGAAGAAATTTAATTTTTTTATATTTTAAATTAATATTAATTTAAAATGAATATGTTTTGCAAAGGATATAAGTAAAATATTAAAAAAAGAAAAAAATTATTACAAACACACAAGTATATATTTAATATTAATTAAATCGAAAAAAGAAAAAAAATTAAATAAATAAAAAATTGACAAAATTTAGATAAAAACCTTAATAATAAAAAAAAATGGATTCATTGTGTTCTCATTTCTGGGTGATTTTCCTCGTTTACTTTATGGCAGATTTTAATGGCAACGAACTTTATCTGAACGCTTCAAGATATATCAGCGTAGTTGACGATCGTTTGATGTTGGGTTAAATTGCACACTATACAATTGTTGATACTCTTCAATTGTTTTCCCTTAAAATTCTGGGACAAATATTTCTAAATCTTTCTATGCGAACCAGTTGATTCAGATTCTGCGATTAAACCGGCTAAAAATATATACAATTATGAAAAATATGCTTTTTACAGACCCACCAGATTCTTTTCTGTCGATATGTACTTTGGGTTATGTTGAATTTTGTTCAGCTTATTCAATTTCTTTTCACTTCAGCTTTTATGAATCTTCTTCATTTTACTTTTCTTTTACCAACTAACCGCATTTCTATGAATATTGGATGGTGAATTTTACATTATATGTCCTATAATTTATACTACGAGTTATTGTTTCGTTTTCTTCTCTGCGTGAAATTGTTCGTGGCCAATAAATCGTTTTGCATGCTTTTGTTTACGAAGATGTTCAAAGATTTGAATACTTGGGCGGAGTGTTTCAAGTTTTGCAAACAATGGAATTGAAAATATTAAGTCGAACACACGATATTAAATATGCTATCCAGTTTAGGAAAGCCAGCTCCACTAATATATTCTTTATCAGAAAGGCATTTAAGCTTTGCTAATTAAATATTTTCCTGTTTATTCGGTTTATAGTGATTTTCAGTTTGATTCAGCAGCTTGTTGCTGAATACAAACATCTTATTATTTGATTTATCTTATTTGAGACATTTTTGATTTAAACGGGGTTTTTGTGGGCCAAGTTGTCAAAAATATTTCTCTCCATTCAATCGGTTGCTCTAGAATTACTTTATTATCCTCAAGTTATTTTGATCAACAAACGTCTTGTTAGGACATGATTTTTCTTATACTTCGACATTAGTGGTTTTGATAGTGTCTTCTTTACAACACTTTCTTGTAATATAAGACTTACTAATTCATTATTCATGGAAGTCGCTGTAGTCTATTAGGTAGTGTTTTGGCTTATTAGAAGTGAACCCGCAGTACAACCCCTGGCTCAGACGTCTCGGACGTAATGAAATATAAAAATATTTCTTAGGCAACTTTATTCCCAGAAGTCTGCTTCCGTACTTTGACAAACTTGGACATTTTAAACAACGAATTTTCTTACATTCAAAGCTTTACCCTATATAAGTGCACATAGCAAATGCATCACTTCATAAATCAGCCTTGATAAAATGATGTATTCACAAGTTAAAACTATTTTCCGCCTGCACTTCTGAAACAATCTACAGAAGCTTCAGACGAGACTTTCTGATCTGTTTTTTGTGGGAGATAACGTTATCCAACGGTTCAATTGTTGACTTGTACAGGTTAAAATTAATTAACACACATCAACACCTTTGTAACCTTTGCTGAGTTACTCTCTGCTTCGATTCGAATGAAAAGTGGCACAAAATCTAATTAATGCTCGTTCTTAAGGTTTTGAGTTACCTAGCATTTGTTTTATGTCCAGCAAGGAAAGGGGTTCCAAACGGCCTCTCTGAATTTTATTATTTTATCGCCAATTGGAGTTCAAATCCTTGTGGTTTTTTTTAGCATCAAAATTACTACAGCGGAGTTAAATAAATGAAATTGCTCGATATTGTTTGTAACAATCGCAGAACCATAAACACTATTCCCTTTTTCGTCCACTGGCACATATTTCCTATAATAATTACTTAATTTCGGGTATATACATACAAGTGCATACATACATACATACCATATTCGATTATTTTCTGTTACATTATTTTGCTATTTATTAAAAATTATGATTAAAAAGTGATTTGCTTATTATAAAATATATTGCATTACGAATTATATTCTGTTAGGATGTACAGTAGTAGTAGTAGTAGTAGGAAGGTAGATAGGTAGTATTAGTAAATACATTATAAAAAATAAGACATTGATTTAAAAGTAACGCCTTGAAGAAAAACAACAAAGAGCTGTTTTATAATTTGCGTTTGAAGAACAACTTCCGTTGCGATGTCGAAATTAACCCGACAAATGAGGCACAGTTTTTTGTATATCATCACAGCGTTCATTAAGGTCAGACTGTGATAAGAAATATGAAAAAGAAAAGAAACATAAATTAATATTATTGAAAAAAGACTGAGAGCATAAAGCATGAAATTAAATATACTTACAGCATCTAAGCCGAGACAAGCACCCCATTCGATTAATGTGATACGATGGTCGTTATTGGAATCACATGATTCCAAGAAGGGGGCAATACAATGTTCCAAACTGACCAAGTGAGCACGTATGGGGAAAAGTTCGTGACGTGAAACGGAACGATCAGTATCACCATCTAAATCACACCATTTCCAAACGGCAGCATTGGCCCAACGACGAGTCATGTTAGTTTCGGCTTCCAATTCCATTTGCATGTAATGTTCGGTAAGTTCATCACGTTCGGCTAAATCACGCATGACGTTGAAAAGCCAATCACGCATACGACGTGGGAAGTCTTTCATTTCTTCTTCGGTGCACTCTTTCTGGGCATGACATTCACCATAGTAATCAATGTGCAAATGGCTATTGTCTGGCTTAAGGCAACCAGCAGCTTTATTATCACACAAACAACGCTGCTGATAGACAGCACAATCGGAAGACCAGGTTTCGTTTTTGTTGGTGCAAACACGACGGCGCAGATCTTTCTCCTCAGGACACTCCGGTATACAGACACATTTAGCCTCAACACCCTCGACTTGACACACACGACCAGCACCGCAGTGCATTTTCTCACAAGGGTCAACTGTAATTTTTAATTTTTTTTAAAGAATAATAGAAGGGATTATTTACAAATTTTGTTTATATTATTTTCCCTACGTTTTTACACAAAGTCAATAAATACTTACTTTCTACAACGGGGTTCAATACTTGATTAGTTTCGGCAACCAATTTCGTAGCAATTTCATTTTCACGTTCAATATCTTTATTCTGTGGAAAAATTATTAAAATATGCTCGTTTAAAAAAACAAAGCTAAGAATAGAAAACACATTTTATACCCGATTTTTTTCTTCCAATTGTCTCAAAAATTCTTCTTCACTTTCATCTAAATCATCCAATAAATCCATGTCATCCAATTCACTGAGATCCTCTTCATCAGCTTTAACAAAAGCAGCAAAAGCCAACAGGCCAACGAGCATCAGTAGAGCCCACTTCATGGTTCTAAAATTCAAAACGTTTTAATTGTTTAATCTCAAATATTATTTCATTTAGTCTAAAAGAAAAAAATGAACGGAAATGAATCAAATGTCTTGAAATGTAGAGATAAGTGAAGAAGAGAAGCTTCAATAATATTTTACGTTAAGCTGTTCCATAAGATTTTGCTCTCGCGTTTTGTACATAAATTACTTGTAAATATAAAATTTATTTTTCTTTATTTATTAAATTGAGAGAAATTAAAAAACATTATCATTGTAGAAGTTGTTGTTGTAAACATAACATGTGTTTAAAATTTTTACTAATCCAATTGGACTGAACTATCTACTGATAGATTTTATATTATGATGATCGTTATCAGATGTTGACATTTTTAGGAACTCACATTATGCCCAATGGGCCTTTAAATTATAATTACCTATAAAACAATTATAAACTATAAGATGTTCCATTCTTTACTTTAGAGATACAATAAATCAGAAAAAAACCGCAGCTTTTCAGTTAAGCATACGGGGCCATGCCCAGTGCCATGATATCGGTTTAAATTAAATAAAGTGTATGTAAGATATATGTATCTGGGTGGCGCGCATACGATATGTAAAATTATTACATGACTCTGGTGCAACGTTAGGCTTAATTATACCGTTAGCATGAGTGATGTTGGCTTTGAGGATCGCCTTAGTTTGTGGTGTATTCGCATATATCTGAGTATAAAGAAAATTCAACAAGAAAAGGCATAACGGCGTCAAATTACATGATCTCGGTGGCCAATTCACATCGTTTCCACGTGAGATGACCATGATCTCAAATCGCACGCGCACAATTGTCTACGTTAGCATGAGTGTGTGGCACGTATCGTTGTCCTGTTGAAATCATATGTTGTTGGTATCTTGATCATTCAATTCAGACCAAAAGAAGTAAGTGACCATTTCTATAGTGCTTGCCGTTGACAGTGGCGGTCTGGCCAATATCGTAGCCATTCGTCCAGAAATGAACCGAATCAGATTTGGAAAAAAAACCAGAGAGTATGAGGAGTTATTCATAGATCTTTATCATTTTTAGATGAAATTCACTTTTTATTTGTAACGACTGAAAATTTAAAAAATTCCATAGCTGAAGCCCATATGGTATTAAATGAGAGATGATATCAATTTAATATCAGTGCTCACCAGAAGGGGGTTTTTTACATCGTTGACAAAAGCATATAAAATATGGGAAATGTTACTTTTTAGAAGTCATCCTAAACATTTACCATCAATTTTTTCATAGCAATTCATATGTAATATAGGCAATTCCGCAATTTCTGTTACTATGCCGCAATTTGAATCAATAAATTAGTTATTGAAACCAATACTGAAGGACAGATGTAACATGGTAATAAAGTTTTTTTGACAACCAATAATGAAACAAAAATACGCACCATTTTTACAATGAAAATATATCATCCTATTGCTAGAAATCAACCACCAAACTGGGAAAATTACCGACAGTTTAAAAACCGAAATTTCAGGTAAAATTGTTTGTAGTATTTAAACTACCCTTATAGAATTGTAATGTATTAATAATGACCTTGTATAATAATTTTCAAAAATATGTTCAATTTTTAAGAAACTAATCGTAAAGGAATAAATATTATTTAAAAGCACAGAGTGGTTCGGTACTCTCATTGTAAATTATACTAAAGCTTATAACATTTAAGGATGGACGCGATTATAGCAGTTGTTATACTGGTTTAGGTATGCTATACTTAATTTTGCACTTTGTAGAATTGTCACGCCATTATTTTAATTGTGTAATGTCTTTGCCTAGCTATCTGACTAAGTGGCAAATTTATTCACACAGCTTAGCTGTGATATTTTTGCAAATATACTACGATTGACATGCCAAAAATTATAGCATATTGTCCCCTTCAGCATGATAATATAAGATATCCTGAAAATTCTAGGGCGATAGCAGCATTGGTATATAAATATAGTAGTAGCCATAGTAACTTATAATAGTAGTAGCCCATATAGACTGTATATTAAGATTTTCATCGTTATCGAACCCAGTGGCTAATTTGGTACAAATTAATTTCGACTGTACGAAAAACTCGCATAATTTGCCGTAATTAGACCCCAGTTTTGAAATTGTCATAGGCATTTAAAAAATTAAATATTTTGTATTCAAATCATATTAAAATCTTTAATAATTTGTTTGTTTAAACCATCCATTACTGGATAACCCTTTATATATGAAAAACTTTGTTTGTTGTTTTAATTATCGTTTTCATACATATATCATATGTCAGCCATATGTCTTCTGTTATAGTGATACAAAAATTGAACGCGCACACAAAAATTGAACAACTGTATTCAAAAAAATAGCAAGTGGTAACAAAAAAAATTATAAAATTACTAGCTGCCAATCAATTATTAAATGGTATCATGAATATAAATATAGAATTTATATTCTGTTTCTGTGGAAATATCAGATCAAGCGCAAATTATTATAATGGGGTGGTGAATTATACAAAAATATTTGAAAGCACCTTTGTAATCATGAATGGTAACCCATATATTACGATGTTGGGTCTGATTTCCCATTATATAAGATAATTTCTGTCTTATTTGTTAGGTTCAGGTTAAGGTCGGAGTGGTAGCTCTGATATCACAAAGCTCACTTGAGCACGCATAGCGGTCCGTTGTGACGCCACGGGTGAACGCAATCCCTGTACTGACCAAGTTCAACAAAAATCAGGGAAGAGAAAGAAGTTGGTCAGCGCAAGGGCTGCACCTCAAAAGCACGACTACCCCTACACTGGAAAACCAGCCAGAAAGTTTGATGAACGAAGCTATATCCTTGATATCAATAGATGATAGCTCCGTTAAGCTGACAAGAAATGGGGAGCTAAATAACCTCTATATATACCTAGCAAGAGACGGGCACTGACAAAGAAAGTGGATAGCAGTCTCCTCTTCCTCAGCGGAACTGCATCCACGGCAGAAGTCGTTAAATAGGAGCCTCATTCTTTCCGCGTGTCTACCCATAATGCAATGATCTGTAAGCATGGCCACTGTGGTTGAGATGACGTCTCGATCGAGACCAAGTAATTGGTTGGTACACCTTCTATCCATCAAGGGCCAGGTGAGTCTAGCGGTGGAGCAGGACTCCTCATTGACCCAAGATAGGTTGGCATCCCGAAAGAATTTCAATTCAAGCTCTTGCGAGCTTGTCGGCCCTACAGGTTCCCGGAATGTTACTGTGCCCGGGGACCCACAACAGTGAGACACTGGTGAAGCGCCCAGAAAAAAGGTCGAGACAGCGGCGACATTCCCTAACGATCATAGAGTTGTTCAAAATTTGTAATGTTAAGAAACAATTTTAAATAAGTCTGCTGAATTGAAACATATCCATAGGGATGATGTCACTAAAATATTGATTTATATGATGTCATAATCTTTAGTTCTTCATTTCTTGTTTGGAAATTATATTTAAATAAATCACTATACCACACATATGCCACAGACGGTGTTGTCTCTAAGAAACGGCGGATAGCAATCCTAGCACCTTTTAAGCTGGAAAAATTTGTTTAATTGAACTAAAGCAAATAGCGAAAAAATAAAAACGGAAGCCAAATAAATGCTCTTTAAATACTTATTAAAATATTATTGACTACTTGCTAAAATTGCTAAAAATAGTAATATTTAATTTTGCATTACTGTATGTATGACAGCATGTTTAAATACAGAATCGTTTCTTTTACAGATTTTATGATACACATTCATTATTTTAATTTTTTTGTTTATGTGATATAATATATAGTATGGTGTACATAGTATATGTATGTATATTGTAAACCAACTAATAAAGCACAAAAGTAATAATAATTATGAACATAATATTACTTGTGAATGTATGTCATGTCCATGAAAATATACATTTTTTAATAGATAAGAATTGACCTTTTTTTCTTGTTGACTATTAAAAGCTTCATTTGATATACTATACATAAGAACGTTCATATGTACATATGTATATACATATGGGTATACATATAAATAAAGCATGAAACTTTTGTTTCTGAAATCCAATGTGTTGTTTTAGAAATTGTCAATTGTTTTAAAATATTTTGGATTTTCTTTACTCCGGATGAAATATTTACATTTTGCCTGTTATAATAAAGTTCTTCTGTAGTTGTAATATTATGAAGAGAGCTTCTAATCCTTATCAATCAATTAATTTACTACAAACATAAATTTAATACATACGAACATACAGTGACAGACGAAACTTTCATGGCAGTTTTATTTGCCCTCAGAATTGTTGCTTGAAGACTACTGAGAGGAAGTTACTGAAGAAATATTTTTTTATATTTTGTTTTATTCGAGATGTCTGGGCTAAGGTTTCACCCTGGGCTCTTGTCTAATTCATAAGTCAACACACTACCTACTAGACTACGATGACTAGTTAAACATACTCTGTCGGTAAATTTTTGGCGTCCGAATATCTTTCGCCTTAGGTTCTGAACGGACAGACAATAACAGAGTAGAGTTATCTTCTCTTTTTGTCATCATTACAGCTCCTGCGGAAGACGTTGTAAAGTATTTTCCAATGTTTGGCAACTTGGCACAAATTGTGTCCCCCGTATATTTATAACGAACCAGATTTGTCTGGGGTTTAGGGTTTCACTATTTCATCTTTTCTTAAGCGAATCTAGTGAAGTAGCATTGGCTGCGTTAAAGAGAGTCTAACTCATGCTGGAGTTCATTTGAGTTAGTCGGTGTGTCTGTTTTTTATTATATAAAATTAAAGCGACACTTATAGTCAATTTCAGATCAAGTTTATTCTGCTTTACTACAGGTTAACTACAATTCTCCAGAGTAAATTTTTCTATTTAGAGCAAGCAAAACAGGTTATTTATTGAATGAATTTCATTTTTAAACCGACTCGTTTTGGATTTACTATTGGAATGAAAATTTCCTTCATTAATATCATCTTTCTTTATTTATTTTATTCAAGAAAAACAAATACAGAAAAGGCACACTTCTTTGTTATCCTATTCTGTATAGTTTTAAAATTTTTAAGATTTCCAAGAATTTTGTTAACGTCAGTTTTATTGTTTTTTTTCTTTATAATTTTATTTCTCTCCATAAAATTTAATTGGTATATGTATACTTTGTGCACTGCTTGTAAGCGATAGTAGTGTAGTATAAGTATTTTGAAATTTTAAAGAAATAAATCTAAATTGCAAAATTTGCAATTATATTTCCATGCTTGCATTGCAGCAATATGTATTTTATGGAATTTTACTTGTGCAATGGAAATGCTCATTATACCAGCGAGCATCATAGACAATAAACACATACACTATATACTTCTGAAGATCGTCGAAATGATTTCTGTATAAATGTAGTTTAAAAAATGCAAAAACTGATGATTAACAGATGTGCATATTTCATTGCAAATTACAATAAAAAGAAAACATTAAGTTTTTCGGTAAATAAACAATGCAAAAAGAATATACAAAAAAATATGTTGAAAACTTTACATATAAATTACAACAAAAACATTACATATATAAATTATAAGAGCATTAAAAATTCATTTTCTATAAGGCCCTTCAACATAGATTTCGGAACGACCTACAGTATCAAATTAGTTGCCATGAAGGTTCAAATTGCTGGGATTCCAACAAATGTATGAGCATAATGATTAAATATCATCTTAACACACGGAATATACTTCCAGGAAGGCAATGAAATTTTCAAATGTGTTGTCCCATATGTTGTTAAATGTAGGAGGATCTAACGTCGGTTGTAGCTTACTGAGTGTTACTGTATGCTTCAGTAAACACTCAAGATGAGCATGTAATCAATATTTAGAAGGATTTGTTTAAGAGTGGGTGGTGGATATCGCACTAGCAACTATTCCCATAGATCTGTCAACAAGGGTAGTTATCGTGTTGTATCGAAATATATGTATGCAACATTAAAAAGGGAAAAATCCCTCGGAAAACATTCATATTGGTTGGTGGATCTACATACTAATCCTAGATAAAATATTGAGAGGCCTAACGCTGATCTTTGCGGAGCAAATCACAGAGATTTAGCCAATATTAAATGGATGTTGCATTCATAATTGTGATAGATTCCGATTGCAGACAATGCAATGTAGGTGATGTTATTGACCAAACAGAACTGGAATGTGGCGCAAAAGTTCATTGAAGTAGTCAGAGAAGCAATGCGAATAGCAGCTGACGACAACAGAGACCATTAGAGCCACACAGATTAATTGAAGGAGAAATACAACTGCTCGAAATAGTTCTGCGAAAGCTTAAGATTATATTTAGAAAGTCCTGTAAAAAGTTTAAAAATTTTAGAATTTAAAGGTTGAGAAAATATATTTCAAATAAAAGGCAAAACCATCTATTTATTTTACATGAATGAATTTTCTTAAAATGCAAACTAATTTTACCCACTGTATGTACTTTGATTGTTTCGATTAATATTTTCAATTAAATTGCATCTAAATTATACAATCGAGGAAGACAAACAGGCGCACATAAAACAAATAAAAGTATGCTTTATAAAGGCACCAATGAATAGTGATGTATACGGTTAAATTATAACGGATATGACAGTTGGCCTTGTAAAATACACAATAAAATAGAAAATCATTTAAACAACATTTTATTATTAAAAAAAAGCAATTGATTTTAATTATCACAAAAAGAATCACCGCAATATAGTAAATTTTTTGAAAAATGTTCACTATAATTTCGCTTTAAAGGCTGGAACGTTTAAATTTTTTAAATGAAGTTTTAATATTTGTAAACGTTGAATAATTTCTTAATATATTTGGTCCTTTATGTCTGTGTTTTACAATTAAACTTAAATTATTAGGAGTTCTATTGTTTCTATGCTTGGAAAGAATGAAGAAAATGAAGTACCTAATTTTTTTAATCCGAAAACCTTGATTCGAAACTGAATTGCTTGGCCAAAAAAAAAAAAACAAAAAAAATTACTATGTAATAGTCTTGGAAAATCTTGACAAGGATGCCGTGTAAAATTTATATTTTTGTTTGGAGCTCATTTCTTTATGCAAATACAACCAATATTGCACCTTTGGTCAACGTATAACATATATACATAAATTATTGACCATTACTTACAACTCGTAATTCAGGATTATGATCATCCATGTTGGTGTGTTAGTTTTATTAATGAGTGATAGAATCTACAGTTTAACCTCATCTACGAACGATGGATTAGAAATGTTTGACGAATGACATCTTTTATCATATTTTTTTCTTTTTTTTAAGATATCAAAGCTAAGGTTTGAAGTTTCAAGCTCTCGTTTATTACACTAAAACACACAACACTCTTTTGCCAATTATTTGAAATAGGAATATTGATGATATGTTGTTTCATAGAGGCAATGCGACTTGTCACGACAGCTAATAACAAAAATGTATTTATTACAAAATAAATTTCTCAGAATTCTAAAAGGTTTCACCGATAAACTTAGCGCGTACAAAAATTAACCGAATAGAAAATATTCGGGTTGAAATTGGCAAAACTACAATTATACAAAACATTTGTGAAAAAATTCATCAAAAGAGTATCGCCTCTTGTACAAGCGTGCGAGTAGGAATCATTAATAAAGTGTAGAGTTTTTAATTGTTTTATTTTTATTACTTATAAATGATTAATAAAATGATAATTTTGATTACTAAAGTATTGAATTAATATTTGAAACAGAAATTTTTTAAAACATTGTTGGTGGCTTAAAATGTTTAAATATTTCAAATATCAACACAAGTCCTTATAAAAAAAGAAGAAAAGTAATTAAAAACTTCATTCGAAATAATGTTAATATTATTTGGGAGAGTTTAAAAAAATTTTTAATTGTTTTATCTGAATTTTATAATTCAACAACATATTCTTTCCACAAGAAAAATCGAAAACAATAATTTTTAATAAAAACTAAAAATATTGCCAAATAAAAATTGTGTACTATAGAATGTTGTTTGTTTATTTACTATGTACTTACATTTCCTATTAAAAATAGAATTCTTCCTGATTTTTAAACTACAAACCCAATGAACAGATGTTGCAGATGATTTTTCCCGCAAAGGGAATTATGTATCCAAGATATACAAACAAAATATGAATTGAAATATTCACGCATACACAGTAGTATGTGTATGTATAAAACGAAAAACGCCGATCAAACGAACTGAACGATCAGGCAAATGGAAAGAAACTAATTTTGGAAATGGTCACTTGTAGAGAGTAAAAACAAACAGATGAATACATTTGCAAGATGTATAAACATTCCAATGATATCAAAGAGAAGAAACGTATTGGAAGAGAAATGATTTCATTGTGTTCTAGAGGGCAATAATAAAAAACAATAAAAAAAAAACATTAAAAACAAATGAAAATGATTTCATATTATCACTCATTGCAGATTTTTGTTTAACGAACGGATGCATGCATGATTTCAAAACAGTTGAGGAGAAAATGAATTCATTTATTATGTGCCTATGTCGACGATAAATACTAATAAAGATACTTTATAAGGGTTTAAGTAATTGAATATCAAAATTACTAACTTCAAATATTTGGCGAAAAAAATGATCAATTTTGATATTACAATATAGTGATATGTTGACAATTTTTTTTTAATCAATTACTGGATGATGTGACCCAATGTCTCACTTCCAACTTCAGCCCTTAATAACAGTAAATACTTCCCACAATAGAAAGAGTCTCAGGAAAATATACTACTCACATGGACTAAGGGGCGGACGGTGTAATGTAACCTGCAAACAGGTTTAATTCTACCGTTAAAAGTTCTATCTCTATGCAAAAAAGTTATATCAGTATTTCATATCATGCTAAGCAATTATTTAAGTTTGTAAATAAGTATTTATAAAATATAAAATTAGTATTTTATTTGATAAAGTTGCTTACCTGAAATATATAACAATTCAAAATCCAACTGAAAAGAAATCAATAGTAGTATAGCAATAGGGGAAGAAAATAAATTAAAAAGTTTTAAGTATTCATTAGATTAAAAAGAATAAAAATAAAATTAAAACAAAAAAACAAACAAAAAATAAAGCCTGAACCAGTGTAGAACATTATGGTAAAATATAAATTTGTCATGATAAGTATAAAACAACTTTTAAATAGGTTGAGAACATTAAATTGTCTACTTTTCTAATTCTAGTGGGTATTGTGGTCTAGAAATTCGACAAACTTAAAAACGATTTTCATTATGAAACCAAGTAGTAACAAGGCTCATTGGGGACGTTTATTTCTTTGAAACTAAAAACAAAAAACTAAAAAAATAATTTAATAATAAAAAGAAATTTTGGCAGATTTCTGAATCTATTTTATACCCTAATTCCCCCAATTGTTCAAATGGGTGTTCTTTCTGACTCAAAATTTCATCGATATACACTGGTGGCCAAAACTAAAGCAACTGACATTACACTTTGATATTTTAGCTAATATGTTCCGCTATAAAGGTTAAAACTGGATGATTTTTGGTTTTTATGTTTACACATTATTCAGACTAAACGTAAATGCAAAAAAATTATAATCAATTTGCTTAAAATATTGCTTTTCTTTCAAAATAACGAAATAACCATAAAATTCTAGTGGTCAAAACTAAAGCAACTTTCGTACTTCTGTAACAAAACTTAAAAATTAAACTAATAGTCAATAGCGTAACCCTTATTTTTAATGACGGCAGCACATCTATGGGGTGTTGAATCAATTAGCCTCTTAATTTGATCTTTAGAAATGCTGTTCCATGCGTTCTGGATACGATTAAAAATGGGGTATTTATTTGTCCCTAAATCCCTTTTTATTTTGCGGTCAACTATGCTCCAAAGGTTTTCAATAGGGTTAAGGTCTATCGATTAACCTAGCCACCCGAGAACACTTACTTTTGATTGACTCAACCACCCTTAACAAATTTTGAAGCATGATTTGGGTCATTGTCATGTTGGAAAACCCAAACCAGTGGCATGTTCTCTTCTGCGTATGGCAGCATTACGTTTTCCAACAGATTTTTATAAACAAATCGATCCATTTTCTCAGTAATTTGATTTATGCGTCCAGCACATTTATACACTTTTCTATAACAATCGATATTTTTTAATTTATTGGGCATATGTTCAAAGTTTCTTTTACTACTACAAGAAGAAACTTTGTTTTTATATTCGAAGAAAGTTTAAACATATTTCGAAAAAATATCCCTAAAAATCCCTACTCATAATACTACAACTTATAAATGCCTAGTGTGTTTTAACAGTCATTAGTATCTCATGGAAATCGGAGCATATTGCTGTGTTACCTATGTATTAAAAAATCAATACGATTAAACGCCTGAAAGTTAGATTTCTAGACCAAAATACCCTCAATTTAAATTTCTTAAATAATTAAAATATTAGTTGTTATTACGTGACGAAACGCTGTATATAAATCCATATATTATTCAAAATTAATAAAGGAACACATATAGAGGGCAACTTTAATACAAATTTAAATTTTTCAATAAACTTTCTAAATCAGTAATTTTAAAAAGAAAATTTTTTTAATTTTAGTGTAAAAAAATATTAGAAATTTCGAAATTGTCGTTAATTCAAACCAAGGGATAGAATAAAGAGAGATAAAGAGATAGATAAAGAGTATGTAACAATATAAAAAAAGGATAAAACACAAAATACTACTTAAAGGTGGATTCATCAATGTTGTGCGAACAATAAAATATCTTCTTGGTCGAGAAAACAATTCTCATATCAAATTTTTATAGAAGTTTTGTGAAATTATTTTGTGAAATAAAAAAAATTGTCCGGATAACATGGATGATTCTACCTTAAATGTTTAAAATTAAAGCAATAACGTATAATTAAATATTAAAAAATAAATTAAAATTAACAGATCTTACAGTTTTCTATATGAAAACAATATGAAAACATAAGTATGGAAAATAAGCAGCAAATTTTTAATGTTCTTTCTTTAATAAAATACTTAAAAATGTAACTGTTAAAATATTGTATTATAAAAAAATTATTTAAAATGAAATACATACGTATTTGTTGTTATGATATTTTAATTATACTTAACTGCTTCATTGTTGAACTTTTATTTAGTATTTACACAGAATACATACGATTAATATTTTTATAAATTTATTACTTTCTTGGTTCTTACAATAAACATTTTGTTTTATTTCCTGCTTATAAGGACGATTATGAATGCCTACATACATTACAGTAGGAAGAAGTGTTAAGTTTTAAAAACACGTTTTCAACTAGAATTTGACGTCTAAATAAAAGAATCGAATAACCTTAGTTGTTTATTAGAACTTTATTTAAATTAAATGTAATTGAACATCAAAAATTAATTCATTTAAGAAATACATACTATATTATTAATTATAATAAATTATATTTTATATATTTTCAATAGTGGCAAACATATTTCTTGACATCATAGAAATTCTTTTACATATGTATGCATATATATACCTTTAAATTTTATTATATTAAAAAAAAATTTTACAAGGTCTTTTTTTGTAATGGGAAAGTATTTTCGTGTTATAATCAATATTAAAAACATAAATTCTTGCAACTTAGATTTTAAGGTGTTAATAAATTTGAAACATAATAATTATATTAAATAATTTTTATTTTAATGATTTTCTATATTTAGAGGGTTTTACCAAGATTAAAATGAAATAGAAAAAATTCAAATATTTTTTGTATATTTTTTTTTTTTTTTACATTCGAGACCTTGTAGAAATTTGTTTGGTAAAATGGTCTTTACGTTGTAAAAATATATTTTTTATATTTAAAGACAAAATACTTTTTTGTCTTCTTATTTACTTATTATGTTATTTTAAATAAAATAAAATATAAGATAATATAAAAGTTCTTTAAAACCTTAATTGATTAAGAATTAATTTTGTTTAATAGTATTGTTACTAATTGTCAGATTTAAAGATTTTATAGGCTAACCTTGAATGAAAATAATGAATTATAATATACCTATGAAAACTTTTTATGGATTTTAATAAAGTATTGTTTAAATAAATAACTTATTAATTTTTAAATTTTTATGTCATGTTCTTTCTAAATACATACTCATCAAATTTTAAATTTTTCTAATAAAAGCTGACTTCTAAGATTTAGCAAGTTCTAGTATTAGAAGTATCAACTAAATTTTATTTAAATTTATTGAATATTTTGTATTTTAAATTTTTTCTTGGCATTACGCTTTTTATATGCTTGCTGTTCAAGTAATATTCAAGTAATATTCACAATTTTGTTTAATTTAATTACTTCAAGTAATAATAAAATAATGAAAATCAAACAAGTTAGGCGTTTGCAAACAGTATAAAGATTTTTTTTTTTCAAATATCCATGCATTTTAAATGTGTAGTTTATTAGGATCTACATGTCGGTTTACAACTTATTTAAGCAGATTTTCATTGTGAAACAATTATTTCAACTTAATCTATATAACGCTTTGCACAAAATGCCACAAAGGCCTAAATGAGCTTGATTTCACCCTTTTACTGTAAAAGTAATATAAAAAATGCGTAAAAACGTTTGCCAAAAAGCAGACTTAAAGAAATAATTATACATTTAGAGATTTACTTAAGTTTAGCCACATATTTTTTTTTTATCAAAAAAGCTCTAAAAATTAAAATTATCGTTTTGTAATATGATATTAATGTTTAAGGTTTAAAAAAAATTGTTATTCAATTTAGTATCTTTTTTTGTATTGATTAAAACTGACCCTATAAACGCTTCCTTTACGCACTTATGCTAATCTGCCGTTATGAGACTTAAGTTTATGATCTCAAATTGACTTAATAACCAGAAATTGAATATATACTCGACGATAGCTTTTAGTTTGTAATTTAAAAAGAATAAAATAAATTGTATACACCTAGTTTTTTTTTTATTAAATGTAGAAATGTAGACATTAGTAATATAAATTTAATTATTTTTCATTCTGCATACTTATTTTAATTCTAAAATATTTGAGCATGTAGCACACATACCTAAATTAAGAAAAGAATTTAATTAAATATATATTATTTACATTAATTATAAAATGGGAGAAGAGTTTATTGATATTAAAATAATTATTAAATTAATCATACGTAAAAAAATTAAAAGAAAATCAAGATAACGTATAGTAGCAACTGCAACTAGACATAAACCTCTTAGAAAGTAAATTATTTTTAAATTATTGCTTGATCCCTTCTAAAGTTATCAAAAGAAATATATATATATACGTAATGCTTTATCCATAAGATCAATAAAAAATCAATAATGAATACTATTTCTATTCCATTACAGTATCATGTCTAAATGTTCATACACTATTAAGGGCAGAGTTAATTGTGTGTATAAAATCGCATGGAATTGGAAAACTATACGAACTTCCTTGTAATATATAGAATTATTAAAAGATATAAAGACCACCTAAGGTAATATTTCAAACCAATATGAGAAATATGATTCGACTGAAATAGGCAACTACTTAAAATGAGCTAAGAATTTTGATACATATTTTGTTAAAATATGATTTAAAATAAATTTAATAAAGTTCATTTCAATATGAATTCACCAAAAAAACTATAAAAAAAAATAATTTTTAGAGAATTTAAGAACTGCCAATGTGTTGTCTATGTATTTCATTATAGTGAAAACTTTTAAGGAATTTCATTAGGATTTGTTTAGAATGTAGTATAAATGTATGTATGTATATAGAATTGTCTAAATATATAGACAGAATTGAAAACTATTAAAACGAATTTTTGAATCTACTAATGACAACAACTATAACTAAATTTTTTGGAGAAAA
Source organism: Sarcophaga carnaria (assembly GCA_958299815.1). Lineage (NCBI taxonomy): Eukaryota > Metazoa > Arthropoda > Insecta > Diptera > Sarcophagidae > Sarcophaga > Sarcophaga carnaria. The sequence continues at coordinate 30,160,893 of OY283150.1, forward strand.
AAGGAACGAAAGAAAGAAAATATTAATTCAACATACCTTTTTATTTAGAAAGTTTTTCAGTTTTATCCACATTTCAGCGTCTATATTTGCCAGTCGAAGACGGACCATTTCCATTAGTCATAGGTTTAGGCACTGGCCCAGGACCAGCAGGTTTTCCATTAGATGGACCTGCATTATATCCACCATAGCCAGGGGCTGGTGGTACCTGTGTGTTATCTTAAATTGAAAAATTATGAATATTAAAATTGTTCTTATGTATATATAAATATACATATGTATCTATACTACAAATTAGCTTTTCATTTAAATCAAAAAATTACTTACTGTATGAATTATTGGAATTTGGTGGTGCATTATAGGGATTCATGCGGTTCGAATTCATATTACTTTGATGTTTAGTGGGGCCACCGCCATAATTTTGCTGGTAACCGGTACCGAAATTCGGTGGAGGCACCTGTGGCTGGACTGGTGCTTGTTGATGATGTGGTGGTGGAGGTCCCGCCACTGGTGGTGGTACTCCGGGCGGTGCCACTGGTGGCTGCTGCCAATTAGGTGGCGGCTGAGTACCGGGCGGAGGCATTTGATTTGGTGGAGGCATAGGACCTGGTGGACCAGGTGGTCCAGGTGGTCCAGTTGGAGGTGGGGGACCCCACTGGTTATTATTCCATGCTGCTTGTGGTGGCGGTTGGGGAGCACCAGGCTGTTGTGGGGGTGCATTCCAGGTATTTGGTGCTTGGGGATAATTCCAATTGGACATTTGTTGATGCTGTGGTGGTGGTGGAGGTATGGGTGGCTGTTGATAACCGCCGTAATTTTGCGGTGGCATAGGTGCCGGTGGACCCCATTGATTATAATTTGGAGGTGGGCCTTCATTGTAAGGTGGCATTTGTTGATGCGATGGTTTTGGAGGCCTATTATTTCTTTGATAACCTCTCATATTCATATTATTATCCTGCTGATCCATATCATTACCGTCACCTCTATGTTGTAATGCGTTCTTCTTTTGTAATTCTTTACTGTAAATTGATTTCTTCACATCCACCACCACATATTTTATAGAGTGATTTTTTTGCACTAAAGAGAGAAATTAAATGTTAAAGATTTCTTATAATATATATAGATAAAAGACAATTTGATATTAAGTTTTACATTCTCCTTATAGTATTAAAAAATTCGTTAGGAATTCGCTCAAAACTTAAAATTTATTTCTTCGGCACTTGGCTGTTTCTTAAAATTTAATTTATTTAAAATAAAAATTCCAAAATTAAAAATGTCGAAAACATCAAACTTTCTACAAAACTACGATATGGCTGAAATCTACATTTATGAACCATCTAAGCATAATTTACTTAACACAATGCAGCTTTTATAGACCTTTGAGCTATATATAAACAATGATGGACGAGACAAGTGAAGTCGCTGTAGAGAAGCCATGTTTCAAACCCCAGTTCAGACATCAAAAAGAAATATGAAATATATTTCTCTCAGCAGTTATCTGGCAAAAACTCTGAGTAAATAAAATTGCCATAAAAAGTTCCTCAAAAAATCTGTCGTTCGCAGTTGACTTTAAACTGTAGGCCCCGCCACCCATGTATAAAATTCACACACAACATAACTGGTGTAGGAAGCTATGTCGTAATCCTGACTGAAGGGGTGTAATGATCAATAATGTTATCTTTTAATCAGTGTCATAAATTTCGTATATCTTCAACATTTTTCCATAAGTGAAGCTTGTTTTAAGACAAGATCGACTCGTCACTCCATACCACTAATGCTGTTATAAATAAACCAATCACTTAAAAGGAATCTTTGGAATCGTCATTATACTATAAAGAGCAGCTATATAAGTTATTCACTTTTTTTTTCAAGTTAATAATAATAAAAAATAAATATAATATAATATAATATATAATAAAAAAAATTGGATCGATTTCATAGAATACTGAAAATTAACGCAATGATTAATTTTTTGTTCTATTTATACTACTGAAAAACTCTATGGAAGTTTGTCTAAATAAGTAGACTTACATATAGCCTTATCGACGGCATCATAGTCATCATATTCGACAAATGCGAAGCCACGCCTTTTGCCTGTACTTTTATCGGTTAGAATTTTCACCGATATAACATTGCCAAATTGAGAGAAATATTCTTCTAGACAGTTCTCATCATGATTATCCTTAAGACCACCTACAAAAAGCTTTTTAACTGAGGCACTTTTATTGTCTTGTGCCTCACGTTCTGGACGCGGTAGGGCGCGTTTAGCTTCGACAGTTCTAGAAATATAATATAAATTTATGTATTAACATAAAAAAATTATTTAATGAATTTTGAAGTTACTTACTTGCCGTCAATAACATGAGGACGATTTTCTTGGGCCTTATCTACCATGTTAGATTTTGTGTAGGTTATAAAACCGAAACCTCTTGATCTCTTGGTACTTTGATCTTTCATTACAACTACGTCTACCACCTTACCCCATTGACTGTAAAAGCTTCTGAGACCATCTTCAGTGGTATAGGGAGCCAATCCACCGATAAATAATTTTCTTAAATGTTCAAGTTCACTGATATCCTATTGACACACGAAATGTGAAAATATAAATTTATATGAAGAAACTTCCACACATTTTTGTAAATGCATATCCTTGCTACTTACATCATCTTTGGACTCAACAAATTCCACAGATTCCTCACTACCACTACGTTTTTTCTCTTGTTTAACATCAGCCATTATTTTACTTTTTTGTTTATTTATAACGGCACTTTTTCTTTTAATTATTGAATTTTTTTAATTGAAGTAATAAGGACAACTTCTATGCTGAGAAAATTCTGTATTGATTTTCACCCGAAAGAAAAAAATTTGCCGAATACATACATTTCATAAAATTTTAAAATGGCGTCTTGTATAAAGTTGCCAGATGTAAAAATGTTCTGATATTTTATGTAATATTGTTATTTCAATGAGCCAATTCACACTAGCACATTTTTTAGTCGCACAATTTTTGTTCTTTTCAATTTACACGGGATGAATAATCGTTTGGCAACAAATGTATACGTATACAGAGCTTTGTATAAGCTAGTGTTTTTGCATTCATTTGCTGTTTGGGTTTTTAAGTGTACACAACACCGAAATGTATGTGTGGTACACAACAAATAAACGAATATGTAATTTTAAAATTATTCTATGCGAAATTTCACAAATTTTCGACTAAAAATTGTTTTCAATTCATTTATTTTTGTTTTACTATTTTGTTTATAAATTACGTGCAGATTATTTATATTAATTATTTACAAAAATCTTTTTGTTCATTCACAAATATTTTATTGCAATTTCTAAATGGCAGCGCAATGTATAGCAAAGGCAATAAGAAAGAGGAATCCGTTAATGGAAAAAGAACAAAAACGTGTAATGATTTCAAAATAAAGAAAAAATCTAAAAGGGAAATAATTTTATGCGACCATCTCCCTTTCTTTGTGATCATGTTCATTGCTTCAAATGCAACTAACGACTAAATCAACTCTGTTGAAAAAAAATTTACAACCCTGAATTTTAAAAATGTGTATGTTTAGTTTTGTGCTGGTAATGCGGGGCTGTAGCTGGTGGAAACTTTACGCCACCTAAAAATCACTCTCTTCACCCCTCTTACCAATAAACTATCATTTTACGCCAGCACAATTGTTCTGGTGTGAATTGGCTCAATGAAAAAAAGAAAGAAAAAAATTTGTCGAATACATACATTTGATAAAATTTTATAATGGCGTCTGGTATAAAGTTGCCAGATGTAAAAATTTGCTGATATTATATGTAAACATTACTTCAATGAAAAAAAAGAAAGAAAAAAATTTGCCGAGTACATACATTTGATAAAATTTTATAATGGCGTCTTGTATAAAGTTGCCAGATGTAAAAATTTGCTGATATTATATGTATACTTTGTTATTTCAATGAAAAAGAAAAGAAAGAAAAAATTTGCCGAATACATACATTTGATGAAATTTTATAATGGCGTCTTGTATAAAGTTGCCAGATGTAAAAATTTGCTGATATTATATGTATACTTTGTTATTTCAATGAAAAAGAAAAGAAAGAAAAAATTTGCCGAATACATACATTTGATGAAATTTTATAATGGCGTCTTGTATAAAGTTGCCAGTTGTAAATATTTTCTGATATATGTAATCATTGTGATTTCAATCATAAAACTATTAAAACTATATAATCATGAGTAAAAATATTAAAACTAGAGAAAATATTTTCATATTGATAAAATACAAAACACAATGACTATTTTAGTAGATAATACTGTTCAATAACACAGTCCACGTATTCAATAGATATGATTACATAGACGTCGTAATACAATTATATCAGTTATTCTCATAGTTACAGCAAATACAACCTATAAAAACATCGGGCTATTTCTTGTTGTAAGTTGGAAGCTGAAATGTCAAAATTAAAAAAATTTTACATTTTTCAAATTCAATAAAAAGTAATTAACAACCAGCTGTTACGGTGAGCTACCGGACATACTTGTTTAATGATAAACGCTAATTTCGCTAAATTTACGTTTTAATAAGCGCGGTGGTAACCTTTTTTTTTATCAGCTGTGGGTTTTGTTATTACGTTTATTAGGCGGAAAATTCTGTTTACAAATAGTATAGTAAAGTTTATTAAAATAAATACACAGTTTTATTTATTCATTAAAATATTATATTTATAATACGCAAAAAAGAAAAAAGTAAGTTATTTTCTCAACATTTTGTTTAAGCTTTTATGTATTGGATATTAGGAAAAAATTTGCCATCAAATATTCGAACATCAATTAAATTCCGCAAATATGCAAACATTAACACTAGATTTTCTTAACTGGTTAAATTAGACGTTGAAATCAAAGACTTAAGTTGCCAATAATAAAGTAAGCCGGAATAATAGGTTTCGTGTCCTTCGTATTTGTATTAGAGAAACCACTTATATGTTAATATTTGTGCTTGGTTCGTCTCTTAAATTATTCTTAAAATACTCTGGTATTGCTTAAAAACATTATAGGAAATATTTTCCTGTACTTTCTTTGATGACAGACCACTTATTGTAGTACCTTACCTCTACAGGATGATTTAGACGATAACACAAGTAATACTATATGTGATGTTTTTGTGTGGAAGAGAGCTTATAATCTCTTGTAAACTCAATATGTAATACGACATTGAGATACTATACGGATGGAAATTACACTTAATTAGATTAGGGATGCATCTATTTACTTAGTTTTATTTTTAACTCATCCTGTAAACTGTAAATAAGATTTTTATCCTTATTTTAAAAATACGGGTCGGATTCTGTGCTATTTCCTCTCCGACTTTACGTACGGACGTAGAGTTGTATCATGTAAATTGATATTAGCTGTTATAGCAGATCAATTCCTTGTGGAAAAAGGTCCTATACTTTATGTTCTTAGCTACGGTTTGCTACAGGGTGTCAAATTCAATAAATTAGTTTTATGACATATATATGTCTTCTTATAATTTCCTTCTTAAGTAGTGTACCAATGCCTCAGCCGTCTTAGTCAAAGTCAAAATACCGAACTTGTGGTTGATTTAAATAACTACATAAATTAAAAGATTTAAATTTATACCATTTGAAGAACTGTGAAGAGGTCGACACAAATGCTGTTCTGAAGGTCCGGCTCTGTGATACTTCACTTTCGTTCGTCTATAACATTTTTTGTAGTTGTCGAATTCAGTCGCTTGAGAAATGGTCTTTTTCGTTTTGTTTTGACGGGGGACAAAATAAAAATGAAAATTTGAATAATTAAAGTGTTCAGTATTAATGTGCGAGTTGTGTCTTTAATACCAAAATCAGCAGATCGAAAAAGAAAAAACCTATTTGCTGTTGATTTTTTAGTTACAGCATTTACATACATTTCTTCAGCAGCCCTATCTATAATAGAGAAGAAAATATTATTCCCCTTTGAATATTCATTATTTCTGTATAGAAATGCATTAAAAATATACTAGTCAAAGTAATTAAAGTTAAAAATACTGTGTTAGACTCGACATATTAATTTAAATACAACATCATGTTGTTAAATAATCTTCTGGAAATTATATAATAATAAATTTTTAGTTTTTATTTTAATTTAATAAAAATTGCAATAATTTTTTTGAATGCTGTATTGAAAATTAAAGGCGCAGAGCGAAATATGGGACTTTTCAATTCATAAAATTCAAATGATATTCATTACAACCCCCAAAATGTGGAATTCTTTGAAACATTCTTTGAAGCATGTATGTAATAACCAGCATTTTCCACATTATTTTACCCAAAGTTTCCATATTGCCTAGGTTTTACTGTCTAAAAACATCTTAACAATTGACTTCAGTTCGTAAAGATTAAAAATTATTCAGGCATAAAAGATGTAAAATGCAAAATTAAAACCCAACGTTAATATATTTCAAAATTGTATCCTTCTTCAATGCAAAAATATACACCACATATTTCCTTTTTTAAATTATAAAAAAAAATTTATTTTATTTTTATATAGAAATTCTTAAATTATTTAAATCATAATGTGTGTGTATCGCATATAAAGTGTTGAATTAAAAACTTTTTAGTATTATTTTTTAGTTGTATTGATGTTAACAGGAGTTAATAAGTTTATTAAAATTACAATTGCTACCATTGCCACTGATTCCACCTCCGTTACAAAAACTATTGGCGCTGGCAGCATTGGCATCGCTATAATTCTTATAGGAATTATTCATGCTCGCATTATTTGTAGAATTTATTCGCATTTCCTCAACTTCTTTGGATGACGACGATGTTGAAGTATGAGGTTCATGTTGATGTAGTGGCAAAGGTCCATTTGCTGCAGTATTTGACTGTTCTATTGTTTTAGCACTTAAATGTTGTTGTTGTGCTGGTTGTGTATAAAAATTCTGTGGTAAATTTATCATAGCCGTCGGTGTTGGTGGATATGCTGGTGTATGATGTCCCATTATGGAATTCATAAAACCATTGGCCACTACAAAGTTTCTAAAAACAAATAATTATAAAAAAAAATGAATAATAAAACAATTGGAAAATAATTAAATAATTAGTGCAAGATACGATCAGACAAGGATGACATTTATGTTGCCTTTTTTAGTTTCCTTAACATATTTATAGTTTAATGGGATATTTGTGCCAGTAAATGTCGTAAAATTCAAATTCGTGTTAATTTAATAACGTCCGTTAATCACATTTTCTCTATGTCCTGTAGAATTTTTTGTTCTTTTACTGCTTAATTTTACTTCCGTTTGTTTTCTGCTTATTTGGCTTTACGAACAGGAGAAAGTAATAAAACACGAAAGTGTATTGGGTAACAAGACTTATCAGTCAAACAGAACCTACTTGACTAAATTGTGGCTGAAAAAAAGTTATTGTATGTAAATTTTGCTTTCGAAACGTAAAACGTACACATGTACGAATAGCTCGATAACATTTTAATAGTAATTTTATAACTTTGAAGCTGGACAGGCATGAGTCTAGTCAAAGCATCACGTCCACAATTTACATATGGATTTTGAATCGTGCTTATAAGATGGCTCCGGCACTTATGAATAGTTAAAGTTTTTGGCATTTTCAGAGAAATTGTACACCTTTGAGCCAAATAAAGTGAAAATGTTAAGGTTTTGCAAGATTATGACTGGAAAAGTACAGTAAGACAAAAATTTAAAGTTAATAATTCGTAAAATACGAATTAAACGCAAGAGGAGCTTGTAAAATTATATAATGCAGCAAAACGTTTAAAATTCTTACAAAATAAAATTTTATTATCATGTATTTTACTCTTTGGCCTTAATAATTGTTCATAGGCCCAATGGTGTTAGTCGTTAATCTTTTTTAGAGAGAATAGGCCGCCTCATCAATTGTATTCGAAAGAGAATTACCATACATACCGCAAACGGTTTATCAAAGACTATAGTCCGACCTTTGCCTCATTAACGCTCATCAAAATGGCCCGTTTCCAGGCTGTCTTTGTGACCCTCCTTATCGATGTGAATAAAACGTTTTAAATTTAGTCTAAGATTTTTACTCAATAGTCATTTACAATCCGCATACACAAAGTTGAGTTCTTGGGAATTAAAAAAGAGGAGGTCCCCGAAAATATGTATTTGTTTCGAAATATTTCTTTTTCTTTTTCGATGTCTAAAGCGAAAGCGTTAACATACTATCCACTAGACTAGGGATTTAACCAAATAATAATTAAATTTAATTTACTAATGTAGCGAAATTTTATAGAATGATTCTATTATTCGAGATTAGACATCGCGAGGTCAGACATCTCCAACAAAACAAAATATGAAAAAATATTTCGTCGGCGTCTCCTATCAGCAGATTTCTGGCAACAATTCTGTATGTTAATAAAATTGCCATGAAAAGCTTCTAAAAAATCTATCGTTCAATGACGACTGTAAATTGTAAGTCCCGCCGCTCATGTATAAAATTAACACACACAACATAAGTGGTGTGAGAAGCTAGGTCGTAATCTTGACTGAAGGGTTGTAATCTATGTATGTTTTAAATTTTCATTAAAGCGATGAATATTTTTGAAAACCGAAGTAATACTATACTTGGTTTCTGATATAAATTCTATATAACCCATAACACTTGTATTCAATTTGGTAAGAATTAGTTCATGTGAATAATTGAATTGAGCTCAAGAAAGTTTAAATATTTCAAAGGATATCTTGTAACCAGAGAATTTTGTACCAATAATTAATTATATAAATTAATTTACTACTTACATTTAATATTAAACCATTAACGTGGTAATTTTCACAATTTTTTTACTCACCTGTATTGCTGATCAATTTGAGCCTTTTCAATGCGTTTATCTTTCGCACGACGATTCTGGAACCATATTTTTATTTGAGTCTCTGAAAGACCCAATGCTTCGGCTAATTCAAAACGTTTGCTGCGTGATATATACTCATTACGATGAAATTCTACCTCCAAGCGTAGTGTCTGCTCATTACTAAACGTGGTACGTTGACGACGTTGTCTACCCTCTTTGCGGCGTCGACGAGCCACTAAAATTTTACATACAAAATAATATGTTTTAAAATAGAAATTTCCGAATATTAAAATTATAAAAGAAGTGTAACAATTAATTATCACCAACAAGCAATTATAGGGCATTTTAAAAATTGAATTAAAAAAATAAATATATTCCTTCCCCTCTGAAAATATAAAAAACTGCTTATAATTTTTAATGCCTCTTAAACACGCATTAAAATTATTTAATAAAGATATCAGTGAAAAACTAATCTTTTATTAATGAAAAAGTGGTTTAAAAACACATGACTTCATACATATGTACATACAAATACAATATTAATATCCTTTATGTTCAATTCTGATTATACCCCTCGTTAAATTCCAATGTAAAAGTGTTGCGTGTGAATAAAAAATGGTTAACAATTAATTAAAGCGCCCAAAAAAAAAAAAAATAAATAAATAAATAAAAACACTCGTAGAATGGACAGACAATTATGGTCATGTAAATATTTGTTGATTTGTACTATTATACTAATTCATATGATGTATACATTCCATTTAACACTTGTTAATTGAATAATAATCAGCCAAAGTACAAAAAGAAAACAATCCTCCCACCCTTCTTTACAGGCAAAGCAAAATATAAAATCTTTTACTGATCCGGGAATTTTCACACAATACTGACATCTGTGCTTTCCGTTGTCTGTCGTAATTTTTTGTTCTATTGTTCGTATAGCGTTTCATATGCTTGTCTAGGCAATTTGTAAACAATCATTTTTTTCTGCTACAAGCATTATGAAGAAAGAATACCTTTTTTATAACAATGTTTTTACGTTCTTTGCTAAAAAATTCATAAATACTGAAATATGTTTTGAAGCATAAAATATAAATTAAAAAGTTGCAATAAGGGTTTGGAAAAGTCCTCATTTGAGTTCTTTAATTTGTTTTGATTTAGGAAAACGGAATTTATAGTGATACAAATAAATACAGTTTTTTATTTGCTTAAATAAGACCACATAAATAAAAAGAGGCATTCAAGGATTGTCCTAAAAATGACGTATATGAAAAAAGCTATTCAACGTTTCCTTATTCTCTTCATTTGGTAACAGAAGAATGCCAAAGAATTTGGTAACAGAAGAATGCTTACAATATCATATAAATTACCACGATTTGACAGCCAAAAGTAGTATTCGTAACACTTTTCGCAAACGTCTTGCAACTTTCAAGGTAATAGTCCTTATCCACTAAAGGTTCCACTTCGGAATTAACAATTGTAAGCCATATCTTGTTAGAGTAATATCAGACAAATTAGTTGTCATTTATTCACTATGGACAACCATAAACAACGACTTGGCGGCTGAATCTAATTTTTATTGAAAAATTATCTTCAGCGAAGGGCTCCATTTCTGGATAATTGGCTACGTGAATAAACAATTTGTCGAATTTGAGTCGATACATGAGATCCAAAAGTGTCCTATGCATTCCAAAAAAGTAAACGTTCGGTGTGGATTTTGAGCTGGCTGCGTCATTGGTAAATTTTGACAACGACGTTAGTCGTTGATACCAACTTCTTTTGCCCTGAATTGAATAAAGTGGACACCAACGACATGTGATTCCAACAGGACGACGCTGTGTGCAACACAACTCATAATAAACATAACCCATGTCATCGCATTTTTTTTTCAAGTAGTTCTTCCAATTTCTTTTGAAATCCGTAATTTAGATGTTCTGTTATGTTTATGGATAATATTGTGTAGGGGTGGGCTGTGTATTTATCGTGAATATATTGTGAGTCGTGCGTCAAAATGTTTTCAAGAGCCGAAAAAGCTTCTCATTCTGGGTTCATGTATTGTTTACCTTCCCTCATTCCTTTGCACATAAGATTAAAAAGAGAAGGTTGAAAATGTCCTCTTTGTTAATGCTAGTGCAGCAATTACAGTGAAGGTATTAAGAAAGAAAAGTCAATCTGTTACTGCTGTCTAATGTCTGTTTCCAATAAACGTTGTTCCACTTTATATGCATTTTAATCTTTCTCCAACCGTTTAATTTTTTTCTTTTGTTTCCTTCAGTTCTATTTTTTTGCAAATATTTCAAGCTATTTTTCTTTATCCTTCTTTCTTCTTGAAAGTAATTTAGCCATCAAATTTTATGCCTGTGCTTAAGCCACGTATGGTTCCAACCTTGAATGAATATACCAAAAAAAGATAAAAAATATAAATGAAGGTAAAATTCATCTGTTCGGGAAACTCATGGAACATTGCGAGACATTACAGTCGAAAAACCTCTGTTTAGAGCGATTTATGAGCTGGAAACACCTGCGAGGATAGACATACCAAGTATGAGTCATTGTTATACAATAGAGATTTCTTTCTCCTACTTACAAAACTACCCAAACTCTCCGACTAAACCTCTTAGACCTCTAACGTCTATCCTTGACAGATCATTGGATAGTAGAAGCTCAAGTGCTTGATTTTTCTATGGCATAACGCTGGGCTTGCATGATTTTCCATGAGCACTTTATCTCACCATGCCCATTATTGCATTGTCTATTATAAGCTTGCGGATTCTTATAATGGTTTCCAATACAGAAACCTTAAGGACGACTGTTGTTGTCTGATAAGGTTTATTATCCCAGGACCTGCTACAGTAAACTAATCAATTGTTTAGCTAGAAAAAATTGATTAATGAAACTGAATAAAGGCAACGAAAAGAAAAAAACAATTAAATAATAAAATAAATAATTATATAAGGAGATGGGGAAGATGCTTTGTGATAGCTTTGTATTTCTTAAAAGAACTAGAAGTCATAAATGTCAAATCGAATGTTTATTACATTGAAAAACTTAGCTAGTCCAATAAAAGCAGTAGTAACTAAGAAAATAAAAATTGACCCCTCAGGTGTTCTGATTTTGATAAAAAAGAGCTTGTTTAAGTTTTTCAAACAAATCACCAAAAATTAACAATTGGTAATATAATACTCCTTGTTGTATACCATACAATATAATTTGATTTTTTTGCCATTCTGTTTCATTTACATGTACCCGTTTACATATTTGTTGTACATACATACATACATATGTTTATTACAAATCCTGAAAAGTTTAAGTTTTTTAGGTTTCCTTTTCAGATCAATTACAATGTTAATTTTTTCCTAATGATATGCGTTAACTGTTTTTTTTCCAATACAATATAACAACTGAAAATCCTTTTTCAATACAAATCTTGGCTAACAGGTTTTACCGCACTATACCTTTCCAATATTAAGTGAAATAACCACAACAGTAACAAAAAAGAAAAAAAAAAAAACGTTTTACACTTGATTTAATCCACATGAACATAATTTTTTTCATTGTCCTTCCGATTATAGTTTTTTCGAACACACTTTTTTGTTTTGAAATTTGATATCTTTATTGTAGAACATAATTTTTTTTCTTAATATTTTTTTTTTGCCGGAACTAAATTTTTTCATTATCTTAAAATTTTTTTAATTTGCATATGAATTTTCTTATCCTTTTTTTAATCGTTTAACACCTGTGAGTTGTGAGAATTTTATTAATTTTTTTGGAGGACTAGAATCAGAGTAGTGAAAAAATATGTTTAAATTGTTTTTATTTATTTTTAAAGGTATGTATCCTGTTTTAACGAAAACTGGTTCAAGGAATTTAATTCTACAAACTGGCAAAGCCTTTGGTTCTCAAATTTTACGTTACTCCAATGAAAATTCGAACAATATTGAGGTAAGTTTCAATTATAAAGTTTCTAAAATTTAATTTTAAAAAAGAATATATTTTTTATTTAAAATTGAGAGAGCTTCATGCGGTTAGCGTTTCATAAGAAAAACCTATTTTGTGTATTAAAAAAGGCGAAAGATTTATTCGACAACTAAAGAGAAGCCAGAGTGTGTATTAAAACTTATAGGTATTTTAAAATGATCTGATTTTTTAAAGTTTGGAGTTTGAAAATTGAAAAAAATTTTTGTTTGCCAATTACTTTTTAAAGATTATTTCATGTAAATGTTGTCCGTCGCTACACCGTGTGCTCCTATATTGGCATACTTCTCCATCATTTCGGCCAAAATCGTACATTTTGAAAGATGTGGTATTTTCTTTCAGGGATAGAATTATAGATGGTTTGTCCTTGTATACGAAAGGCTTCACATTTCTACACATAAATTGGTCTAGTGGGGTCACAACGCATGACTTGGCAGACAATGGACTGCTTTAAAATGTTAGTATTAATAATCAAATTCAATTTTTCTATTTTGGATAGGACACCGTCCGTACGGTATCTTACTCCATTGACAGTAAAGTTGTGATTTGGATAATTTTTGACGAAGTACAGTACAATGCACAAGCCGAAGTACATCTTTCAGCGTGCATTGGCAGTTCGAAACTGCCTCTGGTTGCAATCCAAAATTCTGCAATCATTGATAATAATAAACGTGTGAGAAGTTTGTTAGTCTATTCATGGTGGAATGGCAAACTGAGCAGTTACTTAACAAATTTGAATTTGAACCAAATTGCCAAAAAATCAATCTTCTAATCCTTGACATTTAACCAGTATTAAGTTTTCAACGATATTCCATTGTTAAAGATATTTAGATATTTACAGTTAGTAAGGAATTTGGGTCACTAGCTGTTAGATCCATATTCCAATGGCTTCCCCTTCATAGATATTTCCGGAAAGCAAAAGGCATTCGGAATCTTTGCAAAGCCTTTAATTCAGTCCCTAAAGATAGAGTTGCATATAAATATTCCTAATAGTCAGTCGACACTGTTAGTGAAACTTAACCTCATAAAAACAAATTTATTTTACCCTCGAATCTTAGATAAAGAATTGCAAGGGCTAACTTTTAAACATTTATAATTTTCCGAGATGTACCTTAAATGAAATATTTCTAATCCAATATTTAACTAATTTTAGGTTGGCTACAAATTTCATTTAAATTCTATGGGCGGACACATGCAAGACATACTAAATTGAAGAAAAGTTTTTAAAGAAATTTAAAGCAAGTTTAAACCGAGAGAAGTTACGATAAGTTGAATGACTCGCATAAAAGAGCATTTGAAGAAATTAAAAATGACAAAGTTTTCAGCGGAAAGTGAGTGCAAAAAAACATTCTTATCCCCTAGGAGTTTAAAAAAACCAAGCTTTTCAAAATCAATTCCAATAGTTATACTTCCATATATATATTTTGTTATATCTGGAAGGATTAAAGTATTGATGTAGATATACTATGTATGTGTAACTATGTCATTTTAATACAACAGGAAAATATTGAAATACGTCGAGTAACAGAAAAGATCAAATATATATAAAATAGTAAAAATTGTAAAATATCCCTTGGGTTAAGGATTATCCCGTCGAAATGATTTAGCAAGTCACCAACTCACTATTTTTGTATTGTATTTTAGTTTTTCGAAGTGGTATTGGAAAATTGCTTGAAATATGAAAACTTAAGTTGACGTTTAAGCCGTTTTAAATTATTTTTATTTTTTCAGCCTTGATCTTTAAAAATTGTATTGAAAAAATAATATGGGTAAATTCCTTTAAATTCCAGCTTTAAATACTGATTTTAATAATAATAATAAAATAGTTATAATATAAATTAATGTAGAAAGTTAATTAAACTAAGAAATTAAAAAATATAAAAATGTCTAATTATTCCCTGCTTTCAGCTTCCGCCAGAACCCACCACTTGCTGTATGTCCGGCTGTCCCAATTGTGTTTGGATCGAATATGGTGAAACGATTGCTAAACTTTTAGATGGAAATTGTGAACAGGCTCGCCAATTAGTTTTAAACAAAATTCAAGATCCAAATTTAAAAATGTTTTTAGCTATTGAATTAAGAAGTATTCAATACAATATGGAACAAAAGAAAAAATCACAGGATTCCAATGTTGAACAAGATGTAACGAAATAGGTATTTTCAATTTTCTTGATTTGATAACTTGTACAGTAAATTATTAAATTAGTTTTTAATTAAGTTGTATCAAGTAGAGGATTCGTACAAAATAAATAGTCAAGAATATAGTTATTAAAGTAGATGTTAATTATTAATTAGATTAGAAAATATTTATCATTAAACTTTGATTAATTGCTGATATGTTATTTAATATTATGAAAGTCTATGACATTATAAGCGATATTTTTACCTTGACTGGAGAATTTAGATTCTCGTATGCCTATAAGATATGCTCTAATAATGATAATGATAATATTTGTGACGTTTAAAATTCGGACTAAAAAATAATACCATATTGGTGCTGTAATTCGAACTTCTTTTTGTATTTGAACTTTAAAATTTTTTAGAGACACGTTTTAGCTTCGGGACAATTGAAATAGTGCTTACTTGACTGAGTAACTCCTATAATAATTTTCAATAATTTAATTTAAATACAAAATTGTATTTTTCTAAAGCGAACAAATTCTAATACATATATAACAAGAAATCAAGATTACTTAGGATTCTCCAGAAAAAATAAAGTTCTTGTAGTCAAGTAGCAGAAAACAAACAATTTTTATTGCGGTTTATAGAAAATCATAATTCACTTTGCGTCGTTTCAATTTGCGTAGTGTTTTTTTGTAACGTAACCACGACGCAAAGTGAGTTATTTGTGTACATCGAATTATACTTACAAAAGGCTGTTAATCCTGCTGAGAAAGGGCTTTCATTTGGAAAACCGAATGGTAAACCGACAAATGTTGAACCCAAAACATTATTTAAATCCGGTTTGCAGCAGTTCTGTGCTGTATATGAGCTCTTAAATGATGTGCAAATATTATTATCCACTCTATAAGGGAAATAGAAAAAATTTTTAAAACACCGTTTTTTCGACACTAAACCATCCACACACGCACCTTTCATCACTTATTGATATATCCGGTGATGATGTACTACCGCCACCATCACTTTGATAATTTGTATCACATATTGGTGAGGCCGACTGTGGCAGTTGTGTAAAGGGAGTGCCATTCGCTATTAAATTATTGGCCGTCGGAGTGGCACTTTGATTTTCACTAATATTATTCACGGTATTATTATTGCCGTTATTTTCGAGATGACCGTAAATACGCGCAAAAAACTGACGCGGCGATGAGGGTCGTATTTGAGTTTTACCGCTAATTGCTGTGGAATTATTCAAATAATGTCCGTTATGATGAGTTTGGGTTTGAGTATTTAAAGGCAACATTTTTTATTCTTAGAATTTTAAATTTTTATTCCGTATAAACTGGATGTACGTTTTCTTAAACAGAACTATTACGAATGATTTGATTCAAGCTTTTTAGAATTAGTGTTTGATTAACGAGAAGGATTATTTGCGTTAGTTTATATCCTTTTCTGTTAACTTCCGTATGCACACAAATATTAACTCTTAAACGAGCGAATTTTAATTATTCTACCGGCACACACTTTGAATTGTTATGACCAAAGTCGAAATGATAATGATAACCAAGTGAGACACCCTCTATCGTTAATGTCTGATGCAACAATGCGTAAATTATCCTTATTATCCTTGTTAATAGAGTGGTCAAGCAATGTTTTTGTTTTTATAACTACCACAACAACAATGTGGATATCAAAACTATGCATGTGTGTATGTGGGGAACTATCGTTTAGGGTATTGACAAATAATTTTCATTGTGTTAGTGTTGCTCTCTTAACATAAAAATTGAGAAAAGAGAAAAAGAAAAAAAAATTGGTATTATTCTGCTTTCCTTTGAAAAGCACTTATAGCAGACAAACTAACGTTAAATTTGTATCCAATTTCATGGCTTATAAAAATATTCTTTATAATAAAAATTTAAAACTACTAAAAGAGAAGTAAACTCTGAAAATATATCATCGGTTGGTGGGTGTTTTAAGTTGTCTCATCACCTGTCATTGTGACAAGTGAGAACTTTAGGTGTTTGTAAGGGATACGCTTATGTACTGATGGCGGTTTTCTATTGGCCAATTCCACGCTTTAGAAGTAAACAACCCCTAACGCGTGTCATAAATAATTGTGCACTTAAAGAAATTTATTGTTTAGTTTGTTAGCTTTAGGTTCTTTAACTTTATTTTTATAATGCAGTTTTTTAATGCAATTTATTTAATTTACTACTTGATTATATTGTTTAAATAAAATAATAAAAATACCTTCCATATAGTAACCTTGATTGAAGGATTTTCCCATTAGGTAAAATCTATAACAATACTTGTAGTGCGATTCATAAAAAAGATCCACATATAAAGGGTGACCATAAAGCATGATGTTAATTGTAAGGCACACTTTAGTTTTCTAACCAACTTAATTTGACTTTTCTTTCTTTCAGTGTTTGACAAATTAAACCATGGAGAGGTCCACAATGAAGCAGAGCGTTAAGTTTGTTGAAGCGTTTTATGAAAATGGGCTTTGAATCAAAATGCATTTCGTGCTCTTCGTGATTTTTTGGGCAGCATAATTGGCCAAACGTGTCCACAGTGGGAAGAATTGTGACCAAATTTCAGCAAACCGGACCTGTAGCAAATGTAAAAATGTAAAGTTATCTTTACACACACTCACATCTCAGTGAATTCGTTGATAAGCTGAATTGCCGTATTTAGACAAATGAGAATCCACGAGTGATTGTTGGAATGCTGATACATCACAAAGAGTAACTGTTTGGTACGATTTATATTCTGACAGTATCATCAGACCTTACTCCTTCAAAAATGGGATCGCGATTACTGCGAATAGTGTTTGCTGTCGCGAGTTGATAACGGACTTTATTTGTCCAGAAACTGAAGAAATCTACGTGGACGTTATGTGGTTCCCCATACAGTTAACGAAGTACGAGAAATTCAATGGTTGTGCTATCTTACATAGTTGCGATGTTATTTGACCGCAATGATCATGTGATTTGACACTGTTGGATATCAATAAGCCAAGAGTAATTAAGACTTAAAAGATGAAATCATTCGGCGTATTAACGACATTGTTTCTGAGTAATGCAAAGTATGGAGCATCAGAACATACCTTGCTCTGAAGAAGCCACAGAAGCCGTGGCGAATATTTAACCATGTCTCACACATAATTATCAGATATCCTTCTATCAACATATTCAAGATTTAATATGAATTGCTGAAAAACTTTTATAATTTTGAATATGGTTCACCTATCGAATTTCTAACAGTGTAAGTTTACATATGTACTAAACTATTGTAGCTATTAAGGGTTGTTGAAGATAATTAAGTTATTTAAAAAGCCCCTTTGACTCCGCCTTACATACAAATATAAGGGTTAATCCGCAATGGGTGGAAATGCAATTATACAGACGTTTAAAACAAAAAAGAAAATTAATTTAAAATTAAAATGTTCAGCATAAAAAAGCATTAAGTTTATGTAGAGCAGTTTTTAGAACATATTTTAAAAAAATACAGAAGTTGATCTGATTGTTAGTGGCATGTACATATGCGTACAAGCCATGCCATTATTTGTAGAATATAACATCTTTTAAATGTCTACCTATCTTCTCTGGGACAACAGCATCTGAAATGTTCAATTTTCCTTGACTCTGGCGACTTATTTGCATACACTTGGGACACATAAAGGGGATCAAATTTCACCATTTCGGTGGTCAATTCTCATCACCTCTATTATCACTCGAGCAGAATATCCAATGCGGCATGAGCTGTGTGTAACGTTGCGCCATGTCATGTCGAAAGCAAATGTCGTTGGTGTCCAAATCATCTAATCCCTGCCAAACGATGTTTTTAATCATCGACCCATAGTGCTCGCCGTTGACAGTTATTGCCTGGCCAACATCGTTCCTTTTCAAAAAAATATGGACCGAAGACACCACCAATCCAAAGTCCACACCGAATAGTGAATTTTTGGAAATTAACCTCATCGCTGAAGGGCCATTGCCAACTGCTCGAGCATTAGCAGATGTGGCTTCAAAAAAATGGTAGTTATCAACAGTCAGAATTCGAAAGTCCCTGTTGGAAAACCCGATATTTAACATATCGGTAATAGCTGAACTAGTTGGTTGTTATCATTCTAATAGGGTATGAAAATTAACATAAAAAGCTTTAGAATTTGTGTATTAACGACATTTCTTGTCAATTTACAAGGAAGCACAGATGAACGGTCGTTATAATTAGATCTACCGTTAAACATAAAATATATTTGTATTAAAAATTTTAAATTCAACGGTTTTAAGTTCTTAATACAGACACAAAGCACACAGTTGGTAATGCAGTACAAAATGATAGTGCCGGTATGCCCATAATGCCGTTCATTGTTTGCAATAACGTTAGTGGTGAATTTCATTTTTATTCTCCATACCGGAAATACTCATACCGGAGAAACCCAAAACACTTAAAACTCACCACATATGTGAAACTCATCACACCTGAGAAATCCAACAAACCGGTGAAGCTCACCACACCAGAATCTTACCACGACAAAAAAGTAATTTTTGAACAATCCCGCCTGACAGGACTAACTAACCATTTATTTCTAAAGTAGTAAGTAAGTAACTAACTAAAAACACTACCCCAGTTCCGCCCTCCCTCCTACCCGACAGAAACAAACATAATCAAACACACAATTAAAAATTTTAAATTAAACGGTCATTTAAAGTAACTTTATTTGAAACACGCTGTTTAAACATTTACCTAACTAAAATTTATTTGAAACACTGGTTTTCTTTTAAACATTTTCTCTTTTTTTTTCATAGTGCTCTCTTTTTCCAATCAGCTGTCACAAACTAAAGAAATAACAACCAAAGAAAACAATTTAATAATCGTCTTAACAAGGCTTTAGTTAGTAGCTGCGGTACTTTAGATACGAAATGGTTAAGTGACGGGTGTTGTAAGTGTTTTGACAAAACTAAACAAAATTTCACCATTGTGTAATTTTAAATATAAAAAAAAAAATAATAAAATCTCAATAACAAAATAATACACGTGTGCTGCTAAAAATTTTAAAATTTATTTGTACATAAAAAGTATAACCGCAAATTTATGAAAAATAAAATCAATTGTAATATATCGTATAAATTATAAAATTACGGGGCATAGTAAAAAAGGGAAAGAAATCAAGTGCTGTGCTGTGCATGTGAGAAAGTGAATTGCAAAACGAATATTTTTATTTATTTTTTTTAACTTGAGGGAGAAGCAGAAGAATAAGAAAGAAAAAATGTCAAATATTCGCAGAAAATTACGTGTTTGGCCAAATGATTTCGTTTCACTTCGCAGCAGAAATGAAAAAGAACACAGTGAAGACGATGAGGAAGAAATAAATAGTGAAAATAACGATAACAACAATATAAACAATATCAACAACAGTAGAAGCAGCAGCAGCAATAACAGCTCCGCTACCACTAATACCAACACTACAGACAGCAGCGATAGCAGCAGCATTAGTGAAATTAACGCTTACGATACAATGGCCGCCACCAATAATAAGACATATGTCACAACAATAACAAGATCATTAAATTTAACCGGTCTTCATCCTAATATTGCTGCTGCTGCCGCTGCGGCTTTCGGCAGCACCACTGACGTTATTCAAAACGACGACGATGATGAAGTAACTGGGTAAGCATTATTTGTTTATAAACAATCTATAAAATTTAACTACACTCTCTCTATATACATGTGTATGTTTTGTAATAAATTATTTTGTTATTAAGGGAAAATAATTGTTGAAAGTGAACTTTTATTGTTTTTCTATTTCTATTTTGAGAATAAAACGATAAAAATGTTGTTAGTGGCAATAAGTAAATTAAAAATCAAAGAAAACATTTAATATCACATTTAATTTGTTGTTAAAGGCGGGTTCACCCACAAGTTTCTGAAACATTTTTGGTTCGGAGAAATTTCTTGTTTACTGAGAGTTTTCTGCAGCATGATTCACCCATTTCAGAAACTTTGTTCGTAAAAACAGTGCCGCCATATTTAATTGAAAATGACGTAAATACATATGTGCATAACCTTAAGAAAGTTAATTATATTTGTGTCAAAATAAAGAAATACAAAAATTTATATTTATAACAAAAAATAAACAGTATTTGTGGTGAATTATTTGGTAAGAATAAAAACATCTTGTTCTGCGATGGATAAAATGGATATAAATCATTTGCAACTCTTGTTCGCCATTGAAGTGACCAAAGTAAAATTACTTGCAAAATATATTTATGAAAAACGAAAATCAAAGATAAAAAAGAGGACGGCTGTAAGACCACTTTTGAAACAAAGAGAAGCCAAAGGGTATTTTCACTCACTAGTTCCCGAAATGCGTTTAAATGACGTAAATTCATTTATAAATTTTCATCGCATGGACCCTGGGACTTTCGATGAACTTCTGGAAATATTTGTGTATTGTATAAATTTCATATTGTGTGGCAACCTTTTCTAAAATGGTTCGGACCAAATTTAAAATTAATTTAATTCACACTGAGAGTTGTTCGCACAAAATAATTTCTCTCGCTCTCTGAGAGAAACGTCAAACTCCATATAAAAAAAATTTTGTGCGAACCAAAAATGTTTCAGAAACTTGTGGGTGAACCCGCCTTAAGTGACAAATAACAAATAAGAACAAAACAATTAATGGCGGTATTGACAACTAAGCGTTTTTATTATAACAGTTTTTGGTTTTCGAAATTTTTTGGAGTGAATAAAATTTGAATGAGGATTTTGATTTCAGATCTTCAACCTTAATAGTATAGAATTGTACAAAAGTATTAAAGAAATGTATCACTCAGAGCTAAGACGAAAATGTGTTTCTTTGCCTTAATTCATGTGACCTTAATTCCCCCTTTTCCTCTTTACTTTGCTCCTAATTTGTGGCATCCAAACATCGAGCTTTTTGGTCTTGTTAGTGTTTTTAAATGATTCTTAATTGTCATGACAATAAAGTCGACTCTTTCGCCAATTTCCTGATCTTTCTTCTCCAGTTTCAAAATTATGTGCAACCAGATTTCGATGAATTTTCCATTAATTTCACAATGGAAGCTAGCAAACTACTTCTAGATCCAGCAGACGTTCACATTATTTATATTGTAGACTCACTCTGATTTAAAGTAGAAAAGCACCTATAGTGTATTATTTTTGATATTTCACTTACAACGTTACAAATAAATATTCTTTTAATACAATTAAATAGGGATACTAGGTAAATTGGAATTAATGTGGAGACAAGATACCGTGGACACTTTTTATATCACCCAAAACATCACTAAGCGATATTTTTCGGTTTTAAATAATTATCTCTGGAAATTTATTACTTTTCTAGATCGTAAAGAACAATTCAATCTTTTCATAAAACGCAATATACATATATATTATGGTGTCTATTGAAATTGTTAACGACGAAAGAAATATGTAATTTAGTTTATAAAACATTTCTTAAAGACCAACAAAGCAAAATGTAGTAGAATGCATACTATTTTCATATATTATTTGTGTAAACAATCAATCAAAAACTATTAACATATGTGAATTTTTTTAGATGATTTTGTATGTCATGGCTGCAAAAAATTTCTAGCAATTTAAACTTAAAAATAAAACCGTTGTTCATAAATTTACCCCGATTTTTTTCAAAATACTTTATTTTGAAACATTGAATTTTTAGTAGGATGTGAATTATTTTTTGGTGATCGCATTTGTCTCGCTTACGGCGAAGTTTGATCGCTAAAAGGCAAAAAAAGAAGACCTTATAGGGTCTGAAATTGATTAATTATAGTGATCTGGGTAATTATTGGTAAACATTTTTTATAGGGGTTTGTTTGAGAATAATGTAATGCTAGAATAAGGGCTTCTGTAGAATCTTTATTAAAGTGACCCAACTGAAGTCCATGTTTCGTTTTGTGAAATGATTGAGCTCTTTCGCTGTTAAGAACGTGTACATATATTCTGGCTATTACCATCTGTCTTTCCATCGTGCTTAATGCAACATAATAATAATTAGATGTAATCACCTATATGATAATCGATTTTCTTTATAATAAAGGATTTAACATTATTGGCTAATATACCTATTTGAAGTAAGATGATATTTAGTTTCAAATAACATGCTAACACTCTGATATATATAACTTCACTTTATCGTAAAATCGAGTGATTTCTATCGGTTTAAATTTGAACCATCGGTTATTTCGAATCTGGTAAAACTTATGCCATTCTATTCTGTCACAAAATTTTTTATAATATCTTCACTGAACGTAATGAATCGATTTACGCATGTGCAACGTTGGGATTTATTGGGCCAACGAAAACTGCACGATTATGTCGAAAAAAAAGAATAATTTTTGTACGGACGTTAATACGCAAAATTACCATATTTGGGGCTCACAGTAGCCAATGCACCCATTACGAATGACTATTTGGTGCGGCTTGTGGAGCGAAGGTATCATTGGCCCTTATTTCTTTAAAAAAGAGGACTACCCACACATTACGGTCAGTGGAGAGCCATATCGCACCATGATAATCGACTTTTTTGTACCCGCTTTTAATGGTATAGATGTGAAAGATGTTGGGTTTGTTATGCTATGTTAATATATGCGACATAAATTGATTTTTGAAAGGATACTACAGAATGTGTGGGTTATATTTATTGTTTATTTTGTAGGATTTGTTTGAATAAATATTTAAACATATAAATCCGAAGATATATTTTCGTGCAGTATGGTTCCAAAAATAGTTTGTTTTAGTACGAACAAATTTCATATATTTCTCTGATCCTATTTGATATTGGTAGTTAGCTATTTATGACTCCTTCGTGTAGAAAAATCAATTATTTCATATTGACGATTTTTTGCATGATGTTTTTTTAAGTTAAAGTTGAATTAACAACACTTATTATAGGAGTTTAAATACAGATAAGATTTAAGAGAGATTAAAAAAGAGAGAGTTATCAAAATAGGTTATTAGTGAGAGATGTCATAACGGTAAATGACCTAATATATTGAATTGTTAATTAATCATATACAAAGAAGGAAAGGAAAGGAAAGGGTAGTACGTTGCTTTTCAAATTCAAAATAAAGGAATTGTTATACGGGCTGATTGAAATCTTTTACTTATGTACAATATCTGACTTTTTCTAAGAACTAACCGTCGTCAGATATATTTTTTGTTGTTGTATTTATTTCTTTAATTTGACACTATACTTTTGAAGGGGCTGTTCACGTTTTATTATTTTCTTTGCTATATTTTTGCGTGCAATCTTAAGGTCATTAGCAATTTGTTATTTTTATTATTATTTTTATTATTATTTTTATTATTATTTTTTGTTTTTGTTG
Organism: Sarcophaga carnaria; assembly: GCA_958299815.1. NCBI lineage: Eukaryota > Metazoa > Arthropoda > Insecta > Diptera > Sarcophagidae > Sarcophaga > Sarcophaga carnaria. Next base: position 30,185,202 of record OY283150.1, read on the forward strand.
CGGCTTGGACTTGTTGAACACATATTATCAATACATTTTTCATATAAGTATGTTGTATTATCTCTCTCTTAATAATTCTTTTTTTTTTAGAGAAAAAGCCGGTTTTTTTGTTTGTCAGTTTGTCACGTTATTTTTTAGAGACGCTTAGAAATCTAAAACTGGTATTGAATTATTTTTTTTGTTGTTAAATGACAACATTAACAAAAATTAATTTCAATCACCAATCACGTTAAAATAATTTTTTGTATAAATTTAAATTTCTGTCTCCTTTTTTTTACATTGGAAAGTTTTTATATAATTATATTTTGGGTTTTGTTATTTTCATTTTTTTTGTTTGTTTTTTGGCGTAGTCTTGTCGAAGTCAAGGTAAAATTTGTTCCCAAAGTGGTAATTCTTGAGTTATTTAAGGTATTTATGCATAAATTTAGATATTAATTGTTTGAATATTTTCAAATTTCATTTCCTTTTTCACTTTTATGCCTGTAATTATAATTTTTTAACAGCATTGTTTGTATTTTGGGTGAATGACATTTTTACTGGATTTTTTCTTAATCAGGTTTCTTACCTGTTTGGGATTTAATTAATTCCAAACAAATGTTATTATTTTAATATAATATTGAATTTCACTGGGATTTTTTTTCGACTTATTTATTTATTTTTCTAATAAATGTCATAGAATGCATACAAATGTCATATATTATGAGATATAAAAATTTTATACTTCTTTTTTGTTATTGAAACTATAGACAATAGACCTTAAAAAATTTGAAGGTTATCTATCCTACATGCGCTTTGCTCTTTACAAATTACAATTAAAAATTATATTCTAATTTATTAAGAGCTGAGTAATTAGGACCATACGTTCGGTGTAGTGTGACAGACCATAGTCTCTGGCTAGAATCGAATTTACGACCTTCAAAAAAATATACTGCTATACAACCCACTAGTTCACCACGGTTTCATCGTTTAAAATCTAGTTGCGTCTGTAAAAATTATAAGATTACAAAGCTCCTTGCTCTCATTTACACACACTTTGGCTTAATTTAAGAAGCCGCCGAAGAAATAATTTTTCACATTTCGTTTTGCTTGAGATGTCTGACCACACGAACACTAGATTACGGCGACTACAACACGTTAGATTGGAGACGACACAATATTTCTTAATGTGTGTGAAGATAGAAAATTTCAAAATCTACTATGAAAACTCATTCTGTTAAGGGTTTTGGCGATTGATTTAGTTAAAGGGACGTAAAATGCTTTAAAAACATTTTACTTTGTCCGCCCACAATATTGATTTTTTTATCGGATTACAATAGCTTTCGGAAATGTGTGATTATCTGTTTATTGTAGTTCTTATTTTGCAATATTTTGTAACAGTGATTAACTGTAAAGCTTATTTTATCACCTTTTCCTTTTATTTTCTTATTTTGCCCAGAAATTTAATTAATTTTTTCTGTTTTCCTTTCCCAGCCTCAAATTAAGTGTTTTACAGAGTTATGTAACATAACAGAGCTATGTTAACTGACTTGGTTTGCGTCTGGGGAGATAGATTTTAAAATCTAGAGATATTCTTTTAATTTCTTTTAATTTTTTATTTACAATCAACACGTTCAATTCAATTTATAATTGTTATTAGTCAGTTATTTCCTTTAGTTATTTTTATTTTATTTATTTTACGTATTTATTTAAATTACAATCATAAATTTTATTGTCATTATTGTGATGGATATGACAGATCATTGTGTTAATATGTAATTAATTTCGCAATCATTTCACTGGTATGCTGATTAAAAGAAATACACTAGAATCGTTTCGTGGTACCTTATCACACAATCTTACCACATTCATATAGAAATCCTAGTTAAATATTTGGCCATAAATAAAATAAAAGGTATTGTAAATTCTCTGTAGATCACAGAAAATTAAAACCAATTAAGAAACTCAAATTGAGGGGAAGTGCAGGAACTATATAAAAGTATTGTTTAGCAAAACCTAATAGATTCAGACGATATTCTCTTTAACACACCCAAACCATAGTGTTTCGCTTATAATATTTAGCACCCCAGACATTTATTTCATTTAATAGTTTCTTTAAATATTGGGAGCAAAGAAAAGAAAAATAGTTCGTTCCATTCATTGAGAATTTTACAATACAATTCGCATAATTCAAATGAAGTTGTGAAATATTAATAAAATTAACACCATTTAAACAATTGAAATTTTGTTAAGAAACGCGGATGCTGTTTAAATTGATAAACTCATTACAAATATACGAAAAGGAAAATGTATTAGAAATGTTTGATACGTGAGAATTTGCATACGCCAATCTTTAATACAACCGAAGTAATTTTGTTTTTATATTAAAAAACCATTATTTTTGATATTTCATTTAGCAAATCTTCACGATTACTTTTAGTATTAACTTATAATTTATAATCCAAATATTTGTATTAATAATCTAAAAGAATTATTAAAAAGAATAGAAACGCGGTACATCTTGGTGTCCCTACACCATCCAATATATATATTTAAAGAGGGCGTTGTTTTCTGTCATCTGAGGAGCTCTTACAATATCTGAAAAATATATGGTATTGTGGTGAATCTTATTCATTTCCAACAAGTGTTTAGACTCATTGCAAATTTATAGAAAACCAAAAACAGTGTCAATAATAGACTAAGAAAGCAAATAACGGATACATACTTGCCAAGAAAGGAGTCTGTTGTCATAGTGTCTATACTTTGCTCCAATAGTGTGCAGTTAAAGACTCTTCAGGCGCATACGCCCTTAAAAATAAAAAAACGTTTTTGGATGCATATATTGAAAAAATTAAATAAGATTTAAATGAATTACTAGTAAAAGAATAATCCATTCGTGTATAACGATCTACAATTCCAAATACAATATGAATCAATTGCCGTGAGTACTTACTTAGAATAAATGGGTGACAAATTAATATAAGCTTTTATCAAGAAAATACTGGCTAACAGAGAATAGATTTTCTTGAATTTATAATTTCTTCAAGTGTATGAATAATTTTTTCGTTTTTGTAAATTAAAAACTCATAATTTTTTCTCTGATTTTCAGTAGATATTTTTCTTTTTCTTGGAAAATGTTAATACTCTTTCAACGCATACATTTTCGTTCATTCCTATAAATTATTAAAACTTATGACGAACATCAATAGACAAAACACTTTGGCTAGCTGTTATTAGAAAATTCCAACAACAATGTGCATACATACATATTAATATATGTAGATATATTCGCATGAATAGTTTGTGTTTGAAAAGAAAAGTGTGCCCCTAATCATTTTAAGTTCTCAAGAACGCATTATGTTAATTAATGTTATTTTTGTTTTTAAATTTTATTTTAAAATTTAATAATTATTTTTGCGTTAGTGTCTCATGTTTATAATATATTCTAATCATATAAAAGTTTAAATGTATGCTTTTTTTTATAAAAATAACAAATCGTAAAAAAACCCATCAGTGCTGAAAAGTTTATAGCTCGTATACTCGCAGAAAACAAACGCAACGAATTTTTTTTTATCAGTTTGTAGTATTTTTTTTAGCAACAAATTGGTGAAACACCTTAAATTGTTCGCTTCTTATCTAGTTTTTATTTTATTTTTAATTTATTAAACGTTATTTTTGCGATAAGACTTGAGAAAAGTGTAAATAAGGCATGTATTTTTTTTAAATATTTTAAAGTGGCAATACGATTACATGAACATTTGGTGTGTTACCTTAATGGAATGTCGGCTATGAAATGTTTTACCCCTTTGTTATAACAACAATAATAATGATAACTTCATAAAAAAGGTACCTTGACTGTGACTATGTAAGATTTTGATAAAAAGAAAATTGTTTTTACATTAAATGTATAAATATACATATAGAGATGGAACTTCCAAGCAAATATAATAAATGTATGTACAGATAAATTTGAATTTAAGTAGTAAGAACGTGAACCAGTTCAATGTTATAAATCCGATGTGTTTATCAGAATCTACAAAATGTGTCAAATCCAAACCTTTTTGAATGGAACAGTTTCAAGTTGGAACAGTTTCAAAATTAGTTTCATAGGACTGATTTTATGCAACAATGTCTAGAAAGCCTACGGATATTGTAGAAAAATGGAACTTGCTATTGGTATATCACTTTATTTAAATTATATTCCAATAGGCTCCTAATCCAATTACGATTGCTAATAGATATTCACATAGCAAGTTCTTAAAACCCAATTTTCGCAATATCTAAATTATTTGGAGGTATACCACTAATTGTCTTGTATGTAATTTCTCAATGACTTTCATAAAATGTGATATTTTAATTTTTTTTCTTTCTTATAAATCAAAACTTTTTGCGGAAAAGTATTCAAACAAGAAGATTTGAAATTTCGCCTCAATTTTGAAACATTAAATTTAAACGCTAGGCATTTAAATAAACCTGAGATAGTTTCACGTTCCACCTGTAATGCTACGTAAAAAAATAAATGTTTAATAATATTGTGCTTAATATAGGTTTATTAAGGAATAGCAGTTTTCCAAAAATTTAAGGATAAATGAAGTCGGTTATTTCGTTATGGGTGCAGAAAAAAAAATTAATATTCTCGGTTTTTTTTTAAAGCATGAGGAGAAGTTTATTTATAACAACAATTCCCATTTAATTTTCACATTTTTCAAGACATATTTTTATACATTTTCTGGCAACTCTGAAATACTATGCAAATTACTTTTTTATTTAAATTTTCTCTTAACAATTTTCATAAAAATTGTAACTAACGACTGAATAGCGACTAGTGAGAATAACAAATATTCTCTCTCTTTCTCTTAGTAATTTATTAACTTTATAAATAATTATTCTTTTGTTGTAGCCAACGAAAGACTCAACAATTTTTGAATTATTTTTTAGTTGTCGGTATCAAGTGAGAATGTGCAGTTCATAGAAACCCGAATAAAAATAATTTGTTTTAGTTTCATTTATTATCAAATATGTACGTTGGCATATGCGTGTGTGTTTAACTAATTTCCAAAGTATTTATAATAAAAACAACAACAATATTAAAATGTCTATAATTACCAGAAAAAAATATCACAGTAAATTATTAATAATAATTAAATAAATTGAATGTACACAAAACGATACAGAAAGTAATAAATGAAAGAAGATTTGCAAAATGTAAATTATATTATACTCCATTAAATAAACCAAAAAATTTCAAATTATAAATAAAAAAAAAACAAATTTATGTCTAAAATCTCTAATATATGGAAAAAAGAAAAAAATATGTGTGTATGTACATAGAAGTAAATTTAACAAATTCAATGTGTACTGGCGCAATTTAATAATTAATACGATGCGATGTGTATTTGTTTTAGTGTTACGTTTTATTTAATTGTTAATAAAAAAACGAAATTTTTATATGAGTATATGACGTGGTTCGATTAGATTTTTTTCCATGATAATTATGTAAATTAAATAATTATAAATTATTGAAATTGTTTGAAATATAAAAGCCATACGATGATTATTTTATTTATAAAAATTTAATTTGGAAAATTTTTTAAATAGATTTTTTTATATACACAAAGTTACTAAAGTATACATACGGTTAAAAAATTTCAGAAATTTCTTAACTAATCCGTTTTCGTTGAAAATCTTTATAGTTTCATTGATGGTTAGACGGTCTTTTGCATTGGTTAAAAAATTTCTGAAATTGAATTGAATTCTGGCCCTGCACATGCCCACAAAGGTATGTATCCGATTTACAAATTTCACAAATTTCTGAACCAATGCAAAAGACCGTCTTAAAATCGAAGAAAGATGTCAGACAATTATAAATATTTTCAACGAAAACGGATTGGTTAAACAATTTCTGAAATTTGTTAACTTTTGTAGGCCTGTGCAGGCTCACAAAAGTGTACATCAGGCCCACAAAAGTTAACAAATTTCAGACATTTTTTAACCAAGACCGTCTTAAAATCGAGGAAAGTTGTCAAACAATTACAAAGATTTTCAACGAAAACAGATTAGTTAAAAAATTTCTGAAATTTGTTATCCGTATGTATACTTTTGTGGCTGAGTGTATGTATACATATTTATCAAATTTTATAAATATTTGAATACAGCTGTGAAAAGGAGAAACAAAAATAAATGAATGGAAAGAAATATTTATGCCTGGCACGATTGAAAATGTTTAATGAAACGTATTAATCCACCCTTTTATATTCGCAATTTATACAACGCTTTGGGAAATTTGCATATAATTTTTTTCTAGAATTTTGGACTAATGTTGCCAAATAGATTGTAAAATTTGAAAAATTTTAACAACATTTTTTATTTTTTCAATCTTAATTTCTTTTTAATAGAAAAAGAAACTATACTAACTGCTAGTATATATTTATATGGTGTTTCGATATTTTCAATTTCCGATAGAAGTCGTGGACGTTGTTGAAAATTGAATTCATAGTAACTGTAATGAAAATGTCATCCATGCATTTAAATATTAAATAAATTTTTCCAAAAGTTACATTTCGAAAAATAAAAGCGTTTCTTATATTCATAATCTTGAGTAAATCAAGGGAGTATTTACAAGTAAATTAAAGACATGAATTAATACCATTATACTCAAGTATAAATAAAAATTACCATACATTTTTTGATACTGGGTACATATATAACTTAACGTTCATTGCGGTTGAACCACGGGCTTACGATTTAAAAGCCAATACACAACCTACTAGACCACGGTGACTTCAAAATTTTTGTCAGAAGTGAGACTTGAACCTATGCTCTCAAAGAGGACATGAATTTCACATACATTTTTTCGCATATTCTTAATATGTCCATGAAGTAGCTCTGTAAAGTGTTTACAGTAGAATTCAAATTAAAATTTGAACGAAGATAAAAAAAATTTATCATAGCTACCGGTCTCTCCAAATAGTTCATCTAGAAAGTCCCCTGGAAAACCAACAAGAATAATGTCAGCAAAGAATATAATATGAAGTTCAGGCAGTGTCACCTCATGAGTTAGGGTGTAGTTTGTTGCTTGTAATATTTCGTCGAATGATTAAGTGGGAATAAATGCTAAAATTTAAGCCCTCTAAAATGACATATGAATTATTGGAGGCAAACTATGTGTAAAAGCGGAATTAAATGTTATAAATCCCGCAGTTTTAAGTAATTTATCTAACCTATTGTAGAACTCATGGTTTTGTAAAATAAACTTCAGGCAGCTACAATGTAGGTTTAGAAAAGCCAAAAAATATGAGTAAATCTATAAATGGTTTTGAGGTATGAAAAGTGGATACAATTAATATAAAACTTATATTCAGATTTAACTACCAAAACTCACAAAGATTCCATACAATACACACATTTCATAAAAATAATTTTTGTTTTGTTAAGATGATTCATTTTAAAACAATGGGTTAATATTTGATATTCAGTAAGTCCCCTTAAGATTCTTCTTTCTTTTTGTGTGTATTTAAATTTGTTTTTGTTATTTATATTTGTATTTTCCAAGTCTCATCTTTGATTATAATCTCAACATTTTTTGTATTACTTTTCACATCTAGACTTAGAGCGAATAATGTTAGTAAGTGTGAGTGTGAATGCTAAAATAATCGTTTAAAAATTGTTTCGCCGGTCGGCTTGTTTTATTTTATTTCTTTTATTTGTTTTTTTAATTTTTTGTTTTCTCCCCCTTTTTTAATTCTATTCTTATGCGGTCGTTAACATTATTTATGTATGCGATCTTTTTTATTAAAATATTTTTACTTTTTTTGTGGTTTTTTTTACTTGAAATTTAATAACAATTATAGCCATTGTTGTTATAAATTTTTTTGTTTTGTTATGATTATTTCGTATTATATTCGTGTTTTTATTGTATTACAAAAATGAAAAATAATTTAAAAGTGCAACATGTGACTGAGCAGTGTACATTTGTTGGATGACATTAGTAGTTTTCGTTTGTATTTAATTTAAGCTTTAAAACTGATGTTATTCTGAATGTTTCTACGCCCTACTTTTAAAAATATTTTGACCATTATTTTAAACATTTAAATACTTTTAAAATTATTTTATATAGTTTACATTTACCATTAATCTATTGGTTGTTATGGTTATGTCTTTTTACGTATACCAAAAAGTGTGTATAAAATAAGTAATTGGCCCTCAAAACATCATAGCCTTCATAACAAAAATTCTTTTAAATTCACCTTAAAATACTTTAAATATTTCGTTTCTGTTAAAATAAATTGCATCATTCAATTTTTTTAATCATTTAAAGTTAAAACAAAATAAATTTTAAGAATTCCAGAAATTGTTGAATTTTGAAATTCTTTTCCGAAATAATAAGAATTTCTTAAAAAAGAAAAATTTAATAGAAAATACAAAAATAAGCAATTAAAATAATATTACAATAATTTATCTATTGAACAACATTCTCACTGTAAACACATGACACTCACATGTTGCTGTATAAATAATATTAACTACGAAACAAAAATCCCATTAGACTTGGGCAATGTGCTAGACATGGTATTACCGTGCGTGTCAACTACATATATAGAAAAACAGTTGACACAAGTAGACAGGCTATTTCATCAATTATAGTCGTTTAAATCGTTCGTTGCAATGTAACAGACCAGAGTCCCTAGGGGAATTCTAATCCACAATCCTCACACTGTTTGAGTAGGCATTCTAATTTAAACCTGTTGAAAAATTTTTAATCAAAAGTTGACAAGGTATCATTTTATAAATTTAACATTGTTTTTTACTTGAATGTGTCTATGATGTCAGCAATGAGTCTGAAAATTACTGTACTAGAGGCGGGCAGATTTTATATTCTTATCCTAATACTGACAAGAGGAAGGTATATTTGCCAATGCATTCAATACGCCAATCCATTTTGAGCTCTCATAATTATACGCACCTTCCAATCGAATCTATTCCCTTCAGACTATAGCAATAGATCTAAGAGTGACCTAAAAGTTTCCTTCTGACTGGAACAGACCCAAGATATACTAAGAAACATTACTGAGTACAAGTTACAGTCTGATTTCTACTGGTTTGTATATGATGTAATCAAGGAATGCTGTATACGATATAACGAGGCATTTAATCGATTTTGAAGTCGCCGTAGTCTAGTAGGTAGTGTGTTGGCTTATTAGACGTAAAGCCAGGGTTCAAACCCCAGGCCAGACATCAAAACAAATTACAAAATGTATTTCTTCGGAGACTTTCTCTCAGAAGATTTCTGGCAAAAACTCTCTGAGAGTAAATAAATTTGCCATGAAAAGTTTCTCAAAAATCTGTCGTTCGGAGTCGACTTTAAACTGTAGGTACATGTATAAAATTAACATAAGTGGTGTGAGAAACTAGGTCGTAATCCTGACTGAAGGGTTGTAATGACCAATTATGTTTGTTAATCGATTTTAATCGATGTTATGTTATGCTAATAATTACAAATCATTGTGTGAACATTATATTACAATATTTTGCTTAGAAGTTCAAGCGATATAGCAGAATGGATCATAATATATAGAAATTAAAATACCAAGGTTTTGTTTACATTTAATTGTGATAGAATTTTCCAGTGACAATAATTATTTATTTATAAATAAGTTTATTTAATTTGCATATAGGGTATCTAAACCTTCGTTTTATACTGTAACATTTTCATTTTATTTGAATTTTATTTCTCTACTCTTATGATTTGCAAATTCACATAATCAACGTTCAATATATTCTCCATGAGCTTGTTAACGTATTATTATTGTATCTATTCGCGTTTCGTATTTTGTGGTGCTCATCGCAATCGTGTTTATTTTCACAGTATATGGTACGTTTGTTTTCTTTTCGAAAATATTTTTATTCACTTTAGTTCCATATTCACATTCGCTACGCTCTTCAGCATACAAAAATAGTGATTTGTTTGAAACTGTAAATACTCTGTGTATCATCATATAATGTGTTCGTATTCAGTGATTTTCTTAAAATTTTTTTTAATTTTATTTCTTGCTTAGAAACTTATGATACTATAAAGTTAATAACAAATGTATATTAAACAGTGCAATTTATGAGTAAATAAACTAAATGGGCTTAATAAAAAATATAAACAAAATTGATTGAAAATAAAATAATAATAATAAAGAAATCATTACATATATAAATAAACAAAATAAAAAACAAAAATTATATACAATAATCTCTGATAGAAAGGCATCCAGATGCGGCGTAAAAGGTAAGTGTTTTATTTCGTCCGGTATTAGTTGTTATTATTTTGAAGAGAATTTTTCAGTTTTATAAGGAACTCTTTTAATATTAATTTTCTGTTGGGTTTTTCTGTGTGGTAAATTGCGATAATTAATTTATAGAATTGTTTATTAAAAATGATAATAGATTCGCTTGGTGTTTAATTAATGGACATTAAGGTTATGGTATTATAAAGATTGAATTTTTCCAATTCCTCTCAAATACAATACAGTTATAATATACATACCTCAACATTTCCTTTAAGCTTTAACATTATACAGAAATTTTCAGCAATGTATTCTTTAGTTTTTGAAACAGATAAAATTCAGCATATGTTGCTAAAGCTAATTCAGCATATGTTGCTAAGCATTGTTTTTAGTTAAAAAATCTCATTTCTCGCTTGCTTGAGGAGCGTAATGCTTCCGTAAGGCAGTGTCTTGTTATCATTTCATAGTTTTATTTCAGTTTCATTGCAGTTTTATCATCTAAAGAGGTAGTTGATCATCTTTCGTTGCTTAGAAACAACACGCTCTGTGCAAATGCATTAAGTTGTTTTGTTTGGTTGCAGTGGCGAGCAACATGGTCCGTTAGAGTCGCTCTTTTTCAAGACGTGTCACTATCCGATGCTTCTATGATCTTCGTTGTTGATGTATTTATCAGTACTTGTCAGTAAACTCTGGGGCACAAATTCATTGGGTATTATAACGGGCTGCTCTGTTTTTGATTTGATATTCTATCCTAAGACAATTTTCATACTAAACACAACAATTGTTGTAGTCAGATCACCACTCAGCAAGGACCAGATAGCATTTTGGTGGCTAAACAATTCTGATAAGAAGTATGAAGTTTTTTTTTTATTTATATTTATTTTGTAAAAAACAATTTCCTCTTTCTTGGTTTTGATTCACTGTACAGTAAAGCCATATGCTACCGTACTCCATACCATTGACAATTTGCGAAGTTCTAGGAAAAGTTTTCCTTTTCATATTCTTATCAGTTTCCAAGTAGTTTCCAAGTAGTTCCAATAGTTTCCAAGTATTAAATATTAAAGAAAAGTATTCAAAGCGAAGTGAAAAATATTAAGATATTGCAAAAGGAAAATTAAAGAAGTATACTGTTGTTGTTGTTGTGTATAATAAAAAAAATTGGATCAAGAGTTTATATTTGTTTCCTCAGTTTATTAACACGTTGACTGCCGACTACGAGATAACTCGTAGATTACGTTCCCTTCTAGGAAGCCAACTACGAGTTATCTCGTACTCACTAAACCGTTCATTTTTGTGATGCTACGAATAAAATCGTATTACATCAGTGCAAGTATCGATAAATGGCTTCTGGGAAAAGGACAAAAAGTCAATGTTGGCTTGCGTGGCCAGTTTTCTGAAAATTGCCGCGGCAGTCAACGTGTTAAGGAAGCATAAGGCAGTCACAAAATATCTTTGTTTTCTTATAACGGTTGTTTTTTTTTTATTATTTACCTAAGAAGGTGTTATTATGATAGGATTGCCATCTAAAATGCCTAAAAACAATGCTTCCATAAAAGAACCTATTGGAACCCTTTTTCTAGGGGTGGAGCTGCCTAACTTTCATAAAATGTTAGTTGTTAATATTACCCCCTCTGGAGGAGATTAACATTCATCCTAGTTCTAGATTGAATTATTTGGAGGAAACGTCCTTGAAAAACTTCCGAAAAAACCCTGATAAACATTTTTTGTTTTGTTTGAAAAATATTGTCAAGCACTATATTACCTACACCACATCACCTCTCGATGGAAATATTATTCAACAGCAAATGGGATCCGATAAAGCAAAACCACAAGGAGATTAATTTCAATTTATTCTTATATTTTTTTTATATATATAACAATAAGTAAATGGTAAATTGAGGTTAAAAAAGAGGTTTTAAGCATTTTTACCCAACAAATTACTTTAGTCAGAGATAGGTAAAGGATTTTTTACTTATAATTCTTTCTGTGGTTTTTGTTTCCAGTTTGTTTTAGTCTGACGTAATACAGTTTCCAATTAACGATCTTCTTACAAATCTTTGATTCTATTTAAATTTTAAACACACTTCAGAGAGCCAGAAAATTTCTTATTACCAATATAAGTTCTAAAGCTTGCAGTCCAGGGTTTTTAATTTTACTTGAATTACACCTTTTCTAAGCGATCAAAACTACTGATTAAGGTGTAAATTAAGGTAGATTGGCTCTGAAATATTTCAGACATCACTACAGTTCTGTATAGTAATATTGCAAAATTGATGTGGACATGTACGGCTAAACCCATAAATGACGTTTTAAAGCAGATTTAGAAGGTATTGGAAGGTATTGAGAGGTATGGTTGATGTTTCATGGAGTGTAAGGAGTAACGATCTTCATAGAGATCGATATGTTGTAGAAGCAACCTATCAAGGAAGTCTTTGAAGAATCAAGCCTATAGGTTTAATTGCAATATAATTTGTTGAATCATTAAATGAAATATTGTTTTTAATTTATATGTTTGTAAATACGAAATACGAATACATTTTCTATTTCATACAAAATCTCTAAATAATATTAATTAATATGGACTTAATGTTAGATTCCTATCGAACAGATTTTTAATTTCAATTCTGTAAAGTACAAAAACGATGAATCATTGTTTGATTCTTAATTTTAGGCCAATTTATAAATTCCAATTTATTTTAATTGAAATTTACGAAATTCTATTAAAAATGAGAATGTTTAGTCATGGTACTGAAATGGTATACAGTTTATAAACAATTAAATTAAAATTTATGGTAAAATTTTATTATTCAAATGTCAAAAGTTCAACACAAAATAATATGTATTAAATATACAATTTTTGTTATAAAAAAAAGGAATGTAATGTCGTTTTGTGTACCATCTTTTTGATCATAAATCATTCATTCAGTTATCTTTATTTATTTTATTTGGTATTTAACACTTAATGACATTATTTTATAAGTATATCAAATAGGTTTATCGATTTGCCACCACCCTCTTATTTATTATACATAGCCCGTCAAGTCTGAATTTATTTATCACACTTCACACTCAATCGACCTTTTTCTGCTATTAGATCCGTTTCCAGCGTTACGGTCAGCGCCAAACTCGTTAGGGAGTGTCGCCGTTATCTCGACTTTCTCTCTGGGTGCTTCAGTGCCTCACTTGTCTAGGTGCCTGGCCACAGAGATATTTCAGGCCGATGAGCTTGCCAGAGCAGGTACACTCCATTCGAAACCCTCGTTAAATCAAATTGGATACGTCACTTACCTCGGTTAAATTCTTCCGGGACGCCAACCTATTCTGGGTCAATAAGGAATCTTGCTCCATTGCCAAACTCACTTGGCCCACGATGGATAGGAGGCCAACTACTCAAACTTGATCGCAATATAATCTCGATCACCATGCTTACAAGTCATTGCGTTATGGGAAGACATGCGGAAAGACTGCAGCTCCCATCAAGTGAATTTTGCCGACATTGTGGGTCTGCTGAAGAGAAGTAAACTGTTATTCACTTGATTTACCAATGCCCATCTATTGCGAGGTGCAGATTTAAGTTATTTGTTAGCTTAACGAAGCTATCATCCATTGATATCAAGGATATAACTTCGTTTATTATATTTCCAGGCTGGTTTCCAGCATAAGGGAGTCGTGCTTTAGTGTTCAGCACCTGCGCTGACCAACTTCTTCGATAATTTTGGTGGAATTCGTTCAGTACAAATTCTGCGCTTACCTGTGACATCACTACGGGCGGTTATTCGTGCTCAAGTGAGCTTTGTTATCAAAGCTACCACTAAAGTTTTGAAGTCGCCGTAGTCTAGTAGGTAGTGTGTTGGCTTATTAGACGCAAAAAGCCTGGGTTCGAGCCCCAGGCCAGGCATCAAAGACAAAATACAAAAAGTAATTTTTCGGCGACTTCCTCTCAGTAGATTTCTGGCAAAAACTCTGAGAGTAAATAAAAATTGGCATGAAAAGTTTCTCAATAAAAAGAAAATCTGTCGTTCGGAGTCGACTTTAAACTGTAGGTCCCACCACTCATGTATAAAATTAACACACACAACATAAGTGGTGTGAGAAACTAGGACGTTGTACAATGGGTCAATTCGACCTCCGGGTACTGTACTTATCTTAATTGACAAGTACACGTCCTCTAAGCTAACCTAACCTAACCTACCACTAAAACCTAAACTAATCCAAATGAAATTAAATTCATTTTAATAAATTGTATACTTTACCACTAGAACAACATTAAAAAAGAAAAAAAAACCGTGAGAACTATTAAAACATAAATACCAAAAGATAGTCGAATTTGAAAGACCCTGTACTAATTGATATTATCTCAACTTTACTCTGAACAATAAGCACACTTCAAATGAACTTAACAATTGAATAATTTATATCATGACCATATTCCAAATATACATAAAAATACCAGTTAAATATCATCAAGTAATTAACATTAAATTTAAGCTGCATACAAAAGAAAAATATATGAATTGTTGCTGACATTATTTATTGCTTATACTTCAGATACAATGTGAATGTGATGTATTGAAAAGAAAAAAAATAATATGTTTATTATTCTACATAATTTATTTATAGTAAACAAAATACAGTAAATAGAATATATTTAAAGAAAAAACGTGGTCACTTTGTCCCAGTATTTCAATTGCTATATTCTCGTCCAGCAATTGTTATTAAGAAGCAAATTTATAAGATAAATGTGTGATGCACTCTGAATTGTGCGTAATATTATATTACTGTCCCTCAGCCAAAGTGATAAAAAGAAATCCCAGTTGTTTTGCTTTTCCAGATAAAGCGTAATAATAGTTTAGTTTGGACGCTACGAGCAATGGCGCCTGTCTTTGGTACGTAGTCCAATATTTGTTAAAAATTATACATTTTTTTTGTATTCTTATCCTGTAGCAATTTGAGTACACATATGTACATATATAATTGGTCATTATAGCCCTTCAGTCAGGATTACGATCTAGCTTCTCATACCACTTATGTTGTGTGTATTAATTTTATATATGTGTCGATTTTTTGAGAACCTTTTCTTGGCAATTTTATTTTATTCTCAGAGTTTTTGCCAGAATTTTGCTGAGAGGAAGTCGCGGAAAATATTTTATTTTTCATATTTCATTTTGTTGGAGATGCCTGACCTGAGTATGTATATGGCTAAATATTAAACCTTCAAGCAGAAAATTTTAGGATCCTTTCTATAGTATTTTCGGGAGGTATACGATTATAAATAATTACTCTGTACAGGCGATGCCATTTCAGTTTCTCTTACTAACTTGAATCAGATTTACTTGCTATTAATATGAAGATCGTCGATTGTAATCTTTTAAATCGATGAGAGATACGACTTTCTATAAAATTCTCTGGCGTTCTGAATTTTATCCCTAGAACTTAACGAAGAAGATTGTCGAAATATATTCATTTACGATGCATGAGCTCAACGACCCTGTTCAAGATCCTATATATATTTCCCTCTTCTTAGAATTACATTAAGTGGAATCTATAAGTTTTCTTAACGGTTTCGGCGGCAGCTTTCGATGTTATATCCTTGACATCGGGATTTCTTCCGTGTTTGAGAAGGTACCCATACTAAATTTGAAAAATTTAAGAGATGTAAATACTTGAGTTGTTAAGGTTTACATAGACGATTTACATATTGCAAAAATCTTTATTATTCTCCATTATTTGCTAATGCGCGTTGCCTGCCGGAGTGCCTTGTGGATTCTACACCAATGTATGATAGTAAAACTTATCTCAGAGTGTGATCCAATCATATACAGCTTTCGAAGTCGTATTTGGGAAATAATATCGTCTTGATGTTGAATCTGGATCAATGATGATATGAGTCCACTATAATCTCAAATATTCGACCAATGTCGACCGTTTAGTCAAGAACTTCGAGGCGTTGATTGATTCTCCAGCATCTACCTCTCTTAACGCCCACTATTTTAGAGCGTAGTGGAAAATAATACATTACATACAAATAAAAGATTAAATAACTTGGGTTTACGGTCTGTTGAGTGATACAGTTGCAATGTATTTTCTTTCATTTGATTTGCAATTTTCCTCCAAGTCTTTATTTTTCCGATATACAGTCATCTACTATTGACTCTAAACACTTGGAAATATTTCCGCTTGATTTTTCATACTCTTGTAATTCATTTAACCATGACTGATCGGCTATTAATATAGTCTGCCCTTAAACAAAAAAAAAAAACTACGTTCAATGTACCATGTTTTCATTATCTTATCTCGATACAAGAGCAACCAACCAAATGAATATGTTACAACGTTGAAAGTCATGAGTTCCTATTCTTCTATTATCTCTAGGATTGCAACTACGGCATAGATACGGCTAAAACTATATCACGTTAAAACATTTCGTTTAGATTGATATCTTGATTAACAAAAAAAATAAATAAATACAAAATTTGAATGCCATTCATTCATTTTCATTTTCATTTAGTGATTTCCTTTAATTGGTATTTAATAAGTATTGAATGTGTTGATTGACATAAACAGGTGAATAAGCTAAAACAAAAATATGTTGAATTTATTACAAGGGATTGCAAAGTTTTATAAACTTGTTGCATCAGAATTATTAAGCGAACTCAATAAGAGTCCTCATATAGAAATATAATAAATAATAGAGAGAGAGAGAGAGAGATAGAGGGATTCTTAACAAGAGAAAATTTATTTTGAAATCTCTTTTGATCCCAGCAGTTATCGGAGCATTTCTGAAACATACATATTTTTAATAATGTGTTGAATCGATTTAGTCTTTGTATTCTATTTTCGATTGTTTTTTTGTTAGTCTTTTCTGGTGTTGTGGAAAAATGAGACTTGCTGCAGTTATCCCACTATATACAAATTGTATCTTAAGATGTCCCTAACAAAACCCAGTAAGTGGTATATCCCAAATAATTTTGAAACTTGAGAAATCGGTCTTGAAAATTTCACTCTGTTAACAGTGTGTGGGTAGGATGATTGATATTTTGGAAAAATGGCTGTAGCCGTCCCTCTCTATATCCATGGTATCAAGGTTTCCGAATGGTCGGACGTTACTTACGACCGCAGATATAGGCGACGAAGCTAATAGTTTTCTTCAAATGAGCAGAAAAAGTGCCCTGTATAAATGGGACTAAATCAAGTAAAAAATGGACTTGTGGGAGGAATAGACCTAGTCTCGGACCTAGTGGGCTCGATAGCCATGGTATCAACGATTCCAAACGGTTGGTCGTTAATTGGGACCAGAGATATAGACGACGAAGCTAATTGTTTTCTTTAAATGAGCAACAAATTGGGCTAAATCGGACTTTTGGGGGAAGTGGACCTAGTGGGCTGGATAGACACAACGATTCCAAAACACTTTTCCTTAGGGTCAAGTTGTACTTGGGACCGAAGATATAGGCGACGAAGGTAATTTTTTTTATATTAACAAAAAAGTGCTCTATATGAATTGTGGGGAAATGGAGTTAAAAATTTTAATAATTCTCATTGAGTTAATATGCATGCATTTATATATAAATATTAATCAAAATGTTGTATTTTTCGCAAGTTGCATTCCTTTGGTAGATGACTTGCATTTTTTTTTTTTTTGGATGACTGGCATGTATTTATTTGATGACTTGCATTTTTTTTATCGATGACTTAGATTTTTTTGGGTCGATGACTTAAATTTTTTGGTCGATGACTTGCAGTTTTTGGACGATAACTTGCATTCTTTCGAACTATGAATTGCATATTTTTGGTCGCTGACCTGCATATTTTTAGACGATGACATGCAATTTTGGTCAACGACTTGCATTTTTTTAATATTCATCGATGAGAAAGATATTAGCCAGTTTTAGTGTCGATGCCTATATCTCCGGTCCCAAGTAAAGCCCGACCGAGACTATGGCTATCCAGTCCATTAGGTCCATTTCCTCGCACTAGGTCGAAAAATGTAAAACATGAGCTATTAATATAGAGCACTCTTTTTGTTAATTTGAAAAAAGTTAGTTTCGTCGCCTATATCTCCGGTCTTTAGTAACGCCCGACCATAAGGAAACCTGTTTTGGAATTCTTCATCCAATACCTATCGAACCCACTAATTTGAAAACGACTCCTTTTTAAATTTTATCGAATTTTGCCTGATTTATGAAACGCATAATTGGTAAAAATACTTAATTTTTTAACTTTATTACCTCCAATAAGTAAATTGTTATTTGCATATTTTTTATTTTCCATTCATCTCCAAAATAAAACGCTGTATTGATTACAAAACTGTAAACAAATTTGTTGAAGTTTTAAATTAAACTGTTGACTGGTTGAGAAAAATCAAAAATTTGGAGCAGATAAGAAAAAAGGATGTTTTCACTGTTGATAAAAAAATGTTTATGTTAAATGTATGTTACAAAGTCCCCTTGTTTTTAAAAAGGGGAATTTATTGTTTTATTTTTTTATTATTATGATAAAATTATAATTTCTTTTCTTAACAACGTGTATTCCATGCACTTGCAGAGTGGAAATTCGTGTTAAACAAACACCCTCCAAACCAATTACTTACCGCAATGCAGCAATTGTCGATGAAGATTATGCCTCAACACATCCAGATGATTTGCTGGCAGCACGATTTGAAGAATTTGGCACAACACCACCGCGAACACGTTTGAAAAATAAAACACGAGACTGGGAAAGAAAACTGAGAGCTCAGGCGGGAGCATCAGTGGGAGCGTAAGTTAAATAATCCAGTTTATAAAATAAAACATTAATTCATTCTTTTTTATTTAAAACTCTAAACGAATAGAAGTGCGGAATCACCGACTGTACCCAAAAAAGGTATGACACGTATGGCACGTAGCCGTGTCTTTCGACGCAACACCATGGATTGTGCTCTTCTTAACGAAATGTTC
Source organism: Sarcophaga carnaria (assembly GCA_958299815.1). Lineage (NCBI taxonomy): Eukaryota > Metazoa > Arthropoda > Insecta > Diptera > Sarcophagidae > Sarcophaga > Sarcophaga carnaria. The sequence goes on from OY283150.1 coordinate 30,204,385, forward strand.
GTTAACGAGGACAGCAGTGGCTCTGCGAAGCGAACAGATAAACGAGCACAGGCCTTGTTGCGTGAATCTGAACGTGAGTTGAAAAATTCTTTAGCTACCGTAGCAAGTAGTGCAGTTATAGGCGGTTATAATCCACGTGTCAATAGTTTAAATGAAAACAGCAACGTTTACTGTCTGGAGGCTATGGATAAGTGTACTCCGCTCAACACAGAGGTTCAAATGCGCTATCAACAGCCGAAAGTTGTGGAATCATGTAATCGTTATATGAGCGTTTCATCACGTCCCATTGGATGTCGTTCTTCAGCTCCGCCACTAGCTTTTGCACATCAATACCAGATAGGGTTTCAGGCCTCACCAGGTTTTAAAATACGCAAAGAGTTCCATGAGACCTTTGCAAATTTAATTAAACTAGGCAGCGTTGATCGTCAAGATAATAAGGTAACGTAAAACTTACATTTTTTTATGGAAGGAATTTGTTTAAAGTTATTAATCTCTCAGATATCTCATGAAGAACATACTTGGCAGACTGAAGTAAAAGATTTGATTTGGTTGGAATTACAAGCCTGGCAGGCTGATCGTACGCCTGAACAGCAAGACAAATATTTGTTTGCAGCGCGAAAAGACGTTTCAGACTTATTGACACAAATTATTAATTATAAATTTCAACCACGCTATAGGCGTCAAGAAAGTGATCTCAGCATGGATAGTGGCTTGGGTTCTGATAGTAACGCCAGTTGTAAGTATTAATTGATTCAAAACATATACTCGATGAATATTAATTATCGTTCTATTGTGTAGCCCCTCAACCACAAAACAAAATTTGCAGTGGTTGCTTATCCCTGTACTGTAAAGACTGTGTGGAACAACAAGAGTTAGCCATGAAAGAGGTGGAAGAACTTCTAACACGCCTGGAAGCCGCCGAAGCTTTATATCCCTCTTCACAAGCAATGGGAGCTTTCCATCCCATCTATAAGAGTGCATCATTTGTGGGCCGCATTAAAACCATGTGCCTTTGGTATAACATTACAAAACAGGCCAAATTGAAATTAACCATATTGGGTAAAATATTGGCTCGCCTACAGGGTGATCGATTTTCATGGCCTGTTCAGACTTCATATACCGCTGCAACAGAAACAAGTAGTGGCAATTCAACAGCTTCTGGCTTGGATTATGATGATTCAGGCATGAATTCTATCGATTCAACAAAATCATCGGCTACTTCGCAAAGAAAATTGTCAGGTGCAAATAATGGTCAAAACACGACTCATCGAGTGCAATTTCTACTAAATGATGTGGCCCATATTCCAGGAGACACTACAAGCAGTAATGAGTAAGTAATATTGTATACAATACCTTCAATGTGTAATTTTAATAAAATATCATGAAATTTCTTTAATTTTGTTATTTTAATTCCTCATTCCAGCTCCTCTTCTACGGAAATTAGTCAAATATCGGAGAGTTTAAGTTGTAATCATTCTTCCTCTCCATTTCGCAAAACCTCCATGCACAACATTAACATATTTAGCGTAGAGCCATTAAATAATGGAAGCGGTACAAATCCTGAACAATCTTCAGCCTTATATCGTAAATTTATTGAAAATGTTTTAAAGTCCCGTGGCTTGGCTAAATCTTTGGCGTTTCTGCACAAACTACACAATGTAGTGATGTGTAAAGCCCAAATATCCTTGGAAAAACCTGGCACTGAAGACTATGATTTTGAGACTGAAAAAATCGAGGAGGATGTTCCACGTTTAGAACCCGATATTAGTCGGGAACAAGTTGAGGAGCTGAGACGTTATGGCTATTGGAGTGAGGAATACAAATCGATTAACTTGCCGACTTACATTCCCATATTTGTATTCCTGAGCGGTGTACCCTTACAATTTATGCATGAATTTCTACGCATGCGTTTGGAAACTCGACCACCAAAGCCTAATCCATTAAGTTTAGAGCAGCTTATGAAAGAATTAAGAGAAGGTTTAACATTAGCTTTAACACATCGCGAAAGATATCAGCGTCATATAACCACAGCGTTGGTAGAAAATGAAAAAGAACTGGAACGTTATATGACAATTTTAAATCACTATGATGCTACCGTACGAAAAGTGTTTGAACTGTATTTAGATTACATTGATCAATTGGTTTTGGTGGCATGTCAAGAATCAAATCAAAAATCTGCCTTGGAAAAGGAGTGGATGTTTACAAAACTCATTTCCCCAATGATTATCGGCACGCATACACTGGCAGCCAAAAAATTCTGCACCATTATACGTAATCTACTTAAAGGTATATCTGAACGTTTGGTTAACAGATCTCACGAGTTGGATATACAGATTGATGGCACACAACAAAACCTAGAAACCGAATTGAAATGGCAGGTCTTGACCATATGCCGTGAAACGCAATCACTGTTTACTGTTGAAAGAGAATGTTCAGTAAAAGTATTGTTTTTTGCTAAAACCTTTTGCCGTGACGTTGAATCGGCCGATTTTCATCGGGAACATTATGTACACGATGTAGATGCCGGTCATCCGGAAGACTTTGTATGTGGTGAAATCAAAGATTCTTTCAAATTGCTACAACGAGATGTTCTAGATGTTCGTAACAAATTAATAAAAATTATAGAAAGAGTTCAGGATAGATGTTCGCCTGTGTGCGTTATGGACTTGGACGTAAGTTAAAGTTATTTACTAAATTTAGTATTTAAAAACACTAGTGAATGTAGCGATGCTAATTCATTAGTGTTTCTATTTCAATTAAAAATTTTTGTTCCGAAATTAATACAATTAAAATTTACAGGAACAAGATCGCCAGGCAGTATTATCGCGCACTCGAGAAATTCTACATCAGGGTTATAAGTTTGGTTTCGAATATCATAAAGATGTTATACGCCTATTCGAACATCGTATAATGGACAATAAAAATATAGATCTCGAAACAGATTTAGCATTGGGAATAATACGATTTGCAAAAATGTGGATGCAATTTGTGACAGAACGATGTGAACGTGGCCGAGGCATGCGTCCCAGATGGGCGTCGCAAGGTTTAGAATTTTTAATTTTAGCTTGTGATCCTTTAATAACCAGACATTTGGATGAAGCAGAGTTTGAGAATCTTAAAAAGAAAATGGACCATTGTATATCCCATGTGATTGGCATTACATCGGAACCGGAGAAAGTGGCACGTAAAAAGGCTTCACCGAGAACACGGAAAACTTCATCACCGGCCACTAGTCGCTCGCGCACTCCTACAAGATCACCCATGTCTGCTGGCATAATAGTCAATCAAATGGGCCTCCAATCACCTCAATATAATAAATTCCTTCACCCTCAGTTTAGTCATAAAGAAGAATTGTTGCAACGTACAGAATCTGTCGACTCAACTGATTCGTCTGTGGGTGTGAGTGTTCCGAACACACCAGCTGAAGATTTACGTTTAATAGTACCATCTATGAGTAACAAATCATCATCACCTTTAGCCACACCCTCGCCACAAGACTCCCAACTTAGTGGACACACAGTATCCACCGATGCTTCACTGGCTTTAAGACAAATACGGATACGCGATGCGGTTAATCGATTAGACATGGATTTGGATGAACGTCTAAAAGAGCGTAACCTAATAGGTCATATTAAGGCTTTGAATACCTGTGATAAAGTGCAAATACGAGCACGCAGTGTTAATTTCCGCTGGCATCGTGGCATTAAAATTGGCCAGGGACGTTTTGGCAAAGTTTATACAGCCGTAAACAACAGTACAGGCGAACTAATGGCCATGAAGGAAATTGCTATACATCCCGGCGAGACGAGAGTCATAAAAAATGTTGCCGAAGAATTGAAAATATTGGAAGGTATCAAACATGAAAATTTAGTACGGTATTATGGCATTGAGGTACACCGCGAGGAATTGCTCATTTTTATGGAACTCTGTTCTGAAGGCACACTAGAATCTTTAGTCGAATTGACGGGTGGTTTGCCTGAAGGTTTGACAAGACGCTTTACCGCCCAACTATTATCGGGCGCAGCTGAACTACATAAGCATGGTATTGTTCATAGAGATATAAAAACAGCGAATATATTTTTAGTAGCAGGTGGCAACAGTTTAAAATTGGGTGATTTCGGTTCAGCAGTTAAAATTCAAGCACACACAACAGTACCGGGCGAATTGCAAGGTTATGTGGGTACACAAGGTTAGCATGAAATATGAATTTTCTTTGTCTTTGGTGAACATATTCTCAATATTTCGTAAAAAACATTATTTTTAGCTTATATGGCTCCTGAAGTCTTTACAAAAACTAACAGCGATGGTCATGGTAGAGCAGCTGATATTTGGTCTGTTGGCTGTGTTGTGGTCGAAATGGCCTCAGGAAAGGTAAATAAGGATTTTATTTCCCCCTTAATGCTGCGTAGACTATAATTTTTCATATTTTTGTTTTTAGCGTCCTTGGGCACAATTCGATTCTAATTTCCAAATTATGTTTAAAGTTGGCATGGGTGAAAAACCTGAAGCTCCAGAAACTCTATCTCAAGAAGGTCATGATTTTATAGACCATTGTCTACAACATGATCCCAAAGATCGTTTAACGGCTTTGGAATTGTTGGAACATCATTTCTGTAAAGTAAGTAAAATGTTATAGAAAAATTTGGTAATTTCTTGGATAAAATAAAATGAAATAATTCCTTCTCTTTATTTTTAGTATGGCCGTGATGAAGACTTTAATACGGAACAGTTGGCCGAACAAGGCCGTCTTTCATTTAGGCGTAATATTAAAGCGAAATAAAAAAAGAGTTTCGATGTACTGAAAGATTACTAAAATGTACGACAGGCCTTAATGGAAAAGCATTTTAATAATTTTTTTTGTTTAAATACCTCGTACAATGTAGTAGTTTTGTTTTTTATAAAAAACTTAAAGATCATTACAAAAATTATTACTTGTTTTATGCATTGCATTGTACTTAAAAATTAGTTGTAAGTTTTTGTTTTCATTATTTTGGTAATTTTCTACCAATAGAATAATAATTATTCGTTCTTTAAAAAAAAGTAGAGGATGTGAATTTGACGGTTCATGAAAAAAACTGTTTTAATTTTTAAGTAAATCTTAATATTTCTTTACTTTTTTTTTGCTTATCAGTACCATGTATAATTTGTCCCTTTCAATGTATATGGATGGATGGTATAGTTATGTTTGTGTCTGTATTTAGGTTTGTTGTATTTTATGTTTCGTATTATAATATCAACTAAAGTTAAATTTTATTAACAATTTTATTTATTTCTTTAAGTATTGACAACAATACTATAAAATGCAATCTTTCTAAAAAAAACTAAAACAAAGTTTTAAACAACTATTTTTTATATCGCTTTAAATTTTTCGACACGAACAAAATTATTTTGCTATCAACACTTAAATAATTATAAAATGCTGTAGTTTATCACATCTATAGGCATTAAATGAAAATAAGTAGATACATAGTTTATATTTTTAGTCACATAAAGCAAATATATATACAATATATTATAAATATATATAGAAAATATACATACATACATATGTTCTTTCAATTCAGAAATCTGTTTAGAGACCTCAATAAAAGACAATAAAGAAATTTAAGAAATTTGTTGATTTATTGTGGAATTTAAGATAGTTCCTTTGGACTTAAAAAACACTACTTCTCCTTCAGAGATCTATTTAGCAACATTAAAATAATAAAAAAAAGACATGCCTTTATTATTCGTACAAATTATTGCTTAAATGTTGAGAGAATATTGCATTTCATATGGAGCTGGCAAACAAAACTAGACATGTCCATCGTAAATGATTATTTCTTTCATTTTATTTTCGTGTTCTTCAAGTACACCTCTATGAAGCCACGAAATATTTATATTTAAAACCAGTGCAATCTACTTTAAAATAATAACGAAAACTAACTTCTCGAACAAAACCAGACATTTGAAAGAAAAAAACGGACTGTAATAGAACTTTCGTTAAATTTAAATTTAAATTTAAAATGCTAAATTTGCTAGCTTTTTAGGACTTGAAATAAAATCGTATATTTCTCATACAGTCAAAGAAAAAAAATCAACACACCGCTGTATATAGACGTTTTTTCTTTGGCTGTATATTCATGTGATAAAAAAAATGTAAATTATTGTGCTTCAATGTAAACAATGGAAAAACAATATTTAAAGTGGGGATGGCGACATAATAATTTGACATTGTTTTTTCGAAAACGATTATCGGAAAGTTTTGAATGTATTATCTGTTCTTTATTAAAACAATGGATATGTTAAGGTTAGCATTACTAATATGGCAAAATTTCAATTACGACATTCACTAAGACGTTTGATGAAATCACTTGGTAGCATTAGACACTCTCCAACTGAAAAACTATGTACATAGACAATGGTGAGTAATTTTACAATCTTTTAATTTAAATTGCAAAACGTTTCGCAAAATGTAATTCGATATTGTCGATTAGTCTTGAAATGGTTGTCATTTAGATGAGTAAGAATTTAAGTATTTTTTCTTAAGAAAACTACATTATAACTACGATAACTCAACTTATTTAGATAACTCATTATTGAAATCCGCCCCTTAACTCAAATTAACTGTTTTTTTTTCTCATTTAAATAATATTTTCTGGGGCATTTTTATCATTTAATAAATATGTGATAAAAAATTATATAAAACCTAATTAAATTAATACTGATAATTGGTCATTCGCAAATATATGTAAATAACTCTATATACTATACGGATATTACGCATATTCTTTGGCTAACAGCATTATAGATTATATACAGCAAAAAAAGAAACTTTTTTACAATCAAATTTCTAGAAATATTCTTATGAAGAATTAGATATGAAATTTAAAATTGGATGACAATTAGAATTGTTTTTTCAATATTCCGCTCAGAGCCTTTTATAGAAACGGTTTCCAATTATTATCATTTTTGCTGGTAACGGCGAAGTCAAGATAAACAAATTTTTCTGATAACATTGAAAGTATACATAGTTATTGACCGTAAACTGAGATTCAAATCGTCCCTACTTATCGACATCATATGCTTCAAGAGACCGGAGCCATATTGATTGATTCCCGTTCAATTGCGCTAAAGGCAGCAGTAATATTTCGTTTGGTACGCTCTGTGATATCAATGTTGTCAGCATACGAAAGCAATTGGACACTTGTGGAAAATAATGCCATTGCGATGTCCTTCCACCTTCCGCAGAACGCTTTCCATGACATGTTGATGAGATCGCCTTGTCTGAAGCTTCGCGCTAACAGCTAACAGCTTTGTAGAAATACCGACCTCGGCAAAAACACGCTTTCTTATTGAGCTATATACCAAGTTCATATAAAAAGAAATATGAAAAACAAAAATCAAATCTTGTGTCTTTTAATCTGGAAAAAGTTTTTTAGAACTAAGATGGTGACGCAGTCCTTATATTTATAAGACTCTAATCAAGGTTCAGAGACTAATCTGGATTGCCATAAGAAGAGTACAAAAAAGCTTCAATTAACATCTCTGAATGTCAATATTAATTGAAAATATCTTGGCCAAATGTATTCACAGAGGTAGAAGAGCAAATCATTTTTGTATTTTATTTTTTTTTATTTTTGTTCTATGTTCATATAAGAGATGACTAGATTGAGTCAAATTTCAATCACCACTAATGTCTACATACAAAGACAGTTCCGATGTATGATATTGTGTACGCAATACACAAAGCATCTCATGTCATCCTTTCTGATGGGGTTAGTAGAAAGAAGCCTGTTAAATTTTAAAATCCGTAAACCATAGTGATGGACCTGATAGGAATGTAGACAAATACCATTTATTATTTATTGAATATTTCTCTTGTGTTAGAGAGTATTTCTCTGTTTAGCTCATTATTTTTCCTACTTTTAGTTACAGATGTGGCTGAAAGATCCTAAAATAATAACGATTCAAAAAAAATTTTGTTTTCCAATTTCAGAGCCTATTGTTAGTTTGAAAAGTATTAAATTATCATAAAAAGGATAATCGAGAAAACCTGCCTAAAATAAAATATTAAATTCGTTGTTTGAAATTTTGAAATGCAATTGTTTATTTAGGCAAATAATTTAAGAAATCTTTTATTTTTTTGGCATTTTATAATGACTTCTTTGTTGGGTATAAATTAGTAACAGTGGTAATTTCAGCTCCAGGTGGTGCTGTAGTTTGTATTGGTGGTCCGTCATATGGTGTAGTTATTTCACCTGTACCATAACCGGGTGTAGGTGGTGCTGTAGGTACTGTGAAAGGTGCAGCCATAGTTAAAGTACCCATAAATAACCACATCAAGCATAGGCTTAGAATTAAATGCAAGACTACAAAAATAAAAAAATAAATAAATTATTTTTATTAGACGACATCCATTAAGAATATCGTTTTCTTTGGCACTTACACTTCATATTTGAAAGTGAATCGTTTTCTTTCGTTTTTCCAAGCGGTTAGTTTTCGACAATGTTAGCAAATTACTGCATAAATTATCACAATTTTGTTTAGCTTTTATAGGAAGTTCTTTAAACGGCCTTATTAACAATAAATAGTTAAAATAGATAAAAAAAATATTATTATCTTATATTTATGAGAGTATTGTTATTGTATTATGTACGGTCAGTCATTTTAATTTTTATAATGAAATGAATTGATTTCCAAATTTCTTGGAAGTCAGTTTTTTAATTAAAAATTATTTTCTTGTAAGACAGAGACTGTTGTGATAAGTATTAAAAGGTAGATAATACGTCTTTGGAAAGTACAATTATTTCGGATATCAATTAGCAATGCATTGCATTAGATTGTAAAGGAAATATCGGTATAGACAACGTATGTATGTATAATTTTGTTTTTGGCAATATGCAAAATGTGGTTGTGTTACTTACTTACTGACTGATTTATTAATGCCCAGTCCAAACGTATGAATCATCGGATAAGGGTCTATGAACTTGTTAAGAAAGAAATCTAATGTTTACGATATTGGACTTTCTTTATATAGGACCTATAGCGACAATTATAGTGGGAAATAAAGCGGAAATTACAGCGGCAATTACCGTGACAACAGCGCGAATTACGGAATTAGAATTACTACGCGAATTGCAGCGGCAATTGCAACCAAAATATATAACTACAAATACTGCAGCAACATTGGCAACAGTGGCAACAACTGCAGCAATTAGAGTTGGAAGTGCCAGTGTGCAGGAAGCTAACTTTAATAGAATTGGCCAATTTGATGCCGAGCGACCAATTTTCAAAAATGCTGTACACTTTTATTGATTACCGCCTCTCTCCGTCTATCGGGCGGGTGTAGGTAGCAACACAACGACAATTACAACAAAACAACAACACCTCTCCCTCCCCCTTTTTTTTTCTCTTGGTAATTTCTCCTTTTCCCCCTTATCTCACGACTCCTACCAAAAGGACCACTACCCCACAACACCACCAAACCACTAACAAACACATCCCAACAACACGCACACCACACGCCATAAATCCCCATTGAAATAAACAGGGGCTTAATTTTTACTTATATAAACCGGAAACGGAAAAAGAATGTGCGAATTAGTTTATGTTTGAAATAAGCGACCGTTTGTTTTTTCGAATTTTTCCAACCACCAGTGCTGCCAGGAAGAAAAAATGTTGGTACTCAACTGCATAAGTGTTGCCAGGAACGAAAAATATTTTAAAAAACTCACTGATGATGACCAGTGTTGCAAAACTGAAATTTTTAAATGATACTAAACATAACTGAAAAAGTACTTTTTTGCATCAAATAGTACTTTTGTAAAAAAATATATACATAATTGGATTATAACGCTTCAATCAGGATTACGACCTAACTTCTCTTATTTTGTATGTGTTACTTCTGTACATGAGTGGCAGGACCTACAGTTTATAGTCGATTCCGAACGACAGATTTTTGAGAAACTTTATAGTGGCAATTTTATTTCCTCCCAGAGTTTTTGGAGGAAAGTCTCCGGAGAAATATTTTTTCATATTTCGTTTTATCTGCCATTGGGTTTGATCACCTAGTACTAGACTGTTTATTTGTATTTAACAGGACAAAAGCAGCTGATTCGGAACGGGGCTTTTACGTGCCCCGTTAGTCACGTAATGTTTGAAGAGTTTGAAAACGAGCTTAAGATCCGTGGACGTTTGGCTAACCTAGGGTCCTAATTCTTTAGGAATAATAATAAAATAGAACTGAAAACGTAGCGGGTGTACTGCGGTATTTTTGAAATTGAAAAGTACTGAAATAAGTACAAAAGTACTGAATTTGTCAACACTGATATAAATCGAAGATGAAAAAAGAATGTGCGAATTCAACGAACAAAAAAGAATTTTTCTAACTAACAACACTAGAGTGTTGCCAGGAAGAAAAGTATGTTTGTAACCGAAAGTTGCAATCAAAAAAATAATTCACTAAAATAGGGAAAAATATATAAATATTTAAATTCAAAAGTTTTTTACCAATTAATTTAAATTACATTTTTTGAGAACAAAACGAAAAGTATCAAGACCAAATCTCGACTGTCTATACCCTAGTTTTGGTTAGAAATAACCAACAATGGCAGCACTGGTAGTAAAGTTGTTCTGGAAAACTTTTACATAATTAATGCAAAGAAGTATTGTCTGCTCTTAATATAAAGTATTTGACACAATAAATTCACAGACCGTGTGGCCTAATGGATAAGGCGTCGGACTTCGGATCCGAAGATTGCAGGTTCGAGTCCTGTCACGGTCGAAGCTCAACAGCCCTTTTTTGTTTGAAATTGAATGAATTATTTTTTATTTTTTTAAAGAATTTTTTTTTTTTTTAATTTTTAACATTTAATTTTAAAATGGAGTCAATTATACTTAATTATTAATTTTCTTACAAATGATTCTAATTTTGCTAAAGTAATGGCTATTTGAGTATATTCTGTTAGTGAAATTCTAACTAACAATGGATGAGTCATAATAATCTAATCCAAAACGTTTTTAAGTCATCGTTTACTTGAACATAAAGAATAGTTCTAAATCCAAAGCTACGCAACTGACCGTGTGGCCTAATGGATAAGGCGTCGGACTTCGGATCCGAAGATTGCAGGTTCGAGTCCTGTCACGGTCGCAGAGCTTACAAGCTTTTTTGTATTATAGAAATCGTAGTTGGGTTATACGGTTACAGTCCCATGTAAAATTGGCCTCGGAAATAAGATGAAAAAAAATGGAACGCTGCAAAGTTCTTAACTTCCGAGCAGAGCTTTTCTCATTTAGGAATAAAACAAAGTTTCCATATGTATTGTAGAGTATAAGTGTATATTCTTCTGTAAATGTGGGTGCGCATGGGAATTGCGTCAAATAATAATCTCCGTATTGGCAACTTGTTTGCCTGTCGATCTCTTATGTCCCTTAGTTATGAACTGGCCTTCCTATTCACGGATACTAACTTATTGCAGTTGGGGCTAAGGTTCTAATGTTTTCGCAATAAGTGTTCAATACAGCTCCCTTCATTCATATGAGCTCCGATTTCCCGGAATGCTTATTTGGAGGCTGTGACGGACATGTAAATTGTTCTTCAGAAGAGTATGGCAATTATGAAACACTGAACAAATGACTACATATGGATGTATAAAAATATAATATTTATTAAAAAAATTTAAAATAAAATTTTATCAAAAAAATGTGGAACGCTTCACGATTTTGCGTGTCATCCTTGCGCAGGGGCCATGCTAATCTTCTCTGTATCGTTCCAATTTTAGTATATGTTCTGCCGAAGCAAGAACGAATGTTCAATATTTTATTTTCTACTTGTAGTTACATTTTTTAAAAACAGCATGTGGGAATTATAATACAAGCAAAGTTAATAAAGTGTGTTAAATGAACAAATTTTTTGCTGCCTATATAAAACTGTTGCACACATAACAACAACATTGTAATGGTTTTCTCTACTATACTAATTGGGGGATTGTTTTTGTTTTCGAAATTCAATGTTCGTGGTTCAAATCTCAGTGGGGAGATATTTAATTATTTATGTGAAACTGAAATTTATTTTTTTTCATATTTTTTATTTTACATAAATAAAGCGGTTGCAGTAAATAGTGTAACTAACGAAAACAATTCATTTCTGTCACCTTTTTCCACCATTACGGTACCAAACAATGATTTATTACTTACCCACCAATTAACATATGGAATAATTAAAATTTCTACTTATTTTTTATTAACCAGTGTTTGTTTAAACATATTTATTTTTAAAATATACAATAACTAACATACAATAATAGAACATTTGAATATTTTAACGAAATGATAATTTAACAATTTTCTCTTTTGAATTATACTACAATATGTATATAATTTATAATAATAATCATAACATACGTGTGTATTATGTATCTTGCCCTATATTCTTGACTAAATTTATATATTTTTAATTGATAGATAACACAGCAAAGAAAATTAGTTTAATTAATAAATATAACAAAACTTTTAAAGTTTTTTTTTAATTTTTTTTTGTTTAAATCATATTCGTTAAAATGCACAATAAACTACCCAACAACAATGAACACAGTTTAAGTATATTTTTTTTTCTTGCTTTGGAAATAATTTTTAAGCATTTTTTTTAATGCAAAGATTAAAACACAGCAACATTATTAAATATATATACTATATACCTACGGTACATTTAAAATTTAATTAAAACATCATTTTCGTTAACAATTTTTTCTAATACAATACACAATATGTATATGCTATAACATAACATTTTTATTGTTATTATTTATATAATATGTATATATATTTTTTATTTTTAGTAATATTTTATATAAACTCAATAATTAATTACATTATATGTATATAATTTGTTTTTTTATATTGTAAATATAGTAGTCTGTTTATCTTATTATATAAATATGTATATTGGTTTTGGTTTCCTTAAATGTATGAGTATGGGAGTGTTCATGTGTGTGTATTTATATACCAGTGTATATATTCCGTTTGTTTATATTAACCATAAGTCTAAATTACTAAATCAAAAAAAATTACTCTTTACTAAATAAAACTAAATAAATGGCAACACTGAGTTATTATTAATATTGCCTATGGGATGTTGCCATTTATAAATAATAAAAAAGTGTAATACTGCCATAATACCTACAATGTGTTCTTGTGTTATATTTGGCCATAATCAGAAATATGACCGTGTGGCCTAATGGATAAGGCGTCGGACTTCGGATCCGAAGATTGCAGGTTCGAGTCCTGTCACGGTCGCAAAAATATTTCTTTTTTGTAATTTTTAAATTTTATAATTCGATACCTTTTCTGTCGTTGTCTTTTAAATAGACTTTTTACCTAACAAGCCGCAGCTCTAATTGGATTGTTAGAAATTTGAATTTTATACTGAATCTTGTTCTGTTTATTTTCTGAAGATCACATAAGAATTGCTTGTTAGCAAAATTGTCAGTTTTAGAGAGTATAAAAGGGAATACATTGGTAACGTTGACCCATCATAAGAGAAAAAGGGGTACGTTTTTAATTGTCGTATATGTATATCAAACGAAAGTGGAGTCATTCTTACAGACATAACTGGTCATTACAAGCCTTCAGCCAAGATTACGATATAGCTTCTCACACCACTTATGTTGTGTGTGTTAATTTTATACATGAGTGGGGGGTTGGACCTACAGTTTAAAGTCGACTCCGAATTAAAGATTTTTGAAAAACATTTTCAGGGCAATTTTATTTTACTTTCAGAGTTTTTGCCAGAAATATGCTGAGAGGAATTCGCCGAAGAAATATTGGTTCATATTTTGTTTGGAGATGTCTGACCTGGGATTTAAGCCTTGACCTTACGTCTAATAAGCCAACACACTACCTACCTACTCGACTACAGCGACTAGACTAAGTTTAATACCATGGGCAAAAACTCATTGAAAAACCTGCTAATGTCTAAATTGACACTGTCAAGGCCCATAGCACAATTGGGCATGGAGGGAGCTAATGCTCTACACAATAAATGAATCTAAAGAAAAAAGCAAATAAAACCAGCTGGCAGATATAAAACTATGCGGCGATGTACGGCAAACGTTAAAAGTTGTTCAACTTTGATCGTTGCTTTAACGGTAACATTGCTCTCTTGAGCATTGCGTTACTTGGTGAACTCAGTTCTCAGATAGAGAATGAATTTGATTTAAAAAAATTGTATTCACATACCATTCCCTCTGAACTCGGCATTCAACTGGATTGACTTTAAACTAGTAAATGTCGTATAGATGTAAAATTAGCACGAATTAAATTGAAAGTTTTTGAAATATATTGGCTTATAAGTAGAAATTTCCGACGGAGCTTCGATTTTAAGCTTTTACTGCTTTATTCGCTTTGAAAATTAAGTAGGTGTTCACACTATACATGGAGAGAGCTACTGCTCTAAAACATATTGCAAAAAATACTGGGCTGTTATCCTATTTCAGTCCACTGACTCGTAACAACTTGCATTATCCTAACCATATTAGCTTAGAAAAGAGAGACATTGCATAATACCAACAACAACTAAAGCTGAAGTTATTACTGATCGGGTGTTAACAACATTTTCTTAAAAATTCATCATATCGACGCCTCCGTTCTATAACTTTCTAAGTCGAAAAAGTGTGTTTTGAGTTATGAGCTCTCAAAGTTTTCACGCGCTATACGACTTTATGTGTATTCTAAGTAGATTTTTCCCTATATCTTCGGAACGGATCGGCGCATCTTAACCAAATTTTGACACTATTTAAGATAGAGAACGTAGAATTTAAAAATGCAAGAACATTAAAAACGTTCTAAGTACACTTAGAACGTTATAGAATAGAGGCGTCGACATATTGTATTGAAGATTTAATAATTCATGGATGAGAAAACAAAATGTGAATAAGGAAACAAATGAATATTAGCCAGGAGAACTGTGTTGGTTGTTAATTTAATTAATATTTTTGTTCTTTGTTTGAAAATCATTTTCATTTCATGTTTATTATTAATATCCCATCTTGAAAATATAGCTGCTAATAAAACTCTTTAGAAACGCTTTAATTGTGGTGTCATAAATTATTTAGGTACTCAATAAGTACAAATAAATGAAAGTTTATCATAAAATTTTAATTGTTCGGCTTATCGAGACTAAATGGTAATATATTTTTAAACGTCTAATAAAAGTTTTAACGATTAGACAATAATCGTGCTGTCTACAGCACTTAACCCTTATGTGACTGAGAAAATCAGTTAACTTTTTAAGATTTTGAATGTGGTTTCTTTTTCATTGATGAAGATCTCACATACTTCTATATTAGCATCTATGAGTTAATATTGTTAGGTGTGTTGTCCAAAGTTATAATTTAAAGGTTTTTATTTAATGCGCATAAGGGTTAAATGGTATGACGAATTTTTTTTAAAGTTTTATACAAGTCCAAAGATGAATAATGATGAAATGCATTATCTACCGTCTGTGGGCCCGTCTCAATAGTGATAAGTAATTGGTTAGACTAATGGTTTTTCGACAGACTAGTCGCTATATTTTACGTATATACGTACATTCCGAAGCAATTGTTCAATTTTGTACTCAATTAAAAAAAATACATTTTTTCTTCACAGTTCTTAAGACATATCTTAATCATTGTTTTTTATAATTCTTGACTTTTTTAAAAAGTAAGTCCAAAAAATGTCGAATCATTGATTCCGAATGACTTTGCAAATTTCCTTGGGTTTTAGTGCACTTCAAACACAGAATTGCGTCACAGACAACTCCAAACGAGCTAATTTGTTATTTTAATTTTTATTTACATGAATAACTCATGTAGTTTTTATTTAAGCATTTATTTCGTATACAGAAAGTTTGACGAAGAGGTTTATTGAGGTTAGGTTAGGTTAGGTTTGAGAACTTGTACTTGTCATTGGGAGAAGCACTATACTCAGAGCTCAAAATGACCCATTGACCCATGACTTCTATAATTTGACGGACATTCTTTGACAATACGTAATAATTTAATAGAATATATTCTTATAATTTCTGGTTATTGAAAATTATGCCAGAAATATTACAATTTCTCACATGCCTGCCATACATGTGTTTGAGTTCGTCTCAAATGACTTGCTTTAGATAAGCAGTTAGCCTCTGTTTCTTTAAAAAAAAGAAGCAGAAGCAAAAAAAATTTAGAATATGTAAAAAATTTTAATTAAACAGTTGTATAACGTTGGTCTCATGTAGAGAGGCCCTAACTCACATTTTTTTCGAAACTGATTTTTTTGTGATTCCAATGTGTATTTGTGTTAAATGCATTGGAATCACAAAAAAATCAATTTCGAAAAAAGTGTGAGTTAGGGCCTTTCTACATGGGACCAACGATATACTTTTTTCTTATACTAAAAACAAATTAAAATTTTTAAAAATTTCTAAGAATTAGATAAAGTACACAACTAATAATTAAAATATTTGAAAAGATAATCGAACACGTTTTAATTTGTTTTTAAACATTTAGCACATTTTTTTTATCTTTTAGATAAGTAAAGTTGTACATAACGCCTTTAAAGTACATTTAATAAATATTTTTTATTTAATTTCTTTTTTGTTTAATTTGAAAAACAAGTTCATTTTGGTTGACTTATAGTGTACGTTTCTATAAGTCCATAGGAACCAATCAAAATTGAATGCGATAATTATGAATGAGATTCTTTTTTAATAAAATCAATACTTTTGACAACAGAAGTTATAGTACGTTTATTACACAGAACTACTCCGCGTGGTAGACTGAATTTAATTTAAAAAATTTGAACATTTTCTCTTGGTGTAATATGGAAACTTTTTCCTTTTACTTTTGAGAAATCTACATGAAATATATGCGCCAAATCGGTGGTGATTATTATGCACAATCATTTAATCAATTAACCTTTCCCCAATAGAGCAGGCCTCTCTTGATTATGTGCGTAGTCATTGCGATGGTTAATTTTGAAAAAAGATTTTTTATTAACATTTTCCTTTGCTTCCTTATGTTGGTAAAACAATGAGGAAACTCTTTTTGGAATGACTAAATTCAAAAAATAATAGAAAAAGTATCCAAAATTAGGTTATACACTCTTTGTCCAATTGTTAAAAAAAGTACCAAACATACATACATATGTACGAAATTCTTTGATTAGATTAACATTTATTTTCACTTCACTTTTGAAGATTTTTCGATACAGTTTTTACTAATCTTTGCCTCTCTAAAGTAATCGGTCAGCCTATTACGTTAATCTATTACATGTTAAAAACGATTAAATTAAATTTATTCTATATGTATGTAAATCGGTGTACTATAGTATAAGAAACAAAAATCTATTGTTTATTTTGCTTTTCAGCATTCTTTAAAGAATACTTAATTGGATTATATTTGAAAAATATCCATTTATTTGGGACATGATTTCACCGTCTGAGTTGTATCTCTTTCCGTTGGACTATTTCTTTAGGTTTGTGGACAATAATAAGGCGGGTGAGGGAGGAATACCGAGTTTAATTCTTACCATTTTATCTTCAAATCATGAGTCAGAAACAAACTAATAGGTATAGCTTGTTTAAATTTTGATAGCAGGTAATCAAAAAAAATCATTGACTTATTGACCAATCTCTGCGTCAAAGAGGACCCAAGTGTGCTATCCGAAAAGCAACCTGATTTTATTTTTTTTCCTTTGGATTGTAAGCAAACTTCAACTAGAATACATATTTACATATATTTATCATTTTTAAAAGCTTATTTCCATTAAAATATAGTAGAGACTGTAAGCTCGTAAAAGCGGAAATTTCTCAGAAAGATTTCTGTAGTCAACCTTAGGAACTTTAGCATTAAATTTTCTATTTTGGAGGAGCATATTCTTAGAAGCTTCATAAGTCGTAAAGTACACCGTACATTTCTGAAATTTTGTATTTAAATTGTTTATGTATAGAAACCAACTGATTTCTAGAATATTACATCCCATCTTTTTTTTATCTAAGTTGTTGTTATCCCTTAAAGATTTTGTGATTTTTGCTGAAGTTTATAAATTATTTTTTAAATAGTTTTTCAAGTACTGTCGTAAAACTTGATTTTCACAATTAAGAGCTATGTATGTTTGATTAATACTGTCAACATTTTTGTTCGATTAACATTAATACTATGACTTTCGTTTTAATATTAAATTTTTATTTTTAAATATTATCACACTGTTAGTCATATTGAACTTTGTTTGTTAATAATAAACTGCCTACAACCGCCACTTTGTTGGTAGGCAATAGACTGCCAAATAAACAAAATATTATTTCGAATTTTTCCAAAAACCAAAAAAAAAAATAAAAAAAAAAAATATAAATTTTGTGATGAAAACAATTCTTCAGTTGGGGCAATAATAATTAATAATTTCCTAAAATTGTATGTTTAGTAATATAGTTGTTTTTTTTATTTAAAAGAAAAAATACCTTTCAGAACATATATGTATGTATGTGAAGAATATAAATTTTTTTTTATAACCTATTGTTATTGTTGTTATCATTATCATTATCAATATGTTTTGTTTTGTTTTTTGTGTTTCCGCTTTTTATAATGAAAAGAAAAAACGTTTGAAGTGCAAAAAAAAATATTTGATATGGTATCCAGAGTGATATTTTAGCCATTAATTTTGTTATACTAGAACAAATATTTGCTATTTCATAAGAAACTTATTTCAGAAACACTATTTCAATTACGATTAGAAGAAGAACACAAAAAAAATATTAAGTAAGGAAAATGATTTATAGGAACTATTTTATTGGCATGTTTCATTAAAGGTGTGTCTTAAAAATATACTGAAAAACGAACAACAAAACATATTTTAAAGTATTGCCAAGGTATTAAACATTTAATTAAAAACATGTACAATTAATTTTCTATGTATACTTTAATTTTGTCTAATACCAAATAGTATATGACCGGGAATATTATTGAATAGTATACAGAACTTATAAGAAATACTCGATGGCTGTTAATATCAAACGAATGCTGTATTTTTTTTAATTAAAGACGAATTGTTAATACTTTTGCCCAATATTATGTTGTGTAGCAAATTCTATAAATGTATCGGGTGGGCCAACTATCGGTTTAAATTTGAAGCAATGGTTATTTCGTATGAATTATCTGCACAGGACGTAATGAATCGATTTATGCTTGATGAACTTTTGGATTTATTGGAAATTTGGGCAAACGAGAAACGTTCGATTTTGCCAAAAAAAAATCATCTTTTCGGATGAAGCCGATTTTCATGTTTGTGGGTACGTTAATAAGCAAAATTACTGTATTTGGAGCTCAGAAAGTCCATACGTGTCTTACTGTTTGGACCATTGGCCTATATTTCTTTGAAAATGAGAATGACGCAACCATTGCTGTCAATGGAGATACCTATCGCACCAAGAGAACCGATTTTTATGTACCCACTCTTCATGGTATTAATGTGAACGAAGTTTGGTTTAATGGGATGGTGCAACTTGCCACACATATCATGCTACAATCGATTTATTGTGTCAAACGTTGATGGCCATTTAATTAGCCAAAAGGTTGATGTTAATTGGGCGCCAAGAAACTGCGATTTGATACGGTTGGATTATTTTCTGTAGGGTGCCGTTAAAGAAAAGTGTTATGGCGACAAACCAGAGACAATTGAGCCTTTAAAGGACAAAAAATCGTGATGCCATTGCCGAGATACGATCGATTGAGGCACTGTGAGACCATCTGTGGCAACCCTATGAATGAAATAATATTCTATTTCTAACCGGAACAATTATACTTCACAACAAAAAAATAAATTTGGCAGAATTTTAAAGCGTTTTTGCTTTATTGCATTTTTAAATTTAAACTTTTAAATCACACATACGTGGAAAGGCTGTTTCCAGGATAGATAAGGATACTTGTAATACTTGTTAAGAAAATTAATGCACTTTTGAAGTATTTTTCGTTGTAGCAACTATAAAAGTAATGCTTGAGATGCAAAATTTCTTACAAATAATTCTGTATACTTTTCAATGACAATAGATTTTCAACTAAAAAAAAAACTATTCAACAAATTCACTTTATTTGTCACAAACAAACTTAAAAAAAGAAAGCAATTTCCATTCATAGAATTAGATTGATTAGTTTATCTATTATTATAATTATTATTTGCAATTGTTTTTAGTTTTTATTAATGAATATTGAATATTTCTAGTCTTTGTGATATTTGTTTGTTTGTTTTTTTTTTTAATACGGAATACTTTTATTTTTTCTGTGGTGTATAGGTAGTATATTGTAGCGGATGTATATGTATATATATAGATATAGATATGAGTGTATATAATTGATAATTTCCATTTATAATTGTTTTCTATAATAACATATAATATTTCTTTGTTTTTGTTTCTTGTTCGTTTTTTTTTTGTTTTTGGTTTTCACTATGTATGTAAATAATTTAACTAATTTGTTGTATAATTGTTCTAAAATTCTTAAGGTACATTTTATGATATGTATTGTATTGGTTTTGTTTTTTTCTCTTTTTTGTAATAGTTTTGTTTAATTTTCCCTTTAATTATTCATTTCGTTAACAATTTAATTTTGCAACAAGTCTCTCATGATATCAAGAGAATCTTGCAAGGATTTTGCATAGCGTGAAGCGCTTGTATCTTCACATGAGTAAAATGCTGAAACACAGAAGACAATTTCATCAGGATGTGGATTGTATGAACAACCATAACCTTTTGGCGTTACCGGTCCATAGCCCATAAAACTATCGGTGCTACAAGCCACCTATAGATTGAGCAGGTTATACACAAAGATTTTTTGTTTTGTTTCATTTTCGTTTTCATTCACTTACAAACTGTTTTTTTTTTAATTTTTTTTCTTTATTTGCACTTACACACAATTAAGATAAAAAGAGGTGCAAAAGGATATGTTTTTATTCAGTGCAGATTATGAGATTTGATTGCGTTTTAATACAAATGAGAAGAGATTTATTGCTTGTAAAAGAGTGCTTTTAAAAATTTGTGCTTTGTAAGGAGTGGGTGCTATAGTATACATATATGTTACGTTAAGTACTATTATAGTGAGAATATAAAAAGGAAAACGAGTAAAATATAAAATAATTTTAAAATTTTGGTGCGTAAAATCCTAGCCTTACTTCCATAATAAGTTTGATTACAACAATATAGTCCGTTTCAATTGACATCATTTTAGGTGAGCTCTAATTAAACATCATTTATTTTTTTGCTATTCAGTTTTTCTCAAGTTAAGAAGATTTGAAAGAAGACTAATGAGTCAAACGATATGCATATTTAAAATTTTTAATTCATGTCTGATGTCTCCAACATAACATTGTATAATTCCTTTGTATTTGCAAAGCTATTTCTCACTCCAAACCTTCAGACGGTGGTAGATGATATTGTGGCACATTACTGTAATTTGACGGATTATCAACGATTTTCTTGTAAATCTATTCCAAAAACTTCCGAGGTAGAATATTATATATTATAAGCCCCATGTGCCATCGGTACAAGCAATAAGATGTTGTGTCAAAAAACTGGACCACTGCTTCCGCGGTAGGATGTTCGTAACATAAGCCCCATGTGCCATTGGTACAAACAATTATTTTGCATGGTTTTATCAATTCAACAATTGCAGAATTATACTCACTACCATCGCCATGTATCATTTCATAAGCCATATTTATCTCATCATTCCATTTTACGATGTTTCATCAAAATATTTTACATAACTTCTGCGAAGATTAGTTAGTCGATGCCTTGAGGCAATCGTTGAGTCGAAAAGTTCGTTTCATGCGAATAGGCAAAGCTTTGTTTTTATCAGTTAATCCGTAAACCTGCTGTGACAGATTTGACATACCTATGGCCAAACTACGTAAAAGATTGAATGTCTTAACATCCCCTGTTTGAATTTTGTGAAGTCAATGATTTTGTTGCACTAGACCATAAAATATGCACCCGTCCAGCATTACATGACGAATTTTCGTTTCTTTGATTCGGGTAGCATTATAGAACAATGAAAACAATAAATTTGATAAACCCATTCGTTTACGTTAAAATCAGTTTTGAAATACATACGATTTCTCTTTCGTTAAATGATGTTTGATGAACATAACAACGGGAATACTGTATTTCGTCAATATCGCGATATGAAGACATGATGCACATAAGGTCACCAGTGTAGAATTGCAAGTTCTTAAAACATATCCATATTTTCTTTATTATCACGTTCAAGTTAATGGGATTC
The DNA here is from genome assembly GCA_958299815.1 of Sarcophaga carnaria. Classification (NCBI taxonomy): domain Eukaryota; kingdom Metazoa; phylum Arthropoda; class Insecta; order Diptera; family Sarcophagidae; genus Sarcophaga; species Sarcophaga carnaria. Next base: position 30,226,656 of record OY283150.1, read on the forward strand.
TTGAAAAATTATTTGAAGGTGAAAATTTACAAAGCCATTCCACAGAATATCCGTTCACAGTTGAGATGTTTCATACATTGCGTACAACAGAAGTACGCATCCTTCAGTGCATTTACTATAATTCCTACATTGAGTTTAGACGATATAGTGATTGGAATGTTATACTCTAACTAGCCTTCAGAGTGATTGTTTTTAAACGATAATGTAGACATCTGATTATAATAATATGTCATCATCGGACAGCTTTCGCAGTTCCTTATCCAGAAATAATGAAATTGATCCAGTCAGATTTTTAAACGGGTCCACATTAAAGCAATTGATAATTTCTTTATTATGCTTTAATTGCGAAGGCTTAGTCTGAGATGCATAAAAGTTATTAATGACAGACATGATAATACCTTTAAGAATGGTTAATGATGTATTCCGTGTCTCGGTGTATTAAACTGATGTATTTTGAGCTCTTTAGGGAGAGAACTTTATTACATTTGATTTCATGCAACATATCACCACAAATGTATGGACTTGTCCGCTCGAGAATACATTTATCCAAAATGACAGTGATGCCACATTTGAGTGTATTATATACCATCTGAATATATGGAAACTATTAAAGCACTTTGATTTTTTAAAGTATTAACATTTGGAAATCCTTGCTCTTATACAAGTCTTTTGTTACGGTAGCAGCCATGATATTATTTTTCTCTTTAGTTGTTTCGGCTCTATGTAGCATCTACTTTAAGTACTTAATTGATGACATAAAATGCTTCCAAAATACCAAAGTAATAATATATAGCTTATCAGTGCCATTAGTGCGCTTACATGCAATTCATTGTTATTGTTTTTTTTTTGTGCAACAAAAGGTGATGACAAAAAAATGAAAATATTGTCAAAAATGTACCTGACTGGTAGATAACAGGAAACACTGTGATATCTGATACGATTCATCGGTAAATAATTCATGTAGATCGCCGGTAACCTCGCGACTAGCCTCTCGTAGTCCAAGCAAAGGAATATCAATGCCATTGCCCAAGATATTTTGGACCATAACTTCAGTTTGGCGGGCCACAGCACAACGGAATAATTCACGTAAATGATCTTTCTGTTTTATTTAAATTAAATCAAAAAGAATAATAAATAAATAAATTAATGTGTTTAATATTGTTTAACTTACACTGTATATGCTGAATTTAACTTTTCGCGGATCTTCTTCTTCTTCGCGATCACTTTCCAAACCTACATTGGCCCCCTCATCCTGGCACATGGCTTTAGCCCATTCCAAGGCTTCTGTGCTAGCGCTGCGTATACAGTCCACACGACCCAAAAGAAAACGTCTCGTTGAAGCACTCTCATAGGTGGCAACTAGATGACCATATAGTCTAGAGTTAAAGGTTTATTTATAATTTAAGGATGTCTCCAATAGATAGAAATAAATAAATACTGACTTGAAATAGGCCAGTTGTAGGGAAAGTTGTATGTATGCATCAGGACTAACTTGGCAAGCTTTAATGAAGTTCTTACCATAACCTTTGTAACGATAAACGTAAAAGTCTAAATCGTCTATGGATCTGTAAGAAGAGAGCGGCATTTATTACAAACCTTATGTACAAGACATGTACTATAAGGGTAGGTAGGGACAACTCACTTGTCTACACTTTGACTTGCTTGAGCAAAACGTCTTTGTATTTCCGGTGCTATTTCCCATTCCAAACGTTCAGGCGGTGGTAGATGATGTTGTGGCACACCACTATCTTCCGAAGGATTGTCAACGATTTTCTTGTAAATCTTTTCCAATAACTGGACCACTGCTATGCCTTCCGAGGTGGAATGTTCGTAACATAAGCCCCAGGTGCCATCGGTACAAACAATAATTTGCATGGTTTTATCAAACCAACGATTGGCAGAATTATACTCACTACCACCGCCATGTATCATTTCATGAGCCATATTTGTCTCATCGCGTTGACCAGCATAGTGAATTGAAGGAGTGGCACCCACAAAGCCACGAGCATTAAATGTCAACGGCAAAGGCTCATCCAAACACAATACAATCAAGGCGGTCTCAATTAATTCCATATTGCGATGATTATGCTCTTCTAATTGCAGAGTGGCACGATCTTCGGCCCAACGCGATCTCGGTTCAGCGGTTAGAAGACCCATAGGCGGTGGTTTCGACGGTAAACAAGGGGCATCACTTAGCACGTATAGGATCTGCGAAGCTATTTCACTTTCTGATAGTTTTCCACGATCCTGGGCCTTTAACACAATACAATACATTTGATTGCGACAGAATACAATCACATGCTCATCATCGGTTTTGTGTTTTGGCAAATATTGGGAATCACGCTGTAAGCCTGGACGACGACAAGAGCCTAACAAACGATAATACTGAGCCATACATAGCGGTTGATTCTTTTCCCGAGATGTTGCCCGCTCTTGAGGCAAGTTGCCACTATCAAGCATTTCCTTATGCAGCATAATGCCATCTAAGATACGAGCTGCAAACCGGGCGACATCGTGCACAGTGGTAAAACGTTGTGTTGGCAAAACCATACCCGGATTCGAATTGATGGGCAAAGGTAAACGCACATCCATGTACATGTCATTTAGCCAGTAATAGTATGCCTATAAATATATCAAAGTAAAAATGCTTAAACAATATTTTGTTTTCGTCTTGAGTTTCTGTCATTCTATGATACTTGCTCTCAACAGAAATTTAAAGACTTTGATAAATGGTTAGTCATTGACCTTTCCAATGATTTGAGAGGAAATTCTTGTCAATTAATTTATCAATAAATTTTGTTATATGTATACATATATACATTCTATTAATTTATCTTGAAATCAATGAATAATTTTTGGGCAAAAGAATATATGTATGTATGTGACGAAAACAATATATGTTTAATGTATTCAATTGCGAACTTAATGTACAACATTTTCTTTATCATTATTATCATTGACATAAAATCAATGGTTTTTTTCCTTTTATTTTGGTAAAATTTATTTTAAAATAATTAAAAATGCATGTAGTCGTAGGGGGTATAAATAATAGAGTTCCTGATAAAATCAAAGTAGTTCATCGTTTTCATCTTTGGCAAACGAATGCTGAATTGTACGTCACAAATAGAGATGAAGGGTAAAACATTTTAATTTCTGGAATTTTTTATAATAAATTTTTAAAAATGAATCCTTTTTAGTTGTCGGACTATTTTTTGTTGCTTTGAGTCTTGTTGCTGTTGCACAGGCCAGTTATCGATTGTCATGTGCCAAATCAGAACTTGGCATACGTTGGCCAAGCTACGAAAGCAATTCGGAATATTATGTATGCCCACGTTTATTTGCCAAACAGGCAGTTGTTAGTTGTAATCCAGGCGAAATATTCACATTCGCTTTGCAATCGTGTGCCTCACCTAACAGATACATACCAGCTCCACCTCTAGAACTTTTGCCAACTGCTTCTCCTTTACTTACCAGACCCAACAACGAGGGATATTTGACACCTTTGGAATTTAACGGTGACAGTCATCCTCCAATTTTGAATCTATTGAATCCATCTGTACCTGAAATACAAATTCCAGTACATCATATGCCAGCACATCAAATGCCAGGACCCATGACAATCCCTCAGGCTCCACTTGTAATGGTGGAAGAACCAAAACATGTAGACACTCCCGTCGTTAAAGAAGAACAACCTATAGCAAATGTAGAAACAGTGCATAAACCTTTGGCTCCTTTACCACCAACACCTCCACCCACACCACCAATGGTAGAAAAGAAGCCCGCTGGCAAAAAACCAGAGTCCGACAAGAAAAAGAAATCTTCAGCTAAGCCTAGCAAGAATGCCAAAAAACCGGCGGCAGCTAAGAATCAAAAGAAACCAGCAAAAAAATCCAAAAGTCCCGCTAAGAAAACCCCCAAAGCTTAAGTAATAAGATGTTATAGACGTTGTTTTACTTCCTACAAATATGAAATCAATTAAAAATTTAATCAAAAATAGTGTAACAAAAATAAATGCAGGCGGAGATAAACAATAATATATCCAAGAATTTATTTATGCATGTACAAATATTATGAATAATTTATTATTATTATTACTTTTATTATATACTCATATTTAATCCAATCAGTTTTTGTTTTTTTATAAAATGTTGACGAAAATTTTGATAATATCCAACAAAAGTTTTTCAGACTACTTTAAATCTTTAGATGTTCGTAATTATAATAAGAAACACTGGACTTAGTGCCTGGCTCACTAACTGATTCATCTACTCTAAGTCATAGTCACATGAAATTAGAGCTAGGCTCCTTTTACAATGCTAATGAAAAATTAAAAATTGGTCCCCAAACAGGCAAAGGATCATTAAGGACCGTTTTTAAACAAATAAGCAAATAGACGTTTGTCTATGTTTTTAACATTTAAATCTACTGCGTTAGAAAATGCTTAAAACTGCTTGTTTTAAGTCTATATCTTCTAAACATATAAATATACATATATGAAGTCTTAGAATAGTTATGTCATTCTATTCTGTCCGAAAATTCAGGTTATTATCCCCACTGAACGTTATTAATTGATTTACGCTTGAGCAACGTTGGGATTTATTGGAAATTTATTTCCAAAACAAAGACAATCGGTCGAATATTGCACAAAAATGTCGTACTAAAATTGGTCGCAGAGAAGGACCAAGAGTGTCCGGTATATGCAAGTTTTTTGCGCATATCGTTTATTATTGATGGGCCAAAACGTAAACGTGCTCGTACAGTGCGTACACCCGAAAATATCGAGGTTGTGGCTGAGAGAATCCATCAATTCGTCATCGTTCTTAAGAATTGAAGATATCACGCATCAAAAAAATCATCTTTTCCGTTGAAGCTCATTTTCATCTTGGACGGTACATTAATAAGCAAAATTGCCTTATTTGGAGCTCAGAAAGTCCACACGTGGTTTTACACAAACCAATGCACCGTTTACGAGTCATATTCCTTTGAAAATGAGGACGGCGCAATCATTACGGTCAATAGAGACAGCTATCGCTCAATGATAACCGATTTTTTGTACCCGCTCTTAATGGTATTGATGTGAACGATGTTTGGTTTGAACAGGACCGTGAAAGTTGCCACACATTTCATGTCACAATCGTTTTATTGCGTCAAAAGTTTGATGGCCGTTTAATTAGCCAAAACGGTGATATCAATTGGCCGCCAAGAAGCTGCGATTTGATATCGGTAGACTATTTTATGTGGGGTTTCGTTAAAGAAAAGTGTTATGTCGACAAACCAGAGACAATTGGGCATTTGAACAATTCGCAATTGGCAAAAATTCAAACCGTTTTTGTTTTATTACATACATACATACATAATTGGCCATTACAACCCTTCAGTCATTATTACATTTGTTTTATTACATTTTTAAATTTAAACTTTTAAATGGCCAACCCTTTACTTCGGACTTTCCAAATAGTAGTACATAGTAATCCTCACGTTGCATCTAAGCTCCTGCCTGATTACACATATCATCTAAAAAATGGTGAATGAACTAAATGTTCGCGTTACATTCCCATTACTTAGGGGTACGAATAAACAACCAAGTAGTTGCTCTACATTCGCATATAAGTTATCTTGGTATACTCCGTGATAGGCGTCTGATTTGGAATTTTCATGTGAAAGTAAACTTAGCACAAATGAAATTTACATTATTGATGAAAACTCTAGTCTAAGGCGGAACTGTAAACTCTTGCTGTATATTTCTTTGCTGATATCAATATGGTGTTCTGGTACTTGAAAAACTCGAATTTACATAAAGATCTAGCTATGGTTACAGTCAAGACGAAACAGTCTAGACGAATTCAAAAATATACTAGGAGATGCTAGTTTGCAACATTTGAAATAAATCGTACTGTTGTTCCGTAATATTCTGCTTATACTCAATGTACTTTTATTATTAAATTTTCCATAACAGGTTAACAAATTCTGTTAAAGAAAATTGGCATTCGAAATTTGACTTTCTTTATCTTTTACTTATGCGATGTACTAAACGCAATTATTATTTTTAAGAAATAAAGTGGCTGCTATATTTGTATTATTGTTGTATGTACATAGATAGGTTCAATACTTTCCTATTTCAATTTCGTGATTTCGTTATTTAATCTTGCTACTGTCACATTTCGAACGATTAACAATTAAACAGCGAAAACAACAAATTATAAAAGAATTCATGTATTAAAAAAAAAACAAAAAACTGAATCAGTGACAGTAATGTGTAATACGATTATAATTAAAAAAGAAAAAGAAAAAAAAAACAGTTAACCTGATAAAATTTTAGAATAAATTCTAAAACAATAAGATATGATGGCTATAAACCAAACTGGCGAAAAATTAAATAAAAAGCGTTTGATTTGTGACAATGAATTAGTGTTGACGAAGACGTCTTATGAGAACAACGTTAACAAGCAAAAGGAGTAAATCGAGTAATAATAACAATGAAATTAGGTGGTAAGTAAATATACAACTTTATATATCTGCTGAAATATATTAAATTAAACACTTTATTATTAATGATTTCAGTTTTCGTTTGCGGTTTAATTGTGGCTTTGGCCCAGTACAGCTCCGCTGACCAAATTTGTGGTTATCCGATCGATTATACTGCAACTTTTATACCCCCTTGTTATGGCAATGAAGTCGCAATGAAATGGCCATATTATGAGGATTTCACTAAATATTATGCGTGTGTTCAAGGAGTGCCTATTTTAATGAATTGTGCAGCAAATACATATTTCACATATTATAATCAACAGTGCTTACCTTGTGGCAAATTTTTACCATCACCTGTATGTCTAAATTTGAAAACTATTAATCCTCCTCAGTGTACACCCATGGGTACTACTCCCACATCGACTGCAACCACTCCAACAGCTCCAACAACTCCAACAACTCCAACAAGTCCAACAACTCCTAAGTCACCTATTACGAAACCTACAACAGCCACTTCAAAAACACCACCGATTACAAAACCTACTGAAAACCCTGGAACTGTACCAACACCCGGTTCTGGTGGTGACATTCCAACACCACCTTTAATTCCTACCTCTGCACCTGGCATTCCAACACCACCAGTTGAACCACCCACACCACCGACAGTTGAAGAAACCCCACCAGTTAAACCCTAAATTCTATATTTCGAAGTGCCTATCAACAGTTCCGGAGAATGCATTATTGAATCCATTGATTTATTAAAAACATTAAAAAAAAATTAATGAGTGAAAACTAAATAAAATTACTTGATATTTAAATAAAATCTTAACTGTAATTTAATTAACTTTATAGGATGTAGTGTGGCATAGAGAAGTCTAACACAAGTTGCTCAATTCTAATTCTCAAATTGTCTAGTCATTCGGAATTCGTTATAATGGAATTCTTCTGTAAATGTAATGTTTCTTCCCATAAGAACAAACTACTCCTCTCGGTGAATAAATATGCAATCTCTACATGTGCGAATGCAATTTAAAAAAACCTACTCATAATTATGAAGAACTGAAAGGAAATCGTTATGACTTGTCTAATCTAATTATTTAGTACGAGTTCTTAAAAACCTTTTTTAAGTATTTTCTGGTAACAATAATTTTATTATCATATCATGATTAAAATTTCGACCATTAATCGAATAAATTAGCAATAATTCTATTAACGTAATTCTTATTTAATGTGATTGAATTAATGAAAAAAATGAAATTAAAATTAAATGTGAAAAAATATTCTTGTACGCATTATCAGACCATAGCTTATCTAGGGTTTGAAATTTCGCCAAATTAATTTTCTTGTTATGAAGTACAATAGTTCCGATTAGAAATGGAATATTATTTAATTTATAAGGCTGCCGCAAATTGCCTCACAGTACCTCAATCGATCGGATAAATTTTTGTGCACTTCAGCATCACGCATGGTGGCCTTCAAATGCTCAATTGACTAACTAGAGACAATTGGTGTCAAATCGCAGTTACTTGGCGGCCAATTGACATCACCCTTTCGGCTAATAAAATCAAACATTTGACGCAATAAATCAATTGTGGCATGTGATGTGTGGCAATTTGTATCATCCTGTTGAAACCGAACATCGTTCACATCAATACTATGAAGAACGGATACAAAATATCGGTTATTATGGTGTGATATGTGTCTCCATTGACCGTAATGGTTACGCCGTCCTCATTTTCAAAGAAATATGGTAAAGGGTACATTGGCTTCTGTAAGACCACGTGTGAGTTTTCTATGCCCCAAATACAGCAATTTTGCTGATTAACGTACCTACCAAGATGAAAATGAGCTTCATCCGAAAAGATGATTTTGGTGGTTTGTGAATTGTTTAATTCATGATGAAGAGTTGATGATGATGGATCCTCACGCATACTATCAGCCACAGCTTCGGTATATTCGTGTCACGTCTTGGCGCATCAAGAATGAAAATAGTTTCACGGTAAACTTGCGTACTTGCGTACTTGCGGGCACTGTTGGTTCTTCTCTGCGACAAAATTGTGTACAACATTTTCATGCAATTTCCGACCAATTGTCTTTGTTTTGGAAATAAATTTCCAATAAATTTCAACGTTGCTTAAGCGTAAATCGATTCACTAAGTTCAGTGGAGATAATACATTGAATTTTGCAACAGAATAAAATGACACAAGTATTGCCAGATTCGAAATAACCGATGTTTCAAATTTAAGTCGATAGACGGCTAGCCCGATAGGTACAATAGAAATTACAATACATATTGTAAGATGCCTTTTTTATGAACTTAGGCATCAACAATTCGGAATTATATTCATCCGTTTTGGAAAAGTTGATGTTCACAAGATTCACTATAGTAGTCAGGGTTACGTAGCAATCACTTGAGAAGTTCTGGTTTTAGTAATGTCAAGCTGTTGGTATTAAGAATACTCACTATAGATGGTTGATATCTGAGTATTTACTGAAGAAACATAACTGCTGTTGTATTTATTGATTAAAGTTGGCTGATAGCTACTACAAGATGGTCTAATTGTTTACAGTATAGCATCGTATTACGAGTTTGATATTAGGAGGGCAGCTCAAGGATTCCTAACTATCAAATAAGGCTAGGCCATGATTTATGCTGGCTTACTTTGATTCGATAATAATAGTTTTCACTTGAAATTGTATTGACAGAGCCATCACCAGTACCCATCAGTAACAAAAAATTGTGAAGTTTTACTTAACGTTCTACCATCCTTACAAACTGCATTTTTTTCGCTCGTTAGTTTAAGAAATGAGTTGCAGACAAAGGCAGAAAATTATTTTTATGTATCGCATTCACTTACCCAATTTTCTTCTCTTTCTCGGCGATCTATCAGGTATTGATGCAATCGTGGACCCAAACCATTTGGTGCAGTAAATTCTTTTATGAGAGCCTTAGTGCGTTCCAATTGGGCTGACGTTGTGATGGGTTCCAGTGCACGTATATAATCGGCCATTGTTTGTTCCAACGGTGGGACAGGTACCTTTGGGAGTGTCTGAAATTCAATAAAATTATAAAATCACATTTTAATTCTATTTTTTTTTTCATTCAATGCCAAAAACCTAAATGGAATGCTAAAGATTCCAACTGATTTTTATTGTGTTTCAATTTTATTATTTTCACATTTTTTCACAATTTCATTTGTTTTCTTCATTTGAAGAAAGATGAAAAAAAAACGTTTTTGTTTCTATTCCCCTAGGATTTAAACAAAGTTTATTTTGTTTTCCATTTTTCTCTATTCAGTTTCATACATGTCTGTACCTTTTGCACATCCCAGACGTAATGCTTAACTATTAGCAACATGGTGAGAGCGTAGAAGTAGATAATGAAGATTGGTGGTGAGTTTAAAATGTGTGTATAACGTAATATTTAAAGATATTCTGCTGTTTTACAGGTCTTTTATAGCTTTTTACCAATACCATGCAAAGCAGAGCTATAAATAGTCAAATTTTTTTTAGAATTTTTTCAAGTGGGTTTAAATAGGTTGTTGATAATTAAAGGAATTGAAAACAATCTAATTCAGAACATCGGGTGGGCCGTCTATCATTTTAAACTTGAACTATCACTTATTTCGGATCTGGCAATACTTATATCATTATATTCTGTCACAAAATTCAGTATACTATCTTCATGAATTGATTTACGCTTAAGCAATATTGGGATTTATTGGAAATTTATTTCGGAAATCGCAAAATTTGCATAAAAAAATCATATTTTCGGATGAAGCTAATTTTCATCTTGGCGAGTACATTAATAAGCAAAATTGTTCAGAAAACGCACTTGAGATCTTACAGATGCCAATGCACCTATTACGAGTGACTGTTTGGTGCAGCTTGTGGAGTTGAGACATTATTGGCCCATATTGCTTTGAAAAAGAGGACGGCACAACCATTACGGTCAATGGAGACACTTATCGCGCCATGTTATCCGTTTTTTTTGTACCCGCTCTTTATGGTATTGATGTGAAAGATGTTTGGTTTCAATAGGATTTTGGAACTTGTTATTGCGTCATACGTTTGATGGCCGTTTAATGAAATGGAATGGTGATGGTGGAATTGGCCGACAAGAAGCTGTATTTGACACCATTGGACTACTTTCTATGGGGCGCTGTTAAAGAAAAATGTTATGCCGTAAAAACAGAAACAATTGAGCACTTGAAGGCCAACATTCGCGATACCATTGCCGGAATATGATCCCATAAATAAAATAATATTCTATTTCTAACCTGAGCACCTGGACTTTGGCAAAATTGCAAACCGTTTTTGTTTGAATGTATTTTTTAATTTAAACTTTAAACGGCCCACCCTTTACAATATGTTTTTATAATAAATTACTATAAATAAATACATGAAAGACAGAGCAAAGTATTTTTCACCACTAATATTGCATGAGGCTTAAAAGCTGATTCGTTTTGAAATAACGATTTATTTAGATTTCTATTTAAGAAACGTTGGTTGGGCATGGGCGTACAGTTTTGATGTACGATGTACTATATCTACCATCCAAAGTCGTGTGTACCACTGTCATTGTTTTCAAAACAACCTCTAAAGATCTGAGAATTTAGTGTTGAATGCATTATGCAATGAAAATTGATAACCTTGTAGATATGTATGTATGTATGTATTAAGGATTAAATTCTTTAGCAATTAAAAATTTATATACAATTACATTCGGTACTTTAGTAAGATTAATATCCATACTGCGAAATCTGGACATTCATGATAGCGAAATGGTCTAGAAGTGGCTGACAGAAGATTTCAGTAATATGTGTATTGCCAAATACAATTCTTCAAAATGAATTCATTGTTTTGAATGTCTTTATTTTGATTGGATTTTTGCTTGATGTATTCAACATGTTATTCCCTTCATGTTGATACATATATTACTATGTTTATGTATTTCGTTCAATAAGCAAATAAAATAGAATTTTCAAGGGTGGCAATTTACAGGTATTCGTAAAAACTTTGACATTTATACAGGTTCCACTTGTATTGGAAATCAAATTGTATAAAAATACATTTCCATAACACTTTTAACACCTAAAATATATTCCTTAAAAAATTTATTGACAATCGAAAAAAAAATAATTAACACCGACTACGTGTGAAGATATGGGAAACATTTTCTTTACTTTTCAACAAATCTTTAGGGCTGGTGGATTTATTTTTTTTGTGAGTTTCTTATGTGGCGAATAGAAACAAAATCCTGTTTATCATACTCGACTGCCAAACTAAATAAGTATGTTGCATTGTAATCCTGAATATGAAGGTAAAGAACCTGCAAACTAACCTTGCATCTGACTACACGTTACTGCAATGTCTGCACAATACAACGTTTAATATGTGTTTTTAAAGCCATTTTAAACTACCTTATACAGACAAGCATAGCTGGATACATATACTCACGATATCATTTGTGTATTTCTAGCAAATCAGTATTATACATCCATACATACATAATTGGTCATTACAACCCTTCAAATAGGATTACAACGTAGCTTTTCACACCACTCATGTTATGTATCTTAATTTTATACATGAGTGGCGATATCTACAGTTTAAAGTCGGCTCCGAACGACAGATTTTTAAGAAACATTTCGTGGCATTTTATTTACTCTCAGAGTTTTTGCCAGAAATCTGTTGATAGGTAGTCGCAGAAGAAATATTTTTTCGTATTTTCGTTTTGATTTCTGACCTGGGGCTTAAACCGTAGCCTTACGTTTAATAAGCCTAAAATATAATAAGCTTTAAAAGTAATTTAAAATTAATTTCATTTATTATTAATTTACGATAATATTTACAATTATTGCAAAATTGTTTTTTATATCCAAAATATTGACAATCATAATAAACGAAGACGCATTTTAACTTGTCAATTTATAAACTTGTCAATTAAACTACACCAACAATTAAATAATTCTACACAACGTCAGTATTTCAAAACTTAAATTTATTTTTCACACTTTTTTATTCATTCTTTTTGTAGATATTCTTACTTTTTGTAGTTGACATTTAAGACGGATGTATGTATGTATTATTAAACGCTCTCAATCTCAAACAAACTTAGATACATTGGCAATAATAGAAATCACATTTCGTGAAGACGAAAAGTTGAAGTAAATCTTACAGGGTGTACATTCTAGGGATGGATTTTAATAATTTTTTTTAAATACTTAAGAAAGATATTTTTAATATCTTTTAATTAGATATATTATTTATTAGTCTGAATACACTACCGTGATATATTTACCTAAAAAAAAATGATTTTGAGGTTAAACGCACATTGACGCATGTTGACGCACATTGACGCATGCTAATTAAATATTGTTATTGAACTCAAATTTAACATATTTTCCATTTTTTGCTAGCGCTTCTTCTTATATCGTCTGGAGAGCTAAATCTGCCAGGTAGTACGCACATCGAAGAAATTTAACTCATTGGCTTTGAGTATTAAGGGTTGCTCTTCCTGTTTTGGACGAGTCACGTTTATAAATTTTTTTTTTCAAAATATGTACCATATTCGAACTGAGGACATGTCAAATGTTAGTGAATACGTAGAAACAATCAACAGTTGAAAATAGGCGGTATATGTATAGAAAATACGTAGGTTAGCTTTAGTCGACTTTGACTATTATTTTAGATTTTATAGGTCACTACATCCATTAGTTTCCAGTATGAGACTTCCCTTTGCCAATAAAAAAATCTATGAAAGTTTAAAGTACAAACAATCTCTGGCAGAGAAACAAGTCCATTTAAAGATGCACCCTATAGAAGAATAGAATGTAACGGTGTAAACACGAAGAAAAAGAAACAAAATGTTAACACGGAAACTGAAAATGTTATTGAAGTTTATTCTGTACCACCGGAAGCTGGTGGCGTACAACAATTCCCCACTACAATATGAAGATATTCGAGAATGGGGAGATGCCATTGAAATATTTTGACTGTATTAAATGAGGGAGAGAAATCGAAAAGAAGTATATTTATATATGTCTGCTTATAATGCATATACATATATATGTATGTATGTAACTATATGCCTTTGTAAGTTTACTTATATGTATATACTTGTAAATATTATTTACATTACTAATTATAACAAACAGTATTAATGTTTGTCTCTGGTAAAGAAAGTACAACCTAGCAGCCACTGTTTATTTAATACACTTGGATTAAGAGTTTCAAAATGTTTGCATTCCCATTATTGTTGTTGGTATTGCTGGAATGTGAAAAATGTCTGGTAAGACAAACAAACATTGCCACTAGTGATAAATGAGTTCCAGTAATAAAGATTTCTTTAATGATTTAACGAGAAATTCATGTTAAAGTTTTATGAAAAAGGGATCATATGTATACTTAAAGAAATATTAGTTTAAAAAACTTATTTTAAAATTTAAAATGATGCTGAGATATAAAGCTATGAATAAATATAATCAACTGCGTAAATAAGTTGATAAGGCAAAAAGTTTTTCGCAACTTATTTAAACTTTCTTGAGATTTCTCTTTCGTAGAGATTTCTATTAATCTAAATTGAGTATTATCAGGTATTACTCTCTTTGAGTTGACCCATTGTAGATTATATTCTCAGAGATATTAGAAACATAGTTTTATTCCTGTAGCTGTAGCTTCAGTTTGAAGTAAATGGCTTTAAGAAAAGTGTGTTTCATACTTTCCCTTTCAAGCACTGTCTGATTAACCAGAAAAATTAAGGGTTATACGGGATTGAAAGTTGAGAGTTCAGTGGTCTTTAACGTACAACACTCATTCCAGATGGGTTAAGAGTATAGAGCCGGTAGATTGATCATAACGTTAATTGATATCACCGATGAGTATAGCGTTGAGCATGGAATTAATGTTAGTCGTAAAAATACGATGCACCCTATGGCACCTGAGACCTGCTGAAGGTATTCATGTCCGATTGAAACAAGCGATTCAAGACTGAATAAAGAAAGACTGCCTGAGATAAGCTACAATAGTCAGTGATGACGAAATTTATTCCAAACTGAAATGTGATTGTATGTATTATTACGGAGGCTTTTACTAAAGCCTCTTTCAGAGGTTTGAGGGTAAAAATTCCAATGTTGACTATGTTCGAAATTGAGATATTCTTTGAAAATCAGCCCACCGAAAATTTACTCGTCACTGTGCTGTCACATTACTCGGCCATAGCTTCTATTTTGTCAAAAGCCATTGTCATATATATGTATATTATTATTATAAAAGTCGTCGTAATCTAGTAGGTAGTGTGTCGGTTTATTAGACGTGAGGTTACGATTCAAATCAGATTTCTGGCAAAAACTCTGAAAGTAAATAAATTTGCCTTGAAAAGTTTCTAAAAAATCTGTCGTTCAGAGTCGTCTTTAAACTGTTGGTGCCAGTCATGCATAAAATTACACACACAACATAAGTGGTGTGAGAAGCCAGGCCGTAATCCTGACGGAAGCGTTGACATAACCAATTATATGAATAGAATAAAATTAAGAAAACCTTTCAAATCTAATTTAAACAAATTTTTTTAATGTTTAATGTTTATGTTTAAATAATTTACTTACGTCAGGAAATCCATATTCGTCTACCGATTCTGCAGTAGAAAGCCATTTTTTGGGGATCGATAGAATTGAGTCTCTCCATCCTGAAAATATTCAAATGTAGGAAATAAATTCATTACGAAAAAATTTAAAACAAAAAAAAGGACATGTAAACTATACAGTATTATTTCAAATTTCTTGAGCATTTACTAGAGTACAGTAAAACCTGCTAAAAGTATTAATTTACATGCAATTAACAAACGTACATTTTATTAAATGTTATTTGTGGTCCCTTTTTGTATACACGTTAAAGGACAATATTAAAAATAGCATTCGTATATAACATATATACGGGGATCATCGGTTTTAGGGTGACAGAAGGTTGAAAGATCTGGCCATGATGGCGAACTTGCAGCTAAGGGAACTGGCCGGTTTCATATGGAGCTCGGGATGGTTCTAATCCGCCACTGACTGGTTGTGACATGGGGGCTTACCTCACACTGAGTGACACAGTGGACTAAATAGGCCACCGAGTGAACTTGCCCATGAAAGGCAAGGTACCCGCTAACCTAACTTAACCTAATATACATATATAATAGAAGTAATGGTCCTTATATATAGGTTTTACTGTACAGTTTACTTGGTAACTTAATATTGTTTACTGTGTTTTTTTGCTTTGCTTTACTTGAAAAGTTTTTGGGCGATTCGTTTTTATCGATTTGTTTGTCACTCCGGTGACAGGGCAGATTAATTATAACACTTTTGTTTTGTTTTTGTTAGACTATTGTCAGTTTTCTTTTATTTTTATACCACAATACTGTCTGTATCTGGTGGGGGTTATTTTATTTAATATGCTTTGCTGGTTTATTTGGTCATCTTGTGGCTAAGAATTGTGGTGCCACCATAGGCAAGTTTAACAATTTAATCATTTTTTTCTTTGTAATTAATTACCGTATTAATGAGGTTTCGTTTTCTTTCGAATGCAGAACTACAGGGTGTAAAAGTATTTAAATGATGTATTTAATAACTTTTTTTAACGTGTAATAAGGGTGCTATGGAATAAATAATAAGAACATTTACAGGTTTAAGAAAGCAGCCGATTTTCGGATCTTTACTTAATGCAACAAAGATGTTTGCTTCTATTAAATTCTATTTAATCGAATTATAAGTGTTTTAATGCAAAGCTAGTACTTGGCAACTACATCTGTAAATACATAATTGGTCATTACAAATCTTCAGCCAAGATTACGATCTAGCTGTGTATGAACTGTTGTGTATGTTAATTTTATACATGAGTGACAGGACCTACAGTTTAAACTCAAGTCCAAACGACAGATTTTTGAGAAACTTTGCTTGGCAATTTTAAAGAAAGTCGCCGAAGAAATACTTTTTCTTATTTCGTTTTGTTGGGGATATCTAAACTCTGAATCGTAGCCAAATAAGTCAACACACTACATACTAGACTACGGCGACTTCATTCAGCCCTTGGCAACTATTGAGCGTTTTAAGTTCGTGTTTATTTTTAAATATAAATTAATAACTTGAAATATATCGTGTTTATCACTTCCGATAATAACTCTGCATAATTGTGACTATATCAAAGTCTCAAAGATTACAAAGGTCGACAAATGTGAAAAAAAAAATTAAAAGACAGGACCTAGAATACATTATATAGTAGTGCTGACAGTTGACAGAAGGAGCAAAACATCGTAGTAAGCCCTCTTAACGTACTCACTGTACACATATTAAGAATGGTTATAAAAGATTCCGACGCACTTTGGCTGCCCTAACGACTTTAAAGTGATGCAAAAACAAAGAAAGGGAACTCCTTTTTAAAAAATCAGAAGAATGAAATAATTTGAATCCCATTCTATAACATAAAGAGACATTAATTTTGATTTCCTAATATTCACACTAGCAAGCGTTACAAATGGTACAGCACCAATGTCATGTTTGTAAATTAATAGACAAATATTGCCAGTTTATATTCGATAATTTTTAGAAGGCCAGATGGGAGTGAGCCATTTTGAATCATTTTTCAATAACCAAATGAGAATAAAATGGCAAATATGACTGACATTTGCAAAAAAAATAGAAAGGTTTGGGAGAAGTGCAGTGAACACTATTTTTTTTTAAATCGTATGGTAGGGTCAGACATTTTCAACAAAACGAAATATGAAAAATTATTTCTTCGTCAACTTTCTCTCAGCAGATTTCTGGTAAAAACTGTGAGAGTAAAAAAATTGCCATGATAAGTTTCTTTAAAAAAATTTGTCTTTCGGAGTCGACTTTAAACTGTAGGTGCCGTTACTCATGTATAAAGTTAACACACAGACAACATAAGTGGTGTGAGAAACTGTGTCGTAATTCTGACTAAAGGGTTGTAATGACCAATTAAGTATGTCACGTATGTATTATGTATTGTAGGGTGTCCAAAAATTTGCGACATTAAAAATCTTTTAAGTTATAACCGCTGAACTTGGGGAACCTGTGATTGGCTTGATTCATATGGAAATATAAAAAAATTTTATTTAGACATTAAAACCAGTTTGAATTTGAATTTTTAAATTTTGTACAAACATTTTTGGGGTTGTTTTCCCCAATCCTTTTCATTTGTTGTTGTTGACGTTGATATTGTTGCTATCACCCTCTGGGATTTGGAAGCGTTTATGTCACGTGTTCTAATGCTTTAATTTATTCCACTTCTCAACTTTCGGCTGGTTTGTATGTGTATGTGTATTGAAACAATATTAGTAATGGGATGCTATTTGAACACATTCAAAAAAAAAAAAAAAAAAAGAACCGTTGCCGTTGGTAAAACCAGGATCCAATTTAGAAACGACAATATTTATTCAGTACATAGCTGGAGACGATTCAATTAAATTTTAAAATAAATGCGTATGTATGGATACATATATATGTATGTACTCAGGTATTTGGATACTTGAATTCGAAAGTTTTGCAAACAGTGGTTGTTAACATTTTCATATTAAAGTAAAAATTAAGCTTTTCTATGTAGGAATGTAAACGTTTTAATAATAATTATACAACTAAAAATAATTTTATTCAAATCAAAAAATCAAACATAGACACCAAATTATCATAATGCTCTTTTGATAGCCCATGACATAATGCAACAAACTGTGATTAAGTGACCCACAACATTTCAGTTGTTGAACTTTATTTGGTAACAGTAAATCTCTTCCTAGAAGGCCTTGATTATACTAGCAGTTAAGCCTACATTGATATAAAATTTTTCTTTAATACTTACTTAATTCGTTATTACAACCCTTCTGTCAGGATTACGACCTAGCTTCTCACACCGCATATGTTGCGTGTGTTCATTTTATAAATAAGTGGCGGGACTTACAGGTTAAATTCGACTTTGAATGACAGATTTTTGGAAAACATTTCATGGAAACTGCTGATAGGAAGTCGCCGCAAAAAATATTTTTTTCTGTATTTCGATTAGTTCGAGTTGTCTGACCGGGAGTTCACCTGGAGTTTGGAAAGTGCAATACACGTCACTAAGTGTGATTTATTTCTCAATGATGAAATTTAGACATAATTGTGTCAGAATCTTGGCAATTTTATTTCGAGTGTTGTCTTTCAATATTTGAATATTTTTTGTCTCCCTAGTCATTCGAAAACGATCCGTGGTGATATCCTTCTTTGAATTGGAAGCGAATTTGGTATGCGTTCTGAAATATAATCGATTCGCCTCATAGCTTCTTAGAAAGTAGGAACGCCGTGTAGATTTGTTACGCTAACTTTCTTCAGACACTCGGATGACCTAGCTGGCAGCCCTAGCTCAACTCTAGGGGAGATAATTACTTCTTCTCACGGTTTAAATAATTGATGATCTCATTGATGCAATTAATGTTAATTGAATTGGCTAACAACAAAGGACGGATAAGCATTGGATTCGTCAAACATATGGTTGTTATGCGCAAGTATTAGGGAGATTTAGTGGAAGCTATAGAGTAGCAAGTAAAGTCCTGGGAGGAGAGCTCTGGATGGATTATTTGGATTTGGTTAAATAAACTACATTTTTAGAATGCGGAAACCATAATGAAAACTTTTTCATCTTCTCAGAACATGCCACTGTTTTTGGCCTTAGTTTTTGCTATTTTGACAAAATGTATTGAAAATTGTGAGAAATTTGGTTTTCTCATCAAATTTTTATATTCATGTATTATAATTATACTGTTATGATACTCGCGTGAAATTTAAATTTTTTAAATAAATTGTATGAAAAACTAAAAAAAATTTGACACAAGAAACAAAATATTATTCAAAAAGAAAATGCGAACCTTAAAGTCAAATATGACACTTGAGATCTTAGGCGTCCTGAACGACCTCTATTATTTTTCTGATTAGAGTTTTTTCTAGAAAACAAATTGTAACTGAAGAAGCATAAAGAAGTCCTTCAAGTACTGGAAAAATGGCTTGAAAAGTGTTAAACTTTCATGTTTAATTAAGCTTTTTATGAACAAAATACAACCTTTATTTAAAATTCCTGTTAAAAAACCTTAAGAATAGAAAATTAATCCAGAATACTATTACACAGCCGTGCTATTTAAGGAAATTCGTACCATATAAATAAGACTTCGACATTTGTAAATAGTTTTCTATTTGCCATCTTTCTTACTTCCCTATAGAAGATTTAATTTTATTAAGTTGCCATAGTTTCAATACAATTATTTCAATACAAAGGCAAATGCTATAAAATTGTTCTTGTCTTGAATAAAAGGAAAAAATTGAAAAGATTTTCCATTTAAAGTACTAGAAACCTGGCATAAGACTTAAAAAAAGTAAATTTAATAAAGAAAAGGCTTTATTAGATCAAGGAGCACAAAAGGAAAAACATGAAAACAATCTAAATTGTTATCCTGCATAAAAACTAAGATCTTTTATTTTCTTGGCTGTAGACGGATACTTTTAAAATAAAATAAAATGTTTTATACATTTTCTTTAATGCTTAGTATTCGTCAAATAAACTCAAAAGAAAAAGGACTACAATAACAATAACTGTGTTGTACAAAAATTGCTGTAATTTGAAAAATTGTAAACATTTTTATTCGTTGAAAAGTTATACGAAAATTTATGGCAGTTACTTATCTTATCTTATCCTTGTTTGATAGTTTCCCTCAAAAATTTTCTGTTAATGTGGTATATGTGGTGTATACAGTGGACAGCTAAGTCTAGGTACCCCAATATATTTAAACAATCTTATGAATTTTAATTTAATTGATGTATTTATTTCAATTTAATTCTATTTTAAAATAAAATACCAAAATTATACATTTACTCAATAACACAATAAGGAAAAATTTTTAATGACTGTTTATTTTGGGATATCTGAACTTTTGCTGCCCACTATATATTCATTACATAAAAATAATTACAAATGTCTGTAAATTCATGTATACATTTCATACAAAATGTGTATTCAAAACATTTTGAAATTAATCGTGTTTGTTTGTCTCTAGATGGTGTTCATACTGGTATATCGGATAACACTAATTCCATTGTGCTAAACGACACCATCAGTTTACAGGTTATATTTCATCACTAAGGGCCGTTTTTTGAATGCAAGTTTAAACTCGAGATTAAGTTAATCTGCAGTTAAACTCCGTTTTCAGTTTTTGAATTCACTTAATCTTGAGTTTAACCTTACGGTTAAGTAGTTAATCTCGAGTTTAAACCAGCAACGTTGGTGGTTTAAACTCGAGATTAACTATGAAAAGTAGTTGACAAATTTTATTTAAAAAAAAGCTATTAAGTGAGGGAAAGCCGAATAAGACAAATATTTAAGTGACTATGAATTATATAAAACACAAATTGACAATAGACAGTCTTAATTTATTTATTATTTTAAGAAAATAATTTTTTTACATAAAGATCAATAGTATTCAGCTTTTGTTTGTTTGTTTTTGTTATATACAAAAGCAAATTGTTGTGAAATAATTTGCAAAAAGTAGTAAACACAACAATATAAACGAAAAAAATTTTGCCATTTTTGCTTATAAGTACGGCAGCTCTACAAAGTTAATCTCCAGTTAAATTCCCATTCAAAAAATGAAAACTGAGTTAACTGGAGATTAACTTTAACTGGAGATTAACTTAATCTCGAGTTTAAACTTGCATTCAAAAAACGGCCCTAAGTGATCTATTTTTTTCATTATATAAGAAAGGAAACACGTGCTGAAAAATTTGTAAGTTTAGGTAGCGATGCTGAACTTCTACTCTTGCTGTTGTTATGGATTTTTGATATTTAAGAATGCTATACCTACTGGTCTTATAGTCATTAAAAAGCGGATTAATTTTTTTCAGCTGATATTAACCATCTGTGAAATACTATAAAGAATTGGTAACTATAATTAAAGATTGCTGCCCCTTCAATTACTTACAAGTCTGGTGTTTGGCAATCTCACTAAATTTAATTATTTATTGTGGTGAAATAACTTGATATTATTGCTGACAACCGAGCGAGCAAAACTGGACAAAACGAGGGGTGTTATTCTATGTAATCTATGTACATACATACATAAATGGTCATTACAAACCTACAGTCAGGATTACTACCTAGCTTCTCACACCACCCATGTTGTGTGTGTTAATTTTATCTATTAGTGACGGGACTTACTGTTTAAAGTCGAGTCCGAGACGAAGTTTTGAAAAACTTTTCATGGCAGTTTTATTACCTCTCAAAGTTTTTGCCAGAAATCTGCTGAGAGAAACTCGCCGAAGAAATATTTTTTCATATTTCGTTTTGTTGGAGATGTCTAACCTGGAGTTTGAACCGTGGCCTCACGTCTAACAAGCCGACACACTCTACTAGACTACGGCGACTTCAATAAAATCTATGTTCTATCGCGTAAAAGACAAGCGAGGCACATCTACGATGACGCACCATAAATGGACTACAATTTCCTATGCAGTTTTGATGCATCCGTGATATAGTCTGGTCTTAAAAATTGGCCAACTCAAAAGCCTTACACTTTTCTATAGTATTAGGAT
Source organism: Sarcophaga carnaria (assembly GCA_958299815.1). Taxonomy (NCBI): domain Eukaryota; kingdom Metazoa; phylum Arthropoda; class Insecta; order Diptera; family Sarcophagidae; genus Sarcophaga; species Sarcophaga carnaria. Next base: position 30,248,730 of record OY283150.1, read on the forward strand.
TATGAAGCAACTAAAAACTTCAAATTTCAAGTGTTAACACTTCAGAAACCTGACTAGCCTGGTATAAAAAATTTGATTTCACAAGGATATGCTGATAACAAAGCGGCCATTAATTCCCTAGAGAGTATGTACACCACATAAAAGTTAGTCCAGGGACGGGTGGGTTTAGAGCTATCAGAAAGATATTCAACAATTACCTTTTTATGGGTGCCTGTTCACGAAGACATAGAATATAACAACATGGCTGACGTACTATCGAAAACTAGTGCAAGAACGAGTTCGAAAGGAAAGATCCCACACCGACTTCACTCATTCGGAAATATTCTTTACCCTATACCTGGGGTGTACACATTCCAAGGATGAAAATTACTTACAATGACTTCTACATACATACATAATAGGTCATTACAACTCTTTAGTCAGGATTACGACCTAAACTCTCACACCACTTATGTTGCGTGTGTTAATTTTATACATGAGTGACGGGAAGTGCAGTTTAAAGTCGAGTCCGAATCATAGAATTTTGAAAAGCTTACATGGCAATTTTATTTACTCTCAGAGTTTTTGCCAGAAATCTGCTGAGTCGCCAAAGAAATATTTTTTCATATCATCACAATGAATTCTGTAGATGTCAAAATGATAAGACAGATCAGGATATCACTGAACATCTTCTCTGTAATTGTCCAGAACTGAGATAAAAAAGTTTAAACAATTTATAATCCAATATAAAGCAATTCATGATATTTCGCATACTTTCAATGAAATTTAACTCTGCACACAATTGCTTAATTACTTAATTAAGATTGCTTTTCATTTCATTTTGCTTCGTAACAAAATCCTACACATCATGTTTTAGTTCTGTTTTCTCCGAAACAGCCCAAATAACTTGAAACTTTCCTAAGATGGTTGTAATTTGCATTTATGCACGTCAATTTTATGTTTCACAAAAAGAAAACTTTACAATCTAAGCTCATAACCAAAGTTTTTAATGGTTTGAGATAAATGTTGGATTGGTCGTGTGCCCAATATTGCTTAAATGTTACGCTAGCTGCTAACAAACCTTGTTAGTTTTATTAGATGATGGGTTTTGGTGGGGGGATTTACAACACCATTAATTTACTATCAAAACATTGTAAACAAACTAAGGATAACGACAACATAAATCCTCTGTAAGGATGAGGGGAAAAAAGGAAACACAAAAATTTAATAGAAAAAACCAGAAGCAATTTTCCTGCTCGTTGTAATTATTTAGTTGTGCCTTTGATGTCTATCTTTTCTATAGAAAAAAGTAGAGAAAGCGAACGTTCAAATTGTCGGCACGTGACTTTATTGTCTCTGAGTCAAGTGTATGCATATAGAAACCGGAGTATGAGTCAGTTGATAGGGTCACAATGTTAAAGTTAATGTACATATAAAGAGAGGTATGATAAATTGTATTCGTTTAAATTATGATATTCATTTTCTTTTGTTTATTGCTTTTGTTGTATTTTATTATCAAAACGCCATCTTCTAATGCAGTTGTTATGACCACAGAATGATGCCTTCTGTTTATTGTTCCTTTGGATGAATAGAAATAGAAATTGTTTCCTTTTTGTTTCATTAGTGGTTGTAAAGGAAATTCTATTATAAAAATTGTTGACTTCTGTCAAAATTTGTGTTGTGTTTGTATAGGGTGGGTGATTTAAAAATTTAAACTTAAAAATGCAATAAAACAAAAACGATTTGAAATGTTGCCAAATTTATTTTTTTGTTACGAAGTACAATTGTTCCGGTTAGAACTGGAATATTACTTCATTCATATGGCTGCAGCGGCTGACCTTACAGTACATCATTCGATAGGACAAATTTTCTAGCACTTCTTGTATGGTGTCGTATCTCGGCAATGGCATTACGAATGTTGGTCTTCAAATGCTCAATTGTTTCTGGTTTGTCGGCAAAATGTCGTCGGCGCCCCATAGAAAGTAGTCCAATGGTGTCAAATCGCAGCTTCTTGGCAACCAATTGACATTATCATTTCGTCTAATTAAAGGGCCACCAAAGGTTCGACGCAATAAATCGATTGTGGAATGAGATGTGTGACAAGTTGCACCATCTTGTTGAAACCAAACATCGTTCACATCAATGCAAAAAAAAAACGGTTATCATGGTGCGATAGCTGTCTTCGTTGACCGTAATGGTTGCGCTATCCTCATTTTCAGAGAAATATGGGCCAATGATGCCTCCGCTCCACAATCCGCTACAAACAGTCACTCGTAATGGATGCATTGATTTCTGTAAGACCACGTGTGGGGTTTTGAGCCCCAAATACGGCAATTTTGTGTATTAACGTGCCCACCAAGATGAAAATGAGCTTCGTCCGAAAAGATGATTTTTTTTTGGCAAAATCGACATCATCGTGAAATTTCTCGTTGGCCCAGTAAATACCAACGTTGCTCAAGCGTAAAGCGATTCATTACGTTCAGATTTCTGGCAAAAACTCTGAGAGTAAATAAAATTACCATGAAAAAGTTTCTCAAAAATCTGTCGTTCGGAATCGACTTTAAGCTATAGGTCCCTCCACTCATGTATACAAATTAACACACACAACGCAAGTGGTGTTATAACCTAAAAAAGCAAAAATTGTCACTTTGTTGCTACAAGGAATTCATTGTAATTGTGACTTCACTGTACAATAATTTATTTTTTTTATTTTGCAATCAAAACAAGCGCAAACAGCTGTGTGTTAGTTAAATTCGAGGACCAAACTTTTCAGTTTGTCTAACAAATGAGCATTATTTGGCTATTTAAAAAGCATTTTGCAATTATACCTTCTGTGACACTTCTATTATAAGTGTACTACGATATCTAACCAGAAAAAAATAATCCTATTTCTTTTCAGACATTGAGGCATACATATTAAGTATGTATCAAAATCTCCTTTAAAAATGGGAGGTTGTTTTAACATTTGATGAGAGATTAATGCCCATTAAAATGCAACTAATTTTGAATTTATTCCATCATTACTATTAAACAACAACCAACGCCAAATCTAATTTTGTTCACATTGGGGGCGATTCAATACCAACCATAAACAGCCAATAAATTGATTGATTGTTCGCATTGATTTTAATTTGACTTGACATCCAATTACAACAATGACAACAACGCATTCAATTCCCTGTTCAAATTTGCCATACAAAGGCAAAGCATCAGATTAAGAAAAACAAAAAAAAAACAAGAATGGAAATGGAAATGGTGTGAGGTAAAGTTCTCATATGGTATTGTATTATGGAAACATCAAAAATTCATGAGCCATAAGAAAATTCAAGATGTAGGACTGAGTATAGCTTTAATTTCAAATGTTTCTAAATAAATAAACACGTCAATGTCAACTTTAATTTATTAAATAATTCCCTGTACTTCTTCTAGTAGCTTTCGTTGTTAGCCACGTTTTCTTACTTTTATTCTTTTTGCCATTGACTAGACAGGTTAGTGTTACGAATATTGTGCAAGTGGAAGCTGTATATGTGTCTACCTCATGTTGAATCAACAAAATAAGAAAAGAAAATACGTATTTTTTATTCTGTCATGTCTGTGTTGAAGATTATATTTATTAGATTAATTTCTGACTCAAACACCGACGCATACACCGACATGACACACTAATACCCATATGAAACTGATGATGTTGTTGGGTGTAAGGAGGGTGGAATTTAAAATTTTAAAATTTAAATATTTGATTGAAGAAAATTAGAAAAAAGCATATAAACATGATAAATTCATTTATTTAGTATTTAAAGCTTAAATAAAGGCAATAAATAATAAAATGTGCGTATATAGGTAGCTATTATCGAAAAAGAGACAATAATCTAGCCTTTCACACCACTTATGTTGCGTGTGTTAATTTGATACATGAGTGGCGAGACTTTAAACTATTAAAGTCGACTCCAAACGACATATTTTTGAGAAACTTTTCGTGGCATTTTATTTACTATATTATATTATATTATATTTTTTCATATCTTTGTTATGATATCTGACCTGGGGTTTGAACTGTAGCCTTAGCTCTAATAAGCCAACACACTAGGCTACGGCGACTACCAACATCATTCTCTCACATAAATTGTGATGAGATTTGCTGATAAAACTACTTGGAGTTCTAGGCACGGCTAGTATTCGAAGCACAGTTCACTACTAGCTGAACGTTGCTAGTAGAAACATAGCAACCACTAGTCAACAATCAGAGAGCGGTTTTTCAGGGCTGGGCAGTCAAAAAGAAAGCGATTAAGCGTCTCTTCCTCCATGTTATCACCCCTAAAACAAACAGCTACCAGAATCGTACATACTACTGAAACGTATGAGAAAACTAGTGTGCGTGATATCGTATTCGGTCACATAAGTTTCGAAATTTTCGAGACTGCAATTTGATACCAGTTTCAATCAAACTTATAGGGAACGTTAGCGAAGCTTTTTACTAAGCCAGAGGTGGTAATGGGTGATCGAATGCAAATGCACATGCGACCAAGAGCTTCAACCTGAGATTGTACCAAGAGACAGTCCTGAGATTGTCAGGTCTAAAGGCGACGGATGATGGATAAGCCTGTTCTGAGAAAGAACCCTCGAACAGTCCATGTAGAACCGGATATTAAAGCAATTAAGTGGATTGGATTCGATTCCATGCCGATTTGGAAAGCATTTTTATCTCTAAACTATCATCCTTATTTTCGGGAGTAGAAAGTAGTCCGGAAAATTGAAAAATTCTAGTACGGCTTTATGCCTTAGTATTCTACATTTTTATTAGATGATGACCACAGCACATTTATTTGCCACTACAAAGATTGCTTCATTGAGTCATTGGCTATTTTATTCTTTTCATTGTGATGGACTATTTCTACTTCTGTTTATTCGATCTAACAGCCATTTAACGATTTAGAATATTAAGCTACAAAAATCACGCTCAATTGCCACTAAAAGGAATTATTGAATCGCACTCTATACTGCAGTGTGCTAACAAGGGATTTTAATTGTTGTTGAACGATATAAAAACAAAATTCATGATGGAAACCTGCTGCTGACTGTCACAAAAACGATGGGAATATAATCCTTGGTTTCTTCTAATAAATGGTTTCGAATGAAGTTGAATTTCGACAAATTCCCCCTCATTAACAGCAGCGCATTTAAGAAATAAAAATCACAATCAGGACTTCATAGAATGCCAGTTACAGGCATAGTATGGCTGACTGACAAGTTAGCTCAGTCACAGTGAAAAGCGTTTAAAATGTGAAAACATGAAACAAATCAAGGAGAAACATTTAAATGCCAAAACAAATCTGGCTGGTATTTATAAAACGACAAACGTTTGTTTCAAACGCATTTAAGAATTTATCATTAACGAAAATCCAAGGAACAATATTGTTAAGGCGAAAGCATACGAAAGTACCGTAACACCAAAGGAAAGGAAAATTAAAAAAAATAACCAGTCAGCACCAGCATCAGTGGGAAAGCCCATGAACATGATTTTACTTAACGCCATGGGCATATTTCTTCCACATCCAACACATTTTTTTATGCTGTTTCAACGGAGTTAGTTGTCGTTACAACACCCACATGCTGTGTAAATATTTTTATTTTCAACCCCTATTTTTTCTTTTTTTGTTATAAAAGTTGTAAGTTTGTAGCCTTAAGGGCTTTACAACAAAACCACAGAAACATGGTATTAAACCAGCAACAACATTAAACAAAAGTTTCCCTCTCCCTTATTATGTTCTTCACCATCGGTATACCAACTGGTACTGCCAACTTGTTTGTGGGGGTCATATTTTTCTTTTTAACCTTCATTTTCATCTCTAACGGTCGCTGGATCTCCATTGTTTCATTTTATTTTCATTCTATTTTTATTTTGATGTCTTTATTTCCTTTCTTTATTATTATATTTGTTCCGTGTAAAAAAGGCTCTAAGGGGGGAATTTATTTTTTGCCTTTTATTTTTCAGCCTTTATTAAGGGAAGTCATTCGTTCATTTTACGATTTCCTTGAGCAGGTTTATTTCCATTGCATGAAAAATTTATTTTTTTTCGTAAAAAAAATATTTGAAAGCGTTGAATACGAATAAAAACTTTTATTTGTTGATTTCCTTGTTAACTTTGAATTTCTTTTCTTTGTGTATATTGTTGAAACCCTTTTTACTTTTTTCTTTCTTTTTTTGTCTACGGATTAAATGTAATTGTTCTGTTACTGCTCTTTTTTTATTTGTTTTATTATGCTGCTGTTTTTGAAGGCAGACGATCGTAAAGTGTTGTAGTATGTTTGAAGCAGAGGGGAAAATTATTATTTTTGTTATTTCGTTACCATTATGGTCAATGGAGGCACCTATCGCACCATGATACCCGCTCTTCGTGGTATTGATGTGAACAACAGGAAAGTGCAACTTGCCACACCTCTCATGCCACAATCGATTTATTGCATTAAACGTTTTATGGTCGTCTAATTAGCCGAAATGGTGATGTCAATTAGCCACCAAGAAGCTGCGATTTGACACCGTTGGACTATTTTCTGCGTTGGACTATGTTTCTAATAATACGGTCCCATACAATCGAAAAATTGGTCCGATCGAATGAGGTTCCGGAACAATCGTACTTCATAACAAAAAAAAAAAGAAAATTTTGGTAAAATTTCATACCGTTTTTGTTTTATCGTATTTTTAAATTTTTTTTTTAAGTCACCCACCCTATACACCTAATGTAACCACACTGGCTTCCGAAAGACAATATAAGTGATTAATGACATCCAGTCTGTTACGTATGATCAGAAAGGGGATCGTGTCTATGCCAGGAACATATTTCTTTAATTCTATCAAGCAACATAAGGCTATCACAGAGCATCACCCCCAGGTTCTTATATGGTATCTCTGCCTTTCAGTTTTATTAATCAAGTTTTTGCAGTCAGTTAGGTAATTGTAATTGGTCGTATGCCTCCTATTAAAAAGACATTATTAAGTGGTTTACTTTCTCAGAGAGAGAATAAATACCATAAGTATGTACTTCCGTCCTCACATTTAATAACAAGACTATAGAAGACATTCAGTTATTCTGCTATCTGGGTCGTATAATTACTATGTCTATATCGAAAATTGAAGTCGCCGTAGTCTAGTAGGTAGTGTGTTGGCTTATTAGACGTAAAGCCACGGTTCAAATCCCAGGTCAGACAGCAAAACGAAATATGAAAAAATATTTCTTCGGCGACTTCCGCTCAGCAGATTTCTGGCAAAAACTCTGTAGGTCCCGCCATTCAGGTATAAAATTAACACACACAACATGAGTGGTGTGAGAAGCTAGGCCGTAATCCTGACTGAAGGGTTGTAATGGCCAATTATGTTATGTATATCGCCGAATCCGTTACTTCTAACCAAGCACGATAACAAATATTGAGCTGCTTCGTATTACAAACCAACAACCAATTCAGTGTGACATCCTAAGAAGTAAGTTTAAATGGGCAGGACACTTGCATTTAGGTTTACAAATGGTATTGCAAAGGCGACACTGCACTACAAGGATCTCGTTGTTGCGGATGCCCAAAAAAATTGCAGTGAACTGCAGCAACGCATGAACTGCTTGTTGCAGGATTTTAATGGACAAGGGACCAACAACTCTCAAAATAGTCAAATGGGAGTCATAAGTTGAAACGCTTTGCTCCTGAGCTATAGGAACAGGGATACGAAAAAATTACCCTCTACATTAAAATGACTTATATTTTGGCGGAACATGTTCGAGTATCTTTGTGAAGGCTCAGTGTTCCTGAGGAACTGATTCGAATATTCGGAAAATAGTTTTCGTTAATGGTAATAAGTTTTATTGCACTAAGGACGGAGTTTCATAGATTCGGTTCTAGGTAGTAGTCATGTACCATTAGATGCATGAAGTGTATCTATATTATCAAGGATGTTCTAAAGCGAAAATTTTTGAAGATGTGAATATATATATAAACGATGCTATTATTATAATTAAACTGGAATTAAGAAACCTAAAAAGAGAAATTCAAAATATTGTTAGTATGACCGGTATTAAGAATTTTATTAAAGTTTAATAAGTATCCCAGGTCAGACATCTCCAACAGAATGAAATATGAAAAAATATTTCTTCGGCGACTGCCTCTCAGCAGATTTCTGGCAAAAACTCTGAGAGTTAATAAAATTTCCATAAAAATATTTCTCAAAAATCAGTCGTTCAAAATCTGTGAGTGGTGTGAGAAGCTAGGTAATAATCTTGACTAAAGGATTGTAATGACCAATTATATATGTATGTATGTAGTAATAGTTCAGATGTGCTTGAATTTATTGATAATAATCTAACGCACATTGCTGTAATTAAAAATCCACTATACTGGACCACTATACTAGACTAGTTTCATTAATATTGAAATTTTTTTTATTGAAAGTTGTGAATCTTTAAAAACTACGCATTACTGAAATTTCTCAAACTAGCTTATTGTTATTACACATGAATTACAAATATATATATATACATATATATATACACATATTTTAAAATAATTTTTTTAATTATTCTTTAAAACTGGTTGCAATTTTGATTAAAATTCTATAAAAAATAAATTTAAAATTTATTTTGTCTGATTTTAAAGTCTTTTTGCCTTTTCCGATATTTTCTTTCAATTTCTTTTATATTCCTTAAGAATAGATCGGAAGTTATTCAATAAACACACGTCCTTTAGCAGGAAAATGTTTTCCCTCATTATTATTTTCAATGGCACTCAAAGCTTTTTTTCTATTCTCATTTCTTTTTTATTCTAATACAACGTAATACAATACAATCAACGTGTACGTGTGTAAAGGTACGAATACGAAAAAGCGTTGTAATAGAAAAAGCATCCCCAAATTTCATGTATTTTTGCAAACGAAACGAAATCAAATTTAAAATAAATGTACCCTTCATGTTGCTAATGGAAATTGCAAACATGAAATCATTGTATTTCAGACACGCACGCACCTTTTCTCTTCATCTACAGCTTTGTAGGCCTTCTGTAATTATTGATGTATGTAGCAGTTAGATAGTCGACTGCTACGGTTTAATTTTACTTTGTATGCCTTCCGGTCATATCATTATGGGCAAGAGGAAATCCTACGAATGCAATGTTTTCAAATATTCTGAGGCCAATGATAAATTCATCTTCAACTTTAAGGTAATCAGGTATGTGTGTTATACGAGAATGTATGTACATAGTTGGTAAAAATCAACCACCGTTCTGAAAAAATTCATATTTCATTTGATGGTAATTAAAGTTAATTAATAGAAAGAACGTTGAAGTCAACATAAATAATAAAATTTCATTCATAGTCGTATGATTAAAATATTATACATACCAGATAGGATAACCGCTAAATCTATATTCCAGAAAGACAAGCTTTAAACCCCTCTATTCATTGATAGAATGGGGTTTTTTACTATTTGTAACCTTCAACAGATGTCATGTAGCTTTTTGAACCTGCAGAAATATTTAATATTCTCTACCAAAAAAAAAATTGTGCATTTCGTATGTACGTGCGTAATTGGTCATTACAACCCTTCAGTTAGGACTACGACCTAGCTTCTCACTCTTATGTTGTGTGTGGTAATTTTATTTATGAGTGGTGTGACCTACAGTTTAAAGTCGACTCCGAATGACAGTTTTTTTGAGAAACTTTTTCATGGCAATTTTATTTACTTTCAAGGTTTTTATCAGAAATCTGCTGAAAGGCAGTCGCCGAAGAAATATTTTTTCCTATATCGTTTGGTTGGAGATGTCTGATCTGGGTAGAATTTCACTAGGCTCTGGTTATTTTAGGTCCTTCAACTTAAAAAAATTTAAGTTAAAATGCTTGGCTCAAGTCAACCAAAATTATCTTTGCTCTATGGCATATTACTGAAGCAGATGTTGTAAATAATTGCAATTATTCTCAGTAGTTTTAACAAATATTTTGATTATCTTCAACAAATACAGTTTGTTGTGCCTCCACCTCTCTCCCTCTTACTCAGCTCTTTAAACAACTTCGATGACTTCAAATCATCTTCCCATTTATTTTTTTTTCTTCATTTTCATAACAAATGTGTTAATAATGTGAGGCAATAATGCTACAATAATAACGACAATGATGATGTGGCGCATTTGCTACACATAAAACCGTAGCAAAACCATTTCTCCCCCTAACAGAGAGAAAAAATTCATAAAAATTTTAAGCCATAAATAAATTATAAACAAACAAACAAGAAAAAAACGTAATATTAACAGCGGTAGGAATGAAAAATCAACAAAACATGAAAATTCGTCTGAGACGAAAGTTTTCATTTCAAATTAAATGGGGTAAAATCCTACATCCCCCAAGAAAAGAAATGAAATGAAACATGAGGATATATTTGCTGCGTAATGTTTACAAATAATGATGTTCTTATGCCTCTTCTACAGGGTAGCATGGAGTTATTCGATGTTCACTACCAAAAATATTTGTGAGGGCGTGAAAATGGCAAAAACAGATGTGCAAAGCCACAGGCATTACACACCCGAATAGATAAATTTTGTCTCATTCTTATTTTTTTTCTCAAAAAAGTTGGCTTAATTAACAAAGAAATTTTTACTTTAACCCTTATCATACTAGTTTATCATTTTCAGTATGACAACAATTATTACGACATTTGAATAGTAAACAAAAAGTTTATAGTTAAAGTAGTCGATTACAAAGTCAAGGCTCAAAACTCGTAAAAAGTTCAAGCAGAGCTATCTTTTAAGAAGAAATAGTTCCTTTTTTATGCAAAAACTCTGAGAGTAAATAAAATTGCTAGGAAATGTTTCTCAAAAATCTGTCGTTCGGATACGACTTTAAACTGTAGGCCCCGCCACTTATGGATAAAATTAACACACACAACATCAGTGATATGAGACTGACTAAAGGAATGTAATGACGAATGATGTATGTACATGTGTGTGTGTGTATAGGGTGGATGCTCGGTCAGTGTTTCGTATTGCAAGCTTGTTTGTCCAAGCGGAGGTCGATATTGACAATTTGAAATCGAGCTTTAGTCACTAAGTTTATTTTAATTTAGGAGATACTCTTCGCAAGGTATTTATTGGAAACTTCATTCCGCACACAAGCAGCAATTGTGACGTGGTTTCAGCAGAATGTCTTCATCTCGTACATTTCATACATATGTACATAATTGGCCATTACAAGCCTTCAGTCAGGGTTACGACCTAGCATCTCACACCACCTATGTTGTGTGTGTTATTTTTATACACGTGCGGCGGAACCTACAGTTTAAAGTCACCTCCGAACGATAGATTTTTGAGAAACTTTTAATGGTAATTTTATTTACTCTCAGAGTTTTTGCCAGAAATCTGCTGAGAGGAAGTTGTCGAAGAATTATTTATTCATATTTTATTTTGTTCGAGACGTCTAACCTGGCATTTAAACCGTGGCCTCATGTCTCATAATCCAACACACTACCTACTGGACTACTTCAAACTCACACATTAATGCTGAAATTAATGACTTCTTACAGCAAGAATATCAAGATTATCTTACGAAATTCACAGTGAATACTGAAGGTGTTCGTAATTTAGGGATTGTAACTTACTGGCTTGGATTTCAACAACTTGTTAGTTCAGAGGAATGATTTTATTTCATGCATTTTAATGCCATAGGTTATTCTTCTTTCTATTGAATCTTTTACCATAAATAAATCATTTAAAAGTTCCATGTTCAAAAACCAAATCCATAGCTTCATATACATACAATGAAAAGCTTCATCTGCAGCAAAATGTTATCCAATTTTTTATCCTTCGAAATGTTAATTCATTTTCATTTTCATTTCATTCATTTCATTTTCTTTTTCATTTTCTTTTTCATTTTAAATTGATGTTCTTCGCCGATGATGACGGAAGTCGCCGTAGTCTAGTAGGTAGTGTGTTGGCTTATTGGACCCCAGGTCAGCCTTCAAAACGAAATTTGAAAAAATATTCCTTCGGCGACTTCTCAGCAGATTTCTGGAAAAAACTCGGAGAGTAAATAAAATTGCCATGAAAAGTTTCTCAAAAATCTGTCGTTCGGAGGCAACGTGTGTGGTGTGAGAAGCTAGGTCGTAATCCTGACTGAAGGGTTGTAATGGCCAATTATGTATGCATGTATGTTCTTTTCCTTCTGTGATGCACTGATAAAATGTTAAATAAAAGCTTCATTTTTTTATTTTACTTTTTGGTTAACAATTATATTTTTCAATAGTAATTTTTTTGTTTTTGTTCTTATTTTTTTTCATTTAGTTTTTTTTTGAATTTTACATATTTTTTTGGGTTAATTTTTTTATTTTTAAATTTATTATTTAATTTTTATCTTCAACTTATAATTTTGTATTTAACATTTGTTTTGCGATTATTTGGAAATGTTATATTAATTCTTTTTTTTTTTTCAATCGATTTATTCATTAGATACCATATTTTTGTTTTTATATTGTATATAACATTTAATATAATGTATAATAATAATTGATTACGAACATATTTTTTTTAATAATTTATTTTAATTGGTTTTCTTTTAACATTTTAAAGGTAATTTTTTGTTAAATATAATTTTAAATTTATTTATTATAATTTATGTACTTAAATAATAATTAATTTTCTTTTTTTTTGCTAAAATATAATTTAGAATCGAACTGAACGCAGGTTTTAAGTGTTAAGGAGTTAAGAAGAATTGGTAATTGAACATAATGTTTTTATTTTCTTTGTTTTTATGGTTTAATTTAGCAATATTTTTATTTTTTGATATTTAGTTATTATTATTATTATTCTTTTTTCTTTGTTATCTTGTTTTTTTGTTCTTTTTTAAATTGAAGTATAAAGCTGTTTAATTATTTTTTTTTTATAATTTTTGTTTCTAAGTCTTGAAATACGTAACCAATTTAAAATTTTAGAAAACTTTTTTTTGTTAATATTCTATAGGTTGTGTTTTTTTTTTGTTTCTCAGAGGAAGTTTATTTAGAAGGATTAAAAATCAAAAATTCTAACACAATATTTTTTTTATAGTTTATGATTATTTTTTAATCATTATTTTATTCATCTATATATTTAATATATGTATGTCTGCCTTTCAAGTAATTTATTTTAAATTATTTTATTTTTACTATTAAGTCTATGTACTATATATGTATGTATTTATGTTAATATCAATATGAATATTTATTTATAACTTATAAACCATAAACATCAGCTACAATAAATATTTGACTATTATTTGTTGTTACATTACAATCGTTTATTCTTCTACATATATGCTACTCTTATTACACTGCATAGATATATTCGTATTTATATTGCGTTTAATAATCTATATATCTGTATTTTTGTTTTTTCTTTATCTTATATATATTTATATGTATGTATGTATATATGTATTTATGTATATATTATTATGATTATGAGATTCGTAGTCAATTTTACAGAGTCTCTGCATCTAATACACACACGTTCACTTTTCTTGCAAAGTTATGTTTTTTATCTTCTCTTCTTGCATTAATTTTCAGTTTAATACTTTGTTTTTTATATTTTATTTTATATTTTAACATCAAACTAATTACATTATTTTCTACTTTGTTTTTATTTTCCATTGGAGGTGTTTCATTCAAACTGATTCAGTAAAATTTTTATGAATTGGAAAAATTATGAGCTCATCGTTATGTTTGTTAATGATAATTTTAGCAAACTATAAAAAAAATATAATCATAATAAACGCTATGAGAGTTGCATAACAATGACATGCTGTCAACCGATTTCTTTGAAAAACGAAGGATTAAAATTAACAATTTTTTTATTTTCTCATCTCCACGTATTGATTGAATATTTTACGGTTTTGTTTAACAATGTTTGGTTATGTATCACTTCCCGTAGATTGGTGTTTGAGAAGTTTTTTTTAAAAAGCTTGGAATTATTTAGTGGCTTGTATTCACAAATGATCGCAAATATTATCAGTGCGATAGGCATTGCAAATTTATCATATATAAAGGACCGTAGGTTTTACTATTTAAAATGTTTAATTTAACACTCCGAGATATATGCGCCGATTAATTGACCACAGCCAAACTTGTGTCTTTTGTCGACTCTACGAAATATAATGACCTTAGGTTATTAAACTTCATTTGTACCTCTTTTTTAATCCTTTTAAGGCCTCCTGCATTTGTGCGACACTTGCTGAATAATAACATGACATTTTTACTATTTTGCCACTTAAAAACATCAGAAACATTGGGGACGCAAATATCCCTAAACGGGACATTACTATGCTTTCCGATAGCCAAGCGACTTTTAAAGCAGTAAAGTCTAACGTGTTGAACTCCAAGGCAATCTACTTTGGTCACAGATATCTCAATGAGATAGTAGAACAATACGAAATCCATATCAAATGGGTATTGAAACATAAACTGGCCAGGTGTGGCGCCACCATCCAACTCCGATGAATTTTCGATTACAGGGAATCCCTCTGAAATTCTGCTAGCTTTGTAATTGATATTGTGATTGTTAATTCCGTCTACAATAGATAAGGTTTCGAACACTGGCAAACCGACGCAGAAAATCTGTCCAAAATTGAATGGAGGGCGCGAGACAAGTCTGCTTAAACTCGAAAGAAGCAAGCTCAGTGTGGTTATCGAGATCATTGCTCCGTGTCAATGCAATACTCCGTGCATTAAGGATATGCACTCGCGGTGCAGCGAAGACGAGACTGTTCTTCAACTACTGGGTACATGCCCAGCACTATGTAGTAGTAGAAAAAGGCATCTTTGTGTCTACTTTATAGATGATCTGAAAGAACTATCACGGAGTAACATTGACAGTCTGAGTCGTTTCATTACAAACTCCGAGTGGTTCCGAGGCAAGGGGATAACAGAAAAGTGTGGTCTCATATATGTGGCCTGAATGTGTCCATTCAACCTATTAGAATGAATAGTCACCTCTATCTGATGGTTCCAACTAAAGTGCATTGGTCACAACACATAACTCCTTAACTATTTAAAAATTGCTCAGTTTAGAAGGTGGCACTATTACGTAGCGCAATAACATATTGTCATTATGATTATATGGTTTTCTGTTATTAAGGAAATAAAATGATTCATATATTTTAGTTACAAGTAATAAGAGTTAATAAAAAATCAATTTAGTATTGTTAAAATTATGAAACAACCCTCATATAAATTTTATTTCCAGATTTTAAATCATTCTCTACGTTTACATTTTCATATGCTGGCAACCACTTTACTTCGGAAAATCTACACATACAATGCATCTGTATAACATAACGCAAGAAGTGCATTCTGTTTAAGCCCGGTTTATGGCCATTTATTTCATAATTTCTTTTTTATATTTGAACTATACGTTTATGGTTTAAAAACGTTATGGGGTTTATGTTAATGATGCATGATTTTCGATACACTAAATATTGCAATAGGCTGATAAAATCCTTGCAATTACATTTTTTTTTACCATTTTATTTTAGATTTATTTTCTTCGTTTTTATTTTTATGATACAGTTGTGTTTTTTATTATTATTAACTTTATTAAATGGTTTAAATTTATTTATATTTTTTCTTATTCTTTTTTTTTGTTTATTACTACCACAAATATTACACATTGCCGGCTCTTCATCGTCTATGATAATTTTTCTTTTTCTTTAATCAAATAACTCAATTTTTTTTTTAATTCTTTAGTTTTATTAAAAATGAAACAATTGTAATATTATTAATTTATTTTACATAATTGATTTATACATATGTATTTTAGATTTTTTTATATATTTTTCAATATACATATTTTTAATTAAATAAATGTTTTTTAACAAATAATATTTCTTGTTGATTTAAAGGTGGTTTTAATTAATTTTTTTTGAATTAATTTAGTATGTTATTGAAACACTAATTTATAGTTTATTTGATTATTATTAATTTTGTAGATTATATCTTACCTTTATTTTACTGATTTTGTAATGATTTTTATTGTTTTTTTTTGCATAACTTAGGTTTTCTTTTAATTCTATGTATTTTTGATTTTATATTGTTTAATAAATAAAAATATTAAATTAATTAGAAACCATTCTATTTCGTTAATTTTATGTAGCAAAACGTGTTGTGTATGTGATAAAATAAAACATGTATAAAACTTAACTAATAAAATATGAATTGAAATTATTTAAATACAGTAGTCCCCCTAATAACGCATTTTTATGTTACGCAATTTCAGTATATTCCCTCATATAACAGTGAAATGTATAATGATTTGTACAGTTCAAACTTAAATTTTAATTTTATTTAACAACTTTTTGCTTCCTTCATAACAAAGTTTTTTTCCTTGACATGCTATTTAAAGCCCCTCATAACAAGATAAGTTAAACGTGCATCACAATGTTATACAATGTCATTCAAACTCCTTATACACGAATACTCCTTCAATGCAGAATCAATCTACCGTGTTATAGGGGGATTACTGTAATTACTCAACTAAATTTATAAAACGATCCCAGTGTTATCTACAGCTGTAAAACTAGAACGGTACCAATTTAGAATATCAGTCGTAGTTGTTTTCTATCTTTAACATGAAGCTGTAGTAAAATGGGCATCTATTGAAAATCAATTAAATTGAGAATCTTAAAAAAGGACTTAAATTAACTACTGTCCCTAGGACAAAAAGAGTAGATAAAACCTTAACTGTGCTGCTGAGTATCACAGAGAC
This sequence comes from Sarcophaga carnaria, assembly GCA_958299815.1. NCBI lineage: Eukaryota > Metazoa > Arthropoda > Insecta > Diptera > Sarcophagidae > Sarcophaga > Sarcophaga carnaria. The sequence continues at coordinate 30,265,461 of OY283150.1, forward strand.
GTAGACAAGTTTTTACATGCAGCCATACTACTGTACAAAAATTCAAAATTCAAAAAATGGTGTCTTCGTTCATATCTATATAATCCCTGGCAGATGGGCACACCTTAAATCGGATTAAATAAACGCGGCGCTGTAGTGTTCACATCATAGGTATGGAAAAGATTAATTGCGTCGTCAAACAGTAGTTGTGTGGTTAATGTAATACACAGTAAACAGCATTATTTATGGGTTTAAGTTTAACACCGGATTAGTCTCTTTGGATTTTGATTTTATAATAAAATTCCTTAAAATTAAGTTTGATACTGGGACATGAACCATATGCGGCATGAACCATTCTTTTTTATTATCACAAGAGATGTTCTGCATTGAGTACTAATCACAGAAGTCACCAATGCATATCAATTTCAATCAATTAGCAATGAGATCACAGTGGATATTTCACATAATAACAAGCTTCTATGATGCATATTCATTTTTTCTATCATTGTTATATTTTGTCAATGAAATGTTAAAGGGTTCCTGTATAGGAACTATCTTGAATTGGCTGACCTAATTAGATTAGGTAGCAGACCACCTCGAAGGAAGAAGTCCCACTTAAGGCAGCATTTATGACCAATGAGATGCCACAATTAATTCTACACAAGTGTCAACTTTCCAAATACAAACTAAATATTGCTGCAAGCAAACAGATCTCCACCAACGATATCAGAAAATGAGGAATCAGAAACCTCCGTATCTTTATAACAAGAGCAGAGCACTGACACATGAGGTGAAAACAGTATCCTCTTCCTTCTCAGACATCCACAGCTCCAGGAGAAGTCATTAGTTGTAATGCTGAGTCTTTCGGCATGCCTACCAAAACAACAATGGCCAGTAGTAATCACTATTGTACAATGGATGGCCATGTGATTTAAGGACAGAAGCGAGTCAATCCTCTATATTCTAGCTGCCAACGACATAGAGCTTTCCGCGAACGTATGTAATACTCACTGATAACGGTCTCTAGAGAAAACTTGTCTTGTTCAGGCAAATATACTCGTATATTGATGTTTAAGAACCTATATTTAGATTGTTAGTTTCTTTATTGTATATATGTGCATATGACCATTACTTGTACACAAGAGGAGTGTATTTGCTCTTTTCTTATTAATCCTATCTAAGAAAATTTATCTTTCAGATCATAGGATTTCTAAATCGAATATTGGCTCTATTTTGCATGATTTAATATGAGATGGAAATCTAACTTACTTACGATCCAAAGGAGATATCTTTAAATCGAAGTTTCGAGGACATTAAGCTGTGGATATCGAGACACGTAATAATCCAGAAGCTATTGAAGATTTTGAGACAATATTCAGCGTAAAATTACCAACATAGTATGCAAATTGTACTGAAATAGTATTGAAAATGTTTCTGTAGGATTTGTACATAAGATGCGTGTTTAAGAAATTTGGAAAATATTTCCTTAAAATAGAGAATAACTTGTGATCGCCAAGACAGTGTCTCTTGTGTACTCATAAGATGGTGATAGTAAATAAATGAAGTAATGAAATGACATATGATCATAGTATTAATAAAAAAAACAGTTTCGACTCATAGAAAATATGTACTGCTTCAAATAATGCTGTGAATAATAGCATTTTTTGTCGCATGATATAAAAAATGTAAAATCTTTTTTATTTTCAAATTAATATTTTAAATAAAACTTAAAAAAAAATAACGCTCTCCGTAAATTAATATTAAGCTGTAGTTGGAATTTTATGAAGTTATGAATGTTAATGATTTTATTTATAATTTTTTTAAATTTTCCATTTTGTCTAATTTAAAATATTGCTTGCTTTTCTTGAGGGTTCTTTTTATTTTAAATTATAATTCGTTTCTTTTTTTATATATTTTCTTTTAATTTTGTTAATATTTTAGAACTTTTTTCTAGATTTCTTTATTCTGAATTTTATTTTTTAAGTTTTTAAAATTATGTTTGTTATATACATTGATTTAATATTATGTATATTTCATTAAAATTTTTTCTATTTAATATGTATGTATGTATATACTATATTTTATTTAATATGTGTATACATAATTTTGTTTAAAATTTATTATTATTATTATTATTTTAATGCATTAAATTTTTGTTTAATTGAAACTTTTTGATGGGAGATTTTTCTTGTGATAATTATTTATATAATTATTTTAAATTTATTTAAATATATATGTATGTATATATATCCATTTTGTTCTAAAATATATACATATATAAATATTAACTATATATTCTTGTGAGTTTAGGTTTATATCTGATTGAAATATGATAATATAGTGAGTGAGTGTAGTTACTGAAAACGTTAGTGAAATAAAGCGTTTTTGTCGAGTTTCTAGAGGACAGTAAAATAATATACAAAATTAATTAAAAATTATTTATTAATAATCTTTTGTTTTATTGTTTGATTTCGTTTTTTTTTAAATATAAAAAATGGCCGTATTCTCTGATATGTTTGTGGTATACAATGATCATTAGCGTTTCATTTATTAATTTATTTAAATAGCTAGAAAGTTAATATGTATGTTTGTATATAGTAGTAAGGTATTGAAATTAAATACATTAATTAAGTAAAATTAGTCAGAAATTCAGTGCAATTTTTTTTTAAATTTTTTTAATTGTTTTCACATATAATTTATTTAAGTTACATATGCTAATTAATAATTGAATAGTTTTTAATTGTTTTCTGTTTTTTTCAGCTGAATTTTTATGCTTTTCGAAAACAAAAATTACCAAACTCTTATACAATTTGTCTCAAAAAATTTCTAAGAAAAAACACATTTTTTAAACACAAAAATATTAAAAATTCAACAGTATCCGGCAATTTTGTCTTCATGCATAAAAATATCAGAATAATTTCTCTAAATAATTAATTGATTGGTAGGTTTGTAGTACATAATTACAAAAAAATTTGTGTTTTGCTATTTATATTGTATATGAAATTAATATTCAAAAACATATTATATACAATTACAACAATAAAAATATATTTATATTACAAAAGAAAAGTATATATGTACGAACTTTTTTCTTCTTAATTTAATAAAAGCTAAAAAATAATTGCCATAAATTGTTTTATTTGATACAGTGCAAATACTTTAGTTAATAATATTAATTCTTAAAATTTATTATATAAACTTGTCCTTTCTGTTTAAATATATATTTCTAATTTAATAGTTTAGATTATGTTATATTAATATGTATATGTATAAGTATATGTATGTATAATATGTATATCTAGAACCTTAATAGCAATAGTTTTAATATCACTTTTGGTAATTTTTACTAGGCGAGTCATTTCGACTCTGATATGTATCGTTACCTTGGTTGTGTCTTACGTTAAACTTTTTTAAATAATATTTTATGAAAATTTCTTTATTTAAGAGGAAGCATTGTATTTGATAAGTTAAAGTGAAAAGTCAAAAATGTTGTATACTTTGGCATTATCAAATAAAATTTAAATTTAATAAATTTGAAGAAACTACAGTTAGACCTTCTGACATTTAAAATAAATTTCCTAAGTGTTGATACATTGTTATTACAAAAACATATTAATGCCGTCTAGTTGTGGTTTATTTTTAATTATAGTTTTAATGTTGTGTGTGTTAATTTTATACAAGAGTGGTGGGATCTACAGTCGACTCCGAATGACAAAGTTTTGTGAAATTTGTGAGGTTAAACGAGGAGACAAAATAAGATTTTCTTTTGCACAAAGTTAAATTCTCACCTATAGATTTAATTAAGAAGAAAAATTTCAAATTCGAATTGCTGTCTGGTGCCAGATCCTTTATTGCAGCAAAGATTTACTCAAAGAAAAATTATCTAGGAAGCTAACTTTCAACTGAATCAAGACTTTAATTTTTAATTTTTCAATGCTTAACGAAATTTCTTCTGCTGTTGAAAAATTTTTTATTTTTTTCCTGAAAGTAACGTTAAATTTGTTCCAACTAAATACAAGAAATATATATCTGCTGCCCATCGCGTTCTTAACTTTGAATTCTAATCAGCAATCAGTGTGTAAGACTGAAAGATAATGTAAGTGACATAATAAGTCCGTCACAGTGGTGTTTAGATATGGAAAATTATTCAAAAAATACATACAGTCACAGAAAAAAAGCCTGTAGACTTTTTCCCGCTATTTTTTTGTTTTTTTCTAATAATTTTTAGGCTATATTTTTAATATTCGTTTTTTCTTCAAACGTTCTTAATTGTGACTGCCGAAAACAACGCTTTAACACCATTTCAGTTTGATAAAAATCGCCGGGAAAGAAGTCCACATACCGCGGTGTGTGTAGACTTTTTTCTTTGACTATATATAAGTATAATATATATACGTCCATTATAAAGCCGATATCCCGATTCATTCTAAAGTGCTTAATGTCAAGTCTAAATTTAGCCTTCCAGCAAAGCTGTTACTATTTTTTAGTATGACGTTGTCTGTCACAAGATCATATATCATCTTTCAATCGTTTAATACCACAGTTTAGGCAGGTAATGTTTATCAGATTATCAGATATGTTTTGTATTATTTTAACAACGATTTTTCCATTATAATTTCGTTAAATTTAAAATCACATACCAAATACAACACTTGCTCCTTAAAAGATCAGAAATTAACATTTTAAGAATTTAAAAATTAATTATTAATTATTCTAATTAATTTAATTCTTAATGGTTTTTTATGATTCTCTCATAGTTTTTAATTTTTTTTTATTCGAACTCCAACACCCAAAGTTTGTAAATTTCCATTTTGTGCAATTTGATATGTTTACGATATTGATGCTGGAGTTCTTTTATTTTTATTTTTCTCTTCTTACAAGTAAATCCTTAAAGATTCGTTTTTTTTTTGTTAAAACAATACGTTTTCTTATGGTTACACTTACAAACTAAAACTTTGATATGTTTGTGATATATTTTGGTCTTAAATACTAGAGTTCTTTGGTTATTTAGCCTGTTGTTAAATCTTTTGTTTTAATTTTTTTTATTTTGCATCATCTTTAGTTTGAGATTCTGTTCATGATTCCAGATATTGAATAAAATAATATACACAATAAAGTTTTTAGGTTTTTTTTTTTGGTTTGGAATTAAATAAATAAAGATAAGCTTTTTAACTATACATTAGAATAAATATGGCTTGTATAATATTCACGGGTTTGTATATCATTAGTTGTAAATACTTTAATGAGAAGATTTAAACATTCAAACGAAAATAAATTTTTTCTTCTTATACTTTACACGGTCACCGTTAATAGAAAGTTTTACACGATCAGGATATTTTTATTATCAAATTGAACAATTAAAAATGTAGTTGTTTGCTTATACTCGTATTTCATTAATAATTAAGTACTGTCTTTAAACGTTCCGACCTAATTTTCTATTTTCTGCTTAGTTAAGTTAGTAAACACGTCTATCTCTAAAAATGATACTAATTAAGTCGTATATTTGTCTTGTTTTGTGTTTTGGCCGTACATTTTTTCATAGGCTTATCTCTACTGCGTCAATATGCAACTAAAATGCATTATTATCTGCTATAACATGACGATGTTGTAAGTGAGTTTCGTCATATATTGTATTCTTATATTCTTTCCTCTCTATTAAAAGAAAAGCTTTAATTAAGTATCTCGGATTTCTTAGGTACAAATCATGAAAACTTTTGATACAAGGAGTTTTAATTCCCACAGGTTTTTTTTTTCTAAACTGAAAGTCGAACTCTGTTTTTGAAATTGTAAATAGAAAATCAATAGATTCTATATGTAGTAGACGATGGAAATTTAATCAGTTTTTGCCCATATTTTTTTTATCACATTGATATGCCCTATAACCTGTTTTTCATATGATAAAAACATTTATCATACTCATATTTGCATATAGATCGCCAATACTTTTCGCGCAGAATGATAAGAATGGGGTCAAATTAGTCATATCTTTCTCGGACTGTCCCATATCATTAAGCATTCATCAATAACAAATACGAACCACGTAAAATTCAAAGGAAACCCAATTTGTAAATGCATTTATTCAATTTTTTCCAATACACCCCTCTCATATAAGAGGGTGAAAATTCGTAAAAAAACTAGGCAATGAAAGGCAACTTAGTATTCTATTGCTTCGATGTCTTCTCCATATTTCTTCTCCATTCGCTGTTATTTGCTGTACATACCTCAAACTTATCTGTATAGTCGAGAACACAGTCAGGATATCTCTTATTATATTCGGTTCGATTCTAGTCTAAGTCACCTAGAGTGTAATATTGTCTTCTATTCTACAGTATTTCAAACGATTTTTCATTTCAGATCTGCAATTCGGTCTTAGATTTCTTCCATTATTCAATTCAGATATGTTGGCTTGATTACTCGTCACTTCAAATATGTAAAGTGCAACGTACCATAATTTGTTTTTCACCTTTTTACCGTTCGAAATAGTTCTAGATCTTGTGTCCCTGGAGGTCATTGTTCTAAATGTCATATTGCTGTCAGTCCTGATGTGTATATCTATGCCAACCATCTTTGTCCTGGCCCTGTCCGTACATTCCCTGATCACACGTTACTTGGTCTGGTAGACGGAAGTTTAGTCTGGTTTCTGGTTTTATACTCTATTTGTATACCCTATCTGCTTCCAGAAATGAAACAGAAGAAGCCCAATTCAACTTATGAGGCACAGAAAGATCTTAAACTAATCGAAGTTCGTTTTTCTCGTTTATCCCAATTGCTTAATTTTAGAAACGTTAAAGAAAGAAACATATTTTCAGTTTCATTATTCGTATCAGTCTTAGAGGTTTTTCAACTTCTCACAAACGATTACCTTAAATCTCTATAATCATGCTTTTTTGTGTTCCATGTAACTAGTTCTTCAAAAGATAATTTTCACAAAGTAGACAAGGGTCTATTTTTATTTATACAAGTAAATACATTAGTTACACATAAATAAAACGCCTTAACACAAACTTAATTGAAAACAACACGTTGAAGGAATATTTGCAGCTATTCGTTCTCTCAGACGTATACAAGAAAATTTTAAAACCTTAAATGGGACCGCGCTGGCAATCTATTTGCAATCAGTCCTGACCGCTGTGGTGAAAAGGTAGGTCTTTACAACCCTTAATTGTGTACGATACTCATCGATTCCGAGGTGAATAACATTTAAAAGTTACAAACTTTAAGACATGAAACTAAAAGAAGGTATACAATATACAATTAGGTAAACATGGGACTAATTTCGTTCGTCAAAAATATAACTTCATATCAATAACTTGGGATTTCTCTTTACAGCAATTAGGTTGTGGTAAACATACTATACGAATGATATGAATTAAGTCGTCCTCATGACTAACTGTACTGCGTCAATATACATATGTATGTATAACAAAAATGTATTAATTATTATATTTTATAAATAATAATTTATAATATAATATATTAACATTTTGTCTACTTCAAAGCTTAAAATCTTCTCATTAAGTTTATTTATTTATGCAATTTGATATATGAATTCAAAAGAAAAAAAAACAATCAAAGATTTTTAATTTTAAATTTTTTTTAATATTTTTGTGTACACAATATTTAATTGTTGCATGATTTTTAATTTTTAATACCTACAAGTAATGTGTGCCACCTAAGCTTTTCATTGATATACATCAGTTTTTAATATAAAATATGTTTATCGATTGCATTCTGTCTTAAATATCAGACGAATACCGTTAATGATGTGTTTTGGTTTCTTATATATGTATGTATTCGTCTATTGTGATTTATTTTATAGTGTATATATGTATGTATGTATATTTACTTAATTTAAGGCTTATATATGTATGTAAATATAATAATGTCATTATATTTATATATAAGTGTATATCGTATATATATATATATAAAACAAACAAAAGTCCGTGTATAATACAATATTTTTTTTTATATAAAAAAGTAGTGCGTCAGTATAACTTGGAAAAGATTTGTTTTATTTGTTTAACTACCATACACATGAGAAACTTTTTTGAAGTTTTTTTTTTAATTTTGAATAATAATATTTAAATATAAGATAACTATGGTTATAGTGTAATAGAACCACTTTAATTACATAATTTTTATTTTATTTCTTTACCTATTTTATTATTTGAATTAAAACAAGAACTAAAAACATAAAATTCATTACATATTTATCCTTTAAACAAAAATAATTAAAAAGGCTGTCTTTTGTTTTCAGGAATTCAAACTTAACGAAATTTATAGACTAAACGATCGAAAATGAAAAAGCAAACATAAATTACCGCTAATTTTGTATAAGACAACAGTTTAAAATCCTTGTCTAAATGGATTTGCTGGACCAGCAGGACCTGTTGCAGATGCTCTTGAGGCATCCGATTGCTGCTGTTGCTGTTGAAAGGGATTTGCTACACGTTGCTGAGGAAGATGTCGTGTGTCTGAGGTTTGTTGCTGATACATACCGCCACCCTGTTCCTGATAGCCAGGCTGGTATTGTTGCTGTTCGTATTGACTATCCTGTTGATAGCCCTGTTGCGGCTGGTAGTCATAAGAGCTAGACTGTTGATCATCTAGACTTGTTTCTTGTTGATCTTGTTGATATTGTTGGCCGTATTCGAGATGATTTTTAAATTCACCATCTATGGGCTTTTGATCGTGCATTACATACGTTTGATACTCTTTGTTGGGAGGATCCTGCATAAGTATGTTGGCTTCGTTTTCGAATGGCTTGAAGTCGTAGATATTGCGCAATTTCCTTAGTAGCGGCACATATAAAAGGTTTGAGAACGCTATAAGGAAATTGAGAGCAGTAAAGCCGATGGCTTCTACTACTCCACCCGCAATTATGGGTCCCACTGCATAGGCTATTGAGTAGGAGATATCGGCAATGGCGTATATACTGCCGTACACCGACACATAGCGCACATCCACGAGGTAGCCAAGTGTGGGCAAAAGGGCAGTATCGATCAAGGCTATGCCAAAGCAAATAATACATATAGGAATCATGAGCATTTGATACGAGGTTGAAAATGGTATAATGAAACAGGAAAGACCTTCTAAAGCCAAACCTCCCGCCGCCATTAGCCACTGATGCTGGGGATACTTTTTAGCCATTTTAACGGTGATCACCACACCCAGGACGTGAGGGAAGAAAGCCGGTAGCCAAACCATACCAATTTTCCAATTATCTGTGGTCAGATTGTCTTCCATCCACAGTGATATAGTAGGTTCTAGAAAAGCTAAAGCCACATTCGACATGGTTAATGCTCCGGCGCACACTGCTATATAGGGATCCATAAGCAAGCGCCAAATGGGAATAATTTCTTGTTTTACTTCTCTACTTTGCTGCAATTGTTCCTTAAAGGGTTTCATGACCAGCAACAGCATAAGGCCATCTATGAGGCACACCAAGGCCAAAATCAAAAAGGGCACTTCTTTGCCGGCGAATTGATAGAGAGCTCCACCAAAAGGCGGAGCCACCAAACAACCGAAACTGATAAAGGCCAGGGCTATGCCTAATGCTTGGGAACGTTCATTTTCCTCCGTAAAGCGATCGGCTATCATGGCCAAGCCGGAAGTATCGGCAAACGCTGAACCGGCTCCCTGCAGAGATCTGGCGAAAAATAGCACACTGTAGCTGCGGCCACAGGCAAAGACCGCCGTTGAAAAGAACATGATCGTTAGGCCAATCATCATGGGTATATCGTAGCCGATCTTATCGATCAGACCACCCGAAAATGGATTCACCATCAATTGCACAATGGCCTTTGAGGCAAACAATATACCGGTCGCTGAATCCTGGCCATGATGATCATGATGCACAGGTATTATTTTACCCGTTACATTGTCTCTCAGCAGGGGAGCCATTGTAGAATCGGGCGCCTCGAAACCACCAATTTCACGTAGATAATCGGGTATAATTGGTACTATTACCATATACAGCATGTTGTCCAATAGCAAAGCTATTGATACTATAACCAAAACCAAACGTCTTTGATTGACGGGCTCCTGTATTTTCTCCCATACTAAATCTTTAACCTCACGTATTTCCAAATTAATCAGGGGTATTTTAAACGACATGATGATCAAATTTCACTGTTTCTTGCTGTGTCAATGATGAATGATGAATGCGAAATCGGAAATTGAATATTGAAGTTGATTGAACTTGTATATCTTAAACGAGGTTGTTTAATTTGTTATTGTTGTTGTTATTTTGTTAAATTATTATATAATTTCGTTACGATTTGTACTCTTGTAATTGCAAACACCACTCGTAAATTTAGTTTCATTTAAATCAAGCTCTGTTTGATTTGACTCGGACTATCCTTTTTTCAAATTCTGCGTGTTGTGTTGCAGATAAGCCATGGCTTTCTTTCTAAATTTGTTTGTTTGTTTAGTAGTTTTATATTGGTTTTAATTTCGAATTCAGGCACATTTTGTGTTGGGGGGGATTTGGGTATCTGATGTATATATTAATAGCTCTGCTCCAGCTGGAGTTACAACAGGTTTTTCATTTAGTATTGGCCACGACCTTTAACGACACAGAAACAAGATTTCATTATTATTTTTTTGGTTTTTGCTTTAATTTATATTCTTAATTTCATTTAAAATGATTATTTTGGTCTTAATTTCTTTTAGGTTATAATTCTCATTTAGTTGGAAAACTTTTTAAGGAAAATTTATTTGTTTTTTCTTTTATTCAATTTCAAAACCTTTTCAACACTTTTTGGTTTTCAGTTAAAATTGAGAACAGTTTTCTTTTAGTATTTATGATTGAAATGTTGTTTCTGTGCAGCGAAAGGTGTAGTAGCAGATTCAATTGGATTTCTTTTCTATTCTTTAGCAATTTAACAGTACGAAAAGGCTTTTTTTCTTAATAGATTTTCCATATAATTATTTATGCAGGAATGTAATAATTTAATTTAATTAATTATTTAACAAATGTTTTATGATTCAAAATTTTATAGGGGTGATTCACTATTAGAAAAATTGTGTTTTTCTATAAAATTTAATCTTTTTATTATCTACGTTTCACTGTTTTAACATACATTTCAATCATAAAACAAACTTATTTCTAAAGCAATTTTCTTTTTTTTTATATAAATTCTAAATACAGTATTAAGATAATACTCTATGCTTAGCTTAAAGTAAAAGGAAAGGTAAAGATATAACTTAGCAATATAACTTAAAAAAAAGGAAAAATATTTATAAAAAACATGTAAAAATTAAGTCCATTGCAAGCAATAAAAAATCTTTAAAGTTCATATCTTTAATTAAATAACATTAAAGCAAACGTTAGCTTGCAATATATATGGATTATAAGGCTTGTATATCCCTCAACATCTGCATTCGTTCCCAAGTAACATTTAATTTTTCTCCCTTCTCCTCTCTTAATATTTACCTTAACTGTGAAGGAACTCCTCTAGCATATCTGTTTTCAACATCAAAGTATATCACATTTATCGAAGTTGAACAGAAGAAGAAGAAGAAAAAAGAAAAAAAAAACAACGATAATAATTCCGCCCTGGTTTCCAAAGCAAAAGTAAATTTTGCGTGTTTTTGAAATGTAAACATTTTCATAGAAACGCACCCAAACACAATTTGTTTCTCATTTATTTTCCAATAGCAGGCAACGAAAACAAAAAAATAAAAGCAAAATAAATATTATCTTTAAGCAATATTTACAATATACAATGCGTTATAAAAGTTTAAACACATTTTTTAATATTTTTATAAAATAAACTGATAGCTATACTCCCAAAGGACGAAGGGAGATATTCAACTATTTTCTGTAATAGCAAAGCTTAAGAAACAGGCACAGAACGATTCATAACCTCTGTGAATAAACGAATTACACTCACTCAAATAACTGCCCCAATGTCTAGCTAGTTTTAACAAATATGAATACAACAACAAAACTATTATTCCAATCAATATTTACCGTTATCGAAAAATAAGCAAACATGTGTAATTGGCCATTGGCAGTGTTTTTTTAGTTTACTTGTTTTAATAATTTTTATAACTTTTTTTTTGGCTCACTATCCTGTACAGCCTTTGCTGGCAGTAGCTCCTAAGGGCGCGGTTTTTGGGTCTAAACCATTCTACGTGGGTCGCACAGGCTTCAAATTTCCAGCTGCGCAGGCAACACCTCATTTGAGAACTTCCCAAAGGATGTGTGTGACCGTTTTGGAACATAACACATTTTCTTTTTGATCAAGGCCTCTAGTTTGTGAAAGACTAGAAAATGGGCTGATATTAGAAAAATTTACAAGATTTATTAAGAGGACCTGCATCATACGGAGTGCTATATATTAGACAGAATTTGTCATAATTTGTGACGTGCACCTGCAGAAAGATGATATTCATTATGTGAACAAAATTGCATGTTTGATTTTTAGAATTAGTTGCAGTGTGTAAAAAAAAATTTTAAATGAAAAATAATATTTTATTCTATTGATAATATTCTGTATATTCTAAAGATATCCAAGACGTTCAGTGTATTATTTGGATTTATTTCAAGTTTGCTGCATGGCCCCAGATCACACATCTCCAACAAAACGAAGTATACAAAAAATATTACTTGGGCGACTTCCTCACAGCAAATTTCTGGCAAACACTCTAAGAGTTTCTCAAAAATCATTCGGAGTCGACTTTAAACTGAGAGAAAGTAGGTCTTAATCCTTACTGAAGGGTTATAATGACCAATTATGCATGTATGTTACATGACATTGTTTTCGAATGGATCATAATATTTGGCTTAATATGGTTCTTAGAAATGACACTGAATGACTGTCCTCCTAGTCTAATATTCAAGACATTGAAAAGATGATATTCCTATCCGCACATATTGAGAAATCCATTGTAAGAATGAAACGAATGTTGAAAAATATTCGTTTCAAATAATTTTTTAAAATATTTTATTTTCATTTTTACTAAATACGAGTAGAATACTTTTTCTCTAATGAATATTTGAGCACGTTTCTATACTTGACTTTTTTTCTATGCTTGACTGTGTTGTGTCTGAATATGCGTAAATTTTTCTTTTATTAGAAAGCCTTTAAACAGGTCAAAGTAAATCAACCCTGTTTATATAGAATAATTAAAAAAACAAAACAAAAACACACACACCAAAAAAAGGACCAACAACTTATTCAACATGCGTTTATTCTTTTATTTATTTCAGTCTCTCGCCAAAGGAAACAGGCAAGGAAAAATAAAAACAAAAAGTTGTGTATAATTGACTCAAGTATTGTTGCATGTTGGGGTCGAGTGGCAGTAACACATTCAGCACAACAACCCCCAAAAAATCTGAGGATTATAAAAGGACTTTCGTGTTTTTGTTTCTTTGTGTTATTTTAAGTTTTTTTTTTTTTTTAATTTCGGTATGACAACGTTTCATACCTTTTTGTAGAGACTCTGAAGTACCACTCAGTCGACATGGTCATGAAAATTTAATGACACAATATTGTTGTATACACTATCATAGAAAATATGAACAAAAAAACAAAAAAGTAAAAAGAAAAAAAGAATTTTGAATTTATATGAAGTGAGTAGAACAAAAAAACGATATGAATGAAAAATTATTCTGAAATAAAAATTTAAGCTTAACGAGTAGTGGTTCCCAAATCAAATATTGTCACTGATAAGTGACCGAGTACAGAGGGTTGGGGGGGGGGGGGGGGGGGGGTACATACATATGTTTTTCTTGCATAAATTTAAAATATTTTTATTTATTTTTATTGTAAATTCTTGCTTATATCAATAAAAATTTTAAATATTTTATTTTTTGTTGACGTCAATTAGCAGCTGTCGGGCAAACTGTTTCCAACTATTTATGTTTATATGCTCCAAAGCACTATAGCATACAAGGAGTCCAATTGTACCATGACGTACTTCGATGTGAAAGCCCCAGAATCTGAACCGAGAACGCATAATCAGAAAGCGTTGAAAAAGTGTGAAAATTTTTTAGCCAGCACAACATAACTGGTGGGACTTTGTCATACAGTTTTTTTTGGCGTTTTGATTATGTATTTGTGCATACGATACATTTGTGCCCATTTTCGCAGCACAATAACATTTGATGCCATTTGCGAAAGGTAATAGAAACTAACATTAAAACTTTACTTCTGCAGTAAATGCTACAATTTTATTGTTTGGCTTTCCCTGCCTTAGTCTACCTTGTTCATATTTTTATTTTTGTTAAGGTTGCCTCTTGTTATGTTGCGTGCAACGTAAGTGTAGATTTTTTGAACTGTTTTTTGCCACCCTTATTTCATTTGAAGTTTCATTTTATTTTCTGGTACCACTGTTCTATGTACACACACTTTAATAAAATAATTTGTTTAGAAATTGTTTTTCTTTCATTATTGCTAGTATTTATTTATAACGTTATATATACAACAAATAACAAACAATAAACAATAAACAATAATTATAATTGCATTTGTATTTCTCCTACTTGTAATTGTAAAGAAAATACAATTTGTAAAAAAGTATACACCACACATACAATATTCAATCATAAAAATACATTCACAAATTCTAACCCACCTTTTCACATACATACATACACATTTACAATTTGTATTCATTTCCTGTATGACGTATTTATATACTACGTATCGAATAAAGGAAAAGTGTTTCTCTTATGCGGACTTCCTAAGTAATGTTCATTTTCTATTGTCTGCAGAACACTTACAATCTCAATGCTTTCCTTTTTCTATTGATAATTCACCACTTTGCCTCTGTCTCTGTGTTTCTTTATTTTCTTTTGTACTGTAAAGCTTTATCAATATACAATATCCTTTTCACATTTTATAATTTATTGTGTTCACGTGTATCGATTTGAGTTTATGATAGAAATTATTTGATATTTGGAGGGTCAATTGTAAGTGCTTTAGAATAATGAAAATCTAATTATTTTAATTGCTTTATAGTGGTCATTAGTTTGAATTACTATCAGTTTTCTAAAAATATGAAAAAATTATAACTGTAGTTGTCAGTAATTGATTAATTTTGTTTTAAACAATAGCTAACACCTAATTTCTCTAATGGATTTTTGATGATGTTGGTAACACCTTAAAATATAACTAACACAGCGAATATATTACGTTCGTCATCGTGCTTTAGAAATCCGAAGTAGTTATTTTGACCTCAACACTACTTGACTAGAAACTTAAGTATCTTAGGTCCGAATGCAGCGGATAACAAACATTTTATTTATTATTGATGTTTCATATCAAAAAAGAATTTAATTGGATTCATTTGTCCTTCAAAAAATTCATCCAGAAATTCTCTAAACCCTGATACTTTATAGGAAGATAATGCAGCACCACCACTTGGAAAAGTTTCTCATAGGAACGTCTGGCATACAGTACGTATATTAACTAAGTATCAAAATTTCAGTGAAGAAATGTGTTCACCTTTTTTCTCCATTGTTTTTTATAAATCGTTCATACAGGGTAATAACATGTGTTTTTCAAAATAGCAAAGAAACATCTTTGATACCTGGCACACCCTATAATATCTGCATTCTCGCTAACAAAAACATACACATGTACTTTCTATACGGGTTACTTTGTTTCGTCTTGAACCTCGATTATTCGGATTTGTAGTTGAGCTCTTTAAACAATATATCACTGCATTTCGAAATAATTACTTGTAAATGAAGACCAGTTGAAGATATCAGATACTGAATTAATACAGTTGTTTTGAAGCATTCAGATCTCTTCAGAAACTAAACATATCATAATAAACATCAGAATTAAAATAATTTGCTGGGAATTAAAAACTCAGTAATTGGGTTCTATCTCGGATTTTGGGATCACAAAGAAAACCAAACGAAAGCTAAGAACCTTAACTTATATTTTCTTCTAATATATCTATAAGAGGGCGTGGCAAATATAACAATATTTGTTCCTAATAAAATAACACATTTTTACCTTTTATTTGATACCAAATTTATAAAAATTGGTGCTCTACTTACAAAGCTATAAGAAGTTAAAGAAAATACTTTACACATCCAACACAAGAAATTTTAGCGAAAATTTTCATCTCAAAAATTGTTTGTGTTCTACCAGGCGAACAGAATTGTGTAACAAGGGGGTGTTTGGCAAAATATTTTCTTTAACTTCTTATAACTTTATAACGAATTAACCAATTTTTATAAATTTGGTATCAAATGAAAGCTACAAATATTTACTTTCATTGTCGCTGTAAATATTACAGTTTTTGCCACGCGCACTTTAAGGTATTAAAGCAAATTAAATGTAAAGTCTTATAACTTTGCCTGTTTGGTATCAATATTCATAAATTTGATAGCAAACGAAAGCTATGGACCTAAGCTTATGTTTTCTTCTAATATCTAGTAGTGCCACGCCTACTGAATCATGTTTAGACAGATTAAATGTTTTAGCTTATAGCTTAGCTTTGCGCATATTGAAAAATAAGAAGATTAGGAAGAAGTGGGTCTGGAAAATAATATAAGACAATGAAAGTCAGGGTTCTTAGCTTTTATTTGATACTAAATTTATGAAAATGGATGCAGGATGAACATCATCACGGACGTAATTTTATGGTTGACCATGTCTTGGGTGCCAAAAGTAAGCCACAGAATACTACTGATCGTTCAGATATGGACAAGAATATTCAAGGTAGTCGCTGAAGAGGAACATACAAACATACCTTCGCTATTTATGGTAAGAAATTGGCTTAAGGTAAAGTCAAATAGGAAATATTCAGTAGGACTCTATATTCCTACCAGAAAATAATTAAATATATGTATATACATACATATGTATATGTGAATACAAAATATATTAATTTGTTATATTTTTTCTTTTCTTTTCATGTTTAACTATAGCTCTAGCATTTTAATATAGCTCATCGCAAGTAAGGTGAGCCTATTTAACGAAAAAAAAATCCCCTGTGAAAAAGCTACACGCAGCATTAATATTGAGTTGAGAAAAATATTAGAATTCAGACATGAAATACGCAGTACTTTTACCGTTTCATTTCAACGCAGCGGGACTTAAGCAAACAATCAAACTGGAATGGAAAATGTTGTTTATTTTCCAGATACTAAGAAAGTGTCATAAACATAAAAGTAAGCTTTGAAGAAACAATATAATAAAGAAGCATTAAAAACAAGGATAAAAGATATAAATATACCCGGCAAGCTAATAATGCCTTAAAATATGCATAAAAAGAAGATTTTTATGAATACATTTTATATAAAAATTAAATAATGACCAGAGTTAAAAAATATATAAAAATATCGAATTTTATTTAAAATAATTTTCATTAGTTTTCATAAACTTGTCATATATTTGTATGTTAGTTTAAGTTGAGAATTTTAGTTTGGCTTCTATATTAATACTTTATATTGTATACTTTAGGGATTTCATTATATTTGACTTAGTGTTGCATATTTTATGGTATACTTAGCAAAAACTAAATTTTCGTTTCTAACTTTTCAATTAAATATGCCAAACTTTAAAAAACTTTCACATAAAGTTGCTAAACTTGTCATCGCTAAAGTAAAATTATTAGAGATTTTTTATAAAAAAATACTTGTGCACAAAAGTTTATGAGAGAGAAACTTTGATGATCATTGAAACTTTACTTTAATGGTGTTCATTTGGCGAAAAGCATTTAAAAATCAAAGGTTATGTTGTTTTAGATTGATAGTTTATAAGTTTATTCTAGACCTTAAACATTTTTTAAGTTGGTTTAAATGTATTAATTTGAGGTTAAGTATTATTAACCTTTGGGAATGTAACGACTTAAGGTTTTATTTTTTACGTTTTATTGCGAGTCAGGAGATAAGCAATAAATTAAGAAACATGGAAGGTTTGAATCAAAACGATAGATGCAGATAGACTGAGGACTTATGATGGCACAAAGAGTACTTTTAAATCATAAATGTCGTGTTTCTTTACATACATATGTATGCATGTGTGCACCGGAAACAAAATTTCAGGCATGAGCACTTATTCAACTATGTTTCAATTGTAAAGTTTATTTTTTTTGTTTGCTTTCTCATACTTCCTCAGACATCTGGTTGTTTCATCAAAAATTCACAAGATAAATAAACTTTTTTCTTTTCTTTTTGCAGATGCTTTTATTATATTTTGTTTTGAATTTCTCTTTTACCTTTATTTGGTTTTCTTTTGATGGATTTTCATACATTAATAATTTATTTTGCTAAATAAACTGTATATTTCGTTAAGAAACGGTAGTCCTTTATATTGGAATATTGTATGGACGCTTAAGGCGTACTTTACTTTTGGTAAGGACTTTGCAAACTAAGGGATGTTTATTCACCTCCAGAAAGGAAAATGATTTGAAGGTATGCTTTTGTATTAAAGCAGGGTAAATCAATAAATGGTAACCTGTATTTAAAAAAATATTATTCCACATTATATGGAAACTAGAAAAATCTTCTATACAATTTATAAATGAAATTGGTTTTAAAACGTGTATGAAATTTATTTTAAAATTTTTATAAATATATTTTAATTACCTAATTTTACAAAAAAGAACAAAAAAAAAAAAATAAAAAATTAAAATTTGCTTATTAGAGATAATATAGTTTAAATTTGAAGTATTTTTACCTGAAGTATTTTACCTTTAAAAAGGTGGGGTTTTCAGACCTAGTGGATTAGATAGCTATTGGATCGAGAATTCCATAAGAGGTTTCCTAACGGTCTGGCATTACTTCAGACTGGAGTTATAGAATACGAAAATAACCGTTAAAAAAAAAAAAACAAAAACAGTAATGCTCTATATAAATCGGTCAAAACTGGATAAAAAAAAAATGCACCCGCTAGGGAAAATAGACCTAGTCGATCGGATAACAAGGATTCCAAAACAGGTTTCCTTATGGTCGAGAGATATAGGCGTCGAAGCTAAAAAAGTTCTCTATATAAACCGGATTAAAATCTCTGTGTTTTGCATTTATTTGCCGATGACTTGCATTTGTTGGTCGATGAATTGAATTTTTTTGTCGATGATATAGATATTAGCTTCATTAGCTTCATCACCGATATCTCCGGTCCTAAATAATGCTCGACCGTAAGGAAATCTGTCTTGGAATCCTTGGTAGCAGCGCTATTCAGGTACATTTAGGTCCCTTTCCTACACAATTTAATTTGTATCATATTTTGACAGATTTATATAGAGTACTTTTTTTGTAAGTTGGCTTCGTCAGCTATATCTCTGTTCCCAATAGTAGCAAAAACTGTTTCAGAATCCTCGATCCAATAGCTCTTCACTCGAGTTATATAAAAAACTTTTTCTACGATCCCAAGTAATGCCGGACCGTGACGAAAACTGTTTTAGAATCCTCGGTCCGATAGCTATATAGACCACTAAATATGTGATATCTGGAAAAGCTCAATTTGAACCAAGAAAATTATTGCAATTCTTTTCTTAACGCATCCAATAAATTTCAAAATCTGTAATAATTTTATCACTCTTTGTAATTATAATTTACATAATATAAAAGTTTAAATTTTTATTTCCTGCCAATTTTTGAGCAATTGAACAATTTAAAGGAAAAATTTTCCGCGTATACTTTAAGGCTTCGCAGAATTTTACTTTATTGTGCATACCTTCAGGCATAATACGGTTTAAAATTCAACATCTTTTCTTTAGCCTCTTATCAAATTATCATAATTTTTTCCTTCTTCTCATCTTTTCTATCTAGCCCCATACCATTGCCGTTATAGTCTGGAGCATAGAATCTAAACAAAGGCAATAAATATAAATTACACCAACCGGATATTATCAACAGCAACATCTCTTTCAAACGAAAACCATAATATGCCTACAAAGCAAGGAAACAATGTGTCCATGTTGCCGCATTTAGGGTTTGTAGAAAAAAAACACAGAAAAACAAAAACAATAAGATTACATAACGTTGCAGCACAAAAAAATGTGTAGCGGTTTAATGTCAAAACAAAAGCGTCAAAAATTTTCCTCCAAAATCGAAAAACAGGGGGAAGATGGTACGTTAGAGCTGAGGTAATAAAGTAAAAGTCATACACCAACGTAGATATAAAAGGGTGTTGCATAATAAATGATGCCAAGAAGAATAAAATAAAGTGGTTGAAAGGATGATGATAAGGCATCGAAACAAATGTTGCCTCATAATAATGTGTTACAAACAACATGATTGCATGAGTATTACTTTCTATTTTATTTTATATTTTCATCTTGGCTTGTAACATTATTAGTTACACAACAAATGGTGAAATTTCTCTTAGCATATCTTTTAGAGATGGCAAATTAGTAACGAATTGGTATGAGGTATGGTTAGAGTGATCTGCTTTTCTTAAAATAAAAAAGTATCATAAAAGTGATGTATAAAACTGAAAGGAAATTAACTGGCCTTTAGGGAATTATCCAATACGCACACATTCTCACAATAGAGAAATTTGCTGCCAAAGAGTATACTTTATTTTATATCAACACCTAAATGTATGCTACGCTCGTAAATAATCTTGAGAAATTCATTTAACTGGTTTGTGCCACACAAAGTAGTCATAAAAACGTATAAAATAAGTTAAGAAATTTTCGAAAAAAGTTTTGCGTTATGAAGCCTATAGTCTATTTACTATACATATGTATGTGTATATTCGTCCAAATATATATACATGGTTAATATACAAATATATACAATATGTATATAATAAAAAAAAAGTACATAATGGATGTAAGAGCCCATAGACTTTTAACGCCTACTTAATGATTTTATGGCCCTGAGTAAAGAAGAGCTTTAATCATTGACTACAATGCATTTTATTTATGATAGAAATTTAATGCGAAAACCATTAAGATGTAATGGCCTTAAACTTCATAGACAATTTCGATTTCTTATTATTGCCGAATGTCTATATACAGACGTACATATATTGTTTTCATATATTTTATGTGTTACTTTATGCCTAATCTAATATAAATCGTACTCAAAAAATATATAAGTACGAAATATACATTTTGGTTATGCTCAACAAACCCTAAAAGACAGAAACTCAATTAAATCTGATACCTAGCCGCCGTTATTCATCAAAAAATAAAGCACTAGAGCCTGTCACTTTCATTTAAAGCAGATTGACGATAGGATTCAACGGGTTTCAGACCACACCACTTCTTCATTGATCGCTAGAACACTTTGTGTATCACAGCGAAGGAATTTGTAATCTTTAAAGATATTCGATAAGCAGGGTAGTCCCAAAGATTAATTAGCCATGCTAGAGCTTTGCATCAGTAAACTAGGTCATCGA
The DNA here is from genome assembly GCA_958299815.1 of Sarcophaga carnaria. Classification (NCBI taxonomy): domain Eukaryota; kingdom Metazoa; phylum Arthropoda; class Insecta; order Diptera; family Sarcophagidae; genus Sarcophaga; species Sarcophaga carnaria. The sequence goes on from OY283150.1 coordinate 30,286,766, forward strand.
CGTTTAATGAGCGAACCAATTAGTATAACACTGCAGTTCAACAGACGGGTATTTTATTGCCGCTGCATATTATATTGAATCAATTATAGTGGATCTAATTTTTTTCTTTTTCGTTTCTTCTATTCCTTGTCAGCTTAACAGAGTTATCATCCATTGATATCAAGGATATAGCTTCGTTTATTAAACTTATAAATAGGGTAGTCGTGCTTTTAACTTGCGCTGACCAACTTCCTCGATGAGTTTGGTGGAATTCGGTCCGTACAGGGACTGCGCTTACCTGTGGCATCACAACCGGCCGCTATGCATGCTCAAGTCAGCTATATTACCTATTTTCTTAAATAATTATTACTCCTGGTTGGTATCTGTCAGCCATTTCAAAATTTTTATGAAGATGTGAACTTTATTCAAATCATCATAAACTACTCATCATTAGCTAATAAATTCTGGATGCCCATAAATTCTTCTTAGGTTACCTAGCGCCGGTTAATAGCGTAGATGATGTTCTGGGACCTCCTCTTCTTCCTCGTCATTACAGCTACTGCAGAAGTCGTTTTGATGTGCACCCAGAGGCCATTATCCTGTTACAAGTTCTGAGATTTCTAAGGTAAATTTTGTTCTGAACATATCCATATCGGGACAGATTTATCTGGTCTCTCTACAAGTTGGTTCATTACGCCATCTTACTATTGTTTCTCTATAAAGGAATGCCAATCTCATGTGTGAATTCAAATAAATATTCTATTGTATCACCTTTTGAGAGAACGTCGGCTATTTTATTATGTTCAATGTCTAATTGTGCATATCAGATATCGCTATCTCATCTAAATGCACTTGGCAATCCTGGATGTGGTGTACACAATCTCTAGGAATCTTAATGGCCGCATTACTTCCGCTAAATATGCGTGTTTCACTTATACTGTATTTATATAATCTGAGAAGATTCCACATTCGACTTTATTGCGAGGTGTAAACTGTTATCATGAAATCATCAAAAGCGGGTTCAGCTATAGTGTAGTTGATAGGTATATCAATATCAGCTATAATCAGGATTTTGGCATGACCATAGCATCTATAATTCTATGCTCATATGGTATTCGGTCTCATTGTAGCGTTAACAGCCACTTGTTTCCCCAATACGTCTGGCGGTAATCAGGTAAGTATGGGGTTTAAGGGTTAACTCCCAGTCCACATTCGATGCACTACTTTGACGGTAATCTCGGAAATTTTGGTTTTTATCTCATCTACATAGGCAATAGTCCTGTTCAGCATATACTTTCCAAAGCATTCACTGGAGTATTAAGGTTTATATTCTAGAAGAAAGGCAAAAGTATACCTCCTTATGATGTCCCTCAAAGCGCCAGTTAGGAAACTCTTCAGACGCCCTAAGTAGTTAGCAGTTTTTCAACATAACCTATGACCGCAAAAATGAAATACAGTTATCTCATGGTGTTAATAACCAACTCCGGTTTAACATTATTCAAACTGCCATCTACATGAAATAAAACAGTAACATTGGTTTGACACGAATAAGTTAGGCTAGCAGCTTTACCAAGTGTCATTGCCTAAAAACAACATATTGTGTATATTTGTGCTGGACTGATTAAATGCTACTCTTTTTTAAAAGTTTGGCTATGAATTTGCATTTGCTTCTTGTCTCTCGCTTTGTGCGGGGTTTGAATTACACAACTCCAGCCTTCAATGCGCCACTATACCAGATAACCGAAATTTATAAAATATATCAGCGATCACCTGTAAATAGGCGGCATGTCAATATCGACAAAGATTTTACGCATTAACCAGTAATGGGTCATAGTGAACAGCGGTAGTATTATGAACAAGAATTTATTCATGAAGAAGAGGATTGTAAATGACATACTCGGAAATAAAAAGAGCTGCATGAGATACAGATGGAAGTATTTTGGTATATTGTGTATATATACGAGTATATGTATATGTACAGTAATGCTCTTAATTCGTTTAAAGTAACGTACTAGAATAATAAAAAATTTATCACATTAAATATACTGAGATGTCTTTTACAACTTTTTTTTTTGCATCAATATACAGCTATGGACAGAGAAATAGCGCACTAATCTTGAGCTTTATACAATGTATTATTTCTTGAAAAGTAGAAAACTTAAAACAAGAAATGCGATGCTCTTAGTTTGCTTTACTGCATTTCTCTTAATTTTTTATGGAATTGTACCGTTAAATAATGTACATGTTTGTTTTTGGTGTGTTTTGATAAAATAATTGTTTTATTGCTTGGACAATGAAATAGCGCATTAACTTTCGATTGTTGGCAGAAGAAGTTGTTTGGAATTCCGTTTCTTAGTTTGGTCGAAAATTAATTAAAATATTAATTTTAATACAATTTTTTTCATTTTGTAATTAAAAATGGGTAGAGACCACACTGTTCACTTGAGAAAAAAAATATCATCTGGGATCTTTATCAGAGAGGTAAAAAACAAGTGGAAATAGCTGAAATTATTGGTTGTTCCAGAAAAATGATTTATAACGTAGTCAAATGCATTAGTACTGATCATACTTTGCTAAAAAGAAAGAAAGATCTAAAGATTCCCCTCGAAAAACAATCTTGCATCAAGACAGAGCAATTGTTCGGAAGAGTAAGCTTGATCCTTTCAAGTCCTCAAGAACAATAATGGCCGAAATAAATGAGGATTTTGGCTTAAATTTGTCGGCTAGACTTGTGCGAAGGCGGCTGAATAAAAATAACTTGTTTGGACGTGTTAGTAGAAAATACCTCTTCTGTCAAAAAAGAATGTCAAGGCGCGATTATCTTTTGCAAATACTTACGGTAGCAAAGACATCAATTTTTGGAAAAGAATTTTATTTACGGACGAAACTAAAATTAATCTGATTGGTCGTGATGGAAAAACGTTCGTTCATCGTGAAAAGAACCAAGAATACAATCCTCGCTACACTTTAAAAACCGTAAAGCATGGTGGAGGAAATTTAAAGGTTTGGGGATCATTTTCGTGGCATGGCGTCGGAGCACTTGAAAGAATAAATGGCATTATGGATAAATTCGTCTATCTTAACATATTAAAAAACACAATGGAGCCATATTGCTTCGAAAATATGCCTCTGAATTGGATCTTTGTGCACGACAATGACCCCAAACATACGGCAAAAGTAGTAAAAAATTGGCTTTCCGATGAAAAGATTCCAGTTCTGGATTGGCCTGCACAGAGTCCGGACCTTAACCCTATAGAAAATTTGTGGAACGACGTAAAGGTTAAGTTAGGACAACAGAAATGTAAAAATTCTGATGATCTTTGGAAAGCCATAAAAGAAGCATGGGACTCTATTCCTTTAAATAAATGTCGAAAATTAATAGAAAGTTTACCCCGCAGATGCGAAGCTGTAAAAAGAAATAAAGGCTACAGCACAAAGTACTAACACGGCAAGCACATTCGTAAAAATAAACCAAGTTTATAATTAATTTACTGCTTTTTTTTGCAGATCAAGAAAAATGCGCTATTTTGTTGTCCACTCAAAATATAGACAAAGTCAAACTTTATAGATTTTATGTTGATTAAAATATCAGTTAGCATTGTTTTTAAGTTCTCGTTTTTACTAACAAGTTAAGTGAATAAATTTATGTAAAAATATTTAATGAATATATATATTTTTTTGAATTTGTCGAACCATTTCTCGAACGACTATGAAGTGCGCTATTTCTCTGTCCATAGCTGTATACCATAAATCATAGAATACCCTGAGGAATTATCAAAAAAAAAAAAAAGATTTCCCTCTAAATACCATTGATGCCATCTGGTACATGATCCCCATAAAGTCACAACTCTTGTACGTTTTCTTTTCAATTCTAATGCAAATAAATAATTACGTGATGATTTCATAAGCTGATATGGATTTATTTTTTTTCTTAAAACACCTTCACACGAAGTTTTACTAAGAAACGTATCATATTACAAGGAATACACTTACTTGGTCGTATATACATACATACGTAGCATATTAAACGTAGAGAAATTCGTGTGCTTAAATTTAAAATTTCTAAGAATTTTAAAATCGATATTTCTTTCTTTAAACTGTTATGTGTAATGGGTGGGCAATAATAAAATCCAAGTTCTTGGTTTCAAATACTCGTATATATGTATGTATGTATGCACTCAAATACAATTAACCTACATTCGCTTAATACGTTCTATTAGTTTTCCGACGTTTTGCTACATTTTAGTTAAAAGGGTTCGAGTTGTTGTGGTCAATTTCTAACAGAAATTTCTTTGTGACGTCCAACACTTGCACTTGAAATCAATATTTAATCCAACTGAAAGACATTTCTACGCCACTAAATATACTCGTACATTAGTATGTCGTCATGGTATTAAATGTCTTTTACTTTAAATAACTGTACTGTGCTAAAAAATATTGATGCGTACATTTAGAAAAATTGCATTGGTTTGTTAGTATGTTGTTGCATTTACTATACTTATTACATTGTTATTAAGAAAACAAGGCGAAAAATAGCTTATGAGTATATTTGAAGAATTCTAACATTCTTATTCGTACAAAGATATATTAGATTGATAAAAGACCAAGTCTTTACTCATCCTCTCTACTAGTTATTATGGCACAGTGTAAGAGAAATGCTTCCACTAAAGTCTTTTATTCTTGCAGGATTAGCTGGAAGCACAGCCAAAAAATGGAATTTTTCATTAGCAATTTTATCTGTTCTCAAAACTAGATGATAACATTAATTTTCTCATAAGATTGAGTCTGCTATGTTATCCGTATACTACAAAAAAAAATTAGCTGACTTTTATACATATATTGACTGTACAGTCGAGTAACACCAAGTACAGGCTCTAAAACACCAAATCATGGTAAATAAGTCATGCAGCAATTCTTATGAAAAAACAGAAAATGCTCTGCCTAACAACGCAGGATTTTACCCAGAAACCTCTTTCGATATTTATTAAGCTCTTTATGGATCATAACATCAATGAAACCTTATAGCTTTCTACATACAGTGGACAGCAAAAGTCTTAGTACGACAATATATTTTAGTAATTTCATGAACTTTAGCCAAAAGTTTGTATAAAAATTTATAGTTTATATGTATATTTATTTTATTAATTTATTTCTGTTTTATTATAAAACAATCAATTTTTTAATGTTGTTCATAAACCAAGAGAAAAATTAGGAAAAGTTTCAGATGACTCCTTAGGTACCCCCAAGGAGAACCTTGAGTAAATTTAAAATTCAAAGGCCTAATATATGAAAATGTTATCCTTTGTATTTAGTAGAATATCCCTTAAGGTTTAGTAGAATATGCTTAAGGTCCATTTAACCCATTTGTAATTGAATGTTCCAGTTTTGTTTAGTGTTTTCTGGTGGCACAATGAGCAAGTTTTTCGGTTGACTTTCGTTTAAGGTTTAGCGATTACATAACCGTTCATTCAAATGATCTCCTAAATACTCTCTTGAAGTCATATCGGGACTTTGTGCAAGAGTATTAAGCCTGTGGGACCTTTTTTTGTCTAAATATATTGCCGTACTAAGACTTTTGCTGTCCACTGTATGTACATTGTTGCCTGACGGAATAATCCACTAATCTTTCCCTATTTATAGACGGGACATGATAATACCAGAGGGATTAATTTTGTGGAAAACCACGATATCCTCTAAATAGGCGGCATGTCAATATCGAGAAAGATTTTACGCATTAACCGGTAATGGGTCATAGTGAATCCGCATTTGAAAACCATTGTGCATAGATCACCTCTCTGATCTTTAGTTACGACTAGTGATCGTAATGGGGTCAAATCTATAATGTAATAGCATAAATTCATTAGTGCATCCTAGAAGAGAATAGTGGTGTTCTAAAATGTAATCTATGTTCTGAATATATACATGGAGCTTGTCATTACTCATGTAGAGCTAGGCTCGCCATCCAATTTTGAGCCGACTAGCAGGATGGAGATGAATCAGACACTATTTATGACATGCTAAACTCTAAAAATTTTTGTAAGAACCTGAAGATACCTGCCATGTACTTGGCCATACTTATACGAGTAACTGGCAGATGCTTCAATCTGAAAGCAATTGATTTCAATTTTCAGCGTGGAAGGTATCCTCTTGTCAATTCCCGTGTTATGAAAGCTTTCTTCGACTCCAGCACTTTATTTAATTCCAGTCTTATAATCTCCATTCAATACATCTTGCATTCAGTAGTAACCCGTGGCAAGGAATTGTTATAGTTATGTATGGGGGAAACAGAGAAGAGAAACTTTAGTGCTGGTAGACGTGACATTTTTTGTCCATATTTTTAAGATAGCGTAGTGTAATGGAGAAATTGATTGACTACATACCCAGGCATTACAGCTTCGAATACAGCAAAAGAATAATAATTTTTCATCGTTTTTTCATATTAAAAAAAATTAAGAGGCTAAAAATATCCTCTAAAATATCTACCAGATGCTCTCTGAACCAAAAGATAGAGAGAGAGAACAACGGAATAAAAAAGTCTAACTAAGCCACCAAATAGGAAATAGTTAGGTTAGGTTAGGTTAGAGGACGTGTACTTGTCAATTAAGATAAGTACAGTACCCGGAGGTCGAGTTGACCTATTGTACAACGTTCTAGTTTCTCACACCACTTATGTTGTGTGTGTTAATTTTATATATGAGTGGTAGGACTTACAGTTTAAAGTCGACTCCGAACAACAGATTTTTGAGAAACTTTTTCCTGGCAATTTTATTTACTTCCAGAGTTTTTGCCAGAAATCTGCTGAGAGGAAGTCGCCGAAGAAATACTTTTTGTATTTTGTCTTTGATGTCTGGCCTGGATCTTGAAGCCAACACACTACCTACTAGACTACGGCGACTTCTAGGAAATAGTTAAGGCTCTATTAAAATAGTTCCTTATCACTACACCCAATAATTCTTCATATGGGGCGGCAAATGTCAAATCTATTGTGCAAGAACCTGAATAGACCGATTAACTGCTTTCGTGAAATGGCTTGACGAATGGAAATAAAGCAAGGCAAAGATATAAAAAAGAAAATGTGGAGATAAAGGAAAACGAATATATATATCAGGCCTTTAGCGTGACATGAGCACTAGCCCTTAGCAATTTTAGTAACATTCTGAGATTTGCAGGCTAATGAATGGGTCATATGGATGTTGAAAAATCAGTAAACAGACAAAAATATTCTCTAAAATAAAAAGTCTCCCTTATTTTTATTTATAAAATACAAGCAATTATAGGTAACCGATTGCTGTTACCTAATTCCAGTAAAATTATGTTGTAAATAAACAGATATTTGGAACAGGAACTGGTACTTTCCCCTCTAATAATTTATTTACAGTGTACTTACTTCTCCTTTATCCAGCTTTTGGTGATAATCATGTTAAGTTCAGTTACAGTTTTATTTTAATTAAAGAAACATTGTTTAGCACACTCTACTTAGAAAAAAATTATAAAAAAGATAACAACAAAAACAGAAAATAGATAAATAAATAGCTTAGCACATGTTAAGGTTAATTGCTTACAAACATGTTTGGAAAATACCACGAAAGCCTAGAATGAAAGTAGTTACAGCAACTAAAACTTAAAAAAAAAGAAAATGAAAAGAAAAACGTACAACAAAGTGTTGAAAGTAAATTGAGCTAGAAAAATTGCCAACAACAATGATTCAATTTCATAAATGAAACACAGAAGAATGGCAAAAAAGAAATAGAGGATATAAAAAACCCTGACAATTACATCTAAAGTTTAACCCATTCAGAGACAATAATTAACGCAATGCTTTCCTTGAACAAACCCTCTCCACCGCTCAACAATTACTGACTAATAACCATAAATGTTGGCAACAATTATTAGCCTGTATGTACAACATTAAGAGGCAGATGAAAATCCATTATAACATGCCTCATCACACCAACAGCAAACAACACTTCTGTATTATAATGACCTTCTCATTACGTTACGTACTAAAATGGAAAAAAAAGGAAAAGAAGGAAATAGTAAACCAGCAACACTCTTGTAACAGGCTTAACAAATTGCCTTTCCACCTCATTTGTCAATGTAGTACTCACTAGCCGTACAAGACCTTTAACCTTCTGCTTCATAAATTTCCCAGCATTCCAAATTTAGTTCCACACACATTTTCTTCAATGAAATCCGATAAATACAAAATGCTAGAAGAGTAGATGAGACATTGGATGAATTGGAAACATTTGCTTTTGTAAATACGCATGAAATTCTTTCGTTACATGAAACATTTCAATGGCCACCCCTTTTCTATTTTCTTCTTCTTCTTCTTTGGGACTATTTTTAGGTCCAAAAGCTGTAAAAGGAAAGATGTGAGTGTGGGTCTGTTAAAAAAATATGTTCAGGGTTATTTTGGAAATGTAAGAGGGTTGTTTGTTGTGTTGGTTGTTAAACTCAAGTGGGCTTTTATGTATTTTGTTGTTGTTGTGATTGTTGCTGCATTCACTATTGGAACATAAGCTGTCGAGTGTGAAAAGGATTATATTTTTTTATCATGTTGTTAAACAAAAGCTTCAAATTTATCGTGTCTTTGTCACATGATCTATTTTTATTTTTCAATAATTTCCTTAATTTTTATACAGGGATTTTCATTTTAAATACATCAACAAAAAGTGTTTTCCTTTTTTCAATTGTTTAACACTTTTGTAAATATACTCAGTGATTATTTATCAATAAATTTAGACATTGTTCAGCCAAAGTATCGAATTCAATGAAAATCGAACAACCTGATAATATATGACATGGGCGGGAAAGGGAAAACGTAATTTTTACTAGAGTGTTGTAAGGATCAATAATAATATACTGTTATATACATACATAATTGGTCATTACAATCCTTCAGTCAGGATTAGAACCTAGCTTCTCAAACCACTTATGTTGTGTGCGCTACGGTTTAAAGTCGACTCCGAACGACAGATTTTTAAGAAACTTTTCATGGGAATTTTATTCACGCTCAAAATTTTTGCCAGAAATCTGCTGAGGGGTAGAAATATTTTTTCATATTTCGCTTTTTCTGGAGATGTCTGACCTGGTATTTGAACCGTGGCTTCACCGACCTACGGCGACTTCATGTAATGTTATATCATGATAAAAGTCCAGCCTAGTAAATTTAATTGTTTTCCTAGAGCGAATAAAAACTGTGAAGGATCTCAACTTTTATCACAACTTCTTTTACAAGACTAAAGTGTGTATAATTTTGATAGGACGTTAGTAAAACACGTTTTCAATCCTCCTATCATCCATTTTAAAATAACTTGATGTTCCACAAAGACTACATTTAGACGATTAACCCTTAATACCTTTCTATTCAAACACAAAATCCTTTTTATCCATCATATTATTTTAAATGCTTAATTTATTATTTATAAACTTGTAATTACGTTTATTTCAATTGTTATAGCAAAAAAAGAAAACACCTGATATAAAAACTGCGAAAGCAAAATCCACTTTAAATGTCAAAAAATTCGTTGTCATATTAAAATGACTGTCATTGTGTCAATTAAAATGACAGAAATCACGGTAACTTGGATGATAGAAGGATACAACTTATTTCTGTTAAGAATTATAATTGACTTAAACAAAGGACGAACCCTTTTCACTTACACTTCAATGTAATCGAACTAATTATTATGAAGACTGCGTAGAAATTTTTTGGGGCATTTTGTTTTATTAAAAATACTACCAGAATTGTAAAAATTGCTTGTTTGTGTTTTTTTCAGAAAAAAGAAACACATATATTTACTGTACAGATTGTCTACTAAATTTAGTTTTTTATAAATTAAAGTAAATCAACAATAATTAATGAAATAGAGACTGCCCAGATAAACGGGCTTAATGTTATCCAAAAAATCCTTTTACAGAGGTAGTTCGCTATCGATTCGATTCTGATTTCTTTTTGATGACTTGATTCAATTTTATCATAAAAATGTCGTCAAAAAATTTTATGTGTATCTGTAATAAATTGCACAGAGTATTATTACGTAATATACACTTCTCCATTGTTAAAAAAAATAGCAAAAATAATTAAGTAATCTGATATTTGAAAATGGCACCGTTTGTCACCTGTTTTACTTTAAGAGAAAAGTGTAAGAAAGGTGAGTGAAAAACGAGAAAAAAGTGATTTTAGTTTCGAAAGTAAATATGTGCTTATTAGCTATTGAGTCATAATGTTCTTACATAATGCTAAATTATTAAAAAGGATACTTCTGTTTGCAAAATATAATTTGGTCGTACGTTCTTGTAAGATATCTTGGTGCACATTGCCACAGTAATTGAAACGACCTGTATACACTTTTTTACAGACTGAACAAATTCCTGATTAAATATTAAAAAAATTTGAAATTTTCTCAGATTTACGATCTTCTATATTTATATTATAATGAGAACATGTACATTTTATTGTATATCATTAAACAAAACTAGAAAAGGTAAGTAGAATAATCGTAGTCAAACACCCTTGATTCGAATATAGAAGAATACAATAAATTCTCATCCTACTTCTTTTTGAATTTGGAAATATTAAAGAGTGTTCATTTTCATTTCAAATAAAGCATTAAGATGCTGCTTATGCCTCAAGAAAGAAAAATTATGCAACACTCACTCTTTGGAAAGAGTTAGACTCAATGAGTAAGGTTCCTAACCACTACTTTTAATACACTTTTACAGCGGGAATTATTTCTAGACAGAGACAGATCATCTTCGATCTTGAAAATTATATAGAAAACTTTCGAAAACAATTTTTTATAGAATCTTCGCTATAAGAATTTTCTGTAACAGTTTAGAAAATTTTTGATAAAAACAATCTTTTATAGACAAATCTAAATAAGAATTTTCTACAACAGTTTTCAAAATTTTACAATTCTCTGTAGAAAAATTTTTACAACAGTTTTTAAGGATAGTTTTTGGTAGTTTTCTGTAAAAAAATTTCGATAACAATTTTCTGCAGAAAATTTTCGATAACAATTTGATGTAGAAAATTTCGATAACAATTTTCTGCAGAAAATTTTCGATAACAATTTGATATAGAAAATTTAAGATAACAATTTGATGTAGAAAAGTTACGATAACAATTTTCTATAGAAAATTTTCGGTAACAATTTTCTGTAGAAAATTTTCGGTAACAATTTTCTGTAGAATCTTCTCGATAATAATTTCCTATAATAGTTTCTATAACACCAATATTTTGTAGAATGTTTAAAACTACTATAGCTCTATGGAAAATTTCTCAATAATAATAATTTCTATAGAAAATATTACATATTTACAATTTTTAGAGAGTTTTCGATAGAAAAGTTTTTCTATATGAAAATTTCGATAACAAAAATTTTTTATGAATAATTTTCAATAAAATCAATTTTCTGCAACAACATTTTTTTAAATAGAAAATTTCCGATTATATTAATTTTATGTAAGAAATTTTCTATAACAATTTTTCTGTAAAATAATTTCGTTATAAACAATTTTCTATAGAAATTTTTTAATAGAAAATTTGCGATGACAACGATTATCTATACCAATAAATTGAACTAAATTTTCTTTATTTGATATAAACAGTTTTCAATTCATATACTTATTGGAGAAAGCGATGAAAGAAGTTAATGTATGAAATTTACTCAAAGTGGCTATTTTTTGAAACATGTTCCTGCCTACTTTAATATCATTTTTTTTACCACTTTGTTGTTCTGGCATTAGCTTTATTAAAAACTATGTTGTATAATCGATATAATATTCTGCAGGATTAATTTCTTTTAATGAAATTTAAATTATTGATGTGTATAAAATTAGAAACAATTTTAATTATATTTATTAATTTACAGGTATCACAGAATATCGACGTATATTTTTTATTTTCAAAATTTAATTATTCTTTTTCAATTACTTTTTCAATTTTACAGAAATGAATATTCCTCATTGAAAGTGTAAATAAAATTTTTGGAATTTATTTTTCGACAAATTAATTTCCATTTAAAATAATTTATATAATTAACAGGAAAATGTTTTTGAAATAAAAACAAAATTATTTTTTTTTTAATAAAAACTAATTTTTTTTATTAGATCAACCAATAACTGAAACTGTGTAAAAAATGTGAAGATAATAATTTTATTGTAAACGATTTATTTCCCACAACAATATTTTAAAAAAACAAGGGAAATTGTAATAAAAAAAGAAAATTTCTTTGTAAATTATTTTCAATTTCAAAAAAATTATTACGTAAGTGGAATGGGTCAGACTGGCACAGTATGTACTGAGATGTATTGAGGTATAGTTGTAAGTAAGCAAAATAGGGAGGCGAAGAATGTTGATAAATGGAAGCGAAAAGAAAATGGTGGACTAAAAATGGAACCTAAAGAATATTTATAAGGATTTTTTATATTTCATACTAACATTTGCCATGTTTCAATTTCACTACATTCCATAGGTACTCAGCTGATGGCTCTTATATATACAATACAAACATATTGACTGTCATATGTATGTACATGGCATAGTGAATAAATAGCTGAATTACAGTTTCGATATTTGCTGAATAGGTACGAAACATGTTTGATTCAATATATTGTTGGTTTTTTCCTTTTTCCTATATACATATGTATATAAAAATTAAAAGTAAATTATATACACTATATACACATATATGTATATATGCTGATTTGTATGTGTACATACCATATACATATAAAGTGTTAAAAAATTTATTTTAGTTTTTTCATTATATCGTATGTATACAGAATTTTTGTTTTTTATGGATTTATTTTCGGCAACTTTAAGGGTCATTAGAATTGCAAATTTGTATGGATTTTTCATTGTTATAGTTTTCGTTTATTATATAATTTCTATTTCTACATACGTTTTTGTGTGCCATTACGTACCTGTATCGGCTGTCGATATATTACTTAAACGATTCGATAGGAAACCGCGTAGATTTGAGACAACGCGTTGCGGTGAATTTGGACCACTGCCGATAGAAAAACTTTTAAATTTCGAAAATAATGCAGCCGTTTCACCTGTGCCACTGCCAGTGGCGGCGTTTGGATTGGGCTCGTTGGACGCCACTGTTTAAAACTTTCAAAATGAGAACTTAAAGAAATTAATGAATTTCTTTTCTTTTTATATTTTCTACTTTCTTTTCTTACAAGGCTTTTATTTAAATTTTTTTTCTCTAAATTGTGTTTTATTTTATCTTTTATTTTACAAAGAAAAATTTTAATTCTTTTTCTTTTATTTAACACTGCAGTTTTCTTCAGAGAACTTTTCAAATAAAATGGATTTCTGTATAATTTTTTTTAAATCGGAATAAATTAAGATTCCTGTTCACTTTGCTAACACTTCGTCTTCACACTATTTTCTTTTAATTTTCGTTTTTTTTTAATTTGTTTAATTTAATGAAATATTTATTGAAAGAAAAACTTTTTATTTTTTTTTAATTTAATAACAAAATTTCATTTTCTTTTCAGGTGTGTGAAGGTTTGAAAAATAATTTTTCCAGTTTTTTTCTAGTGAAAAAATTTTTTTTTTGTGTTTGTAACACTAGACGACGATCAACCGTTTGTATTGTTTTGTCGTCCAGGCCAGAGCAAAGGTAACTTCTGTCTGGTGGCTTAAACACGTTGAAAATATCACATGCCTGTGTATACGGATACGGATTTTCAGCCATAGTGCAACCACAGCAACAACAATAGCCTGGAATTTTAGTACCAGTCCGTAACAGCAGTTATGCCACCCAAATTGCCACCCACTCACTCGTTATAAATATAATGGTTTTCATTCCTTTAGAAAAAAAGAACAGAAACAAACTCACATGAGCCTATATACAGCCATACACATATAAAATTTGTGCTCTCTTTCTCTCTCTCTCTCTCTAGATTTCTCAGGATATATCATAATTAAAGCGCCTGCGTTTTTCTCTTCAATAATGAACTCAATTCCTTGTTTATTGTGTGTCTCTCTTTGTATGTTGTTTTCTTATTACTTGCCAACATAATAACCACAATAACAATAACATTAACTTTGTTTTGGTTTTGTTGTTATATTTGTTCATTTTCATTTCTCTATTCGAAAGTACGTTATGTCTGCCAGTTTTTTCTCTTTTTTTTTTTGTTTTTGGCTACATTCAGTGAAATTGAACAACTCTTCGTTTTTGTTTCTCTATAACAATTTTGTGGGTCTCAAAAATTCTAAATTGTTTTTATTTCATTTCAAGCAAGCGTTAGTTGGTCTGTGTGTGTAGTGGATTTGTATCCTTTACACCAATCCTAAATATTAATGTTTACAGGACTGTTGTAATGTGTATGTATGTATAACTGAATGTAAGTTTACATATTCATACATATGCATGTATGTGTTAATGATTTACCTACGCGTATTCTTCAATACGTATATTTAATTTGTTATTGGGTTTCTCTTGCTCATTATGTTCGCTCAGTTGGAGAATCTTCATATTCTCAAACTTAAATCAAAATATTGTTGTTTTTATTGTTTTCCTTTGTCGTTTTTTGCTAGTTCATGACTTAAACAGTGGATATGTATACGAATTAAATGGAAACTTTTACTCAAAAACCCCTTTATAAACAGAAATCCTCAGGTTTTCGTTAATTTTTGAAAATAGTTTTTAAACACTGGTTGAGGCGAACTTATTTTTATTTTACAAATGTATGGTAAAGATCGGGTTTGGTTCAATTGAAGAACTTAACAGGGCTAAAATAAAGCAAGGACAAATTAAGGGTTCTAATACTGCAAAAATATTATTTTTGAGTGATTGAATTAAAACAGGTCGGCTGTAGGACAAGCGCTTGTGCAGGTGACGTGGTTCCAACAATCTATGGCAGATTCGTTGATTCGATAAGAGATGGTATGAAACTTATTGTGAAGAGAGCTGTCCAGGAAACCAAATATTCTCAGCAGGACGAAGAAGGCTTTCATTGTCATCTATAATTGCAATAAACGGTTCGGGTATAAACTGAAGAGGCTAGGGTGTTAATGCGAATCTGTTTGAGTGGACAGAAGCATTCTAACTGCTGGATAAAGATCAGATCGGCCATTCAATCATAATCACAGAGATAAATGCTGGAATGCAACGTATTAACAACATAGAACAGCTGTCCAAAGATGGCTTGAGGCTAAAACGAGCTGTATCCACACTTACTTCATAAAGCTATCAGACTATTGCAGCGTCTTTTAAGTGCTTCTGTGGTAAACGTTGGAGAAGACGATATCACCGGAAGAGATATTAGAATACCTTTGGCTGTCAGGGAATGGAGTTCCAGCATTATAACCACGAGAACGGTTTTAGGAAGCGGCAGATCTTGCAACGAGATGGAGGAGCAGTACAACATTCACATCATAGGAGTACGTAGTACAACCACAAAATTCTTGGGTTATTTTTTCTATTCGGTAATCGCTCTGTGGACATGTGTTAAGAGTGGTGGTGAATGATTTCTATTGATTGAATTCTACTCTTTCTCAAGAAATACCGAAATCTGGCCATTCTATTTTGTTCTCTGAATTGTATTCTAGAAGATAAAACAAAAGAAATTCCGATACTGGTAGTAATGATTCTGATAAGTTAAGGTACGTAAAACATCACTGTTGGCAATATATTCTATCATGAAATATTCTATTCTATCAGGAAAAATTTTAATGGAACCTCTTTCGATAATATCGTTTGACTTATAATCAGTTATGGTGCGTCTGTCTTACTTTGGCGTCAGATTTTTTTGTTATTCAAAAGCGCTAGTTATCTGATTTCGATTACATACAAAGACCAATTATCGTAATTAATCGTTAAAAACAAATAAATTTTTCTGGCAGACTTTGGGTGAATGCGACCTGCGCTTAATGTCTCTTGAATATATCTTCATAAATTTTCAATTAGTCCCACTGTTCAAAGGCTGTTGTTGTATGTAAAGGTGTATAAAAGTATTCCTTCGTAATGGCTTTTGAGTATTATTTTTTACTTCGTTTTATTTTTTTTTAATTTGCATTATTTTTATCTGTATGATTATAATTCAATACTAAAAAATAAAACGAATGCAAAAATTATGTTAAAAACAATATCAAAATAACTTAATGTGATAATGAGAATAGAAATTAATGTTAATTTCTTGGAATTTAAAACTTCTAATTGAAATTGAATAAAATATATTACTTGAAGGAAAATATGTAAAGAAATATGAAAATTAAAAAAGATTACATTTTCATTGATTATAAATCCTTTAAAGTTTGATTATTTGTCTCTGTGGCATACTCTGGACAAAAATTGAAGTGTTGAGAACACAATAATTTTAGTCTCCCACAAGTATCTTTGCAGAAAATTGTGGCCACAAGCCTTTTATTATAAACAATAGGTACTGCGCCATTGACATAATGCTACAAAATAAAGGTAATACAGTCTACTTTACATGCTAATCTGAAGAAAAGCTTTATGACCTCATGGATTTCTTTATCTCGAAAGGCATCTGATAAGTGGAATGATTAAATTGCAGACTCTGCCTATACCTTTTCGGCTCAATGAGAGATTATGGTACAGAAGTTAGTATCGTTTGTAAAAACCTGTAGTTTTCTTAGTCAACCAAATTGCCTGTCTACAGTCCTATGCTTCCGGCAGAAATTTACGTAACAGGACGTTATATTATGTATCTGACGTTTTATATCAGAAGTATTTATATCTATGAGTATATTCTCCCAGATGTGTTATTTAATTTAAGGTCTTGATAAGGGATCATATTGGTAAATAGAAACACATTTTGAGCAGCGCTCGGATTTCTTTACACCGGGTCTATTTTATTATTAACTCCGATAGGTAAAACGAAATAGCTGTCTTAACCTTTTTAAATAATTTCAGGACAGATAGACGAACAGAAGCTGGTGAGTTTCTTGATGATTTGTAGGTTTCTGAGTCGATCACACTGGTAATTGTCTTTCCGTTATTAAAGTCGAAATTTTAAAAATCTATGGAATCAGACCGAATATAATGCCTGTTTTTATTCTGGCTTGTTTCTGAAGTGGTATTATGAAAAATGCTGTAACTCAGCGGTATCTATGATAATGAAATGCTCTAACAGATTGAATGGGCCCGTACATATATACATAATTGTTTATTATAACCCTTCAGTCTGGATTACGACCGAGCTTCTCACACCACTTATGTTATGTGTGTTAATTTTATACATGAGTTCAGGGACCTACAGTTTAAAGTCGACTCCGAGCGACAGATTTTTGTGAAACTTTTCAGAATTTTTGCGAGAAATCTGCTGAGGGGAAGTCGTCAAAGGAATATTTCTTCATATTTCGTTTTGCTGGAGATGTCTGAACTGGGGAAAATTGAGATTGACGGTTATCTACATTTGGCCCAGTCTGGATCCAAAATATGGATCAGGAATATACATATATGTATGTATATAAACGTATATAAGAAGAGATGTTTCTTATTAGCATTTCTTTTTTTCAAAGGTTTCTGAATGGCTAATTCCAGCTAATTCACCTTGACTCAAAATGGATGAAAGTACATATTCGTTTATGTAAAAAGATTGATTTGCCTTATAGGCATTCTGCTTATTGAATTTAAGATCTTCTTTTCTGAAATCCCGGCCTATTTTTTTTTGTTTTTTTTTCCTCAGATATTCCTACATCTATACCGAAAGGTGTTTAAACTGATGAATTTCTTCGAATTGTTGACTCATTATGTTTATTTTTAAATTCTGTCACTTAATTAATATAAAATTGTTCGTATATTTTTATTACAGACAAATATTTGTTATTTCATTTGAATTCATTGATAAATTTATTGATAATTTTAACATCTTGTTTTTATAAAATTAAATAATTACTTCTGGTAAAAATAAATAACAACCAAAAACAAAAAAAAAATCTCTTGAAACGTGTATCTTTCTACAAGTGCCGACATTAAAGCAATAAAGGTGTGTCCATTTCAAAAAAATAACTTTTCAGTATAAAAACTTTATTCGATTTTCATTTGGCGCAGATAGCTCTTGACGTTTTACGAATATCATCACACATTATGAAATACTGTAAGTTTTTCCAGTTAAAGTTAATAATTTAATTTAATTTTATTTTTTCTAATGAATCCTTTGTGACTTTCAGTGATTTGCTTGGCTTTGTTGGCCTCTATGGCTATTACCACGGTATTGGCCGTTGCTGGTCAATCGGCTTGTCGTGATCCTTCTGAGGTTGGCAAGACATTCCCCAATCACTGGGATCCTAGAAAATATTGGTATTGTGAGAAACTAAATGAGGTTGCTGTTGAATTGGATTGCCCCGATGGTGAAGCCTATATGCACTTATTAAAGGCCTGCGTTCCATGGCCAAGTTATATCTGGAAGAAACCTGAAAATCCACCAACAGTTGCCTAAGATAATTAGAATTGTTTACTATAATTGGAAATAAAATTTAATATTGAAAAATACGTTAATACTTTAAATTGAAAGCAATTGTTTTTATGATTATAAATTTTATGAGAATGTGGACAGCGCAAAAATAATTTAATTCTCGAAATTATTGAAAAGGATGATTGAAATCAAGAAGTAGGTTGCGGAGCTTATGGGTTATATTGATGCAGCAATTAAACATCAATAGAGTTTTGTTGCATGGTATTTTAGTGAAATTATTGAAGAAATTACCGTAGAGAGTGCAAGAGATATAGATGCTTATCATTAAACTTCTTCCAGAACGTATTTACAGTGGGTCATTTTGAGCTCTGGGTATTGTCCGATACTTAACCTAACCTATCATGAAACTTAACGTAGTATTGTTGAACAGTATAATTTCATATATATTTAAGGGATTTATTTATTATACACCTTGGCCCATAAATTAAAAATCTTGGAAGTCTTGAAGACTTAGATTGAAATTATCTCCAATTTTCAATTAAATGTGCGATAAACAAGCACTAAAGCATATCAACTTCAGAGGTTCTCATTTAATTAATTATTGGAATTATTTCTCATTCAAAATAAAATTGATTTGGTATTGTTGGACTGAAACTTTTAAGAATTAGATTGGCCTCTAAATGACAAGTTTAAAAATATAATGGCTACGAGCACTGCTGTGGTGCGAATCCTGCAGCAGACAATATTTAGTAGAGATGTATGCGTACTTACTTTCGATGTCGCCGTAGTCTAGTAGGTAGTGTGTTGGCTTATTAGACGTAAGGCCACGGTTCAATCCCCAGGCCAGATATCAAAACGAAATATGAAAAAATATTTCTTCGGCGACTTCCTCTCAGCAGATTTCTGGCAAAAACTCTGAAAGTAAATAAAATTACCATGAAAAGTTTCTCCAAAATCTGTCGTTCAGAGTCGACTTTAAAATATAGGTCCCTCCACTCATGTATAAAATTAACACAACCAACATGAGTGGTGTGAGAAGCTAGGCCGCAATCCTGACTGAAGGGTGTATGTTTATGTTTATGTATATATGTATGTAAAGCGGCAATTATATCCCTAGAGGGTATATATCCCCCATCTAGGATTGTCGAAGTATATCGAATGCCTCTAGTGAAAACCGGGGAATATTCAACGCTTATCTTCATTTGGTTCCATGAGCATGGGTAAAAATGCAGTCGACGTTCTTGGAAATAACCTCATTTGTATAGAGACCAGGCAAATGCAATCCACTACTATATTCATTAAATGTACATAGAATTTATCTTAAAAACAGAATACAGTGTTTAAAGGCCATTGGCACCTGGGTACACATGTTCAAAGAAAGGAAAATTCACACAATATTTCGACATAAGCTCTAATGATGGGGGAAAAAAGGAGATGTCAGAACATATTCTCTATAATTATGTTATATGTAGGTACCTGAGGAAAATGATTTTTGTGCACTCACAATTTATTAATAGAAAGTGTGTACCCCAAAGCGATTTTTATAAAACTGACAGGATAACTCAGATATGCCACCATAGAGTTATAAATAGGTTACGGTAAACGAATAATCGGTATTACAATGGAACTCGAGTAAGCACAACAATAACATTGTTTGGGTGGTTGCCAATTTAACCTTACCTAACCTGTGTTCGTAAAGTTTACAAAAAAGGCTTAAAAAGTATATCTCTCATGTACAACTAAGCACCAAAGTACCATTTTTTATTGTTTTATTTCACATCCTGTCTACATTTTAAATTTTCAAATCAAAGTTGACTACCACTTCATTTAGTGTTTTCAAAACATTTTCAAATTTATTACAATCGTAAATATAAACTTATTGTGTATAGGGTTCAATCCAACGCCATTCCGACCAGAGAACGCATTTTTGCAAAGGTTCCATGAAGGCTTCATTGGCGGGACATTGAATGTAGTCGGCCTTCTCTTTACCCTCAGGGCAGACCCAGTAGTGAGTGGGATCACTAATGTCACGGAACATACGCGAATGATCATTAACAACAGCACAATTGGGTTCCATATAAATATCTTGGGGTTCATAATGCGGTTGAATGTAACCAGCAGAGGCAAAGGCCACTACAGCCAATACAATAACAAATGAAACTATAATGGAAGGAAGAATCGTTTTACGAAATGATTGTTGCTATGGATTTGCAAAATATTACCTGTATGCATTTTTTGTTTGTTTTCGTGTTTGTGTTTTGGGAATAGAAATTCTAAAAGATTGTTAGGAACTATAAAAGAAATTGTAAGTGTCGCTTGATTTTATAGTTGTCGCACTGTGACCGTCAATTAATTGTTATCACAAATTTGTTATTGTTAACATCTTTAAACAATTAAGATAAGAATTTTCAAATTGTTAATGATGTTTTCGCAAACTACCAAGCCCATACGTGTTAAAATATTGTTGTGATACGATAAATAAATTGATTCTAAAAAAAGGCGTGAATATTTTCATAAAATCCAATTACTCGAATTGTAAGCATTTGTAAGCATTTTTTTGTGGGAAATTACAGTGTGTACACAATTTAAAAATGTAAATAAATAACAATATTTTACATTATTTTTATCCAGCAGGTAGTAATACTGATTCAACACCTTTTTTGAAATTCTACAAAAAGTAAACTCTTTCGCGAATGCGAATAGTTTTCTGTTTTAAGAAAAACTTCTCCCATTTATTCATGAGTAATGAGAAAAACTTTGCTTCATGTAATTTCATGGTAAATTTCATTTAGTCAGTATTTTTTTTCTAAAGCATAAGGCCACAGTACTAGTACATGGTGTTCAAGATCAACAAATCATTTACTGGTCATACATGGCATGAGAATATGTACTAGGCTTGCAGGGAAATCCTGGGGATGTAACCGAAGAATAATGCACTGGATGTATACAATAATGGTCAGACCAGTAGTAGTCTATTGTCTAGAAATACAAAATTTCTAATAATTGCTCAAATGTAGTTGGAGAAGTCGCAGAGACTAGCTGTTGTTAGTACAACAGGGGAATTAAAATTTATCCTACTGCAGTACCGAAAGCTCTGGTGGATATAAGTTCGCTGCACATGATTGTGAAGATCAGAGCTTTATAGACTACGGTTGAAACAATTGTAGACAAGATAACATAAAAGCCATTAAAAGATTTCGGATCGATTGGCTAATAGATTCCTCTCCCTATGATTTGAGCAAATGCTTCCCAAAGAGACTTATTAATAAAAGTGCATAAAGTAATCTAGAAATGCCATGCTTTTTTAAATGGAGGGCCATTTTGTGGGATGCAGATGTGCCAAGAACAAATCTGGCGACAAAAACTGAAATTTTTGGGTTCCAGAATAAAATATTCCGAACCCATAGGGAAGCAGCGGTAGGATATGCCGTCAAAAGATATGCTGACTTCAACTTGCTTAGAAGAATTGTTACTGTAGGTCCATCCCCTGCATAGCTAAAAACACTTTACTAACCAAATTTAAAAGAATTTATAAAAAAGAAGATGAGGAAGATTTTTTACGATAGTCCTTGAAGAAAAAAGGCTTAAACAACAGAATGTGCTTCATTATTAGAACTCGTACGAGAAGTATTGTTTATACTTAAAAGAAGATTTAAAAATTCTTCGTTCCAATGGCTTCATAAGTGGAACTTATATGCTCTATCGAGGAGTGAAGCTGAAAATCATTTAGCGAACTACGAGCTCTGGCACATATGGAGTTCATTTCAAAGCAGATATCGTTGTCGTACAAAAGTAACCCAGTGTATTATATACAACATAGTATATGTTTATTAATTCACGTTATTTTGAGAAACATAGGGAACATGAAGCATCTTCTTTATATTATTTCTTTGTTTAGTTTGTAGTTACTTCATCAGGTTCTAAGATTATAGCGGCTCTGGACATGTATTAAATATTACGTGTAGTAATGATAAATTTTATTTCTGACTGAATTGATAAGAGGCAATGCTGCCATGAACTTCTTATGATGTTCGTTAGCAATATAATTCTCTTTAGGATCCATCTCCTATATGAATTATTTATCAAAGGTATGAAAGCTTCTTGAAGCTTCTCGCTGTAGTCTAGTAGGTAGTGCGTTCTCTTAGTAGACGTAAGGCCAAGGTTCAAACCCCAGGTCAGACATCAAAAAGAAAAATATAAAAAAATATTTCTTCGGCGACTTTCTCTCTCTGTAGGTCCAGGCATTCATGTATAAAATTAACACACACAACATGAGTGGTCTCAGAAGCTAGGTCATAATCCTGACTGAAGGGTTGTAATGACCAATTATGTACATATGTATGAAAGCTTCTTGATTCTTATATATTTTAAAGCTGTTTTTAAAATTATTCGCCCTCTTTGGGATTAGATCCATTCTTATTCGTAATCTTCTAATTTCGAATTTTAACCACTACACCAAGCGATTGAATCTTAATAATTTGGATTTCCTAGTCACTTACAAAAACCATATTAATATAGGAATTTGTTATTTCATACAAATTTAATAACAATTGATAAATTATTTAAAAATATTTAAAAGTTGATTGAGATAAGTAAATACATAACAGGCTTTGTGCCTTAAACTAAGTTAACTTAATTGTGGAAATTTTCTTGTTGTTTTTTATGGTATATTTCTTCATGTTTAAAGATTGATTAGCCTATTAAACATGACTTCATAGACTCTCCTACAATGAAAACATAATTTACTTTCTGGTTAATTAAATACACATACCATATACCATTAAAACATTTTTCGTCTTACGTCTAAAACAATATATTGGTATGTTACGCAACCAAAATTCATACGAGTATATTTTAATAAAAAAAAATATATATCTATGTTGTCCATAAATCTACCACTGAGAAAAATTTATGAAATACAGAAAAAGATAATTCACTCATGCTATGCTTTATTATTATGTTACTTTAATCTGTGAAAAGTAATAAAACTGTTGTACTCTGCAATTACTTTTGCTGCCTTATACATACTGAGCAAAAACAACAACGTTACTTACTATTAAAGCTGGTATTACTGAGTGCCTTAAATGAGGGATGATGGTTGAATTAAATAAACAACTGATGCAGAAGCTTATTTATAAGAAACAACTAAAAAATGCCTGTTGGTGGGATCAGGAAGCCATTATAGTTTATGTTAATTGTAGATACATCACGATACTTTATATTCATATGTAAATAGTTGAAGATTTAAATTTCGGCTCACATGTAAATTAAATTTAATCATATGGTGTAAGCTTTTATTTCGAATTTAAATCAGACTTTAATAAATATTTTTTAACTACAATTAACACTAAAATTCTTAAAATTCTTAAACAAACTGAAACAAATGTAATCAGTTTCATTAAATCTTTTCAAGTTTTTTCTCGTTTTTTTTTTCATTGTTAGCAATAAAACTGTAGAGGACATTATTTTATTGGTCATGACCATTTCTAATAATCGCCCACACATTTATAACCCAAGGCACTTGAGGAACTGACTGACACACGCACACACCAGAAGGCTCCGTAATTTGCCAATTCGTTTGTCATTTGTCACATAAATGATCACAACAACAAAAAAGGACATTTATAACATTTATCTAGATTAAATTATTTGTATGTATGTATGTTTCACAATGTAACGGGGGTGTATGTGTTGACTGCATGAGTGTATAAGTCTCTATTAGGATGTGTGGAAAATCTGTTTTTTCTCCATTTTTTTTGTCATTTAATGATTAAATTGTTTTAAACATTAACGAGAGTATTCAGAAAAATATCTGAATGTAAAGAAAATGTAGAAGGTAGCTTAGCAAATGCTTATTAAAAAGTTTATTCAAAAACAAGTTTACCAATACAATTCCTTATTAACGTCAGTTCAATACTAATAATAATGCATTAGAAAAAAAATATTTTTTTTAATCAGTTACCTTATTCATATAATTTTTTTAATTTAGTTTTTAATTAATTTAGTATGTATTTGACCTTGGGATGGGATAATATTAATTAGTATAAATAAAGTTTTAAATTTCATTCAAAAATACATATTAAATGTGTATCACATAAATATTTTTCTTACAAATGATAAAAAAAATATAACACACTGAGAGATTTCAAAAAATTCTAATTTTGCTTTGCTCATATTATTCAAAAAAATATTAAAAATGGAAAAAAAATTGTGAAATGCAAACGAAATTCAATATTGAATACATGGGGATAAAAGAGTAGTGCTTGAAGCAGTTATAACTTATTGACAATCTTTATTATTTTTATTTTAATAAAAAAATAGAAAATAATTTAATATTTGACTAGAATAGAATGTCAGAAAATTAAAGAGTTACTTTACTGCAGATTCAAAGTAGGGGGTAGACTTACTTTAAACCCACAATATGCTTACAAAATTTCTTTTAAACAAAGAATTGTTTTCAAATAGAATTTTATGGCTTTTTTTTCTTAATAAAGTTTTCTAATGCTGTTGTACAATTTTTTTTAATATTGCATTTAGTTGCTGATTCAGTTCCCTAAACAAGTTTCTCCAAAAGGATACAAAAATCCTTTGCAGTGTCGCAAATGCCTTAGCAGAATGGCAAGGATAAATGAACAATGCAATGTTGAACTTTATGTAGCAATAAAATGCTTTCAAATTTTTCCTCACATTTAAAAAATATGGGATGCCCTGGTGTGCTAGACTATTAGCGTAAGGGTCGTGGGTTCGATTCCCACCAGATACTCTGGTCTGTGACACTATACCGAGCATATGGTCAAGTTACTCAGCTCGTATTTAATTAGAATATAATTTGTGATTGTATTGTAATTAATAAATAAATAAATAAATAAAAAATATGCATACTCTTTATGCATGCATTGTCATGACAATTTTATTTACTTTCAGATTTTTTCTTAGAAATCTGTTGAGAGGAAGTCGTCGAAGAAACATTTTTTCATATTTCGTTCTATTCGAGATGTCTGACCTCACGTCTAACAAGCCAACTCACTACCTACTAAACTACGGCGACTATGTATATGTATGGCTTTAATACAAATCTCTTTAGGCTAGATAAGTTTCGTCAATAAATTCCAGGTGCCACAGAATCCTCCGTCTGAGTTTTTCAATTGCCAGCTAATGTTCCTTGTTGTTATAGCTTCTGTAGTCGTTTAACGTATGTCCAGCCTCTGGATATTTGTATCAAGAGCTAAGGTCCTAAGAATTTATGTAAAAATTCACATCTTTCCTTTGATTAAAAGTCATTTGCAGAAAGGCAACGTGGGAATGTCAATCTTATTTATGAATTCCTTCTAAGCACCCACAAATGCACAGTGATGTTGTTACCTTAAATATCTCCGTGTCTAGGTAACGAGGTCAGGCTTGATGTTTGGTGTGAATCTACTTAAAATACTCTGAACATAGAATTGGAACATTGAAAGTCTTGTTAGCCATTAATTCAGCAAGAATAATACGACAGTAATCGTTTAGTTTAAGAACAATCTAGCATTCTTCATATGTTCCAAAGATATTTCACATCTGACTTTATAGGGTGATCTGGATCTGTTAGTAAGTACATCAATCAACTGATGTATTCAATATTTTCGTCCTAAAACTTCGATCCAAAGACCCAAATCATATGAAATCGGAAAATCCTGACTGTCAAACCTGACTGGTTTTCACAAAAAAGTCCACGCAAATTTTATATGATGAACCATTATTATTAATTCAAATTTGCATGAACAAATTTAAACTATTTATAGCGCCAATTACGTTAGGTTAGGTTAGGTTAGAGTAGATGACGTGTACTTGTCAATTAAGACAAGTACAGTACCCGGAGATCGAATTGACCCATTGTACAACGACCTAGATTCTCACACCACTTATGTTGTGTGTGTTAATTTTATACATGAGTGGTGCGACCTACAGTTTAAAGTCGACTCCGAACGGCAGTTTTTTGAGAAACTTTTTCATGGCAATTTTATTTACTCTCAGAGCTTTTGTCAGAAATCTGCTGAGAGGAAGTCGCCGAAGAAATACTTTTTGTATTTTGTCTTGATGTCTGGCCTGGGGCTCCAACCCTGGCTTTACGTCTAATAAGCCAACACACTACCTACTAGACTACGTCGACTGCAAATTACGTTTGTCCAAACAAAATATCAAAAAAGTGAAACGTCAAACTGTATATAGAAACCTTAAATTTTTTTCAACTAGTTAAATAAAAATAAAACAAAAGATCTCAGTGAGTGGAAATTATTATAATAAAACTTGTTGTTCAAATTTTCTCGTAATAAAGTAAGCGTGCAGTGACATGATTATTACATTCGACATGATTTTTACATGAAATTAAAAACTTAATTTATTCTAATTAAAATTGTTCTATTCCGCTAAAATATGCAGTATTTTGTTTTACAACTTGTTATCATAATGCATTACTCATAACAATTTTAATTACTGGTATGAACCCATACTGCTGCGAAAAAAGAATGGCTCAACTATTTGCCTAAGCGCCTCTACTGAAACAAATTTTCAAAAAGTTGGTTCGTTCATAATTATTTTTCAACTATGACTTTGCATATGGATGTATTCGGCAGGACGTTATTTGACTTAATTATAAACATAAATTAAATTTGCTTTAAATTAATGAAAACTATTTAATCAACCTAGATTATTGAGTAAAAACGAATTCTCCTAATATGTACATCATTAGTATTGAAGTTACAAGGGCAAGTAAATGTGCCTTGGTTAACTCATTGTTTATGAATACGAATTCTTAATAAAGGTTTATAAGACATAAGGTGCTTAAACAAATTATTTTTTCTATTCATATATTTACTGTATCTTATTATTTGTTATTTTATTATTTTATATTTCTCTTCTTATTAAATTAGAAATACTTTTTAAAGAATTTTATAACTTCCTTTTAACAAATTGTTTTTCTTTAATTAAAAATTTTATGTCAAGTTTTTTTTTCTTGTACGTTTTTAGGTCATTATAAATTACTTTCTTCTCAATTGTTGACACTTTCAAGGATTTACAAAAGTAGGGGGAGAAAAAAGCAACGAAGAAAATATATTTCGTGGTGGCAATATTGCATTGGCCTAAATTACTATATGAAATTGCAAATTTACAACAACAACAATAAAAAAGATTTGATTATATTTATGGTTTACTTTCAATTTACTGACCACAATATTTAAAGCAGGAAAGTAAAATATTTTGAAAATATTTTTAAATTGCTTGTACAAGTTTGAATTACTTTTTATAAGAAAAAGTAAGAAATTATATTAAAACTTGAACTATATTTATATGGCATACCACAACAGCTTCTGACCAAATAAATCAGTTATTTATATTCATCCTATGATAATACTTTATTTTGAATTTTAATTTTATACTTTGTGTACAGGGATGGAAAATTGTTGGACACTGGAGTTTGAAAGATAGCAGAAGTAGACTCAAAACATTCAATCATATTTTCAATATTGTTGGGTATAAAGTGAACTCGTGAGTATCTAAAAACGCAAATATCCAGAAACCTGAACATTCCAGAAACAATTAAATTTTCAAAGAATTTTTTCATTTATTCTACCCCAAATATGTTATTTACGATATAAATGATTAATTTTTATAAATTTTGGGAATCCCCGCCCAAAACTCTACAACTCTTTGTTTTGCCTTAGTTTATTAAAAATCAATCGGAGACGTGATCACCTTTTAAAAAATTAGTTCATTTTTCTGCAAGTTCACTGTAATCAGTATTTTTTAAATAAAATCAAAGAATTGCTAAGAAGTAGCTCTAAGGACCGTCAATTATGATTTTATATATCACTGTAAAAGCCCTTTGATATGCTCTGTTCCAATGCATTTTGTACAAAGATACATCTAAAAATGTGTTTACCAATCTACTACTTCTTTCTCCGAAATCGATGTAGAGAAACCAAGCCACTACATTATCCCGACTATACCGTACTAGTTCGTGTCCCTCTTTAGAGGATCAATTGTCAGGCGACCTACTAGGATGTGTACCGCAAACGATGTGTTAAAAATTAGAAAGTATTAAGGGGGTAGTACACTTCCTAAGGGTTTCTTTACTACTTTGTTTTTTTGAAGATACATTTATTTAAACAAATGACTCTTTTTATATGTTTATGATTGTTATAAGAATTTTTTCAATCATGAGAAGTTCAGCTATGGAATGGCAGCCTGAAAAGGGTCATCGCAAAATCTGGCGAAAATAATTTGAACAGTTAGGATTGTTTGAAAGGAAAAAATCTAAATGGATTCTTATAAAATATGTTACTGGTCAAAATTAAAAAATGGCGTCGTTTTGATTTTTTTGGTATTTTCACCTATTTTTTCCACCATAGTTGTTAATAAAATTATTAATTATTGACGGATAAAAAATATCTTAGTACGGGTTAAAAATACACGTATTAGAAACATTGGTCAAAAATTTCAGCGAAATCGATGAAGTAGTTTTTGCTAAATCGTGATCGCCATATTGAAAAAAGTGAAAAACGTTTATATTGCTATCAAGTTATACTAAGTTTGAGTTTTTTCCTTCTGTTCGTATCGTTTAAGGGAAAAGAAGATGTCTGCCTTAATTCAGTGGCTAAAAACGTGAAAAATATTAACTTTTTTTTTTGAAAATTAGGAAATATACTAACCCCTTAAACATTTTAAATAATAAATTGCTCCCAACAATTGTTTATTTTTTGACTTTTTTACATTATAAAATATGGTTTTTTAAATTCCCTTATTTTTCCTGTTGACGGTTTGTTAAATAATTTAATTTTAAGTGTGTTGTTTAACACATTTGACCATTTTTTTTTCCTTTATTTCCAGTACACTTTCTAATATCTCTAGAGGATAGTAGTTTTTGCAGCGACAATGTTTCAATAACGTTTAATGCATTTTTAATATCTTGCCTAGAGCTTCAATAATTAATTCAGTGTCAGTATAATATCAAGTTTTTATTTTGAAATAATTCCGTTTAATTAAATTATTTGATAAATACAAGGGAGGGTCAATATGTCTCCGCTATTAACTGGCTAAGTCTTGCATAGATTTTAACAAGCTGCATCATTTAATTAATGTTTGACAGCCCTTGACTAACGTTTGATTTGGGAAACAACTGAAAGAAAATGAAATTCTTAAAAAAATTTGTAAAACTTTAAAAATTAATCTGCGCATTGTCTGCTCATACCCTATTTCCTCTTGAGTTATCAGGGAATAGAAGTCGTCGCGGTCTAGTAGGTTCAAACCTCAGGCCAGACATCTCCAACACAACCAAATATGAATATGTCTTCCTCTTATTGACTTCCTCTTAGCACATTTCTGGCAAAAATTCTGAGAGTAAATAAAAATTGCCATGAAAAGCTTTTTAAAAAAAATCTGTGAATTTTAAATTATAGTTCCCGCCACACTTGTATAAAAATTACACACAAACCAAAAGTGGTGTGAGAAGCTAGGTCGTAATCCTGACCGAAGGGTTCTAATGACCGCCTATGTATGTATGTATGTTATCAGGGAAATACGCCTCGAACAAATTTCACTGAATTGGGATAAGAACTAAGGCCTCTCATGCCCTATACTGTGGATTTATCCACGAAATGCTTAGACTGCTCAATTCGTTGCCTATTTCTTGGATATTTACAGGAGCCACTGTAAATGTCCAAGGATTTATTGGTTCACCTTTGTACAAACTTTCTCCTCGTTCTTTATTCTGCTTCGATAAATAAGTGATTGTTAAATCATATGAGCTGTTATTGACATCGACTACGATACATAAAATATTTATAGCCTGTAAATGCAAAGAAGTTTTACAGGAACATCATCTAAAATCTATAAATTCCCAGACGGCATATTCTATAGAGTGAATTACAATTAAATAAATGACGTATAAAATTATTTTTTTGTATATTACAAAAAATTCTAAAATTTTTATTCGAAATCTGCAAGTATGTATGAAAACTTTTATTAGCAACTTTATTAACAATACAATTATATTCTATAGAATGAATTAAAATCAAATAAATGATGTATAATTTTATTTTCTTGTATATTACAATACATTCTAAATTTTTATTCGAAATTTGCAAGTATGTATGAAAACTTTTATTAGCAACTGTATTAACAATACAATTATATTTCATGACCTGTTACGTAATGAGATTACATTGAATCGTATGAAACTTTAATGTTTCATATGCAACAACAGATATTTTTTTCAGTCTTTATCGATCTGTTTGGTGCCTTAAGAATACATGTATTTATTGAGCTGGAAACGTAAACGTTTTTCTTCAACATTTTTTTATGCAGCTACCACACCTCAAGTAGTAAAAAATTGCTATTGTGCCATAAATTCGTGTGAAAAGTTTTTGCCTTAAAGAAACCATTTGCAAGTCATTTCTATATGTCTGCCTACATAAAATACGATGTTTCGATAAAAATAAAAATTATTTCGTAGGAGCAGCCTTTACAAATGTTTTCATAAAACAGAACAAGAGGTGTCGAAAACCCTGTGAGTGGAGGAATCAAAAACAAATTTTACTGCCTTTTATATGTGACAAGCAATTAAAACTCACTTTGAGCTACTGAATGAAGTTCATAATGCCAAGAGTACTCATAACTTTATTCTTTACTACTTGCATACTGCAGTTAAACACATTAACAGTAAGTAAAGTGAATAAAGTTTTGCATTGTGAAACAATGTCGATTGCCATCGTATCCATCTGCTAATGCGTGTGTATAGTAAGTTTTTTTTTTTGTAGGTAGGCAAAGTGTAAAATTTATTTCATATGAGTGTAAGAGTAATGGTTTATTATAAGTCATACAATGTTTGAAAACATTTTGAAGGTTATTAGAACCATTAATAACAAAAGAAATGTTATTTATTACAAAATATTTTATTTACATTGTCACAAATTTATATGAAAAATAGAATATTTTCTGTTATGTTTTCTAGAATATTTAAAGAATTAATCAGAAGCATAAATAATAATTAACACGAATAATTCTTTCGTAAAATGGTGTACAAATGCACCTATAGCTACACAAACCATCAAAATTTCTAACCAGTAGCTAAACTACACTTTTCCAATGCTTTTTGAGGCACTGAATGCGAATTCGATATCAGAACTGCTCTATCAACCTCGAACATGCCTTTTGACTTTGTATGTGCAGCTGCCTGCTTTTCTACTATTGTAATGATGTTTTGAGAATACCGGAAGGGAGTCTTATGCCTGAAGCGTATACTTGAACGATGTGCTGTCACATCCAAACAACCTTAGTTGGGGTCAAGGAATCTAGTCTTAAGGAGCATAAAACTTAAGATGTTCCATTCAGACCCCATTGAATATGTAAGCACAATGACTCATAAATACTTACATTTTTAGAGTGAGATACCACAGTAATGTGGTGATAAGAATTCTGCAAAAGCAGTAAATGCAGTGACCAGAATCATCTTAAAAATTAAAAAAAACATTTGAAAACAGATTTGGTATGCGTTAAAAATGAAAGGAGTTGAAATGAATAAAGAATAATCATTATCAACGAAACTAGCTAGGGCCGATGGACATACATAAATGAATCGATTAATAAATTTTTTGTCGCATTGCTTTTTCAACAGATGTTAGGGTAATAGGTTTGACATCAATCGTTGATTAGAAACAAAGTCCTGTTCCAGCATATGCTGGTATCTTTACTGATTAATTCCTAATTATTCTAAAATTCTTTGGTGTTTGCGAAGGGAGCTTTCTGCATGGATTATTTTGAGGGGATTTATACGTACGCACATACATAATTGTACATTACAACTCTTCAGTCTGGTATACAGTCTGGATAACACACCACTTGTGTTGATTGTGTTACTTCTGTACTTGAGTGGCAGAACCTACAGTTAAAGTCGTCTCCGATCGATAGATTTTTGAGAAACTTTATATGGCAATTTCATTTATTCTCAGAGTTTTTGCCATAAAACTGCTGAGAGGAAGTCCCTGAAGAAGTATTTTTTCATACTTCGTTTCGATGTCTGACCTGGAGTTTGAACGAAGGTCTCATGTCTAATAAGGTGACAGTGAGGGGATTTATAAAAATCGTTAGGAAAAATATGTCACCAGGAATTGCTAGAGCACTTTAACTACTAGACGTGATTTTTAATAAATGAACCCAATTCCCATACATACTGGTTACAGAAGTTGACAATATCGTTTTGGATATGAGAGCCCACTAAGATACCAACGAAATGCCGGAAAATATTGTATTAATATTTCTGATATTTGAGAAATTCTCATTCACATAGCCCATGCTAGCGAGTTTTGTTATATTTTTGACAATTTTGCTATACTTTAAAAACAAACCCGTTTATCTACTTTTAATAGTTACTGTATAATCGATCAGCTACGTTTAATGCATACTTTAGTCTTCTTGTTATAAAACATTTCGAATTTCTCTGTTTATTTTCAAAAAGTCCGCTTTGACACGCACACTTACAATGCTCACAACGAAATATTAAATTTATATTTCGTATTCATTTTGGAAACCTCCTTTATTTTCATCTTATTTTCTGTAACTATTACAGCTGAAATAGCACACTGTGTTACCAAAAATAGTTGAAGCCTGACATTAACTTTTGGTTCGGTTTGTACAGCAAAATAAAGGAAAAAAATAACATTTTAACACGCAAAATAAATTGAATACAACTTCAAGGAAATACTATAAACAAGTTTTCGCTCTCAAATTCTTTCTTTTCAAACATACAATTTTCCTCACGCACCTTTAATACCATCAGTCAGACGTAGTACATACGGTTACTTTTTTTTTTTTTCTTAAATATGCTTAAAGGTCTTAATACACGTATTGTAAATCTTTATTAGTGTTGGTGTCTGCTGGTATCTCTGTGCGTATTGTGTGTTAAGTACGAATTTATTTCAGAATTTAAGTAAAAAGTTTTACAGAAACAAAAAACAAGGGACGTAGTTTTTCTTTTTTTGGCGTAAAGTTTTGTCGTTCCGTTTTAAGTTTCCCTTTTTCTAAATGAGTTTTTCTTAACGAAATTTTTCTTTTTTTGCTTTTCTGCGGTCTTAATGCTTACATAGAAAGAAGTTTGATAGTTTTTCGTTTTATTTTGTTAATATTTTGTTGTCACACTACTTAAATAAGTATAATTCGTATTTATCTCTCGAAATGCCATAGCAACGAAGGGTGTGGAGACGTTGTGTATTTCTCTTTCCCCACCACAAAAAGATTTAAGTTGCGTACGGATTATTTTGTTAAGTTTCATTTTATTTTTTCTATGGAATCCGAAATAAACCTTGTAAGTCATAGTAATGCCATGTATGTATATTTAGAGTATTATAGAGGGGGAAATTCAATGTCGCAGGTAAATTTGTTGTATTCAATGCCGGTTTGATTCTTATCATGAGTAGCAAAATCTAATAAGTTAGAAAAGTATTATTTAAATTGGCTTCTCATGAATATTTTCTTTAATTTCAAATAAATAAATAAATCCCTTTGACATCTAATTTGGTTAGAAGAGACATTTGTTTTATATGATTTCAGAATAGTATACATTCCTTACGCAAATCTGTTCAGCAACAGAAAATACGATTTTTTTATCGTTATTGCTGTCATTGGCGTTATCCTTTGAAAGCCAAAAAGTGTTAGGTAAAGTAAAGTAAAAGTAAATTTATACATACATGTTTGGTCATTATAATTCTTCAATCTAAATTACGCCCTAGCTTCTCATACCACTTATGTTGTGTGTGTTAATTTTATATGTAAGCGGCGAGAGCTACAGATTTTTCAGAATCTTTTCATGGCAATTTTTTTAGAGTTTTTGCCAGAAATCTGTAGAAAGGAAGTCACCGAAGAAATATGTTTTCATATTTAATTTTCTTGGAGATATTTGACCGATTTGAACCGTCACCTCACTTTTAATAAGCCAACACACTACCTACCAGACTACGACGACTTAATCTGCATGCATATTATTGCGAATTTCCTTATAAGTTTCAATCCCATAAAATGCGACCTAGTTTTCTCTGACTAGCCGAGACAATCCAATTATCAGGTGGTATTGGTCATACGATTTTCTATGAGCACATCTTATGATAGCGTAAACTTCCGCTTCAAAGACACTTGAAACCTTCCCTATTGATTCTGAAGATTTTGTTCTAGGCCCGTACACTCCCGGCTCAGTTCCACATCATGTGTTTAAAACAACCATATACCACAGAGGTACTAGGACAAAGAAATGTATCCAAAATTAATTAGTTTTGGCTAAGAAGGGCTACCAGCGAAAGTTTGTTGTGTGTTTGATGGGCTTAACAGAAAATCCTGCATCCAAGCTCTTAATTCGAAGCTGTCAGTTATCAGTTAAACCACCAGAAGCACGAAATCACTTCCTTGATGCTCACATATTGGCCAACTGAAGACAATTTTTGTTCACTTGTAAGGCAGGTACCTTATTTTGTTATCACCTGTTTAAAACATATAAATTTAATGCTGAAAAAGTATCATATGAAAATCGATTATCACAGCTCTTTTACTTGTGATAAGGGATGGCTTACAGTTGACCTCAATGGTACATACCAAAAGTATGCTGACTAAAGTAACTCTAATTCAAGTATACTGTGGATATACATAATTGGACATTACAACCCTTCGGCCAGGATTACAACCTACCTCCTAACCTCACTTATGTTGTGTGTGTTAATTTTTATACATGAGTGGCTGGTCCTACAGTTTAAAGCCGACTCCGAACGACAGATTTTTAAGAAACTTTTCATGGCAATTTTATTTTATCTGCTGAGAGGAAGTCACCGAAGAAATGTTTTTCCCATTTTGGTTTTGATGTCTGACATGGGGTTTGAACCGTGACCTTACGTCTAATAAGCCAACACATTACCTACTAGACTACGGTGACTTCATATACGCACGCAATGATTAGAAATTTAAAATTTCTGGTTTAAACAGTTCAAATCGTGTTTCCGATCTGAAATTGAAAGTGGATCTATACTTCGACTATTATAGCTTAACTTGTGTATGACTATTTATGGCTTTGATAACGCCTTCATTTCAAATCAATCATTCAGTGCAAATATGATTTAAAAATGATTTTCGTTTCAATTATTAAAATAATATAGAAATGGCAATAGAATTTCTTAAAAAATTATTAAAAATTATACCCCAGCAATATAAAGTTCAAATAACTAGAAAAATAAATAAAAAGAAAAAAATACTTTTCCTTCAAAAGAAATCAATAAATTGTGGGCTTATTAAGGAAAATAAATGAAATAAACGGAATAAAGAACGAACGAACGAATAGAACGTTATGAACAAATTTAGAAACATTATTTCACTATATTCGTATTGAATTTGTAAGAGGTAGCATCAAAACCTGCCACACTTCAACATTACCACCCCGTTTACAGTGCTATTGCCTTACTTGTGCGCTTTCATGGTCGAAATGGCAGTAGGCCATCGAGGGATGGTATGGTAAAAAATATTTCAAATACGTTTTGTATGGATATTGTAACACAATGTACAAGTGTTGTGGAAAGAAATCGAATAAAACGGACTTGTATTTCGCTTACAATGATTGGAAATACGAGTGTATATATAACAAGAAGAGCGTTATCGACCTCTTTAGAAAGTTCAGGTAATAATGCCAACAACAACAACAACAACAACAATAGCAACCACCACATCGACAGTATTGGGTTCAAATATAGGCAACAATGTGTTTAATTTGTTCCTTTGTTTTTGTTTTTCCTTTTGTTTTTGGTTTTTTTATTACTCGCAGTTGTCTTAATATTGTTGTTATTCTTGTTGTTGCTGTTATTGTTATTCTCTTGTTAATATTACAAAATTATTGTTTTTGTTTTTGTTATTGTTTCCAGTTCAGTTCAGTTTTTTTTTAATTGCCACAAGGCTCATGTTAAAATAAATGCCTTTTGCGTATCTGCTCAGTTTTCGAGAGACTGTGGTGATGGTTTTGTATGATTGTGGCAAGTTCCAGGGGTTAAATTACCTGAACGAGTGGAAGCGTGTGTTTGATTGAACAGGCATTTTGTATTTTTTTTTTTTTTTTTTTTTTTTTGTTTTTGTCTCAAATGCTACGTCTGTATGTCTGCCTGAGAGTCTAACAAGATAAAGTTTTCTTTCATTACTATTAGTATACGTTTATGTACCTCTAAATCGTTATTTTGAAATTTCGTTAATTGCGATTTTTTTTAATGAAATTTTGTTGTCTGTTTTTGGCTGCTGTTTCTATGAGTTGTGTTTCTGTAAATGAATTTTATTAACAATTTAAAAAAGACTTTTTACGTTTAACAAATGGGCTGTGAAATTCAGATTAGAAAAGCATATGAGTGGATATACAAATATATAATCATTTATTTATTTATACAATAGATTTTAACTAGGATTTCATTTGCAACCAATCAAACGTAATAATGGAGCACAAAATAACCACCACTGTTGCTGAAAAGCAGTTTACTTCAATGCTAAATGATCCTTCAGCTAACCTCCTAACAAACAGACATAATTGGTCATTACAACCTTTCAGACAGGATTACGAATTAGTTTTTCACACCACTTTTGTTGTGTGGTGTCGCACGAAGTCAACTTTAAACTGTAGATGCCGCTGTAGTTCAAGAAGGTCTCTTATACTAGGTCTCGTACTCCTGACTGAAGGGTTGTAACGACCAATTTTATTTGGATGTTACATGTTATAAAAAAACACTCAAATTTGGGAAATTATTGTCTGATGTTTTCCCAAAAATTTTGAAAGAAAATCTAACTTTGGATGCCAGCCACAACCTGTACAATTTTTAACTTTTTCATGCTCAAACGATTGTGATTGACTGGAATCATTATTACCCTAATGAAGTTAATGATAATGAAAAAGTTTTTTGAAATAAAATGCCAAACTTGAACGTCTAAAATAATAATTACTGTGGTCTATTTTTCAGATTGAAGATCAAACACTAACTAATTTTAATCATAATCTGCAACACTTACTGCATAACGTATCTGTCGTAATTTATTTATTTTTTTAATTCAACGTTATTAAAATTACCCCCTCACCCGCCCTATTGTTTAACTAGTTTTTGATATATTTCTGGTATGGTCGTTTATCTATCCATTCTTAAAACGGAATTCATAGAATTCCCCTTTTTTTTGGCATGCAACCGCCTATGGTTTCAATTTCATTAACGTTTTTGCAAAAAGTCTTCATAAGTAATTTTAACCTTCAGGGCATTTTTATAATTGAAAGTAAATATTTTAGAAAATTATAATTTAATTGCGACGTGCTTTTGATGAAAGAAACCGTAACCGTAACAACTATAGCAACAATAATTCCATTCACTTGTTTCATTGTTTTTGCGTATTCCCCTTAAGTTTTGAGTTACGTTTATTTTGCAAACTTTACCTGGTTATTTATTTCAATATAATGATGGTTGTGTCTTCAACGGACGTGTCTCAATATAAACTGGTTTGTTGCTTGTGCTGTTCTATTTGTTGTCTCTTTGTGTTTTACTTCATCAACGCTTAACATTCGTTTGTTGGCTTTTTACTTCTGTTCCTGTTCCTTTACCTTATAATTGCGGTTTTCATTTTACTCTTTCTTCTTGAAGAACAGTTAAGTTTTCATACTTATCAGGCGTTTTTCTGCCTTGTCTTCTTTTCGTAGGGAAATAAAACCATTTAAGACTGTATTAAATTCATTATAAGTTCTTTATTGGTCGTTTATGGTATCTGTTAGTGATGAAGCTAAATGCAGAAGCTTAAAGGAAGTCAAACATGGTTCAATGGGTTGTATAATATTTTTTCCTCAATTCTGTTCTACAATATGGGAGAAAAGTGAAAAATTATTTAAAGAATACATTGTTTTATATATTTCTTCCAGTTGGCTTTATGACTTGTGTTTCCGCTCTCTTTTTAAATTTTTATTCGTTCTTTTATTTCTCTATTGTTTCGTATCGTCAATGTGATTTTAACTACAATTTTTTTTCATCGTCAAATGCTACATTTTGTATCGTCATAGAGGAATTGACTGGCATTTCGTAGCAATTTCAAAATATACGAATAATTTAGGTTATTATTAGGAAGTCCATTCTGTATATCTATGTAAAAACGTTATCCTTTTTTTTGTTGTCTATAAGTATAATATATTCTCGCATTCCAGATTCAGTTCCACTTGAAAGGAGTAGGGTGAAAAACAGCGGTCTTAAAAAGGTGAACTTTTGTTTACAAGTCCGCGAAGTACTAGGAGAAATAATACACAGTTTAAATACAGAATGCATGTTGAAGACATTTATTTTCAAAGTCTTATGTTACCCACATGAGGATCGTATCATTTTTTTTGGCCAAAAAATTTATAAATTTATTATGATTTACGTCTGGTTTCAAGAATCTAGTACCAAACACGCTACGGCAAAAACAACGTCGTAAAGAAGTCTCACTAGGGTGTATGGATATGTTTTAAAGCAATAACAGTAAATTATTGGATGAAGCATAAACTCACCACTATACACCTCAATCATATGAACTGCCAAAGCCATAGACTAGACTGTTAGAATAGTGACGTGAGGAGGGAAAAACATTTAGAGCCGCGGATAAGATCATGATGCCTGTTTGTTCGGATGCGCGTAATATATTTTTTACCGTGACAGACGAGCTTAATAAACTAAAGACTGAAATTTTAGAATTTTCCAAGATACTATCAAACTATCTGTTATCGGAACACGTGAAGACTCTCGTATACAGGAATAAACATTGAAAAACGCCATTATAGTTGCAAATGGTGAGACATCGGCTGAAAGGCAGTCAAAATTGAAGGTCATACATACATAATTGGTTATTACAGTTACAAACTAGCTTCCCACAGCCCCTATGTGGTGTGTGTTACTTTTGTACATAAGTGGCGGATTCTATAGATTAAAATATACTCCGAACGACAGACTTTTGAGAAACTTTTCATGGAAATTTTTATATACTCGCAGAGGTTTTGCCAGAAAACTGCTGAAAGGGAGTCGCCGCAGAAAAATTTTTTCATAACTCCTTTTCCTTTTTTAAGGATGTCTGATCTAGGGTTTGAACCGTTTGAACTACCTACTAGACTATACCGACTGCAAATGTCTGTTATTTTTTCCAATTCAAAAGAGTTTAAAAACCACCCGATATTTGAAAATATACTCTATAATATTCTATGTATCATAACAGTCAAATAAAATCGTCTATAGTAGCGTGAGTTGCTTGTTTGAATTGTTTATTTATTTCGTGTTGACATAAATGTTTATGCCTGCCATTGTATATGTTATAAAATTAATTCTGTAATTAATTACGTTAAATTAATAATTGATTAACCCTCACCATAATCAACAACAGTGT
This sequence comes from Sarcophaga carnaria, assembly GCA_958299815.1. Lineage (NCBI taxonomy): Eukaryota > Metazoa > Arthropoda > Insecta > Diptera > Sarcophagidae > Sarcophaga > Sarcophaga carnaria. The sequence continues at coordinate 30,326,570 of OY283150.1, forward strand.
GACCACAACCACCGCGTATTTACCTTATCATCAGTTTTATCTCTTCTATTCATTAACTTTATTAACGTTGACATTGTTGCCAGGCATTATTGTCTGGGATTTCATTAAAAATTTAACGAATTACAAACGTTTTTCCTACTTTTGTCTTAATGATAAACAAACAACAATTTTTTTCTTAGACAATTAGTTAATAATTTAATGGAATGATATAACAAATGCGATTATAATAAATATTCTATTGTACGAAAGAATTGTCCGAGCACTGTATTGAAAAAATAGGAAATAGAATTGAAAAATTTTTAAATGGAAACATTCTTAAATATTAGAGCGAAATATTATAAATAATCATTTTATATATTTAATTTTAAATAATATAAGATTTTTATTAACACTTAATAATTTATTGTAAATTCTCTGATCTGTATGTGTCCCTAGAGCTAGGATGATTTGTTTTATGCTTCTCGCCATACAAATAAATTCAAAATTAGTGTTTCTGAAACGCAATATAATTGAATAGAGACTGGTAATCAGTTGCATTATTTAAAATAAGAATAAGAAAATTTATTCGAAATATACTTGAAATATTTTTCAGCAACTCATATATAAAATGCTTGTAATAAAGTTTCCATCAATTTTCAGAGAACTTTTGTCAAAAAATTTTGAATATAGCTTTGAGGTTTTCCGGAATGTAGTTTTTACTTTTTAAACCATTTAAAAACTCTATACATTCATGTGGAAAATGAAGAATTTGTAAGGGAGTAGGAACAAAAATAAAAATCCTTCAGGAATAATATGTACGATATTACGATAAGTACTCAAATAAATTATTGTATTGCCGAGTCTATAAAATAATTACAGTTCTGGATGTAAGTCCTACTGGCATACTAAACTACGGTAGTGCAAGAAACAGTAGACAAATCTTGACTTTGATCGAACATTGCTTGATTTTTTGTAACGAAACTAGGTTAGCATACTGGCACTTTCTTATGGTATATGTGGAATATATATGTATATATTTCGTTCTGTGTATAAATACATACATACAAAATTAGTCATTACAATCCTTCAGCCGGGAATACGACCTAGATTCTCACACCACTTATGTTGTGTGTGTTAATTTTATACATGTGAGGCGGGATCTATAGTTTAAAGTCGACTCCGAACGACAGATTTTTGAAAAACTTTTCATGTATCCGTTAATCAGTATTTTTTTCTAGATATTCGATTTAAAACCCGTCTTAATAAAACATTGTAGGTCATATAAACGCCTTATATAATAATACTTCAACACACCACTTCGTAGATCGCCTTATTTCATCCCTGTAAACCTTTTAATAACCAATGTAGCGTATGAGTAATATTTCTCGTTGTAAATTTCGTTAGTACATATACGTCATGGTGATCAGGTTTTTAATAACCACTTCAGCGTATGAGTAATATTTTTCGTTGCAAATTTCGTTAATACTCATACGTCATGGTGATCAGTTTGTTTAATGGCCACTCTAGCGTATGGGTGATATTTTTCGTTGTAAATTTCATTACAACTCATACGTCATGGTGATTAGGTTCTTTAAAAATTTTCTTTTTCATTTCATTTTAATTTACCATCTAAAAAAGACCACAAAATAAATGAAATTAGATTTTGGCCATACAATAGAATAAATTAAAAATATTGTACATTCACAAACTCATTTTTAAAGAAGTAAAAAAAATGGAAAACAATTGTAGACTAGAATTTTGTATTAAAAAACAAAAGAAAAAAAAAAACTACAAAAATAAATGAAAAAAACTATTTTTCGAACAGTAAACAAATCTATGAATACATATATCAATACATATACAATGTTTCTATATAAACGACAAAAAAATTCAAATATATTGGGTCTTAACTTATTTTACATAGAAAGAATACACACATAAAATGCGTACATATGAACTTACAGAAAAAATATACTCATTAAATTATATATACATACATATAGGGTTATACATTCTTAGGTTTCACAAGTAAAATTAATTTCATTATAATGATTTCCATAATCTACAAAATCCGACGTCAGAATTACTTATAACAGTCAATCCTTTTGAGTTAGTTTTCCATAACCTTTTAGCCTTTTTCAACGAGATCTTGACGATAACTCTATTTAATTTGGTAAACACAGTATTTGACATAGTCTCACAGAAGTATGTAGAATCGAATGATCCTGGCAGCCAACTGACATCGCGAAAATAGGGAATTACACTTTCTGTTTAGTGTGTGACTCGTGTCTTGTTCGTAATTTTCAATTGCTAGACAAAAAACATCATTTTTTATACGTACGGTTCTGAATTCGCGATATTAGTTCTTCCAGACTCATTTTCGAAATTTCTACGGCTTTTAGAATAATGAAACGATTTTAATTACTGCCTACGTTGAACTTTGTTTGGTTCGAGATGCAAATTTTAAATGTAAAACACCCCAAAAGGAGTCGTAAGATAGGCCCAATTACTGAAATTGCCAAGGAATCGACAAATTCGGACAATTTCTTTAATATTTTGCAAGATGTCACAAAAACTCTCTTCAAATTTCTTTATAAACTTATTGCATAGTCGGTCAGTTAGGACAACCATAACCCTCCTATAGTGCTTTAAAATTGGTCACGTTTGAATCCCCAAACCCTAAAATGACACAATTTTTAACAACTAACTGATACTTTCCATGAACGATATTTAACAGCTGATAGCCTTCCAGTAGACTAACAGTTTTGAAATCACTAAATGGATAACTAAATATAATACATCGACAACTAAGTGTGTTTCTTTATACTGTTTAATATTGTTAATATGCCGCCAGCATTAAATCACTGAGAGAGTGAATAAACCGTGTGAATGTTTCTCTTTCTCTCTCGCATAGCCTCTTTCCTTTTCATTCTGCTCTCTTCTTACCGAAAATGAAACAAACAAATAAAAAAAGTCTACAAAACAACAAATCCTATAAGTTTGCATTTGTGTTCAAAAGAAATTGTCAATAATTATACGCTCCAGTACCTTTGCTATGAGGAAAGAAAAGGGCTTAAAAAGCAACAACAAAATATCAATGCTATATGTATGTTCTCGTATATGTAGTAGGTACCATCTACATGTGCACCTACTCAAGCTCTCTCTCACACCCATACAAAGTAAACACTTTGTCACTTCTTAAGAAATATTGAATTAATAAAAAAGAAAAGAAAGAATGAAAAAAGAGAGAAAAAAGAAGAGAGTAAAGAAAAGGGATTACTTACACTCTATGTTGTATTTTTGTACATGTGAGTGTTTTTGATTGTTTGTTGTTGTATCAATGGTATATAAATGGATTTATCAAATGACATTAAATGTTTACAACAACACAAACGACAACAACAATGCTCAATACATATAAATATACTGCAAAGACAAAAAAGGAAACGAAACAGAAAAAAACGCAATAAAAACAACTTGATAGTGACGCCGACAACGATATTGGTGATGATGGTGGTGATAATGATGGCGATGACGACAAATGTTTGAAAAAAATTGTTTATAACGATACAAAAAATTTAAAAAATAAAAAAAGAAAGAAAAGGAAAACCAACAAAAATAAAGCAAAATGGCTGCCAAAATTTTTTGTAACTGTATGAGTCTATGAATATATAGTTAAGCAATTACTGCATACAGTGCGCAAGAAAAAATAAGAACGAAAATATCTTATTCGTATAGAGGCAATTAGAATTTTTTGGAAATTTTATTTGAATAGCAGAAATACTAAAGAAAATTAATTTTATTTATTATTGCATTCTAGTTAATAAATAATTAAATTAAATTTTTTTATTGTAATTATATAATGTAATTATATAATTATCTCAAAATCGGTGAAACGGTTCCTTAAGTTTTGAGGTTACTAAATGAGACTTGGAAATGCTTAATAACTTAAAAAAATATGTAAAGACAACAAGAAACACGAATCTTATACACACAACATTTTCTTTAAGTCATTTATTTTATTAACCTTTTCAATCATCCTTACCTTTTACGTTACCCTTTTCAATCATTAAATCACATTTGCTTTAATGGGAATTTCAGCAATTTCTGTTCACTCAGCATATATGAATGTAGTAGCTTATATCCCCTCCCACCTAGTGCTGTACACTATCGATTACACCATCGACTCATGTCAGCTACATTTATCGCGTATAGATACTCGTTGCAGGCATAGTGACCTGTAAGCCCACATGAAAGAAACTTTTTTATCCGTTTTAAAGCGGTTAACAGACATTCTAGTAGACAGCATTTTTTTGATGATACGAATTTTACGGATCAGCTATCTCAGCACTGGTCTGTTACAAATAATTGTGCAATTTCATCCATTTTTAGTTAAAGAACTAATTCAACAGAACTTAACACGGACACACAATAGGTTAGAGGACGTGTACCTGTCAGTCAAGACAGGAACAGTACCCGGAGGTCAGATTGACCCATTGTACAATTGGACACACAATAAGTCATTACAACCCTTCAGTCAAGATTACGACCTAGCTTCTCAAACCACTTATGTTTTGTGTGTGTTAGTTTCATACATGAGTGGCGGGGCCTACAGTTTAACGTCGACTTCGGATGACAGATTTTAGAGATGCTTTTTCACAGCAATTTTTTATTTACTCTCATAGTTTTTGCCAGAAATCTGATGAGAGGAAGGCGCCGACGAAATCTTTTCTTCATATTTCATTTTGCTGGGGTGTCGAACATGGGGTTTGAACGGTGGCCTCATGTCTACAATAAGGCATCTCACTACCCACTAGACTACGGCGACAATAGAATATAATGCTCCCGGATTTTCGCGTTTTACTCTACATTCTTACCATACATTGGACAGAATGTCCGGCATTTTGTTTCTATTTTATGGTAAGAAAGTGCCACCAAGTGTACGACTGTATTAGCTTTGATTACACAAATAAAACTTTTGAAACGAGCTATGTATTAAAAAACTATTTTTAACGAAAATATAATCTGAAGTGTCGCCTTTAAAGTACTTGCATTTGCTTGCACGGTCCCATTAGTGTTGTTCGATATTTTGGCATCAGCAGTACCTTGTAGGAAAAAAACACGCATGTACCAATATTATGCGCAAATTTTTAAATTAAAATAAAACTGCTGATTACCTTAAACAACATTATACGAGTACATATATGTATGTGTTTTCCTTATTCCTTAAAATGTTCACAAGATACTGAGGCGTATGAGTGTTTTACGATGTAAAAAGCAAGTACACGTATAAGTAATCAAATATATTTATGCATCTGATATTTTGGCATCAGCAGAAGCTTATAGAAAAAAAAACACGGATGTACCAACACTATGCGCTAATTTCTAAATTAAATTACAGCCGATTACTTTAAACTTCAGTGAATATTTTCCTTTTTTTCTTTCAAATATTTTCTAAATATTTACGAAACAATATAGTGTATGAACTAAATATCAAGTATACGTATAACTAGCCAAATATACTTTGCGTAAAAGAGCAGGACACTGTAGCGTATGAGTGTTTTTATGAACTAAATATCAAGTATACGTATAAGAAACCAAATATAGAGCAAGATTTATTCAATTTTTGAATGATTTGTATTTAGGACATCAATTTAGAACTTGAAGAAATTAAAAATACTATTCTAAAATAAAGTTCTCGACAACCTAAAAAAAAACCGTAAATAATTTTCAAAAAATTAACACTAAACATTCTCACATCGAAAATCTATTCAGTTTTAAAAAATGTTAACTTTAAAACTTTTTCCTGCTGTTTCAACTGAATATGAATTTGTATCTTCATTTACAAAGCTTTTGAATAAATTACACTTAAAAATTCTTAAAAATGCCAATAAAATCAAATTCTATTTTAAATTATTTTCATGTCCACTGTCGTTTTTTTACATCATTCAGTTAAATATGAATTTTTATTTCAACATACAAACAAACATTTCAATGAAATACTATTAAAAATCCCCAAAAATGCCAATAAAAGAATATTTAATAAAAAACAGAACAAAATGACACAAAAAATTTGATTGAAACGAACAATTTTCCGAATAAAAATAAGGATTATAAACAATTTAAGATGCCATCCAGCATTTCGAATATAAAATCGAATCTTTTTTTTGCTTTTGTTTTGACTTTAAATCAAATTCAAGTGATTTAAATTGCATTCATTAATCTCTTAAGTGCCTTTAAAATATTTAACCGAGCATGCAATTTACAATTTTTTTTCTCAAAGGAATTGCTAATGTTTTATAGTAGTTTTGAAAAGTTATTTACGGCAAGAAATTTTATTAATCTTTGTTTTTTGTTGAAATACAAGAAAATTAAAGCTAAATAACTGTGGCAATGAATTGTCTTGTAAGATTGTAAGATGGCTGGAGGTTGAACAAATTTCTTTAACTTCTCGGTACCCCGATAGTTTAATGAGTGAAGTACCAGCCTGTTTGTTTGGAATTTTGTGGATTCGAACATATGGTTTGAGTCACTAAGATCGTAATAATAAAACCATCATTATTGACTTTCTTGTATTGTGTGTGAGCTGGACTCTCTACAATACCAGAACGTATTACCACTCCTCTCTTTTAACAAATCGCAATTCAAACTTTAAAATTAAGATCGTATCTGAGATGTTGGAAAATGTAAGCTAAAAGTGTTTTTCAATTGATTGATATGATTGAAGTCTTCATAGTCTAGAAGATAGTGTTTTGGCTAAATAGACGTGAGGCATTTAAATCCCAGGTTTAACATTTCGAACGAAACGAAATATGAAAAAATATTTCTTCGGCATCTTCTTGTCAGTAGATTTCTGGCAAAAACTCTGAGACTAAATAAAATTGGCATGAAAAGTTTCTTAAAAATCTTGTAGTTGGCACTGACACTGGCCCTTGTTTTAAAGTCAGCACATGTATACGAAAGACCAATACATGCTTAAGCAGAATTCTGAAAATCTTTAGGATCTATGTACAATGATAGGACAATTCTCCTTGGCAACTGAAATTCTAAGACGCAGGTGGCTCTAACTTATGTTAAGCAAACAATAAGCTGATCTAGCAAGAGCCTTCGCTTAAGTAGAAGCCAGGGAGTCGTGAAATAAGAAAAGACAACTTGATATTGAAACTACATGAATGACTAAGACCTGGAGTGCAGTAAAGTTATTCGGTCTTAGGTTAGGTTAGGTTAGGTTAGAGGACGTGTGCTTGTCAATTAAGACAAGTACAGTACCCGAAGATCGAATTGACCCAACGTCCTAGTTTCTCACACCATTTATGTTGTGTGTGTTAATTTTATACATCAGTGGTGGGACCTACAGTTTAAAGTCGACTCCGAACGACAGATTTTTGAGAAACTTTTTCATGGCAATTTTATTTACTCTCAGAGCTTTTGGCAGAAATCTGCTGAGAGGAAGTCGCCGAAGAAATACTTTTTGTAATTTGTCTTGATGTCTGGCCTGGGGCTCGAACCCAGGCTTTACGTCTAATAAGCCAACACACTACGGCGACTTCAAAATATTCGGTCTTAATAGATCGCAATATCATTTATTGGTTATGTAAAGATTAAGAAACGGAAGCAATTGAAGTACATTTGGACACATACAATGGCCGTTTGGATTGCCATACAAAATTGAAATCCACACTAAAACTCGATTGAATGGAAGAAATTGAAGAAATAAATTCTAAAATTTTTTTTGTATTTACAATACCATTGTATTATATACCATTTACAACCTGGTGCGTGTGTTAAATTTTCCATTGAAAAATAAATTTCGAATTCCAAAGACCCTGTATTAAAGTTTTTACATTTTGACAGTGTAGCTGTGGCTGTATTATTGTACTGAGCTGGAAAACCGCGGGATTAATGGTTAAAATTAATGAGATTTATTGTTATTTATTACGTGGTGGCGCCCATTGTGCAACAGTACCATTTAGTGTTGACAGGCAAAGAACCACAATCATGTGTACGAATAGATTTAATTTTTTTTCTTTTTTTGTTTCTCAGAAAAAAGTGAAACTGAAAACTGTAGAGCAAAATTCAGAAAGTGATACACACAGGGTAAATAGTGTTAAATTTTGAAACAGGCAACTTTTGACATTTCGATGACCTTAACTTAAAAGTGTACGAGTGTAAGTGTGTGTGAATAAGTGTAGCACCTACACAAACGTACTTCAATAACGCTTAGGTAATGGCAAATGTTTATTCATGTTAAAAATAAATTATTCTCAAAAACAAACAAACAAGTAAACATAAGCGTTGCGTTTTTTCTTCGTTTTTTGTTTTTTGTGGCGAATTTAGTTGAAAGCAAAAAAAAATTAAACCCCGTCAACTTTATAAAAACGCTTTATATTGTAGTTTAGTACAATCAAAACAAAAAAAGTTAAAATTTTTGCTTTTACACGCTGCCATTTTGTCAGCAACTTAACCTACTTTCTTTTGTTTTGTTATTGTTTTTATTATTGTTTCTGTTTTTGCGTTTTTTTTTTCTTTATATCATTTTGTCTGATTGACACTGAGTGTTTCGTAAACCATTTCATTCCTCATCATACCCACGGTGAAATATTTTTTTAAGTCTATCAAATGGCTGAATAACCTCAAAATGTACAACCACTTTTTTTCTGACTTTATATCCTTCGCTCCAGCAACAATAACAACAACAACAAGAAGGAGACCATAGCTAGAAGAAATCTCCAAAATATGGCTGCGTAGGAGTGGCTTTTAACCCATACATTTAAATGTTTTAATAAACAATTGAACCCACATACACTTTTTCTGACTGTGTAATGGGCAAAAACAATTCTTTTCCTTTTATTCAATTTCCTGTTCCTTTTTTCCATAGAGGCGGGGTTTTGTAGTTTCATTTTTCGCTCTCATCTTCTGCCTTACACTCTCTCTCTCGCTCTCTTTATGTGTCTCTTTACCACGTATGTTCTCTTAATGTTAAAATGTATGCTTTTTGTGGCATAATTTAAGGGGTTGAGGCTTTCGTGGGTTTATATTTCTTGTATTTATTGGCATTCCGTTCATTTTTTTCCCAGCTTAGAAGTTCTCTTTTTCATTCCATTAAACATTTCCAATTGGAATTTTTCTGTATCAGCTGTTTTCTATGTACTTATGAATTACTTACTGAAAAGGGGTAAAGTATCCCCTTCACAGTGGTGGGTTTTGCGAATTAGCAAAAGAGCTTTTCTCTCTGAGAATGGCAACAAATTATAATTTATATTAATTTAAAGTAAATTGTTAACAAAACACAAAAAATATTTTAGTCCTTCTAACAGTGGGGCTGATGAATGGTTACTTTATAAAAATCTAATTTTCAAAAAAACATTCTGAACATTCCAACACTGGAGCATATTATATTTATTTATGTTTATCATTCCTCAAGAATTATAATATCTTTGACCTCGAACTAATAGTATTCTAAGTCAAAATAAAAATTATAATTCTAATATTCTACTCCAGTTAGTTAGTTAGTTAGTTAGTTAAGTTTTATTAATCCAATTTAAAGTTTTTTATCTTATATCTAGATAATAATTTACACTTTTGAGATCTATCTTAATAATACTTCAGCAAGTAAATTTAATGTAATTTTATATAAATAAAAGCGTATCATCTTAAGCTAGTTATAGGTAAAAAGGATATAAAAACCTACATGTGAAATAATAGTGTTGATTTCAAATATAATTAGAAAATAATTGTTTAAAAACTGATTATACAAAAATAATCAATTATAATACAATTATTTTCTATTTGATAATTATTATTATTATACAAAGATATGAATGTATTATACTAATTCTCTACTTTCACGTATTCTACGATAGCGTGATGTTATGATTTTTTGGAAATGATTATCATTTATTCTTTTAACAAAATCTTGGAATAGCTCGTATCCTGTTTCCTCATGAAGTAGTGAAGTAGGGAATCTCCAATGTAGATTATGGATCATCTTAAGACATTTGTTCTGGATGATTTGGTACTTTTTTAGATGGGTTTTCGAAGCACGATACCATATTGGAGATGCAAAGGACATTATTGGCCGGATAACGCCTTTATAAATAAGATTTTTATTTTTTCGGCTTAGTGTTGACCTTCTGTTTAAGAAGGGCCATAGACATTTAAAAGCATTTAACGCTTTTTGGCAGGATGATGATATGTGTTTTTGAAATGTTAGTTTTCTGTCCAATGTCACACCTAGGTAAATTACATCGTTTACGACACTAACCTCATTACCGTCAAAATGCAGATGGCGTGTTGGTACCCTTTTTGGAGATTTGTTGAACGGGAAAATGATAGCCTGTGTTTTATCCTTATTTAATTTAATTTTCCACTTTTTAAAGTAATTGTTACAAGATTTTAGGCTTATCTCCATCTTCTTTAGGAGTGCAGTTGTGAGCTTACTGGACGTTATGAGAGCTGTATCATCTGCATAGTAGGCTGTATCGACTTCTTTAGGTGGTTTGAAATCTGATGTGTAGATTGAGTATAGTGTAGGAGAGAGTATTGAGCCTTGTGGAACACCCGCAGGGCTGGATATAAAAGATGACAAGCTTTTGTTAACCGAGACAGCATACGATCTATTTTCAAGGAACTGTGAAACAATCTTACAAAGATATGTGGGTATATTGGCTAAAACCATTTTATATAACAGTCCGTTATGCCAGACAGTATCGAATGCTTTTTCTATATCAAGAAGAATGAGGCCAGTAGATTTCCTTTGGCTTTTGTTGTAATTTATTTTATTTTTAATACGTCCAATTTGATGTATAGAACTATGTTCTTTCTTAAAACCGAATTGATTTTCAGAAATTATATTATATTCTGAAGCATAATTCAAAATTCTAGTATTAACTAATCTCTCGTAAAGCTTACCCAAATTGCTCAAGAGGCTGATTGGTCTGTAGCTGGAGGGATCGTTGGATGGTTTGTTTGGTTTTTTAATTGCAATGACTTTTGCTTTTTTGAAATCAGAAGGGAAATAATTAAGTCGTAAGCAACTGTTGAAAAGCCGAACCAGAAGCTCTAATGCCTTTACAGGAAGTTTCTTTAAAAGGATGTTTGGGACAACATCGAAGCCTGGAGATTTGGAATATTTTAATTGCGCAATCAGTAAGGACAATTCTTGGACTGTGATGTAAACAATGTCAGTAGAGGATGGATTATCCGATTTTAAATTATTTGCTATATAATTTACTGTACGGTCGATTGAGTGGGAATACGTTAGAGTGAGTTCGTGGGCTTTAAGAAATGTATTAGCAAGTATTTGCGCTTTATCGGTGTCGGTGTTGATTTTGGTACGATCTATTATGAAGTGTGGGATTTTCCTTTTGCCTTTGCCTCTTAAGGATCGACTTATTTTCCAAAATCGCTTGTCCCCTGGTATCATATTCTCTAGAAGAGCTGACCATTTTTGGTTCCTTATAGTGCTTAGTTTTCTATCAATGTGTTTGGTAAGAAATTTGATGCACTGACTGTAAAAGCGATATTCTAGCCAATCATGAGCTCGAATTTGATTTCTTTTATAAAATTTCCTTTGCCTGATCATATTTGATATGTCGCGTGGCAAGTAGCAGTTGTTGATTTCACTTCTAAGCGGTGTTGATAAATTCCTGGCCAACAGAATGAGTTTAATAAAATTTTTAATTTCCTGGTCAATAGCAAATTTGGAATTATAACTGTCAATATTCAATAAAATACTTTGGTCAATTATTTCTTGAAAGGTATTCCAATTAGTATTTTTGTATACAAAAGACGGGGTGTCTTCCTGCTGAAAGCGTGCCGAAATTGCGCAGACTATCGGCCGATGATCCGAAGGTATTTCATAGTCCAAAGTTATAACTCTTAATGGAAGTGAAACGTTACTTAGGACAATATCAACTGTGGAAGGGCTACAGTTTCGACGGTGAGGATATAATGTGGGAGTACTCGGATAGTAAATAAAGAAATTTCTTAATTGTTGTTGGTTGTTAAGGGCACTCCCTGCCGAATTGTTGGTGGAACCGTTCCAGGCGGTGTGTTTCGCGTTAAGATCACCGAGGAGGATGAAATCTTTGTCTACAGGAGTAAGAGAGACGATGTCATTTACAAATGAATGAGCGAATCGTGGAGAATATGCTGATGTGACAATGACTTTTCTGCGATTTATAATGATTTCTACTGATAGATTTTCGATCAAACTAGACCTTGTTACAGGAAGTAGAGAATGTTTAACTCTTTTATGAACAAGTATTGCTACTCCACCACAATTTGCGTCACGTCGGTCGTTCCGGTAAAGGTTATAATTAAGAAAGAAGGGGTTATGATGGTCCTTAAAGAATGTTTCGTTTAGTCCAGCTATATGAATATTGTTCGATATTAAAAGATTCTCTAGTTGTCGAATACGTGAATATGACGTTATACCGTTGGTATTCCAGTGCAAAATATTTAATGTATTTAAATTATTATTTAAGCTCATAGGCGTATTTTAAAAGAGATACAACAACTTGTATTTGTTGCACTTTCGAAGTACATTTGCTAAGATCTTCAAGAGAAGTCGTAAATATATTAAAAAGATCATCTATGCTAAACATATCAGTGTTGTTGTTTTTAACCGTATCAGCATATGAATGTTTATTACTCATTACAGGCTGATGAAAATATTGTGTGTTGTTTTGTTGTACAAAAGAATGTCTGGGGCGTACAATCATGGCCCTCTTGTTTTGATTTGAGGTTACCTTTTGCCTTATGTCAAGATATTTTTGTCGTAAAGGGCATTTAATATCATTAGCAGAATGGTCTGTATGTGCTTCTCCAGCTTGTTTGCAATTAAAACAGGAGAACACCGCTGGACGTTTGTTATCCTTGGTAAAAGGACATTCGGAGGTTAAGTGCGTTTTCGCACATGTCATGCAGGCTGGTTTCCTGTTACAGTGGTCACCACCATGGCCATACATCAGGCATTTCCAACATTGTGTAGGCCTGTCTGATTTTTTAGGATTCTGTTTTTTCCATGTAACAATAACATTACAAACAGATTTGACATTATGCAGGTAACTAGGCTTAAACGATTTTCTATCAAATTGAATTTTGTAAACAGCGTTGTCCGCACTGCTGTATCTTGTAGGCACTTCAGTTACTGTTACAGGTAAAAGATTAAATGTCTTGAGGTCTTCTTTGACTTCAGCGGTACTTAATCTAGGAAGACCGTATAGAAAGGTCGTATAAAGTTTATTTTCCTTGGGGTTATAGGAATGAAATTCGATTAAACCCTCTTTCAAGGCGTTCACACAGAAATTATATTTTTCCATAGAGTGGGGATAAATTTTAGTCCCAATCGAGGTACGCTTAAAGATACAACCGTCGCCAGTGAGGAGCTGAATTTCCCTCATTGGTACTCTTGCATCAGCAACAATTGGTGGAGGTTTTTTTAAGGCTTTAGGCTCATTATTTTTAATATTAGTCTCAGGCGTATCTTCCATGCCTTCGAAGTCTGACAAAGAACTATATCTATTAAAATTCGAGCAGGTAGCTCCTACCATGTTAGAACTCCATGAAGAGTATGCAGAACGAGTCTTCGCTTTTGAATTTGATTTTGATGCGCGGCGTGCCGAGGTTTTGCCGCCCGGGGGCTTTACCATCGTACGGTACTTCAAACTTTTTTATTTTGTTTTGTAATATAATTTGTTTTGTAATTGATCTTCTTTGTTTTTAAATTCAAAGTTATCGAACGACACTAAGATTCTTGTTTATGCGTAACTACAACCGCCACGGTAGAAGGCTAGCAAGAAACTATTCTACTCCAGTTGTGTATTCAATTTATATGAAAAAAATTTCCAAAAAATGGAGAGAACAAATGGTAATTCTGCAAAGGTTACAAAGCCATTGATATACCTTTAAGCAGATATGCTGTCGTAAAAAACATAAACATTGTATGCTTAGTCTATAAAAAGAACAAGAAAAGTAAGAAAAAATTATCATAACAAAAAATTACAAAACAAAACAACATAAATTTTAAATGAATAGCAATAAACAACCGAATTACAATAACAAACTTACATAGAAAGTAAGGTTCTAGAAGTTGCCAAAATCAAAATAAAGGAATTGTAAACAGAGGGAATTCAGGGATTTCTAGCAAATGGTCTGGGAGTAAATAAAATTGTCATAAAAAAGTTTCTCAATAATCTGTCTTTCGGCGTATCGACTTTATATTGTAGGTCCCGCCACTAACATCATAAGTGGTGTGAGTAACTTGGTTGTAATCCTGACAGAAGGGTTGTAATGACCAATGTGATGTAATGTATGTATGTATGTATTTACATATGTAAATAAAGGGAAAGGTGAGGTTCCTAAGATGTGCTATTAAATTCAAGTCAATAAATGGTTTACATATTGAAATAAATAAAAATCGAAAATAAAAGTAAACAATCTTTTATTTAAAATTGAATCAAAGAGTAGCCTTTAAAAAAAGATAATAATCTAAAACCACATTACATTTAAGCAAAGTGGTCCTCCACATCCTCGCGAGTAAAATATCCTTGATCCACGTGAGTAAAATATAAAGCCGGAGTTGATGAGATTGATAGAAATTAATCGGAAACTACTGACCCTTAAGGACAAATTTTTCTAGATTGTGTAAGCCTACATCTAAGGAAGCCATTTTTGTCAGAACACAACCATTCGACCATTAATACCTTTTAAAAAAAGAAATAAATACAAGCTTGGAAACCCACAAAAAAAAACTCTTTTTAGATACTTAGGCTATAAAGGCAATTTTCGAAAAAGGTCATCAGTTTAGATACAACATATCTCTCTAAATTCATTTAATCTTCTCACACCCAATTTCTCCTTTCTAGTTGTATGGCTGTCAAAGACAAGACAATTTCTGACAATAACTTAAAAGAACTTGTGCTGAACTTGTGTAAGAACACAAGTGCGCTTGTTTCTTTTCGATCCTAGCTATTACCTAACCACAAGTATTTTATATTATTTATGTACATTCTAATTAAAACATATTCTCGCTCACTCTTAGTGTTGGTCTACAATAAAATATGTGTGTACAAATATTTCAACATATAACGAATATGATCTATTTTTCCTCGTCTTTTATAAATAATCCAAAACACTCAGCAAAAACCGTTGGACTTCAGTATAACCAAGAGAGATATTAGAAACTAGAGACATTAACTTGTCTTGACGTAACTATTTACCCATATTTAAAAACTTAATAAATCAATCTGGATGTTTCCTTTAATTCTAAAACTAAATTTACCATAAGGCCTAATGAAGATTGACTGATGACTGTGAAATATTTTAATGGTTTTTAAAAGTTTACCTTTTGAAACCTTAAGCAATAAATATTTCGTTACTTTATTTGTTTCCTTTTTTTGAGGTATTCTTTCTATATGTTTAGTTACCTATTTCACTTCTTTTTTTATTTAGTTTTTTGTGTCAACTTTAAATTAAAATGGGTTCAAAAGCATGTATTCAATGATGAGTAAAAAACGTACGATTTTTTTCTATTGACGTCATTGTCTGTACTCTGTTCATGTGAAGTCAAAAAAAAATTCATAAATAGGACAAAAAATAAGGCAACATTAAAATATAGAAACAAACATGACAATTTAAGCAAAAATCACAAGAAGAAGTTATCTTCTATTTGGTATGATGATTGATAGTGAAGAGAAAATAAGTAAATGAAATTGATAAACCTCACAATATATTGTACATTATTACTTACTTTTCAGGAATATACTACCCCTTTAATTATTTATAAGTTCTTCAAATTCCTGACTATACTTATATTCAAGCATCCCAAGTTAAAATGTAGCATGGTTGTAAAGAATTTAAAAATATTTAAGTGGCTTCCCTTCCATATAGCCATTCAGAAGTCCTCTGATAACCCTGAGAGCTTAACATTATCAATGAACATTATGAAAAAGTTCGGCACGATCTGAAAATATACTTTCACACAGAGCAACGGCAGATGACAACCTTATCACTATGTGAGCTATTACGGTAGACCATTTGCCTGAGCTTGAACAATAAAAAGGAAAATAATATTGTATAAGGATGTGGCATTACTTTCAGCGATAATCGATAATCGATAAAACGAGAGGTGATATAATAAAAATAAAAAGGAAATGTTGTACAGGACACCTAACTAGGGTTCGGTATTTGACTGCATAATCTATGCCAGAATTAAAGCTCGGTACGTTAGCATTTTAAGTTACAACTCTTTAACATAGATTAAGACAGTCCTTAGGAAATAGGTTAAATGGTCAATTCAGCAAGGTACTAGCGATGATTACTGACTTTACTTAACCAAAATGGAAGAATTTACCTTTATTGACATGCCAGAAACAGATGGTGTCGCATGCTAAGCGAAAAACGATGCCATGAGAGAGAGTGAGAGCAATTTTCTTGGAATACGCCACGTACCCCCAAGATCTTACCATTTAAGAGAAAGCAATTTTGGTTAGCAATTACTTTTACATTTGGAATACGCCAGGTGCCGCCAATATCTTACCATTTAGTAGCACGAGGCTAATTTTTGTTCGGATACGTAAAGTCTCTCGTACTCAATAACAATCCAAGCACAATGGCAACAACTTTGGGAAAGATATTGACCGATATGCTAAACAAAGTATGGAGCTCCCAGTTGGTCTTCGTACGACATAGTCACGGGCAATATTCACATGAAGTAACCTTTCAAAATAAAATAAAAAGCATTCATTTCAAACACTTTCACAACTTTTCTGTTATTTTTTCAATTTTCAAATCCAAAAGTTCAGTAAATCATTCGTTATTAATAAAATAAATTTTTTTCTGTTTATTTATTGTGTACAATAATTTAGAAAATATGCTTTGCCCTCTAAGCATTATTTACGTATTTCCTATTTCTTTTCATAATTTTTCATTTCCTCACCTTCTCAAGGTCGTTGAAAACGTTGAACTTTCAAATATAATGTCAGAGTCTATTGGTATACTCTTGCTATTTAGGCCACTTACGTTTTTGTAAGAACGTTGTTGTTGTAACTGATGGTTTTTGGTGGTTTATCAAATTTAGTTGTTCACTTTCCCACAAGTATTTATCTTTCTTTTTATATTTCTTTTTTTTTTGGAAAATAATTTGTTTAAGCGGAAATATGCAAATCGTTGCCAAATTCTAGCCTTTCCATCTGGTCAAAATATGGAAAAAAACAAGCGATACCTAAAACCATATTCGAAACTATAATTGTAGGCTGCTGAATATTTATTTATAACTTTTGAAACATTATGTAAAATGATTACGGCCAAATGAATTTTGAGTAAACGAAATAAAATTACTGCAATTAGTCGGCTAATTGACTACGTAATACGGTGCAACAAAATATAAACATTGGAAATATTGCGTATTTGAAAATTTCTATATTTAAAGGCTTTTTTTAAACATTGTTTGCATAAAATCTGTTCATATATATTTTTAAGCGTATATTTAATGGAACAAAAATATTGAATAATTTTGAACTGCACAGTGATAAGTTAGGTTAGCCTGTAGTTAAGTTCACTGGGTCACTTCACTTAAAAACTCTGAGAGTAAATAAAATTGCCATGAAAAGTTTCTCAAAAATCTGTCGTTCGGAGTCGACTTTAAGCTGTAGGTCCCATCACTAATGTATAAAATTAACACACACAACATGAGTGATGTGAGAAGCTAGGCCGTAATCCTGACTGAAGGGTTGTAATGGCTAATTATGTATGTAAGTTCACTGGGCCGCGTAATACATATAAGGTAATCCTTTAATGGTAGGTTTTAATCAACCCGAGCTCCGGATGAAACCGACCAGTTCTCATAATGACACGTTGACCACCATGCCCAGATCCTCAAACGTTCTGTCAGCTAAAAATCAATGACGGCTGTTTCGATGTGATTCTCACTGATTGATGTGATTAATTAAAATAATTAAAGAACTCATTCATAGTCTTTTATAAAATTTCATAGCTTTTTTATCCTTTTAGACTTTCCACTCATTTCGATACTTTTGCGCGCACACTTTATTACTTAATTGGTCATTACAAGTGTCGGGACTTACAGTTTAAAGTCGACTCTTTTTGCGAAACTTCATCGAAATTTTATTTTACTCTCAGAGTTTTTATAAGAAGACTGCTGAGCGGAACTTGCCGAAAAAATCACAGGCTCTCGTCTAATAAGCTTACACACTACCTAATAATCTAATAAGCTTACGACTTCTTGTGTACGAACTTTTTCGAAATTGCTATAACTTTTTATGATCCACGATAGCACAGATTTTATTAACGTTATCGCTGGTTTTTTTTTTTTTTTTTCTTTGACAACGGCTCGATTAACGCCAGTGACTTCATATACATTTCAGCCTGGTTCCTTTAACGCCAATTAACTAGAGCTTTTGAATTGTGCCAACCAGCCAAATTAAGCCAAAACTTTACTAAGGCTGTTTAATAGGCTGCCAACATTACTGCCATATTGGACATAATGCGGTGTTTCCACTGAAGCAATCTTCTCCAACGTTCTAGAGGCTCACATGGTAACAATTTACCTATTTAGAGGTTTTAAAACCATCCGTCTAGAAATCCTGTCAGCTGTTAAATATCTTTCATACAAAACGGCATTTATTTAGTTTGCTATTTACGAATATGGATTAACAGTCAAAGGAGGCAAAAAATAGTTAAAACTTGCTACAAAAATAGTGATTCGAACGTGATCTCTTTTCGGGCATTCGACCTATTTTGCAAGGAATGGATTGAAGAGCAGAGAAATGTAACAGAGGCGTTTAGACCTGTGCAGCATCGCACTGTATGCTCTAACGAAAATAATGCGTCTTTTAGAGCAAGTGTGGAGAATAAGTCGAATTTGTTTATTCCATTTTTCACATCTATGGAAAGTCCGAATAACGCAATAATTACTACAATGTCATATATGTATATACATACTGATTAAAAGTATTAAATTTTCTTTAACAACAATTAAAATTTTCATATATGGGACACGGAGAATACAGTATTGAATTGAAAATATTAGCTTTAAAAAACTGTTACCGACAATTCATAGTATTATACCCATACTATAACACAATTTTTTTTGCAACTGAGATACACTACCGACTTTGGCTTTATTGCATGACAGTTTCCAGAAAGAGTAATTCCTACATTCTCTACTAAGATCCTGTGATTTAACTCCGTTAAACAAAAATGTAGAGCTACATAAAACCTCTAACGTTGTAACATTTGAAAACCCATATTTGTCAAACCAAGACACTGGCCAAAAAAAGTAAAAAAATGAGCAAAAACTCAAGGATCCAGAGGGGGCCATTTAAATGGGATTATAAAACGTACATAAGCATTATCAAGAAATAAAAGTTTTATCAAAGTTAAGTTTTTATGTGTGTTTTATTTAATTTTACTTTTGAAGCCGAAAACTGGACTTGTTAAGAAGAATACATTCTCCTGTAGTGTACTAAGTGGTGTGTAAGTATTTTGAATAAGGATGTCCCACCGGACACTCTTAGTTTGTGATTTAAAAAAAAAAGATAACAAAGGTTTAACAATGCACTACCGAAGGGGAAGCTATCTTCTAAATGTTTCTGTCAGTTAAAAAAAGAATAATTTTTATATACAAACTTTTATTAAAGCAATAGACATAAATAACAAAGTAAAAAACATACAAGACATACAATTTAATGTTGGAAGACTACATACATGTGTAATAAACACAAAAATGTGTAAATATCTCCCATTGTACTCAACTAATACCAGGTGACAATAAATTCTACGGTATTTGAAATTGTATTCTTTGTAGGATTTTATTACATTTTATTGTATTTCATTGTTTTCAATATTTGTCAGGTTTTCTCTGTTTCTGTTTTTATTTTTCTTTTTTGTTTTTATCAAAAACATGTCAAATAAAATGATGTTAATGTCTTAGGGGTGTTGCCATGAATCTCTGATGACTACTGTAAGCATGAAATGTATCTGTAAATATGTTTATTCAGATTACGATGCCATCATTTGATGCCATGTTGTTGGTTTCTTATTTGGTAACATAAGCTGTAATGGAACACATTATACGAGTAGACCATATAATGCTGAAATATCAGCATCGATTGGATTTGAAAATGATAAGAATTTTTGTAATTTTCTTTCTTTGATTAGATACAATGCAAGTACAAATAAGTTGTTTGTTTGTTTACTTTAGAAATATGTATGTATTCGTATTCATTTGAAATTATTTTGTTTCAACGATGTTTTAATCAAACTCATGTGCACACAAGCATTAATTACTTTTTATATAAAATATATTCAAATAAATTGAGTTGGCATTGATCTAAAAAGTTTGACATAAAAAATATATTTATTTAATATATAAAAATAGTTTTTTGTTTTAAATGTAATTTAAATCTTATTGGATTGCATCAATAAAAATTAAATTTCCATCACAAACGTTGTCCTGATATTAGAAGACTGCAAACTTGTAAAAAAAATCAGAAATATCAGTTGGTGTGTCTAGTAGCTAGACTGTTGGCTTATTAAACATGAGGCCACGGTTCAAACGAAACAAAACGAAATATTAAAAAATATTTCTTCAGCAGCCTTCTAGCAAAAGCTCTGAGAGTAAATAAAATTGCTATAAAAAGTTTCACAAAAATCTGTCGTTAAGACTTTACTCGTGTAAAAAAATTTATAAAAATTAACACACACAACATATGTAAGTGGTGTGAGAAGTGATGTCGCAATCCTGACTGAAGGATTGCAATGACCAATTACGTACGCTACGTGCAATACATTAGAAATTACGTGTAGTTAACCCTTTAATGTATAAGACCATTTCTTTACATTTTCTCTTAAGGTTACTAATTCCCATACATAATCCAAACATAATCCTTTTTTATGAACCCTTTTCTTTCACTCGACAAAAACATTGTGGAAAAGTTGAATATTAGAAAACATCAAATAAGAGCCTGTTCATTTAAGGGTTAAAGAACAAGAAGTAAAATTATATGCGTCAAATAAACACGCAGATAAAACTCTAATGTATACGATGTATGAATGTTGTATCTGGTTTTTGGTCGATAAGGCATATTTTCACCAACAGCATACGTTGAAAATATCTGCAACAAATTGTAGATTTTGTAGATTTACTGAACCGAAAATTGTACGAAGGATTTTTGTCCCGAAATCTAGGTCTAACAGGTCTAGGTGGAACAGAATAGTACGACACTGAGATATGTAGTCATTCTTCCTTGAGATGATTAAAACAAGAGAAAATGATAAGATATGGATGAATGGAAGGCGAGTACAGAGTTGAAAACCCTAATGTCGGTTTCGCACTTGCACATAGGCTCTTGAAAAACCGCAAACCACACTTCACTCATGGTATCATCAAGCACAGTGGTGGACTAATAAATAACAAAGACATCATCATTGTTTAACGCCGCCATTGTAGTGAAATGCTTGACTGATGCTCTCGTTATGTGGAACAGACATTTCTGGATCCACGTACATGCCACTGATCCTTACAATTATTTTTTACTTCTCAATTTCTTTCATAAAGCTATCCGTCTGAAGCTATAGAAGATTTTCATAAATTCGATAAACTATAGAGACAGGATAGTTCGTCATTTTGACCATTAGATGAATTAATTTATATCTATAAGCACGAAACAAGAGTGGAATGTCTGAAATCTATAACAATAACTTTCCAATAAATTGAAATATTTTTATTCATTTGATTATTATTAAAACTTAAAAAGTTTACGCGTACTTTTATGCAATAATTTTTATAGTACGTTAAATAATACTAAAATTTAGCTAACGTTATATTAAAAATGATTTTCTTAGAAATGACCTTAAATTATAAGCACAAAACAACATTTTAAATAAATGCCTTTTAAAACAAAAATCAATGGGAACTGGAGTACTTGAACTTGTAAACGACATATTATTATAGAATTCAGTTTTACTTGATTTTGTTGCAAATTGTAATTACAAAAGTGCAGCATCTTCAAAAGCTTAAAATTATTGCATTGACATTCTAATAAATACATATGTACGTATGCTCGCCTGTATTACATGGCTACTCATAAGTTGTTTAAGTGTCTGTATATTGTAATAAGTGTATCTGTCTGAAAATGAGCACACAATAAATTGTTATTTGTTTTGTTTTTTGTTCTAATTATTTCAATTACACACCGGTTATAATAGCAAGTGACGTTGCACCACAAAACTCATTGTAACATTTACAGTTGCTGCAGTAATTGTTGCAGTCACAACTGCAATGGCAAAGATGCTTAACCATTCACTTGACAATCACAATCACTTTAGATATGAAAATAAGGCATCAATACCAAGCAAATGCAACAAAATTTTAAAATAATTTTTATAGATTTCAATGCTGACAATTTTTGTTTTTTTGTTGCGTGTTTCATCGGCAATAAAATAAAAACAGTAATTATTTTAAATAATTAATATTTTATAGCAATTATTATAGTTTTTTTTTACAATATTTTAGTCGATATTGATTTTTCAAAACATTTTTTTTTTAGTAAAACTACAAAATTATTCAAATATATTCAAACAAAACGAAATATGTCTTCGGTGACTTCCTCTCAGCAAGATTTCTGGCAAAAAATCTGAGAGTAAATAAAATTGCCATGAAAAATTTCATAAAAAAATCTTTCGATCGAAATGGACATTGAACTGTATGTCCTTATTTATGGGTCAAATTACCACGCACAACATGGGTGATGTAAGGAACTAGGTAGTAATCATGGCTTAAGAAGTCCCCGTAGTCTATTAGGTAGTGTGCTAGCTTATTAGACGTAAGGCCACGGTTCAATCACCACGTCAGACATGAAAACGAAAATATGAAAAAATATTTCTTCGGCGACTTCTTCTCAGTAGATTTCTGTAAAAAACTCGGAGACTAAATAGAAAATTGCCATGAAAAGTTTCTCAAAAATCTGTCGTTCGGAGTCAACTTTAAACTGTAGGTCCCACCACTCATGTATAAAAATTAACACACACAATATAAGTGGTGTGAGAAACTATGTCCACAATCCTGACTGAAGGGTTGTAGTGGCCATTTATGTATGTATGTATGTGATCTTGGCTAAAGGGTTGTAATGAACAATTTAGTAAGAAGTAAGTAAAATAGGTTTTGAATAAAAAAAAAACTGTGATTCAAAAATTCAAAGATTGGTACATTTTGTATAATCGGGCGACCCCAAATTTTTTGAATATGACTACAATAAATATGACTCATAATTTTTTACTCTAATTTCAAAATATAAAAGTATTCATTATTTAAAAAGGAAAAACAAAACACTTTTAAAACTGTCACGTGGCTTAAGTTAACATCAGGCGTAATTTTTAAATATCCGGGTAAACACCTACAGTGAAAATTTATATCTGACCTTTTTTGAACACGCTTTCTTTTTCTATTTATTTTCTATTGCTGCTCTTAATAAAAAAATTTCCACAAATTCAAATTTCACTGTGGAAGTATTCATATTTTTTAAATTTCAATAATTTTTCGGTATTCACCCAAACGATTATAATTTTTTTATATATTTTTTATATACGTGTACTTTTACGTAATACGTAATTTTAATGTCTTACAAACATACGTACGTATACAGGTATGAGCTCAGTTTTCACAAGTGTAACCAACATGTGTTTTCATTATTAATTGTATTAAACAAACCATGCACTTGAATAATTTCTTTTGAAGCTGATAGCATGTAGGCCACAATAACAACCATTAAGACCCTATAGACTTAAATTACTCAGCATTTATTTATTGTTATTGGTTTTCTTTAATTACTATTTCAAAATGATCATTAAAGAAAAAAAATCTCTTACAAGATGCCATCCATCCACTTTCGATAATGAAAGTAAAATTTGACACAACAAAGTAGCCAAGTCTACTTATTTTGAAATCCATAAGTTTTTTAACTTGAAAAAAAGATGAAATTAAAAATTATTTAATATTAAAAATAAGATCATTAAGTGTGTATGAAATTTAATTGTGTAAGGGTTTTAAAAATAAATTTATCAATTTATTGTTACACTTAAATTTGGTTGTTAAAGAAACAACATTTTTAACGCACGATTATTAAGTGTTTGACAAGTGATAACTACAAATTATTTTATTTTTTTTTATTGATTTGCAAAATTGCAATTACTTTTGATACAATCAATATTTTAAAATATAAATTTCACCTTGACACTGTTTTGATTTTTAATATTTTAACAATATCCACTGTGTTAAAAAGCGTTTTTGAGGATTTCAACGCTAATTGCATATTTAATATTAAAGTTTCGATAATTTGAGGTCAATTAGAATTTCGTGAAAAGTTTAAAAGTTCGTTAAGAGTTGTCTGTCAACAGAAAAGGTCATATTTATTGTTATAAGAAGGGACTTACAAATAAAGATGTTATTTTCATACATTTTTAACTCCTAAATAACATTCTTCTTTCA
Organism: Sarcophaga carnaria; assembly: GCA_958299815.1. Classification (NCBI taxonomy): domain Eukaryota; kingdom Metazoa; phylum Arthropoda; class Insecta; order Diptera; family Sarcophagidae; genus Sarcophaga; species Sarcophaga carnaria. The sequence continues at coordinate 30,351,060 of OY283150.1, forward strand.
AATTTTTGGTAAATTCGAAAAAAAATAGTACTCCTACAAAAATCAAATGAATTCTTATTGCATTTAAATTACTTAGTTAACCTACTTAATCGGACATTACAATCCTTACGGCAGGATCATAGGTTTTCACACCATACATATTGTCTGTGTTAATTTTATCCACAAATGGTGGAAACTATAGTTTAAAGTCGACTCCAATCGATAGATTTTTTGAGAAATTTTTCATGGCAATTTTATTTAATCTCAACTCACTGCCTACTAGACAACGGCGACTTCTTTCAATGCCAATTTTATTCAACTAATTATTCAGCGTTGTTATTGTTATTGTTATTGTTACGATGGAATACAACACATTTTATCTTGTCAAACTCTGGCCGCTCTTTCTCGAACACTTTATACTGAAATAAAGTTTAGGTGTGATCGTTTCATCAGGCTGTCACAGATCGTAATATACAGTTTTTGTCCAATATCAGCAAAAACCACATACTCTTTGACACAAATCTATGCTTTGTAGCCGTCTATACAGCGTAACAGACGTTCACCCATAATTTTTAAATCATTTTTATTTACAACATTTATTTTATAAACAAGGCGTTTTTACAGCATTTAGGCCTTTTTAAATTATTCTAAACTGTCATGTGCCTTATGTTCAGAACATCTACTCTCACTTCACAACTATCGCATCGATTTTGCTCCAATTTCATTAATTTTTTCACAGACAGTTCGAGCAGAACGACTTGTCCAGCTTCGTTGTTTCGCCCGACTTTCACTCACATCATTTTCAAATAGACTTCGTGAATTTTTCGACACATTTAATAGACTTTTATCGAGAGTAAATAAAAGAACGTCATAAGTTAAGCTGTTTTTCAGCACTCAGCCTTTTTTAAATTATTCTAAACTGTCACGTGCTTGATGTTTAGAACAACTGCTCTCACTTCACAACTATCGCATCGATTTTACTCCAATTTCATTAAATTTTTCAGTGACAGTTCGAGCAAAACGACTTGTCCAGTTTGGTTGTTTCGTCCGACTTTCACTCACATCATTTTCAAATACACTTCATGAATTTTCCGACATATATAATAGACTTTTTTCGAGAGCAAATAAAAGTACGTCATTAGTTAAGCACTGGATAAGGCTCAAAATCAAACAATAGCTTTTGTATCCTAATAAAATATTTGGCCTTTCATAGTTGATTAAAATTTGATTACAAAATTTGTAAAACTATTCCTGAGCAATATTATTCCTCGATTTTGTTGCAAAAAAATTGTAAAAATTTTGCAAAATTTTGTTCAGTTGAAACTTAACCTTTCAAACGGTTTAAAATTTTATTCAACTCTGATTACACGTTTAGAGCTTGTTAACTTGATTATGTATGATTTTTTCTAAATTTAAAAAAGTTTTCATTGTTTAAAATAAATGTTCATTTATTTCTAACTATCTTTATAAGATTGAGTTTTTAATATCCCAAAATCACATTTTTTCTATGTACTGCTTAAAATACCTCGAATACGATGAATTTATGATTGATCATCTAAATTAATAATACATACTTATGTGGTACAACATGACATTTATTTTCCATCTTTTCTACTACAAATAAATCATTTTCAGATTCACTTATAAAATGCCAATCAAGTCTAAAAGATTGACAGATTTTACTCTTCTTTTTATGTTATCAAATACCAGTTACCTTCATTTAACTTAACTAAAGCAAAACGGAAAGCATTCTTCCACCTTCTGTCAAATATTACATTTTTCTCATGGAGAAAACAATCAATGTCATGTCAAATTTACATATGTTATAGAGTGTACCTCTAAAAATAAAATGAAAATAAAGAAAAATATTTTTTGTACCAATTAAATTGAAAGTACTGGAAACAGAATTTTATGGGATTAATATTTGAATATCATTATGGTCATCTGATTTCTTCTTTTGGTGAGTAGATGATGCTATATGGGTGACCAATGGTTATACTCTGCAATAGCAGCAAGATCCTCGTTATTGAAAACCCTCTCGCAAAACTTAAACATGCTTAACAACAACTTCTGCTGCATATTTACCCAAGAGGACACACAGAACATCTTCTCCGCCGTTCTCCGTCACATGGAAAAATTTGTGGGTTCCAAAAGCTTTTCTAGGCCGAAATTATTTGAATGAAACCCATACCATTATGAAGCTATCAGTATAGGTAAGAGATTCCTATCAAGGATTTTAGACAAATGCAAAATTAGTATTTCCTTACATTACAACGAGATCATACTAGTAACCATTATTGCCAATTTAATATACTCTTACCGAATCTAACCAAACGTTAGCAGGAATAACGATTCGAAAATAGCCGAAAATAGTATCTTCCCCCTGTTATATTCTCAGCGGACATTCTTTCTTTACTCCCACCCAGTCATGCGAGCCGCAGATGCCTTTTTCTGTTAGCAGCATAACTTCTATTTCATTTTCGTTCGTACGATTGAAGACGATGTTTCGTTTCGTTTATCTGCAAATCAGTCATCTACGATACAAAGTACATTTTCTAATGTTACAATCAATTAATAGAACCAACCAAAAATTATATTGGTATTTGTACAAATATTTCGTCTACTCTAGTGGGTTGTTTCTTTTACCGGATGGTACAGTTCAGACGATGCTTTTACAGCTATTTAATGCATATAATATCTGCTATGATACAAGATCAAACACATTTAATAGATTTTCACACTATACACCGTAGCTTTCTATTAAAATCAAATACCACGTTCTTCTGGATATATTGTTTAGGATTTCTTAACTTAATTGTGACACATACAGACAGTTACACTGAGTTAATCACCGACGACAGTAATAATAATTTTACTCTTCTTAGGTTTCATTACGGAAAAGATAAGCTCATGTCACAAGTTAGTGAACCTGAAGAATTACCAAGACATCTGTTACTTACTACGCCAGATTTAGATTTATTGCCTGCAGACAGAATATCTTTCGTTCGATATCGTCAGCTAATCTCATTTCTGACTCTTTTGATACTCTGAAAACAAACATACTGCCATACATACAGTGACTTAAGAACAGAACCATTATGTACGACTTCTGCTATTGCGTTTGATAATACGCACGATTGTTTTATAAACGTGGTAATTTATAACCTCATCAATAATTAAAAAAAATACTGATTTGTTCAACATTAGATGTGCATTACGAGTATGTTGTAATTGTAAGCGTTAATTTTTTAAGCGTTCAACCCTAGTCCCCTTTCGATGTCACTTTGTATCTTCTTATAGGGGAAAATTTAGTTATCTTTTTCGGCATGTGAATAGCACGTTACCTCAGCCAAGACATGATTATGTATTAAAATAGAAAAAAAAATAAAGTGAAACTGCACTCAAATATCTTGCTTTTAGTACCGAAACCTTTATATTTAGTGGTTTTAAGAAACTGTGCCTTTAAACTTAAACAGAAGCTGGTATATCAAATTAGACAGTTGCTAGTATGAACGACTAGATAAAACGTTATTAAACGATGGGATTAATGCATATACCGAATAATTAAATATTATTAAATATTCAGTAAATATATATGATATGATATAATAAATCAGTAATCGTCTTCATTGTAAAGAACTTGACAAATAATTTAAAATTATGTAAAATTATTAAATAATTTAATCTTAATAACATTTTAACTCTAACTTGCTCAATTGCTCAATTTAAAATACTACAATATTATAAAATGAAATTTAAAAATAAAATGTCTTTCTCTTCATAATTATTTTTCAAGCGTGCATAGTCGTTACACGACCAGTAAACAATCATAATCATTAAATTGAAGATAATCATTGAGAAAACTCTTGCGGCTCTTATTGACCAAATTTTTAACGGTTTTAAGAAAAAGTCAAAAAAGAAAGAAAGAAATTTATTTTTAAAACATAAACTGAAAAACGCATAAAATTGTCTTCACTTAATGATGTTTATGGTAGTGGTTGTTGGGCGGCTGACGCTTAAAAAAATGTTTTTGAACAGTAATGAATTAGTTTCAATAAGGTTTTATTTCTCGTATTTTGATGGTAACAGTAATACAAATCAATATTTGTGTTTCCTATTTAATTATAGTTTTCAAATGAGCATAAAAACATGAAATATGTGAACTTTAATAGGCATTTGTTTGTAACAAAAGGTGTACGATAATTAATTATTGTTAAATTTATTAAATGAAACTTACAAATAAAAAAAAGAAAATTTTGTATTTTAACAGAATCTGATTTGTGAGCAAAAAAAAAGTATAGATTTTAATTATTTTCTAAAATCATAAGAATCAATTATAGTCTTGACTAAATAAATTATGCTGTTGCTAATAAAATATAAAATTTAATGACATAACCAATATTTCCCATGGGAACATTTAGGTTAGGATTGTAATATTCATTTCATATCAGGGCTTTGGATACTGAATCAAAAAAGCATAGAGACTGAGGTGCATTTGACCAACAAGCAATAACCGATTGGGGTCGATATATGCAAGAATCAATGTTGATATCAATCAATATTGATTCATAAACGTGGCATAAATAGATTGTCATATGAAACCGCAAATGTTGAAAATATTGGAGAGCCCTAAGCTTATTATGTACTGACAGTAGTATATTTTGCTGGTATCGAAAGAAACTGTAGCACAAATACTGTCAAACGTAGACTAGTCAGAAAATAATCCAAATGTTTCTATAGTTTATCTCAAGTATTTTTTTTAAATTTTCATAAAAAATGTCAATCAACAATAAGCATTTCTCTACAAAAACGATTTGAGGCACACACACACTTTCATAAATTACTGAACATCGTGGACCTCCAACCAGAGAATTGGACGACAATAAATCAATCAATATCAGACCCAATATTAAATTCAAACGATAAAGACCGACTTATCAAACTCTATTATTATTAAAACACCACATGAATACGTAGTTTTTTTTCACTGTTTTATTAATACTACAACGAAATCTACACTGGTGCAATAGAGGCACTTGTTCTCGCCAATTGCATGTTATTAAGAAGTTATCGATTTTTTTGATGCTCCAAAAACAGCTTTTTAGTGATGATTGGCCAATGGACCACTTAAGACTTAAGAGTAGTGTTTTGTCATCCGTCGTGTGCAGATGTAATCGCACTGTCCGCCTATTTTGTGTCGTCCGTCTATTTTTGTTTTTAAACAACAACACCATCAAACGAAATATTTATGAAAAATAACCTATTACAACATACATACCTATTACATTTTGTTTTTACGAAAACCAGAACAATTTAAAATAATCCACAAACAATAACATAAAAATACTAAAATGCTAAAATTAAAAAGAAAACAAAATTAAAACAAAATCAAAATAAAACAAAACCAAAACAATAACAATTTCGCGGTCAAGAATTACAGTTTTTAAACAACAACACCATCAAACGAAATAGTAATTAAAATAACCTATTACATACATACATACCTATTACATACACTTAACCGCAATAATTTAAATATTAATAAGACAATAACACAACAAACTACAGTTTTTAAACAACAACACCATCAAACGAAGTATTTATTTATTAAAAATAACCTATTACATACATACATACATACCTATTACATACACTTAACCGGAAAAATTTAAATATCTGAACTCAAATAACCTTAAGATGTGGGCTTCTTGGCGACGATTGCTGTAGACTGTCTAATGGTGAAGGTATAACACTGGTCATTATATAGTCACCTAGCAGCAACTCGTTTCCTTGCCGTTCGCATTTTGAGTTTAAATCAAATGTCCACAAACTCTACTCCCTCTTTCCACCTTCCTATAACCCCCTGAGTGCTGGTTTTCCAAAAAAGAAAAAAAAATTCGGTATTTTTAATATTCATAATGTGTAGTCGTTGTAGTCTAGTAGGTAGTGTGTTGGCTTATTAGACGTGGACGTCAAACCACGGGTCCAGACTTCTCGAACAAAATGAAATATGAAAAATCTTTCTTCAGAGACTGCCACTCAGCAGATTTCTAGCCAAAACTTTAAGAATAATAAAAATAAAATAAAATTGCCATGTAAAACTTTTTCTCAAAAATCTGTAGTTCGGAATCGCTATAAACGGTAGGTTCCGCCACTCATATCTATAAAATTAACACACACAACATAAGTGGTGTGAAATGCTACGTAGTAATCCTGACTCAAGAGTTGTAATGACCAATTATATATGTATGTATGTGTGTATCGCTCTTTCTACAAACATTTTTTCATTATGTTATGATACAGCCCAAAATAATGGTGCTAAGGAGACATATTAATGCAAATATAAAAAAATTATTTAAATAGACTTACAAGTAATAAACATAATAACAATAACATAACAAACCTACTTTTATTATTATTTATTTATTTATTTCACTACAATTATAAATTAAATTCTAAATACACATACAAAACGATTAACCAAGACTATACTCTCAGTGTATTAATAAAACAGAGTCTCCGATAAGAATCGAATCAGCAACCAAAAATAGGAGGAACATAAAACTTCTGGATGTATTATGTAGAGGAGAAAATTGGAATCAATCATGATAAATAATTGTTTGTCTTCTGCTGTATTCGAAACTGGGGAATCCAAGTATTGGAATATTGCTCTAATGTTAAATATCATATTAACACATATGTTTTCTATTAATCGAAATTTATAATTGATGGTTGCTTAATAAAACTGTAATAACTAAAAGATTTATTATGATTAACGACGTTGAATTGAATTCTAAAGCATATACAGTGCATTACAAAAATTGAAAGTGTACAACAAGATAAAAACGTAATTATATTGTGGTTTTATTCCCAAAAATTTTATTTCAACACAATACGATGCATCTGATTCGTTGAATTGCAGTCATCTTTTTAAAAATCAACTCCAGTACAAATGCCATGCAGCTTAGTGAAATACCAAACAAATATACGGAAAGCATAACGTACGTGAGAGTGAATGAAAAGCTTTTACGCTTAAGGCAACATTGCAAACTGCTCTCATCATCTTTAAAATAACGCAGATGGCCAAACCGTTTTGCCCTACGAAATATATGCGATTTCCAATGCTCATATAGGCCTGTTTCACGTATATACATGATAAATCTTCTTATGAATGGTTTGAAAGGCGAATCCAAACGCATTTGATACTGCAAAGGGAACGTACCCACACAAACATTGGAAAGCCAAAAACGTTTTCGCTTTAAGAATAACTGTTGTTCGCGAATAATTTCCCATCTCTCACGACTGGATGGATAAACATACGACATGTTCATGGTTAGGCGATTAATGTTAAAAATTTCAGGTGATGTAAATATCATTTTACGTACGGCATGTCGACCAAATCTTTTGTCCGTAAGAAATATTTTGCGTGCTTGTTCAGTAGCCATTATGGGCTCCTTCATGGCCATAATTTTTTCGGCTGTCGTTTGTGGTTTAACGAACTCCGATACCGTGAGACGTGATGTCAGTGAAGAAGAGTACATTTGGGCAAAACAAAAGCCACTGAAAGCAATGATGATATAACAGAATACTGTACGCACGTAACGCCGCATTGGGACATTGTGCACGTTAAAGAACTTGATGTCAGGCATGGGTATATTAATAAGCACACATATCATATAGAAAGCCACAGTGCCCGGCAAGTAGTAACGATGGTAGATACGTTTATTGCGAAATTCTGGATGGTAACGTATCAGCAGTTGAATAAAAAGTTCAAAAATTATAATTAAAAGTATAATTAAAAATAATATGGTCCAGTGAAATATACGCACATGGGACGCCTCAAATTGCTTCATATCCTCTACGGGCAACATCATACACCGGCCAGTGGTTACATAAGCATAACTATAGTCAAGCTATCCTCCTTTGCGATCCAAAGTTGTATACAACTGTGGACTGATTTCAATGCTATTGTTAAGCAGTAATTCTTGAATGTAATTGATATTCAAATGATTGGAATTATTCAAATACAAAGGATATATATCCATGGTGACATTCATGTGCTTCATAAAGCTCTCAAATAGATTGCCTCCAATGCCATCTAGACGTATACGTTTGTAATTGTCATCGTAATACCAAAATGTATTGGGCACATCAATCTGTACGGGCACCTGAATTCGATAACCCTTTAAATTCCATTTCCGTTGAGAGGGAAAATATTCCTGAATACTTCTACCCGTGACATTTACCATTTCCACTAATGGATATGGTTTCATGGCATACAAATGACCACTGCTTGCTAGCAACACCAATACCCGGCGCAATTGCTGTTTAAATAAGTATTGAAAAAGCGTTTCCAAGCTACGCAGATCGTAATACTCTTTTAGAATTATCAAAACGCAAATGCATTTCTTTCCTAGCAGAACTTGATTGGCTTTTATCAAGACCGGATCATAAGCATGAACTGCTACGATAATCATTAAGGGATTGGCAGAAAATCCTCCCGTTTCATGGAGACTCCTTGGCGTTGAATTTGCATCGGCTATAATAAATGGCCGCTCGGAAAAATATGATGGCTGTACATTAAATATTCCTTCAATGTTTCTTTTTAACCAAGTTTTTCTAATGGTTTCGCTATTGTAAAGCATGTAAAGTGTTTCAAATTTGTAAGTCAATCCCAGAGCAGTAAAATTTAAAGCCATTAGAAAATTATGGCTTGCCACCGGCGACAGCAATAATTCCGTCATTATTTTTTATTGTCCCGTTGCAGGTTTAATACTTGTTGCTCAACTTTACTAACGTTTGCCCGAGTCAATCGTTTCTATTTATATTGACCGCAATCGAAAGAAACTTTTAGGCTATTATGTTCTAAACTTTTATCCCATTTGCGATACTCATTAAGCATTTTAAATTTTTTTCGAGAATTTTGCAAGTCATAGGCAATTACATTAAGTGAGAGTAATCAAATCAAACATTTTTATCATGTGAAAAGATATTAAAGAGGAAATTTTATAAAAAAAACAGTTTTAAATATGATTCATGTTTATCTACTATTAAGAAAATCTTAATATAAAAACTATTAAACATTAATAATAGTAGACATATGTATACTTCTATATAACATCAATAATATTAAGACGCTAAGTGCTAAAGTTCCTGCAGTACTGCATACGCTTCATGTTTTGCTCCTGAGAATAGTTGACAAGTTATGCCTTTGTTTTCAGTCCAATCCAGAGGCTGATAATTTAATCTTACCACGAATCAAATTTGATCTGATTGTTATGTACTTCTAAGCCAACGTGTTCACGCGTGTTCCCAAATGTTTTCTTATCTCATTGAATATAAATTCTGTAGCCGACGTAGTCTAATAGATAGTGTGTTGGCTTACAACACGTAACTCCAGCTCAGATATACCAACAACTTCAGCAAGTGCCTATCAGCAGATTTCTGGCAAAAACTCTGAGTGTAAATAAAAAATTGCCATAAAAAAGTTTCTCAAAAATCTGTCGTTCGTAGACGTCTTTAAACTGTAGGTCCTGCCACTCATGGATAAAGTTAACACACACAACATATGTGGTGGGAGAAGCTACGTCGTAATACGTATGTATATATCAATATATTAGCTATCATTCTTTGATATCAAGGATATAGCTTTGTTCATAAAACTTTCAGGCTGGTTTCGAGCCTATTAGAGTCATGCTTATCAATCTCTTCTATGAGATAGGTTGAATTAGGTCAGTACGGGTACTGTGCTTACACGTGACATCAGAACAGGCCGTTATCATCCTCTAGAGAGCCTTTTGTTATTAAGCTACCACTTTAACCTATTTTAACCTGTGTATGAATATAAATTCTGTTCTCATGGTAAAAGCAAATTTAATGACTTGTTCGTTATTAGGTTGTTATCGAATATATCGATCCCAAAAAATTGTCAGTTCAGTCAACCTCAAAAATATTTACTAAACTCATGGATTCACATTTCAATTGATTTCAATACGTAAATACTCCTACATTTGACTCGTAAATAGAAACTTTGGCATACTTTCTGATCTTGTTGTCCAATTTTATTTCAATTCAAACGTAACACATACGATTCTAGGAGTGTGGAAATTCCTATTTTGATGGAAAGAAGGGTAACGTCCACATTCCAGGTAAGGATTCTGCACCAAACTATTTCTGGTGGTTGTATACAGTAACGCATCAAAATCTAAAATTTTTGTGAGAAGCCATAAAGTTTCAGATCTCAAGATCTAAATAAAATGCCGCAAAAATGTCAAAATTCGCTGCAAGGTGGCTTCTCGTCGCTGACGGGGCCAGAGCCTTTCTTTGGAGTGGGGTGAGGTGTTTAGAAGGATATATTCACAGAAAGGGAAGATAGAGAGAGGCGAAAACTGATGAATCCACTGAATGTCGCAAGACACTGATGCTTGATCCTAATGCCAATGATTTTACTCAATTTTTGCAGTCATGATCAATCACGATCAATTTAAAGTTCCACCAAATAAAAATATTTTCAATGCGAAACTCTGCATATTTAAACATTAAAAATATTGCTACCTTGTAGTGCGAAAATACTTTTAACCATCGTAAAGTGGTTTGGATCAATCAAAATTATTAAAAGTATAGTGACAACATACAATATATCCCTTTAAATTGTATTCCAATAATTTAAAAAAAGAATTTAAATGCAATAAAAAGAAATTTAATTATATTAAATCAAATACAATGTTGTATGTAAAACAATCAATATTAATTTGAATTAAAAATATGTTGATTGAATTTACGCATTTCCGTTTATAGCATTGGCAAAAAGAGAACAAGGAAAAATCAACACAAATTAAATACAATTAAATGTAATCTGTTAATTAAATTATTTTGTTAAAAAAAAAACATTGTATAGAATATAAAAATATTTAACATTAATTTAAATTTAAACAAACATTAGACCCAGACCTAAGAAAAATTGTGTAGGTGAGTTAATATAACACTTTTATGGGCCGTATTCAAGTGTGGAGATTTGAGTAGTTTATAATATATACATATAATATAAATAATAAGAGAGTTAAATTTACCAACCATACCATAAGTTTGTATAATGATTTCAAAAAGAACACCAAAAAATGTATTTAAAGTATAAATTTGGATTCTATTTTGTTTTTAATTTTTATTAAGTGTCATGAAAATTACCTACAATGGGTTCAAACTTGTAGATTTTGTCAAACAATTTGAATATTTTTAATGGCTCAATACAATAGCATTACAGCATTAAAGAATTTTTTTTTTGATTTAGAGGAATTGACAATAGTTTGGACGATCATCAAACGCCACATGACGTATTTTACTAAATTTTAACAAAAAAAAAATAGAACAGAAGACAGCTCTTCGTTACAACGAAAGAAATTTACAAGAACTGTAAAAATTCAGCACATTTTATATGAAGACATGTACAGTTTTAATGAAAATCCAGAATGTGGCATTACCACTATATGTATATAAATTATTCCGTTTTTTATAACTGAAAGGAACGGTCAAGAAATTACATCTACTTAGGCAGTAATTGTGGTGAAATTCGGAAAATAGGTGACAGGAATAAGGCAACTGGGTTTTATTTTGTACAAGTATTATACTTTCGTCATAATTTTTTGATTATTAAAATAGGCTACAGTCTCCCGTGACAGTTGAACCCAAACCAAAACTAGCACTCTTTCAACTGGACTACAGGAGCCATTAAATAAGGTGCCACATTCACTGCTATTTTATCAACTTACTCATTAAAAAAAAGTATTTCAATTTTAATACGTTCACAACAGTTATTTTCAAGATATTCAAGTTCATATTTCGAGCCCAATTAAGTATGCTAAGTCAAACATGATATAAAACCTTGCAAAGAGTTTATAGAACGCTTGGAAAATTACTCTGGATATTATATATAAGGACCGTCAATCATAAATTGAGAAATTATGAAATTTATTATATTATACTATGTATGCATATTCAATCCTATGACTCCAGGTTTCCAACTCAATTTATATTGTGCTATCAGTTTTGTTTTCGAGCACAACTATACGGTTTCATCAGATCTCAAACTTTAATAATCTCTTCTAAGTGTAGTCTCAGAATCAAGTCAGACATCAAAACGAAAAATATGAACTAATATTTCTTCTGGGACTTCCCTTCAGCAGATTTGTGGCAAAAACTCTGAGAGTAAATAAAATAGCCATGGAGAATTCCACAAAAATCTGTCGTTCGGACTCGTTCGACTTTAAACTGTAGGTCCCGCCACTCGTATGAATAAAATTAACGCACACAGTGGTGTGAGAAGCTGGGTCCTAATCCTGACTAAAAGGTTGTAATTACCAGAATTATTGCGGTCGATAAAATAATGGAAGTAGATGCAATGGCAATAATAGTTCAAAAGATCTTTTTGATCCAGAAAAAATATAGAAAATATTTTAAAAATAGCCAGGCAATTGGGATAAAACGGTCTTCTTAGGAATGGAGCAGATATATTTGATAGAAACATTCAAACAAAGCCTATATACAACAGTACACAATCTTCAATGAACGATTTTTTAACCCAATAGTCGTAGAAAAGGTAGTCGAATATAAAAGTAGATTCAGATCTGAAATTATCTCATCGTGACAAAAAACAAAATGTTTAATACAGACTTAAATTATTTATTTATCTACCGCTTGTGTTGCTTGTGCTCCTTTTGTAGTGGAACATTTGACAAGTCAGATGTAAAGTACATGCCGCGTATAGTTGGTATATGCGAGTATCCAAATAACATTGATAGCTTAAGTGGTATAAATTAACGTTATTCATAATGATTAAGAGAGACGATTACGTTTTAATATATTTTCAACAATGAACCATTTTTTATAACATCGAACTTGTATCGATGATGTACGTGGAATATTTATGCTCACGAGAACAAATTGTTATTGAAAATATAATCGCATCTTCATTATCAGTATTACATATGAAAAAAAGTATATACACCGAAATAACATCGAAAGAGCTAAAGAAACGAGATACAACAATTTTTTGTAATAGATTGAGGCAAAAAAAATGTATCTTCTGCTCCAAAATAGAGATGCGTTTTTCGGACAAACCAAAAACAGAAAAAATAATAGAAAATGAGAGGAAATACTAACAAAAGACAAATGATAGAAAAAATAATATGTTTTAAAAAATATTGTTTGCGATGTTTATTTACTTTTACTTGAGTTTGCTTTTGTATCTTCTTCTCTTACTTTTTAACTTCAAATTTGTAACTGACGATGTTTAGCTTTGGATTTGATATGAATTGCATTTTTTTTTTTGTTTTTCACAAAGTGTTCAAATGTTTTTTATTTTTTGTGTGTTTTTTTTTTAATTTCATTTTCGTTGTTGTTTTCATTGAATAGAAAAATCGTTACATTTTAGTATAAAAACCTTTGCAGAGACTCCATTGAAATCATAGTTTAAATTCAACTATCGGAATAGATACACATTGAAACATTAAAAAAGAAAACAACAGATTTTGAATTAAATTAGACAGAGGATAACGTTTCTAATAATTTCGAAATAAAATTGAAAATAAAATAATTGGGTTAGTGTTGAATATACATACATATAAAAATATACATACATAAATATATAAAAAATAAATAAAAACTGATTGCAAAAAAATTAAAAAAATGCAAAAAAAAAAATAGAACAGAAACAATTTATAAATTTAAAACATTTTGAATGATGGTGTCAAAAATGGTCAAAAAATTATCAGAAATGACAAAATAAATTATGATATCGTTTTAATGCCATGAATTTCACTTCCTTAATAAGAAAGTAATGAAAACTCCTTCGCAGTTCAAAAAAAAAACAATACATGATAAAATTATTGGAAAAAAAAACTCTAATATTTCTAATTAGAAATACCAGAAATTAAAAACCAATAAACTTGCTTGTTGCAGTTTTTACATAGATTGTTGAAATTCTCTAATTCAAGTGAAATAAAAATAAAAAAATTAAATCAGAAGTAAAAATTCAAAATTTTTATTTGAGTTTCATAAACCAATTTTCTTTCACAAAAAAAAACTAAATAAAATCGAAATTGATTTAAAAATGTTCGTAAGTGAATTCAATATAGTAAATCAAATAAGCCTTGTATAGTAAATAATATTACTTGCTTTTAAAATGTGGATGAATTGTTAATACTCACAGATATTTTTTAATATCGAACGATATACCAACTGGCACTGGATCTTCGAAATTTTACCGTTGCATAACATTGCTTCAGCCTTACATGTTTGACCGCCATCTAGTGATTTGCTGGTGAACTCTCCGAAACGGAAACTTAACGTATCGTATGGCTTAACTAGATAAAATAATGAACAAACGTTTCTTAATCATTTGATGTGGTTACTTTGATCAAAACTTTTTATAGAACCCGTAATTTTTTATAGAACCTGTAATCACTTCTTTTGATTTACGTTGAATTTTTTTTAAAAGTCGCACTATCCAGGAACTATACACGTTAAATACGAGGATGGATCAAACACAGTTATTTGGATAAAAAATCTTTTTATTTCACAATCATTGAGCTTTACTCAGTGTATCCTCGTCGAGCTCAACGATATAGAATTGTTTAACAGGTGATTATATCCTTCAAATCAAATCTCTTTTCGCTGATCAATTTCTTTGCATAGTTTGGATGCAAGGAACTTTCCTATTTAAATAAGTTGGCAAAATATTCGTCTTTGATTACGAATACGAATAATACCACGTGGTTTTCAAGACTTTCTTGGCAAATAAACACACCTTGATCTTCGTAGGCCTCAAATTGTACCCACTGTTTTATTGCAAAAACTCGTCCATTTGAATTTTTGAACAAACGGTGCAGCCAAATTGTGGAACGCATTACCACTCACAAGTCAGACCAGTCAATCAACAATTGGACCTTGTGAGGTGCTTGTTGCTTTAGCAACATATCGTGATTTTTTCAATCGTTTCAGGTTTAAAAAAGCCAACTGAATCTTAAAAAAATTCAATTACCCAATTTGTATGATTGAAATTGATGTTTAAGCCTTCCCAGAGCTTTGACTTGATTTGAGTGATGGTGTCTTTGAATAAAATAATGCATTCATCATTACTTTTCTTTTATCAATTTATCAAGACTGAAAAAATCTGATTAAAATTTGACATAGAATTTCTTTTCAGTGTGTATTGGGTTTTCAATGTATTGGATTAGAAACGATAAATAGATATTTCTGATTTAAAGGTCGATTAAATTAAAGGTTTAAAAGGTTGCATTGCCAACTTTTCCACTAAATTCATACGATTGACAAATCAGGCATTAGTTCTGAATAGCTTAACTTGATAGGTTATTAAATTTTATAGTCATTCATTACAACTGCATAGAAGGGAACATATTAGGAGATAGAAATTTAAATCAAATATAAATTAAGAGATATCGTTACGATGAATTTTTTTGTATTTTCATTTGTTATTTTCTCAGACGCATACAATTAAACATTTTCTTATGAAATGTTAAATTATTAATTATTAGAAATGAAATTTCTATTGTATTTTAGCCTCATAAAAACAAAAACAATAAAGAAAAACAAATACTTACATCATTTGTTAAATTAAACCGTAAAATTCGGCTGTAAAAAGAAGAAAAAGATATTTTTTTTGGTGAAAATTATAAAGATGCTAAGCAGTAAACACAAGCAATGGATGCAAATGAGGATGATAGATAGATACTCAATTGCATCCATTGGCAGCACAGACAATATGATTAACTCATGCATAAATTACATGATGCCATTAATGAAAATGTGAGTAAATATGAAATGTGTTTGTACAAAAAAGAGTTGTTGTTATTGTTGCTGTTATTATCATACCATAACCAACTGTATTCAATGGGTGTATAAGACACAAATCATATGATTTTCGTATCATATCGCATCTATCACAGCTTAGCATCTTACACTTACACAAATGCATAGATGGTGAGTAATGGTCTTTTAATGTTGAAAATAACATTGAAATAGAAATGAAACTGTAACTGTAACTGAAACCGAAACCGAAACTGGAATATACATGAATGCACTTACGGTATAACCCGAATATATATATTTGAATGAATATGAAATACGTAGGAAAAATATAATTAAATTCCGCAAATAAAAAATACATTAAAAAAAAACGAAACCTGTACGTATGTATTTGAACATGCAACAGAAGAGGCTAACAAAACATGAAAAAAAGAATCGAAATAAAAATAAAAATTGAATAACTTACTATAAAATTCAATTTTGCATAAGGAAACTGCCAACAAATACCGATAGAGTCGCACAAGTATTAAATCAGACATTAGTTGATATACTTATAAAAATTTTTCACATACATGTAAACTGATCAAGGTATCTTAGAGTAATTTTAACTAAAAAAAATACACTTATGCAGTATAAGATTCATTAGGGTGCAACATATCATCTAAAAGTTCTTGATAGCCGTCATAATATGTTATTAGCGAGATCCAACTAGGTATACAAATACTGATATGCTGTGTATGCTGAAAGCATTTTTCAAGTGCTAATAACTTTTTCTGTGTCAAGTGCTCTGAATAGATGAGTTATGCATACCACAAGTTGTTGTTTTGAGTGAAGCAAAGAAATCTTAGAATTATAATTTCTACCAACGAATCCCTTTTTATATTGCGGCACATTTCGTAAAAGGCTTTAAAACTGGCTCCATATTGAAATGGTGTTCTAAAACACCAGCAGCCTTAAATAAAATATAAGCCTAAAAATAGAAGGGCATACTTAGCGAAAGAGAAAATTGAGAGAGACGAAGACAGGTTTATGACAATCTCTAAACTTATGTTGGGTAATTAGAATATGAAAAGATTTAAACTATGCATCATACTACTAAAAGTAAACGTGATTTAGCTGCTGTGATGCAAATGCATTTCAGTGAGACTTGTCTCTGCCCAACTACGGTGATGCCGCCTTGTGAGAGCATCTTAGTGAGGACAAATAACTCTAACTCTGACTAACGTTAACGTTAATCTAACGTCAAAATAATTTATTAACCAACAGCTTAAAGAGACTGGTGGGATTTTTTTGAATTTTTTAAATAAATCCCTTATAATTTCTTTCATTATGTTATTAAATTATTGCCCACTGACCTTTAAACTGTCTAATCATAATATCTAATGACTATTTAGTTATCCATAAATATGAAAGCGGAAGTTTTAAATCATTTAGACGTCAATTAAAAAACCATAACATAATATTTTATTAACTTACAAATTGTGTGGTTTTTTTCTTCTATTTTTTTATTTATTCAATTTGAATTTTCTCATTGTTTTTCTCAAGATACGTACATAGCTTGTCATTCGGAAAGCAAAGATTTTAAAGCATCTTCTTAGCAAACGCTAACGACCTCGATTTATGCTTAAACAATATTTTGTAATAATTTTCTTAAGCGTTTTGCGGTCATTCGCAATGCAAATGGAAAATCTATGTATTTCGTATTAAAATGACGCTGTGTACTTGTAAATGAAACTTCAAAGCAAATGACTTGCTCAGTTAGACCAGTAAACGTAGCATAAAACACCAAAAACCAAACGTATAATACACTGCAAGAAATTTAATCTGCTAATGGCCTATTTTGCTGCCCTACAATTTGTGTTCATACAATTGTGTTCATTAAGAAATTTGACCGTGATTAAACAAAGAAATGCTCCACTTAGATCTGTTTAGTCACTCAACTCTTAAAGTTTTGAATTGATTTTGCTCAGTGTACTTCTTGTTTTCTTTCTTCTTCATTTAATTTTTAATATGCAATAGACTGTGAACTGTGTTTTTTTTTTACTACCTGCCACATTTTGCTGCAATTTGTATTTCTGTTTTTGTTGTTGTTGTTTTCTCTGCTTCATTAACGTTCATAATAAATTTAAATTTTATTATTTCAACACACGTTTTTTATAAAGAAACCAATTAATTAAAATGAAAATATTTCTTTTTTGCCTAATTGCAGTTCAAAGTAGAAGAAGAAATTAAAGCTTGAATTCGGGCAGATAATCAAAAGCTAATTGAAGTCATTATGAAACTATTAACTGCCACCACAACTACGGTAAGTTAGTTAATAATTATCTCTTGCTCTAATAATGATTGTAATTTATTTTTCCTTAATAAAGCTATTATGCGTTGCCTTGTTTGCGTTAAATGCTGATGCTGTCAAACGTGAGGCTCCCATTGGCAATGGTTATTTACCTCCAAAAAATGGTAATGGAAATGGTAATGGAAATGGAAATGGCAATGGATACAGTTCTCCCTCAAATTCGTATTTACCTCCTGCTTCAGGTCCAGCCTCAAATGGTTATGCACCTAGTGCACCTTCTGGAGGTCCATACGCCAGTGCTCCATCCTCTTCGTATGGCCCTCCACCCAGGAGCCCTTCATCTAGTTATGGTCCACCACCTCCACCAAATTCGAGCTATGGCCCGCCGAAAAAGAATGGTTCACGCCGTCCTTCAAATGGCGGTCGTTCCAAGCCTTCATCCAGCTATGGTGCACCATCCCGTCCATCTTCTAGTTACGGTCCGCCCAAGTCTTCACCGCCATCTTCTTCTTATGGAGCTCCCGCCAAAACACCTTCATCTAGCTACGGTGCTCCTTCAAAGCCCGCTTATGGTTCAAAGACAGCGAAGGCGCCTTCTTCCAGTTATGGTGCTCCTGCCAAGACACCTTCATCAAGTTACGGCGCCCCAGCAAAGACTCCATCCAGTAGTTATGGCGCACCTGCTAAGGCACCATCATCTAGTTACGGTGCCCCCCCATC
The DNA here is from genome assembly GCA_958299815.1 of Sarcophaga carnaria. Taxonomy (NCBI): domain Eukaryota; kingdom Metazoa; phylum Arthropoda; class Insecta; order Diptera; family Sarcophagidae; genus Sarcophaga; species Sarcophaga carnaria. The sequence goes on from OY283150.1 coordinate 30,369,871, forward strand.
TACCAGCTATGGAGCACCAGCCAACGGTAATGGAGCTCCTCCATCCAGCAGTTATGGAGCTCCAGCCAACGGTAACGGAGCTCCGCCATCCACCAGTTATGGAGCCCCAGCAAATGGTAATGGAGCTCCGCCATCCACCAGTTATGGAGCCCCAGCAAATGGCAATGGAGCTCCATCCACTAGTTATGGAGCTCCATCTAACGGTAACGGAGCTCCACCAGCTACCAGTTATGGAGCACCAGCTAACGGTAATGGAGCTCCCCCTTCTACCAGCTACGGAGCACCAGCTAACGGCAATGGAGCTCCACCAGCCACCAGTTATGGAGCTCCGCCATCTACCAGTTATGGAGCTCCAGCTAACGGTAATGGAGCCGCTCCATCTACCAGCTATGGAGCCCCAGCTAATGGTAATGGAGCCGCACCATCCACCAGTTATGGAGCCCCAGCTAACGGTAATGGTAACGGAGCTCCATCTTCCAGTTATGGAGCCCCAGCTAACGGTAATGGTAACGGAGCTCCATCTTCCAGTTATGGAGCCCCAGCTAACGGTAATGGTAACGGAGCTCCATCTTCCAGTTATGGAGCCCCAGCTAACGGTAATGGTAACGGAGCTCCCTCTTCCAGTTATGGAGCCCCAGCTAACGGTAATGGTAACGGAGCTCCCTCTTCCAGTTATGGAGCACCAGCAAACGGTAACGGAGCGCCTTCTACCAGTTATGGAGCACCAGCTAACGGTAACGGAGCTCCTTCTACCAGTTATGGAGCCCCAGCTAATGGTAATGGAGCTCCACCATCCACCAGTTATGGAGCCCCTGCTAATGGTAATGGTAATGGAGCTAAAAAACCTTCTTCAAGTTATGGAGCTCCAGCTAACGGTAACGGAGCTAAAACACCTTCTTCAAGTTACGGCGCTCCAGCTGCATCGATTCCATCAACCAGTTATGGCGCTCCTGCCGCAGTACCCGCGACCAGCTACGGTGCTCCAGCTCCTTCTACTAGCTATGGCGCACCTACGGGCGGTTCGAATGGTTATGACATTCCTGCTCTACCACCCGCTACTAGCTATGGAGCACCAACGGCTCCAACAGGACCTACTGCTCCTTTAACGTCTTACGGAGCTCCCGCAACAGGTAATGGAGGCAATGGTGGTTACAATGGTAATGGAGGTGGTAATGGTGGTTACAATGGTAATGGAGGTAATGGTGGATACAATGGCAATGGAGGAAATGGTGGTTACAATGGTAATGGCGGTAATGGAGGCAATGGCGATTATAATGGCAATGGAGGTAATGGTGGATATGCTGCCAGCAATGGCAATGGAAACGGTTATGCCGCCAGCAATGGTAATGGAGGTGGTTATCCAGCCAGCAATGGAAATGGAGGTGGTTATCCAGCCAGCAATGGCAATGGAGGTGGTTATCCAGCCAGCAATGGCAATGGAGGTGGTTATCCTGCTAGCAATGGCAATGGAGGTGGTTATCCAGCCAGCAATGGCAATGGAGGTGGTTATCCTGCTAGCAATGGCAATGGAGGTGGTTATCCTGCTAGCAATGGCAATGGAGGAGGTTATCCTGCTGCCAATGGCAATGGAGGTAATGGTGGCAGTAATGGTTATTCTTACTCAGCTGCTATCAGCGTACCAGACACTATACCGCAAGGCTATGCCTCCGATGGTGGTTACACTTATTAGGAATTTTTTGTGTCAATAAATCAGAACAAAATCTGATTAAAAAACGTGCCTTAATTTCATGCTCATTATTCGTTAGAAAGTATTTTCCACTCACAACCACTTGCAATTCGCAGAAGAAACAAATCCAAATATTTCTTCAATCTTCTAATTAATGTTTAATTCCTATTCTTTTCTTATTGAATGTAAATTATTGCTTTCAGCTTAAATTCGATTATAATTAAATTATAAGTTATTTTTTTATAAGAATACAAAGAAAAATGTTTTTTTTTTATTTTTTAATTATAATAAAAGAAGATAATTTTATACATTTTTATACAAACATAAAGAATTCTTTTTATATTCATCGGGTTTATGGGTTACATCATAGCGATTATGGTCTATCAGAAGCAGGATGCAGAAGATGATTACGACGGTTCAGAGAGAACGATTTTGATGTGAGAAATGAAGAGCATGGAAGATCACCAAAATAGTTTAAAGACGCCAAGTTTGAATCAGAAACAAATGGCAGAAATGTTAAATGATGCACAACATACAATCTCTAACCGTTTAAAACCTATGAAAATGGGTGTCACATAAATTGAATGATAAAAAATGGAAACCTGAAAGCTATTTATGAAATATTATTTCAAAGACACAATAGAGAATCAGTGTTGCATCGAATTAGGTACAAAAATGGATTAATCCGGGACAACCAACTTTGGTTGCAAAAGCAAATCGATTCGACAGGAAGACAATTTTGTGCGTCTGGTAAGACCAGAAAGGTATGGTATACCACGAGATCCTAAAACGTAGGAGGAAGAAGAACAATTATATTGGCCTAAAAGATGGAAAAGAATGAGTAGCCAGCAATGGTCAATACTTTGAATGATAGGTTTTTTATTTTCACACTAAAAATTAGTTCCTTTTATACCGCTACATCTGACATATACAAATGTGTGTAATATAGCCTTCAAAGAAGCTAACAAATAGATATTCATTTATATATATAGAATAGAATATAGAAATATCATATCATTCCATCATCAATCATAATCGTTATTACACTCATAATCCTTATCACACTTTCTGATCTATATCGTTAACGTGATTAAAAACCGTGTGTATAAAAAAACTGGCTCTTAAGTCTTGTTAGTTTCGATTTGTGCAACAGTTGAAGTCGAACGAATATCACTAAGGCAAACAACTCATTAAAGAACACCCAAAAAAAATTGCTGAATACACTTTTTTCTTCGAATGAGGCTCATAATATTCGTAGTTTGCTTTGCTCTCGTGTTACTCTTTGGTGCTACTGAACCATTTTATGTTTGATAATATAACTGGAAATGCGCTTAGGTGAACGAGTTACCATATCAGAATATGTGGATATTAAAAACAGCTGCACAGCACACTGAATGTATTACGAATAAAATTCCTGAGAAATTCTGGGATAATTTGACCGCTAAAATATCCAAATTTAATACATATTTTTAAACTGCAAGTCCGTCTTACAGGAAGAAGCCGCAATGTAGTAAATAGTAGTGTGTTGGCTTATTAGAGGTGAGGCCACGGTCTAAACCCGTGGTCAGACATTTCCAATAAAGTGAAATATGAAAAACTATTTTTTCGGCGACTTCCTCTCAGGCGATTTCTGGTAAAAACTCTGAGAGTAAATGAAACTGTAATGAAAAGTTTCTCAAAAAAAACTTTAAACTGTAGGTCCAGGCACTCATCTATAAAATTAAAACACACAACATAAGTGGTGTGACAAACTCGGTCGTAATCCTGACAGAAAGGTTGTATTTATCAATTATATATCAATCAATCCTAAAAACAGATCTTCATACAAATAAATCAAATTCAATTAAAGCTTCAATTGGCTTTCTGCTGAGATATGGTCTCAATTATGGCATAATATTATCGAAAATTATATCAAAGAAGTTAGCGCCAAGGGGAACATTTGCCAGACATCATATACCATATCATTCACAAATCGTATAACTTATTTTACACATTTTACTAAAACGATCAATTCCTACTCAAAATGTGTATTTAATATCATATATAATGAGAAAATGTAAATTTTGAAGTTAGTATCCAAAAGATCATTGACAAAGCAAAATATATATATCGGGTCTCCAAATATGGATTTATGAAATTCGACAAGGCATTTATACTGTTTGCTTTGTCAAATCACTAATCACCGAGCGACTTAACTCCATTTGATTTTTGCTTGTTAGGTATGCTTAAGTCCAAATTGAATGCGATTAAGCCACAAATCACAGTGGTCCTCTAAGTCAGCGGTCAGATTCACCCTAATGGAAATTTTTGATGCCACCCAGAGAAGCCGTGGCTTATATTTGAAAGACAGTTAGGTACTTGCTTATTTACTGTTCAGTTTCGATAAAATTCTTCTCTCACAATTGTTTGAAAAACTCCCCACTTGCTCCACTTCTTCAAGTCTCATAAATTTCACGCATTCAAACACTTGTGACTTGAATTTGAACAAATAAATTCAAAAATTATATTAAAAAATTTCTTCCATTGTCACACAAGTACTTTCATTTCTACTCTGTTGCAAGGCAAATCAGAAATCATGAAATTATCAAATTGTGTAACGTTACACCATAAAGTACTGAAACAGCCTAAAACAATTATATTTTTATTTCTTTGATACAAAAATACTGATAAAACGACAATCAGTCAGATAAACAAAGAGATTAGACAGACAGACAGACAGTCATTGAGACATTCAGCTAATGCGTGTAATAATATTTATATGCCAGTGTTTTTACTTGTTACCAAAAACCCATAAAGAATCGCAATGGCTGGTTACAAGTTGGTTTGTAAGGTGGCGGAGTACATTATCAAAATTAAAACAATTGTTTTTAGCAAAAAAGACAAGAGACAAAATGACACTCAAACTATAAGTAAACAGACAGACAGACAGACAGTTACGTTGAGTGACAACAATTTGGCATACAAGCAAAGCAAATAATTATCTGCGAGTACAATTGGTACACCGACCGAGTGTACGTGCCATGATATTTGTACGTTTTTTTTTTCTTTTTGTTATTATTCACCAAACAATTGTATCTTCCTAAGATGTACATTGAAAACAAAGCGGATATATTCCCACAAATACGATGGTTTTTGATTTCATTTTAAATTGTATTGTTTTTTACCTCATCATCTGGGATATTTATTTGGCCTTTTTAAAACATTATTTCTTAATGCAGTTAATGGATGTTACCAAGTCAGTGGGTTAATTTAAACCCATTGCTTCACAACGAATATATTACTGCAAGTCTTCTGCTTGATGATACTATAATCGAATGATAAATGCAATTATTTAATGATAAAGGCAACCTATGATGCCATCATCTCTTTCTTAAATAATACTGCGTAACTATAATGCTGAAGTTATTGTATTGAAGTTATTGTATTGACAGTATTACTACATACATACACATAATTATATGTAATTGATAATTAAAACCTTTCCATCGGGATTACGATATAGTTTGTCACACCACTTAAGTTGTGCGTTTTAATTTTAACGAGTGTTTGGACCTTAATGAGTGCCTGGACCTACAGTTTAAAGTCGACTCCAAATGACAGATTTTTTTGAGAAACTTTTCATGGCAATTTTATTTAATCTCAGAGTTTTTGCTAGAAACCTGTTGAGAAGCAAACGCATATTTCATTTCGTTGGAGATGTCTGACCTGAGGTTTACACCGTGGTATCACATCTAATAAGCAAACACACTACCTACTAGATAACGGTGGCTACAACTTGGTTGAATAATCAGTTACACTCGCCCTCTTTCCTACTGCCTTTATTTATGGTCATATGAATTCCAATATGTATTCTTCGAATTGCGATTAATTCATAAACTTTAATACGCTTTACGTTAATAAGCAAAAATTGCCGTAAAACCCACACGTGGTCTTACAGAAGCCAATTCACCCATTACGAGTGACTGTTTGGTGCAGCTTGTGGAGCGGAGGTACCATTGGCCCAATTTTTTTTGAAAATGAGGACGTCGCCTCCATTACGGTCAATGGAGACACTCATCGCACCATGATAACCGATTTTTTTGTACCCGCTCTTCATGGTATTGATGTGAAGGATGTTTGGTTTCAACAGGATGGCGCAACTTGCCACACACCTTATTCCACAATTGATTTATTGCGTCAAACGTTTGATAACCGTTTAATTAGCCGAAATAGTGATGTCAATTGGTCCGATCGAATGAGGTACTGTGAGGCCAGCGGCGGCAGCCATATGAATGAAATGGTACTTCATTTCTAACCGGAACAATTGTACTTCATAGCAAACGAATAAATTTGCCGAAACTCCAAAGCGTTTTTGTTTTATTGCAATTTGAACTGTAAATTTCCCACCCTATATATGGGTGGGTGGATTTGCTAATTTGTTTAATTATAAATAATTTAACAATCATAAAATTTCGTTTCATTTAATTCAAACAAATTAATTAAAAAACAAATTAATTAATTAAAACAAAATTAGAAAAGCATGCCACATAATATTTTACTTGTTTTATAACAAAATAAAAGCAAAAACTGAAATTTAAGCACAGTTTTTTAACGAGGTTAAGGTGTACCTTTTTAGAAAATCAAAAATTGTTCTTTAACATAATAAAACACTTTCAGAATTTTCTTTAATTTTGATTTCATCAACAAAGAAACCGTATTAATATATAATATATTTATTTATTTATTTTTTATTAAATATTTTTTTAATTTATTTTTTTTTTAGTTTTTATAGTTTTAATAATAATTTACTTTTAAATTTCCTTTTTAATTTTCCTTTTTTCTAAATTTGTTAAACATTTATAATGTATAATGTACATAAGATATCTTTTTGTTTTTTTATTTCTATTTTTTAATTTTAATTAATATCTTTAAATAAATTTTTCACGCGCCAAACGAAAATAAAACCATTTTGCAAACAATTTATTTATTTTTGTTTTCTTTTGTAAAACAATAAAAGCTAAAATTATATAATTATACTATAATAAAAAAATCATAAATCATTTTTGTTTATTGTATACATGTTTATAAATATATGGATATGAACAGTAACATTTATTTGTAATATAATTTAATTTATTAAATAATATAATTATTAATATAGTTTATATTAGGTGGTTAACTTTATATTCTTAGTTTTATAGTTCTTTTTTAAGGAGTGAGTTTAACAACAATATCAAAAATTAATTTTTAAAAATTGTTTAATAAAATTTCTCAATCAATTAAAGTTTAGTCGTATAGAATTAATATGAGTTTGGGAATTTAGCAAAAACTTTAACAGTTAAATATTTTAATAAATTTCGTCACATATTAAGATCTTTATTGTCGGAAAAAAAAAGTTTAACAAAAATTTAACAACAACTCTTTAAAACTTTATAACAGACGCGTAATATGCATCAATACAATGAAATAAAAAAAATTTAATTTTTAATTGATTTTAAACAGTTAATAGATACAATATTATAAACAATGTACTTTAATTGATTTATTAAACATTAACAATTGCAAAAAATTGTAAAACAAATACAATTTAACACACATATTGAAAAGAGAACTTTTAAAAACACATTTCGAAGCTTGGAACAGAGTTTAAAAAAAAATATTTTATTTTATTTGATATGTTTCTTTGTAAGTCTCTATGTATTTATGTATGTATGTATCTATATATATATAGCACATTCAATCATATTTATAATACTATTTATTATTTATTTGTTAAGTTTGTTTTAGTTTGAGGCAGCTCTATAAGGATTTTTCGTTAGACAATTCAATACTTTTTTTTTTAAAGATTTCCACATTACATGGTATTTATTAGACTCTTCTTTTATTAATAGATAACATTCATTTTACAAATATAGATGAGGATATCAAACCGTTTATTTTTTTTTAATAACTATTTTTTTTTATTACTATTATTTATTATTCCATAATGATATTCTGATTATAAGTTTGTCATTTCAGGGGCTTCATATTATTGAAACAAAGGCATTCGAATGAAGCTCAAAATTATTTAGAAAAATTAAGTTGAAAATTTTTTTCTAACTTAGGCCTGTTAGGCATCAATCGGTACTATGTTACGTTGATAAACAGGATAATCAGAAAACTAGGTGAGTAAAATTATTTTGTAGCTTCTTTTTAGCTTATTATTGTTCAGTATACTGGGCATTAGTATGAAAACGACAACGGATATGAGTACATCTCTGTGGAGAGTTTTTCACCTATTAACTGGTTTGAATACCTAGACAAAGGGTAGAATTTTGATTTAATCGATTTTTCTCTGGATAATCAAGTGCCGGAAAAGTCTGGAAAGTAATGAAAATACATATATACACACAACCTTCAGTCAGGGGCTTATGTTGTGTGTGTTAATTTTATCCATAAGTGTCGAGACCTCCGAACGGCAGATTTTTTTGTTTGAGAAACTTTTCATGGCAATTTGTATTTACTCTCAGACTTTTGGCTAGATGAGATTTCTCCTTGTGTCTATTTACAGATATAACAAGTCCCTGAGCGCATGAACGCTCTTTTACAGAAGGTACTTTAAAGAGATAAAGTACGAAATTTTCAGGATTTCCTCTGTCAGACTCAGTGATCTTTCTAGATCTTGCTTTTAGTGCACACTTAATCGTGGATAGCTTTGTTAGCATAATCTCAGAAGTATTGGTTGATTTATGTATTGGCAAATTTATAAATAAGTTAATAATAATAAAGTTGGCAAAGTTATAAATAAATTCAACTATGAGATTATATAATCAGTAAACAATATTGTAGACTAAAGAAATAAATTTATAATTATTGTTGGCAACAAAAAATTAATTAAATATTTAAATTTAAGAATATCTATTAAAAATACAATATGCAATGCCTTTGAATCAACTATAAACTATTTATGTAGATCGACTTTTACTTTTCTCTAACCTTAAAAGAAGACGTTTTGAAAAACTTTAAACCAAAACCATGTTGAAAATCTAGGTTTAAAATTTCAGTTATCAATCTGTAGGATTTGTTAAGCGATACTTTTGTTGGTTATTCTACAGGTCAACGTATTCATAATTGCTTATTTATTTCAATTCTATTTAAAAAAAAAATAATTGGATAACATGTACATGTAGATTTATTTCAATTAATTTGTTTATATATCTTTATATATGTATTTTTTGTTATAATCTTTATTTTTTAATTATATGATATGGAATAGGTTTAATATTTTCTAGTTGCCATCTGGATTAAATGACATCAAAATTGTTAGTTTTATTCATTATGGGTTTTTCTCATAAGTTTTCTTTCTTTAAATATTTATTTTATATTTTATAATACATCATAAATACACTTAGATTTCTAATATATATGTATGTTTGTAAATAATCTAATATTAAATATATTTATATTTATAATTTTTGGTTTTTCTGTTTCTTTTGAATTTTTAAAATGATATGTTTTTAGTTTTGCTTGTTCACATTTGTTGTTGTTTTTATTACTAAATTCCACTTAAGACTTAATTTATCAGTTACTGATGTTTCATAATGATATGTATTTGTTTGCTTTTGTTTGCTTGTATATTTTATTAATTTGTTTTTTTTTTTTTTAATTTTTAAATAATTATAATATTTTTATAATAGCTTATGGAAGGATTTACATGTATTTTATATTTTAAATAAGTAGAATTAAAACTTTTATAAAATAATGTATCAAAATTCATTTCAACTGAAACGAACAAAATTTAATAACTTTTAATTTCAAAAGTTTTGTAAAAAATTTTTCAATTTGGTCATATTCGTGACCACAAGGCCTTAAAAATACTAAATAATTTAAATTTATTCTTTAATAATTTTTATTTAAATAATTACGACCGTATTTAAGTAATCTACAAATTCTTATTAAACCGAATCTTTCAAAGGAGCAGTTAGAAGAAATTACATATTTGCTTAATAAACCTTTTATAAGCCAATCGTAACTCTATTTTAAACCGATAATAAAATGATATTTTCAACTTCATTTTTCAAATTTAAAAATAATACAAAAAACTAGTAAGATTACTAATTTAAATTTTTCCCATTTGTTTTATTGGCATTTCTTTAGCCATTTCTTTAGGGATGATCTTTTCTTTAGTGATGACTGAAACAACTAAACTAATACAATGAAGAGTATTAACCCATTAGTGCCCAGTGGCAACTTAAGTTGCCAGCAGAGGTTGCCTTAGTTTTTATGCTCTGAGAGCAAATTGAGTGTAAAAAACAAAACAGTAACCGTTAGAGAAAAAAGTAATTCGGGCATTAATTATACATTATATATGTATGTATGTACATATTTACTCTAGCTAAACCCCTTAGTTCAGATATGCATAACTAGAATCGAAATTATTAGGAAACGGGAATGCCATCCCTCAATCAATCTCAAAAGAAAAAATATTTTTTAGTTATTTTATTGTTTTCCAATAAAAATGTTTAACAAACGTTTGTTAACTTTAAATTAACTAATGTGTGCGTTACATGTACCAAAGCTTTGAATACACTCACAAAGATAAAGTACACTGTGGTCTATTCTCACTATTTTATTTTAAAAAGACATGACAACGCATGTGAAGAGAAAATATAACGGAATTCATGCATTGCAGTGCATGTCTTCTCTTGAAGTCATCTACTATTCAAAAAACAAACAACTACGGTACTATTGCTATGAATATTATCGAATAGTATCTTTTGAATGAAAGACAACACAGCAAAAACAGTGAATGTGAACATAGCAAAATAAGTGGAAATCAATTTAGAATGAATGCGTAGCAAAAGCAATGAACGAATGTTGACCAAATGTGAATGCATTCAAGCGGTTCTCTGGTAGGCATTGCCTACATTAAAATTGTTTGTGAATACACCTGTATGGATACATACATACATACATAATTGGTCATTACAACCCTTCAGTCAGGATTACGACATAGTTTCACACACCACTTATGTTGTGTGTGTTCAATTTATACATGAGTGGCGGGACCTACACTTTAAATTCGACTCCGAACGACAGATTTTTGAAAAACTTTTCATGGCAATTTATTTACTCTCAGAGTTTTTGTCAGAAATCTGTTGAGAGGAAGTCGCCGAAGAAATACTTTTTGTATTTTGTTTTGATGTCTGGCCTGGGGTTTGAACCCTGGCTTTACGTCTAATAAGCCAACACACTACCTACTAGACTACGACGACTTCACCTGTGTGGATACTCAAATAATGTATGTATTATGCCTACATTAACTGTTTGTTTTGAATGCGGCCGTTATTATTTAGGGGGTTTTAAACAGTATATTCTGTATAACAATTAAAAAAGACTTTAAAATAGTTTTTACTTACACAGACTTTCACAAATAGTACTGCTTATTAAAATGTTTTTGGAAGCACTACTTTTAAAGCGGATTTTTTTTAATTGTTTATTTTCCAAATTGTAAGAATATAGTTTATAGTTCGTTTTCGTATCGAAAACTGGACAGATCGGTAAATTATGTGAATCTCGGTATGCGAAAAACGAAGAACTGCCAACAGACCATGATAATAAAACATGTCATTTTAGTAAATTGGAATAATGGAAAGGCAGGAGATTTGAGAGATTGAATATATCGTAAAGTAATACCTTACAGCAGTATCTTTGGAAAGTGGCGTTGACAACAGCGTGTGAAATATATAAAAAAAATTTATACAAAAATTAGGTTACAATAATTTGCTTTCAAAATATTTTCAGACATAATGTTTGAATGTGGGCAAAGTTAAATCAAATGAAGTCAGCCAATTTCCTAAATTTGCTGAAAATGATGTGAAATGAAATGCCTTTTAAAAATATTATGTTAGTGATCGCTTCAAATTCAAATATAAATGTAGAATAGATTGTAATAATATATTTTCTCTATTTAAAGAAAATTATGAATGGATTTATCTGAATAACAAATTTTCTAAACATGAAAAACATAAACAGCTTAAAATTAGATTTGGTTAACAAAATTATAAACTTTCAGTTAAAACAACAATGTAAAGATAATTAATAAATTTTCCAACTTCATAATAATAACTCTTAATAATTATGTATGTATTTTATATGTAGTAATACATACGTATATGTATGTATATATAGTTTTTTCAGTGTACTTTATAATATTATGTTAAGTTTTTTATATTTATTTTACTTGTGTATACACAAATGCAGTATTTGATATGTATAGGTTTCAACTTTACTTTTTCTTTTTAATAAATTATAATATAATGTAGTTTTTTAAATTTTTATAATGTTCTACATAGTAAGTAAATATATATAATTAATCAACATTTAAACATTTAATTGAAAACTAGAATATAATTTCTCTAAGTGTAACTTTAACACAGTTTACAATACTCAAAACAGATATTCAGCAACTGAGTTAATAAAAAGTTAAAAAATATTTATTTAAAAAAAAAAAACATATTATTTAACAAACATTATCATTTGGAATACCTGAGCATATATTTAACAGTTTTTCTTTTTTTATTGGGTTTTTATTTTTTGGTTTTAAATCATAATATTAAGCCATGTTTTGAAGAAATTAAACATTTTTAATTAGTTTTTAATCTTAAAAACAAAGCATCAAATTACTTCTTATAGGGAATATGTAGGAAGTAGTGAGGAGGGAAGGAACACTATTTCAGTAATACAATAATACATTGCTTTTATTGTTGTTGGTTTATAATATGTATATATGTATGTATGTATATGTGGCATATCCTATATACAAAAATGTTTTCCAAATTTTAAATTCAATCATGTTTGGTATGTATATTCTATATGAATTGTTTACTTGAATTTTGACTGGAGTTATTAATTTGTTTATTCAAAAATTTCTGGCTTAATTTTAGATTTCACCTCTCGATTAAAACTAGTGTAGGTTCTACAGCATGTGGTTTTTTGCTTTTCATTTTCTTGTTGATAATTTCATTAATTTTTCTAATTGTTTAATAGTGAGCGTTTCTAATCGTTTACATTGTTCGTTCGTTAAAACAGTGCTAGTGTTTAATTCTTAAGAATTAGTTTTTAAATTCTGTTTAAAAGGCAGTATTATCTTGCTCCGCAGTTGGTACCGCCGTACTACCACTACCACCACCACCACCTCCGTCACTATCTCTTCGATTATTTTGCCCCGTTGCTTTGCTTATCATTCTTTGTACTTGCTCTTGTGCCGTTTGTTGATTTAAACGCTTGGCCTCATTAACCGGTAGATCATCATCATCGGTTTCTAAAGCTGGATTTATTCGACCATTTCGTTCATCTTTGCCTGCCATTGTCGCCGCTCCATATGAACGTGCCAATGGTCCTGCCATAACCGAAAGCTAAGGAAAAAGAAATGATTTGATTACAGCCCCTGCTAAATGTTTAAAAAAAAGGTGTTACAAAGGTGTTAGTGTGCTGAGGATAGAAACCTTCTGAGCTTTATAGCCTTGTATAAAATTTTACATTTTTTCACACGTATACGAATTTTGACCATGTTTATTGGAAGGTTAAGCTTTGACACCAAAATCAATATCATTGAAACAACAAAGCTATCCTTAAACTGTACAGTGCTTTTAATCTTATAAATCAGACACGGCTAGTGATTGCTCACATTTATTAAACCATTTGAAAATTTCCAGCTCTGTACTTATTCCCACTTCATAATACACTTCTTTCGACTAACTAACCTGTTCTCCAGATTCAGCTGGTTCACCAACTCTGACAACATCTTCGGGTATGTTAACCACACAGCGGAAAACATCATAGCTCGGTGGTAATTTACCAGATTCAAACATCATTCTTAGCAAAAGAAGCAAAATAAAAAATATTTAAAAATAAGTTCCAAGGCTATCGTAATAATAATCATTATCGTATAAGAAAAATAACATACTTGGTCCACCATGATACCAGAATCAATGTAACCAAACTGAGCAACATAGCCAGTGTACGGAATGGAAACAGTTGAGTTTCATTTTCTTCATCGTAACCGGGAAAATGTATTAAAGCAGGTAAGCCTAATAAAGCTTCGCCACCCGCTAAGCGTATGAAAAAGGCTATAATGTATGCTGCTAAGCTACCATAAGTGTTGCAATGTTTCTTAAAATGTACCACCATCAATAGTTGAGGGAACAATATAACATAAACTAAATCTGAACACATGGACCTAAAAGTAAGCAAAAAATATTCGAAATAGAAATAACATTGAAAACAAAAAATACTACTTCTCTACTTACCACAAACCATATATTGAAGGTATAGTCAGAGCCATTATGGTCGATAGGATACCCACAACTATAATACCACCACGCATAACCCATATGATTTCCATTTCGGAAGCCTTCTGTCGAAAGATCAATTTGTAAACATTTCGTGCAAACATTGAAGCTGCCGATAAAACCGATGAATCGGCTGAAGACATAACGGCAGCCGAGACTGCGCCGAGACCAAAGAACGAAACAAAATCGGGCGTTAAATATTGTAATACCATTGGTAATATCATACTAGTTTCTTGCACCGTTAAAGGATAGGGTCCACTGTAATCGGTTTCATTCCAGGCTAGAAGAAGAAAAAAGTTTCACATAAAAACAAACCAATTCCAGGATTGTATTATTTGCAGTTGATAACATACGTGTAGCTTTAGCAATAGCGCCTATCAAAACCGGTGGGATAGCCATTAAAATACAACCAGCTGCCGCTACATAGGATAAAATTTGTGCACGACTTGCAGTCTTACTGGATAAAACTCGTTGGAAATATACCTAAAAATAAAAGACGAAATGCAATAAACAGAAGGCTTTATCATGTCTTAAACGACAATTTATTTTTTTGGAAGTGTTGCTATTGGAGAACAAGTAAAAATTTGTAGAGTTATATGGATTATGGACCGACACATTCTGTCTAGCTGGCTAGTGTAATGACATTACTATGCTATCAGTGACAAAAAAAGTATAAATCAAACGGGACTGCACAGGCAACGACTCTCATTTGGAACTTATATCATCCAGCCAATTGGAGAGACGATTTCAGGGAAAATAATTAAACTGATTATTTCCTACACTTAGATACGACAAGCAAGGTTCTTTACAAACTTATTGTGACTAGACATTCTTGCTCTGCTACTGTCCAACTTAGTAAACATTCTTATAAGGCAATAAGCCACCATCAAAATAAATATCCATTTAAAGAACACTACTTTGTCTTCTTAATATTAACATTGAAAATATCGAAGCCTATCTATGTCCTACGCCTAAATAGCACATCATTTGCAATACCAATATTAAGCTTGAAAAGGCAGTTAGTAACACATGTAGGTTTTTAATACATTTCACTTAATCTCATAAAATTTCTATTCTGTGTTGCTGGACGACTTTTAATACTGGAACCTCAGTCCACTAATCGATACAAATGATGCATAAAATATTTTAACTACATACATACATGCATACATAATTGGTCATTACAACCTTTCAGACAGGATTACGACCTAGCTTCGCACATCACTTATGTCGTGTGTTTTAATTTCATACATGAGTGGCCGGACCCACAGTTTAAAGTCGATACCGAACGACAGATTTTTGAGCAACTTTTCATGTCAATTTTATTTACTCTTAACCCTGGACGGTTACTCTTCATTTTTGTACATTAAGGTTACTTTTCGTTGAATCGACGAACACTGTAACCCTAATTGGTTACTGTTCGTCGAATCGAAGAAGCTCATTTACTCATATAATTCTTTTATGTTTGACCAAATTTCGCTCTTTTTATCAACAATGTTGGTTGATAACGAAAGCTTGTAGAAGTAAACGTACCCTGGCCACCCATTTTTTTAATCCTGGATGGTAATTTTTGTACAGTAAGGTTACTCTTCGTTGAATCGACGAACAAAAAAAATATTTTAACTAACCATTTGGAAATGTTGGAAGTAATTTCGATGCAATGCGAACCTGTATACAAATTTTAAATTGAAATTGATATTAAATAAGCGGTATTCTTAAAAGTCTATACCCAAATATAGCTAAAATAGCAATTGAACGGAATCCTCCAGGAAACGTTTTATGTGACGCTTACAGTGGTAATAGTGATTAGACCTTTTGTACTTTCTAGCTCCAGTACGCCAAGTCAAACAGTGCTTAACTTTTTTAAGATACCAGATTCCGGTCTTAAGCCTCTTCCGTTTTGTCGAGCAAGAGTTTAAGAAATCGTACAGAGAGTATAATAGTCATCACAACTTCAATAATGAAAATGATATTTGTGTTGGACATAGGCATTCTTGACTAGCAATTGAAACATTTTTATACAGTCGAAAGAACTCAAATTTATTTTGATTTATTTATAATTAATCATACATTTCCATTATTTAATAATACCATGGCTTAAATCTTGTATCACTTCTTCTAGCATGCGTATTAATTGGATCGTCTGTCGCACGGATATCGTCCCAAGATTTTTGCTCTCCTTCAACCATGCTTAAAATCAAGTTTAGCATGAAGAATAGAATACAGACGAACTCTTGGAAATTCATTGTTACAAACTTGAAAAGAAAATTGGTACTGGCTTTAGTATTAACTCAAAAATATATTTTAATTTTTTTAGTTCTTGTCCTACAAAAAAAATGTGGGCATACTACACTACTTGATATTGTTTGTTTCCGCTTAACGACAGAACACACCGAAATTAGAATCGCCATACGATTACGATTATCATCTTGAATTGCATGCAGGTGAATATTAGACGACTATTATTAATTAATGTTTTAATTAAAAATTCGTTTAGAACACTATTTAAACAAGTGTTTATAAATTATGGAATTTCAATTGTATTTCAAATCTCTAGGCACTAAAACCGAAATTTGAATCATAAAAATACGTGTTTATTTATTTTACACAAGGTGGCACAAATGTAATTCCATATTGTGCATTGATTGTAAGCAAATAAAACTAATTCGATACTTTAATTCAATTTGTTTTCTTTTTTCTTTTCACTTTATTTCAACTTACCTGCCATGGTATACCGCCAAATATCAGCAACAGTCCATTATCTATATAATACCACCTCTGTGACGATTCCACATGACCAATCCAATCCACATCCATCGATGATAAGCTCTTGACATGTTCATTGGTCCAAGCAAATGGTATACACATCCACAGGCCAATAAAAATACAAAACAATTGTATGACATCTGTATAGGCGACTGAATAAAGACCACCAAATAGTGTGTAGAAAATGGCAATACATGAGGATAAAATAACCGATGTACGATGATCCATATCAATAATAACAGAGAGAGTAGCACCCAAGGCAGCTAAAATACCAGCAGCCCAAAACACTTCACCACACAAAGCGGGCAAAAATAAAAGACCACCCATGCGTTCGCCAAACGAATCCTGTAGAGGATCCAACATGGTAATGTAGCCTTGTTTGCGCATGGGATTAGCAAAGAAAATACCACCTGAAAAGAAAATAATGGGAGGACATACAATATTTGGTAGAAATTAATGTGACCACCAGACAAAACTTACCAAAAACCAAACTCAATGCATAACCAAAGGGTGCCTGGCACCAAACCAAACCAGAGGTGTAAATGGCTTCTGCTGTACCATTTATATAACCGCCACCTACCCAGGTTGCTGGAGAAAGAGAAGAAATTTCAATATACATACATTAGTATATAAGTATGTACCGATATTTATACGAAAGTGAAATTATTTTAAAACATTTTTGGTGAGTAGAGTATTGTTACAATCTTTTTGTGGAACGAGAAAATTTCTATAAATTTGGAAAATGACTCAAGAAATCATCAACCCAACATACAAACACATGTGACCTTTAGTAGATATGTTTACCAAATAGATATTAAGTAGACAATAGTCAGGTTTGCTTATTAAGGATAATAAACTTAAAACATTAAGAGTTTTTACCAAATACACCTTTCATAAATTTAAAGAAGTGTGGTTTTCGGACCTAGTATGTTGGATAGCCAATAGATCAAGGACTCCAAAACAGGTTTCCCTACTGTCAGGAGTTGCTTAACACTAGATATATAAGCTAACGTTTTTTCTTCCAATTAACAAAAAAAAAATTATTCCATATAAATTGGTCAAAATCGTATAAGAAATGGACCTAGTGGTTAAAGTGGACCTAGTACAGATAGCCATAGTCTCGAGGATTCCTAAAGAGGTTTTCTTACGATTGGGCGTTACTTGGGACCGGTGATGTAGGCATCGAAGCTAATTGTTTTCTTCAAATGAGCACAAAAAGATGTAATTATCGGGAAATGAAGTTAAAAATTTTAATAATTCTCATTAAGTTCATACGCATTTACATACTATATAATAAATACAACAAAATATCGTGTTTTTCGGAAGTTGTATTTCTTTGGTAGATGACTTGAATTATTTTTTTGGTTGATGATTTGCATTTTTTGGATCGATTACTTGCTTTTTTGGTCGATGACTTGCATCTTTTTGGTCGGCGATTGACATGCTTATGGTTGAGGATTTGCATTTTTTGAGTGGATGACTTGCATTGTTTTGACAGATGACTTGATTTTTTTTGCATTTTTTGGTCGATGACTTGCATATATTGGGTCGATGACTTGTACTTTTTGGATAATGACTTGAATTTTGATGACTTGCATTTTTTGGGTTGATGAATTGCATTTTTTGGTCGATGGCTTCCATTTTTTTTTTTATCAATCATAACAGCGCCCATTTTAGCTTTGTCACCGATATCTCAAGTCCTAAGTAATGGCCGACCGTAACAAAAATTGTTTTGGTATCCTTGATACCAGGACTATTCAGCCTATTAGGTTAGTGAACAATTTATATAGAGTAGTGTTTGGTAATTTAAAAAAAAAACTGTTAACTTTGTCGGCTATATCTCCGGTCCCAAAAATTAGCCGACCATAACAAAAACTGTTTTGCAATCCTTGATACCAAGGCTGTTCAGCCCAGTGGGTCCGATTCCCCCACAATTTTATTTTTTGTACTATTTATCCCGACTTGTGAAGGGTATATTTGGTGAGAAATGTCAAAGGTAATTTCTGTGACCATACTGCGCACTAATATTAATATTTTTAATCAAAGTATTGTGACTCTTAATACAAGTTGTTTGTTCTTTAACACGAACTAATTAATTAAAATATTGATTTCATGAGAATTAAAATAAAGAACGAAGAACATATTGAATATTCTTGTGAATTACTTATCATTTTCTGTTTAGATACTATCATTCCTCATTTGGATGTGTATGTTAAAAAAAATGATGCCAATAGGAAATACCGAATTCCGAATTGCTACAGTAAACCAGTCAATTCAAACTTTATTAATGAAACTGAAACAATGGAAAGAAATTCAAGGTTTGGTAAGAAGGGGAGGCTAATAGTCAAATCCCAGTTCTGACATTTTAAATAAAAAGATATAAAAGGAAACATTTTTTTCGGCGTCCTCTTTCCAGCATTGAGCTCTAGGACTAACTAGCTGCCATAAAAAGGCTCTCAAATATAACGTTCGGAGTAGTCGTTAACTATGGGCCCTGTCACTGTGGGTCCTGACAAAAGGATTGTAATAGTCGTCAATAATAAAATAGGTGTTGTAAACTTCTTGTGTTATTCGGACGGAAGTCTTTTAGATTTAAAATCAAAAAAAATATCTCAATTGAAATCTAATACACAAAAATTCATTAACATCGTTACATTTATTATTTGGAATTAGTCCTCATACAATCCAAAGGATAAAGGCTTGTAAGAAATGGGTATTTTGAGTTGATTATTGCATTTATATTTACTTAAACATGTTTACGGATATAAATTTGTGATATGGGATATGAAATATTAAACTCTGATCGACTATATAAATGCCTTAAACGATTATGAATTATTTTTAATTTTAATTTTGGAGTCCAAAACTTTTGAATTATTTAAGAATATGGTAACACTCTTCATATTTTACTATAATTTTCTATTCAATTTACTTATCATTTTTGTTTTATCGTTCACATTACACAAATATGAAATACCACTTACCGGTCATTGTAAATATACCAACAAAAAGACCAATTGAACGGCCAGCCAGCATGACCTCTTCCTCGGAATCATTGCCGGACTCCTTCTTACGGCCGGCCCAAATGCCCACAAATAAGATGAGCAAATAAAAGAGCACAATGCTCACAACACCAGCAATATTAATCATTGTTTATGTACAGCTGGCGGTAGTTCCTTTTTGTAAACAAACGATACACTATCTATCTTGCACTCACACTGTAAAAGTTGTTGTTTTTCGTTTTTCCCTCAAGGTTTTTTGAGAGACTTTTCCTTTTTATTTGTTTTGTTGTTGTTAGTTGTATATGGGGGGGTTTTGTTTACAAAATAATTTTCTTTTTTTTTGTGTTTGTATTTGTATTTGTATTGATGATATATTTTAACCTTCTTTGTCAATAAAAGTAATCTCCTGTTTGTGGTTTGTTGTGACTGATTTTCTTTTAAGCGTTATTGTTGCTATTGAGGCCGCTGCTGACGTTTTATTGTGCAGTAGTATTTGTAGTTTTCGTATTTAATTTAAGTTTAGTTTTACAATTTTACAAACAGCTATTTATGTATGTATATATAGGTGTAGTTGTATTATTTCAATTTCATTTAAGTTTATTCCTCTATTTTATTCTCTTTTTTGTATTTTGTTTTTACAAAAAAGTAATTTAATGTTCTGTTACTCTTAAATTCTAAATGATGTGTTTGTTTTTGTTGTTATTTAGATTTTGAAAAACTTTTTTGTGTTGTTTTTGTTTTGTGTTTTATCCCTTAATACTTTGTTTGGCTACACGTAGTGGAAATTTGTTTGGATTTGCTGCTACTGCTTCTCCTTTTTTCAACGAAATGCAAAATGATTTGTTTTATAAATTTATCTGCTTTCGTTCTGTTCTTCTATATTGGATTTATCGTAGTTTATTCGTCACTTAAATCGTCATCAATATAAATATTGTTTATCTGTAAAGAAAATAAAAGGAAATTGTAAGAGATTATATCAATCTAAATGAGCGTATTTGTTTTGTAAATAAATTACAAAGAGAGGTAATCACTGTAATCAAATTGCAACTACAATGTATGCTACACTAGATTATATGGAATCATAAATACTTTACTTTATGTTGTTATAACTACAACGTGTGTTGTCTTATTAGATAAGAGTTCACAGTTCAAACGCCAGCTCACACATCTGGAACAAACGAAATATGAAAAACTCTGAGACAAAAATCAAATTGCCATGAACAGTTGCTTAAAAATCTGTCGTTCGAAGTCCACATTAATCATTAGGTGCCGCCACTAATGGATAAATTTAACATACGCAACATAGGTGGTGTAAGAAATTAGGTTGTATTCCTGACTAAAGGATTGTAACGAACAACTAAGTAAGTAACTACACTTTAAAAATATTAGTTTTTGTAATCAAAATGGAATATAATTAAAAATTAAATGAAAAATATAGTTTTGAGGAGGTTATGAAACTAAATCATGATTTTTTTGAACTAAAGTAGCGGCCAGAAAAATGCTACGCTACACCAAATACTATATTTGAATGCATTTATTGTAAAATGCATCACTCTTGTGGCTGTTAATGCGTTTAATTGAGTGTATCAAAATAAATACCTATTCATTTTAGTTTTGTTGCAAGAATATAATATTTAATCCATAGTGAGACTTTACAGTGTATTATAAAATACAACGTGTGTTCAAAATGTCGACATAAAAAATTATAAAGAATAACAATTCTGCTAGCTTTAAACCTTTTGATATAATAACTGATAGAAATAATAGGAAAATTTTATATTTTAAAATTTTTACAAATAGACTAGCAAGCTTTCTGAACTTTGTTCAATTTTTTTTTATTTCAAAATTGAGAGGAACTTTTTTCTCTTCAGAGTCTACAAATTTGCTTGACAGTGTTAAGTACGAGTGCTTGAGATTCCAGAAATCCCATATAGACGTTGCTTTGTAGAACAACCAGATAATCGACAGTGCTTATTCTTCCTTGAATTCAGATAATTTAGTCAGTACTATATCAACAGAAGCATCATCACAACTTATTTCAACAGTTTATTACACATTACTTCAGTAATTACAATTTGGTAAGAGCCAGTCTTTTTCGTACATTTTTTTCTGAAAATTTTTGAACACGTCTGAAGAAAGACCTAAAGTAAGTCTTCGCAAAAGTGAATGAAAGTAAGAATTTTTCGCCTATAAAAAGCAGTTGTTAAATAAAGCAAATTAAACATTTTTTTTCATGACCAGACATGAGGCCTCGTATCAAACTCCACGTCACATATCTCCAACAAAAAATATTTCTTCGGAGACTTGATCTCAGCAGATTTCAGACAAAAACTCTGAGAGTAGATGAAATTGCCATGAAAAAGTTTCTCAAAAATCTGTCGTTCGGAATCGACTTTAAACTGTAGGTTCCGCCACTAAGTATAAAATTAACAAATACACATAAGTGTTGCGAGAAGCTAGGTCGTAATCCTGATTTTGTTTACCGTAATTTAAATCTACCTGTTGAATTCACAATTTTATGGCTTATACTTAATGAAACTGCCTTTAATAGTTTAAGGGAAGAAACGTTAGTATAAACATGGTAGAGTGAAATGTGGTTCGTGCAGATTGTGAAGTTAAGCGTTTTTTGTAAATTTTGAACTTAAATATTAAACTACTAAAGGAATGTATTAAGTTTTTCAAAACTTAGCTTTAACCTGTATTACAATATGCTTAAAATAAAAAGAATTTTTTTTCAAACGTATTTAAAACCTCAGTTGCCTATTAAATTGCCTAAATTCCCATAGGGCAGCATATTTATTCATTAAAAAGTTTCCAGTGAAGCTTTTATAGTGAAACGATGGCTAACCATTACTAGAGATTACTTTGCAAACATTAATTATAATAAACAAAGAATAAAAATCCTTGTTAACAACAGTATTTATCCTAAGCAAAGCTGCCGCTGTTCTAAATCCTTTTTTTCATATTGTACTGAATTCATAACCTTAAACGTGCATAAAAAGAATAAAAGATCACCCCATTTCTCTGTAATTGACAATGGCCCCATGGAACATAAACGGTGCTTTGTATATTAATGACGTCCTTGTTAATGAGCAGATCTAAATATTATAAACAGAGGAAGAGAGAGAGAGAGAGTAAAGAAACTCTAAAAAATTAATGGATTTTATTGAATTAAGAAAATTACTCCTTTCGCATTTGTGTCATAAATACATTCCCTTTGACAATGTACAAACAAGTACATGCTAAGCTTGTTCTATATGTACTGTAGGAGTAATATTAACTATATATGTATAGTATAGAATATTTATTAAATGTCATTTCCTTTATCATGAACATGATTTTTTCTTTTTCAATTTTTTATCAGCCATAGAGGCAACAACAGTAGCAGCAGAAAGAGAACCTTGGTGTCCGCCTACATCGTTGTTAATAATTAGTATTAAAAATGCATAAATACAAATACATATTAAATGTTAAAATATCACTGCACTATGAAATTGCTTTGAATTAAAAAAATATTTATTGTTATGAAACGAAAAACAAAAAAATAATAGAAAATTATGTAAGAATTTTATTGAAATGAAAAAGTAATTAATGCCTGCCTTCTTATTATTTAATTAAAAGTGCACAATTGTTTTCTAAAAGTTTTTATTTTTCAAAAGAATCTCAGAATACTTACATATGTATGTAATAATTTGTTTACATTGTATAACGAAAATAAAATGCTTTTGAGGCCGTCTTTAATAAAATTTCAACATTAAACAATACAAACATTCATTCAAAATTAACACACTTAACATTGACGACACTAAGTTTAAGCTTCTATAGGGCTAGGCGGTCCTCTTCCTTATTCTGGCAGCGTCTATAGTAGCAATAACATGCGTATCCCACACGCTTCGGAATATGTCCAACATGTACATACATACAAACACAATGAGTCATTACAACCCTTTAGTCAGGATTGCGGCCTAGTTTCTCACACCACTTATGTTGTGTATGCTTATTTTTACTTGAGTAGCAGGACCTACAGTTTTTAGACAATTCCGAACGACAGATTTTTAAGAAACTTTTCATGGAAATTTTATTTACGCTCAGAGATTTTGCCACAAATCTGCTGAGAGGAAGTTGCCGTTCGTTTTGTTGGAGATGTCTGACTTTGGTTTGGAACCGTGGCCTCACGTCTAATAAGCCAACACACAACCTACTTCGCCAAGTGCATTCCAGGCCTTTTTATTACCATAGAAGACCATTTGATTTTAGGTGTTCTGTAAATATTGATGTTACCATAGTTCACCTGAATTCCCATTCATGTTTCAGGTTCAATGTAACTACAGAGACATTGTAATAAGTGCTTTCTGCTTTACATACCCTCAAAATGGACGCAATACAATCATGAATGTTATTAAAACAAGTGTAAACTCAGATACGGTATCAGAGGGTCAGATGTCAATACGTTTCTGATCTGTTATCAACACAAGAGTAATTAACCCCTATTGGCTTCAAGGTTTATATTGAGAACGGTACATACGTGCTTACGAGCTAGCTAGTCCATAGCAAGAGATGTGTACATATATGTATGTTGTATTAGAAAAAATGTATTATTGATCCAAGGTACAAGGTCCGCCATTTTTCTTTCTTAAGAATTAAATTAATTTCAGTTTTCTACTCCCATAGGTTATGGCTCATTTCAACATGAAATAAAAGTATCAAATGATATGTATATGAACGTCAAAGTTGTCCGTTTCCGAAAACATGTCTGAATGGACTTTTGAACTCAAGCTTTACATCTAAAATTATGAGTTTGAAATCTATCGTTGTTTTGTTTTTTTCCCACAAATATTTATTTATTTAATTGATAAACTTTTTGGTTTTTTCTATAATCAAAACCAATATATTCTATTTCTTCCTTGTTTCTTTGACTTTTTTTCTTGGGAAATTTAAAACACAAAAATAAAACTCGTCAACAGATTATTTTCTTCTCACTCTGTGCACCCTTGCTTTGTTCGTATAGTAAAGCTCGATCGTTATTAATTTAAGTGAGCTTATAATCTCGGTATTATATTTTCAGCTTCATGTCACTATCGTACTGTGTTCTTCACACATATTCATCTAAATTTGCCGCTATAATACGAAAAACAATAAAATACTGGATTCTAGCGTCAGTGATGAATTTTGCTTTTGCCTGTGATGGAAGATCAATGCATTGTACGCTCTTGGATCTCATATTGATTGTATCGTGCCAAAATTCGACAATTCATTCAGAATGCGCCTTATCGCTGAAGACAATTTTTCGATGAAAATTAGGGTCAGTTGCCAAGACCACCAGAACCCATTCAGTTCTTGAATGAATTTAATTCTGTGCCCATTCCACGACGCAAAATTCGTCA
Organism: Sarcophaga carnaria; assembly: GCA_958299815.1. Taxonomy (NCBI): domain Eukaryota; kingdom Metazoa; phylum Arthropoda; class Insecta; order Diptera; family Sarcophagidae; genus Sarcophaga; species Sarcophaga carnaria. The sequence goes on from OY283150.1 coordinate 30,395,021, forward strand.
AGTTGTGGCCCGGGTAGAACCGAGTTTTTGTGAACGATCTTTGCGGTTTGCTGTCGTACGGGTGTTGATCGATCGCTTTCTGATCCGATGGACTTGAATTTATCCATCACATTGCGAATAGACCTCTCGGTAGGACGATTACAGCGATCGAAAAATAGGCAAAGCTTACAGTACATTGCCGGAACAGCACAACCATTTTGATAAAACAATTTTATAATTTGCACGTGTTGCTGAATTCTATATCCGTCAATGCTAATTTGGCAGACTGAATAAATGACAACTAATTCAACAGATTTAGATTCAATAAGATAGTATCGATAGTATCGGCCAGCAATGCTGTGCCATCAAATGGAGAAATGCGTGGTATCGAGTTGGCCAACAATACGCATGGAGAAAGTTACACAGTAAATATCGTAGGCAATGAGCCGGCTCTATCACAGATAAATTCATACTTGGACCATTGGATGCAAAAAATTTGGTTCTCAGAGTCTACTGACATCAAACATCAGATCAGAGAATATAGTACGAAAATGTTTCTTCAAATTATTTTATGTCAGACTGTTTCTTCAGTCATAAAATAGTTGCCATGTAACCAAAAGCAAGACGCTCTATATTACTGGGTTATGAACGGTCTGATGAAATAGAGGAATGACAATATACCCTATCAGACCTTACCAGATACTAACAAGATTTCCTTTACAGCATTTTCACCGAAGGAATTTTCCTCAATCGAACTTTATAATGAATTTTTTTGCTAACCTTTCCATCAGTCGTCATATGGACAATCTGACTAAAAATATTTACAGTTCTTGAAGATCTCAGAATACATAGCTAATGTAAGCTTCTATGAATTATTTATAAAAAAAAATTTTTGATATAAAATCTATACATTTATTTTGTTTTTTGTTTTCTTGTATAAGTTCAGTAAATTAATACCCATTTTTTTAATATAGCCACATTGCCTAAAAGTATACCATATCTTGTTCTCTTATTCCCCTTATTTAAGAGAATCTCTCTTAGTTATTCTCTTTTAGTTTACTCTCCTTTTGGCATTTTCAAATACGGTAAAAATGGCCAACAAAACATGTTGTAATCGAAAAATTCATTCACAATTTGATTTTGCTTACCACATATGCGCACCATGGAAATAAATTTGATAAGAAACCACATACGTACTAAAGAAGATAATGGGGGAGATTGGAAATATAAATTCCATTGGAATATAATTACACGCTTACTTACCTTTAAGAAGGAGTTTAAAATGTCAAGAGCGCACAAATTATGTTTTTGATAGCATGATATATCTGTTATATATAACAGTAAAATAAATTTCTGCTTAAAATTATGCAACTTCTTTTTTTATTTCTTGTCTCCCTCTCTCTCTCTTTCTCTCTAAGAAAAAATTGGTTTTTTGTTTTTATAAATTAAAAACACAGCACATTTGACAGGTAACTTAAGTTTATGTTATAGTAGAGTATATAAGTATGTATATATTTATGTTTTTAATATTATTATTATATTTTTTTTTGTTGTAGTAAGTAGTAGTGGTAGTATTAGTAAATTAAATAGGAATTATTTAGAGTAAATAAACACTTTGTTTTATTTATTTAACACCTTAAAGTAGGCTGCAATGCTATTACTGGCCACAACTATCGCCCCAACGTAAGGACGTCTTTTGCGACGGACTATTTCGTGTTTTATACTGTAGACCACACATGGACTCTATAAATTAACGAAAACCACTTCATAGGGAATAACATTTGATATTTATTTTAAAATTTTTCTAAATTAATTTGTCCACAAAATTTAATAATTTATTATATAAACAAAATCGGGTCTTTTTCCTTAATCAAAACAGCACTTGACACCAAGGCGATCTATTTTATGGATATGTGTTATGTTCGAACTGTTTATGGAATATAAATATTTTTATATTTGACCTAAAAATATGCCACTTTATTTGTTCTTCATATTCTCTTCGTTACGCTTTGAGTCTCTTTTTCACATTTGTTTAAAAGAGAGAAAATACAATACAAATACAATAGTTGTTGCTGTAGGAGAGCAATAAGATAGGTTCTCTTGTTTATTTTTCAGTTCTTAAACGCGCGCGCCTTAAAACAGTCTTTATTTTCTGTCAAAATAAAGTTAAAGACAAACGTCACACAACTGATATCAATCATATGAATTTTAAAATCAAATTCAAATCACTTCAAATAATTCACATCACTTTTCACACAAGTCTTCCAGCATTAATTATATTCGATTTATTTTATTTTATTTTATTCTTTATTTTAATTTTTTTAATAATAATAATGATTTTTACTTAAATACATTTATATATATGTATATATTTTTATGTATATAAAATTTTCTTTTATATTGTACTTTTACGCGCTTTATCCTCTTAATGGTTCTTATGGATTCAATGGTAATTTGCTAACTAAATTTAACTTCATTGGTTATCTGGAAATCGTTTCTAGTGTTCAGTTATTTACTTTGTTTAATGTGTTGAAAACAAAAAAAAACATAAAATTCCTTGTCAAAATGAATCTATTCATTTAAACATTCAAAGATTCATTATTTTCCAAAATTCCAGAAATGGGGAAAATGGATTGTGGAATATTTCCAAGTGATTTAAAGGGGCTTGTATATAAAAGTTAATGGAATAAATGTTAGGGGCAGTACATGTATACATACATACAATTTTTAAGAGCAAACTACGTTATGGTGAAAAGCTTTTTCAAAGAGATATATTTGAGCATTTTATTTTAAGCAATTGAAAATAAACTGTTATTAAAAGCCATCATAAATATGCACAAAATTTTTGTAACATTTTAAAAACTTTTCATTTTTGCCAAGAATTGTAATTGAACAACCATAAAACAAAGATCAAAAACGCTAGTTTGCCTGAAATAATCATCTCGTAGGTCATTGAAAATCCTTTTTCCTTATCTCATCAATCATCGTAGGCTTTTGCTTCCACATTTGATAAGTCTTTAAGGATAGATATTTATCAGATTTATAACACTCTAATTTCATTGTACAAAACACTTTTTCTCTTTTGTTTTACATTCTAAAATCTAATACAGAAAATTTCGTATGACCTGTGTAATTTTATGTAGTGTTAGTTTATCGACTATCTCAGTCAACGCAATGATATCAAAGGGCAATATAGCATCGGCGCTCTAAGAGTTATATTAAAATACATCTTTAGTTCCTTTAATCATTTATTTCCAGACAAAGATATCCTAGGATGATAAGTTTTCTATTTACCGTTGCCTAAAAACAATGCCCTCTGTGAACATGTGTTAGTTACTGCAACTAACAACAAACTTCAGTTCATCAAGTCGAACTCTTTCTCTTTCGTTGTTTATGTTCAATGCTCTGGTAGATTAGGACTCAGGTGCCTTTCTGGGTGGCTTATTTAGAGGGAGATTGTTACTTCGGAATTTATAAACTTCGAAAACATAGATGAACATTTTTTTCTTCAACCATATTCGAACCCGGATTGCTGGAGCGTGTAGCCAAATAATATGAACAAGTCCGTTAGAGGGAAATTTGTCTCATTTCCATCTTGGGTCTTCAGAAAGGAATATAAAGTCTAAAGAGCTTAGATTTTCAGTAAAGATATGTCGTGAGAGTCACATGGTAAATGAACGTTTTTTAAATGTCATTTGTGAATGTATTCAATTGTGTACCATTTTTGATTTCGATTATAAATATTTCTTATAAAATGTGGTCGATTCTACGAATAGACATCAAAAAACATTCCTAGAATACAAATACAAGTAGATTCTAACGTGTTCAGTTTAGTACATTTATTTTCCTTCACTCTAAATTCGCCGTCGCTTATGTCCCAGTACGTGCTGTTGAACCGGAATACACTACATATGACTCCAGGACACTTGCTGGTGAGTAGCTACAGTTTTTTCATGATAGTATTCAGTAGCAGTAACGTTTTCCATCCATACAAGAGATTGAATTAAATCTTGCGTTAAATATTCTAAGCACAAAAATACATACATATGTGATAAAAATATGTAATTTGTACAGAAAATAAAATATATAAAAGGAAAATTCTTTTAATAAAATGTATTGATCAAACATATATGACCACTTTATGTAAAATATTTATGTAAAATATATATATACACACAAAATATGTATTTTGTTATAAAATAAAATACATATTTTTTACTCTATCCTATTTACTAAATCACTGATTTATTTAAAGATTTTTTTCCAAATTTCATTTTTTTCTTTTTGGGTTCTTTGCTATCAGACTTTGAGGAATCCAAAGGTTCATCCAAACGTTTAGTACCGCTATGAGGAAAATAAAAATAAAATCAAATAATTCTGCACATAAATAAAATTATATTCAACTACCTTTTGACTGATATAATATTAGATTTGCTTTCCTTTCCGGACAAAGCCTTGGACCAATCCTCATCGGTACCCTTTATGGCAAATTCTTTAAGACTTTCCATTTTTAAGCGTTTTAATTCGTCTTTTTGTTTTTTCGTAATTTGCTTAGCGGTCTCTTCAAGTTCATCATTAAGTGATAACGAAATGGGTTCGAAATCTTCACCACGTTTAAGTTTTGATTCACTGACCATTGTACTTTCAATATGACCTTCAATAACATTCGAGAAATACTTCGATGACTTTTTAATGATATCATAAAATTTTGCCAAAATTTGATTGCCTGGCATATTCAATTCAGCTGCTATTCCATCTACAGTTTTGCCTTGAACTCCTATTGCCAAGAGTATAGCTTTTTGTAAGGCATCAATTTGAAGATCATGAATTTTGCCTTGGAAATATAAGTAACTTATATCATTGGTTAAATCTAAAATCAAACGAAATTCAATTTGATTGCGCGAATAGGACTCTAAACGCTGTAAATCATGGGGCAAAAAGTACACATCTAAGGTTTGCTTATTTAACTCGTCCACATCTATTTTCACCCATTTATTGTCTAACAAAGAAAGAGCCAAACTGGTGGAAAACTCTCTAAATGCTTTGGTCAACAATTTAATGATTCTTCTTCTGAAATCATTAAAGTAAAGACTTAACCACTCAGCGTTGACTTTTTGTACTAGGCCAGATTTGTCCAGGGTGTGCAACATTATGCACGAGTGTTCACCAGTTAAATCATTAGCTTTTTGACTCAAATAAACTGGCACAAAACCCATATTTTTCCAAAATTTCAATAATTCCTGTGTCAGGCCATACGATGTGCCCAAATAGTCTATGTGCTCTGGGAGCCTTTCATTTAAACGCTTTAATAAGGTGGGTATTTTACGTTTTGGCCGGATTTGCTCTTTCAACAAACCCAATTGCTCTTCTTCCACCTCCTCTATGCCATTGTCTTCTTCATTCTGGCCATTTTCATTTAGATTGGTGAATTTGCCAGCATAATAATCTCTTAACAATTTAATGGCTCTTTTACCATAACCCATCTAAAATAGAAAATTTATTAAAAAATAAAAACTTTAAAAACGGAGACTAAAAAACATACCCTTTGATAATTCGGATGAGTTGCAATACGCACAATTCGCACTCCCGCCAACTTGGGAAATTCCCTATCGCCATACTGTTCAGATACATTCCAAGGTATTAAATCCCCGCTGGCTTTTTTACCTCTGCCCAAAGAGTCTGTTATGGTTTGTGAAGAGATTTCGCCTTCGAGAGCAACCTGTAGTACTACCAATATTTCAGGTAATTGATCTTTTCTTTGTATGGGTCCCAACAGACAGAATAAATGATGAGCTGGAGCATCACTCATCATTTGCAAATCATTCGGACTGTTTTTATAATGCGAAGAAACATAAATCGATACTAAACGATGTAGGAATGATTCCGCGGCCTTGTGGAAGGAGAACAAAGCATCACGATCAACATAATAAAGTTCACAAGAATCAGGTGTAGGACAGCCGGAACTTATATTAGGTACTGCATTGGTGGCATCTAAGCACAAAAGATTTATCAACCAGCTTTCTATATCATCGCCTTCAGTATAACGTATAGATTCCTCTAGCTTAATCTAAAATGTAAAGTCTGTTAAAAAAGTCTCTATAAAGTATGTGCAATTCCAAATTACTGGTGGTGGCGCATTGTTTTCCTTTTGCAATTGTGATATCAGTTTCAAACTTAACGATCGTCCTGTGCCTTCATAACCATTAATAGTTGAAGCCATAAAGATTAAGTAGGGTCCCATCATTTTCTTAACCAATGGCAGTGGTATAGCAGCAGCTTCATCAATTAAAAGTAAATCAGCAGCATTCAAAAGATTCGTATCGTTAGGTGCAATATATTGGATTGTTTGACGATTAGAGCGTGTTATATTTATGCGTATAATAGCTTTCTTATAATCGGGATTCGTTGAACGTATAATTGTATAGTCTGTATGTTCTTGATATTCCAGAGCATCGAAACCTTTCAGAACAAACTCAAATAAAGTAATTAAATTCTCAGGATGTGGAGAAGTTACATATACGTTGACATAACCAAAGGCAATGGCTGCTGCAATTGACAAACCCATGGCGGCTGATTTACCACGACCACGAGCAGCTGTTAAGGAGGTGGGAGGCCTAAAAAATAAAATAAAAATTTAAGTTCGGTGGATATTTAAGGCAGATTAATCATATTATGCATAACTAAAAGTAAAACTAAGTGAAAGTAAAAGTAAATAAACAAGAAAGTTTGTTTTAGGAAATGCCAGGTCTGCCTTTGTACTCTAACAAGTTATTGTTAATAAAAATTTTAACCATTTTGAGCTAGTGCTTAAGTTATAAAGAGTATAGTTCACGATAAATTTAACTGATCTTAAAGGACTAAGAACAAAAATACACTTGTGGACACACAATTAAGTCACCTATGCAAAATTTTTCATTTTTATAAAAATTAAAAAATTTAAGAAAAGTGGAAACAAAAACAACTTATATTTATTAATTTCATATGCTTAATAATTAATTAACAACAAAAACTTATATAGTTTTTCATTGTAAACAATGTTTTGGTACTTAGTTCCTATCAGACTTAAAATTTAAGTGGACACATAATTAAGTCATTTGAAACAAAATATTGAAAATTCAATTTAATTGCTTTATTTTTCACCCAAACTATTTGGAGCCTTTAATATTTTGTGGGGAACCCTTTTTGGCGTATTATTTCAGTACATCTTTGTGGCATTGGGTTGATTAAGTTGCGTCACTGCTCAGGACTAATGTTATCCCATTCTGCCTGGAAAAGCTGCCAAAGTGCTTTTTGATGCTGGGTTTTTTGGCTGCAACTGCTCGTTTTACGATCCCCCAAAAATTTTCAATAGGGTTCAGATCGGGGCTTTGAGTTGGCCAATCAAGAACGCTTATTTTTTTTAGCCAGGATGAGTAAAGCTGACCCATTCCTCATATCTACTTAGATTATATAGTGCATTGAGTTGGAACACGCTGTAAAAATATCGGCAAGGACCGTAAGAAAACGCTTGACTGAAAATAATCTCCATGAACGTTTTGCGAGAAGAAAACCTAATGGGTCAAAAAAAAATATTCAGCAACGCTTGCGGTTTGCCAAAACCTACCTCCATAAAGACAACAAAATTTTGGAAATTAGTCGTATGGAGTGATGAGCCCAAGTTTAATATCTTTGGAAACGATGGCAGACCCTATGTAAGACGTCCTGTCAATACACAATTATACCCAAAGTACACCAAAAAAACCTTAAAGCATGGAGGTTCGTCAGTAATGGTTTGGGGTTGTTTTACCTCATCCGGCGTTGGTCCACTGGTAAGAATCGATGGGAAAATGACTGGGGAAATGTATAAGAACATCCTACGGAACAATTTGAATAAAGATTATGAGGACGAATTACCACTAGCGTGGATATTTCAGCATGATAACGACCCGAAGCAAATATCTTGGGTAGTTAAAGCTTGGTTTGCAGAGGAAAAAATAAGCGTTATTGATTGGCCAACTCAAAGTCCCGATCTGAACCCTATTGAACATATTTGGGGGATCGTACAACGAGCAGTTGCAGCCAAAAAACCCAGCATCAAAAAGCACTTTGGCAGCTTTTCCACTTTTCCAGGCAGAATGGGATAACATTAGTCCTGAGCAGTGACGCAACTTAATCAACCCAATGCCACAAAGATGTACTGAAATAATACGCCAAAAAGGGTTCCCCACAAAATATTAAAGGCTCCAAATAGTTTGGGTGAAAAATAAAGCAATTAAATTGAATTTTCAATATTTTGTTTCAAATGACTTAATTATGTGTCCACTTAAATTTTAAGTCTGATAGGAACTAAGTACCAAAACATTGTTTACAATGAAAAACTATATAAGTTTTTGTTGTTAATTAATTATTAAGCATATGAAATTAATAAAATAAATTAATAAATATAAGTTGTTTTTGTTTCCACTTTTCTTAAATTTTTTAATTTTTATAAAAATGAAAAATTTTGCATAGGTGACTTAATTGTGAGTCCACAAGTGTATATTGTAATGTAGGAAATTACAATAGAAAGCTCTTCAACTTAAAATTTTAATAAAAATTTTTACTTACTTTAATTGTTTCTCAGCTAATGCTTCAATGAATTGTGCTACCGCTTTAGCTTGATCGTATGTCTTACACAGGTTTACCAGAGGACCAGCTGGTGGTGTATCTCTCAGACTCTCTTTAAGCTCTTCTAAGAGTTCATTATTTTCTGATTTATGTATTGCAGCAGGCTAAAATGAAATTTACGCAAATTATTTAAAATAAAATTTTTCAATTTGAATTTCTTACATTTACTGGCTCAACATTAATAGTTTTCGAACTTAAGGGCAACACAGTTAAATCATCGTTCACCACAAGACACCGTTTGCAATCGGCTAACGATAAAATCAGTCTTTCATTGAAGCGACAGGTAACAGTTTGATGGGACTCAGTGCGAAAACGTTTATGAACATCCATGCTCATCGTAAATAATTGCTTTAGAGAGGTTAAAGTTTTCAGAAGCAATATAATAAGACCGCCTCCCTCTACCGTTTCCACAGTACGGGCCAAAAGGTTCGGAGTTAAGGCCTCAAAATCTTGTAAAACGCAAACACCATATGTTCTACCCAATATAGCATGAGTTTCCGAATAGTAACGACCATGTATAGTAGTGGAAACACGGAAAGTGTCAAATAAGTCAGCATCATTGATGTCGATTTTACCAGCAGCAATTTTTTTGGCTCGCTTTTTACCATGGCTGTAAGGACAATGTACAAATGCATGTATGTTGAAAAATGTTACAATTAAAATCTTTTTCGATAGCACTTACTTGGATATGGCCTCATCTTTGTTTTTATAACACCATAATACAGTTGGTCTTGCTTTGACTGTAGATTTTGTCAGAATATCGTAAAGAATTGGTACCTGATCCCTGCCCTTGTCGCCGATGATTATAAACATTGTACGGTGTCCTAATTTAACACCATTTTCGATCATAACTCTGATACGATTATCAATCTTCTTTTTTACCATCGTTTAATTTTATTTCTTCCAATTAAATTTAATTTAAATAAATCCTTCTGTAAAGTAAGGGAACTCAGAAACTGCACGTGTATTTGATTTGTTTTTATTTCTTCTTCTTCTTCTTGTAATGAACAACGTTACCATATGTATGTTTTTAGCAGTGTTAACAATATTTTTGCATCTACTAGTAATTAATTTGAAGAAATAAGCAAATAAATAATATGAGGCCTAGAGAGTGACTATTGAACCGGCTAATCTCGATTCAGTAGGATGCTGTGTAAGTTAACATATTCCACATTTACCATAACTGTCAGAAATTCGGTTTCCTAATTACAGAAGTCAGATTAATTTTGTCCTTTCATATTATATTATCATAAAATATATTAAAAAATATTCGGAAGTTTTACAAAGGCAAGCTTATTTGCAAATAGGTCCTCGGATGCGTGTTCAAATCTTTTGCTCCTATTATTATTTAATTTTCCTCATACCAAATATAATACTTTTCCCCAATTTAATTTCAAATATGATTTACTGCAACATATGCTGATCCGGCAACATTACCTCAATTATTTATTTTTAATTGATCTGGCTACGTTAAAGCTGTCAAGATACATGTGCTTTATTTGTTTATTGTTTATTTTACGGAACATAAAGCAGTGATTATTTAAAAAATTAACTAAAAACTAGTAAAAAGTATAGGAAAATAAACAAATATGTCCTCCTGGAAGAAAGCTTCCAAAAGCAATCAAAAGGTTCATCGTGAAAGACATCAACCGGAATCACGAGCTCACTTGGGTTTATTAGAAAAGAAAAAGGATTATCGCAAAAGAGCCAGAGATGCTGAACGTAAAGCAAAGACCCTTCAACTCTTGCATAAACGCGCCTTATATAAAAATCCCGATGAGTTCTATCATCATATGATACGTTCAAAGCTACATGATGGTGAGCATCACGAAGAAGAGGAAAAGGATGAGAATACGAAAGAGCAGTTGGCGTTAATGGAAACCCAAGATTTAAAATACGTGGCCATGAAACGTACCATGGAAACTAAAAAGATTAAACGATTGCAGTCTCAGTTACATATGATAGACTTTGCAAATACTGTTCCTAACAAGCACTTATTTTTCGATGACAAAGATAATGAGGATGACGATGAAGAAGGAGTTGTTAAAGGCAGAGTATTAAGTGATATGGAATTGGCTGAACGTTTAGAAACGCATCCCAGTATGTTGGACAGAAAAACAAATAGACCAAGACTTAAGGATTTGGAAAAGCTACAAATTCCCGAATTAAGTCCAGAGGTAAAGAGAATGGTTTTATAAAGAATGCAAAGAATTATAATATGCATACGATCTTTAATTTCTTTTTCAGGATATTCAAAAGGCAAACCAATTAAAACAACAAGCCTATCAAGAACTTACAAAACGAATTGAACGTGAAAAACAATTAGCTGTGGTTCAACAAAAATTGGAAATGAAACGTGCTCTACAACAGCCACGCTTGCTGAAACCTAAAAAAAAGAAACGGGGTACTAAAGACTCTGCGCCGGTATATGAATTCAAATATGAACGCAAGAAGTAATACCTTGGAGCTGTCTTTATTAGGAAATAAGGCATAGTTATGATTGGTAAAATAAACTGTGTACATTTCTTAACTTTGTCTATAACAAATGAAATTTTCTCTTGGATTAAATGGTTAGTCACACCAGTTATAAAAAACTATAAAATAATACCTTCAAAATTAAAGATAGAAACTCTTAAAAAAATTATTCAGAATGCAAAATTTCACTTTTACAGCATAGGTGCTTATAAAAACTGTTATTTATTAAACACTTTTCGTAACAAATTAGTTCGTACTTTTAAAAACTGTATTCAATAACCAAACTTTTTATTTAGTTCGGTCATTCCATCGCCCGTTTGGTTTTCTGGTGGTATCCATTTAGCATACTTATCCGATGATTCATAGTCTGCATTGTCATCTATGTCAAATTCAGGACGTTTACCACGTTGTCGTACACGCTGTCGACGCTTTTTGCTATTACTACTGCTATTCTCGGCTGAGCTTTGTTGACTTCCAGACTTGCTATCTTCTGCATTGTCATCAGTTTCATTATCTTTAGATTCCAATGTTTGGAAAGCCTGTGTATCAGCGTCTGTTTTTGATAAGGTTGTTGTCTCATTTGATTCTGTGTCCATTTTTTCTTTTTCTTCAATTATGTTCTTCCTTTCACTTCTTCTGTCATCATCCTGTGTTTCTAATTTATTTTGTTGAATTGCTTTGTCAAGTGTTACAATGTCATCCTTTTCATGCTCCTCCTCAACCTCTTCTTCGTCAGAGTTTAAGAATTTAACTGGTTTCGTTTCTTTACTTGCGGTAATGTTTTCAATTTTTATCATTTTGAATTTACTGAATTGATTTCGTTTACCAATCATTGGTAATTGTTGCTTTCTAACATTACTGTTCTGTAGTTGGCTCGTTTGTGATTTTTCGTTGGTGGGTGTTGTAAAAGGCAAATCTATAGGTTTGGCAATTTTAATAAGTCTCTGTATTCTTTGTTTGTCCGATTTTAAACGCTGTTCCTCCAACTTAAATGAAAGAAATTTTTAAAAAATCATCATTAATTTTGCTATGGTAAAATATAATTACCCTTAGTTTTCTAATTTCTGTTTTATCCAGTTTTGTATCTTTTCCATGTAAATTTTCCATAAATGCATCCAAATCGTCTCCCTCAGTTGCCATTTGAGATTTTGCAAGTTTTTGTTGCTCCTGGTAAACTAAAATATTATTTTCAATTTCCTTTATTTGTACATCTAAATCGGCTTCTTGTTTGAGCTGTACATAGAAATAATATTATTAATAAGAATATTAATATTGAGAGATCATAATTACTTACCAAGTCTTCGTATGTCAGTGTTACACTAGTGTTTGCGTTGGCTTTTCTTTGTTTCTTTCTGGCAACATCACCTGTTCGATCCCAGAATTCATCATCATCTGAATCCGATTCTTGTGATTTTTGCTTTCTCTTTAAAGGCTCTTGATTGGCTTGCCTTAAAACGCCATGGCGGTCTAAGATACGGCATGCTTCCAAAGCACATTGTACTACACAGTCTTTCTTTTTTCCCTTATGTACAACTTCTGCTACTATGGCACGACCGTTAGTATCATCTAATGGTAATTCTACACGACAGACAAACGAACCCGCAGACATTTCATCGCATTTGTATACCAACTCTAAACCTTCTCTTTCAAAATAACCCCTTAAAGTTTTTTTTGGATCATCTAAAAAGAGTTCCTCATTGTTTGTGATGGCATAGGGATTGTGTGTTAGATCAGTTTCTTCTTCAGCATCTTCAGATATCCCCCAACTGCAGCCTTCATTTTTGGCCCTTTCAATTGCCTCCTCCTCAAGGCGTTTCTTTTCCATTTCTGCTTGTTCAAGTTCTTGCTGGCGTTTAGCTTTAAGTTCTGTGACTGTTAATTCTGATTCTGGTTCTTCGTCTTCCAAGGGTCCTTGCAGTATATAGGATCGTGTACTGGCACCCAAACGTAACATATAACCAACTCTTATGCGTATATAAACTTTTGGTGGCAAACGTTGTTTATTTAGAAATGTGCCATGAGTACTACCTAAGTCGTATATATACCATCCCTCAGGTGGTCCTTTATTTTCGTTATTCTCTTCGTTCGATCCTTCATCGTCTTCATTTTCTGCACCTTCCAATTCCTGTTGTTCCATCTTTGGCCTGTACTGAAGAATAGCATGAAATCGTGATATAGTTGGATGAGCCATTTCTATATCGTTTTCCGGTAATCGGCCAAAGGTCCAGTAGGCTTTCTTTTGCAAATCCTTTATTTCATCAATAATTTGGCCTGACTTTAGCACCTCAAAACTGTATGCACTGCAATCACTGGGCTGCTTGGACCAACGGGGCACTTTATAAGGACATAACTGAGCATTTGGTGACTTTACAACTTCAATGTTGTCACATTTTTCTGTGGGTTCGTTTGATTTTTCTATAGTTGATTCCGATTTTTCACTTTTAGCAGGAATAATTGGTAAACTAGGCTTTTTAAATTCCTCCATAATATTTTTTCCATAAACCAATTTACACAAACGTTTAAAATAGCAAAAACATTAACATTTTGTGCATAAATGATCAGCTGTGCAGTAGTTTGTTTGTTTACAATAGTTTTGATAATACAGGGTTTTAGAGCATGAAGTTGCCATACTGCTAAAATTTCGATGAACATATTGTTTCGTCCTCTTTTAATAAAACAAATGAGAAATGTCAAAAAATTGCACAAAAAATAAGAGCTTTGAATTAATGAGGAGTAATTAAATAAATCTAGGTAAGTGGACTTGGGCAAGAACATCAATTTAAAATAATGTTGAAGGTCCTGATACTGTAATTGCTTAAAAAGTAAGACTAAAACGAATTTTGTGTTGAACATATTAAATCTCGTACAAGCAGACTCAAGTTTATGTTGTTTACTAATTCTAGTAATGCAGTGTACCATAGCACTGTATTGCCGACAAAATGTCAGAAGCTTATAGGCAAACACCTATATCATATTGTGCAACATTGTATAAAATCGCGCTATTTTTTTTTTTTAAATTTAGTGAATAAATGAAATCAAACTTTTGTTAAAATTTGCTTTAAAATTGAAGCCTATAGTATGGCTTTTTCCCAATCTTTTGAGTTTGGCAACAGCACCTTTATGAAATTGGAAAGTCAGGCCAAACATGCAATCAAAGACGACAGTAGTCCCAAAGCCAAGAATACTTTAGAAGTGATTTCAGAATCACCTACAAAATCAACACACAAATCTTCAATGTTATCTGTAAGCAGAAATAGGACACGGTTTTTAAACAATGCGACACAGGATGAAACTGTTCAACGCCGAAAATTTAGGCGGAGCAAATCTGATTCAATTTTGTCTAAAGCACAAATTAAAAACGATGACAGAGCCGCAGACAATTATTCAGAATTTTTTCGTAGTAATTTTTCCTTTCCTAACAATGTTTCAAAAGAAAGTCAATCAAGCAAGGAACAACAGGAAGGCTCTTTGTTACGAGTATCCCAGATTGAAATGGCATTTAATAAAGCCGATATGGGGGATGCTGGGCAAGACCATATGGAAGAAGAATTTTTGGAAAATTCTTTTGAAAAGCCTATTTTTTCAGAAGATTTAGAAGGTCTACTTGAGACAGAAGAAAATGAAGTCATTTGGAAAGACTCTATGCCATTGCCGACAGATACTAAAGATGCTGTGAATGTAATTAATGATCCTCCAGAAGTACTGCATGAAATCAGTAATTTTATATGTCCGCCTATGGACGATGAACATTTAAATAAAGAACTAGAAATTAGTCGTAAAATCTTTAAGGAAAGCCAAAAGGATTTATCACAACGTGATATAAGTTTAAGTTGTATGTCACCGGATCAATTAAAATTTTCCCAAGATTTATCATCACAAGCAGAAGATCATTTAAAACTTAAGGATAACAAAACTCAAAAGAATGGAAATAGTTCTTACGGAAAACTTCAACACAAAAATAAACCAATGAAATCTTTAAACGTAGCAGATATTGAAGCTGATAGAACTAAAGTTTCTTTAGACAACTTGGAGACGTTAAAAAGTATTCAGGCATGGAATTTACCTTTAAGCGTGACCAAAGAATACGAACGAAAAGGTGTTAAGAAAATGTTCGATTGGCAAGTGCAATGCTTGAGTAATTCCAAGGTAAGCAAAAATTATGTTTATTCATACGTACACATCTTGCTCTGTAAACGCGAAATGTGGCGCTACTAAAAAATGTGGTTTGTATCTTGGCTTTTCAAATTCTGATTTATCGTCATACACATTATTCATGAGCGGCGGGAACTTCACTTTAATATCGACTAGGTACGATAGTTTATATGCGAGAATATAGCGCAGACGAAGTCGTCAAAAGAATTTTTTTATATTTCGCTTGGTTGAGATGTCGGCAGGCTGGGCTTGAACCAATAAGCCAACACAGTACCTTCTACCTTCAAAATAATTCTCTACTTAAATTACTTCCAACATAAAAAATAATTCATTTTCTTTATATTAAAGAATATAAGCATATGAACTACCTTTTCAAATTGTAATAAAAAAGTTTACATTCTTTTCCAGGTTCTGTTCGAACATTGTAATCTTGTTTATTCAGCTCCTACTTCAGCTGGTAAGACATTAGTGAGTGAAATTTTACTTTTGAAAACCGTGCTTGAACGCGAAAAGAAAGTTTTACTTATTCTGCCATTCATATCAGTTGTTCGTGAAAAGATGTTGTACCTTCAAGACCTTCTAACTGCTGCTGGATATCGTGTTGAAGGATTTTTTGGTGGCTATACACCGCCAGGAGGATTTGATAGCATTAATGTCGCCATTTGTACTATAGAGAAGGCCAATTCAATTGTTAATAAACTGTTGGAGCAAGGCAAACTAGATGAAATTGGAACCGTAGTTGTTGATGAGGTTCACTTAATCTCTGATCCGGGAAGAGGTTATATATTGGAATTACTATTGGCTAAAATTTTATATATGTCGCGCAAATACGGTTTACAAATACAAGTTGTAACAATGTCAGCCACATTGGCTAATGTGGCTTTACTGCAAAAGTGGTTGGACGCTGAATTATACATAACTGATTTTCGTCCAGTAGCTTTACAGGAAATGATAAAAATAGGCAATAAAATTTATGATAATAATTTAAAAGTAATACGTTCTATAACGGAACAATCCATTAATATTGGAGAACCATTTCCGACATTACAAAATGATCCTGATCATGTTGCTCAATTATGTATTGAAACTTTAGTTGAAGGTTGTTCAGTGGTCATATTTTGTCCCTCAAAAGATTGGTGTGAGAATTTAGCAATACAGTTGGCTGGTGTCATACATTCCTTAGGAAAACAAAGTGGTGAATGGAGTACTAAACTAAGATCACAGATAAAGCGAGAGGCAATAGACAATGTTAAAGAGCAAATGCGTGATATACCAACAGGTAAAATGGATTTTGTTTAAAGCTAATTATCATATAATAAAATACTCTCTTAAACTATCTATTTCAGGCTTAGATACTGTTTTAGAGAAATGTATTACCTATGGTTGTGCTTTTCATCATGCTGGTCTAACTACAGAGGAAAGAGATATTGTAGAGGCAAGCTTTAAGTCAGGTGCTTTAAAAGTTATCGTAGCCACAAGTACTTTAAGTTCCGGTATGTTTAATGATTCAGAAATAAAACTAAAAAAGTTAAACTTAAATTTAATCTTTTTTGCATTTAGGTGTTAATTTGCCTGCTCGTCGTGTCTTAATTAGGTCACCATTGTTTGGTGGCAAACAAATGAGCTCTTTGACTTATCGTCAAATGATAGGAAGAGCCGGTAGAACCGGAAAAGTAAATTTGAATATTTTCTTGTTTTTTTATTTAAAAAATCTCAACTGTTTTTATTTTAGGATACCTTAGGCGAATCTATATTGATTTGCACGGATAGTAATGCCCGCATAGGTAAAGAATTAATTACAGCGGATTTAAGACCCATATCTTCTTGCCTAGACCTTGATAGCAGTGTAAGTTTATAAAGTTGATGGCTTACAAAATATATGTATAATGTTTAGATTACATCTTTTTAGACTCATCTAAAACGTGCCCTCTTAGAAGTGATATCTTCTGGTGTTGCGACTAGCAAAGAAGATATTAATAGTTTTGTAAATTGTACATTGTTAAGTGCCCAGAAACAATTAGAAACACAGGATAATAAAGAATATATAGGCAGTGCCTTAGATTTTCTAATTGAATATGAATTTATACGCCTACAAAATAATGAAGAAACTCAAGAACAATACTATGTGGCTACTCGATTAGGTCAAGCTTGTTTGGGTAAATTTTATTGCAATATTTTGCGAAACTTGCAATTTTTCAAACAAAATTGTTCAATTTATTAAGCTTCTTCAATGCCGCCTACCGATGGCTTAATATTGTTTGCAGAACTTCAAAAATCAAGACGTTGTTTTGTTTTGGAATCCGAACTTCATGCTGTCTACTTGGTAACACCGTATTCTGTATGCTATCAACTACAGGACTTGGATTGGCTTTTATTCCTTGATCTTTGGGAAAAATTAACACCGGCCATGAAAAAAGTGGGCGAATTGGTAGGTGTAAAGGAATCCTTTTTGGTAAGGGCCATGAGAGGCCAAAGCAAATTGGATTACAAATTAATGCAAATACATAAAAGGTAAGTCAAAACAAGTCAAATATAAAAATGTATACAGTTTGTAAGGAAATTGTTTCATACTATGTGAAGTGTATTTAATTGTTTAATATTTAATTTAACATTAGTTGTTTTAATAATAATCATTTATTTACTTAAAGATTTTACACAGCTTTGGCTTTGCAAGAATTAGTTAACGAAACCCCTATTAATAAAGTTGCTGTGAAATATAAATGTTCTCGTGGTATGTTACAAAGTTTACAACAAATGGCCTCTACGTTTGCAGGAATCGTTACATCATTTTGTAATTCCTTGCAATGGGATACACTCTCGTTGATTGTCTCACAATTTAAGGAACGTTTATATTTTGGTATACATCGCGATTTAATTGATTTAATGCGTCTATCAGATCTCAATCACAAACGAGCGCGGTCATTATTTGATGCCGGTGTTACCTCTTTGGTAGAATTGGCCAGTTCTGATATTTTGAATATAGAAAAAATCCTGTTTAATTCTTTAAGTTTTGATTCGGCGAAAAAGCATGATGACGAAAATGAATTCGAAGCAGCTCAACGCAATGAAGAACGTAACTTTTTTATTACTGGTAAAGCTGGTCTCAATATAGCTGAGGCTGCAAAAATGCTAATTCAGGACGCAAGACGATTTGTGCAATATGAAATTGGTGTGGGAAATATTAAATGGTCTCAGAGTGAGGACGACCGTAGTGGGATCGATAGTAACAATAAAAATGAATTGCACATGTCTTGCGAAGAAAATAAATTTCAAAACTTAAAGCTGGAAACAAATGAAAGTCATAATCAAATTAAGGAATCCCATGGGATAGCTGAAGAAGTAAATAAAAACCAATATCAGAGTAAAAGAAATGAAAAGAAAGAAAAAGAAAGACTAAATCAAACTAATGCAAGTGCAGATATCCAGTTAAACAAAGAACCAAAGCATAAACATAATCCCTTAATAAAAACAGAGAAGAATTTTATTGTACCGGAAAAACAATTTAATTTAGAAGAAAATGAGAAAAACTCAATACCAAGTGATAATAAAAAGCTTTCATATGAATCAAAAAATCAATATTTAGATAAGCCATTAAGAGAACAAAACAATTGTGTGGTGACTACATCTACACAGATTAATTTAAAAGAAGACAATGTAACATTTAAAGATGATTCAAAACTTCTAAAAGCCATGGATGCTATTGAAGAAAAGGTGTTCAGCAATAAATTTGCTAACCATAGCAGCAAACAAAAGGAACATGGAAAACATAGTTTAGAAAAACGTAAATCTGTGGAAGAAGAAAAAGAAAATTTAATTCTTACTCCTCCTAAGATTTTAAAATTATCCTCTAATATTGAAATAAAAAATACAGTGAATGAGGAAAAATCCTCTCCTACAATACGCAAATCTTGGGAAAAAGAAAGTGATAATCTTGCCACAACATCTCCTCCTAAAATAGTTAGTACCCCAGCTAATGTTAAAGGAATAGATGAGAAACCTAGTACAAGTAAAAGAGCTCAAAGACTGCTAAGGGCTAGACAGCTATCAGAAATGAAGAAGCAGGAGTGGGCCAAGAGAAAGGATGAAAATCTAAAGGAAACTAAAGAAATAAATACTCCACCAAATTCTACTAGTGATACAAATGTAGTAAAAATTTCACCGAAGACTAAAAAATCTCAAAAGGCAATGCAAAATACTCCCAAAACAATATATAATCAACAAGAACAAGTTACTCCGAAGTTGCCTAGAAGAAGTCCACGTAATCATTCCACTAATTTTACGAGAGTAGATAATCAAATTCCCTCTGCTGCCTCAAAATCTTCAAAAGCTGTAAAGAGTCCTAACAACAATATCTTTGGCAATGAAAATGAAGAATCCCTTACCATTAACACTGGCATAAATGAAGCTTTAAAAGCGGCCGAAAATGTTCAGCAACCTTCTTTAACGAAAATTAAAAATGATCCTCCAGAAGATGAAATACCAAGTTCTCAACACTTAATTGAAGATATACCCGCTAATAAAACGTATTCACCACATGCTTCGCGACTATTCAGGTCATTACGTGCAACCCAGAAAATGCAAACTCAAAAGCCTGAAGTGAATTCAAAAGCTCTGACGATTCGAGAACAAAAAGTACCAAATTTAGTTAAAGAATCATCCAGAAGCATTGAAATGTCTGATGTTTCTATGGAAAATTCTCTTTTAAAACATCCTATACAACTTAATGCTTCACATATTTTAAGCTGTTCGAAAGTTGAAAATGAGTCTTCATCTTTCAAATCCATCGATATAATAGATATTTGTGGTAATCAAGAACTATTCAAAGGAGCATTTAAAGAATTCATGGCTAATAGACGTTTAGGATTTTGTTTAGCTGTACAACAAATGAGTGGTAAGAATAAACCATTAATAGGTGCTAATCTTCTATTAAATCAAATGGCTGCAGCGGAGCAGAAAAGAAATCTCACAGAAACATGCGAGTTTCAGATTGATGATACTAACTACTTAGCTGGGATAGCATTTAGTATATCTGAGAATGTTGTCTATTACATGAATATGCAGCAAGAGGGCACTTGCAAAGGTCTGACTAGTGATATTAAATGTAAATACTTACGTATGATTTTAAGATCTTCAGATCATACCTTACTTGTATACGACGGTAAAGAGCAGATGAAAATTTTACGAAAAATAATGAAGGAAGTTGAAGAAATATCGGTACGATTAGAAGATCCAAAAGTTGCCAATTGGCTGTTACAACCTGATAAAGTGCTTAATTTACATAATTTGGTAAGTGGTTTATGGTTTCTGTTACAATCACTGCCTTTGGCAATACAATCTTCAATTCGCTGGTTGATAGTTACTAATAACTTTCTTTAAATTTTATTTTGTGCAACAAATTTTGTATTATTGGCCCTTTAGTCAGGATTATGGAGTTGCTTTTTACTCCATCCATGTGATATGCGTTAATTTGAGTGAAAGGACATACAGTATAACGTCGAATCTGTAAAGCTTTATGGTGGTAATTAGCTTGCATTCAGGACTTTTGCATAAGACTGCTGAGAGGGGACAGACGAAATAATTATTTGTTTTACATTTCTTTTTTTTAGGAGGTTTGATCTTGATCTCTGGTTCTCTCTTTGGTGCCAAAGTACCAAATATATTATGGCGATCTTAAACGTTTCAAGAGAATACAATTTTTTCATATCCTATTAACAGTAGTGTTAGGTTCGTTTAGGCAGAGGGCCCCATTTGGAGGTTAAAGTTACACTTTGGCCAATTGTAATAAATCAAGGGAAGACCGTCTTTTAATGACACTAGTTAGGCAGTGACATGTAAGGTGCTTAGATTCACAGGTCCTGCAGAAGTTGTATAGGGAATGCCGATTCTATTGAAATGCCTACTACTAGTCTTCTTATCGAGATCAGTCCAGCAAAGTCTAGTAACACTGTATGTACCCTCATGTTGCCGACAAAGTTGAATCTCCTTCGTTGTACACGATTAAATGGTACCCAGTCTGAGTTTCAAAATTTCCTTGAAAAATCTCCGCGTTTATGGTCCGAAAAACGTCCACTTTTTTCATTATAAAATATTGCATATTTGTGTTATAAATAATACCAGAAAATTGTGTTGTAGTAAATTTTTAAACGCTATTTTTTATGTTACACAGAATAATTGATTTCAGAATTACTTGATTTCAGGCTCAACAATACGCTCCAGAATGTGCATCTTTGGTCAATTTGTGTGGCAGTGGACGAGGACATAACAGCTATGGACTGGACTCTCAGAGTGCAATATTTGCTAAGGTTAGGTAATAAGTAATTGTATTGAAACACATGTAACTTTATATTCTTACAATTCGTATCTTTTAGATCTTCAATAGAAGCATGTGTCGTAATCCATATACTAAAAGGACAAATAGAAAATCTAGAACGTATAGGCACTGGTCAACTGCATAAATTCTTTATTGGTAAAATAAATAAATAACAAATTTCTTATTTTACATTTACATTTACTGTTATTATTATTATTTATTTTAGACCTAGAAATGCCTTTGCAGTTATCTCTTTGCAATATGGAATATATTGGCTTTCCTACTAGTTCCAAAGCTTTACATAAATTATTCCAACAAATGGTTGATGCCATGAAGAAACTAGAAACCAAGATCTATGAACTCCATGGCTCAAGATTTAATTTAGGTTCATCATCTGCTGTGGCCAGGGTAAGTAAAGAGAAAACAGTTTTTGTAAATTGCAAATGAAAAAAACGTTTTTTTTTTTAAATTGACAAAGGTTTTAGGTTTACATCGCAAATCAAATGGTCGCATAAGTACATCTAAACAGATACTGGAAAAAATTGATTCTCCCATATCGCAGATGATAATTACATATCGAAAATTAAGCATTACATTAACGAAGAACATACAGCCCCTATTAAAATGTGTAACAGATGAAAGGTTTGTTGCTCCACTAAAATCAAAGTACGTTTTTTAAATTATAATTTAATAGAATTCATGGTCAGAGTATTACCTTCACCTCAACGGGTCGTATTTCAATGACTGAACCAAATTTACAAAATGTTGCAAAGGATTTCGATGTCAATATGGGTACAGACAAGATGACGATTTCATGCCGCAGAGCATTTTTTCCCATAGATGCCAAACGATGTTTACTATCATCAGATTTTTGCCAATTGGAAATGCGTATACTGGCACATTTATCGCAGGATCCTGCTTTGCTACAAGTTATGAAATCTGAAAAGGATATTTTTATAGCCATAGCGGCACGTTGGAATAAAATATCTGAAGATAGTGTTACGGAAACACTGCGAAATAGTACAAAACAAATATGTTATGGCATTGTATATGGCATGGGTATGAAATCTTTAGCAGAGAGTTTAAAATGTACCGAACAAGAAGCCATACTTGTATCGAAACAATTTCATGCTGTCTATCCAGGTATACGGTATGTTATAATTTAATTCATATAGAAAAACAAAATTTATGAGTTATTTAATTTTTTTAGACTTTACACTGACAAAATAGTTAAATTTGCCAGAAATAACGGTTACATTGAAACAATAACGGGTAGAAGACGTTATTTAGAACATATAAATAGTGGTGAATCCCTCATTAAAAGTAAGTGTGTCAAAATAAAAATAATTAATGCCTTTGAAATAATCTAAATAAAGAACATACACAAAAACCTTTAGATACCATATCTCAAATTATAATTATCGCGTGTTTTGGAAAATTTGTTACCCTATTATGTCATTTAGTATTCAACATTGCCGAGTGTGTGTGAAAAAGTTTTTAATTCCAACGAGTAAAAGATTTTATATTGTGTTGCTTTCAGACTTTATTTAGATTTTATTAAAATGAATATTTAATAAACTAAATCTATGTAGTCCTTTAGCGGTATTATAATGCCTCTCTAAAGGCAGTGGAATTTGCCTTTGAGTGGATAATGTTTCCAGTTTTCGGCAGTGATCCATAAGGAAGGCATTATTACAATGCTTGTAGGGAGAAGGCGGACATATGTTTAACTAGAAAAACTTTTTGCACGGATTTGTGCGTATAGGGCTGAAAATATATAAAATTTAGAAAGCGAATGTTACATTTAACAGATTATATGGGATCCAATTGTATTTCAATTAACCAACCACTTTATTGTTTTGCTGTTAAAAATGTTAACAGTAATTAGAGAATATTATACACGTTCATTTACTATAAAAATATTTAAATTTTGAACACAATCCACAATTCAGTAAAACGTACAATTTATTAGACCCAAAACATTTCAAATCCAGG
This sequence comes from Sarcophaga carnaria, assembly GCA_958299815.1. NCBI lineage: Eukaryota > Metazoa > Arthropoda > Insecta > Diptera > Sarcophagidae > Sarcophaga > Sarcophaga carnaria. Next base: position 30,418,578 of record OY283150.1, read on the forward strand.
AGTGTCAAACAGGTGAAATTAATTTTAAGGCGTTAAACATAACGCGAATGAAACATGTTGATGAAGTTTAAAAAAAGTAAGCTTTAAAAATGTTTTTAATGTTCGACTGTGTGTAATTTTATGAAAAAATTTAAAAATCAGAATGTTTACTTAAATATTCTTTAATTAATTTGAATTAACAATTATAAATTAGCTTTTCAATTCGCCTTTCACTATTTTAGGCCAAGCTGAACGCCAGGCAGTAAACTCAACCATACAAGGATCAGCTGCGGACATAGCTAAAAGCGCTATTTTGCGAATGGAAAAAAATATTGAAAAATATCGCGAAAAATTGGGAATCGATTCACAATCTGTTCGTTTAGTTTTACATTTGCACGATGAACTTATATTTGAAGTGCCTGAGGAAAAGGCTAAAAAAATAGCAAAAGTTTTAAGTATAACAATGGAGAACTGTGTTAGACTGAGTGTACCACTTAAAGTCAAACTTAAAATTGGTAAAAGTTGGGGTGAGCTCAAAGAAGTAAGATTGTAAGAAAGGAAAATCAAATATTCAACTAAAGGAACTAATTCAAAGTAAGTTAACTAAAAAATTAAGTAAAATATTTATAATTTTATTAAACAGAAAACGTTTAGAATTTGTATATAAATATTCAATTGTAAATTATTAGGTTAACAATATAAATTTTTTTATCGATTCGATGTTTATAATATATTTACAATTAATTATTTCGTTATTATTTTAAAATTATTATTAAAATCTGTTTTCAAAAATGTTTCACTTATTGATTTGTAATGCTAATGCTATTATTCATAAATATCGATTGTTGATGAACACCTTGTAAAACTCCCATACAAATTAAGTTTTGTTTTAGTCTAAATAATTTGTCCACCTTATAAAAATAGCCGTAATTATATATAAGAATAAGAGTCTTGTTGAAATTAAACCACCATTAATTTGTTTGTTTACATTCATTTTATTGCTGCCTTTTACATGCAAACAGCAAATTAATTTTATTACGCAATAAAGATATAAAGTCAACTAAGAATATTTTTTTTTTTTGCTGAAGGGTAAAATAAACATATTTTGAAAATAATACCATATTGGTGGATAATTAACAAGACAGTAGACAGAAAAATGGTTTTAATTACGATAATATAATAGCTGATCTAATATGTAGAAAATTTCCGATAATTGGTAAATTAAAGTTTTATGCTTGTGAATTTCATTTCGTTTTAAAACGCATGAGATTATGTATGTTTTTTAAGTATAAAATGTTTTAAATTTTTGATAGCATACAACTTATATTGGTAATCATCTACTAACACTTATTCTTACGATCTTGTGTACCTAAAACAACAAAATATAACAATGGTGCGTGTCTCTGTTTCACATAAAATATGTTTACTTTTAGAAACAAAAACATTTATAAAGCAAAAGTGCTTACTCTTTTCTTACATTTACCATTGAACAATGGTGTTGAAAGTGTGGTATGGTGATATGTTTATCCCTTTTCCAGTAACAAATTTAAATTAAACAAAATCCACAAAGTCCATAGATATTAATAATTTCTTGTATCTAAAATAAATACATCCAATGCAAGAACTGATTTGAAAATGTGCCTTGATTAACATCTAGTAAGAAAGCTTAGTAAATATTAGTTTAGAAAATCAATCTCCTTCCTAAGATATGACCAGAAACAATGGTACAAAAATTAAGGCTTGCCTTTATTCTTAAACATGATTGGATAAGAAATATTGCAATCCTTTTATAGGGTCATCGTTTGCAATGATATTCTTTACAATTCTGCCCAAAAACTTTATAAGGTTTTCTTTCTTTTCTAAACTTTTCAAACGAAAAACATGACCCTAAAATTCTTTAACGCTTTATTTCTTATCGTTGAAATTCAATGAATTGCTTTTGTTTGGTATGCTGCTTAAAATGTAGTGAAAAGATTTTGTTTTGTGTTGTTTTAATAAATTAATGTTTTAAGCAAAACGATTTTTATTTATTATTCATCTATCTCAGTATGCAAACCATTAATTTTAATAACATCAAGTTAACACCAAAGTTCCGCGGGTCCTTGGCTAAAATCTACACAAGTTCATTCAATGGCCATAGTTTTTAAATTATTTCCAATAGATTCTGAATGGAATTTAAATTTGGGTTTGGTACAGTTTAGCACACAGCCTTGATAGCTGTGATTTCACGCTGAGAATGGCTCTCTTTTATCGAACAGCACTATAAATATAATTTCTCTGGCATTCATTCGCACATGACTTCCGCCTTATTTAGAAGTAATATACTTTTTTAATTCCTGTCATTCATATTAAGCTAACGGATTCCATACTATGTATTAAAGTCCAGCCACCGCTTCTTAAATAAGCAACCAAGGTACACAGTTTCCTACTACAGAACAATTTTAAGCACGTTATTGCGGATCGCTTAGTAACAAATATCCTTCTATATTAGTTCAAGTATTATATAATGAGATCGTCCATGCTTTATTGCCATTAGACATGTATGGCTTTGTAATAATTATAAAGGCTTTACGTTATTCAAATTTGTTACTCAATGATCTAGAGTCTAGATTCTAGACTGACTATTAATATTTCCTTAATACAGAATGATTTCTTAAACACAAGTGGGGAAGTGTTATGCCTTCTTGGCCACTTTACCTAACTGAATAATAGTAACGGGCTCGATGAACTAGCATTTGATTTTTCTTGTTATGATCCGTTAGTGGTTGGTTTGGACCGAATCGTGCTTCATATGAAACCGACCAGTTGCTTTAGTGGCACGTTCGCCATCATACCCAGATCTTCAAACGTTCTGTCACCCAAAAACCGATGACGTCTGTGTATAAAATGTTTGTGTTAGAAGTTTAGATATATTCAAGTCTTCGATTTTCAGTTTTCATTTTTATTCTATAGTAATGCTATCTTTTATATGAAATATTATATGTTTTTGCCAAAATTATCATTCTATTCCAACAAAAACAAAAACCAAAACAATTTAATGATGGCATCGAACCGAATGACTGCAGAAATATACCAACTGCTTTCTACTTATCTACAATAAAATAAAAAAAAAAACAAAAAAGCAGAGGTAAAAATAAACCAAACAAAAGTGTTAGCCATTTTGTCAAGCTTTGTTTAAAAACAAAACTAAAATTGTCATTTTTTTTTTTCAAACATCTAGTTCGTGTTAATTTATTATTCATGTAGTACAACTTAGTGCAAATGCTATTGGCAAATAAAAATAAATAAGCTTAAATGGGTTTTCGAGTATTGATCAATAGTATACATTCTATAAGCCTTCCTTTTGGGCCCATTCTGTCCAGGAACCAGGATAAGGTTTAGCACTGAAAAAGAGTACAATTTTATAATAAAAAAATAATAAACACAAGCAATTGAGTTTATAAAGAACTTACTTCGTAAAACCTTTGGTTGATGCCAAATCAGTAGCTCTTTGGGCTCTGCCTCCTTTTAAGCAACTGAAAATCAATGGCGTATCAGGATTTGGTTTTGGACGATTGAATTGTGTCTTGAAATCATTATCAGACAATTCAAGAGCATTTTCTAATTGAGGCACTATAGAAGTATACAAATTATTTCTATAAATTTATTAAAAAAAATTTAATCTTGCATTTATATTTACATGGTATATTAATACTGCTGGGAATGGCACCAGTAGAAGCCAATTCATCCTTATTTCTTACATCAATTAGATAAACATCAGGGTGGTTAGGTACGTCTTTAATTTCCTCATAGGTTGCCATTTTATGTACGAAAGTCTTTCGGTATTTATTTACTTATTAATTAAATACTTGCCTCTTCCAAAGTCTAAAAACGACTGATTACCGGTCACTAAAAAAATTATTCATTTACTTGCTGCATTTACATATGTATGTATGTGATACGATAAGATAAACTCAAAACCCGCTTTCTACTGTTGTTTATATTATTGTGTCTCATTCCGTTGTTTATTTAAGCATTCTTTCCAACGTGTATTAAAAATAAATACAATTTGTTTGCAACTGCGTAAAGCTTTAAGTTTAAGTATCACTGTTTGGACTTAACTTTTATAAAAAAAATACCCGCTAGATGGCATCCCATGCTAAATAAGTTTTGAACAGTTATTGGCGAAGAGATAGAAAACTTTTCTGTTTTAGAGGGATGGCATTCTATTAAAGAAAATATGTAGAATGAAGTGTGAACATCAATTTTCAGAATATATGTATATGGCTGGATTATTAATGGCAACCGAATTTTGTTTGCGCTGCCAATTAGTAACAATAAATTTCTAGTCTACAGTTACATAATAATACAAAGAAATATAGAATAAATATTAAAAATAAAGAAACATATTTTTAATATCAATGAACCGGGCTTTTTGAACAGAAAATCTTGCGACATTAATGTTTAAATATGATTTCAACCATGTGGCTGCCACGGTTTTTGCGCAGAAGGAACACTAATTTTCATAAATTGTTCGCAACGTATACGGCCGTATTTCCCCAATAGCTCTTTGAGCGTTGATTTCCGCTCTTTGTAGGTTGAGGATCCTGGGCAGAGGCTTTGTTGAAAGTTTGGACACTTTGTCGAAATTAGTCAAATTACTTTTTTTAACAAAGTCTCTTTGCGTAAATTAGTTGTAGAGCGCTCAGCAAAATTAATGAAAGGTAATTAAGATATTTAATCATGCCCCTATACCGTTCAACATTAACAATAACAATAACATAAACTATCGAACACCTTCTCTGCAATTGTCCAGGGCAGAGGCTTCTTCGAAAATTTAGACACTTTGTCGAGAGTCGACATTAATGCTCTCCATGGACTCATAAATAGGTTGAGAAGTACAAGAGCATCAAGGTTGTTGTCGTCCTTCTTATTTCCTCCGTCTATTATATTTCCTTTTCTATTTCTTCTCCTTTTCCAATTTCCCTACGTATTTCACTATCCTCTCTCTCTCTCTCTCTCTCGCCTCTAGGACGTATTTACAATGGGTCTTTTTGACCTCTGGATATTGTACGTGTCCCAGTGACAAGTACACGTCCTCAAACCTAACCTAACCTAACAATAACATTCTCAACATTGCCGTTTTTGAAGATACATGTCAGTTACATACATACCTACTACCTTTCCTTTATATATATGGCGGATGTTAGCCGGAATTTAACAAAAATGAAGTAACGTAAAAATATGCAATTTTGGTAAAAAATTTTCTTATTTTGTTACAACACTTGCCGTTGTAGTAGCGAACTAGATAAATAGCTCCCTTCCGGTATATTTCAAAATAAATATCTTAAAACCGGTCTAATGAAGACAATTATCTATCATCAGAATTCTTCTTTCGATACTTGTGAAGTAATTTAAATTTAATTCTATTAAAAATTTATAGTTTCTGCTTCCTTTATACCACCCATAAATAACGATGACACATCTTCAACAGTAAACTTTGCCCTTTAAAATCAACATTTTTTGGATAGTGTCCGTAAATTACAAAAATTGCATTAGAAATTAAAAAGAAAAATTAAATTGTAAAATCCTTTTACAAATATAAACAATATAATACGATATAGATCAGAACCATAGACGAGATATGATCCAAAACTATTTGCCAATTCACTATTGACCTTAAAAGTAACTTTTAATTCAAACGAACACAGTTACCATATCGCACTAGGGCGATATATTAAATAAATATAAAATATGTTGAGACTTAAGAATATGTGAAAGTAATGTTTCTTGTTTTCGAAGTAAAAAATCTTTCATTACACAATAACAAATTTTAATGCACATATTACAACTTCACTTCATGTTATCTGTGCGGTGGAAAGAAACATTCTAAATTCCTTATAAAAAGGCCCAACCGAGTTCAGGTTTACCTAATACTTTGTAAAACTTATTTTAAATTTTATTAACACCAATCGGGGGAGTAAGATTGTATTGAAAATACATGATTTATATTCAATAGTTTTATTAATATATTTTTAGCATTACAAAAAATACGTACTTTTGACAAAAATTCTTTTATTGTTGTTTATTGTTCACTCTTCTTCATAAATGTTTTTTTTTTGTTTTGTTATCCATTTTCATAATTACAATATCAATTTTACTAAAAATATTAAAAAAATAGACTTTTAAGGCATTTAATAAGATTTTCAAATTCAGTTATACAAAGAAAACAAAAATAAACGTGATATGAAGGTTTCTTAATTAATATATGCTGGGGAAAAGAGGAAAAATATAATCTTAAAAAATTGCACAATTATTTTCGTTTTTTTTTTTGTTAAATAGGATGATAATATGTTTATAATAAATAAACTATTGCATTAAGGGCATTAAATAGTATATTAAACATTAAAGATTATTTAAACGTTTCTTAAATAAATTGTAAATTTGTTTATTATCATTCACAATAATAGTTAGGATTTTTTGTGTGTATGTGTGTGTGTGTGTGTGTTTGTATGCAGGTGTGTTGTTATTTCTAATAATATGCAAAAGTTTTTGTTTATAAAGAAATAAATACGTTTTTACATACAATAATTTATAGATTGTGGAAACACTAATAATAGTAGGATGTTTTATTTCTTTTTTTTTAATTTGTTACACTTATACAAAAATGTGTATATTTAAATTTAGTGTTAATTTAGTTTTAAAAACTCTCTTTGTATTACAGCTTTTGTTTAGTCTGTTACGTTTCTTCTTTTTTACAACATTTTTTTTTTGAAAGGGCTTTTAAAGAAATAAGCAAATAACGTGTTCTTGTTTCAAAACAATTCTTTAAAACACACTTAATTTTTTTAATTTTATGTACACAGCTACATAATTTAGATTGTACCATTTAAAGAATTATCAAAATAAATTTGAAAAAAAAATTAGAAATAAAACATTTTCAACATTACAACAAATAAAGGCATTGTTTGTGGCAAATATATGTGTGTTAAAGGTTTCCTTCCTTCCTTTACAGAAATAAATCTAAAAATTAATAATAAAATTTAAACAAACGAAAAAAAATGTGAAAACATAGCGTGGTTTTAAAACTATAAACACCACCTCTTTTTTGGGATGTTCACTTTTCACTTTTAAAAATAGATGAATCCATTAGCAACGCTTAGATGGTGGCACTAAATGATCGGGCAAAACATTCGGCAATTCATTGCCCTCTAATTTGACATTGATTAAATGTGAAGCTAAAGCAAACTCATCCGCATCCAAGAAACCATCACCATCGACATCCGAAAGTTTCCAAATTTTGCTTAGCACCGAGTTGGGCAATTTCGATTTGATGAGTTCTTGTTTGGCAGCTGCAAAACCGTAAAAAAAGTTTAATTATTTATTAATGAATAAGAAAAAACAAATAAAATAAATTCTAAAATTTACCTTGTCCAGATATTTTGCCATCAACTGGTCCTAGTTTATTGAATATAACATCTGTGCGTTCTTTATCTCTACTGCAAATCCAGTCGTGTTCACCGAAACCAGCATCAATACCTTCACCTTTCATGTAACCGAACGGTGAAACATTGTCATCAATGACACCTTCGAAAGCACCACCTTAAACACAAAAAATAAATTAAATTTATGAAATTATTAAAATTATTTATTAATGAATAATAAATTTAAATATTTTAAGTAAATGTCTAATAGAGTAGATTTGAATTAAACGTAAAAAATCAAAAATCATGTGTAGTACAATTGATTTGTATATTTAAAACAAAAAACGGAGAATTTTTAATTTAAAAACAAAAAAAAAAATTAAAATTTACGCGGAATGTGGACGCTTCTAATATGACAAAAGTGTCTTCAGAAAATATGTCGTTTTATTTCAACACAAAGATGCAATTAACGACCATAATACCCTAAATATTGACAATCTTTGGCAAATCTAAGGTTAAGGTTATCGAAACTAATAACGCTTGTGTAATAGGTTCTCAATATATTTATCCGAATGACATAATTAATACTGTAAATGAGATTTTTAAACAACTACAGGGATCTCCCGGTAAAACAGCAGAAGTGGTGGAATTGTAAAGCCTTATTTTTAAAGTAATTCACGGTAAAGCCTCTGCATTAATAATAGTTTGAACCTTGCTTATTTCATCTAGCTGCTCATCGCTTTTGAAAATATTTTAAGCAACACTTTGTTAACCTAGGCTCGTTAACAACTTAAGCAAAGCAACAACAACTTCTACAAAACTCGCACCATTCAAGGAACTAAAGTCTCAACGTTTTCAAAGTAAAACGTTCTGTATTTATTTATTACTTATTCTACGGACATAAAACTAACGAGCATTTCGAATATTTCCATTATGGAGGAAAGAGAAACAGTCAACGCCTTAAAATCGTTGCCAAGAGTGGATCAAAATACCACCAGATTACATAAATAGGACGTCTACAGCTTTCTAGAGCATGTTCATTTCTGTTATCCGGTTTCTAGGTGGGTTAGGTTAGGTTAGAGGACGTGTACTTGTCAATTAAGACAAGTACAGTACCCGGAGGTCGAATTGACCCATTGTACAATGTCCTAGTTTCTCACACCACTTATGTTGTGTTTTATACATGAGTGGTGGGACCTACAGTTTAAAGTCGATTCCGAACGACAGATTTTTGAGAGACTTTTTCATGGTTTTTGCCAGAAATCTGCTGAGAGGAAGTCATCGAAGAAATACTTTTTGTATTTTGTCTTGATGTCTGGCCTGGGGCTCGAACCCTGGCATTACGTCTAATTAGCCAACAGACTACGGCGACTTCCTCTAGGTGGGTACATCAAACAACAATTACTTTGTCTTTGATGAAAATATAAAACTCCTTCTAGATTGTAACAAATATTTTTTCAGTGTATAATTTTTACCCTGAGGTTAATAGGTATGTATGCATGTAACTTCAATTTATCACTTAAAATTTTGCAATCCACTTGAATATGCACGCATTTTCATCTTTTTGTAAGTTAAGCGCGCATGTATGTATAAGTGCACCAATTTATCTACTCAGTTGAGTTTCAATGTTCGCTATTGTATTTCATCTTTATTTTTATTTTTTTTTTGTGGACTTGAAGTGGTTGCATTTTGGTTTGCTTTACTAAGGCAATTTATGCATTCTTTTTTTTTGTTTGCTATAAATGATTACTTTTATTATTATTATTGGCGGCAATTGGAGTTTAGCCTCTGAGTTCTATATTATACGATACTATACTATACTATACTAATACTAGACTGTATATGTATATGAATGTTTTACTATTTTTAGTTTACAATTGATTTGCTTTGTTTTAATAAAGGCGCTTCATATTGTCGATGTCAATAAAGAAAAACGTTTGACTTCAAAAATATTCATTGAAATATAAATATTGATTATTTTTTATTGATGTTTGCGTAAAATAATTGTAAGTAAGTAAGTACAGTAATTAATGATGTAATTTTAAGGTTGTTGATTATATTTCTAACATCTTTAAATATATATGTATATCAGGTTTTGTTAGGTACAATTTAAAAGTCAAATTATTTATGTAGAGTCTCAAACACGAACTTCCGAATTTTGTTAATCCACAAAGGCTATCTTGTTGAAACTACATCTGTCAAATTAGTTGTCGATTATTTAGTCGTTTAACCGAATCACCTTGGACGACAATAGACAACGTCGAGTATTCGCTGAACCGGCTCTGGCGACGGTCGCAACTTACCCTAATTTTTATCGAAAAATCATCTTTAGCTATGAGTCACATTTCTGCATGAATGGGTGCTAGAACAAACAAAATTTTGGAGCGATACCAATCCTCATGAGATCCACAAGCATCCCGAAAACGTCACAGTTTGATATAGATTTTGGCCTGGCGATTATCGCTACATATTACGTTGGCCGGGCCATCACTGTCAACGGCGAGCTCTATGAATCGATCATTACCAAATTTTTTTGGCCAGAATTGAATGTTACTCTGGTTTCAACAGGACGGCGTTACGTGCCACATATGAATACTCTGCACAAGAGAATCGAGGGCCTGACCATCTCATGCGGAAGTGATGTGAACCGAGATCTTGCGATATATGTAACTTGTTCTACTTTTCCATATGGGATTTCCTTAATTCGGAGATGTATGCGAATAAGCCAGAAACCATAACGGGCTTCAAAAATAATCTATGTCATCAGTCGCATTCTGCCTGATTTATTTGCCAGAGTCATTGAAAGTTAGACATTTCGAAGAAACCGAAGCGGACACTTGAACGATGTTGTATTCCAAACATAATGACATCAACAGGTCTTTTACTTTAAACACAGGAAGGGCTTAAAGACCCTAAATTTACATTTTTGATAAATTTCAAAGAAAAATGTAATGTATTTGGTCTCGACAAGGATATCAAAACCCTTTGTTCAGCATCAAATTGGAAAAGATAATATATTAGGTGGTGCACAAGGACTTCTATATTAACATCCTAAGGCCTAAAATTTCAATTTTGTGTTATTTATTGTCTAATTTTATAGTGAAAATTGTTTCAAGTGCATTGACATGCAAGTAATTGACTTGTAAACCAATAAATCATATTAACAAGTATTGCAAAACTATAAATAAAACGATGGAAATGCTCAATGTGGCAAATGTGGTTTATATCAGCACACTTCTACTTAACTTTGTTTTGGACACGGCTCTTAAAAGTATACTTATCAAGGGTGTGCAGATAATATAAGGAATAAACGGTCTTAATAACGCATAGGATATTTGGTGTTTTGACAGGAACGAATTACAAAGCATAAGGGATAATCGGACGTTCAGTACATAAATATTTTAAAGATATTAATTTGGCGAGGTTATTAACAACCGTTAACAGCAAAGCTCGACAAACATTTTTTCATTCCTATGCTACAAATAAAGCTATTGGGAACATAAGTAAATTATGATAAATTTAGAGATGTAGATTTAGAAACAACCGCAAATTTATAAAACTAAAAGTGGAATTATTAATTTCTTGCGATCATTTGTTTGTTTACATACATACATAATTGGTCATTACAACCCTTTAGTCAGGATTACGACCTAGTTTCTTACACCACTTATATTGTGTGTGTTAATTTTATAGATGAGTGGCGGGACATACAGTTTAAAGTCGACTCCGAACGATAGATTTTTGAGAAATTTTTAATTGCAATTTTATTTACTCTTAGAGTTTTTGCCAGAAATCTCCTAAGAGGGAAAGTCGCCGAAAAAATATTTGTTCATATTTTCGTTTAGTTGGAGATGTCTGGCCTGGAGTTTGAAACGAGGCATTTAAGTCTAATAAGCCAACACACTACCTACTAGACTACGGAGACTATTTTGTTATAAGGCTTTATTTAAGGTATTGTATTAATTACCATTTTTATTTGTTTCAAATGCTTGAAATTTTAATATTTAAACTTGATGAACAAAGCTGTTGAGCACTTTTAGAAGTGTTTTGATTATCGAATTCTGAAATGGATGGAGGGTGAAATCTTTTTTGACGGATTAGTGTCATATAACAGCAAAAGAAAAAACTAACAAAATACTGCAGTTATTTTGGTGAGTAAATAATGGAATACCATTGGATTTTGTATTATAACTACTGCTGTTGTAAAAATGTTTCAGTATTTTTTTTTTAGAAATAGGTAATCTCTTAAATACAGTTTAAGAAATATTATTTTTACACTCACAGCATATAAGCATTTCATAAGTAATATTCCGTTAAAAGCATACAATTTTGAAGTGAAAAATTAAGTAACGTGTGCCATACATTAACCATGTGATACTGTGCAAAAAAGTGCAAATTAAAATGATTTTATTTAAAAGAAGTTCTTACTTTTTACATTTTTGAAAGTTATTACGACTGTGTTCTTTAATTTTTGCTAAAACTTCAGTATAACGTTCTCGTAACGTTAATTGTACAGGCTCAATAATCTCTACAGAATGGGAGGAATGACTAGGGGAAATGTTTTCTTCTAAAAGAATAAAAAAATGGTGTAAAGTAGCAAATGTTATAATGAAATATAAAACCATTTCGAAATAGTTTTAAAGCACTTAAACCGTGTTAAGTAAAATGAAAAAGAAAAAACTTTGAAAATTAAGAACATGCCAAAAAATAAAATAAGAAAAGAAGAAATACTATAGAGACCAAAAACAAAAATCAAATAAAAAAAGGCCAACACACACCTTCAAAATTATTTAGCAATTTAATGCTAAACATGTGATAAAAATTAACTAAAACCACATTTAAATTATAAAAAAAGAAAAATAAACAAAAAAAAAACAGACATACATACATATTTATACTATCTACACCTTAAGTTATGGTTAAAAGATATAAAAACTTTTTCTAGAGGGAGGGAGAAAAAATTATTAAGTAAATACAATTATTAAAAGCTAAAAAATATATAAAAAATAAATCATAACTGAAGGTAACATTCACAAGATAAGCATGGTAACATAAGCTAGTAGTTTTAAGTATTGCATAATTAAGTTCATTTGAACGGCAAATAGTAGAATAGTTAAAGATATGTACCGTTATAAGGGTCAGAGATTGTATTAAAAAAAATATGTGTGTATACCGAAAACTACAGAAAGATTTGTCAAGTTCACTAACATTTGAAAGGTTAATGAACAGGGCTTTTTTTTTACAATATTTGCAAAATTCATTTACAACAATTCCAACAAGACCATAAAACCTAAAATTGTGGACAGCAACAATTAACGGGAAAAAGAGAACAACCTCAAGAAACTAAATCTCTTAACAATACAACAATACACTACTAAACAGCAAATGTATAAAGAAAATCGAAATTAACACTTGATAAGTGTGCAGTTTATGCGACATTTCTTTACACTTCATACTAAAATCATACATTTATTTGGCTACTTTTCGACTATATTTAGAGACATGTCTATGAATAATAGTTCATGAATATAGACTTAATCTTTTCCTCTAAACTTTAAACAGTGTTAGAGTTGACAACTATTAATTTTAATTTATTTTAACATTCCCTGCTCAGTCACGTAATAAAGTGTTTTTTTTTTTGGTATGTTAAAAATAAAAACTTATAAATCAATATAATAATTATGCATACATACAATGTGCTTACATTATGATAAATAATTTGAAACCCGCATTTGAAATTATTAAACTTTATTTCGAAATGAAAAGTGAATGAACTTTACTTAAACGAATACTTAGTATATGAATACGTTGTATTTGTTGTTTGTTTCGTGATTAAAATGGAATGCCTAAATTTGATTTTTTCTTTATATTTTAGTTTTATTTTAGTTCATTTTCTTTTAATCGAAAGTTTAGTGACGATAGCGCTAGCATTTTACGAAAATACAAAAATAATACGAATTTCTTTTCTTTTGTTTTGCACTCTCTAATGGCAATGATATTGAAAAACCTAATTTTCATTTGATTTTCTTTTATTTTATCTTATTTATATTGCATTTAAAAATTTCTTTCGAGTTTGTCAGTATTTTTTTAATCGATTTTCTTTTTCTTTTCAAATAGTTCCTGTCGTTACCATTGACTGTATGACGCATATACAATATTTTACAGATTTTAGTTTAAGGAAATATTTTGTAAAATTAAAGAAAAAAAAACATATTGGTTTTGTGAGTTTCAAATATGCAGTGATGTCAGATAAAATCTGATAAAATCCCTTAAAAAGAAGCAAAGAGGTTTGTTGCCTGAAATATATTAAAAGAATGTTAAAAAAAATAATAATTTCCTTAATTTATTCTATATTAACCTCACTAGTGTTTTGTATATACACTTTATTTTTAATAACGTCTAACTAACGCCTTGACATTGGCCTTACAAGTTAAGACGAGCCTAGAGGGAAAGGTATTCTCAAATAGGCTTAATTAATATCATAAATTGTTCATTTTAAGACGTTTTTCTACTGGTATTTAAGTCGGGCGACTCGACAGGCCTACTTAAATACTCGACACCATTGTTTTTGGACAAATCGTTTGATTATTTATTCTCTTGTTAAAATCTTCAACCAAAGGGTATTCCCCTAATTTATTTTAATACTTTATTTACACCTTGAAGTCTTGTAAAAAACTTCCATTCGTGATCGATTGATCAGTATATCGCACAGGTCGTTACAGATTTAATTCGTTCTCCCGCCCATTCTTCGAATTCTAAACAGTAAGTAAAACGTAAAGAAATATTTCTTTTAAGGCTCAATCGAATTTGAAACACGTTGAATGTAGACATGTTCTATACACACACACACATACATAATTGTTCTTTAAAACCCTTCAGTGAGGTTTACGACCTAGCTTTTCACACCACTTCTGTTGTGTGTTTTAATTTTATACATGAGTGGCGGGACCAACAATTTAAAGTCGACTGCGAGAACAACATATTTTTTGACAAACTTTTTCATGACAGTTTTATTTACTTTCAGAGTTTTTTTTTCCAGGAATCTGCTGAGAGGAAGTCACCGAAACAATATTTTTTTTATATTTCGTTTTTGTTCGAAATGTCTGACCTGGGGTTTGAATCGTGACCTCATGTCTAATAAGCCAACACCCTACCTACTCGACTACGGCGACTACTAAATGGACTATTTACCCATGGGAATTATGGAATAAAAATGAAACATATTTATAACCCATATAATTATGATACACATGCCATACATACATTTCTCCACACATGCTAAGAACTAATTACATGTTCTTTTCATATGCCGATTTTCAAATTTGAAACTAAATGAACTAATTTAAGTTCTATTCCATAAAATACATGAACTCAACTCTATAAACCCATAAAAACATTTTAAAAAATGTTTAAGTTTGTGTAAATACATACATATGTATACTACTGATAACATAGATAACTAATTTCGTTTAAATAATGACTTGTGAAAACTACACAAAAAATTTTCCAATGAAAAAAAATTTTTTTTTTAAATGTTCCTGAAGTTACATTTTTGATTAAAAGGTGCAAATAAATCGAAATGTGTCACGATGAATCATTTACAGTTTGTATTATTTTAAAATTTGATGACCTCATTATGAGTAAAAGGGTGTTAATTATATTTAGCATAAAACGTCTAAGTTGTATTTTAACAGAAATGCAATAGAAAAAATATATTTCATTTTATACATGAATACATACATATATGTATGCTAATTTTGTTTTCAAGTTCATTGAAAATCTAAATATAACAGTTACAATAATTTATAGTTGAAGGCAAGCAATAATAAATAATAAGCCGCTAAACGCATCGGTCAATTGTATAAATAATGTATTTTTAATTAGAAATAATATGGGTTTAACGACGAATAATTTGTAATTTGTCCTAAGAATTATTTAGAAATGTCTGTGACCGTGACAGTTGTTTCTCTGGTAATAACTGTTTTTAATAATTCTTTTTAATTTTTAAATTATTCATTAATAAAAGAATTCGGCAGCACGCTAGACTGTAATTTCAGATGTGTAATACATACATTGGAGTGTATTTAATACTGTAAACAAACAAATTTATTGATTGTTTTGGTTATACAAGTGTTAAATTGTGTTTTTATGGATTTTTGGTTCTAAACACACACACTGACTAGTACAAACATTTTTTTTCATCTGAGTATTTAATAGCAAAGAAAATTGGTAATGTATGGAATAATAACAAAAATCCTTTTTCATTAATGTAAGGATAATTCGGTGCTTGGTGCTTGATTTCACATATCAACTGCGGATTAGTATGTTTGATCAATTAGCCGAGAGTATTTAGACTCCACGCAAAAAAAAATAGATTTCATTTGGTCGCTGAAACCCGAATTCTCTACCTAAGGAAAATAATGATTAATACATATGGGAGCATTTGATGTATATGTACATATATTTCTCTTTTAGAGGCATCTAACCAAAGAAAAAAATTTATAATGGCTGCTGTACATATTTTTATATTTCCAAATTTTTTATTAGAATAGATAATTCCAGCTGTTCTTAAATATCTTGCAAACATAGTGAAATAGTTTTTAGTGATAATGGTTTTAAAAAAGCAATAAGTATTTAAGGGCTATGACTCAAATATAAAACACAAAGTTGATTATCACAACAAAATACACGAAAAACTGGAAAAACTTTGACATTTTAAAATACCATTAGTCAACGACCTGCTGTGCTATTAAGGCCACTTTTATTTGATTTATTAATAGGTCACAAATATTTACTATGCTTATGCATACTTATACAACCATTTTAACCACAAGTTAGGTTACAATGTGGCTCCGCGAACTTTAAAAATAGGAAAATCCATAAGTAATTGCGTGGCTATATAAAAAAATTAATACATTTATAGGAAACTGAGACTATAACTCAGATATATAAAAGAAGTTTTGAGTTCTCTCGGTCTTAAATATAAAGTTATCAGCATAACAAATGTTTAAATTCGTTCTAAATGCACTACAATTACTTACAAGTACAATTAAAAATAATTTAATTTATTTCGATCTATTAAATTATATTGATTTGTTTGACTGATGTTTTGGAAATTGAAATTCACATTACTTGTGATTTAATACAAAGCCTTTAAAGCTTTGGATTTACTTTTTCAATAGTGTCTTATATCTGAAAGTATAAAATTTATTAAAATAAGTTCAATTTCACTTTGAAATCGGAAATAAAATTTAAATCCACTACTTAAACGCGACATTGTTAGTCATCATAATCGTAGAACTGAGAAAAAACGTTAATTAAATTATGTTAGTCAACTGGTCGAATTCGATGAAGTCGCCGTAGTCTAGTAGATAGTGTGTTGACTTGTTAATCCCAGGTCAGACATCTCCAACAAAACTTAATACGAAAATATATTTCTGCGGCGGCTTCCTCTCAGCAGCTTTCTGGCAAAAACTCTGAGAGAAAATGAATTGCCATGAAAAGTTTCTCAAAAGTCTGTCGTTTGGAGTCGACTTAAAACTGTAGATCCCGCCAATAATGTATAAAATTATGACACACAGCATAAGTTGTCTGAGAAACTAAGTCCTAGTCCAGACTGAAGAGTTTGAAATGACCAATTTTGTATGTATGTAGTCAACTAGTTCAATACAAACTATTAAAACAACGGAGTAAAAGTGTTAAGAAATTTAAATTGCAAAATTGGCAATTTTATATGTATATATTCTTCTTGTATTATGGTTTCGCGAGAATGTTGGTTTTTGTGGTGACATTGCTGTTAAAACCGTAATTAGAAAAAAATTACCGTAAAAGCGTTGAGCGTGGAACACAATTGTGTCATAGAAAATTTCATTCCAAATGTGTATGTAAAAAAAAAAATTATGAAATGTTTGCTTAACCAGTAAATAACCTTTAAAAATCAAATTTATATTATTTTATTGTGGTTAAATTTAATATTTAAATGGATTTACATTTATTTATTATTGTATTTATGACTCAATTAATTTGTACACTTTATTAATTCCTATCGTTTTGCTGAAACGCTAAAACTGCTTACGTACATATATACAATTTATTTAAAAAAATTAAACTAGATATTTTTAACTTAATAGACGTACATATGTATAAACATTCTGATGATTGTATGGACTTTGTTTGCCTGTTGTTTGATTATTCAAAATATAATTATAAAATTATGCTAAAATTCAAATTCAAATTCTTTGAAATACTTTAAAAGTCCTTAGATATTTTCAAGAAAAACCTTTTCAAAAATGTTCCTCCCTTATATTTGTATACACATCATTTTATGTTACTTTATAGTTATAATTATTGCACTTGAATACATCAATTATATTAAAATTAATTTCCTTTTCTACTTCAACATGAATAGATTCCACTTTAAATAAGAAAACATTTTGTATTTTAAATAACAAAACAAAAGAAGCAAACAACAACAATCTAATCCCGTGTGTATGAATTAGTGAGTGCGAATATCATAAGCGTTTTCTTCATGTGTATTAAACTAATTGTAGATGTTTTTTTGTGAACTAAAGTGAACTGAATGAATTTGAGATCTAAACAATTTATTCAAATCTACAAACATGCACTATACGTTAATCTAACTACCTACGTATGTACATACAATAAGACAATAAAAAAAAACAAAAAAAAAATTAAAACATATAAACACCACTGTATGTAAATTTCGTAAATTTCGTAAGCAATACTTGCTGTTTAAGAGTTCTAAATTTGCCTCATCTTATCATTTACATGTATGTACATATTTTCACTTGCACTTACTTGAGCACAAGTTTCGCGCCAATTTTTATTAAACCCTACTATATAACGTCTGGCAAACAGACAATTCATTATCAAAAAGCTGGCATAAAAAACACTAGCACTTTGAGCTAAATCGATATGAAAGCTATGTCATGGAATATTATTTGCTTAGTCTACAAGTAAGTATTCAAACAAATATGTACACTGAGCTATGTAGATTTGAAACGAAAAAAAAAATAGAAATAAAATAGTCTGGCAAAGGTAAATACGAAGTAAAATAAACTCATAAAACCGCAAAAAAAATATGTGTACATACATACATATGTACTTGATACACAGTTTAAAGAAACGTTAGTAATTTATGCCATGACAGTTTTAATTTTGTAGAATTTATTTTCATTTTTTTGACATTCTTTTTTGTATTATTTTGCAATTTAAGACTTGGATTTCATTAAAAAATATGAGTGTAGAACGTTTATCTAAAGCAACTAGCAAATACTTTCTTATTTAGAATAGAAATTGTGTTACGGGAAACCGAAACAATTTCGTTTACATTTTTTTTTATAGTCTTAGATAATTTCTTTCTCATTGAGATGTGAGATGTGTTATCTTTCGTTAAATGTAATCAAAGGTTAATTACTGTATAGACAACAGTGATAATGCATTATTAAAACGGAAGTCGCCGACATATTGAATTTAATTCAAACGGAAATTGTTAAATTTAAATTATTTTATATATTGAAACATTGAATCGATAAAGAGATAAAATTGAATTATAAAATAGCAATGTTGCTAATCTTAATGTTTTTTAACTAAATAGATACATACATAAGTATGGCAAAATGTAATCTATAATCTAAACTGAATATCTTTTAACCTTTACTTTGTTTATAGCGGAAAAAACAGAGAAGCAACTCAGAATAAATTTGGTCTAACAAGCTTAAATAAAAAGTTAATATTTCGCCTTATTGAATGCAGATGAATAAATATAATACATCTGTTTATAATTAATTTAAAAATATATTGTTTCTTATGTTTAACCACGATTATTTGAAAAGCTTGTTTATATGTGCATATACAGTCAAAGCAAAAAGTCTATATACAGCGGAGTATGTAGGCTTTTTTCTCACTGATTTTTATCAATTTGAAAAAGAGGTTATAGCGTTGTTTAAGGCTTTTACAATCAAGAATGTAAATGTCTACATGCACCGTTGTATGTAGACTTTTTTCTTTGACTGTATTCATATTTAATCAATCCAAATAATGTTTGCAGCAATATTCTAAATGTCTATTGTATACTTCCATAGTATAAAATGCTAAAACATTTTTAAATTTTTTTTATGTGTATAGAAGATATGTATGTATATATAAAGATTACTGTTAATTCTTTATTTTTATATAATCTATGAATTAGTTTTAAAATAATAAAAAAAACTGATAACACTTATGTTTAAATTATAACTTTTACGAACAGTATCTTCTATTATTGTTGCAAATCTAAAGCTTCTACATATGCATATGCCATATTGTACGTATAATTACATAATATTTATACACAAGTATTTCTAACATACATATACATTTCTATAAAATAAATAACTTGCGGTGTTTGGTGCTATTTTTTTATAATTTTCTTTAGTATGTATATGTAGGTTTCTTCTAATATATACAAATATAACTAACTGATAAAGTACATTGATAAGCAAAAAATATATGTATTTCCATTTAGTTCTAATTTTAAATGAATTGTGGTAACAATTCTACTTTTAATAATGTTTTTTGATTTATAATTACGAATCTAAATAAATAGGATAAATTAACAGTTCACTGGTTCAAATAAATATGAAGTATTCGAATATTTTTTTGTTACCTTGCCTTTGTTAGAGTAGGTTTTAAAACGATTATTCGATTATGGCACATCATTAAAAATTTTTGTAAAATTTTTTTTTAAACAAGAATTTCTTTTTAAATGGAATATATTGATTAAATCTCAAAATAAAAACTTCTAAGGGCCGTATTTATAAAACAATTTTTCCATTTAACTGCTACAATTTTTATAAAATTTTTTAATGGCAAATCAATTGTTGTTTGACTTGCGTAGTTTGATAGTAAAGAAATTTTATAGTGACATCATAACTTGAGAATAAAACCAACTGTTGCTGACCGAGTTACTTTGCTATTTTTATATTGTTTTCAACTACGATTTTATTTAATTTTAATTTGTGTGCAATTAAAAAGCTTTAAACATTTTTATTTAATAGTACTAACACAGTATTTATACGAAGGAAATTTTTTAATAAAATTTGTACAAAAATTTCTTTACATTTTATCGCTTGATCATACCTCAGTTGGTGTTTTTTTTTAGATTTTAATCTATTAACAACATATAGTATATCCGATAACAAATATTTACAATATAAACATTTAAATGTTATAGTTCTTAAACACTGTTTGGTTGCTATTTTCCAGTTAAATGCAAAAAAGACAAGTCTTTTTGAAATATATTTCAAATAATTTTTTTAAATACTGTGCGTACGCAGACTTTTATATGTTATAAATCGTTTTGGTGTTGCATTAAATTTTGACCCGACAATACTATACTGTTTGTCTTAAAAATATTTTTAAGGGAATATTATTATAAAAATATTTGTCCAAATATAAAAATTTTCTATTACATACACTGTTTAAAGACAAACCTAACGAATATTCTTTCTTTTGTCTTTTGTTTTTACGTTATTACTTTTACCATATATTTTTTGTACATTAACTAAGCTAACAGCTTTATATAGTTGTTACCGTTTATACTTTGCTTGATAACACAAGTAATTGACCCAGTTAAAATAGACAAAATGATTATAAAAACGAGTAAAATTTTTTAAATAAATAGTCATGAGAATAAGTGTACAACAAAACACACAAGAGCAGTTATTTGCTGGAATAATAGAAAACAAAATCACACAATATGTTGTTACGACTTTAAAAACACGCTAAAAACTATCAACTAACCACCTTCGTAAAACAAATATACAATATTAGTAAGAAAATCATTATAAACCTATCGAATAATCAAATAAGAACTCCCTATAATCAATACAAATTCATTGAAATAATTATCAGAAATATTTTTGCAAAAAATTAAATATTATTGACATACACATTGAAATCGATAACCAATAACTCCTATGTTGGCTTGTTGATGTTACTATTAAGGTTTTAAGTTATTAATTTTATACAAAAATGTTGTACACGAACAATTCATTAAGGAATTTTGATGACGAACCAAAATTTTATTTACTTTGCTTATTTGAAAAATGATAAGATATAATTAAGAGAAGTATGAGGTAATTTTAATTTTTTTAATTAATTTTGTTTATATATGTACATATGTACATGCTTCAACAATATTTAAAATATTTCGAATGTATAGAAAATGAATATTTATTCTTTAATAAACGATTTCTTTCAAAACAATCTTAAAATATAATCCAGTCAATAAAAATTTCTCATATTATTATTTGGAATTGAATCATCTTCTCACTTTAAAAACCGCAAAGTTGTATACATAAGTATTTAAGCCAAATAGAAACGATTTACACTTGAAAGCCTAAGCCTTTCTTTCGTTGCATTGTATTAAAAGAGAAACAAAAAAGTAAAACATCTTTTTCGAAAAGTTACGAACCATGACTTTTTTTTTTGTTATTTTAAAATATGTACTTCAATCACTGTTTGTGTTCATGAACAATAATTATTCGTTGAATGAAAGCTTAACTATTTAAAACATTGTTTATTGCTTCGTACCTTCGAATTTTCATTAATGGTGGTACATATTCCAACATTAATAATTTAGTTTTTGCTTTCAAAACAATCACATTTTAATACTAGATAATAAAATTTGTTCGATAAGTACTTTGTCCCAAATCGGAGTTACTTGCTTGTTGTACATTGTATTTGTTTTATGATTCATCTTTTGTTTTAAAGATTTTTATAAAACAAGTTTGACAAGTTAAAAAAACGACTTAAAATAAATAAATTTTCCCTGTTAGCTTAAAATGCAGAGAATATCTTATTATATCCAAAAAGTGAAAGATTTTCAAATAAATATAATACGCGTACTATTTATTGAAATGTACATTGCTTTAAAAAGAAACAAATACAAAAAAAAACAAAAAAAAAATAAAAGAAAACAGTAAAAATGGAAATAATGTTGCCCGTAACTATTTTTTTTTATCAATTTAACCTCAAGTTAATTGTTAAAGGTAATAATGAACTTGTTCAATTTTTTTCTTATTTATAATTAACATGTTTCGAGTACACTGTTAAATTCTTTGTGTATTTTATTGTTGACTGAATGGCAGAAATTGTTTTTCAGAGAAATTTTCAAATATTTTATACTCCTATACGATATTTTACTCCTCTAGTGCATAAATCGGAAGATAATTTGAGTTTAATACAGTAATAAATAACATTAAACTTATGTATAATGGAATATAAAATATAATGTAATTTACATAACGTCGAAACTTACAGAAGAGAAAAACTATAAGTTTCAATTGAAAATAAAGTGAATTTCTATTCAGTAATACTTATCTGACATTAGTTGTATGTATTATTAATATTAAAATGGTTCCTTCCTTTAACCAGTACTATAATTGCTAATGACTCATATTTTTTTTTTAAAAACAATGCTAATGAATACAGCAATCAGTGTTTAAGTAAAATATAAGTTTGACTTTTCTAGCATACTTTCTGAGAAAGAAAGGCAAGTTAGCATTTCGGCGAATAAGACCACTTTTAATTATATGTATTTTGCTTTAGTAAAATTTAATAACATTGGAGTTTCTTTTTTATAGCATGATTGGTTATTCAATGTTTAAAAATTCGTCATTTATTTTCTTAATCTTTGTGAACAAGAAAGCTAAGAGGTTTTGTTTAACTTCGGATTATTTTCAAAGTTACGACCTATTTAATGGTATGCACGTTCTAATCATTCGATTACGGTATCCTCCTTGTATATCCTTATATACTACATAGGCCATGTTTTAAGAAAGAAATTTCACAAGCCTTAGCTCTGCATGCTTAATCTGATCACTGTGTAATCCATAAAGGGCAACTATACTAACAACCAGATAAATGGCATTGTAACTGTTAAATATATAGAAGCAGCATACATTTTAATATTAATTGTTTTAAAAAGGATATTCCGATTTTCTGACGTATTGTATATCGTGGCTATTAGTCAGCAAATCAAATCCAAAAAAGTACTATTTTTCCCTATTTCATACAGAAATGTATCATTTATAATAAAAATATAACAATCTATTAATCTCCAGAGGTCTTTATCCTTGTCATGCCACTGCTTAGCTCATATAAATTCTATTTGTTATTATTTAAAAAGCTACAATGTACCTAACATTTTATAAAGGACTTCTAAGCCAATGAAATAATAAACATCCATGTTCTAAATTGACACTTTTATTAACTGTATCCCGAATTCGTGATTTGTAATCCAGAATCAATAAAGAATCTGAAAGGCTTTAAAGTTCCAATACATAGCCTTTAAATGATTTTCAATTTAGGGTAACAAGCACAATAAATAAGTAAAATTTAAAAAAAGAAATAAAAGCAGTTGCAATTAAAAAAAAAGGTAAAGAAAAAGTGAATAATGTCTCCATAACCAAATAATAATTCTACATTTCTTTAAGAAAAATGTTGAAAGTCATGTTCAGATGAATTCTTTTTCAAGTCACTTTTTATAGCTTTTTCTTCATTAAAAAAGCTAGCAGCAGGCAATTAAAGAATAAAAAAATTATAAAAACCTCTTTAATTCATTTCTATTATGCAACACAAATATACGATATTAAAAAAAAAAATTATAAAAAAATATCGTTTACTGAAATTAGGAAATGAGTCAGTTTAACTTTAATTTCATTATTCTTCTTTAAGTTTCTGTGCAAATATATTGTCATTGCGAAATAAAATATAGAGTATAACAAAGACTACATACATCCGTAGTGACTCGTCTCAGAGTCGTATTAGATTTGAAGTATTTCTTTCTACTATAACTTACACTTCACAAAAAAATTTTAGTAAAAATGTTTCCCTTTACAACTTACCTTTAACCATGGGTTCAGATATAAGGGTCATCTCTTCCTGTGGTATCATTTCCATTAGCCTAGCGATATCCTTGGCCAACATATTATCTACAATATCCAAAAGATGTGGTTTCAGGGAATGGAACTTCGTAAAGTCTTGATGTTGCAGGACGTCTTGCATTTTCTTTATATCGGGGAAATCACCGGGCGATATAGAATGTTCTCGCTGGATACGATCGTAGACTTGACCCAAATTCTTAATTAAGTCCTTCTTTTTGCTATCTTTGCCGAACACCGAGGGCATATCTTTACGCAATTCGGAAATTATGAAAGCATGCACTTTGGCGAGGCGAGCACGCTTAATAAGATCGTTGAGTTTGCGGAGAGCTGCATTACGTGGCAGTGATTGTAAATCACGGAAGAGATCTTGCTCTTCATCCTCAAACAGACGACGATTGGCATCGAAACGCAATGGTTGATCCCAAAATGAGCCAATGTATACGCGGGCCACTTCAGGTGTTTGCAAAACTTTACCCAAAGACCACATCAAAGCACCATAGACTCGCATTAATTGCTGGTGGTCAATCATATCAGCTTTATTTAAGATAATGCGGATCTTATCATCGTGGCCTTTTAAAGCCTCAATTGAACGACGGAATTCATCGGAAATATCCAACTTGTGGGCATCAAACAACAGGATAATGCGGTCAACACGTTCTGCGAACCATTCTAGCACACCAGTAAAGTCGTACCCACGATCAATACGTTGTTTCTCGCCCGACAAAATACCGGGAGTGTCTACAATTGAAATGGCCTGTAGTACTGGCGAGTTTACAGTGGAACATTGGAAACGATTTAAGAAAGCATTGCCGTATTTGCTCAAAGGACGGAATTGTTTCTTAGGATCCACCACTAAAGCATTACCGGGTATTACGCCCTCTTTATCATCGTGCATAACAGCAATAAACCGATCAGTAGTAGGTTCGGGACCAATACGTATGCCAGGGAAGTCACGTTCTAGCAAGTAACGAATAAATGTGGTCTTACCTGTAGAATATTGACCGACCAACAAAATCATAGGCTTGGCATCGAAGTCGGGGTCTTCCAACTTGGGCGAGTGAAAATCATGGAACTGATAGTGTTCTTCTAGAGGCAACAGTTTGCTTTTGTAGATTTTTTTCAACTCTCCAATTACATTCTCAACCACCTCTTGGTTGGCCTTTTCACGCTTCAGAAAACTAAACATTTTTATTCTATTTTTTGTTTATCACAACTTTTCGATTCGATATATTCTGCCGCCCCACAAATACAACAGTACGGAAATAAAAAAATTTGTCTGTTAAATGTATTTGATTTTATGTTGTTTAATGATTCACGCAGTCAGGCAAAAGAAATGAAAATTTATTTTTGGAAAAATTCCGTCACTTTTTTACGTTTTTCTTCGGATTCCTGGCCAAATAAACTCGCACAAACACATACACGTACACTTTTACTTTTTTATGAGAGAAAAATTTGTGCTTTTCTTTCCAATTGGTGGTTTATTTTTTAATATTAGTTGGATACTGGTTGTTGATTGTTTTCAAGGAAAATAATAAAAAAAAATTAATCTGATCTGTAAACTTTTGTGATTTTTCTAATTGGAACACTAAAAAAAATTATAAGAATTTACACCCGTCCGCTTAGTATCCACGTACGGTATTTACTGATGCAACTCTGATATAAAACGTAAATGAAGTGAATGGCTGAGAAACGTCACACGATGAAGTGACAGTTTATCGAATTGACGGGCGCGTGAACTGTATTAACGACATAACGTAAGGAAATAAACGGTTATGGGCTGTCTATAGACACGGCATTATCTATAAGGCAGTGTTGCCTATTTGAGTAAAATTATAAATAAAAGACAAAAGTTTTATAAATTTTTGGATAATTTATATGAAATAAAATGAAAAGTGCTAGCTTTTATTATGATTCCGTAAAAAGTTGTATATTAAAAAGCATATTTGCACAGATATTCTGCAAACGCATGTACAATTAATAGAACACAACCCTACATATTTCTTATGTTTTTATAAGATCCCAAAAACAATTTAATTGGAGTCAAGCGAATATGTTTTGAGACCACTAAAGTTTATTTGGGTTATTCTGGATGAAAATGGGGCATGAAGTAATATATTGTTATTTGAAATATATTTCAAAATGAAATTCTTTAACACCATGAAAAAGTCCAGAAGAAAGAGGTGAAAAATCACGAACAGTTACCGCTAACTCAACGACCCTCATGGAAAGATGTCGCTGCAACGTATACATAATCAAGTGGCAGAAGAAACACTGGGTACACAAAGAAAATCTAGTTTCTTCAAATAAAGATTTCGAAGCAGCAATACTAATTGTTGGGTACACAAGAAAAAAAATTTTAAAAAAGAGAACAAAAGAAAACTACGTCAGACGGACGATAGCTTATATTTCTAAATGAAAATGTAATATGAGTCAATTGCTGATCATGGTGGATCCCTAGTAATAAACAATTATTCAAGAATGGAAACAACACTTCAATGAAATTATTGACGTTATAGTAGATGCAGAAAATGACTTAAGAATATTATCAATCATCTGGCAATCAATTAGCTAACATTGAAAGCATAGCTAAGCTTCTACAGCCTACATTACATCTGTTGAAGAGAAAGTTGCTTCCAAAAATACTTAGATGATTAATAAAGCAATCCTAACCTCTAGTCATTATACTAAAGCAATCTATAGAATCTCCTCTTCATTGGTTTTAACGAAGTCTTGATACCATCAGACGGATTGCTATATGGACAGCTTTGATAAAATAGTAAGTAGACCAGATAATAATTACAAAGCTATGCATGTACGATGATGGGAAAAATTTGAGTTCTACAAAACGGGAGCATTAATCTAGCATTTCATTCCAACGTCGAACACTCTCTATCACTTGAACTGTTCATCCTAGTGCACAAGATCTCCTGCTTGCTAATCTAAAAGATCTTAAAAGTTTAAACCGCCCAATAAAATTTAATTAAACAAAAAGCCATGAGAATAAACAACTTTAGTACGGTTTTGCTATTTAGGATGCGTATGTAAGCGTTACGAATGGCGAAAAACCAAATTTAGAATATTCAGTCTAGTCCGATTTACAAAATTGAAACCTGGGAAGAAACAAACTCGAAAGACGCAAAAATTATAGGTATTCTTCTATAAGGGCCTTGGAGTTATAAAAAGGATATTCTGACTTAATATCATTAGAAACTCAAATGTCTGGAATCTAACTAAACAGACACTCAAACTGAAGTAAATTACATGTGGAGAATGGAAGTAATTTGTATGGCTGTCAGGTAGAAATCTGGTTGTATCTAAGAAGGGTGCGAGAATGGAGAATGTTTAGAAAAAATATAATTTATGTTTTCTTTGCTAAATATTTACATAATCTGACCGTACATTAGTACGTAGATGAAATGCATATATATTGTCTAAAATTGTAAACATATAGGCTATATTAATAATATAATGTCATGAGCTGTACCGAATGTTAAATTTTGAATTAAAAACAAAACAATAAATTTTATAAAACCAGAGATAAGTACACAAACAAAGTTGTTACATATGCTTTGCTTATACAACCTATTATATCCCTTTCCTTTATTTCAACTGGAAATATCTTTTATAATCCTTTCTTTCGTCAATGACCAACTCACAATTACTCATAAGCATAAAAACTAGTCAAGAGTACGGGATACCATTATTAGAATGTCAAACAATTTCCGTCTGTTTAAATGTTATTATTTATTAAACGACAATGAATGTACAAGTTCATATAATGTCGTAATCCTTATCCTTTTACATACGCATGTACATAGTTATACAAGCACTTAAAAATACCAATGCTCTTTCATACTCCTTGCCAGTGTCAATGTCGTAATAGATAATATTTTATAAAAAGAGAAAAAAGATTGCAAATGAAGCAGGAAAGAAAACGAAAGCAAGTATTGCTGAATGAATAAATGAATGAAAAAATATACGCCCACAATAATAACGTGTTTTATTTCCTACACTTTACTACACAGAAAGTTCGTATAGTAACAATACTACTACCGACTGGGAGTATGCAGAGATTTAAGAATACTATATAATAAGGGTGGTTACGGATTGGTGGATATACAGAGGGGTTGAAAGGAAGATAAAGAAATGATATTAAACAAAAAAAAAAAAAACAAAAATATTCGTTTGCAGATGAAAAACGAAAAAAAGAAAATTAAGCATAAAATTATTTAGGGAGTAGAATTAATAAAAAAAGAAGAAGCTAAAGAGGTCACAACTATTTATATAACTTAAAGTCAAGTATGTTGAAAAAAATAAAGGATGCTGACGCCATAGTACGTTTGTTTGTAGATACATACATATATTACATTCTTATATAACCTTCAGCATGAAGGATGTAGGAAATAATAAAGTGTAAAGCTTTTATTGCCATTAAACATGTTTAAAAAATATAATAAGTTTAAATATTTCATTTGTTGGATTTATCAACGTTTATTAATCATTTAAATATATAATTTAGGAATTAATTCCTTATAAATATTAATATTTAAATGTAATTCAAAGCGACGATGAAACCCATTTAATCAAGTAGTAGAGCTTTACTATACTGATCGCAACCCATGGATTCAATTTCGACGAATGAACTGGCTTTGCATTTCGTGTTCATATTGCTTCAATATTGGCAGTTTTCCTTATTTTCGGCTCCTCCATCATCTGCAAACGAAATTTCTGTAAATTTTCAAAATCACAAATTTTGCAAAAGTCTCGAGAGACGTCGTATACTGACCTATCATTTACCTCAGATTCGTTGTGTTTGTGTAGTAAGCTAAAGAAAAATAAACTTGTATTTGGGAACGACAACCTGTATATTGGTTAACAATTCCACATTTCTTACAGATGCATATTTTGTATTATTTTAAAAATTAGTTAATTTTTAGAAGGCAAGTAAGCAAATGTATAAATATTTTTTAATAATAAAAGATATACGATTTACTATATACTCCAGGAGAACTTAACAAATTATCGATTCTATTACAATAAAAACAAATTATTAAGATTTACTTATCGGACCGAAATCCATAATTGCCTGATTCTTTTATAATTTTGATATTTTTTTTTTTAAATTTTCACCTTTTGAAGAGAATAATAATTATGATATTCTTTAAATTTCTATAATATTTTCGAAAAAATTATAAAAAATTGGGTTTCAATACACATGTAATTTTTTATTTGATTTTAACTAAAAAATTATTAAATTAAATTAAAATTTAATAGGGATAAATAAAGCATTTTCATTATTAATTTGATGATAAATTTTATTCAGGTCATATACATATTTAGCAAATTTTTTAATCTTTTGTTAATGAAATTACAAAGCTAAGTGAAAACAATACCCACTTCCCAACTAACTAGTCATAAAGAATTGTTTGCGAATTTTTTTTTGATGTCACCTTTCTGTCAAATACAATTATTGCTCTACAAAAGAATTTCTTAGTTTGTTTTTTGTCCTGAAATCATTCAATTTCTGTTGAAAAAATTACGTATTAATTTTAAAAATTCTTTAAAAGGTAATCCATATTAAAAAGTACATACATATATGTATATGTATAAAAGCAATAAAATTTAAAAGGTAGTGAGTCACCAATTGAGTAATACATGAGCCATTTTTATTTCTCAAAAAGGATTTAATAGTGTCACTTTAAAATTTTTGGAATAGATTTTGACAGGATGACTGATATGCCAGTTCGAAACATAAAATAGTTCGGTCATGGTAAAGGATGCTGTAGCGTGGCAGCTATTTAAGCATTTGACTTTGGAAGATCAAGAAATGGCCAGTTAAGTAAGTACGGAAGTAAGCTTAGTCTCATTTCAATTAATGACTGATTTCATCAGAAATTATTTTTGATCAACTACAGTTATATACTGGCTTAGAAACTGAATATTTGCTTTCATTGATACACGATTTTCATTATCAATCAGAAACAATTTTTAACAACTGGTAGACTTGAAAATATAAAATGGCACTTATAATCACTAACGTTTTCTAGATGTCTTTACATGTGAAGGTTTGTAATTAAAACATTTGTAAAGCATTTGGAGTATATTACTTATGTAATAATGATTTTGATTTCTAAGCTAAACAAAATGTTTTAAAAGCACTAGACGCTGTAACCGAATTTTAAAGGAACTAAAGAAAAAAGTTTTAAACTTTTTCATTTAAAATTTTAATTGAAGAATTATATTATTTTGGAAGTTTTGTTTTCATAGTAATATAATTTATTTGATTTCGTTTTTTCTTCGTATTATTAATAAATATAACTGTGGTATTTTTGTTTCTTTTGCAAATTACAATTATTATTGTTTTGAGTTCATGTTACTTTTAAATTTAAAAAATAAAATAAAAGGACAAAAATTATTAATTTTTTCTCCAAAAATTGTTTTTTTTTAATCATACAATTTTGTTTTAATAGTAATTTAATATACGAGTATGTATATAGGGGCTTAATAGTTAAGGATAATCCTTGCCGAAACTCTGTTTAATATCTTTCCATGGTTTTAAATATTTTTTTTTTATTTTTTTTCATTTTATTTTATAAATATTATTGTTTTTGTTTTACTTGTTTAAATAGGTAGGTAAGTAAGTATATATAATATATATATTCATAATTAGTAGGGGTATATAATATTCCAACATGAGACAGCATTTGTTATTATTATTATTATTATTTTATATTGTATATCTTTTAAGATAAATCGGTTTTCTTATTTCGTTTTATTATTGTTAATTGATTTTTTTCTTTATAATAATGGCTAAGGTTTCTTTTTAAATTGTTCTTTCTCTAATCATTTCAAAGGTGTTTTTAATTTGTGTTTTTTTAAGATCCCCTTTCCATTAACTATATACTGAAATCATACCAGCATTTCTTATCAGAGAAAACTCATTCAAAGAGTTTATATTACTTCTTGTTGTTTTTTTCCTTTTATTTCAGTTGTAATTTGTTTATAATCATAATAAATATAGTTTAATAAATATACATGTATATAATTAGTTAATTTTTTTGTTTGTTTTAATATTAATTTAAATTAATTTTTTATTTTTAGCCTTAATAATTATAATATATATATATATATATTGTATATTTTAAATATAATAATAAATAACAAAATTAAACAACACACATTTATAATAAAGGTAAAGAGGAGTATAGAATTTAATGACTTTTTTTGCAATTCTTTTTGTTTTTTGTTTTTAATTTATAGAAAATATCTATATATTTTACTTTTTAAACAAGCAGTTCTAAAATATTTAGCTTTTTATATATATCTAGCTGATTTTATTTTTATCTATCTAATAATAATGCAATCTTGATTATTAATAAAATAAATACATATAAAAATAGAAACTGATGACATGTCTGTCTATTTTATGGCAAATATAGGCAAAACAAAACGATTTCTAAAATAAAAACGAAAAAAAGAATATGAATTAAAGAATAAATAAAAGAGAAAAACAAATAAATAAATTGAATAAACAAAACAATATTCAAGATATTCAAAAATATATACTAGTCCTTAAGAAAAGCAAAGGAACATAATTTAGGGATACAACTTCGCCTTAAAACTGATACTTTACATTTGGATTCATTATTTTATTTTAATTTATTGATTTGCTTTTAAAAAAGAAAATACCCAAACTATTTGACATTTACCTTAGCACTGTATTCTTACTTATTTAAAAAAAATTTCTAAAAACTGTATTTTCCTGAACCTATGGTATATAAAATCATTTACCATTTAATAAAATATTGCACGGAAGTTTTTTTTCTTTTTATCATAGGAAAACTGTGTCTTTTATAAGACTTGAGTTGTAAAAGTTGATATCCCAGTACCAGAATACATTCTTTGAGATCTAAACATATGCATCAGTTAGAAAAAATCTTGAAGACAAGGAAAATGCTCTACATTACGATGAATAATACTACATGCAATTCAATGAAATTAAAATGCTACAATTTAAAATTTCTATATTAAAATAAAATCTTGTACAAAAACTCAGTCTATAATACCAGTATTAAGTTGAAGTAAAGATTTAAAGTTCTGGATTATACAATAAAAATCTACATTGATTACGATGGTTTATGTAAATTAACAAAGAAATAATTAACATAAATCTCACTATAAAAGTTTTCTTTCTGTATTAATAATATTTATTGTCAAGAGGATGTAAATTGCACTTTAAATCCATGGGGTCTTATATAAAAACAAAATTTATTTCAAATAAAAAACTTTTTAACAGGATGGTGGAAAAAGAAACATGCATATAAAATTGAATTGACCCACTTAAGTCTTGTCAATTTATCACAAAAATCTGTGATGTTGTTATCCTCATTATATTTAAAATAAATCAATTTCCTGTTGGCAAACTTTCAATTTCAAAACAAAAAAAAAATGTATACACAACACGTGTGCACCTCTTTTAATGTCTTAAAAGATAAATGAAAAAGAACTTCTTTTATGTTATGTTCTAGTTTATATAATTAATAGATGTAGCGTACAACTGCTTGTTTATAAAGTAAAAAAAAAAAGAAATAATGAGAGGCTAAAATTTACAGATAATAAGAATAAACATCAAAAAAGTTTTTTTTGTTTTCTTCCATTTCGTATTCTTATTTATAATAAAGATCAAGGTCAAAATACACTCAACACTAGATTTACACAAAAAATTGACTATAATTAATAAATTTGGGTTAATGCGGGCGGTTTATTTCAGGTAATAAGAGATGAATCATAAGTAATGAATGACAATTTCTTCTTTCTATGTCTGAAGACTAAATTGTTATAAAAAAGCTAAATGCAAATATATTTTACTTAAGCGAAAATCAATGCTCCATGTAATGATATTAAAAATCCTATTAACTGCATCCTTTACTTCAAGTTCGTAAATCGATCTTATAAACCACAGCATGATGCTCCGTAGTATTAAGAAACATTTTACAGTTGGAAATATAAAAAAGGGAATCCTTATTTTAATCATTAAAAGATTGCACTTGTAAATAAAATTTAGTAGCTATCAAGGACATAATCTCCATACGATTAATAATTATATTTGTCTCTGTATGACATGTAATAGTAAATCTAGCGTTAAATGTCCACAAAAACTACATGTTAATTATAATAATAAACGTCTTTTTAAAAAACAATAGGAAGTCATTGAATAAAATGAAGACAAAGTAGAAAAGGAAAAAATATTTAACAAGTTAATCATATGCAATAAGTTCATTAATATCATGTATGGCATTTTAAATAAAAATTAAAATAAAAAAATAATTTTTTTTTTAAATTAAAAGCAATAAGTTTTGTTTTTACTAATTTTTCATTTTTGTAATTGAAGCATTAGTTCTCGATTTATAATTTCTGTTATTTTAACTAATTTTGTTTTATATTAGTCAAGTTATTTTCATTACTTATTTCTTTTAAACTTTCTTTTAATTATTTTGCATTCCTTTGGAGATAGGTTGCTATCCTTTCGCAACGAAATGTTTTATTAAATCTGGCTGCATTTAATTTTGAAGATAAATTGTAATTAACATTTAAGTTGTAAATTTTATTATTTTTTTGCTTTATGTAATTATGTTTTATAATTAATTTAATAAATTAGTTATTGTTTGCCAATTTTGTTTTTCTTTTGATAGATTTTGCTTTTTCCCATAGACATTAAATAAAATTACATCATACCTACGTTTGTAATTAAACTCACTTTTGCTTCTACTCAATGTCATCTTCATCCAATGTTATTCTTTTAAAAGGTTAACTTTAATTTAATTTTTTTTGTGGTTTTTTCTTTAATAAATCATCTTTTTACTTATGTCTTGAATCATCAGCCTCCTGGTTTACTTTTTTTCATTTTATCTAGATGTTAGTTTGTTTTTATGTTTAGGTTTGTTGTTATGAAAGAAATTGAATTTAATTGCCATTGGGTAGGGGTATCACCACCTGCACATACGATTGTGGAAAATAGCCAGTGCGGCCGTTGAGTGAGCCCTCAAACCAGTTGTCGTCGACACGATTGAGCAGAGTAATAATTTCATTTTCTTTAAAGCCCAATTCGCCGGGGTTTTGCGGCTCGAAATCGTACAAAGCCTGGCAATAGGGCGTCATCTGCTGTCGTGACGGTGTTGTTGCCATCGATTTAGCAGGCGAACGCATGGGCGACGGCAGCGGAGACGCACCAGTGGCCCGGTGATGGGATGGTGTGCCCGAGCTCTCCGTGTCATTGCCCATAGCGTCCAAGTTCAAATCGAGTAGGGATTTGGGCACAAACTCCGGCTTAGGACGCGACTCGGCTTCTTCCCGCTTTTGAGCCAACGTCTCCTGAAGGCCGCGCAAAACATCTGCGCACTGCGAGTGGAATTCGTAGAGAGCTTCGGCAAAGGTGCAGAGTTGCGATACTTGCTCGGTATCATTCTCGAGCAAATTGAACATACCCATTTGGGCAAGGTGCAACGATTCTTCAAACTTTTCCTCAGCCCCACGTATTTCATCATCCTTTGCCTTCTGGCGACGTTTGCAGTCAAAGTCGAGTCGTCGTCCTTGCAACTTCTTACGATGGTGCATAACCTCCTTGAGATCCTTTGTCTGCAGGTGGTGCAGTGGCTCCAAAAAGTTTTGCTTAATATTGTCATCCAGTGAGTACTTTACATCGGCCATCTGACGCAGAGCTTCACCAAACTCAACTAGCGCCTGCGCAAAAACGCTATTGTCTTCACCCAACTTTTTGCCATAAGTCAACATACAATCGGCCAAAAGTCCTTCAGGCTGTGGATACGTATTCGACTTTGCTTGGCCAGACAACTTCGATATGCCCTTGACGGCAGCCATTTTGGCCCTGGCCGTAGGATTTGGTTGAAGAAATTCTTTGGTCTTTATCTGTAATTCCTCTACCAGCTCAACCGTTACATCTGTCTTGCGCTCCATCTCCATGAAGTCTACATCCAGGCGGGTGCCCTCGGCACCACCCATTTTTTCCGTTACATACTGATTCGCCTTGTTAATCTGTTTCTTCAGTCCGGCAAAGGCCATTTTGGTTACACTTCTTTTAAATCAATACTTTCTTACGACTCTAGATGTTTCTGAAATATTTTATTAAAAGGCCAAACTGGACTTTATGAACATGAACTTTCTCTCTCTAATGGTAATACACACACGTAAGTTACAATAGATTAAAAAAAATAAAATAGGAAAAAAATCAATCACCTTTTATTCCAAGAGATTTTTTAATACCGATGGAAAATTGACTTATTTTTCACTTTTACTTATTATTTAATTATTGTGCAATGTATGACTGTTTACTGTAAAGGCTTTTCCTTAAATAATATCTATTTGTTTTGCGTTTATTTAAAACTTTTCAAATTTTTACACAATTTTTTTGATTCTTCTCCGTTCCTGAACACTTTTTTCTCTCTCGTTTTTATCGTCTATGGCAAATCGATAATTTTCTGCTACTAGTGCTTCTTCTTCTTACTATGAAATTTTCTACAATGATTTTTGTTGTTGCTTTTCTGTTATTCATTCTACAATTTCTGCACAAACGCAATAAGAGAAGTTGCCAGACTGCGATATTTTATAAATGTCAAGTTGAAGGCTATAGTGGATGAGAATGTGGGGGTGTTTTCTTATGCTCTTTATATTTTTAGTTCCTTTCATGATTTCAATATTATATGTTTACTTGTAAATATATCCATTCATAATAAATACTATTTTGACTCATAAAATGTTCGGAAAGGGCAACACTTAACAAAATCATTCAGCTTTTAGAAAAATCAATAATATTTAGAAAGTTTTGAATTGAAATTTTGCAA
This sequence comes from Sarcophaga carnaria, assembly GCA_958299815.1. Lineage (NCBI taxonomy): Eukaryota > Metazoa > Arthropoda > Insecta > Diptera > Sarcophagidae > Sarcophaga > Sarcophaga carnaria. The sequence continues at coordinate 30,454,767 of OY283150.1, forward strand.
AATATTTTTAAACTTAACGTTTTTTTAGGGAAAATGTGGCAGCCCCACATTGATAAAAACAAGATACTAAACGGGTGGCTGTTTTTGAAAAATGTGATGCCAGATTAAGAGTTTAAGAGGCAAAAGTTGCATGGCCACATATCAGATAGTGGATCAAACTGAACTTCGATATGAGTTTCAAGAATATCAAACTACTCTTGATTTTCACCATCTGAGTTGCACAAATCATATGTTCTCTTCTTATTCACAACAGACAATGAAATTTAAAGTTATAATTTTGATGTGTTGCTGTGCTAAGTGAAATAAATATTTCCAACACATACGTAAATTTGATCGGTTAAATTTGATGCGTCGCCATGCAACTGATTTTTTATATTTAAACAACAAGTCTTGCAAATAATTGAAAAGATGTCCGCTGTAAAAAGTTCTAATAGATTATCATAGATTCAAGTAATATTTTTAAATATATACACAATGAACAACTAGGTCATCAATGTGTGAGGAAGCAACTGGGTAAGAGTAAAGAAGTGTTTCTTTAGGAGAACCTTGTGCCACTAGCAGAACACTTGAGGAATTGTTAAAATTATACGAAAAGTACTGGCTGGTGGCTAGAAATATTTTTGGAATCTATGCATAGGTTTTGTCAGGATAGACGTCGATTTAGGCGTACAAAGGGCTCCGTTACCAGGTTTAAACGACTGTATGGTCAGAGTTTGTGCATTGAACAAATTGCCTTCGGTAATATTTCCGAAGATGTGATGATGAGGTGGCAAGGTGTTATAGTTTGCTGACGGTGATGTAATTTTTACTCGAAAATGGAGACTGGAACCGCTGCGGGAATGTGTAATGCAAAAGGTGTTGCAAAACTATTCAATCCTCTGACAAGCGTTTTTAAGTTGAAGTATTTGAGAACAGTAAATCAATGAAGTTAATCTGTGAAAGGATCGTATCGGGTGATAGGGTAATTATTTATGCGCTAAGCAAACAGCTTTCTGAATACACTGACTGAATTTTATGGTCATTTATGGTCAGCTAGTGGCATTCTACAGAAAGACTCAAAATACTCATTGATTAGTATAAAACTGTGGTAAATTTCTAAACGCTGTAACGTTGCGGATAATGGTACCGTAAATAATATGTCGAGATAGGGGGACTTAACGGAGAGGTTTGTTAGATCTCGCCTGGCACATGTCATCTAATTGATCAATTATGGGATTGGACGAAAGAGTGGGCTTGCAGGAGAAATGGCATGGTGTTTAGGCTATTACGGCCCAGACCGGACTATTAAATCACAGACTTAGTCACGATTCTGCATAGGCAGCTTCTGAAGACCTTGATAAACTTCTGCCTGGTCATTGTGCTCTGAGGATGAGATATATTCATCTCTTTTTTCCGTAGAGTGTACATAGACGTCTGGTGCCTGACACTGTCGAATGCATTCAAAAACGCAAACCTCCCCATGGTTTCTATTATGACCTGAGGAAGTTAGCCGTGAATAATGTGGCAAGGATCAGAGTTTGAATCGCAGACATAATATTAAAAATTTAAACCACAAATGGAAAATATATGACAGAAACTGTAAATCAGTTTTCTAAGTATTTATAACTTTGTAAATAGGCCTAAATTCATACTTGTATATAGTTGGTATATTCATGACGTCAGCAGAAATGCGTAAAATTTGCCAGATTCATCACAATAAATATTTCTCTAAAGATTTATGAAAAAGTAAAAGAAAAACAAGATAAGAATTTATCAGCAATTTTAAGCTCAAAAGGAAACAACATCGTAAAAATTTACATTCTAGAGCAGATGTAAAAAATTATACTCATAAGTTATAATGAATCAAAACAACTCCATATACATAGCAACAAATAAGATAAGAGCTGCGAATCTTACAAATAAACAACTTAATACGTCTAATATGCAACGTAACAAATAAAAAAGCTATAAAAAGAATGCATTTGAATATCATAGTCAACAGTTAATTAACGAATTTCGAAACGAAAAACTATCCCTTAACAAAAACAAAATGAAACTCACTTTAGTGGTACTGGCAATGTGTTGTGCATTGGGCTATACACAGGTAAAATTAAAAAAAATAATAATAAAAACAAATTAATAACTGTTCTGCGTATATATTTTTGTACAGGCTCAACTTGGTTTGGGTGCAGGCTTTGGTGTAGGCCCCAAAACTGGTTTCGGTGGTTTATCACCTGGTCAATTTTTTCAAACGATAGTTTTGGAAGCAGAAGCGGGAAAACTTTTAACAAGACCTGACTTGCCGGAGGATTTGAGACAACGTGTTTTAGATACAATGGCCAATGCAGAGCAGGGTTTTAATAATTGTTCCACTGTAGGTACACTGCCATGGTTAGAAATACGTTGTGCTGCGTTACAATTGCAGAAATCTAAGAACGAATTAAAGGCAATTGAAAATGAAGCCACTGCTAGAGCTCAAGCAGCAGCAACAGCAGCTCCTGCAGAAGGTAGCGGTGCACCACCAGCAGTTCAATAAAAATTCACTACAAATCAAAATATTTAAAACAGATGTTCTTTAGAATAAAATTTTTAGGAAATTAATAAATATTCAATAACACGGCTTTTAATTGGCTAAACAAAAACTGAAAAAAATGTCTATTGCCACATTAATAATTGAACTGGAATATTTCACTGCAGGCTATCTTCTTCAAGTGTAAATGTGATATACCATAGTAAAGGACTTTTTGAAGTTCTCAGTAACCATAAACGGTTACCATTCAAGCAATACAACTAATTTGAGTCAATATGTTGAGCAATTAGCCGCAACAAATCATTTGCTTAGTGAATCCATAAATAACAAATTCAAACTTCACAATTATGAATGTAAGGTTTCAGAGTCTTTGAATGATTCTCCATTCCGTAGACTTTGTGACATTCTCGGTATCAGAAATGGGTGCTCAAAAATACATCGCACTGCAAGCACCGAAATATTTTATAGTATAATATAAAAGACAGACTTTTAAAGACTTCTACTGGACAAATAATACATTTCTCTTAACTACACATTATACCTTCGTTTCCAATGGGAACTTTACTGTATCTTTTAAATTCTAAAGTTCAAAATTAGATAAAACATCATTTTTCTTTCCTCTAATAGTACTTTTGAAGTCGCCGTAGTCTAGAAGGTAGAGCATTGGTTTAATAGACGTGTAATCAGGATTCAAACCCCAGGACAGATATCTTGAACAAAACGAAATTTTAAAATAATATTTCTTTGACGACTCTGAGAGTAAATAAAATTGAATAAAAAAATGCATAAAAAATAATAATTAATTTATAAATTCTCTGAGCCGCCATAGAGGATAATATCAACAACGAATATCCTAGATAAGGATCCAGCGACATCTTGCAAAAGAGTAGAACTAAAGAAGCAAGATAAACTTTAATAGGCGATACAGTACACTCATCAAATGCAGGAAAAAAACTACATACATAGTTGGTCATTACAACCCTTCAGTCAGGATTATGGACCTAGTTTCTCACACCACTTATGTTGTGTGTGTTAATTTTCTTTATATATATGAGTGGCGGCACCTACAGTTTTATAGCAATTTTATTTACTCTCAGAGTTTTTGCCAGAAATCTGCTGAGGAAGTCACAGAAGAAATATTTTTCATATGGATTTCTGACCTGGGGTTTGAACCGTGGCCTACGGCGACTACAGGAAAAAACTAGAACCGATTAAGATGATGGATTTTATTTGTGGTTCTTAAACAAACAAATGTGATAAAAAAATCTTAATGAAAATTAATATTTTCAACGTCATTGCATATGTAAATTAATCCAACTTTCAACTTTAATCCAACTTTTAAATAAGAGAACAATCAACTGATTCAGGATCAAATAAGACAGTCCTACGTTGTAGTAGCAAAACAACTGTCTGAGCTGTTCTAAAGAAAATGCTGACAAAAGGGAATGGTCTGCTTAAACTAGCTAAAGAAGAGAGTCTTAAATTTAAATTATGAAAGCTCAACTTCTAATCAAGCTAGTTCTTGACGTTACACTAATGTCTACAAAGTTTCTTAGATCGTTTTGAATATTACCCAAAAATCCTTGCAACACTATATTTATACTCAATATCTTTGTAAGTACCACCTGTAACTCTATCACCCTAATTTAATCCATTTCCTTTGACTTTACCCCATTCATATCATCAAAAATTTTTTTCCATAAATCCCTTTAAAACTCTATTATGGGCGGTAAATATTTCTCTTCGAAAAAAGGGTCCCCTATTTATTTGTGACATTTTTTTGAATAAATGAGTTTAAAATCTAAACAGAATAACATGCGAACTGGTAATTAAAGTCATTACAACACAAACAAATCAAGTGCATACAAAAATAGGGTGGCATTCAAATAGTTTGTAGTGCAACAACAATCAACTGAATTGTAAACTGTGAACATAATGAGCAAAGAAATTTTCACTTCTCACACTGGACTTTTAATAAATTCATTAAAAGGAAAAGAAAAAAAAAAAGAAAAACAAAATAAATAAATAGAATATTTTTACACTATTTGAAGTAAGTTGGTGTAATTGGGGCAACGACAACATTAAAAGAGTGCAAATATGTGCGTTTGAACTGTTGCAACTTCATTTATTGCAAATGTTACGTTCTGTTAGTCATTCGAGTGTTGGTTCGTTGGCTGCTTAATAATCATGAGACTCTTTCGAAATGTGCTATTTTCATTAAAAATATAAAAAAAATCAAGAAGAAATATACGAAATGCATGTTTATTTGTGTTTGTATTTGTACGTATGTATAAACGAAACGCACTTACTCATAACTACATACATTTCATATACATATGTATGTATGTACATAGAAATAAGAAAATTTTATAATTATTTTTCAGTTTCTTTTTTTGTTATTGTTTTTTTCCGTTTCCTTTTGAAAAGTGTCAAGTGTGGTAAAATGGTTTAACGCCTTCGTTCACTTTCTTTTATTTTTTTATTCTACAAATAATATTTAAAAGAAATATTTAAAGAAACTGGTAGAAAATGCAGAGTTTTTTGTTTCTCACAATTCCAAATCCAATTTCATATTCTAGGATAAAAGCTTGAAGTTGGTTCCATTGCGATACCGGTATGAGACACATAATCTAATCCTCTGTGTATACATATGTACGAGTACATGAAAGTCGATACCAGATCTATGAAGACTTCATTTAGGATAATTGGAGACAAGTTTAACATGCACTTCATCAGAAGGCTTCTTGATATTCTCCTTATCTGTTGTTATCTAGACAGAACCGTCAAACACTATATTTTGGGATATGGTTCGCTAAGAGATTAAATAATAAGAGCGAATAGAGCAATTTTGAAGGCTGTACACTTTTTTTGAGAGGACCAATCCTAAGTTATAGGGATGGATCGAAAACAAATAGTGGGACAAAAGCGGGGGTGTTCGGACACCATTGTGACATATTTGGATCCATGTGGAAGCTAGTGGTTAGTTATCAAGCAGACGCCTACGCTATTGAAATATATGCTCAATTTAAGTTATTCAGGTAGTTCAGCGGACGGGAAATAGAATTTTTCACCATCTGAACACTCTGCTCCTATAAGGTTGACTTGGGATTAGTATGCGACTCTTTGTCATAAGGGAATTCACGGCAATGAAGTGATAGATGAGCTTGTGATAAGCGCTGATAGAGCTAGAACATTTCTGTGGGAAGGGAAGTGTTTACTCGTCGATAGAAAAAAGTCGCTGTACAAATCCGTTATTAGAATATATCGAACGAATATATTCGCATATTTGCTGACACTAATGTTGCCATTAGATCTCTATAGAGCAAGGATCTCTGGAGGAGATATACATAGCTACATTCTACGGTTAACCTCATATGGCTTTCTGGACACCAAGTCATTGAAGGTTCAATAAAGCCGACGTGCTTGGCAAGATTCTTTCAATAGAAAATTCAATTGAATGCATAGATGAGGTTGTTAATCATCTACAGAGGAGCTAAGAAGTAGTCTCACACAAACTTTATTCATTTACAAAAGAAAAATGGGAAAATGAACCCATTTTCAGAGAGACCAGACAGATATGACCCGATATGGAGATACGAGATACTTTACGTTAAATATCTCTAAATTCCATCTTAGAAAGCTAAAATCAATTTTAACGGGACACTGGAATTTTGTAGGTACACATGCCAGCAGGCTTGAAATTGACCTCAGAAGAACAATTTTTGATTGATAGAACGTGTTTAGCCAAAGGTGATTTGAATAGAATGATGAAATAGGTTATATCTTCTTATAAGACTTAATAGTCCAAGTTCTGATGTTGACTTTCGTGTAGTTTTGTGTTGTTGCTTTGGCCTTCAAAGTTTTTAAGCTTAATAAAATGTGGGGATCAGTGTTGTGAAAGCTGACTTGTTTTTTCTTTAAGTAATATAAGGTTTCATGGGTTCTATGGTGATCAAGTACAATTGAATCTACTGAGTTTTAGAGTTTTTAATACCGGATTTAACCTGATCAATGAAAAATAGTAGTGAGCCTGCCCAACAATGTCGTGAACAATCTTATCAGGCATAATGTGAAAATGCTTTGACCTTTCTAATGAACTAATGTACAATAAGTGATGAAATGAAACTTCTTATAGTATTTAAGTTTGATTTAAAATTTGTAATCTATTGTATACATTTTATAAACTATTATTCATAATAATTCTTTAAATAAAGACATTTCGCTTTCTACAATTTGTGAACTGTCCAGCAGCGTGCAGGTCACCTTGAGAGGCTATCCTTGAGAGGTTTTTAACAATAGCATTTAATATATCTTAGGGTCACACCAATAGCACCAATAAACAAAACTTTTAAGAATATTTATAAAAAGTCTTAAATTCTCTTCTCCTATAACCTTAGTCAGCAATGGTGAGAGTAATTTAAGATTTTTAATTTATATGTACACCCTAGCTTTTAACGTAATGAACTGTTTAATTCATATAATTATTCAATTTGGCTGACAGTGTAAAGATTTTCTTTCTTTTTTCTGCAAATAACCATGATTAACTATTTCAAAATGATTTCGTTTGCTATTTATGTATAAAATGCAATATGGCACTCTATTGTTTTTTGGTTGAAAAGAAATATTCCCCTACTTTATTTAAATAAATGTTTATTAATTTATCAAAAAAATGCAATGAATTAAACATATTCATTAATGAATATTTTATTTTAATTATTTTATGGAAATGTTGCACTGCTTTCGTTCATTTCAATTGCATTTTAATACTTAAGTGCTTTAATAGCATTATTAACACTTCTCCAAGCGTAATAAGTAATTATAAAAAAAATTATGGCAATAATTAAGCAGAAGTTAATAATAAAAAAACAAAATAATTTACACTTTAACTACCTGTCTTAATGAATTAAAAGGCGTAATAAAAATAAATTTTTGTGCATGAAATTAAAGACCAGCTTTTGGCATCAAGAGAATGCTTCCATTCAGTTTAAATATGGAATGTTTTATTAGATTACATACATACATAATTGGTCATTACAACCCTTCAGTCAGGATTACGACCTGGTTTCTTACACCGCTTATGTTGTGTGTGTTAAACTTTATACAAGAGTGGCGGGACCTACAGTTTAAAGTCGACTCCGAACGGCATATTTTTGAGAAACTTTTCACGGCAATTTTTATTTACTCTCAGAGTTTTTGCCAGAAATCTGTTGAGAGGAAGTCGCCGAAGAAATACTTTTTGTAAATTGTTTTGGTGTCTGTCCTGGGGCTCGAACCCTGGCTTTACGTCTAATAAGCCAACACACTACCTACTAGACTACGGCTACAAGTATTAGATTACTTGTTGCTATTTATTGACAGTTCCCAGAGGTTTCTTTCATTTCCTATTGTCCCATCTTTATTGTAATAAAACTGGGAATCGAATTATTCGCCAGCCATATTATTTTCAATATTTTCAACGTAAAAAACTCGGTAATTGCTTGGTGCCAGGTTTGAACTATAATTTGAGTGCATAGGAGACATCAAATTGAGTTGCCGAAACTACACGCTATTCGTTATAGAAGAGTATGGTCTGACGTTGCTCTGAGGAAAGTTAATTCCAGTCAGAGACGATTGTCTCTTTTAGACAGTTTAATTGGAGAAAGCTGGTTAGCTGTAGAGGTTATAATATAAACATGGTCATTACAAGCCTTTAGTCAGGATTACAACCTAGCTTCTCACACCACCCATGTTGTATGTGTTAATTTTATCCATGAGTGTATAACTGTAGGTCCCAGTTTAATGACGAACGACAGATTTTTTGAGAGAGACTTTTTATGGCATTTTATTTACTCTCTGGGTTTTTGCCAGAAATCTGCTGAGAGGAAGTCGCCGAAGAAATATTTTTTCATATTTTCGTTTTGTGAGAGATATTTGACCTGGGGTTTGAACAGTGGCCTCACGTTTAATAAGCCAACACATTACCTATTGGACTACGGCGACTTCCTAGAGCTACAAATTTACTTAGGCACCCAGCCTGTTAGAAAACACGGTAGAGGTCTGTAATTAAAGTTCATAGAGTAACGATTGTTGGCAAGATTCCAGTTGTTGAGGACAATACAACAATGATGTTTACAGATAACATATACACAAAGAGTATAGGAAGTTCTATGGACAACACGACTATTTTGAACAACACTTGTTTTCAACACACTTTCCTTATCTTACAACACTTGTTCTATACGGTTTACGATACCCGTAGTACAATATAATAAAAATTTAAAACTGAAATAAAAATTATTGTTGAATGTAAAATAGCACGTCATTAAGAGTTGGGGTACTTATTTAAATAAAAATTACAACAGGGGAAATCATACATATTAAACGCGACTGATATTCTTTTTGCTTAATTATCGTTAACCTACATCCAGATATCTAATCTTAAGTAAATGAAATCTTATAAAAGATAAATTCAATGAAACCACAAAAACTATGAACAACTAAAAACTGCTCAGTTACATATAAATCAGCCAAGGAGAAGAAAACATCAGAAAAGAAAAATTTTTATTTAAATTTTAAAACAATTAAAAAATGTTGAAATTAATTATCATTACATATGTTTTAAATGTGAGACCAAATTAAAGTGAAAAAAAATTTCTTTTTAATTAAAATAATATTTTTTTAATTTAAGTTATTCGTGGCCACAACCATAAGTCAAAATGTTACCATAAATAACGCAACGGAGTTGGATGTGCAGGAAGCTTTAAAATTTTCAAATGTTGTCACCTCTGCCATTAGAGATTACATCAACGATGCTTTGCCTACGGCAGCTAAACCAGAAGGTGAACAAATTTTTCTAACGGTACAAGAAGGTCTACAATATTGTGAAAATTTAGTGAATAAACCCGATGATATTTGGCATTACAAATATTGCAGTTCAGCTCTATTACGTGATGGTATGGCTGCTTTGGCTTCGTTACAGGCCAAGTATAGGCCTTATGCATCCTCAGCTTCTAGAATTAAATTGTTTTGGTAGTAGTTTTTTTGAAAAACAATATTTTTTTGTAAAGTGATACACATTTTCAAAATTATTTTTTTGTCACAAAGTCTTTATATATAGTACATGTAGTACTTTCATAGCCGTTTAAATTTAAGAAATATAATGAATTATTGAGTGTAAATACATAATATGGAGAGACGAATAGCTTTGTAGTATGAATAAATAAACCAACAAGAATTAAAATTTTTGTTCCAACTAAACAGTGGGCCCAGGAAAAATAGAAATCGAAAAATCGCTTAACTTTAACATACAGGACGTACAACCAACCCACTTGCTAAAGTCAATACAAGAGAGCATTATTTACATAGACTTTCTTGATGAGTAGATGTAAGCACTTCGAAAATTGTTTTCTTTTATTTTCTTTAGGATTCGGTTGTATAGTGTTCGTGGACAAAGGATCTTGCTGTGTTATGCTCAAAAAATAATTTTGGGAGTGTCGGTATTTACAACATGAATCGTTTTTTAATATGTTGAGAAGTTAGCTGAAATATAAGATATCCTTGCTGGTGGTTGAGGTTATACACGGATATTTTAAAAACACTCGATGTAACTCTTCGATGCTATTTATTTAATGCACCGAGGTTAAAAATTCAATACGTATGTAGTCGACGTAGTCTAGTAGGCAGTGTATTGGCTTATTAGACGTAAGGCAAGGGTTCAAAGCGCAGGTCAGACATTTCCAACAAAACAAAATATGAAAAAATATTTCTTCGACGACTTCCTCTCAGCATTTTTTTTGGCAAAAACTCTGAGAGTAAATAAAATTGCCATGAAAAAGTTTCTCAAAAATCTGTCTTTTGGAGTGAACTTTAAACTGTAAGTCCCACCACTCATGCGTAACATTAACACACACAACGTAAGTGATGTGTGAAGCTAGGCCGTAAACTTAACTGAAAAGTTGAAATGATCAGTTATGTGTGTATCGATTCAAGAATAATATGAGGACTTCGTAATGGGGACAACTTGTCACCTAAACTTAAAACTTTGCAATCAGGGCAGTGTTAAGGCGTCTTAGAAAGAAACACTTGTGTGTTTACGAGGTAAGAAGGAGGTAAGGAGGTGTATCGCAGTGCAACAATATTGGGGGTGACGTTACAGGGATGCATTAATATAGGTTGAGGGCAGTACAATAAATCGTTTGGTGGCTGTACCTCAATACCTCTACGCACCAATTTTGTTACATTCTGTCTTTTTACTTGTATTTTTTTTTTACAAAAGTCAAACGATACACGGAAAACATCGATGTATTTTATAATATAAAATCAATGTATCTTTGCGATGGTTTATTTTAATGTCCTTGCCATTTATGCATCAAATTTAATTACGTTGGTTATTATAAAAGCTATAATTGCTTGACCGACCAAGATTAGCATGAAGAAAAATGAATATAAAAACAAATAAAATTAATACCATAAAAAATATCTCTTAAAATGATTGCATTTCAAAATAAATATTTTGAGTAGACAGAGGCAAAATTGAAATGCAAATCATACTGTAAATGTAAATGTAATCAGCGAAATGAACGTTCTATTTAAAAAAATTGGAATGATTTGTAAAATTTCCATTCCTTCTAAAATTCATATGCAAAGAGTTCAATAAAATTATTCTGGCCATCAATATGGCAACAAAAAAATACCGCAGTAAACTAAAGACCAACAACAATTTATGCAAATCAATTCGAATGACCAAAAACGTAATGATAAAATGCAATAAAAATCATGAATCATAAAAGCACTACGATTGGCAAAAGCCAATTGACCCGTATTTTACCTCTCACACACAGTACCATTACCAAATCGATCAAACCATAATACAATACGTATTTTGTATGGCGATTTATGATTTCAAATCTCAGTGGTATTATTTTTAGAAATTATTTTCTTTTTTTTTTTTTGGGCCACAACCGAAAAGCCAAACAAATGTACGACCGATAGACAGACAGGCAGATGTACTAAAAGGCCAGTAAGGCCAGTAATTGTATTCTATTGTGATTATGATGCAGTCGTATAATTTATGCTAATCGCTGCTGATTTCCTTTAAGGGTAAGGGGTTTATGGAGGCATAAACAATAAGTATTAAAAAAAAGGTTAAATATGTTGGTAAAAGTAAAAAAAAAGTATAAAAATTTCTGAAATGCCATCGAACGAAAAAATGTGAAATTTAACTTGCAAGCCATTCCAGTTGAAAGGAAAGTCTCTGCATGGATTCAGTTCGTTTGGAGTACAAATGATGAAAAATTTATGTGAAGAATTTTACTTTCATTACTAATCAAGAGAAGAGAAGAAGTCAAGCAAAAAAATTGAAGGACAGGAACGATGAAATTTTTAAATAAACAGTAGGACAGAAAACAGACAAAAAGGTTTGAAATTTAATATAATACTATGGAGAGGGTATACAGTGGACAGCAAAAGTCTTAGTACGGCAATATATTTTAGAAATTTCATGAATTTTATCCAAAAGTTTGCATAAAAATTTACACTTTATGTATTTATTTTATTAATTTATTTCTGTTTTATTATAAAACAAACAATTTTTAAATGTTTTTTCACAAAACAAGAGTAAAATAAGGAAAAGTTTCAGATGACTCCATAGGTACCCCCAACAAGAATCTATTGTATTTAGTATAATATCCCTTAAGGTCAAACACTCCACTTAACCCATTTGGAATTGAATATACAAGTTTTGTTTAGTGTTTTCTAGTGGCACAATGAGCAAGTTTTTTGGTTGAATTTTGCTTGAGGTTTAGCGATTACGTAACCACTCTTTCCAATGATCTCTTAAATACTCTCTTGAAGTCAAATAGGGACTTTGTGCAAGAGTATTAAGCCTGTGGGGACTTTTTTGTCGAAATATATTGCCGTACTAAGACTTTTGCTGTCCACTGTATGTGCCCCTACAAGAATACTTTTCCAAATTGGAAAAAGCAGCATCGATTTTAACAAACCGTAGGTGATTAAACATACCTGGTTGCCGAATTTCAAAACTGCTGTCTTTAGCAGTGAGAACTACTTGAGTTCGACAAGAGAACGGTTTGCATTCTAACAGGAATTCTAACAGGATTACTACAGAAGCTGACATCAGTTGGAGAAAACGACGCATTTTATGCGACCGTTTAAAGGTCTAGGCATAGTGGTGAACATGTCACTGTGGAAACTACCCATCCTCTCACCACTAACGGATCATGACGAGAGGAGACTTACCTCACACTGGGTTATACAATAAGCCATATGGGTCACCGAGTGAACTTGTCTGTGAATGACAAGCTACCCGTTAACCTAACCTAACCTATTAATACTATGCGTAACGGAAACAAATATGCAGTAATTAACAAATACGATTAGAGTAGAGTTTTTGGCCGTATCAATTGAACCACAACCCTCAAAGTAATATTCTACTACACGGCCTAACAGACTGACTTCGAGAGCAATTTTGTCAATATTTTTAATTCTAAGATCATGATACGCAAAAGTCGATTTTAACTCGCTTCGACAATGATAGCTATGTTTCATTGGTATAACCGATGATCATCTAAAACCATTATCCTCAGTTATCCACGTTACCGTTTATTTGTTGAAACTAATGGTTCCATTCAGCTAATAATAACTGTATAAGTCACCAAAGTCTAGTAGGTAGTGTGTTGGTTCAAGCCCCAGGTCAGACATCTCCAACAAAACGAAATATGAAAAAAATATTTCTTCAGCGACTTCCTCTCAGCAGTTTTTTGGCAAAAATTCTGTGAGTAAATAAAATTGCCATTAAAAAGTTTCTCAAAAATCTGTCGTTCGGAGTCGACTTTAAAACTGATGGTCCCGCCACTCATATATAAAATTAACACACACAACATAAGTGGTGTGAGAAGCTATGTCGTAATCTTGATGGAAAGGTTGTTATGACCATTTACGTACGTAATTGCCTTTTACTTAAACATGGGCAACTATTTCGCTGTTGCCCCACAATGCAATGTTAAATTGCAAAGATTTTCGCATATTAGATTTTCGTTGGAAACTATTCACTTAAAAATTGACTAAAATTTTATAAATAAAACCCATTGTTGGGTAGCTGAGTGTTGTAAAAGGTTCTGCTGCATATAAAAGAATTTGAAAAATTCAAAAGAACAACAAAATCATGCCGGATCAACAAAAAGTCAACTGCAGGCTGGCAGCAATTGTAGCAACACTAAAAGTCACTAACATTACAACAACAAAAAAGAAAAAGTAGCACATCTAAAAAAAAAAAATACTAAAAGAAATGAAAATATTAACGAAAAATACCATCATCATCATCATCATCATCATCATCATCGTCATCGTCATCGTCGTCATACTTGACTCAAAAGCGAAAGGCATATTGCCAATGAAAATGCCATGAGTGTGTGTATAAAGACGTCAAAACCTCGAATAGCTTTTCAACAATATTAGCCTGTATTTTCAATACCACTCAGTCCACAGCATTCCGTTCTCATACCCTAATAGCAAAATAGTTAAACAAGCATCTGGTCAGCAATAACTATCCGAACTGTTATTGAGAGAGAGTTACAAAAATACCATGAAACGGAAACTGCGTTAAAGAATACATGATGATGACATTGTATTGGTTTAGTTGCCAACTACTGATTTTATTTTTTCCATAGATTTTTTTGTTATTTTTGCTTTTTATTTCACATAGAAAATGTCGAGAGTAAAAGCATTATGAAACTCTTTAAGTTCAAGGATAATTTATCAATAAAGCTGCAATAAATGAGTGAATATTTTTTCAATTTCTTTTTAACAATTCTTGTCAAAAATAATTTTTTTGTTAACAATTTTTATTGGCTTATTCTACATCATTCACATAAAGCATAATATTTATGAAAGCAAGAAAGAGGGAAAGAAAGCAAAAAGCTAATATATGATGCCGAGGTAATTCAGAGATTGAAAATGTCAAAGCAATTATTTTCAATATTTTTTTCTTCTATTTTTCTTTTCGATAATTGGCATCAAATAGAGTTCATTGTAATATTCAATAATAAACAGAGAAAATTTATTTTTAGTGAAAGGAAATTGAAAAGAATTCAATACATTGGTCAATATAAGGTAGTCAGTCTACTTACGCCTATTTACATGATATATTTTTAAAAATAAATTCTATATCGCCATGCGGTTATTTTGAAGTGGTTTGAAGTACTTGTGTTAAATTTATCTTTAATTCTACGGTCGTCGCCGTAGTCTAGTAGGTAGTGTGTTGGCTTATTAGACGTACGCCAGGGTTCGAGCCCCAGGCCAGACATCAAAACAAAATACAAAAAGTATTTCTTCGGCGACTTCCTCTCAGCAGATTTCTGGCAAAAACTCCGAGAGTAAATAAAATTGCCATGAAAAGTTTCTCAAAAATCTGTCGTTCGGAGTCGACTTTAAACTGTAGGTCCCACCACTCATGCATAAAATTAAAACTTAGCTTGCCAAATTTACTCGGTGGCCCATATGGCCCATTGTGTTACCCAATGTGATATAAGCCCCTTTGTCATGATCCGTTAGGGGTGGGTTTGAGTCACCCTGAGCTCTGGATAAAATCGGCCATGCCTAGATCTTCAAATATTCTGTCACCCAAATGTCCGATAATGTCTGTTCTGAAGCGCAGGGCACTAGAATGAAAGGTATTGTACCGATATCATGGCAGCTTGTGCTGTAATCCTGGTGAGGCAGACCAGGCTATTTAGAGTTACGAAAAAGATTGCCATACATCCTATGTCATTAGAAGCTATGCGATGAAGAAGTTGTGCGCAATATGGATACCTAGAATGTTCAAAAGAGAACTAAGGTATCATATTAGCACTGTTTCACTGTAAATATTGTGATTATTTTTTAATCTATTAGGAGAAATATATTTAAATTTCATAATTCTAAAACAAACATCGTTCCCATTATATCATGTAGAACGGGTATAAAAAATCGGTTATCATGGTGCGATATGTTTCTCCATTGACCGTAATGGGTAAATGATGACTCCGCTCCACAAGTTGCACCAAACAGTCACTCGTAATGGGTGCATTGGCTTTTGTAAGATCACGTGTAGATTTTCTGAGTCCCAAAGACGGCAACTAAATATAATATAAAAATGTGTTTAATCTGGAAAGATAATTTTTTTTCGGCAAAATCGACATCCTCGTACAGTTTCTCGTTGCTTCAATAAATTGTAATCTTGCTCAAGCGTAAATCGATTCATTACGTTCAGTGGAGATAATGTACTGAATTTTGTGACTGAATAGAATGACACAAATAAGTATTACCAGATTCGAAATAACCGATCGTTCATTTAAAACGAAAGATTTAAACCGATAGATGGAACGCCCTATATTTGCTAATTACAAGAGCTCAGTTAAAGCATAATTTAATTATTTTTAATGAAAACTCATTTTTAATGAATTTTTTGTGTGATCAAAAAAATCATAGAAATTTGTTCATGACTAATTGATACAAATTTAAATGTTAATACAAATAAAATACAGTTATATTTATGATGAATTTAGAGTTTCTATAAAAAAATAAAATAAAACAAAAAAAAAAACAAACAGATTGGTACTGCGTACGATCATAAAAACCACATATTGAATTAAAAATAATAATAAATACCATAGCCGCACTACTAACCAACACCTACAGATTGATGAACAACGTGATGATTAAGACAAAAATTTATTTTTTAGTTGAGCCCAATACTCAAAGTAAGGCCTTTACGCATGGAGTGCTTTGTGTTGGAATACGAAAAATATGTCATACGACCCAAGAAAGAGAAAATAATTTATTTTTATTTTATTTGTTTTGGTGATCTTTTTAATAATTAATAAAAAAATTTAACAACGTATAGCATCAGAATCTCTGGTGGAATTTTTTAATTTTCATGTATTTTTCTTAAAGCGTTGTGTCAAGTAAAGAGTTTCATTTTTATATATGTATAATTTTATCAATTTTCCTGCTAGTATTTAACGAAATTTTTAATTAAAAATTGTATAAAATTTAAATTATAGAAAAACAATTTCTATAAATAATAATAAAATTGCACAAGTAATGCTCAAGTAAATGAGAACATTTTGTTGAAGTTTTTATAGTCGGCTGCTGCATGTAAATCAGAGTATAACAATATCCTCAGCAATGTTTCCTACTTTACTTGGGGGCTTTACAAGACCAGTAAATGTAAGTAAAATAATAATAAATCCTGAGCATGTCATATATTACAACACACCGACCGTTTGTCTGTATTTTAGTTTGTGTATACATATGTATATAAGTATCATTTTATATAAGGTATCTCAACCATATTTGTGTATATACTTGGAACATTGTGAAGTAACTGTTGTTGCTTATGGTTAATTATGGTTTTTGTGTTTTTAGTTTTAACATGGCCATTGGAGTGTATATATATGTATGCACATATACCTAAATAACTTAAAATTTCTATATATAACTACAATATACCTATGTGTACTTAAAAATATAAGGTGTAGTAAAAAGAAATCCATTATTTTAATACAATATAAATGGCTTCCTTTAATCATAGCTAGAATAATCGCCATGAGCAAAGAGAAGCGATAATCAACTGATGCTAGAATGCAGTAAGAAATTGTACGGTGGATCCATAAAAGCATTACTTGTATACTCTCGAAGCTCCAAGCTAGCCAGTGGCAATATTTAACGTTGTCTTAATGCAACGTAATAATTGTATTGCTTTTTCAATATTTTCTTCAATTGGCTTTCTCTTGGCACGGATTTAATTATTATACGACCACTTACTCAGGTGGTCAGTACAACACTTTAGTCAGGATTACGACCTAGATTCTCACACCACCAATGTTGTGTGTATTAATTTTATCCACGAGTGGCGAGACCTACAGTCAACTCTGAGCGACAATTTTATTTATTCTTAGAATTATTGTCAGAAGACTGCTGAGAGAAAGTCGCTGAAGAAATATTTTTTCATATTTCGTTTTATACGAGATATCTGAGCTGGGGTTTAAACCGTGGCCTCGCGTCTAATAAGCCAACATACTACCTACTAGACTGTGTAGTCCCTGCGCTGAACATCTTTTCGTAGATTGGTAGAATTCGGCTTACCTCTGGCGTCACAACGAGCAGCTATGCGTGCTCAAGTGTTGTTTGGTAATCAAAGCTACTACTTCGATTTACGTACCTACATATTCCTTTTCATTCCCTTAAGTACCATAAAGCCGTCTCAGAAAGCATATTATTTTCTTGCTTTTGTTTAGTTTCATTAATCAAGTTTTTCTAGTTCAACAAGTGTTTGGCCTAGTACAATACGCCCTGGAAGTATAACAGGTCCAGCTGTCGTTACCTATAAATTAAGCCCTTTATGGGCATATTCGTATGGGGTTTAGTAGTGAGACAACTCACAGACAATCTACAATCTTCTTCTATAATCTATTTTCTCTTTCTTAAAGGACATGATAAGCTTTTAATTAATACTGAGTCTTGTTGCTATAACTTGGGATCAAGGTTATGAAAACCCTTTTTTTGGAAAAATAATTTCTATTTACAACACCCTATAGTGCATGTAAGACAGACAGACAGACAGAAATATGAACAATGTGGTTTAATTCCTTGAAGTTGTTGTAAAAACATTTTGAGAACAGTTGAAGCCTTAGATTTTATGTATGCGTATGTCATACCCTTTTATATCATAGACGAGTATAAATATGATGGATATTTTAAGCCTTCCATTACTTCTTTATACCATACATTGTTTAAAGTAAAATAATGTTGTAAAATTGTTGTTGTAAGTTTAATAACAGAATAAAAAAAAGCCAAGACAGGAAATAATTATTTGAATCCCCTTATTTTGTTTGTATCTTAATATTCTCTTGTTAGATTTTTGTTTTATTTATGAATGGACAATATAAGATATTGTTCGTATAGGGTGGGCCATTAGAAAGTTTAAATTTAAAAACGCAATAAAACAAAACGGTTTGAAATTTTGTAAAAATTTATTATTTTGGTGTGAAGTACAATTATTCCGATTAGAAATGGAATATTATTTCATTCATATGGCTGCCGTGGCTTTGCTCACAGTAACTAATTCGATCGCACCAAATTTTGTGCTCTTTTTCGAGTGAGTATCTTTACGGGGGCGTATCTCGGCAATGGCATTGCGAATGTGGGCCTTCAAATGCTCAATTGTCTCCGGTTTGTCGCCAAAACACTTTTCTTTAACGGCGCCCCACAGAAAATAATCCATTTCGGCTAATTAAATTACCATCAAACGTTTGATGCAATAAATTGATTGTGGCATGAGATGTATAGTAAGTTGCACCATCCTGTTGAAACCAAACATTGTTCACATCAATACCATGAAGAGCGGGTACGAAAAACCGGTTATTATAGTGCGATAGGTGGCACCATTGACCGTAATGGAGGCGCCTTCCTCATTTTCTAAGAAATATGGGCCAGTGATGGGTCCACTCTACAAACCGCACAAAACAGTCACTCGTAATGTCGACGCCTCCGTTCTATAACATTCTAAGGCGAAAAAGTGTTTTATGAGTTATGAGCTCTCAAAGTTTTCACACGACATACGACCATATGTGTATTCTAAGGAGATTTTTCCCTATAACTTCGGAACGGATCGGCGCTTCTTATCCAAATTTTGACAGTATTTAAGTTAGAGAACGTAGAATTTAAAAATGCAAGAACATTAAAAACTTTCTAAGTACACTTATTCTTAAAATCTCAGCTAAGCATATGTGCAAGTTACAAAATGTTAAAATATTTTCAAAATATGCAAATAATTTCTTAAATTTTTTTTCTCAAATATAAAAAAGCATAACAGATTATGTAAAGAAACCCTTTTTCTTGGTAAATTAATGGCATGAAAAAGATTAAAAAATGTGAAGCCAAATATACGTTGATTGTGAATACAGAGAAAATTAAATTAAGTTACAAACAGAACTTGCAAACAAAATTTTTTTTGGTCTTATTATTTATAATGAAGGAAACTGGAGAAAATGTGAATACGAAAACTTAAACATATCCGCATATGCAACGTGTATGACTTCATTATGGAGAGCAGAAAAAAAATAATTGAATTCTTTAAGTTTCCATTTTAACTTTTGCGTTTGCTTACGCTTTTAATTTGTTTTATTTTATTTTTGTTTGAACAAATTATTTCTTTTCAAACATAAACAAGATTGTGTGCAAATAGTTAAAATGCAGGTACAGGAAGTTAAGAAATAAAAATTTTTATTTCAGTATACAGTATTTATTTTAATAAAGGCATACGGTTAAATTTTATCGAGAATTTCAATGAAATTTATTGGTATGTAAAGGAAACATAGACTTCCAAAGAAAATCAATCAAGACAAAGGCATTCACAAAAAAAATTGCCTGGTTTAAGTTCGATTTGATGCTTTTATATGAGAAGTTTAATTCAAAATATGAAAATTCTGTAACATTCTGTACATATGTATCGAAAATTTTACAAGTAACGAGGCTTACAGCGGAAATTAACTTCTGAAAAGTGGTCCTGCACAATGTTAATTGTAAATCAGATCTTAACGTCAAGTTTTTTACGCAACTTAAGTTGACATTTTTTTGTCTCAGTGTTTGACAAATTCAACCATCGAGATGTATACAATTGAGCAGAGCGTCTTTAACGAAAAGAAGAAGTCTTTAACGAAAATAGGCGTTCAAAACGAAGTGAATTTCCTACACCTCATAGTTTTTTGGTCATCATAATCGACCAAATGACTCCACAACCGAGAGAATTTTGCGCAAACTCCAGTAGACTGGTTCTAAAGGAAATGTCAAAGTACTTGTTCATGCTGGCCCTGTTTGTTCTGCGGAAAATGTAGCTGTTGTTCACGATAGTATGGCACAAGAGCTGTAAATCTCAATTCGTCGTCGTAGCCAACAATTAAACACCTCAAGAACATCATTGATTCAAATTTTGAATAAACATTTGAATATACTACTTTCAAGGTTCATTTGACTAAAGAGCTAAAGCCTACTCACCATTTTATGCGTCGTCAATACGCCAAATAATTGGTTGAACAGACGGAAGTGAATGGTAACATTACAAAGAAAATCATCTTCAACGATGAGGAATGTTTTCATCTTAGTGGATACGTTAACAAGGAGCATTGCCTCATTTTTTCAAATGAGAATATATGAGTGTTTGTTGAAAAGATGTTTAGTGCGGCTTAAGGGCTGACGGCGTCATCGCGCCGTACTTCTTCGAAAATGAGGTTAGTCAAGCAGTTGCCGGTAATGGTGTTCGCTATCACCAGCTGAGATTCGAGTGCTTGCGGCTAAAAATTTATGATATGCATCTGAACTGTATGTAATATCAACAGGCGGTGACATTTGGCACACAACCAAAGCAGCAATGTTTATTTTTCATGGGAAATTCAATGGCTGTGTTATCTAGCGTGCTAGCCGCCATAAATTAAAAAAAAAATGGCAAAGGGACTCTGTGGTATGCGAGACAATCGGCATTAATGGACCATACTTTTTCAATGATGATGAAAAAGAGGTAGGGCGCCGTGTGATTCACAATTTTTTTTTATCCTAAACATTAAATTTGAAATGGATTGTCACAAGGTTTCAGAAACACACACGATTTATTATAATATGAACCTCTACTAGTTTGGAGAACAATTAATTTTACGTTTTGAAGTCACAATTATACAATTTTTGTAAGTTGCACAATCATATCTTTGTTGTTTGCAAAAAAATGTTGTTTATTCACATACCAATACATTCAGAATTGGCGCTGAATATAATTTTTTGATGCAAATTAGGGTCAGTTGCCTTGTGGTTATTGACTGAATAAATACCAACTAATTTGACAGATGAAGCTTCAACAAGATGGCCAATATCAACTGTTAAAGTTTGAAAGTCCTTTATTAAAAAATAAATATGTAATAAATATGTAAACTATTATGCTCTTAAATAATATTGATTTGTGATAAAGAATGAATTCTTAAAATTTTTTTTAAATACATTTCTTCTTAAATTAATTTCAAATTTTTTTTTTTTGCTTTATAAAGTACATTTCTTAGGAATTTTTATTAAAAAATTCACCCTCTATATGCAGAACGTAAAATCATTTCATGCATTTGCACTCATGTAAATTAAAAAAAAACTGTACATGTTCGATTTCTTATGATTTTCAAGGAAAATAAAATGTAAAATAAATATTTCATATAAATTTCCATTCCTTTTTACTTCTCCCCAAAGTTTGTTGGTTTGCTATGTAAAAATGAAGTTCTTAAAATAACGTTTTTAATTATGGTTCAGATTATGTATGTATTTCCTTTAAAATATAAGAATTATTTGTATTTGAATTGTATGTAGTTGGTGGCGTATGCTTAATATGGCACTGCATTGTTCTTAATGCTCATACGTACTGTGGTATTGAGAGAGAGGTAGTGTGCGAATCAGAATAATGTATTTTAAATACTATTTGTTTAATATTTTCCATATTTGAACAAATGTAAGTGGTTATATTGCCTTCATTTCTTATTTTTTTTAGTTTTTATTAAAATTCTTTATTCATTCATATATTTCTGTGTTTATTTGCACAGAGAGTCCAATTTTTTTTTTGTTTGGAATATTAATAATGAATTCCATTCTCTCTCGTTTTGTGTGTTCTTCAAAGTATTGTGGGTTTTTATTTTCGAAGAGAAAGAATTTCTTTACAAAAAAGAAAAAAAAAAGAAAAACAATTTATTTCAATATTTAGCAAGAATGAATTCCAATTAATATTTTGTATGTTGAAAATATGATTTTAAAATATTTGCTTTCAAAAAATCGACAAAGTAAAATACATAGAAAAACAAGAAGAGGAAGAAATTTTACTTGTATTATTTTTTTTTTTGTGTTTTCAATTAGAAACACAACGACGGTGTATTAAAATATACGAAACAGCTGTTATACAAACAATAAATTCTCTTATTAAAAAATAATCGTAAAAAATAATAACAATTTTGATACAAAAATTCCTTTATGTGCCGGCAATACACTTGAGACTCGAGGGTATGGAGGTATTGTTTAAGAATACAGATATTTGTGAAAACATAAAATCGATATTAGAAGGAAAACTAACAGAAATATTCTATGTTATGTTTATATTGCCTGACAATGCTAGTATCTATGGCTTAAAAGTCTTAAAATTACTTTGGTTTGTCCGAGGTTTGAATAAATTCAGTTAAAGTAGCAGTTAAAGTGCTTCACTGCATAGCCTACCTCCACAAAAATCGAATCATGACAACGCTCATGACAAACAATTCTTCATTATCATTAACATCCCTATATAATTACGACTTAGCTTCTCACGCCACTTATGTTGTATATGTTAATTTAATACATGAGTGGGGGGACCTAAAATTTAAAGTCAAATCTGATGACAGATTTTTGTGAAACTTTTCAAGTCATTTTAATTTACTCTCAGAGTTTTTGCCAGAAATCTGCAACGGTGCAGTCGACGAAGAAATGTTTTATCATATTTCGTTTAGTTAGAGATGTCTGAACTGCGGTTTGAACCGTGTTCTCACTTCTAATAAACCAACATACTATCTGCTAAACTAAGGCAAATTCCAATCATTAACATTAACAACAAACAACACAGAAAAGTCGGGAAATGCCACTGCTTGGGGAAGTATAGTATTTAGAAGTAAACATTCCTTTCCATACACCCAATGCAACAACCGAACATGTTTTCATAGAGGATTTTCATCTTCAAAAAGGAAAGCCAATACTTCTATTAAACGTTACTTATCTTTAAATTAAAAAAAAATAAGTGTGTGAGATATCATTGATATTTTTTATTCGTTTGAAAGACTTCTTGATGCTATTATGTGTGGAATATAAAGTCATTCAAATGTCCGTCAAGGCTTCTTTAAGTGAAGCACATCCAAAATGTCTAATTTTTCATGACTTTGCCCCATAAATTGGGCTGAATTTGATAAATGGCACGAGTTTGAAAACCGCTGTAGCTTGTGGCTTATTCGCATAAAACTGCGACATAAGAAAATATCACCAGAAAAAGTCTAACAGGGTCAAATTGCACGATCTCGATCACCATTAAAATATCCAATGCGTTACGTAGCGCTGTCCTGTTGAAATCACATGTCGTTGATATCTAAATCATCCCAGTCAGATCAAAAGAAGTTGGTATCATCGATCTATAGTGGCCGCCGTTGGCAGTGATGGTTAATGCCGTTCTCAAAGAAATATGAACCGATGACACTGTCAAACAAATATCCATACAGTGACATCTTTAGGATACATTAGACATTATTTAAATTCATGTGAATTTATATCGTTCCAAATTTGGCAATTTTGTTTGTTTACGTGTCAGTTGCCAACTGATCCAGAACTAATGCAGCAAACTCCTGTTGTTGTCTCTGGTTGGCCATTGTGATTTGAGTACACAGACTGAATAAATGACATTTAATTTGATAGATTTAGCTTCGTTAAAGTTCGGAAATCCCTGCTGGAATTTTTGAAGTTCCTTTAAAAAAGAGAGAGAAAGAGAGAGAAAGAGAGAGAAAGAGAGAGAAAGAGAGAGAAAGAGAGAGAAAGAGAGAGAAAGAGAGAGAAAGAGAGAGAAAGAGAGAGAGAAAGAGAGAGAAAGAGAGAGAAAGAGAGAGAGAGACTTTGCCCTCTCTATATATTAAGCTATTTGAATGCAAATTCCAATCTTCGTAGACAGAAATTGAGAACATAAATTGCCTGAAGTGGTAAGACAATGCGGCAATTGTTCTCTCTAAAATGTAACTGAAATAACCTATACGTTCCACTATGTATTTAAGAATGTCTTAAAGTTGAATGTAGTTTAAATCGATCTTAATGTATGAAATCTTAATTATTTTCATTTCTAACATGTATGGGGACAGGTGTTCTCTTTACAGCGACTATTAGGACTTTGCCAATATACAGTGGGTTATAGCTTAAGTCGTATGGTCGCAAAACAAAAGTTTATAGAAAGAAAACTAAGGCGGATTTCAACAAAAATGTTAGATAAGGGGAAAGAAAAGATTGCAGTTTCTTTCTCGGTATTTGTTTGAATAGATAAATTTGTTTATAAATACGAAACTTGTCTCACTCATAGATGTGGTGGAGTATAAGTGGTAAGGTAAACAAGGCCTGATGAATACTAAAAAAATGTATTCCTAGTTTATGAAATTTTAAAACTATGTCAACATTTCGTGCAGAAAGCTGCCTGTCAATTCCATAACAGTTTTCTTCAAAGATGAGTCTGAAATAAGTTGTCATTTTTTCCATACCAACGTGAATTTAATTAAAAATTTGAAGGAATAGTTTTTTTTCAAATCACAAAATTTTTATAAAAATTGTGTATTAAAACTCATCCGATATTACATAACATATGTACATACGTAATTGGTCATTACAACCCTGCAGTCAGAATTGGGACCAAGCTTCTACTGTGCTACTTTTTATACATGCCTGGCGGTACCTATAGTTTAAAGTCGACTCGGAACGATAGATTTTTGAGAATATTTTCATGGGAATTTTATTTGCTCTCAGAGGTTTTGCCAGAAATCTGCTGAGAGGAAGTCGCCAAAAAAATATTTTTTCATATTTCGTTTTGTTGGAGTTGACTGAACTGGGGTTTGAATCGTCTAATAAACCAACATATCATCTACTAGACTACGACGTCTTCTTTCGATATTATTGTTATTAATTTCTTTCCTGTAAGTATTCATTTAATTTTTTTTGAGACTGTCCGAAATTAGCTGTGAGCCACTGTACATTGTTTGCTGTCACTACTGTTTATTACTGCTCTCAATGCCTGCTTTTTCTTTTTTTGGTCTTTCTTTTCCATTATTAACTATGAACTGTAGAAGCTTTAGTTGCTTAATTCACAAAAAAGGTGGGTTCATTCAAGTGGAGCTAATTTACAATAGAGTTCAAAAAATGCATTATAAAAGCAGAAAAAAGAAAAAAACTACTAATAAAACAAGCAATAGCAACAGCAACAATAACAATAGCAGGAAAAATAACAAAAGAAACAACAGCTACAGCAACATAAGCCATTGTTTTTACAAACAATACTGAATCAGCCATTAAAAATAGAGAAAATAAAAAAATGGAAAAATACAAAATAAATTTTTAACAACAACAACAACAATAAAAGCTATAATAAAAACGCAACAGAACAAACTATTGCAACAACACTAGCAATAAAATAATAACAGTTATACTAACAGTTGATTGAAATAAAGAAAACGATGCAATCAAGTGTATTGAAGAATAGAATCACAGTAAAGAAGAAGAAGAAGGAAAAAAGGATTCTCACATTCATGTACACTCCATAACAACAAATTGCAACTTTGTTGTATATTTTAAAGGAAAGAGCAGCAAGCAAAAGCTTTAGAAACAATAACAATTTTAACAGCAAGAGCTTCACACAATGATATTTGACAACACCAATAACAACAACAAAAAAAAGAAATTTTTTTCTGCAGTGTTTTTATTTATTGTGGTGCTGTTAACAACACTTGCAATAAAAATCAATATCAGAGCCTAAAGTCGAATTGAGCATTACATGTAGTAAATAAATAAGGATCTCAAATAATAATTAAGTCACGATGAAACTGAAATTTGATACAAATATCGCATTTTTTTCGGACTACGATCAACATTCGGAATATGGTGGTCCCTACTCCTGGAGCTTTTTGTATTAAAACTATAACATGTGGTTGCAGAAAGAACGATAGAGGGAGCAGAGTTTATGTACATTATATTTACTATGCATTCGCCATAGCGATAACGCGCTTAAAGAACGAATGTTCTCTGTAACGTGTTCTAGAAGGATAGTCTACGTAAAAGCATACAATTTTCTTCGCGACATTACGTAGAAGTAGTAGTAATGGAGCAGGAAATCTTTTTCAATCGAATATAAGTTTTTCTGCAACCGTAAAAAGAAACCAAGGCTCTTGAATGCTTCTTTCGGCATTTGAGTGAATATCATTAGCATATTTTCATGCTAAGAAAATCAAGAGCAAATTCTGTCAACCATAATAACAGATGAAAGTATTAATGGCGAGCTTATGCGTGAGTAAACCATATTTGACCTCGACAACACTAGAATTATCCATATTTTCACGATCTTTTATAGAGATTGCCTGTATTTCACGTGCAACCCTCCGTATTATCCCTTTTGTCCCACAGAGCTTTATCTATATATAGTCATTAGCAATTTTCATCAGAATATAGAGTGTGTATGTAGAATCACCAATAATCGCAGTCCACTGCCGTTCATTGACAGTTTCGCTTGTTTCTTTGAAGGAAGTTTATTTCCATAAGGAAATTTAAGACTTTCGGAGTGTATGCTCGATCTGTTTATATATATTTCTCTTTATGTCCGTATGTATATCATTTTGGCTGTTGTTACAGTTTCATATCATATTCACAAACTCTATTTTATGGCTGTGAAGGCCTATTCTCCTGCCTTTTTCAAGGAGTCGCCGGTATTATAAAATAATTACAAAATTTCATTGTCAAGGGTCCTTGTTTAATGTCTCTTGCTGTGAAAAACCTC
Organism: Sarcophaga carnaria; assembly: GCA_958299815.1. Lineage (NCBI taxonomy): Eukaryota > Metazoa > Arthropoda > Insecta > Diptera > Sarcophagidae > Sarcophaga > Sarcophaga carnaria. The sequence goes on from OY283150.1 coordinate 30,481,865, forward strand.
AGTATAAAACAATCGTTTACAGTGCTGCTTTGTAACAGATTTGATTATATTTTGTGGTCGGCCTTAATTTGTTAAGTCGATCGATATCTAGATGGGATCGATTGTTTCAAATGTCCTCTATAAGTTATTTAAAGTTATACATAACGTTAAATTTTTAAACTACTCGCCTCTTATCAGGAGGCTGTTGATATAATTGAGTCAGACGAAAACAATTTTTCAGAACTCACCTTCAATAGGAACAATATTGGTATTGAAATTTTTGTTTAAAAGATTTCAACTTTCACTTGATGTTCATACAACCTTTTTTAGTTTTTATATGCCTTTAAATCCACTTCTTTGCGGCTTTAAACACAAAACTTTCTTTCCCAATTTCGTAATTTGAAGTGGAAAGATTTTTTAAGGATTGGTTTTAAAACATTTGATGTTGAAAGTTAATCAGATTTGTAAAATTCGGGTGGTATGTTGTCTAGGTTGATGTAGTTTAGTAGTATTAGTTTGGTTGGATTTTAGTCCATTTCCAGATAGTTCTTTTATACCTTCAGATTGGTTTTCCTCGTTGGTATGATGTAATGGTAATGTATATAAATCAGTATATTATTTCAGAAGACTTACAACCTAAAAGAAAAATTATCGCAGGGTATTTAAATGGAAAGAGATTGGAATGTTTTGAGTGAACCGGCCGGATCATGTTCTAGCTGTACTTGTTGTAGAAGTTTAATACAAACACAGTGTATGCCTTTTACATTCTTTATTTTTATTTTTTACATTTTTGTTCTTATTTTTGTTAGCAAAGGTCAAGTTGAGAAAGTAAAATAAAAACCAACAATACATTTTTGCTGTCGCACAAACTATATTTCTCTAATTTAATCAATGGTTGCGTTTGTAAATTTGCAATAAATTTCATTATAGGATTCAATTTTATTTCCTATAAAACTAAACAAAAAATAAAAAATAAATAGAAATGGAAAAGAAAATATTTTTTGTTTTTTATAAGTTATTTTGTTTGTTTGCATCAATGGAAATCGAAATTTTTTATTATTTATTGAGGAGTTATGTAATGTATGTAATCACTTGTGTTAAAAATGCCAACTATTTTAATAATTTAGTTAATTTAAACAGCTTAAATTGGAAAATTTATTTCAGAAGCAATCAAACTAGTGAGAGTGGTGAAGTGGCTAATTTGCATCGAAGCAAATGTAGGCAATCCACGTTAAAATACGAGAATGGTGTAAAAATGAAAATAAAAATTGGACTTCAAAATAATATCCAGGAATGAAAATTGAAAGAAAATTAATAAAAAAAGGCAAATTAAGTGAGTTTATAATTTATATAAAATACGCAACAATAATTGTTTCTTATTAATTAATATTAAGTATACGTCTATGGTTCTTTAACTTACTGCAAATTTCTAAATCAGTATGATTTCAAGTACAATTGATTGAATATTAATACTGAATTACAATTATCGTACCTTATATTGTATTATGGAAGTCGTCGTAGTCTAGTAGGTAATGTGTTGGCTTAATAAACGCAAGGCCACGGTTCAAACTCCAGGTCAGACATCAAAACTAAAATATGAAAAAATGTTTCTTCGTCGACTTCCTCTCAGCAGATTTCTGGCAAAAACTGTGAGGGTAAATAAAAAATTGCCATGAAAAGTTTCTCAAAAATCTATCGTGCAGAGTCGACTTTTAACTGTAGGTCCTGCCACTCATATATAAAATTAACACATACAACATGAGTGGTGTGAGAAGCTAAGCCGTAATTCTGACTGAAGGGTTGTAATGGCCAATTATGTATGTATATCATCCGTAAGCATTATTGTACTACGCGGTTTATTGAGATGTGGAAAAAAGTTTTAATGAATGTGTCGAATGCATTGGTGAGTTCGAGTGTTCCTCTATGATATGAAAACTGTTTATGTTATGAGTGCAGGAATATTGTGATTAAATCCGGCGTAGATTAAGCTGGTTATTGCCTTACAGATCATAGTCGGAAGTACTAAACTTCTGAATTACGACTTTTTTATATAGTTTAAACGAAATAGAGCGGAAATTTAATTTGAAATTCTCAATTAAAGTGCTGATTACCACGACGCTGATGGATGTGATGACAATAAGAATTTCCAAATGGATGTTTTATGCACAAAATGATGTTCTTAAATATGCGTTTATAATCGTTTATTTTCATTTCATTGTAATATACCAGTTTGCTTCAAAATATTTTTCAATTCGACTCCATTGGAAATGTGTTCACTTCAAAAGTTACGTAGGGGTTATATTTTTTGCCATTTATCATGACATCTTTCGAGTGAACCAAAGTAGAATGGTTTAAACCACTTCTTAATTTTCGCATCACTTTTAAAATGGCACAAAGTATAAAAATTTAATTTCTTTTTAATACTTGACATTAAGCCTACACTAACATTGTTTTTTGGTAAAAAAATATAAAAAATTTAAACCACATGTGACAACCTGTCATTTCAACCTGAAAAGCGAATTGAAAGCGAAATGGAAAAATAGTTAAATTATAAAAAACAGAAGAGACATACCACACCAAGCGCTGTGAATAGAAGAGCTCAAATGCCGCCAAACAACAGCCAACAGTACTAGTCCAGTATTTTTAATTGAAAGACACACACAAGACACTTGGCAATGCAATGAGGCATGGGGCAGGTGAATGTTGCAAAATTCAAAATGATTGCGTGCAATTTATGGGTTTTTAAATTCCATATTAAAGCAGATTTAATAGACTTTAGTTTACCTACCAGTTTTTCATTATTTGACTATTTTCTGTATGAAAAGGTTTGAACGGCACGTAACACTAATCGAATTAGTAGAACCGCAATCAAAACGATGGTGAAATAATTTGTTGCGGCTATAAAAAGGCTGCTGCTATTTAGCCATTAAGAAAAGAAGACGGTTAGTTATCACAAGCAATTAAGCGAGAGAGAGAGTTTAAGAAAAAAAGGATTGGTCTTTATCCTTAAAGGATAACTTAACTTAAATGTTTCTTATAAAAGGTTTACGCAAATAAGTTTTGAAACTTAAAGTAGTCGTGTGCAAATTTATAATTCCTTAAATTCCTCTTACAGCGGGAATTCTGGTAGGATAATGGATGGATATCTCAAATCACCTAGATTTGAGGCTCAAATGGGAAATGGTTCGGTGTTGGATAGAGTGAGCATGAGTAGTAGCACATGAATCGATTTAAAAAGTTAATTGTTGTTTATTGTAATTTATTCCAGGTTCCACCAGATATGGCCCATTTGGTTAATCCCTACTGGAGCCGCTTTCGTCCCATGGACACATCAATGAACCAAATATTGGGTGTTTTTAGTTTTGTTACAATGGTTATATCGCTTTGTGGCAATGGCGTCGTAGTTTATATATTTGGTGGCACCAAGTCTTTAAGAACACCTGCTAATTTGTTGGTACTAAATTTAGCCTTTTCCGATTTCTGTATGATGGCCTCACAGTGTCCGATTATGCTGATTAATTTCTATTTTGAAACATGGATGTTTGGTCCCTTATGGTGTGACATTTATGCTGTATGTGGTTCCATGTTTGGTTGTGTATCTATTTGGTCCATGTGTATGATTGCTTTGGATCGTTATAATGTTATTGTCAAGGGTGTATCGGGCAGGCCCATGACTGTGAAGTTGGCCATTATGAAAATTGCTAGCATATGGTCGTTTGCAACATTTTGGACATTTATGCCTTTATTGGGTTGGAGTAGGTAAGCGGAAAACAAAGAAAATTTAGTAACGTATTCAGCACTTTCAAATGCTCCACGTTAAATTGTTTTTTTTTTATAGTTACGTACCTGAAGGAAATCTTACTGCCTGTAGCATTGACTATATGACTCGTGATTGGAATCCACGTTCGTACATAATCTCTTATTCGTTATTGGTGTACTATACACCCTTATTTTTGATTTGCTATTCGTATTGGTTTATCATTGCTGCAGTGGCTGCCCATGAGAAGGCCATGCGTGAACAGGCTAAAAAAATGAACGTCAAATCCTTGAGATCCTCTGAAGATTGTGAAAAAAGTGCCGAAGCAAAACTAGCCAAAGTGGCTTTGGTTACAATATCTTTGTGGTTCTTGGCCTGGACACCCTACTTAATAATCTGCTACTTTGGTTTGTTCAAATTTGAAGGCCTAACACCCACCGCCACCATATGGGGAGCAACATTTGCCAAAACAAGTGCTGTCTATAATCCCATTGTATATGGCATAAGGTAAATATACATACTGATAACGGTAAAATTAAAAAAAAATTAAAAAAAAATTAATTTTATTACAGTCACCCAAAATATCGTATCGTTTTAAAGGAAAAATGTCCCATGTGTGTTATTGGCTCGACTGAAGAACCCAAACCGGACAATGCTGATACAAATACCACATCACAAGCTGAAACTTCAGCTTAATGATGTTGTGGACAAAAGCTTAGTATTTTCCTTTTGTTAACTTTTTCCTTTTTTTGGTTTCAGTTTTAGTTAATAGAAGAGCAATGCCAACAAAAGTGGCCAAAAAGTACAAAAAAAAAACAATTAAAAAATAAATTTTAAGCAATTATCTCAGAAAGAGATACAAAAACGAACAAAAAAAAAACAGAAAATTATTGTAAATAAAAATATTTATGGATGCATAACTGCGGATGTTTTTTTTAATCTGATTTCAGCGAAAATATGAGCATCCCCCTTGGTCAGGATTTCGACTTAGTCGTTCGACTTAATAGTTATACATGAGTGGCGAGGCCTAAAGTTTAAGGTCGAATCCTAACCACAGATTCTTGTGAAACTTTTGTATGTTTGGCCGGAAATCTGCTAAGTGGCAACCGCCGAAGAAATATTTTTTCATATTTCGTTTCCTTAGAGCAGTCTGACATAGGGTTTGAACCGTGGCCTCACATCTAATAAGTCAACACACTACCTACTAGACTACGGACACGGCTTATTTTATTAGATGCTGCTGGTTTTATTAGATCGTTTATGTGAGGTTGATGGTGCTTGGTCTGAGGTCATGTGGGAATCCTCAGCAATGCGCAAGTAGTTATCTTAGCAAGGGTGGGAGAACCCTTAAGTGAAGAGAGAGCGGTTGTTTGGCTTTTCCAAGATAAAGAGAAGCAAAAATCCATTAAAAAACATTCCCCTTAGCTGGGAAATTTCAATAAAAGAAAATCTGAATCATGCATCAGACTGTCCAGGAATAATCTGAGTTCGATAATCGGTCTTTTGACAGGGTACTATAGACATAGAGTACACTTATACAGAATCGTCTCGAGCAGGTTGTCTCGAGCCCATTATGTAGATTCTATGGCGATGAAAATGAATCATTGGAACGTATTCCTGGAACCTGTGTGGCATTAAAACATTTCCGAAAGAAATACCTGGAAGCATATTAAGTGCTAAGCAAGGATTTCTGACAACAAGCAGCATACTAAAATCTGTCGGGGTAATAGTCTTGAAGGAGACATTGCATGGATACCCTAAAAAGTTTATGGGGAGTACAATAGATCGTATGGTCCAAGCACTAAGATGCCTCTTCACGCCAATAATTTAACTAACATAGGGCCATTATTACAACTTGCCGTTAACTACAGGGTGGATTTTAACGGGCAGATAAATTGTTTTTCATTATTATGAGTACAAAATAAGATAGAAGTGAGCGTTAAGCTAAAGCGAAGATGATCCTACTGGTAACTTTTAAAGTTAAGTTTATGTTTGAACTTACCATATTATATATTATTTTCAATGTAGAAACTTAAAATAGAAACAAAATTAACTAATACAACAAAAAAATGAAGCTCGTCGTTGCCACTGAGTTTAAAAAAAACTTGTTTAATTTGAGCAGTGTTATCGGCACTGCCACATTTTTGAAAAAGTTAATTTTATTTTATCTGTAGGTTGTAATAACGAAAAGAAGTTAAAGGTGACTTTAAAGTTCACTTTAGCTAAAGTTACCTTACGCTATATGGCGTTAGAAATACGATTATTTAATAGAAGCTACTGTAAGAACGAAGAAGAAGCTTCAATATTTAAATTAATGTCTTCATATTGGTGGCTGCAATCGCTATAAGTTTTGATTTTCAACGAATGAATTCTTAAAGTAAGCACTGTTTTGATTGCCTAGAGTTAAAAATTGCAGAAATAATCAGCATAAAAAATTAAATAATTTTTTACGAGTGGTTGCTACCTGGTTTACTTATAAAAATTCGTGTAAATTAAAACATTCCAGTCATTTTGTATTTAAACTGACTTGTTAAATATGTATTGACATTCAGGAATAATTTACATACATACATAACATAATTTGCCATTACAACCCTTTTGACAGGATTACGGCCTAGCTTCTCACACCACTCATGTTGTGCGTGTTAATTTTGTACGTGAGTGGCGGAAACTACATTTTAAAGTCGACTCCGAACGACAGATTTTTGAGAAACTTTTCATGGCAATTCTATTTACTCTCAGAGTTTTTTTTTAGAAATCTGCTGATAGAACACACTACCTACTAGACTACGGATGACTCCTAGGAATAATTTACTATTTATTGGGATTGGACGACAATCATTTAAAATAACCTACTTTAGTACTGCCCATCTCCTAATTCATGGCTATACCGTCAATAACAAAGCAGATATTATTGTAAATAAAAAAAAATATTAGAAAATTAAATTCTTTTCGAATTTATCAACAAAAAATATATAAATTGGGTTTATAGTACCCGTAGCATTTATATTTCAAATGTAATTGATCCATTATTCAACAGAATCATTATGTTTTTAATTTAAATTGAATAATTTGTGGCATTTGGAAAAGCACGTACAATATGCAAATATCCAATGGACAGAAATGTAATGTAATGTTGTGGCATTTCTAAAATCAATATTTTGCCAATTTATATTTGATTTTAAAATGTTACCAAATAATGTTTTGTGGAACAAAACTTTTTAAAAAAATTTTAAAACTTGATGCTAAAATATTAAATATCAAACCAGTTCGCAAACGTCTAAATTCACACATTGTTTATAAAACAAACAAAAAATTTATTGAATGTATTAATGAAAATTTCGAATTAGTTGGATGGTAAGCCACAGTCAGTTATGTTACATACGAGATGGGTAGAAGAAGGATAAATGACTCTATTATCCTGAATTTTTTACACCATTTCGCTACTTTAAAAAACATAGCTAAAGCTCTAAGTATATTAACCGACTCTCCATACTTTTTGACAAGAGGTAGCGCTGTCTGGCCTATTTATTTTCCCTGTTAACATTATTCTATCAATGGAGATTTTTCATTTTTTCCCGGGGTTTATTTCAGATTTACTCGGGTTTGAAGTCAAGCAGATTAACCACTGCAGTAGGCCATATTAGTATCCCCAATTAGATACAAGTATTAACCTCATTGTTATAACCTTGTAGAACATAAGAGAACTAAACATTTAGAAATTACGGTGTTGATTGTCTGATATCATTGTCTGCATTCAGCAATACAGCCTACATTGTCTTTCTTTATAATGGTAGCTATAAAGATACAATAAAACCTTTAATTATAAACGAACTATTTTTTAATCACTATCACTATCTGATGAACCCATTAAAGGCTCTATTCTAACGTCGCCAAATCAACGAATGCATTCAGAAAGCTTCTGTATAGCAGACGAAAACAAAAATATAATTTCTTAAATTTCTCTTACATCAGGAATTCTGATAGGATAATGGATGGGTATTTCAAATCACCTAGATTTAAAACTCAAATGGCAAATGTTTCCGTGTTGAATAGAGTGAGCATGAGTAGTAGTACATGAATTAATTTGAAAAGTTTATTAATGCTTATTGTAAAAATGGTCCATTTGGTTGACCCCTATTGGAGCCGCTTGCGTAAAGTGGAAATGGCCATGGGACCAAATACTGCGTCTTTTTAGTTTTGTTACACTGGTTGTACCATTTTGTGGCAATGGGGTGGTAGTTTATATATTAGGTGGCACCAAGTTCTTACGAACACCAGCCAATTTGTTGGTACTAAATTTAGCCTTTTCCGACTTCTGTATGATGGCCTCACAGTCGGTGATTATGCTGATTAATTTCTATTTTGAAACATGGATGTTTTGTCCCTTATGGTGTGACATTTATGCTGTAAGTGGTACAATATTTAATTGTCCTTTCTATTTGGTTTGAGTATTTCCCAATCTATTGATAGTGCATGGTACTAACAATCCAGGATAATAAAATTAATTTTCTGACGAATTTAAATTATATTTGAAAATAGTCAAATTGGCTTTGATTGTTACTTTATTTAATGTTTATATAAATGACAAACTATAGTACATTTTCTTAAAGACACAAACTAGGTGTAAAATATATGTATGTACGTCATTGGTTGTGAACACCTACATAAGTTTTAAATTTAGTTTTTCATATTATTTTATTTAATTTATTTTTAAAAATTATTTTTTTATATATCCTTACAAAGTGACATAGTAAATTTATTGAAAATTTAAAAATAAAAGGGGAATAGAAAATAAAAATCAATTTTTCTTGTTGTAATCATTATTTTACAATTAAATTGGAAACATACGAACGAACAAAAAGTAACCACAACAACAAAACAAACTAAACACATTGAATGTTCAATAGAAATGAAGAATAAAAACACAAAAAAAAAAACAAAACAGAGCATCATTTTATTTCGGTTCATTTCTCTCTGATATTGATGATTCGAGAGAGAGAAAAAAAATAAAAAATAGAATAAATTTTGTAGAATAAAAACCTTTTCTTTTATAAAAAAAAGAAAAAGTAATAAATTGAAAAAATATTGAGTGTATATTGTTTGTTATTATAACAAGCTGTTGTTATTATTTGTTGTTTTTGTTTAAAAACATTTTTAACTGACAAGCAGACAGCAAGAACAAACACTACGATATAGCGGGGGATGCTTAAAATGTATGTGTTTTACTAACACTAAAGTATACTTAAAGGATATTCAAATATTAACAAAAAAACAAATAAATTAGGGTGTTCAGAAAAATGTTTCCATTACATACATACATACTTGATCATTGCAATTCTTCAGTTAGGATTACGACCTAGTTTCTCACACCACTTATGTTATGTGTACATGGGTGGTGAGACCTACAGTTTAAAGTCGACTCCGAACGTAAAATTCCTTCACAACCTTTTTCATGGCGATTTTATTTACACTCTCAGAGTTTTTGCCACAAATATGTTGAGAGCCAGTCGCCGAAGAAGTATTTTTTTCGTATTTCGTTTAGTTGGAGATGTCTGACATGGGGTTTGGACCGTGGCCCCACGTCTAATAAGCCAACACACTACCTAATAGACTATGGGGACGAAATTTTCCCATTAACATTGCTAAAGAACTACTCATTGAGAGTCGGAACGAGGTTGGAAATATCGAGTTTTTGATTAAGCGCTTCCTGTCTTTTAATTCGAATAAAATAAAGTAAGTGTTGGTTATCATCGAAATTTCTGATTTGTCGAAATATCTATTGATGCCATTTAGTGTGGAATATAATGTCGTTCAAATGTCCGCCACGACTTCTATGGTTGGACCTAATTCAAAGTATCCATAAATCAAGCTGAATTTGAATGGTGGCTATGGACCGCTGTGGTTTGTTGATTATTCGCATACACTTTCGACTTGAGAACACCCCATAAGAAAAAGTCTAACTCAGTCAAAACAAGCAATCTCTGAGGTCAGTGTACATCACTATGCTCTTAAGTTGGTCGTGCAGAATGTTCAATGTTGTATGAGCTGTGTGATACGTAGCCACGTCATACATGTCGTTGGTGTTCAGATCATCCAATTTAGGCTAAAGAAAGTTAGAAATAATTGACCTGTTGTGCTCGCCGTTGACAATGACGACCCAAACTCAAAATCTACACTAACCAGTGACTTTTTTGGAATGAAATGGACGCTCTGGGATGTCATGCGTATTGGTGTCTTCCCAAATTTGACAATTTAGTTTATTGATGTATCCATACAATTAGAATGGATCTCATTGCTGAAGATGACTTTTCGATGTAAATCGAGTCAGTTGCCAACTGCTTCAAAGCCCATTTACATACATACATAATTGGTCATTGCAATCCATCAGTCAGTATAATGGACTTAGTTTCTCACACCACTTACGTTGTGTGCGTTAATTTTATACATGAGTGGCGGGACCTACAGTTTAAAGTCGACTCGGAATGAAAGATTTTTTCCTGCAATTTTATTTGCTAGTCATAGCAATTTTATTTGGAAGTCACCGACGAAATATTTTTTTCATGTTTTCGTTTTAATGTCTGACTGTGGTTTGAACCGTGGCCAGGAAAAAGAGTAGAAAATAATTTGATATTCTCCTAAACACATATAGAAATATGCAAATATGTTGCACCCTAATGTTTAGCATTCATCATGATACTGAAGAAACCATGCCAAAATTCAATTAAAAATTTCAAGTCAAAATCTTTATGTAACCAACAAAAATAACTTGTGTGTGTGAAAACATGCAGTACAGCAAGGAATGAAACAATGGAGAAGAGAAAAAGGGAGAGGAAAAAAATAATTTCAATACAATACAATTGTTTACTTAATTAAAAGCAAACATTTCAAAAAATGTTCTCTTGTAAACAAGTGGTAAAAGGGAAAACACGAAAATAAAAACATGCAACAAAAACTATAGTAAATATGCCACACGATTACATTCTAGTTACTGTGCAATGTAGTACCACCACTGTAGTACGTACGCTGATGGCAATGTATATTTTTTTTTTAAAGAAAAGTTGAGGGAAATTTATCATAAGATTTAGACGAATAAGTAGAGATTTTTTTTGGATAATTGAATGAAGGACTGGAGGAGAAAAAACGAAATTAAAATAAAATAAAAAATAAATTTGGGTGCAGTATACGGTTTTTGATAAAATTAAATTGTTTATCTTCATGTAATAATTCTGGCAAAATATTTCTCTCAAAATGTGACAAGTGTAGGCTGAGTGCAAAAAGATAATATTGACACTCTTATGTCAGCCAAACAAATTTGTTTTGATGTTCAGAATAGCTTAGAAAAAAATTTTTCAAATAACATTAGATAGACGTAGTTTAACGAAGCTATAAAAATCTGGGATGGGAAAGTCGTATTAAGATTCGTCTTATGACATTGGAATTTAAAAACTCTTGAAACTGATTACAGATAATAAATGTTTGATGCTGTTATCACATCTTTGTATAAAGTCATGAAAAGATTTGTGGAAACAGTTATATTTCATCTTAACCTCAAATTTTTAGTTATGCTTACTAAACATTTGGCTTTGTTAACTATACTCAATTGGCTTCAACTTGAAGCAGAAGATTGAGCTCTTGATTCTGTAATCCAGGAAAACTGTCACCATGCTCTGTTAGACCACTTGGTTCTTTATAATTTTTTTAAAAAGAAGTTTGACTTTGAGGCTTCAACTAGAGACTTTTGTTCTCTCAACTTGTGGTTTCTGATTTACTCGAATAATCAGATTTTAATCAAGTTCCATACGAAGAATCATTCTTACATCCACGTCAGTTCATAAATGTGAAGAATTTTTCTGTGAAATTCATACCATTTAAAGGTACGTCTTACAGGGGTTGTAATACACAGAGATAGAGGATAATTTTCGGATTGTTACCCAGAATATGTATTTCTTTGATTCGACACACTATTGCCGTTCTCACAGGTCATTGTTCTATTGGAAGGCATGCCGATTGATTAGGCATTTCCTAATGCAAAGCAATTGTGTAACATTCTCCTCATGCTTCCGTGCCCGGTTTTTTCATAAAGACATTGGGGTGTTTTTCTTATCATTTCCTGTCATATTTAACTGAACTCTCCAGGATAAAAATTATCTCAAAAGTGATTTCATTTTGACTCGGCATGATTTCCTTTAGGAATTATTTTACTTCCCTTGAGTGGTGCAACTTTCAAGAAGGGTGTGTTACCGTACCTAAATATTTTACAAGACTTTTACTTGAGTTAGTAAGATGTGATAAAAAGCCACGCTTGTGATTTATGTCTTATTATGTGTGATCTGCATAAGACGCTCATTCTCCCAGTGCTTCTTTACGGCGCAGAGGCATGGACACTATTAAGCACTGATGCAGCCGCCTTGAGAATATTCAAGAGAAAAGTCCTACGTAAGATCTTCGGCTCAGTGCGAGTTGGCGATGATTTCCGCATTCGATTCAACAATGAGCTTTATGAGAATCTCAACGATGTGGGCGTTGTGCAGCGTTTTAACATCCAGCGGCTGCGCTGGCTCGGCCGTATCGCTCGAAAGGATGAAGATGCTCCGGCGAGACGGGTATTTAACAAGAGGACGATCTTGTTTGCATTGAAAGGACCAAATCGAGGAAGTCCTGTCATCGATTGGTGTAACTAACCGGCATAGGCTCGCAAAAAGCAGAGGCGTCTTTAAGGATGTGTTAAAGTAGGCCGAAATCCGATAATCGAGTTATTAATGGCCAATTAAGTAGGTAAGTAAGTATGTGGGATCTGCTTAGGAATGTAATCCATATTGAGTTTAAGCCTTTCAGCGATTTAAAATTAACGGGCTACATCATAGTGTAGCACCAGGTACACGATCCATGGAATCCTGATTCCCAAGATACCAGAACCAAAAGGTTTGATAGTAGCAATTCGTTTGAATTCTTATTATAATTTTCTTGATTTGTAAATAAAGTGTTTCTGGTTATATAGATTACTGGTCTACTGTGTTTTTAGGCAATTTTTTAATAAATTTTTTTTAAAAAATTAACTGACTTAATTGGCACTAGCACTGGGCCCTTAGAGTGAATATCCTCAGCCACCAAAATCAGAGACAGATGGTACTTCTTGAATACAAAGAAATTCGTAATCCAATACATACATTCATACATACATTCATAATTGGTCATTACAACTCTTCAGTCAGGATTACGACCGTGCTTCTCACATCACTTATATTGTGTCTTAGTTTTATACATGACTTCGAACGACAGATTTTTGAGAAACTTTCCATGGCAATTTTATTTTATTCTCAGAGTTTTTGCTAAAAATATATTGTGGTTAAGTCGCCGAATAAATATTTTATTATATTTCATTTTGTTGGAGATGTCTGACCTGGGGTTTGAACCGTGGGCTACCTACTAATCCACGGCGACTTCAAGCAAGCCACTACAATACATTTTCGCCGAGAGCGTTGGAAAACATTTTATTTTAGGACATGGCACTAGATTGACTACAAAAAACTTGATTTATAAAACAAAAACATGTCAACAAAAACATGTACCAAAACCGAAGAAGTACATGTCCAATGAAAAGTCCCCTGCTCCTTCAAAAAAAAAAAAGCGGCGAAACTAAAGTTGGTGGCAGCATTCTCGATAGCATCGTTTATTTCATTATTATATTATTTCATACTAAACTTATAATATAAATTTGTGCATCATGCATACTTTGTATGACTTCAACTTGCTTAAGTTAAGTCCTGATTCTATTTATTTGACATCCGTTTTTAAATACATACGTACTGATGCTGATTTGAAATCATATTTGACATGACACTTATAAAAATAATTACATTTCCATTGATGTAAAATTTTTAGTATCAAATGCAATTGCTCTTTCAAAATGAATTGAGTCAATATTTACACAAGAATTTCCTTAGAAAGGAAAGAAAGACTCCATGCTCCAATACCAAAGGCAGGCAATGCAATGCATCGGCAGCAGCATTAGCAGGGAACAAAATACAGAGACCAGAGATCTAACAAACCGGCAATAAAAAATAAAAAAAAAATATGAATGAAGATACAACCAAACAGGCAATTGATTGGAAAATTTTCATACGAAAAAATACTTCAAATAAAACCATCAACAATGTATGTGAACAGATATTTCAAAGAGTGTTGTTAACATATGAAATATGAAAATTTTAAAGATTTTCTATTGGATTTCAGACTTTAAGGTTCTGTCTACCACTCGGTGTTATTCTGTGGCAACATGCAAACAAACATGTTTCGGTTTTAAATCTTTGCCATACACTTGAAAACTGTGCAACTGTGCAACTTTGCTGCTGATTCCGTTTCTGTTGTATGTTCATGGCATCGTAATAGAGTTCATGGTTAAAATGTATTCTGTAGGCAAAAATACGTTGTTATAAGGAAATACGAAAGAAAGATATCCGAAAAAATATGCAAATGCAATTTTCTTGAAAGAGTTTAAATGAAATGAAATCGAATCAACTTGCCGCAGCAGTACAAATTGTGTTGCATCAACATAAAGCCCTAACCAGTGCTGTGCAGTGTAATCATTTATGGGCATGCTACTGATGGTTATTGAATATGTTTTACTACTGATAACCATCATCGTTTTTTAGTTGAGTTTTATATGGCGGGTGCTAGGTGTTTTCCTTAATTCTGTAACTCTGTTACATTTTTCCTCTACAAAATACGCAAACAAATCTCCATGGAAGAGCAACATAACGCAGGCAAGGGAGTCCTTAAATCCTAGATTGTTCCCTGTTAAAATTTTTGTACTGGCTTTCAGGACATGAGCTTGAAGTCAGGATTTAGAATTGAATTCGAGTAGATCTGATCAAATGTAACACGTTGTAGTGGTTGCCTAAAAATTCAATTAATCTACTGCGGAGTCGGAAAAGACCACATAATATTCATCGTGGTTATCTTATTTAAAAATTTAATAAAAAATTGGAAGTCGTCGTAATCTAGTAAGTAGTGTGTAAAGGACTGAAATCATCTCCAAAAATTCCCTTTGGCCTCCAGTAGGAACAATTTAAACAACTAACATCAAAAAAATGCCTGGAAAAATATGTAGAACTTTTTCACCACTTCACATACATTTTCACAGAGGCAAACATAGACACTAAAAGCTTTCATTCTAGGTCCGGCGACAGTAGATCAATCATTTGTTTGGTTAGAAAAACTGAATTAATGAAGCTGAAGAAAAGCGTAAAAAATTGGCGACGAATTCTTTTATCTGCAGAACTAAAGACGTAGTGGATTAAGTTCCCTGTGGCTGGACAATACAGGTTAATAACAGAGGAAGTAAAGTGATGCTACAATGCTTACTTACTTATTTCATTGGCCATTAACAACCCGATTAACGGATTTCGTACTGCCTTAACCCATCTTCCCAGGCTCCTCTGCTTCTTGCATCAGTTGGTCACACCAATCAATGACAGGGCTTCCATAGGGCTTGGTCGTTCCAAACGCAAACTAGATATTTCTCTTCGCCGACTTCCACAAATCCACGCATCAAATACCCGTCTCGTCAAAGCATCCTCTTCCATTCGAATGACATGGCCGATACAGCGTAGTCGCTATATGTTAAAGCGCTGCACAACGTCCACGTCGTTAAGGAGCTCATACTTCTCATTGTTGAATCAGATGCGGAAATCATCGCCAACTCGCACTTGAGCGAAAATCTTACGTAGGACTTTTCTCTCGAATATTCTCAAGGCTGCTGTATCATTGCTAAATAGTTACAATGCCTCTGCGCCCCAAAGAAGCATGGGGAGGATGAACGTCTTGTGGAGTTTTAGTTTTGTCGCACAAGAGATGTCTCTGCTACTCAATTGCCTATTGAGACCATCGTAGCACCTGTTGGCAAGACTAATACTGCACTTATTTTCCAGACTAACATCATTTTTGGCGGTAACAGCGGAACCACAATAAATAAATTCCTTGACTATAACAAAAATATAGTTATTGGGCATAATCTGGGATCCAATACGCCACATGTCCCTACTGGTAGACAACATATACTTCGTGTTGCCTTCATTTACTGCCAGACACATTTTAATAGATTCAAATTCAATAGCACTAAAGGCAGCAGGAATATGTCGCTTGGTGCGCCCTATGAGGTCAATGTCGTCAGCGTATTCAAGCAACTGGATGCTACAATGCTATAACATGGTAGACCCCGTTCAATTTCAGAACGAAAAGACAATGAAAACTTTTCGGGGCAACTAGAAATAGTATTCTGGGTATTCGCCTGAGTATAAAATCTCTTGTGAAGCTAAATCTTTATTCTAATAACACAATAGATTCTTTCAAGCGATCTATATAAGAAACAGGCAATATGATGCATGCCTCTGCTGCCTATTCGACTTGTAAGTCTTTGCAGGAAAGTTAGGATCATAACATAGCATACTATTCTATTTCTTCATTGGGAGAAAAGTGTGAAGAAATCTAAATATCTTAGATGTATACCGGGCTGCTTGATTTTCTCTAAGCAGACTTTCTTAACCATTATTCTCAGGAAAATATCACCCAAACGTGAACCAAATTATGAATTTTTTTTGTCAAATTCACTGCATGTAGGGTATTATTGTCGTACTTATGTTTTTTTTACTGTTTGCCTATACAAAATTTGCTACAGAAACGCCAAAAAGAAGAAAACAACACGAACAAGTTCCTCAGCAAAAATGTACGAGAGAATGTCGAATTCCCTACAACCTCCCCTATATAGGATTCCGTGTGTATATTTTACATTTAAAATTTAAAAGAATCCAACAGCATGCGAATGTAGATGGAAAAAAAGTTAAAAGAGAAGATGAAAACCTACTAAATTGCTAAAGAAACTGTTTTAAGCATTACTCTTGGGTATACTTATGCATATGTATGTTTAAATAAGAAAACCAAGAATAGAAAATAAGTTTTACAATCCAATTCACATTCGCATTCATATTCGCTTTCCATCGTATTCCTTCATGTATTCATATTTTCATATTTGAAAATTCAAATGCGAATGCGAATGCGAATGCTCCCAATCAGTTGATATCCATGCAGGCAGTATACCATATACATACATACATACATACATACATACACTGGAATACATTTTTACACAGCAGCTACTGTGCTTCTCTATGAAGAATGAAGACAAGTTTGTGACTAAAACTAGCTAGAGGAAGGAAAATAATTTCTGATTTTGTAATATTCATGTTGTAGCTTAACTTTAGCATGACTTTATACTCACATCTTCATAATCATCATTTTCATAGGCACTTTATTAACATTGTCATCATTTTCGTCTTCGTCTTGTTTGTATCTGGAGGGAGGTGTGTAACTCAAAAGCTAACAAGAATCTCAAGAACTATCACTTGAATTGTATGCGGGGTTAACAAGGTTAAAGCAAGGACAATGGGGCAAATAGTCAAACTGGTGGGATAAATTATTGCTTGAGCCAGTTTTATTTTTAAAAACAAATGTTTTTCAGATTATATTTGCAATAAAATTACGAAATCAATATTTTATTATTAAGGCCACACTTCGGAAGCATTTTGCTTTTTTTTTTACAACACTCTGTTCATCACTCAGTTGAGATATTTTTCAAGGATTTCATAAAATACATACGTTATCCAGTATACATAAGTTATTCATTAATTGTACATTTAACGAATTGAACGTTCTAAAGAAATATACACAGATACATACTCGTCTCTTAAGTCCAAAACAAATTTCTACTAATGTTCCTCAGGGAAGTATTTTGTCAGCAACGAGATGTCTACTGGCAACATGCTGGAGGTATGTATAATGCTATTAAAAATCTTGGAGCAAAAAAATAAGGGCCTCAGCAATATTGAATGACGAATTCAGAGGCGATGTCAATATTATTATATAATATTTCAGCGATTGCAGAACTTCTTAGGGCCCACAGAGATCAACGACATCGCTACCAAAATTACTATGCAGAAGGCGGTGTACATGGTGATTACTGCAGAAATATACCCCAAATATTTCACGAAATAACAATAACGCTCCATAGTCTAAATATTCGAAAGCTTCATGCCCTGCTGAGTTACTAATATATGGCAAAACAATTGTAGTACAGTATTTACATACGTACATACACATATAATTGGTCATTACAAGCCTTCAGTCAGGATTACAACCTAGCATCTCACATCACTTATATTGTGCCGTTAAATTTTATACATCAGTGCTGGGATCTACAGTTTAAAATTGACTCTGAACGACAGATTTTTTGGGCAACTTTTTCATGGCAATTTTTTATTTACTCTCAGAGTTTTTGCCAGAAATCTGCTGAGAGAAAGTGGCTGGGAAATATTTTTTCTTATTTTGTTCTGTTGGAGATGTCTGACCTCGTTTCTAATAAGCCAACACACTACCTACTAGACTACGGTGACTATAGCACAGTAATTACACCGATTATTATCTCCTCTCTCAAGGGGACAGTTTCGGAAGCAGGGAATATTATTACATTGCTGAATGGGTGCCCTGGTGGTCTAGTGGGTAGTGTGCTAGACTATTAGCATGAGGGTCGTGGGTTCGATTCCCACCAGAGACTCTGGTCTGTGACACTATACCGTGCATATGGTCAAGTTACTCCGATCGTATATAATTAGAATATAATTTGTAATTGTATTGAAATTAATAAATAAAATAAAATAAATAAATTCATTGTTGAATTGGCGCTGCAAAAAATTGTTGATTTTATTGGCTTATTTTTTAACCATTGCTACGGAGACAGCATGCGGAATTACGATCAGGAGTTCGATATGGTATACACTCTTTGGAGTCAGTATATTTTTAAAATCCTACAAAGTCGTAGTAAACGTAGGGGATGATTAAGATTTAAAGCCATCGAAAACTCTATCAGACGGTTAAAATTGGAAAAATTACGTATAAGTGTGATTTTGTTACAGGAACTTTCGTACTTGGCTCTCAGAGTAATTTACAGTATTTATGTCCTCGTTCGTAAAATGTACGAAGGAGCGAAATGTACGCTCTCTCCAACTCAGTTATGAACATTGCGGTATTAGAAACACAAATTCTAAATCGCCTAATAGCATACGCTACATATTCATCACGATATATGACGTTATTTGTTTACGTGCACAAAAACTCGATGGCATCCACACAAAAGTAATTCCTTTGGATGTAAATGCTAGAAAAATTAAGCTCAGAATAAATATCAGGAAGACGAAAGTGATTAGGAATTGGAATTGTTTTTTTTTAGCACGTAGTAGCATGAGGATTATCGGTATCGATAACTGTTGTATGGCAGCTAAGAATGTCAAAGTGTTTTGCTATTTTTGTTCAGCGAGTCTTGACAATTAATTAGGAATCGTGAAAAAAATAAATTCGATTGCGAATTTTTGTACTTCTATTAACAATCCGACTCTCGGATTTCGTCTGCTTCAGCACATCCTTTCAGGCGCTTCTGCTTCTTGCGGGGATTTGCCGGTTGGTCACACCAATCGATGACAGGGCTTCTTCGACTTAGTCCTTCCAACGCAAACGAGGTCGTCTTCTTTGCCGACTTCCGCAAATCTCCACATCAAATACTCGTCTCGTTATAGGGCATCCTCATCCATACGAGCAACAGGGCTGAGCAGCCTCTGGCTGATACAGCTCATTGTACTGGACCGAAGATTTTACGTAGTACTTTTCTCTTGAATACTCTCAAGGCTGCTGCATCAGTGTTTAATAGTGTCGATGCTTCTGCGTCATAAAAAAGTACGAGGAGGCTGAGCGTTTTGTAAAGTGTTGGTATAATTATTAAACCTGTCAGAAGAAAGATCTTTAAATAACCAAAGAAACTGAAGATAAAACTTGAAGCAGAAAGGAAATTACTTAAATGGAAAATAAGTTACTTACCCCCAAACTGATTACCATTGTAATGCAATTCCGGTTGTGTTTTTTGAAAAAAAAATCAATAACAAACATTTTTTAATTTTTATAAGGGTTTTAGCTCACTGTGCGTATTGTAAATTTGGGTTGACACAATCCAAGTATGTTGTGCACAAAAACTATGATAGACTTTTGCTCAACAACAATTGATATTTTGGAAATGAAAAATTAATACCAAGCACATCTAAGGAGGGGACAAACAAAAGGCGCAAAAATGAAAGTGATGATATGATACAGGCCTTAGAAATTTGTGTATTGTGATTTTCAACTTTGCTACTATTAGATAGACTGTCAATAAGTTTGCTACATGCTATATGCTACTCATTAGCAAACTTATTGTCTTTTATTGTATGAAAAAAAAAACAAAATTCTTCTGATTGTGGGTTTTGTAAATTTCAGAAAAATTATTCGATTTTGTTTTTCATCAACAATAGTTTATAAAATAAAGAAGATTTAGATGAAGGTTAGTTTTTTTGTTTTCAATAAACTACTCCCTTTATTAACATTTTCCTTTTCTATAATGATCATTGCGTCATTCACTTACTACTGCAATTTCCATGAATGTAAAGGCAAATAAAATAAATGAAATTCTATTAAAATTCTGTCAGATTTTCTTTATTTTTTGCTTTTCATCGAGAAATACCGAAAAGAAAAATATTGAAAAACTTTTTCCATTTCCAAATAAGGATTTTTCTTTTCAGTACCACCCCTTGAAAACTTCGGCTAATTGTTTGCTTCATATTTTAATAGGCGTAACAAGTGAAAAGTCATTTAAAGAATTTCTTTTTTTTACTGTCAGTCAAATTAAAAAGTTTTTTTCCACCACCCCCTCCCACTTGTGAGCGTTATAATAAATTCCCCAGAATTAAGAACAAAACTGAATACAATTGAAGAACAGAATAAAATAATGAAATGGTCTGAGCATTGCTATTCATAAACTGTGAAATAAAAACTCTTTTTGGGAGGGTTAAAGAAATTAGTTGAAGTGCTAAAGTCGTAATGAAAATAGAGGTTCTCAATATTTTAGCTTCAAACACTGCTCAGAATCATTAAATTGCTGATACTGTCGCTGCAATCACTATGTTCAAAGCTTGCGCATATCCAAACTTTTATGTACGATATGTCCTATACGTTCTTTTGATATTTTCAATGCCTTATCTACTCTTCAGTCCGGATTACGACCTAGCTTCTCATACCACTTTTGTTGTGCGTGTTAATTTTATACATGAGTGGTAGAATATACAGTTTAAAGTAGATTCCGAAAGACAGATTTTTGAGAAGCTTTTTCAAACTCTCAGAGTTTTTGCCAGAAATCTGCTGAGAGACAGCCGTCGAAGAAATATTTTTTCCATATTTCGTTTTCAGGAGAAGACTGACTTACTAGATTATGGTGACATCAGTTCTACGCCATGCCGAAATACGCTTAAATTTTGTGTCAAACAGCTGAAGCGAATAAACTATTTACCCCTGTGTTATATTCTTTAAAAATATTGAGAATCTCTGCTTAAAGACATTAAGAACTGCTAATGCTACAGAAGTAAATGAAAGGCAATTGTGAGTTTCTTTTTTTCGTTTTTTTTTCATCATAACATTCGAATTTTTCTGTATTTTTGTATGCATGTTGGAATACCGTAATGCTTTTGTTGTTTTCTTTTTTGTGTGTCAATTTCCAATATCATTTGTTTTGATTATTTACCATTGTTTTGTTTTCGTTTGCCTACCACTCCTATCAAATTTGCAAAAAATTTGCGAAAAGATGTATTTACACCACAAAACAAAAAGAGTATGATAAAAATTTTGTAACATTTTAAGAATTTAATTTATTTTTCCATGAATCATACAAAATTGGGAAAGAGAAAGCGGATATTAATAAGTCGAAAAGTAATTGAAAATATATTGAAAAAAGAAAGAAAAGAAACAAAAAGTAATTTTAACGATAACAGAAAAATATTTAAAATAAAAGTAACGAATAAGTACTGAATGGTAATATTTCTATGTGTATGTTTATGGCAGTATGTTTATTTTGGAAATAAGGAAAACATAGGTACACAGGGGTGTTCTGATGATTCCCCAGCCTGATGTGTATGGTAAATAATGAAACATACATATAAATTAAGTTTTAAGTTTCCACGTTTTTTTTTAACCATCAGAATTAACCGTTTAATTATTAATTATTTTACTTACGTCTATAAAAGGCACGCTGCCCAAAATTGCCATGAAAAGTTTCTCAAAAATCTGTCGTTCAGAGTCGACTTTATACTGTAGGTTCTACCACCCATGTAAAAAATTAGCACACACAACGTAAGTGGAGTGGGAAGCTATGTTGTAATCTTGACAAGGGTACGTATGAACGTTCTCGTCAATCCTATTTTAGTTTTAAAAACAAATAAAGAGAAATCTGTTAATATTGAAATTTATTGACTGATAATACCGCACTATAAATTTTATTATAAATTTTATTACATTACTACTTTTTTACTACTATTCAGTGATAACATTACGTTTTACTCTATTTGTATTTCTTTTAATTTCAATCTGACAACTTCTAGAACCTCTCTGTTGATTTGTTATTATTATTCTTTTCTACTTTATCGTCTGAGGCTTTTCTATGTAATTTGGTTATTGTAGTTTTATCTATGCACTGTTATTATTTGTTTTTATT
Organism: Sarcophaga carnaria; assembly: GCA_958299815.1. Classification (NCBI taxonomy): domain Eukaryota; kingdom Metazoa; phylum Arthropoda; class Insecta; order Diptera; family Sarcophagidae; genus Sarcophaga; species Sarcophaga carnaria. The sequence goes on from OY283150.1 coordinate 30,504,220, forward strand.
GTCGTTTTTCCAAGGCAAACACTCAGTAAAATGGCTGGAGTGAAGGAGGCCGAGCTTTATTTAATTATTTATAAAAATGCAAATACACGTACACATTTAATCTTTTAAGAGTTAGAAAAATAAGAAACAAGAAAATAGCACAACCACATATTGTTTTTAAATATTGTTTTATCATCATTAAACATTCGAAAGTTGCTGAAATGAAAGAAAATATAGAGCGATAAAGAATATTGACACAAACATCATCACACCCTTTAACCTGTATGATAATCTGAGAAAAATAAGGTTTTTGAACGTGTTTGAGTAACATTTAAAAAGTTTTATTGTAAGTGCATTTGAATTTGTGTTATTGAAAGATGTGCCACTTCACTGAGAAATCGTTTTTCAATAACACATCAGACACATTGGTTTTGTTTATTTTTCAAATGCTAAATTACTAAACTTACGAAATGTTTATTTACAAAATAAAAGCAACACAAATATTGAATAATACCAATTGGTAATAAAAGAAAACGTTAATAAAAAAATTTTAACAAAAATAATTTATTATCCTGTGCTGTTTATGAAACCAAAAGAAACTGATTATTTTTTATACACAAACAAATTCATTTGAAACGAAATGTAAATATAATCAATCTGAAAAGTAAATCGAAAACAAAATATTGGCTGTTGGGGTATTGTTTACAAAGGAAATACATTTAAAACACATCCTGTTTATATGCTTCATCAACTAATTGATACTGAATTCGTTTTTAGCACTTCGTTGATTGTCGTTTCATTGGTTTCACGCAATTTATTTGGTTTTTCTTGTTTTTTGAAATTTAGTTGTAGATGTTTTTGTTGTTGTTGCTTTTATTTGTATTTCATTTTTCCTGCGAGCATGCTTGTTTTACTTTTAAAAATATTTGATTTGATTCAAATAAACTTTAAAAGTTATTTTATTTTTGAATGCGCTGCAAAATACAATATTTTCGGATAATTGTAATTACTTTGAATAATTAAAAAAGTTTAACTAAAGTAAAATGCAATTATTAAAAAGATTTGTAGTAGTTTTAAAATCATTCCACGTCTGCGGTATTATACATACATACATATAAAACTGGTCATTCAGTCAAGCTTATGATCTAGCTTCTGACACCAAGTATGTTGAGAGTGTTAACGTTATACATGAGTTGAGAAATATTTTTTCATATTTGCGTTTTGATGTCTGACCTGAGGTTGGAACCGAGGCCTCACGTCTAATAGGAGTACAGCGATTTCAAATATATACATATATTTATTGACAGGATCTACTTGGCTACGTTAAAGTCACCTCTATTGGTTCCTCAATTGAACAATTTAATTCAATCATTAATTTAAATTATAGAATAATGATGATACACGTACATTGACGCACATTGACGCATATTGACGCATTCTAATGTGTTCAGTTTATAGACTCCGTAGTCTAGTAGGAAGTGTGTTGGCTTATTAGACATGCGGCTTCTGTTGAAACCCCAGGTCAGACATCTCCAACATAACGAAATATGAAAATATATTTCTTCGCCAACTTTCTCTCACCAGTCTTCTGCCAAAAGCTCTGAGAATAAATAAAATTCCAATGGACCTATTAGACTACGGGTTCAGTTCATAATATTGGATACAATTCTGTTGAATTTGTCTGTAAAACCAAAATGTCCAAATACAACAATAGTACGTACATTAACTAACCTTGAAACACATTCGGATCCCCATCGATACAGCTTTCTCAAGTGAGATAACGATCAAATTTTGTTCTCAGGAATCATTTGAATTACTATTGAAGCAGAGAATTGTTTTCATTAGTGTCCTCCACACATGGTTTGTGTATTTAATTGTACACGGTATTTTGAAGGATAATCGTCTATCAATTATTCTCATTTAGTTGTAGAAGGAAGTAGTGTTGACAACAAAGTTTAATTTTTTTTTGTTTCGAAAATACCAACAAATCAAGAAATAAAGTTTACATACGCATCGTTAGCGGTGTGAGAAGCTAGATTCTAATGCTGACTAAAGGGTTGTAATTACCCTGAATCAAGGGTGTTTCAACTTTTGAAAAAAAAAGCAGCTGAAACACGTCGATTACTCATCGAAACTTATTGCGAATATGCTTCAACGATTTTAACGCATGAAATAAAAAATTGTAATACTCAATTAAATCAATGCTACTACAAAGAGAGCTTAAATTCATAAATTTAAATGTATTTAAATAAGTTATTAAGCATTGTTTCAACAACCCCTTTATTTATATTGAAAAGTCAATACATTTACAACTTTTTCATCTTTTTTGCTGAGCTATAAACATTCGATTAATTGTTCGTACCAATATTTTGGTAACAGAAATTAAACTTTAAATATTTAATTGACTTTTAAATGATTTTTATCATTTACTTTCATGATGCTTTCATTTTTATTTTTTCAATTTCTTTTTGTACGTCCAAATACATTTCATATTCCAAATCAATTAAAAGATTACAAAAAAAAGTCTTTTCAACGCAACAAACCATTAATAAAAATAATATCCAACAAGTCCATTTAAAAAAAAGTATGGTATACAGATGGAATATGTATGTATGTACACACATATATGTACGCACCATATTGGATGTGATGCCTAGTTGTTATTAAGTGAAATGAGAGCAGTGACTTATATCCACACGTAATAACAATCATCAAACCTGACTATTTATTTTTGCAAAATCCGAATAAAAAAATTAAAAAAAGATTGAAAATTATAAAATAAATCAATCGTTTTTAAATGTACCATCAACATACATAAATACATACATACATATATAATTGTATTTCCATATATGTTTGAGTGTATTGTAAGGAGACAGTTTGTTTGCTTTGGGTGATTAAAAGTAATTTAATTTTGATGTAATTTTTATTTTGAGGCCAATACTCAGGGAATGACCCTATTCATGCAGTGTATTGGAATACAAGAAAGATAGTTAGAGGAGAAACTAACGAGGGGTAGGGTGCGCAAGATTTATTTTCGAATCATATATAATGCCATATACACAATCAGACTATCACAAATACACAGAGTCTCTGGTGGGAATCGAAACCACGGCCTCAGCTCACTAACGACTAGGGCATCGAGGCACCCAAAATCAATGGTGCCTTTTAGGTTAGCTAGCCGTTCACAGAAAAATTCACTCTATGGCCATATGGCTGATTGTATTACCCAGTGTAAGGTAAGCCCCCTTGTCAGGATCCATTCGTGTTGAGTTTGAATTACCCCGACATCTGGATGAAACCGACCAGATCCCTTAGTGGCACGTTCGCCAACATTCCCAGATTTTCAGTTTGATGAGTTGGTGCCTTTTAATGCTTGAACATTTTCCAAATATCACCGCCGTGTAAAATGATTATGACAGGGTTGATGGGTGTGTAGTCTTCTTCAAGTGCTTCTGCTTCTGCCAACTGCCTACGCGTTGTAGCAAATCTTTCACTTCCAAGACAGTCTTATGAATTCAGGTCTTTATCTGAACATTCTATATTATCTTCTGGCCTTTTTAGCAGATGGCAAAGCACATGCAGTGTCGGACTCTGGGTTGGTTTTAGAGAGAACTATGTATACCAACTTGCCACTGAAATAATGCCGTGGATCACCCTTTATAAAATGTATAAAGTCTTCCAATTGACCTCTTCATTAAGCTATGATACGGTAAAATATGTTCCTGTATTGTAATAAATTTGAGTGTTAACTGTAAACTAGTCACACTTTCTTTAAATGCCTGCAAACCTTAAATACTGTTGGCCAGTTTTAGAAGATTCGTCTTTTTTAGACAAATGTAGGTACCTGCCACACTTTGTCGAATATTCGTATTGAAAACAGATTATGAGTCTTACCTTGTAAGTGATTTTCTTCATTTACTTTTCATTTAATTTATAGACAGTTGGCTCTTATAGGTTGTCATCGTAAAAGAGAAACAAAGAGAAGCTTTTGAAAATGTTAAAAGTTTGTAAATTCATAAAGATTGTCGATTACATTTCAATTACAATTTGATTTGAATTTAATTGACCCTTCAAAGTATTGACACTTGGATAAATTTCCCAAAACGAGAGAGAGAGAGAATATGAATGCCAGGGATTTGTTTGGATGATTTAATATGATTTCCAGTGAAAACATAAATCGTACATTTAAGCACTACCACTTCACTCCATGCTTTTTGTCGATTTTTAAGGGGTTCTAAACGGGTGTGATGACAGTTTCTTTGTTGACTGTTTTCATCATTTTCAATTTGAAATTCTTGCTCTTTTTTCTTTTGGCTTCTGGTTGCCGATAACGATTTTCTGTCGTTACATTTTCGTTTGTTTTTGTTTTTTTTCTATTTGTCAACTTATTGTCTTTTGGCTGATGCTGATAATAGACAATGTTTCTATAAAAGTTTTTGGTTAAAAGCCAATTGAAATATAGTGGTAGTGGTAGTGGCAATGGTAATGGAAAAATCTTCATTCTTTTTGTTGCCATACAATATGCCATACATGTGTCTGTTCGTTTGTTTGTGTATTTGTTTGAGGGGCTAGTGTATCATCTTAATGTCATGTGACATGACACTTTAATTGTGTGTATGTGTGTATGTGTGTTCATCTGGTTGTTTTCTCCTTTTTCTGTATCTGTCGTTCACTTTGTCGTTCATATCCCCCGGGCATTTGTTTAGTTGATAGTATTCGCTTTAGAAGAGTATGTAAGCATGTGTCATGTCGTTAACATTTGTTTGTCCTTTATGAGCATTATACTTCTTTATTTTTTTGTTGCCTTAAGGATATTCGACTGTTTAGTTCTTGGTATCCTTTAACTAACAAGGGACTCTGTTGGCTAAAACTGTGGTTGAATAAGAAATTTAAATTCTTATGAAAATTAAATTTAAACAAATAATTCATGTTCAGATGATGAGACCTTAGTATGTGGTATGGTTACATCTTAACCTATAGAATGTAAAAATTGTATGTAACATCTATCTTATAGACCCACAAGCTTTATTACTTTTGTTGTAAATCGATAAATACATTGCTGTTTACATACAATTTTACTTACATATGTATATATGTTTAAATAGAAAACATGGATGCTAAGACAACTGTCTTTTTTCTATTCATTTACGGGTTAAAGCACAATTCAAACCAATTATAGATTGCCTGCAATGAGATCAAAACAAATATTTGTCAGGCGGTGAAAGGTCTAGGATATATAAGGCATGTAGGGCAAAGCAAACGAGTATTTCCAAATAATTTTAACTGGTTTGCACTCTAGTAGGTCGGCTTATCATACGCAGTTCAGATCACTGGCTCAGACTTTTCGAACAAAACGAACTAAAAAAAATATTTCTTCGACAATTTTCTTTCAGCAGATTTCTGGTAAAAACTTTAAGAGTAAATAAAAATTCCCATGAAAAGTTTATAAAAAAGCTGTCATTCGGAGTCGCCTTTAAAACTGTAGGTTCTGCCATTCATGTATAAAATTAACACACACAATATAAGAGGTGTAAGAAGCTAGGTCGTAATCCTGGCTGAAAAGTTGTAGTGACCAATTATGTACGAGTATGTATGTATGCTTATATGCTTTTATATGCTTTGTATCAATACAAAGTTTGTATGCAGTTCTACTACTGTATATAAACTATGTAGATATGCAAAGTAACCAAACAATGGATTTATAGTTGATATCCGATAACTGATTGCTTTTTGACTACGTTAAAAATACACATTGACGACGTTTTGAAATAGAATACATTGTATATATTTTGTACAGCGGCATTATGAAACACTATACTTTGTTCAAACACAAAGCAACTAACATTTTGGAAGGCAGCCTTCGTCACAATGGGTATTCCTCATGTTATGTGGGTATTCTGGATGCTAATGAATCAATTTCTTTTGCGTTGTCTGACACAATTTTTCTGTGACTATCTGTCACAATTTCTCCAGATCAAATGTTTCAATGCCTGCCGGCTTAAAACCTGTACGTAATTCCCTGGCTTTTGCATACGAACTGCCGCTTGTAAACAATTAGAAATTACAGATTGACTGGCTCCTAATGATTTCGAAAGTTCTTATTGAGTGTGAAAACAATCAATACCTACTTGCTGAATTGGATTATCTTTGTCTTCTGTTTCAGAAACATAACTTCTTATACCCACAAATCATTTCTTGCTTTCTTAAAGGGTTGGAATACATTCAAAATAAGATTGGTTGTGTGATCGATATGCTTCCGTTGGACTGTTTTTCAAATTGAGAAAGCATAGTAAATCGTCCCACCAAAATTAAAAAATTTGGAAGCAAAAGAAACCTTTTTATGTAAATGCCTAAGCGATAACAAACAAAGGATTTTTAACATCCAAAATGCCATTTGTATACTGTTTTCAAGTCTTAGTACCTTTGTGTATAAGGAGAACTCGCTAAGGATATTAAAACATATGACATTGCTTGTGGTTTAATCGAAACTAAAGACCACAATTATGATTTTGCTGTCATGCTCACTAGGTAGGATTCATTGAAAAATTTTTCTATTTAAAGAAATGAAAAAATTCGAAAATATAGGGAGATTCACAATAAGGTGATTCCCAATGAAAGTGGTGTCATACAGTGTTATAAGTGTGTTGTATTTATTATTATTTTTTCATAATATTTTATTATTTTTTTCTTTGTTACATTGTATGTAACATTATAAATTTAGGCGAAAGGAAAATTAATAAATATGACCGTCTCAACCCACTGTGTAGTGGTATTTTAAAGACCACATACATACATAAGTATGTATTTATATCAGCAGCTACATGCAAATTTGATGAACTTATTCTACTAGTCGTACATTTAAAATAAAATAGAATGATGACATTGGACAAGAAGAAGCTGTAGAAGTCAATGTTTTCGAAATGACACAATTTCATTTGGAATCAGTAACAGACATATTGTATACTCTACATATAGATATTTATGTAAAGAATGAAAAAAAAACTTATTCCCATCAGTGTATACTGTATCTGTACATATGTAAACAATTAAAAAAATTTAAATTAGTCAAATACGATTACACGGCACTTTACTTAAAAAGATTATGCAGTATATTTAGCAATGAGAAGTGGCCGTAGTCTAATAGATAGTGCGTTGGCTTATTAGAGGTGAGTTCTCGGTTCAATCTTCAGGTCAGACATCTGCAACAAAACGAAATATAAAAAAATATTTCTTTGGCGACTTCCCCTCAGCAGATTTTTGGCAAAAACTCAGAGAATAATTAAAATTGCCATGAAAATGTCTGAAAAATATGTCATTTGGAGTCGACTTTAAACTGTAGGTCCCGGCAATTATGTATACAAATTAACACACACACCTTGAGTGGTGTCAGAAGCTAGGTCGTAATCCTGACTCAAGCGTTGTAATGACCAATTATTTATGTTATGCAGTATCTTTAGCAATGTAGTCTACATGAATCCACTCTTTTTTTTTAGATTAAGTTAATGTTCAAGAAATTGCAGTTTGTTTTCTCTACTGTATTCTGTCATAAGCCTTTGAAATGCAAAAATTAAAAAAATGTTTAAAACTCTGTGTTTTTCTTAAGAGAAACGATTATATTAGAGATACTAAATCGATTGCTTTGATTGAAGCTCTTTTAGAAGTTTGTATACATTCATACGTATTGGCTATGGCTTACCCTTAGACAAGAAATCGGATTGGGTTCTGGCAGCACCCATGTTGTTTACGTTAATTTGATCAATAAGTGGCTCCACCCACAGATCTGATAAGAGTTTTTTATTGCAAATTGCAACACTAAGCTCCGCCCAAAATCTTGGTTTCCTTAGATAAAGCTGAAAACCATTTAGAAAATTTAATGACTCTAGCTTTTGATCAAATGTCAAGTAATGACAAATGTTAAGTACTTATAACAGACCAACCTAAATAAAAACGTTGAGTGTTGTATTGATTAGCGACCAGCGTTGAGGTTCAATTGATATACCTAAATAAGAGCGTCCAAGTTCTTGTAATGAAAAGTAATGCTAACTCGACGTTTTAACAAAACCTCAGCTAAAATAGCATTATGATTGAATAAAAAAAATGTAAACATGACAACTCTTCGCAGCTAACTTCACCTAAATAAAAACGTTGAGTGTTGTATTGATTAGCGACCAGCGTTGAGGTTCAATTGATATACCTAAATAAGAGCGTCCAAGTTCTTGTAATGAAAAGTAATGCTAACTCGACGTTTTAACAAAACCTCAGCTAAAATAGCATTATGATTGAATAAAAAAAATGTAAACATGACAACTCTTCGCAGCTAACTTCACTAATTAATGCGCTGTTGGCATCGAATTTTCTACTCAGAAAGCGTTGACGTCCCGGTATTTTAATTTACATATAAGTATGTATTTTGTTCATTACAACCTTTCACTCAGGATTACGACCTAGCCTCTCACACCAATTATGTTGTGTGTGTTAATTTTATACATGAATGGCGGGGACCTACAGTTTAAAGTCGACTCCAAACGACAGATTATTTGAGAAACTTTTCATGGCGATTTTATTTGCTCTCAAAGTTTTTTTTTATCAGAACACTGCTAAGAGGAAATTACCGATAAAATATTTGTTCATATTTCGTTTTGTTCGAGATGTCTGAGCCAAGGGTTGGAAATGCGGCCTCACCACCAATAAGCCAACACACTATCTACAAGAATACGGCGGCTTTATTTCGTTATTGTTATTGAGCCAATCTTAAAATATTGTTCGAAATGCGTCAATTATCAACGTATTACGTTTAAGTGATAGTATGTGGTGTCAGAATTTCTACGAAATTCGAAATAATTTGTTTCACAAAATCTATAGGATTGACGGCCGGGAAATTTTTTAGAAGGATATTTCCAATAAACCAGAAAAAAAATGTTCTTGGAATACTGCTCTTATCATAATCAGCCAATTAAAATAATCAAATAAAATAATATCCGTAGCAGTTGTTTGCAATCAATTGTATATTTAAGCAGTGAATCAATTGAGAGCACATTGGATTTCAATTAATATTTCAATATTTACCGTCTTTTATTACCAGCGACAGTAGCTGTATATGCGAATGTATGTTTAGATCTCTTATTTATTTTGCAGTTGTGTGTTCGGGTTGGTTTGTTGTTTCTCAAATTAATTAAAATTTATGTGTGCAGTTGTGTATAAGCTTCTGTGGATGTCATCGAAAGTAAGCTGATGATGCATCACATTTGTTATGGGGATACATTGTATGACAATGCAATGCCTCGCAATTGTAGTGATAAAAAGTTGGTCAATGAGAAAATATTTCTAATAGAGAGAGAGAGAGAGCACCATTAAAATGTTAATAAATCGTTAACTACTAATGACAACAATAAACAAATGAGTATAACAGTTATATAGATCGGGTATCGAACATTGCAAGAGCAAGAGCAAGAGAAAATAAAAATTTTAAATGAGAAGAGCAAGTGCCAAAATTAATCTGCATTAAAAATGTTGCATGACAATTAACAGCAGCTATAACGTTTGAAGTAGCAACAAAATTAAAACTTATCAACAGCAAACACTTATTTTCATTATGTTTATGTATTGCTGTACTATGTGTGAGTATATGTACTATGTAGTATATGTATGTAGTATATGTCATACAGTGACACAGGAAAAGGCACAAACTTTTTAATTCTCATGATGTAAAGAAATAGGAAAACATGTGAAACAATTTAGAATGAAAAATAAAATTAAAAAGAAGATTGTCAAGAGGTTGCAGAGATATTACAGATCTGGTAGATATAATAAATCGTGTATGAGTATAGAATTTATCGTAAATATTTGCAGCAGGAAACATAAACGGACACAAAGAAAACAGTCAAACCTAAATAGCTTACACTGGACTGTAATGGGACTAACCATCGGACTAAATCTGAATAAAATTTTTTAAAGCTCTTGACGTATTACTAAACTTTGAATCTCTTAAAGAATGTTAATTCAAAAGATTCGGTAAAAATTACATAGCTTTGGAAAATAGTGCCACCTTTACGATGAAGTGTAAATAGCATAAGAGGTGGTCTGGTGTAATGTGCGAAAGCGGAATAGCTTCGGTTTGAACATCGGGTTGACAAATAAATATGAATTTTTTAGTTAAGAAGGTACAATTTCCTAAAAATAAATTGCCAAAGAGGAATTTCGAGGCCAAATAGCATCAACAACGAAAATCAAAACAGGATTAAGCTACGCTATCTCTTCGATAACAGAAAACACTTATCACTGCATTTCAAATTGGTAGGTTTATTGCGCTGCTTACTTCGGTAAGTGCAAGATGGTGGCCTCTTCTTAGTGTCATTACCTGAATCAACGGTTCTTCTGGGGTAATGCTGTCAATAAACATGCCAATGCTGAACATCTTGATAATGTAAGGAAATCCGTTGTAATGTAAATTACAAGTGTAATATGCATCATCCTTGTGAAGGTGATTTTTGAAATAAAATTTGTTTAAATTGTTTGCCTGATAACATGTTGCAGTTGTTCCTCGGGGACTCAATATCCTGACTGAAACTTTATTCCCTTTGGCCATTTCTTTATCTTTGTGTAGACCATAATTGCATATAAAAGTCGCCGTAGTCTAGTAGGTAGGGTGTTGGCTTAATAGACGCAAAGCCAGGGTTCGAACCCCTGGCCAGACATCAAAGACAAAATACAAAAAGTATTTTTCGGTGACTTCCTCTCAGCAGATTTCTGGTAAAATCTCTGAGAGTAAATAAAATTGCCATGAAAATTTTTTTCAAAAATCTGTCGTTCGGAGCCGACTTTAAACTGTAGGTCCCACCACTCATGTATAAAATTAACACACACAACATAAGTGGTGTGAGAAACTAGGACGTTGTACAATGGGTCAATTCAACCTCCGGGTACTGTACTTGTCTCAATTGACAAGTACACGTGCTCTAACCTAACCTAACCTATAATTGCATGTGATCTTGACAGAGGATTTTACACCAGAGTGTGTAACTGGGAATTCAATTAAAATCTTAACATACATTTCTTGAACACAAAAAGATTTTTAACTGTGATTTACTCTTTTGAATTGTGTAGCAAAAGCAGATTTCTGGCAAAAACTATGAGAGTAAATAAAATTGTCATGAATAATATGAAAAAAATCTGTCATCAGGACACAACATAAGTGGTGTGAGAAGCTAGGTCGTAACTCCGTGAGTGAAGAGTTGTAATGACCAATTATGTATGTATGTATGTAACAATTTTCACGATAATTGACTTGATCGTGTATGAAAAATTTGCCATCTCCGCCATAAAGTTATGACTTTGCTAGGCACAGTAAACAGTATCACAGTCAGGATACAGTAAACATCATAAACTTGATTATTTGATATAATTTTAAAAGCCTGACAAAATTTTCTTTTAAATTAATGTGAATGTGATTGAAAGTATGAGTATAGAATTTATCGTAAATATTTGCAGCAGGAAACATAAACGGACACAAAGAAAACAGTCAAACCTAAATAGCTTACACTGGACTGTAATGGGACTAACCATCGGACTAAATCTGAATAAAATTTTTTAAAGCTCTTGACGTATTACTAAACTTTGTATCTCTTAAAGAATGTTAATTCAAAAGATTCGGTAAAAATTACATAGCTTTGGAAAATAGTGCCACCTTTACGATGAAGTGTAAATAGCATAAGAGGTGGTCTGGTGTAATGTGCGAAAGCGGAATAGCTTCGGTTTGAACATCGGGTTGACAAATAAATATGAATTTTTTAGTTAAGAAGGTACAATTTCCTAAAAATAAATTGCCAAAGAGGAATTTCGAGGCCAAATAGCATCAACAACGAAAATCAAAACAGGATTAAGCTACGCTATCTCTTCGATAACAGAAAACACTTATCACTGCATTTCAAATTGGTAGGTTTATTGCGCTGCTTACTTCGGTAAGTGCAAGATGGTGGCCTCTTCTTAGTGTCATTACCTGAATCAACGGTTCTTCTGGGGTAATGCTGTCAATAAACATGCCAATGCTGAACATCTTGATAATGTAAGGAAATCCGTTGTAATGTAAATTACAAGTGTAATATGCATCATCCTTGTGAAGGTGATTTTTGAAATAAAATTTGTTTAAATTGTTTGCCTGATAACATGTTGCAGTTGTTCCTCGGGGACTCAATATCCTGACTGAAACTTTATTCCCTTTGGCCATTTCTTTATCTTTGTGTAGACCATAATTGCATATAAAAGTCGCCGTAGTCTAGTAGGTAGGGTGTTGGCTTAATAGACGCAAAGCCAGGGTTCGAACCCCTGGCCAGACATCAAAGACAAAATACAAAAAGTATTTTTCGGTGACTTCCTCTCAGCAGATTTCTGGTAAAATCTCTGAGAGTAAATAAAATTGCCATGAAAATTTTTTTCAAAAATCTGTCGTTCGGAGCCGACTTTAAACTGTAGGTCCCACCACTCATGTATAAAATTAACACACACAACATAAGTGGTGTGAGAAACTAGGACGTTGTACAATGGGTCAATTCAACCTCCGGGTACTGTACTTGTCTCAATTGACAAGTACACGTGCTCTAACCTAACCTAACCTATAATTGCATGTGATCTTGACAGAGGATTTTACACCAGAGTGTGTAACTGGGAATTCAATTAAAATCTTAACATACATTTCTTGAACACAAAAAGATTTTTAACTGTGATTTACTCTTTTGAATTGTGTAGCAAAAGCAGATTTCTGGCAAAAACTATGAGAGTAAATAAAATTGTCATGAATAATATGAAAAAAATCTGTCATCAGGACACAACATAAGTGGTGTGAGAAGCTAGGTCGTAACTCCGTGAGTGAAGAGTTGTAATGACCAATTATGTATGTATGTATGTAACAATTTTCACGATAATTGACTTGATCGTGTATGAAAAATTTGCCATCTCCGCCATAAAGTTATGACTTTGCTAGGCACAGTAAACAGTATCACAGTCAGGATACAGTAAACATCATAAACTTGATTATTTGATATAATTTTAAAAGCCTGACAAAATTTTCTTTTAAATTAATGTGAATGTGATTGAAAGTGATTCTCAGTACACAGATAGGTTTTATATGCACTAATATTTTAATAAATCATTAGTAATTTTACAGTTCCAATACTAAACACACTATAAATATTAAAGTCATCCTAAAATTTACAAAACAAAACATATTTTAAACATTTAGATTAGATTAGAAACTTAATATTTGTTGCCTTCGCTTTGTTTGAATTTGTTATAAATTTATTGCAATTTAAATTCATTTCTTCACTATGTTATTAAAATGGCCATAAAATGTAATAAATAATTCCATTTTTAATTATAATTTGTTGAAAACAACTTGAGAATACATTTTTGCTGTCTTGAGTAAGAGAAAAACAATAAATTGTCAATTTAAATAGAATTTAAAAACAAACAAAACAATTTTAAGTTCAAAAGCATTTCTGTTTTAAATGTACCGAAAAATGTTTTGTCTTCTATCTATGGCTGTTCCACTACATAATAGTGGAAATCACATTTAATTTAACAAAGGCTTACTTTCATCAATTAATAAATTTTTAGCGTAAAGTGCCAGGTAGTCCTGTCGCAATCAACATTTATAAAAGATCTTACATGTTGGAATCCGACTACCGACAATATAAAAGAATGACAGCACATCGTATGCTAAATATTTAATTGAATATCGCTCATACGCCTCAGAAACTTATGTGGGTATAAGTATAGCTACACATGTGTGGTGTTTTTTTGATAAATACGTACATGTATGTACAACTTTTTCAACTATTTAACAACTGTTTTCCAATAAATACGATCTAATGAATTGCGTTGAATTAGGTTTCGCCTGCTCTTGGTTTTTAGGTTTAAGATCGTATTCTGTGTCTACTGCTTTCTCTGTTCCAGTATATTTCGTCATGTAAATTGTTATTGATTTCCGTATGCCTCTGTTGAGTGTTAAGTTGGACATGGTATGGCTTCAGTATTTGTGGAGAGAGTTTTAGTGAAAGCTGACATTTTCTTTATTTCACGATTCTTATTTATAAAATAAAAATGTATGTCATATTGACATTAAAAAGCATCTTATGTGTTACCATTTCTACACAGATTCAGTCTTTTTTATGCAATTAATTATATTCACTTTTGAGGGCGAGTTACGCTTTATCCTTTCCAGGTAATAGAACAAATTGACATCTTTATTAGACAATATATCGTATATTTTCCGTATTTATAATCATACATACATACATACATACATGTTTGGTGATTACAACTCTTCAGCCAGGATTACGACCTAGTTTCTCACACCACTCAAGTTGTATGTGTAAATATTATACATGAGTGGCAGGAGCTACAATTTAAAGTCGACTTCGAACGACAGATTTCTGAGAAATATTTCTTCGTATTTATATTTACTCTCAGAGTTTTTGCCAGAAGACTGCTAAGAGCAAGTCCATGAATAAATATTATTTTTTCATTTTTCGTTTTGTTAGAGATGTGTGACCTGGGATTTGAACCGTAACCCAGCGCTGGTGTTGATGGTGATTCTGCCACTCGTTTGGTTTTTATGCCTTATTAGACAAGCAGATTTGCTTCAAATACTTTTTATAATTTTATATATACTGATTAGGTTTGCTTATTACATTTTTAGCTATTACTACGGTTCGCCGTAGTCTAGTGGGTAGTATGTTGGGTTATTAGATGTGAGGCCATGGTTCAAACGCCAGGTCAGAAATCTCAGACCAAACGAAATATGAAAAAATATTTCTTCGGCGTCTTCCTCTCAGCAGATTTGTGGCAAAAATTCTGAAAGTAAATAAAATTGTCATAAAAAAGTTTCTCCAAAATCTGCCGTTCGGAATCGACTTTAAATTAAGGGTCCTGCCACTCATGTATAAAATTAACACACACAACAATTATGTCATGCAAGTAAGAAATACTACATAACCAGATTAATTTATAAATTTTCTCATTATAACATTAACTTGACCCACATACGAACTAACCCAGTTGTTTAATTGCAAAACATAATTTACACAGTAAATGTTTAGACAGAAAACAATTTGTCAGATGACACTCTATGACAGTGACACTATGATTGTGGTATTCTCCTTTAAACAGATATTTCCCATTATTTATCAAATGGAGACAAAACATTGGTTTATCATTTAATATTCTATTGTTGTTATTATTTTTGCAGACTGTTTGTGGTGTTGTTATATTAATACGTCATGTGTTGCGATTTAACAACACTGATACAGAATTAATCGTAAATGTTTACATTATTTATAGTAAATGCAAAACGAGAGCAACAACAATGTCATCAGTGGTAAAAAGAAAGAGAGAAGAAACATACATATATCTTTCACAACTAATTTGCTGTCATCACCACAGCGAGCGGGTGTGATAGTAAAATTATTAGAATGTCTGTTGAAATGTGTGTGATTTTTATTAAGTTGAATGTGTTTGTTTTAATTCCCTTTTGTTTGCCATGCCGATTGTGTGTTTTTTGTAATGTGCAGCAACAGCAAACTCTTTAAAACATTTGCTGCAAATGCATTTGAGAATGTATTTGTTCTAAAGTTGAAATGTAATCGATAACGACAGTATGTGACAGTTTTAATGTAATCGTTACATTGTAAGAGTTGCTGCAGTGATTATAAAGAATGTCATTTGTAGGATTATTCTTTAAATTTTATTCACTACTTTTACTACATTTTTTTGTATCATTCCTTTACGGTCTGTTTTACTTTCTACAACTGAATTATTATTTACACACTTAATCATAATCCCTTGCCTTCTGTTAGCTCTCAGGCACCTGTTGATTTATGATATTGCACATGACAAGATACATTGATAATTGCTTCTGGGCGTTATGCAATTGACGTAATACCCTAAGCCATTATATAACAGAAGATTTAATTGATATGCGCCTGCTCATCTGCAGGAAAATTATGAATATTAAGGAATGTTGCTCTCTCATAAAAGCGTATTAAGAAAGAAAATTAAAAAAGAAAATTAATCGTTTCGCTAACAAAAATTTATTTGGTTTTAGCTCTGTTTCTAACACTGCTATTCCTTGAAAAAGCTACCAGACTCCGGCGACAGACACTAAAAATAAATCACATGACAGATCAATCAGATCAATCAATTACAACTGAATAGTTATCGGCGGAATGTGCGGATGTTAGGCTAGGTTAGGTTAGATTTACGTTACTTAAATATTGCTTATTTGGAGATGAAAAAGTCGTGCGAAAGATGGTGCCTCGTAAATGTGTTTCAATAATGAACACACTCTACACGGATCAAAAGATGATCTTTTGTACGAAACCTACTACATTAATGTGGTGAAGCCTCTATATGAGGATTTTTCTTCAAATGATACTTAGGCTGCAATGATTCACAAAATAAACTAAGTCAGTTATCTCAATAGCTGCTGTTAGGAAAGATAAACCATTTGGCCTACCGCTGAGGGCATATTTATGTCAATAAAGAGAAAATTCGTTCTTCTCTCGGTTTTCTTCATTTCCTTTCATATTTTGTTCGTTTCAAAATATTTTACGCCTTCATATTACCGGCAGAGAGTTTATGTCGATGAAACCGTCACCTACCACTTTCGAGATGCACTTGAAAATATGTAGATGAGGTACGTGCGTACGTACGTAATTGGTCATTACAACCCTTCAGTCAGGATTTCTGTATCTAGTTTCTCACACCACTTATGTTGTGTCCGTTAATTTTATACTTGAGTCGGCGGGATCTACACACAGTTTTTTGAGAAACTCTTCATGATAATTTTATTTACTCTCAGAGTTTTTGCCAGAAATCTTCTGAGAGGCAGTCGCCGAAGAAATATTATTTATTTCATATTTCTGTTTTGATGTCTGACCTGAGATTTGAAGCCTTAAGTCTAATAAAGTCGACACACTACCTACTAGACTACGGTGACTAAAGATGTAGATGAGTTCCTCACATATATTTTATTCGCTTGAATTTTTGCCTGGAAATTTGTCTGGTAGACGTTCTTTTCAATCGATATACTCGAATGTGTAGCCAATTGCTTGCGTCGATTTGTAACCAAGTCTGATATCTGTGATAAATAAACTGTTAAAGCGGTAGGCTAGATGTTCAAAATTTCATAAAAACGGCGAAGATAATTACATCAATAGGAAGCGAGGAATACTGCACCAACTTATTAAGTTTTATGAAAAGTTAGTGTTGTTTGATCAAAACAATGCATCACCTACTGTGCATTAGAATTCGACAGATGGGTAACTGTTAAAATATTTTCCAATTATAAGTAATCCACAATCAAAGGTATACAGTATATCGAAGAATATTGCTGGTCTGCAACACCTTTTATGCGAGTTCCCTCACTTCAATACAGACATCATTGGTTTTTGGATGACAGAACGTTTGAAGATGTCGAACGTGCCACTAAGAAAACCTGCCGGTTTCGTCCAAAGCTCGGAGTGGTTCAAACCCACCACTAACCAATCAGGGCAAGTGGTCTTAACGCACACTACGTACCACAATGAGCCATATGGCCACCGAGTGAAATTGCCTGTGAACGGCAAGCTACCCGCTCACCTAACCTAACCTAACTGGTCTAATGTATTCAACTGAGGGATTATTTTAAGACATACGAAAATATTATCGTAAAATAGTTGAGTTTTCTTTGTTGTGATCCCCCACGTATTTATATTACAGGATTCGTTAAGACATTGCATATATAAGATGTAATTTAAAGGCAATTAAGCTAAGTAATCTTATTTAAAACCAGACATACGTGAAAGCCTAAAATCTATGCTTATGTGCCTCAATAGTTGCTGTTAGGGTTTCATATGACTAGCCTGAGTGATTGTTGTATAATGTCAACATATGCATATAAGTGCACCTCTTGTACCTCTTGTATGATAAGGGAAATGAGTGTAACTTACATTGTTTTTTTTTTTGGTTTCTAATGATTATATCATTGAGAGATAATCAGCTTGACATATATATACACACAAAGACACGCACATGAACACACTTTTATTATGCGTATGCTGTTACTACCACAAATTACGGTTTTATTGCAAGAGAATCAAAGTGATTTGTTGATTTGTAGTTATAAGGATTGTATATAAAATTTATATCTTATCCTTGTACTGCTATTGCATTGGATTCGTAGGCATTATACGGTTTATGTACAAAATTATATTCTCTTCAGTAATAGAATTGTGATGGTGGTGTTGGTGTTCGTATCTTTTAAATTGGTTTACATTTCCTGATTTAACGATAAACGCAAACAGACTTGAATATTTTATTTCAATATGGCAATACAGCAAGCATAACGACTGCCATTCATTGGTGTGATAAAAAGTTCTGTTGATGATAACTGTAACAGCAATTGAAATACTTATAATGGAAGACAACATGTCAGTTGCCAGATAAAATCATTTGTGTGTGTGTGTATAACAAGACTAACATTTTAAGGTAATTGACTGCGTACAATTAAATTTCTATGCATTTGGTATACAGCGCTTTTAAAGAGATTCCCCAGAATGAAGGTTATGATGGTGGTTGTACGTGTTATACTCTATATTATCTCATTTATTAAAATTTTTTTTGGTGTTATCACACTCACACTCGCAATTTTCTACTCTTGCGGAACTTTCACTTTTTATGCGCGTGCCCTGCCTTCAGAACAGATGTCATCGGTTTTTGGGAGACAGAAAGTCTGAAGATCTGGGCATGGTGGCGAACGTACCACTAAGGGAACTGGCCGGTTTTATCCAAAGTTCTGGGTGGTTCAAACTCACCACTAAGGGATCATGACAAGGAGGCTACCCAATGGAGGTAACACAATGGGCGTGAACTTGCCTGTGAACGGCAAGCTACCCGCTAATCTAACCTAACCTACCCTAACTTTCATTTGTTAGAAGGTGCTGCAAATGATGTGTTAGTTTACATATGCTAAATTCTTTTGCTATTACGTTCAAGGGAATAACTGTATTATACGTTAATTTTTAAAGCTGGGCTATTGTTTCTGCGGTTTCATCTTTGATTCTATCATTTAAAGATGAAGACTCGGAGCACTTTGTTTTAAAGAAATATTCACCACGGTATTCTTGCAAATTTGTGTAACTAGTCTCTGATAGTTGGTGAATTTTAAAAGGAAACCACTTTGAATGAAAAAGGTTTAGCAGACAGCTTTGAGGGTAATTTAAATGCCTTTTTATCTTTATGTGAGTTGGGAAGGAAACGAAAGTGTAGGTCTTGCAAGAAATACAGCTGCTGGTGAACTGGTAAGAATATGCGCCAGATCTACAAGTTTTTGCTTTTCCATTATTATTTGAATCAAAATTGAGGGACCGATTATAAGCCTTAGAGAACTACTGCACATAACAATGTTTATATGAGCCAAGTACTTCTGTTGTGGTATGCTGTCAAGGTCAATGCCTAATAACTGCACATGAGGGAAGAGTATGTCAATAAAATAATAACTTTGAAGGAGAAGCTGATAAAGTCCAGTTAGTACTTACTTCTCCATTGTTGATCTGTGTTATAAAGTAGTTGAGAAAGATTCCCGTATAGGAATTATGTATTGGCTTATTAGACATGAGGCCACGGTTCAAAACACAGGTCAGGTATCTCAATCAAAACGAAATATGACTTGGCGACTTCCTCTCAGCAGATTTTTGGCTCTGAGAGCTAATAAAATTGCCATGAAAAGATTCTCAAGAATCTGTCATTCGGAGTCGACTTTAAACTGTTAGTCCCGCCACATATGTATTAAAATTAACACACACAGCATAAGTGGTGTGAGCAGCTAGGTCGTAATCGTGACGGTACTGTTAGTTATATATGTATGTTCGTATGTATGTATCTACATACTCGCATGTCTCTTGTTAATGGACATAAATGAGTTTTATGGGTTTACCAGAACTTTCGAATGATATGAAAGTGACTGAGACCGTAATGATGCCTTAGAAGATGCTGAAGAAGATCATATTTTGAGTTTCTTTTGCTTTCATTAACACTTCTTTGTAATTTTTTTTGTATACGAGTACATATCATCATTTCAATAAAAACGATTAACACTGTGACACTAATATTCCTTTCCATGATGGGGGCAAGAAAATATAATAAAGACTTATTTTTAAGAATTTTGTGACACCTAACAGAACTGTCTTCAATCTAAAAATGTTGCCTAATTAAACAAATATTCTGCTCCTGAAAAAAAACAATCCACTTTTAAAAATTCAATTTCTCTACTTTGTATGTGAGTACAGGTGAGTTAAGAGGCATTAATAAGCCACTTAAGTAGTAATATATTCCCTAATAATAGTCAAATGCTTATAAGCTTAATTGTTTAAGCAAAAAAAAAGTGTTTAAAGTCATTTTAGGAAATGTTTTTTTTTTATTAAATCGAAATGAGCAGCACAATGTGTTGCTGTCACTTGAGTGTTGAAAACATTAGCGATGCTTAAGATTTTAATTTTAAAAGGAAAACACTTTTTACATTTTCTACACGTTCACTAATTCTATTTATTACCTTTTCTAATAGAATATAAGAGCATATGCATACAGTGGCTGTTAGCTAATTAGAAACATTAAAAAAGTGTTAGTTTATACGCGTATAGTATAGCGTTTTAATCCTCAAGACAAATGAGATATTTTGGTAGAATTTTATTCGGTAAAAGCGCTTCAATCATACAATAATTCCTTTAATTTTTGAATAACACACAGGCTTCAGGATAACAAATCAATTTATCTTCCATACCTTTGTAGACCTTGTCTATGGCCTCATCAATTTTTTTTGGACCTTCCTTGTCTGCAAGATGACTATATCTTTGGAATCAAATCTCTTTGACGACAACCCCGATATATGAAATTTGTCAAATGTTCACTCAGTACATTTTTTTCTTGGTGGAGTACAATCGTGCTTTTTCACATCACACATATTCAATGTGGATTATACTGCATGCATCCTATAATCGGTTACCAATCCAACTTGACATTCTTTGACGAGTATTTGAACCAAGAAACCCACTGTGCTGAATGCTTTTTTGTCTCTGGTGAGCTGGTTTGCATTCATGTTACTCCGACGTGTACAGAACTGTATAGAAACTCGACCATATTGCGTTTGAACAACGCCAAACACTTCTGTGAGGTTGACTGACTACTGCATTTGTGATCGATTGAGAATAAACGTGGTACTCATGT
Source organism: Sarcophaga carnaria (assembly GCA_958299815.1). Taxonomy (NCBI): domain Eukaryota; kingdom Metazoa; phylum Arthropoda; class Insecta; order Diptera; family Sarcophagidae; genus Sarcophaga; species Sarcophaga carnaria. The sequence goes on from OY283150.1 coordinate 30,525,454, forward strand.
TATGTAAACGTTTCTTATATCCAATTCATCATTTAAAGTTACGATCAGTGAGTCAAATAATATGGTTTGGGCTTCCCTATCCTCTTTTTTTTCTATTGAGGGCTTAATTAGGTAATTCATAAGTAGAAAGGTTCAGTAAGCTCAACTGCCTGGAAGAAGCCTACATTTTTTCTTCTTCCCTGTGAAATGCTGGAAATGTTTACGATGGATGAAGAATAGTTTCCCCTGCAACTGTTATAGATGTCGCATCAGTCATCAAAATACAATGTCCAGCAATGACTTCGACTACGATGTTCACTTCGCTTCCCTTAGAGCTTGAATGGACTATTTGTGCATTATTTGTAGCAATCTGTGTGGCTCATGGATACATGCACATGGCCTCTGTGAATGCGGACTAATGCACATGACGACGATCCAAAGCACATACTGATGACGATGTTGAGAATATACCAAATACTGATGTCTTAGCACAAGTGCGTTCTAATACCGCATATTAGGGGAGGATGGTTGAAAACCCATTCTTAGTTGAAACATCATTCTTCATTCAAAAAGCAAACTTTCAAGCTTTTCTTTGCAAGGCCGACGAGTCCTGAATTTTTTTAATTTTGTAGTCAATTTTTAAAAGTTTTGCGCAAACATATTTGAAGTCGCCGTAGTCTAGTAGGTAGTGTATTGGCTTATTAGACGTAAAGCCAGGGTTCGAGCCCCAGGCCAGACATCAAAACAAAATACAAAAAAAGTATTTCTTCGGCGACTTTCTCTCAGCAGATTTCTGGCCAAAATTCTGAGAATAAATAAAATTGCCATGAAAAGTTTCTCAGAAATCTGTCGTTCAGAGCCGACTTTAAACTGTAGGTCCCATGTATAAAATTAACACACACAATATAAGTGGTGTGAGAAACTAGGTCGTAATCCTGACTGGAGCGTTGTAATGACCAATTATGTATGTATGTATGTATATTCAAAGTTTTTGCTTTTTAATAATTTTAAACAGACTCTAACTTAATAAAAATAGACATACAGTCATTGTCCGTTAGAAGGGCAATGGATGGCACTTCAAAAGTCGTTAACTATGCTTGCAGTCTACTATTTACCAAAGTTCGTACTATTTAAAGTCGAAAACATACCACTTCTAATTAGCAAACCCTGACTGTTTACAACAATACCTCTGACATATGGTAAATATCATTTTTGACTATTTGTACGGGTGTGTGTGTGTGTGTGTTTTTAAGTCGCTTTATATTTAGCTTAAAACACCTTGTTGTTGTTCTTTTTTTAAATTTTAATTTTGTATTCCATTTTCATTTTGTGCACAGGATAAAAGCATTTTATAACGTAAAACTGTAGTGGATATAGTGTCAGTTGGAAGATTGAAAAGAAAAAAAGGAACGAAATGGAGTTAAAACTGTATTAAAAACATAATAAAGTGTTAGTAAATATATCAACGCATGTTGAGTACGTTACTTAACAAAGCGTACTAAATACTAAAGTACATACAATTTGCTTTGAAATTACATTAACGAACAAGTAAAAAAAATGAAAAAAAATACTGATACACTGCCAAATATGCTTCAAGCACAATCGCGTCCACCCATTAAGGCAGGCATAATACAGTTCTTGAAAGAATGTATTCTAGAAATTGGAAAAAAAAATATTTTTGTAGACCAGGGTTTGTAGAGACTTACATTTAAACTTTGCGGCTGTTATACAATATGAATTTAGATCTTGGACAGAGCGACAGTACCACTGTATGTGCTGTAGATTGTTGCAGTTTAGAGCAATAGTGTTAGCCGACCTTAACGTATTCTCTTTTTATCACAATTTCCATCCTGTATGCCTTCCATATTTCAAGGACTTGTGATCTTTCAGATGACTGATCAGATGACTAAATATGAATCAATCTGCACATGGTTACGTCTACTCGATAGCTTTCCGTGCATGTTTCTCAGAAAGATTTGTTTGACACACATTTAAGTCATTTTGGCTCCAATATCTTTCTGTAGGGTTATATCGGGTCTTTCGTTATGTGCTTTCTATGTTTAATTTTAAATGAAATAATGTTTGTGTGTGTGATATCATCGAAATTTTTGTTTCATTTGTAAGGCCTATTGATGGCATTATGTATGGAATGTAACATAGTTCACATGAGTGCATAGAATATGTCCAATTGTCTACTACTCTGGTGCATTAATCGGAGGAAGTTGAACGATGGCAAGGGTTATGTCTTTGGCTTATGGGACGACTGTGGCTTGTGGATTTATTGCTCACACCCACTAATTGCTCATTTAATCTCCACGTGAAATCAAATCGCTGGTGCAGAATATCTAATGTGGCATGAGCTTATTCCTGTTGAAACCACATATTGTTGGTATCCAGATCATTCAATTCAGGTCAAAAAATGTTGATAAAATTTGACCAATTAGAAGACTCTGTTGAAAGATCCAATACATGACCTTACTGGTATAGTAAAGAATATTAACTTATATGCATCACTCAACTGATCTGCCTCGTTGAAATTCTTTTCATATGAAATTACTTTTCATGTACAGTGCATTCCGATCTTTTTCGGACTAGGAGGTCTTAGTCGTTCTGTGTATGATGCTTATCGATTTGTTGTTAATAACTGATGCTAATGATAGTTGGCTGTACTTAAGTATCCTTTGCTCAGCCACTGGAAAGGGAAAGTGAACGTATTCTCTTAGATCATGTTTGTTCCAGATTAGGGATGCCAATCGGGAAATCCCGAAACTAAAAATCCCGGGATTTTCGGGATTCACAAATCCCGAATCCCGGGATTTTTTTAAAACTTGTCCCGGGATTTTTCGGGATTTTCGGGATTGTGATGATATGTACTTTATAAATTAAAAAAATTAGTTTACTGCATTTTTTATTTAGTATTACTTTAAATAATACCCATGCAATTTTTCTTTTGTATTTTGCAATAAGTAAGTGAGTATTGTAAACTCCCTGTTAATAAGTTCAAAATAAAAGCTAGTGGAACAGCAACATTATAAATTACAAAAAAATAATTAAATTTTGAATTTGTTAAAGAGAACAACTAAACTTATGTGAAAAATGAGCTTTGAGGAACACAAAACTAAAAACAATAATAAAAGTTCAGTTTGGTGTTATTTTTTGGTGGATGCAACAAAAGGTTTAATCACACAACTTAAGGTAGGTTAATTTTGAACTACAACGGTTATAGTTATTGAATAACTTTTTTTTTTTTAGGTACATATGATAAAGTTGGATAAATACGATTGCAATGAACCGCAGCAAAAAATTTTAAAAATTACGGATTTTGGTTCTCCAAGACAACAAGAATCATTAGCAGCTACTATTGCCCGTTTAACAGCTGTTGACAATCTTCCATTTTCTCTGTTTATAACTTCCATAGAGCTAAGAAAGTCTTTGATAGCTAGGGGTTTTAATGTTCTGAAATCAAAAGAAACTATCAAAGCAAAATTTCTGGAATATTATAAAAAATGTAAAGAGGACATGAAGGAAGAAATAAAAAGAATTAAATCAGAAGACAAAAAATTTAGCATCGTACTTGATGAATGGAGCTCTTTTTCAAATAAACGTTACTTAAATGGAATTGTACATACAAGTGAAAAGCTTTTTAATATTGGACTGGTAAGAATGAGGAAGTCCGGTACGGCTGAAAACTGCGTCCAGTATTTAGAAGACAGATTAAACGAATATGAAATCTCGCTTGGTCATGATGTGGTTGGTTTTACGACAGATGGAGCTTCAACCATGCAAAAACTTGGTAAACTTATAGCCCCAAAACAGCAGTTGTGCTTGGCGCATTGATTGCATCTTGCCGTCGTAGATATTTTGTACCAAGTACCTTCCACTTCAAGTGCTGAACATGAAATGTCTCCATAAGAGGATGATGAAGAGTTATTTGAAAATTTTGTAGGATCTTTTAGAGAAGACTACAGTGAAATTACTGAAAGGTTCCATGTCAAACCTGTTATTGATAAAGTAAGAAAAACGGTAAGAATGTTCCGAAAATCTCCATCAAAAAATGAGATTTTGTAAAGCAGGAAAAGAGCTAAAGTTAATTTTAGATTGCAGAACGAGATGGAATACTCTGTTTGAAATGTGCCGGCGGTTTTTAGAGTTACAAATACGTGTAAAAAAGCTTGCATTGATTTAAAAATTAAGAATTTGTCTGATGAAGAATTTAGACTGATGAAAAAAATTATAAATATTTTAAACCCTATTAAGATAACTCTTGAAGCGCTCTGTCGAAGTGACATGACTTTATGTAAAGCTGATGCTGCATTAACATTTATGCTAAATGAAATTAGAGCAATCAATTGTGGTCTTGCTAAAGATTTATATAAATCACTTCGCAAAATAATAGGGGAAAGAAGAACTGTGTATTCACCTCTACTAAATTTCCTTAAAAATCCAAATAAAGAAACTGATTTTGATAAAGATTTGAATATGACTTTATTAAATTCTGAATTAAAGGCATTAGTTCTGCGTTTTTCAAAAGGTCCTGAAAAAAAGTCTATATCACTTGACTTCGATAATAGCATCTCAGTTGAGAAGAACCCTACTTCCATTGCAAAAAAGTTATTTGATGCCATCGAAGAATGCAAAAGCCCTATAAAATCAATTAAAATTACTGGTTTAGATAATCAGCTGTCCAAAGAAATAGATTTATTTACATCAGGAGGAGGTAGAGGTGAATATTTACAAGCAGCATATAGCTACCTTGGAACTATTTTACCAACAAGTGTCGATTGCGAGAGGTGTTTTTCAACGGCAGCGTATGTTGTCAATAAAATTCATTCAAGGTTATCAGATGACATGTTAGATGCTTTAATCTTTTTAAAAAATTATTTAAAACAATAATATACTTATTTTGAAATCCAAATAACTTTATTAAAACTAATGTATTTTTATATGTATGAATTATTTTTATTTTTGTTAATTTACGATTTTTTGTTACTTTTTGTTACTTTTTGTTACTTTTTGTTTTGTTTTTTATATTTTATTTTTATAGACCTATAATTCTGATATAAGTGGAATATAAATGAAGTATTATTACTAAGAGAAAATCGAGAAATCCTGCGATTTTTCGGGATTTTTGGATCCCGAATTATCCCGAAATATCCCGGGATTTCGGGATCGGGATTACGAAATCCCGAATCCCGGGATTTTTAAAAATCAATCCCGTTTGGCATCCCTATTCCAGATATTTTCAACACAATTTTTTATTTTGCCAGAGTTGTAATGACGAATAGAGTTAACTTAGCTTCGATCAGATTTAATACCTCCGCCAACTTCGAAGGATGGTGGTTCTATAACGACGCATAGCTGGTAATTTTGTATTAAAGACTTTCCATGATTTCACATTGCTAAATAGAAACAGAACCTTGTGTGATTTGTTGTATTTTCATCATGTTACATCTTTACTTGATTAAACTGGATATTTCTGAACTTGTTTATATCGATATAATCGTCTAGATGTCGCTCTCCTGTTTATTTCTAACGCTATATGGTCTGGTTGGCATTTTGCCATGTTATTTTTCAAACAAAAATTTTTTATGCTCATGGCTTCGATTTTCTTCAAAAATATTTCAAGAACGACAACCACAATTAGCATAGAGTAGTTGATAGAATTTTTAATTCTTTTCATTCTTTTAATGCTCTGCTGAAACGAAGTAACTTCACAAGTATAGTATAGTTGACGAGTGTACTCATATGTGTGCCGATGTTTGCCTTCTGTCCTGCTGACATTTACAGATACACACGTGTTGTGTTAGTAAGTGTTGATAAACAAATAACGAAAATAAAACTGATGTTGACGTATGTACATACGTACATATATTTCAATTTTGTTTTAATGCGATAATGACTTCAATTTCATTTCATTTCCATAAAGAATTCAAAGAAAACAAAGAAGCAAAACAAAAAAAAAAAAAACACAAAAAAAGTTAAAATCCTAAAAGCCAAGATAAGAGACAACAATATACGAATACTATATGGCCGTATTTAAAAAAGAGAAGAGAAGAGAAGATGACAATTGGTTAGAGGTTAAAAAATAAAAACAAAAACATACATTTACACTAGCAATAATACTTTCCCATTTTTTTCGTTTGTTTTTACTTAAAATGAAAATCAATTTATAGGGAAAGCGAAAGAGAGAAACAAACAAATGAAATGAAATGAATTAAATAAAGAACTGAAAATAATACCGATTGGTTGACTAAGGGACTGACTCAACGATTGTACAAGAATGAACACACGATGTATACGAGAGTGGGTTTTATTTTTTTTTTTTGTTTTTTTTTTTGGTTGACAATTCAAATCCCTTTTGGTTGATATAAAAAATAAATTTTTATATATGTACACTGTGTACTACCATAGTGAGTTGGCAACAATTTTAAAATTCATCGAATAGAACATATTCGTGCTGGTGTTCATATAAATGCTGTACAGAGTTCTTTGGCTACGTTCTAGAAAAAAAACATGTTTTGTTTTAAGAAGCCATTTTGCCAAGTTTGTAGGAAATCCTAATCGTAGTGTCATAACATAACTCTAAAACAATCGGACATACATAATTGGTCATTAGAACCCTTTAGTCAGGATTATGACCTAGTTTTTCACACCACTTTATACAGGAGTGGTGGTAGCTACAGTTTAAAGTCGACTTCGTCGATCATTCGAATTTTTGTGTTTTTGCTGTTTGCCTGTAAGCCGTACAACTCCCCTGTATCTGTGTGTTTATCACCAAATTTGTGAAGGCTACATATCTTTCTACAATCTTGTTGTCGTCAACATGTGGTGTATTGTTGGTGAAGTTAGCAATTTCCTCTTTCTTTCGCTAGTCTAACCTCTTCCGAAATATTAGTTTTATCGATCTCCAATCGGAGTGTATATGTGAAAGCTAACTCTACTCTAGCAATCTTGTAAATCTAATTGCGATCCTGGCACCATACACACATACATACATAATTGGCCATTACAACACGTTAGTCAGGATTACTACATGGTTTCCCACACCACTTATGACCTACAGTTTAAAGGCGACTCCGAACGACAGATTTTCGAGAAACTTTTCATGGTAATTTTATTTACTCTGAGAGAAAGTCTCCGAGACCTCACGTCTAATAAGCCAACACACTACTTACTAGACTATGGAACTTTCTGCAAGATTACTGCAAAAGCAAGATATATTTTGGACATGGTTTGGTATCCTCTAGGGAATTGAATATTGATTGTGGTATTCACTGCTTGCCTTAGTGAAAACTATAAAGTTAGGTTGCATTAAATTAGATACGGGCTTGGTTTATTCTATCGTATGCACACAGATAGCCACTTGATTCAGCAGAGCCAGGTTTATGGAAAAGGCCCACTACATCCCAAAATTTGTCCTCTGGGAGCCCTGTTTCTTGGCAATGTCAGATTTATCTGCTATCTCTCTAGCAGCTAAAACAAAGGAAATATGCTGTAAAGGATACAAAATTACACAGTTCGAGATGTACAATTTTACCCGTGATTTTTCTAATGATATTTTCCTGTTTTTTGTGGTTTTTCTTTTTCCAATACCAGTTGAAATGCTAAACTGAAAACTGCTGAACTCAACATAGAATCTCTTGTGTTAAATAAAAAAGACAAAAACAAAGACAAACAAAAAAAAAAAATAAAGAAAATGAAAAGAAATGAAAAATAAGAATTATACCAAAGAATAACAGTAAAATCTAGAAAAAAAAGTTAACTGTCAAATGAATAACGTTGAAGAAAAAATTCTGGATATTTTACAAGAACAAAAATTTATATTGCCAGGCAAAGAGAACACAATGAGAGAAAATAGTTGAAAGTTACTGTTCTTTTTTTCTATTCCTACTTTATCCAAACACGTAGTTTAAGAAGAGGAATAAAAAAGCTTAAAACTAAAATTAGGTTTTAGTTTTCCGTCATGTGCTAGTGGCCAGAGTTTCAAACTAATCTCTTCGAGGGATGTATACCCATTAAACTAAAGGAAAATTGTAATTGTAGCAAAGCAAGTAGATTGTATCAAAATAGAAAAAAATGTTCACTTCTTTTTGTTAAGGTATACTTCCCATTTGCAAAGAACAAGGAATATTGAAATAATTTAGTTCAACAGAAAAATTCTTTATAAAAATTCAATTTGACAGTTGTTCTTGGTGAAAGTAGCAAAACAAAAAAAGTAGCATGTTTTTCCCTTGATACGTTTGGCTTGTAGCATTGCGTACAACAGTATGCGAAGGACCAAAACTTTTGTTTTGAAAACGAACGGCTAAAAAACATAATTTTCTGCAAGTCATTCTTTTACAATTTTTTATTTGTTTGTTTTTTTATCTTGAAATATTATAGTTTTAGAATGACAGAGCCTTAATAAGTGTATTCATAAAGCAATTGTAAAGTAATGGCAAAATTTATTTTAATAAATAAGTATGTTGACAAAGGAATGGGCTGCATATTAAGAAATAAATGTTTAGTGGGTTTAATTCCACCAAGTATTCTCGGATTAAATACAGAAGGAGACAAATAATTTGCCGTACTAGTTCTGTCGTATTTTATAAATCCAGGAGACTTAATTCACTCCACATGGCTGCTTAAATAATGAGCGAAAGATGCAATGGTTTACTATAATAAATTAGTAATGATCTATTGAATAAACTTATGGGCTTATATTGCCATATCCAATGACTAAAATAACTTACGTTTTCTGCTTCCATTAATTTATTATGCCAGAGTTTTTCAACTTTGGTGTAGAAGGTGATCTTAATTGATTTCTGCTTTGTTTTGGTATTGTCTCACTCTTGCCGATTATATTTACCGTTATCGTCAATACTACACTTTCTTGCAGACAGTTTTCTCACAGTCTAACGTAAGAACGTGTACTTGTCAAATGAGACAAGTACAGTACCCGGAGATCAAGTTGGCCCATTGTACAAAACGTCCTTAAGATGGGAGAATAAAAGAGGCGATAGGAAAAAGGAGAGGAATTAGGAAATTGAGAATAGGAAGCGAAGGAATTACATAGACCAACAAACACACAGGGGAGAGCGCGACTACACTAATGAAGCCCTAGCACTTCTCAACCAGCTCAAGATAATTATGAATCTATGGAGAGCCTTGATGCTGGCTCTCTACACTGAATTCAAACCCTCAAAGAAGCCCCTGTCAAGGGTCTTCAACCTACTGAGGGCTGTGCAGTTACAGAGGAGGTGTTCGATAGTCTCCAACTCCTTCTCATTGCAACATACCCTGCAATAGTCAGGCTGGGATCTGTTTCAGATCACTGTCAGCGATCTAATCTCGCAGTGCCCCGTGATATCGTTAAAGCATTGAGATATTGAAAATATATTGTCATCGTGTTCTCTGTATTTGCGATTATTAGAATCTATTCGATTACGAATTCCATTTCCATTCAGTGTTCGCCAATTATCGCATTTTAAACTGATTACTGATTTCGATTTATTTACTGTCGATATTTGGGATTTGCTTATGGGCTACTAATCACAACCAATCTTTAGAACAGGGGTTACTGTTTTTCATACAATTATTATGTAGATTTATATGTATACGGATGCCGTAGTCTAGCAGGTAGTGTGTTGGCTTATTAGACGTGGGGCCTCGTTTCAAACCCCAGGTCAGATATCAAAACGAAAATATGAAAAAAATATTATTTCGGCGATTTCCTCTCAGTAGATTTCTGGCAAAACTCTGAGAATAAAAAAAGTTTCTCAAAAATCTGTCGTTCGGAATCGACTTTAAACTGTAGGTCCCACAAAAATTAATACACACAACAGAAATGGCGTGATAAGTTAGATCATAATCCTGACTAAAGGCTTGTAATGACTTATTATGTACGTCTATATGTATAACTCCTGCCAGATATTGTCTGTATTCACTATACTGCTTCTTTTCCCAGAAAATAATTTTGGACAATGCATACGCAGCTCTTGCCAATGTTGATCTTGTACTGTTAATCTTGTTGTATTTATGGCATTTGATATATATTCGAGAGAAAAGTACTATGCAAGATCTTTGGTCTAGAAAGAGTTGGTGATGATTTCCGAACAGGCAATGAGGTGTATGAGTTTTTCGACGGTATGAATGTTGTTCAGAGCATTAAAATCCACCTGCTATGTTGGCTCGACCATACCCATGCGCGTAGCAGGGGCGCCTGAAAGGAATTGTTAAAACAGGCTGAAATCCGACAAATGTATTGTTAAAGCCAATTAAGTCTAAGTGTATTCGACTAAGAGAGAAACACAAAAACACAATATACACGATTACATTTATTACTTATATTTCTAGGTCGGATACCATGTCCGTCTCAAATAGATCGATTTCTGGGTAGAGCCCATTAATCTCAACGTTTGTGAATTTTAGAATTTGTAGTCACCTTAGTTTGTAGGTAATGTGCAGGCTTATTAGACGTCAGGCCACGGTTCAAACCGCATGTCAGACATCTCCAACAAAATGAAATTTGATTATTTCTTTGGCGACTTTCTTTCAGCAGACTTTTGCCAGAAACTCTGAGCGAAAATAAAATTGCCATGGAAAGATTCTCAAAAACCTATCGTACGGAGTCATCTTTTAAGTGTAGGTCCGCTACTCATGAATAAAATTTACACACCCAAAATGGGTGGTGTGACAAGAAGATTGGTTGTAATCTTGACTAAAAGTTTGTAATGAGTCCTCCTTCGAAATCAATATTCATTTCTTGGTTGCCTTGGAGATCTAGTCAGTGATATTGTTTCAGAGCAAAGGTTGTGGGTTCAGTTCCAACCGGAGATTGTTGTCTGTCTTGTGGTTTGTTACACATAAGGCACGATATAATAAGAAAATAATTTGCTGTTGCAAATGCAAATTTATTTCTAAAATAAAATCAAATTAAAAAACTCTTTTAAGTGACTGCCATTCAACATTTAAAGTTTAATATCATGGACATGTTTGGATAAGTAGTAGAAACACGCATCTTTTTTAAATTAGAAAAGTTTCAACAGAGAGCCAAGAAAAGGTAAAAAAAAACTGCAGGGAGAAATGCAACGAAACCAACGACAAAGTAGAATTCCATGTAAATTGGAAATGAAAAAAAAATTTTTTTTACGTTCAATACTTTACGTAACATTTGCCCTTTTCAACATATTGAATTACCTGCAGCTGATAAATATTTTCTGTTCAATTGTGTTTTTTTCACTAGAATTTTAATACAATACAAATATTTAAATATAATAGTTTGTGTAAGTAACTCCCTTAGGCATGATTATTATTTTTATTGTATAAAAAAAGAAAATAAAAATAAAATTCTAACAATGGCTATGAAAGTGCTTGTTTGCATTAACAATGCTTTTAAATGATTTGAAGTTTGGTTCAATGCACACACATGAAACGCAATGAATTTCATTTTATAACTGAGACCAATTAGTTCTCAAATAATCATGCAAATTTGCTTGCCTTGTGTCCGCTTCTAGAAATAAGTTTTCTTTTATTTTTCCTTATTTTCTGTATTCAAAAAAAAAAGTTGTAAAAAGGCAATCACATCATTATACACTTCAAAAATAATATTTTAGTTTCCCTTTGATGATCATAAATCTTTTCTGCCGAACGAAAAAAAAAAAACAGAAAAAATTATAACGAAAGAAAAATGAAAATCACATACGAATAATACTCAGAGGAAATGGATGGAATAGGCCACAGTATGTTAAATGGCACAAAAATAAAGATAAAAACCCACAGTTTTTTATATCAGTATACGAATATAATCTACTTTAGGGTGGGCCATTTAAAAGTTTGAACTCAAAAATGCAATAAAACAAAAACGGTTTGAAATATTGTTTGTTGTAAAGTAAAATTGTTCCGGTTAGAAATGGAATATTATTTTATTCATATTGTTGCCGCAACTTGCCTCACAGTACCTCAATCGATGGAATAAATTTTCGTGCCCTTTTTTGAATGTATGTGGTCGTATCTCGGCAATGGCATCACGAATGTTGGCCTTCAAATGCTTAATTGTATTAGGTTTGTCGGCATAACACTTTTCTTTAACGGTGCCCCACAAAAAATAGTCCAACGGTGTCAAATCGCAGCTTCTTGGTTGCCAATTGACATCACCATTTCGCCTAATTATCGGCCATCAAACGTTTGACGCAATAAATCGAGTACGACATGAGATGTTTGCCAAGTTGCACCATCCTGTTTACATAGTTTACAACAAACAATGAACAATGCGTCGTCCTTATTTTCAGAGAAATATGGGCCAATGATGTCTCCATTCCATAAACCGCGCCAAATAGTCACTCGTTTCTTACTCGTTTTCTTACTAACGTACGCACCACGTTTTTAAATGAGCTTCATACGAAAAGATAATCATGGTGCAGTTTCTCGTTGGCCTATCTAGCGAAGTGAAAACGAAGTGGATGGTCTTGCGGCATCTACTCTTGAACCAATTGAACTTTGTATGGCGTCATACCAAGATCTTTTCGCTAAATTCGGTGAAAATTGGTGTGTAAAATGAGCAATTCTTGAGAATGATGACGAGTTGATGTTGAGGGATTCTCATGCACACTCTCAGCCACAAGCACGCTCACGTCTTAATGCATTAACAATGAAATAAATTTCACGAACTTTAGCAGTAAACTTGCGTATACTGCGATCAAATTTTGTGCGCCATTTTCCTGAAATTTTCGAACAATTGTCTTTATTTTGGAAATAATTTTCCAATAAATCCCAACGTAACTCAATCGTAAATCGACTCATTACGTTCAGTGAAGATAATATATTGAATTTTGTGACAGAATGGAATAACATAAGTATTGCTAGAATTAACATTGCTGGAAATAACAGATAGATTAAATTTAAACCGATAGATAGGCCAACCTATATGATTAGACTTGCAATAGTGTAGTACGATGTGTGTGTAGTCTAGTTGTAGTTGGCTTATGGCCACGGTTCAAACCACAGGTCAGACATCAAAAAGAAGTTTGAAAAAATATTTCTTCGGCGACTTTCGCTGGCAAAAATCCTGAGGCAAAAAAAAATTCCCATGAAAAATGTCTCAAAAATTTGTCGTTCGGAATCGGCTTTAAACTGTAGGTTCCGCCACTCATTTATGAAACTAACGCACACAACATAAATGGTGTGAGAAGCTAGGTCGTAATCCTGATTGAAGGGTTGTAATGACCAATAGAAAAGCCTTTTCTCCTGATGCAAAACACTGTGCCAAAATAACTCCAGCACAAATAAATTTCTTGTCTGCATTTTATTCTAAAAAAAAAAAGAAAAAAAGGAGGCAAAAAAAGAAAGATTAACTGTTGTAAAAGTCAAAAGGGCACCCAACAAGCACTACTTAATATACCCAAACATATACTTCACGTATGTATGTACATTGAAGGAATACCTATGCATGAATACACAAACAAAGCTTCTCTAGAAATACTCTCATATGCTCTACAGTTTATATAACATTTTTAAACTCCAAGTAAATTTTTTCTTTTTTTTTGCAATATAACAGACCTACTCGAAATCCGAACAAAAAGCTGAATAAATCAAATTGTATAGATTTAAATACAAGTGTTTGCGTGTAAGAATAAGTGTGCCACAGAGAGAAAATGAGAGGGACCGAGAGAGAGGGAGATAGAGAGAAAAACAGTCAATAAAGTAAAAATGAAAGAAAGAAAACAAGAAGGCCGACATAAGTAGACAAATTGTATATAAAACATATATGTCGACATGTGTTCATGTCCATACATCAGATGTACGAGGGCAGGTCACTGAGTTCATGAGTTTTTGTATTTCACAGGCGCTGTCAACAGGCATCAGTCAGTTCGCGATTGTTATAATTTGAAGAAGTTGCGTAGCTTGCATTGTGTTTGTAATTGAAAGCCTGCATGATTTGTGGAGTAAATGAAAAGAAGGGTGTGAGCTCATGACATGTTGTTTTTGGGAGAAAAATCAACTCTGCTGCATTAATTTCAGTGGAAAACAATTCCTTCTGCTGGATTTCTTTCTCGTCAATGCAGATTGTGCTGAACATTCTGAATTTCCAGTTGAGATCTTTAAATCTAAAGCCAGTCAATAAGTGTTGTACGCTTAGAGATTAAAAGTGTGAGAAATGGTGGAAGCCTTACTAATCTCACATGGGGTAGTGTTTTATTTTGAATCTCCTTATTCTTTGTATCCGTATCATTTTGAATCCTCATTCTCAGTTATATGGTTCCCTAGAACTATGTGCTTAGACGCCATCACCCTAAGTGGTACTTATTAGAATGACGTGATATCATGAGCTCATACAGACTGCTGGATCACTGTAGTACCTTCAAGATGTATGTCAAGGCGATTATATGGCTGCTTAGTAGCGCAATATCCCCTGGGAATATATCTACTACTGTACTAGGGCAGCCAGGTTGCTTTTCGTCCTTTTCGAACGTATCGATAATAAATTTGTTCGTAAATACAACCTATAAGGCTTCAATATTTGGCTTCCTCAGTATAATCTGTGCTGCAGATTAATATGATCCGTGTGTAGATGGCACTGATTAGCCGTAAATTAAAGAAAAATTCCGCTTTTGGGAAACGTATCCTGGGGAAAAAATGAGGATCTGCTTAACGACCAGTCAAATCTTAACACAAGGTTGACGAAAGGGCTCATTTTCTGTCTTGATCTAATATGGGATATCTGTCACCACATGACACTGTCTAATAGATAGGCATGCCTGTCGGCCAGGTATATACTCGTGTGTTTTGTACAGGTTCGGAAGAAAACATTGTCCGTCAATTAATGTACCAAGATACTAGAAATTCCATTCTTGACAGCTTTGAAGGAACTATCGGAATTGAAGATATGGGATATTATCCTGTGCTTTAGGGTAGACGATTCTTCTTAATGGTGTACACTTAAGTCTTTTGATGTTATGAAATGTGGTAGCACAATGGGCCTAATATATTGACCTCTTGGCAAGATGGGTATAGCGATTGCTTTCCCTCAACTACAAACTTAGTTGTCTGACTATCAAAACAGTCCGTTTCGGGTTAAATTACAGGCAATAAAGACCGTGGTGTGTGTGATAGTTAATAGAGTAATGTCAACTATTGTTTGGGATCCTTGCGGGCATAGACTGCCAGCTTATCGAGTCTATTTAAGGAGGATTTGACCGCAATTGCCAACAAGACAATGTAAAGTTGCACACATGTTGTAGATTTGAAAAGGATGAAGAAATAATACCGATTGAAAACTAATTTGATTTTATGAACCTAGTGACCCCACCTCGTATATACATATATTAGTGTATATGTACGTGTATTCATGTTTGTATTGACCATGTTCAAGTTAAACTCTCTTATTATTATCATTCTTCAACTATTAGCATACTTAAGGGAGTTATAAGTAGAGAATAGAGAACAAAAAAATCTACAAAAACTCGCTTGTATGAGTAAAGGAACTAAAAAAAATGGAAAAATAAGAGAACAAAACAACAATTGCAGACATTTTAGAAATTCTTATTCGGCACATCATTTATCATAAAAAAATTTTTTCTAATGAAATTACAACAAACGAGGAATGAAGACATTTTTCGGTCATGAAAATGGTATGGGGATAAAAACCGAACAATTTTCATATACATATGTATGTATTCTTCTTTTGTGTGTGTGTGAATACAGTGTTATAAAACCACTTATCTCAAACCAAAGACATCAAGTATTTTATAGAATTTGTAAATTCGTCATATGTAAGGCATCATTATAAGAATAGTCCCAAGGCATTTTTTTTGTTAAAAAAAAAATTATCAAATTTTTGATACAGCATCAAATCATAATTAAAAATACAAGTTTATATATCGCCGAAGAAATATTTTTTTTATATATCGTTTTGATGCCTGACCTGGGATACGAATCCGGGATGTACGTCTAATAAGCCAACACACTACCTATTAGACTACGGCGACTGCAACAAACCATACCATATCAGAATAATTTAAAACTTTTCTTTGACAAATTCGTTGTAAGTCTCATACATTATTCTGTTTCAAAAATAAAGTTAAATAAAACTCATGTAGAGCTAAGATTCCGATGAAATTTTTATTTCACTATTGGTGCAACAGCTTTTATGCGAGTGCCCTGTACTTGAGGACAGGCATCATCGGTTTTTGGGTGACAGTATGTTTGAAGATCTGGGCGTAGAGGCAAATTTCCCATTAAGGGAACTGGACAACTAGCGAATCATGACAAGGAAGCTTACCTCACACTGGGAAATACAATGGGCTATATGACTACCGCATTGCACTAAGACGTGAAATTACTATTTGTGGGAACTTCTAATGCAATAAAGTCCTAATCGGTCGTATTGTGTGGATGATTGCATCGTCCTAAAACTATATACTTCGTAATCTTTAATTCATCATACTACGACCAAAGTGTGTTCTCCAAACACTTGACATTGACATCGAGAAGAAATAATTTTCATTGCTGAAGACACTTTTATCCAAAGAATCAGCATCTAAAACCTGTTGCTTAAGTACTCAATATTCAATCGGTTTCAATTTTTGCATTAGTTGAACATTGTATGAAGGAAATGACAAATCCAAATGCAGAATACGCCATAGACAGTTGCAACAACGGCTTCCATGGCTTCTAATAATTGAAAAAGCTGTCATTACAAAATTATTATTTTTCACGTTTTTTACTTCTGTTTCTATTTGATTTGCATTTGTTTGCTGCCACAAATCCCTTAAATGGATTACCTTAATTTATTACCAAACAAATCCAATAAATCTAAAATCTAAGTAGACGGCTTAAATTAAAAAAAAAAAACCAAAACCGAATTCATTTCTTATTTATTTAATGCGATTTAACTTTAAATGGCCAATCTTCTAAATTCAAGTTTCGTTTCGAAAAATCTTTTTAATCGAATTAAAGGACATAAAAGAGGATTATCTATGAAATGCATTCTAATTGTATTTTGATGGTAAAACTAATACTTGTACAATGCAAAAGAATTAAAAGTATTGTATTGAGATTGTATTGTATAGTATTAGTACGTACAAACATATGTACATATGTATATACATACTTACTTCATTTCACTTCTTTTGTAAACCCCCCTGGAGCGTATGAGTAATTTTAGGTTTTAATTTAATTGCATATTACTCATACGCTTCATAGACGGGTTGTTATAATGTACATATGTATGTTATAATGTACATATGTAACCTATTTTAAGTTGAAGTAAATTTTTTTAAAGGATACTAAATGCTTATTTGATAATTAAATTAATCGGTTAGTTGTCGTAGTCTAGTATGCCGATGTGAGTCCACGTTTGAAACCCTAAGTTAAACATCTCCTACAAAACGAAATGTGAACAAATATTTCTTCGGCGACTTCCTCTCAGCAGATTTCTAGCAAAAAGTCTGAGAGTAAATAATATTACCATGAAAAGTTTCTGTAAAATCTGTCGCTTGGAATCGACTTTAAACTGTAGGTCCTGCCACCCATGTATAAAATTATCACACACAACAGGATTGGTGTGAGAAGCTGATGAATCCTGACTGAAGGGTTGTAATGACCAGTTATGTTATGTATGTATGATTTTAACAAGATAGGTAGAAACATCATGCATAGACAAAATAGTTTAAAAGCCATGAACATTTTACTTTGTTAAGATTATTGTCAAATGCAATAATAGTTTCTAAAACCACTGAGTGACACGCAGTAGGATTCATAAAAAGATACAAATATATGCTGAAATAATTTAATTTTTATATCTAATCCGTTTGCTATATAGACCTAACTGATGATGTTATAATCCCTAATATAATAATATTATATAATATAAGCCGTACTTTTTACTAGCATTCACTTTGTATATCTTACATCCAGTTTCAGTTTGGCAACTTCCAGAATCTTAGTGTTGATTTGTTGTTGTTATTTTTTTTTCATTCTAATATTTCGTGGTCTTACTGTTGGGTTTTTGTTACAGTAACTGCTTGTCTTCGTAACAATGCATGACGCTGTAAAACAATACCAAACATGAGCATGCCTATGAAGAAGGAGGGAATGTGTTAGGTTAGGTTAGGTTAGAGGACGTGTACTTGTCAATTAAGACAAGTACAGTACCCGGAGGTCGAATTGACCCATTGTATAACGTCCTAGTTTCTCACACCACTTATGTTGTGTGTGTTAATTTTATATGTGAGTGGCAGGACCTACAGTCTAAAGTCGCCTCCGAACGACAGATTTTTGAGAAACTTTTTCATGGCAATTTTATTTACTCTCAGAGCTTTTGCCAGAAATCTGCTGAGAGGAAGTCGCCGAAGAAATAATTTTTGTATTTTGTCTTGATGTCTGGCCTGGGGCTCGAACACTGGCTTTACGTCTAATAAGCTAACATACTACCTACTAGACACAGCTTCAAGTAACAAAAAGAAAAATCTTAACAAAGATTTCCTTTAAATGTCATATTCCGTATTCTAACTTTCAATAGCCCGTTGCCGTCCCATCGCTATACTTTTTCTTAAAGTTTTTATTACCATATTGAAGGTTTTTTAATATTTCTTCTCGTTTATAATTTTTCATGATTTTATTTTTTTGATAAAATTTTAATTACAACTCAAACTGTAGTTAAATGAATTAATTTAATTTTTTTGCATTTGATTTACGATTCTATTCGTATCTCTAAATTAATAATGAATAGAAGAGAATGTAATACAATTCATTTGTATTTTTATTTTCATTTAAATGTTGTTTTTGTTATTGGCATATTTGCCACAATATGTCATTCGTTTGTTCAATGAATATGAATAAAAGAACGTGTATGTACTTTAATATTAAAAATAAAAAAATTCATACATACACATATATGTATGTACATATGTACGTGCAACGATAACACAGTTGCATATTTGATATTTTATAAAAACACCATTCTACAGAAATATTTTCCACAGTATTTTATTACTTTTCATATAAAAAAAAAATAAAAAACATAAAATAATAATAAAAAAATATTTTCAATAAATATTTTAAAAATTCATTAAAAGACTATAAAAAATAAAATTCTTAAAATTCTTTGTCTATAACACTTTATTCTATAGAAACTTTTTATATAAACTTATTGGACAGTGTATTATTATCGTATTCAACAAAAACTGGAATTACATTTAAAACACACACCAAAAATATGTGTGGCATGAATTCATAATCGTAGAAAATGATTTGTGATCAGATTTTATTTAATTTTTTTTTGTTATGATCCTTAAATTATTAATTTAAAAACAAAAGAAAATTAGTTGACTTTAATCTCATGTCATATGTAAACATGTCGTATGTAAACATGTCATGTGTTTTAACACTGATGGGGTTGTAATTTCAACGAAATTTCTAGTCATAAAAAGAGTATCGATTAAAGCTACAATAAAAAATTGATGCAATAATTCAGCTGTACATACCACAGAGCTCTTTGAGCAAAGTAAAATGTTTTCTAAAAAATTTATAAAAAAAAAAAAATCAGAGCTACAATACTTAGAGAGCAGAGTACTTACCAAACTATGACAAGGAGCTCTTATTACTACTTTAACCATAATATATAAAGTAAATATCGGATTTTTGGATAATCGGATAATCAGTTTGATAGGTTCATGCAACTACAGGCAAGCATACATATATAACATACATAATTAGTCACTTCAGTGTCTGAACTGGAGTTTGAATCGTGGCCTCACGTCTAATAAGCCAACACTTGCTTACTTACTTACTTAATTGGCCATTAACAACCTGATTAACGGATTTCGGCCTGCCGCAACACATCCTTCCGCCTACGCCAGTTGGTCACACCAATCGATGACAGGGCTCCTCGATTTGGTCTTTAGAACGCATATAAGGTCGTCCTCTTCGCTGACTGCCGCCAATCCTCGTATCAAATACCCGTTTCGCCGGAGAATCTTCTTGCATTCGAACGACATGGCCGAGCCAGCGCAGCCGCTGGATATTAATACGCTGCACAACGTCTATATCGTTGAGGAGCTCACACAGCTCACTGTTGGATCGGTTGAGGTAATCATCGCCAACTCGCACTGGACCGAAGATCGTACGTAGAACTTTTCTCTCGAATACTATCAAGGCTGCTGCATCAGTGCTTAATAGGGTCCATGCCTCTGCGCCATAAAGTAGCACGGGTAGTATGAGCGTCTTGTAGTATTAGTCGTGCGAGAGAGGTCTCTGCTACTCAATTGAGACCATAGTAGCACCTGTTGGCAAGAGTGATCCTACGCTTGATCTCCAGACTGACATCATTTTTGGTTGTAACGGCGCCAAGATAAATAAATTCCTTGACTGTATCAAAAGTATAGTTATCGGCCGTAATCCGAGAATCAATACGTCGCACGTCTCTACTTGTCGATAACATATACTTTGTTTTGCCCTCATTTACTGCCAGACCCATCTTAGTAGATGTCAATTTGGTCAGCGTACGCAAGCAAGTGGACACTTTCGGGATGCACTCCCGCCTTTCGCAGAACACTCTTCATGACGAAGTTGAAGAGGTCGCATGATAAGGGGTCGCCTTGTCTGAAACCTCGCACGGTATCAAAAGGTTCGGAGAGGTCCATTCCTACTTAGGAATTGCTTTACGTCATTCTGCATAGCCTTATCAGCTTCGCAGGTATACCGAGCTCAGACATTGCGGAAAAAACACGATCCCTTATGGGGCTATCGAAGGCAGCCTTATAGTCGACAAAAAGATGGTGTGTGTCGACTTGTTTTTCGTGGGTCTTTTCCAGGATTTGGCGTAGTGTGAAGATCTGGTCGATGGTGGACTTGCCAGGTCTGAAGCCGCACTGATAAGGTCCAACCAGTGTTTTGACGAGTGGCTCCAGTCGTTCACACTATACGCCTGTAAGAACCTTATGACCAACACAGTACCTACAAGTTTTCTTGGTTAGTCTTGTTGCGGTGCCTCAGACAATTTTTTTTGCCCGAAATTGGTAAGTGATCCATTATAGTAGGTTCTAGGGTGATAAACTTGATATTTATCAATGCTCTCTATATTATTTTATATTACGATGTAGTAACGATAAACTTTTGTTACTTATTCCTGCCCAAAGTGGTATGAAGCTCCTTATTTTTTTTAAATTTTGAAAAGCCACGAAGAAAAATGTTTTTAGTTTGTTAACTGTTAGCGAATATAGCGTACTTCGGATTATAAGTGAGGACACCAACGAAGCAATTTAAGGAGTAAATGATAATAATCGATCCTGAACCATATCTGTCATCTCCTTAAACTCAATTGATAATTATCCCATCTACATACATACATACATTCATAGGAAAATCAATATTATTTCTACGGGAATAACTAAAACCTATTAAAGCATTATGCTACTGCCGGGTTATATTTAATATATTTTATTAAAACTATTTAGAACAACAACAAAAATAAATTGTAAAATATTTGAATAAATATTTGATAAATAAATAAACAAAAACAAACAAACAAACAAGCCAGCAACAATAAAATACTACAATTGCGCTTTTGTTTTATGGCAGTATTAGAGCGACATTAGTGATGACATAAAACACTTGTTCTATTTAATCGTGTATTCAAATACAAACAAAAACATCAAAAAAATTAAATTCAAAATTAAATTAAATATTCAAATTAAATAAAAACAAATACCACTGCAGTGGTCAAATGTGAAAAACGAACTGAATAGTTTGCTACGTTCTACCACTTTATTTTTGTTTTCATTTTTGGCAATACAATGGCAAACCAATAATAAATTTTACAAAAATTTCATTTATTTTCATTCAATATTTCAATTTAATTTCATTTCAATAAATTTATAAACATTTTATTGTCATTGTTATTGTTGCTTTGCCAGCATAACAAAATAAATAAATAAATATGTACGTAAATAAATAAATAACTAAATAGAGAAATAAATAAAAACATTAACATTTTGAACTTTTTGATTAAATTCGTTTATAGACAGGGTCCCTGTCACCGTATTCACTGCTGCGTGTATTGTTATTTTATTGTGTACAGATGGGTGTGTTTTGTTATTTTTAGTGTAAATAAACAGTCACTAAAATAAATACCGAAAAACAATTTATGAAAACTCGTTAAACAATCATCGTAAATTGAATTTAAAATAAAAATTATATTTTATTTGTGTCTCCTTATTATTTTTTTCTTTCTTTTGATTGGACAAACAAAACTAATTACTGTTGAAAATATTTTAATTTTTCAAACATTTTAATTACCATTGAAGAGGCAAGAGGCTTTGCTCGTTGTGGAAGAAAAAGTAAAACTTCAGCATTGAATTTTAAATAAGAAGAATTTCTAATTTCAATAAGTTAAACGGAGGGAAAACAAATTTTCGAAATTTAGTTTTTTTTTGGTCCTCTTCGGCGTTGTACAGCAAATATAATACAAAGGCTTTGAATATTGAAATATTACGGATCCTTATTATTCAGAATAAAATTTTGGCAGTCATGTTTAAAACATAATTTACTCATTAGTTTTTGAACAATCTTAACTATAAGCACACTCAATGCTACAGCGCTACCAACTGCAAGATGTTAAAAATAGAATACATATGTATGTGCATATGAAAATTATTATTTTAACAGCAACTTGACAACAATCCCAGACTTATATTTTTGTTGACTACAATAAACAGTTTCGAGCTGTCAATATAAAAAGATGCATGAAGTCGCCATAGTCTGGTAGGTAGTGTGTTGGCTTATTAGACGTGAGGCCATGGTTCAAACACCAGGTCCGACTTCTTCAACAAAATGAAATATGAAAGAAAGATTTCTTCGGCGTCTTTATCTCAGCAGATTTCTGGCAAAACCTTTGAGAGTAAAATAAAATTGCCGTGAAAATTTTCTCAAAAATCTATGGTACAGAGTCGACTTTAAACTGTAGGTCCTGTCACTCATAGATAAAATTAACACATACAACATAAGTGCTGTGAGAAGGTAGGTCGTAATCCTAACTGAAGGGTTATAATGATCAATTATGTATGTGTGTATGCATGCCATAGAGTTTTTAAGAAAGTGTTGTATAAAACAAAGCTATTAGGTAGGTAGGTAGGTTGAAGGAGAGAAGATTAATCAAGCCATCATGTAGACTTGTTGAGCGTTTATCATTAGGAATACTTTTAATAATTTAACTTCTTTCCGTCCATTCCTCTGCGACGAGTTTCGTCTAGTATAGTGTCATCTCCGAAATATTCGGAAGCCAATTGAAGTACCATGGCGGATTCCATTACGTAGTCAAGTATTTTATTGTTCACCAGATCATGCACTTCCTTGTGCTAGATCTTATGAATTTTGCCAGAGATCGTCAAGCTATTTCCTTCTACTCACGAATGCTTTAAACGGCGGCTCTTCCCCACTATTCGCCTATAGTGTCCTCTCCCCCCATGAATTGGTTTTCTTAGTTATAGATCGTTACATTGCACAAGATTTGGCTAAGGTTCTTGTCATGTCCGTACCTAGAGCAGCCTTACCTCATTCACCAGGATTCTGATTGGAATATACCGGTTTGGATTGTTTACGGGGATTGTTGGCGGGAAGCTCTTCCTCTCCTTAGGTGTTTTTCCGGACTTGGTTTCCTCAGGAGACCGTATTCTCTTTTCCATCTCGGATGAGGTGGTTAGAGTTTATAAATTCTGTGGAAGCTTCTGGACTTCAACTAATACTATTTGTCTATGAATTTTCGTCAGTTTACATGGCTGTGTGCGCAACGATCGCATCTTCTTGGCAGTGAGCTTTGAAATGCTCTCACTGACATCATCAATAATTTTGCCGACTTCGTTAAACTTTCGTCTGTAGATTCCGATCGCAGCCCTCACATGTATTTAAAGATTGGGGTGGCTTGGAGACCCCTGGGTTTTATGTTGTCTCCTTCTTTAGCTTGTGTATTTGCACCCGTTTCTTCAGAAGCGATTTGCTCACGATCGACTTATTGCTACGGTATAAGAGCAGATTAACGCTTACTGCCTATACTGGGCTTCTGAGCTCCTGCACCGTAACTTTACTTTCTATATGTGGTTATTACATGTTTGTTTTTTGTTTTGTCGATTTTGGACAATAGAAAGTATTAGGCTATGAAAGAATGATGACATTGTTTTTCCTTGATCAGCGAAGTTTGAAGCAAAAGAATTGTGCGTTCAGAAGAATGTATTCTAGGACGATCAACTTACAAATAATCGCTACGCCGCAATTCTGTTCTATCGTCAAGACAAATCAAAATCAAACACATGCACTCAACCAAAAAGTAACGGAAAATAGAGAGAAGGAGAGTAAGTAAAAGCGAAAAAAAAAACTTTTTCATCCGCTTCAATACTTAAAACTTCTGCCAGTAATTGCTATACTTATGCACACACACACGCGTACTATAACCTGAAAAGTAAACAAATACACTCTCATACTTTTAAGTTAACAAAGAGGAAAACACTTTATCAACTTCATTCATTACAGGCATTTCATGGCTATTGATGTATTTGTATTAAATAGTCGTGCCGTTCTACTGCTATTAAGTTTGGCTGCTAATCATAGAGACGTAAAGTGCAAATACAATAAAGACAGAGAGAGAGAGAGAGAGAGAGAGAGGGAGAAGAGAGAGAGAGTGGGAGTGGGAGGTAAAAATTAATGTTTAATATAAATTAAAAGGGTAAAGTTTTTATAATATTTTATTGACTTAATTTATTTAAAATCAAGCTGGAGAGTATTTTTTCGAAAACAAGTAACAACAATGCCAAGAGCCAAAGAAATGAACCAACACGCAACGCTATAACTGACGAGAATTAATGCAGAAAGGATGAGGAAAGGCAAGGAAAGTGTTTGAGTTTGAAAGTCCATAATGGCGATTAAAAAGATGGAGAAAATATTGTAACAAAAGCAACAAAAGCAAATGAATTTTTTTTTTTTTGTTGCTATAAAAAGTTATAACTGACTTCGACATTTGTTGTTAATGGTTGACACATTGACGCCACATGACACGCACAAACAATACAAACAACCAAATACACATAAACATACAGTCGGACCATACACGCTGTTACACTAATAAAGTCAATTGTTTTAATTTTTACTGGTGTTGGTAAAGGAAAAGGATAATTTGTTCGTAAAGTTTAGTTAAGAACAAACGAATAGAAAAGTTAAAGACAAGAAAAGCAAAAAAAAACACTGTTTTAATGAATGAATTTCAAAGTTTTTCTACTTCTGCTCAATCCGTAATCACACTCTTCAACTCTCACTCTCTCGCTCTCTCTCCCTCTGTCTGTTGTTCTTTTATTTCTGTGTTAATTTTTCTTATTTTCCCAAGATGCTATTGAAGGGTTCTTTCTCAGTACCCATTTAAAATGTTAATTTCATTATGTAAAGAAAAGTTTTGCCTCTCATTTTTCTTTTTCTAGTTTTTAACCAGAAACAGAAAGAATTACAGTCTAACCAGAAATTATTAAATTATAGAAACCGTGTTTCTTTATAAATAATTATCGCATGTCAAAACGCAAATTTCTACGTAATTCACTTGTCTAAATACGCTTTTGGGGAATTTAATTTTAAATAGTGCAGCAAGGGAATAATAATTTGAAACCTAATGAAAACTGATTAATGCAGAGTATTTCAGTTGAAATTTTTGTTAATTTTGTTTTAATCAAAGACATTTATTTTTGCATTCTAAAAGTGTACCAGGAACGAATTTAATTTCTAGGAAATTATTATTAAACATTAAAGGATGTATTATTTCAAAAATATTTGAAGGTTATATTCATAATCCTATTTTAATTGCAACATTACAAATTTAAATTGAAATAAAATGATAAGGATTTTAATTTGAAGTTTCTTTAACATGCGTTACAATACCTAGTCAATTTTCTTGTTAAAAAAGTTCAAAGTTCATTCTTCTTATCGAACCATATACATCATCTTTTCGGTTGAAGCTCATTTTCAATTTGGTGGGTACGTTAATAAGCAAAATTGTCGTATTTGGCGCTCAGAAAACACACACGTGGTCTTATGGAAGCCAATGTACCCATTACGTGTGACTGTTTGGTGCGGTTTGTTGAGCGGACCCTTCACTGGCCCATATTTCTTAGGAAATGAGGACGGCGCGTCCATTACGGTCAATGGAGCTGCCTATCGCACCATGATAACCGATTTTTTTGTAACTGCTCTTCATGGTATTGATGTAAACCCACAATCGATTTATTGCGTTCAACGTTAGATGGCCTTTTAATTAGCCGAAATGGTGATGATACCGTTGAACTATTTTCTGTGAAGCGACTGTTCAAGAAAAGTGTTCTGCCGGCAAGCCACAGACAATTGAGCATTTGAAGGCCATTGCCGAGATACTACCGCTTACTCTCGAAAAAGTGCACGAAAATTGGTCCGCTCAAATGAGGTTATGCGAGGCAAAGTTATCATACTTTAACATTATTAGAGCAACATCATCAGACGAAGTAATCGAATCGACTTGAGTTCTGTAACAACAAGTCATAGGTATTCCCTAACTGCCGCAACTAATTGTTATTCACTTGGTGTTACACTCTCTGTAATTGTATACACATGCAAACATATTTTGGTTCCTTCATTGCGGCATTAAATTTCATTTTCAACGATTTTATCCCTACACATTCGTAAATGGAAATCGTACAAGCTAATGTGACGAAAAATAAAAACTAGCGAATGAAGAAAAAATTACAATGTTTGGTTGCAACAACTTGCCAAATATTTCATAACACAATCGATTTTTTGGGACAAACTTTTGATGGGCGTTTAATTAGCCGAAAGGGTGATTTCAATTAACCGTCAAGAAGTTAAACTATTTTCTGTTGGGCGCCGTTAAAGAAAAGTGTTATTTTTTGTATTCTTTTTTTTAAATTTTCAAAAACTAAACAATGTAGTGCACGGATATAATTTACTAAACATTTTAAATTTTTGAATAATTAACATGATTTTTGTGTAAATACTTTATTCTAAAGAGGAAGCATTGTTCTTATGAAATATACTAAAAAAAAAATAATAATAATAAGAGACGCTGAAATTATAGTTAGCGACTATAACAAATTTACCTCTTAATACTTTAAAAAACAAAAAATCAATTTCGCATGTGGACTTTTGCATTCCCAAGCTATAATAAATTGAATGCCTTCCATCACTTCAAAAATGCGCGAAGTAATCAACTGTAAAACCAACACGAAGTTGTGTATTATTCTCCAAACCAACAATAACTCTGATATCTGGTCTCCTAGCCATCCATCTACCCATTCAACCAATCTTTACGGTTGCCGAAGCAGTATGAACTCTATGGTACATTAACTATTGTAACCATTGACACGGTGTGAATATAATCAGAGGATAAAGTTAACCTCCGGTCTTTTTTTCTTTCATTTAAGAGTGCCACATGTATACGGAATTTTTTTAAAAATGGAAAGAAATTTTATTTCATTCGCTAGTTTTCATTTTTCGTCACGTTAGCTTGTACGATTTCCATTTACGAATGTGTATGGATAAAATCGTTGAAAATGAAATTTAATGCCGCGACGAAGAAACCAAAATATGTATGTATATAATGCCACCATTACAGAGAGTGTAAAACCCAGTGAACAAGTGAATAATATTAGTTGCGGCAGTTAGGGAATGCCCATGATTTGCTGTTACAGAACTCATGTCGATTTGATTACTTCGTTTGATGACGTTGCTGTAATAATGTTAAAGATTGATAACTTTGCCTCGCATAACCTCATTCGAGCGGGCCAATTTTCGTGCACTTTTTCGAGAGAATGGGGTAGTATCTCGGCAATGGCCTTCAAATGCTCAATTGTCTCTGGTTTGTCGGCAGAACACTTTTCTTGAACAGCCGCTCCACAGAAAATAGCCTAACGGTATCAAATCTTTGCTTCTTTGTGGCCAATTGATATCACCATTTTGGCTAATTAAAAGGCCATCAAACGTATGACGGAATAAATCGATTGTAGCATGAGATGTGTGACAAGTCACACTATCCTGTTGGAATCAAACATCAATACTATGAACAGCGGGTACAAAAAAATCGTTTATCATGGTGCAATAGGTGTCTCCATTGACCATAATGGGTCAATGATGCCTCCGCTCCATAAGCCGCACCAAACAATCACTCGTAAGTGGTGCATTGGCTTCTGTAAGACCACGTGTGGGTTTTCTGAGCCCCAAATACGGCAATTTTGCTTATTAATGTACCCACCAAGATGAAAATGAGCTTCATACAAAAAGATTATTTTTTTTTAAAATCGACATTAATGTGCAGTTTCTCGTTGGCCTATCTAGCGATGTGAAAATGAAGCGGATGGTCATGCGGCTCCTACTCTTGAACCAATTGAACTTTTTAAGGCGTAATACCGAGATCTTTTCGCAAAATTCGACGAAAATTGGTGCGTAAAATGTGCAATTCTTGAGAATGATGACGAGTTGATGGATTGTCATGCACACTCTCAGCCACGAACACGCTCACGTCATGACGCATTAACAATGAAATAAGTTTCACGAACTTTAGCAGTAAACTTGCGTATATCGGGCACTGTTGGTCCTTCTCTGCGACCGAATTTGGTACGTCATTTTCATGCAATTTCCGACCAATTGTCCTTGTTTTGGAAGTAAATTTCAAATAAATCCCAACGTTGCTGATGCGTAAATCGATTCATTACGTTCAGTGAAGATAATTGAGATGATTTTTGTGACAGAATAGAATGACATAAGTATTGCGAGATTCGGAATAATCGATGGTTAAAATTTAAACCGATAGATGGCCTACACTATATAAAAGAGCTAGGAATTTAAGGTCTTCGTTTGGCCAGAAAAACATCAAGAGAAATTAGATATTTTCATATGTGGGTGTCATGATAATCTTAAGGGCAGCGGCAACAGAGAAGCGGATCTGTTATTCAGACAGTGTACTAACTCCTGTACTTAAAATGTATATTTTTAAGTTGACATTCTAAATGTTTACTGGGTTATAGAATAATTTCATTATTTTATTTTATACGTACTAAAGTAGCGGTGGCAATATTTGCGTTTGCTGTTACACACAGAAATACTGTAAAACTGTAAAATAAATTAATGAATCAAATTAAATTGTGAAAAATGAATTGCAACTGCAGATTGACTTGTTTCTTTTATACACATACACACACACTCGTCTATATTTCTTCATTTTATTTTTTGGCTAACAAAGAAAACCAAAAATAAATCCGACTGTAGGATAAATTGCCAAAATACACATGAAGAGCATAGAGAGCATATAGTGAAAGAAAGAAAAAAATTTAATCAAAATAAAAATTAGTTTAAAAAAATGTATACAAATACACATATACACATTCGCACATCCATACATATATACACATACATAGAGAAAATTTCTTAAAAACCAAAAAGAAAAAAAAGAACAAAAACTAGTTATAATGCGTACATATAACCCTGAAGGACGTTAGTAGCAGCACTAACACGCACATGTTAACGCTTTAATGCGTGTAAGTGTTGGTTACATACATATAAACTATAAGGATGCTGGATGTACGATGCTTCGACTTGGATAGTTGAGTTTTGTTTTTTGTCAGCATTTTATGCTCGGATGTAATAAAGAGACAAGAAGAAATAGGAAGAGGGCAGAACACAAACTTAATATTTATCGTTGTGGCTGACACATTGATAAATGGATAAGAATGCAGCAGCTAAAGTTGTAGAAGTATAAGTAGCTTTAAGCAAAATAAACTCTGTGCGACCAATCAATTTTCCTTCCATCCAAACGCACTGCTCATTTCAATTACCCATATTACGAGCATTGAAGGCAGCTTATTAATGATCTGAAAATAAGTTTATGGAAAAAAAATATTGCAAAATTTTTAAAAGAAGAGTTGAAAGTTTTTGAAAATTAGTTTCCAAATATTTTTTTTGAAAATACTTAGTTCTTCTCGGTGAATAGGCAATCCTTTCTTCTATTAAAGTGCCGAACTGCAGATGATTTTGCTGAAAAAGTGTAATAGTTTAGATGGACGAAAAGCATCTTTTTAAAGAAGGAAAAAAAGTGAATTGTAACTGTTATGTTCTAATACTTACCAGCTGTGTAACTAAGAACCTGTTCTCAGTACAGTGTAACAGGCCAAGGAATCATGCTTTTCCGGGCCATTAACTTAACTTAGTCAATTTCGAATAATCTATTCTGAAATGAAGTGTATGCCAGAAAAGAGCGTTCAAGGTCTAAACCTTTAAGCATACATAACATACATAATTGACCATTACAACCCTTCAGTCAGGATTACGGCCTAGCTTCTCACAACACTCATGTTGTGTGTGTTAATTTAAGACATGAGTCGCGGGACCTACAGTTTAACGTCGACTCCGAACGACAGTTTTTTGAGAAACTTTTCATGGCAATTTTATTTACTCTCAGAGTTTTTGCCAGCAATCTGCTCAGAGGAAGTCGCCGAAGAAATATTTTTTTTCATTTTGATGTCTGACCTGGGGTTTGAAGCCGGACCTTAAGTCTAATAATCCAACACACCACCTACTAGACAACGGAGACTTAAGCAGGTGGGATAAATCTTCCAACAACTACTTTGAAAATAGTTTAGTTTGTAGCTAAGCGTAGTTTTGATCGACTATCATAAGGTCATGTCTAGTTGATTATTTTAAGCTTTTTTGGGCCAATTAGCGACTAGTTATTTTTGTTTGTCACCCTTCCATGCACGAATTTCGTAAAGAGTTCATGATTTCTATTGCCATTCCCAGTATTTAGTTGATTGTTTAAAATTTCTTTCTTCATCATTATCCAATTCTATTCGGAATGCAGCATTATCTTTATTGCATTACATACTGTCAGGATCTGGCAAATTTCGAACACCATTTCCTTTCACTTTTCGTCAAATCTCATGTATTTGAGCACTATTTGTCGATTGATTTGGGAATTAGAAACATCATGTAGAGATATCATTCCCTATGTACTTTAGTGGTTTCAGTAATCACCTTGTTCTGTCAGATACTGGCTTAGGTTACAGTTGACCACTAATTTCCTTTGTTTAACTCTCCCATCTTCATTGCCAATTTTACAGAAATTTCCTTCTGGTTATTTTGTGTATATTTGTACATTTGAACTCCCAAATTGTTTTTTTTATCAGAATTATGGCTACATTATGGCTACACGTACATTAAAATATTTTATTCGTTTAAAAGGCATGTCATGAAGCCGCCAAGGCTTCACTGAAAGCTACCGAAATAGTTAATTTGATGCCGGTGCATGAAAAAGGGTGAATTTGATTGATGGCATGGGTTATGTTGGTCCTAAGAGCCTCTGTAATTTGTGACTTATTCGTATATACGACTTAAAAAGCTAACAGAGTCAAATCGCGCGATCTCGGTGACTAGTTCACACCACTTCCACTTGAGGTGACCACAGAATAACCAATGTGGCATAAACTAGTGGCACGTAGCAGCGTTCTGTTGAAACCATATTGTGGTTGGTGTCACAGTCAATCAATTTAGGCCAAAATAAGTTGGTAATCATTGACAGTTCTCGCCGTTGACAGTAGTAGCCTAATCAGCGTCGTAATCAAAGAAAGGTGGTCTGATGGCTTTCTCAGCCGAAAATTCATACCAAATACAGACGTTTTCGTAATGCTTTCCGAGCTTCTGTATCTCATGTGGATTGGTAATGTTGCAAATTCGACAATGTGTGTTTGGTTACATAGGTACCTATCGCCGTAGTCTAGTAGGTAATGTATTGGCTCATTAGACGTAAGCCCACGGTTCAAACTCGAGGTCAGATATCTCGAACACAATGAACTTTGAAAAAATATTTTTTCGGCGACTTCATCAGCAGATTTCTGACAAAAACTACGAGAGTAAATGAAATTGCCCTGAAAAGTTTTTAAAAAAACTGCCATTCGGGGAACTTTGAGTACCGCCATGTATAAAATTAACCTACACAACATAAGTAGCATGAGAAGCTAGGTCGTAACCCTGACTGAAGGGTTGTAATGACCAATTATGAATCCATTCATTGAGAAATGTGCCTAATCGCTAAACATGATTTTTTAATGAAACTTTTGCTCACTTTTCAACTACTCCAGAGTCCATTCAGCGAACGTATGTCGTTGTCTATGGTCGTTTATGGTAATTTAGCAAAACAGACTGAATAAATGAGACGTAATTTAACAAATGTAGCCTGTTGGAAGACCCGATATTTTCTCAGAAAAATTCATTTTTTTTAAAGGAATATTCATTCGACTTTAAACTGTAGGTCCCCACATTCATGTCTTAAATGAACACACACAACATAAGTGGTGTCAGAAACTAGGTTGTAATCCTGACTGAAGAGTTGTAATGGACAACTAAATACATACGTATGTATGTATGTATGTATGTATGTATTCCTTAAACAGTTTGGTGTAGAGATTCATTTGTTTAATAAGAGTTTTTAAAATAAAAAAGTGTACAAAAAAAAACTTGCAAAGGAAAGTACTTTCGCTAATGAAGGACAATTTAGCAAAAACTTCTTTGCTGTGTTTATAGGATTTTTTTAATTCCACGTAATTAAAATGTTGTCCCTAAAATATATGATTTGATGGCCATTGTGGTACAAAATCTTCACCATAATTTACACACAATCAAATTTGATTACTTTTCGCAAATGTATACTCAACTCAAGACAACTCAATAGGAACGAAGTGCATTAAGGAAAAGCTGATGCTTATAAATGCACAAGCATGGAATCTAATTTATTTAATAAAACTTCATTTTATAAATCCGCACAAACCACTTTCTACAGTTTAATGCAGAAAATGCAGAGGAAACCGTAAAAGCGGTAAGCGGCTAACAATAACACCCAGAAAAAATAAAGAAAACCGGGATCATTTATGAAGTAATGGATTGCGTTTCATTTAATGCCATAGAATGCGTAATGCAAAGAAGAAAAGAAGATTT
Source organism: Sarcophaga carnaria (assembly GCA_958299815.1). NCBI lineage: Eukaryota > Metazoa > Arthropoda > Insecta > Diptera > Sarcophagidae > Sarcophaga > Sarcophaga carnaria. The sequence continues at coordinate 30,558,412 of OY283150.1, forward strand.
TTGGTTGCTGGCAAATATATTTTATTTTATTTGCTTCTACCAGTTTTTCGTTTTTTTTTCTATTTTCAGTTTATTTAGGTTATTTAGATTCAGATTCAGATTCTTTAGTTTTTTTTTTAATTTTTTATTTCATAATACATTGAAAATCTCACAATGACACGCGCCACAAAAATATTTTCACTCTAAAGACTTAAATAATCTCGTGGATGGTGAGTGGTAAAGAAAAATGGAAAACAAATGTTAGAAGAGTGATTATGTCCAGATTCAATGCTGAGCTGTTGTTTGAGTAAAAATTTGAGAACTTCATTGTGAGCCCATAATACCATGTTTTTTTCAAATAAAAACGTTAGACTGGCTTAAATAGAGCTGTAATTAAATAATTTGTTTTTAATTGAGTGGAAATTAGCTGTTGTAGTGAAATCATGCACCACTTAGTCTATGACATCTAATCATGTATCGCCTTTGAACAACTATGAGTTTAAACCGTGAAAACTCGAAACAAGTTTCTAAACTTTAGCTTTACATCTGTTGACATTGCTTGAATCAGGCTAGACTTGTGCTGAAAAGAATGCAGCTTAATTGAGTAATAGAGTGTATTGTCCAAATGCTAAATGAAAGACAATCCTGCTTCTGTTAAAAGACGTCTGTAAGTTGAATCAAGCTGTGTCATTTAGTTTGTATTTCAAAGTCTTTGTAGACTATATTAACTTGAGGGACAATTTCGTATTTTCATTACACATTTCTTTTCTTTCTTGGAAAAATAGGTTTCCTGATCTTATTTGGGGTCGCATAAGCACCTAGAATGCCTAAATGAGGTCTCTACAACCAAAACATTGCAAGAAATTTTCGATATGTTGTTGGCCGATCGAACATTGAAAGAGGTACTGTCGCCGTAGGTAGTGTGTTGTTTTATTATATGTGAGGGTACGATCCAAAGCCCAGATATCAGGAACAAAACGAAATCTGATAAAAATATTTCAGTGACGACTTCCTCTCAGCATACTTCTGGCAAAAACTCTGAAAGTTAATAAGATTACCATGAAAATTTCTCCAAAAAATGTGTCGTTCCTAGTCAACTTTAAACTGTAGCTAGCGTAACTCATGGATAGAATCAACACACACAATATAAGTGTTGTGAGAAGCTAGGTTGTAATGCTGACTGAAGGATTGTAACGACCAACATAATTGGTATGAATGTATGTATTGTAAAACTAAACATATTTCTCATGGCTTACTAGAATAAATTTTGAAAGCAAACCAACAAAAAAGAAAGTTTACCACATAGTCCTCCGACATCTTCAAGTATTAGCACCATTGCGTAACCATGGATCATACCAACACTCAAAATAGAACAGTGAATTTCTCTAGGTGTGTTAGCTTGAATAAAATCCTAGTTAAAGTTGCCGTAGTCATGTAGGTAGTGTGTTGGCTTATTAGAGGTGAGAACACGATTCAAACCCCAAGTCAGATATCGCGAACACAAACGAAATATGAAAAAATATGTCATCGGCGAGATTCTTTCCATTTATCTGGCAAAAACTCTGAGATTAAACTAAAAAAGTCTTGAAACATTTTACAAAACTCTGCCGTTGGGAGTCTACTTTAAATTGCAGGCTCAGACACTCAGGGATTAGAATTATCGGACACAACACTACAGACATGTACTTTGAAATAAATTAACAAACAAACACTTGCTTCTGTACATCAATATGGATTATTTTTTATATTTTATTGTTGTTTTTGTTGGAATTATTTTATTATACAGAATATTGTGGTCATTACATTATGAAATTTCTCTTGCAATTTTTTTTGTGAAATTTCATAAAAAATTTTCCATTTTATATACAACTCCCACGAATGGGAGTAGATTTTGTGAAAAATAAACATTTCATTGCAAAAAGTTCCAGTGTTTTAGAGTGTTTTTTTTGGAGGAAAGAATTTGATGAAATTCCTTACTTCATGAATTTTCTTTGTTTTTTTTTAAATACTCCAACGCATTAAGGATAATAAACCAAAATATGCGAATACAAAAAGAATTCAAAGGAAAACACAAATTTGCACAAATAAAATAATTTGAAAAATAACAGAAAAAAGAGAGAGAAAATGCAAGACCAACAATGAAAATTAAAAAAATAGGAAAATAAAGGAAAAAAAGTGTAGAATAGAATGGAACAGAATGAAATATTTTACACGATAGAAAAATATTTAATTCGCTGCACGTTTTGCATAAGATTCCTTAAAACTGTGCTGGCGTAAAAGAAAATGGAAAAAACTAAAAGCTTTATGCCATGGATATAGAAATTAAATAAAATTAAATGAAATAAATTGAATAAGAGGAAAAGTACATGTGAATATTTTTTGCATTAATTTTTAACATCCTTTCCTTCGTATTTGTAATGCATTAAACTTAAACTTTGCCGTACATACTAAATTCAATTTTTTAATGGTTATGCGTACAGAAGTTAAAAGCTAAAAATGAACACAAAATATTTTTGCTTTTTTTAGGATATGTTTTAACACCTTAAAATAGGCCTTCTTCTAAAAGAACATATTGTGGAGGATAATATTTTGGGCAATACTATCGCATCTTCCATTGAGTACTTGCTACCTTTAAACTTAAGTAAAACAAAATGTGTAAGAGATGGCATCGTAAGTCGTAATTCGATTGAAACGCCCATTGATTGTTCAAATAATCACTTCAGATTCTCTGAGAGGAGCAATTCCGAGATTTTCAGTTTTCCATTGCTCTGATTTTTACTGACGGCACGGGTTATGTTGGCTTAGAGAATCGCTGTGGCTTGTAACTTGGTTAAATCGCTGGAGCACATCCTAAATGCCTAATTTTCCATGGCTATATTGCATAATTCAAGGTAAATTTGACCGCTTCCATGGATTATGTTAACTTTGAAGACCACTGTGGTTTGTGGCTTATTCGCTTACACATGCAACTTATGAAAATCCAACCAGAAAAGTTCGTCCCTGGTAAATCGCATAATCTCGGTGGTAAGTATATCACCTCAATATGTGACTATTAGGCCTTCTAAGCTCTCTTGCAGAATAGAGGTATGACCTGTGCAACTACATGTTGCTGCTGGCAAGATCATACAATCTTGGCTGAAGGAAGTTGATAATTATCAACCTATAGTGGTTGTCCTTGACAGTGATGCCCTAGTCGTTGTATTTTTTAAAGAAATATGTGTCGCTGAGACCGCCAACCCAGAACGCAGTAAATGTTACGCAGAGTAAGTGAAGAATATGTAACATACAGACGAAAACGATAACACACAGAAGTTATATGAAACTAGGCCAACCTATTCACTCTACTGCGGATGAGCACACTTTTGATCATTGCTTTACATTGGAAATACAGGATATATGCTATTATGATAATGGTTTGCACATCCCAGATAACATGAATCAAGTGGTTAGTGACGGATTTAGATCACCCGACAAAGTCGGATCTTGTATCTGATTACAGTAGTACTTTTGAGGTTTAAATAATGGCGATAAAGGATGCTGCTGTGCGAATCCGGTGTATAGTAATGTTGCCAATAAATTCCTAGAGAGTGTGTACACCATATCTCAGATTGCCTATAAATGCTGGAGAGCTAGCGAAACTTTTGACGGTTACTCTCATATGGGTTTCTGGAAATAGGTGCATTGACGGTAGCAGCAAAACTGACACGCTTTTAAAGGCTGGTACAATAGAAAATTCAAGTGAAGACCTAAGTGAGGTCGAGATTCCAAGGGGGTCAAACAAATGGTCCAACTTTATTCATTTGAAAAAGAAAGGCTCCACTTGAAAAGAGATCAGACAAATCGGGTACGATATGTATGCATTCAGAACAGGGACCTCAGAGCAGTAATAAGGGGACTTTGCATCTGGATATTCATGCTCTGGGAATATCTCAATAGCCACTTCTGCGGAAGCTGTAACGATGAAGAAAGTCTGCCAAAGTCAGATACTTGGAAACCTAGGGCAAAGTATTCTTGACAGAATTCATTGACAGTGTCTAGCTAAACGTGATTTGAATAGAATATGCACCATAGGAATGGCTAAGAAATGCCAGCCTGCATTTATAACGTAACTATTACATTTCTAGCTGGCACGATAAAAACTAATTGAAGCTCATTAGCAGCACAGAGTTATTAAAACTTTCACTTTCTATTCAAGACAATAAAGTTAATTGAAACTCATTATTTTTAAAATTTTTTATTTTGCACAGAATAAAGGAAAATATTCAATTTCATGGAAATAATTTTGAATATTTAAAAATAATATTTATTAAATCAATTCCAGAGGGAATTCATCCTTTTTTTTACAAACTTGCATATAAACAGAAGGGACTGTGGTATTTAGAATATTTTTTTTAATGCTTTATCGTGATGTTTTCATTTTAAATAGAAATTCATTGATTTTTTCTAAATTAAAGAAACTGATTAATAAACTGCCAAGAAACAGACAAATAATATTGTATGTAGGATGAGAGTAAAACATTTTCATTTTTAATAAACATTACATACACGCTCAGTCATGCACAACGAATGAAAAAACAAAAAATGCTTTTGAAATCAAATACTATACAGTACATAAAATACGGATAGCAGCACCTAAACACGAATTTTTTTTAAGTAATTTCATTTACTCTCAGATTTTTTGCCTGAAATCTGCTGAGAAGAAGTCGCTGAAGAAATATTTTTTTATATTTCGTTTTGTTGGAGCTGTCTGACGTGGGTCACACGTCTAATTAGCCAACATACTACCTACTAGGCTACAGCGACTTATACTTCTACTTTATTTAGTTCAATTTTTACTTTAAGTTGTAAGCAGTAATCGTAAAATTGGGTGCCCTGATAGTCTAGTTGGTAGTTTGCTAGACTATTAGCGTGAGGGTCATGGGTTCGATTCCCACCAGAGACTCTGTTCTGTGATGCTATACCGAGCATATGGTCAAAGTTACTCAGCTCGTAAAAAATTAGAACATAATTTGTAATTGTATTTCTCTAATGGTAATTTGATTAATCGAGGTTATTATATTAAATTCATGTACCACCTAAGCATGAATTTTTATAATAGCCAGACTTCGATAAATAATGTCAAGCTATCTGCAAGCTTGTCCTTTACAGTTTCTGGAGTATTTAGCAATAGTTTGAGTGCTGGCCATTCAATTTTTCAGCGACAAACTGTGAAATATGCATTCAAATACATGACATATGACGTCAGAGATTTCATTGATTCGTCAATCCTTTGAATTTTTTACGAGCTACGAAACAGTTAAATAGTACATACATACATAATTTTTAAATAATTGTTTATTACAACCCTTTAGTCAGGATTACGACCTAGTTACTCACACAACTTATGATGTGTGAGTTAATTTTTGTACATGAGTGAGGAGGCCTACAGTTTTAAAGTCGACTCCGAACGACAGATTTTTGAGAAACTTTTAATGGCAATTTTATTTATTCTCAGAGTTTTTGCCAGAGATCTGCTGAGAGGCAGTCGTCGAAGAAATATTTTTTTCATATTTTCGTCTTGATGGCTGACTTGGGATTTGAACCGTGGCCTTACGTCTAATAAGCCAACACACTACCTACTAGACCACGGCGACTTCATAAAAAAAAGTGACCGAAAATGTGATGCCCTATATATGGGTATCTACTTCCCCCAGTGAAAAAATACTCTTTTAAGAAACAAATTTCAATTTCAAATTAAAAACACAGTTAATGCAGTTATCCTCGTCACTTGATATTTTTCAAAAAATTATAATTCTTTAAGTGCTTCACAGCAAATGCTTCTAACTGTACGTTGGAAATGTATACGATATGTGGAGATATTAACATAAAAACGCAAAAAATATTTTTTTATGTGAATTCGTTGAACAACAAAAAAAGAAAAAAAAAGAGAAAAATAAGAGAAAGAACTGACAAATTAAATATTTTACGTAAAATATTACAACCATAATTCATGACACCAGTTTTCACAGACACAATTTTCAACGAAAAAAGAGCAAAACCATTATCCTCTACAAAATATATAATTTTTCTCTTTTAAACTTACAAATATTCCATGAATATACAATGTATGTATGGTTGAGTATGTGTATATGTATGTATAAAATACATATACATGAATGAAACCTTGACAAACCTATACACTCCCACCGTTTCCTTTTGCATGCAAATATTATGATAAATAACAACAGCATTAGAGATTGAAATAAAAACGAATTCAAAAGCATTTCACAACATGAATTTGGAGTTAAAAATTTTGAAATTCTCTAATTAATGTGTATACAGGAATTGTAAACAGTTGAATAGTATTTCAGACGGTATCTAAAGTAAAATTTCATTTTAAAAATTTTAATTTACTGGAGTCATCTTTAAATTATGTTCTTTGCTGTAATTGTGCACAGGCCAGACTTACAAAAGTTTTTGTTCTTCACAGTAACAATAAATAGACGTACATTAGCACACAAAAAATTAAATATTATCGAAGTAATAATTATCATCAGTTACTGCTTTTAAAGTATGGAATAAAAATACTCTCAATACACTTGAAAAATTTATTTTTTTTCTAATTAAAAAATATAACCCAGATTGATCGACTAGGGTTCAGTCGAGAGCTTGGAATTGCTTGGTCTTTGGACGATTGCGTGCCATATGAGACTGGTATTATCGAATATCCAACTAAAACCATAATCGTGGCAGCATCTAGAAACGGTACATAACGGTAACGACTAATATACAAGTTGGACCACCTTCTATTATCTACTTTTCAAATATCTGGATTAACAGAGGAAGTACTTTGCACCAATCGGTAAAGGAACAAGTGATTCTTCAATTTATGCCTCTACAGTGCATACAGAGCATAATCAGTCACTTACCTTAAACTAACTGAATAGTGACACCATAACACATAAACATACATACATAACATAATTGGTCATTACAACCCTTCAGTCAGGATTACGACCTAGTTTCTCACACCACTTAAGTTGTGTGTTGATTTTATACATGATTGGTGGGACCCACAGTTTAAAGTCGACTCCGAACGACATATTTTTGAGAAACTTTTCATGGCAATTTTATTTACTCTCAGAGTTTTTGCCAGAAATCTGCTGAGAGGAAATCGTCGAAGAAATACTTTTTGTATTTTGTTTTGATATCTGGCCTGGGGCTCGAACCCTGGCTTTACGTCTAATAAGCCAACATACTACCTACTAGACTACGGCGACTTAACACGTAAATACAGGATTCAATTGAACAAATAAATTGATGACGACTTTTGCAATGAAACAAGGATTACGAATTGGAATATGAAGATGTGTAGTCTGCTGAGCTTAAGTTTAAAAAAACCAATAAGGCTTATGAATCTTGCACACAAAGACTGCGTTACGTTCACTGTTGGTGACTACCCAGTCGAGATTGTAAATTCATTCTGCAGCTTAGATACCGTAACAACGATAAGTTAGTTCACGCTGCAGTCGCCATAGTCTAGTAGGTAGTGTGCTGGCTTATTAGACGTGAGACCACGGTTCAAAGCCCAGGTCAGACGTCTCTAACAAAACGAAATAAGAAAAAATATTTCTTCGGTGACTTTCTATCAGCAGATTTCTGGCAAAAACTCTGAGATTAAATAAAAAATGCCATGAAATTTTCTCAAAAATCTGTTGTTCGGAGTCTATTTTAAACTGTAGTTCCGCCACTCGTGTATAAAATTAACACACACAACATAAGTGGTGTGAGAAGGTAGGTTGTGTCCTCTGCGTGAAGAGTTGTAATGACCAGTTATGTATGTATGTATGTAGTTCACGCTGCATTGTTAGTTAAGAAATGGGTTTGCGGAAAAATATTTATTGCCCACCTATGTATGCGAAACTTGGCTACGAGAGAAATACGTTCTTTTTTAGCTTTCGTTTTTCATTGTTTAAGGAAAATGGATTCAGGAAATTGCTTAACAATATCGACATTCTAGGAAACCATAGAAGATAGTCGTAAACGAGTTGCACTAGCAAATATGTGAAGAAGGTTTATGTAAATGGAAACACTGTAAGCAGGCCACATATGAGTCATAGTCAAGAACGCTTTTTGGTTAGAATTTTCTTCAACAATGAGCCTCATTTCTCGCTCGGTAATTATGTCAATATGTAATAATATAGGAACTCAGAAAATGAAGAAGTGACTGCGGAGAAGCTATTGCTTTGAGAAAGAGTGCCTTTCTATATGCATTATGATCTGGAGATGTTGTTGTTCCGAACTTTTTCGGAAATGGACTTAAATGGGAGTTCTATAGCCGTATGATAACTATTTTTTTTTTTGGCTTGCGGTTGAAAATTTTGAACTTCGTGGTTTCATGAAGGTGGTGTTACGATCCATACAACAACCTATTTTAGATTTAATTTTGACTACATAGTTGAGCTACTACGATCTTGGAATTTGACGGTATAAGACGTTTTCTCTTGGGCTATGTTGAACACTGTGCTTAAGCGAGTAATCCCTCCATGTTTTTAAAAATCTACATACGTCTACTTATCGTCCAAAATACCACCTGAGGTAGCATATCCGAATAGCTAGAAATAATAAGAAGAAAAATTGGCCGTAAGCAACCACTTTGGTAGCGAAACATATGAAATTTGGAATGGCATACCAAAAGTTGGTACGCTTATTATTATCATTATATTTTTAACATCATTATCGTCAATGTGTTCTTAGTCTCATGTTTATTACTAAAACGCTGTCTTTTACTTTGTTTACTAAAGAAGTTTTTTTTTTACATTTCTTGATATGACATTGAATATATTTTGAGTTGACAATATTGTCGATGTAAGAGAAGAATGTTTAATGATTTTTGAAAAACATTTATCAAGGACAACGTATACGAAACATATACGAAATGACATCAGACAAGGAATGTAACATACACTCTCCCCCCATACTCGTTTTCGATTACATACGTACACACCAAAAATCTTTGAAATATCTGTAGAGTTATTAAAGTTAGGGGACACAAAAGAAAAAATAAAATTAAAAATTTTAATATTAAAAGAATCGTTTGGCTTTTCTGTGATTGTATTGAAATTTAAGTTTTTAAATCATGAGGGCAATTATAAAAGGAATGAAGGTCCTCAACTGGAGTGTAAATGTTACCACTTTATGTTATGTCCGCTACTCAAATTCGTTTGAGACTGGTCGTGTTATACCATTACATACACACATACATAATTGGTTATTACAACCCTTCGGTCATGATTACGACTTAGCTTCTCACACCACTTATGTTTAAAGTTGATTCCAAACGACAGATTTTTGAGAAACTTTCCATGGCAGTTTCATTTACTCTCAGAGTTTTTGCCTGAAATCTTCTGAGAGAATGTCGCCGAAGAAATATTTTTTCATATTTTCGATTTGATGTCTAACCTGGGACTTGCACCCGGCCCTTATGTCTAAGAAGCCACTACCTACTAGACTACTACGGCCTAACTTCTCACACCACTCATGTTGTGCTTGTTAATTTTGTACATGAGTTTTGGAACATACAGTTTAAAGTCGACTCTGATCGACAGATTTTTGAACAAATTTTCATGGCTATTTGATTTACTTCAGAGTTTCGTTTGAGCACGATATCTGAGCCAGTGGTTGAACCGAATAAACCAACACACTACCCACTAGACTCAGCAGTCTTCTGGCAAAAACTGTGAGAGTAAATAAGGTTGCCATGAAAAGTTACCCAAATCTGTCGTTCGGACTTGGCATTAAACTGTAGATCACATTACTCGTGGATAAAATTAACACACACAACATGAGTGGTGTTGAAAGCTAGGTTGTAACGCTGACTAAAGGGTTTTCAAGACCAATTAAGAAGAAAAAAACTACCTACTAGACCGCAGCGACTTTGACACACATACACTTTGTTTCATTTAAATTTGAAGATAGGAAGCGCTTAAAAAATAACCAGTATATGTATGTAGATGAAGATACAAATCCAAATGCGATGTACGCCACAACGAGCCGTAAGATAGGGTCAATTGCTGAGAAATCATTGGAATCGCCTGTGCATATCAGTAAAGCTTCCAATATCTTTGAATTTCTTTAGAATCTTATCAATATTTCGGAGTTCTGTTATAAGTTTTAACTATTTTTACGCATTCTTCGTTTGTTAAACTATCTCTATTTGTAAAGAAAGCTGATATCCTTGCCAGGCAAGCGTTTTTTAAGCCACAAAATATTTTATTACGTTGTATGTGACGTAATAAACCTTCAAATTATGGAAAAACAATAACTGAAGAATTAAAATTTCAAAAAAATCTTTTCAATTTATTAAGACACAGGGGTAAAAATATCTCGAGGTTTTAATTTAATACGTTTAATACATTTTCTAGGAAAATCAATTTCAATGTAAAAAATTCTCAAATTAAGCGTATATTCGCATACATACAATATACATATACCTGCATAGCGAAATTATACATGCGTAGATAATGTATGTATGTATTTTGAAACCATAAGAGAAAACAGATTTTAAGATACTCTCGTAATTCATAACGAAATATTATGTGTCAACAGCCAAAAGCTGTTTCTCTAGATGTTGATGGCGTACATGTTACTGTTGCTGTCGTTGTTGTTGTTGTTGTTGTGCTAAATATAAATCAGTTTTCGTATAATTTTTTTTTGTATTTTTCTTAACTTTTCATTTTTAACGTCACTCACATTTAAAGTCACTTGAATTGCTTCATTTTTGCTAAAGATATTGTTGTTATTATTGTTATTGTTACTCTTTAATGTATGTATGTTTTTTTGTGATGTTTACTTACTGACTGACTAACAAACCAACCAACTGACGAACTGATTGTAAAGACATCGAGTTTTTCTAACCTTAAACGAATTCTTTCTACTCAGCTACTGCTTTCCTGAAATAACAAATATTTTATGCACACAACATAAATATTCTCTTTATTTATCTAGTCGGTGTGTGTGTGTGCGTATGTATACATCTGTATGTGTGTGTTAGTATCTATACAGTACTACAGTTGCAGTGATGCAAGTTTACGTTTTTCATAAATTCAACTCGTTCTCCTCCAATCCATAATCCCGTTTGTAGAACCAAGAAAAAAAAAAGATGGCAACAAAAATGTGCAAAAAAAATGTACAAGAAAATATTACAAGACTAAGATGGATTGGACTTGATGTCTGCAGGCAGGATTTAAAAGGAAACTTGAGCACAAAAACTAATAAATAAATCCACACGGAGAAAAGAGAAACAGTTCGTGAACAAAATAATGATGATATTAGTGCTCAACTTATTGAGAATCTCTTCGAATACTGTGGTAATAATGGATTATGATTTACACTTAGAAAAAAAGTGATTTTAAGTCACAGCGATTGCTAGTTTCTGTTTTTTTCTGTGAATGTTGCCTAATACAGAGGTCCTGCAGTCTAGTGAGTAGTGTGCTAGGCTACTAGAAAAGAATTTCAAACCTTGTTTTTGACATTTTGAAAATTTTTTTTCGGCTCTACTCTACTTTGAAAACAGATTCAGTTACTCCTGAATAAAATTAAAAACATATCTCTTGAAGTTGCCATAGTCTAGTAGGTATTGTGTTAATTTATTAGACGTGTGGCCATGTTGCAAACCCCAGTCCAGATATCTCGTGCAAAACGAAATATGAAGAAATATGTTTTCAGCAACTTCCTCTCACCAGCAGGCAAAAATTCTGAGAGTAAATAAAATTGCCATGAAAAGCTTCTCAAAAATTTATCGCTCGAAGTGGATTTTAAACTGTAGGTCCTGCCACTCATGAATAAAATTAAAACATACTAACAAAAGTGGTTTGAGAAGCCTGACTAAGGACTTGTAATGGCCAACCATTCACGAAGGAATAATTACCTAGTAATTGTATTAAGACTTATATTGCAAGGACTCAGCTCTCTGCCAGGATCTCCCATGTCAGAAAGACAGCTAAGGAGGAGTAAGTAGTGTTATCACACGCGTTCTAAGAATCAGTAACCCAAGTGGTAAAGATTTTTTAATGCTTGATTATAATAGGAATTCCTGTTTAGTTTTAGGATATCAGATGAGAGATGCCAAACAGGAATAATAATTGTAGGATGGTGTAACATAGGGACCATACAGGACCTTTGAAAGCTGTGCCCATCAAGCTGCTTTCACTGTTTTTCTTTTCTTTTCATAGAATAATCACTTTGTGTTTACTCTTCCTGTCGTCGCTCAAGGTCAGCCTTAACAATCCTACTTTTTAACACGTTTCCGTAATTCGTAGAGAAGTATAAAAAATAATAGAAGGCAGTAACGCAATAGCTTTGTTAATTTTGATTTGAGAATTCTTAGTAATTGTTGTGGTACCATGTCAAATGTTAGCTCCCAGTAAAGACACTCCGTTTGAAAGCAAAACTCCCTTAAGCTAAACTGAGAACCATTCCGAAAGCTTAATGGATCTAACAATTGACTTCATATAAAGAAAACATAGCGCCATTAAACTATCATGAAATGGTGGGAATTCTGCATTGATTTCGAAAGGGGCATTGTCAAATGCTTTTAATTAATTCATAATTCTTGAAGTAGTAAAATTTACATGAAATCATAGCCTGATCTCTGACAAAGAATAATAAAATTCTTATCTAATATGTTAATTTGATGCGGCAATCATATCAAATCAAATCAAATGAATATACTTCCTCAGGGTGTAAATGATAATAAAAAATATTCCCACAAATCTCATAATGATCTCAAGAGCGCATTCCTTCCTAAATTCGATTTTAAGAAAAAAATTTTATTTCCTCAAGAATTCCTTTTCTCTGTCTGTCTTTTCGTTTGTTTTGGAAATTTATTATTTTTTTATCGAATTTTATTCGATTGTTTTTTCTTATTTCGTTCACACTGGGCGTTTTAAATTGAATGTTCAGTTTGTGTTTTCCTGATTAAATTATAAACACAAAGAACCTGAAGGCAAAAACAATTCCATAAAAATGTTTTTTTTTCGTTACGTATAAAACAAAATAAAAACTTGTTTAAAAAAAAAGCTTTTTATTATCAAATTAATGCATTTATCATATTTGCATGATTATTTACTTAGAATATATTTTTAGCGACAAAAATTCTTGTGAAAGATTGTTTTCCAAAGCAACATGGCCTTGGTCAAGTCGAGGGCATTTAAAAGCAAACCAAACAATTTTATTTAGAATATTTGAGAAGAGTTTGCAAGTAAAATAAATTTAACAAATCGTTAACATTACATTATATATGTTGCTTCAAAATAATTGTTCCAGGTACAGTGTTAATACAATTATTCAGTCAGTTGTTTTTCATGCGAAGCAGATAAAACGAATTTTGTTTTTATCGTTTCTCCATTCACAAGAAAATTTTCGTTATGTTTGTTAAAATAAAGCTTTTGTAAATTTGTGGACACGAATTTTAAGAGCTCCTACGATAGTTGTAAAGTGAATAGCTAATGCTCTCAGATATATGTACGTTCAATCGAACAGTGTCCATTCATAAGAGCGTTGTAGGGTTCATAACAAGAGAATTACATTCGCCAGAGTATCCCGAATATGCAGCAAGCAATGATATTATCATTTATTCTTAGTTATGTGTATTATCTGGTTGTAATCTGCTCTCAATCTGCCCTAAATCCTGTTACCTTGTTAAACTTCAGAATGCTGTTCGGTGTCATCTTCCTAATCTTCTCTTTCAACTTCAGAAAAAGGTTTCGGCTCAGGCCGTGACTTGAAATATTCCTCCCCGCAAGCTTCCAATGATTCCAGTAGAGGTTCACGTCTGGTATCCAGCTGCTACCAATGCAAAGCTTGTTTACATACCCGCTAAGATCAAAATGAGCTTCATCTGAAAAGATGATTTTTTTTTGCCAAAATCAGCATCTTCTGGTGTAGGCTACTGCATGGCCAGCCGAGGCAATCATTTGAATGAAATTGTTTTCCATTATTAACCGGAAGTATTGTACTTTCAAATAAAAAAAGAAATTTTAGAAAATATTCAGTAGTTTTTTTTTTAAAGCATTTTCAAAAAAAAGTTATTTGGCGGTAGCTTTTTTTAAAGCATTTTCAAAAAAAAAAGTTATTTGGCGGACCCTTTAGTCACCCGATATTTCCAGTTGGGCTTCTATTTAGTTTAGAAAATCATAATTATTAGAAATGTTCACAAGCAATACTATTATGTTCAAAATTTCAATTCTTTTGCTAACGAGATTCTAAAAATAATTCTTCCTCCTAACACTCATGTCCTTAATTACAGCGATACTTATTGAAAATGTGAGACAAATATTCTTTGTGTTCTTCTTGAAACACTTCAAAATCTTAACATTTTTAATATGCCATGAATTTTGAGTTGAATAATGAAAATCAAATCAATTCAATTCAAACTCTTATCTTCCAATCCACTATGATTTCTAGCATTGATTTGTGTTGCAACAAAATCAATTTTTCATGCCAAATTATTATTCGTTTTTTGTTTTTGGTCATTACAACGATTTTTATAGCCAACAAATATTAGACATCAATCTGCGATTTCCCTTCTCCTCAAGTCACACTTCGCAACGAAATGAAGAAACTGTCACCTTTTTCTTCTACAATTGCAAACCGTATCCGGAAATGAGCTATTCAAGTGTGAAGTGAGACGACGTGGAATTGTAATAAATGACAGAAACAAAATAACGATGATTGAAAAATTATCATAAAGAGGGGAAAAAATCAAATTTTGATTTATTGCTGAATGACAAAATCATCATCATCAGCGATTTCAGTCAGCATTTTGTATTATTTCACATACAAATTTCATTATCGAAATATTAAATTGCGATGAACAATAACAAAATGTGGAAGTGATTAAATAAATCAAATAAAATCTATTCAATTGATTGATTTAATGGCAGCGGAAAAATAACACCAAGGAGTACAAATTCTGTTAGGAAAGAAGTTCATAAAATTTTTAAAATCTAAAGAATAAAAATTTCTTAAAGGCAGGCTACAGCTCATACAAGTTGGGTTTAGACAGTGAATTGAATTTTTATAATTCACGTCGGCATATATTAGGCATAACGGATATAAATTTATGTGACAATAATAATATGCTGGTTGGAGATAATAAAGTTGAGAAATCAATATTTTTTTTACCAAATATGACCTCCATAAACCAGGTTAAATTCGATAAAATTTAAAAAACAGGTTTTTCGGATCTAGTAGGCTTGTTAGCTATTGGACCAAGAATTCCATAATAGTTTTCGTTACGGTCGGATAACAATTGGGACCGGAGATATAGACGACGGAGCTACTTGTTTTCTTCAAAAGAGCAATAAAAAAGTGCTCTATATAAATCGGTAAAAATTGGATAAAAAAATGGAATTGTAGTGGAAATGGTGAGCTGGATATCCATAGTATCAAGGATTCCAAAACTGTTTTCCTTACGATCGAGCTTTATTTGGAACCAGAGATACAGGCGACGAAGTTAATTATTTTCTTCAAACCGACAAAAATATGCTCTATGTAATTACGGACAAAAAATTATGGGGAAAGGTACTTAAAAATTGTAATAATTCTCATTAAGTTAATATGCATTTATATGTATACTTATGTACAATAAAATGTCGTATTTTTCGCAAAATGCATTTCTTTAGTAAATGATTTGCGTTTTTTGATTGATGACTTGCAGTTTTTGGCCGATTACTTGCATTTTTGTGGACTATGACTGGCATTTTTTGTGGGTGACTTGCATTTTTCTGTAGGTGACTTGCATTTTTTGGTCCCTGACTTGCCTTTTTTAGGTTCATGACTTGAATTTTTCGGTCATGGCTTTTATTTTCTTGTCCGATAACACGCACTTTTTTGTCGATGACATGCATTTTTTTTTGGTACATGACTTGAATTGTTGGGCCGAAGATTTGAATTTTTTTTTTGGTCGATTGCATTTTTTTTGCCGATGACTTGTATTGTTTTGGTCGATGACTTGCATTCCTTTGCCGATGTCATGGCAATGAGTTATATGCCGTTCATGCATCTTGTGGCTCAACTTACTTAATTAGTTATTACAAACTTTTAGTCAGGATTACAACTTAGCTTTTCACATCATCCCTGTCCTCTGTGTCAAGTTCGAATTTTATATAAATTACTTAAATATGTAATATTTAATATATAGTATGCATATGTATGTGCCAAACAAGTATGCTTTTAAAAACATTTTTCTCTTCAAAACGCTCTTCGCAATAATTCTTTGCACATAGAAAGAGTTATTTTGTCCTTAAACATCTCGCTTTTAAAGTTGAAAATAAATTTCACTCGAAATAAATCCTTTAAAATTTGCTCATATCAACTTTGATTTGCTTTTTGGAAGACTTTTTGCTTTTTAAAGATTTTTCTACAGTTTTCGGATGGTGCTTCAAATATATTCGTTTGTTTTGGTGTGTGTGTATCTAAATGTGTTTTAACGGAGTAAAGGAAAAATATTAGAAAAGTTCGACATGTACCCATACAGACACGTTATCCAAAAGCAAACATGCGTTTTATAAAATGGCAAACATCACCTGTCTTTCCTTCATATATCTAGTTTTGCATAATTCAAATGGAAACAAAAAAGAAGAAAAAGAGTAAAAATTACCAAATAAAACCGTATAAAAGGAAAACTCTTTTACGCGTACCCATATGCATGCTTGCTATATGGAAAAAAGCAGAAATTTGAAAGTTTGAAAACATAAATCAGTTTGGGTGTCACATGAAATAAAACCTTACAGACTGATTGAGTATATCAGCAAAATATTGATCGATTGAAAACTATCCGCCCAACACTCGCAGTTTGTAGTATTATGCTGTTAGCAAACAATGATGCACAGACCTGACAATTTGGATATACATACATGCGGATAACAGGACAGTTGTCATAGGAACTAAGACGTAATAAGGCTGCAACACAATTCAGATCTTTACTCACAAAGTTTTGGACTATTGATGATCACCCTGTGAACAACGCAGAGATCTGAATATTGTATTACATATGCGATGCAGCCTTATTACTTCTTAGTTCCTATGACAACTGTCCTGTTATCCTCGTTCGTTTGAAGGATGTAATCAATAAGAAGCGATCAAGATTTTTTTGATGTCAGTGTTATAATGATTTTTAAGAGGATTGCCTTTGAAGAAGAATTTATTTTTAATGTTGAAAGAGTCCAATAATATGCTTAAAGATCAGCAAACCGGTTTCAGTAGTTAATTCTCTAAACCCCTGCAAAGTTTTCATTCTTTTATGTGTCTGTTTGCAACACTTCAGAATTCATTTGAAGTTTAACCAGCGACTGTCGAGATACACAAATTCACATTTATACTTATGTACATACATACACATAAGCGTGCAACAGCTATCTATTGCATAAAATGTTTTGGCAAGTAGAACATGCAACCAACTTGAATTTTTTTTTCGCATATTCATACCTGTCCATAGACATTTTCATTTCATAGGATATGTATGTATGTCTAGTTGGTTGTAATTGCAGTATGAATATATGTATAAATGCAGCAGTAGTATACAGATGATCTTCCTGGCCTGTTATACAAAGAGCAGCACCAAAAAAAAAACTTGGAAAGGAGTAAAGCGTGAGAACGATGAGTATGACGTTTTGAAAAGCAAAAACTGAAAGGTAACCGAAGAGATTGAGTTTAAGGTAAACCATGTAGAAGTCTCTGATGTTTTGTAAGCTTTTTTTTTTCTGTATTTTGAAACATTTTTTTGTTTGTCATTTTAGCTTCAATTTTTTTTTTAACATTTTTAGTTTCAGTTTTTTTAGTGCTTTTTTTCACATTTTTTTACATTTTTCAACTTCTGCATCGTTAAATACATGTTGTGTTTAGTAATGGTTTAATAGTCTACTTCCAATACTAACAACACAGCAGCGGATGCAAGTATGTTGTTACCACACCATATATATATTTACCTACATATGTATGTGTGAGTTTTGAAAAAAAAAGAAACTGTAACGTGCTTACATTCTTGTATGTGTGATGATTACGGTTTAAATCTGTTTCCTGTTAACACAGTTTATTTGCGCTTTTTTCAAAGTCCTTCTTCTAAAAGAGATCCTCTTTCGGTTACATTCTGTAATATTCACATTTTCACAAAAGGATTTTCACATTTCCAAAGAAACGAACAAAACAAAAAAAAAACAAATGGAAAATAAATGTTTAATTGAGTTGAAAAAAGACTTTTACATCGCATTGTAAGGGTGTAATGCCATTGAATAGAAACGAAATGGGAAGCATTTATTCTTTTTCTTTAAATTCTTTATTAAATTTAGATTTTTTTCTTTTTTGGCTTTTCATACGACAAAAGTTTAAAGCTGGTTCGCAAGCTTGTGGAGAATGGCTTTTAGCATCGAAATTCTTACTTAAGAGCCAGAGTTTTTAGTCTGTAATTACCAATTTTAAGTACAATCGAATGAAAAAAAAAATCAGAAGATTATTGCGCAAAAACATTCTCCTGCTGGCTTTATTAGGGAATGGTCCAGGATAAAATAAAATAAATGGCCGTCTATGATCTTAATATATTACTTTACAAAGGTGACACGAGACTCTTCGCTTCACCGAAGACAATCCCAAATGGACCGCATTGCAATAGACAAGAAGTGGCGCAGAGTAAATGCAGCTTCCGATCACCTCATGCTTGTAAAACAAATATTTTTGAGAACGTTCGAAACGTGGCAGCAAAACCGCAATTTCTTCCCTTAAGGAAGCGTATATATATAAAATTTACACAGAATTCCTTTCATCTGCACCAGTTTTCAGTTCGTTATAAACGGACTGATTACTGTCCCCTCTTTTTTTTCTATAGCGAGTTGGGAATTATAATCACCAAAGAGGTAAGCAATTAAAAAATATAAAAACTGGACAAGCAACTAAGGCAACTTTAATTCATTAATCATGTAAGCACTCTTTGTGTCATGTTGAAGCATATCAAAATTGTGGTCAATTGGCTTAAGTAAGGGATTTAGTTTTGACCACAATACTGGAGTAAACAGGAAAAAAAAATTCGAAATTTAAATTCTTCAGAACAATATAAAAATTTAAAACCCCTTAAACATCTTGGCATAATGATAGGCAATCACCTGAACCGTATGACAAAAAACAAAAATTCTGATTATATATGACTTTTTCTTAAGAAATGTTGAGTTTAGAGGATGGATTATATAGAGGGGGATTGAAAGCTGTTCATATTTTAAAATTCGATAACTTTAGTGAACAATTTCATTGTTTTCTCTTGGATTCGATAACTTACACCATGCCCACGAATGTAGGATTATTATATTAGTATGAGTATTACATACACACATACATAATTGATCATTACAACCCTTCAGTCAGGATTACGACCTAGCTTCTCACATCACTTATGTTGTATGTGTTAATTTTTTATATGAGTGATGGGACCTACAGTTTAAAATCGACTCCGAACGACAGATTTTTTGAAAAACTTTACATGGCAGTTTTATTTACTCTCAGAATTTTTGTCGGAAATCCGCTGACAGGAGGTCGCCGAAGAAATATTTTTTCATATTTTCGTTTTGATCGACATTTCTAACCTGGGGTTTAAACCATGGCCTCACGTCTTATAACCTAACACACTACTTACTAGACTATGGCGAGTATAATGTCGTAATATTCGAGCACGATGATTAATATTTTTTGGTATTTTCTTATTGTCGATCCTTAAACCTTTTCAATTCCAACTGGACAAAAGAATCATTGAAATCACTTTGTGCATATTATGAGGATGTGTGGCTATCATGATAGCAAATGCTTACATAACTCCATCATGTCAGGCATTGTTTACTATCCATAACTGGCTAACTATCTTTAGACATGTTTGAAACAAGTGACTGTAAATACAGGAATGCAGAATGAGTGCCACAATAGCATGAAAGTATAGAAGCTATAGTTATGCTGTGCTGGTTCCGCATACACTTATTTAACCTTTCGATCCTGGTTTTACAGCGAACATATCAGATATATTTTAATTTAACAATGGCTTACATCTCCCAAAAAAACGTCATCCAAGTAATCTTTGAATATGGATGTGGCATCTTTGCGGAACAGTTGAATTTTTAGATTCTCTCTTGCAATACCCGATTACTGTAGCACTTCCTTAATCTGATAGAATGGCACATTACTGTCGTATGGTTCATGGATATGAAGGACATTGATAATAACTCCGGAGTTCCAACGCACTTGCATTCAAGCGGGTACAATGGAAAAATTCAAATGAATTCATACAATATTCCTCTACAGAGGCTGGACGAACGATACAACACGCACTTCACTTATTTGCCAGATCGATGGAAGATAGATGGAATAATGAACCCACTTACAGATTGATCAGACATATTTGAACCGATATGTATATACGCAGAACAAAATATCCGCTAAGCCTGAACAAACAGTTTTTGTAATAACGAAAAAAAAAGAGAATGACACAGCACATCCTCTTTGTAATTGTTAGTAATTGCCAGCATTGGATGAAGAATTGAATGAAATTTGTTAGCAGAACGTGTCTAACCAAAGGCGATTTTGAACAGAACCCAATAAACCCTACCTTCATAAGCTATCATAAACTGAAAGATGGATACTGCCAGTGATACAATGAGACCTTATAAGAACCAAGTAAGTTATGTTCTTCGAGACGGCTACCAATTTTGTCGATTACGATTGTCGAGCCATTGAGGTATTCTGTAATTTTTGTAGTTTATTAAAGGAAATCTTAAGACTTTATTATTGAAGTCGCTGTAGTCTAGTAGGTAGTGTCTTGGCTTATTTGAGGTAAGACCACGGTTCAAACCCCATGTAAGACATCAAAACGAAATATGAAAAAAAAATATTTCTTCAGCGACTTCCTCTCAGCAGATTTTTTGTCAAAAACTCTGAGAGTAAATAAAATTGCCATGAAAACTTTCTCAAAAATCTGTCGTTGGGAGTCGACGTTAAACTGTAGGTGCAGCCACTCATGTATTAAATTATCACACACAACAGGAATGGTGTGAGAAGCTAGGCCGTAACCCTGACTGAAAACTCCTTTTAATTTTCCTTCGGACTGATTTCCTAAACAACATTCCCTATTGATGAGATGACCCCTTCAATCCATTACGCTACTGTTACCATACTGGGTATGAGAAGTGTGTGACATGCCATGAATATTTTGTGGAGCAGAAACACTCTATTCGTTCTCATAAAATATTCCAAAAACATATTGTGGCTGAAGAGATTGCTGGAGATTTTCAGTGTTAGATTTACAAATACAACAAATACAAAAAAATTATTATAAATTCGAGAAACGAAAAATCAAAATGAAAATATTCTCAATAATGTTGTACTAAAACGATAAGACAGACGTTGTTGTTGATGATTTTATTTGGCTTTAAACAGAAGCAAAAAACAAATTGTTCTTATTCAATAGATAAGGCAACAGAAGAGTATAATTTGTTGTGTTTTGTTTTTGTTTTTCTTGATAACATTACATAATAAAATATTAATTTTGTGATTGTATGTATGCGGTAGCTGTGCTTGGTTATTTATTTAATTCAGGCACCTGACCAAAATCATATTCAAAATTGTATCCCCCTTTTACACACACATATATTGATTATTCATTAGCCAAGATACGATAAGAAACCAAAAGAAGTTGAAATATGTTTCACAAGTAAAAACCAGTCACGTTTCAACACACATTCTATACAAGAATTGAGAGAAAAACAAGTTGCTTTTTAACTTTTCTACTTGAAACAAAAACGAAAAAAAGGCCACAGAATAAGAAACTTTCTTTTCAGTTTCTATCATTGTTTTCTTCTTCTTCTTATTTTTTTTAACAAATCATCAACAACCCATTTCTTTTGATAGCCAGCATGGAAAACAGCCAAACACCAGGCAATCCCAATATCAATCAAATAAATTGTATCGAAAATCAAAAAAGTTTGAAAGAAGGTGTTTTTATTTATCGTTGTGTTACGGAAGTTCATTACAATTTACCTGCAATCCCTGATGTTTCTATTCGTGGATGGCAATAGAAAAGTTGTTTTTTTTTGTTTTTGTTATTTTCTAGATCCTTAAGTCTTAAAACTTTCTTGAGTTGTTAATGGATTTCAAATTCGTGCCAGGGTATTATGTTTGTTTTAAAAACAGAGTAAAACAAAAACAACGAAAAAAGAAAAAAAAAAAATCAAATAACGATCAAGTATTTGCTCCAAAATAGATAAACACGACACTAATAAGGGGATATTGATTGAATTGTTTGGCATTCTTTTTTAATTACTTGTAAACTAAACATGGGTGTTACGTAATATGGAAATGAAAGGAAGAGAAAGTTTTATTGAATGTGCAATTGATATTGATAAAGTTTACTCAAACCGTTATTTTATATACGATTAGATTCGATTATTTCTTTAAATTTCTGTAGTCTAGTAGGCTACTGAGTTAGAAGCCCTATTTCAGACATCTCGGACAAAACCTATCCTCAAGCTACTTATATGTGTAGGGCATCCTTGTAGTATCCTGGCAGACTTCAGAATGCTTTTCATTGTCTACAAAGACAGTTTTGTGATGCATTTAAGCTTCATAGATTCCTACTCTGTGTTCTGATGATTTATTCCCATTCTCACATAAACCACTTATTGGATTCGAGACGATACTCATTTCAAAATATTGTACTTTAAGCCTTCAGTTGCCTGTCAAAAGGTTGATTACTATGTCAAAAAGTTTCCTGGAACATTTTGATTGCCTCATAATATTACATTATCATCATATTTTTTCGGCAAAAATTCTGAGTGTAAATAAAATTGCCATGAAAAAGTTTCTCAAACATCTGTAGTTCGGAGTCGACTTTAAACTGTAGGTCCCACCACTCATGTATACAAATTAACACACACAACATAAGTGGTGTGAGAAACTAGGACGTTGTACAATGATCCAATTTGACCTCCGGTTACTGTACTTGTCTTAATTGACAAGTACACGTCTTCTAACCTAACCATTTGTTCTTTGTCTTTTCGTTCAATATCATCACTTACCTCCATTTTCGGCATGAAAACGGCCTGCAAACTCATCCAGCTGCTTATTGTCACGAAATTCTATATAATCACAATCACCAGCAAAAGTTTTCCTTACTTAGCTTCCTGATAACAGTCAGATGATCGAATGGCAGCTTAACTGCCGGATAGCATTGACTATCACTCTTTTAAAAGGATCAGTGGACTCTAGATTATTTCATTCTCTTAAGTTCACTTCAGAAAACAATTAAGGAGGGGGCTATCAGCTACTCGATTTATTAGGTTTGACAGACTACGTATTTGGTCATTACAACTCTTCAGTCAGAGGATTACAATCTGCCTTCTTACACTACTTATGTTGTGTGTGTTAAAAACGAACTACTGTGTTAAAAACGACTACGAACGACAGATTTTTGTGAAACCTGCTGAGAAGCTGTCGCCAAAGAAATATTTTTTCATATTTTGTTTTGTTGGCTATCTCTGAACTGGGGTTTGAACCGAGGTCTTACGTCTAATAAGCCAAAACACTAGACCAACAACCCGATTAACGAATTTAAGTCTGCCTTAACACATCCTTCTTCTACTTCTACTTCTTGCGTGCCTTCGCCAATTGGTCACCCCAATCGATGTCGGGGCTTCCCCGATTTGGTCAAATACCCGTCTCGCCTGATCATCCTCCCTATACGCTGCACAATGTCCATATTGCTGAGGATCGGAAGCTCTGCCATTTAATTGGTTTAAGTCCAACATAGACTTCAGCTCTGCTGTAGGACAGTTTTTCATTGACCTGCTTATACCAACACATTCCAGTTTATATACCTTGTTCAACTGAATTTGATCTGTTTTCAGGTTTGTTTAATTTATTCAGACAATGGTTCCAGAAGACACTATTAATCTGATCATCAGTTAAAAAATTTCTGTTACAGGGCTTCCCTGCAAGCTTTCTACACATCATTATGGCATGTCTGGCTTTTCTTGAATGCTGTCTATATAAGCTTTCTATATCAACCTGCAGTGAACGAAACAATTTACATAAAAAACACAGAAACATCTTCAGTCATAGTGGGAGAATTTGTTCTGGCAAGGACTATCAACTGATGATAATAAGTGAACAATTCAAGTGAAGGTATTCCCTGGAATTTGAGAAACTTTTTTTATTTTCTAAATTTCATAGAATTTACCTTACCTTGTACCTTATCATCTATAGTCTTTTACTGAAATGTTTATTTGCTTTAAGTTACTAAAATAAGCTTGTGAATCTCGTATAATTTTAAATTTTATTGTAAAACTAAAAAAATATAATGCATACAGAATAAACAGAATAATAATTCAAAAGCAGATTCGCTATAAAGAATATACTCATTTCGATACTTTAATGATTTTTTATAAAAATGATTTCGTCATTTGAGATTAAACGCCGAAGCTCGATTTCCATTAAAAGTTCCCACACATATTATTTATACATCAAAGCATAAGCACTTATTGTTGATATATAGTGTTTCCTTAGCTTATCATCCATGTCGTTAGGGAGTTGTTTGGTACACTCTTTAACCACCCACTTAGCCATATGCTTATGCAGTATACGCTTTTCTGTGTGATAACACTTCACATGATAATTCAAACGTCGTTCCATCTCTTTATGGAGATCCACAAGGGCCAGACGATAGGCTGTCTCCAACTGCAAAGCAATATTATCCTTTTTGGCATCCATTAAACGAATAGCACCACCTGCCCGCCACTGTTCCACTTCTTCGCGTTCAATTAGTTTCTGCAAATCCGTTATTTCAGTTTGTTTTTGTTTTTTCCAGTTCTCTTCGATCTTATCAATTTCTCGATCACAATATTTAGCAACCTTTGGGCCCAATTTCTTAACAATCACGATGCACATTATGCCCAGTGACAGGCCACTATAGAATTCATGTTCACATACGTAAATCTCCTTAGAGAACAGGTAGTTGAGCAAGCCTAAGCCGAACATATAAGGTCCTGTCTTGCCAGTTTTCGGGTAGAAAAATTCAAACCAAGTCTCTGGTATAAAGCCCATACGAACTTTTTCCGGTAAAATAGGACGTGAATTGCAATCACAAATATGTGTATAACCCGTGCCAATGGGTATGGCTTGTGGTATACCAATTTTACGTAAATACTGGCATGTTAGCAAGGAGACTGGCTTCAAGGGTAGCATTACTTCGTTCAAAATATACTGTTTACAAAAATATATCGTTTGCTTCAAAATAATAGAAAAAAAATTAAAATTCAATTTTAATTTGCTTTCACACAATAATGCACAAAGAAAAAAACAAAAAAAAAAATCAATCAAAACCAGATGTTTTATTTTGTCTTTCTGGGCAAATTCAATATACCACAGAATAATTCAGAAAAATTTATTTTTTTTTTTAAAACCAAAAGTACTTTTAATTTAAATTTGTGTCATTTGTTTAATTTTTAAAATTTTAATTTTAAAAAATATTTTTCTTTTAAATTTTCTTTTAATATTCTTTGTAAACTTCTGCCAAAGGCGCTTGTCATGCTGATGAGTTTGCAAATATTTTTGCGAAAATTTTCTAATTTTCAGTATACATCTGACAGCTTCGACTCTTGAATTTTGCAGTAAAATTTTTGAATAGAAATTTTCAGTAAAAAGATCAATTACTAGTGCATTGATTAACAAAAAAGGGAATAAATTAATTAAAAAAACATCGTATTTGTTGAAAATGAAATGCAATTTGAAAGTTTTATGTTTCTATTCCTTAACCTCCTTTATTCAAGATTAGAATTTAATGAATTTATAAAAATATAAACACTAAACTAGTATATAACATACATACATAATTGATCATTACAATGCTTCAGTCTAGCGCCTTGCATTACTTATATTGTGTGTGCTAATTTTTTTTAATTTTTTAATTTGCAATCCATAAGTTTTGGCCCCTACAGTTTAATGTCGACTCCGAAAGACAGATTTTTCGAGATACGTTTCATGGGAATTTTTGTTTTTGCCACAAATCTGCTTGGGGAAAGTCGCCGAAAATAAATCTTTCATATTTCCTTCTATAGTCGCCGTAGTCTAGTAGGTAGTGTGTCGGCTTATTAGACGTAAGGCCACGGTTCAAAATCCAGGTCAGACATCAAAACGAAAATATGAAAAAAATATTTCTTCGGCGACTGCTTCTCAGGAAATTTCTGGCAAAAACTCTGAGAGTAAATAAAATTGCCTCTGCTTCTTAAGCTCATCTTTCGATAATCTTTAGGGCATGTTTACCGTTTTCTTATGCTCCTTTGAACTGGAACTATTGCAGATTGTCTTTATTCCCAATATGCACACATACATATATACATACACACAAAGTTGGACCTTTCAACCCTTCAAGCAGGGTTACAACCTAGTTTCTCACACCACTTATGTTGTGTGTGTTAATTTTATACATGAGTGGTGGTACCCACCCACAGTTTAAAGTCGACTCCGAACGACAGATTTTTGAGAAACTTTTCATGGTAATTTTATTTACTCTCAGAGTTTTTGCCCGAAATCAGAATAATAAATCGCAAGATGATGGCAGCTGGACATCAGAGAGATGATGTGTTGCATTCGAAACTGAATAATCGAATGTTATATTAAGTTTTTCGACTGTATTGCAGCACAATCAAGAGGTCTAGTAGGTAGTGTGTTGGCTTATTAGACGTGAGGCCACGGTTCAAAACACAGGTCAGACATCTCCAACAAAACGAAATATGAAAAAATATTTTTTCATCGACTTCCTCTCAGCAGATTTCTGGCAAAAACTCTGAGTGTAAATAAAATTGCCATGAAAAGTTTCTCAAAAAAAAATCTGTCGTTCGGATGCCGACTTTAAATTGTAGGTGGTACCACCACTCATGTATAAAATTAATACACACAACATAAGTGGTGTGAGAAACTAGGTTGTAATATTGACTAAGGATTGTAATGACCAATTATGTATGTATGTTATGCATGTTACAGCTTTTTTGGTTTCAAACTAATGTATTGAATATTGAAACTGTGGCAGCCAACATTTTTCACCATAAAATGTATACACTTCCATACATAAGTTGAAGATTAGCGATAAGTTTTAATTAAGATATCATGGCTTAAAGCCGTATTACGCTGATATCATACTTTGGTTAGGCGGCCTATTAAATTACCTGTTGGTAGTGCCTTCTTTTAAATTCTTGTCTTTTTTATTCGAAGCTAAAAATTAATTGAAAGAATTTTAAATTCCCTATGCACAATATACGGTCATTATCAAACCGGTATGTAAATTTTATTCACATGAAAAAAATGAAATAAAATACACACGGGGGTATGAAAACGGCCATACATAGTTTTATAATTGCAGCCCCTTCCCATAGAATTTACGAACAATTAAATTATAATTGCCATGATCAAAACGTGAAATAATTAAATTGTTTTTTAACACCTTTCTTTACATTTGATGTCATGTAATATTTGTATTTGTATGGAATTTAAATAATTTCAACGTGTTATGTGAACACTTTAATTAGTATTCTAGTAAATTAAACTTAAAACACACGGATACGTACACGCATATTCTCGCCATTGCCCTCATACACTAATATTTCAATGTATGAGTTTTTACACACACATACATAGGTAAGTATATCAGCAAATAATTATAGTATAGTTGTTGTATTGACTCTGAATCATTTGACAGCTGAAACGGCAAATCAGACATTTGAAGACACAAAACATACGTTTAGACACACGCACTTATTATGTAATCCAGAGAGAACAAATTGTGCCATGCATATACACACTTACATGATGGTTGTCAATTTCACGTCAACAAATAGACCCATAAGTTGAACTGAACGTAAATGACTTAAAAGGTCTTTAATGCGTCACTGCGTTTAGGATTCTGTGGTTCTACGTCTTAAGTTGACAAATTTTGTTAACGTTTTATGTGAACATGCAGGTGGACCAACGTAAGTATGTGAAATGAAATTTAAAGGAATTGAATTATCCGGGGAGAAAATCAATGTAAATAAATAAAACAGAGATTTTTAAACTTTGGCAATTGCTAATGCCTTGTTCAAGCTACATCTGCCAAATTAGTTACCAATAATTAAGCCTGTTTTGCCTAATCACCATGTAGGGGTATAACATTCAACAACTTACGCAAACAATAAAAGTGAAGGGACCCTGACCCTAATTTTCATCAAAAAATTATCTTTAGCGAAGAGATGCATTCTGAATGGGTATACGAAAAACAAAAATTTGAGCTGACATAAATCTCCATAAGATCCAAGAGCTTCCAATGCATTACGAAAAAGTTAATGTTTGGTATGGATTTTGAATTAACGTTGTCATCGGTATTCTTTTGAGAACAATGTTGGCCGATGATTACTAACTTCTTTAGACTGAATTGGATGTTTTGAATACCAAAGACATGTGGTTTCAACAGGGGCGGCGCTACAACTCATTCCACATTGGATTTCTATCTTGCATGAGCGAATTAAGAGCGTTGTCATTGGTCCATATTTTCTTGAAAATCTTTTTATCCGATGATAACTAACATCTTGGAGTCAAAATTGGAAAATTTGGATACCAAGTTCATGCCACATTGCATATCTATATTGCATGAACGATTTAAGGTCATAGTGATCTCACGTGGAGGTAATGTAAACTACTATCGTGGGATTGACTCACTTAGGCTTTTTCTTGTGGGGTCTTATTAAGTTGCAGGCAAAAAAACTTCTGCGACCCTGGAATCCAACAAAATACATGCCATCGGTCAAGTTAAACAGAATTGATGCGTCAGAGTCATAGAAAAACAGAGAAGCCGCGGCAGCCACATATAATGGCATCAGTAGATCTGTTTAGATTGCGACTAGTTTCTCATACCACTTATGTTGTGTGTGTTAATTTTAATACATGAGCGGCGGGACTTACAGTTTAAAGTCGATTCCGAACGACAGATTTTTGAGAAACTTTCCATGGGGTCATTTATTTATTCTCAGAAATCTGCTGAGAGACAGCCGCCGAAGAAATATTTTTTAATATTTTGTTTTGCTGGAGATATCTGACCTGGGGTTTGTTGTCTAATAAGCCAACACACTACCTACTAAACTACGATGACTATGATAATACATTTTTTATTGAAAGATATGTATAGGAAGTCCTTAAAAAAGACGCTGTTTACATGGATCCTTATTGCGTATGTCGCTGGCAACAATATTATTTATTTTGTAACTGGACTGAATTCCGCCTCGTCGAAAATTATACTAGTTACACAAAATTCTCCCGGACTTCTTAATGCTTGTTAGCAGCAGGACATCAACAGAAGCACTGTGAGCTTGTGCTACTTCCTTTCGCCATAAATTCAATCTTGTTTTAACAAGTCTTTTCTTTTGTGGAACCTTTAGAGTTTTGTGCGTGATGACATGTAGTCCTAGAGCAGAATCAAATGATATGCTATTCAGATAGTACTGCTGCAGCAGCATCATTTTGGCTATAATTCTTCCGTGTAGAATTCATTATGAGAATAAAGTTCTACACCTTGACCCAAATAAATTTAATATTAAATCTTTAAAAAGATTTAATTCCTTTAAACAGCTGCCAATTACACATGGATTTAGTACGAACATTTAGTATTTATACTACTTAGTGGTACAGCAACGATATACAACAACAAATAGTTCTATTTTTGGTACAAATAATCAAATATGACAACATTTGTTGTACAAATCCACAACAAGAAGAATTGAAGAGGAGAAAAAGCATTTCGAAACAACATGTGGACACTAATCCATCCATCATAAAAGCCAACAAATTGAGTGGCAGTGGCGGTACTACTACTACTGCTACTGCTACAATTTATGTTTTATGTTTGATAGAGAGAGAGAGAGAGAGAGAGAGAGAGAGAAAGAGAGAGAGGGTGGGAGAGGAGTATTTGTGTAGGTGTATGTAATTTTACCGATTATTAGGAACAAATAGATTTGTGTCATACTTATGTATGTACATTCATATACAAGTACATGAACGTTCCCATTATTTAGCTGTTTAGCATATTTGGTAACAAAACAGTTTTTATGGCCAGTTTTCTAAATTATTTCGTTTGTTTATTTTAAAAAAATTTTCCTTTTGTATATAAATGTGTCATAGATTTATTATGGTTTTTTTTTCATTCTTCATTTTCATTATTTTCATGTCAGGTTTTTGTTTTTATTTTCTTGCCATGTCATTTTATAAACGTGATAAAAACCATATGGAGCAGTAAAACACACATTTTGTCACGATTTGCTTTTGTCATTTGCAAATTGTTTAATTTAATTTTTTTTAAATTTTATTTAATGAATTACAAATGTTTTTAAGAATTTTTTAAAATTAATTTTAATACTTAATTGCAATCAAATCAAGGTGTTTTAGGTGTTCTTTTTAATTTTTTTGTTTATTTTTCTTATTTTTTTTTTTTAGAAATTCCATTTATTCTCCTTGACATCTTTTCTGACAGGTTTCTTTGCTACAAAAACGATTCCGATTGCCATTGCAGCCTTTATAGTTGAATTTGCGACATTGTCCCTTGTCGTAATACCATCTTGTTTCTGTTTTGCTTTGATCTTTACTGTTGCAAAAGTATCCCTCATTTTTGGATGAATAACAGTTCCATTGATCTGTTGATAAGAAAATATTGTAAGAAATTGACAATTAATAAAGAGGCAATTAATTCAGAAGTAGAAGATAGTGATAAAAGACTAACGTGTCTTTAACTAACGTTTCTTAAATTCTATATAAAGTCTACCCTTATGTTTTGTTTAATAATTATGTGGTAGTGTACTTATCTTAAATTTTTTTAAAATGGATTGATTATGGCCAGTAAAACTCCTGTTCGTCAAAGTACCAATTGGTCTCTGGAAAACATTGCTTTCGTAAACGCAAATGCCATTGAAAATCCTAAACCTGCAACTGGAAATTTTAAATTCCTTGGAGAACTATCTCCACTGTTATGCATACAAAATTTATCTTACTAAGAAGCTCAAATCAGCCGACAATTCGTTAAATAGACAATGGAGGAAAGTGAAGTCAAGGCCAATTTTTTTTAACAATAAGTCATCTTCCCCAAAGAAACGCATTTCCTACTGAATAATCAAGTTTGGGGCTCAGAAAACTCTCATGCAATCCATGAGAAATTAATGCACTCACAACGAACAACTGTCTGGTGTGGATTTTCTTCAGAACTCATAATTCGGCCTTGTTCTCTTGAAGACAAGGCCTAAATTGCAGTGACTGCGAACAGCATTCGTTACAAGAACTTTATAAAGAAGGTTTTTATGGCTTAATTTGGACAAAATGCATATGGACGACGGCACCGTGAGCTAACTGAAATAATAGAGAAAGGACAGCCTCGTAAAGATGTTTCTAAAGAGTGTTAAACAATGTGTGAGAATTTTATATACATATGTAGGTAGGATGTTGCAAGCATGTTGTATCTTTCTCGAACTTCTTTCATTAGATGCTACGTTCATCATTTTCTATAATTTATTTATTGATTTTTTTAATTTATTTATTAATAACCATTAACCATATGCTCAGTGTAGTGTCATAGACCAGAGCCTCTGGTGGGAATCGAACACACGACCCTCACGCTAATAGTCTAACACACTACCTACTAGACTACCAGGGCACCCGATGAAAGTTTATGATTTCTTACTTCGTTTGTCTGATTATCTTTGGAGATTAATAGACTGGCAAGAGTATTTGCTACATTTTTTTCTAATTAAAAAAAAAAAAACTTATTTCTTGCAATTCAAAGCTATTTCGTTTTTAATTTTTTTCTGGTTGCGCGAGGTGTATTATATGGATCCCATAATATTACAAAAGAAAACTATATTTTCCTATAGTTACATAGTCCAAGAGAATGGTATGTATTTGATTTCTGGCTATCCAATGTTTCCAGACCCGCAAAAAGTTTCTTCAAAATTCCTCTCTAACATATTGTTGCAATTAATCGACCAATTACAACCATTCTTTAGTGATTACGACCTACGTTGTGTGCGTTAATTT
The DNA here is from genome assembly GCA_958299815.1 of Sarcophaga carnaria. Classification (NCBI taxonomy): domain Eukaryota; kingdom Metazoa; phylum Arthropoda; class Insecta; order Diptera; family Sarcophagidae; genus Sarcophaga; species Sarcophaga carnaria. Next base: position 30,590,497 of record OY283150.1, read on the forward strand.
TATACATGAGTGGCGGCACCCGCAGTTTAAAGTGGAGTCCGGAACAACAGATTTATGAAAAACTTGTCATGTCAATTTTATTTACAAGGGCTTCTTTATTTTGTTTTATTAGAGATGTCAGGGTTTTATTTCCGAAATGAAATTTCTGACTACCCACAAGATAACATCAACAACGGCGATTATAGAAAATTCAAATATTTCCTTGGCATAGCTTCCTGCGAAAGCATGTCACTATTACATCCAGTACAATAAGCCAATTCATTTTCATAGACGGTGTTGTATCTAACGAACAACAGGTGACAAGCATATCTTCCAAGGACTTGCTACGGCATACTATAATCACTTGTTTAAGGAGAAAAATGACAGTTTTGTGAATTTTAAAAATTTAGAAATTGCTAGACCCACTGTGCATACTCACACAAAAATCAACAAAACATTTTCATTTTTAATTTGAAAAAAAAGACTGATTGACACTCCATGTCAATTATTATTCTGATGTGCTTTTAGTTAAAAAGCCTTAATTTCGTTTGAATTTCTCTGTAGGTGTGTGTTTGCATGCTTCAGTTTATTAAATGAGCAATAAATTCAGTTGATGGAAATTCTGTAAATATCCCACCACTATAAGTTGTTAGAAAAACTTCTTCTCAATTAAAACTTATTTTCATTCAATGATATCTGCATACATAATTGGTCATTACAACTCCTAGTTGTAGGAACCTACAGTTTAAAATACACTTCGAACGACAGATTTTTGAAACACTTTTCATTGCAATTTAATTTATACTCAGATTTTTTGCCAGAAATCTGCTTAGATGAAATCACCGAAGAAATATTGTTTCATATTTCGTTTTGTTGAAGATGTCTGACCTGTAGTTTGAATCGTGGCCTCACGTCTAATAAGCTCACACTCTACCTACTCGACTACAGTGATTTCGGTCTTCATTGATAACTGCGCAACAAAAGTTCAAAATATTCAGATTTTATAAAGAAATTAACTCGTGACGTCATATCTCCCTGAATAAAGATAAATTCTTTATTTTTGCATACATGTGTTAGAGAATCACGAAATTTTGTAGGTCTGCGTTATAGAAGACTGATAATCTTATTAAAAGTCCTTTGAAATTATTCTAAGAGTTTGTCTTTGCATGTAAAGCTTTTAAATTGGAAAATTTTCATTCTATGATTTGAATACAAAAAGCAAGAACAAAAACAACAAAAAGTTTTTAAATGGTATGATTAACACTTTTAAATGCTTTATTTGAGATTTACTTTTTTACTTTACTTTACTTTAGATTTCCGAAAGAATTTAATTCGTGACGTCATATCTCCTCGAATATTTTCTTCCTATGATTCAAATACAAATTTTAAAGAATTAAAAAGAGGGAAATCTGTTCATGGAGACCACACGATGTGAGCCAACTACAGGGTTATAAACCTTCTCCATATCGTGTATTAGTTTACTATGATTGTATTGTGTGAACGACTGAAAACAGTTGTCAAAACACTAATTGGACCTTATCAGTGCAGGTCATCACATTACCTTCATTGTAGCAATTAACGATACATGCAGAATAGATTCTACTGGCCATAACAATTTTTAATAAATTATAATATAATTTATATTTATATTTAATTTAATATAATAATTTAAAGCGAATAAGCTGGAAATATTTGTGGTTACCGAATAAAATATTTCGTTACGATAAAAGAAACATCACGGTTTCTTACGAAAAACAATATTTCGATTATGACTCAGTCGCGATTACTGATTTAGCTTCTTGTGAATTTTTGCTGTCCATGAAACAATGGAAACGTAGAGGACAACCACTTAAGTGGTAGACTGACTTGCTCATCGAAAATGTAAACAGTTATACCACGCATATACAGTGAGCGTCAAAAGAAACTGTATACTTAGGATAAAACTCTAACAACCACCAAACTCAGCTTTTACCGCTTAAGGAGAGTGCACGAAAAAATTTGACAATATTTCAAAATTTATTGTAATTTCTTTTTAAAATAAAATAAAGATAATTTATTAATGTATATATTCTTTAATGTACAGTTTCTTTTGATGCTCACTGTAAGCGTATTACACTGAACAACCAAATCAATTTTTTTTTAACCGAAAAGATAATAAGTCATCTTTTGATGAACTTTTTGCGGAATTTAATTTATTGCTGGAAATTAATTCGAAGCACTTTTTGCATTTTTTATTGTCCATAACAAAATTTTCATTCAATATTTTCACATTTCTTTAACCATTTTACGAAAACAAACAAAATATCTCACTGTATGGAGAGCAAGACATAATTGTTTTAATATTCCAGCATTTCAATGCATCACTTCGATGTTATTGTCTTTTTGTGTTTTTTGTTTGTTTTCTTTTTGGAGCTTTAAAAGCATTAATTATTTACAAAGCCGTAAAATGATACATATTTTTCTCATTACTTTAAGTATTTACATTATTTACACATTTTACATTAAATCTTACTTAATTCTTTACACGTTGTTGTCGCCGAGTTCATTGATAAGGACGATGACGATGACGATGACGATGATGCTGTGGACTTTGAACATTGTACGTTTGGCAGCAGCAGGATTAATAATGCGAGGTTAAGTATTACAAAAATTAATGAAAATTTATTCATCATTCTTGTCAAACAAATAAGGATTGTCTTTCAATTCACTTTCAAACAAACAATTGAAGAAGTCCTTCGTTGTCTGCCAACTCTACCGCTTGTGTATACACAGTTTGGATGGAACAAAAAAAAAATACAACAACGACAATTGCGACCGCAATTAAAAGAAAATATTTTTTTTTTTATTTTATTTTATTTTTATATTTTTTTTCATTCGATTTTTATTTTTAATAATAATTTTTCATTTATTTCTCCTGTTTTAATATTCTTTGTGGGTTTTACGGTTTTGTACATCTGCACGATATTTCAATTATTTTAAGACTACCGGCATAAGAAACAGAAAAAAAAATAATAAAAAATAAAAAACAAAAACTGAAGCAGAAAATGTAAAAAAAACAACGGCGTATGAAAAGTATTTTTCCGTCTGCTCTATGTGAGCAAATATTTCGTAATGAAAAAAATATTTAAATTCAATAATTTATGTCTTCTGGTATTTGAATGATTTGCTTTCAAGTTGATTGTGTTGTGAAATGAAACGTCATCATCATCAGCATTGTTAATAATAATTATGTGAGAGAGAGAGAGAGAGTGGTATTGGACAAATTAAAATACAAAAATAAGCATTTAAAGACGCATAAAAATAGCAAGGAAGACGACAAAATGTTTTAAATTTTTATACAAGAAATTTGAAATTTTAAAAATAACGTCATCACTCTTCAAAAAAAAAAAAATTGTGCACCACCCAACTCATATTTTTGTGGTATTAAGAAGTCAAAAATAAAATGAAAGATTAAAGAATTTTTATTTAAAAAAATAAAGACTACACTTGTTCGCTAAATGCTTTCCATCCTTAAATTTTAATAAAACAAAGTGTGTGTATCGAAATTCAATCATGCATAGCATAACGTGGGAGTTTTTATAATTTTATTCCTATTATGCGGAAAAAATTTCCATTAAATTTATCGTTTTTACTATTAATTGGAGGAATTTTTTCCCAAAAGAAAAAAAAAATAAATAAATAAATTCCGAGAGAAAGAAATTCCTGGGAAATATTTGTGACTAGGCCGATTATGTGTAGAATATAACATCGTTTATCTAGGTGAAGCGCAATCGAAATATATTATTTTCTATGATTCTAAATGAGGCGGAATTTGACAGATGTCATGAGTAATGTTGGCTTTGAACACTGCTGTATTGTGTGGAATATTCACTTATCTATGCGACATAAAAAACTTCACAAGGAACAGTCTAACCTGATCAAATCACACTACCAGGTACCGAGTTCACATCACTTCTGCATGAGAGAAAATGCCCTCAAATCGCTTGTGCATATTTTGAACATGACATCAGCTGTGTGGCACGTAGCCCCGTAGCATTGTCTTGTTGAAATCACATGTCGTTGGTCTCCAAATCACCTACTCGGGCCAAAAGAACAACATCTTTCTCAAAGAAATATGGGCCGATGTAGCTGACAGCCAAAAATTCCCATCAGACAGTGACATTGTGATAGTGGGCTGCCAGATGCATTGGCAACGTCCTAAATTCGATAATTTTATTTGGTCACTTATCGATTCATACACAAATGGGCCCCATCGCGGAGGATGATTTTTCAATGATAATAAGGATGAGTTGCTACAACAGCTACGATAGAAAAAAATACGACACCAAAAATAAGTCTTTCTACAGCAGCAAATTTTATACTGGAGAGTTCAGTTAAGGGTGAGATAAAGTGGCAGGTCATACATATCATTCCCTTCTTGACAAGAACTAGGAACTGACACAGGACTTATAAATTAGTATGTTCTTCTTTATCAGCTACTTAAGTGGACATTTGAGAGAATGCGAAATCTGTCGGCAAGCCTTGCAATAGGACTGTGGCCCATGAGAACCACAATTGTGTTATATCGGTTGGAGGCCAACTATCGGCTTAAATTTGATCATCGGTAATTTGCAATCTAGTAATACTGGTGTCATTCCATTCTGTCATAAAATTCAGTATATTATCTCTACTGAATGTAATGAATACGGCCTAGCTTCTCAAACCACTCATATTGTGTGCGTTAATTTTATACGTGAGCGGCGAGACCTACAGTTTAACGTTGACTCCGAACGACAGATTTTTGACAAACTTTTTCATGGCAGGTTTATTTACTCTCCGAGTTTTTGCCAGAAATCTGCTGAGAGGAAGTCGCCGAAGAAATATTTTTTTTCATATTTCGTTTTGATGTCTGACCTGGGATACGAACCCGGGACTACGGCGACTGAGACTACGGCATGTAAGAAGCTATGCCGTAATCCTGACTGAAGGATTGTAATGGCCAATTATGTTTGTATGTATGAATGTAATGTTGGGATTTATTGTGCCAACGAGAAACTACACGATGACCATCTTTAATAATTTAAGCAAAATTGCCGTATTTGTGGCTCAGAAAACCCACACGTGATTTTACAGGGGTGGCATAATTGGCCCATATTTCTTTCAAAATGATAAGGCGTAACCATTACGATCGATGAAGACACCTATCGCACCTAGATAACAAATTTTTTTGTACCCGCTCTACATCGTATTGATGTAAACGATGTTTGGTATCAACAGGATGGTGGAACTTTCCACAAATCTCATGCCACAATCGATTTATTGCTCTAAGCGTTTGATGGCCGTTTAATTAGTCGAAATTGTGATGTCAATTGGCTGCTATAAAGCTGTGATTTGACACCGTTGGACTATTTTCTGTGGGGTGTCGTTAAAGAAAAGTGTTATGCTGACAAACTAGAGACAATTGAGCATTTGAAGGCCAACATTCGAGATGCCATTGCCGAGATACGACCCCATACACCCCATAAAAGTGCATGAATATTAGTCCGATCGAATGAGGTACTGGGAGGCCAGCCGGAACAACTATACTTCATAACAAGAGAATAAATTTGTGCAAAATTTCAAACCGTTTTTCTTTTATTGCAATTTTAAACTTAAACTTTTAAATGACGTACCCTTTATATACTCATGCGAATTAAGAAAAGAAGATATCAATACAATTCAAGTTTAATTCGAACAATTGGCGTATTTTGCCCTGTAACAAATTTTTCACTGAGAAACCATTGCCATTCATGATGGGCATGAAGGTGATTTTAGTTAGGGACTTAATCGCAGTCTGGCAGTCAGAGTATATTAAGAAATTTTCATGTTAAATTAGGTATGTCCAGCATTTTAGAATTATCAGTATAAACATCCGGTGACCCCCTGAAAACCTTTGGATTTTTAAACCGCAAGTCCATCAACCATCTGCTGCAATAGAGGATCAGCAAATTTGTTCATCCATAAATTTACTGTGTTCGAACATGAAACGGATAAATTGTTTCGTAAGTTAACAAATAATCTCACTTGAACCACAATAACTTCATTACTCAATCTTTTGTTGTTGTAACAAGCCGCACGTTTGATTGAAATACGAGTACATAATCATTTTCAATTAATCTTTCCCTTTGTTTTTGGAAACTTCATAATTGCTAATAACAAAACATTTGAGGTATTAAAGGCTACAAAAAGGATTAAATATTATGAAATTGAGAAAAAAAATTCTTTTTGCACAAATAATTGTTGTTGCTTTATTTCAATCATTTCATATATGTCAATAGCACAATAATTTAATCATAAAATAAATCGTAATAATAACACAAAATAAAAAACAATTAATTTTAATGAAAAACATCAGCCTTATTCATTAGCAGTCTTACGTTTTATTGGGTGTATAACTTGAAAATGTGTGATTTCCAGATGGAATAGATGGTGTATCTTTTACCCTTGGTTTGTGTTTTTAATAGCATTTACGCTGTATTTTGTGAGCTAACATGAGTCATTTATTCTCATCTAGTCATTAATCCAAGTCAGACATCACGATCAGAATCAAATATGAGAAAATATTTCTTCGGTGACTTCCTCTCAGCAGATTTCTGGCAAAAACTCTGAGAGTAAATTAAAATTGTCATGAACAGTTTTTCAAAAATCTGTCGTTCGGAGTCGACTTTAAACTGTAGGTCCCAACACTCATGTATAAAATTAGCACACACACAACATAAGTGGTGAGAGAAGCTAGGTCGTAATCCCGACTGAAGATTTGTAATAACCAATTATGTATATATGTAGCTCAAACATTATAGAAAAACTTGAAAAACCATTGGAAGCAAAACTTTCAAAACATTTGAAAATAATAGGACACAGTCAAATGGTATGGACGCGTGAATGGTCAAACGTGTCAGATGTGTTGAACACGAGACAGTTTGAGAAACAATTCCGTGTATCTGAAATGCTCAAACTTTCTTAATATTTTTCGAGACCCAAAAACCTTTTGACCAAAAAACAAAGTGGTCTGAGATCTCAGCTTCGCTTGCACAAAAGGAAGGCGAAGGTCCAGTTTGGCCAGTTAAGAGTATTTATCAAAAGCAGTTTATACGAGATTCCTCTGTTAATGGTATGCACTATGGCAATCATGCCAGTCCCCGACTAATTCATTCTTATCTCAATTTTTAAGTATTTCTTTGCTGTAGCTTTTATAAGCCCACAAAACGGCTCAATATGGCCCAATAAAATAGCGTTAAAGTTCGTTAACGTGTATCACTACCTATTTTAGATGTTATCGTGTTTAGAGTAGGTTATGTTAGGTAAGGTTGTGGACATCGCTCACAGAAAGAGATTTCACTTTGGCCAGCAGTTAGACACATTGAATACCACAATAAATATTCGAACCGGGTATCAAACATTTCCTAGAGGATACCAACCCGTGCTCAAAATAAATCTTGCTTTTGCAGTAATCTTGTAGAAGTCGCCGTAGTCTAGTATATAGCGTATTAGATTATTAAACCTGAGGTCACGGTTCAAACCCCAGATCAGACAAGACGAAATATAAAAAAATATTTCTTCGGCGACTTCTTCTCAGCAAATTTATGGTAAAAACTCTGACAGTAAAATAAGATTGCCGTGAAAAGTATCTCAAAAATTTGTCGCTCGGAGTCGAATTTTAACTATAGGTCCCACCACTCGTGTCTATAATTATGTATGTATCTTAGATTCGACCTCGCTCGTACTCCAGTTCTCCAGAGTTTAAATTGTAGGTCCCGCCACTCATTTATAAAATTAACACACACACAACATAAGTGGTGTGAGAGAATAAATCGTAATCCTGATTGAAGGATTGCAATGACCAATTATGTTACGCATGTATTGTAGTAATCTTTAGAGATTTCGGTCAAGGATGTCAGAAAATGAGAGTTCACAGACCTCCGCCTTTGAAAGACAGTTTTTTCATACTACTCAGATCCACAGTTTCTGCAGTAGTTATGCCTAGAAAAATGTCAGTGGCCGATTAGAATTGCCATTGTGCAATGAATGGTCATGCTAGTTAAGGGTAGAAGTAAGACAGTCCACTTCTCATCCACTGTTAACGTGGTTAATTAAGGGTTTTAATAGTCTTAAAGTCGCCGTAGTCTAGTAGGTAGTGTGGTAGCCAGGTCAGACATCTCGAGCAAAAGAAGTATGACAAAAATATTTCTTAGGCGACTTCCTGTCAGCAGATTTTTGGCAAAAACTCTGAAGAGAAAATAAAATTTCCATGAAAAAGTTTCTCAAGAATCTGTCGTCCGGAGTCGAATTTAAACTATAGCTCCCGCACCTCGTATCTAAAATTATATAAGAACCTTGTTGGAATTTTATACAGTTCTTCAGAAAAAGACTGTTCTTGATTGTTTTAAATCATTTTAGTGTAATTTTACGTAGAATATTAATGAGGCCAAGTTAATGGTCTTTAAGAGAAGACTTTCATAGGCTATTGAGATTAATATATCAGATTCGGTTGAAACAAGAATTGATTAAAAATTGATTAAAATATACGGTATTTGTCTGTTGACAATAGTGATCGCCAAGTTCTTCCGCACCTCATTTCATCATATGCTCCGATCATTACAGAATAACTTATCATTTTAGAACCGGATGTTCGAAATATGTCTGATTTGTACTTGGCCACAACAATAAATTTACAGATCTTCGAACGCAGTAACTACCATTTGCCAGAAAGATGGCAAAAGATCGTAGATAAACATGCTTAAAAATGTGAGAAAAATACCGCATTTTTAAGTTATACGTCAAACATTTTCTAAAAGAAAAAAATGTTTTAATGTCTGTTTTGTTGTAATTTCAATAAGTGCCAATGGTTTGTAAAATTTAAATTAATTTCTAAACAATGGCCGGCAAATTTTATACGTCACCAAGCGACCTATCAGGCTTTTGTGATACCCTCCAAAAGAAATTTAATTCTTTTAGTTTTTCTACTTTACAACCCTTTTTTTCCAAGGAGTTCTTCTTCTCTTTTTTGCTCTCTTTCGCTCTCATTGATCCTTTTTGTTTAGCATTTTAATGATTTAATAAAAGGAAACATTTTTTTTCAATGAAATGAATGTCATTGTCTGAAATGAAATTAAAATTGAAAATATTTTCCCTCCCTATGTTTTTTGTTGCCGTGTCATTTCTTGTTGCTGCTGCTACTGCTGCTGCTACTGATACTGCTGTTGTTGTTATTTTAAGTGCGTTAGTAATAACAAAAAAAAAAAAAAAAGAAAGACTGAACGCTTAAAAACAAACAGGACAACGAACAATTGAACGAATAAATGATAATCAGAATGAGTGGAACGAATGAACGAAAAAATAAAAAAAATTGAATGAATGGCTTGCCTGACTGAATGAATGTTTATGCCAATTTTGCAGTTGTCATTAATTTTAATTTAAATCTATTGTTTTTGTTTTAATTTTAACTGGAAAATAATTGAACAATTAAACATTATTTCCCGGTTTTTTTTTTTTTATTAAATTTGTAATGCCTGTGCTAGCCCGTGGGTGTGTATGGTCTTAATTTGTGAACCATTTTAGTTTTACGTAATTTTATTTTAACTGGGCTTTAATCGGCATATAATACGAATTTCCAATGAGATATTGATAGAGAAAGGCAACATATGTGTTTTAAAAATACATTTCTTAATAGAGACGCAATGATCCTTACATCAACTAAAATTAATTCACTGTATAGGATTTTTTCATTAGAATTCAAAAAACCCCTCCCAGAGTTAAAGGCATTTAGAAAGAAAGCAGGGAATGAAATTGTTTCTTAAATACAGGTTAAAAAAATCAAAATCGTAATAAGGAAAATAAATTTTTCTATGGAAGAGCCAACATACTTATTAAATTGGTCTTACAACGCTTTAGTCAGCGTTACAACTTATCCTTTCATACCACTCATGTTGTGTGTGTTAATTTGATCACAAAGTGAAGCAACATATAGTTTAGTGCAGACTCTGAACGATAGCTTAGGGAAACTATTCACGGAACATTTATTTACTATCACATTTTTTGCCAGAAGACTGCTGAAAATCGTTTCAGCCGAAAGAAATATTTTTTCGTATTGTTACGTTTTTACCTTTTTAAGAACGTTTAGAATATGAAAAACAAATACATATTTGTTTAGTTCTTTATTGTTTGCCCTACTTTTGTGTGCCACCGTACTCAAGTCGACGATACAACAACAATTTGTTTATTCGCCATTCTTCGTTACTAACATCGCAGATCTTTTCAACGTCGATCTTCAAACCACGACTGTTTTCACGCAACGCGTCTTCACACAAAACTGACTGAATTCAAACTACTCGTTGCCTGCTTTGTTTTTCCTTTTTATATGCGCCACGTAATCAGTCTGATGAAGGTTCTTGAAGCAGAACGTTCGGGGTTTCGCCTTCTAGATAACTCTATAGTGGCTTCATTATTGTTTTTGTATTTTTTGCATCCTCGCTTATAACATGTTCGTTGTATTTGTTAGAGCAGCTATTGTTAATCATGTAAATGTTAAACGATGTTTTCATTTTCGTAACAATATGTCTGAGTTGGACTTTGAATGAAAGGCACCAACTGCTTGAAATCCGCAATTTGACAAACTCAACATGTTGGCTTTCTGTCATTAGAGATTTATTTAAGGAAACTACAAAGTAGTGTGGTTAGATTCACGCACTAAACGTGCATGGAGATGTATATAGATTAAGCCGAAGGGTCTCAAGAAATTTGTATCAAAGGCTCATTCATATAGGTACGAATCTAATCTTAAGCATGAATAGGGAGTCGTGATTAGGGACTTGTAAGGTATTCTAAGTTCCTTTACATTAAGCATGAGAACAGAGACATCTCTGATTTCTATAGGTTATGCGAAGACGCAGAAGAGAAAAATATATTTGTCTGCTGTACATATGTAGGTAGAAATGGCTAGATAGTAAAATTTTAAAAGAACTGCTGGGCCTGAAAAATAATCAGGATTTCAAAAAGTTTGAGCAGAAAATTTACTGGCTAGGGGTATACAAAAACGGTTTGAGATTTTACAAAATTTATTTACTTGTTATGAAGTTCAATTGTTCCAGTTAGAAATGGAATATTATTTCATTCATATGGCTGCCTCTGGTTGCAACACAGTGTCTCATTCGTTCGGACCAATTTTCGTGAACTTTTTCGAGTGTCTGGGTTCGTAAATCGGCAATGTCCTCACAAATTTTGGTCTTCAAATGCTCAATTGCATGTGGTTTGTCGGCATAACTCTGTTTTCTAACGGCGCCCCGCAAAATATAGTCCAGCAGTGCAAAATTGAAGCTTTTTGGCGGCGACTTGACATTACCATTTCGGCTAATTGAACTTGCATCAAACGTTTGACGCAATAAATCGATTGCGGAATGAAATGTGTGGCAAGTTGCACCATCCTATTAAAACCAAATATCTTCCGCATCAATACCACGGGTTGAAAGAAATCTGTTATTATGGTGCGATAGTTGACTCCATTGACCGTAATGGTTGTGCCTCATCCTCATTTTCAAAGAAATATGAGCCGATGATGTCTCCGCTCCACCAGCCGCACCAAACAATTACTCGTAATGGGGGTAATGGCTTCTGTAAGATTACGTGTAAATGGTTTCGAACGACAAATTTTTTTGAAAACTTTTATTTTTTTTATTTACTCTTAGAGTTTTTGCCTAAAAAATCTGCTGAGAGGAAGTCGCCAAAGAAATATTTTTTCGTATTTAGTTTTGTTGGAGGTATATGAACTGGGGTATGAACCATGGCCTGACGTCTTATAAGCTAACATGCTACCTATTAGAGTACAACTGCTGCTTATAGCATGAGAGTAAGTCGCATATTAGGTGTTAGTTTGAATTGTTGATGGTTCACATGTTCTCGTCCGGGTAGCTTTTTGTCGTGTATTATAAAGTCCTTCATTTTTAATAGGTCTTAGAAATCAACATTATGTTCATTTTATGATAAATTAACTTACGCCTCAATAAAACATAGCTTACTTGAATCCTAAAAGGATATTGATTATTCTGTCAATATCTTTTGATATTTACTGTCCGCTATGGTTGTGTCCTTTAGTTTTTTTATAAAAACAAAAACGACTTTTTAATGTTAAAAAACACAAGAATTTATTTGTAATGTTTGCAAATAAATTATCAATATTTTGAATATGATTTCGTTTTAAATAAATTAAACTAGAGCCGATTCAAAAAAAAAAAAAGAACCTTGAAATGCATTCAATTTCATCTTTCCTTCTGCACCTGTTTGTGCATTAACTGTTACACTAGTATGTTGCAAACCTTTTTATACGGCTTTGTACTCAGTTTATATTGACAATGGTTAGGATTGGAAGAGAAAAACTGAAAAGAATTTTCTTATTTTGCCTTCTTTTTTTTGTTGTCATTAAAATTATAACATCAACCCCTTCTTAATTTTCACTCGTTCTCATATACAAAATCTCATATACAGTCCACACCACTGAAGAGCTTTTTAAAATTCCCTTGAAAGCTTTTCTTTACATAGCAAAATTGTGGAATCTAAGAGACTTAAGAGTCTTAAGAAAATTTAAAGAGAAAATTCACTTTTTTTTTCAAAATTTTCGAAAAAGAGTTGAACATTTTTTATCATGAAATCCATTTTGTGGAAGCCATTTCTTTTTGTTGTAAATTATTTAGTAATTTCAATAAAATTATTGTTTTGGGTATTCATTGTAGATGTGTTTACACAAAAACATTCACTTTTCCAATGGTTAATAGAGATGAATAACTGGACTAACTGACTGACTTAAGTATTTAAGCCATTCGCTGTTTTACGTTCCGTTCATCTCTTGTTTGAATAGCATTTCAGTTGTCCTGTTCATTATTTTGTTCTGTGAGTGTTCATAAATTCCTTTGGTATGCCTTCCTTATTTATGCCCTTGTATAGAAAATATTTTCTTAAGGAATTTCCGTATCGAAATTCGAAGAAATTCTTGCTTTTGCTGATTCTATTATTGCTGGTGTTGTGTAAAGCTTAGTCGGCACGGCACGTGTATGTTGTCGGAAGGAGGCACAAAAGGAACGCAGAATGTGACAAGCAAAACTAAAATAAATCCGCAATATCCTGTTATTTGACTGTGTATTTAAATTTTGGGTTGCTTTTTAGAGTTTTTATTTGTAAACAAGAATCTCTTCATATTTCAATCCGTATTCAGTGGCTTTAAAGTTTTATTTTTTTTTGTTTACGAAAAAAAATACTTTTATGGATGGCCTTAATTTATGGGTCTAGACTGACCAAAATATTTCATATTAAAATTTACGATAATTTTATTTATTGTGCTACGCCAATAATTTGAAATTTACGCGTTTTTTTATACAAAAAATTATTTACGAGCTAATTTAACTAAAGGCTTTAATGTGTAATAGAATATAAAGAATGGAACTTTGTTTTTAACCTTCAAGTTTATATCCGAAAAAGGAAAATCTACCCACAGAAGCAAATAGAGGGTATGTCCCTGTGGTTAGTATGATATATATGTCACATGGTGTCCTGGGTCTTCCCTCACACTTAAACTCGCATTTAAAATTTAAATACTGTATGACAATGATTAAAGCAAAAGATACTAGTAAATACTGATATAAGACAAGGTCTCTGCTATCTCCGTATCGGTGTGTGAATGTAGTGATAAGGTGGGCCACGAGATTAGAATGAGACATACCTTGCAATATTCAGGCACAGTCGACTGACCTGAGCTTTGCTGATGACTAGTGCCTGTTGTCGCATATTGTTCACAGATGTGACAACTAAACTTGAAGACGTACTTAACTCCGCATCGTTATCAGAGTTTGGATTAAACGTAAGTAAAAGAAAGGTATTTTGAATAAATTCTTAGATTCCATGAACATTTACAATTGAAGGCAACATTATTGACAATGTGAAGTCTTTTTGCTAGTTATATAGGTTAGTTAGGTAGGTTGCTCGTAGGTAACGATAGATGTCGGCCCCATTATCCTAGGACTTTGCTACAACCGACCTATCACCAGCTTAGCTGGAAAAAAATATATTGAAGAAATGGAAACCAGACTGAAATGCTTTATGAAAGAATACTGAAAAAAAATAGAAAATGTAGTTAGCATTTTAATAAAATCTGGGGTGCGACATTAAGAAATTTAAAGAAAATTAAATTTATTAAATTTGTTATGATGTATGGTTGCGAAGCTTGATATACAGTGCTTCGCGATATATGTAGATGCGTTGTAGGTGAACCATACAGAAAGCAATCTTGCCTCAAGGAATAATGAAGTTTTGTTTGTTGATGCTTGAATGGATAGATTAATTACGGGTATATGTTGGACTAGTCTAGTAGGCAGTATGTTGGCTTATTAGACATGAGGCCTCGGTTCAAACACAAGGTCAAACATCTCCAACAAAATGAAATTTAAATATTACTACAAACGTTAGATTATGTAATAAGAAAAACATTTATACTACAAGAATAGAGATTTTGCAAAAACACCTGTGCCCTGTTCATGTCTTAGTACAAAAAGAATTAAGTATTTTAACTGAAAACTTCGTAGTATAAATAAGATCGCCATGGTTTAGAGATCTTTAGTATAAACTTATTCTAGTCATTTACACAAACAGAATAATCTTTTGAAGAAAAAATCATTTTTTAGTGACCAATTTCATGTCGTATGATTATTTACCATGTTGACCGCAATTAAATATTATTCAAACGTCACAATGCCTATACAATTTAAAATACATATAAAAAATAGTGAATTAAGTTGATCAATTAATGTTTGTAAATATTATCTATAGGATCTTTCATTAAGCGCTTCCTATCTTTAAATTTTAAATAAAGCAAAGTGAGTGTTTGTGAAGTTGACGTAGTCTAGTAGGTAGTGTGTTGGTTTACTAGATATGAGGCCACAATTTAGGCCACAAATACTCCGTGCGTAAATAAAATTGCCATAAAAAGTTTCTCAAAAATTTACTGTTCGGAGTCAACTTTAAACTGTAGGTCCCCATGTATAAAATTAACACACACACAATATAAGTGTTGTGAGAAGCTAGATCGTAATCCTGACTAAAGGGTTGTAATGGCCAATTACGTATGTGTGTGGATTAGTGCTTCTCTTTTAGTTAATAGACGGTAAGTGGACACACTGGAAATTGAAAATATGGTGTAGTTGGTTCTGAGGTCATGTTAATAAATTCCTAAACACTTCACCTTTAAGAATTGCTTCAGAATTATCCGTTTTCCTCTTAATAGCCACGAAAAATTTCTTAAAAATCTATCATTCGGAGTCAACTTTAAACTGTAGGTCCCGCCACTCATGTATAAAAATAACACATACAATGCAAGTGGTGCAAGAAAGTAGGTTGTAATCCTGACTAAAGGGTTGTAATGACCAATTATGTACGTATGTATGTTTACTCTTTATAATTACTTTGCAGATATCAGACCAAAAAGTAAAAAATTATTTTAAGAGTATATTTTTGTAAATAAATATTTAATATTCAGAGGCATAATAAATGAGAAAATAATTACAAAAATATTATTTAAATATGATTACATACTAATAATCATTTTGTTTATAATTTATAAATTTCTCATAAAACTTGTTCATTAATACAGATCGTAGCTATTAATCTAATATCAGTATTAATTCTTAACAAAAATTAAATTTTAAATCAATTTTGTACAAGAAACTGTATCCTTCTAGACGAAGGATATTTAAAATTCATTTCAATGATAATGTAAGAGATTACGTATGTATGCATATATTAGAATATACATTTAAATAAGGCCATTAAACCCATCACATCAGTTCTCTTTAATTAAATGCTTTAAATTTAATTTAAAATTTCAAAAGGTAATGTATATAAATATTTAAAATCACATAAAATTGTTGGATTTGAAGCCTTTGGGAGTGTTGAATGAACCTTTCCCACACCAATAATAATGCATGAATGGTCAGTTAGTTTATCTTTTAAATGTGAACCAAAAATTGGATACCGGTCTTCTGTTATGATTTGGTTTTTTTTTTTTTTTGATAAGACTTGTAATCAAAATACTTGAATTTGAGGTTTCTTGTTAAGAGTGTTCATAGCATTTTGGTTTTTATGCATAAAACATTTAAATTTTCTTTTTTTTTTTTTGATCTATTTTCTTTACGGCATGGTTTGGTGTTTTTGTTTTGCTTCAATACAATTCATGGGAAATACAATATTTTGTTGTTGTTTTGTATTAAGAAATGAAAAAATACTTGTCTGTGGCGTTGATAACCTTAAGGTTGAAGAACATCTACAAATTTTTGAAGAAATAATCAAATACTTGATGAGTGTACATATCTACATACATACTCGTACATAAGTACATATGTACACACAAAAAAGTAGGAAAAATATTTAGTTTCCTTGGTGCTACGTTTAAAGGACCTCAATAATTTGGTAAATAAATATACGGTTATGCTAGTACAGGTAAAGGCAGACGTAATGGAAGTTTAAACTCAGTTTCACATTATAGAGGCCATTTTGTAGTGGTTGTTAATAAAAAATCATGCAGGAAATCATTTAAAATTTTAAAATAGCTTTTTTTATTATTTAATTATTACTGATTAAACAGATTAGGCACTGACAGCACTAAGTGATAAGCATATTATCCAGTCCTTTTTCTATATGTGTTTCCTTATGCCTGCTAGTAACTTTTTTATTTCTTAATAACATAGCACCCACTGTATCTGTATATACAATTCCCTCAGTTCATATGTAATCATGTGTGGAAAATATAACAAAAAAAAAATAAAAAAATACTCAACTTCAATATAAACAGACACACTGGCATTAATTTGCTTCCATTTCCTCAATTTCGCCTCTCAATCATATGCTTGATAAGTATGTATAAAAAGGGTAAAAATCATAATAACACATGATTATTGGTATAAAGGATAGCAAAAATAAGAAGTCGTAATATGGCAATCAATCAAAGCGGACTATATGATACCCTACATTAATTCTTTTTTAAATATAAGCCAAGTTTTATGTTATTCAATCCCT
Organism: Sarcophaga carnaria; assembly: GCA_958299815.1. Taxonomy (NCBI): domain Eukaryota; kingdom Metazoa; phylum Arthropoda; class Insecta; order Diptera; family Sarcophagidae; genus Sarcophaga; species Sarcophaga carnaria. The sequence continues at coordinate 30,607,543 of OY283150.1, forward strand.
TTGATGTTGAACTAAATATTGTGGATTAATTTCATCCCTGATGTAAAACAATGTCATAAATAATCTGCTTGACAACTAAGCCTTATGTTATGTAGTCTAGTGGACTAGATTTTCTATGGAGGACATGAAACAGCTGTTATGAGCTAATAAGGTGACAGCAGCATCCCATAGTTTAGTGGCTATTAGGCGTGAGGCCACGGTTCATATCCCAGGTCAGATATCTCCAACAAAAAACGAAATGTGAAAAAATATTTCTTCTGCCACTGGCTCTCAGCAGATTTCTGACAAAAACTCTGAGAGCAAATAAAATTGCCAATAAAAAAGTTTCTCAAAAATCTGTCATTCGGAGTCGACTTTAAACTTTAGGTGCCGCTACTCATATATAAAATTAACACACACAACATGGGTAGTGTGAGCAGCTATTAGTCAGTTGTTAGAATCCTTGCAAAACTTTATTTTAAAGCCCATTTATAGCTTGGGTTATAATAAGGTTTTGACGATGAACTAACCTACCAACTATTGATTTCGGTGCGTTGTCTGTAAATAGATCTTGGACAGCTTGGCTATAATTTCTGCAAAAGCCACAGAGATAAGGAAGAGGAGGAGACTTTTGTTCACCTACTGGGTGCATGACCGGCACTTTGTCAAAGGAGAAAAGGCACTTTGGTCCTTACCATATGGATGATCTGGAGGAACTGTCACAGATTGATATTGGCAGTCCAAGTTGATTCATTAGGAGCTCCGAGTGGTTCCGAGACTAGGGGATATCAAAAAACTGTGGTAACACAACGTGCCCTATGTGACCCAAGTGTGTCCATCTAACTCTCTTAAACAGACAGCCACTTCTACCTACCTATCTGCCTAAAAACATAACTATCCTTGGATTGCTCAAGGAAGTAATTACTCAAGAGGTGTTTGAATGTTACAAACCTTAGTAAAAACCCAATACATCGATAAATACTGTGTACAGCACGAAAACAAAAATCTTTCAAGGATAAAAAATAATATTTTGGTTTACCGTTTCTGTTTCTTTGCTTGATGTTTTGTTTTTTTTTTTTTTTGGTTATTGAAAGGGTTTTATTTTTAATATTTAATGAATACAGGATATAATATTTCTTTTTTACTTTATGTTGCATTAAAGTTTCTTTCAAGTTGTGAAACTTAAGTTTTGTTTTGTTTTGTTTTTTTAAAGCTAAGCGGCTATATAGGTTTGCTTATGGTATCGGTTAAAGAAGAAATGAAATGGCCTTTTAAAAACATATAAATGAAATAAAAAAAGAAATAAAATTTAATAAAAAGCAATTTATTCTTAAGATCGATATATTTATGTTAAGTTATGAAGAAAAAATTTTTCAGTTTTTTATGTGTTGATTTATGTATGGAATTTCATTGAAAGTGGAAATTCATTTAGAAAACATGCCATAATAATAAAAAAAAACTTTAATGTTAAACTTTTCCATTATTTTTGCCAACAACATGTTGCATTCGTCCTCTGTACAAGAAAGTCTGTGAGTCTTATCAATAAAATTTCCACCACCTCCTCACTAATGGTTGTATCATTTTGTCCATTGACCTTCTGTCAGAGAAAACAATGACACATTTTCTCAGTAACCACATGGGCTCGGGACCACTAATAATGTGCATATCAGCTATGTTAACCAGGGAGTTATACACCTTAAAGTACGAGATATTCTGACTCTGATTATGTGCGATTTAATCATCACAAGAGCATCACTACTACGATGTATTAATATGTGATGCTAATGACTTTAGTAATTCACTCCCAATTTGTTTATGTAGCCTATGACGCCAAATAAAAATAAGGAATCAAATTGTCGAATTTGTAACGAGACCAATCCGTATGAGATCCCAGATCCAATGCATATCGAAAAAGTCACTGTTTGATGTGGATTTTTGGCTGATGGCATCGTCAATTTGTGTCAGAATATTACTGTCAACGAAGACCACTACGTGTTAATGCTTACCCCTTTCTTTTGGCTTGAGTTCGATGATCTTAATACTAACAACATGTCGTTTTAACAGGTCACAGCAATTAGAGGACATGACAGTACCACTTGGACGTGGTGATGTGAATTGACCAACAAAATTGTGCGCTTTGACTCCGTTAGACTTTTCTTGCGGTTTTCTATTTTAAGAATCACAGCAGTTCTCATAATCCATGCCATCGAAGTCAAATTTCAACTGATTAATGTGCCAAAGTCAGATTGCGATCAACACAGAGAAGCGGACTTTTTTACATAATGGGTTATAACACATACATTATGTTATCGGGTGGGCCATCAATCGACTTAAATTTGAACCATCGGTTATTTCGAATCTGGCAATACTAATGTCTCATATATCATCCATATACCACTAAACGTAGTGAATCGATTTACACAATTTGTCGGAAATTTGGCCGCAGAGAAGGACCAACAGTGCCCGGTATGCGCAAGTTTATTATTAAAGTTTGTGAAACTGGTTACATAGTTGATGCTGTAGCTGACATCGTTCTCAAGAATCAAACATTTTATTTACGTCGAATTTTGTGAAAAGATCTCGGTAATGACGCCTTCCAAAGTTCAATTGGTTCAACAGTTAAATCCGGATGATGATCCGCTTCGTTATCGTTTGGTTAGATGGGCCAATGAGAAACTGCACGATGATGTTGATCTTGCCAAAAAAAAATCATCTTTTCGGAGGGAGATGATTTTCATTTTAGTGGGTACGTTACTAAGCAAAATTGCCGTATTTGATGTTCAAAAAACCCACACGTGATCTTACAGTAGCCAGTGCACCTATTATGAATGAAAGAATATTCCATTTCTTACCGGAACAATTGTACTTCAGAACAAAAAATAAATTTGGCAAAATATCGAACCGTTTTTGTTTTATTGCATTTTTAAATTTAAACTTTTAAAAGGCACACCCTTTATAATCTGTAACACATTTACACACCTTGTTTTATTTAAATTTAAATAAAGGAAGCGCTTAATAAAAGACCCTCCAGACAATATTTACAAACATTAATTCAACGACTTAATTCACTATTTTTGATATGTATTTTAAATTGTATAGGTATTGTGACGTATGAGTAATATTTAATTGAGGTCAACATAGTTAATAATCATACGACAAGAAATTGGTCAGTCAGTAGGAAATGATTTTTTCTTCAGAAGATTATTCTCTTTGTGTAAAGACAAAACTAGGATTATAACAAAAGGCTACAAATGTATAAGAAAAGAAAAGTATTTTTTTAAGACTGTATGTATAATAATTTTATGAAATAAAATGTCTTAAATAATTCAAGGCCAAAAACTAATTTTTTTTCTTCAATTAAATGAATAAAAGAAATAGAAAATATTAAATCGCTTCCAGTCAATTAATTCTTCTTTTTCCGATAACATTGAAGGCATCTTCTTGGACACTTTTTCTGCAAAAACTATTGCCATTTTTGAGTGTTAATAAATACATAAATTAATACTAAGAAATATAAATACATATACAAATACATTTATAAGACAAAAATATATATGTAGTTAGTATGTACATAGTATAGCGTTTGAAATATAAAGATTTTATTTCCGTTTTCTTGGTATTACGAAATATGTACATGTCCTTGGCCATTGTAATGAAAAATAAGAAGAACAATGACATGATGTTTCTTCTTTTTTGTTTTGCCATCAATGTTAAGGAAACAGTTTCTGAAAAGAAAAATAATAAAAGAAACAATACCAGTAAAGATTGTATAAATGCTTAAAAACATAGAACAATGAAATGTTCTTTCCCTTTTTCCTTTTTTTTTGTTTTTAAAGAAATTTGAAAATCTATTGAATTCCTAGTTTAAAGGAAAATTTTTGTTTTTGATTCAAAATAGTTGGTTAGTTTTACTATTCTGCGTGCGTCTATTGGGGAAAAAGAAAAGAGTGGTCAGCATTGTTGCTAAACTGATTAATATTTGAGGTTAGAAACGAGTAAATACTTCTGAAAGCAGAAACCCTGATTGATTATTCTAGAAAGAGCACATAGAATACAAATAATAAACAATCAGCAAGCAAATCTTCGGTATTATAAATATAATAACAAAGCTACATAGAAATATCACCACAGTTAGAAGTAAAGAAAGAATTACAACAACAAATCAACAAGCAATGAGTTCTGGAAGTAACCAAGAATGATGTATACATAGGGTGAAGGAGTAACAATGCCTTTAAAGCGAAACATATAAAGATTGGGAAATTTAGCCTTCGTAGCAACAGGATCGTGTAACATAATTACTAATGCAGTGTTGTCAATTAAAATGTGATATTAATTAACGCACGTTTTGCGTTATGCCACTTAATCCACCATGAATCGTAAATTCACATAAAAAGTTTCCTGCGGTAAAGAAGAATCTGCAGGATTCAAAACCAAATATTTGTCCAACATTTTATTTATAAGACCGTTGCAGTGAGTGCAATTATGCTGTGTTGAGCAACTGTTTCAATACTGATTGTAAAAAGTTATCGATTATTATTCTGTTGTAAACCGGCAAAAATAGTTTGTGGTGATTCGCCCTCATTCCAGAAGAATTTTTAGACTCAAAAAACCACTAGGAATCTATGAATACAGCTCAGATTAGTGGATTATTATAATAAGTAATATACAGTTTTTTAATTAACCGAATTGCTTGAATAGAAATACGTTCCATATTACATTAAACCTCTTCCTTTTGAGCAGGTTGCTAGTGGTGTTAGTAAGCAGCTGCTATATTGGAATTTAGATATGAAATGCCGAACAAATTTCTATTAATGTAGACTGAAGAAACTAACTTTAAAGTATGGTATTAAAGATAGTTTCGTAACATGGCAACAATCGATTGTTGATAAGAACAAAAATATTCAATAATTTCAGTTAAAAACATACATATGTATAATTCTGGTAACCATAATCATAAAAACTATGGTAACTAATTATCATATTATATAACCTACATACGTACATACATAATTGGTTATTACACCCCTTCAGTCAGGATTACGACCTAGCTTCTCACACCACTTATGTTGTGTGCGTTAATTTTATACATGAATAGCGGAACCTAGAGTTTAAAGTCGACTCCGAACGACAGATTTTTGAGAAACTTTTCATGGCAATTTCATTTACGATCAGAGTTTTTGCCAGAAATCTGCTGAGAGAAAGTCGCTGAAGAAATATTTTCATATTTTCGATTTGATGTCTGACATGGGGTTTGAACCGTGGCTTTACGTCTAATAAGCCGACATACTACCTGCTAAATTACGGCGAATTATATAACCTACGTTTTCCTTAAAATGAATGGGTATTCCTTGACATTATAATACTTAGAAACAATTCTAATTCTTCTTATGATTGAGATAGATGTTAAACGAGAAAATTGTCTGTAATTTAAGCAGAAGACTAGTGAACCTTTTCATGAAATTTTATATGTACCAAAAAGGTTCTTCAAAAATCAATATTTTGTTTATTTATTTCTGTATTTGCTTCCTATTTTAAAAAATGTTCAGCATTCTCCTCTATCTATATTCACATAAAGGAGATGGTATGTTAATCACACTATTGTATTGAGATTATAAATTTTTTTAGCACTAAAGATTCCCCCTGTTTAAAAATTGAACAAGAACATCAAAAGACCAAGATACTACAAAGGTTTCTATACATATTAGAATGGATTTTCCAATGTTTAAATATGATAATTTTGCTTTGTCTGATGAAATTCAATACAATTGTAAATTGTAAACATTTTTGATGTGAAAAGAAGGTTTTGATACTCATCGGCTATTGTAGTTTTAGTTGTATGATTCACTGAAACGTAGCCTGTATTTGAGTGCCATGTATGTAGACGTTTAACCAAAATCGTCGATTAATACAGGGGAATGATTATAATTACCCAAAAAATTTTTACAACTACCGACAACAAATATTCACAGATTCAACTGTTTAGTTGTACACTGTAATTACTCTTCTGAGATTATATTATTCTACTGACGCATGTATGTCAAATGGCAAAAGAAAATCTGTCAATAGAAATTAAACGTTTCTGATGATGAATGTTGTACTGTGTTTTATGAAAAGCCTTTTTTAAAAACATTCTGAGTCCTATGCCACCAAATAATTGTTTTTGCTTTGATCGTCCTTTACATATGTAAATGTGTGTCAACCAACTATATTTTTATGGCGAGTATTTGAATGGAATTTGACTTCGCTGTTGTCGTACTTTATAGACTGGGTCTTGTAAAGTTATTAGGTAGGTATGTCGAAGTGGCTGTCCCCTCGATGGAGTCATGAGCGGACACACTTAGGCCGCATACAGGGCCTATTGTGATGCCACATTTTTCCGTTCTCCCCTCAGACCAGACCAATATCCATGCATGACATTACATCTAGATCCTCCATGTAGTAGGCACCCAAGTGCTTCTTTTTCCTCCGACCAAGTGCCGGACATGTACGCAATAGGTGAAGAATAGTCTCATCCTCCTCCTAATCTCCACAGCTTCTGAAGAAATCATTCGCAAGGTGTCCAAGACCAATACGCCTCGCATGCGTTCCTATAATTCAATGCCCCGTAATAACCCCGATAACAGTGCTGAGCCTACTTCCTTGGAGTTTAAGCAGAGTCGCGTTCGCGTCTCATCCAGTCTTGGCCAGATTTTTTGCACCGTTGTGCCCTTGTCTGAAGATCTACGATTGCATTGTCATCTGGTCTGCAGTTGCCGGCGATATCCTTATGTCCCGGTACCCATGTGATACAAACATTATATCGGTTCGCCACCTCATTGAGATATCTGCGACAGTCGTACACCGTCTTGGAGTTTATTACACTAGAATCCAATGCCTTGATAGCCGCCTGGCTATCAAAAAGTATGGTGATTTTCCGCCTATGAACATTTTTGTCCACAATAATTTGCCCCGCAGGCGGAATTGCTGACACTTCCGCCTTAAAGACGCTGCAGTGATTCAGTAGCCTTATAGACTTGTATATTCCGATTGATTCCGAATAACTACCAATTGCAACGGCTGCTTCCAGTTTGGAGCCATCAGTGTAAATTTGTGCGAAGTCCCTTGCGAGGTGCGCTGCAAAGTTATTAATTTTAGACGAAAGTCAAAATTTATAAATTTAAAATTAAAAAGAAGTTTATTACACGATTTTTTTTGCAGTGATTTTCAAACTCTTTAGAATATAATACAAAACGTTTATCTACTACCGCCTATCACTTTTAACTGTATTTATATTTTAATTGTTTTGTTGTTCGACAACTTCTAGAACCACATTGTTGATGTATTTATATAGTTTTGTTATTGTAAAATTGATCTTAATTTATCCCTATTCTCGTTATTCGCTTGTTGTTGTCTTTTTTTTGGAATAATTTGTAGTTTTTGTTATTTTTTTTAATGTTTTTTTTAGGGAATAAAAATTTCTGTGCTTAGTGTGTATTTTGGCTTCGTAACTATGTAAATCTGGTCACTCTAATTAATAATTTACACTCTCTTAAAATAAACAGTAACTTTTTTTCTTAAAAGTTGATGTCATATTTCCTGATATTTCTTTAACTTTCAGTTTTTCTTTTTTTGTTGTATGAAAATAGTTTTTTTTGTAGTTTCTTTACAAAACTTATTTGGTTTCTCCTTTGTTCTTAAAATGTCTAGGTTACATACAAGGGACAGACATAATAAAAATGACTACATGTGTTAAACTCGGTAATAAGAAAAATATTTTCTTATAAGAATGGAGATTTTGCAAAAACACATATGCCTCGTTCATGTCTAAGTAAAGCAAAAATTAAGACTTTTAAATAAAAACTGTGTAGTAAAAATATGATCGTTGTAGATCATTGTAGAGACTTTTGTTTTGAACTCATTCTAGTTATTTACACAAAGAGAATAATCTTTTGTAGAAAATATCATTTCGTACTGACTGACCAATTTCTTGTCGTATGATTATTAACTGTGTTCGCCTCAATTAAATATTACTCATACGTCTGATTGCTTATAAAATTTAAAATACGTATAAAAAATCGTGAATTAAGTTGGTCAATTAATGCCCATAAATATTGTCTAGAGTTCTAGTTCAACGCTTCCTATCTTTAAATTTAAATAAAGAAAAGTATGCGTATGTGTTTAATCTATTATGTATGTATGGTTTGTAATATTTATTTTAGTCTTAAATGTAGTGTCTTATTTTGAGATGCCAAGTTGATGCTAAGGTTACAGTAGTTGTCATAGTCTAGTGGATAAAGAGTTGGCTTTTTAAGCGTGAGCTCAAACCCCAATCCAAACATCTCGAACATAACGAAATATGAAAAAATATTAGAATTTCATTTAAATAATAGATTTCTGGCATAAACTCTGAGATTAAATAAAATTTCCATGAAAAGTTTCTCAACAATCTGTCGCTCGGAGACAACTTTAAATTCGAGGTCCCATCACTCATGTTTAAAATTTACACACACAATATAAGTGGTATGAGAAACTAGGTTGTAATCCTGACTAAAGTGCCAATTATGTATGTCGTAGTTTAGAGAGACCTTCGTGTTCTAGAGCCTGATCTAGTTACGATACCTAGAAAAAAGAAGGTATTAAATCAAAATATATATTTTCTTCTTCTGTAGTCGCCGTAGTCTAGTAGGTAGTGTGTCGGCTTATTAGACGTGAGGTCATGGTTCAAATCCCAGGTCAGACATCAAAACGAAAATATGAAAAAAATATTTCTTCGACGACTGCCTCTCAACAGATTTCTGGCAAAAACTCTTGGAGTAAATAAAATTGCCATGAAGAGTTTTTCAAAAAATCTGTCATTCGGAGTTGACTTTAAACAGTAGGTCTCGCCACTCATGTATTAAATTAACGCACACAACATAAGTGTGAGAAGCTAAGTCGGAATCCTGACTGAAGGATTGTAATGACCAATTATGTATCTATGTATGTATGTATATATTTTCTTCCACGTTCCCCTCTCAATCGTTTTCTTACTAGGAGTAAATACGTTTTGTGATACAAAATCGATGCTTAACTGTAGATCTCGTTCCTCAAGCATAAAATTAATACCGAGAACATGGATGATATGAGAATCCAGACTGTAATCCTAATTCAAATAATTATAATGGCCAATAATATTTGTATGTATTTATGTTTAGTAAAACGTTTAAGATGGAAACATTTGTAACAAGGAGTACAGATGTATTTATTTTAAATATTTTTTATTCTTCTCTTAAAGATTATGGTCTTAAAAAGAAAAAATTCAAAAATAAATAGAAATTATTGTTTGATGAAATTCAAAAGTTGTTCAAAGTTTCACAGAAAATTTGTAAAAAAATTTTATATTTTTTCTAATTACAACAACCACTACACATATATTCCTATGGAAAGAAAGTAAAGAAAGTTGCCTTAAGTAACCTAAGTCTAACCAAAAATTTGTCAAAACTATTTTCAGTTTTTCCTGATGAAAGAGAAAGTAAAAAAGAGGATAATTATTTATTCATATATATCGTATTTATAATAAATACGGGCATGTAATATATTACATAAGAAATCTTTTTTATATCCAGATTATATTTAAAAGTTGCGTAATAGTCAGGAAATATTGTTATTTCTTAAGTGCTTGGCTTTGGAAATTTAACACAAAAAAGTGCAGAGATTTTGTAAAAGTGATGAAATATTTATTTGCAACTTATTGCTACAATTATACTGATACTTGGTTGCTTTTATAGCAGTCCATTTGCAATGTCTTATACAGTCTCTCAAACATACGCACAAGTCTACAATCTAGTCACTCCGGGAAGATAATACTACAGATGTACTTTGTAAGAACAGACCAAAAAAATTATGCCAAGCTTTTGCAGAAAATTGGAGCAATTGGCAGCACTTATATGATAATGATCATTTATAGCTAGTTCGGTAGGTAGTTAGAGGTGGCTGTCCGTCTAAAAGAGTTGAATGGACACACTTAGGTCACATAGGGCTAAATACTGTTTTACTCCATGGAATCAGAGACACTACGTAAGTAGGACAATACTCGATGGCCCCTTTTAAATTCGTCATAAATGGAAGGAATAAGAATAACTACATTAGAGCATAATTACTGCCTTGATGCCCGAGCAAGCCTCAACCAGCTCGAACTATTTATAAATCTCTGGAGCGCATTAATTTTAGCTCTCGACAGAGAACTCAATCCTTCAAAAAAGTCCCTGACTAGGGTCCTCAAGCTCATTCTACTAAAAGCTGGCCAATTGCAGTGAAGGTTTTTGATAGTCTTCAACTCTTCCTTTGTTACAACATAACAACATCTGGCTGTTTCTATTCCAGATCCTTGTCAGTGAGCGGAAATAAAAGCAATAACTAATCTCAGACTATTCTTATCCAAATCCAGCAGCAAATCCGTTGTAGCAATATCTATAGCAGGCCATAGATTCCTATACACATAACAAACTGAATACTGAGTACAGCAATATCTTCTGACCATTACTTACTTACAGTGGACAGCAAAAGTCTTAGTACGGCAATATATTTCAGCAATTTCATGAATTTTAGCCAAAAGTTTGTATAAAAATTTCTTGTTTATATATTTATTTCATTAATTTCTTTCTGTTTTATTATAAAAGAAACAATTTTTTAATGTTTTTCATAAAACAAAAGAAAAATAAGGAAAAGTTTCAGATGACTCCATAGGTACCTCCAATGAGAACACTGAGTAAATTTAAAATTCAAAGGCCTAATATATTAAAATGTTATCCCTTGTATTTAGTAGAATATCCCTTAAGGTCAAGCACTCCATTTAATCCATTTGTAATTGAATATACAAGTTTTGTTTTCTGGTGGCACCATGAGCAAATTTTTCGGTTTACTTTTGTTTGACGTTTAGCGATTACGTAACCATATATACGTATATATATACCTAATTGGTCATTACAATACGGGAGTCACTTATGTTGTACGTTCTAATTTTATCCATGAGTGGCAGGACCTACAATTTTAAGCTGGATTCCGAACGATAGATTTTTGAGAAACTTTTTATGGCAATATTATTTACTTTCAGAATTTTTGCCAGAAACCTACTAAAAAGAATTCGCTGAAGAAATATTATTTCATATTTCGTTTTGTTCGGATTTGAACTACGGCTTCACGTCTAAATAGCCAACAGACTACCTACTAGACTTTGGCGATTTTGAATTCTGGCTATTAACATCTAACCACCTTCACTCCAATTTCCTGTGGTATGATTATTAACTATGTTGACCTCCATTAAATATTACTCATACGCCATACGTGCTTATACAAATTAAAATACATATAAAAAGTAGTGAATTAAGTTGGTCAATTAATTTCCATAAATATTATCCAAAGGGGCTTTTATTAAAGGATTCCTATCATTCAATTTATGTAAAGCAAAGTGTGCGTAGGCAAATTAGACGTGAGGCCTCGGTTAAGATCCCAGGTCAGACATTTCCATCAAAACGAAATATGAAAAATATTTGTTCCGTGACTTCTTTAAGCTTCTTCTTTTTCTGGCAATAATTCTGAAAGAAAATCGAATAAAATTGCCATGAAAAGTTTCTCAAAAATCCGTCGTTCGGAGTCGACTTTAAATTGTAGGTCCACACAACAACACAACACACGCAACATAAGTGGTGTTGAGAAGCAAGGTCGTAATCCCGACTAAAGGGTTGTAATAACCAATTATGCATGTATGATTCGAGTATTTAAAATCTAAATATGTAGACTCGTTATGACTTATTAGTCGAGCAACGCAAGTGGATGAGAAAATATTGAAATACTTTTATTTTTATTATAAAAAGAAGAATTAAAATTTCATATTATTGTAATCTTTTGAAAACCATAGCACAACTTTTGGAACTTTAGAAGCAATTTTTGAAAATGAACAATTATTTAAAAGAATTATGAGTATACCCAGTATGTGCTCAACAATTTAAAATAAAACTTTTACTATAATATTCAATATTTTTTTCTTTATGTCAACTCTTTAAATAAATTTAAAGTGAATTTAAATTCTGTATTTAAATAGTTACCATTTTGTTTTACATGATTTTTCTGCTTTTTTTTTGTCAATTTAAGCCTATAAAAGATTAGATCTTTAAAGATTAAAATATTTATGCATGTGTGTATTTTCTAAAAATGATTTTATGTACACATACTCCCCAAAGTGTAGAAAACATGTCTACAGTGTAGAAAATTTATTTAAGAACACCAAACTTGGAGGTGTTTTTCAGTGAAACAAAGGCTTTCGGTTAAAATACTATTCCGTTTTCACAACGTAGTCTCTAATATTTTCTAATTTTTTTATGGCTTTTAAAGGATAAAATTTGTTACGGTTGTGGGAATAGATTTTTTATAAAATTGTTTCATCGATTCATTGCTGGGCGCAAACTTCCTCAAAAGCATACACTGGTGCCTTCAATCCAGAGATGGACATTTCATTGATATGGTGAGATTCGTGCTTGAATTAAAATTTTACCCAGTGTACCCAAGCATGAGAGTAAGCACATGAGTGTGCTTGTTAAAGATTTTTTTTATCGCACTGTTTGTAAAATTTTTAAAGAATCCTTATGAGTACTTTGGAAAGAATTAATAAAGTTAAATAGAAAGAAAAGGAATGAGAAGGAAATGAAAGAAAGAGAAAAAGAGATAAATGATGACAGTGCTACTGGTGTTTGTCAGGACTTTGAAGGCTTTTGAAAGTAAATTTTATTTGTGTTAAACATCATGATAGGCTTCTTAACATTTGAAAATTATTTAAATCCTTCTACCCTTTCAGTCTTCATAAAACATCTTTCGTTATACGAAATCCCAATCAAAATCTCCATCATAGTCATCGTCATCGTCATCATCATCATCATCAACATGCTCGTTGTCTTCAGTAGTGATGTTGATATTTTGGAATTTATTTTCCATGTACTTCTGTCTCTGGCTTGTATCCTTTTTTTTTTGTTTTTTTTTCGTTCTCCATTCATAGTCGTCTCTCGCTTTGTATGCGTAAACCTTCATATTGGTGTGTGTATACATTTTCGTTTGGTGACAGCCTGTTTTGCATACGAATGTCCTTCGAATGGTAAAAATATTAAACCTTTTAAATATTTTCACCAGCATTTTCATTTCGCATTTCATTTGCATTATTTGTTTGAATATATTTTTCTTTTCTTCTTCTTCTTCTTCTTCTTTTTGTGTGTGTTAACCAGTAACTTATTTTGTTTGAATAAAATACGAGAGAATAGAAGAGAATGGAAGAGTAAATAGAGCAGAGTAGAGTAGAGTAGATGGATATCTTTTCTTATTTTATTTTGTAATAAATTTTTCAAATTGTCAGTCCTAGTGTTTATGGTAAGATTGACAGCAAAAGGTATTTTGATATTAAAAACAATCACTTTAAATTGTGTTATTTTGGAAATTTTGGTTTTGGAAGGATTTTTTTTATTTAAGAAAAACAGAATCAAGTATAGGCAACGAAACGCCAAAAGTTAAAATCTTTATATTAACTTCGCTTCTATGGTTGGGGTTTACTAAACAAAATGTTTCTGTATTCGGAAAACCTTTTTTTTATTTAAAAACTAAATTTAAATGTGTGTAATGTACGTCTCTAGTTTTGAGAAAAAGCACAAGTAGCTGTTAGTCACAGATAAGATTTGAAGTTTTTTTGCATTGCAGTAATCAATTAATTTGTGACTTAAAATGATTCGAAAGTCTGTTTTTGTTTTTCCACACATTTTTGGAATTCTTTTAAATATATTTTTATCCAAACTAACTTTGTTTATTGGATCGTATGGGTGTGTGTTAAAAAGTTTTAAAGCAATATGCCTCACTAATTGAAGTTTTTCGCAAAGCCAAGCCAAAATCTCATGATCAAGCGTAAGACTGAAATCAGTCTTGGCTAAAATATAGGGCATATGGTTTCAATATTCGAGATAAAGCCTCACAAATCCTTATTTAAAACCTTTTCTGCTAAAAATATGCCAAACATTTTAAAGCACCACACTACCTATATGCCGATCTCTTTAACAACTTCTCTACTTACATGCTCATACATACATAATTGGTCATTACAACCCGTCAGTCAGGATTACAACCTAGTTTCTCACATCACTTATGTTTTGTGTGTTAACTTCATATGTGAGTGGCGAGGACTACAGTTTAACGAACGATAGATTCGTGACAGACTTTTTTATGGCAATTTTATTTTATTTTTAAAGCGTTTGCCAGAAATCTGCTGAGAGGAAGTTACCGAAGAAATACTTTTTCGTATTTCGTTTTGCCAGGAGATACTCGATCCGGGATATCTTAGGATTTAAAGAATGATTGCCATTATTTCATCTTTATCGTATCGAAAGCATTAGTTCTTAATCTCATTTCAACTCTTTCCTGTGCACGAAGCCCATACAGCCTATTAATGTATATCAAGTGTGGGCGGCACAGTCCTCCTTCTTCCACAATGCAGAATGCAATCAATAAACTTGCATGTAATATATTCAGATGGTATACGTAATGGATGAATCAATCTCTTGTCATTACATTTCTCTCAAGTATTTACCGATGAAAACTTGCAATGTGTTCATATTTTTAGCAATTAATTTCGCTTGCCAACAGCAGCATAAATTTCATACACGACTTAGAGAAGAAAAATTTCATGGAAGTAGAGAATGGTGAATTTTATACAGTTAACAATGAGATTTGAAATAATTTCTGCCGATGTTATTATTAACAATTGTGTGACACATTTTAAAGTTTAAAATTTCCACGAATTGTTCCTCCGCCGCCGTAGTCTAGTAGGTAGCGTGATGGCTCTTTAGTCGTGAGGCCACGGTTCAAACCCCAGGTCAGTTATCTCCAGTAAGCCGAAATATGTAAAATATTTCTTAGGCAACTTCCGCTCAGCAGATTTCTGGCAAAAATTCTGAAAGTAAACAATATTGCCATGAAAAAGTTTCTCACGAATCTGTCGTTCAGTGACGTCTTTAAACTGTAGGCGCCGCCCCGCATGTATAAAATTAACACACACAACATAAGTGATGTGAGAAGCTATGTTGTAATCCTTAGTGTAGGGTTCTAATGACCTATTATGTATGCTATGTACATATGTAATAATTCACTCAGTAAAGTTATGCCTACAAAATGGTATTTATGAACAAAACATGGCTGTTAGAAATGTATTGATTTTGCTACTAACTTTGAAGCGAGATTAACATACTCATATGAGCAGTTTAAGCAGCACTGCAAATTACAAATGGGAATGATAATAAAACAGAAGAAAACTAAAGTTTTATGAAACTTTGTATAGCATTGTTGGCTAGATATTTTAAGTGACCAGGATATTGGATATATGCACACGGCATGGTGGCATTCTAAAAAGCTATATAGACAGGCATACAGAATAAGTTCTATAATTATTTACCCACAGGCGAACATTCTTTACATTGCTTGTATAGTCCCAATCAATTTTCGTTTAACAGAGACAATGGAGTGTACATATTGATCCATCTTTTCATCTCACCCTCTCCAGTATTGCTATCAATAGTATCGAAAACATAAAAAATCTAAAGAACAGAAGCCATAATTTCCAATATTCAACAATTACGGAACATTTCTTAAAATTATTTCTATGAAATCATACAAAAAATTGTTTCTTTTAATCATTTAATAGATGCTTTAAGTATAATTTTATGACTACTTTACTTACGAATATTCGTTTAATAAGTTTTGGTTGCCAACTAAGGCAACTGCCTCAAGATGCTTCTTGCTTCTTATTGTTAACGTAGAATACCATTGAAATCCTTACACCATTGTTGGTGGCTGGTCTTCTTTCTTATATGTACATTGTGTACACAGGGTAGAGGTGGTGGTGGCTGGGAGTGGTGATATTATGAAAATGTGTTCCATTTTTTATCCAGTTCTCGGTTCTCGTATTGTTTCCCTGAAGCCTGATGTTTGTGAGTGAGTGTAACGACCAGAAGGACAGGAATACATTCACTCTGTAGTAGCATTTGTTTTACTTTCTTGTAAAAATTATTTTTAATTTAATTTTAATTTAGTTAAGCGATAAGTGATAAGCGAAATAAGTGAATCACTTCATAGTCATTGCCTTTGTTTTCATATTCAGGGGCGTTAAGTCTTCTTGACAATGAACACACAAGTGTTGAACATCTTTTACTTGAGATGTTCTGTTCCAAGCAGACATTTGCCTTGGTGCCACCAAGGCACAATGACAACTTGTGACTTTAAATCAGTGGTGCTCAAACACATACTATCATAGTTTTGGTTGTGTTGGTAAAGCAGCGGAGAACAAAATGCAACTTAATTTTTGAGAATCGTACACTGGGAAAATAAAAAAAAATAAAAAATTGGTTTATTGTGTTGCGTGTATGTTACTACATAATGAACTTATGTATGTATGTATTGATGAATATATCGATGTATGTGTGTATGTATGTATGTATTGATGAATATATTGATGTATGTATGTATTGATGAAAATATTGATTTATGTATGTATGTATTGATGAATATATTGACGTATGTATGTATGTATTGATGAATATATTGATGTATGTATGTATGTACTGATGAATATATTGATGTATGTATGTATTGATGAATATATTGATGTATGTATGTATGTATGTATTGATTGTAAATTATTGTAATTTGGTACTTCCGTTTCGTCAACCATGAATTTTAAAAAATTTCTGCTTTTAATTGCAAAATTTTTAGTCCTGTCATTCCCTTTAAGGTTGTCGAAAAATCCATGGCTAGATTCGCAATGTCTTGTTATAAAAAAAAAAATTACGACATAAAGAGCGATAACACCACAATACATTGTGCATTACCATCCATATTCTCTATAAAAAAGAAATCATATTCCCAATTTTCATCAAACATTTTGCTGCGTGTATTTGCAAAAAACAAAAAATCATTCAAAAAAGTTGCGTAGCAAGGTCTTGCCTCATCATGTGCTAAACATCAACTGAATTGATTTTGTTCTCTGAGTTCAACACAAAACAACAAACAAAGCAACAAACACACGATCATTATAAGAAACCACACAAGTAAGCTTATAGTGTACGTGTATCAACGCAGCGTCAGCAGAATTTTCTTTGCCTATCACATGTGATAGGAAATTTGGATTTTGAGCATCACTGCTTTAAATATGTGTAAATTCAACTGAATTTTAGGCAGCATGTATGTATGTTAAGGTCTCAAAGTCATATTATTTTTAGTATTTAAAACAAAAATTCAAAAATGTATTTATTTAGACAGCAGACAGAAATGAAAATATTAAAGAATTTAATTTTAATTTAAATTAATATGGTAGAAAAAATTATTTTATAAATAAAGGAACAATAAATCAAGATTACAACAAGACAAGATTAAAAATAGAATTCAATAATATTTTTTGAGAATAGGATAACATACATGTGTACATGCCCTACTCCCGTCTCTCATCATCCACACAATCCAAGAGAAAAATGCACTCACAATGCGAAACTGTCTGGTACGGATTTTAATTAGGAAACCTTTTAAAAACTTTTTTTTAGCATTGCATGCATCTGGCCTACAGCAATACGGAGCCAAATGCCACAACTCGCTTGTAATGATCGATATATTGCAATTAAGATTTCCTGAATCAATTATCTCCAGAAATTCTGATATCAACTGACCACCAAGATCATCCGATTTAACGCCGTACGATTTTTTCTTTGGGATTTTAAGAAATCTCTGGTTTATGCGAATAGACCCGATACGATACATACAGACATACATATATAATTGGTCATTACACCCTTTAGTCAGGATTATGACCTATCATAGAACAGCACTTATATTGTGTGTGTGTTAATTTTATACAGGAGTGTTGGGACCTACAGCTTAAAGTCGACTTCGAATGACAGATTTTTGAGAAACTCTTTCATGGCAATTTTATTTACTCCCAGAGTTGCTGGCAGAAATCTGTTGAGAGGAAGTTGCCAAAGAAATATTTTTTCATATTTCGTTTCGTTGGAGATGCCTGACCTGGGGTTTGAACCGTGGCCTTACGTCTAATAAGCCAACACACTACATACTAGACCACGGCGGCTTCTCTTTGATGTATATTTAATCGAAACATGTCTTCTTTACTCTCCAATGAAAAACCCAACAAATTCTTTCTAAAACATCCTTTAGTTGATTTCATATAAATCAACTGGAGTGTAACAATCCTCTTTTCAAGGCCATATTTAGTTCGAAAAGCAAGAAGTCTTTAACTCTTATCATCAACTAAAAAAGATCTACGTTTGCAAACACAATCGAAAGTGAAACCTGATTTTATTGTTGTTATATTCACGGGAACTAAATGGTCTTTTTTAAGTTTTTAAGATTGAAAGGGTTATGGCCCATTCAATATGAAATTGAATATTCATTACATATGTACGTTGACGTTAAAAACAAAAAGTTGTCTTCGTCTACTGTTATTGTAATTTTTCATTGCATTTTGATTAAATTCTACTCAATAAGTGACTGTTAAGTGACTCGCTTCTCTTAATTTCACTGTTTATTTATGAAATTTTATAAAAAAAATGTCCATCCACTTTAATTAAAATCATTTTCTTTTATTTTCTCTCTACTGTACTACAACAAGATGTGCATTAAGAAACGGGTAACTTTTGTTTACAATTTATTTAATTTCTTCTACTTTTTCTTCTTGTTATTTATTTTTTATTGTTTTATTTAATTTTATTTTTAATCTACAACTTTTCCATTTTTTTTATTAAACTCTTTAATATACTTTAAAAAAAATTTAATATTCTTATACCCTACAACGATATTTTATGTATGTTATGCAGAAAATTATAATCTAACATTGACAGCATTCAGTTACGATTCCAACTATGCTAATCGGTTTTTGTAAACTTTGTAATGAAAGTACAAGCCGGGATTTATTTTAAATTTTTTTCAGTATCTCTTAAGAAATTCTTCTTATATGGCAGGACATTTTAAATTTTTCATGGGCAAGCAATAATGATTCACATGCGCCTTTTAAAATATGAGAATATTTTCTGCAGTAAAGGCGTGTCATCTATGTAATGCAATATCTTGAAAGACTCATTATTCGATTATCGCCCATGAATGTGGACGACGAGAAAAATAATTCAATAACAATTTTTCGTTTCTCTTATTAAGCTCTGGTTTATTGGTTGAACACCTTAAAAACTCCTGACAATATTTTGTCTTTAAATAGTTTCAACATTACAGATTAAGGTCAGTGTAATCACTACAATTGGTAATACCCGGTATGTTTTTATTCAGGCGGTTAATATATATGTGTGTTTTTGTCGCGCCATTCAGGGGTAGAACGAATTCGTGTCATTTCTCTTGATTTATTGAATGTTTTTGTATATAAAGCCTTACAACAGGTACAGCCCATGTTGTTGAAGTTATGTCTGTCAAATCAATTATCATTTATTCAGTGATTCTTGGTGAATTGCGGATATAATATTCAACAACATTTGCAAATAATAAAACCGTTTCGTCAAAATAGGTATCCTGTTCGGACTCTAACTTTTTCGAAAAATCAGCTTTAGCGCCTAGATCCGTTGCGAGATGAATGGGTACCTGAACAAGCAAAATTTTCGTATATGGGACGATAACAATCCATATGAGATCCAAGATCATCCAGTGGATTTCGAAAAAGTCCCTATTTAATGTGGATTTAGGTTGTCGTTATATACGGCCCATATTTCTTTGAAAACAACATTGTTTAGGACGTCACTGTCAATGGCTACCACTATAGATCGATGGCTACAAACTTCTTTTGGCCTGAACTGAATGATTTAGACACCTTATAGTCCATAATACTTTGTATATTCTACACTAACGATTTGTGGACGTGATCATTCTCATGGCCATCAAGTTCATGCAATTTGACCTCGTAAGGCTTTTTTGTGGGGCTTTTTTTAGTCTCAGAGGTATGCGAATAAGACACAAACCATAGCGATCTTCAAAGCCCATATAACGCATGCCTTCAGTCAACGTAAGCATGATTTATTGCCAGAGTTAATGAAAAATGTCGCCGCAGCCTAGTAGGTAGTGTGTTGGCTTATTAGATGTGAGACCACGGTTCAAACCGCAGGTCAGACATCTTTAACAAAACGAAATACGAAAAAATATTTCTTCGGCGACTTTCCTCTCAGTAGATTTCTGGCAAAAACACTGAATGTAAATAAAACTGTCATGAACAGATTTTTTAAAAATCTGTCATTCGGAGCGGACTTTAAACTGTAGGTCCAGCCACTCGTGTATAAAAATTGACACACATAACATAAGTAGCATGAGAAGGTAGGTTGTAATCCTGAATGAAGGGTTGTAATAACCAATTATGTATGTATGTGTGTTATTTCTGCTGGGGTTGATGTAAATTGTGAGATTTGACACCGTTAGTCTCTTTTATGTGGAGTTTTTAATTCGTAGGTGGATGCAAAAAGCTTAAACTATAGCGATCCTTAAAGCCAACGTAATCCATGCCTTCGATCAAATTAAGCCTGGTTTGAGTGCCAGAGTTAGAGACTATTTAACATTTTGGATGAGCTCCAGCCAGGACATTTGAACGATGTTGAGTTTCACAAATGATGGTATCAATAGGTCTTTCAAACGAATTAAAGTTTCGATGATATCTCAGTTATTCTTTTTTAATTTCAATATAAAAGTATGAAGCGCCTCTCGTAATCCTATTACTTTCATTTATTTGCTGCACTATTCTTCAGTCGACTCTCTTGGAACACTTTTCTTATCGGAGTTCAGTTTGGCAAACCTGAAGAGAGTCGTCGTAGTCTAGTAGGTAGTGTGTTGGATTATTAGATATAAGGTCACGGTTCAAAGCCCAGAGCAGACATCTCGAACAAAATTGAAATATGACCTCCTCTCAGCAGATTTCTGGCACTACAGGCACTCATGAACCTATGTCGTAGTCCAGGCTGAAGGTTTGTAATGACCAAAGATGTATGCAGATATAAACCTTTTACGACAAAAAGTTTGTTAAGGATTTGACGATTTTAAGATGGATTGCTTACGTATTCCGTTATGAAAAAAAAACTTAAAAGTATGATTGCCTGTAAATTTTTTTTTCTTATGTAAACATTAATTCCAGTAGCCTACATTCACAGTCGATTTTTGTCGGCATAAACATTCTTTTTTCATTTTCCTTTCCTGCATCATCATCTACTTAAACTTTATTCTCACGTTCTTTAGGGAATAGTCTTCTAAAAAGTAAACACGTTCCATTTTAGTAAAACTTAAGCAGCAACCACTCATTCATCTTTTAAACCAACCGTCGATTCATGTTACGTTTTTTTTTATTTTTTTCATTCTTTTGTTTTCATGTTTAAAGTTGGTCGCTTTTTTCATAGACTGTTCCAAGATGGTATTGTCATGTTTTCCTTAGCGTTGCGAAGCTGCTCAGCTGGGCTATGCCTTAGCACAGCTCGATTAGATTGCTTGTTCATGCCACGTAGACATACACAACCATTTTGTGTTTGTTTTCGTTGTTTTTTTTGGCGACTTTAGAGATTTAAAATAATAGAAGAGAATACATTTTTTCTATAGATTTTCTCTTGCTGTTCGGGCTTTAAAAGGAGGATTGTGGTGAAGAGGAAGTATAAGGGGGTAGAAGATAATATTGTACTGAATGAAGTTGAGTTTGTTTTCTTTTAAGATTTTTATGGAATTGTAAACAATTTGTTTTCAATTTCTACTTTTTCTCTTTCGCTCTCCCTAGCTCTCTCTCCCTCTCCAGTTTTCCTGTTTCTTAAGGCCCGTCGTATATGTTTGGAGTTTAGATGGCTGGCTGGCTTTCGGCCTGGTTGGCTGGTTGTGGCACAAACTTTTTTAATGATGTCGAATTAAATTTAATTTTGAGAAATTTTATAAAGAAAAGAACAATATTTGAAAGAAAGAAAAAACAAAAAAACGCAGAGTAAAACCAAAATAAACACGCAAGAAATTTTGTGGACATTGCATAAAAGTACAAATAAAAATGATATGAAACTTTTTCTGCCACAGCAAGGGGGAATGGGTGATGTGGTGGGGGGGGGGTGTAGATGGTTATATAGATTAATGCTTTGTGTTTATTTAGTTAATATGATATATTAGATTGTTGTTATTAATTTAAAATGTGTATCATATGTGCGACACCAAGGGAATTAATTTCTGTCTAGTCATACTTACTAAGGGGCGTACAGTAAAGACAAGTTTAACTTGTTAACCAGACTTTAATTCATTTATCACATGATTTAAGGGCATACAATGAATGGGCATTGATTGCTTAAAATAGCAGAGTTTCTTTCTTTTTTATAAAAATTTATCCACTGTTACGAAATTGATGATGTCAGTTAAAATAAACTGTCATGATTTTATTTAGTAATTGTGAACAAATTATTGAATTTATTTAAAGCCCTCAAATGTAGTTGGATAAGTAGTTGCTTTTAAAATACCACAATTTATATTCTCAGTTAAATTTCCGAGCCAACTTTTGCTTTTGTTCCTTTTAAATTTTTTTAAAATTTTTTTTATTTCATAAAAATATGATACATACGGTCTTAAAAAGAAAATCCTGTTATTCTTATACTTTTGCAGACTTTTTTTAAAAAATTATTTGAGTCATTTACACAAATAAAATAATCTTTTGTAGAAAAAGCATTACGTACTGACCAGTTTCTTGTCGTATGATTATTAACTATGTTGGCCTCAATTAAATATTACTCATACGTCAGAGTGCTTATACAATTTCAAGTACATACATATAAAAAAGGGGAATTAATGTCCGTTAATATTATCTGGAGGGTCTTTTATTAAGCGCTTCCGATTTTTAAAAAAGTGTGTGTACATTACGTCGCCGTATTCTCGCAGCTAGTGTGTCGACTTGCGATACTTGAGGCTATGGTTCCAACCTCAGGTCAGACATGAAATATGAAAAAATATTTTTTCGTCGATTTTCTCTCAGCAGATTTCTTACAAAAACTCTGTGAGCGAAATAAAATTGTCATGAACAAGTTTCTCAAAAGTCTGCTGTTTGGAGTCGACTTTAAACTGTAGGTGCCGCCACTCATGTATAAAATTAACACACACAACATGAGTGGTGTGAGAAGCTAGGCCGTAATCCTGACTGAAGGGTTGTAATGACTAATTATTTATGAATGAATGTATGTATGTATGTATGTATGTATGTATGTATGTACGTAACTGATAACTAATCAGTCAAAAATTACACACTCAACAATGGAATAAATGATAAAATCAAGGAATGACGACTCCATCCCTTTCCTATCTAAGTGGGTAAGTAGTAGGTGAGCTCTTTCAATACCTAGTTGAAGCTAAATAACTCAATATTTTAAATGTTATCCAAATGGATTGGAACAGTACTGGGCAACTTTATAAATATGCAGTGGATTGCAGTATTGTATAGCGATATGTAAGATTACAATGATCCTCATAAATGATATTTGAATCCTTTTGTAGCTTAGATAGCTTCGAAAGCAAGTAAAAACTCTGTTTAACTTTGATAAGTTGGATTGGAGTATTGTATATCTGAATCCTTTTGTAGCTTAGATAGCTTCGAAAGCAAGTAAAAACTCTGTTTAACTTTGATAAGTTGGGTCCTGTTTACATAAAAAGGGAGAAAAATATACGAAATTTTCGCAGCGGCTCTACGGCTAGAAAGCTATACAAAGGTATTGTACTTATTTCGAATTTCAAATGTTTAAAACTGGCAATTACGAAATATAGCGCCGTAAGGAAATACCTGACAATGGCTGGTAACCTCGCGCTATTTTTCCCCAAATGAGAAATTTATGTCCATTTAAATAATTTCAAATCTTTATATAACTTGAAATAAATTTAAAAATACACTCTACTACAGAGTGATTTCCCAAACCACCAACTGTGATTATACCACCAAAAACTATTCGTAAAAAAAACGTTTTAAACTTCGAAAAATAAAAGTGAAAGTTTGAACATAAATTGCTTAAACAAGATGTGCGTTAATAACGACAATCTTAAAATCCCATTTGAATACATCTGCATACATTGTAAAACACCTTTTATTATGTCATAAAGATACTGAAAACACCGGAAACAACAATAAAAACAACTTAAACAACAACACGATATGGAAAACAAACTAAAAAGTCTAACGCGACAATAGGATACTTTGCTAAACAAAGAAGTTCGTGGAAAAGTTTGGCTTGTATAGCAACTATTTGGTCTCCTTTAATTCGATGTTATCGTTCATTGTTATGATTTGATTACTGGAGGCGGGTAAGAATGTTACTTAAAGATGGCTTAGAGGTAGGTTTTTACTTACGTTTGAAAAAGTTTTCTCTTAAAACTAAAGAAGGAGGTTTAATAATTAACTGTATTAAGGACCTGGCTGCTAGAACTGCACTGAAGCTTATATCCTTGGACATGTTTAGGTGCTTCAATACTGCATGAAATACATCTCAATCACTTGGATTTTAAATGCGACTACATGGTACCAAACGCTGTTAAGGGCGCACATACAAAGCTCACACTCCCACACGAGAAGAATGGGTTGCTGGAGCTGTCATCGGTGACGGTGATATAACGATCTTTACGAATGGGACAGAAAGGAACAGGATCTGAGGTCTATTCCGATAAGCTGGTACTGAACAGATCATACAATTTATCTATCCAGGTCAGCGTATTACAGATTATAAAACAAGATGAACGTATGAATGAAATCAGAACCTGCCTCCTCCGAACTTGATCATATGTGTGAGCAGTCAAGCAGCAATCAAAAGGCTTGGATCGTACCTAGTCAAATAAAAGGGCCTCAGCAGTAGCACAGATTCCCTACATATACATCGACAGAACACCCGCCTCTACATTCTAAGAACGAACTGGCGTGGAATGGATTAGAGATATCTAAGACGAGATATCTAAGAAGATGGATAAAAGATATATAAGAGACGGTGGAGGAAATACATGCGCCCTTACAAGAATTCTTTTTCAAATTTAAAAAAGCAACATACACTTCAACACATCGTAGATGGCCCAATATACTTGGTTGCCGAATTTCAAAACTGCTGTGTCTGGCAGTGGACAGCAGGAAAGACAAGGAAGTTCACCAGGATTACTGCAGAAGCTGCCAGGATATGGAAGAAACGGAATCGCTAGAACACCTTTTATGTAAGCGCTTTGCACTTCAAAACACGTCGGTTTTTGGGTGACAGAACGTTTGTAGATCTAAGCATGGTGGCGAACGTAACTAAGGGAATTGGGCGGTTTCCTCCTAAGCTCGGTGTGGTTCAAACCCACTGATAATGGATCATGACAAGGGGGATTACCTTACACTGGGTAACACAATGGGTCATATGGGACAGCGAGTGAGCTTGCTTGTAAGCGACAAGCTACCTAACCTATAAAAAGCGAATGTGTACGATAGTAAATCCAAAAATAATAAACTCTACCGGAAGTAGAGGGAGTAGAGTGGTTGTGAAAGTATACACAGACTGCAATCAGCTACATAACTTCGTATAACATAAAACGTTCAAAAAAAGCCTGAGCTTTTATCGAGAAAAATTTTGAACTTTATTTTGTGGAATGTATTGTAATGAATTTATTTGTGATAATACCGCTCAGAACTTTACGATATTTACATACATCGTTGGCTATTTTAATCCATTAGTTAGACAGACTTTTTCCATCAACTTAAAAGAAGCTTTTACTATGGGGCTACTGGAAAGGAGACGCCAAAATAAGTATTTTTCAGAATACTTTTTTGCAGGATGACAGAATTCAGGTCTGAGCTCGCTCGTCGACCAAACGATCTCTGCTTTGGTTAAAATACATGAATTTTTCCTTGGCAATCTTTAGAAAGTATTGCTGCTTGCGGTTAGTGCACTTAAACACTATTTTTTTGAAAATGTAACCAATGCCAGTATAAGCAGAATTTCCATTATCCACCAATGTGTAGTAGTGTAGGGTATAATTATGTAAAAATATAACAAAAACTATAACAACAGAGAACAATTAGAGAATAAAAGCCATGGGTAACAAAGAAAAGAAACCAAACAGCAATAAAATCAGCTAAAATTCACAAAACGTAAACTCACACACGTGCAACAATACACACAGTCATTGGAATATATAACAATATCCTGACAAACAAAAAATATTCTTTTCGTTACACGAAATACAAAAGCATACAAAAACAAAAAAAACAAGGAGAAACAAATAATAAAAACAAAAATAAATATGAAGAGAAAACTTATAAAAGTACAAAAACAAACACTCGTTCTTTCTTCTCTTTTATAATAACGTGCATGAGTGTGTATGAGTATGCGTGCATGCGAAAATATATTCGTACTTAAATACAACCATAAAGTACATGCTTAAATAAAAAGAATGGGCCGATTTAAGTTTAATACACACACACACACACGCATAAACAAACAAACAAATACACACACACATTTTTTTGTTGTTT
The DNA here is from genome assembly GCA_958299815.1 of Sarcophaga carnaria. Classification (NCBI taxonomy): domain Eukaryota; kingdom Metazoa; phylum Arthropoda; class Insecta; order Diptera; family Sarcophagidae; genus Sarcophaga; species Sarcophaga carnaria. Next base: position 30,634,037 of record OY283150.1, read on the forward strand.
CTTGTTTTCATGGTTTTCATTGTTGTGCTAGCAAAAGAATAGAGGAGAACAATTCGCCAAACCCCATTGTAAATGTAAACACACGCACACAGCCACACGCTTGCATATATAAATAGTATGCTCACATACAATTCAAAAAAGGCCTGTGCAAGAGAGGCAATACTTGAGTATTTGTTTTGGATATCTCTTTTGAGCTACTGTACTCTCATGAGTATGTGTTGTTGTTTAAGTGCCGATTTAATAGTGGGCACAATAATAGCATAGTTTACGGTTGCTATTTGTTGTTTAATTTGAATTTTAACAATTTCTAGTTGTAGTTTAGTTTTTGAGTCGATTTTTTTTTCAGCTGAAATTCATAAAAATAATGTCTGGTATTGTTAAACTTTTGCAATAATAAATAGGAAACAGGGCCAAGTGAATTTTGGAGCACTTTCAGTTGATCGATATTGCCGTTGATTTTTTCTAGACACCCAAACAAATAGTAGACTATAAGATTGTATGTATTAAAGCATTCCAGCAAAGTGCCGTAATATTTTGGCGACTCATGAAAATTATTTTAGACTTGTGGGAGGAATTGTTATGTTTGCTATCGAAATATCAAATTATGTATCCATGAAGAAATTTCAGTGTGCAGAAGAATATAAAGAGTTCAAGTTCTTGACTTCCTTGAATAATAATATTCTTAGTAAAATATGGATAAATTGCGATTAAATTAACAGAAAAATTTTCAGAGAGATACTCCACAGGAATACATATTGTCACCGTTCATGTCTTTCAGGGATAGTGAAGACCCAGAGCCAGCTTGCTAGCAGACAAATAGCATAAGAGAGCGGAGGACGTTCCAAATATAGTACAGAACTTGATACATCTCAGAGGATTAATTTGAATACAGATAAAAGAGGTAAAATGGCAACCTTCTTGTTTACCATTACCACGAAGACGACGCCTTATAATAAATCCGGATTCTTTGCCAATGAGATCAATAAAGCTATCCTATCTAAGTATCGGTAGCTAAAATGAAGACAACAGCTAAACCAAAGAGCTATGAAGGCACCTACATACATATATAGACAACAGGCTCTTAATGAAGACTCAATCTGGACATAACATCCAGGCACTAAAGGATAGCAGCTGCTAACATAAGTTTCAATCATTGGACAAAATGGACAACATCAGATTACTACGAAGGTGAGAGGATGTGCTCGTGTTAATGAGCGTCGCCATGACGATAACGTCAATTGAGACATTTGTAGTGATCGCTGCCGCCAATCATGTATTCTTATCGGGTCTTTTAGTAGAGTACTAAGGTTGAGGTTCCAAGGCAATGGTGAGAGCAGGCCCCTTTGCACTGCACTTCAAATTGCTACTTTGGATATAATTGTGGAGCCCAACATAGATTCAATGTATCTGAATCTTAACAATTTTTCAACAAAAGCGATGCCCACAGGAACAATATCCTATGGTCTCATGGCGTTAATACATACATCATTTTACATACATAATTGGTCATTACAACCCTTTAGTCAGGATTACGACCTAGTTTCTCACACCACTTATATTGTGTGTGTTAATTTTATACGAGTGGCGGGACCTACAGGTTAAAGTCGACTCCGAACGTCAGATTTTTGAGAAACTTTTCATGGCAATTTTATTTACTCTCAGAGTTTTTACCAGAAATCTGCTGAGAGGAAGTCGCCGAAGAAATACTTTTTGTATTTTATTTTGATGTCTAGCCTGGGGCTCGAACCCTGGCTTTACGTCTAATAAGCCAACACATGGTGTTAATAACTGCCTTAATATTATTACCATCTATATTAAGAAAAACAGCCAGAGCATCTTCTTATTGAGTTAGGTTATCGTTCATATGCAAGTTTACTCGATGCGCCATTTGGTCCATTGTGTAACCTTGTGTCATGATTTATTAGTGGAGGCTTTAAACCATCCCAAGCTCCGTATGGAATTGAGAGTTATTCAAATATTCTGATCCACAAAAACCAATGACGTCTGTTCTGAAGTGCAGGGCACTCGCATAAAAAATGTTGCACCGATTCGGTTTCCTTCACATCTTGGCAGCTTCTGCAGTAGTCCGAGTGAAGCTTGTTAGCGGAACTGCCAACAGCGCTGTGGACTCAAGTAATTCCCTGTTTTTCCCGCTGTCCACTGCTGGACATAGCAGTTTTGACATTCAGCAACCTGGTATATCAGACCACACCTGCTTGTAGCATAGGGATTTTTCTAAGTAACTAACTAAAGTCAAAGGTGATTTAGTTCAAATTAGGTTCAAGTGAGTATTCATGATTTTATGGAGGGATGGCTAAACGGTAATTAGAGCAGTTATATCAAGATATACAAACAAACAGCTTTTTAACGTACGAGATCCAAATATTTCCTAGAAGAGACTGGCTTCAGACATTACATTTGTATATAAAAAGAGTAGATTGCAAGGAAATTAAAAAATACATGCACGATATGAATTTCTTATGAATTTTGGGAGAGGTTGCTTTCCCAGAGAGAGTGTTCGTTGGGCTGATGGTATACTTTCTTGACCTATTAACTAACTTCAGGAAATCATTGACTAAATCATTGACTGATTATAAAAATTCTGTTAAAAAATATCATTCGCATATTGTGAATCTCGATTGTGTGCCATTATTTTGCTTACATCTGCCCAAGTCGATGTAATTATAGAAAACATACACATTCATGTTCAAATAATTTCATACATTATGTTTGCCATTACTTTGGTGGAATAGTGTAAATGCGATCGTTAAGCCATTAGAATAGAATTGATATGTAATAAGAATGTAATAAAAACATAAGAATGAAATCAAATAAAAAGGTACGAAATTCAAATAGAATGGAATAAAGTACCGATTTAAGGGATTTGAGATTGAGTTTGTATTCTTATCAAATAAGTATAGAAACGATCAAATTACCTATTTATGGGTATTAATAATACGTATAAATAAACGTACAGTGTAGGTTTAAATGCGTAAAAGTGTCACAATAAACTCGAATTGAATTTAATCCCTCTTTTAAGGTACTTACTGCTACAGCACTTACATGATACCAGTTCATTAAAAACGCTTCATTATTAAATTATTTTCTAATGTCATTACAACAATGACTGATTTTTGGAATTTGCAAAAAAACATGAAAACAGAAACAATATTTACATACGAGTATGCGGTCGATTTTCAATTAAAATCGCTAATTTGAAATTGATTGAAAATTTTACGTGCATCGAATAAATTTGATTGTTTTTTTCTTATTTACAAAGCATATTTTCCACTAATTGTTTATTTATTATTCATTTTTTTTTTGTAACAAAATCATAAAATAAAAAACTTAAATGACCATGACTTTAATTAATGTTCAGAAATTAATTTTCATTGTTTTTTTTTTTTTTTTTGTTTGACCAATAAAAATTAAGTTGAACAATTCCACCATACATGACATTTAACATGATTAATTTCTATACAATTGATTAGCACAGCATATGCAGATTAATTAGAAAGATGCGTATTAATAGAAACCTAAGGACTTTTTTGTCATTGTTGTCAGAGTTGCAGTTTTTGAATGAGAAGAACAAATTGGGAATTGTCTGTCGTTTTGAAAATTTTATCGATGGCGGATGTAATTCGAAAATCTCAGAAGGAATATATTTTAAGTTCCATTTCTTGAGGCATCAAAAGTAGAGAATTTCAACAAACAAATGGAAGTAACATGATTTAATTGAAGGTGTTGTGATGCAGTGTTTAAAATGTTTAACTACAAACGCAAGCAATTGAAGTCTAAAAAAACTATACATAACTACGTAGTGCATTAACCTCATACATTTTTATCAGAATTCATTATTTATAGATAATGTGGTAAGCAGGAATCCACTCATCTAATCATCACTTATATTCGATCGAAACTTATATACATACATACATACATACATAATTGGTCATTAAAACCCTTCAGTCAGGATTACAACTAAGCTTCTCACACCACTTACATTGTGTGTGTTAATTTTATCCATGAGTGACGCAGCCTCCGAACGACAAATTTTTGATAAACTTTTCATGGCAATTTTTGATTACTCTGAGAGTTTTTGCCAGAAATCTGTTGAGAGGCAGTCGCCGAAGAAATATTTTTTCATATTTTGTTTTGCTGGAGATGTCTGACGTGGGGTTTGAAGCGTGGCCTCACGTCTAATGAGCCAACACACTACCAACTAGACTACAGCGATATCGATCTTCAATGATGCGCAACAAAAATTAAAAAAAGACTACGGCGACTACCACCTATATTCGATTGAAATGGTTGTACAAATTCACTGTATGCACCGTCACCGATAAGTCAATACTTTGGCCTGTTGACTTTATCAATAATGACCGCGATCATTGTCGAAATGCCAATGATTTAATTGCTATTACAACAAATTAAGCTCGAGTAAAATAAAAAGTAGCAGGTGACAGTTCTATGTTGCTTGAGATAATGAAAAGCAGCAAAAATAAAGGTTACAGACCAAGCAGAAATTCAAATTGAGAAAATGACTTTGTGTGTTTTACAACTCGTTTGGAGACCTCAAGGTGAAATTAGCCGGTGAAAGACAATTCATCGAATAAACATAGTGGAGATGACATGAAACATATATCGTGTCTTAATATTACCAAGCAAATATTTCTAATGGTGATATATTTCCTCCATAAAAAGGAATTTCCTCTGATGTATAGCATCCAGAGCAGTTCGATGTTTTTTGCACTTTTTACAGCCAGCAGTAAATGATGGGAAAGAATTATTGCTAACAACTTTTTACAATTTATTTTCATAGTGAATGTGTTAATTTCCCACTAATATTGTTGCATACAACAATCCTGTGTATAGAGATATGTATTTTTGCTAAATCTATTGCATTCACCGATAGGCTAGAGACTTTTACACATTTTGATGGATTACGCGTAAAAATCTATGGGAGAAAGATATCCAAATTTTCCTATCTAGTCGCCTTCAGCCATAATTAAACATTACTTACTTACTTAATTCGTCATTACAACCCTTCAGTCAGGATTATGACCTTGCTGCTCACACCACTTATGTTGTGTGTGTTAAAGTTATCAATAAGTGGTGGGGACCTACAATATAAAGTCGACTCTGGACGACAGGGTTTTGAAAAAGCTCAAATCCGGGATGCACAAAGGGATATTCTAGTACATTGTATAAAATAGTTCAAAAAGTACGAGTAAATTTGAATTGATTTAGCTGATGATCTATACGTTTGGGTTTCTAATTATTTGATTCCATTTGGTGCAAACAAATTTATAAAATCCTAATCAAATTAAAACAAAAAATTCAAGTAGAAATAGAAAAAAAACGAGAGAAAGTAATAAATTTTAATTAAAAAAATAAATGCAATCCTAGAATAGACGAGAATAAACCCATTCAACATTCTGTTCCCGATGGCATTTTAAGCAAAGTTGCAGCTCAGAAACAGCATGTCATTTAATCATAAATTTAAAATATTCTGCTGCATCATTGCCAAACACAATATATTTATACAAGAGCCCAGATAGGCTATGCAGGCATAAAAAATGAATGACGAATGAAATATAAAAACAGCAGAAAATAAAGAAAACCTAATAGACTTGACGTCAGGCAACCATTATTATGGCAAAACTTTTTTAAATTTATACTCAAGTACACATATATTCTTATACGTGTGGTAAACAATGTCATATACATACACATGCTTTCTCCCACTCAGGCGAATAACATGGTATATTGGTTTTCATATGTATACTCGTATTTATTTAGTCGAGAACCAAAAAGGAAAAGGACAAAATGACTGAACATTCTGAAGGAACACCTTTCGACTGAATGTTGACCAACATAATGACATACACAGCAGAGATACATACAGCAAAACATTCAAAAATTAAGAGAAGCGTATAAATTTTACAGTGAAGGCGTTAATAATAGGGATAGTAAGCCAGCTTTTTCCATCTGGCAGATGAATAATGTAAATATGTGAGTAATTTCACATTGATACTCATTTGACACACACAGCGTTTACAGATTTTGGGTGACGGAGCGCTCAACAGATAAACTCTTTGTTTGCTTTTAAATCAGCAGTCGAAAATAAATCTCAGGGATGCCGACAATTTATATAGTGACCTGACTTAATGAATTGTATTTGGATTGATTCAAATCACAGATCAGACATCTTCAACAAAACGAAATATAAAAAAATATTTCTTCGGCGACTTGCTCTCAGCAGATTTTTGGCAAAAACTCTGAGAGTTAATAAAATAGCCATGACAAGGTCCTCAAAAATCTGTCGTTCGGAGCCAACTTTAAACTGTAGGTGCCGCCACTCATATATAAAATTAACGCACACAACATAAGTGGTGTGAGAAGCTAGGTCGTAATCCGGACTGAGGGGTTGTAATGACCAATTATGTATGTATGTATGTATTTGGATTGAACTTTTATTGGCTTGAAAGAAGCTTTAATTTCTATGTGAAATAATTTTTTAAGTTCCACTGTCTCCATCTCAATTTTATTTTGACTGACCAATTTACGTAGGCACTTTTAAAGTCCTTGACGGAAATACACATTTTTTGTACTTATAAACATGTAAGCAAGCATAAGCACATACACCCACATACATATGTGTGTACCTGCTCAAATAAACAAATATTTTTAATATTTGTATAGATGTAGGTGTGTTATTTTTTGTTATTTTTGTTATTATTTTTGTTATTTTTATGTCGGAACTTTGTAAAGTTTAAGAATTTTATAAATAACTGAAAAAGGTCAAAAACAGATGAAGTGCGTCAGTAAATCTGACGTTTTCTCTTTTTAATGCCCGTACCTACATGCATACATCCTGTAGATTGGTAATTACAACCCTTCAGTCAAAATTGTGTCAATATTTTCCGTGAGTGGCGGGGTCACCAATTTAAAGTTAATTTCTAACGACCGATTTTTGAGAAACTTATCATGGCAATTTTATTTTATTTTGAAAGTTTTTGCCAGAAGACTGTTGAGAAAAAGTCGCCGGAGAAATATTTTTTCAAATTTCCTTTTGTTCGATTTGTCTGGCCTGGAGTTTGAACCACGGCCACGTGTCCAATAAACCAACACCCTACCTACTAGACTACGTTGACTTTAATGTTCAAATCCAGCTCTTAAATTCTGAGATTTTTCTTTAACAATATGTACGTGAGGTGTGATGTAAGATTTATTTTTTTAGCATTATCTAACGTACAGCTTCCACTTGGATCTCATCATTGTCCAAAAATCGGTGAATGATTTATGCAAGTTAGGATGTTTAATGGTCCTTGAGACTGCAGTTACTGTAGAAATCATTGTAGGAAATTCCCCAGTTTTAAATCGAATAGCATATTAGTCATAAGACTAATAAGTCCTTATGACCACTATAAGACTGCTAAGAAGGATTCTGGACAATCGTACACTCCGTATACATACATATGTACAAAATGCTATATTTTCTGTCTTCCCCCAAATGGGTTAACTTTCACAATAACCCTTTGCGAATGAAAAAGTTTGTGTGGAACCACTTATTTGCCTACAAAACATCAGTAAACTAGGTAGCACTGACGCTAAGGAATAAAGATCAATTACGTCGAAACCCGTAGAACATTAAATACCAACAGATAATAATACCTCGTCTTACATACTCTGTAAATCGAAACTTTAAGCGAGACATCTAATCAGTAACTAAAGACGAACGCATTTAGACTGTTGCATGTTATCTGGCCATGTCTATTCCATATCCACTTCAGTACCAATATCCACTTCAGTACCTTAGCTAATTAGCAAATAAATACTAAGTTAATGAAATATATTGGAGGATGTAATTATCATTTCCTAGAATATTCTGTAAGTAATTTCTATCATACACATATAAAGTACCACTTATTTGAACTCAATATCCCAATTCCGTCGTATAGCGCTCTATCCGAACCATACGTAGAGTGAATGTCTATGACAAATCGTTAAGGATTTCGATGGTGAATTTATGGCAGGAAGAGACCAGCTGCTATGGAGGTAAGCTCTCAATTCACAATATTCAAACCTCTTTGTTTTCAATTAATGGCTTGAATATTTTAAACAGGCTTCGTGAAGATGATTCAGTTACGAACATGTTATTGAAGAAATAACCACTGTGGAAAAACAAGGAGTCGAATTACCATACAAAAGAATGAAAGACACGATATGGGACTATGATTCTTGATTGTGGATATTTTTTTTACTTTTGCAGAGCTAAATAGCATTTAAAGCCATTCTACTTTTTAAGCAAAATTCATATATTTTTTCAATCAAATACAAAAATTTTAATGTCTCTTCAGAATTCACCTAAAGAGTCATAATTTAAATTTTTTTTGGGAAACATAAACGCAAAACTTTTCGAAAAATACCATAAAAAGGCGAAAAAGAAATCATTTGAAAGACAAATAAATTTTCATTTGCGTTTTTGTCATGTGCACTTGGGAGAATCTGTTTGTTTGCTTTATGACTTTGTGAATGTTATTTCATGGAATTCGATCCTCTTTCTCACTCACTCACTACAGTCTAACTGTCTGGCTTTATTCTGTCGTTGTATGAATAATAACCACAAACATATGCATACCAAAGTATTTAACATTTCAACCAGACGTACACATGTACAACATGAGTAATTTTCATGCAACGCCACACGCAACCCAGGCATGAGTTTTTGTGTTTTCAAAATCGTTTTACTTTTCCTCCAACAAAGATGATGTTGCTCATCATACAGCAAAAAATTTGCGAAAAATATTTGTCTGTGCCAAGCTAACCGTCACATAATTCTTGCAGAAGAATTTAGGATTGCTCAACTAATATACAATTCCAGTTAAAGATGGTTCAATATCCAGCTGGGCAAATGTGTTGGCATCAAACAAATTTGAATTTGAATTTGTCCGTTTAATGTTCAGTAAATAAACTTTTGAAATTTTTGTTTTTTTTGCTTTTATTGTAAAGAAATCAATTGATTTTGCTTGTTTAGTTGTATGAAAAGGAAAATAAATGAAATGTTTTATACTTTATTAAGGCCATCAGCATTAACGTTAACGAAATAAATTCATTGGCGATTGCAGATTGGCTTAAATTTTATGCGTTTCACTTTATTCAATTCATTTAATCATTGACTCCATTTAATCCATTCCTCTAAATTCCATTTTAGGGTGCTAAATTTAAAGCAGAATCATAAAAATGAAAACATTTTACATTACGGCGAATAAAATATTAAATTTGCTTTTCAAGATAAGGCAAGGTAAGGTAATGTGGCAAGCATTTCTTTGTGTTCCTTTCCTTTCCAACTAAAATTCAAATAATATTGCCTTCAAGCACTCATTTCGATATATTGGGTGTAAGAAAAAGTATACGCATTTAGTTTTTAACTACATGAGACGGCGTTAAAGGAAGTTAAGACCAGAAGCCATATTTGTGACATTTTCTATTCAGAACTTTTCTAGGCAGATGAGGTTGCCATCCATCGTTGACGTAGAATAAAATCTGAAAATCTTAAAATCTGGGCAGAATGCAGTAGTTAGAGACCTACTCTACTAGTCGATTATTCTAGATTCCAGTCCCATTGGAGGAAAACAATTTTTTTATTATGATTTTCGAATTTTGCAAATTCCGAACAATACATCCATTCAGCCTTCTGACCCATTTACCTCCTGGATAAAATTATACCCAATGAAAGAAAGTCGCTCACCACTACAACAAATACACGGTGGGCGTTGTTTCAAGAAACCGAGAGGGCTCCCATTACCCTAGGACCTGCTACAGTAGATCAATCACATGCCTAGATGGAACAAAATTCGATTAATGATATACAAATAAGGCAAAATAACAAGAAACTGGATCTTGTGGCAACAACCTTTAACACACGAGAAAGAAAACGCACAGTATAAGGCAATATACAAACTCTTTGTGGAGCATCAAGGCTTCTACAACTCGAACACCAGATGACACATATTATATACATACATTATTATACTCATGGCTGAGTTCGATTAAAAGGTGGGATGTGACAACACTACCAATAATCAACATTACACAGTTAAAGGTCAAAAACGAAAACGTATCTTCCCACAACGACTACCGAATTACAAAATTAAGAACACACAAGCGACGGCAATTCGTGAACAATTGTCAATAAATCATCATCATCCTTAAGATGATATCACAGCAATATTTAATCAAGTCGCAGAAGAAATTGTGGGTGCCAGGTCAACCATAAAGTTAAACTTGGAACTTGGCTTCTCAAAAATATGGACACTAAAACTGTAGTTAGACGACAAAAGTAGTTTGCGTCAGTAGAACCAACTGTTGGCTTAAAAATAAATGAAGAGAGCAACGATCATCAGATCATAATTTGTCTCACGAATCTAAAGTGCGACAGAATCCAAGCAGTCGTAGTCGTGTAGAATACTCATGTGTAGACACAAAGGTAGGGAGAAAGATTTGTAGTAGATATGTCGTGCTGTCCTGTGAAAAACAATTTTTGAATATCCTCCCTCCCAATATAAGTGAAATAAAGTTAAGTCACGTGGCAGTTAAGAAAGAATAATATAGCAAGCCAAGCTGAAATATCAGCAGAAATTATAAGGCTTTCAGTAACTGGAGTGTAGAAGGCAGAGTGTTGGTTTCAATTATAACTCAGACATCTCGAACAAAACGAAACATAGAAACAGAAACATTTTGTTCGGCTTCTACCCCTCAGTAGTCTTCTGACAAAAATGTTGAGAGTAAATAAAATTGCCATGAAAAGATTCTCAAATCTGTAGCTCAGAGTGAAGTTAAACTGTAGGTTCCGTCGCTCATGGCTTAAATTAATACACACAACGTGGGCGATGTGAGAAGTTAGGTTATAATATTGACTAAAGGGTTGTAATGACTAGTAAGGTAAATAATTCTACGAATTGATTTTGAAAACACAATTGAACTTCAAGGAATTTCATTTTGTCGCTTGGAAAGGATCCTTGCTCTTCTCATTACACATCATGACCAGAAGAGTGAACGAGGCTTATAATTTGATCATTGATGAACTTATCTTATCGGCTATTTCCAGCCCAGTGCTGTCAAGATAGCAAAATGAATATACATTTGCTATGATGATTCCATCAAGATCGAGTGAACGTATGTTAGCGGCTCAGACATGCAAGTCTTGTAGAATATGAAACATAGCAAGAGGCAGAATGTTGTGCTGCTTCACGTCATCGTCGATAAAGTAGAGAACCCTGTTATTGTCATTTCATTGTTATAGAGAGCAAATAGGTTCAGAGTTGACAAACACCATTGTTATTAAATTGCACGTATTGCTCGTTTTATTTTATCAAGGCTCAGCCATTACACTGTATCTCTGTCATACCTATTTTGATGATAAAAACTTGGTTAACTAAAGAATTGCTCAGAATTTGTTCAAGTTTTCGCCCGATTTTAGTCTTTACATTTTTGCCCATACCTAATAATAAATGCTTCCCTTACAGCGTAGACAACAAACTAAATTATTGGCTCAAGTTTATTACAACAGATCTGGGCTGGTGGCATTTAAAATGATTAGCGATTCGACCACCACAACCAAACGCAAACAGGTTCAAATCAATGAATTTAACGGTGTTTTTATCATTCTCTTCAATAGCAACAACAGATTGTACAATCGTATTAATAAAAATAATGAAAACAACAACAGCAACAACGACAACAATAACAACAAATTCATTACAAAGTGAAAAAGCATTAAAGATTTTGTTGGGCGAAGCATTAAAAAATTTTTCTAAAGAAAATTAAATTGAGAAGAGAAGGTAATGTCCATAATCCAACACAAATGGACCAGTAACTGAGAGTAACGGAGAGTGTCATTGACGATTTTTATCATCACCCAGAACAGGATATAAAAAGACATTAAAATCAATTTTATGTGTGCTCTTTTCAACAACAGGGCGTTTAATGAGGATGAAAAGATTACAAAGTGATTTTAAAAATAAAAAAAATTCCAATTTTTTTCTAAGCTGATGTTTGAGAATTCACAGAAGCGGCTAAAGGTACGAAGAAAAGTACTTTCAATTTATTTTGGTAACTTTCTTTCTTTTGGATCAGCGGAATGGTGGTCATATTTAGAGCTTATTTCAAGGTATAATGTGGATAATTTAAAAGTTTAAATTTAAAAATGAAGTAAAATAAAAACGGTTTGAAATTTGTCCAAATTTATTTATTTTTATTCATTCATATGGCTACAGCGGCTAGTACCTCATTCGATCAGAACAATTTTTGTGCACTTTTTCGACGGTATGGGGTCGTATCTCGGCAGTGGCATCACGAATGTTGGTCTTCAAATGCTCAATTGTCTCTGGTATGGGGTGGTATCCCGGCAGTGGCATCACGAATGTTGGTCTTCAAACGCTGAATTGTCTCTGGTTTGTCTACATAACACTTTTCTTTAACACAGACAACAGTCAAACGGTGTCAAATCGCAGCTCCTTGGCGGCCAATTAAACGACCAATTAAACGACCATTACGACTAATTAAACCATCCATGTTGAAACCAAACCATGAAGGGCATGTACAAAAAAATCGGTTATCAAGGTGCGATAGGTGTCCGTAACGGTTGCGCCATCCGCTCCACGAGTCATACCAACCAGTCACTCGTAATGGGAGCATCGGCTTCCGTAAGACCACGTGCGAGTTTTCTGAGCCCCAAATACGACAATTTTGCTTAAAAACGAACCAATCAAGATGAATATGAGCTGCGTCCGATAAGAATGACATCATCGCGCAGTTTCTCGTTGGCTCATCTGTCGAAGCAAAACCAAAGTGGATAGTCATGCGGCTTCAACTCTTGATCCAATTGAACTTCGTAAGGCATCATATTGAAATCTTTTCGTAAAATTCGACGTAAACTGGTGCGTGAAATGTTCAATTCTTAAGAGCAATGGCGAGTTGATATTGATGGATTTTCACCCACCCACTCTCAGCCACAGCTTTTATATTTTCGGGGGTAATAAACTTGCATATACCGTGCATTGTTGGTCCTTAACTGCGACTAGATTTTGTACGACATTTTCGAGCAATTACCGACCAAGTGTCTTTGTTTTGGAAATAAATTTCCAATAAATCCCAACGTTACTCAAACGTAAATCGATTCATTGCGTACAGTGGAGAAAATAGACCGAATTTCGTGAGAGAATAGAATGACATAAGTATTGCCAGATTTGAAATAACCGGTGATTCAAATTAAAACCGATACTTCAATTTATTTTTTTTATCAACGAAATGATGGGCATATTGAGAGCTTGTTTTCATATTTAATTCAAGTGTCAATTTTTTATATGATTACATATTGATTCACAAAAAAAGAAAAGATTTTTAATGGAATAAATCACTCTTTCATTCAATCTTTTTAAGTGTGATAAACGTGAAATAAAGTCTTCTCTTCTTCGTTTTTCAATCATATCTTTATCTTTCATTTATAATTTCTTTCCGTTTCTCCCACCCAATTTCTCTCCCCTTACAGGAAGTGTAACTGCATATGTATGTATGCTCTTGTGATGGGAATCAATATTTCTTCTACCGCATCAATGTATACAGCATCTCGACTCTCTTGCATTTATGATACGTTTTAATCATCTGTTGGAGTATTTAATAATTCATAAATTCATTGACGTACGAAACCACCAATTTGTATAAGATTAACTCTCTTAATGGATGATTTACTTGAAAGCCATACGAATGAGAAATTATTGCCGTCAGTTAAACCATGGCATGCAGCTAAAATTGTGTCATTAATTTGAATTTGAATTTGAATTTAAATGCCAATATCCACAGATAAATTGTGATTTATTTCTGTAAATGTCTTTTATGAATTTCTAATTTTATTTGATCTTTTAAAATAATTTGTTACATTCGAAATTATTAGAAATTTGAAAACAGTTTCAGTTTTGTGGTATTGAAGCGTTAAGCTTTCATTAAAATTTGAATAATTTAAAATGATTTTACTATACGGCAGAGGGAGAGAGAGAAGAGAGATGCTGTTGAAAACACACACAATGTATAAAATTATTCAAGTATCTTCAATTATCGCTTGCATTTAGAGTCAAATACAAAATAACGTGGCTGAATTGAAGTGCATATAGTGACTGCTACTAGTCGTTAATCCGAAAATCTTTCAGAATGCTGTACGGTTGTATATTTTTCTACAAAAACATACCTTGTAGCTTAAAACTCTCTTAGTTTGAAGCGATGTGGACGAGTATAAAGGATGACCAGCTGTTCAAAGCGATTACGCTGACTTTTATACCACAGGGATAAGTAAAGGGATGCATTTTGCATCCTATAAAGTTGGGATGAGAGATTTGGTTTTGGATTTTTATAATACTCAGAAAGCCTTGAATGGAGTCTAAACTACTTACTTATTTCGTCATTACGACCCTTGATTCAGGATTACGAACTTGCTTCTCACAACACTTATGTTGTGTGTATTAATTTTATTCAAGCGGTAGATCACGCTCCTAGCGACTGATTTTTGAGATGCTTTTAATGGGAAAAGCTTTCCTATATCTACATTTAAATAAAACTGGATGTATGTACGATATCATTGAAGCTTTCTGAAAGACTAATTGATGCCATTATGTATCGAATATAAATAACATCCGCATTGTCCGATTTCATAGAACTCTGACTCTGAATTTATCCGAAGAGATAGGAAGACTCCTGTGGTTTATGGCTTATACCTGCGACATAAGAATACCCCCACAAGAAAAAGTCAAACAGAGTCAAATTGCAGGATTTCAGTGGCCAGTTCACATTACCCCGACGTGAAATGAACATTCTCTCAAATCGTTCGTGCACAAAATAAAATGTGGCAAGAGCTGTGTGTTGACATATCGTTGTCCTGTTGAAACCATACTTATCGATCATACTACTCGCCGTTAAGAGTGTTCACCTGGTCAACGTTTCTCTTGATGATTGAGGATGCCTCCAGCCGAAAATTGATACCAAACAGCGACTCTTTCGAGATTCATTGGACGCTCTTGGATTTCATGTGCCAATTTCGTTTGTTCGTGTACCCATACATCCTAAAAGGGCTCTCATCGCTGACGATGATTTTTGATGAAAATTAGGAACAGTTGTCCATTGCCTGTGGTCGTCTATGATAATTTGCTAAAACAGTCTGAATGAATGTTTAAATGACTCTTAATTTGACAAATACGGCTTCAAAAAGATGTCCTTCGGAAGTCCTTGTAAGAAGATCCTTTATATTCCAGCATCAAATAAAGGTCAAGGTCACAGGAAAAGCTAAACCTTAGAGTAGCTGTAAAAAAATAGTTCAAAGTTACTCAATGAGCTGCTTTGATTAAATGTTATTTCCAGAGTTGCTGCGGATTACATAACAATTTTCAATTTTACCTGATGTGAAGACCTTAAATAGCAGTTTTTATTAAAAGAAATTACCAGAAGTTTTTAAACTTTAGTTTTAGAAGAGTAATAATTGGAAAAAATTATTAAAAACATTTGAAATATTTGCAATCGAAGCGGAGATGCATATGAAATTTAGTTTCAGTATAAGGATTTAAATTTAAATAGAAATTCTTTCTGAATGTCAACTTATTTTGGATCAACGAAGAATCCTGCTCCATTGCTAGACTCACTTGGTCCTTGTTGGATAGACGGCGCGCCAACAAGTTACTCGGGATTGATTGTAACTTCATCTCGATCACAGTGGCCATGCTTACAGGTCATTGTGTTATGGGAAGACACGCGGAAAGAATACAGCTGCCATCTAATGACTTCTGGCGTGGATGTAGATCTGCTGAGGAAGGGGAAACTGTTATCCACTCTATTTGACAATGCCCATCTCCTGCAAGGTGCATATGTATGTATATATTTGGCTCTCCATTCCTTGTCAGCTTAACGGTGTAATCATCTATTGATGTCAAGTTCGTTTATTAAATTTTCGGGCTTGTTTTCCAGCATAGGTTATGAGTAACCCTTGTGCTGAACAACTTTTTCCCTAGTTTGGTGGAACTCAGTCAGTACTGGGACTTCGTTTACCTGTGACGTCACAACAGGCCGCTATGCGTGCTCAAGTGATGTTTGGTATTACAACGCTTTAGTCAGGATTACAACCTAGCTCCTCACACCAACCATTTTCTGTGTATTCATTTTATCCATCAAGCGAGCTTCTGGTGTCAAAGCTACCACTCGAACCTACCTACCTCTAAGGATTTAAAAGGTATATGGCTTCCAATAGCTTCAAAACGAGTTTTTCTATGCATTAAATCGGAAGATAAGTTTTTGTAAGGTTTGTCCATAACATTTTTGATTTTCTCACTCGTATTTCTCTACTGTAACGAAGCTATTTTTAAATGAAATATGAATTAAAATTTTAAGACTTTAATTGCCTTGTTTAGATTAATTAAGAGAGAAATTAAAATATTTCTTATGATTTTAATAAATTGTTTAATTTATCCATTTATGTGTGGTAATATTAGCTTAAGTTTACTGTATTTGTTTATATCATTTGTTTGTTTTTCTTTTTTATTACTGTTCTGGTTGTTATTGTTATTGTATCTGTTGTTGGATTGTATAGCATCTTTTAATTCCATATTATGATAACAGATAGATTGTCTATGCTAATTATGTCATTGAAAATAAATCACTAAAACCAATTGATAATCAAAATGGAAATAATGGAGAATGAGTATGAGTATGAGAATGAGTATGAGATAATGATGTTTCTATAATTACATGCTCACACCCCAAATATCCATTAAAATGCAACCCACGCACGCTTCTAAAGACGACACACAAATGACAAAAAGGTAAAGTGTGGCATTGTATGGTAGGTATTGCTATGAGAAGAGGTTGCAAGTAACAGCATTTAAATACTAATTAGTAATAAATTTTTGTCTGTATTTAAATTTTTCAGAGTTTTACTACGTAACAGCCAGCAGCTGTAAGTCTGCCATATGCGTATTGATGTCACAAGTAGAGCGTGTTAAATGAAAAGCTACCAGATGATGATGATGATGCTGCCGATGAAGACAGAGAAATAATTACTTAAGACATGACAGCGATTAATTTACTTTTGGGAATATTTTAAAATATTTGAATACAAGTCAACAGATTTGTCAGCGTATGTGTCTCTGCATATACAATCATCTTCTGTCTGTCTGTATCTACATCTACATCTACATCTACATTTGCCCAGAGATACTAAGCATTTATAAAATTCTTCGTTTATGTTTTTTCTTTTAATTTTAAAACATTTTATCTGTATTTCATTAGTATTCTCCTTAAGAAATATATTTTCTTAATGATTTAATGTGAAACTCATGTAATTTCGGCTGATAATTTATTTATTTTGTTTTTCGCAAAATTCTTTTAAATTTTAAAGTTTGAGTAAATTAATTGAATGATTTGATGGCATTTAAATAGAACGAGTTATTGTTGTTTGATGCTTTTCTCATTAAATGATTTATTTTTCGTTTATTAAATCAAAGAAAAAAAATATTCCTTTCGTTATGGCTTTTCACAAAAATGAAATAAAAAATGTGGGATTTTCTAAATGACTGGCAAATTCAAATGAAATGAAACCAGAGTGGCTTTTATTATAACAAATACTAACAACGTAGAGAGAAGAAGAGAGTAATGTTGTAAATTATTCTTTGTTTTTATTTTAATAAAAATTATATCGTAAACGTAAGTATTTTTCCTATCAATTTATTATTTAATCATCCGTAGGCACATTATTACATGCAACATAAGCAAAATGAATGGAGAATTTTGCTACAAAATAAGTGAAAAATGTGTTGAAAGTAAGCCAACGGTGGTGTTAACATTGCATTTTACATGTTATTGATTATTATTAAAATGTAGAGATACTAAAGTAAATACTGCTGCCCTGCAGAACTTTAAAAACCCATTTGGTGTTAGTGAGGGCAACTAATTGCAAGGGCTGTACGTGTCTCATTTTGAAATATATGAATACCACATGGTTTTAAATATATGTGTGTAGTAGAAAATCTACATATTGAATATGAAGGGAGTCATTACAACCCTTCAGTTAAGATTACGACCTACCTTCTCACACCACTTATGTTGTGTGGGTTGATTTAATACATGAGTGGCCGAACCGACAGTTTAAAGTTGAATCTGAACGACAGTTTATTTTTTGAAATGCTTTTCATGACAATTTATTAACTCTCAAAGCTAAATCTGCTGAGAGAAAGTCGCCGAAGAAATATTTGTTCATATTTCGTGTTGTCGCAGAAGTATGATCTGGGGTTTAAACTGATGCTTCGTGTCTAATATGCCAACGCACTACCTGCTAGACTACGGCTACTTACGTGAATATACCCTGCCATTATGCTCATTGAATTTTTCCTGCATGGTAAACATTTTTTTAACGGTAAACAAAACTGTTCTATGTAAGTTAAAGTAAAAAAATCAACATTATGTGGATATGGTGATGTCACACCATTTATGTGTGTGTTAATCTTATACATGAGTGGCGGGACCTACAGTTTAAGCCGAACGACAGATTTTTCAGAAACTTTTTCATGGCAATTTTATTTGCTCTCAGAGTTTTTGTCAGAAATCTACTGAGAGGAAGTGGCAAAAAAAATATTTTTTCATATTTTCCTTATGTCTTATGTCTAATATGCCAACACACCTACTTTCTAGACTACGGCGACTTCATAAAAAAAAAAGATTTTTCATGCTCGACTTAAAAAAATAAAAATTTTACACCAAATGTAAAAAGATCTTCAAACTCATGTTATTAGCACCAATCTCTAAATCCAAATAATTTTAAACAGAAAATTAGATTTTCATTTGGCAAGCTTGGTTTAGCCACTAATGAAATAATGCTTAAAAAATTATAATTTAATTTTCCATTATTAAAATACAATTTCAAATGGTTTTATTTTGTTTTATTTTTATTTTTAGGTTGACACGTGCTGTGTTAACAAACATTCAGATTTTGGCATGCATGTATAAAATTTTAAACATGATTGATGTTTTTGAAATAAAAATTTTTATTATAATTTACATGATGGTTTTACATTAAAATTTCGCCACAATAACAAAAACTATTTGGAGATAAATTGTTAAAATTTCCATATTTGATGGCAATACAATGAATGCAATTTTATTATAAAAATGTTTGTTTTATTTTATTTAAAAAATGAAAATCTAACATAAACATTAAATTTTGATGCAAAATCATTGATTTACAATCAATTCAAATTGCCATTCGTAATATAAACGTCAGCAATGTTGAAAGAAACTAAGGCAACTTTTGTAGCCTAAGTAGGTAATCTAATCTAAAGATAATGAGTATATCAGGGAAGAGTTATATTATGTTGGTGGCACTTTAGAGCATGAGAATAGAGGATATGTTTAGAAACCAGCACTACCGAGGATTTTCGTTGTTTTTGAGAAACTTTTCCATGGCAATATTATTTATTCTGAGAATTTTGGTTAGAAATCTGAGAGGCCATCGCCGAAAGAATATTTATTCGTTTTTCGTTTTGTTGAAGATGTCTGAACTGAGTTTTGAACCGTCGCCTCCATCTAATATCTATCTACTAGACCACGTTGACAAAATGTTTGCAAATAATAGTTAAAATGTAAATATGTATGTCCCTTTAAATTATGGTACTCCACATACTTTTTCATGTTGATACACATTTTATTAAAAAAAAGAGCAAGAAATCGAATTCGTTTAAAGCACTGAAATCTTTTCATTCAATTTTTCATCGGCAAATTCTGATGAAACACACATTCCAATATTTTATGACTTTATGACTCTCCTTCATATTTAATGGATGCAGAGCTCATAAAAAATTTTTCATGCCAAAGCAGAAATTATTAAAGGGATTAGCCGTGCCATTAATCCGTATCATTTAATTAGATCTGATTATTGTATAAAAAAGTATTCGACAATAATTTATAATTTTTATAGTTTTAAAGCCGAACATTTCACAGAATTAAATTCAAAAAAATGTATTTTTTAAGCCTGTGGCCAACTTAAATAGCAAATTGAAAACCATACTATGTATGTATGTTTGTATGTATACAGCTAATAAATAATAAATAATGAATATATTATACATATACATATAATTATGCAATATTTTAATTAACCCAAAATGATGTTGTTCGCGTTGTTTCCATTTTTTTAAACAATAATATCCTAAAAATATATTTTTAATACACACAATAGTATACGAACACATACAGTGGACAGCAAAAGTCTTAGTATGACAATATATTTTAGCAATTTCAAGAATTTTAGCCAAAAGTTTGTATAAAAATTTATAGTTTTTATATTTATTTTGTTAATTTATTTCTGTTTTATTATAAAACCAAAATTTTTTTAATGTTTTTCATAAAACAAGTTTCAGATGACTCCATAGGTACCCCCAAGGAGAACACTGAGTAAATTTAAAATTCAAAGGCCGAATATATGAAAATGTTATCCCTTGTATTTAGTAGAATAAAGGTCAAGCACTTCATTTAACACATTCGTAATTGAATACACAAATTTTGTTTAGTATTTTCTGATGGCGATTACGTAACCGTTCTTTCAAATGATCTCCTAAATACTCTCTTGAAATCGTCAAATATCTGAGAAAAAATCGTCAAAATCGTCAAAGACGTTTATTGAAATCGTCAGAAAATCGTCAGAAGAAATAAATAAATAAATTAAAAGTTGTTAAAAACTAAAATTATTTCTATTGTAGTAAAACATATTAAGTCAATGTATGTAGATATCTGAGTTAAAAAAATTAAAAAAAATTTGTTAGAAATTAAAGCTAGCGTCTCTCATCTTCATTTATTAATTTTTTTTTTTAAATGGAGAAATGTTACAACATTTTCAAGAAAAAACTGTTTAAGGTTTAAACAATTTATCCCAGTGTTGTTTATTGACACATAAGGGCAGCAATAATATTGCATCATCTAAATCTATGGCAGGAGTCAGAAGCTCTTGACATTCTAAGCATGAAAATTCAGTGTAATGTTGGCTGCAACCGACACATTTTTTAGTTCGTTCAGTTTTAAAAAAATTTTAAATTTAAAAAAAAAATTTAATTTTTTTTTTTTTTAATTTTATTTATACTATTTATGAGGTCGGTGCCTCAACGTCTCTTTTGAGGTTTCTCGACCGTGTACAGGAGAGGCCGTAGTAGCTCGTTAATGACGGTAGTGTATCCAACTCCATTGAATCATTGATGCATCGTTGCAATGTGGTTTGTGTTTCACTGTTCTATCACTACTACAAAATGATTTTGCTCGAACGAAATAAGGGGACTTGTTCCCGAAAATCATATATTCCTACGTAACGCTCGTCTTTCTTGGCCAGGACATACGTATATGGGCGATTGGCTAATGGATCGCACACTGCATTACAGAAGAAGTACGTTTTTTAGTCGGACTATTCGTTTGTGGAACTCAATTCCTGCAGAGTTCTTTCCTGTTACTTGTGGTATAAAAATATACAAGTCTAGTGTCCATAAACGCATTTCTCTCTTTCCTTCTTCTTATAACATATTTTCATAGTTCCAAACATAATGCCATCAAAACGGTCGTACGAAAAAAATAACGGCGCTTGTGTTTGTTCTTCCGATGGTAATACTAAAAGCTATACTCGAATTTTAAAAATTGTGTGCAACGTCAAGTGATAAATTATTCTCAACTATGAGGTTATTTATGAGTTGTCATTTTTTGACTTTTAAGGGATTAAAAAGGAATAAAATACAGAAAAATCATCACAGGTATTCGAAAGTAACTTAAAAATATAATAATTTACTCCTTGTAATTACTAACATAAATTTCCAATAGTAACAATTGCAAAGTAAATACAAGACTTAATGTGGCTTTAAATGTACTAAAGTAAAGAATATGATGTAAATTTTTAATTTTCAAAAATCATCAAAATAAGGATATATGTAAATCGTCAAATCGTCAATATGATATTTTTGGAGCTCAAAATCGTCAAATCTGGCAGCTATGCCTGTGGGAATTTTTTTTCCAAATATATTGCCATACTAAGACTTTTGCTGTCCACTGTATGTAATAATGTTTGGCAAAGAAAGTTGTATGAAAATAAAGTCAATTACAATAAATGTGGTTAGAAATATTATGGTTTAATTAACAACAATATTCTGTATCCACAAGTACAAAAATATTTAGAATAAAAACTTCATTGACAAACAGATAACAAATTAATGAAAAAACAAATATTTTTAGTTGTGGTCAATTTATCAATATTTTAATAAAAAATGTTACAACAAACTAATAAGCATTATAAAATGATAATTTTTTTTAAGCCGTTGGAAAGAACATCTAAAATGCACACACACTGTATGAAATTAATGTTAGTAAGCAGATCTCCAACAGAGCTGTTCTCTGAAATATTTCGTTCGTACTTGAAAAGTTCAGGCAATAGGCCTCAAATTAAATAATAAAAAAAAAGAAATTTTTTTGACAACATCTGCAGTACCAGAGGCAAGGTTCAGTGAGACATATTTGGAATTTCTTTAAACTCCCGCTGTCACTTTATCTAGAAACGATGTGTGATGGGGAATGGATCGGGTTGTTATGTTTCTAGGTGTCTGTGGCCTGCTATAGACAATGTAAGAACAGGTTGGATGCTGGGCTTGGATAAGGCCAGCTTAAGGTTAGTTACTGCGTTTATTACGGGACGCTGCGAGATTAGATCGCTGACAAGAATCTGGAACACAGCCCAGCTGGACTATTGCAGGATATGTTGCGATGAGGACGAGTTGGAGACTATCGAACACCTCCTCTGTAACTGTCCAGCCCATTGCAGATTGAGATTGAAGACCCTTGGCATGGGCTTCTTTGAGGGTTTGAATCATTATTAGTTTGAGCTGGTTGAAAAGTGCTAGGGCTTCAATACTGTAGTCGCGCTCTCTTGTGTGTTTTGTTAGTCTGTGTAATTCCTCCGCTCCCTTTCCTATTTCCTCTCCTTTTTCCATATCTCCCCTATTATCCTCTCCCGTTTAGGGCGTTGTTCAATGGGTCAACTGGACCTCCGGGTACTGTACTTGTCTTCAATTGGCAAGTACACCTCCTCTTACCTAAACCTAAACTACACCCACTAGTTTCCGAATTTTTTTCATGCCCGTGTATATACCATAATTTTTTTCTCGAGAATTGTTTGTTTTTAGTAATAATTCTCAGACAATTACAAAGGTCCAGAATCTGAGGTGGTAATATAACCAACGGCCTCGACAATTGAAGTTTAGCACACTACTAGCTAGATCATCGTGGTACCCGAAAACATATGTATGTCTAGCGCACGAAAGCTGGACAATAACATTAAAACATCTTTGTGTTTCACTTTTCACCACTTCAAAACCGTGCAGGTATCCAAATAAGATCAGATTCTGTCTTTAAAATACTCCCGGTTTTCTTCTTTTGGTGATTGTTCTCAAGTACCCATTGTTTCATAATACTCGATGTTATATTTTCTCAGCTTGTAACGCCAAACACTAAAGATCTTTGGCCTATCCCAGTTTGCGGTTTCATACCAGGAGAAATTGTTAATTGAGTTTTTACATTCCAAGATGGACCTTGATTCTGTATGGCTGGGTGTTACGGCCTTCACTGTCATTTTACGATCAGTAAATGTATTTAAATACTCTACAAGACGCTCATCTTCCCCGTGCTTTATGGCGTAGAGGCACGGACACTACTAAGCACTGATGCAGCAGCCTTGAGAGTTTTCGAGAGAAAAGTCCTTAGTAAGATCTTCGGACCAGTGCGAGTTAGCGATGACTTCCACATTGAGCTCCTCAACGACATGGACGTTCTGCCGCGTATTATTAAACAACGGCTGCGCTGGATCGTTCATGTCGAATGCATAGTTATTCTCTAGAGAGCCATCTTAGTAACAGTGAGTAACCACTGGAATCTGGGCAATGGATCCGTTCGACCAACAAAGTCAACCTGGTATCAAGGTTGTACAATTGATACCATAGGCATACTGTCGGATAATTCCGCATTAAATTATTGTCTGATGATACATTTTTTTTTGTAGATAAATCCATTCCACCCATATGCTGGGCGAGTAAATAAATTGAAATCTAACTCCACAAAATTTGTAATCACAGATATGTACAGTAACCTTGCTTTTTACAGCCAGAAAATTTTAAATAGCTCAACTCAACCAATACCAGCAGCAATTATAAAAACGTAAAAATCTTTAAAGAAAGATTAATAGGCGTCATTAATATTCACAATTCAATTCATGCCACCTACGTAATCATATCCATTCTGGCTGCAACAGAAATACGTTAAAAAAACTGATGCAAATGCATACATCATAGACACGTACATCAAACACTTTTTTTAAATCCAATGGCGAAGATGATTACACATACAGCTACACAGTTATATGTAATGGCTGGAATGTTAAAGTCAACGTTATTGTATTTCCTATTTCCGTATATACATTTAAGCCGATTTTATTTTCATTTTCATTCCACTTGAATTTCATTATAATATGCCACTGGGTTCACGTGTCAATTGGTCAATTTTTAGCAGTTGTTGTTGTTGCTGTTGTTGTTATGAGTTCATGAATCATAAAAATAATTGTTAATTTATTGCCATTGATGATGATCTGTGGCTTTGCAAAGGAAACTGCCAAGTAATTTATGGAAAATAATAACAATTTTTTTATTATTACGTTTGCTTGTGATGCTCATAATGCGGAAAATTGATAAACGCACAATTTTGATTGAATATTTCGATTCACAGATCGAATTCACATGCAGTAAAAGGCTTAAAATAAAGAAGAGTAGGCTTTGTCAATGAGAAGGGGTTGCTTTGAAAGTGTCTTGCTATTTTATCCAAAGATTTCACAGTTTGGCGCCGCTGGTGCAACGATTTTACATGTCAGTAATGCTACTTTAGCTTTCACAATAAGTGCGTTTTCAAAAAGGTTAGGTTTGATCACGTCTGCTTGTTATTAGTTCAAGTACAATACCCAGTGGTCAAATAGACCCGTTGAAATACGTCCTAAAAAGAGAGAAAGCGAGAGGTTATTGAAGGAGATATGATAATGGGGAAAAGACTTAAGAAAGGAAGAAAACCAAGTGAACCACAAACACCCAAAAGAGCGTGACTATAACCGTAATTTCCTAGTTCATTTAAGTAGTTTTCTTCGTTGACTTGTTGCAGTTACGTTTATAAATTTTTTTGTAGTTATGCAGGCAATTTCTCTACCGTAACATTTCGTAGAATTTGAAAACAACGCCTTCTTTGAAAATATATTAGACTTTTGCATAGGATAGAGTGAAGTAAAGAATATGGCCCATTAAATCCGATATTAGCTTCACTTTAAAATCAGAGAGTTTCTGATAATGTTCAGTTTCACTGGAATCGATGGAATGGATAGAAGGCGCATCCAGCAGTTACTCGGACTTGATCGTAACGTCATCTCGATCACAGTGGCCATGCTTACAGGTCATTGTGTTATGGGAAGACACTCGGAAAGAATGCAGCTTCCATTTAACGACTTCTGAAATGGGTGTAAATCTGCTGAGGAAGAGGGAACTGTTATCCATTTTTCTTTGTTAATGCCCGTCTCTTGCGAGGTGCAGATATAAGTTACTTGGCTCTTTAATCCCTATTAGCTAAACGGAGCTATCATCCATTGATGTCATGGGTATAGCTTCGTTTATTAAACTTTCAGCCTGGTTTTCCAACGTAGGGTAGACGAGCTTTTAATGTGAAGCCCTTGCGCTGAGCAACTTCTTCCCTAGTTTGATGGAACTCGGCCAGCACAGGGACTGCGTTTACCTGTGGCGTCACAACGGGCCGCTATGTGTGCTCAAGTGAGCTTTAAGTATTATAACGCTTTAGTCAGGATTACAACCTAGCTCCTCATATCAACCATTTCCTGTGTGTTAATTTTATCCATGAATGGTAGGAGCTACTCTTTAAAGTCGACTCCAAACAGAAACTTTTCTTGGCAATTTTATTTACTCTCAGAGTATGGGACAGAAATTTTTTTTTCATATTTCGTTTTGTTGGAGATGTATGAAGCCTCATGGCTAATAAGCCTATTAGATTACGGTAACTTCACGCACACACACTTCTTTGAAGATATATAATATTTATGAAAATTAATTGAACAACTAAATTCAGTATTTTTTATATGCATTTTAAATTGTATAAGCTCGTATGACGTATGAGTAATATTTAATTGAGGTCAACATAGTTAATAATCATACGACAAGAAATTGGTCAGTCGGTACGAACTGATTTTGTGCGAAATGATTTTTTTTTACGGCAGAGTATTCTCTTTGTGTAAATGACTAGAATAAGTTTATAATAAAAGTCTACAAAAGTATAAGAATAAAAGTTTATTACTTTCAAGACCGTATATATAATATTTTTATGTAATAAAATGGCTCAAATAATCATTATTTTTTTTCTTCAAATAAAATAAATAAAGGGAATACAAAATAATATTCGCTTCCAGTCAATTGATTCTTCTTTTTCCGATAACATTAAAAGCATTTGCTTTGCCACTTTTTTGACATGTTTTATTAAAAGCAAGAATTTTGCTATAAAAACTATTGCTTTCATTGCTCTTTTATTTTATTTCAAAGTTTTTGCCAGAAATCAGATAATAATTGGAGCATAGCAATCTTTTGATTAAAATTCTCAAAAGGAGAAGAATTTGCTTTATACTACATTTATTACTACCGTTAAGAGATGAAATATTACTGTCACCATACGATTTATTATACTGTCTGCGATCTAAAGGGTGGGTCATTTAAAACTTGAAGTGTAAACATGAAATAAAACAAACACGTTTTGAAATTTTGCCAAATTTATTTTTCTGTTGTGAAGTTAAATTGTTCCGATTTGAAATGGAATATTATTTCATTTATATACATAGCTGCCGCAGCTGACTTCACATTACCTCATTCGATTGGACCAATTTTCATGTACTTTTTCGAACATATGGAGTCGTATCTCAGCAAAGGCAATACGAATGTTTGCCTTCAAACGCTTGATTGTATTTGGTATGTTGGAATTACACTATTCTTTAACGGCGACCCACAGAAAATAGTCCAACGGTGTGAAATCGCAGCTGCTTGGCGGCCCACTGACATCTCCATTTCGGCAAATTAAACGGCCATCAAACGTTTGTCGCAATAAATTGATTGTGGCCTGAGATGTGTGGCAAGTTGCACGATCCTGTTGAAACCAAAAATTGTTCACGTCAATACCATGAAGAGCGGATATAAGAAAATCGTTTATTATGGTGCGATAGGCGTAATGGTTGCGTCCTCATTTCCAAAGAAATATGCGTCAGTGATGCCTTCGTTCCACAAGCCGCATCAAACAGTCACTTGTAATGGGTTCTGTAAGATCACGTGTGAGTTTTCTGAGCCCCAAATATGAAAATTTTGCTTGTTAACGTACCCACCAAAATGAAATTGAGCTGCATCCGAAAATATGATTTCCTTTTTTGTAATTATTGCTATTTCCTAACACTTGTCTTTGTTTTGGGAATAAATTTCCAATAAACCTTAACGTTGCTCAATCGTAAATCGATTCATTTCGCTCAGTGGAGCTAGTTTAAATTTAAACCGATAGAAGGCCCAACCGATATATGCCAACTAGACGAATCCCCTGACTAGTACCTTATATGAACCAATAAGTTTAATTCACGAATGCATTATTACTTCGCAATTCGTCTTTCAGTATTTTTAAAGGCTTTAGATTCTCCAAGCTTACTTTTTTACTTTCAACCATTTGTTGACGGCTTTTATGGAACATTAAACAGAAATTTGTTTTTTGTTTGCGTCCATTCTTCAGACAGTAATTGTGCAATATTATAAAAATAAAAATATTGTTGGATATCCTGGTAGTCTAGTGGGGATTATGCTAAATTATTTGTGTAAGGGTCTTGGGTTCGATTCCAACCAGAGGCTCTGAACTGTTACAACTTTACCGATCATATGGTCGAAGTTACTTAGCTCGCAATAATTAAAATATAATTTTTAGTTGTCTTCTAATTAATAATTAAATAAATCTAATGAAATATAGTCAAACAAACTTTCCATAGATCAAATTTTAACTTTTCATGAAATATGTACATGAATATTCGTTTTCACATAAACATACACGGTCAAATTTAAAGTTTTAAGCCTTTTTAATGCACCACAAACTTTAACAACCAACTAAACAAGCGAACTGTTTAATACTTTTTATTTTTATTCATAAAAAATATGTTATAAAACTGTATATAATATACATACACATATACTATATGTATGTACATTAATATAACTTGAACCAAACTAAACGAAACTAATAATGCTTTTATAAGCCAACGCTTAAAATGGGTAACAGTACGTACAACTAACACAGCCATTATTAAAGACAATTTAAAAATATCAGCTAATGATTGCACTTATTATAGTGGTACCATCATGTTTACACCCTACACTGTGCATTATGTAGTTAAGAATATATTTTAAAAGTACCTAATTACTGTAGTTCTATTTATCCTGATATTAGAATAGCCGCTATGTGAATCTAGTATCAGTATGGGTTCATGGACAGGAGGCATTAAAGGTCTAATGCATTCCGAAAAAGTCATTGTTTGCTGTTGATATTTGGCTGGTGTCATCAGTCCTGGTCAACACTGTCAACGGCGAACACGGTATGTCACTAATTACTTGATCCTTTTAGTAATCTGGACAGAAACATTATGCGATTTCAAGAGAATGGCGCTACATGCCAAACAGCTCATGCCGCATTGAATATTTTGCACAAGCGATTTGAGGGCATGGTCATTGCAGGTGGATGTAGCCACACGGAGATCGCGTGATTGGACATAGTTAGAACCTTCTAGAGGTTGTTTTCGTTAAGTTTGGTGTATGCGAATAAGCTACACGCCACAGCGGCACCCAAAGCTGACATAACTCATGTCAACGGCCAAGTTCGGTTGGAAATTTCGGATGCGCTTCACTAAGAAAAGTCGTAACGAAGGTTCTTTAAAGGTCTTTAAAATGAATAAAATATTTTATATCTTACGCATTGTTTACGTTAAAATATAGTCTTCGTAGTATAGTAGGTAGTTGGCTTATTATATGCAAGGTCAGATTTCTCCAACATAACGAAATAAAAAAAATATTTGTTCGGCAACTACCTCTCAGCAGATTTTGTGGCAAAAACTCTGAGAGTAAATAAAATTACCATGAAAAGTTTATTAAAAATCTGTCGTTTGGAGTCGACTTTATACTGCGTGGCCCGCCACTAATGTATAAAAATACCACACACAACGCAAGTGCTGTGAGAATCTAGGTCGTAATCTTGACTGAAGGGTTATAGTGACCAATTATGTATGTATGTATGTATATTGCGTTGTCAAACGGGAACTTCCAAGCATTGGCATTTGATAATAGCTATCTGGTTGAAGGTACGTCTCTCAAATTAGTTGCCGTTTATTCAGTTCGTTTTGACAAATCACAATTGACGACAATAGACAGCGCCGTTTGTCTAGAGCAGTTGGCAAAGGACCCTAATTTACATCAAAAAATTGTTACGTGAACAAACAAAATTTTCGAGTTTGGGAAGACACCAATGCAAATGAGATCCAAGAACTTTTAATGATTTCTGGCTGGCTTTTCAGGCCAACACTACCAACGACGTCAATTATAACCAACTTCTTTTGGTCTCAATTGAACGATTTGGACACCAACGTTAAGTAGTTTTAGCAGAATGGCGTTAAATAGATCACGCCAAATTGAATATTCTGCATCAGTGAATTGATTAGATTTTCAGCTCTTGTATAAGTGATATGGATTAGCCAACGATATTGTGGAATTTCCAAAGGATTTTTATTAAATCGCAGAAATAGAGTTCCCCGAATACGACCATCGCCAAATTCAGTCTGATTTATGCGCCATTGTCATGAAAAATATACACTTCGGACGCATTTCACTCAGAGAAGCCGTAACGAATATTTGAACGATGCTGTATTCCAAAAATAATGGCATCAACAGGTCTTTAAAACGAATAAAATATTTCCATGACATTCTTACAATAGCATTGTTTTGTTTAAGTTTAAATAATGGAAGCACTTCAGTAAAGAAACAATAGAACTCAAGTTAGCTCTTCTTTTAAAGGCCAGTCTGTATCTTTTGAGGATGTATGGGACTTCTAGATTTAATTCTTGAATGATTTTTTTTAATTGAAAACAATTATAACAAAAAGGAACTTCTTTCTTCTGCTGTATTTGTATCTGTCATGACTCTAATAGAGGAGGATAAATTATGGTGTATTGTGAAAAGTATTTAGGCAGGCAACCCGGATGTAGTGCAAAAAACAGAAAAGTTAACCCAAATTTTTTTTAGACTTACAGTTTTAAATTTTCTTTGCATTTATTGGAATTCAGCTTCATTGTTATATAAATATTAACTATGGTAACAAAGAATAAATAAAATAAACTCAATCAGTCATTTACTAACAGAGTAGTATGTAGCACACTAAGAATACATACAGTAGGGCATATTGGCCACTTGTTTTGTTATAATTTTTTTAAACATTTTGCTTTACCACAATCATATCCCTGGTACAACTAAAATAATAAGCGGTGGCGATTTCCACTTATACCCCTAAGTTTGTATTCTCATACGATACGTTGTGTATCCGGTATTCCACAAATTGTGTTTGTGTTTTTTTCATTCTTTCTTATTTTTATTACCATAATAAACTTATTCCGCCAGTACAAAATAATATTTTAGACTCTTCCATTTATTTCCACTTACTTCCTCGCCTTCACGCTTTTTCCTCCTACTACTACTACTCTCTGTGGTGAAATAGAACAACAATATGTTGCTCATTAGCGCAAATAGTCATTATAGTTGTAGTTGTAGTTGTGTTTTCAACTCGCTTTTGCACTTTTTCGTACCATAATGAAAAATTTTAAACAAATTGTTGTTGCTGTTGTTGGTTTTTTTTCTTAAACCACTTAATTTTATTTGCAGTCATACTTTATATCAATTCCTACACAAATAATATTATTTGGAATACATACAGTAAACAATTCCACCAATCCTGCAGAGAGCATTCGTTTGTTAGAAAATAAATAAATGCTCTACGCTTACAACACTAAACAACCATAATGAATTACTCCAATACTTCTATACACAGAAATTGTTGTTATGTGAAAGTGCACACACATACAGACAGAGTGTGAGTGAGTAACGTAGCATACTAATCGTGCATAATGCCACTTTAGAAAATCATTAATATTACTTCAACCAGCTCTACTACTCTCTTTCCTCATCCTTCTGTTCTCACCACAACTCATTGTACGTGGCCAAAAATGTTCTGCGAAATAATTTTGACCAATATTGGAAATGCTAGTACCAAACAGCGACCAGCACACCATACCACACCATCATCAACACCGACACCACACAGCTATTATTCTAGTTTCGCTTTACTTTATGAAATAAATGCATTCATGTACTTCAGTTAGAAGCGCATAAGGGAAGAGTCCTAAGCAGCATAAATTTTATTCAAAATATATGAATCGTGAGTTTCTCTAGCGAGATACAATTTTTAAACATTCTCACTCCAACCCAGCGATGTATATGAATGCAAGCGTTTAACTGAAACTGTATGCGCAGCTGTCGAAAGTATTAGGATTTTTAAATATTGATGTACTTCATTTGTTATTTGAAAATCAAATAAAAGTTGATAGTTTGTACGTTTGTATGGGGATTTTCAGATACACTGCTATTGCTTAACGTACGTTAGCTAAGGTTTATATGTATTGCATGTGAGCACAAATCCAATGAAAACCAAGCTCATGCTGTTTACAATGACATTTAAGATCCCGAGAATCGATTCTTCCAAAATTGAATTGTAGGAAATTGAACTGAGTTGTTCACCCACGGTCAGATAACTTGAAATTATTTTTCATTTCAAATCTTTATCGTGTTACAAAGTCCTTGATTGGACCCTAGAACTTTAACTGGCTTCATTCATCAGTAAACAGCCCATTTGGTGAAGATGTAATGTGACATTCTGGCTCTGCAAGGCAATAGCTGAAATGGTAATAATACGATCGTCTAGTGGAAAGCAGCTTTAAGAGAACACTGCTAAAATTTAGACGATGTCAGAAGGTAATCTGGCATTCCTATTACTACTGCCCTGAGATTGCTCCTTACGCCATACTAAAATGGTTTCTTAATGAGTTTCTTCCAAAGTAATGTATAAATCCTGCAACAATCAAGTTGAAGTCAGCAAACTGTTGGCTTTAGCCATTACTTAGATATGTATGTTTGGATTAGATCTGCTTATAACAGGATTCTAATTAACTACATAGGCTGCTATAACTATCTAAATTACATGCTTACACACCCTTAAGTCAAGTTGTTACTTCTGGAACGCGAAACTTAAGTCTCTTTCACGGAATTTGAACTACTGGTTAGAAATTGAATCAGTATTATGGGTTATAAGTTGCCGTAATCTAGAAGGTAGTGAGTTGGCTTATTTGGCCACGGTTCAAATCCCAGGTCAAACAAATCGAACAAAACGAAATATATTTCGTCAACGGCAAAAACTCAGAGAGTAAATAAAATTCCTATGAAAAGTTTCTCAAAAATATGTCATTCGGACTCACCTTTAAGTAGTAGATCCCGCCATTCATGTATAAAACTTAACACAGACAACATAAGTGGCATGAGAAGCTAGGTAGTAATTCTGACTGAAGGGTTGCAATGACTAATTAAGTATGTATGTATGCATGTAATATGGGTTGTGGTGTAATCTACGAGGACTTTAATATCAAACCGTCGTACAGTCTACCGGATAACAGCATGATCTTTTAGAAAAAAAGCATTTCTACTCAGAAGCAGAGTATTGAGTATCTTGAGAGTTTATCGATCTACTTAGACAACAATGCTACTTGTTCATGAATTTTGGCTATTTCTCTATGAAAGAGTGAAAATTATGGATTACACGCACATCCATCCGATTGACTTATAGATTGATCTGAATTATTACATAATTTGTCATTAAAATCCTTCAGGACTACGATCTAGCTTCTCATACCACTTATGTTGTGTGTGTTAATTTCATACATGAGCGGCCGAACCTACAGTTTAAAGTCGACTCAGAACGACAGATTTGAAAGAAACTTTACATGGCATTTTTTGTTTATTCTCAGAGTTTTTTCCAGGAGATGTTTTGCTGGAAATGTCTGACCTGGGGTTGAAATCGTGGCCTAAGCTCTAATAAGCCAACACACTACCTACTAGTCTACATCATCAAATAATTTATAAAAATAAAATCAGAAAAAGTGTCAGCAAACAAATAAACAACAACTGCAAACTTAAAATCATCCTGATGTCGAAACTTTATTTTTTTATTTTTTATTTTTTTATTTATTTTTTTTTGTTCCCAAAATAAAAGTTTTGTTTTTTACCCCCTAACTCTAAACGTTTTTAATTTTTCATAATAAGTTTACAAATGCGTATTTTAATAACATTCTGCGTGAGAGTGAAAAGTGCAAGAGGTGGTAGAAGTATAAAAAACTTGGTCTTTAACACGTTTATTGCTGCTGCTGTTGTTCAGTCATTCGTTTGCTGTTTTATTCACTTGATAAAAGAGACTTCAGTTATAATATATAATAATCCCTTAACGAAGGTAAAATACTTAAAAAAATTCTTACCATTTGCTGGGACTAATACAATGAATAAAAAAAAAGTTTTATTTAGATTCTTAGCCTATATAACCAAAGATTGTAAGTTGTTGCAAGGTAGCCACTAGTTTGAATAATTGGATGCCCTGGTAGTCTAGTGGATATTGTGTTAGCCTATTAGCTTGAGGGTCATGGGTTCGATTCCCACCAGAGACTCTAGTCTGTTACACTACACCAAGCATGAGATCGAAGTTGCTCAGCTTATATTGTAATAAATAAATAAAATAAAAAAATAAATAAATAAATAATGGTTTGAGTAAATTTTTCTCCAAGTGTACGTTCACACGTTTTCAAGCTTGTTCACTTTTATATATAAATCAGCGTCAGAAATAGGGCACTCAAATTCGAAATCAAAAAGCCGATTAATTTTCCATTATCAATTATTATCGTCATATTTTAATTGTAAAATATAAAGACAGATTCAGATTATTCAATTCTCTACATACATACACGTACATAATTGGTCATTACAACTCTTCAGTCAAGATTACAACCTAGCTTCTCACACCACTTATGTTAATTTTATACATGCATGGCGGGTCCTACAGTTTATACTCGAGAATTTTTAGAAAATTTTTCATGGCAGTTTTATTTACTCTTAGAGTTTCTGCCAGAAATCTTCTGAAAAGAAATCGCCGAAGAAATATTTTTTCATATTTCGTTTTGATATGCCTGACCTGGGCTTTGAACAGGGGACTCACGTCTAATAAACCAACATACTACTTACTAGACTATGGCGAATTGCCTTCTATTTATCTTTATCTTTAATTTGATGCTGAAGTTCACCAGCAGACTTTATCTGTCTGCTTTAATCCATGCGTTCAACATTAACTGCCCAATTTAGGCTTTTTGATTTTATAAATTTGACTACTCCATATCTCCATATTTGGTATTTTCTACTCGGACTCGACATTAAACAGTAGGTCCCGCTACTCATGATTGAATGTTAGCATACGCAACATGAGTGGTGTAAGAAACTACATCGTAATCCTCACTGAAGGGTTGAAATCTTTAATTAAGTCAAGTAAGTAAGATACTTATGTGTCCGTAGCCTAGTAGGTACTATGTTGGCTTATTAGATGCAAGGCCGTGGTTCAAACCCCAGCTTAGACATCAGCAAAAAACGAAATATAAAACAAAAAGATTTATTCATCGACTACGTCTCAGTCTGGCAAAAACTCTGAGAAAAAACTCTGGCAAAAACTCTGCCATGGAAAGTCTCTGAAAAATGTATTGTTCGTCGTCGACTTTAAACTGTAGGTCCCTGCATTCATGGTGTGACAAAAGATAGATCGTACTCCTGATTAAGGATTGTGATGACCAATTAAGTAAGTAAGTAAAATAAAGAGCAGGGCGGGATTCCCTTCATGGATTGTATAGCTCCTGCAAAGTAGTTGGAAATGAACCCAAGTCTAATGCTCCATAGGTGACGTTATGACTCTGCTACACAGTAATGACTCCCATGATTACGCTGAGCGAACTTTTCGTATACGCTCCTTCTAGATTTGACCAGTTGTGTTGCGCTACCTTGCCCGTATCTAAAGTATTCATGTGGTGTTTACAGAATACATAACTGCAGGTTTTGAAAGGGGTGCCTAATGTAGAAAATTGACCTCAGCGTTCGAAAATTGTACCGCGCCTGGCCAGCTCATCCACTCTACAGTTATGCGGAGTATTACTATGACCCTGTACTTATCGTTTAGATATTAGCGACAGCATTAAGTCAACTTAGAATTGCTTCTGTTGGTTGCAAATGCTACGACAGTCGCCTGACTACCATAAGGTATCCTTTTCTATCTACCATTACATTTTTAATTATTCTTGAAATTTTCAACCATATTTTTGGATTTTCTTTGTTTCTATTCTTGAACACCCTAATCTCAATACGAAGACAATATATACGGACATACGTGAGTGCAGAATACGATTTCTTACTATGACAACATGTCATCGAAAGCAATATTAAACGAACCGGAAGATGCATTACAGTTTTCAAATTAAATAAGAAAACATAAAGAAAAATATACAGAAAAATGTACAGTAAACTATGTGAGAAGAAATAAAAACAAAAAACAACAACTATAAATAGAAAAACAGTAACAAAAATATGATAAAATTCCAAAATAGAAAATGACATTTTATGACTTCGTATCTCCTCAAGGTTCAGGAATGTCTCTGAACTCTATGATGACTGATGTCAATGTAGAGTATATTTACATAAATACGAGTATGTATATATGTTGACATGTATACGATATTTGAATGCAGCATTAGAAATATTATTTTGAATTCCAATCTTGTTTTTATATTTCTTTTCTTTAAACAAGTATTGATGCATTTCGTTAAACTTACTGTGATTGATTTTGATGCGAAAAACAAATGAAATAAAAAATTATTTGAAATATTGTGACTGAAGTTTATTTGTTTATTTCACTGATTTGTTTTCCTCATTGCAAACATAATTTTATTTTTTTAACGGAAAAGAATTTTTTTTTTTTTGATATTAAAAACAAATATATTCCCAAAAATATTTGTACATACATATGTATGGTTTGGTACGCTTTGTTCATTTATTAAAATCATTTTTATTCTCGTCAAAACAAATCCGATTAAGTGTACACAAGATCTTCTTGTCTCACAAATCACTTGAAAAGGTGTTGAAGCTTTTATCTCTTCAAACGTTAAAAAATTTCATTCGTTTGCGAATGATTTGTGGACAAGGGTGCTAAAGTATAATATCAGGT
Source organism: Sarcophaga carnaria (assembly GCA_958299815.1). NCBI lineage: Eukaryota > Metazoa > Arthropoda > Insecta > Diptera > Sarcophagidae > Sarcophaga > Sarcophaga carnaria. The sequence continues at coordinate 30,670,595 of OY283150.1, forward strand.
ACATGGTAACCGTTTTATGACCGTACAGTTGTGCTTGATAGATTACATTAATCCTGACATAGATAAGTTTATCTTCTTACTACAGGGTCATCCAGTAGACACTTTCGAACTTTGACAGTTGATACGGCCATATTGGTGAAACTAGATCTGTCAGATTACTTATAAACATGTATAATTGGTCCTTACAATCCTTCAGTCCAGATTACGTCCTGGTTTCTCACATCACTTATGTTATTATGTTATGTGTTAATTTTATACATAAGTGAATTACCTAAACAGGCCAGCTTATTTCAGGCAGAGATTTTTCCTATTGAACAAGATGCTCGCATGGCTGCAACCAGGAACCTGCCTCCTTAGAACTTGATCATATGTGTGGACAGTCAAGCAGCAATCAAAGAGTTGGGATTCCATCACATCAAGTAAAAAGGCGTCAGGAGATGTATGGATTCTCCACACCGTATACGTCGACACAACACTTGCATCTACTTTGTTCTGGTCCACTGCGGCATAGAGGAGAAAGAAAAGTCGGACGAACTGATGCGGTAAGGACCGAAGACGACGATACAGGGGATATATCCGGAATTCAACAGTGGATGGTGCAAGTTATCTGGTTGCCAAACTTCAAAACTGCTGTGTCTAGCACTGGACCGCAGGAAAACCAATATGGAGGAAACAATTCCGTTTCCAACAACAACACCTTTTATGCGAGTGCCCTGCACTTCAGGACAGACGTCATCGGTTTGAAGCATGCTGGCGAACTTGACACGGTGGGAACTGTCAGGTTTTATACGGAGCTCGATGTGGTTCAAACCCACCACTAATATACCTTGAAAAGGGACCTTACATTTAAAGCATTTTATTTAAAAAAAATTCAATTTTGTGTTTGTTTCTTAAAAATGTTTCGCCCTCTAAAAGGGTAGTATGTTTTATTCTAAATAATTCGCACTTGCCAAGGGTGGAGGGCATTGCATTTTATGCCCCGTATAAATCGAGAGTGCTGATAATGCCCTGTAAACAGTGTTGCCAGTAATTTTTTTTAAAAAACTTTTTATTTCTGGGAAAAAAACTTTTTTTTTACAAAAAAAACTTGTTTTCTACAAAAGTATCAACATTTTTAAAGGAAACACCGGAGAACGGTGTCCTCTACTGGTGTTTCTTTGCTACTTATGCCCGGGATGAATAAAATACACAAAATTTTATATAAAAATATAAATATTTCGTATTATTGCTGAATTTATTGTAATTTTGAATTTTTCGAAAAAACTTGTTTTGTTAGAAAAGAGTTTTAATGAAAACTTTTTCGCATCTCAAGAAACTTGGAAAAAAAGGGAAAACTTGGCAAATGGCAACGCTGCCTGTAAAGCAGATGACTTTTGTTTATTTATAGGGCCACCAGATGAAATTTAAAAAACGTCGCCTGGTATCGTTATCCAATTATGAAGTTAATTTTTTCATTGTTTTGTGGAGTAACCTTAAGGAAACATTACATTACTAAAGCTACATGGTCAGTAATATAAAAAATTGCATTCACTGTGAGAAGAGTGTAAAAAAAATTTTTTTGGTTATAAAAAAATCGCTCAAAAAATGAAGTCGAAAAATTAGCGATCTGGCAACACCTTTTTCATATTTACATTCTTCCTCATTCATTTTCTTAACAAGTGGTAAACAGAGGGCATTCCCTTTTTTAATATTTGTGTTATGTTCTACTTAAATAAAAAATTACATTATAACATGGCAATTTTTTTAATGCACCTTGTAAGAGGGTGACATTTTCTATGTAGAAAAGAAAACATCATAACTTAATGTGCCACCGAGTGAACTTGCCTGTGAACAGCAAGCTACCTGATAACCCAACTTAACCTTACCTATCTATCTAATTTTGAAATTTAAATTTGTAATTCCAGAATGAAACGCCCACTTGACTGATCACAAGTTTCAATCACATACATTTTTTTGTTTATCCCATAAACATTTTGAATGCCACATTGCAAGTGTCAGTGTCAGCGTCAATCAAATGTACAGTTTAAATATTCAATTTGTTTGAATAATTAAGGTAATCTTCGATTATATTTTAATTTCTAAACGTATTACGCGTGCCATAAAAAAAAAGAAAATTGAATATCAATTCATGCATTCACGCTTATACCATAAATGCCAATCACTCACTCACTCATTCATTCACTCATTTATTCAAATCCGTTAAGCTGACATAATCGTAGGTTTGTTATTTTTTATTCTATCTGGGCAGTATTGAATGTAACTGTTAATATGAATAAATGAAGGCTTAATCATAATGATTTTTGTGTTGATTTTCTCTCAAAAATACAAAATAATGAATGAATGAATTAATATTAAAGTCTTTAGGCTTTTCAAAACATAAACATGGTACGGATGGATTTTATTTTGACATATGGCAGTTGTTATTTTATTAAAGGATTAGAATTATATTTTACCAGAGCATTACTCGATTTCGATTGATATGAACTAATTTGTGATGGTAAATAGCAAGATATTCGCTTGTAAAAGTACTGCGTTTTAGCTAAATGGCTGGAACGATATCTTCCCTATATCCTGTAAAGCCAAACATCTTAAATTTTGTTATCCTTTAAATGCTATTTTCACCATTTTGTTTCTCTCCTTTAAATTCTTGACAAATTATTGATTTTAAAAATTTCCTTAAAAGTCAACTTCACTTTTATTGGAGTAAACTTTGAAGGTTTACTTTAAGATTTTTTATCTCGATACAATCAATTACTGTCACTACGTTAGAAGCAATTCATTAATCAATATTTTTGTATATGTTATGTTCGGCATGACCAACAAATTTTACGACACAATTTCTGTTTGCTTTTCCTACGTTCTTTCTCTCAACAAAATTTTAATTTCAAGCGCTGGTGGCTGAAAGTTGGAAAGTAAACATACAACCGACATGGTTTTAGTGACTTTTTAATGCAAATTGAGAAAGAAATCGAAATAACTCAGAGGACTCTTGTAGTTTTGTTACTTTTTAGAATTACAAATGCAACAAACAAAATGCCAAATGTTCACATAAATCAACATAGAAACAACATTTGTTTGAAAATATTTTTCAAAAAATTTACTTTTCATGGTGAATGATTTCAATAGAGTCGTTGTAGTCTAGTTGATGGTGTGTTGCCTTACTAGACATGTTGCCCATGTCAGACATCTCCAACCAGACGACTCAGCAGATTTCCGACAAAAACACTGGGATTAAATAAACAAACAAACAAAAAATGCCAGAAAAGTTTCTCAAAAACATTGACGTTCGGAGTCGACTTTAGACTGTATGTCGCGCCGCTCATGAATACAATTAATACACACAATATAAGTGCTGTGAGAAGCTAGGTCGTAATCCTGACTGAAGGGTTGTAATTTCTTATTGCTCATGTATTTTACTCTCGTTCTCACAAGCTGAGTGTTCGCCTGACACCTCTCGTACTTTTTACATTTTGTAACTTGCCTGTGTTTATGTTACATACTTACAATGTAACTCTACTCACCACGTGTATAGGTTTCTGATAGAAGTGAGAACGAAAAGAAAAATGTTGACATATGAGTGATAATATTTTCCCAAATGTTGAAATGTTTTTAAATTCATCTTTCTTAATATGAGCCTTCAGTGCCACATACACATATGTACACATACGAGTAATGGTAGATTTTTAACAGAAATAAATTGGTTCATAAACATTTAGAGACTCAATTTTATTTTATGACCATATAAGAATTAATGACTGCAAACGAAGAAGGTAAAAAAGAAAAATATTGGTAGAAAAGAATTTTTGTGAAATATTTTCGTATTTTTTTTTTAGAAAAAATTTAATTTAATCAGTTTAGTTAAAAAATGTGAAAATAAAGGGAAAAAGATTTATTTACTTACCTTTGTTAAAAGGTAATACTTTTTGTAATAAAGAATAGACAAAGAGAAATTGAGTATTTTTTTCAGGCTTGCCAGTCAATTATTTCCGATAATAAATTTACTGTAATAAACAATGTACAATGAAGAGGGAAGTAAATTCCTTTTCCAAATGTAAGGTAATGTAAAGAATTTTTCGTTTATTAAAATAGCCACACAATGATAAAGGAAGTAATATAACTGTACTAGGAAATGAAATATTATCAGTTTCAACTTATGTTCAAAATTTTTAAATTTTTAAAAAATTTGTATTTCAGTTTATTGCAAATAGGTTCCTGTTAAAAATAAAAAATTATGTCGGTCAAGTAATCCACCCAACTGGCCCGGCAAGCTCCTAATCTTTAATCAAAATTATCAATCAAGTTTTTCAATAAACTGTTGTCAGTGATTGATATCTGCGCGATAATGTTGGTTGTCGCCTTTTGAGCTAATGTCGGATTATTACTATACACTCAAACATAATTGGTTATTACAATCCTTCCGTCTAGATTACAACCACGTATGTGGTTATGTGTTAATTTTTATACTTGAGTGGTTGGACCTACAATTTATAGTCAACTCGGAACTAGAGATTTTTGAGAAACCTTTCATAGCAATTTTTATTTATTTTCGGAATTTTTGCTGACTTCCTCTCAGCAGATTTCTGGGAAAAACTCTAAGAGTAAATAAAATAGCCATGACAACTTTCTCAAAAATCTGTCGTTCCGTGTCGACTATAAACTGAGTGGTCCCACCTCTCATGTATAAAACTAACACACATAACATGAGTGGAGTGAGAAACAAGGTCGTAATCCTGACTGAAGGGTTGTAATGGCCAGTTATGTACATATGTAGAAAAATGCTCACAATTTTTTCGAACGCACTCTTTAATTGTGATAATATTGCAAATAATAATTTTCTCTTACTGTTGCAGTCTATGTATCTCTTGTATTAGTAAATAATAATTTATGTTTCATTTTTTCAATCTCATTTTCATTTATCTATTATGGAAAGCTTTCGCTGTTGCAATAATGTCTAGCATGTGGCATGATTTAAACAGCAAAAAGTAATTCTTGCTAACTTAACTATAAACTATGCAAAGAAAACATTAACAAAGAATTTTGAAATTAATACAATACATGCTCGTTCCAAAGAACATTTGGACTATAAAATTCCAAAAAAAAAACATTTATCGTCTTACGAACCAACAATAGTCAACTATGAATTCAGCCAAATATTGTACCAACAAGTGTTAGGGGGTATTTGGTATCATAAAAATAAACAAAAACAGAAATTACAAAAAAAAAAGAAATTAAAACAATATTTTTTATTTCACTAACCACTTGACACTGACAGCTGCAACAGCTATTGTAATGTAGCAAAAAGAAAAACAATAGTGAAAAGGACTTTTATATCATTTGTTTACGAATAAAAGATTTCAGTTTTAAAACTTTTACAAAACTTTTCAAATTTTTTTTTGGATATTTAATCTAGTTCCAGGCAACATAATAATAAATAGCTTCTTATTCGAAACTTCTAAAATGAAAATAAGTAAACTATTTTTAAATACACTGTCATACATATCGGGTCTATCATTAAGCGTTTTCTGGCTTTAATTTTAAATAAAACAAAATGTGTGACATATCATCGAAATTTTTTATTCCTTTCAAAGTCTTATTGATGCCATTATGTGTGGAATGCAACATCGTCCAAATATCCGTTATGTTATGCTGGGTTTGAAGAACGCTGTGGTTTGTGTCTAATTTGATACACTTGGGATTTAAGAAAACCTCACAAGAAAAAGTCTAACGAGGTCAAATTGCATCATCTTGGTGTCCTGTTCACATCCCCTCTGCGTAAGATGATCATACTCTCAAATCCTTCGTGTAGATTATAAAATGTGGTACGATCTGTATGGCACGTAACGCCCTCCTGTTGAAATCACTTGTCGTTGGTGTCAATATCATTCAATTTAGGCCAAAAGCACACGGTAGTCATCGACCTATAGTGCTCGCTGTTAGGGTTTATGATCTGGTCAATGTCGTTCTTGTTAACCAATGACGCCGCCAGCTCAAAATCCATACAAACAGCGACTTTTTCGAGATTCATTGGACGCCCTCTGCTGTATATACAATATAATATGAGCTGTGTCGCATATAGCACCAACCAGTTGAAACCACATGCTATTGGTGTCCAGACCATTATTTTCACCCTGTAAGAAGTTGGTAACCTGTTGGTTGACAGTGATGGCTTGGCAAATATCGTTCTCGAAGAAATATGAACCAATAATTCCGTCAGCCTACAATCCACACCAAACAGCGAATTTTTAGGAATGTACTGGACCCTTTTGGATTTTATGTGCACTTTTGTTCGTTCACGTAGCCATTCATCCAAAAATGGAATTCATCGCTGAAAATGATTTTTCGAAGGAAGTTAGTGTCAGTTGGTCAATGCTCCAGAGCCCATTCAGCCCGCATACGTCTATGTCTGTGGGCGTCTGAATAAATGACAAATAATTTGAACGATCTAGCTTCAACAAGATGACAGTTTTTAACTGTCAAAGTTCAGAAATCTCCGTTGAAGTCGTATAAACGAATTGAATAAACATGGAATGAGAAACGTGAATCTCATTTTAAAGTAAGCAAAATGAAGTCTGATTTAACTGCCTGCATATATTCTATTTGATTTTCCATCCTTCCGCCTAAAGCGGTTATTTCGGTCAGTATAGCACTGACTGTCCAGGCAATACGTAACATATTTATCGAATGTTGTTTGTTTTTGTTTGGTTTTGTGGCTACTTTTGTTATACTTTTTTTGGTATTTATTATCCTCATGCTACGTGCAATACTCTAAGGGCCATTATTACAACTTGCCGTTAAACTTGGGTTTAGTTAAAGGTACCTTTAGCTAAAGGGAACTTTAAAGTTACCTTTAACTTATTAAACAAGTTTTTTTTAAACGCAGTGGAACAAAGGGCCTCTTTTTTTGTTGTATTTGATCATTTTGTTTATATTTGAAGTTGCCATATTGAAAATAATATATAATATGGCAGGTTCTAACATAAACTTAACTTTAAAAGTTAAGTATTGTCCAATTATAATAATGAAAAACAATTTATCTGCCCGTTAAAATCCTTCCATTAGTTAACGGCAAGTTGTAATAATGGCCCTAAGGCTCATGTGTATGTACTCTTAGATTACTATTGAATGTGTAGGTATTTATTCTTTTTTTGTTTTCTTTTTTTATTTGTTTTCGTCTGTTTATTTTTAGTTATTTTTCACATATTTTGTAATTTGTTGGTCTTACAATTGTTCGCTGACAATTGCGGTAAACTCTGTTGTTTAATTCCATTTTATATACTCCACCCCCTTACACTTACGTTCTTTGCTGCGGTATAGCAGGTTTTAAAAGAGTGTATTGCTAATATATTAGACGACCAAATATATCGATAACATGTGCTTTGGAGTTGGAGGACCAGGAATTGTTTACATTCTTCGAAGTACCGAAGGTATATGTATAAAATATAAACTCGCCGTAGTCTAGTAGTAGTGTGTTGACTTATTAGACGCAAGGCCACGGTTCAAACACCAGGTAGGACATCAAACCGAATTATGAAAAAATATTTCTTCGGCGACTTCCTCTCAGCAGTTTTCTGGCAAAAGCTCTGAGAGTAAACAAAAATTATCATGAAAAGTTTCTATAAAATCTGTCGTTAGGAGTTGACATTAAACTGTACGTAACGCCACTCATGTATAAAATTAACACACACAACATGAGTGGTGTGAGAAGCTATGTCGTAATCCTGACTGAAGGGTTGTAATGACCAATTATGTTATGTATGTATGTGTTCATTCAGTCCCTATGAGAATAGGTCTGAGCACAGTATAACGATTGATATTCTTCATGCTGCAATCACCCATGTTGACCGAAAATTTTTGTCTGAACAAATTAGTTTTTTACCGAGAGTTGTCTGCAACAAGATTCTCTTACTCACGCAAAATCAAAGCTGCGACACGAAACTTTCAAAGTAAATTCAAATTTTACAAGATTTTAGTGGGCAAATCAATTCAGCTTTATGGCCAGAGGCAATAAATGTGATAAATTGTTCACCGTATAGTTTGAAAACATTTCCACGGGTATATATTTACAAATAATATTACTAATGATGTCTCTCTTAAGGCACTTCTTTCCAAACAAACAGTAAGTTTATTATGCCTGCTAAAGGGTGGGCCATTTAAAGTTCAAATTTAAAAATGCAATAAAATAAAAACCATTTGAAATTTTGCGAAATTTTTTTTTATTGTAAAGTACAATTGCTTCGTTTATAAATGGAATATTGTTTCATTCATATGGCTGCCGCGGCTGGCCTCACAGTACCTCATTAGATCTAACCACTTTTCGTGCACTTCTTTGAGTGTAAGGGGTCGCATCTCGGCAATGGCATAACGAATATTGGCTTTCAAATGCTCAATTGTCTCTGGTTTGTCGGCATAACACTTTTCTTTAATGGCGCCCCATAGGAAATAGTCCAACGGTGTCACACCGCAGCCTTTTGGCTGCCAATTGACGTCACAATTTCAGCTTATTAAACAGTAACCAAACGCTTAACGCAATAAATCGATTGTGGCATGAGATGCGTGGCAAGTTGCAGCATTCTATTGAAACCACATATCGTTTACATCAATACCATGAAGAGAGGGTGAAAAAATCGGCTATCACTATTATCCATTGAATGTAATAGTTGCGCCATCCATATTTTCAAAGAAATATGGGCCAATGACGTCTAAGCCTCACCAAACAGTAACTCGTAAATGGGTGCCTTGGCTTCTGTAAGAGCACATATGGTTTTTTGAGCCCCAAATACAGCAATTTTGGCTTATTAGCGTACGCACCACAATGGAAATAAGCTTCACCTGAAAAGATGTTTGAACGTGTTGTTTATCGTTGACCCATCTAGCAATGAGAAAACGAAGCAGATTGTCATGCGGCTTCAACTCTTGAACCAATTAAACTTGGTAAGGCGTCATGCCGAAATCTTTTCGCAAAATTCAACGTAAACTGGTGCGTGATATGTTCCATTCTTGAAAACGATGACGATTTATATTTTTCCATCAAGTCATCATACTACTCCATAGGCTACTTTTTACTACCGAAATCGAGCCAAAATTTAAGATCGCAAATCTAATGATTTTTTTTTAACACTTTCACGTGAGCTAAACACTCACCGACTATAGCGCAGCGTACGAGTATATTTAATTTTAAAAATAAAATAAAAGACTTGTTTAAAATAGAAACCTTGTTGCAACAAAATTTAGAATTGATGATGGCAACCATGTGTGTTTCCATAACCACACTGTTTGTCAGTAACCGAGTGGAATGTACACAAAGTCCTTCATAAGGACCAAAGCAACCATTACGTAGTAGCACGATTCTCTCTGTTGGTGTTTCATTTTTATTGTTGTTTTTATTTCATTTACACTTGCAGTGAAATAAAACTACAAAGAAAGAAACAAAAAAGGAACAAAAAAATTAAAAAGATTAGTTAAATAAAAATGAACTGCAACAACAAGAAATCGCATCAAGCGCATCTTTTTTTTCTTGTTTTTTGTTTGCTTTCACTTCCGTTGAAAGTTGATGGACATTTTAATGAATAAATTTATTGCGGTTGTATAAACAGTGGATTTATCATGAAAATAACGATACAGAATAATTAAAAAACCGTTAAAAATGTAACAACATTCCTTGTAATGATTTAAAAAATAACGAAGTTTTTAAAGAAATTGCTTTAAATTCCATTTTTATTAGCAAAGCTTGCAGAAGATTCGAAAATGCTTTTAAGCACATTCTTTTAAATGCTGTCACACTTTCAAATGCTGCTCCACCTGTTTGTTATTTGATTTCATTTGAAGTCTTGAGAAGAAAGCTTGTACTACAAGGAGCTGACATGAGGTTCTAATTTTGAAAGCCATTTGTAAACCAAATCAGATATTTCTAATATTAAATCAGCCAACTGACCTTCTTAAAATACTTAATTAATCATTACAACCCTTCAGTTAGAATTACGACCTAGCTTCTCGCACCACTTATGTTGTGTGTGTTAATTTTATCCATAAGTGGTGGGACCTACAGTTTAAAGTCGACTCCGAACGACAATTTTTTGAGAAACTTTTCATGGCAATTTTTAATTACTTTCAGAGTTTTTATTTTCTCCCAACAGACGAAAGTCGGCGAAGAAATATTTGTTCATATTCCGTTTTGTTCGGAATGTCTGACTTGGGGTTTCAAGCGTGGCCTAACGTCTAACGAGCTAACACACTACTTACTATATTACGCCGACTTTAAAATTTAAAGGGTATAAGCGTCCCTAAATTTTTTTCTGTAAGAAGCATAGGATAAACACACCTCATAATAACAAAAACGACGTCAGCAAAGTATGGATTGAAAAAAGTTTAAATGACAAGCTGAACCCCTTTTGAAGTTTCTGATGAGTCTCCCAATGTGTATTCTCGGTAGATCAGTAAGATTCTTTACATGGTAGGAACTTTAACATTGGGACATAATCAGTAGGGGGAGAATTCTTTTGTCCTGCAAGTCTGTATATGTCATTGAGCACGTAACTAGAATCAAAGCGTCTCGTTTGAGTAATATAATAATTTTCCATGCACCATATATCCAACCCTGTGTGCAAATTTGTGACATGATTCTGCCAATATCCGGTACGGTGCGGCATGAATGGAAACTATAACTATTCTAAATGGCACCCCTAATATAAAAAATTAGTTTAAGTATTCGATATTTCTAGCACATCTGCGTAATTCCAATGCTCGGCGGTTCCTGTGACATTGCGATACGGCCGATATGATATGAATGTTGCACCTCTCGTGGAGATACTTGCGCCAGCCAAAAACCATTCAAGAGTGCTTAACAATGTTTTGTTGTGTAAAGCGGAGTTTTAATGCCAATCCGTATGTATGGGTGGTTTACCATTTCAAATGTACAACGAAGAAACAGAAAAAAAATGGAAATGAATTTGAATTTTGGGATACATCTTCTCCATTGTTTTCGAAAATAAGACAATGAGCTATGCTAACATATTGCTGCAGTCATATGATGAAATTGTATTGTTTTATGAGGACAATACACCAATTCATACGTACCAGAGATGAGCAATGAGTATTGAAAAAGGTGAGTAGATTTAAATCATACTCATAATTTCTGATACTTATACGCATTCATACTTATTTTAATATTATACTCATACTACTCATATTCAAAGTTTCAATTACTCATCGTACTCATACTTAACAATACGCATGATGTTGTTGATTTCGACTCTCCTTTACTCAGCATTCACAAGAATCACAAAATAAGTATGATTCGCGTACGAACACTACAATACTCACTAGAAGATTGTGTGTTTGCTTTGCTTGCTGTCTTTGTCTTTTTTCTTTTTTTGTAAGTGTAACAACAACTGAGACTGTAAATTTTGATGAATGATTCGAATCATTTATGAGTATTATAAGTATTTATTCTAAATTTATGAATCTGAATGATTAGGCGTATGAATCAAACATATTTCGGATGTTGTGAGTTTGAGGTCAACGTTGTACTCATACTAATTGCAACCTGTACTTATAAATCAATGTTGTAGTGAGTACAAATGAATCAGAGTAGTTGAATTTCAATAATGTTGTCTCACTCATACCCAAAATTTCATGAGCACTTATGAGTAGAGAAAAAAAAAACGATTCATTGCTGATCTCTGATACGTACACGAGGATCATATAAACGAGATCAATAAACTCAATGAATTATACTGTGAATTGGAAGTTATTCACAAAATTTTGCTTCTCGGCTTATTTTTTACGATCAAACTTAAAAAGAAGAAGATAAAGTTTGCGTTTGATGGCTATTTAAAGAAGCCATTGAATAGCGTCGGTAGTAGACATGATTACAATGCTGCACCACGACAGATTTTTGACAAACTTTTCATGGCAATTTTTTATTTACCCTCAGAGTTTTTGCCAGAAATCAGCTGAGAGGAAGTAGCCAAAGAAATACTTTTTTGTGTTATGTTTTGATGTCTGGCCTGTTTGAATCCTGGCTTTATATCTAATAAGCCAACACATTACCTACTAGACTATGGCGACTTTATCACCTATTCATCCCCTATAACATATTCATTATTTAATTATCATAAAAATTGAGAAAAATATACATGAAGCTAAACGAAAGCTCTACTATTAATTTTGCTACGGAATTGTATGAATTTTTTGAAATTTCTGAATTTTAAATACCAGAATTTAAGGTTTTCATTTTTTTTCCATTTCTTGCTCTTTTTATATTTATAAATAAATTTTATAAAAGAATATGTATTCCTTTGTTTTCGAAGATGCAAAATTCTATGAATTTATAATTTTCTCTCATATTAAAAAAATTTAAGAAAAATGCACAAAAATAATAAAAAACATAAAGAAAAATACAAAGAACAATTTTAGGAATAGAAAATATATATGAAAAGATCAAGAAGAGGAAACCAAAAAAAAAGGACAACTAAAAATATGAATAAAATATAAATATGCAGACAATATTTTTAAACGCAATACATACATACACCAAATAAATATAAAAAAATATTGATATTTTATGCAAATGGTTTCATAGTGCTGCCTCTTTAGGCAGTCCAACAGCAATACAAATCATTATCATCATCATCATCATCGCAGGAAATTAAAAACAGAAACAATCGGTAATAAATTCTTTTGTTTGAGGTTTCACCATAGCTTTGTGCAGAATTATTTGATGAGAAAAATTGAATTTTTAACAATATTATGAGCACCTACCATAAAACTGCTTAAGGTTTGGCTGAGCAAAAAGGGTTCAACGTTTATTTTATTGTATTTGTGTTGCTAAATTACAATAATATTGGAAGAGCGGCTTTCAGCTACGAGGGTCGTGTTTAAAGTCATTATATTTCTACTAAAGTTAAGTAATTTTGTTTTCTCGAGCTATCCTCGTATAAAATTATAACATTTATGTGTAATATGCTTATGTTGATTGTGTTTTTCAGCATGTTTGCTTTGGGCAGTTTACAACCTATATTTCATGTCTACTGCAGATACACAAAAAGCTAACATTGACTAGCAGCCAACCCTTCCAATTATTCGTTTCTTTATGTTGTTTCGGAACATTGATGATTATCCAGCCATATTCCTTATGGCTTTGTGTGCCAAAAAATTAAAGCCAAAAAAAAGAAAATAAATTATAAGAAACCAAAAAGAAAAAAAAACTAATTTCATAAGAAGAGCAATACATTTCCCACATACTCAGTACACTGAAAACAGTATCATTTTTTTTAATTCTGGTTTGCATAAGTATTTATGAAATTTTTTTAAAAATGAATACAAAATTGAAAACCTTTATATAACATAAATTAGATCAAGCCACTCCATATATAAATTTAACTGTGACGCATATAAGGGTTAAGACCCAAATATAAATGCAAAGTTGATTATCGAAATAAAATGCATAAAAAGAACAAAACGTTTGACTTGCACAAATCCCTTTGATCAACGATTATCTGTGCTATAACAGCCGTAACAGTAATTGTACCTTGGAATACACAAATTATAAATTCACTCATACCACAGTGTCCATCCAGTGAGTGGCGGTATCTACAATTTAAAGTCAACATAGGACGATAGATTTTTAAGCAACTTTACATGGATTTTTTTAAGTTTTTGTCAGAAATCTGCTGAGAGGAAGTCGCCAAAGAAATATTTTTCATATTTCGTTTCTTGTTGGAGGTGTCTGACCTGGGGATTTGATCCTAGGCCTCACGTCTCATAAGCCATTTCACTACCTACTACACTATGGCGACTTCAAAGTATGCTTCATAAAATAATCCTTAGTGGCCGTTATTGAGCAAGAAAAACCTTCAAAACCTTGAAGATCTTGGTTACGCCGACAACAAAGCATCGAGAATGGAACAAATGGAAGATTACATTAATGCACATACCTCAACAGCTGCAATCTTCGGTTTGTGCTTTGATATAACAAAATGAAGCCCTGTGCCGTAGTTGCTAAACTTTCTTTTTCAACATTTAAAGCACTCCCATTGTAATTATTAAAAATGTGGTTGAGCAGCATCAATACCTCTGAAAGAGGCGCCTTAACAAATATAGAAAGTCTATATAGTACGTGGAATCGGAGCAAACTATCCCCAACAATAAAAATATTTGCGTATGACGACGCATTTTGTTAAATTTGTTTAGCTGTGCGATTAAACAGGATTGGTCATGTTCTGTCATGTACCAGCTTCGAAATTTTATTAACCATTGCCTTCGGACTATTTTAAGAATACGGTGGCCTCAAACAATCACAAGATCAGAATGAAAAATATGGTCCTATTAAAGACATAAAGGACAGAAAACCATAACTTAATTAAAATTGCCTTTAATTTTACATGGGGTATCTAATTCTTAAGGTTTCTTTAATCCAATTGCATCAGATGGCAAATGGTCTTTCCTACATTTGTGTAACGATACACTTCATCTCAGTAATGGCGTACACTCGCTACCTCCTAATTAAGACAATCCATGCCGCAGTCGTATCTCACACCTAATTGATGCCTGACTATTGTTAAAAGCTTTACCCAGACGTAGAGATTTGTGAATTTGTTTGGCATGTACTAGATTAGGACACTTTTTCCTTGAACACCTTGGTGCGCCCACGTTAACCGTAGATCGGGCTTTGTATCAAAAATGATACATTTCAATTTTTGATAATAATTTTAATAACTTTAATTCAGAAAAAGTTAGATGCCTAATTTTTTTATAATTCGTTAGTATTGTTATCGCCATTATTTTAAACCAAGTAAAAAAAAGAAAATTTCAAACAGGGGTTACAAAATTCAAAAACTTCATAATTCTATCTTATGTATCATTTTTAATACATACGACTTTCCTAGAGATTTTTTGGTGTCGAGTATGTAATTTTTTTAAGATTTTAAAGGTTTTGTGAAGTTTTATCGTAAATAATACATTATTTATGGTATTTGAGTAGGATTTGAAAGTTATGTAAGTGGGGGACGAAAGTGAAAAGATTGAATTTTCTATTCTTGATATGTTCTTGATATTGATTGAAGTAGTTGTAGTCTCGTATGTAGCGTGTTACCTGATTAGACGTCAGACCAAGGTTTAAACCTCAGGACAGACATTTCCAATTTATAACGAAGGGTTGTAATGACCGATTATATATTAATTATATATATAATATTCCTGCTGCTAAAGACGTTGAAGAAGAAGAAAATAGAAGCTCGTCTTATGAACTGAAGAAAGTATTGGTAGTATCAAGCATGTTTATCGCCAAAGATGGTACTAATTGGAACGGAACAAACTGCCTTTACTAGTTTGGGATGAAAAAATCTAGTAGTTTCTTACTGCTCTTCTCATATTTATTTCACGTGACAGACAAATATTAGAAGAATCTGTTTCGTCTCATTTTTTATTACAGATGATAATATTTCGGTCAACTACGTACGTATGAGATAACAGAATCATTCGCTTTGATAATGGTAAATTTACACTTATTACGCCTTTTAAGCCTTTTTTTGAAATTCGAATAAAAAGGATTTTTTTTCTAAAAAAAGAAATATATATATCTTAATTTTTTGTTAGAAATTTTTAGCCATTTTCATAAAACTTTTATCACACAACTTGTAGTTTTATGTAAGAAATAATACTGTATAAATAGTTTGGGATTAGCTATCATACTTTCAGAGCAGCCCATATATCCTTTTTTAAGATTTTTAAAAATTTAATTTTTTTTTCGCCTAAAAGGTAAGAAAATTAAAGAAAATATATTTAAATAATGATGCTTATGTTTTTATGTTCCTTTTTGGTATATTTTCATCTTAAATTAAAGATTTTTAGCAACAGAATTCACAAACTTTTTATTTTTATTGTGGAAAATGAAATTACCTCCAGCTGTTTTAATTGAAATTTGATACTTAATGATGGAATACTTACAGTGATTGTTAGAGAAATTAATTTAAGGATATACGTATAAATCAAGCTTCATAAAGAGATTTACGGAGTAATGCTTGGTATTGACTTATGTTTTCTTTACTTTTGTCTTGTTTTATCACCTTTTCAACTCATATTTAATTTTGTCGCTGTAGAATAGTAACTAATTGAATTTGATGGTAGTCATAAATTCCTTCATCCACCGAAGTCGAATTGGCAATTTTAGATTCAAGTACACAATACGTGTGTTGCAACTACTTACAGCAGTATTTGGTTAAACCCGAATCCGGGAAACCAGAGAGGAATCAAAGAGAAAAATTAACATTATCGATGTTCTATTGAAACAGGAAACTTTTTTTACCACACATGACGTTGACAACAAATATTTCTAACGAGTCACAAGAATGGTTTATACCATCAGGTTTCAGCCAGCCCTCAACTGAGAGTGTTACTGATGCGAGTGACAATAAGCTGTCCTATCTAAGCAATTCGAAACTTATAAATAGCCACAAGGCAGGGTGTTAGACGTCAGATTATTACCATTTAGAAAGAAATAAAACCAAGCTGACATAAACTGCTTGATTTTTATGTAAAAAACCATGCCAATGTACATCATGTCAAAAATTTTGGCGCAAATTTCATAAAAGTGATAATAAAATGTAATAATAAATAAATAGTTTTATTAAAAGGAATTAAAATATTAAAATTTTGTAACAAAATCTATCAATAAGCATGACAATTCTAAATACTACAAGTATGTATCAAAAGTGATACATAAGCTAGAATTATAAAGTTTTTTTTAAGGCTCGATCTACCGTTAATAACTTACAATGTCTGTAATACTTGTGTAACAGCGTTTTCCTCTCCGTTGAGTAAAAGTTTATTTTTGAAATTCGCTACTTTTCTAGTTTTCATCACAGATTATCAAATCAAAACTTGAAGAAAACGGACGTTTGATTTATTTGATCAAAATTTTTAACTTTGATACAACACACCAGCACTCTGTTTAAAGTGGTTACTCAAACACAATCGTGAGTGCTCACTTATGAACGATGTTTAATAGGAGCTCTATGATTCTATATTCCCACTTAATTATTTTTCAATATACGAAAAAAAGCATCTTTGTCTTGTTAAAGTTTAATTGATCAAGCTTCTTGGGTCTGTTGTAGCTGGTACTAGGATAAAGGAGTTGACATTCCTGATTGCCTATTTATACATATATTTTTATATATTTTTAATTTCTTGTATTGGATATGACAATGAACAAGACGTGCTGATGGGTTGTTCTCCATGGTTAAGATGGAAATGGTGAACTTGTGATTAATTAGGTATGAATCATTTGAAGAGAAATTGAAGACACATAATCTTATCAAATATATTGTTACGTTTTTACCTTTTATAAACGTTTACAATATGAGCTCGTAGTTTCCAAATAAAAACAAAATTATTTTGTGTTTAGTTTTAATTAAATTCTTTATTGTTGGCACAACTCTGTGTGCCACTGTTCACAATTTGATGTAAACAACAACAATTGCTTATGCACTATTTGCATAAACAGTAACAATTCCTAGTCAATTGTTCGACAGATCTTTGTAACGGAGATCTTCACACCACGATTACTCTCCCCCAACACACCGCGTCTTCACACAAGACTGACGGAATGTCTACTAACTCAGTTGCCTTCCTTGCCTTGCCTTTTATATGGTAACGTAAACAGTCTGGTGAATGTTCTTAAAGTCGAATGTTCGTGGCTTCGCCTCCTCGCGATCTCTATAAATGTAAACATCGTTATTGTTATTTGTGTATTTTGTTTACATTTATTCTTGTAGTGTTTGTTGTTGCGTTTTTGTTTTCTTGTTTACTATCATTTTTTATGCTGATGTTTGTTCATTGTTTTTTTGTTTATGTATCTTTTGTTTATAATTTTAATACTAAGCGATGAAAAAACAAAACAGAAAGAGGTGCCCGTAATTTAGTAGGTAATGCGGTGGTTTATTATACACAAGCCCTTGGTTCAAATTCCAGGTCAGACAGTCATCAACGACTTCCTCTCAGCTGTCTTCTGGCAAAACTCTAAGAATAAATCAAATGGTCATGAAAAGTTTCTCAAACATCAGTCGTTCGCACCGTACACCATAGGTCGTGATACTTAGGTCATATTACTGACTAAAGGGTTGTAATGACCAATTGAGTAAGTAAAGCAGCTAACGAATTTAATCAAATTTGTTGTGTTTGTTTACATACTTTTAATATACCAAATTCGACGTTTACCAACGGGCTTCTTCTGTAAAAAACAGACCAACCCTCACCTATAATGAGTATAACAGCACGTGTAATACGAAAGCATTGTTTTTGAAATGATATCGTTCTTCTAAAATTATTTTTTCCATAAAATTCTTCTGGTGAAATCCAGATATCAACACTTACTTGTATTCAACAAAATACATCTGTTCTACGAAGACTTCTAAAAAGTAATCTTTATGGCAGAATTGTTTCTTGAAGCGTATGTGCTTATAATTTATGTGGAAATTTATTTTTGGAAAATTGCCTTCATTCTCAATTTTCTTTTGTTATGTGATGTTTGTGTGCTTTTGAAAGATTTACTATTTTCCAAAATATAAAGAGGAATAATCCCAGGATACTTGGTCGCGTTTTATAACTTATGATTGCCTTCATTCTACAACAGTTTCAACGTTAAACTGTCAATGAACAGCCAAAAATACTCGTAAAATGTAGTAGACAAGCTAAAACAAGTCAAAAATAATACGAAAACGAAAGCTGAAGATTATGGCTGGCAGCAACACCAACAAGAACATTGACAGCAATACAGTAGGCATCTATGACAGCGAACAATCAACGTGTAGGAGAAAGTAATCGATAACATTTTAAGAGTTTTTCCAGCTATTTTTAGTCACTTTCTTCTCAATTTTTTTTTTATTTTTTTTTACACTTTCTGTTAAAACAGATGTTGTTTGAATGAATATTCACTATAAAAAGGCCGCCGGTTGAATGAAGGCATGAAGGCGTGATTGTATGGTAGAATGGATGAATGAATGGTTGACTGTAAAAAGTTGTTAACAATTTACGACGATGTGTATTACAATCCCTGAAATAATGTTGGTTGATGATGGAAAACAAAACACTCACTTGACAACATCCATATAAACTTTTTAACTTGACAAAAATTATAAAATTTCTTCGATAAGTTTATACTGTTTAGTGTTTTAATACTTGATTATGACACATGTTACCCATAAATGCACTCATACCGTAGTCCTACGTTTCAGTTTCATGCAGGAGAGAAAGTAATAGAAAAGTCTTAAAAATTTAAAAAAAAAGAAAATACTTTTCCTATACAACAGTTTATTGAACAATTATCAAGTTGTACCGTTATACTGTTGTCTGGTTTTTTTTGTGATAAACTTTTAATGGCGAGCACCATAGTCAGCTGTTACTAATAGAGGACATATTTTTTTATTTTTTCACTACAGTAAACTCGATAGAAAAAATTAATTTTAATTTGTTTTTACAGCATGTCAAGAGATGTGTGGCAAGTTGCACCAAACATCGTTCACATCAACACCCATGATGAAGATGATTTTTTTGGATCGACATTTTCGGGCAGTTTTTCGTTTGCCCATCTAGCTGATGGTCATGCGGCTTAAATTCTCCAACCAATTGAACTTTATAAGGCGTCTCGGTATATCTTTTCGCAAAATTCATCATAAATTTGTACGTGAAATTTTCAATTCTTGAGAACGATGACGAATTGATGTTGATGGATTCTTCACTCACACTCTCAGTCACAGCACCGATATTTTCGGGTGTACAGCGCGTACGAGCACGCTAACGTCTTGGCGCATCAACTATGAAACCAGTTTCACGAACTTAAGCAATAAAATCGCGATTAACGGGCACTGTTGGTCCTTCTTCGCCACTAAATTTTGTACGACATTTTGGTGCAATTACCGACCAATTGTCTTCGTTTTGGAAATAAATTTCCAATAAATCACAATGTTGCTTAAGCATAAATGGATTCATTACGTTTAGTAGAGATAATATACTGTGACGTAATAGAATGACATAAGTATTGCCAGAATTCGAAATAAGGCATGAATCAAATTTAAACCAATAGATGGCTCACCCGATACAAGCATTTAAATTGAGTACGAAAGGGTAAAGTTTGGCATAAATTACTATTCTTAAACTAATTTCCATTATTATAGTCGTATAATATTTAAATTTGTATTGGAACTTTTATTAAGCACTTCCTTCCCATTAAATTGAAATAAAACAAAATGTGTGTGGCATGTCATCGACATTTTTTATTCCTTTGAAAGACCTATTGATGCTATTATGTGTGGAATTTAATATCGTTCATCGTCTTCTCTAAGTGGGCTGCATCTGAAATTTTTCTCGACTCTGACGCATAAAAAAGACAACTGATCGTGGTTGATCGTGGACAATCCCCAAGTAAAAATCCAACGCGATCAAATTGCAATACATAGACGATTATTAGTAATTTTTGTCTCCTACGGCTTGGAGTTGGTGCATTGATGCTAAGTTCTATGGTTTTCAATATATGCATTGACTGCAGATGACTCTTTAAGTTTTTAAGTTTAAGTTTCCCCAGATTTCACACGATTAGAATTGCTTCAGAACCTCATTTATTGCAGATATCTATTGGAGATATTTGTCACTTCCTGAAATTAGTGATGCTCTGCGAACATCTGCTTCTGTTTAGTCTTGCCTGGAGTTAACCTGGACATTTTATATACACTGTAGCCATAATTAGTTTTCCTATTTTACCTTCTACTCTCGTATTATTAACATGTGATTACTTAAATAGCAAAAGTTATGTAATTACCTTATTGTATTAAACATTTCTAAAAAGGTTAAAATAACCAAAATAATAAAATATACGATTAATAAATAAAATTTCAATATTTCATAACATTTCCTTACTCTCAACACATTTGTACGAATATTTTCTAAAAGGCAAGGAAATTAAATTTCTTTTCACTTTAAATTCATTCAATACATTCATGCTGCCTTTGTTCTTTTGTCCACTTTGACCTTTTCTGTAAATCTGATGCTGTTTTTCCTTCTTCTAGCAGTATTAGTTTCATTTATTTTTTTTGGCTTTCAAAAATTATTTTACGCTTAAATGGTCAAATAATAAGAATAAATGCAATCATAAAAATAACAATAAAAATATTGTGCGTGTGTGTGTATGTGTGTTTATACACAATGAAAGAATGAAATAATGAAATGAAAAATAAATGAAATTTATGTTATACAACTTGTGAGTTCATTACAAGAATTTATAACATCTTGCCGCCGTTAAAACAGAAGCACTACACAGCACCAACGGTATACAACAGTACCCAACAGTACCGAACAGTACCGAACAGTGGTAACGGTAGTGGCGGTTGAAGAATTATGAATGTATTTGGGCCAGTAGATAGAAAATAATTGAAGCCATGAGAATAGATAGAACGTGTAAAAAAAAACACTCAACAACACACAACGAATAATTTTTTATTTTTTTTTATAAAAATTTTCGCTTACATTCTACGCTCATACACTTACTTACATTCTTAATTCGCACATTTCAAAACGTTCTCATATAGTCACATACTTTTAGTTGAAAAATTTTTTCATTCATTCTCGTACCTACAGCACTCGTACACATGAATCTTTTTATGAAAATAGAGATCCTTAAACAGTGTAATTTTAGCGAATAGATTTCGAAAAATTCAATTACCAAACGGGCACAGCAGATGATGGTATTTGGTGCTGTTCCTAATAATTTGGAATATCATGGAATTTTTTATTCGTTTCAAAGACCGACTGCCGTCATGACGAGTTTCACTCAAATATCTGTCACAGCTTCTCTGGATGGAACACTTTCGAAGTGACTAATTTTCTATGCCTCTGGTGCACGAATTGAGCTGATTTTGATCGATGGCAGGAGTCATGTTAGCTAAGAGAAATGCTGTAGTTTTATTCTCATACATCTGTGCCTTAAGAAACCATACAAGAAAAGTTTAACATGATTTCGAAGGCCAGTTCACATCACCCCCACGTAAGATGAAGAGCGATTTCAGGGCATACCGCTCGTGCAGAATATTCAATGTGCCATGAGCTGAGTAACATGTAGTGCCGTCCTGTTGAAACTGCTTGTTTTTGGCGTCTATATATACATAATTGGTCATTACAACCCTTCAATCAGGATCAATCAGATCACTTATATTGGGTGTGTTAATTTTATGCATGAGTGGCGGGACCTACAGTTTAAAATTCACTTCGAACGACAGATTTTTAAAGAAACTTTTCATGGCAATTTTATTTATTCCCAGAATTTTTCCAGAAATCTACTGAGAAGAAGTCGCCGAAGAAATATTTTTCATATTTCGTTATGTTGTAGATGTTTGACTTGGGCTTTGAACCGTGGTCTCAGGTCTAATAAGTCAACTTACTACCTACTAGACTAATGTGTCCAGATCATCCAATTCAGGCCGAAAGAAGTTGGTAACCTGTAGTGTTCGTAGTTCACATTGAAGATCTAGCTAACGTCGTTCGCGAAGAATCACAAGGCTATGACGCCGCCAGACCAAAGTTGTCACAAACAGTATCTTGTTTAGTATGCATTGGACGCTCATAAATCTGATGTGTGCTCACCATTGATCCACCAAATGAGCCAAATCGCTGAATAGAACTTTTGGATAGAAATTAGGATCAGCTGTCAACTCCTTTAGATTCACGCAGCGAACAAATGTTGTTGCCTACGATCATCCATGGTTATTTGGCAAAATCGGCTGAAAAAAATTCGGAAACCAGTGTTGGAAATCTGTATTATAAGTTGTTTTGTATTTTATGGTTTTATCAATACTTTGAGAGAATGTAGAATACTTCCTATCCTTAATAGAATATTGATAATCAAATTCGCTTCATTCGTTTACCTGCCAATATCCCTATCTGCTGGTGGTTTTTAATCCTGATACAGTAAGTATAACAGGCGTATACATAAAAATGATACATGGATACATAAAAAATACATTAAATGAGGTTTAAAAACTGTTTACTTCATACTCCCACCCTAAAAGCATAAATACCCAGAATAATTTCAAATGGCAAAAATTCAATGGCAATATCCTGTTTACTATAGATCAACACGACAAAAGCTGAATTAATCTATATAGGACTGAGGTAGTGTTAATCTAAAGGGTTGAAAGTACCAATTATGTATGTATGTATATGAGTGTGAGTCACTTATTGATGAATACTTACAGTTTAAGCGTGATTGTATTCTATAACAGTATGGATTTTACCTACGTTAGGCTTCCCTAAACTGATAGTAATTATTGAAATATCGTTGTCCCTTTGTAGAGTTTGCTGTTTGCTTCTGTTTCTGTGGCTTGCATTCGTTAGCATGATCTGCCCTCATAGCACAAACAATCAAAGTATTCCACTGGGATAGTCTTGTAGCATATTATTCTCTTTACTAATTGTTTAACTCCATATCTTTGGTGTTTATTGATATTAAAAGTTCAATTAAAATTTTCTAGTTTTGTTTGCATGACTGTGATCTTAGGCAATAGTCCTCGATTTGTGGTAAAAGACGATGTAATTGTTTTCTTATCTAAACAGACTGGGCTGATGATACCATCCAATATGGAAAGGAATAGTTGAAACGACAGGGAGACCCATGTTTAACTCCATGATAGACAGATGTTCCTGTTGTGGATGACTGTAAGTTCTATGTTAATTTATTTTTATAAACCTTGTTATTGAATTTGAAAGATTATCGCCCATTTTTATTGTAATTTATTGAATGAGAATGCTTGCTAAAGCTTAGTCGTGCTTTCTCGAACAATTAAAAGTCTTTTTAAAAATTAACATACATTTCTTAAATTAGTTTGTGAACCACTGACATAAACATTTTATGGCTGGAGAGCACTGCTATTTTCTATGTTAAAAAAAAGAACAAAAAAATACGATTTATGAAAAAAATGGTCACGTATTTGGGTAAAAATATTTTTTATATTCGTTCCCACATCCCTACACCTTTTGTTTGGTCTTATTTTCCTTGTACAATTTTTGTCATAAGCAATGAAACTTACAAAGTGTAAATGAAGTAAAATTCCAATATACGCATAACAGCACCAAAGGAATTCATTCTATCAATTCAGTCATTCAGTCATTCATTCACTCATTCGTTCATTCACTCATTTAAGGAATATTTTCTTCTGGATATTTTTTTTTTGTTAATGACTGCTGTTGGGTATGGTGAACTCTTAGAAATGAACTACCAGCTGAAGTTTAAATGATAAAGACTGTCAGCATTGTTTTTAAAAGCTTCCGTACAAGAGTTTGGATTCTAAGAAGGAGCAGAGTATTAGTTAGAGATTAAATATTTAAATGCTTGCCTGCCTGCTATGTTATGTGACAATATTTCTGTGTGAGTATGTATGCGTGTGGTAGTGTGTGTGAAAATATTTGTATATTTTTGTTAAGTATTTATTTTAATTAATTTTATTTGCATTGGTTGGATTGTAATACCCAATGATGGATATGCATGTATGTATGTATATGAGTTTCCTTATATTCTCTTCGTAATTACAGTTGGTTGCATCGACCACCACTTAACAAGCATGAACATGTACGCATGTTTGCGTATATGTTTTGTGTCCATGTAAGTGTGTGATTTTTTTTCTTGTTCTGTAAAATCTACAGGAACAAATACGTACATTTCCTTGTGTATGCAACATCTGGCTTGGCCATGTAATGTGTAGGAAATTACAATTACATGCACATTTAAGCAACATGAATTTACATTTTGCTTCTGCTGAAAAAAAGAGAATTTTTGTTTGTATTAAAATTAAAAAGTTACGTTTTTGCCAGCAAAAAAAATTGAAGAAAAAAAAGAAGAAATGGTAATCATTGCCTTAAGTAAGTTGATTAATTTTGATTTTTAATACGGCTTGCAGTTCGCCTTAAATAAACATATCTTCTGGGCACTGAAACCTTCTTCTTCGTTACTTTCTATCTTTAAATTCGAATTCTGTCCATACTTTTACACATGACCGTAATATTTATCAATTGTATGCTTTTCTCATAGAACTGGCATATGATATCTCGAAAATCTTAATTTTTCTTTACATTAAAAATGCTTGGTTCACTGTAGACGATCTCAAGATGAGAGTATTACTACAGCACACTACAAAATTAAAGTTTATATTGGCTTGCGTATCGGGTGTGGTGTAGTGAGATTTTCATACTTTATCGTATTTCTCAATAGGTACAGCTACCAGCCTTCCATCCTCGTTCATTTTCGTGGTGCAAACCCCAGGTTAGATATCTCCAGCAAAATTAAAATTTAAAAAAATATTTCTTCTTTCTTCCTCTCAGAATATTTCTTGGACAAACTCTGAGAGTAAATAAAATTGCCAGGTAAAGTTTTTCAAAACTCTGTCGCTCGGGGTCGCCTTTAAACTATAGGTCACGCCACCCATGGATAAAATTAACACATGAACTAGGTCGTAACCCTGACTGAAGGACCAATTAAGTTTGTAAGTATTTTCTTTAAATTTAAAGATCATCTGAACCTATTCCAGTAACTTAAGGTAGATGTTTCCATCAAATATTGAGTTTTATCTTGAAGTAATGAATATTCGCCTTGGGCGCTAATTTAGCTACGTGGAGGGATTTGATCTAAGATTTCTGCTCTTCTAACAAGAATTGTTCGATTTTTCATTGCCTTTAATGATTTAAAGTAAACAGAAATCCTGTTTATAGTGTTCAAGCAGCAGTCTTGCAACTTACAGCATTTCTGTGCTCTGCTAGAGTAAGCGGATTAAGCGTAAGACTGTCTGTCTTCTCTCCTCCATTGTGATATTGTGATTTTCTTTAGAAATTGCCCTACTAAAGGCAAGCCGATATACTCGGCTTTCTCTCTCATAAGTTCTATAAGAGAGCAGCAGGTTTTCTCTCACCACAGCGGCCGTAGTCGTGTGTAGGCTTATTAGACGTGAGGTTTGGATTGAAACTCCTGGTAGGACATCTCCAACAAAATGAATTCGAAAAAACCCTATAATATTATTATTTAAATCGAAGAGAAATATAAAAAATTCCAACAAATTCTTTCCATTTTTATATTTCCAGGTAAGTAAAATTCAATACAAACCACATATTCAATTTCAAATTCTGGCAAATTTTATTGGTAATAAATGGCATTTCATATAAAAAATAAATTTATTGAGAATATAATTTTTATAAACATTTCGAAAATAAGTGTCTCTAACTCTTATACTTCACGTATACTTAATATATATGCATACACATGTAATAAATATTGCTTATACGACGAGATGTACCAAAATATTATGGAACAGTGGTTCGCACAAAGAGAACATGATTAAAATGTGACTGTAAATGTGAGAAGCATGTGTATATTCCAGAGGAAAATTTTTAGTATCATTCTCAACTATACTTATTAACTTAATACATATGTATACGTAGTGGAAAATATAAAAAAATGTACAGTGCTAAATCCCTAAAACCAGCGTATTTAACTTGACAAATATTCCTCCAAAAATTCGAGATCATTTCTCATTTTTATTAGTGAATCCTAACGTAATATCCTATCCTAGTTATATTACCTCCCAATAGGTGCAACTAATAGACTTCTATTCTAGTTCAATCCCGTGGTTCCAAACCCAGTCCAGACATCCAAAAAAAGCGAGTATGAAAAAAAATATTTCTTTGGCAACTTCCTCTCAGCAGATTTCTGGCAAAAAACTCTGAGAGTAAATAAAATTGCCATGATAAAGTTTCTTATAAACCTGTCGTTCGAAGTCGACTTTAAACTGTAGATCCCGTCACTCATGTATAAAATTTACACACACAACATAAGTGGTGTGAGAAGGTGGTTGTAATCCTGACTGAGGAGTTGTAATGCTTTCCTATTGGAATTTTTTAATTACCAGCATGGATATTGCTTATGGCATCACAACGTATGTAACTTCTGGACTAAGTGGGTGTGTCCGTTGCCTAGACAAACTTAAGCAGACGTGGTGTAATTTTATTTTCTTTGGAATCAATTCTTTTGTTTTCAATCGATTTGCAACTGCTTCTTAATTGGATGCCAATGATTTTTGAAAGATTTTATTGAGAGTATTGCCTTGAAGTTAGCATTTTATATCTTTTTTGGCAGAGGTTAAAAATTTTTTTTTTGTACCTGAACTAGATTTGATTCATAAATATGGAATATTCGGTACAAACTTCATTGAGAAATTTGATGTACCTTAGTTGCACAAGCTTTCCTATTTGAAGGGATAAAACAGAATATACAGTGAGCGTCTAAAAAACTGTTCTCTAAGGATACAATTGTAACAATCACCAAACTCAATTTTACCGCTTAAGGAGGGTGCCTGAAAAAATTTGTGCAATATTTCGAAATTTTTTGTAATTTTTTTTCAGTTTTAAAACCGGGAAATTATACAATTTTTAAATAAAAATAACGGTAATTTATTAATGTATATGTTTTTTAATGTTTTACAGTTTCTTTTGATGCTCACTGTATGTACATAGAAAAGGTAAACTTTGATTCTATACATTAACGATTGCTTGTTGTCACTTAGCAATAGCACACTCAATTCCTTTTAAATATTTTCTAAAAATTTAGAAAAAAAACGCAATCTTTTTTGATTGCATTTCAACATTTTAAGTGCAATTTGGATCATGAGTATCGTATTAAAATAATTATTTCTTATGAAATACAAGATTCTTGTGTAATTTTTCATTTCCTTTTTTGATTTTTATTACTTAAACTTTATTCAGTCTTTGCTCTGTGCATTTCACTTAACAAATTAATACAGAGAGAGAGAGAGAGAGAGCATGATGAAAATGAAAAGGAAAATTGCAATTAGAAATAGTAGCAAGAAAAAAGAAATAATTTTTAATTTTTCATTCATTCCGTTTCTCTTAATCATTGTTTAAACAGTTAATGCTAATTTACCAAAAAAACAAAATTTAAATAATTTCTTAAACTCTGCTACTACTATGCTGTGCAGCTGCCTTATTAGGGTTTCATTTACAGATGAATTGTGGCTAAAACGACCAGCCAAGCAACCATAACGTCAACAGCAGTAACGTAATGTTCTGGCCAACCAAAGAAATTCAAAAGACATTAGTGGTCGGAGTATGACTGCAAAAACACAGAAGAATAAAAAAAAACAGAAGGAAAATGAATATTAAATGAAAATAATTTGAAGATTCTTTCTTAGAAGTCCATGCTTTTGTTATTTGTTGCAGGGATTTTTTATGTTTTTAATGAATTTATTTGAAGATGATAGAAATTGTGAAATTTAAAAGCCATTGTAATGAAACAAAACAAAACGCCAAAACTGAATTGTTAGAATAGAATGGAAGTAATAAATGAAAAATAAAATGAAATTAATTCGATTATAAAAATAAATCGCAAAAAGCTTTTTAGAATCCTATTATTGTTGAGGTATAAGTAAGTGAATAGAATGGAATTATATTACGAAACAATAGTAATAATAATAAACATTAACCTGGCCACACAGCAATGCATTGAAATAAAAATCTTAAGAATACACATTGCACTTGCTAGCAGTAATATTCCAATCGATGGCCAATATGGTCATAGAAAAACTGTACAATATTATGTATTAAAGAGAAACATCGATGTTTTTTTCAATGCAATCAATCGCACATCTGCATCCATGTTACATCCAATTCTATACATAAAACGATTCTAAAAAAACAGAAAGTATTTATTGTTGCGTAGAGGCAGTAGAGTACGTTGAACAAACGATCACTGTTCCCAACATAAGCTCGGTAAAATGCTTGCTATTCCTCATTCTACTTGTCGATAGTCCACTGCCTAAATCGTATCACTTTTCATTGCAATTAGACAACAAAAGTTTAGATTATCTCAAGCCAGTTTAACTTGAGAGAAATCTTCCTGCGTTTCTCTTCATTTTCACATTCGCCCAGTGGAAGTTTCCAAACATCTCTTCCAACTTCCTACATAAAGATTCTGGCTTCATTAAGTACTTGGAATCTACCGTTCTCGTAAGCTAATTACGCTCTCAAATTTAATCTTTAGTCACCAACAGATACTAAGTGCTCGGACGGCAGTCTGACACTTATATAGTAATGTGCTTTGTTCCATCCTGTGTACTTCTAATCAAAATTAAGGTGGCCATATATTTTACTTAGAAGAAACACGCAACTTTCATGATCGCTTCTGAATATTTTACTCGGAGATTGAACTTCTGTCCCATTATCCACATAACACAAAATTTGCCTACATTTAGAAGTTTGTCCGTTCATTTTTATTCATTCCCGAAAATCAAGGAAAACTTACGCGAATACAGCTACGGGGAGAACTGTAAGCCAATCGATTTGTCTTGTGACGTGACTTCTTGATGAATCTTATGTTAGACTTGTAGCCCATACACCCAACACTTCTAATTCTCACTATCATATTCAACGCGATTGCATCCAACAGAGTTATGGAACAGATTCTTATTGGCATAGTTGTTCTATGCTAGATTTTTTCTGATATTTTTAATAAGATCAGTACTGATATCATGTTATTGACACTCTTTTTTAATGACGTATTTTTCTTAAAAGGTTTGATCAGTAGGACCTGCTTTTGTGTGGCACAATTTTTTAAATTATAAACTTCAATCGAAAACAAAAACTTTTTGATTTGTAACTGAAGCATCAGAGGAACACTACCATCTCTTATTCCAAAATCAACGCCAGCAGATGACAAAAGCTATGAAATCTCTGGAGATAAGTAAAAGCATTCCAGCTGACAACTACAAAATTTTAACTGTCAAACAATGTTTCTTTTACAATTGAAATGTCATCTGTATTTTGAAATTTGTATTATTTTTGGTAACTGGCAACTCAAGTGCACTTGGACTAGGCTAGGTTAGCGGGTAGCTTGCCGTTCACAGGCAAGTTCACTTGGTGGCCCATAAGGCCCATTGTGTCATAATCCGATTGTAGTGGGTTTGAATTACCTCGAGTTTGGGATGAAAGCGGCCAGTTCTTTTAGTGGCAAGTTCGTCACCATGCCCAGATCTTCAAACATTCTGTCACCCAAAAACCGACGAAGTCGTTTCTCGCATTAAAGGCGTTGTTCTGATTCCGTTTCTTCAATATCCTTGCAGTTTCTGGAATAATTCTGGTGGTGTAGACCGTGTTTTAACCTGTCAATAGCGCAGTGTATCGTTAGAATTCTTGAACTCAAGTAGTTTGTTGGTCTTCCTGCTATTTTACTGCTGGACACAGCAGTTTTGCAATTTGGCAAGCAGATATGTTGTACCACGTACGAACTGTTGAATTCCATGCTGCTTTTTTCAATTTGGAAATGTATTCTTGTAGAAGTGCATATATCCGCTCTATCGTGTCTTCCTCAGACATCTCCGATACCTTCCGTGACAGTTCGTCCGTCTTTTCGTTTTCGTCTATGCTACAGTGGCCAGGAACGCAGTAGAGGCGGGTGCTGTGTTGACGTATACGATGTAGAGAGTCTAAGCAACTCCTGACGCTCGTTAATTTGACGAAGTGGTATAACATTGCATTTTGACTGTCCACACATATGATCAAGTTCCAAGAAGATACATTCCTGGCTCCAATTATACGTGCGACTTGCTCAATAGCAAAATCTCCGCCTAAAATACGGCCTTGTTAGATAATCTGTATGATCCATTCAGTGCTCGCTTGTCCCGTAGTATTATAATACATACATACATATATAAGTGGTCATTAGCACCCTTGAGCCAGGATTACAACCTAGTATCTAACACCACCTATGTTGTGTGTGTTAATTTATACATGAGTGGCGGGACCTATATTTTAAAGTCGACTCCCAACGACACATTTTTTTTGAGAAACTTTCCATCGCAATTTTATTTTACTCCCAGAGTTTTTGCCAGCAATCTGCCGAGAGGAAGTCGCCGAAGAAATATTTTGTCATATTTTCGTTTTGATGTCTGAGCTGGGGTTTGAACCCAACACTCTATCTACTAGACGACGGCGACCCGTAGACCCGTAGTATTATAAATCCACCAAAATTACGCAACGAAATGAAAATTATAAAATACGTTGAAATATTAATTTTAAATGGGAATCTCAAGGCGATGTTTTAATACCACGCATCCCAATGATTCTCCTTTAAAATGGAGGAGGCTTTTGCAAAAACTTCGCTTACAAGTTACAAGTTTATTTAATTTTTTTTTAACGAAATGTTTGCTGGGTGTTGTGGAAGTGAGAAAAATAAAATTTAGTTTATCAAATAAGGCATTAAGTTTCTATTTAGATGAATATAAATATGAATGTAAATATTTTAGGCAAAAGAAGGAGTAGGAGTAGAACTTGCAACATTGTTTAAAGTTCAAGTATTTCCGTTGTATTTCCACTTGTAATTTCCTATCCATTTCCCTAATACGTTTGCGTGATGCTATAAACTAAATTTAGTTCATGTATATTCTGTCACACATATTTAGCAAAAAACCAACAAAAAAACAAAAGAAACTATTTCTCTGGGTTTTTTTTAGGGGGGGTTTTTCATAAATTAAACCCATTCTTCTCTTTAACCGAACTGCAATAATATTTAACGATAGTGAAAATAAACCAAAGTTAAGATTATAAAACAGAGAGTAAAAGAGGAAATGAACAACGATGAACGGAGATGAACGAGATGAATAAAGAACAAAGGCCAATATCATGGTGAAAATATTTAACATGATATTAAAGTTTATTTTGTGATTTGTGAGTGATACAATATAAAATAATTCCCTTAACAATTTACAAAGCCTCCCTAATGACCCGGTCGTTAATGTTAATGCCACACACAAAAGACAAAAGAAGAAGCCAACAGAAAAATCCTTCGTACAAAATGAACAAATAAATGAATGAAATAAGCAAAAAAGCATAAGATGAAGAAGAACAACAACAATAAGAATAAGTTGAAAATGAAATGAAGAAATAGTATATTTTACTAAATTGACATTAAAGTATGAAAACGATTCTTATTTGTGACAAATCTTCTCGTTATTGTCGTTAGTGTTGACTGACTGAGGAGAGATACTCTCAGTGAGTGACTGAAGTAAAAGTCAAAAAGTCAAAAGTATCTCATTAACTTAATGCGACTGACCATAATAAATTCTTCATACTGACCGAACAGAACAGAACAGAATAGAACAGAACAGAACAGAACAGAACAGAACAGAACACAATAATCAACAACAACAGTTGTGTGACTGTCGAAAAATCCACTTCAAAGTTCATGCATTCCTTCAGTACGTCAGTGTATCTCTTCACTCATTTATTATTATGTATGTGTGTGTCATCAAATCAAACGCGAGAGAGAGAGATAGAGAGAGAAAGACAAAACTGAAACAGATGAAACAAAATAAATGGAAATTACAATCCAAAAATATTTTGCAAAATAATAATAAAAATAAAAAAACAAAGAAGACGGAAATAAAAAAGAAAATGAAAGAAATTGTGAAATTTATGTGTTCATTATAAGAAACAATATTTCATTGTCTCATTGTCTTCTCCATACATTGAGTAGAGGTAACAGTAGCAGTGGCAGCATCATTTGTTTGTAAATTGCCCATATCGTTTATATCAATCATGGGACCACAATAAGTATGTGCTCTCTACTGTTCTGCTTAATATAAATGCCTCTCAGATAATATTTATTATGATTTATTCTCAAATATACTCGTATTTATCAATTTCGTTTTTTGTTTATTGTACTCTCATTATTTAAATGATACATTTCAAGGATATTGACAATAATAATACATTTGCCACAATGTTTCTATCAAATTTTTGAAGTGTCATTTGCTTGTAATTTGACAATAGTTTTGCATGAAACCAAGGACATCTATTGTGCGGAAGTAAGTAAAACATACAAAATTTATTATGACTTAATTCTAGGGAATGATTTTTTAATCGTTTATGATTTCAATATTGAATAAATCATCGAAATTGTGCTCATTTCAATGAACGATAATTTCCATTTACTTTCGATAACTCACATTTGCTTTTTTTCATGGAAATGTAAATCGCAGCTGCACTATATGTAGCCCATTAACCATGCTCACTGATTTTGGAAAACTAGTGTAATTGTCTTCCAGGGATAAATTGTACCTGGCTTGTATATGTGAACGAGTATACGAGTTAATGTATGTGCACAACAAAAGTCTTCTTGTGTGAAATCAAGAGATAAATAAGTTTGTGTAAAATTGAAAATAAATGTCAACCGATTGCAAATTTTTCCATTTTGGAACAACAAAAATTTGTAATCATAACACAGTAACTTGCTTCATAACTGTTAGGGTACAATGATGATGCCGGTTCACAAATTAATATAAACACTGAAATTTTCAGTTTAAACGTCGCAGAAGACAATTTTTCTGTAGAAGAAGAAGACAAATTAAGCGTTCCTTAATTTTTTCAATATATTCCTCTGAGACAGGTTATCCCTTGTGTAGTATTATTCTCGAAATGATTGCCTTCACATCCTGACAGTTTTTGCAGTAATCCTGCTTGTCAGCAAAACTGCTAATAGCGCAGTGTCCCATTAGAATTCCTGTTAGCGAGCAAATTGCTTTCTTGTCGTACTCGAGTAGTTCCCTGATTTTCCTGGTATCAACAGCAGTTTTCCAATTTGAAAAAGTATTGTTGCAGGGGCGCATATTTTCCCTCTATCGACTCTTCCTCAGACATCGCCGATTCTTACCATGCCAGTTCGTGCGTGTCTTTCTTCCCTCTATGCCACAGTGGCCCGGAACCAAGTAAAGACGAGTGTAGAGAGTCCATGCAACTCCTGACACCCTTTCAGTTGACGAGGTTTAATCCCAGATGATTCGGTTCTACTTTATGCAGTATTAAAGCGTTGTCAACCGTACGTGCCGTAAACATATCCTCAGTGTAGTTCTAGCAGCAAAATGTTTTGGAGGATGATGTCTAAAGGTTGTAGAGACAAGCTTACCTCGAGACCAGCCTGCGGTTTATACTTCAGAGCAGCCGTGATACCCAAGAATGAAAACCTTGTACTTTGTTTCGAATAAATATTATTGATATTCTTATTTTAGCCATAAAATAATATCAATATTGTGAGCATTTCTCTACTACCTTACCAATAGTTCTACTTAACTTATTCGATGCTTCCATGAATAGTAGATAATATGGTGATACTATGTTAGTGTTCTCCATTATCTATCTTCTAGTAATTGCACGCAAGCACTCGAAATAATTTCAAGTATTATATTTGAATTGAATGGAAGTCGCCGTGGTCTAGTAGTTAGTGTGTTGGCTTAGTGGACGTGAGGCCTCGGTTCAAACCCCAGGTCAGGCATCTTCAGCTGAACGAAATATGAAAAAATATTTCTTCGAGGACTTCCTCTCAGCAGCTTTCTGGCAAAAACTCTGAGAGTAAATAAAATTGCCATGAAAAGTTTCTAAAAAATCTGTCGTTAGGAGTCGACTTTAAACTGTGTAAACTTTATACTCATGTATAAAAATTAACGCACACAACATAAGTGGTGTGAGGAGCTAAGCCGTAATCCTGACTAAAGGGTTATAATGACCAATTATGCATGTATATTTGAATTGAGAGTAGGCATATCACACAGCACCCTCTTCGAATTTCTATTTCTTGTAGAACATATATTGCCGTCGTAGTCTAGTCTATTGTAGTGTGGTGGCTTATTAGACGTGAGGCCAGGGTTGAAACTTCAGGACAAACATTTTCAGCGAAACGAAATATGATAAAATATTTCTTCAGCGACTTCCTTTCAGCAGATTTTTGGAAAAATTTTAAGAGTAAGTAAAAGTGACATGGCAAGGTTTTTAAAAAATCATTACAGGTCCCGCCATTCGTGTTTGAAATTAATAGACACAACATAAGTGGGTGGGAGAAGATAGGTCGTAATTATGACTGAAGGGTTATAATGACCAATTATGTATGTATTTATGGGTGAAAACCTATAGTTTATATTAGACGTGAAATCCCTCTTAAGGTGATTTAAGAATATCCTTGCATCTGCAGAAGCTTTGTGTCCACTTTTTAATTTCTGAATTCCTGACTATTTTTGTTAGTAGCAGAAGACACGAGCAACAGTTTGAATGCCATTTTTTTTCTACAACCAACCATATTCTTAAATGTAGACGGAGAGAATAATTTGCGGCATTCCAAAGCGTTCTTATGCATTTAAAAATACAAGATTTTTACTGTGCTCTGTATATATATTAGCGTCTTTGTGCTCGTAATTAATAAAATATAATTTTTTAATGCCTTTTAATTCAAAAGAAAAAATAAATATTTAAATGAGCTTAATTTATTTGATTTAAATTTTATTCTCAACTTTTCCCATGATTTCAAGGCTTTAGAAATAAATCAATAGCAATCAAAATAAAAAAAATATTTTATTTTAAATACGTGTTATAAAATACTTTTTTTAAATATTTTTTGTCAATTGTTTTTTGTTTTTTTTTTTTTTTAATAATAGTCCCGTCAATATCAATACATTAATGGTTTTGTTAAGTGGATGTTTTGGGGACATGGGTTTGTGTTTGTTTGTAAGAATTTAAATAAAATTGTTGTAAATCATCGTTTTTAAAAGTAATCCCGTTAAATATTACAGTTTTAGTGAAAATATTTCTCAGTTTTTTTAAGAAAAGAAAAAAAAAACGTTAAAAAATGTGAAATAAATCCGTAAAACAAATACAAACACAATCATTCAAATACATTTACATTTACAGTTACACTTACATACATATTGTCTTCAATGTTATTTATCAGACGTTCTTTCTTTCTTTTCTTTTTTGTATTTCTTTTCCTTTTTTTCTTACTATTTTTTTGTTTTTTATATCTTTTTTCTTTTAGTGAATCAATGACAATTTAACTGACAATACGATTTAAGCGCATAACAGATAAATTTCATTTTTTCTCTTCAAATACATCAGATTTAGACACACTCGTACACACCCATACACAATACAAATCTACACACCTATATACAAGTATTATAACCAAAAGAAATTGTAATACAAGGACTTTGTTATTTTAAAAGTAAAAGCAGAAGAAGAAACAATTCTCTTTCTATACACACATACAAACGAATACGCTTGCACGTCCATTGACATACACATGTATATGTGTGTACATTTTTATAAAAAGTAAAAAGTTTACAGTATGGTAAATTCGATTGTGGTAGAGTACGGCTCTTCTGCATTTCCATAAAAAAGAAAATGTTTACAATGACAACATTTTCAATAATTTTTGTGTAAATCAAATATTTAATTCATCCCGAATCATATAAGATCTGTAGATTGCCAAGAGCGATATGTTTACATATATAACATAATTGGTCTTTACAACCCTTCAGACAGGATAACGACCAAGCTTCTCACACCACTCATGTTGTGTGTTTATTTTAGACATGAGCGGCATGACCTACAGTTTAAAGTCGACTCCGAAAGACAGATTTTTGAGAAACTTTTCATGGCAATTTTATTTACTCTCAGAGTTTTTGCCAGAAAGCTGCTGAGAGGAAGTCGCCGATGAAATATTTTCATGTTTCCGATGTGATGTCTGACTTTGTGCTTGATAAGCCTTGCGTTTAATAAGCCAACACACTATCAACTCGACTACGCCGACTTCTAAGTTTATGAGATTTAAAAAAAAAACTTGCGAAAAAGATTACAATTTCATTGTCAAACAACCGCCAGGACAATAATGTGTTGGGGCAACGCCAATTAAATTAATTTCAGATTATTTTATAGCAAAAGTTGTCAGATTTAGTATCAAACATTGACATTTGTTTTGTGGCAACAGAAAAGGTAAAATAAAAACCTTTGAAAAGGGTAGCTTGTCGTTCACAGACAAGTTCACTCGATGGCCCCCTTTGTCATGATCTGTTAGTGGTGGGTTTGAACGACCCCGAGCTTCGGATCAAACCGCATAGTTCTCTTAGTGATACTTACGCCGCCATGCCCAGATCTTCAAACGTTCTGTCACATAAAACGTGTTTTACCGATCCTTTTCTTCCATATCCTGACTGCTTTTGCAGTAATCCTGTCAATACCTTATTGTTTCGTTAGAAAGATTGCGAAAACCGTTCTCTCATCGAACTCAAGTAATTCCTTGGTTTTTATGCTGACCACTGCTGGACACAACAATTTTTGAAATTCGTCAACAAGGTTTGTTGGACCACCTATTACTTGTTGAATTCCATGCTGTTTTACCATAGTTTTCCGCTATCCTCTAGTCTCGGAACCAATGCAAATGTCAATCCGTGAAAGTTCATTCAGATCATCTCTATAGTAAACAGTGCCATTTTCTCCTGTGACTCAGTAGCTGAGGACAATCTCATCCTCTTTCTCATCCCTACAGCTTCTGCAGAAATCACCCGTAAAGTGCATAAGATAAATGCGGCTCGCATGCGTAGCCATAGGGCAATGCTCCCGAAAACCATACTGAGCACGAAAAAAGATGTAAATATGTATTTGAAAAAGGGAGGTCAACTTAAGATAAATAATATGCTCAGAATATTTAACTTGGAAATGGTTGGTATAGAGCGGAAAAAAAAATAAAATTAAATTGAATTGAATTGTAAAATAGTAAGCAGAGAAATCAATTTTTTTTATTACTCTTGTAACTAAAAGAGTGAGAGAGAGAAAATAACACACACTATGTTCGTCATGACGTATGAGTATTCAAGTTACAATGAATTGTACGTTAAGTATACGTCTGTATGTAAAAAATATAAGCCAAATACAACGTTTGATAATTTTAATGCACCCATAAGATGCATAAGATAAATGCGCCTAGCATGCGTAGCCATAGTGCAATGCCCCGTAATGACCCCGAAAACCATACTGAGCTCGAAAAAAGATGCAAATATGTAGTCGATATTTAGTTTCATTACTGATACAGCTCACACTGATTTCTTAGAGTTCTTATTGCTCTTGATAAATTCGCCCTGAGTGTACCTTCTTTGGTTGTATATACATACTTGAATATAAATATTTGTAATGCTACAGATTGCTCATGTTCTTTTGTTTAAGTATAAGAAAAGACCGAAAGTAGAGAGCGAGAGACAGAGTGAGAGAAGGAGTGAAATAAATCAAAAAAGCTTAAATGATACTTTTAGTATAAGCTTTTGATATATTTTTAGTTTAGTTTTGTCTTCGTTTGTTTAATTTTGCATTTGACTACAGCTACATACACTGTTGCTACAACATTAGACATACAATGGTGGTACAACAGCATGTTATTCATGCTTCACTACAAGGTAAAAATGTTGTCAATATTGCAACTAAAGTAGAAGGAAATAAAAGTTGGCTTAAGCATTGACTATAGCCAACTGACTCAGTTGTTGGAGCAGAGTGGGTGTAAATGTCAATTCAAACTACTGACAATCAATTTGTAGCGATTATATTGAATTAAGCTTAAGAAAATTTATAGATGTCACTCACACCATCGCTGTGTGTGCGTGTACATACAAAGAAGAAAAACGAAATATAGTCAAGGGAGGCCAACTTAAGATAACATATTCCCTTTATGCCCAGCATATTTGACTTGGTAGTGGTTGATGTGGAGCGAAAAAAATTAAATAAAATTGAATTGAATTGAATTGTAAAATAGTGAGCAGAGAAATCAATTTTTTTTAATATTTTTGTAATTAAAAGAGTGAGAGAGAGAGAATAACACACACACAATTTTTAACATGATGTATGAGTATTCTAGTTAAAATGAACTGTACGTTAAGTATACGTCTCTATGTACAAAATAAAAGACAAATACAACGTTTGATAATTTTCAATACACTTAAAGGTGTTCTTAAAGATTGAAAGATTTACAAACATTTAATCATTTTGTTACGAAAATGGAAATGGTGTTACATCGTTTAACATTAAAATGATAAACAAAAGCTACAAACACAAAAACAATGAACTTGTTAACAGGAAAAACAAGTAAAGTATACCAACAACATCAGTATAAAACAAGGGGATAAACAAGTAAAAAAAATTGCAACAACGAACAATGTAAACAAAATGCACAAACAACAATGAAACAACGATGTTTACATTTATGGAGATCTCGAGAAGGTGAAGCCACGAACATTGAACTTTAAGATCATTCATCAGACTGTTTACGTTGGCATATAAAAGGCAAGACAAAACAGGTAACAAAGTCAGTAAAAATTTAGTCAATCTTGTGTGAAGACACGTTGCACGTTATGAAGAGAATAATCGTGGTTTGAAGATTTCTGTTATAAAGATATGCTGAACAATTGTTAGTGTTTACGCAGAAGAGTGTAAATAAGAATAACAAACAAAGCAAATTGTTGTTGTTTACATCAAGTTGTGGTCAGTGGCACACAGAATTGTGCGAACAATAAAGAATTTAATTAAAACTGAACACAAATGTATTTTTATTTTTATTTGCAATCTACGAGCTCATATTTCAAAAGTTTTAAAAGGGTAAAAACGTAACAATATGTTAGCCATGGACATTTCGAGATTTCGAACGATTTGAACTTCAAAACCTGTGATTTTCATTGAGCGTCAGAGTAAATTCAAGGAATCTCTTAAAAAATTGCTGCTAATGTACGACCATATGTCAGTCATTTTAATATCATTGTTTTTAGATATTCGAATCCTTAAAGTCGTCTAAGAATAGCATGGTATTTCCTTGACATCCGTTTTAATTAATATATGACGTACATCCCTTCATGGTATGGTGAGACATTCCAATATTACTCTTACAGTATGAATTGTCATGCAGATAATGATAGAGAAACATACCCGCTAAAACGCTATTTAAATTAGATTTTTAACGCTGATGTTCCTTACCATGATCTGCAACGATGTGGCAGAGTATGAGAGTGTTCTTCATTTCCTCTGCCTTGATCCATTGCTGTCGTCTGTGAATCTCGATACTTATAGACTTATAATGACTCATAATTTTAGGTTTATACGATCGTTGTGATTTTTGTTTTTAGTTTTGTGGTTGATAATTTCGATGATAATTCTTCTGCAGCTATCTCTCATACTCTAAAGTTTTTAGCTGCATATCAAGAATATGATGAGATATAACATACATAATTTGCCATTACAACCCTTCAGTCAGGATTAAGGCATAGCTTCTCACACCACTCATATTGTGTGTGTGTTAATTTTATACATGAGTGGCGGGTCCTACAGTTTAAAGTCGACTTCGAACGACAGATTCTTGAGTAACTTTTGATGGCAATTTTTATTTCCTCTCGGAGTTTATGCCAGAAATCTGCTGAGAGGAAGACGCCAAAGAAATATTTTTTCATATTTTCGTTTTGATGTCTGACCTGGGGTTTGAACTGTGGCCTTACGTCTAATAAGCCAATAAAATAATGATAAATAAATGAAATAAAATATCATATAAGGATCAAAAAGAGCTTGATAAATTTAATTTTTTCTCTTTGTAATAAAATTTAAAATTTTTCAAAAAATTCTATTCCCGAATCTAATAACAAAAACAAGAACGCTTTTTAAGTCATAAATTAAACAGCACACACATTAATTAGCTTTTCTTGCCAATTCTTTGGCCACCATAGTTTCTGGAACGCTAGTCGCTGTTCTTATGGGTCAGTAAACTTGGGAAATGCATTAGTGAGACTTGTTCATGTGTAAATGATTTATAATCTATAAGGGACACAAACAACAACAACAACAATGTAAGTAAAATTACCAGTTAAAGCCATTAATACGTATTTTTCACATTTAACCTCAAATCCATATTCTAAAAAATAAAAATTATTGTTCAGATGAAACAACAATGGCAACCAAAAGCAAATAGGGAGTTAAACGGTAAACGCAGCATCAAGTGAAATGATAAGAATTTAAGAATTCTATTGATTCAATAGCAAAAACAACAACAAAAACAACATCGTCATTATCATCATCATCATCATCATCATCATATGATGAGAAAAGGAAAGGCACAAACTGTTTAGTGACTTATTAATGACTACTTAACCAAAACACAACTGAACGAATGACCAACTGACAGTCGAAATGACTGAATGCGTGAATGAAAGTGTTGTATGAAGAAATAAAATGCTGGGATGTGTTGTTCTGGTTTCGATTCCATGCTTTCAAGGTGTTTAAGAGAGAAACGCACACACACCAACACTTTTTCAATTTAGTTAACTTGAATTGCGAAATCATTGTCAGCTACGAGATGAAATATAACAATTTACCGTTAAGCGGACAAATACTATGAATCATTTTGAGTTGAAAATTACTTTTACGTGTTTTACTTTCCAACGTATCGTCTAATACAAGGAAGGAAAAAAGGAAAGAGATGAACAAACCAACAGTGGAAAAATGAAAACATTTAATTCAGTTTTAAGACCGAAAGAGAAAAATATTAAGGTCAGTCAAATCATACTCAACGTTTAAGGATGAGAAATACTTGTCATTAATATTTAAACGTTATAGGGCATTAGGTATTCCCATTGCCTCGGTTAATTTGGATATTGTCCACTCGTTTTATGCGTGCTGACAAGCTCAGCAGGGCCGACATGTTGCAGGGTATAGGTATTTCGATTTCCTCGGTTAATTTGGATATTGTCCACTCTTTTTATCTGGAACATCAATCTCGTTGGCAGCAGGAAGGTACATGTATTATTGCCAGACACTGCTGGACACGAATGGACAAGAAGACGACTGGCTCACTTATGTCCCCAAATTGCATGGCCATCATGCGTGGCCACAATGGAGATTATTGTGAGCCACTCTCCGTTTTGGTGGGCTGGGCATTCCAACCAATGACTTCTGCAGGAGCAATGGATCTGACAAGACTGCTTTTTTTCATGTGTCACTGTCCTGCTCTTGTCACTAAGAGACGGAGGTTTTTGACATCTCATTTTCTGACATCGTTGACCGGTATCAGAAGGTTCGGAAAGGTATATTGCTACCTTGACGGAGCTGCAAGAATTGGTCAACGTCATACTGCATAGCCTTATCAGCTTCGCAGGTATACCGAGTTCAGACATTGAGTCAAAAACATGATGATCCACAAAAATATGGTTTGTGTCGAGTTGTTTTTCTGAAGCCGAATTGATAAGGTCTAATCAGTGTTTTGAGGAAAAACTTTACTCGTTCACACAATAGGCCTGTAACCTTATGTGCGATAGGGAAAAGGCTTATACCTCTGTAGCTGGCGCATTGCCTTGAGAGTATTCGAGAGAAAAGTCCTACGTAAAATCTTTGGTTCAGTGAGAGTTGGCGATGATTTCCGCATCAACGACATGGACGATGTGCGGCGTATTATTATCCATCGGCGTTCAAATGGAGAAGGATGCTCCGTCTAGACAGGTATTTGATACGGGGATTAGCGAAAGTCGGCGAAACATGCATAAAATTGCGTTACATGTATACATACATAATTCGTCGTTACAACCCTCCAGTCAGAATTACGAACTAACTTCTCGCTCCACTTATGTTGTGTGTGTTAATTTTATACATGAGTGGTGGGACCTACAGTTTAAAGTCGACTCCAAACGACAGATTTTTGAGAAACTCTTCATGGCAATTTTATTTACTCTCAGAATTTTTGCCAAAACTCTGCTGTCGCCGAAGAAATATTTTTTTCATATTTTCGTTTTGATGTATGACCTGGGGTTTGAACCGTGGCCTTACGTCTAATACGCCAATACACTACCTATGGCAACTTGTTTGCGTTAGAACGTTCAAATCGAGAAAGCAGTGTCATCGATTGGTGTGTCCAACTGTCGAAGGTGCCCACAAGCAGAATCGCCTAGAAGGATATCTTGAGGCAGTCCGAAATCCGTCAATCGTGTTGTTAATGGATAATTAAGTAAGTAAATATATCATCTGCAGTACAGGACCAAGATCCATTATCTTTTGGAAATACAGATTTTACTTTGAGGTAGAAAGAGATTTCTAAGATGGAAGAAAAGTAATTTCAGTTGATATAGCCACGTACCCTATAATGCTGCAAGTTTGTCTGTCGTTTTGCAAAAATTTCACTTTTCAGTTCCACTGTTCAGTACGTAATTTA
This sequence comes from Sarcophaga carnaria, assembly GCA_958299815.1. Lineage (NCBI taxonomy): Eukaryota > Metazoa > Arthropoda > Insecta > Diptera > Sarcophagidae > Sarcophaga > Sarcophaga carnaria. Next base: position 30,713,673 of record OY283150.1, read on the forward strand.
TTTTGCATTGAATTCGACCCGTACCACTCTTTTTGTCGCACTTTATTTTTTAACCATTTGCCAATGGCAGAGAGAGTTAACAACTACTGAACCTAAAGGCCCATTGAAAAATCGTCTTTAAAATCTTCTTCCTTTTTTTTTTTGCAATTTTTCTCGTTAAAGTTCTACATGGGAAACGTATTCGATTGATGCTGACGTTGCTTTAGAGATAAAATAGTTCCTGCCATTTCCTATTATCATTAGCAAAGCGATACAGATGCTTCCAGTACTACAGTGCTACGGTTGTGCTTAGTTGCTGCTGTTGCTTGTGTTGTTGGTTGATGATTACGATGGTAATGGGTATTGGGCCACAACATAATTAATGGGTGTCTTTTTAATGTCATTAATTTTGATGTTGTTGCGGTGTGGTATTGTATATAAGAATTTTTTTTTTTTTTTGGTTTCACACCATCTGCTGTCCAATAACATTGTTAGTGTTGTTGCTGATGTTCTGCTTGTTACGTTTTGTATATTCACGGGTGTTTTTTCCACTTAATTGGTACTTTTTTTCTTCGTTGTATTGCCGGTAGTTTTTCATTTTCAACTTGATTTTTCACAGCAGTTGCTGTGTAGAAGCTTAGTCGTATAGTCTTTGTTCCTTGTTATTGCAAACTTTATTAAATGAGTAGTACAAGGTGTAAATTTAGTAATAATTACAGTGTAGAGAATTTCAAATTAATGCCGAGTGATTGTTAATAATTTTTCTTTAAGATTTTTAAGCTTTCTTGATTTAAATGTAGATTGGCATCAAATAGTCTTTCATGTTTCCCAAGAGTAACTGCAAATATGAAGTTTGTTGAAAAACATTGCAATACAAGTAAAAAATGTGACCAAGCTTCTCTGTTAAATTTTACTTTTGATGGCATAAATCAGAGTCTTAGTCAATGAAATGAAATTTTTTTAAAATACACAACACACTGTGGAGGTAACTATAAAACGGTGGTATGCTCACCTTAAAGATGTGCGATGTTTTGAATGTATGGTAAGCTTATTGTAAAACACTTGTACGATAGGATACTAAATTGATTTTAGTATATTGAGATCTCTAGCCACTCTCTGGTATGAATGTCCCATCAAATAAACCACTTTTTGTTTGGGCCAAAAAATCAAACCCTTTGTTGGGCTTGTATTTGGCTTCACTGTACAAATATGAATCATTACAAAATTAGTATTTCAATTGGAAAAATCTTTCTAGTCCCCAATAGTTTCAAATAGTTTTTAAATAATTTTCCAATATATTGTAAAGCGTTACAATGAGGGGCTGTGATGACTTCTTATTTCGATACATACATACATAATTGGCCATTACAACCCTTCAGTCAGGATTACGGCCTAGCTTCTCACAGCACTCATGTTGTGTGTGTTAATTTTATACATGAGTGGCGGAACCTACAGTTTAAAGTCGACTCCGAACGACAGATGTTTGAGAAACTTTTCATAGCAATTTTATTTAATCTCAGAATATTTACCAGAAATCTGCTGAGAGGAAGTCGCCGAAGAAATATTTTTCATATTTCGTTTTGATGTCTGACCCAACACACTACCTACTAGAAATTTTAAAAATTTCTATCACATGCGATTTTCAAGGAGGAATCCAAGTACTTGCAAACATTTTGAAATTGCTGGTTGCAACAGTAGAAAACGCCGTAGGTAGTGTGTTGGCTTATTAAACATAAGGCCACGGTTCGAACTCCAAGGCAGACGTCTCCAACAAAACAAAATACCAAAAATATTTCTTCGGCGACTTCCTCTCAGCAGATTTATTGCCAAAACTCTGAGGGTAAATAAAAATGACTTCAAAAAGTTTCTCAAAAAAAAATTTGTCGTTCGGAGTTGACTTTGACTGTAGGTCTCGCCACTAATGTATAAAAATTAACACACGCAACATAAGTGGTGTGGGAGAAGAATAATAAGTGTGCCAAATAACTTATTGCGTTTGAAAACCTGCTCAAACTGACTAATTTTAGCTTTGATGTCAAAATCTTGTAAGCCATAGAAGCTGTACATTGTGCTCTAAAATTGATGGAAAATATTGAGAATAAGCTTCAGCTGCAATATTCCAATAGTCTTATAAGTGTTGTCGTAATGTAGAGATCTATTGCACTGGCCCCTCATTTGGTATATCTATAATGTCCTCTACAAGCCAATTGCCTTGATAAACTTCAGGATGCTGCTTGATGTCAACAAGGACAATTCTCTGCCCAGCATTTAATATGTACCCGGATGTCTTCTTTTGGGATGCATTAATGTCTCTCAGGTTCACTGTATGTGATTTGATAATTCATTCTCATCATCACAGGATTTACATTGTGAACAAATGCACTTTGAGTCTACAGTGACCTGTCAAAACGTCGGTTTCTAATCTCTACTCATTTATAGATAGTCTGATGCATGATAGATGTCTTCTCCTTTTTCAATTTCACAACAAAAGTTGAATTGTTCTCAGACTTATTTGGTTTAAGAAAAGTGTTTGTCTCTTTTTATTTTCCCTTTTGTTGAGTATACCCTTCTACTCCATGATGACCAAGTTGGTAGTAATGCTAGACTTCAAGTTCCGAGGCCGTGGGTTTGATTCGCCTCAGAAACTCGGGGTGTTTGTGATTGTCTGATTGTTTGTCTAACATTATATGTATATGATTACTCATAATAAAAAAATAATGTGAGAAATATTACGAAAAAGCAATTCTCGAAAATAAATTATAAAGTGTTTCTTATTAAATTCTAAAATGCCTAATGGACTCAAACCTGTCAAATGAAAGTATTGAATTAAATCACAGAGGGTGCCCTGGTAGTCTAGTGGGTACTGTTTTCGACTATTAGCGTGAGGATCGTGGGTTCGATTCCCACCAGGGCCTCTGGTCTGTGACACTACACCGAGCATATGGTCAAAGGTACTCAGCTCGTATATAATTTAAATATAATTTGTAATTGTATTGTAATCAATAAATAAATAAATAAATATATCACAGGACTATTTTAATGAGTCTACAAGTTTACTCAAATTCTAGATTTCAAAGGAATAAAAAATAATATCAAGGTGGTTGTCTCGAAATATCTGCTTATACGGTTTTCACTTCTATTCATCAAGTCGAGCAATTTTGAGATTGTCCTCACATTCATAACGTTTATATTTGCCATGGAAAAATCCATCAATTGAACTTTGACCTTTCAAATTGAGGCCAAAGGATAAAAATTAATTTCTTGAATACAAATTATTTTCCATTATTCATTCACATTTGAATTAATGCAGTCATTCATTCTAACATTCATTGCAAAAATAAAAAGCGTTCTTTATTTCTTTTAAGAATATTTCCATTTGTTTGCCTCCTTCATTTGAAAGCCATACATACATATGTCTGAAAAACAAAAACAAAATGTGTTTAATGTTCGTATGTAAATCGAGTTTATAATTTATCTATTTTGATGAGATGTGACATGTTGTTTAATAACCCTTGAACAGCAACACCAACTGCTTTTGCATCCTTTCACAACACACAAGTGTTGTTATCGAAGCTATTGGTTGTTGCATTACATTTCTACTGTGTGTGCGTTTGTGTGTGTGTGCATTTCATTTTTAGTTTAATTCTCGTTGTATTTTCAAGAAATAAAAACAACAATAATAAATTGTTTTCTGCTCATGCAAGTGACAAAAACATTATTTTTCTCATTCAGATTGTTGGTTGGTGGGAAGGTTAGGTAGGTAGGTGGTAAAAGTGTTGCCAACATATGAATCTGTTTGAGTGGGTGTATGTTTTTATGCAAACCATTTCAAATGAAATCATAAAAGAACTAAAAAAGAAATAAAACTAAATAAAATGAAATGAAATAAAACAAAATTTAAAGTAAATACAATAAAATTCTATTTCACAACAATATAAACACTATTCATCTCGGCATGTATTGAAAAGCCAATGTTTGTTTGGTACAAAAGTAGTGTAGTGCTCCAATAGTTCTCACATTTTAAGAGTAAAAACAGGTACCTTTCTCTAATCATACGACATTTATATTGTCAAATATAGTTATGAACTATACAAGGAGCTGATACTTCGGAATAGAATACAGAACAATCAATATTCAAAGAGAGAACTCGCTCGTAAGTCCAGAAAACCTGAACCTGAAATTCGAACAGAACATATATGATGCATGTGGCGTTCCTGATAGATAGTAAAACCCTTACCACAAGAGCAGTGATTCAAAAGTGGCCAAATTTCAAGCATTACTGTATAGTTATACACACATAATTGGTTATAATTACAGTCAGTCATAATTACGATCTAGCTTCTCCTAACACTTATGTTGTGTGTGTTAATTTTAATACATGAGTGGGGTGACCTACAGTTTAAAGTCGATTCAGAACGACAGATTTTTGAGAAACTTTTCATGACAATTTTATTTACTCTTAAAGTTTTTGCCAGAAATCTGCTGAGAGGCAGTCACCGAAAAAATATTTTTTTTCATATTTCTTTTTATTGAGATGGCTGGAATGGGTTTGGAACCACGGGATTGAACTAGAATGGAAGTCTTTTAGTTGCTCTGTTGATAAGTACGATAACTAGGATAGGATACTACTTATTAGTTAAATATGCTGGTTTTTTCTATATTTTGCACTACGTATACATACATATGTATTAAGTTAATAAGTACACTTGAAAATGTTACTAACAATTTTCCTCTGGATTATACACATGCTTCTCATAACTACAGTCACATTTTAAACATGTTCTCTTTATGCCGATCACTGTTCCATAATCTTTTGGTACACCTCGTCGTATAAGCAATATTTATTACATGTGTATGCATATATATTAAGTATACGTGAAGTATAAGAGTTAGAGACACTTATTTTCGAAATGTTTATAAAAATTATATTTTCAATAAATTTATTTTTTTATATGAAATGCCATTTACTACCTATAAAATTTGCCAGAATTTGCAATTGGTTTGTGGTTTGTATTGAATTTTACTTACCTGGAAATATAAAAAAGAAAAGAATTTATTGGAATTTTTAATATTTATCTTCCCTTCAAATAATAATATTATAGGGTCTGTTCGAATTCGTTTTGTTGGAGATGTCCGACTAGGAGTTTGAACCAAGGCCTCACGTCCAATAAGCCAACTACGGCGACTGCTGCAAATGCATCATATATTGTCTTTAAGTGAGTTACTATTAGCGACCAAATTATTTTTACCAGGCATGACGTGAAAATATTGGAACCTTCGACGATCGTATTTGATTTCATTCTTTCTAGGAGGTCGTGTTCTTCTTGATGTATTATTTGAAGAGTGATTCAAACATCTTTCTTTTAAAATTCGATATAATAAGGACGAAAAATTATTCGTTTTCAGCAAAAACTTTTCTTACGAATTTTCGAGATGAGCAGTGTAGTTCTCTTTAAATAATACTGAGTAACTATCTTCTAAATAAAGAAGTTTGAATTGAAGTCACTGTAGTCTAGTAGGTAGTGTGTTATTAGACGTGAGGCCACGGTTCAAACCCCAGCTCAGATATCTCTAACAAGACAAAACATGAAAAAATATTTCTTCAGCAACCTCCTGGCAGCTGTTTTCTGACAAAAACCGTGAAAATATATAAAATCGCCACGAAAAAAGTTTCTCAAAAATCTATCGATCAGAGTCGACTTTAAACTAAAGGCTCATTCATGGATAAACATGGGTGATATGAGAAGCTAGGTCGTCATCGTGGCTGAAGGGTTGTAATGATCAATTATGTACGTATGTATGTCAAAACCTTAATTGCTGTTTATTTTTTTTTATATTACGGGTTTCGTTCTTTAGTAGAACCTCCAACCCCATGCAGTAATACTGTGAATTATCTTTTAACACTTGACTCGACATTCGAATATAATGGAACATGTTACTTGCAACACACGTATTCTGACACAAAACAAATTTGCTTTATTGAAATATAAAGCAGAAATATGCTTTAAATGAAGAGAACATATCACAGAAACATATCATAGAAAAATGTTTTCTAAAAATATTATAAAAAACCAATAATATAAACAAAATATAAATAGAAAAGAGAAAGCACTGTAAAATATATAGAGGGTCATGACCGACCAAACTCTGCAGCCACTCTAAAAGGGGAAAGTACTTTAACTACACCTTTTACTTGCTCTCGTCCCAAAGGTAGTTGGGAATAAACTTTAAAACTTTCTTAGTTGTAAGTCGATTATATTAAATGCTTTTTTTAGTTTCACTATCTTTTCTTTTAAGGAATACTTTTTAGTAGATCTTAAGGTACAGCATTACTTCTGAGAGAAATGTGAAAGTGGGTAATTTAAAAGTTTAAATTTAAAAATGCAATAAAACGAAAATGATTTAAAATTTTGTCAAATTTATTCTTTTGTGGTGAAGTTCAATTGTTCGGGTTAGAAATGGAATATTATTTCATTAATATGTCTACCACGGCTGGCTTCACAGTACCTCATTTGATCGGACCAATTTTGTTGTACTCTTTCGAATATATGGGGTCATATCTCGGCAATGGCATCACGAATGTTATCCCTAAAATGCTCAATTGTCTCTGGTTTGTCGGCATAACACTTTTCTTTAACGGTGCCCCACAGCAAATAGTCCAACGGCGTCAAATCGCAGCTTTTTGCTAGACAATTGACATCACTAATTCGGCGTCAAACTTTTGACGCAATAAATTAATTGTGGCATGAGATATGTGGTAAGTTGCACCATCCTGTTGAAAGCAAACATCATTCACTTCGATACCATGAAGAGCGAGTACAAAAAAGTTATAATGATTCGATAGGTGTCTCCATTCTAAGTAAAAGTTTCTGTTGCTCCTGTTAATTTCTTTACTTACATATATTATTTTAAGTAAATATTGCCTACGAATATGTTGCAGGCATATATTTTCCAGCATTTCGGTCAGTAGCTCTACAAAGGCAGCAGTAAAGTTCGCTTCCAGGACAGGAGTTGTGGTTAGCCTGAGCGATTCCGTTATATAAATTATATGTACATATATAAATATGTATACATTGATGAAGTCGCCGTAGTCTAGTAGGTAGTGTGTTGGTTTAATAGACGTAAGGCCACGGTTCAAACCCCAGATCAGACATCAAAACGAAATATGAAAAAATATTCCTTCGGCGACTTCCTCTCAGCAGATTTCTGGCAGAAACTCTGAGAGTGAATAATTGAATTGTCATGAAAAGTTTCTCAAAAATCTGTTTTTGGGAGTCGTCTTTAAACTGTAGGTCCCGTCACTCTTGTATAAAATTAACACACACAACATGAGTGGTGTGAGAAGCTAGGACGTATTCCTGACTGAAGGGTTATAATGGCTCATTATGTACGTATGTATGTATGTTTGCATTGATACAATACATAAGGTTAATTGTTCACTAAGCTCACCCTCAGTAGTTTCGTTGTATCGCATGCCGTGTTGTGGAAAACACATGTAAATATAGAGCAACTCTCTCACTTTAGGCAAAACGCATGATGTTGTGTCTTATGGTCCACTGCTTAGTGATGCAATTCTCATACTTCTTGAAGTTATAACTACAACTACCTCACAATACAGTAGATCTTTAAGAAAGCTTTGTCAGCCTCTGGCTGCATTTCATATCGAAGTCGGTAGTTCTATGTCTTGACCTCTCTGAAGATAATTATTCGATAGAAGCACATTTCCCACATAAGATTTGCAAGCGTTATTCGCTTGTTAGATTATCGTAGAGAATGATAACTCTGACTGAACATTTTCGCCATTTTCAATGACCAAACACTGTTTAATAATCTAAAAATATTGTTTAACTAGTTGAAGATTATAGTGGGGTTAGTCACAAACTAAATAGAGAATTTCTTAAACTGTCAAAGCGTGTGATATTTTAACAATTTTGAAAACTCATGCTACTTATGTAGTTGAAACTGCAATAAAAAGCACTCTAACCATTTATGCAGTTTTTATGCTGTACACTTTTAGCATTTTTTTAATTCTCTTCTATTTCAAATGCTTTCCTTCCATAGCTGCAACATTTCTTTTGAATAACGCTAGTGACACATGTCGTTGTCTTATATGCACCCATTAGAGTGTCAAAAAAATTAAATTTTTTTTTTTGTTTTTTTTTCCAAACTTAAATGGCAACTTAGAAAGAACAATAAAATTGTATTTTTTTGTTTGTTTTTAAGTTATACTCCCTTGTCATAGTTTAATACCCCATTTTACAAAAGCTTTCTGCGAACGTAAAACAAGTCAAATGCATGCACGTTGTCATACACATGCAGAGATAGAGAGAGAGAGAGAGAGAGAGAGAGAGAGAATACTCGTATTATTACAAGTGATAAACGACAATGAATTTCTGTGACTTTTTGTCACATTTCGATGATTATTAGTTTTTTATTCTTTTTTTTTTATTTTGCATTTTTATGCGAAACTTATGTGGTAACTTTTGCATTTAATTTTAATTGTTGTTGCAAAAAAATGTTTTAAAAAAGTTTTGTTTTCAGAAATTACAGAGTGTTACTCGTAGACATGCCAGCGAAATCAAATTTATAATATATGAAAACGTAATAACAGAAAATCTTACGTTTCTATGATTTTCTAACAGTCGAGGCAGTAAATAAAAGTACATTTTTTTTTTGATATTTATTTCACAATCTGTTCACAAGCATACTTATATATTTTACAGTAAATGTTGCCTAATTATTGTCTTTAACCTTAAAGTCTTCACATGCACCTCCTTGTGATATTTCTTTAAGACGAAGAAAATTGACTGCCGGTTATATGATGACTGAATTGTTCAGTAATTTTAGCACTACCTGACCAAAGTGCAGTTTCCTTAAAAGAGACAGTAATTAGTAAAAAAACTTTCGTACGATGGCTTTAATGGAGTCCGTGTCATGAAATATGTTGAAAGAAATCATAAAGGGTTCCTCTGTAAAGAGATCGTCCAGTTCATTAAATGAAGTAAACCTTCGACTTTTTCTAATGAGGTTTCTTTTCAAGACTTAGGTGTATGCGAATATGCTTCAACATAACCCATGTCAGCATACCATACTGTTCTCTCCTTAAATTTTGTATCAAAAACTAAAATCTATTTCAATAAAATATTTTTTATTCTGAATGAAAGACCTATCTTTTATACATAAACCGTAACCCTAACAATATAATTGATTAAAATTCTCAAAAGATTAGTGATTCTATTGCAAAATGTTAACAAATATAAATGTTGCCGTTGCCTCTCTTTATAGGCATTAAAATACAATTTAACAACCAATATTGGGGCCCCTAATAGTACTATAACAAAGACTGATTATCTAAATGTACCTATGTATTAAGCCAACTACTGTAAGTAAATATTGTTAGCAAAAAATAACTTCCCTTACCCTATTACTATGCATGATAATGCTGTATTACATTCATAACACCTATGCCACCTACAAACTTAAATTTCTATGCTTGTATTTGTTTGAGAGTTTCAAGTTCTGTTTGAAAGAATTTAAATTTTTTACAACGCTGCTGGTTATTGTTTTGAATCCTCTACCCTATTACTATTACCATTACCACCTATGCTATCCTATCGTATCATAGATACTTAATGTTTAAGAGCTCTTGTATTAACAGCACAAAAAAAAGGTCAACTTTGAAGAGCCATGGGTGGTTTATTCATCATTCTCTCTCGAACACCAATAACAGCCATAGAATAGAACAGAAAAAAAACATGGAATACGTATGTAGTTGTTCTACATTCTATAACTTTAGAAAACAAAAACAATAAAAAAAAAGAAAGAGAAAAAATGTGAAGTGAAATGAAATGAATAAGTGATGGAAGGATGAAAACAATATATGGCCTCAGGTGAATTTTAAAGTGTTAATATAAGAGCATGAATATAGAAAAGAAATTCAATTTTAAGTGGCATTTAACTTTAAATAAAAATGTTATTCAAGTGTTACCCCATTCGTCCATTCGAACTTGACCATGTGTGTGGGCAGTTAATAATCGTTTTGTAAAGCGATTTAAAATAAAGAAATTGAAGGAATTATTTAAAAGGAGGGGCGAGGGTGTGAATTTAAATATTCTAATAGTGAATAAAATTGTAATGGGGCTGTTATTATGAAATAAAATGAAATGAAAAAGGGAAGCTTTTCAGAAATTTATTATCCTTTAATTGCGGCTACGTTTGTAAAACTTCAGCCACATACTTCCTTTACGAAACTATAAGCAGTTATAGAATCACCGATTTTGCTAAATATGGGCCGAGATTACGAGTTTCATAAATACATACATACATAATTGGTTTCTACAACCCTTCAGTCAGGATTATGACCCAACTACTCACACTACTTCTGATGTGTTTTAAATTTTATATATGAGTTGCGAGACCAACAGTTTAAAGTCGACTGCGAAATACAGATTTTTGACAAACTTTATCATGGCAATTTTAATTTACTCACAGAGATTTTGCTAGAAATCTGCTGATAGGTAGTCGCCGAAGAAATATTTGATTTTTATTTCATTTTGTTGGAGATATCCGGCCTGGGGTTTGAATTGTGGCTTACGTCTAATAAGCCAACACACTACATACTAGACTACGGGATTACCAGTTACATCCGACTTCACCAGTTACAACTAATGCTACACAAACAAAAACAACGAACTTGCTTGCATATACCAACTACATCAGTATGAAAGAAAAGGAGACAGACAAGTAAGAAAGAAAGCAGCAACAAACAACGCAAGTAAAATACACAAACAACAATGAAGTACCGATAGAGTTCTCGAGAAGGCGAAGCCACAAACATTCTACTTCAAGAACGTTCATCAGAATGTTTACGTGAGCATATAAAAAGGCAAGACAAAGTGGGCAAGGAGTAATAAGAATTCAGTCAGTCATGGGTGAAGACGCGTTGCGTGTGAAGAAAACAGTTGCTATCTAGATCTTTGTTTAAGCAAAGGGTGTGAGCAGAGAAGAATAGCGAACAAGCAATTATTGTTGTATTCGTCAAGTTGTAAAGACGTAACAATATTTTTCACAAGCAAAAGTAAAGAAATACTGCAGCTCATTACACACGGATTTGCTACACTTAATACAATAACATGAATCACAATTTGTGGATGTTCAGCATCAATATTATGGAGATTCAATATCCTTGAACTAATGGCTGATGTTCGCCGTAGCTTAGCGGGTAGTGTGTTGACTTATTCGACGTGGTCCCAGGTCAGACATCTCCAACAAGAGAAAATATAAAAAAAAAATATTTTTTCGATGACTACCTCTCAGCAGATTTTTAGCAAAAACTCTGAGAGGAAATAAATTTGCTATGAAAACTTTCTCAAAATTCTGTCGTTTAGTGTAGGCTTTAAGCTGTAGGTTCCGCACTCATGTATAACAACACAATGGTGTGAGAAGCTAGGTGGTAATCCCAACTAAAGGGTTGTAATGATCAATTATGTATGTATGTATGTAACGGTTGATGCTCTATGGATTAATAGAACTGCAAGTATATTTCACTGAAGTTTGATTTTAAGCAGATATTTGCCTTATGCTGCGTAAACCATTTACACACAATATTACTTTAAGTTTTACCACAGTATTCCATATAAAAATGAGGTTGTGTTGTTGCTTTATAATCAAATATGGCTTTTGGCCATATTACAAATCATATTTTATCAAATAATTCAAATAAATTCATTCAATCGAGATGTTATTTAAACATTTCATGTTGATTAGTATTATTCTGTAGGGCAAAGTATGTACATTTAAAAATTATTTAAAAATTTTAAATTTTCATTTAACTTTTCCTCCATTGGAATACTGTAGTATATTATTATAATTTTTATGTTGTTTTAGTTTAGACTTTTTCAAATTTATTATGCACTGTTAAAAGAAAGTCTTAATTTATTCACAAAACAGTTCAATTTTAAGTTATTTTCTCTTTTTCTCTTTCCGCAGCTAAACATTGGTTATTTTGTGTTATTATTTCGATTTAATTGAGTTATGCTGGCATAATAAAAAAATAAATTATTTCTAATAAATTAGCGTAAATAGAATATTTTACGCTAATAATTGAATATCATTGCAAATGCTCATTACCACACTAAAGCTATTATTATGAATAAAATATGTACTTATGAATATAATAATAATGAAATTATTTCATTGATTTCCATAAAAAAAAAGAAATGCAAACAATTAAATAAAAAATAAAAAAATTAAAAAAAAGAAAACAAAAACAAAGTATGTATATGCAATTGAAATGATAATTTGGCGTTTATTATTTATAAACATATACATACATGCATACATTATTGCATAATATTTTCAATTATTTTAATGACAGCTAACAGTTGAGCAAATGTAATGATATTCCTACAAAATTATATTCATTATGAATAATTTATTTAATTTAGTAACTATTGTATAAGCAAATAAAAAATTTTGATAGTTAAATGATATCATTTAAAATTTTCAATTTAAATTTTTCAGAAATATTAAAAATTAATACCACATGAGGCATAATTTTGTTTTTCAAATTAGAATTTCACAATTTTGACTTCTCAATATAGACCCCTAGAGCGTATGAGTATTGATTATATAGGCAAACAAAATGTTGTTCATACTATATAGCGAAATAAACTATGTATTAAGAAAGGATAAATATGATTTGGCTTTTTCACTCCAATACAAAAACAAACAAAAAAAAAAAAAAAACAAAAAAAATACTCAATACAATAAAATAGAAAAGCATTGCTTTTGAAGCAACAAGAGATGACAATCCTATATTCCGACTTTAAACTGTAGGTACCGCCATTCATGTATAAGACTAACACAGGCACAACAATGGTGGTGTGAGAAGATGGGTTGTAATCCTGACTTAAGAATTGTAATGACTATCTATCTTCTTCAACCAACACTTTCTGCAAACAATTCGATTGTGTTTGGTACAGGTTCACTGCAATTTGACAGCTCTGACTACAGTCACACTCATAGCCTGTCCCAAATACAGATGGACTATCAGAAATAAATTGTCCTACACTGGAAATTTTTTATGTGCTTTTCATGTAACCTAGACGATTTGATGTGTGCAAGTATTGTTCGAAGAAGTCGCCGTGGTCTAGTAGGTATTGTGCTGGCTTATTAGACGTGAGGTCTCGGTTCAAACCCCAGGTCAGACATCTTCAACTAAACGAAATATGAAAAAATATTTCTTCAGCGACTTCCTCCCATCAGATTTCTGGTAAAAACTCTGAGAGTAAATAAAATTACCTTGAAAGGTTTCTCAAAAATCTGTCGTTCGAAGTCAACTTTAAACTGTACAAAATTATCGCATACAACATAAGTGATGTGAGAAACTTGGTCGTAATCCTGATTAAAGGATTGTAAAAACCAATTATTATTATTTAAGGATTATAATGACCAGTTACGTTAGTAATTAACTTATATTTCGTGCTTAATAAAATCGATAATTTTGATAATGTTGGCCTATATCATATGATTTGTTGCATGCTATACAAAATATTTTAAATTTATTAAAATAATTTAATCTATTTATGCCATAGAACGTACGGTTCTGTTACTGCTATTGCCATTACTATTGTTGAAATGTTAATGAAAATATTAATTATGCAAATGAAAGTAACGCGTTGAACACGCATACCTGTCTGTATATGCCATTTGCTTACATAAATTACCTTAAAATAATAACAATAACAATAATAGCAGAAATACCAAAAATAAATAAATAAATATGTACATGTACATATATATGAATGTATGTATGTACATAAGTGAAGGTATTGAATACGTACTCGTATATCATAAATCATCATTATTATCTTAAAAGACATGCACCATTAGAAATTCATAACGTATAGACGCGTTTCATTCATTTGTTTATTGATATGATTGACAAACGAGTAAATAGACCCATCATAATCTAATATATACATATGTATACACATATACACACACATACATTCATTACATTAATACACAGACATACATATACACATAGAGAAAGGGAAAAGAAAAAATTTAATCCACGTTAACGCTCATACCTTTACTCCTTTACATAACAAAGCATTCGTTTTTGATCTGTAATAACATACGTGGGATGACTGAGAAATTAGATAATTTAATATTTCTCTAAATATTTTCATGTATGTAAGAACTTGCCTTAGTGTAGTAGGTAGTATGTTGACTTATTAGACGTGAGGCCTCGATTCAAACCTCAGATCAGACATAAAAAGCAAAAAATGTTTCTTCTCTGAGAGTAAATAAAATTGACTTGAAAAAGTTTCTCAAAAGTCCGTCGTTTCGAAATAAGGGAGCTCATCGCAATATCTTATAAAAAAGCAGCACGTAAGCGCCCGTGCTTCTTTATGGCGCAGAAGCATGGACCTTATTAAGCACTGATGCAGCAGCCTTGAGAATGTTCGAGAGAAAAGTACTGCATAAGATCTTCGGTCCAATGCTAGTTGGCAATGATTACCGCATCAGATACAATATTGAGTTGCACGAGCTATTCAATGACATGGACGTTGTGCAGCGTAGTAACATCCACCGCCTGCGCTGGCTCGGCCGTGTCGTGGAGGAGGATGCTCCGGCGAGACGGGTATTTGATTCGGGGCCTTGTATCCGTTGAAAGGATCAATCGAAGAAGCTCTGTTATCGATTGGTGTCACCAACTGGCGTAGGCGCGCATGAAGCAGAGGCGCCTGGAAGGATGTGTTGCGGCAGGCCGAAATCCGCTAATCGGGTTGTTAATGGTCAATTAAGTAAGTATTCCAATTCCAATAAAGTTATCGTATTCTTTAAACTTGGCCACAATAGATATTTCAAAAAACCGAAGAGGAATCCTAAAAGTCCTAAAAGTCAGAATTAAGGCCTAGCTTCTCACACCACTTATGTTGTGTGCGTTAATTTTCTACATGAGTGGCGGGACCTACAGTTTAAAGTCGACTCCGAACGACAGATTCTTGAGAAATTTTTCATGGCAATTTCATTTACTCTCAGAGTACCAGAAATATGTAAGTTGTCGAAGAAATATTTTTCTTATTTCGTTTAGTTGGAGATGCCTGACCTGGGATATGAACTGAGGACTCACGTTTAAAAAGCCAACACACTACCTACTAGACTACGGCGACTATTTATTCATTTGGACGATGTGTTTAACTAAAATAGCGCCACCTGTTAAACTGTGCATGCTACGAGCGACTGACTGTAGCAGCAATTGTCAGAAGAATTTGAGCTTATGAATATCTCATATTAACTGGTATACGGCGTCATGAGAATTAACCCCATATTGTATTTTTCTTGAGGGTTTTGAGAGATGCCGGGCTTTGTCCAATAATCCATTACCAATTCCCGAGTTCAAATCTGAGTTTCAATGCGACACTTTTAAGACATTAAAAATAAATAAAAGTGTAATGGACTGTCATTAGCACAGTCGTGGCTGTCATTTAAAAAGATATACTTATGCATACCTAATCGGAACATGTATTCATTATAAGCCAATAAAAAAAAGAATTCCCAACTATCTTAAAGTAGAGCGTATTTTTATTTTCACATAAAAAATGCATTCTTTATTGTGACACCTTTTATAATATCGACTGAGGGTGTTCCGGTAGTCTAGTGGGTAGTGTGCTAGACTATTAGCGTGAGGGTCGTGGGTTCGATTCCCATCAGAAAACCTGGTCTGTGACACTACACCCAGCATATGGTTAAAGTTACTCAGCTCGTATATAATTTAAATATAATTTGTAATTGTATTGTAATTAATAAATAAATAATATCGACTGAACTCAGAACATTTTCACTGAGACACCCTTTGTTATAATAATGAATGGGTCCGGTATTACAAATTACGGCTCATATCTAATATACGATTACCATATGTAATGATAGGGTGTGCAATACTACATGAGGTTCAAAAAAAATTCCTTCAAGTCACGTTCAATGCGTATTAAATTTGTGTTGTTGTTGTTGTAAGCTGTTGTACATATTCTACATGCAAGGTATTAAAATGACCCTCCCATTTATCCTCACACACCTGAAGGCTGGCATAATTATATACACTCGCATGCCGACATACGATATTTGTCTACAATCCCGTAAAGTGAGAGTAAAATTCAATAAATTTTTTCATCACAAATATTATATTGATAAGCATCATTATAATATGATTGCCACGAAATCTTCTGTTATGTTATGTTATTAATTACTTCGAAAATGAGTCCCCCATAATAAGTAATAGAGGATGTGGAATAAATAATGAAAAGTTTTTTTTTCTAATTTAATGACAGGTCTCATCTTAATTCACTTACAGAAGCATATTCAATTTGTTGAATTTTTTTGTTCTTGGAAGACATGTACGTGGAGATGCATAATGATCTGTTAGGAAAGCTCATACATTATATCGAATCTAGCAATACTTATTCTATTCTTTGGGGTTTATTGGAATTTTATTTCCAAAACAAAGAGAATTGATCGGAAATTGAACGAAAGTCGCGTACAAAATTTGGTCGCAGAGAAGGACTAATATTGCCCGGTATACCCAAGTTTATTGCTAAAGTTCGTGAAACCGGTTTTATTGCTGATGCGCCAAGGTGTGAGCGTATTCGTACAGTACGTGCACCCGAAAATATAGAAGCTGTGCCGGAGAGTGTGCATGGAAATCCATAAACATCGACTTGTCATCGTTCTCAAGAATTCCACATTTCACGCACCAATTTACGTAGAATTTTGCGAAAAGATCTTAGTTTGATGCCTCACAAAATTTAATTGGTTCAAGAGCTGAAGCCACATGACCGTCCGCCTCGTTTTCGTTTCGCTAGATGGGTCAACGAGAAACTGCATGTTGATGTCGATTTTGCAAAAAAGCAAACATCTTTTCGGATGAAGCTTATTTTCATTTTGCTGGGTACGCTACTAAGCAAAATTTGTGCTCAGAAAACCCAGAAGTCTTTCAGAAGCCAATGCAGCCATTACGAGCGACTGTTTGTGCAGGGAAGGAATCTTTGGCCCATATTTCTTTGAAAATAATTTCTTTGATAACCGATTTTTTTGTACCCGCTCTTCATGGTATTGATGTGAACGATCTTTGATTTCAACAGGATGCCACAACTTGACACACATCTGATGCCACAATCGATTTATTGCGTCAAACGTTTGATGGTTGTTTAATGAGCCTAAAAGATGATATCAATTGGCCGCCAATAAGCTGTGATTTGCCACTGTCGGTCTATTTTCTGTGGGGCGCCGTTAAAGACAGACACAACTGAGCATTTGATGCCATTGCCGGGATACGACCACACACATTCGAAAAGGTGCATGAAAATTGGTCCGATCGAATGAGGTACTCTGGGGCCAGCCACGGCAGCCATATGAATGAAATAATATTCCAATTATAACCGGAATAATTATACTTCACAACAAAAGAATAAATTTTGCTAAATTTCAAACCGTTTTTGTTTTATTGCGTTTTTAAATTTAAACTTTTAAATGGCCCACCCTTTATGTACAGTATTATACGTGTGTTATAAATTCAAAATAATATTTAAAATTTCACAAAATTTAATAACAGTACATTTGTAACCACCAATTAATCAAATTTAAATGGCCGTCTTTAAACCATGGACCCTAAAAATACCCAGCGGTCCAAGTATTTTATTGAAATTCATGATTGAATTCCTAAATTTCCAATTAAACTCAAGTTATTGAATTATTAATGCTTGTGAAACATTAAAACGTTTTGCTTCTATGCAGCGCAATATGGTAAATTGAAAAACGTGATCCATTTATTTTCATTTATTTTGTTTTTGTTCTTATTTTTACTCAAACCCGTATTTAATAAATTACCAAATCAATTAAAAGCCAACAAAAATATTGTGATGCTGAGCTATTCGTACACAATTTATATAACGATGTTGGGTTAAAACCCAAGTATTTGTGAAATTTAAGGGTTTTAGATTTTTGTGGATTTTTGTGGATTTTTGTTATTGAAGGCTGTAATCAATCTTAATTTGAAAGCAACATGAACAAAATATTTTTGGTTGGGCAAAGTAAATGAAATATTTAATCATTAATCAAAAACATTATGTATTTAAGCGGCGAAGCAATGAAATTTGAAATAAATGAAATGAAATTAATTTTTATAACAATTAAAATTCTAGGTTTGTTAGGCATTCCATGATACAATAGGCCATATGGCCTCCAAGTGAATTTGCCTGTGAAGAACAAGTTAAACTAGGCACTCCGTATTCAGTTTCATTTTTTTCTTTGGTGTACTTTATGCAAATCCCATGTAGTTCGCTTAAGAAGCAACATTCACTTCTTGCCAACCTTAACGTCAGTTAAACATTGCTGACGTAGGTTGTTTCTAAAAAATGCCTCTTAGGTGCCATTACACTTCCTGCTCGCCAAATCACCTACAATAGTTATAATATAAAAATTTATTGTTTGATTTCTACCGAATAGTCCAAATAGATGTCCAGTTCTAGCCCCTGCCAGAGAAGTTCCACACTTTATGGATATATTGAAAGTGGCGCCATCAAATCCCCCTGTTCCCACGTAGCCTTTCTAAAAGTCAATTTGGTAACGCTGGCAGAATGGACTAGATTTGTTAAGTGATATAATCTTCAGATAGTCTAGATCGTGAAAAGAGATATCCACCCAGGTGCCTGAATCTAAACGCTCGTAAAGTAGAGAATCAGAAGCAGGGCTTACCGACACATCCATTTTCTCCGTACAGTAACCCTTACATTAACCGTAACACGTAAGCTCAAACACACAATGCTTAGTAGTTTTGACTAAACGACTTTTTCTTGTTCTTTTCAATGACTGAAAAGGCCTGAGGATTATTGACGTGGAATTTTAGTGCAATGAATCGAAAAATGTTCGCTCATCTGACATCTATATGAGTTCTATTGAGTTTGACAGCGCTACCAAAGCAGAATATATATCCCCCTGCATAAATATCGCACATAGTTTGAAGGACCATGTGATAACACATTTTCCAGCAATATCCTTTACTTGGATGAACGACTAATCTGGGCCAGTAAAAGAATGAAAACAAGAAGACACTTCCATGTCACAATGTTGAAGGTGCGAGCATTGATTGACCCAGTAGTGTCCACGTAATATTGTGTTCCAAACTTGATGAAACTCTACAAACTTAATTTTTTCACTTTTGTTTTGTGTTGGCAATGACATCTGTCATATAGTCGCCGTAGTCTAGTTGGTAGTGTGTCGGCTTATTAGATTTGAGGCCACGGTTCAAATCCCAGGTCAGACATCAAAACGAAAATATGAAAAAATATATCTTCGACTACTGCCTCTTAGCAGACTTTTTTTTGACAAAAACTCTGAGAGGAAATAAAATTGCCATGAGGAGTTTCTCAAAAATGTGTCGTTCGGAGTCGACTTTAAACTGTAGGTCCCGCAGCTCATGTATAAAATTAACGCACACAACATAAGTGGTGTGGGAAGCTAGATCGTAATCCTGACTGAAGAGTTGCAATGACCAATTATGTACATATGTATGTATGACATCTGTCAGTGACCAAACCATCTTGTGAAAGACGGCGAATTTTGTACGATTTACGCGACACATTCAGTTTTTTTTTTTTTGCAAACCATCAAAAAAGTTGAAAAATGTCGGATTGCAAACAATATTGAATGACGATGACACTTTGAGTCAGAAACAAATTGCAGGAATGTTACAACAAACAATGACTGACCTTTTAGAAGCTATGACAGATTGGAACTGAAAAACCATTTGCGAAATTTTGGTTCAAAGAAACGACATAAAATCAGTGTTGCATCGAATTACTACTGAATGACGGTGAAAAATTGATTAATTTTGACAATTATACACTTTATTCAGTTTCATCATTATCTAATCCGGAACTTCGGCTTCAAAACCAGATCGATAAGGCAGGATATGAGTCCAGAATGGAGCACAAGACACTGCAAGCTAATTTAACAATATGACAACCCACCTGCAGACAAAGCGAAACCGGTTCAGGATACAAAGAACTAGAATCTACTATCTGTCGTATTCCCCCAGACTTGGTTCCTTCCGACTACTATTTGCTTTTATCGATGCAACACGTATTGGCTGAACAACACCTCGATTCGTACGAGGAAGTCGTAAATCGGGTGACTAATTGGTTTGCTTCAAAGGACGAACAGTTTACTTGGCGTGGAATCCACAAATTGCCCGAAAGAAAGAAAAAAAGTGTAGCCAGCAATGGTCAATATTTGGAGGAAAATCTTTCTTAGTTTCCCATGGAAAATTTGTAAACAATTTTGATGAACTACTTTCGACTTGACATGTAGACTTCGTAGTAATCATTACGCATTGCAGCCCTTGTGAAGCTCGAGTTCGGAATATATTATTTTCAGGTTTTATTTAATCATTTCGATGAAAATCAGTATCTTTTAAAAGAAACGATCATTTTTGTAACATCTTCAGCGACTGAATTCATAAGAAACCTGGCAAGTGATTGAGTCGCTTAAACTGAAGTCAATGTGCCGCCGGAAGCCAAACGTATAAAAATTATATGAAATTGAATAAAAATTTAAAAACATTGACAAAACTAAAATGAAAGAAAAACCACAAAATAGGAGAACGGAAAAAAATTTAATAAAATGGTTAACAAAACAAGTGCCTGGGCAAGCAAAACATTTTCAGAATTTAAAATAGTTGAGTACTGTATGTCATGGATGTGAAGGTTAAAATAAAACTTAAAACTTAATTTTTTTATGTTTTTCTTTTTTTTTCAAATACAATAAAACCATTGACCTTAAATCTTTTAGTTTTTTTCCTTTATATTCAAACATAAAAAAAATTAATGTCATGATCAGCATCATCATTATCATCATCATTTCTTGCAATCTTGTGCAATAAACTCAACAGTTGGTAGCTGTATAGCTTTTAATAATAATGACGACAATGCCAGCCCTCAATTCATATAATTTTGTGTAACTTTTAAGGACTTTTTTCATTACATGTCTAATATTTTCATAATTACTGAAGTCATTTTGAATATTTTTAAAGATTTTCTTCTTTATTATGTGGTCTCCATTGGCTTTAGTTTGGCTTAATGCTTCTACCATAATTTAATTAAATATCTCTAAGCGTGCGATATCTCTTCTGTATTTCTTTAGTTTTTAGTTACAAAATAATAGATTTTACAAGAGTTCTCTTACAATATGCAACAGTTGTCATTAATAACACATTAATCTTCGCAAAAATGACAAGCGAATAAATTTTTCTTCTTCTCTAACTATTATTATCGCAAATGTATGGTAAATAAATTATAAAAACAAAACTTTATTAAATTTAATTGAATGTTCATAAAATGCAAATAAATTTTATAAAATTAAATTTCATTTAAATTAATTACTTTGAAAAAACAAATACTTCGATACAATGTCAAAATCGACTACTTTTTAAGGACCATCAGTAGACCTATTTATTTTCATAATCACACTTGACGAAATGTTAGAATCAAATCAAGGATATTGCATGCTGACCCGAACACCAGCGATATTATGCTACACGCTACAATTAAGCAGAAAAGGCAAAGTAAAATCGATGTATCAAAGCATGCGGGAAAAGTATGTTTAAAATCTTAATGTTACCTCGTAGATTGGCTTTTTTCAATGGCACATAACAAGAAATATTCAAAGACCGATTCTAAGTTAGCTGCAACTATTGAAGTCGCCGTAGTCTAGTAGGTAGTGCGTTGGCTTATTAGGCGTGAGACCACGGTTCAAACTCCAGATCAAACATCAAAACGAAATATGAGAAAAAAATATTTCTTCGGCGACTCCTTCTCAGCAGATTTCTAGCAAAAGCTCTGAGAGTAAATAAAATTGCCATGAAAAGTTTCTCAAATATCTGTCGTTCAGTTGTAGAAAGTAACGGATTATGCTCTAATCCTTCGAAATTTCGTGCTACGTTATGTGGAAGAAAAACATTTCACTTCGACAAGTATTCCAGCAGTATAATGACACTAAATACACAGCATTGTGTGCTAAGAACTGGCCCGCATTATCTTCGGTTTCATATCCGATAAGAGAACTTGTGGAACATAGTAAAAACAACAACCATCAGTTACGATAAGATTTGGGGATTAATTCAAGCTGTGTGGGATTATATACCGGATTGAGGGTTGCTAAACAATTTTCGCTGATTGATCCAGATCGTGCAACAAAGTTAGATGTGGAATCTTTTCAGAATCGTTCCGTTCACTACCAGATTATTGTTGTACTTTATCGGATAAAATAATAACTAAAATTGCCACCATACGAATTCGGTATAAGAGTATAAGAGTGACAGGTGTCTCTAAAGGAGGCGAGATATTCGACGGTTACTCTCATTTGGGACATCGAAGGTCACAACAACGGCGATGCATTTACTAAATCTGGCACCACGGAAAATTCAAATGAAGCAAATAGTCTCACAGAAACTTCATTCATTTGCAAAGATAAGATAGAAATACCTGACAGATCTAGCTCGACATGGATACGTGTAGAACAGAATTTGCAATGAACCTAATATGAACCTGATATGAATGAAGGATTTTTAAAACAGTTACAATGGGACACTAACCTCTGGGTGCTTACGTCACATGACTGGTAATACCTTATAATGACTTGTGCAGAATCTACAACGACGAAAAAGAGCAGGAGACCACAGAACATCTTCTCTGTCATTTTCTGGCGAACTTGGAAATCTGAGAAGCAGATTTTTTGAACAGCCAGAATTTAGTGATAAAACATGTATAGCCAAGTCATCGTTGTCTAGTAGGAAGTATGTGTTTATTAGACTTGAGGCCACGGCTAAACCCCCAGGTCAGATATCTCCAACAATGCCGAATTTAAATATTTCTTCGGAACTTGCTATCAGCAGATTTCTTACAAAAACTCTGAGAATAAATAAATAAATAAATTGCCATGAAAAGTTTCTCAAAAATATGTCGTTCGGAGTCTACTTTAAACTGTAGGGAGCCCCATTCATGGTAAAAAATAAAACACACAACATAACTGGTGTGAGAAGCTAGGTCGTAATCCTGACTACAGGGTCGTAATGACCATATCTGTATGTATGTACATGTGTAGCCAAATGCTATTTAAGGAACATTCACAACTTTTTAAGACTCTCGGGATGGTGGAGAGATATACATACCAGGAGTTATAATTATATGGCGGAATAGCTAACATCGTTGTTGTAGCGGGAACAGACAGGAGATAAGTAAGCTGTGCCCGGGGAGGCGACTGCCAGTTTAACTTAACCTATTAATTTTCGCATGATTGTATATTAATTCTATACAAAATAAATAACTTTCTGCCTAAAAGATATTGACAGATAAATTAATATTTTTCGATGAACAACTGTAGGTAACTTTACTTTTAGTTAAAAATTATGTCCCTAGTTGTGAAAATGCTGTGTTAAAGTGCCTCTGTATCGCATACAAATTTGAATTCTTATGCTTCTTATACATTTTTTTATTCAGAAAGCTAAAAATACATTATTTTGATGTATTCGAAAACATGAGTCTAAAATTTCTTTGCTTGAAATATATCTTTTTTTAATGAAAGCTGCGTTTCCTTTGCCTGTCTTTGGCAAAGAAAAAATCGTAATTCTTTAACGTTGCAGACAATTTTATAAAACTTTAACCACATGTGAGTATATTTCACTGCATTCTTTTGTATTATATTTCATACAGTTTCTTACATTTCCTTTCTTTTTTTTACATACTACAAGGAAAAATTATAGAATATCAAACAACTTTAATTGAATAGAAAAATGAAAGGAAAAAGTGAAGAAGAAAACTTGAAAAAAAAGTTACAGTAACTCGAAATATTATTTGATTTTCAAAAGTTTCACTCTTTTTTTTATTAATTTGATAGAGTTTGTTATACAACATAAAATATACATACATACGAGTATGTCTGCCACATAAATGTGTTCGTCTGTTTCCCATTGGAAATTCTTTAATTAAGTGGTTTTTCTGTACATGATTTAATCAAGTTTAACTTTCCAATTTAACTCCCACGGATGGATGATAGTTACACAAGTAAATGTAACATCACCAGCATATACTACATATACATATATGTAGCATCAGTAGTCACTTTAGTTAGACTTTTACAATCACTGCAAATGAATGAATGAAGTATGAGTCAGCCAAAGTATGGTAAAATATTTGTTGTATTCTATCCATGCATGCATGTGTTTGATTTAAATTATGGTTTTATGATTTAAAACGTAAGGGATTAGATTCTGTATATTTAATTAAATCTTTCGTTTTATACTCGTATTACATCCATTCATTTCTCATCACACTGCCACTGTGGTAGATGTTATACAGTGCGTAATAAAATTATTTTCCATATTTTCTTTAGTATTTAGAAAATGTGTCAGTTCTTAGTATTAGTTTGCTGTTGGAAATTTTACGAAGAAATTAATTTACTAAACTTTTGAGGGTCAGTGCCTTGGTATTCTAGTGGGTCGTGTACTAGACAATTAGCGTGAGGGTTGTGGGGACACTGGTCTGTTACAATACACCAAGCATAAGGTCGTAGTTACTCAGCTCGTAAATAATTAAATGAAATTTGTAATTGTATTGTAATTAAGAAATAAATAGACTTTTAAAGAATATCCATCGTTCCTGTAAGCATAGGATGTTTCAAAAAGGAAGTTCTTACTAAAGGGTGGTTGTGAGTCACCCTTATCGTCAAGTTTTTTACCAAATTTAATTTGACATTTCCTTGTTGCCCTGTTTGACAAATTCATCCATTGAGAGAAACACAACTGAGCAGCGCGCCAAGATTGTTATAGCCTTTTACGAAAATGGGCGTTCTAATTACAATGCTTTTTGTAAACTTTATAATTTTTTTGATCAGCGTAATGCAACAGATCTGGAGACAATCGGTGGAATTGTGGATCGGTGGACAAATTTCAGCAAAACGGATCTGTAGAAAATGTAAAAATACATGAACATGCTCGCCTAGCTTGTTCTGCGGAATAAGAACCGCCAACCTCTACTCGTCGTCATGTCTAAAAATTAAACATCACATGACGCTAATTTTGAAAAAAAAAAAATTTGGTTTGCAGTCGTCGTAGTCTAGTAGGTGTATGTTGGCTTATTAGACGTGAGGCCACAGTTCAAACTGGAGGTCAGACGTTTCCAACAAAACGAAATAAAAAATATATTTCTCAGCAGATTTGTGACCAAAACTCTGAGCGTAAAACAAAATTGCCATGAAAAGTTTATCAAAAATCTGTCGTTCGGAGTCGACTTTAAACAGTAGGTCCCGCCGCTCATGTATAAAATTAACACACACACAAAATAAATGGTTTGAGAAGCTAGATCATAATCTCGATTGAAGGGTTGTAATGACAAATTTTGCATGAATGAAATGAATTTACACGCTCACATGGTTCAATTGAATCAAGAGCTTATGTCTATTGACCATTTCAAAGATCGTCAGTACGCCGAATGGTAGGTTGACCAGTTAGAAATGATTGTTGACTTTAAAACAAAAATCATCTTCTGCGACGAGACACACTTTCAGCTCAGTGGAGTACCGCATTTGTGGAAATAAGACTCCATTATGGATTGTTGGAAAAGCAATGCATCAACAAAGAGTGACTGTATGCTGCAGTTTACGGGCTGGCGACTTAATCGAGGCATACTACTTCGAAAATGAAGACGGCCGAGCAGTTATCTTGAATGGCGTTAGTGATCGCGAAATGATATCGGAATTCTTGTGGGCAAAAATTGAGTATACGGACCTGGACGAAATGTGAATAGTGCTACATGCCACACAACTAACGAAGCAATGGCTCTTTTACACGGGAAATTCAATGGAGGTGTTATCTTACGTCGCGACGTAAAGATGTTAATAGGCTGCAACGATCATGTAATTTGACAGCGTTGGACTTAATTCTTTGGGAATATTTAAAAGAAAAAGTGTAAGTTAATTAGCCAAGAGATATTTAGGAGAGGAAGAATGATACCATTCGGCATATGACCGACATTGAACGTCAATTATGTTTCATAGTCATTAAAACAAATGGACCATTTGATAAAGGTATTCCGCCGAAGCTGTGGCAAGTATTTAGCCGATATTTTGTTCCACATATAAGTGCCATAATGTGATATTTCCTAAGTACTTTTAAGCCTGTTTTCTTAACAGAAATTAAAACTATTGTATTGGCAGCACTTCCAATGTTCCTTCTCGTGCCGTTGACGTCTACAGTATTGATATTTACTCTGCTTAAGTCTTTCTGTATTCAGAATTCTAGATAATACATATGAAATGTTTGTAGAATCGGTTCGTATGGTTTTTGAAGTTTGACACTGAAACTTACAATACATTACAGGGAGAAAAGATTTTAACATCTCTACCTCTTACTGTAAATACTTCCCTTAAAGAATTTCCACGCCTTCCTTTTTCCATTTCCATGATTTCAGAACATGGACATGTCAGACAATTCTTTTAAATCTTGACAAAATATTTTCTCTTATTATTTTCTAAAAGTACTCGTTTGCTCCTTTAAATATCTCTACTAAACGAAAACAAAGTATCCTAAACGATTTCGAAGACAATTTCATCCATAACTGTATATACATACGTTTGCTTATAATACTTATACTTCTATTTGATTTCATTCATTCATTAATCATAAACGTACAATAATTGTCTCAAACGGAAGATTATATATTTGAGTGTGTTTGAAATACTATGCGGAATGAAAATCAGACAGACATACTCGTACACACTCGTTCATAATCATATGAAACAATTGCTTAAGGCCACTTATGGGAATTAATAGCAGCATAAGTATTCGTAGAATTCGCTACTCAGTTGGTTGCTTTAGAACATAATGAAGACCTTTTCCTAAATAATTACCCGACAGAATACTGAATGATTAATAATCCTCGTAAAAATATTACAGCAGCTTTAATGGATTGAAGTCTGTCTGCTTGTAGGTTTACAAACACAAGATGCTACAGTTTTGAGAATTATTTTCTAACTGCTCTCGTTATTAATAATGAAAAATGAAGAAATACTTGCAAAACCTAAAATTCATGAAATGTGATGTGATGTGATATGATGCAAAGGTCTGATGAAATTCATTTTATTTTCTTTGTTATATTAAAGGAATGAAGTACAAGTTTGTTAAAGGATTACACATTTTAAAATAATTCATACAGCATTTAAGGCAGATCATTTATTTACTTGTTGCGTTAATTGTCATCCAACAAATAAAATGACAAATATTCCACGGCACTGCCGTGTATTTATTATTCCGACTACTTTGCCAGTGCTCAGCCTCTTACGTGGAATTAATGATTGTTCTGGGCATGATTATACCTTTAATACTCGGTGATTTGTCAATTGCTACAGTGGTAATATCTGTAACCCAAAAAACCAGACAATTCCTTTTGGCAATATTTTTCAGGCTTCCTCTCCATGCTAGTGTTCCTTCGCATGCTAGTATTGCATTTGCACATTCCATAATCAGTTTAAGATTCATTCACTTCTTTATAGCTTAATCTGGCTAATGACCACATTGACGCCGATATCCTTAGCGTATCTCAAAATTAATTCTTCTTTTATGTTCTCAAAGGCAACACATCATCATACCTTTGATTTCTGAATACTGGTACTGATAAGGAACGGAACACATAGTCATACATTTGGTTCCTCACCACTGGTACTGATATAGGATCATGTTCCATAATTATCTACAACTTGTTACTATTTTCTGGGTCTACAAAACGAACTCAAAAGAATTTTTTATGCACAGGATGACATTAACTCAACCATCGATTAGCTCTCAGGCTATTATCAGGCAATATTCCTAAAGGAGTGGATCGAATTAATCATTTTAATGGCTGCACGAATTTTCAACGTCCGACAGCAGTTGGTATATATTTTACTCTACTCTTATTTTTACATGCATACGTACACAGTTGGTCTTTACAGCCCTAAGATTAACACTGTGTTTATTGGCAAATGTTAATTTATTTAATGTAGATCGAGGTCTTCATACTGTTATGAATCCAATAAACTAATTGTATTATCCTCAGTCCATTCTGAAGACGTGAAAGCATGGCGATAGCAATTGTCTCCAAAGCTTTGGTATTCACAGCCATGAGCAGCAGAATTAAATCAAAAAACCTCTAGTGCCACTATAGAAAAAGTTCTCATTACCCACGTTCTGTAAGTAATCTATGTATAGTCACATATATAATTGGTCATTACAACACTTCAGTGTGAATTACGACCTAGTTTCTCCCGCCACTTACGTTGTGTTTGTTCATTGTATGCATTAGTGGCGGAACTTACAGTTTAAAGTCGATTCCGAACGACAGATTTTTGAGAAACTTTTCATGGCAAATTCATTTTCTGTCAGAGCTTTTGACCTAAATCTGCTGAGAGTAAGTCGCTCACAAAATATTTTTTCTGATTTCGTTTTTTGTTGGAGATGTTTGACCTGGGGTTTGAACCGAGGCCTCACGTCTAATAAGCCAGCATACTACCTGCTAGACTACGTCGACTTCAATTATTGTTATTATTATTATTTATATTTACATTTACATTTATATTATTTATACTTATGTTAAGTATTGGGTTTTAACCCCAAACATTCTTTAGGACAAGGGTTGATGCAGAAATAAATGGTATCTTAGGTTGAAATACAATTCAATTTCTATCCACGATTCAAGTACTTTATGCAGGCGAAAAATATGATCTTGAAAATATAGGGGCCTTGCTTATTACAAGTCTAGTAGGCAGTCTGTTAGACATAAAGCCTGGCTTCAAATCTTCGCCGACTTCCACTCAGCAGATTTCTGCTATAAACTCTGACAGTTAATAAAATTGCTATGAAAAGTTACTAAAAAAAATCTGTCATTCGAAGTCGGCTTTAAACTGTAGGTCCTGTCACTCATGTATAAAAATTAACACACACAACATAAGTGATGCGAGAAGCTAGGTCGTAATCCTGACTGATGGGTTGTAATGACTAATTATCTATGATATGTGTGATACCGCAAAATTTAATAAAATTAAAGAACCCTTAAAGTACGCATTTTATTTACGAACACGATTAACAAAAATGTCTCATTGTAATCAGGGTCATTGTCACTTACTAACTGCAATGCTTGCTTATGACATGTTGGACTTTTTATTGCAATTTTTTTTCGAATGTTTGACTACATGTCTATTAATGTATTGAATGCAATTGAAAAACTTTAATATTCTAGAAGTAGAAATTAAAAACAAGTCGATTAAGAAGACTTATTTTGTTGACCCACTTAGGGTTACAACTACTGCAAGTTGCATACAATGCATAAATAAAAATTGAAATCTTTTTAATAATCATCATTCGATTTGAACAGACCCTCAAGGGTAAAAATAAGGTAAAATAAGGTATAAGGAAATGATATCCTATTAAAAATTGGAAAATAAAAATAAAAATTAAATCAATTAAAAACATTGTATTTTAATTATTTTGAAAAAGGAAACATCATATTTGCCCAATATTTAAATTAATTTTATACATCTACTGTCGTAATTCGTTATAGAAGAAAAGTGCAGTGAAGTTATTTAGCCAAAGGCAATATAATGTTTATTAATTCTCTATTTTGTATAAAATTGTTTTGTTTTCTATTCAAAATTTTATTTTATTTTTTTTAAAGAATTTAAGAAATATTTACAATAAAAAAATGCAATTTGTTATCCTTAATAGATGAAGGATGTATCGTATTTTATTTTCATGGCAAACAATTATTGAGTTTGCAATATTTGTACAAGAATTTAATTTCCGGATGGAAAAGAATTTATTACAGTTAAATTTAATTGAATAAACAATTAAATAAACAATTTATATTCAAAATATATGAGATATACGAGTTATCTCATAACTTATCTAAGCCTCATATGGTAACAGTGTGAGACAAAATTGTGTAAATGGATTGGTTAAGATGTATTCATAAAATGTCTCTGAAAACAAAAAGAATTTAAAGAGTTTTAACTGTCATTCATCTATGTTGTCTAAGCAAATATGGCTTATTAATGTGCCCAAAAAAATGAAAATAAGCCGCACAGAAAATAGTCTAATAGTCCAAAGGAATATGGGCCTCCGCTTCGCAAGCCGCACCAAATAGTCATCCGTAATGGGTGCATTGGCATCTGTAAGATCATGTGTGAATTTTCTGAGTCCTAAACACGATAATTTTGCTTATTAACGTACCCAACAAGATGAAAATGAGTTTCATCTGAAAAGATTTTTTTTTTGCGCAAAATCGACATCAGTGTGCAGTTTCTCGTTGGCCCATCTAGCGAAGCGTAAACTAAGCGGATGGTCATGCGGCTTCAACTCTAGAACCACTTGAACTTTGTAGGGCATCAGACCGAAATCTTTGCTCAAAATTCAACGTAAACTGGTACGTGAAATGTTCAATTCTTGAGAAAGATGATGACGAGTTGATGTTCATGGGTTCTCAAGCACATTCTTCGATCTTTAAGGGTGCACGTACTGTACGAACACGCTCACATCTTGGCGCATCAACAATCAAAACAGTTTCATGAACTTTAGCAATAAACCGGGAACTGTTTGTTCTTCTCAGCGACCAAATTTTTTACTAATTTTTCTTGCAATTTTCAACGAATTATCTTTATTTTTGGAAATAAATTTCCATTAAGTCCCACAGTTGCTCAAGTGAAGATAATATAGCGAATTTTGTGACAGAGTAAAATGACATAAGTATTGCCAGATTTGAAATACCCGATGGTTTAAATTTAAACCGATAGATGGTCCACCCAATATATGTGACCTCTTGCCATTTTTTGAGTTTTTAATCGCTGTAGTATTTCTTGATGTCGTAGCGGATAAACATTTATATTCCGTGGTATTTTGAGCGGCCAAAAGAATGAAACTAATAGCAGTCAAAACAAACAATGCCGTTTTGCTAGGTGACTGGCATTTTTTTTATCAATTCAAGTTGCTCGTGTGTTGGACCCCTTACACACGTCATGTGTAAAGTTATATTTTCATTCCATCAAATAGAGAGCATATCCTCGCTTAATTTCAATATAGACTGCGAAGTAATTTCTGTAATTAATTCATTGAAATGATTGATTCAATTCATTTCATTTTGGATAATGCCTCAATGGAGTGTAATTTTGGAAAGTCACTAAATATTTGCATCTTTTTTTAACGTTGATTACGATGCCACTTACATTTTATATTGAAAAACATTCCCGGCATGATATATGTACATAGTTTCAAAATGAATATACAATAATACTGAGGTAATTGTAAATTCTCTCTTAACGATTGCATCGAAAAGTGTAAAAATGTAGTTCCACGAAAATCAAACATCAAACCATGCCTGTAACGACAATAAATGCATAAGCTTGAGAATACGTATGTATGTGAATACGTATGTATGTATGATTTTATTTGTTATTTGTTAAGCCATTACGCATACATCCTGCTGCGGGATTTTTCCCTAAAACTGTGCTGTGCTGTGCTGTGCGTTACTAACAAGGGGTTATTGAAACGTCAGAAAAAAAAACAATGAAATGCATTGAAATTGGCAAAATGATATAAAATGTCCTGAATACTAGGATATGTAAACACTCACATACATACTTTAAGTATCAGTGAGGGAATATAAAACAAATTCCATGAAACTTCCAAATTTTCATATATGTACGTATGGGCACAAACACAAATACAGAGGCATTGTTGCAGTTCACAAAATTATTTTTCAACGAAAACGAAAAAACCCATGGTAATGTTATTTTTAAAGATACAACATTCGATACAACATTTCTGAGTAAGTAAAAGGGTAAACCATACGCCTGTGTTTGTGCCTTCTCTAGTATCGCAACGAATTTTTAAACTCAATAAGTAGAGAAATTCGTTTCATTTTATTGCATACAGTAGATTTTACTGCAGGTCATATTGCCCATTTTCAAATACGTTTCTAATAAATGAAATTTAATTGAAGAAACAAAAAAAAAAATTACAAAAACAATATGAAAACAATATGAAAACAATTTTTATATAAAAATTAAACTTTATTAAAAAAAAAATATAGTATTTCATAAGAATGCCAAGATTTATTACAACAATTTCAAATGCTAACAAAATTTTAATAAAAATGTTAAATTCTTTTTACATGATTTATTATACGTACGTTTTATTAGATTTTTAGGAATTTTAAAAAATATTACTTCAGGAAGTTGCTGAAAAAAAAAATTCAATAGGACTAAAATAATGTCGACAAAATTTAGGGCAGAATAAATAAGATCAACAGCACTTGATCAGTTGAGAATCAACCATCAATAATTTGAAGACTTAAACTTGAACTTAAACTTCTCTTCGTTTTTACCCTAAGACTGCTGAGACATAATCGCTTAAAATTTTTTTTTATATTTTGTTTAGTTCGAAATGCCTAAGCTAGGTTTGTAGCGAAGGGTTCTTGTCAAATTAAACAGCAGACTCCCTACTAGACTAAGGATTAGTTGGTTAGCTATCTCAAATACACTTTAGTTGGCTAAACCAAACTCGACAGAAACTAAAAAAGACATTTGATTTAAAATGGAAACGAAAGAAAAAAAATTATAACGATGTATCAGTATTTTTAGAAGTCGCCGTAGTCTAGTAGGTAGTGTGTTGGCTTATTAGACGTAAAGCCAGGGTTCGAGCCCCAGGCCAGACATCAAAAACAAAATACAAAAAGTATTTTGCGGCGACTTCCTCTCAGCAGATTTCTGGCAAAAACTCTGAGAGTAAATAAAAATTGCCATGAAAAGTTTCTCAATAAATAAAAATCTGTCGTTCGGAGTCGACTTTAAACTGTAGGTCCCACCACTCATGTATAAAATTAACACACACAACATAAGTGGTGTGAGAAACTAGGCTGTGTACAATGGGTCAATTCGACCTCCGGTTACTGTACTTGTCATAAATGACAAGTAACCTAACATAACCTAACATCAGTATTAGACGTGAGGCCATGGCGTGATGGAAAGTTACGTATTGAGAGCATGTGCTAAGAAGATGGAAACAATGGGACACATCTTATGTCCTTGCTTAGTATTTTCCAGCTCGAAATATCAATATATCTTGTGAATGATAATACACAACTCGACGTAGACTTATTAGACGCGAGGCCACAGTTTAAATCCCATGTCAAATATCTCGAACAAAACGAAATATGAAAAAATGTTTCTGTGGCGACTTTAAATGACGACTTTAAATGACGTAAATTTCTGGCAAAAACTCTGAGGGTAAATAAATTTGGCATGAAAAGTTTCTTAAAAACAATTTATCGTTCGGTGTCGACTTTAAACTGGAGGTCCCACCATTCTTGTATGAAATTAACGCACACAACATAAGTGGTGTGAGAAACTAGGTTGTAATCCTGAATAAAGGGTTAGAATTTACGAATTATGTATATAAGAGCAGGCTATATAAGAGCAGAAGAAGCAAACATTTCCGAATTAAATTCATACTCTTATGCTGTAGATAATGGGTTAGCAATTTAGTGGTTTCAAAACTATCTTAAGCTGTCAGATATCTTTCATCAGAAATACCATTTACGAACAAAGACGATTGGGTGTTAAAGCAATCGGTTTACAATGATTAATTTTTGAAGAAAATTTTCTTTAGTGGCAAACATCCTTTCTTACTTGGTGGTATCCTTTACAAGCAAAGTTGTCGCTGACGTGGAATGGTGTACATAGAATGGTGAAAAAGAATTTAGTGACTGAAGCAGTCATTGAGTCGTATAAATGGCCCAGTAATTCTGTTCGTTAAGAGCCCAATGAGAATATGGTGACAGACATTTTTGAGTTTGTAATTAAAGATAATGAATTGGGTGTTATGGCTCGGATTCAGCAACATAGTGCCACGAGCCACAGAAAATACAACCAATTATGTATTTATTGCATTAGATTACACGCATACATACATTCATAATTGGTCATTACAAACCTTCAGTCCGGGACTTTCGACCTAGTTTCTCACACCACTTATGTTGTGTGTGGTGGTTTATACGAGAGTGGGGGAACGTACAGCTTAAAATCGACACTGAACGACAGATTTGTCATGGTAATTGCATTTTACTCTCAGAGTTTTTGGCAGTAACCTGCTGAGAGGAAGTCGCCTGAGAAATATTTTTTCATATTTCGTTTTGTTAAGATTGTCTGACCTAAGACTTGCACCGTGACGTCACGTCTAATAAGCCAGCACACTACCTACTAGACTGCAGCGACTATATTGTCCTTCTAAATTATGCGGCCTAAAACCATGAAACTTTTCCACGTCAAATACCGCATCTACACGAATACAGCCCTAACGTTGGAGCAGTAGAAAACCGACATTCGTCAAATTATCTCCGAGAGACCCTGTATAGTGATTTTAGTCATGATATTGTCAAAATCATAAAGCTGCTATTAACTTAAATTTTAATTAATTTTTTATTTAGTTTTTGTTGATACTTTGTTGTCATAATTCCTTAAAAAAAAAGAACAAAAAATTGTTTAAACGTTCCACTTTTGATTTTTCTTGGCTGCATAGCGAAGCTATCGTTTCGAAAATATCACTGCAATAGTGTTGCTTGCTATTTATCGTTTCAGAATGTTAGAATGAAAGAGAAATATTTTGTAATTGTTTCCTCTGCATTTTTAATATTTTCAAAGTGATTTCTTTTCCAATTTCTTTTTTCTTTTTATTTTATAGCACCAGCTTTCTTTTATGGATTCTACGGCATCAAAAATAAGAAGGAAAAAAACAACATTTTGTTGGAATTTTTCCATTATGCTTTACTCTTGGCAATGTTATCTACTGCACCTTTAGTTAAGAATTGTTTTTGTTTTTTTTTTTGTTATTATTTTCCGTTCATTTTTATTGTTTTTTTTTTCAACTGTACAGTAGTGTGCAAAAGATCATGGAACATAATGATAGACTTGTGGATTATATTTGTTGAATAATAAAAGAGTACATACATACAAGAGTACATACTGGAAATTATTAACAATGCTGTAGGCTCTTCCAAAAGAGTCTGTCGAACTGTAACTGTATTTAGCGGCCATCTTGTTGAAGCTATCAAATAGTATTTGTTGTCATTTACTGAGGATGTTTTGCCAAATCACCATAACTGATCACAGACAACGACATGTGTTAGCTGAATGGGCTTCTACACTACTTTTCATTGAAAAATCTTCACACCTATTTTTGGATGCGTGGGCACGTGAAGAAGATCCAAGAGCTTCCAATGAATCTCGAAATAATAATTGTTTGATGTGGGTTTTACGATGGTGGGGTCAGTGGTCCATATTTTTTTGAGAACAACTGTTAGCCATCATTGGCTATGGCGAGCATAAGAGATCGCAAATTCTCAACTTCGTTTGGCTTGAGTTGAATGATCCGGACACAAGCGATAAGTGGTTTTAACAGCACAGCTGTATGTGCCACAGAGCTCGTGCCTTCCTGAATATTCTGCATAGGAGGCTGCTTTATTCTGTATGCACTTATCAGTACCGCTTTAATTTTCTATTGAAATTAATTTAAACCCAGTATTATCGAAAGATTTCCTTATGTTGGCCGCATAATTGTTACGCTCTGCTTCCAGAATTTAAATATCGTATGCTTTGCCTATATAATGGGTGTGCTATCTATCGGTTTAAATTTGAACCATTTTAAATCTGGCAATACTTTTCTGTCATTTTCTTCTGTCACAAAATTCAATATCTCCACTGAACGTAATGAATCGATTTACGTTTGAGTAACGTTGGGATTTATTGTAAATTTATTTCTAAAACAATGACAAAATTTACAAAATTTAGTTTACAGGGAATGAGATACTGTGAGGCTAGCAGCGGCAGACATATTAAGGAGATAGTATTTCATTCCAAACCGGAGCAATTATACTTCACAACGAAAGAATAAATTAGGAAAAATTTCAAACCGTTTTTGTTTTATTGCATTTTTAAATTTAAACTTTTAAACGGTCCACCCTTTATACCCACGAATAACGCACATTGTATTACACAACGTTGATCTAAGTAAGAGCCTTTGCGCCGGAGTCTACAGCCCTATATTCTCTTACAACCGATTTTGTGTTTTATACTGTAGCATATGGTTGTTGTAGCATACGTTGCTGACCGCTGCAAATTTTGTGCGTAATCATTGTTACTATTTTGTTAGCGTCAACCTACAGACTTGCATTCAACAATTAAATAAAAATTTGATATCAAGCTGACTTTTAACCCAACAGCTGTTAACTGTTTTGCACACAATTAAATGAATCAGTAGTGAAAACAGAAATAGTAGGAAATGAAAGATATGTGTCGAAATGTACCATACCATGTGCTGCTGCGTTGCATTTATTTTGCTCCCAACTGTGTAGATACATATGGGGTGTATATTTTCAGTTGCTGTGTTTAAATCTTTGTTTTCCCATTGCGGTCCATTGATTTCAATTTAACCATATTGTTGCCATTTTTATTCCAGTTGGTGGCACATTACGTGCACTTTGAATGTAACAGAGTCAAGACATTTTGTGTCTTACAAAAATAAAATTCAATTTATTTAATTGTATGTAGTTGGACGCTGTATTGTAAACACATAAGTTTCGATTAAATGATTTCATTTATTTTCGAAAAATGATATCAGCAGGTTACAACAATAATGCCATATTAGACACGAGAGAGATGGAAGTGAGTCTAGTTTTCCTTTTGTGGTTTGTATTATATTTTGTTTTTAATAAACTTTATTACAATGTGACATTATTTAGTAAGAGATAATGAATGAAAATATACTGAAATAGACTGAGAAATAAATAATTAAGTAATTACAGGCCCTTTCCAATAAAATTGGGCTAATTTAACAAGAAGTTCTTCGTAAGAAATTACGTCTTTCAATTGAAAATAAAATGAAATTGTTATTTATGATGAAAACATTTTCTTTTTTTTAGGTGAATATGAAGGACATAGTTCTTACAGGTCATAGAGCTCATAAAACGTTTTATACAATACATACTTCAAATGATCTATGGACGTACTGCTCATTATGACCGACAGAATAAGTTTTGTTTAATCTGATACTTCTTAGCCATGACATCTATCTTCGATCGATGCAACGCATACATTTGATTTTGCCTTGCATTTGTGAAACATAATCATAAAGGTCGCATATAGCACCTGACCTTACGGAGGCCAGGTATCATGTCTATATGTGGTTACGTTAAAGTTTCGTCTACGTCATAAACATACACCTGGCCACTTCAATGCAACATAGTATACCATAATATCTTCATAAGCGGATGCTGTAGGATCAGAAATTGTTCCAATTAATGTAGGAGTCAGAAAGCTTTCAGAGATATAGCAATTTGGTAAGAGAAAAAAATAATATCCGTGTGAAAAGACTTTAGAAAATAGCGAAGAAGGCGGAACCTACAACTTGGAGTCGCCTCCGAACGGCTGATTTTTTAGAAACTTTTTCATGACAATTTTTTTATTTGTTCTCAGAACTTTTGCCAGCAATCTGTGGAGGCATAGTCGCCGAGGAAATATTCAAATTTCGTTTTGTTGGATACGTTTGACTTTTGGTTAGAACCGTGTCCTCTCACCTATCTACTAGACTAATTCCATATGGCAATTCCGGTACTGATGACGTAGCTGGTTTAAATAAGAAACAGTATCAGTACCGAGAAACATTATCGACTGAGGTTTATCACGTATTTTGCAGCTTATCAGAAAGATACTGAAAAAACAACAGAAATTTTTGCAATTGCGTTCGTTCGTCTATTTTAGTTCTACATTGAAATGACTGCCGAAAGATTCATAGATCATGCCATATGAATATATGTATGTCTGATAGTTGGGCAAAAATTTACTACCAAGGATTACAACCTAGCTTCTGATACCACCTATGCTGTGGCTGTTAATTTTATCCAGAAGCGACGGAACCTATAGTTTAAAGTCGATTCTGAACAACAGATTTGTGAGAAACTCTTCATTACAATTTTATTCGCTCTCAGATATATTGACAGAAGACTATCGAATGGAAGTTCTCGAAAGAACAGAACTAATAACACAACATACAACATCTATTAGGTTACGGGGACTACACTTTATACACATGGTTTTAGTTCAGGTTTAAGGTCATTACAGGCCTTCAGTTAGGATTACGACCAAGCTTTTCATACCACCTGTTGTGTGTGTTAAGTTTAAAATGGACTCCGAAAGAAAAAATTTTAGAAACTTTTCATGGCAATTTTATGAGATCGGGTCGCCAAAGAAATCTGTTTTCATATTTCGTTTTGTTGGAAATGACTGACCAGGTTCTGAACCGTGGCCTCGCGTCTAATAAGCTAACACACTACCTAATAAACTACGGCGACTTCGATATACATTTTACCTGCGTATATTTTTTTATTCAATAAATTCCTTAAGTTATGAAATTATAATAAAAAATTGTGTGATTGTGATACTTAAGTTCTGTTTCAAACATTCATCAGTTGTTATAATGGTTTCCAAAATCCGATTCCAATTATCCCAATTTATTTAATTCGCGCAACCAACAAGGTTTTGTACAAAAACATGTTCATAATTCCTATGAAATGTTATCAAAATAAGCTTAAATATTTATTTATAGACCAAGTAATTTGTATTAAAAAGAGAAACACATTTTCGGGATTATTTTTGAAATTCTTTTCAAATGCCGGTGTTTATTTATAAATTTTTTCTTTCTTCTTAAAACAACAAATGTAAAATTCCTTGAAAAACACGATAAAAACATTTCAACAGATTTACATTTTACATGAAAATGTTTGCACAAACAAAATAAATTTAAATTTTGTTAAAAAATATTTTTGTTTTCTTTTTTTATTTTACTATGGCTCATGACGAATATTTTTGACAACAGCAAGTAAAATTTGTTTCTTTAATTATTATGGCAGAAAGTATGGTGAGTAGCAAAGTCATGGTAAAGGACTTAATTTTTATTTTTAAACACAATGTTTTTGCAGCAAAAGTGGTGGAGAAAGAAAAAACTGCTGTTACCATTTACTTTTTTAAAGCAAAAATACCGATTGGAAATCTATCACTCGTTAAAATCCCCAGAACATCTACTTTTAATCAATTGAGTTGCAAAATTTGTACGATTAATCCGGTCAATGCAATTGCCCACATAAAAGAGGCAGCTCTCGGAAAAGGGAAGATATTACGCAAGCCTTCAACAAGTCATGATACACATGTTTGCATAGCAAACTACAGAGGCAATATGCCTTAGAGTACATTGATGCCATTTTGATATTGCTCATGTTAAATATTGCTCAGTAGACAATTTATGACCGTTTAAAAGCAATGGGAAAGATTCAAAAATCTGAAAAATGCGTGCCACATGTATTGAATGATAGGCAGATGCGAAATCAAAAAAACAACTTCAAAGACACGATAAAAAGTCAGTGTTACATTGAATTTTTACCGACAATTAAAATTTGATTTATTTTCAGAATCCTAAAGGTAATAAATCAACTGCAAAACCATATCGATTCGGTAGTAAGATAATGCTGTGTGTGTGGTGACACCAGAAAGGTGTTCCTAAAACATAATGAAACCGTTAACACAGTTCGCTGCTGATAACAAATGATCAATTTGAAGCATGCATTAATCGAAAAATGACTAGAATGGGCTACAAGACACATCAAGTTAATATTGCAAAATGACAATTCACCTGCACACAAAGGAAACCCAGTACAGGATACAATCAGAGCATTAGGCTGGGAACTATTGCCCAGAGTCAGAGGCGTATTCACCACAATTGGCTCCTTCCTACTGATATTTGTTTCAAATATTAAATAAAATTTCAAAAAATGTATTCAGAAGAAAACACCTGGGTGCTGTCATTCTTCAGAGACATATTAGGACAACAGTATTTTAAGAGTCATACACACATACATAATTAGTCATTACAACCCTTTAGTCAGGATTACGACCTAGTTTCTCACACCACTTATGTTGTTTGGGTTAATTTTTATACATGAATGGTAGGACCTACAGTTTAAAGTCGACATCGAATGACAATTTTTTTTTTTTAATTTTTCATAACAATTTTATTTACTTTCAAAGTTTTTGCAAAAAATATGCTGAGACGAAGAAATATGTTTTCATATTTTGTTTTGTTGGAGATGTCTGACCTGGGGTTTCAACCGAGCGCTCACGTTTAATACGCCAACACACTCAGGTTCACTCAGCAGGAAGACAATGCTGTGTGTGGTGGCAACAGAAATGTACGGGATAGCACGAGCTTCTAAAACCTGATGCCGATAAGAAGTTTTTCATTTGAACCATGCATTGGTCGAAAAACGATCATAAGACACGGAAAGGTAATTTTCTAATATAACAATGCACTTGCACACAGAGCTACAACTTCGATTAATAATACTCGATTAATATTCAAACATCAAGTCAGATGAAAAACCTATTTCTTCCTGTCAGGAGTCTTCTGGCAAACACTCTGAGAGTAAAAGAATTTGCCATGAAAAGTTTTTAAAAACTCTGTAGTTCGGAGTCATCTTGAAATTGTAGGTCTCGCCACTCTTAGATAAAATTAACACACACAACATGAGTGATGTCCGTAGTTAGGTTGTAATCCTGACCACAGACTTGTAATGAACAATTTGTAGCTCACTCAGGAAAGCAATTCTTAAGGGCATAATTTGGCTTTAATGCGCCTTAATGGTCTCAATAAAAAAAAGTATGTTTTAATTTGATTTTCACGCTGTTACTTTTAGTTGCTTAATTTATTTAATACCCCCCAATTAATTGCCTTGGAAATATTTTAAACCCTGAAATTTTCTACATGGCTTGCCTTTGGTCTTAGCCATATTTTCTGTACTTTATTTTCAAATAAATTAAAGCTTTTGTTATAGTGAAGTCTACTGTATTCAAGAGTTGATGATGTTGATTGTCAGTAAATTTTTGTACAAATTTTTTTCACATCTTTTTTTGTTTTTGTTTTCGTGTTTTTTTTGTTTATTCCGTTATATTTATTTTTGCTGATGTCACTTAAATGTAAATTGTTTCAAATTAGTTATGCTTGTTGTAGTTGTTTTTTTACATTTTTTTTTTTTGCTTTTGTTTGTTAAACAAATACTTCATGTTGTATGTAAATTTTTGTTTGCTCAACACGCAAGCAACAAGGCAACATATTTTTTACCCACTCCTTAAAGGAATAACGCCCTCACTAGTCTACGTTTCCACAGACACAATAAATAGTGATTTGCCAGCCAACAAATACATAAAAAACGGTCGTTTTGAATGAAAGCAAAAATCAAAAATTCAAGTAACAAGTGTTCCCTCGTTTGTTTCATGTTGTTGTCATGCTTGAAAGTAAAAGTTTTTCCCCAAAATTTCTGATTCTGCTGAATGTAATTTTATGGGGAATTTTTTTCTTCTTTTTTCTGTTTTGTTTGCATTTATTTTAGAATTTATGTTTTAATCCCTTTTCTAAATGAAAATTTAATTAAATTTTACAAGCATGAAATCAAAGCCTTTAATATGAGGTGTCGTGAAATTATTAGTAAAGTTTTGATATAAAAAAGCACTCGAGTTCACATCAATGGATCAAATTGCAAACTTATTAAAAGTGGAAAATAAACCATATTTAACTGAATCTTTTAAGTGTAAATGATTTTTGGCACGAGTTAAAATTAAAAAAAAAAAAACAATTTAAAACAATTTTTTTTT
Source organism: Sarcophaga carnaria (assembly GCA_958299815.1). Taxonomy (NCBI): domain Eukaryota; kingdom Metazoa; phylum Arthropoda; class Insecta; order Diptera; family Sarcophagidae; genus Sarcophaga; species Sarcophaga carnaria. Next base: position 30,755,487 of record OY283150.1, read on the forward strand.
CGATTTCATTAAAGAAATAATTTAAATGTTTATTTTTATATGCAATAAATACAACAAACGCAATGCAGCAAATACACCAATTTTTCAATAAAAATATGCTTATTATTTGTCTTTAAAATAATCATTTCCATACACACCCCAATGTATTCCATTTTTGAGTGATTGCTGCGTGTACTGCGTTGCGTTTATTGTGTTTACTTTCTTGACTTCATTTTGTTTTTTTTTAATTATTTTATCAAGTTATCAATTTTATTGTTTCAAAACTGTCATTCTGTTAAGGCTATCAGCTGTAAAACATCTTCCATCTGAAGTGATATTTATTTAGTGAAAGGAGTGCCTTAAAAAACAAAAAAATGCGTTTAAAATTTACTACCAAAGTAGCGGCTTAAATATGGCCATTTTTTGAGCATTACGTACTTATTATGGTTGAGCTACTGTGCAAGGAATTGAAAAGGTTATGAAAAGTTTGGATGCCCTACAGATGTGGTCAGATTTGGATATTCTCTCAATATGCCGGCTGCCAACAACGTTACTTGTTTTCGAGGATGTGTAGCACTGCATTATATCGGGTCCGCCATCTAACGTTTTTTTTCAACTAGTGCTTATTTCGTGGATGGTAACACTTAGCTCATGTCTGATTTGACAGATAATTAGTTTTATCCTTCCGCTGAACGAATATGGACTATACAATGCGTTTTCGCTTCGCTAAGTGGGCCTGCGATCGACTTACAGAAGATGCCGATTTTGGCAAAAATTCATTCATCTTTTCAGATGAAGCTCATTTTGATCTTGGCGGGTATGTAGACAAGCAAAATTGTCGCATTTGGGGCACAGAAAACCCGCACGCATACATTGAAAAGCCGACGCACCCTAAACGAGTCACTGTTTGGTGCGGATTTTGGTCCAGAGGCATAATTGGGCAATTTTTCTTCGAAAATGAGCCGAAAATGAGTGGCCGTTACAGTCAATGGCGATCGTTATCGGGCCATGTTGAACGAATTTTTGTTCACAAAAATTAAAGAGGAGGATATTGGCAACATTTCAACAGGACGGCGCTACGTGCCTCACAGCCGAAACTACACTCGATGTTTTGCGCCCTGTTTTTGAAGATCGCATTATCAGCCGCAGAGCTGATGTCGCTTGGCCACCTCGGAGCTGCGATTTGACACCATTGGACTATTATTTGTGGGGTGCCGTCAAAGATAAGTGTTATGCCGAAAGGTCAGAGACAATTGACGCTTTAAAGGACAATATTCTTGAAGCCATTGGTGAAATACAGTTGCACACAATCTATAATGTGCTTAAAAATTGGACTGCATGGCCAGCCGAGGCAGCCATTTGAATGAAATTATTTTCCATTATTAACCGGAAGGATTGTACTTTCAAATAAAAAAAGAAATTTGAGAAAATATTCAGTAGTTTTTTTAAAGCATTTAAAAAAAAAACTTATTTGGCGGACCCTTTAGTAGCCGTAGTCTAGTAAATAGTGTATTGGCTTATTAGACGTAAGGCCACTTTTCAAACCCAAATATAAAAAAATATTTCTCAGGACACTTCCTCTCAGCAGATTTCTGGCAAAAACTCTGAACCTAAATAAAAATTAGCATGACAAGTTTCTCCTAAATCTGTCGTTCTGATTCGACCTTAAACAGTAGGTCCTGCCACTAATGAAAAGTTAACGCACACAACATAAAGCGTGTGAGAAACTAGGTCGTAATCCCAAATGAAGGGTTGTAATGATTAATTATTTATGTATGTAGCACAGCATTCTCAGCAATCTTATGGCTCATTTTGGCTGACCATAGATATGCTGAATATATAATCGCCGTAATCTAGCAGGTAGTGTGTTGGCTTATTAGACGTGAGGCCACGGTCAAACTCCAGGTCAGACATCTTGAACAAAAAAAGAAATAAGAAAAATATTTGTCCGGTGGCTGTCTCTCAGCAGATTTCTGGCAAAAACTCTGAAAGTAAATAAAATTCCCATGAAAAGTTTCTTAAAAATCTGTCCTTCAGAGTCGACTTTAAGCAGTTGGTCCCTCCATTCATGTATAAAATTGACACCCACAACACAAGTGGTGTGAAAAACTAGGAAGTTATCTTGACTATAGGGTTGTAATGAGCAATTGTGTATGTATGTATCCTGAAAGTGTAAAAATATAAAAAATCTCCATAAAATTTTTAATGAAATAAACTTGGCATTCAACGAGTGGTAAAATCAGTATAAAAAAGCAAAAAAAGCTTTTCATACTTGTGCTCACTTCGTGCTTCAAAATGTTTGCCAAGTGTAGGCATCCCCTAATGGAACCTTATGTTATATGGCCGCAACGACCCAATCTATCAATAGTTTTATAAGAATATCTCTTCATATATCCACACACGCGCTAAGCAGTAAGTATTTATAGTTTACAAAGAACTTACAAGAGTTTATGAGTGCGTAGGTATTTATCTTACAGCATCATGTGTCATGTAGTGCGTGTCGCAAGCATATTTAAGTGTATGAAGTGATTTATTTTTTCCCCCTACTCACCCCTTAAAACCATAAAGCAATTTAGAAACAGTTCCCACTTACAGAAACAAGCAGGCAATAAAAGTGAAATTGAAACGTAATTTCATTTTAGTGTGGGTCGTACTTTAACTTGACTCACAGAAGGCATACATAAGTATTTCTGTTGTAACATAATCCAACCATATGCTGGCAAGACATCTAGTCTAGGTAGAGAGGGTCATTTGTAAAGTACCTTACGGCACAATGTTGAGATTGATTGAAATGTAGAATTTCTTTATGAATGCTGGAGGATCTGATGCTATTTTGGTTTAATAATAACCAAACGCTGTTAAAGCCTTACATTAGATATTTAATGCTGGTTTGAGAAAACTCAAATTTTATATAAACGATTGGAGGAATTATTGCTCATTGATTTCAAAATGCTGCAAATTATGGATGTAAAATTATAGGGCATAACAAATCTTTAGGCACACAAACGCACAATTTATTATTATGTTACCAATTCTATTCAAAGGCCATAAAAATTAGATTTTTACTACCGTATGTGTATGTGTGATACAATTTATGAAGTTGGGTTATTATTTTTTTGTTTGAGAGTGAAAGGGTAAGCGAAAAAGTTACTTTCGTAAAATATATTCAGTATATTTGGATTATTTTATTTAAACTTTCAAATTCCATTACATTTTGACAGCATTTCCTGGGTTAATAAATCATATAGTAGGGGTCAGCAAGTGGCGAGCAACTAAATGCTTATTTTTTACAAAAAATAGTCGCGGTTACTCAAGCGGTACTGGATTAAAATATAAGCGAACTACATTTCATTTAGTTCATGGCCAATGTAGTTCACCATTTTATTTAACATTTTCCAAAGATGCAATAGAGAACGTGATAGTCGCGTAATTCAAAATTGTTTTGATTCTACCTCAGCTTTTCAGCTGAAACAGAAAACCCCTTTCCAAAAAAGGCCAACCAGTTTAAAGTCGACTCCAAACGACAGATTTTTGAGAAACTTTTCATGACAATTTTCTTTACACAGAGAGTTTTTGACAGGAGTTTGCTAAGAATAAGTACAGGAAGAAATATTTTTTCACATTTTGTTTCGTTCAGAAAGTAAATCCGACCTGGGATTTGAACCGTGGCCTCTAGTGAAAATAGAGGTGATGAAAATAGTAAGAAGGTCAAATGGAGTGAAGTATTTCTAGCATCGTCTGCTTCTTTCGACAGCGAACCTCCATTTAATTTTTATTCCCAGATCACTAAGTCGCCCTAGTTTAATGGGTAGTGTTTTGGATTATTACACGTGAGGCCTCAAACATCAAAACGAAATATAAAAAATATTTCTTTTGCGATTTCCTCTCAGCAGATTTCTGACAAAAACTCTGAGACTAAATAAAATAGTTTCTCAAAAATCTGTAGTTCGAATTCGGCTTCAAACTGTAGGTACCGCCATTCACGTATACACTTTACACACACCATATAAGTAGTGTGAGAAGCTAGGTCGTAATCCTGATTGAAGGTTTGCATGACCAATTATGTATTAGAATATCAAGAGATTCTCACTTCCCAGCATTCATACCAACCAGTACTACAGATGACTTAATATTATTATCACGTTTATAAGTTATTAAGCAACATTGAATAACTCACTGTATAGCAACACTTTTACCAAAAATATACCATAGTTCTCTATGGTATACCCTATCACAGAAGTGGTATTAAATTTATTATAACTTAACGCTTGATTTGCTTACAAGCGTTCCTCTAAGTTTCATTGGTGGTTGGTATAATAAAATTTCCTTCTGAAGTTATTGTAATAAAAACCCAAAATTTTGTTAAGCGTATGTCTGTGCACATAAGCATTCTTTATTTTTATCTTTAATTTACAAAAACATACAAAACTTTTCTTAACGCTAATAAATATGCAAAAAAAACTTTGTCATGGTAGACCACATCGTTTATAAAAAGAAATTTATTCATCGGATAAAATGGAAGAAAACCTCAATAGCGGGTTAAACAAAGTAGCATAATTTTTTTGTTGTAACATAATGAAAGTTAAACAACAAAAAAGGAAACTCCATAGAATATGTATGTAATTAAAATGTTTAAATTATTTCGAGAATAGTTAATTAAGGAATTCAGTTTAATTTAATACAACTCTTTGCAGAAGTCAAAAGTTCTTCTGAATTCGAGTATTAAAGAGTTTTTCTGGTTTCTTTGTTTTTTTGTGAAACGAAATTTAATAAATTATGAATACATAGTGTGAGCAACTTGGTTTGATACGGATTAGTTTGTGTAACCAAATACGTGTTGTATATAAAAATTTTAATAAGATTTTTAAGTAAATTTGCATGAAGTTTTTACGAAGCTTGTAGTGTGTTTGTTTATTAGAAGTAAGGCCACGGTTCAAACCCTAGATCAGACATCAAAACTAAAATATGAAAAATTTTTTCTGGAAAAAACTCTGAAAGTAAATTAAACAGCCATGAGAAGTTTCTCAAAAAAAAAAAAAATTGTCGTTCGGATGTCGACTTTAAGCTGTAGGTCTCGCCACTCATGTATAAAATAAACACACACAACATAAGTGGTGTGAGAAACTAGATCGTAAAACTGACTGAAGGGTTGTAATGGCCAATTATGTATGTATTTCACGAAACTCAATGGGGAAAAACAGCTTTCAACCGCTCAAGTTAAGTAATGAAATCTAGCTTACAAAGAACGTTGACCTACGTGTGCACTTTGGTCTTATGTTCCGTTGTTACTTTCTTGACACGGCTTGATTGAGGAGTCCTACCAGTAGCCTCTGATTCTGTAATTATTGATTTATTGAATAAAATTTTGGTAGTATTTCGACCATTGTTGAATGGTAGATTTCACTATAAACTTTAAGACTGACTACGTATAAGACTTCTTTAAAAAATGTTGACTAAAGGCTAATTAATCTATTTTACTATACTATTTCGCCGTAGTCTACTAGGTAGTATGTTGGCTTATTAGACGTGAGGCGACGATTCAAACCCCTGGTCGGACATCCTGAACGAAATGAAATATGAAAAAATATTTCTTGAGGCAACTGCATCTCAGCAGATTTCTGGCAAAAAAAATCTGTTGTTAGCAGTTAACTTTAAACTGTAGGTCCCGCCACTCATGTATAAAATTAGCACACAAAATATAATTGGGGCCAGAATAATAATTATTATTGGTCCCTTCAGTCAGGGTTGCAACCTAGTTGCCCGCACTTGCTTATGTTGTGGTTGTTAATTTTATAAATGAATAGCAAAACCTGCAGTTTAAAGCCGATTTCGAATTTTTGAGAAACTTTTCCTTGAGAGGAAGTCACTGAAGAAATATTTGTCCATATTTCGTTTTGTTCGATATTTCTGATCTGGGGTTTGATCTGATTTGGCTTCATGTCTAATAAACAAACACACTACCTGCTAGACTACGGCGATTACACTATCGAAAAATAGATTAAAAAAATATTGAAAGAGATATTTGAGGAAGTTTGTATTTCATCGAAATCCACACACTGGATCGAAATATTCCGTGACTACATTTGTAAGGGATACTGTAGCTCATAACTACACACTAAAATGTTTATGCATGCAAACTGAATTACTCACAGAAGATAAATTTTACTTTCCCGGCAATTAGTAGAAAACACTTTCCAAGATTTCATCAATTATTGTTAGCCTGATAATAAATTGTTTTTTATTTCTATCCAAAATGAAGCGTAAACCCTCATTAATTGAACTTTTTTTGGGGTCTCATTAGTTTTAAATCAGAAATTAAAACTTAGTATGTTAAACTATCATGTCTTTCACTTCATTTTGTTGCTAAAAATATGCGACAGGAAAGAAAACAAGCTCTGTTTAGGAAAATGTTTTTAGAAAAATATTTTTAAAGAGGGTTATGCATACGACTCGTTGCTATTCGTATAAAATACCATGAGTAACGCATATTTATCTTGCAACAACAGTGGTACTGGCAATGTTTAATTTTGTTGCTATTGTTGCCTATGCTGTTGGTGTGTTATGCTGTTGCTGTGTTATGAAAATATTTTTACGCTTCTTTTCATAATCCTTCAAGTTAGTTGCATTCAATATTTTTAAATTTTACCTGCTTTTTCTTTTTTTAAATTCAATCTCTCTCTCTCTCTCTCTCTCTCTCTTTGTATACACCCTTAGGGACTAAAATAAAAATAAAAGTTTAACACTGAAAAGACCATAATGATGAGACGATAGAAGTAGGGTTAGAAGGAAAATATGAAGAAGAAGAAGATAAAATAGATGGAAACGAAGAAAATAGTTTTCTACCCCAGAATACCCCAGAAACCCTTTCTTGTTCTCTGGGTGTACAATTTACGTTTAGCAAACGGCAGCAGCAGAATGCAAGACATTTATATGCATGCGTGCGGAGTGTAAATGACGCAATCGAAATACCAAGAACTAGAAAAATATTAAAAAAAAAGATTAAAAAAATAGAACGTTTTGAACAACTATTTTTTAGCTGAACAACTACTCGTACCCAATGAAGAGCCCTAAAAGAGTAAAAGGAGAGGGTATGGTTGCTTGGTAAAAATATCTTTCATAAAAGGAATGTTTATGCAGCAACAAGGTAAATGACGACGACGATGACGATAATGATGTTGATGATGATAGAAAGAAAACGTTGAAAGTACCTCAAGAGCAGCGGCAGTGTAGTGGAAAAGCATTCTTGTTAACAAAGTCAAAGAATCTTATCTCCTACGCTGGGGAAGGGGATATATAGCAACACAATGTTAAGGTATTTGAAGGTAATCGGTACGAATTTAAAAAAATATTTCTGACCAGTAAAGGGTAAAAATCTAGAATTTTTAGTGAACACCAGATGGTAAGCATAGTATATTCAGTGTACTGGAGTGTCTATCGCTTTGGTCATATTCTCAAGAAAGTCTTGGAAAATTACAGCACCACAGAGCATTATCCAATGCTACCCAAAAAACTCTGTACAAATACTTCTTTGAAGTAAAAATACTTATAGGTTGGCCGATAATTACTACTCACTTACTTATTTACTTAATCCGTCATTACAACCTTTTAGTCTGGATTATAACCTAGCTTCTTACACCACCCAGGTTGTGTGTGCTAATTTTTAAACATGATTGGTGGGACCTAGAGTTTGCAGTCGATTCCGAACGACAGATTTTAAGAAACTTTTCTTTATTTACTCTCAGAGTTTTTGCCAGAAGACTGCTGAGTGGATGTCCTAGATTGACTTTATAAGACACAAGGACACGGCGTATATTTCTGTTTCAAATTTGTTATATTTTCGGCCGTCATATGATCAGCGTGATCAGATTATTTTTTTATTCATTTCCACGAATTTTGAGCGCTAAACTCTACATGTCCTACACTTACTTCTTCATCTCGTACATTTCGTGTACCATTTAGCAGTTCAGGACAAATGGCGTATATTTCTTTGTCAGATTTAAAACTGTTGACTTCTTTTCTTAAGTTTAACCACTCTTATGGTATATTCAAAACCAAGGTTACTAGAATTGACAGCACTACTTCAAATTGTTTCACACTTCAGCGAAAACTAATTGAAAGCACGTAATCGTTACTTCGGTTTGAAATACACTATGATCTTAATCAACAGAGCATCATCCAAGCTCCTCGGACATTACGCGAAAAAGCTACTTGAAAACAGTTGATCTACAAAGGTATACGGAATCATATAGTGGAACTCAGCTCGTCAATACTTTAGAGCAATTCAATTCATCATTTTTGTCAAATCCTTCTCTTTCTTTTCTGGCCAAGCACCATTAGTAACACTTAGTTTAGGCCACAAACCACAATTGAAACCGTAGTACGATGTCTGAAATGCTAATGGATCGGTCATGCCAGAAACGCAATTGAATTGAACGTCCAAGAGTGTTTGGGAAGGGGACACCTGACGTAATTGGTCATTACAATCCTTCAGTTAGGATTACGACCTAACTTCTCATACTGCTTAATTCTATATATGAGTGGAGGTTTAAAGCCGATTCCGAACGAGAGATTTCTATTGAGAAACTTTTTTACTGCTAGAGTTTTTGCCAGAAATCTGCTGAGTTAGCCACAGAAGCTAAACTAAACAAATTATGGAACACATTGAAGTGTCTCCCATAAGATATGAATACAAAATCAAAAGATGCTTACGAGTCCTGTTCAAAAAACAAGGTGAATTTTTAAATTTCGCAGGCTACTTTCGTTTGAATTTTAATTGTTTTGGTACACTCGTCTCGAACATATATAGAGTAGTATTGGAGAATATCGTTCGAGCTTCATTTTGTTACAGGATAAAATTCAAATCACAGAATTCTGTGAAAAGACATCTTACCGAGTTATCTTTATTAATCCGAGCGAAATTTTAATTTTAATGTTGAATACAATTGCAGCGATATCGTATTCTTCGAACATGGCGAACATGGTTAGAACCATGCGACAAAATAGTTTTCGAAAAAAAGAAAAATATGTTAAGCTGCGTATCAAACATTCTTAAGTATACATTGTGTAGTTACAAAATGTGATAAAAACAAGTGATAAGCAAACATAATATTTAAATATGAAACTTTACAACGAATGAAAGATTAAATCGTTTAGCTGTTGCTGCTGCATGTAGCTATCGAACATACTGTTGAGATATAAATTTAACAACGCCATCGTAGTTGTTAATGGCGTTGCAACATTTTTACAATTTTTTGTCTTTTCACATACTTTAAATTGGCCTTGTAAAGTGTCACAACCAAAAAGGAAAACAAAAAACGACAGAAAAAAATGTAAAGAAAACAAAACACTTCCCACTTGAAAGTAATTTTACTAAAAACCAGCATGTTACCTCCTCTATTAACTTACATTTGCTTGTAAACTTGGCCAACTAACTAGTCATTTGCTCACATAATCTGCACTGCAAACTTTCAGTACAAAAGTACAGATGTGGGTAGCTCAGCCAACGCACACAGTTTTATTGCAACAGATGCTACTAATAGAGTTGTTTATTTCAATTAAGCTGATTTTAATTTAAATTAAATTTCTCTTCAATAAACTTTTATTAATACACTGACAGCGATGTGACTACATCTTATGGTACACAGCTAAGAGCTCTGGCTCTCTAAACTTAACTCAGCAAGCACAGCGAGCTCAGTGAGCACAGTTTGTTGCCACATTTTATAGAAATATTACACTGAATAATATCAAACTACTACCATTCATTCGTGCTGTTCATTCATAATTTCTATGTGCAAAAGATGTGCTTCTTCTATGTAAGAAGAGTGGCTTTGAAAAAAGAAATTTTTTTATTTTTCTTTCCTTTCATCTTGATGTTCTTGAGAATGACCAGGATTTTATTTTGTTAACGTTTTTGTTATCTCCGTTAGCCTTTTTATGCATTCATTTAGGCGCTGTGCCCATGTGTATACCTTCGGGTATTCAAGAACACTGACAGGAAAAATTTACATGATTTGTGGACTTTTTCTGTGACACCGCACATTACGTGGCAGGAGTGGTTGATCTATCTTTAATTCAGGTGACGACTGAAGATGAGATCATTAATGTGTGTTCTTGAATTGCAAATAAAAAAAAAAACTTTATTACTAAAGGACAATACAAAACTGAATACATTTATTAATCATTTCAAAAATTGAGTGAGAGTGGGAATATTTTACATTTCATGGTAGACGTTGACCGGTTAAAAGATTGAAGCAATCTTCGTCGTACAGGACTGTTTGTATCTTTTATGCTGTATGCAAGAGTTTGAAGACATTAACACACAATATATCAGAACCTGAGTGTCAATTGAGGACTCCAAGGAAATCAATACACATACATAGTTGGTTATTACAACCCTTCAGTAAGGGTTACGACCTAGTTTCTCACACCACTTATGTACACACATACATACATAATTGGTCATTACAACTCTTCAGTCAGGGTTACGACCTAGTTTCTCACACCACTTATGTTGTGTGTGTTAATTTTATACATGAATGGCGGGACCTACAGTTTAAAGTCGACTCCGAACGACAGATTTTTGAGTAAATTTTCATGACAATTTTATTTACTTTTGAGAGTTTTTGCAGAAATCTGCTGAGAGGAAGTCGCCGAAGAAATACTTTTTGTACTTTATTTTGATGTCTGGCCTAGGGCTCGAGCCCTGGCTTTTCGTCTAATAAGCCAACACACTACCTACTAGACCACAGCGACTTCACCACTTATGTTTTTTGTGTTAATATGAGTGGTCCCGCCACTACAGCTTTTTTTGAGAAACTTTTCATTGCAATTTTGTTTTACTCTCAGATTTTTTGCTAGAAATCTGATGAGAGGAAGTCGCCAGAAAAATATTTTTTGAAATTTCTTTTTTTTGAGATGTTTGACCTAGGTTTTGAACCGTGGCCTCAAGTCTAATAAACCAGCACACTACCTACTAGATTACTATTGTTGCAATCTAATCTTAGTTAATTACTTAATTGGCCATTAACAATCCATTTATTGAACTGGGGTCTGCCTTAACGCATTTCAGGTGCGGAAGTTTCGGTTGATCACAACAATCAATGGCAATGCTTCCTCGGTTTGGTCCTTCCAAGCAACACAAGGTTATCCTCTACGCCGTCTTCCGCGAATACACACATCGAAAACCCGTCGCGAACGACATAGCCGTGTCAGCGTAGCCATTTGATGTTAATACTTTGCACAATGTCCAGGGTGTTTGAGAAGCTCATACAGCTCAGTATAGGATCCGATGAGGAGATCATCTCACTTTGGAACCAATATCTTACGTAAGACTTTTCTCTCGAATACTCTCAAGGCTGCTGTAATGTGAGGTTTACTGATGACAAACGAGCTGTTTGAAAAATACCAGTAGTTCGCAAAATAATCCATTACAGTGGCACTTACTGTAGCAGAGGCTGTAAATTGTCCACACAAAGCCACAAAGTGAACAAGGAGAGGCTAAAGGTTCGAACAAATAAGATTGAACTTAACTGATGAAAGTTTACCAATAAATGAGCATATTGACATAGACTAACGATAGAATGATCGTGAGGAGCAGGAGGAAGTGACTTCCACCTCACTTGTTTTAATTAAAGTGTTCAAGCATTGATTTTGAACATGTTGCAGCCCTAGTTTCACTAGTACAAGTACATTTCAATAACTTGAACATAATTTCGATAAAAAGGGTGCACAGGTAGTCCTGTGGGTGCTAGATTATTAGCAAGAGGGTTGTGTGTTCGATTGCTACCAGAGGTTCTGAACTGTTCACTACACCAAGCATAAGGTCGGAGTAATTATTAAAATATATTTATAATTGTACATACATACATAATTAATGACCAATTATCCAATCTTTCAGCCGGGACTATAACCTAGCTTCACATACCACTTATGTTGTGTGATTTTTGAGAAACTTTCAATCGCCTGTACTTTTTCAAAATATTTCTGTTGAATTGCCGAAATGTTCATAGAATTGGATCTGACATTACAAAAATTTAAGATACGAAAAAAGCAATTAAAAAAAAATAAATTTGAAATAATTTTGTATATAAGCACTGCAAGGCAATCAAGTGCATCTGATCAAAATAAAAAAAATTGTAAATTAAATTTTATGTCTTTAAGCAGATAAATTATTGGAGTAATAAACCAACACATGAAAAAAAGGTAAAAATTATCTTTTAAAACAATGACATCCAAAAAAAAAAAATTACATCATTTGATGAGCTCAGGCGATTAACTTGCACAAAAATGTCTGTGTCTGCACTTTTCTTTTCCTCTTCTGTTTTTTTTTTGTTGTATTTCTTTGAAATTTCAATTTAAATTTTCAATTAAAACTAACCAGTTCGAAATACATACATACATACATACATAAATGGACAACATATGCACATGAATGAATGAATAGACGTTGAATAAGAGAATGTGTCTTGTCGTATAGATTTAAGTTCAATTACATTGATGTCATGACCACAATTGTTGACAATATAAATCCATTAAAGCAGAAGAGGAATAAGAACAACAAAAAAAAAAACTCTCTTCAGATAAAAATGAAATTCAGAAAATAAATTCATTTTATTGGTTAGTGATAACGAGATGATGATATATACATACATATATATACAGATACATATGTACATATGTACATATGTATACAATGATGTTCAAAATTATTTCGCAATAAACCAAGAAATTTTTTACAAATTTTAAAGATTATTTCAGTTGCTGTTTTATGGTTTTAAATTTCGAAATATGTATTGTCTTACACTGCTTTACGTATGTACATATGTATGTATGTATAGCATGTATCAAATATTGTGTGATTTTAATCACAGAGGTATATTTTTCGTTTTCTCTACTCTGTAGACAATGTCTTGTTAAATTTACAAAATTTTAAAATGTTTTTCAAATGATAAGAAGGAAATGATAATGTTGATGATGACAAAACAAAAGGAAAATTAAAAACAAAAAATTCGTAAATCGAATGCTTAGTGCACCCTATAAAGGTGTTATATATGCTGTTAACACTATCAACGAAAAACCATTTTTAGCTTTGAGTTTCATTTCTGTGTGAATGGTATGAGACAATGCCAATGCACATGATGTAAAAATGTCACTGTTTGGTGTGCATTTTGGACTGGTGGGGTCATTGGTCCCCATTTCTTTGAGAACGACGTCCAGGAAGGCATAGTCAGCTTCTGTTGGCATGAATTGCATCATCTCGACACCGATGCCATGTTGTTTAAATAGGACGTCGATATGTGCCATACAGTTCATGTCATACATACATACATAATTGGTCATTACAACCCTTCAGTCAGGATTACGACCTAGTTTCTTACACCACTTATGTTGTGTGCGTTAATTTTATACGTGAGTGGCGGGACCTACAGTTTAAAGTCGACTCCGAACGACAGATTTTTGAGAAACTTTTCATGGCAATTTTATTTACTTTCAGAGTTTTTACCAGAAATCTGCTGAAAGGAAGTCGCCGAAGAAATACTTTTTATATTTTGTTTTTGATGTCAGGCCTGGGGCTCGAACCCTGGCTGTACGTCTAATAAGCCAACACACTACCTATTAGACTACGGCGATAATTGCATGAGCAATTTAAGGGAATGATCATCTCATATGAAGGTGATGGCACCAAGATTGAGCAAGTTGATGCCGTTAAACTTTTCCTTGTGTGTCTAATAATCCACAAACCACAACGGTCATCAAAGCCAACATAACATATGCCATCGGTCAAATTCAACTCGATTTATAAGCCATAGTCATGGAAAGGAGGACATGTCGGATGCACTACACACAGAAAAGGCTTGGTGGGCATTTGAACGATGTTATGTGTGATTCATAACGGCGTCAATAGGTCATACACACAATTTTAAGCTCTTAAAAAGGACCCTATAGATAAATATTTGAGATTGATGTAAAGAACCACATAAAAGAACGAAAATGGAGATATGGAACATTGAAATATTTAAGGAAATTCCAAAGTAAAATCGGTTTTAGTCTACGAAAAGAAATACGTCTGCCCGATCCATAGGCGTTCGTAAGAAAATGTTTAAAGCGAATATTAAAAGTCCTTGATGAAATATAATGCCAAACAAACATCGAGGAGATGAGACTCAAAATCTATGTGGAGTAAAATAAAAACCAGTACGTAGCAATGGAAGACTCAATAAGTATCTCCGTAGATACAGGCGTAAGGTTTCTAAACTTTGTAGGAGCTGTATTGCTACTTTAAAATTGTTTTTGTTCGTAATCAAAAGTAGATGTCTTCGGCAGGGAATTCTCAATTTCTTCTTGAACAGCGGAACAGGCAACAATATTTACATTGCCTATGCATCATACGGCTGTAGATATTTTGTCTCTGTGGCTTAGATTATTTTTTTTATAACTCTTGGATGCACAGGCAGCACTTTTAACTGGATGTCGTAAGTTCATATTGGTTTTATAATGATACGTAAAGAATATCATTGTAGTCTCTATCTGACATTGATTTAAGACATTAGCCAATGCATTTTAGAGGCTTAATGGCAGTCACTTTAAATTGAATTTGGCTCGACTTTACTAATGAGCAGGTTTCTTTTCACATGAGTGTAATATGTATGAACACACTTCAATTGCTTTGGCACGAATATGCGATTGCATTCATGTTATGATCCTTGTTAATACTCCCGATTGCTGTGTTGTCTGCAAACGTTGAGTGTATAAAATCGAATATTTTGTGATGTTTGCTGTGTAAACGAAACCCCCTAAGGCAAGTCTTCAGACGTGTTTGAGTTTAAAAACTGCAGTCTTCGTAACATACCTTGAAGGTTTCATCACTAAAATAATTTTTAAACCCATGGAGTTTTTTCGGAATGTAATTCTACAATTTTAAAGAGTAATGCCATAAAATCTTATGAAATTCCTGGCAGATGTTAATAAGAAAACTTAGGCATAAAGTATCCTCGTCGGAAACTTGAAAACTGATTATTCAGAATAAAGTGTGCCTTATAGAAAATATTGGCATAATTGCGGCTCCGTATTGTAGCATTTTCAGTGGCATTTTCAAAAAGGTTTAATCCATTGACTTTACCAGAATAAAGTATACGCCACAGTATACAAACAATAACATTAGAGGAATATAAAAATTCTTTCTCTACACCAATATTAAATCCTCTAATTTTATTTTAGAATTCGAACATTTAAATTAGATATTGAAATGATCTTCAAATCGTCTTCTGATGATTGTTTGACTTCAATTCAGACATTAACTCAATTGGTGTAAGACTTAAGAGCCACATGTTGAAGTTATATTCGAATAATAGTTTTATGTGTACACCAACACCTTGTTTAGAATTTGATTACTGGAATTGCACCAAGACAAAAGAAAAGATACAATTATGCTGTTCATATGACTCATATTGTCCCACAACACTTTTGTAGCATTCAGCCACAGCTAGAGATAGTAGCAATTTAAATTTCAAATTCGTATGAGGTTAATCTCATCTCATAGTCATCTATAATACCGAATTGAGCAAAGTTTTTGTGTAGTGTATGATGTAAACGTTTTTGATCGACTGGTAGATTTAAATTTTTGACAAAATATTTAATTTTTCTTTATTCTACTCTTTTATTCTTTTAATAACAAAAACTTATTTAATTAAACAACAATTATGAGTATTTTTTAATTTAAAGAAAAACTAACAAAATTTTTGCTTAAGAATAGTAAAATATTTTTTAATTTCATACATGACCACATTTTTGGTTTCCTTCATAAAGAAAAACTTATTTAAATATTTCATTCATTATCAGTTGCAAAAAAAAAACGAGAAGAAGAATTTCAAAATTTTATTCATGAAAAATTCAACATCACAAGAAAGTTATTCATGGCATGACACAATGTTGCATCTGTTGAAACATAATTACAGTCGATGCATTCTTTTTTCACAAAAACTTAAATACAATCGCAGGATTGATCCCTGGTATGGCAAAGAGGACAACATTATCAATCGATATCAGATCACTTCATCCAATACATTTCATTACCAAATTATCCTCAGGTAGAATAGAGGAGGGCCCATGTGGAATAATGTGCCAGGAAATCCGGTGGCACTGCAATCAGTGCAGCATGTTTTTTGAAAAGAATGAAGACGGAAGCCAATTAATCGTATGAAAATACGCTCTTTGCAGGGCTAGATCACAATGTAGCTGTAGTATTTGTCGCAATACATCTCCTACCTTTATCAAGGAATTCCAATTTATATTGAAATCTATCCACCCTGAAGACCAAAGAGAAGAGTTACTTCCATAGCCGTCAAAAATATTTAAAGCGCCGCTCCAATATAGGGTCGCTACCTTATACCATTTATTTACAATTCCGGGTGTCTCTGGAGAAAATAGTCGAATATGCGATGGACATGAGCGACGGTAGGTTAAAAAAATGCGACGCACTTGTAAAGGCTAGTACTACAGTAAGATCTACTGAATTCACAGAAGAGATTTACCATATATTCTTCTAAAGGGTAGCCAACAAGTGGTCTCACACACATATATTTGCAAAGAAAAGAGGGAATAATGAACCTATTTGTTAAGAGACCAGACCTACGGACCATTACAGCTTCGGTATAAGTCGTTAAAAGCAGACTCGATTTGTCTGGTCTCTTCACATACATACGTAATTGACCATTCAACCCTTCAATCAGTATTATGACCTGGCTTCTCAGACCGCTTTTGTTGTGTGTGTTAATTTTCTACAAGAGTGACAGAGATCTACAGTTTAAAGTCATTTCCGAAGGACATATTTTTGAGCAACTTTTCTTGGCAACTTTATTTACTTCCAGAGTTTTTGCCAGAAATCTGCTGAGACGCACACAACATGAGTGGTGTGAGAAGCCAGGCCGTAATCCTGACTGAAGGGTTATTATGGCCAATTATGTATGTATCTAAACGTAATTCATTTCAAAATTAAAATTAATTTAAGTTTTTTAACCAGAAAGAATGTTATCCTCAGGAGATGTATTAAGAAATTTGCCTAGAAATCTGATACTGGAAAACCTAACGAAATTTTTTTTTTTTGTTTTTCCTTTAGACGAATAATTTTGACAATTTTTAATAGAAAAATAATCTTTGAAATCAAAAAAAAAATTTATAATTGGAAGCTGACTGTAAGCGCTGTGAATAATAAGCATTTCGACTAATTGTTGTTATTGGATTGAGGTAGCTCCTCTTCCCAATAGATAAGGGTATGTTTTAATTAAAAAACAAACAGGTTCTTTTTCCAATAAATCAAAGTAAAAAACCTCCTGTTTTATTGAGTTACTTCTTACAACTAACTTATTATCTAAAAAAAACAATATTCAGTGTTCATAGTTCTGACAGTTATAACATAGAAAAAAAGACGCTATTTTAAAGCGAATTGAGTTCATGAGGAACAATAACAATTACAAAAAATAAATAAAATACTCTCCAAGAGGTTATATAAAGATAATAAAGAGAGAAAAAAAATTAATTCAGATAAAAGATACACTAAAAGAAATATTCATAAAAGGCAAAAAGGTTATTAATAAAAAACAATATATATATATTTGTTGAACATGGTTCAACATACTCCCGGCCAAGGATTAGTGGCAGGTACAGCCATGTCATTGTCCTGATATAATAAACCCAAAAATGGAGCGCTGGACTTTCGGCAATCTTTGGTTTGAGTGTGTCGTGTAGTCTGGCATGATAATATCCAATGTTCTTCTGCCAATAACTCCATCGATTTCGCGGCAGCTAGCAAAATTTGGATGAAACTTTTGCTTCAGTGATTTGAAGTGGGTTTCAAGTCGAGGGTCCGCTATTGGTGGGGAGTAATAATGTCAACTTCCTTTAACAATAAATGCCAACAAGCGATGGGACCGTGGTGTTCACAGGGTTCGTAAGTTGGGGAGACCTCAAATACACCAAACTCCTTCGCTCCTCGACGATAGTCAGGCGTAAAACTCGGAAATAGATTTGCCACGGTTCGAGTTAAGAATGAATACTCCCTCTTAGGGTCCACCAGCAAATTTATCCACATAGGGTTCCCCTTATGTATTAGGTTTACTCTCACTAGGGGTGGGATCGTGTGGTTCCAATTAGGTGGTATTGTTATCAGTGGTGTTAATGAATAGGGGAGATCATGGGGATCGTCTTTTACCACTTCGCACTTTGATTCCTTCTCGGACTCTTCCACCGCTACTGCCTCTTCCATAGCTTCACGAATGGTTTCCTCAGTGAAACTCGCAAACGTGACGTCATGTGGACGATCACGGTGGATCATTGAATGGTGCTTGGCACCGCAAATTGCACAACGGTTGGCTGATTCGCATACAGGGCGTGAATGCGTGTGTGCTAGGCAATTTAGACAGTAGTCCCATTTAATAATATAGTCCCGTCGAGCTTCAATGGACTTAGCTACGAATACTGGGCAATGTCGGATTGCGTGATTTTTTAGGCACAAGTTACACCGTGGCATAGTGTTGGCTAGAGGGGAAGAAAAGAAAATGTATATATACTGTGTTATTAGATATTTTGTATAGCGACTTTTTCTCTTTTTGACATGGCATTTAAATTTAAATCAGGTGGATTAATTTTAACATTTGTGTGGAATATTATCTTCTGTATGTGTTGTTGGTAAAAGACACAATTTTGCTATAGAACGTGTTATAGTTCCATTTTGGGTTTTGATTTCTGCTACTCGTACTTTGTTGTCTTTTCCGTAGATAACTTTAGTAACGCGCCCCAGGCGCCACTCAGTAGGCGGTAATAAATCGTCTTTCACTATGACGAAGTCGTTTGTCTTAATGTTTTGTTGTGCTGCTTTCCATTTTACTCTTCGTTGAAGCTCTGTGATTTATTCATTTTTCCAACGACGTGCAAAGATATGTTGTAGAGCTTTCAGACGTTCCCAGCGTTTAACAAAACTCACACTTTCTAACGGAGGTTCTTTAGGAGCTTCTGGTGGAGCTATAATTGGTGCACCTCTCAAGAGATGACCTGGAGTCAAAGGAAGTAGTTCTGATGGGTTTTCGGTCAATGGAGACATTGGGCGGGAATTTAGTACAGCTTCTATTTTGATTAATATTGTTGCAAATTCCTCGTACGTAAAATTGAGGTTACTAGCTACTTTTTTAAGATGGGATTTCATACTTTTTACGGCAGCCTCCCAGAGGCCACCCATATGAGGTGCATAAGGTGGGATAAATGACCAGGAGAATCCGTGAGTACTATATTTTTCTACGAGTGCTTTCTCAGCCTGTTTTAAGAATTCATTATGGGTTTTTAGAAGTGATAAACTGGCCCCAAGGAAATTCCTGCCGTTATCCGAGAACATGGTTTTCGGAAATCCTCTACGGACAACGAATCTGTCGAAACAAGCTAAGAATGCATCTGTCGAGAGATCTGAGCAAACTTCCAAATGCACTGCTCTCGTGGAGAAGCATACAAATATGGCTGCATAGCCTTTTATTAGTTTAGCGTTGCGTAAATTGGATGATTTTAGATTAAACGGACCGGCGAAGTCAACACCGGTATATGTAAACGGCAACGAAAAGTTTACTCTTTCCGGGGGGAGTGCGGCCATAATTTGATGTTGAACCTTGTGTTTGTAGATAGTGCAGGTTTTACAATTTCGAATACATTTTCGTACCAAATTTTTAAGTCGAAGCATATAAAATCCTTGCCTTATAGCTCTCAGCATAATGTAGTGCTCCGCGTGAAGCAAAATCCTATGCGTGTATTCGATAAATAGTTGAGCAAAGTATGATTTTTCAGGGATTATTACAGGATGACGTTCGTCGTAACTAAGTCCTGAATAACTTAGTCTACCTCCAACACGTAATAAACCATCTTTATCCAAAAATGGATTCAGCGTTAGTAGTCTGCTCTTCCGGTTTATAGGCTGTTTATTTCGAAGACATGCGTATTCTTTAGAGAAGTAATGCATCTGAGCTATTAAGATTAAACGATTTTTCACAAATTGAATTTCTTCTGTTGTAATGAAAGGTTCGGTTCCAAATGGACGTTTTTGTATGCGACCAATGAATCGAAAGCAATAACTGATAACTCCAAGCATTCTGGCAAAAGACGAAAATCTTTTTATTATGACTTTAGCATCAATTTCTTCGTGGGGAATGATATTCTTACCGCTTATATCCCCAAGTTTAGCTTTCAGATGAAAAGTTGAAACCTTTTTTGTCTCCAAATCGATTGGATCAAATTCTCGGGGTTTCGGCCAATATTCACAGGGCTGGGTTAGCCAGGTGGGTCCATGCCACCACATCTTACTCTCAATTAGTTCCTGGGGAGAACAACCACGGGTACCAAGATCCGCAGGATTGTCTTCCGTTCTTACATGTTTCCAGTGACTATTACTGGTAATACTTATGATTTTTGTTACACGATTTGCAACAAATGTCTTTAGAGTTTGTGGCGGTTTTTGTAGCCAACCGAGGACTATAGAGGAGTCCGTCCACAAATGTAGTTCATAGGGGAACTTTGCACTTTCCATTAGCCCTTTTGCTAACTTTGAGAGTAATACCGCTCCACACAGTTCCAGTTTCGGGATTGTAGTCTTTTTTATTGGGGCAACTTTAGTTTTAGCCACTAGCAAATTACAGTTTATTTCTCCATGAGACGTCGATGTTCGCATGTAAATTGCTCCACAATACGCCTTTTCTGATGAATCGCAGAAACCGTGGATTTGTATTTTATGAGTCGGTGTGAAATATACCCATCTAGGAATCCTCAGTGAGGAGATTTGTGGTAAATTTTATGAAAATGTGTTCCATTTTACAAGTATGTGTGGTGGGACACCCTCATCCCATTCTGCTTTAAGCTCCCATAACTCTTGCATCAAGAGCTTTGCTATTACCACAATTGGACCTAGCCAACCTAAAGGGTCAAATAACTTTGCAATAACCGATAAAATTTGCCTTTTTGTGGGGGAGGGTGAAATTTGGTTCGGCTCTACCACATAATAGAAAAAGTCTGACTTCGCATTCCAGCGTATTCCCAAGGTTTTAATGGTGCTAGAATCATCAAACTTTAAGAAGTCTTCATCAAGAAGATCCTCCCGGGCCAAGTTATTCAGTAGATAACTGTCATTGGCTGTAATTTTCCGCAAGGGGAAGCCAGCTGATTTCAAAGCCTGTTTTATTTGAGTTTGTTTTGACTTCGCTTCCTCAAGACTATGTCCTCCAGACAATATATCATCCACATATATTTCGTTCTTTAAAATCATGGATGCTAATGGATATGAATGTTTGCAGTCTTCACTCAACTGCTGTAGCGTTCTTATTGCCAGGAATGGCGCACAATTCACTCCAAAAGTCACTGTTTTCATTTGGAATGTTTTCACAAAACTATCCGTCTCATTACGGAATAAAATCTGCTGATATGAGCGATCAGCTTCATGCATCACAATCTGGCGGAACATTTTTTCGATGTCGCCGGTGAAGACGTATTTGTAATAGCGCCAACTAAGCACTATCTGCATCGAATCGGATTGAAGCGTTGGGCCTTGGTGAAGAACGTCATTCAATGAAAATCCACTATTCGTTTTCTTAGAGGCATTGAAGACTACCCTAACTTTCGTTGATTTGCTTTCCGGTCGAATAACCGCATGGTGTGGTAAAAAATAAGAAAATTGTTTCCCCGAATTGTCCTCCTGGGGAAATACTGGTTCCATATGATCCAAGTCTATATATTCCTGGAGAACCTTTCGATAATTTCCTTTTAATTCAGGGGGTTTTTCGAGAGTTTTTTCCATTCTATAATATTGACCCAAAGCACTGTTCCTCGAAGGACCCAAAAAAATATCTTTTGGTAACTGCTCCTTAAATGGCAAACGTACAATGTAACGACCATCTGTTCGTCTCGTAGTAGACGTTTGGTAAAATTTTTCACAAAATGAATCATCTTCAGTTATTAAATTATCCTTATCGATCTCCTCAAGTTCCCAGAACCTTTTTATCTGATCATGGAGAAGAAAATTTTCGGATGTAGATACCGTGGTTGAAAAAGCGTTTATTTCAGATGTATCAACTGGTCCTGACAAATACCAACCAAAATGAGACTCCCTTGCTTCCAAATCACCAGATATATTTTGTCTCACGCCCTCAAGGTTAATGAATGGCAAAAAATCGCTTCCTATTATCATGTCTATCGCCGCAGGCTGATAAAAATACGGGTCTGCGAGAGTTAAATTTTGTATTTTGTCATAATTTTGGAGCTCAATAGGATGAGAGGGTAAAAAGTTTGCTATTTTTGGTGCTACTATTGCCGATATTTTTAATTTGAAGTCCGAAACTCTCGATTTTATGGTTACAACACACTTCCCTTTAGAATTTCCTACAATTGTTCCACCGAAACCTGATATTTGACGTGGATGCCTTTCAAGTGGAATTCCAAGTTTTTGTTGAATTCGAGTGGTAAGGAAACTCTTTTCTGCACCAGCATCTAGAAGAGTTCTTACTGTAAATAACTCTCCAGAATCTGCTATGTGAATCAGTGCGGTAGGTAACACTGTAGTTCCTTCACGACGAACGAAAAATGCCTTGATATTACCGTCAGGTACAGACGAAATTTCGACGTGGGTATTAAAAGCATTTGTTTCCGTTTGAGTACTCGAACTAGAACTTTTGTCGCTGTTACGCGAAGTCCGCTGAGGATGGCCAGTTGGTACACTACTAGGTTTCGAATTCTCAGATTTTTCTAAATGGAGCATTGTGTGATGCTTTTTGTGGCATATAGAACAGGTGTTTGTGCTCAGACATTTAGATTTGAAGTGTGTAGGTGATAAACAATTAACGCAGTATTTGTTTGCAAAAACGAATTTTACACGCTCGCTTGGTGACAGGGATTTAAAAGATTTGCAAACTCTTAAAGGGTGATTTTGTTTGCATTTCTTGCAACTTGAAGTTTGCTCACTCTGAGTGTAAAAGGCGTGAGTTCTTGAAGACTGACTATCTTTAAGCATTGGCTTTTTCCTATCGGTCATAGTTTCCAGAATTTCCATTCTTTCCGAGAGAAAACCATTCAATTGGGACTATGTGGGCAATTCACGGTGATTCTTTTAGGAAACTTCCCACTCTTTAATTGTTTCGTCAGAAAGTTTCGAAACAACTATATGAATTAAAAATGGGTCATAATCGGGCAATTCGATCTTATAATTCTTTAAAACCGCTAAACAGTCGTTAACTGTATTCTGAATCTGCCGAAGAGATTTGATGTTTTCATTTTGAGCTGGAGTGATCGCATGAATCTTTTTAACTTGATCCTGAACCAAGAGCCTTCTATTTTCGAATCTGTTTTTTAATTTATCTCAAGCCAGTTGAAAGTTCTCATCTACCAAGTCAAAATCCTTTATGGCTTGGTAGGCCTCCCCCCTCATTTTGCTCCGCAAGTAGTATAGTTTTTGGGCTGGAGCTACAGATGGGTCTTTCCCGACGACTGCCTGGAACATGTCTCGGAACGCAGGCCACCTCGAGTAACCGCCTTCGAAATTCTGTATTTCACATGCGGGCAACTTTAATGTGGGTCTGAAGCTTGATTGCTGATGTTCGGTTGACGAAAACGCTTCCTTTTTTCCAGAATTTTTATTTTCGTAGACTCGTATAAGTTACAAGCCCCCTCGTATCTTAAGGATACCTCATCCTTCGCATCTTCTTCTTGTTGTTCCTTGTCTTCCAGCATATACTCCTCATAGGACTCTATCAATTTTTCCCACCTCCTTTGCAATTCCTGTTGTTTTACGTTCAGAAATGCGGTTGAGCAAATTTCAAGACAGTTTTTATCAAAACTGGCGCAAAAGCTTTCTAGTTGTTTTAATGCTGTCATCATGAAACCTTGACCGAAAGTCAAACAAGTTGTAGCAAATATGCGAAATTGTAAAAAAAAACGTAAAACTTGTTCGGTCTCTTCCCTTACTTGAAGTAAATTCCCAAATATTTAAATTAACCACCGAAAATTTCCTTTATTCTCGATGTGTAATAAATGGTTTTCAAATTATTTCAAAAAAAAATCTAAAAAGGAATTTTGCCTCTATTCACCACTAAATATAAAAAAAAAATAAATAAAAATCTATTCGCGGGGAATACTTTAACCGTATTCAATCTGTTCAAAAAATTAATATAAATCCACTTGATTAAATAAATCGGCAAACTCACCGGTACAAAATACTGTCCTTTGTTTTTTGCTGATTGGGAACCTCTGACTTTCAACAAATGCCGATCTGATGACGTCACACACAAGATTAACAACTGGAGTTGTCTGTTTGTTTGTAGGCTCCGTTAGATTTAAAGTTGTTGTTGCTTTACACATACACTTGTTTCTTACTTGAATGTCGACTAGCGGTTTTTTTTTCTTCTCTTTGTCTTATTGAAATATTTTTATATTCAATTTGCAAAGCAAATATTTTTTGGAGAAAAAATCGTTTTGTTCTTTTAATTTTCCACCTGATTCATTTGTAATAATTAATTTTTCTTAATTTACTTACCACTGTTTGTAACGGTTGTCTATTTATATGTAGGCACTTTATATCAACCAGTGCTGTGTTGTTGTTGTTTATTTATTATTTTGTCGTACAACTTGGAGTTGAGTTTTAATTCTTGTTTATGTTTTTCCTCTTGTTTGCTTAGTTTATAAATTTTCACACTATCTCTAATTTTTCCTTTTTTTTTTATTTTAATCATTACTTTTTTCTTTTATTTAAATATATTAAATTTTTGCACCGATGCACCGCGAATGAAGTAGTGTTTGCTTTTCCTTTTTTTTCCTTACTTTAAGTGTCAGTTCTGAAGGAACAAAGTGGAATAAAACATTTGCCGGTATTAGGTGGTGTGAAGATGACAATGCTATTGTTGATCAATTGTTTATGCATATGTCTGTCTCTTTTTTCCTTATTATTCTTTTCGTATAGAAATTATTTATTGGTGACAATTTTAGTGGTGTAAATTTTAGTGGTTGTCAGAGATGGAATAATTTAAATGTAATTTTAAATTGTAATAATTTTTCATGTGTTTTTTAACAGGATAATTTTAGGTTACAATACATATATTTTTGTTGTAAATTTTGGTTCTTTTATGCACTTTCAATTATTAATTTGGTTGCGGTCTTTTTTCCACAAATTAGCCAGCCATTAATTTTTATTTTTAGAGAAAAGAAATTGTCGCACAAAATAACTAATTAACACAGTACATACCTCTCTTCCTCCTGTGTTCCTGCCAATCTTCCTATACCATGTATAGCTTCCGTTCCGTATGTTGCACTTTTCCAGGATGTGATGTACAAGTATACCTGTTGGTTGTTGACTGCTTCACTGACACGGGATGCACAATGAAGTATCACCTAACTTCCTCTGCCGTAAGCACGATGAAGTACCCTTTTCTATACAACCTATTGTCTTCGTGTTGTTGGAGTTGCCGCCGGAGGTGCAAGCTGCCAAAATTTTTTGAATTTAGTGGACTCCAAGTCACTAATTCTTTCCTGTCCTAGCCTATTCTAGGACTTAACGAAGGACCATATATTGGATTGAGGTAGCTCCTCTTCCCAATAGATAAGGGTGTGTTTTAATTAAAAAACAAACAGGTTCTTTTTCCAATAAATCAAAGTAAAAAACCTCCTGTTTTATTGAGTTACTTCTTACAACTAACTTATTATCTAAAAAAAACAATATTCAGTGTTCATAGTTCTGACAGTTATAACATAGAAAAAAAAAGACGCTATTTTAAAGCGAATTGAGTTCATGAGGAACAATAACAATTATAAAAAATAAATAAAATACTCTCCAAGAGGTTATATAAAGGTAATAAAAAGAGAAAAAAAATTAATTCAGATAAAAGATACACTAAAAGAAATATTCATAAAAGGCAAAAAGGTTATTAATAAAAAACAATATATATATATTTGTTGAACATGGTTCAACAGTTGTAAAATTAAAAAAGTAAAGGATATTCAAACAATTTTGACGTTACATTCTCTAACTTTTTTCTGTCTTAAATTATGCTCTTTAAATAGAGAATGTTACCACCCCCCTCGCCATTCAACATTAATTGATTTTTATTGGTGTTTGGTAAGAGTTTTTGTTGTTAATGGCGGTCAGAGATACGCGCTTTTTGCTTTAAAACACATCCCGTTTAATGCAAATGAATAAAATTCATGCCACGGAATTCTCTTTTGGGAATTTGTTACAGAGGCACAAGCAAAAGAATGGAAAAAAAGACAGCGGAATTGAAAAAAAAATATTTGGAAACGGAAAATGAAAAGGGAATTTTAAAGAAGCGTGTTAATATAAATCAGCATAATTCAACAACATCCACTGGCACATAAACAACAACATTAACATTTCATTTGAATGTTTAAGCGAAACTTTCTCGTTTACTTTGCAGTTCAGTGGTTCCTTTGCAGCCCTTTTTTTCGCTACTTTTTTTTATCTGTAAATATTTAAATTTAGTTTCATGGCTTTAATTTGACTTTTGCTTTGGTTTTCACCCTCCTCTCCTTTTTCGGGATTTTTCCTATTATTATTGTAGTCCTTTTTTCTACTTGATTTTCTTTTCAGGGAAGAGATAAAAACCAAAAACATTTTTTTAAGTTTTCAAATTGTTTAATACGATGGAATTCATTTCTATTTCTTTGTATTTTTCTAACACAAATTATAGGCCAAACATTTTAAATATTTATAGAAAACAAGTATGATTTTTATTATCATATCATACCTAATAGTCTACTAAATCAACTCTGTCTAGGTCGGTCTAGGCTAATAAAAGGCAATAAACCTATTGGCATTATTTTTGTTTTCTTTATGATTTCTTTTTACGATTTATGAGTGCCTTTTTATATTCATCAATATTTTGCGTGTGTTAAGCTGTTAAGCTGATTTAATATTTTCATATTCATCATCTGAAAGGTTTATTTAGCATACTCAGCCATTTTTATTTGAAATATTTAAATTTTCTTCTTTTAATAAAAGTTTCCTAATATGCCCCTGGGTTTAGCTTGTTACAAAACATTTTTAAAAGTCATGGTATCTTGGCAATTGCTGCGTTGTTTATGAATGTATACATATACTTCAAAGTTCTTTAAGTTGAGTTTCTAAAGTATTTCTCCAAAAATTCCAAAGAATAACAAAGGAACGAAATAGAAATGAGCAACAGAAACATGAAGTCGATGAAATTTTATTACCTTACATCGTTCCCATATTGCTATGATTGCATAGGAAGTAGGACAAGAACAAATGCTACACTAAACACCTATCATTGCGATTTGCAATCAAATATATTATCGTAGGTAAGTTTTGTTTTTGTTTAATAATTTTCATGTGGCAGTATGCAACCCTTTAGTAAGAATTACTACCTTGCTTATCACGACACCCACATTGTCTATGTTAAATTCATCCATAAGTGGTAGAACCAATAGTTTACAGTCGACTACGAGTGACAGATTTTTGAGAAACTTTTCATGGTAATCTTAGTTACTCTCAGAGTTTTTGACAGAAAGCTGCTAAGTAAATGGCGTCAAAGAAATATTTTGAATATTTCGTTTCGTTTCAGTCATATTAGACATGACAGGACCAACACAATACCTCCTAGCATACAGCAACGGTCGGGTGAAAGTGGTATAAATAGTATGAGTGAAATATTTCTAGCGCCGTTTTAGGAATCTAAGACACTTCAAAGCTTGTTAGACACTGAAAAATATGATCGTTTCAGCGAACCTCACATTTAATTTTGATTGCCACAACATTAAGAGTTTCTGACTCCCCAACATTTATACCAACTATCTCAACAGATGACGTAATATTATTAACACTATAGTACAGTATAGAAACACCTTTAGCGGAAATATAAGCCAGTAAAATATATCATAGTACCCTACGGAATACCCCATCAACCCTTTAGTCAGGATTGCAACCCAGCTTCTCACACCACCCATTTTGTGCATGTTCAGTGATTGAAATGATGTACAAATTTATTAATTTTTAAAATATATAACATTGAATTCAATTTCATTAAATGAATTACGAGCAATGGTAATTTCTTAGATTTCAATGTATTAAAGAAAGACGCGGAGGCTTTTAAGCTTAAAGTTTTTATTTCAATAAAAGCTGTTTTAAACTGGTAAATATATCGAAACACACGTCCACATAGGTGGACGTGTCGTATAGAGTGTATGGCTGAATATATTTTCATTGATTTTAAGTTTTCCGCATTAGTTTGAAACAGATGCGGCGAACTGCCATACCACAGTAGAATCGGACTGGTTGATGCTCTTTGAAATTTTGTAAGCGTAGCATTTTTGTTTGGGAAAAAGAAGAGAAAACAATAATTTTTTTGTTTCTTGTTTAAAGAAAAAAAAAATATATAAAATGAAACGAATAACAAACAGAATGAGACGTTAAAGGTAAAGCAAAGCATAGCAAAAGCAAAAGAAAAAGACATGCGGGATTTAACCAAAGACTGTTTGTCCTCAATCAAGTAATAAAGTTCCTTTCAATAATTGTTTCAATTTCAATTCGTTTTTCGTTTTATTTTTTTCCTTGAATACTTTGTATTTTTTTTTTTACAAATTTCACAGGCACAAAGGCATTTTAAATCTTTTGAAAAAGCAAACCAAAATCTGCACATAAAATTGTTTAAAGAAGTGAAATAAAAGATGTGTGATTTTTTCTCTTGGATTTTTTTTAAATTAAAATTTAGTCAGGATTACAACCTAGCTTCTCGCATCATCCCTGTTGAGTGTGTTAATTTTATACATGAGTGGCGGTACCTACAGTTTAAAGTCGACTCCGAAGGACAGATTTTTGAGAAACTTTTCATGGCAGTTTTATTTACTCTCAGAGTTTTTGTCAGAAATCTGCTGAGAGGAAGTCGCCGAAGAAATACTTTTTGTATTTTGTTTTGATGTCTGGCCTGGGGCTCGAACTCTGGCTTTACGTCTAATAAGCCAACACACTACCTACTAGACTACGGTGACTGTTGGACTGATATAACAGTTTCGTATGATGCTGCATGGAATTCAATTGATTTTAGTAGACTGTGTACGTTTTACTTGACAACTATCAAAGGAAAATATTAAAACACATCCCTGCCAGAACAAAATAAAGCTCTTTTGAGAATAAAACTCTTTTTTATTTGCGTATATGAATAAGAAATAAATATTTTTGTGATCTCATGTTAAGCATAAAATGTTTGAAACACATTATTTAAATATTATCTGTATTTAAACTACAATATAAAGGATTATTAAACAATTTACCTGATTATGAGCACATTGTCTTTGTCTTTGTCTTGACAATAATTTATTCAATTTTATGTTTTCGAATTATTTCTGAATGTTGTCTTAGTGCTTTTACTCTTATCATATACTAACGTATCATGTTTTATTATTGTTTTCTTGGAAAGGCTTAAAATGCAAAGTTAAGAGCATAATAACAACAATAACTTAAACGACTAAAATACTTACTGCTACACTTTAAAACAACATTCTTAATATTTCTAAGCATAGACAAAACAAAATAATGTTCCTGGTAAATTTTCCATAAATTTATAGGCGGCATAAAACCTAGAAACATATTAAACCGAATGTCAACAACAACAAGAACAGTTACAGTGTCCATTAAAGTCGACAAAATTGTACCAACACATATACACCCACTTGTCTAGAAACACAATTATCCTTATCCTGCCTGCAAAGATATGTAGTTTTTGGTATAAAATTTGATATGAGGATACTGCATAGTCCTTGAATAAATTTAAATTGTTATGCATCAACAATATGGATACTTATGTATGTATTTATGGTATGTATGTAGGGTATTCATAAGCTTAACATAATTATTGCAATTCTAGAAAGGATATTAAAATTAAAAATTTAATAGAAAAAAAACAATTTTTAAAATTTAATTCTTAGACAATACAGACTACCTTTCTTGGAAACATAAGGTGATGACAAAAGCAAATCCAATAGATTGTTTTAGTAATTCGGGTTTCAAAGGACGGTTGGGATTAAGTTGGTTATATTAAATTGGTTACTACGATTGTATTTATTCCACCGTTTATTTATGGCTCTTGACTGGTGTTTGTCGAACCTGCAGACAGTTTTATGAAGGCTTGGGGTGTTATTCAAATAATCATCGGCTAAACACTTTCTGTCCATAAGTTCTGGGAGCTTAAGGACCCTATTTCTCACTCTCATAATTACAAAATATTAACACAGAAAATGTTCTTTACTTCTTCGACGTCACAGCTTCTGCTGTGAGGTTTTCCTAATCTCTGTGCGTCCTGATATTTTGGATGTTCTGATTTTTGGAAAATTAACCCGGTAAGGTCAGATAAATTTAATGACCAGACAGCTAAACTACGTGAATTTTTCCATTTTTCCTTTGAAAATCAATAAAGTTTGTGTGAGATTATGTGCTGCTGCTTGCTTCATAAGTCTTGATAAATGCATCAGATATGGTGTTAATTTCAATGTCGCCGTATCCATGAACCCACACGAAGCTAACTATTGAATGTCCCATTATCTTCTTCACACACAGTCGGATCGAACCAAGTAGTCATAAGGGCAACCAAAAAAAGAACTGGAAGCATTACGGTAACGAAATTTTCATTATAAAACTAGCATCAAAAGCGACTGCAAATATCGTTTTAATAATAATAATCTGAAGCATTTTGACGTGACCAAAGCTCCTAAAGGTATAGGTTTAGGTTGGAGGACGTGTATTTGTCTCAATTGATACCCGGAGGTCGAATTGACCCATTGTACGGAACGTCCTTAAAATGGTTGGATAATAGAGGGGATAGGAAAAAGGAGAGGAAGTAGGAAAGGGAGAATGGGAAGCGTAGGAATTACACAGACCTAACAAAAGAATAGGGGAGAGCGCGACTACACTGATGAAGTCCTAGCACTTCTCAACCAGCTCAAGCTACTAATGAATTTGTGGAGAGCCTTGATGTCGACTATCGACACAGAACTTAAACCCTCAAAGAAGCCCCTGCCAAGGGTCCTCAACCTCAACTAATTAAGGGCTGGGCAGTTACAGAGGATGTGCTCGACAGTCTCCGGCTGGGATCTTTTCCAGATCCCCGTCAACGACCTAATCTCGCAGTGCCATGTGATAAATCCGATAACTAACCTTAAACTGGCCTTATACAAGCCCAGCAACCAACCTGTTCTTACACTGTCTATAGCAGGCCATAGACATCTAGAAACATAACAACCCGATACGTTCCCCCAACGCCTCTGCTCTTTCCCCCTGACCCATCCATTCATGAGGCCGTAGAGGTGGCAGATTGGGTGGTTAGGACCCTCAGCTCCTATAACTTCATACCCTTGGGGTGCACAGCCACATGTTACGGTAATTTTGATATAGAAGATCCATGCCATCTCTTTCTCTAGCAGAACACTACACGGAACTACTACATGTTGTCGTGGTCTTTTCAGTTGTCGACGTTTCTAATGAAGGCTGATGATATCTGTAAGAGAGTAATACAAAATATTTGTTCGATAGTTGTGTTTTCATTTGGGCATTGAATAGATCGGGATGTATTTGAACGAAGTTACAATTGCAAGTTCTATAATCAGTATGTTCTGTCAATAACTGTCCCATGTGCTGACTCAATCTCCTAATTTTTTTATTTCGTAAAACCTTGTAGATTTGCCGAATGTCAGCACAGTTTACTCGATTGCTTCTGCCGCATTGATTTCAATTTCTGGAATGCGTGTTTACATATGTAACTGTGGAGTCTTCTGTCACTTTGTTATGAAAATTTCAGCAACACTACTACTACTAGCTGTTTCCGTAATAAAACTCCTTCCTTAAATAGTTAATAGTGCTTTTGTCTCAATTGAAGGAATCGTTTTTTCGCTACTCATAAGTACTCATGAAATTTTTAGTATGAGTACGTCAACAGTATTGAAATTCAACTACTCTGATTCATTCGTACTCCCTACAACATTGATTTATAAGTACGAGTACAACGTTGACATCAAACTCATAACATTCGAAATATGTTTGATACATACGCCTACGCATTCAGATTCATAAATTTAAAAAAATATCTACTTATAATACTCATAAAAATTTACAGTCTTAGTTGTTGTTGCATTTACAAAAAAGAAGGAAGAAAAAGACAAAGACAGCAGGCAAAGCAAACACACAACCTTCTAGTGAGCATTGTAGTCTTCGTACACGAATCATACTTATTTCGTGATTCTTGTACATGTTGAGTCATGGAGAGTTGAAATCAACAACATCATACGTGTTGTTAAGTATAAGTACGATGAGTACTTCAAATTTTGAATATGAATAGTATGAGTATAATATTAAAATAAGTATGAATGCGTATAAGTATCAGAAATTATAAGTATGATTCGAATCTACTCATCGTTTTGAATACTCATTGCTGATCTCTGATTCATACAGACGCAATTCAAGACTTTGGTATGACCATTACGAATATTGTAATGTAGACCGCCGAGTTAAATGATTCATCTGAGCAGGAGAGAAAAGTTTACAGCCGCTTGTTACGGCTTAACGCATGAACACCATATTGATTTGCAGATCGTATGGTATTCTGTTAACGTCTTCTTGCATAAACACAATCATGATCAAATCCTAAATAATTTACCATATCCTCATTGTCTATGGCTAAACTGTTCACATCGATTTAAGTGTCAACAATTCACATTAGAAAGCAGAAATCGTTTATATGAAGACAACGGAGAGTTCTACCAAACAGCCTTAAATAGGTTTTTCTGAAACATTCAGCATAGCCAGTTAATTAATCTTGTTTGCAGAGGCCATCTAATACTACCCTGAACATTTTACGATTTTCTTTGTCTTTTTGCGACTGTACTTATTCAGCTATTGAAATCGGATATTCATTCATATCGATGCCTTTATATTGTATGTCAAATGGACTGCAGTTTATACCATTACCAAGAGCCTGATCCTATTTGTGGTTTATTAAACCAATTTTACTATTTCTGGTTGTGGGGCTAGTTGCTGTTGCTGCAACACGTTTATATTAGCAAGAGCTATATTTTATGAAGTCGCCGTAGTCTATTAGGTAGTGTGTTGGCTTATAAGACGTAAAACCAGGGTTCGAGCCCCAGACCAGACATCAAGACAAAATACAAAAAGTATTTCTTCGGCGACTTCCTCTTAGCAGATTTCTGGCAAAAAAACTCTGAGAGTAAATAAAATTGCCATGAAAAAGTTTTTCAAAAATCTGTCGTTCGGAGTAGACTTTAAACTGTAGGTCCCACCACTCATGTATAAAATTAACACACACAACATAAGTGGTGTGAGAAACTAGGACGTTGTACAATGGGTCAATTCGACCTCCGGGTACTGTACTTGTTTTAATTGACAAGTACAAGTCCTCTAACCTAACCTAACCTAACCTATCTTTTACAGAATTCTTCAACTAAACACTGTCCCACATAACACTACATAGGACAGTAATGTCATATGTCCTATTCGTAATATCCTATTGTATTGCAGGGTATTATTAGTGAAACTAACTCTCTAAAACTCTATGCGATCTGTTATTGTTTTAATACTGCAGTTTTTATATTTTCGTGACCTTCAAATATTTTATAAAATTTCTTATGGTAGAATCTCTTCTTTTTTTTTTTGTTTCGTTTTTAACATTTAAGTTTCCAAAGTTAAACGATGGCAAATAAAACTTCAAATTATAAACCATTTATTTCCTCAATATTTTCATTTTCTCTACGTTTTTTTTTTTTCTTATCATCATTGGAAACCCCATAGACCACACAAATGCCATATTACCCTCTCGCCAACCACTAGAGTAATTTAAAATTTATATTTTCTAAACAGCTCATGTTGTTGTTTCTATTTTTGGTTGGTATTGTATATTGTTGTGGCATTACTTCGAAAGTTGAAATATTTGAAAAGAGTACACATTAAACAAAACGTCATTGTAGAGGCAAAAACGAATCTAAAATACCTTTTTTCAGGGGAATTTAATAACATGGTTTTTTTTTAAATCTTAATTAAAGTTTGTTATGTTAAAATTTAATTTACTTAAATGTTTTTATATTTGAATTAAATTTTTTTTTTTTGCTTTTATTTTGTAGCAAATAGAGTCGCGATCTTAAAACACTCTCCTCTAATGTGCAGCAAAGTTATCATATTTCCCAAACAACAACTTTTACTACAATTTTTTCTTTTGTTTTCTTGATTCGTTGTGTTGTGTAGCAAATAAAAAGTAATTTCGTAGTTATTTGCATAATGTGTCCACTGTGATTTTCCTTAACAACGGGGGGAAAAAATGAAAAAGAAAAAATAGCAGAAGAAAAAATATGAAACAAAACTGAAATATTAGAAAAGCTAATATCAACACACTTTTTCCACTTTGAAACATTTATAAACATTTTAGTTTTCTATTTGTTTTATTTTTTTATACATCACACCCTACTACTAGGGCAGTTATAGTTTGTAGTATTATATGTAACAATGGTGGCTCTATAAAAATATTGGGCAAAGGAGCCGAAAATCATCAAGAGTAAAATCTCAACATACCTACATAATGAGCCTTTACAACCCGTCAGTCAGGATTACGACCTAGCTTCTTACACCAATTATGTTGTTTATGTTAATTTTAGACATGAGAGGCGGTGCCTACAGTTTAAAGTCGACGCCGAACGACAGATTTTTGAAATATATAAACTGGGGTTTGCCTTCTACAGGCTTTAAATTCGTATTTCTTTTTTCAATTTACTGAAGTTCCTTTATCTCTAATAGCACATTTCGCAATAGCATTTTGGAAACTGTTCAGATAAACGTTTTGCATTGTTTAAACGCTCACTCTCTTTCTTTTTACCAATACTCGTATCTTCTTGATTTTCTTTCTCTCAAAAAGCAATAATAAAACATCAGAAGCTTATGTTTTAGCAGCTCGCAATGGACAATACTTATGCAAATTCTCCAAACATTGATTCTCCAAACACTGATTATTGCGGTTTTTTTTAGGTCGAAATGGTTACAAAGACTAAATTGTACCGCCCTTGCGCAGACCAGTTTCTTGGATGCGTTTGATGGAAGTAGGGACTGCGCTTACCTGTGGCGACAAAACGGGCCGCTATGCGTACTCAAGTGTGTTTTGGTAGTCAAAGCTACCACTTCGACCTATAAAGACTACCAATATGGGGATTCAATATCAGAGTATATAATGGTCACATCGGAACCCGCAACAGTTTGCACACTCCATCGAAGATTGCCCGAGAACACTGTATATCTCTAGGGCAGACAACTATACATTTGACGGCTACCGTCATGCAGGTCCTTAGACACGAGTATATAAAGAAATGGTTAAAAAGCTGTGTACTTCCAAGGATTGGTACAACAGAAAATTCGTATGAATTCATAGGCGAGATTGTTAATATTTTGCACAGCAACGATGCATTCAAACTAATCAGAAACATCATAGCAGCTATAACGCGAACCTCTGTACACACACATTCGGATTCTGGAAATAACTCATAAAGACTCCTGCAAAAACTGTTGTGACGAGCGAGAAGGCTGTTGCAAAATTAATATGAAGGAATCTTGGTTATCAAGAATTTATTGGCAGTATTTGTCTAGCCAGGGGCTACTTGGACAAAAACCACACCTGCATGGAACTGATAGAGTGGTTAGGAAATGACAACCAGGGTATTTTCGTTTTACACCGGGAACTTATCCATGCAAGCTATAGGCTTAGAGCGACTGTCAAATGTATCTAACGATTGATGTTGATGTTTAGTGCCATATACATATATTTTAGTCCATCAGATACAATAGTTTATTAAAAATAAGCAGTAAAAAAATGTCGTTTAAGTTTGAAACATCGTCTTTAAAACATCTGCTCGTCAGATGCAATTCAATTAAAATTTTCGTATATATAGGCTTCACCATTTAGTGACAGAAAATGGCGGTAAATAATTTCACTGTATACATACATAATTGGTCACTGCAACCATCCAGTCCAGATAACGACCTTGTTTCTCACACCGCTTATGTTGTGTGTATTAATTTTATACATACACGAGTGGCGGGACCGACAGTTTCCGAACAACAGATTTTTAAGAAACTTTTCATGGCAATTTTATTTATTCTCAGAGTTTTTGCCAGAAATCTGCTGAGAGGCTGTCGTCGAAGAAATTTTTTTTCACATTTCGTTGCTGAAGACGTCTGATTTGGGGTTCGAACAGTGGCCTCACGTCTAATAAGCCAGCACAGCATCTAATAGACTGCGGCGGCTACTGTATTTCTGTATAATGCTCTAAAATCGTCTATTAACCATTCAGACATGCTTAAAGTATTCCACTCAATATGCAACAGCAATTAAAAGTAGAAGCATTTGTAAAAGAAATTAAAATATATATGTATGTATGTATTCTGAAAATGAAAACAAACCCATTCCCTTCTCCAACAATAAATAGAATTTTTCTTTCCTGATTTTAAACAAAAAACATCTAAATTTACATAAAATAACCCTTAAAAGTCTGGTGATGGTGGTTACAAGTTGGCTTGTTATGGAGCTGGAAAACAGCGTAACATATGCAAGTTTTTCAAAGTTTTTCTTTTTTTTATCATTTTTTGTTTTTGTTTTTTCTTTTCCATGCGACTATTCAAAACCTTTTATTCTTCCCTTGCCATTTTTAAGTTCTGTTGTCGTTTTTGTTTTTCATTTTTATGGACAAGATATTTAAAAAAAAAGAAAAAAAAAAGAAAAACAAGGAAATCTGTATGGAAAAACTTTATAAGTTTTGTTTGCATATTTTGTTTCATTTGGGTTGAAAGGTAGTTTCTCACTTGGATTCATTGTTGCGCTGCTGTGGTTGTGTTTTATAGAATTCAATAGCGTTGAGGTTGTGCTGTATTGTGGGTGGTAAATCAACAATATAATGCATGGCGTTTCTCTCGGTTTTTTTTTGTATTTTTTGGTATTTTTTGATATTTTAATAAAGTAAAGAAGATAACAAAACGAATCAAATATTATAAACACTGACAACCAACATCAACATTAGTAATGTTATTGGCAACAAAACCCTCAAGCATAATTGTTATGGATATTGCTACGAGTATTTATGTATGCTCTTCTGCTCTGTGCAGTTCTGTTCTGTTCAGTTCAGTTCATTTCTAATGATTTCTGTTTTTGGCAAGAGGTAAACAAGTGCCAACCACATGATGTGTTTGATTTAGAATGCCAAACTGTTTACACAACTAAAATACGTTACTACAGTTTTCAAAGCATATTTTTTAAATTTTAAATCTGCTTATACCACTGATCAGGCCATGCAAGTTAAACTTTGCAATACATTCGAGTAATCAGCCAAGTACTTTAGAAAAAAAACAAAATTTTTTTTCATCGAGACAGAGGATTTTTCGAAGAAAATTTCGCTCATTTATAGCGATCCCTTGTATGAGTTCCGGGTTAGAGGAATATCATTTGAAATTGCATTGCTGATGAGCATGCTAGGGCCGGTACGGAAAAGCATTTCAGGTATTCTCATTGCTGCGGTTAATTTTGATATTTTCCACTCTTTTTACAGGTATGTTCAATCTCTTCGGCAGCAAAATGATACCTGTAATATTGCCAGACTGTGCTGGACTCGTATGGAAAGGAAGAGGACTCAATTATCTCCGTACTTAAATTGTTTGGCCATCCATCGCACAATAACGATTCTTACTGTCCTTTTCGTAGGCATACCGAGAGAGAAGAAAGAGACTGCCTTTCACCTCATATGTCAGCGCCCTGTTCGTTGACCGAGGTCTCTAAGAAAAAGATTGCTATAAAAAAAGATTTATTTTGAATACTGGATGGTTTTCTCTAGGAGCAGGTAGCCCTCGGGTAGAATTAATTGTGGTATCACAATATGCCTAAATGCTAGTCTAAGTAGGACCTCTTCCACATTTATTGACATTTATTGATTTTAGCATTTGTTTGTCTTGCCTTAGAATCTCTAAATTTTTTGGGATGCTGTTTCAAAATGCTAAAGAATCTATTGTACACTTTTCAAATAAACAGCAATTTAACTTAATGCGACCAGTTTTGACCAGGGAAGAACAGTTTATGGTGGGAAGCACTCGCATGTATGGATTCAGGTGAGCCACCGCCGATTGTCCAGCTGTTTTCAGCTTTTTTATTATACGTTTTAAAATAATCTTTTCTCTTCACATCTATCTTTACGCTATCTAGTAAGGGCTTGGGAGTAAATCCGAGAAAAACTAAACAGTACTCAGCACTCAGTACTCAAAAGACTAATCTCAAGGGATACGGCGGATAGAATGATCCGCCAATATTATTGTTAATTGATGTAATTGGAAGCTTTATGCAGAATTGATTGAGCTATTCGTAGTGGAATCATTTCGAAATCGGTAGGAGTAATCGAACCGTGGCCTTACGTCTAATAAGCCAACACACTACCTACTAGACGACGGCGACTTCATTTATTTCGGATGATAATACGATTATAGCACAGCATGGCTTTCCAGGACACTGCTGATCTTATGAATCCATCACATGCGGCATAATCACCGAACTTTCGGGAAAATTATTTGCATTGAGGATGAGACTAACGCTGGTGGTGATTCATCTGCGATTTTCAATTGTTCATATTTCTGCCGGCATAAGGACCGCTATCTCATCAATCGTAACTATAATGTTGACTTTTAGTAGAATGGTGGTTGGCTTGGCTCTGTGTGCAAGAAATTCAAGTATCTCCACAAAAAATAGGAGGACCAAATTAAGCGATTTTTGTGGCCTAAAACTGCTACTATAAAACGTTTACTACTCCCAAACAGCACCGTTCTTTTGAAAAAAGCAATCAGCAATTATCGTTGGTGCTGGTTGTATTCATTGGCAGCTATTGAACTGCCTTCCTTTTTGCTTTTCGTACAAATTCGGCGACTCTATTCTTGACGTACCTCTTGTGCTAGAATAATTTGCCGATAGTCACAGATTTATCACCAAACATGAATTTTGTTAAGAAACCTCAATGATTTGAGGCGTTGTTCGTAAGTCTATTAGCCTACTCAAGCTTTATTAAGCGTTGCCACATGTCACCTATAATTTTTTACACTGAAAAACAACAAAAAAAAAAGAAGCTTCCGTTAAATTTTGGTAACACTACGGGGGCAACTTAACTTACCCGAAAAATATCGTAGCAAATGTGTTCAAGTTTAAATATGGAACTGAGCATCGTTGCTGGAGTTATTACATGGAGTATATGACCGACATCATGTCCTATGAGAAGGAAGCAGGGAGCTGAGCATCGTTGCTGGAGTTATTGCTTTTACTTGAACAGACAAGTGGGAGTATATGACATATATCATGTCCTATGAGAAGGAAGCATTAAGAAGACAAAGTAGTTTTGTTGCAATTATCGAATGTTACAGTACTCAGTAAAGGCACAATTATGGTATTGAAATCCTCCTCAACAATCCGTTTGGATTGACAACCACTTTTATCTGCCTATCCATTAATTGACGTACGAAGTTCATTACGTGTATTATGTTGTACACCTTTTCATAATTAATACAACAAAAATAAAAAATCATGACTTCATATACATTAATCCTTCGATTTACGTCGCCTCGATTAACGTTGTTCCGATTTACGTCGTCAAATTTTTTGTTCCCTCTAACTTCAATTTGCGTCGTCATTCGAATTACGTCGCCTCTTTTGGAACCAACTGCGACGTAAATCGAGGGATTACTGTACCCTTACCTTTCGGAATTAAGGCTTGTAAGGAAAAAAGGCCTTCATTTGTAATTTTTGCTTCTGTAATACACGTTTGCCATAAATATGGATGTGAAGTCCTGAAAAAGAAAAATTTGAATAGAGAGGCCCATTAGGCTAATCAGTCTTCAACCAAAGCAAAAGTTTTGCATCTCCTTCAATTGACTGCAACAATTGC
Organism: Sarcophaga carnaria; assembly: GCA_958299815.1. Lineage (NCBI taxonomy): Eukaryota > Metazoa > Arthropoda > Insecta > Diptera > Sarcophagidae > Sarcophaga > Sarcophaga carnaria. The sequence goes on from OY283150.1 coordinate 30,795,447, forward strand.
GATGCAATCCCCTATGGATCGCATAAAATAAATCAATTGCCTCAACCTATTTCAATTAGAAAACAAAGAATTTGAATCGATTGTGTAGCTGAAATATTTTCCGCTGCTTTTTCCAATTTTCAATAAAAATTTTTTTTTTTTTATTACATTTCGTTCATATTTTTTTTATGTTCATTTCCATTTCCATTTTCTTTTCTGTTGTTTCGTATGAATAATAAATAAATTGTGTTTTTTTCTCACACTTTCCATTAGGATGACAACATAAACACTCTCAGGCATTTAAAGTGTAGCGTTGTGCAGTTTATTATTATTTTATCTGGCGTATGTCCAATAAATAGTTTTTTTTTTTTAAATAAAATAAAATTAAAAACAGCGATCAACAGAGATGCAGAGAAAATAGAAAATCACTATCAGAGATTTCCGATATTAAAACATTTAAATCCCTGCCTTTTGTTGCTGTCATGCTTTTATTGTTCATTGTTGATGATGGCCTGATTGCCGGCCGGCCTGCCTAACGTTCTAGCCATTAAAAATTTTTACAATAAATTTTTGATTGCATGTAGTAAGCGTAAATACGTATGCATGTGTGTCTGGTATGTATATAAAATATTTGTAACTTAATTTGTAAATATTCCAAAAAAATAAAAGAGAAATTGCTAATAAATTTCAATAAAATGAAGATGGAGAACAAAGAAAAGAATGAAAGAATGCTTGCCATTATAGTTTTTAATAGACGGAGGGCAAAAAGTCAAGAAAAATACAATAAAAATTTAAACAAAGAAAAAAAAATTCCATTGTTGCAGTCAAATCACTTTCCTTCAAGAAATATAAACTCGGAACTCAATCCATTAAAGAGTGCCATTAAATGAAAGGCGCGATAGGGTATCCTTCTTTCAAACTATTTTTTAAATTTATTCACGATTGATTGTTTAACCCTTTTAAAGGTAGTCAACATGCCTTAACTGCGAGCATTGCAAAAAAAGATCACCATAACGTTCTAACAGCTGACAAGCCAGCCATGAGCTTCTTTAAAGTCCGAACGGCAGATTTTTTTGAGAAACTTTTTATGGCAATTTTATTTACTTTCAGAGTTTTTGGCCAGAAGCTGAAGTCGCTGTCAAATTTCGTTTTGTTTCTGATGTCTGACATGGGGGTTGAACAGTGAACTAATGTCTAATAAGCCAACACACTACCTACTAAAATACAAAGACTTTACTTCACAGTATCATTTCGGTAGTCAGTCTTCATTTACTTTCAAACTCTCATCTACGAACAAAAAATATTTTTAAACTTTTAGTGTGTCAGACACTAACTAAGCATCCAGGACGTTTGGCATTTAAACCAAAGAGTTCTCATAGTACTTCTGAAATAAAGTTTAGCTTAAGTGTTGGCTTTTACCGCAGTGTCAATTAGTGCCAGTTCCTGTCTCTAAAGGTGATGCTTGAGAAGCCCTCAAACAAGTTGCCGGAGCTTCAGACTAGTCACTCTAAATGTATGAGTAAAAGCTAAAGTCGCCGTAGTCTAGTCGGTAGAATTTTGTCTAATTAGACGTGAGGACACGGTTAAAACCCCAGGTCAGACATCAAAACGAAATATAAAAAAATAGGGGACTTCCTCTCAGCAGATTTCTGACAAAAACTCTGAAGAAATTGCCATGAAAAGCTTCTCAAAAAACCTGTCGTTCGGAGTTGATTTTAAACTCTACGTTCCGCTACTCATGTATAAAATTAACACACCGAACTTAAGTAGTGTGAGAAGCTAGGTCGTAATTCTGACTGAAGGGTTGTAATGATCAATTATGTGTGTATGTTATGTAAAAGCTAAACTCTTGCTCTAGTTATTGAAAGTCTGATCCTTCAAACATTCTTAGAACAACTTGTAGTACGTAAGTCTCTGCCAATCTCAATAAAAATGTTAACATCCTCCATAAAATGGCTCTACACCACCGGCAATTGATTCAAATGATTAGCTTGCGGATATTTATCTTCTTTGTTTCTATATGACATGAAATTCAATGATCCTAAGGGATTTGTCATTATAAAGGAAAAATTCCATAAATTTGAAGAGAAAACTTATTGTGCCAACCACCAATTTAAAATAAAAATGACTAAGAAAACTAACGAAAAATAATTATTATTTTCAGCTGTTCCATCTTTTCATTCTTTTTTTCATATGCGAGCAAATGTCAAAGTGAATAATAAAAATATTTGAATTGAAATATTTTTGGCAGTTGTTGCTGAAAGGAAGGCTATTAAAAAATTTATGAGATTTTTATGTAAATTTGTAATAGACTGATAGATTGCATGTACCCACACATGAGACTGATGAGACAAAAATGGCGTACTCAAGTAACTGTATTGCATGCATTTTTATTTTATAATTTTTATTTCCTTTTATTTCTTTTTCCATTTTCCATTTTCCATTTCTTCTTCTTTAAAACATTCTAGACTAAGACAATTTGCAAGATTGTTTGTTGGTTTCTGGCATATTTATGATTAAAAACACAATTTTTATAGATTTTTTAAGACCCAAATATTGAGTGTATTAAAGTGGACGGAGTTTTAAGATTTTTAAATGATTGTTCTATAAAATATTTATGAAATTTTGTTTCTTAAAAAATTACTATTAACCCAGCTCCTGGCTGCTCTTTGTTGCTGTCATTGTGGTTATAAGAATATCGTAATCATAATTAAATTAAACAACCCGTAAAAATTTTTAATTGTGTCAACTTTATTTATCGAAAGACAAAAATAGTAGAGTAGCTGATGCAGACAGTGATTACAACCTCATTACAGACTAAGTGACGTTACAACTGAAATGGCAGAAAGAGAACAAATAGGTAGTCGTAGTGGTGTAATGGGCAGAGTGTAGTTTCATTAGAAGTATGGGCACGGTTCAAACTCCAGGCCAGGTATCGACAACAAACCGAAATTTGAAAAGATTACGAGCAAAAAATCTGAGAGTAAATAGAAAATTGTTATGAAAGTTTCTCAAAAATCTGTCGTTCAGAGTCGACTTCAAATTTCGTGTATAAAATTAACACACCGAACTTAAGTGGTGTGAGAAGCTAGGTCGCAATCATTACTGAAGGGTTGTTACGGCCAATTATGTATGTATGTATTTATATATGTATATATTTATGTATGTATGTATGTATTTATGTATTTATGTATGTACATCTGTAGGTATACAACAAGATGAAAACAAATAAACGCAATGCTACACCAAATAAGTCAACGATGAACACTATAATGGCAATAATCCACGTATAGTTGCCTCTAAATTTACTCCATCATCATCATCATAACAACACAAACAATCATGCGTCATCAGGAGTGGTCACTAGCAGCAGTCCAGCGACTGCAGCATTAACAAGTCAAACAACGTTACGTTGCCGTGACATGATTTTTGAATAGAATCAAGTCTGCTAAATAGACACTAATAGTCCTTCAGGCAGTATACAGTCCGCCAGTCCACCGGCGTTCGTTACAGCAAATTCTGCCGCTGCTGCTCTCATAACATCACATCATCACCACCATTATCATCACTTGAGCGAGAATTTAAGCAACGTAACTAACCAGGATTATGACGTCAAATACATACATAATTGAGTGGTGGAACCTACAGTTTAAAGTCTACTCCGAACGACAGATTTTTGAGAAACTTTTCATGGCAATTGCATTTACTTTCAGAGTTTTTTACAGAAATCTGCTGAGAGATAGTCGCCGAAGAAATATTTTTTCATATTTCGTTCAGTTGGAGATACTGATACACCTAGGGTTTGAACCGAGGTCTCACGTCTAATAAGCCAACTCACTACCTACTAGACCACGGTGACATCAGATACAGTGTCTAAATAGCTCCAGTGGAAACGCTGATTATAATAAAACTTTAAAGAAAATCTTGGATATAAGACCTCACTTGGAATCTAGTGTGGAGAGAGTGATCAAGCGGTTGCAGCTGACAATGTGGCGTTACTAACAAATAACGACGGACTACATCTAAGATAGAAAATATATTTTTAAATGCTTTAAAAAAACTACTGAATATTTTCTCAAATTTAACCTTCCGGTTAATAATGGAAAATAATTTCATTCAAATGGCTGCCTCGGCTGGCCATGCAGTAGCCTACACCATCGGTCCAATTTTTAAGCACATTATCGATTGTGTGCAGCTGTATTTCACCAATGGATTCACGAATATTGTCCTCTAAAGCGTCAGTTGTCTCTGGCTTGTCGGCGTAACACTTATCTTTGACGGCACCCCACAAATAATAGTCCTACGGTGTCAAATCGCAGCTCCGAGGTGGCCAAACGACATCAGCTCTGCGGCTGATAATGCGATCTCCAAACACAGGGCGCAAAACATCGAGTGTGGTTTCGGCTGTGTGGCATGTAGCGCCGTCCTGTTGAAACCAAATGTTGCCAATATCCTCCTCTTCAATTTTTGTGAACAAAAATTCGTTCAACAGGGCCCGATAACGATCGCCATTGACTGCAACGGCCATTCCTTGCTCATTTTCGAATTAAAATGTCCCAATTATGCCTCTAGACCAAAATCCGTATCAAACAGTGACTCGTTTTGGGTGCGTCGGCTTTTCAATGTACGCGTGCTGGTTTTCTGTGCCTCAAATGCGACAATTTTGCTTGTTTGCATACTCGCCAATATCAAAATGAGCTTCATCTGAAAAGAGCGAAGCGAAGACGCATTGTATGGTCGATTGGCTTCAACTCTTCAACCAATTGGACTTTGTATGGCGTCATGCCAAGGTCTTTATGCAAAATTCGTCTCAATGATGTCTCCGAAATGTTCAATTGTTGAGAACGACGGTGAATTGATGTTGATGGCGCTTCACGCACACTTTCTGCCACAGCAGCAATATTCTCGGGTGTACGCACTGTTTTTGGCTTTTCACGCTTTGATTTATCGATGAGGATGCCAGTTTCTTTCACTTTTTTCACAAGATAATGATCATACGGAGCTGACGGTGCTTCTCTTCTTCCAAAATCCGTACGCAATTTTCGCATACATTCTGCAACATTACCATGATTTCCAAAGTAATGTCGCAATATTTCCCAGCGTTGTTCAAGCGTATACACAACCATATTCGTTCAGCGGAAGGATAAAACTAATTATCTGTCAAATCAGACATGAGCTAAGTGTTACCATTCACGAAATAAGCAATAGTTGAAAAAAAAACGTTAGATGGCGGACCCCATAAATTAACGACACATCAATCTGAGAGTTAGTAAGTTCCCGGTTAGCTAAACTTCCACGGAATATAACGGAACGTACGTTCGTTTTTTGGTATTGGTTTGTTGGTTGCTTCCAACTGCGGAAAAGTTAAGGTAAAGTGACGGCATGAAAAAAATTGTAAAAACTAAAGAAAAATTATTCTGATGAAGAGACAGCATCAATAAATATAATATTACAGCCTAAAGTATGCTAAATGAATAGACAGATTTTTGACGAAATTAAAGTTGCGTTAATCTTTCAGCAAAGAAGAAGCATTCATGCTTTTTATGCTGAGAAAAGTAGTCTCTTTCATGATACGTTAAGCACTTTTTAGGAAATGTACTTAAAACTAATTCCTCATTCAATTCGGTGCTGATTTTATTTTAAAAGCTTTAAAACATATACAGATCTGTGAATATATGTAACAAACATACATACATAATTGGTCATTACAATATTTTAGGTCTGGATTACGACTTTGCGTAACGTAATGATAATGAAAAAATGGCAAAGGGTCACAGCCATTAATGGCAAATTAGTATGAGAAATAAAATTAATTTTTTTTTAAATCAATATGTGCGGTTACTGTTTAAATAATTTTTTATTTATGCAGGAATAAAGAGTCGACTATTTTTTAATTAAAGTATTTAATTAAAGTAATTTTTTTTGCATTTTAAATATTGTGCTTTAGGACTCTCTTTGTTGTTTATATAAAAATCTTAAAACTTCTTCTTAATATACGCCATTTGATTTTCTTAATCTTTTTAACTTCTTAATAGAAAAATAAGTACAAAAACGTAATAGACTAAAACGATAGGTAAATGTGCGAATAAAAAGAAAAATTCAAAAACATCTTCAAGGTGGAGTAGAAGATGAAAAAAAAAGCTTAAACACTTGTCAAAAGTGGATTATCTTTGTCTAAAGAATACTTAGAATGAAAAAAAAAAATGAAAAAACATAGGAAATAAATTATACAGCCGTTCATCCTCATTTAGGACATAGCCCTACGCCGTACACAGGAATATCGCATTTTGTATTTGGCGTGACGCCAAAAGTAATAATGGGTAATATTGTAACCGTTATAATAATAATAATATGGAGTTTATTTATTTATGGGGCCAAAGAGAAACTGCTCGATTTTGCAAAAAAAAATCATCTTTTCGGTTGAAGCTCATTTTTGTCTTGACGGGTACATTAATATGCAAAATTATCGTATTTGGGGCTCAGAAAATCCATATGTGGTTTTACAGAAGCCAATGCACTTATTGCGAATGACTGTTTGGCATCATTGGCTCATATTTCTATGAAAATGAGGAAGGCGCAACGATACGGTCAATGGTTAATAACCATTAACAACTTATCGCACCATGATAACCGATTTTTTTGTACTCACTCTTCATGGTATTGATGTGAACGATGTTTGGTTACAGGATGGTGTAACTTGCAACACATCTTATGCAACAATGGATTTTTGGCCACAAATTTAATTATCGTGCAATGAATTTGAATTCGAGTTTGGTGTATTCCCCAACAACTATTCCCACTACAGCAACACGTTGCATACGTAAAGGCCATTGAACATATTATTGCCACTTGAAATCGAAATTAATTCCAAGACAGACATAAAAGTAAACTTACATTATGTACTGTAGTGTAGGGTGTACGATGCAACATGTTTATTTAAACATCTAAAACATCCGTTCATTCCTTTCTACATTTTCTTTCCAGCTTTCCTACTCACGTCACAGCTGTAGCTTCAGCTACAGCTAAAGTTGTCCACTTGGACTTGGCTCTTAAAAAGTCAAGTGAGATGAAAGATAAAAATGAGGAAAAATTAAGAAATGATTTACAAAACATAACAAAACAGTGGCTAAAAACATTTAAAATAATAAAAATAAAAAAAAATTTATAATTAAGAACAAAAGAGTGAATAATAAAAAACAACAAAAAATAAAAAGAGAAATGAATGAATATTAAATTAAATTTCTTTTAATATTATAAATACAAGGCGGCTAATCTTAATTCAAAATTAATTGACTGTCACGCTTGTAAATTTGTTTAAAATAAATACGACGTAAATGTTTATTTTTTTTTCTTTTTATTTCGTTTTTGTTTGTTGGTTTTTTTGTTATTGTTGCTTGAATGTTTTTGTAACTGTAATAAGCGTAATAAGTTCTGAGAAATTCTTGTTATTTTTCACTTTTCGTAAAGCGCTGAGAGGCTAAAAATGTTTATCTTCTGCAAGAAAAACAATTGAAAACGTAAGTTTGCCAGGTCAACTCAATTTGATGCCAAATTAAATTCATCCAACAATTTAATGTTAAATTTTACATTATATTGTGGCTTCATTTAACATATGGAAGATTTTTTTTTTATTTTCGTTTTGTAATTTAAAGAGAAATTTTCTTTTTTATTTAAAATATTATTTTCGATTCCTTTGATAAGCTAAGGCAATCAATACATTCTACTCAGAAAATTAGTATTATTTTGGTAATTTAAATTATACCAGGAATTAAAGTATGATTTTAAATAGGAAAGAGTACGCTTCCTAATACATTTTGCAAAAAAAAATCTAAATATGCGGTAAGAAATTTTGAAATGAACTTTGTATAGATTTATTGCTTTAAATTTATAAAGGGTGGGGTCTATTTAAAAGTTTAAATTTAAAAATGCAATCAAACAAAAACTTTTTGTTGTGAAGTAAAATTCCTCCGGTTAGAAATGGAATATTATTTCATTCATATGGCTGCCGTCGATGGCCTCACAGTAACTCATTCGTTCGGACCAATTTTCATTCGAGTGTATGGGCTCGTATCACCGCAATGATTGGCCACGCATATTGTCCTTTAAAATCTCTGCAAAGTCTATGGTTTGTCGGCATAATACTTTTCTTAGGCAGCGAGTTAATCTTACTGACACCGAACAGTAACCTAAAGTTTGTCAGGGACAAGATTTTACAAGGATACCTATGTACAATACATGAAGAGTTATGGCACATGCCTAACACTTTTCCGTCTTGCTCTGCATTGCACCACTACTACACTCTACCACACACTTGTTGTGGGTACTTCTAACAGTCTTGCGTTTTCAAGCTACGTAAGGTTGGTGCCAGTATGTTGGTTTCAACGACCGCCTTGTCTATGTCGTCTAACTTTTGTAAAGCAACTTTTAACATCCACTGGAATTTTTGATGGACATTTTCAATAGATTTAGTTTGTTTGCTGATTCATAAAGAAAAAATGAGAAAAAAACATTTTCCTTTCAATGCGTTAGTAATCATAGTACAAATCAACACTAAGGCGTATGAGTTACTTGTAATACGCTGCTGTATTCAAAAAATATTGCTCATACGTATGACGGCTTATGATTTAACGTCCGTAAAGTATGCAATATTAAATTTCAAAAAGACAAACAAACAATATAAAGGTCGGACCATTTTGAAGTTTAAATTTAAAAATGCAATAAAAAAATGGTTTGTAATTTTTCTGAATTTATTTGTTTGTTGTGAAGTACAATTGGTCCGGTTAAAAATGAAATTTTATTTCACACATATGGCTGCCGCGGCTGACCTCACAGTATTTCATTCGAGCGGACAAATTTTCGTGCACTTTTTTGAATCACGAATGTTGACCTTCGAATGCTCAATTGTCTCTGGTTTGTCGGCATAACACTTTTCTTTATCGGTGCCCCACAGAAAATAGTCCAGCGGTGTCTAATTGCAGCTTCATGGCAACCAATTGACATCACCATTTCGGCTAATTAAACGGCCGTCAAACGTTTGACGTAATAAATCGATTATGGCACCATCCTGTTGAAACCAAACATCGTTCACATCAATACCATGAAGAGCGGATACAAAAAAATTGGTTATCATGGTGCGATAGCTGTCTCCATTGACCATAATGGTTGCTCCATCATCAATTTCAAAGAAAAAAATATATTTTCTCTATTTTTTTCACACACATAACTAAGAGGATATGTTGATAAAATTGCAGCAGAAAATTTTGGGTTGGAACTTATCATTCAAAAAACATTGTGTATTAATTAACAGGAAATACTCTTCTTAACTTTGGGAGACTTCAGTAATGTTGATTCATTCTATTTTTTGAAATAACCAATGTAGGAAACTCGGACTTAAAATATAGGGTAACCACATACCGGCCTTTCTTATTGCTAGTAGTGGTTCGTCGGTGCAAGTGTCTTAAAAAATTTATCTTCAGACAACACTGTTTTAAATTTCGGAACATCTTCCACTTCCCAGGACCAGGTGATTTGATCATTCAAGTCCAAGTGACTGAAAAACGATATGATAGAATTTAATTTGAATAATTGAATTTAATTTCAATTTGACTGTGGCATTCTACCAATAAGAGTGTTTTGGACTATGAGAGAACCCATATACATACATACGTACATACATACATACATAATTGGCCATTACAACCCTTCAGTCAGCTTTTCACGTGCGTTAATTTTATACGTGAGTGGCGGGACCTACAGTTTAACGTCGACTCCGAACGACAAATTTTTGAGAAACTTTTTCATGACAGGTTTATTTACACTCAGAGTTTTTGCCAGAAATCTGCTGAGAGGAAATCGCCGAAGAAATATTTATTTTTCATATTTCGTTTTGATGCCTAACCTGGGATACGAACATCTAATAAATCAACTCACTACCTATTAGACTACGGCGACTTTTAACCGAACCCTTATTGTCTGGTTTATTCGAAATAAAAGTTATTTCTAAGCAGACCTGAAGATGTAGGCGTTTACTTGCGGGCGTTTCCACACAAATATGGGAAGCTTGTGGACTGAAGCAACCACCAGCACAATTGGCATAAGGAGAGGCAAGTGACACTGGACCGGCTATATTCCATTATTCCAGAAATGTGATCCACTGGAGTTCGTAAAAGGGACAGACTGGTTGCATTTCTGCGGTAGAAAGTTTGTAATAAGTCCGATAGTCTGTAATGCTGATGTACTACAAAAAAATAAAAATGGCTTCAAAAACATTTCTACAATTGTATGACCCAACATACAAATGTTGCGTTTTATTAATGAAATCAATTCAATTTCATTCACAATGTGTGGTCGGAGTCTAAGTGGTAGCTTTGTTTATCAAAGCAAACTTGAGCACGTAAAGCGTCCAGTTGTGATGCCACCAGTAAGCACTAAATATGCAATTAAAAATACTGGATTCAGATGGAACCGTGCAGAAATATAAACTCTTGTGTTTGTTGCCAATTTTATTGCCAATAAAAAAGGAATAAAAAGGATGTGATGATTATTAACCAAACCGACTAAACAAAACCCTTCAAATTATAAAAGTTTAGCTGCCCAGTACATTTTTATCTCCGGTCATCACTTGCCGTTTCAAATAAATTCAAGTTGCTACTTTACGTTTCCAAATAAACTTATAATTTTATTTGCAACTTTTAGCACTAAAAACGTTGCACGTAAAATAGAAATTTTTGCAAAATAAAAACTTTCACTTATCAAATGTTTCCCACAAAATTGATTTGGACATTAGAAATACTCAGAGAAGAAGAAATAAATTTTCTAATTTCCCTTATTTTTATGTGTAGCGATATGTGTCCTTTATATGTAATCCTTATTAATGTGAACGATGTGAAATCCCTTTCAGCATCAATATAAATATTGGCCATGTTAACAAACTTGCCTTTAACCTCTCTTAGCCTTACAATCGCACACAGTTTTATTAGAAGTCATTAGAGGCAATAAAATTGAGAAAAAAACAAGTAAAAAATACTTACAAGGAAGACATTAAAAACAATAGAAAAGAAAAAAAGAAATAAAATAGTAAAAATATTTAATAATAACACCATAGATAATAATAATAATAGTAATAATCATTATAATAGAATGATAATTGTGACTCTACTCCGTCTACTACAGCTTCCGGCTGAAGGCAAAAGTTTATTGACAGTAGCAAAACCAATGCTATGATGTGATGAGCAGTATTGGGTCAGTCACTGGTTGACTATGACAACATTGGTGGTTGGACTATTAAAATTGTTTCTTATTAGTTGGAAATTAGTGGCATGAATAAACACTAATAAGAAGCGTATAAATGAATAAATTAAACAATAAAGTTCTCATTTTATTTTTGTTTATTCTTCTTTATACCAAAGAAAAATAGTAAAACAATAGAGTGGTAACCATAATTTAATTACATTTATGAGATGGAAAAATCATAAACCATTCTAATATGAAACGTGAATTAGCAGAGTTCACATTTTGTAATTTTCTACCAATTGTGTTTGTTTTGGAAATAAATTTCCAATCCAAACCCCATCGTTGTTCAAGCTTAATTGATCAATTGCATTAAGTGAAGATATATAATATAATATAATATAATATATCGTTGTGAAAATGGAAATGGTGTTACATCGTTTAACATTCAAATGATAAACAAAAGCTATAAGAACACAAAAACTAGGGACTTGTTTACATGATCAACAAATAAACAAAAATATAGCAACATCATCAGTATAAAGAAGGAATAAATAAGTAAACAAACAGGCAACAGCAACACTGCGAGCAACAAAAAACAAAACAAAAATGCACAAACAACAATAAGGTAAACAACATGTTTACATTGTTAGAGATTTCGCGAAGGCAAAGTCATTCTTCTTCAAGAGCATTCATCATACTGTTTACCCTGGGATATAAAATGCAAGATAAAACAGGCAACGGGATCAGTAAAAATTCAGCCAGTTTTGTGTCGTGGTTTGTGTCGTGGTTTGAAGGTCTTCGTTGTAAAGATTTAACGAACAATTGTTAGTATTTACGCAGAATAGTGTAAGGAAGAATAACAAACAAAGCCAATTGTTGTTGTTTACATCAAGTTGTGAACAGTGGCACACGGAAGTGGCCGAACAATAAAGAAAGAAGAATAAAAACGTAACAATATAATAATATATTGAATTTTGTGACAGAATTCGAAATAATCGACGCACAGAGGGGCATTTTGCCTGAAAACCTGACCAAAATTAATAGAAGAGTTTTATAAGTTAATGGCTGGAATTTTTTTGAAAGTGGTAGTAATAATTAGGCCCAACGATGAACCCAACTGATTTTGGTTCAAATCGGTCCTTGATTTCGGCTAGCCCCCATACAAATTCCCCTCGAAATTGCACTTATTTACACATAATTATGGTAATTATGCAACAATCATGTTAAAATTTAGCATGGATCAGTTCTGTGTACTAACAAATCATGGTGTAAAGTTTGGGATCACATTTGTCACTAGTCCACATATAAAGTCCCCTTTAGAAATTCACGTTTGCGCTTATAAATGGCTTAAAAACATCGGTATCGTGATGAGCCGAGTTCGCCCGCCAAACAAGATCAAACGAGCTCAACATTACACTGTTATGGCGTTATTTCCACGCGATTATTGCGTTATTGCACTTGGGTGTAGGAAATAAAGCCATATGGTTTTATTTCTCATTCTATTGAGAAATAAGGACATATGGCTTTATTGCCTATGGTTTTATTTATCTGCGTTTAATTTTTTTTAATTTTTCAAAAAAAGTAAAATTTTCAATAAATCGCCAAAAATAATTGCGCAAATTTGCGCAAACTTTTTTTTTTGTTCCTGAATATAGAGAGTGCGTATTTTCTTGTGGTATATAACATTAAACTACTAAAAACTACTTTCCCTTTAAAATCCTTATCTTTTTTTAGGGAGGGTAAAAAAATGTGAAATTTTTTATATTTTGAAATTTTGAACGAATAATTTTAACATTAATATATGAGATATATGGCTAAAACAAAAAAAAATCAATATAAAACCTCTATTCATTTAGCCACAAAAAAATATCATATAAATCTATTAAAATTTCAAAAAAAAACACCAAAAAAGCATTTAATTTTCTTAACTTTCCTGACTTAGACATCGTCTCAAATCTACAAATCTCAACTTAAAGTCGTGAAAATTCACTTATAATGCAGAATTTTGTTGTCTATCGAACTGCATACTCAGTTTTTTAAATTTTTTTAAATTCATTTTTGCCTTTTTGGTCAGCTTTTCACGGTAAATGCCATGACGGCTCAGTCGGTACAATGCCTACATTATTGCAGGCAAATAGCAAATAGGTAATTTTACAGTTCTGATTCAAGAACCTATAAAGTAGTTATTTTGTAGATCCAAGCATACTTATATAAATACATTTACTTTACACACTGACGTGATAATGTCCAAATATTTGAATTTTTCCTCGGAAGAACCTTAAAACCGTTTATACTTAAAATGAGTCATTGGTACAATGACTGTTTTCGCAGGAGTGATTGACAGTTCCAAATTTCTCTGTGAAGTACATTTAAATTTGTTTTGTAAACCCTTTTTGTATGTTTATGAATTTCCTGAACATATGTTCTTATTGTGAAAAGAAAAATAGAGAATGAGAAACAAATTTGAGCTCGTCTTTTATTTAAATTTCAATAAAAAAATGTTTTTAATTTAAGGCCTTGAATTAAACTTAATTTAAGGTATTAATTTTTAACTTTTAAACTTACTCCCTTGCTAATGGCAGTAGCGTTGGTCTCAACTGTTCACTTCGGTGAACATTGGCGGATATAAATAAAGTTATTCGTTTAAAATTCTAATTAAAAAATTTCTATTCATAACGAAAATTCTAAACAATCTTTAATTTTTTTTTTTTTTTTTGGTTGTTGTTCTTGTTGTTGTTGTTGTCATAAAATGCAAAAATTCAAAATAAAATAGAAATTCAACAGAACTAAATAATAAAACAAAACTAAGGTAAAATGAACTTTCAACTGAACAAAGTTTAGTCACTCTATGCTAATTTATAGGGTGACTCGATATAACACTACAAACAAATTTAATTTCTTTGAAGTCAATCCAATTGAGTTTAACTTTCTAAATGAAATGTATGTATTGGATCACCCTGTAGCATGAAAATGCGTGTGTGTGTGTTTATTACGTTGTTCATGAATAAATAAGTGTTAATAAATACAATACATGGTACTTACATGCATGCATAGTATATCGTATCGTAGCGGACATGTTTGGAAAACTGAATTGACGTAACGAATAGAGAGAGAGAGAGAGAGAGAATAAAACAAAAATGACAAAATTCTAAACCAACAATAGCAGCAACAACAAGCGAACTATAAATGAACGGTGTGTTGCCCCTTAATTAACACAGTTATACAGCTAAAAGCCATTAGACATACGAAGTAAAAAATTTCTTTCTACGCCGCCCTAGCTTTCTCCTTTAGTCAACATGTCAATTCAATGGAAGCTAAACATATGGACATCAAAATACAAATATATACAGTCACGTGTACACATACTACCACATACATCCATACGTATGTACATACGCTCATACGAAAATTTATGAAAAGTCCAGTCAGCCATTCAATACTCATGCGAAATATCAGCAACAACCATCATGGGCACACACATATAAAGGCTGCAGAGCTTTAAAAGACTGTGTTGTTTATTAGAGAATGTTAAAATCTTGTAAACGTATAAGTATGCCAGTCATCAACAAATTTTTGGTGGAAATGTTGCTCTTGATCTCGATATTAAACTGGCTACCTTGTTAATGAAATAGCAAAATCGACAACAGGCATTTTAGCTTAAGACTGAATATGATGAGCCTTGCATCAATAGGGGAATGTGTACACCATATTGAAGATTTTGAAGATGAATTGTGCTTAACAAAACTGTCAATTTAATGCGAAAATCTTATTAATTTACAACCAACAAGCATTGAATGAATCCTACTCATGCAGTACATTATGTTGGAACAAGGAAAATGGGTTATACGAACAAGAAAAGAAGGGGAATGTTTATGGATTTATATTCGAGTGTAATTTGAAGTGACAGGAAAGACTTTTCCACATAGTCCAGCTAATAACGAATTCTGCGCAACGAACGGATGTGCTCTACATATGCTCGAGCATATTCCGTTGAAGTCGCCGCAGTTTAGTAGGTAGTGTGTTAGCTTATTAGACGTGAGATCACGGTTCAAACGCCAACGCAGACGTCTCCAACAAAACGAAATACGGAAAAATATTTCTTCAGCGACTTCCTCTCAGCAGATTTCTGGCAAAAACTCTGAGTGTAAATAAAATCGTCATGAAAAAGATTCTCAAATTCGCCATTGCGTCGGTCTGGAGAAAACCACGACGCACTCGTTCGCGAGTGCAATGAGTCGTTGAGGACTTTTGGCTTTAGGACCGAATCCGTCTATGCTGGGTTCCGGGTCATAGTGGAATACTTGGTAATGAGATGGCGGATGATCTTGCAAGTTAAGGTTCGCTTTCTGGGAGCGATTTAATAGTTGGTCCAGATCCCCCAATCTGCCTCCTTTATAGCCTCATCAACGGATGGGTCAGGGGGGAAGAGCAGAGAGGCGTTGGGAGAATGGATTGGACTGTTATGTTTCTAGGTATCTGTGGCCTGCTATAGACAGTGTTAGAACAGGTGTGCTACTGGGCTTAGATAAAGCCAGTTTAAGGTTAATAATTGGATTTATTGCAGGGAATTGCAAGGTTAGGTCACTGACAGGGATCTGCAACAGATCCCAGCCTGACTATTGCAGGGTATGTTACGATGAGGAGGAGTTGGAGACCATCGAACACCTTCTCTGTAACTGTCCAGCCCTTAGTAGGTTGAGGTTGAAGACCCTTGGCAGGGGCTTCTTTGAGGGGCAGCTTGAGCTGGATGAGTATTGCAAGGGCTTCACTAGTGAGTCGCACTCTCTCTTGCGTGTTTGTGTTGGTGTGTGTTAGTGTTGTTGTTTGTTAGTGTTAGTGTTTGTGTTTGCTGTTCTGTGTAACTGCTCCGCTTCCTTATTTTCCCCCTTTCCTACTTCCTCTCCTTTTTTCTCATCCCCTGTATTATCCTCTTACTTAAAGGACGTTTTTGTACAATGGATCAACTTGACCTCCGGGTACTGTACTTGTCAAGTACACGTCCTCTAACCTAAACCTAAACTTGCTATCAAAAAAGTTCACATCCGTATTGTGTGATCCACAAGACAGTTCGATGTAAATCGAGAAAAGTGAGAAAACTTTTATTTGTCACTTCTAGCTTCTGATAAACTATTTAATACCCCTTGTCTTTGACTAGTAAATAAGGGTACGCCTTTGTTTCAGGTGTCTTACCATGAGTGCCTTTACCAATAAGACAAAATTGCAAGATGAACGTTTATGAAATGCCTCCTCACATGACAAAAACCTCTTGCTTTAAATCATAGCCCACATATATTTTGCAAGACAAAGCGATAAGAAATGAGATTTGTTATATTTTTCGTGTAGTTTTTGCTTGTGTTGCATTTGAAGAATTCATTTCTTTAATTCTTTGACTAATTGACCATACACTGGCTGTGTCCAAAGCAGTATTCCAAAGTTGAAACATGTGTTTATTTTGTAAGCATATGCTTGTGAGGGGGCTTTTATGTTGGTTTTCATTTTCCTGCTGGTAATTCTACTAAAAGCCTGACTAAAAACTGGAGGTTTTCAATGAAGCACTGTGTACAAAACTATTTTAGATTATTCATTTAAGGACTTTATGATGGTGTATGCATGGGTATATGTGTTGATGTTATAAATTATGTCGAATTTTAATATCAGTTTGTTTTTACTGGCTTAATGCTTATTTTGGCATTACAAATACAAAAAAATTCTTCTTCACTGCTTAGCTCAGCATGATTACTTTATGCGTTTTTTTTTTTGCTTCTTGTCCTCCCTATTTTTTTTTTTTTGGTATTTATTTTGCGAAAACAATTTTTCATTTTTGAAATAGAAAATGTTATAATTTAGCCAACATATGAATAAACACAATAATTTCGAAATAAATCAGCAACACAGCAAACAAACTATACAAAACTATTGTGCATATATGTATGTACGGTATGTGGGCTAATTTAAAAGCGAAGGTGAATTAAAAAAAAAAACCAAAAAGTTTTGTAATATTTTAGACATTCCTTCACTTGAAGGATATGAAGTAAATGCAAGAGAAAAGTACAAAAATAATAATAAAAATGCGTAGAAAATTTTAATTGGCATGTATGTGGTATTTTAATTAGTTTTTTTATCATCGTATGCATATGCGTAGCATTTTCTGAATTATGAAACTTTATGTCATTAAAACACCTTTTTATTGTTACGCTACTGTCCTCCTTAACAAGCCACAGTTTACATTTGTAATCCTGAATATAACTTTAAAGTATTTAACATTGTAATGATACCTCAGTACAGAGGACACGTCAATCTTATTGTTATTCAAATTGCATATGTTCAGCAGCTTAATGGATATGCAATACACCTGTTGTGATACATGGACTCCAACCTGGCTTGTTTGAATTAAAGTGCCTCAAAATTCTACTCTCTTTCTTTCAACGTACTTCTTATGCTCAGTAACGGCAACAGTTCTTTGCAGATGGCTACGAATAGAACAAAAAGAAACACGAAAAAAATATTTCTTTGTTAACTTCCTCTCAGCAGTCTTCCGGCAAAAACTCTGAAGGTTAATAAAAAAAGGGCCACAATTTTTTTTTCTCAAATATGTCGTACAGAGTCGACTTTGAACTTAAGGGCCTGCCAGATCGATAAAATTGATACACATCAAATGGGTAGTGTGAGGAACTGGGTTGCAATCCTAACTATATGCTTATAATGACCAATTAAGTAAGTAAGTATGTTTTTGTCGTCTAGCTCTATATGCCTACGAAGCTGATAAGGCTATGTAGAATGACGTTGAGCAATTCCTGCAGATCCTTCAAGCTAGGAATGAACCTCTACGAACCTTTTGATACTGTGCAAGGTTTCAGACAAGGCGATCCTTCATCATGTGACCTCTGCAACTGCGGAAGGCTGGAGTGCATTGCAATGGCACGCTTTTTCAAAAACGGCGTCCAGTTGCTTGCATACGCTGACGACATTGTCATCATAGGGCGTGCCAAGCAAAATGTTACCGCTGCCTGCACTGCTATTGAATCTATTAAGATGGGTCTGGCAGTAAATGAGGGCAAAACGAAGTATACGTTGTCTACAAAGTAATGACATGCGGCATATGGGATTCCATACGGCTGGTAACGATACTTTCCATATAGGCAAGGAATTTGTTTATCTTAGCTCCGCTGTTACCACCGACACTGATGTCAGTCAGGAGATCAAGCTCAAGATTACTCTTACCAACAGGTGCTACTATGGTATAAATAGGCAACTGAGTAGCAGAGACCACTCTCGTATAACAAAACCAATACTTTACAAGACGCTCATCCTCCACGTGCTTTTTATGGCTTTATTGATGCAGCAGCCTTGAGAGTATTTGAGAGAAAAGATCTTACGTAGTTCTTCGGCCCAGTGCGAGTTTGCTATGATTTCCGAATCCTATCCAACAACGAGCTGTCTGAGCTCCTCAACGACAATAACGTTGTGCAGCGTATTAACATTCAGCGGCTGAAATGGAGCGGCCATGTCATTCGAATGAAGGAAGATGCTCCAGCGAAATGGGTATTTTATGTGGGAATTTACGGAAGTTGGCGAACAGGACGTCCTTTGTTTGCGTTGGAAGGACCAAATCGAGGAAGCCCTGCCATCAATTGGTGTGACCAACTGGCGAAGGCGCTGAAGAAAAAGAGTAGCTTGGAGGATGTGTTAAGGCAGGCCAAAATCCATCAATCGGGTTGTTAATGGCCAATTAAGTAATTAAGTAAGTAAGTATGGTATTCTGGAATATTTAATTTATAGTCAAACACTTTAACCACCACATTACATCATACTTGATAGTGGCAATCAAATACTCTTCTAAGATCCATAATGATATGACCTTATTCCGCATTACTATTTTTTGATGCAGACTTGGGGGACAGTTTAGAGGTAAATAATACCAAGTTTTTATAAAAATTTGTTTTCTATCGAGTTTAGATTAAATGGTCTTTTCTGAAGTGTCATGTCCATTATATGATGCGAAAACCAAAATTCTCTTTGAGAAATATTCAATTTCCATTGGATCTCGTTCTTCAGTATTTTAATTGCGTTAGAAAATTAATCTATAAACCAATTAATTATTATAATTTCTTACTCTACCCTCGTATTTAAGAATTCTATATTAAAGTAACTTTAATTTTTACTTTATAATCTTATTGTAGTTGAATGTCATCGTTTGCACTATTAAGTCCTGTGTTTTTTTTTATAAACAATTTTCAATAAAATTCAAATCAGATTTCGAAAAAAGATAAAAACACAACTTTTTCAAGTAAATTGATTGGAAATCATTCTCTCAGTAAGTATGTTTAAAATAAAATAAAAAGTTATAATAACAACAACCATATCATAAGGATATTCATGTAAAAGAGGTGTAAATTGCTTCTGTAACTTATTTTATAATCTTATAATTTCTCTTTCGTTTTTTTTTTATTTTTTATTTTATTACTACAGTAAATAGATATTTATCTATGCATATACATATGTATACATGTTTGTATGTATATATGTATGTAAGTAAACGAAGTTAAAGATAAAAATTCATTTAAATTATTAAAAGTAAAAGTTTACATCATATTTAAACACACGCACTGTGCGCTGTCAGATGGGGGGCTGGGAATGAGAAGCAGTAGCCCACATTGTTGTTGACAGATTTTGTTATACAAGCATGGCATATTGGTAATAGGATCCGAATATATTAGGACCTATTCGAAGTCTCCGTAGCAATTATTATATCATTTCTAATAGCATTCTGGTCACTAAAATCCATAAATAATCTCTAGGAGGGCGTACATTGGAGAGTAATTTATAGTTTAAAGGAGGAAAAAAGTGTCCTTGTTTTGTTGACAGAATAAAATTGCTTTTTTAATATTTTCCAATCCTAAAGTTGATTTGTATAGGACCAGACTAAAGGAATATCCAAGTAATACTTTGCGAATAAGATTAAATTGTATTTGATTTCTTCGTACTTCAAATTAAAGCGGTTTACGAGGATGCAAAACTCTCAAGTCTTCACGACAACATATCACACAAATGCAGGAGTAAAACATGGATACCCCCTATCATCTCAGCTATTCACCATTGTGCTGGATGATATCGTGAGCGAAATTTCTCTGAGAGAAGAGGACTAACATGGAGTATTTTATGCCAACGTGAGGATTTGGATTATGTGGATAATATTTGTTTACTCTCGCACGAGAGGAATTATATAGAAAAGCGCGCAATGTTGGACTACAGATACATATCAAGAAAACCAAAGGCATGCGAATTAAGAACGTAAGCATCGACAACATCATGCTACATAGCCAACCAGTAGAATAGGTGGATAGCTTCTGCTTTCTAGGCAGTATAGTGACAAAAAATGGAGGCTTAGAAACAGACGCAATCAACAGACGCAATAAAGCGTGAGCGGCATTCGGACGACTACAGCCAATATGGAGAAGCTCATAAATATCCAGACGATCCAAGATCAGATTATTCAACGCATGTCTAAAATCGACCTTGTTGTACGGAAGTAAAACCTGGTTAGTATCGAGCAACATCATGTAAAAATGCATGGTAGTCATCAACAAGTGCCTCAGAATCGTATGGAAAATATTCTGACCTAATAACATCATCAACATGGATCTCTGGAACTTTTCCAAAGAGGAACGCCCATAAAATAATGCAGATAAAACGTAGGAAATGGTGATGTATGTTATAGTATAACAAGAATGGCACTTGAGTGGAATCCTCAAGGTTCAAGATGAAATAGGGAGTGCGTTGCCTTTTTAAACGTGAGGCTCGGTTCAAATCCCAGGTCAGACATCTACAACGAAACCAAATATAAAAAAATATTTCTTCAATGACTGCCCCTCAGCAGATGTCTGGCAAAGACTCTGAGGGTAAATAAAATTGCAATGAAAAGTTTCTCAAAAAATCTGTCTTTCGGAGTCAACTCATGTTTAAAATTAACACAGACAACATTATTAGTGTGAGAAGTTAGATGGTAATCCTGTCTGAAGGATTTATCTTATGTATGCAATTATAGTCCTCAAATTGTTAACGACTCATCATTTGAATGGATGCCAATAAAATTGATTGTTTGATGCACATTCTTATTTCTTTTGAAATATATTCAGAGCTCTCGTTGCTGATTGAATTTCATTTAAAGTTACTTTGGTGAGTATTTTTTTTTTTTTTTCATTGGCTGTGATAAATTAAATGATTTGCCATGCAAGAGACAAGGGGAAGACAAGAAACCTTGGTGATATTTTCTGTTGAAATATTTTAGCAAAGAGAAATACCGAATTTGATGTTAAGAGTAGTCAGAGGCTCAAGGATGCACTGTTTGTAGTACTACTCCTTCGCGGTAAGGTACGTCTAAGAAAACAGCAGCTTTACAGACAATGATGCATGGTAACGTGCCATGATTACTGATGTGTTTTTACCCAAAGATATCTGTTGCAACGATTGCATAGTTCTTACGCAATGTAGAAAAAGATGCCACTAGATGACGTAGCTTCTTGCACTACTTATGCTGTGTGTGTTAATTTTGAAGATGAGTGGCGCGACCTACAGTTTAATAGAAATTACTCAATATTTTTTGGAGTTTTATATAAGATTTACTTTTAAAAATATTTAACACAAAAAAACTTCAGATTTTTATATTGAACAAATTACTTAATCTCACCCCAAATCTGATGTGTTTTCTATAATTTTAATACAACGTTTGCAATGCAATTTGAAAATATTTGAAATATTTCTTTCAATACTACAACAGCATTGCCATATGAAAAATTGAAAATGAAATGAAAATAAGAGCACATCGTATTACAAAAACAATAATTTTTCTCTTAAAAAATGGATTGTAAAGCTTTAGCTTTGCTGTGGACGAACATTTGAATGTGGATGTTATTGTAAAAACAAAAAAAAACAATAAAAAAAACAATTTCATATTGTTTAAAACGGCACTACTAACACACATTTCTTTCCATAACTCGGCCAACAATACAATAAAAAAAGGAGAGACAGAGAGAGAGAGAGAGAGAGAGAATCTAACCCAACCAAAAGACTGTTGCTTATAATTACTTTACGTATAGAGAGTATAGTAGTATATGCACCTGCATATGTATATAAAATAGTTTCCTGCTCAACAGAGAAATGAGAGAGCATAAGAGAATAAGAGCCAGAGTGGATTTTATGTTTTATACCGTTACCACCTAAATTATATTATATGTTGCTCATACGCATTTTGGGATAAATTGGAGATTGTATGATGTTTAATATTGTATAGTACTGTTATTGTTGTTGTTGCTGTTGTGTTATTTTGTTGTATTTTTAACATTTACTCTGTGTGTGCTGACAGTGATAAGGATTTTCGTTTAAGAAATTTTCGAGTTTTAGTTATGTTGTGAATTTCAAACGATAAAGAACGTCTGGCTTAGACGCGTACGCGAATTTCTTTTGATGAAAAAAAAAATTGAAAATAAAATAAGAAAAATATTTAAAAAAGCAACAACAAACAAAGAAATATTATGTATAATTGAAATATTTTAAATAACAAAGTAATATTGTATAAAAAAATGGCTTTTTACTTCAGGAAATTCCAATAAAAAAGAGGAGTTTTTTTGTAAGAAAAAAAAAACGCACATACACACAGAAAAAGAAAAATTCTTATAGTCTTTAAAGAAATTAAAAAAAAAAAAATTAAAAGAAAAGAATGTGAAAAATATTTGAAATTCCATAATGTTGTTGTTGTTAATGATGCTGCTACCACGAATAATGTCTATGACGCTGCTAACTGTTCGCTGATGATGATGATGATGGTCATTGTAAATAAACAAATAAAGCAGCAGAACATGTTTATTTTTGTTTACGCGTCTGTTTATGCTTTAATGCTAGTTCATATGCGTATGTGTGTGTGTGTATGTGTATGTTGTTATTTTTTATTATAAGCTTCAGTGTTTATGTTTGTTTATGTGGCCACAATGCTCTTTAGAATAAATTGACTCAAAACAACAACTTCTTCTTTTTGTAATTTCTCAGTGTGCGTTTCTTTCATCGCTCTCATCTTAGAACTGCATGCCAGCATTTGACATAAAAAACAACACGAAACTGTAAATAAATCGAAATATTTGTGTAATCGGCTATTTATCTCTCCTGAAATACCTGAATTTTCAATTTATTTATAGAATCTTGCATAAAACAACAACAACAAAAATTAAAATAAAACAAAAATATCCCCAAAAAATAAAATCAATTTATAAATTATTTATGATGCCGCCAAAACAACAACAAAAAAACAAATAATTTCTGAAAAATAACAAAAACAAACACAACATCAATAGCGACAAAACGGTTTATGAATGATTTACAAAAGATATAAAAAATAAATAAAAATATAAAAAAAATAAAAAAAAATCATTAAAATTTTTTTAATAAAATTCAGCAAAGCAGACACTTGTGCACGTGTGTGTATATGTACAAGTGACAAGTCTGTGTCTGTGTTGAAGTTTTCTTCATTCCTTTCGTTTCGTTTCCCACTCAAAAAGCAAAAAACAAAATTAATTAAATTAATTAATTGAAAAAGAAAAAGCGTGTATAAATTATGGTTTGTTGGCTTGTTTGCCTATAAAAATTTTTCTTTGTCGATCGTGTTTTTTTTTCTCGGTTTTAATTGTGATGTTAATAAATCAAATCAACACAAAAACTTTAAAGAAAATCTTTTTTGTTTTAATAGAAATCAATTAAAATTTTAATCACAAATGAAATTAAGGAAACATAAAACAAAAATAATTAAAAAATATTAAAAAAAAAGGAAAAAAATACTAAAATTTTTAACACAAGTTTCGGTTGAAAACGGGTACATTAATTAGCAAGTAAAACGAAAAACAATTAAAAAATAATAAAACACATCATAAATAGTTTCTTAGTCAATATCATATTCTAAATGACAATTAAATTACCAAAAATGTAAATAAATAAATAATTTATAAATAATAATAACAACAAAAAATAAAATAGATTCCTTCAATTATAATAACAAGAATAACTTACAAGATTAAAGTGTTTATTAAAAGTAAGCATGATTTTATTGTATCGCATTAAATATTAATCGCCCGATTATGAATGGCAACTAAAATTCAGTTGCATGAAATGACAGTTGCTAAAAATTGTATAGCATGTGACATCCAAGACTTAAAAGTTTTTTTAGCAACAACAAATTTTTGGTTGACTCCTAGAAATGCAATTGAACTTCAGTTGCCATTCAAATTGGTGTTGAAGCATGTCCATTTTATTAGTTCAATAAGGCAGGAATTTTTAGAAAAAAATTGTTTAACGATCTTAAACAGTCACACAGTTTTTTTTTTTAACATATTTAGATTTCAATGGTTAGGCTATTATATCTACACATATATTGTATTGTTTTAAAACAGGAAAACAAGGTTAAAGAAAGAACGTTATTTAAAAGCATTATTCTATCAAAGTCGCCTTTGTCTAGTAGGTAGTGTGTTGGCTTATTAGAGATGAGGCCAGAATAGTTTAATATTTGGATAACCTTATTCCAGTAATTTATTTGCTGCTTTGTAAACACAATTGGTCTTTAAAACCCTTCAGACAGGATTACGCTCTATTTCTCACACCACTTATGTTGAGTGTGTTAATTTTACACGTGTGTGGTGGGACCTTTTGAGAGAAACTTTTTGGTGAGAAACTTTTAATCGGAATTTCATTTACTCTCAGAATTTCTTATACTTAACAGAATAAACACATTCTGCCAATGGTAAAAAATCAGTTCTATTTGATGACTTAAAGAAAGGTTTTTCTTTCAATAATCTAGGGATTTGCCATATCATCGTTCTTTTGCCATATCATCGCCAGTCAGCACTTTTCCCATAAGTGAGCACAAGTATAAAAGCTTAATAAAACAACGATCAACTATCACTGCTTTAGAAATATGCTTAGAATTGTTATCCTCGAGCCTAATTTATCATCATTTATTAATGGTAGTTCCTATAAAAACCAAGCCTTCAAAACAATTTGCTGTCCTTCAGTTTCACCGCGCTTTACGTCGTGTTTTTAATTCTTGTTACTATATTTTCATTGTTGTTTCCTTTTTTATGCTCAAACCGAAAGACACAACTTCGTTTTCATATTATATATCATAATGAACATTTTGATTTCCTTTGGGAATCAAACGTTCAATCCACTTGCATGTGATGCTCGTCTAATTGTATTGGTACTTATGCTACCAACTGATGTGTCCTGCCTTTAATTAATAAACGCACTTCTTTTTGGATTTTTCTGTACAGTACACGCTATTATTATTTTATTAATATATTCGGTCTTTATTAAATATATTCGTTCGTTGTTAAATATATACGGTAAGCCATCATAAAGAAAATTTTCTAAATTTCCTAAAGATTTTTTAAACAATACAAGACTTCTTCGTATTAATTCTTCCTGTAATAAAAAGACAGAAAAAATGCAGAACCTAAAAAAACAAACAATAATAATTACTATAAGAAGAGTTATCAAAACAGATTATATTACAACGACAAAACAACATAGAAATACTATGACAAAGAAGAGAAGAACAAGAACAAATTTACAGTATGCTTCTAGAAGTTGGCATGTAGAAGAAGAAATGTAAACTGTGTGTAAATAAAAAGAAGGAAAGGAAGAAGAAGTAGACATTGCCAGTGAGGACTAGTAAATATTGCAATACGTTTATACTATGTTCAGATATGCGCTTTTTTTAAGACAATATTCGGTTAATTGAGTACAATATTTTTAAGCGTTCAGGCATAATAATATACGCAGTTCAGCTGCTTATTCAATATTCATTTCTGGTAAACAAAACATCTGGCTGTTTCAACAGCATTGTTTTTATTTTGTTTGTCGTTGTTGACATTTGAGTTGTCAAATACCAACAGAAAGTATTCGCTTAATTGTAATATGATGCTCACTAAACACACTTATAACAGTGCTGCATTTTAAGTTTTACTCAATATTATGACAATTTGCGTATATATTGCGCAATAATTAATTAAACCTTTATATGAAATATTCAACTCAATAATGACGTTAATTGCTATTAACGCAATAAAGATGCATATCTGAACACCGTATTGCACTGTTTTATAATACACTGTGAAATTTGATCGTTGTAGTAAAAGTGTCCTGTAATACATTGACAGTGTATTGTGACTTTTAAATAAATAAAGAATAAAATGAAATAAAAATAGAAAAACATAAACAATTTATTTTATTTTCAAAAGTTGTTGTTCTTGAATACCTATGTAGTTTCACACAAACTTTCACCAACTGTACAGCAATTCTAACTAAAGAAACTAACGATGTACATACATATTTTAGGATATGAAATTATGAATGTGTTGTTGTTGCATTCTCACTCTAAATATTACACTCAATATTTATTTATTTATATTTAAACTTCTGTTGTGGTAAGGATTTTATTTGTATTAAAATGCTGAAATGCATTTTAAAAATTTATGGTGTAAACCCTGTCCGGCCCCCCATTGTACATTCATAACGTCTATCCAATTTGCCTTTGCCTTTGGATATTTTTCTGTTACAAAATAAAAAACATTTTTTTGGGTGATATATTTATAAACCTCTTCCTGTTTTACTAATAACACATTTTAGAAGCACTAGTCCTATGAGTTAAGAACGAGTCAAGTCTATTTCTAATATTTTGCTAACACAGTCTTTACTCAAGATGCGTTAAAAATTTCGTGGAGTCAAGAGACTTTAATACTGTTCAAGGCATCAGTCTTTAAATCTTCTTTTTAATGTTTGGTCGTAGTTCTTTTCAAGTGAATACCATGTGCAACATATTGTTTTTTGCGTTCAATATTGTGGTTATGAACGAGCTTCTATCGTTCTAGCCTTCTAATTTTTATTCATGTACGATAATAACAGCCGCCGTAGCTTGGTAGGTAGTGTATTGGCTTGTTAGACGTGAAGCCACGGTTGAAACCCCATGGCTCAAACCAGAGATCAGCAGTGAGTATTAAAAAAATGAGTAGAATCGAATCATACTCATAATTTCTGATATACGCATTCATACCTACTTTAATATTATAGTCATAGTACTCATATTCAAAGTTTGAAGTATTCATTGTACTCATACTTAACAATACGCACGATGTTGTTGATTTCGACTCTCCTCTACTCAACATTTACTAAAATCACAAAATAAGTATGATTCGCGTACGAACACTACAATACTCACTAGAAGGTTGTGTGTTTGCTTTGCTTGCTGTCTTTGTCTTTTTTTCTTTCTTCTTTTTTTGTAAATGCAACAACAACTAAGACTGTAAATTTTGATGAATGATTCGAATCACTCGAATCATTTATGAGTATTATAAATCTGAATGAGTAGGCTTAAGAATCAAACATATTTCGAATGGTATGAGTTTGATGTCAACGTTGTACTCATGCTCATAGTTATAAATCAACGTTGTAGTGAGTACGAATGAATCGGAATAGTTAAATTTCAATATTGTTGACTCACTTATATTCAAAATTTTATGAGTGCTTATGAGTAGCAAAAAAACGATTCATTTGTGTCTCCAACAAAACGGAGTATGAAAAAAAATTTCATCGGCGACTTCCTTTCAGCAGATTTCTAGGAAAAGTTCTGAGACTAAATAGAATTGCCATGAAATATTTCTCAAAAATCTGTCATTCGGAATCGGCTTTAAACTGTAGGTCCCACCACTCACGTATAAAATTAATGCACACAACATGAGTGATGCGAAAAGCTAATTGTAATCCTGACTGAAAGGATTGTATTGAGCAATTATGTATGTATGTATGAACGATATTTATCACGACGTGTTTATCTTCCTTGTGTTGTCAAATTATTCGTTCATTAATTTTCATAGACCATCATATTTCTCTACACATGTTTCTTTACTTTCATCTATCAAACTCTCGGAATGTCTGTAATTGGTATAACAATTTGTGTAAGTTAATGATGAGTTCTATGCATTTAATGGCCTTTTGTAAAAGATGTATGATTTTGTAAAATTGATGGATGGATTTTAATGACTATTGGCATGATCGTTTCCATATTATTTCAACCATATGTCAATACATATGGCAATATGTGGAGCCATGCTGGCCAAATGTTTTCTTAGAAATATATACATTCGTTTCGGGTTCATCAGTGTGAACTAAAAAACTTGAATCGTTTATAAAATATCAAGTAGAAAAAAATTTTAATTGTGAAGTGAGTGATCCATGATAGACACAATGAATTTCAAGACAAGAAAACTTTTTTCTTAAATTTTATCAAGGCCGACTGTCAAGCGAAACATTATAGTTCAACATAAACATAGAAGCTTTAAAATTCTAATAGTTTTTAAAAATGTTTTATCTGTCAAAAGCCTAAATAAACTAATTCTTACCAAAAACAATTTATATATACAAAACATTATTTCTTGATGTTCATTTCTTTTAAGAATTTGGAATACGTGTGTAACTAATATGAATTGAGAATGGTTACCTCCAGGAAGTTTTAAAGTCTCTGTAATCCGTTGCAGCTTAAAAGTCATTTCGAGCAGGCAAAATATTAAAATTTAATTCCCGAACACCCCTCAATGACCTTTGGTAGGAAAATAGCAAATTGTTTAGCGAAAATGTCCAGCTCATCAGAATAAATATTCGATAATAATATGTTATATAATACATTAAAATAGTATACACTTCAGTCAGAATTGCGACCTACCTTCTCACACTACTTATGTTGTGTGTTTTAATTTAATACATGAGTGGCGCAGACCTACAGTTTAAAGTTAACTTCCAACGATAGATTTTTTTGAGAAACTTTTCACGACAATTTTATTCATTCTCGGAGTTTTTTTTAGAAATCTGCTGACATATTTCATATTTTGTTTTGTTGGATATGTCTGACCTAGGGTTTGAACAGAGGCCTTATGTCTAATAAGACAAGGGACCTTCAATTATCATAATTCAGAGGTTTCCGACAAAGCATTTGATGTTCATGCACACGGCTCCAGAATACTGCACATAGTAGGCTGTGGCATATAAAGGATTCAAACATTAGGCTGTCGCATGAGCTGTCTTACCATTAAAATGTTTTCCAGATTGAAAATTGCGCAATGTTTATTGGGTTCTGGAAATTTCCCTGAAAATCTTTCGATACATTCGCACAACCAGACTACGATTAAGTGGCTTACTAACGGGCCCTATCTGTTCGACCACTAAATGATGATTTCTAAATAGATTCCAGAATGTAGAGATATAGTCGGACAATCTGTTGCAATTGAATGGTTAGGGCATAAGCATTATTAGGGCAAATGCAATATATAATTAGAACTGATTAATTTTTTCTCAAAGTGCAGCTGCCTTATTCGCAGAAATTACGATAAACTCTGCATTAAGTTAGGTTAGGTCAGAGTGGTAGCTTTGATAGCAAAAGCTCACTTGAGCACACAGTCCTTGTACTGACCAAGTTCCTCCAAACCAGGAAAATGCTGATCAGCACAAGGTGTGCAAAAAAAACTCTGCATTACCACGCGTGACTTTCGTAGAAGACGTGCACTTGTGATGCAAATGTAGTTCGCAGATTTTGCTATAAAGTGGGCTATAATTGACCAATTATGTATGTATGTATGTATTATTTTAACAATAATTTCACATTAAAGGTTATGTCATCCATAACATGTGCACAGTCGGCAGTAGAAGAGGTTTCCAGCATTTTGGTGTAACATCTAGTCCTTCATTTGAGCTGTTGTTCCTTCGCTATGCAATAATCTTCTCAGATCTTCCAAGTGCACTTAAATGCATAAATAATTCGATTGACTTCATTGTCTTCTAAAGGGCCCGCCAAATAACTTTTTTTTTAAATGCTTTAAAAAAACTACTGAACATTTTCTCAAATTTCTTTTTTTTTTTAAAGTACAATCCTTCCGGTTAATAATGGAAAATAATTTCATTCAAATGGCTGCCTCGACTGGCCATGCAGTAGCCTACACGATCGGTCCAATTTTTAAGCACATTATCGATTGTGTGCAGCTGTATTTCACCAATGGCTTCAAGAATATTGTCCTTTAAAGCGTCAATTGTCTCTGACTTGTCGGCGTAGCACTTATCTTTGACGGCACCCCACAAATAATAGTCCAACGGTGTCAGATCGCAGCTCCGAGGTGGCCAAACGACATCAATAATGCGATCTTCAAAAACAGGGCGCAAAACATCCAGTGTAGTTTTGGCTGTGTGGCACGCAGCACCGCCCTGTTGAAATCAAATGTTGGCAATATCCTCCTCTTCAATTTTCGTTCAACATGGCCCGATAACGATCGCCATTGACTGTAACGGCCACTCCTTGCTCATTTTCGAAGAAAAATGGCCCAATTATGCCTCTGGACCAAATCCGCACCAAACAGTGACTCGTTTTGGGTGCGTCGGCTTTTCAATGTACGCGTGCGGGTTTTCTGTACCCCATATGTGACAAATTTGCTTGTTTACAGACCCGCCAAGATCAAAATGAACTTCATCTGAAAATATGATTTTTTTTTTTGCCAAAATCGGCATCTTCTGTATGTCGATCGTTACTGTTTTTACACTGTTTTTGGCTTTTCACGCTTTGATTTATCGATGAGGATGCCAGTTTCTTTTACTTTTTTCACAAGATAACGATCATACGGAGCTGACGGTGCTTCTCTTCTTCCAAAATCCGTACGCAATTTTCGCATACATTCTGCAACATTACCATGATTTTCAAAGTAATGTCGCAATATTTCCCAGCGTTGTTCAAGCGTATACACAACCATATTCGTTCAGCGGAAGGATAATACTAATTATCTGTCAAGTCAGACATGAGCTAAATAAATAAGCACTAGTTAAAAAAAACGTTAGATGGCGGACCCATTACTTGAATTGCTTTCAGTAGTCACTTGTGGTTCATGTCATCACTTTGTTTGTAAAAATAAATTAACAAAAAAATATAATTAGAAATAAATAAGCCTCTATTTCTGTTAGCTATTGTTAGTTGAAACCCATAAAAAATAGCTAAAATAACTAAGATTTTAATAAATTTATGATTTATTTTTATTATTTATTTTCAGATACAACACGATTGATAAAAGAAAATGCAATAAATTTTGCAAAACAGACAAGGAAAACGTGTGCGCCCAAAGGAATTGTTTTAAATCAATATGTATAGCGTATGTATGTATATAAATACTAAAAATAAAATAGAAAAACCATTTAAAATTTCATAAAAATAAAATTAAAAATAATTAATAATAATAATAATAACAAAAAATAGCAATAATTAAAAAATTAATAAATAAATTGTAAAATAAATTATTAAAAAAAAATAAAATAAAAACAGAATCCAAACGCTTTAGCATAAAACAAAAAAATTAAATTAAAAAAAAAATGAATTAAAAATAAAAAATTAATAATTAAATTTAGAACAATAAGGGACCAATCAAAATATAAACAAAAACAAGGAGGAATAATAATAGAAAGTTTAAAATAATAAATGAAAATAAAAAGAAAACACCATTAATAATTGCAATTGAAAAAACTTGACTTAAATTGTTAACAAAATGGATTACAGTACGGCATTGGAAAGCAATCTAAATACGGGCAATATTAGCACCGATGAATTTCTGGCGATATTTACATCCACCACCACAACGGCCACAAATGAAGCGGGTGGTGGTCCCGGTGGAGGAGGTGGCGGCGGCCTTGGTATAGGTATAAATAAAGCCAATACAACTATTTACTCAACCACAAATACTACATTAAATCCGCCCTTACTAACCATAGATGGCCAATACACAGTCACTAGTCTGTTGGACTCTTCGCTTAATAGTTTAACTGCTTCCACAATACAAAGCCCACTCGATGGTGCTGACATAAATGATACTTTGTTTTTGTTAACATCAAACATCTATAATGCCAGCTCGGCGAATAGCGCCACTTCGACCATTAATCTCACCTCCTCGTACGGCAGCATGAACGGCATCAATCAAACATTTACGAATTTGAATGGCAGCAACATAACCGAAGTCATTTGGGATGGTCGTTATCCCAGTGGCTATACACTTACTCATATCGTCATTGCCTCCATTATCGTTACCATTCTAATGATCATCATCATAGTGGGCAATATGCTGGTCATTATTGCCATACTCACTGAGAAATCCCTGAAGAACATACAAAACTGGTTTATAGCTTCACTGGCCGTAGCCGATTTCTTTTTGGGCCTCATCATAATGCCCTTCTCACTGGCCAATGAGTTGATGGGCTATTGGATATTTGGCAGCTGGTGGTGTGATATCCATTCGGCCATGGACGTACTGCTGTGCACCGCTTCCATTATGAATTTGTGTCTGATATCGCTGGATCGCTATTGGAGCATTACGAAAGCAGTCGATTATCTCAAGTCACGTACCCCATTACGTGCCATACTAATGATTGCTGCCGTTTGGATTATGTCGGCGCTGATATGCATACCCCCGCTGTTGGGTTGGAAAGTCAAAATGCCGGAGGGGCCATTGCCAAAGTGTGCGGTAAGTGGTTGTGTTTTGTGTTTGCATATGAATTTTAAAAATAAAAAATTCCAATAAAATATTTACAATATTTATGTATGTACGTGCATACATACATAGCTGTGTTTGATAGCTTAAGTATTATAACAACAAAAACAACAAAAATAATTTCTGTAATTTATACATCAATTAAATCTACTAAGCCCCGTATATGGGCACAGGGTAAAAGAGGAAAGAGCGGTGGAAAACTATCCGCAGTGTATAATTAGTATTTATGCATGTATTATCGATATTTTTGATCGATAATATTACAAAGAAATAAACAATTTTATTGCATAAAAAATAATTATTTTTATTTATTTATAAAACAAAATATATTTTTTTAAATTTATTTTCATTTTTATTGTGCCATCTGCTGTACAATTTTGTAGTTGCCTTTGCCTTTCATGTCCGACAATAAATAAATAAAAGCCCTCGTATGTATTTTGCAATGCATTTCATTAAATAATTTCTGTTCTTTGCTATCTTGCTGACCATTCTACGATAAATAGGCCATTGGGGAATTTAGACAAAGAGCGAGTGAGAGATAATTATAACGAATGCACTTGATGCATGGAAATTTAAATCAATAACAGTCGATATCATATTGTTGTAGTCACGCCAATTACGCATTCCCTATGGCCATGAAGTTTATCAAGCTATTCTATAGAATTATATGTATGTACATACGTAAACAATCTTTATGGGATAATTAAAGGTTTTGCTTAAGAAATTGGCTAATTTGCAAAAATATACTTGAGCGTGATATTGAAAAGAGGCAACAATAAAATGTATGTAAGTTTGCAGTTTAAAGTAAGACGTTAAATGGTAATCCCTTTCCCTTCAGTCAGCACTATGACCTAGCTGCTCACACCTCTAATGTTGTGTTTGTTAATTTTATACATAGGTGGCGCGATCTACAATTTAAAGTGGACTCCGAACGACAGATTTTTTTGAGAAACTGTTCATGGCAATTTTATTTTTCTCTCAGAGTTTTTACCCGAAATCTGCTGAGAGGAAGTCACAGAAACAATATTTTTAATAATTAGTTTGTTTGAAGATGTCTGACGCAGGGTTTGAACCGTGCTAACACGCTATCTACTAGACTACGGCGACTTCAAAACGACACCTCTCTGGTCACTGAAGATCCCATTGCACATTGGCTTAAAATCGATTTTTTTTGGCCAAAATTATTTACGACGGGAATATAATAGTTTTTTGTTAATATTTGAATTATTATTAATTATTAATATCATATTTTGTCAATTCTGTGAAATTTAATTCAAAATTGTGTTTTCTCTCTACACATATTAATTAAAAGCGACGAATTTCAAATATTTCTAAATACTAGTTTTATTTATAAAGAAAAGATAAACAATTATATTTCAAAAAGGAATAGTATTGTTAGTTTAAAAAACTCTAAAAAATACTAATATCAAAGGCCTACAAAGCCGAGTGGATTGGGGTGTTATGTTACACCATAATGGTCTTTGTGATGTATCCAAAAGTCTTAATGGTATTACTGTTGTTGCAAAAAGACTTGAAGCACTAATATGTGATGAGCTTGGTTCGAGAAGTCGTTGTTTAAACTGAGCTTGACCAGTACTTCCATCGAATCCATAGCTCAGAATTAACTCTGCAGAAATTGAATTTTTTTTTATCAATATTCATTGCAGCTGAAATTACATCTTTCTTCATTTCTACAATTCTTTTTGCAGTGTGTTCTAGTAGCATTTGTAATGGTACTTTTGCTACTGTTTAGCTAAGTTCTTAGGTCGGCACATGTTTTTTACTTCTAAGACCTTATAGTGAGGAGAAAATATATTACAGTTTCTTTGTTTATTCTGCATACGGATAGCACAGCACTGTTTTTTTGAGAAATTGCTTTCGATAAGAATAGCAAGTGCTTCCTCGCTAGAGAGAGCAACAGGCTCCTTTGAGTTTTTCCCGCACAGTTTTCGTATTTTCGGTGGTCGTGTTGGACTTTGCACTGCTTCCTTTAGACCAACAGCTAAGTCTTTTTCTCCCTTTTTACGAGCAGACATACGCGCTGCATTTACTAATAAATCTGTAGTAATTTCTTTGGATGAAGACATAATTGCTGCTTCTCTTCTCTTGCTACGATTCGACATTTAATTAAAAGACATTCGTGGCCGAACTGCTTTAGAGGTGCTTGGTACTTCAGTTAAAACTTTTTTAAAAAATACTTCAGAATTTAGCCATTTCATGTTTCGAGACATAAATACATTAGTGTTTCTGAATCATTCTGACCACTTTGCATCTAATTTTACGCAATATATCCTTATTTTTTCTTTTAAATGTTTTAAATAATCCACAGGAGGATTTGCAGTTCCACATTTTTCTAGAACGAAGTTCAAAAGTTCCTCCTTTTTCTTTTCTTTAGCATTTGTTTTTTGCCAAATTTTGAAGAGCTCTTCATTTTCGAAGCGAAGGTAGTCTAGTAAAAAGCAAATATCTCAAGTTATTGCGAGTTATTGCAGGAAAAAACTTTAGAATGTGTTGCACAAGAACACATGCTATTTTCGAATTTTGTTTTTTCACTGGACAAAGTTGGACATTTTTTTAAAAGTTTAAATTTACGGAAAAACAAAATAATAATTGAATGCGCGAATATGCATGTAAACAACACACGTTATTTCTATGTTTATTTATTTTTTTTTTCACTTTTTATTTTACAATTAGTTAATATATACCATAAACTTTATTATCCATTAAAAATATTTTTTTTAACTTTTTAATTTTATTCAAAAACACTATTTAACCAACTACTTAAATTAAACTACTTGCACTTGATTATTCAACAATAGTAAAAAGTTCTATGTTTGTCGCTCTGTAGACTAACGGTAAATACCGGTTTAGAAAAACAAAATTTATTTTCCGATAACTTGAAGTGTTGTCTATCATGCTGTATTAAGAAATTTGCAAAAAACGAAAATTAAAAAATTACATTTTGGGCAAAAAAACTTAATTTTAAACCAATGTGCATTGTCTAATATAGGCTTAGTAAGTCAATGAACCGGAACGGCTCTTTGAATGCAGGTATAAGCAAATGCTATTTACCCAAAGTACAGACAAGTAAAAGTAGCAATTACTGATCAAGTGCTCTAAAAACTATTCTGCTTTATAACGATATACAGATATTGATATCGAATTTTCCTTTTCTGTGGAGATGCTTATTGTACGCATAGTAACTAGTAAGTGCCCTCGAAAGTACTTCCAAGCTTTTCTTTTACAATTTTACAGTAAAGTCCGTCCTCTCTACATCAAAGATGAAAAATTTGCTAAAATAGTCAATGGGTGTGAATCATTTAATCATTTCATCCTTCACGGAACTAAATGCCTGCCACTTTATTTTCATTGTGATTCTCATGTTTTGAAAATAATTTGATTCTAAGAAAACATATTGTTGAGCGCGTTGACATACCTTAGCAATACGCTGGATGTAGCTGTGCAACTTGAAAGTGGGTTGATCTGCAAACTTTTTTCCCCTTTCGTATTCCACTATTTCCAGTATTTATAGAGTTTTATCTGAAATATTATTTCATCCGTGCTCAAGATTTTTAGCATTACCCATTGAAGGCTATTAATGTTCTTACTCTGGGCGTCACTAATTATTTGTATAAGTAATTACTTCTCTTTGTTGGCCAAATAGTCTACACCATATCTCTGAATCTGAGCTCTGGTTCTGAGTATTTGTTTGCCCGAGATACAGTGAACAGCAAAAGTCTTAGTACTCCAATATATTTTGACAAAAAAAAGTCCCCACTAATTTAATACTCTTGCACAAAGTCTCGATATGACTTCAAGAGAGTATTTAGGGGATCATTATGTAATCGCTAAATCTCAAACAAAAGTCAACCGAAAAGCGTGCTCATGGTGCCACCAGAAAACACTAAAGAAAACTTGTACATTCAATTCCAAATAGGTTAAATGGAGTGCTTGATCTTAAGGGATATTCTACTAAATACAAGGGATAACATTTTCATATATTAGGCCTTTGAATTTTAAATTTATTCAGGGTTCTCCATGGGGGTACCTATGGAGTCATCTGAAACTTTTCCGTATTTTTCTCTTGTTTTATGAAAACCATTAAAAAAAATTTTTATTTTATAATAAAACAGAAATAAATTAATAAAATAAATATAAAAACTTTAATTTTTTTATACAAACTGTTGCTTAAAATTCATGAAATTTTCAAAATATATTGGAGTATTAAGACTTTTGCTGTACACTATGTCTATATGTCTTCGATTTTTCCCCAATATCGTAAGCTGACAACTTCTCTTACATACATATGTATTTGGATTGTCTGCATGACAGTATTCTCTTGTTTCGCCACGTTAAACGGTGTTCCATTTAGAAAAGCCTCTGCACCTGCCTTTGGGGTTGAATTCATTACCACACTACTTTACGAAAACTTCAAATAACCATTGCTTGATTAGACTCTTTTCCATTATACTGAAGCGCCGTATAATATTGTAAAACTGGCCAAATTCTCTACATAATTATATTCAGACTCCAGCATATGCAACAGTACTTTTATAGTCCAAATACTCCTTTTAGCCTTTTTTATCACTGACTTGAGATACATTTCCGTAGTAAATTTCTTATCCAGGATGAGTTCGAAATAATTTATATCTTAGTACCATTTTTCCCCCAAAAGAGGCATCACTTTTGAAGGGTACTTGAATTTTCTGAAACATAATACATTTTTAAATTCTGTAGGTGTATTTGTTTTGGCCGGGTATATTGCCAGCTGATAAACAGAAGCATATTCAAATTTTCAACACCAATCTGCTTTTTAATTCTCTTTATTTTGGTTATTTTGGGTCATACACTTGCAAGTGAAGGTGGTAGATTTTTTCCAGTTATATCAACACAAATTTGGTAATAAATTTCAATACTCTTCGTATATTGCGTTTGTTAGAAACAAGTCCTTTGAAAAAAACTCCGAATCATACAGAGTTCAATGAAGTTTATTTTTGAGGCTATTTGATAACTTCAAGGAACTAAACTTGAAGATACGCTTTAAAAGTTTGTCAGAAATCGGTAATTCTACGCTTTATTTCCTTAGCCCAGGTTCTTTTCATTAAGTTGATGTCGTTAAATGATCCGTGCAATATCCCTTCTAGATAAACTATTCGCTCCTTTTTTTCAGGATCTATTGATGGACCAATATTTCCCATTTAGACAGTACAATACTTAGAGTGAATACTCCTCTGCAATATTGATTCGGTCACGTTAATAAAAATGTGTCTCTCTTTTTTTTTAATTAATTTGAAAAATATTTTGTCTCCTTTTTTTCAAATTTAAACACAATTGACTCAAACATAAATTTAAACAGAAGTGTACCTATTATTTTACCCATGCAATGTTTGCTTACTTTTCTTGAAATAAATTTGAAATGAAAAGAAAAATGTTTCCGTCTTTTTAGTACACTTTTATGATGTGGAAATATGGATCCTTAAAGCAGGACTCTCGCATAGACTTAAGGACAATTTGTATTCGTATTTAAAAAACTAAATCACAAACGAAGAAAACATTTACATTAGGGATACATTGCGTAAAACAAGAAAAACTTGAAGCTTTTAGAGGCATACTACGTAATCCTAACGTAGTAATACAACGCAATTAAAAATTCTGAATAATAATAACGAAGGGAGAGTACATACATACAGGGTTATTACAAATCTTCAGGCATATTTACAACCTATGTAGCTGTTCACACCATTTATGCTGTGTGTTAATTTGAAACATCAGGGGTGGTACCTACAGTTTAAAGGCGACTTCGAACGACAGACTTTTGAAAAATTCTTTCCTGGTAATTACATTTACTAAAGAGTTTTTGGCAGAAAACTGCTGCTCGATTTGTTGAAGATGTGTGATCTGAGGCCTCACGTCAACACTTTACCTACCAGACTACGGCTGCTACTAAGAAAAAGTACTTTAATTAAAACGTAATATTTAGTCAATGAAACGTATTATACGTTGGCTTATCTATGGCTATGAATATAAAAAAGTAGACATAAGTTTTAACACAGAATATGACAAAATTGCATTAGATTTCCCTACATAAGAACAGCGAAATTATCCCTAT
The DNA here is from genome assembly GCA_958299815.1 of Sarcophaga carnaria. Classification (NCBI taxonomy): domain Eukaryota; kingdom Metazoa; phylum Arthropoda; class Insecta; order Diptera; family Sarcophagidae; genus Sarcophaga; species Sarcophaga carnaria. Next base: position 30,834,369 of record OY283150.1, read on the forward strand.
TATTTTTTCCACGACTGTATGAAATGAGATGCGTAATGTAATGTTATGCAAAAAAAATTTAAATTTTCCACAACCAAAATTGATGAAAAAAAATTAACTCTTACATCTGCTACCTTTTCAGAAGAATCTTTATTTGTGTATTTTACTTTCTTTTTTTTTCATAAAAATTCGAAGGTTTTTGCACAAAAGAGGCAAAATTGAGTGAATGATATGAGAAAAAAGGAAAATCCTTTAAGCGTAAAAAATTACACACTCTCTATGCAAGGGTTTACATACAGTAACGCATTAAATTATTTAAGGCAATAAAATAGTCATCGATAGCGAAAGAAAAGAAAAAAAGGAAAAAAAATTGGGAAAATAAAATGAGAAATGAGATAAAAAGTGGAGAAAGAAAAAACCACGTGTATAAGCTTTAAATAAAGTGAAATGAAACCCCTTTTTTTCTTTAAATACCCCACAGCTTAGCACTTGCAGCGCATTGAATAAATGAATGAATGAATAAGCGAGTGAGCAAGTGAGTGAATAAATGAGTAACGTATTATAAATCACAATGAAAATGCTGCTGTAAACGCAGCATTATGGCAACACAGCCCGATTTGTAGAAGAAGACAAATTCAATAGAATATCCGTTAAAGGAAAAGGAAATCAATGTTAATAAATGTATGAGTTTCAATACATGCAAACATGTGTACATGCATACATGTGTACACATGTGTCTCTTTGTTCATGTGTAAGCCTTAAAGTCCCCCACGAAGCACATATAAAATTATCTTTAATAAAAGAAAGAGAGAGAGAGAGAGAGAGACAAATAGAGGCTCGAGAAGATGCCGCAAAGGCAGAATTGAAGAGAGGAATTACCTTTTAGACTTAATGTTCATATATACCATACCATACGTAATAAACCTCTAAAAATAGATTTAATTTCGTTTTTTTTATTTCATATTTTTTTTTTTACTCGCACCACATATGTTTTTATCTTTGCATGCTCGTGCTCAGCTGCTACAATCGCTGTATGACGATACCCATGTGATTTATATGCTCTCATTCCACTATTTCCTCGTCCTGATTCATATCAATTGTCACGCAAAATTTCTTTGCACGCCTCAAAATTCAATAACCGAGAAAGAAAAAAAAAACAGAGAATTGGAGATGTAGTCTTCTACTTGAAGCCTTACGTAAAAAACAACATGTTGCTGGCAGAAAGCAAAAAAAAAGGAAAAAAATTATTAAAGAAAATAAAATTGGAATTGATTCAAAAGGTATTAAGAGAATTACACTTGAGGTAATTTTGTCTCATAACAGGCATGTCGTTTAAGAAATGTGTAGCAACCGCTACTGAAAACTGAAATTATTCAAGCATGAGTAAAGCTCGCTGAGTAGTTTTTAAAATTTTACATGGAAATTATCAATGGAGGGTCTTTAAAGTCGCTGTAGTCGAGTAGGGAGCAAATAAAATCGCCATGAAAAAGTTTTTAAAAGATCTGTCGTTCGGAATCGCACACAATATAAGTGGTGTGAGAAGCTAGGTCGTAATCCTGACTGAAAGGTTGTAATGATCAATTATGCATGTATGTATGTACATATGTGTCCAAATTTTTACTACTTTTTCCAATAAAACTGGTGAATGTCTCTGATGGTGAATATTGGCTTAAGAGTTGCTATTTTATCAGTATTAACCAATGACTTAAAATATCCCCATAAAAAGAAATCCGGAAACTATTAATCTGACCTGGGGTTTGAACCGAGGCCTCACATATAACAAGCCAACACATTACCTACTAGACCACGGCGACAGTTCAATGCGATTTCGTAGAATGCTACGATTTCAGTTTAATCAAGGCTGCAGAAGACATAAGCATAACGTTATCTGTAAAGCTCTTCTTCTATTAATCTGGCCTGCCAAAGAGACAAATAGACAGCTTGAATGACACTTGACTGTTGGCTTTTAAGTAATAGATTTCGATACAAGAATTCTCCACTTATAAGCACTGTCCCGTAAGCATTTTTTAAAGTGTTTATATCCGGGCAATACTGTATTTTGTAATTATAACGATCTGAGTAACTTAGACCTTAGGCTCGGTGTAGTTTAACAAACCAAAGTCTCGGGTAGGAATCGAATCCACAACTCTTGCACGAGGAGTCCGTCTCTCTACCCACTAGATTAACAGGCCACCAATGACTGTGAACTGAGTAGGATATTATACTAATCATATATTGAAATCATTATGGAATGTCTGAGAAGTTTCAAAAGTTTGGATAGTGTCTATAAGGTACACTTATGGATCCAAAAACAATATCCACCGTATCGAGAAGCATGCAAATTTTTATGATTTTCATCGCCTCTGGAAGGATAACATAAATAAAGAGCATACATCATAGGAATCCCAACCCAAGCAATATATTTATAAAGAGCAATAGGGTGCCCCTGTGATATAGTGAATAGTGTGCTAATTTGCAAGTATTAGGGTTGTGGGTCTGCGATTGTGATATGTCCCTTTACTGTCCTGTTATCCTTAAAGGAATAAAAAATTGCTGACAGTTTAGCAATGATAGACACCAAATTGATATTTAACTCCTAAGAGCGTAAGCATATGAATTATGATATATGGTACATATATACATATATGGTACAAGATAAATTGAAGACTAGGCCCTAGATATAATGCTTTTGCGGAAAATAAAATGAATATAAAACTATTTCCTACTTCCCCTACCATTATTCTTCATCGCATAGATACATGTAAAGATTTGTGAATAAATTTTGTGTTAATAATTTGATAAATCCAACATAGAGTGATTTAAAAGAGCTTTAAATGTAGACAAGCACTTCCAAATGATGTTTGAGGCAACTATACTCAATCAGTATTAAAAACAATTTCCGGAGGGAAACAATACATGGTGAATTGGCGGCTTTGTTTTAAAAAAATTTTATTAAAATACTTCACTCCAATATTACTTTGGCATGCCATCTTTGAAGGTGGTTGTAGACAACTGTGCCTTAACTACAAATCCCTTGAGTGAAAGCTTACCCATAATGCCTTAGTTTTCCCTGTAGATAATGAAAAATTCAAATGTTTCCTTTTTGTTTTTACATTCACTTAAAAGGATTTTAAGTCTCTAACGAAAGCCGTTAAAAATTAAAAAAAAAACTGTATCCGCAGCTCTTTAGTTTCAAGGGTAAACTATGAAATACTTTTTGTATAAACACTCCTGAATATATAAAGCGTGCCTATGATTATGAAGTTAAGGTTTAAAAGGAACCTTGTGAATACATTTAATCCTTTAAAATATTTGTTTACCATCCATATAGGCGACCCTAAGTTCTAAAGATTGTTGAAATTATGTTTGAAACAAAAACGATAGTCGAAATAAATCCAAAAAGGATACTCTTTTAATTTCATTAGCTTTCTATCAGTACATCAACGCACATGATGTCCTGTTATGCATAGATACATTTATATGTATATACATGTATTCATGTTTATGTGTTTGGGTGTAGTGCATGGGACGTATATGTGGACGTATACGAATTCTTATGTACATTTCAAATATTAAAAAATCATTTAAATTCTTAATTAATAGAAAAGAGAGGACCCTTGGATTAGAAATTCAAATCGTATGAATATTTATTTAATTAAGGCGTATTACAGTAACAAAAGAAATACATATGTTTTGTGTTATCTTACATTAATGTGCATACAGTACTTGAGTCCTTTGTGATTAAATTTTTAATCATATTGTATTGCTTGTTAAAACATGTATTAGATTTTCTTAATATTTTAAACTAAGCTGTACAAAAAATTAAACATGAAGTTAAGTTGACTATAGGTTTTCAAAAGTATATTTGATTACAAAATTTAACCTTTGCACTTAAAGCAATGTTCCTGGAAAAGAAATGCATTAAACCACGACTATTGCGTGAAGAAATGTTTAGAAAAATCAGAAATATTCTAAGGCACATATTGAAGGTTTTCTAATAAGTGTTAAGGGCTATTAATTTTGAATGTAAAGCAGTGGAGTATTATTGTAAACTATTGTTATGAAAATGGAAATCGTGTTACATCGTTTAACATTAAAATGATAAACAAACAAAAGCTACAAAAACAAAAACTATGGACTTGTTTACATGATGAACAAATAAACAAAAATATAGCAACAACATCAGTATAAAACATAAAAGGGATAAACAAGTAAACAAACAGGCAACAACAACACTGCAAGGACAAACGTAAACAAAATACACAAACAACAATAACGTAAACAAAATGTTTACATTTATAGAGATTTCGCGAAGACAAAGTCATTCTATTTCAAACACATTCATCAGATTGTTTACCCTGCAATCTAAAAGGCAAGACAAAGCAGGCAACGGTATCAATAAAAATTCAGTCAGTCTTGTATGAAGACGCGTTGCATGTGAAGAATAGTCGTGGTTAGAAGATCTCCGTTGTAAAGATCCAATGAACACTTGTTAGTGTTTACGCAGAAGAGTGTAAAAAAGAATAACAAACAAAGCAAATAGTTGTTGTTTACATCAAGTTGTGAACGCCACTGTTCACGGAATTGTGCGAACAATAAAGAATTGATTTAAAACTAAACACAAATTTATTTTTATTTTATTTGCAATCTAAGAACTCTAATTCTAAACGTTTTTAAAAGGTTAAAAAAAGTAACAATATTTAGTGACGCGTATAAATAAATTTATTTCATACAAGGCCTTCAATGTCCACGGGAGGTAATTCGTTTTTAAACGACTTTGGAAGGACTTTATTCGAAGACTATTTTATGAATTAAAAAATTATTATTCTTAAGTGTTCACTTGTACAATGGGTCAAATCGGCCTCCGGGCACTGTACTTGCTTAAATTGACAAGTACACGTCCTCTAACCTAAGTGTTCGCTTTTTGTCTAAAATCGCTTATTTATGATACTTATATACGTGCCTGTTGATGACTTCGAGGATATGTGAGTTTTTGACACAGACTTCTGACTTCAAAAAATGTCTCCAAGCGGTTAATCGAAACTTATGTTGTGTGTTTTACTCTTTATACATGAGTGGCGGGACCTACAGTTTAAAATCGACTCCGAACGACAGATTTTTTTTTTTGAAAAACTTCTCATATCAATTTTTGTTTACTCTCAGAGTTTTTGCCGGGAATCTGCTGAGAGAAATTCGCCGAAGAAATATTTTCTACATGTTTCGTTTTGCTATAGATTGTCTGACCTGGAATTTGTTTGACCGTGCCCTACGGCGAAACAACAAGCTTTACAAAATCGTACTCATTTAGAAATTGGAGTAATATTGGCTAATTTCCACGCATGAAGTGTTGTAGGGAACTACTTTGAAGGGACAAGAACTAGGAAAGCTTATAGCTGAGCTCTTAATAACTTCTACTCAAACACCTTTTACATTTTCACAAAGATTTTTATTCGACTGAGCATATAATTGTTCAGTAGTGGGTTTTTCACTCAGTGCAATAGCTTGATTATTTCCTGTGTGTTCCTATAAAAAAAAAATACAGAAAAGTATTGTGTGGTTTCCAAGGTGAATCCTAAAGCAGCGTGTTTTAATAATTGAGAAAATATTACAAAAATATTGTAAAGTTTGCTTGTAATCCGATTGATTTCTAATTGTTTAAAATTAAAGAAAAAAAAAACTAACCGAAAGTACTTATAATTTTTATTATTTTCACTAATAATTAATAAATCCTGACAACATAAATTGCCCGAAAAAATATTGACAAATCGAAAGATTTGAAAGAAAATTTTTGTTTTAAAGTTTAGCAACAAACTCCCCTGGATGAAAGTAAGAAAGAAAGTAAAAACTTTTTAAACACTAAAGTTGTTAAGGCTGAAGAAAATTCAAGAGCAACTATGGCAACGTTTTAATTAATCTCAAGAGCAGGAAATGTACCCAATTGCCAACAAGCAAAAGTGAAATTTAAAAACAAACAAATGGAGAATAAAGGAATTTAAATAAAAGTAAACAATCAAATTGAATAATTAAATGGAAACAAATCACAGGACAAGTTTTATCATTTAAAAATTATGAGCAAAAGGCTTAAAGCAAACACTGACACACACACACTGCTACACATGCAGCAATCATTTCCCTTTCTTAAGTCGTAACAAACTGAAAAATAACGCCATCAAATTAAAAATGAACACAATTATTTCCGTTTTTCGTTTACAAATGTTTATTTAAACAAAAGCAAAAAACAGTAGGAACAACAGCCATTTTGGAAAAATTTCTTTCACTTTTATTTGTTTTTCTCTTTCGAATTTATAATTTACAATTTCATTTTCTCCTTTTACTTTCATTCTTATTTTAAGGTTTTTTATTTTCTGATACTGTTGCTATATTCGTTTTTGTTTTTGTTTCTTGTTTTGCATTGTGTTGGATTGTAATTGAATTGAGCGAACCGTAATCCCCTGGCCATTTGTGTACATTAAATATAAATAAACACTGGAATTAAAACAATTAAAGAAAGAAACTTAAAATCCAATTGCAAATGGTGTAAATTGTTGGAGACTCAAACAAAAACAAAAACAAACAAAAACTAACAAAAGAAAAAACAAGTAAATGTCAGAGCTGGGTATGTGAGATTTTAAACACAAAATTATACCGGCTTAGTTTGTTTTACTCAATTTTTTTGTTTTTTCATTTAATTATTTATTTATTTTTTTTTTTTTAAATGTATACGAAACAGAGTATTTGAAGAGAAAATTGAAAAATTGTATAAGTAAACTTGAATAAGACAAAATTTTAATTGAAAATTCTAAATTAAAATGTTCCAAAAACAACTTTTAACTACACAACGGATGATGCATGGAATCGTTTCAGTTGTAAGTCCACAATAAATTGTATAAAAAAATAAACGATAGTTTCGAACTTATATCTCAGTACTGGCATCTTGGAAAAATTAAAGTATGAAATCATTCTAATTTACTGTGTGTTACAGAAACTACTACTGAGAAACTAGGTCGTAATCCTGGCTGAAGGGTTGTAATGACCAATTATGTATGTCTGTAATAAAGTGAATTAATGATTTCAGTTCGTATTTTATATCCTTTTAAACTATATCCTTTTAAACATAAGCCAAGAAAACGTATATGAAACTAAATTTAAAGTATTTAAAGCATCTGAATTAAAATATTTTTATTTATTAATTACTTGACTATATGCTCGGTGTAGTGTCAGAGACCAGGGTCTCTGGTGGGAATCAAACCCACGACCCTCACGCTAATAGTCTAGCACACTACCCACTAGACTACCAGGGCACCATGAAATACTTTTGTTCCGATAACAATAAGAGTGATTATCAATTGCCGAATGGTTTAAAAACAAAGATCAAATTAAAATTAAGCTGATTACAGATGCTTTGTAATAAATAAATAGCAGCCAAGTCGCCGCAGTCAAGTAGCTAGTGTGTAGGCTTATGAGACACGAGGCCACAATTCAAACCCCAGTTCCGATATCTCCAATAAAGTGAAGTAGAAAATAATATTTGTTTGGCAAATTACTCTCAGCATTTACTCTGAGAGCAAATAAAAAAATGCCATGAAAAGTTTCTCAAAAATCTGTCGACTTTAAACTGTAGGCCACGAAAATCATGGATAAATTTAACACAGACAACATGAGTGGTGCGAGAAGCTGGGTCGTAATCCTGACTGAAGGGTTATAATGACCAATTGTGTATGCATATATTTATGTATGTATGTTGTATTCAAATATTTGATATTTTTTAGAGAAAATTAAAAAAAAACCGTGAATTTTAAGTTGCTATAAGCAATGCAATTGAAGTGATTTCTCAGTCTCAAAGGAACTAGTATACGCTGGATAAGTTAATTAGAGTATACAGAGAAGCACTCCATATTAAAGCCACAACGATTTTACGTTCACACATCGAGTGTTAACCACACCGCGAAGTAACACCTCCCGTATTAGTAGGTGTTTCTATAGCTAATGCAAAAGATCTTCATTTTCTACGCATAGAAGATAAAAACTTCATTTAATAAATGTTGGATGTACGAAAATATTCGACTACAAATTGTTGGTAGTTGGCTGTAAAACAAAATATCTCTGGTAATACTTTTCACATCAGATGCCATATTGGATGTTGTGCACCAGCGATTTACATTAAAAGAGTCAATTTACGCTGACAAAATATCAACTGGCCGTCAAGATTGTACGACATGATCCTGTTAACCTTTTTCTTGTGGGCTCTTCTTAAGCTGAGGCTGTATATAAAGACCTATACTACAAACTACGGAGGTCAAAGCAAACATAACACATGCCATCAGTCACATTCAGCCTGAGTTTTGCGCCAGAATCATGGAAAACAGGACATTTTGGATACACTTTACCCAGAAAAGCCGTTTTTGGATTAAACCCTTGGCTCGTACATCTCGAACTTAACGAAATATTAAAAAATATTCATTCGGCAACTTTCTCTCTGCAGAATTCTGGCAAAACTCCCGAGAATTAAAATAAAATTGCCATGAAAATTTTCTACAAAAATCTCTTGTTCGGTAAGCCCCACCATACATGGAAAAACTGAACAAACGCAACATGAGTGGTGTTAAAAATTACGTTGTAATCCTGACTTAAGTGTTGTAATGACCGAAACTAAGTATCCAAAGTAAGTAAATAATGGCATCAATACGTCTTTCAAACAAATAAAAAATGACAATGATATCTGACACACTTTTTTTTTTAATTTGAAGATTTTAAGCGCTTGAAAAAGACCTTACACAAAAAAATTTATTCAATTTTTGCTCACATTTGTAAACTTTTTTAAACATCAATGCTTTCTATTTTTTTTGTTTTTTTTGTTGGGTGTGTAAACTATTCCGGTTTATTAAGTGTGGCGGAACATGTTCCACATTCATTCATTCATTCCATTGTATTCATTGCTTTTTCTATAACAAAATTTGGTTTCCTCTTAAGTTTAAACAAAATTTTACCGCTTTTGTCCTTAGGGATTTTCTTAAGAAATGCCCTGACCTTTATCGACTTCCTTTGAAATGTACCTTTTTTTGTGTAACATGGCAATACATTATGCATTAGCAGCTGTACTATTGGAAAAAATTTAAATTGTTTTTCCTTTACTTTCAGTTTTTTTAATGTTTTTTATGTTTTTTCTCTTCTGTTGCACATAAATAATGACAATGATTTAAAGCCTTATATATATATATATATATATGTATGTATGTATACATTCTTGTTGAAGTTATACAATGATTGTAATTTGAATTACTTTTACTTGGTTTGTTTGCATATATATGTATATGAGTGTGTGTGTATGTGTGTGACTACAACATCCTAATTCTATATTAAATTATCAGTATTTTTAACTTTGCCTTCTCTCTCTCTTTCTGCATTGGTTTCTGCTTCTGTTTTGTTTCTTATTTTCATTTCCGTTTATTTCACTTTATTTTTGTTGTTTTTGTTGTTTTTTTATATACAATATTTATTTTGTGTATGTGTAGGTTTCATTTTGTTTAATATTTCGCCTTAAAGTATGTTTGTTTTTAGATTTCAAAATGTGTCAATGATGTCCTTGGCAAATAAGCAAAATACACACAAAACAGCATTGTACACACTCACACTCACACACACACATAAAGCTTTATGTACTTGTGTGTTTTCCCTTCCCTTTCTCTTTCATTTTGGAAAATAGAAAAATATGACAAGTGAAAGAGGAGTGGGCGGTTAAATTAAAGAAAACTGACTATCTTGTGTTTTTGTGTGTGTGAGTTTTTTATGTTCAAATTGCTTGCATTTCCTTTGGTTTGGTGGTACTTGTTTAATTTTTTTTTTTTGGATTCCCAACTAAATCACACAAAAATTTATGATTAAAAATGTAACTGTGTGCACTTCCTTAAGCTGGGATTAGTGTCGGAAACTGTTTCTTTCTCTGATTTTGTATTTATGTTTTGTTGCTTTGTAAGATTATACAACCAAAAAAAAAAAAAGAATAAAAAATATTGGATTTTCTTCTATACTTTGTTCCTTAAAAGTATAATAAAAACAACAAAAACAAAAAACAACAAAAAAATTAAAAATAATAAATAAAATGTCAGTTCCTTGTTGTCCTTTCTTTTTAATAAATTCTGTCGGATATTTAAGAAGAAAAAAAGCGGGAACAAATAAAAGCTTTGAGATCCCTAAATTCAAAGAAAATACATCTTATTTCAACGAAATGTTTTCTTTGTCTAAAAATGATTTACTTTAGTTTTTGTAAATGAAAAGACACTCATCAAGAGCTACATGTTCTTACCCTGAAGGTAAATAAAAGGGTAGCCAGCCATTTGCTTCTCGTTTTTCTAGAATTGATCCAGAAATTGTACCAGGCATGCCATTTTGCTATTAACATTTTTGCAGTTATTAATCGATGATGAAGTCGTCGTATTCTAGTAGGTAGTGTGCTGGCTTATTAGAAGTGAAGCCAGGGTTCGAGCCCAAGGTCAGACATAAAAAAAAGTATTTCTTCGGCCACTTCCTCTCAGAAGATTTCTGGCTAAAACTCTGAGAGTAAATAAAAATTGCCATGAAAAATTTCTCAAAAATCTGTCGTTCGGAGTCGGCTTTAAACTGTAGGTTCCGCCACTCATGTATAAAATTAACACACACAACATAAGTGGTGTGAGAAACTAGGTCGTAATCCTGTCTGAAGGGATGTAATGACCAATTATGTATATATGTAGTTATTAATCGATATGTTTGATTAGAAGATAGGGGAGACTAGAAACAATCCATTGTTGTTAAGTTTAATAAAGTGGATCTGAGACAATAAAAAGAATAGTCGATAGAAGTAATGTAAGACACGGAAAAAAAATATTAGGTCATCTTAAAGTGAAAAAAACGAAAATAAAACTACAAGACAAAGAGAGAAAGAGAAATATAGCCTTCTTATACGGCATCTAATATCAATATTTAATATGTGAGTGGCGGGACCTACAGTTTAAAGTCAACTTCGAACGAAAGATTGTTTTGTGAAACCTTTCATAGCAATTTTATTTACTTTCAGAGTTTTTGGCAGAAATCTGCTGAGCGGAAGTCGCCGAAGAAATATTTTTCCATATTTTCGTTTTGGGGTTTGAACCGTGGCCTCAGGACTAATAAGCCAATACACTACCTAATGGACTACAGCGACGTCTTTCTTATAATTCCATAAATTATTTAAAAATAAAAAATTAGACATATTTTTATCTTTAAATATAAAAAACTGCATTCTTACTGAGACACCCTTTATAAAGAACTTAAATTTTTTTTAATAAAAAATTTAATAAAAAAAAATGCTTCATTCACATTGAGAACCATTCGAATTGTTATGCTTTAAATCACAGGTTTATACTTTAGGTTTTCAATTTGGTAGTCATTGCTATTAAAAATGTCAATAAAATTTTATTTGTTTAATATTCTTCCACACTTTTTGCCAAAAAGTACATACGCTTGTCTCTATCCAATATTTTTTATTTGTTTGATTTTCATTTCGAGTCTATTTGGTTAATCTAGCAATTTGTTTTGTTTTTATTTTTAAGATTTCATCAGAAAATATAATAAAAAATTTTATTCTTTACAAACATACAAATATACAAACATAACAATAAACAGGCAGAAAAATAAAGTCATTCATGCACAGCATGAATGTATGGATGACTGGATGTCTGGCTGCCTACTGCCAGATATTAAAATTCAAAATTCATACACGCGCTCTCATATGATTACGACTGCACAAGCAGTGAAAAAAACAATTAAAAATAAATAGAGAAAGAAAAGAAAACAAAGAAAAAGAAATAAAAAAACAACAGAGGAAATTTGCAGAAAATTTGTTCATATATTTTCCCAAAACATTTCAGAGTACAGCAGAATAATTCTCACTGTAGTGTCGATTTGGAAAGAGTGCGATTGTTTTGAAAATATGTAGGTCATCCAAATTTACAATCAGTGATGTTACCATCTCTGTACCCATACGTACTGTAGCCGAAATGAAAACATTTCATTAATGTTTTCCAACAGATTAGATTAAAATTATATTCTCTCTCTCTCACTCTCTCTCTCTCTCTCTCTTTATAACGGGTGATTTTTTAGCTATTATCTTTTTGGCAACACTGATTTAAACAGCTAATGCACGTTTTGTGTTTAGTTTCACTGTCTTCAGTTTGGTCTATAATTTAACCATGATTGATCATTGAATTTTATTATCAAAATGTGTGCTCTGTTAAGAAATTTCATCGCGCGCTTCTTCCATTTTATGGTCAGTTTAATCGACCCACTGAAGCAGCTATTTGGGCTATTGTGACTAAACTTCGCACCAAATTTACATTTTTGGACATTAAACCACCAACACGCTTACGAAGAGTGCGAACTGAAGAAAATATCGCAGCTGTATCGGCCAGTGTTAATGATGACCATCAATTATCGATTTGTCGCCGTTCGCAGCAATTGGCCCTCTGTTACTCAACAACGGCTGATGCTGCGAATCGTAACGTAACTGTGAATGGCGAGTGCTACCGTGAGATGATATCCAACTTTTTTTGCCCAAAATGCAAGAGATTGACTTGCATGACATGTGGTTTCAACAAGACGGTGCCACATGCCACACAACACGCGTAACAATGGACTTATTGAGAGGCGAGTTCGGTAAACATTTTATTTCACGTTCGGGACCGGTGAATTGGCCGCCTAGATCGTGCGATTTACCGCCTTTAGACTATTTTTTGTGGGGCTATGTTAAAGCTCATGTCTATACAAACAAGCCCGCTTCAATTGACGCATTGGAAGACAACATTGAAGCATTTATTTGTGAGATACCGGCCGAAATGTTGGAAAGAGTATGCCAAAATTGGACTAAGCGGATGGACCATTTGAGGCGCAGTCGCGGTCAACATTTGCATGAAATAATTTTCAAACATTAAATTATATGGACCGTACTATCGATTCAAATAAAGATTTCATGCAGTTTTCTGAATTTTATGTGTTTTTTTTGAAAAAATTTCCTATAGCTCTTAAAAAATCACCCAATACAACAGATAATTAAGATTTATTCCATGTAGCAGGCAACAATATCTTGTTCGCATCAAATGAACTCGTGTTTAAAGATGATATTTCCAATTAAATTTGTAGTATAGAGTTCTTCAATTCGGCACTCTAGTAAAATGTTGTATTATTTTGTGTGATGCATTTTCACAATAAATTGGAAAATGCGCTGCAAAATTTTATCAACGATTTTCGAAACAAATTATCTCAAACACATCTGTTGTCAACTGGACACTAAGTTCTTGTGAATTTTTTCTTAGCAGTTTATGCGAATAAATCAGGAACAATACTTGAGCAATTGTTAAAATGCACTTGCATCCATGTATGTAGAAAAATTATAAAAAGAGCAATAACATGTTATCACAGAGCTGGCAGTCATTTAAAGGATTTTGTACTACGTACTTAATTGGAACATGCCATCCTTATAAAACATAAATACATACAGTAAACAACAAAAGTCTTAGTACGACAATATATTTTAGCAATTTCATAAATTTTAACCAACAGTTTGTATTAAAAATTAAGGTTTTTATATTTATTTTGTTAATTTATTTCTGTTTTATTATAAAACAAAAAATATTTTAATGTTTTTCATAAAACAAGAGAAAATAAAGGAAAAGTTTCACATGATCCCCAAGGAGAACCCTGAATAAATTTAAAATTCAAAGGCCTAATATATGAAAATGTTATCCCTTGTATTAACTAGAATATCCCTTAAGGTCAAGCACCCCATTTAACCCATTTGGCATTCAATATACAAGTTTTGTTTAGTGTTTTCTGGTGACAGCATGGGCAAGTTTTTCGATTGACTTTTGTTTCAGGTTTAGCAATTACGTAACCGTTCTTTCAAATGATCCCCTAAATACTCTCTTGAAGTCATATCGGGATTTGGTATTAAGCCTGTGGGGACTTTTTTTGTCAAAATATATTGCCGTACTAAGACTTTTGCTGTCTACTGTACATACATAATTGATGATTACAAACCTTCAGTCAGGATTACGATCTAGTTTCTCACACCATTTATGTTGTGTGTGTTAATTTTATACATGAGTGGCGGGATCTACAGTTTATAGCCCACTCCGAAAGAGAGATTGTTTGAATTTACTCTTAGAGTAAGTGATGAGAGGAATTCTTCAAAGAAATATTTTTTTATATTTCGTTTTGTTGGAGATATGTATCCGACCTGGGGTTTGAACCGTGACCTTACTTATAGAATAAGCCAACACATACATACTAGACTACAGTAAATTATATACCTTTTCGTAAAATATAACCAATAATACCTTCAGATCATAATATACGTAAAACGGTCAATATTTCCTAAGTTGTTTGCATTTACTTTTGCGTTCTTCAAGCCTCATAAGATTAGCCGAACGTTTATAAAACCTAAAAGGAAGGTGCGTTTGTTTTTCGGCATATGAAAACCATGCAAATGCTTACCAAAATTACATTACGATACGGTAATCATTCTCATTGCTTTTCATGTGCCGCAAACTAACGTACGTTCTGTTTACGTTTTTACGTTCTGAATTCCAACATAAGGCACTGCGTGAACAGGACACATGCTCATGATCTACATGGAGCATAAAGATTGAAAAAAAAGAAAGCAAAAAACGTACAAAAATAAACAAATTTGCCCAATAACGAGACGGCTTCAATATTATGTATGTATGTATATATGTGTATGGAGGTATGTAAATTTTCTAACAAACAACAACATGCATATGTTTTGTATACAAAACATGTTCAGTATTTAAGATGGTAAATATATCAGCATGTATTCCACAGACTATTGTACAAATTGTTGTTATTATAATAATAACAAATCATGCCATACATACGCATGAAATATATTTTGTATTACTCCTTTGCTTTTCTTTCTTTCTTTCCCCCCCCCCCTTTTTTTGTTGTAAGTACTTTTTCCTTTTATGTTTATTGTACTTTTACAAGGATTTCACAATATATTCCTCACACTCGGCTTGTAAATAATAATGATGGATTTCCTTTTGAAACAAAAAAAAAACCGAAATATTTTTGACATAACAAAACCCCTACTTACAACACACTCCACCCTTTACACTTGCTGCAACAACAACAATGCTAATAACAAAATATTACCCACCAAACAAACACTTGTACTCACTTCACATTATTAAAATATTATTCCATGGAATAATAATAATAATCATCATCATCATAATAACAATAGGGAGTGTAGCTTTAACAGAAGGCGAAGAAAAAGAAGAAAAAACGAAATGAATGAAGAAAAAAATAAATAAAATTGAATGGAATGGAATAGAATGGAATGGTGGAATAAGAAGAAAAAAAAAAGAAATGCTTTAACAAGCCATGTTTTTATACATGAGTACCCCACTTTACATGAGTACCCCACTAGCAGAGTGTGTGCCCTTTTTTCCCTCCCTATACATTTGCCCCTTTTATTCGATAATAGGTTACTTCCGTTATTTATTTTGTTTTCACTTTTTCCGCTTTAATAATATTTAAGCAGTTTTCGTTCTCTCTTAGAAAAACTGTTATTTGATAATACATTACCATTGGCTTTAATGGATTTGTGAGCTGTTTTTATTTTTTTGATAAAAATCTGTATGATTAAGTGTTTAACGGTAATAAATAAATAATTTATTATTAATTTAATATTAACGTTACATTAGTCAGTGTATGGCATGTTGTTCTATGGTTCTCTACAATCATGGTTTTTCACGTTGATTTTTCCGTGAAATCATAATGTTGGAAATAATTTGGGCCAAGTGTTGTGCTCAAACAAAAAGAAGGTAGTGTATGGAGTATTGGGGCTTATAATACAATTTTATTGTCATTAATTTCAGTCAATTTCATAAATAATTTAATTTCAAAATTCAAATTGTTTTTGGCATTTTACTTTCGAGAAGAATTCGTTTTTTTTAGTTTCATAAATAAGACTGAATCTACGATTATTGAAAATACAACGGCACGCTAAAGAAGATGGGATGTTAAAGTTGGAATATATTTCTAAAGCATTTCATATAAATTTGACGAATCTCGGTCGTAATTCTATAACTCACCACTACGAAAGTAGGTAACGTTAAACTTAGCACGCTGTAGGAGATGCCGTTCCATTAGATTCAAGCTGAGCTCTGAGCTGTCTTGTGCATTCATACACACCTACATTATTGATCATTACAGCCATTCAGTCAGGACCATTTATGTTGTTTGCGTTTATTTCATACATAAGTGGCGGGATCTATAGTTTAAAGACGACTTCGAACAACAGATTTTTAAAAAAACTTTTCATAGCAATTTTATTTACTTTCAGAGAGTTTTTGCCAGAAATCTGCTGAAAGGCAGACGCCGAAGAAATATTTTTTCATATTTCGTTTTGTCCGATATATTTGATCTAGGGTTTGAACCAAGGACTCATGTCTAATAAGCCTACTAGACTACGGTCCCGTTGTCATAATCTGTTGGTGGTAGGATTCCCGTGTTCACAATGAAATTCGCCGTTTCACTTAGTGACACGTTTGCCACCATGCCTAGATCTTCAAACGTTCTGTTACCCAAAAACCAATGACTTCTGTCTTGAAGTGCAGGGCACTCGCATAAATTGTGTTCTTTTAACTGGCAGGTCTATGCGAATAAATTAGGAATCACTCCAGTCCTGTAAGCAAACATAAAAGCATGCCATCAACCTGATTTATTCGCGAGAGTCATGGAAAATTTGTCATGAAACTGTCATTCCACTGCGCACCTTTTAACGCTGTTGCATACCAAATATAATGGCATCAATAGTTCTTTGAAACGAATAGGAACTTTCAATGATATATGTACATATGGATGCGTACATATGTGCTTAATGAAAGACCCGATCAACTGTACCCTCAACGTGACTAAAATTATAATCGAAGGCTTTAGTAGTTGCTACCTTTGCCGGAGGCCTTTAGTGCTTTCAAACTAGAAAAAGTTGATAGCAATTCAAATTAAAGTAGAAATAGAACATCAGTAAAGAAGAAGAGAAAGAAACGTCCTGATGATACGTATGCTACGACATCTTAATTTAAATTTTCATACGAATTCATCATTCAACATCATATAGAAGTGATTGAAAACTCCTCACTGCCTCAGTACTTTTCTTATGAAATTCCATTTTGTAATAAGCGCAGTAACAGACATCCGGATGTAAGGATATTTGAAGTGCACCATATTGTTTTATGTACTACGTATGTATATATGCTTGTTCGTCAATTCTATGCTAAAACAGCAAGAACCTCAATTCTACGAACAACAATAACATCAACACAATAATTCCTTGATTAAATCATAGGCAACGTGTTCCATTTTACTGTTTACCAATTATACACAAGCATGTGTGTGTATCTGTATTGCTTATACATACACTTCCGTATTAATGCTGTTGTATTGAGATTTTATGAAAATGTAGAAAATCTGCAAATGGCAGACAACATTATGGCAGAAGAGAATTTCGAATCAATAATTTCATTTGAGATGCCAACACTTTTGCTCTGCCACACTTGAATTTCTTACAACTCGATATTACTCTGGCAAAGAAGGGAATGTATCCCAATAAAAACAAATTGTTTATCGGTAAATTTGTAATCTTTTACTACTTGCTGTACAACTACATTGTCTACGAAATAAATATGAAAAGCATTGCTGCTCATTTGGTTGACCTTTTATGGTCTTTAAAAAGCTGTTACTGCTAAAGGCCAGGAAAAATGTTTTATTCTCTCTTTTGTTAAATAGACAACAACAATAACAATAACAATAACTACATTATTAATATGATTGTTATACAGCAGAAGAAAGAAAAATTTTGTCTTTTGCATTGAGCAGCATTGAATTGCCTGTTTCCTTAACTTAAATATTCAACCCGAGTAAGTCTATTGTAAATTAAATATTTTTCTATCTTTTCTTAACCTACTTTTGTATTAACATCACTGCCATTGCCCCATATTGGCTCATTCTGCCCGTAAGTTCAGCTGCAGAAGAGATCAAAACTATATCTTGGAATATCTTGGGCTGTCCCAGTTGTTCTCTTCTATTATTTGCGAACCATAATTTTTGCGTTCATTGTGTTCAGTAAAGTGAAATTTCAAATACAATCTGAAATGCTTGGCAGCATATTTTCATTTGGATTTTCTTTTCCTTGTCTTTACTTCATTCAATTTTCCTTGGGCTGGAAAATATTATTTTTTTTCTAGTCCTTAACCCATATTCCTCGACTGTATTTGAAACTGAAAATATATTTTTAAAGCAACTGCTACAGCGAAACACTATGGCACGTAATATTTGGCTAACGGAGAGATAATAAGGATGGCAAACGTGTTGCCACGTGTTAGGGAAGACTATAAAATTAAGAAAAAAAACATGTGTTTGTTGAATTCAGTGTATATACATATACAGTGGTGGCCACGAATTTAAGACACGTCATATGACTGATTTAGTTGTGATAATATTTACCATCCTGTAATATCAAAATTGATATTCTTTATTCTTCTATGTACCCTATAATACTAAGAAAAAGTAACATTATTTTATTTTGTTTCTTTTTACATTTTGTTGCTTTTTGATCATATTATTGTAAAAACGTTTATTTGAAATTGGCCACGAATTTAAGACATTTCAGAAATATCTGGTTTTTAAGTGATTTTTTGGTGTTTTCTGAAGCTAAACGTTGAGCAACGAATGTTTTATTTTATTTTATGTTGGAATACATAGAAATATTTAATTATATATGGCCAGAGGTATTGGAGTTCCGATGCCGAGCCAAAACTGATCCATCAACTAAAATTTGAACGAAAAACAGTAATGGAGATATCCCAGCTGGTTAAATGTTTTAGATGCAAGATTTACAACGCGCTGGAACACATCAAGCAACATGGTACCACCAAAAATGTCAAACAGCAACCTAGAGCCCGAAAAAGTACACCCTAAAGTAGCTGCTAATAAACCTTTCACGAGTTCAAGTAAAATAAAAAATAAAATTGCATTGGATTTTGGTATCGATATGTCGTCTAGGGCAATAAGAAGATGTCTAAATGAGAAAAACTTGCGTGGGTGTATTGCACAACGTAAACCACTTGTGTCAAAAAATATCAAATCCCGACTAGCATTTTGTCTTGATCGATATAATATGTAAATAAAAATTCTTAACTATATATAGGTAGCAAAATATTATTAGTTTTTCTTCCTAATATTACTACAATCTTAAGAAAAATATCATGGACCTAAAATATTTTTGATAAGATGTAAAAATTATCACAAATGTATTTATAAGTAAAATGTCGTGTCTTAAATTCGTGGCCACCACTGTATATTTAAAACAGAAAAAATAATAATAAATTCATTTTATATTGTCGTCCGTGCACGTCTTTTCTTTTCGCTGGCTCTCACTAGACTGCAAACTCTGTTGTCTTCATTTCATGTGCTTACAGTCGGCCATCCTGTCAGACAAGCGCCCTCGATTGGCACTCGCCTCGTCATCACCGAACTCGTTGTAGTCATCGTCGTTGTCATCGTCCTCGCCTGTTGGTAGAATTCTGCACCACGGCTTCATCTTATCTGATGCGATGCGTACACCGATTTGTAATGGCGCTGGGTACGGGCAGTGTACGGTAAATCTTCAACCACGTAGCGATCTTTACTAAGCACTTCAGTAATAATAAAAGGCCCTTTGTAACGAGGCTCTAACTTCCTCGACGTACCAGTGGCTACTGGTTCATTCTCCACTAGGATCAGGTCGCCTTTGACATATCTCTTCGGATGACTATGTTTTGAGTCATACCTTTGTTTGGCCAGTTTACGGTGTTCGTCTATTCGTTTCGCTGTATCGTTACGCAGTTTTACCAGGTTTTCTACATCAATGACGTCACAGCTATGTAAGGCAAGGACCAACTTATTTTGCAATATGTCGCGCGGCTTGAATCCATATAACAGCTCCTGAGGTGTCTTCCCTGTTGTTTTATTTACCGTAGAATTGAGTGTCCACTGGATTCGTCGCAGTTGTTCGTCCCAACGCTTATCTTCCGCAGTTGATGGCAAGAGCATACTTAAAATGGTCCTATTTGCTCGTTCAGCGTGTCCATTTGCTCGTGGTGTTCTTACGGCATTCAGTATATGTTTTATATCGTTATCCTTACAATATTGTTCGAACGCACGGGATGTGAAAGCTGCACTTAATTCGTTAAGTACATCTATAACGTGCTTTGTTGCTGTACTTTTTACTGGTCTAATTATCGTAAACTTCGTGAATGCGTCAATAAATACGAGAATGTGCTCATTACGTCGGGTGCTTTTAGGAAACGGGCCCAAATGGTCTATATGTATTGTATGGAAAGGCACTGGATTTATTTTATCCGTATGGTACTCACCCTCGTGTTTACCTCCTTTGTTTTTGTTGTAGGCACATTCTATACATGAATTGACGTGAGACTTAACAGCATTGCGCATCCGCGGAAACCAAAAATGCTTCTGGAGGTTGGATAATGTTTTTTCAACACCAAGGTGGCCAGCATTATCATGTTGTCCTTGGATTACTCGACCTCGTACAGCTTTTGGCACTACCCATAGTTGTTTATCGTTGATTTTTCGGAATAGTCTGTCGTTTTTCATCGCGTATTCGTTGCAAAAGTTTTGGTCTCCAGCCTTTACCCTTTCGATTATTTTCTGTATCTTTTCATCCTGTAGTTGCATGGAGAATAATAGATCGTCTTGACTAATGGTTGTCTTCGCTATTCGCAATGATGCCGTGTCTGAGTCCTTCGGTGGTTCGTAAGGAGCGCGGCTAAGCGCATCCACGTGTGGCATTCGCTGACCGGACCGGTGTTCTATTTTTATATCGAAATCTTGTACTCGCAGCCACCACCTAGCGACTCGTGGTATTAAGTCCTTTTTCTGCATAGTAGTCTTAAGGGCGCTGCAATCGGTGACGACAGTAACGTTTTTACCATACACATAATGACGGAATCGCTCAAGCGTCTCAACTACGGCCAAAGTCTCAAGCTCATAACTATGGTAATTTTGTTCATCAGTTGTCATTGACCTGCTGAAAAATGCTACCGGTTTCCATCCATTGTCAATATTTTGCATTAGAACACCCGCTCGACCAATTGAACTTGCGTCGGTATGCATTTGGTGTTCTACATTAGGGTTGTAACCCACTAAAACGGGAATTTTCGTCAGACTATCTTTAAGTATCTGAAAAGATGTACTTTGTTCGTCTCCCCAATGAAATCTGGTATCCTTTTTTAATAAAATGCGTAGTGGTTCTGATATTATTGCGTATCCCTGTACAAATTTACGAAAATAGCCACTTAAGCCCAAGAATTGACGCACTTCTTTAACGGTGGTTGGTGTTGGGAATACTGCAATTGCATTAGTTTTTGCTCCACCTGGGCTAATACCACCACTATGTATCTGATGACCAAGAAATTCAACGGTTTGCTTTAAAAACTCGCATTTATCCATATTTATTGTAAGATTTAGCTCACGCAGCACACTGAAGACACGCCGTATTTTTTGAAACATTTCCGTTACGCTGTTACTGCCGATCACGATATCATCCATGTAGTGGATGATATCACCGTCCTGAGTTCTCTCCTTTATCAAAGCCATTAAACGCTGAAAAACAGCTGGGGCATTTTTCAACCCAAATGGCATACGTTTGAACTCATACAATCCGTCCGGTGTTATAAAAGCTGTATATTTCCTGCTACTCTCCGTGATCGGTATTTGATAATAGCCGCTGTTGAGGTCTAAGACAGTAAATATCTTAAATTTTAGCACCTCTTGCAACCGTTCCTCGATATTCGGTGTTGGAAATACTTCCTTAACCATATATTGATTCAGCCGACGATAGTCCACGCATAAACGATCACTGCCATTTTTCTTCTTAACGATTACGATTGGACTAGCATACTCTGACGTGGACTTTACTATAATATTATTTGCCAAAAGTTCGTCGATCATCTGTCTCACCGCTGCCTTTTTCAGTTCAGGTAGCCGATATGGTTTTGATGTCACTGGTTCGCTTGTCGACAGTTTAATGTCCATATCGATTGCGTTGGTTAAACCGATTTCATTTAGCGCGCTACCGAAAACTTTTCGATATTCATGGATAAGTTTACATAAGTCCGAACGAGTATTTTCGTCCATCGCGCCATGTTTAATATTCGTCAATTCCTCGCTCTCCCGACGCGCGATTACTGTTCTAGATGATGTACGGTGTTCGAATTTCAGCCCGTCGTCATTGCAGACTAAGCTTACTGTATTATTCGCGAATACGTCATTGCCGATTATAACTTCCGGTGAGAAAATATCGTCGTCTGCAATATAAAGATCAATGGTCAGCTCAACATCATCGATTATCAATGTGGTCGTAATCATTTCTTTCAAGACTCGAGTGCCTCCACAAACACCGCTTATACGTACGTAGCATGGTTTTATTCTACCGGATAACGACGTTGCCTTCGACCTCTTTATCATACTACACTCACTACCCGTATCGATCAGAGCTAGCATATCTATTCCGTTGATTGTGATTCGTTTATCAGTGGAGTGTTTTTTAACAGCGTTTGAGGTTCTAGCGTTTGGTTTGCCGCAATTTTCGGGCGTCCCTCTTGGGTGAACTCGTTGGCAGTCTTTGCATCGCGTTCGTCTCTGTGGCTTGGGGCATGCGCTAGATATGTGGCCCGCTTCGGAGCAATTAAAGCAAACGATCGGTTTATGTTCCATTTCCGTCTTAATTCTATTTTCATTAGGCCTGTGGGCAGGTTTACCACCATATTCGTTACGCTTAAACATTGTCGAAGTTTTGGCGTTTGAGGAGCAGCTCGCTATATTCGCAAAATATTCTTCGACTGTCTCTCGCATTTCCTTCATTGTTCTAAAACGTACGGTAGCGATTGCGAGTTGTAATTCTCGGTGTTTTAAACCTTCGCGGGTGTATTTTATAATTGCTGACTCACTCAGGTTATGCCGTTTGCCCAAAGCACTCATTCTAAAACAATATTCACTTACTGGCTCACCTGTTTTCCGCGTCGAGTTGGACATTTTGAAGTGAATATCAGCTTCATCAGGTACTGTACCGAATTCTTCCTTGAGCGCCACAGACAACGCTTGCCATGTAACATAAAGTTCTGCAGACGCATCAAGCCATAGCTTAGCTGGACCTTTTAATTTGGCGTAAACCGCTAGCAGCAAGCATCTTTCGTCCCATTGGTATGCTGCCATGACTTTGCCCACACGATCAATAAATTGCTCCACACTGAAAATTGAGTCTTTCGTTGGGTCATATTCCGGTAGGGTGTCTGCGATTTCTCGAACGCTGCACATACTACGCTGACGCGGTTCCTCACTTGCAAATATGACTGGCGGTCTTGGCGTATGAACCTCGCGCACTGCACTAAAATATTGTTCGTTCGTAGACATTTGGCGCTGGATCAAAGCGGTTAAATTTTCCACCATACCGCTTAAACTATCAATTTCTGACCGTAAATCGTCATCGTCAGTCAACACGTCAGATTCAATTTCATCGGAACCGACGACTTCAGTCAGGCGTTGGACCAATTCGGCCTTCGTTCCGATCGTTATTTGATTCCGTTCCCGTAGTAGTCGTTTAAGATCGACAACCCTTAAAGATGATATTGCCGGCATTATGTCGTTTTATTTGTTTTACTAACTTTCAGTAGTTTTTAGTTTTTATCAGTTTACGTTTTATTTTGTATTATTACGTTTTATTTCGTTTCGTATTGTTTTCCTTTTCTTCGCGTTAATCGTTAAATAGTTCTTTCAAAATTGTCCCTTTTATATTTTTTAGTATCGTTTCGTCAAGCGTTAATCGTTTTCATCAAATATTCTGTCTATCTACAATTTTCATTGCTTCTTCCATTACATATTATTGCGTTTTTTTTTTCGTTTCATCAACCAATGAGTTATTTGCACAAAAAATTTTATTTCCTTTTTTATTACTATTACCGTTACTATATTGTTTTATTACAACTCGTATATACATATTTTTCCTACCATCGTACACTCGTAACTCACTGCGTAGTCTGTTTTTTAACATATGCGCCACATCTGGTCGTACATATCATGCCACGCACAAGCATATGTCCATTTCTTTGTTCTTATGCACATATTTTTTCTCATTCATGTCCTTCACCAAATTTTGGTTGCTAACACTTAAGACATACATATGCACATATGTTTCTATACACAAGTGATTTTTTTCCAAACAACCGTTTTCATTTTCTTTGTTTTTTATTATTATTATTCATTTCCCACGAAAAGCACAAAAAAATGTTCGTTTCGTTGGTTTCGTTTCCGTCGTTACGCACACGCACAGAAAATCTATTCAAAACATTTTCTTTTTCTTGATCGCGCACAATGGATATTTATCCCACTTCTGAACTTTTAGGGAAGACTATAAAATTAAGAAAAAAAAACATGTGTTTGTTGAATTCAGTGTATATACATATATATTTAAAACAGAAAAAATAAAAATAAATTCTTTTTATATTGTCGTCCGTGCACGTCTTTTCTTTTCACTGGCTCTCACTAGACTGCAAACTCTGTTGTCTTCATTTCATGTGCTTACACACGTATATGTATATTAAAACACTTTAAAACGTTTAATTTAAAGGTTTTAACATTTTCAGTACGTGTTTATATCATGTATTACTTTCTAAAAGATATCTCCTTAAACAGAAGACAATAGTATCGACAACATTCGAAGCACTCCGGTACGGTACTTGCAGTCTCCGATATGTTACAGAGCCTAGACGTTCTGATTACATACATACATACATAATTGGCTATTACAACCCTTCAGTCAGGATTACGACCTAGCACCTCACACCACTTATGTTGCGTGTGTTAACTTTATACATGAATGGCGGAATCTACAGTTTAAAGTCGACTCTGAACGACTGATTTTTTGAGATACTTTTCATGACAATTTTATTTATTCTCAAAGTTTTTCCCAGAAATCTGCTGAAAGGCTGTCGCCAACGAAATATTTTTTTCATATTTCGTTTTGTGGATATGTCGGGCCTGAAATTTAAACCATGGCCTGACGTCTAATAAGCCAATACATTACCTACTATACAACGGAGACTTCACGTACAGACACTTATTTTAAAGATAGACCATCTTAATTCAGTATTTTTTATATGCATTTGAAATTGTATAAGCAATGTGACGTATGAGTAATATTTAATTTAGATCAACATAGTTATCTATCATACTACAAGCACCACGGCCCCACGTCTAACTACTTACTAGACTACGGCAACTTCAAGATATTCCAATTGACTCAGTTAATTTGGTTATTGTCCACTAGTTTAAAGAGGAAGCTTAATCTCGATGACGACAGGAGGGTAATTGCAATATTACTAGACTCTGCTGGACACGTAGTCGCATGGCCATCTATCGCACAATGGCGATTCTTACGGGTCTCTGTCCTTTTGGTAAGTAGGCCGAAAGACTTGGCATTCTGTCAAATGACTTATGCTGGAGTTATGGGTCGGAGGAGGAGGAAGAGACTGTCTTTCATCTAATGTGTGAGTGCCCTGTTTTTGTCATAAAAAGTAAGAGGTTTTTGAACACTCATTTTCTGACTTATTTGATCGAGACTTCTAATATAAGGACGCTGTAATAAGCAAGTTTTATTATGGAATTGCAATGTTTTCCTCTAGAGTATCATTAATCCCCGTGTAAAAATGTTTGGTTTTTTGTGTTATCACAATGGGCCTAAATACTGGCCTAGATGGTACCTTTTCCTTTAAGGTGGGATCCGCCACCTTATCTAACCTAACCTAAAATGTTGTTAGTTTGTATTCTGATCGATGATGAAAAATTGGCAACTCCGATTGGCAAGTAGACTGTCTAGCAAATTCTTATGGATGTGCATTCAGAACCCTTTTCCAAAAGCTTCGGTTGCTCTGGACCATAAACGTTAAATAGTCTATCTATGTCCGACATAGGTCCACTAAAACCTTAACCTTGTAGTTTAAAGAGCGTCATCGTCGTCAGGAGTTGATACTCACATTCAGCAAATACTTGTTGATACGCATCCAGAACCCTTTCCCAGAAACTTCGATTGGTCTTGACCAGAAACGTTAAATAGACTGTCCATGTCGGACACACATACATCGAGTTTAGCAACCCACTAAAACCCGATTGTAGCTTAAAGAGTGTCGTCTTCGTCAGGAGTTGCCACTCACATTCAGCAAATACTTGTTGATACGCATCCAGAACCCTTTCCCAGAAACTTCGATTGGTCTTGACCAGAAACGTTAAATAGACTGTCCATGTCGGACACACATACATCGAGTTTAGCAACCCAATAAAACCCGATTGTAGCTTAAAGAGTGTCGTCCTCGTCAGTAATTGCCACTCACATTCAGCAAATACTTGTTGATGCGCATTTAGATCCCTTTTCCACAGCAAGCTGATACAGTACTTTTCGGACGTTGAAAATTCTCGAATCATTTAAAATGGAGGGTATGAAGTCCTGAATGTTTACAAGTAAGCTTCTGATGTTCCTCCAAATTTGCCGAAAAAAAGAATGGTCCTGTTGGATTATTGGATTATTTTGGTGGTAAAAATAAAATCATGCCAATGAAATTTGCAGCCATCAAAGAGCATCATCGGCAGTATCACTTGGGTGGATATTTTCGGTTTGTCTGTTAATGATAAATATATCAGCTTAAGGCGCTGTCTAGCCCAAATCAAATATCAATATTGTTCAAAAGTCGCATGAGAGAAATATTTGCAATTTTCTTAGATTGGAGAAATTGAATTTGGAAAATCTTTCATCTTCAGCTTGGCTACTTAGAGAAACCCTTGTGCATAAACATTGTGCAGATGGAAAAACGTTCAATGTTCTGATAGCAAACTTCAATATCCATTGCATTTGAACACAGACTATTCCACGGAGTCTCAATGTTTTTTAGTCTTGAGCTTTTATGACTGAAACGATGACAAACAAATGATAAATTCAGCTCTCTTGAGTCTCTAGTTCTGTTACAAACCAAATCACATCACATCTAGGTTCAGCTAAATTTTTTGTTTTTCAAAAATCATTTTGAAGGCTTCAGCCCATTGTGCAAGTTGTGGGTAAAACCAATAACACACTCTAATATTAATGCAGTGTTGGATAAAATTCCTGTTGTTGTTGTTTTCCTTTTTTTGTTGTTGTGCGTATTTAAGAAATTTAATGGAAATTTTGTGTCACACACATTTTTTTTCTTTCTTTTTTCGATTACTGGCTCTTGGTTAAAAGACCACCAAATGACATTGAGGGCAGTACAGCAAGAAATTGAACTTAAAAGAAAAAGAGGGAAACTTTAGATATTTGCAACCATTTTATCCTACAACAATAAAAGCAATTTGCCTTACCATAAACCCAACACCCCTGCAAGAGTTTGTTGTTTGTTCTTTAGACTGTTCATGCGACTGTTCATCTGTCTGTTTTGACGATTCACAAGTGTCTTTTGGTGTCGTTTGTGTCGTTTGGTGTTCTGTTTTCTTCTCTTGTTCAGTTGATGTGTAATTTGAGTATTATTGTAGCAATTTACAGTCTGTAATTTCTTTGTGCC
Source organism: Sarcophaga carnaria (assembly GCA_958299815.1). Classification (NCBI taxonomy): domain Eukaryota; kingdom Metazoa; phylum Arthropoda; class Insecta; order Diptera; family Sarcophagidae; genus Sarcophaga; species Sarcophaga carnaria. The sequence goes on from OY283150.1 coordinate 30,862,028, forward strand.
ACCATGTCTGCTTTGTGTTGTTTCTGTTGTTGTACAGTAAGTAAGTGCTGCGTTACTTACGGAGGTCAGGCGTAACTGTCTACAAGGCTCTGCAGAATTAGTAATGGTGGTAGTGGTATGCGTGTGTCTGAAACGTTGCTGATTGTTTCTTAAATTTCAATTTACTTGCGGCCATATGACAATGAAGTGATTTACTGTGTAGCACCGTTTTTTTCCTACATAATTTTCCCTCTTTATAACAGAATTCTTTGCTTAAAGTCCTTAAGGTTTTTGTACATTTTTTTGTTGTACATTTTTTTGTCTCTTGCCTTCAATCATTTGATACAAAATTACGTTCGTTACCCTTGTTGTATGGTCGCAGATTATAGGCGCTTGTGTTTGAGTCCTTGTGCTACCAACTTCCTTATCAGTTTTTAGCCTTATTTTGTAAATTTTTTTGTGTTCTTTTCATTCCTCTTCTTGAACATTTAATTTACATTGTATGTATGTATGTATCTTTATTGTTGCCTTGTTTCTCTCTTTTTAGTGCTGTTGGTTAAAAATCTTTTATTTGTCGAAACTTTGCTTTGTGCCTCTAAGGCTAATGACATAGAAATTGTTTTATTAACAGTTTAACGAAATTATTCGATTTGAATTTAACGAAACCTTGTAAACGAAATTTGCGTTGTTTGGTTTAAATTGTGAAATGGCGTGGAATGGAAATTAATTTTTTTTAAATTGGATTAAATGTGGTGGATTTCTTATTCTTGAAATGAACATTTTAATCAAACTTAGTGTTTCTTTTTTTTGTTTTTGTTCAATAAAAACATTGAAAAGAACATAAAAGTTTGACTGAGTTGTGCTTCTGGTTTTTAATTTCGGAAATGAAATGTAATTTTAAAAAATTAATTTTAAGATAAAGGTTGGATAAAGGAAATAATTCCCTTAATAATACTCCATAGGTTAAAAGTTAAATTGTTCCAGTTAGAAATGAAATCTTATTTTATTTATATGACTGTTGGGGCTGGCCTGACAGTACCTTATTCGATCAAATCAATTTCCATGCATTGGCTCTGGTTTGACGGCACAACATAACATACATACATACATAATTGGTCACTACAAGCCTTCAGTCAGGATTGCGACCTAGTTTCTCACACAGTTTAAGGTCGACTCCGAACGACGGATTTATGAGAAACTTTTCATGGCAATTTTATTTACTCTCAGCGTTTTTGCCAGAAATCTGCTGAGAGGAAGTCGCCGAAGAAATACTTTTTGTATTTTTTCTTGATGTCTGGCTTGGGGCTTGAAAACCGGCTTTACGTCTAATAAGCCAATACACTACATACTAGACAACGGCGACGACACTTTTCTTTAACTGCGCCCCATAGAAAATAGTCCAACGGTGTCAATCGCAGCTTCTTGGCGAGCAATTGACATCACCATTTCGTCTAATTAAACGGTCAATAAACGTTTGACGCAATAAATCGAATGTGGAATGAGATGTCTTTCAAGATGGACCATATTGTTGAAACCGAATATCGTTCACATTAATACCAAACAGAGCGAGTGCAAAAAAATCGGTTTTCATAGTGCGATAGGCGTTTCCATTGCCGGTAAAGGTTGCCCCATCCTCATTTTCAATTAAATATGGGGCAATGAAGCCGCCACTCCACAAGCCGCACTAAACGAATGGGTGCATTCGCTTCTGTAAGACCACGGGTTTTCGGAGCCCCAAATACGACAATGAAAATGAGCTTCATCCGAAAAATTGCTTTTTTACAAAATCGGCATCATTATGTAGTTTCTCTAGCGGCTGATCATGCTTGCTTCAACTCTTGAAATGATTGAACTTTGTAAGGCATGATACCGAGAACTTTTCGCAAAATACGACGACAACGATGACGAGTTGGTGTTGATCTTGATGGATTCTTGCGCACACTCTCAGCCACAGATTCGATATTTTCGCGTGTACTCACTGTAGGAGCATGCTCACGTCTTGGCGCATCAACAATGAAACCAGTTACATGAACTTTAGCAATAAACTTGCGCATACCAGACAGTGGTGGTCCTTCTTTGCAACCAAATTTTATACGAAATTTTCGTGCAACGTTGCTCAAGCGTAATTCGATTCATTACGTTCAGTGGTGATAATATACTGAATTATGTGGATGTCATAAGTATTACCCGATTCGAAATAATCGATGATTCAAATTTAAACCGATAGCTGGCATACATACACACACTGAATGGCTATAATCCAATTATATTTTCCTTCTAAGCACCTATTAAAAGTTATATGGTTTATTAGTTTTCAATGCAGTGGAACTTTAATAAAATAGCACGGAACAATCTTCATACAGTAATCCTTCGATTTACGTCGCCTCGATTAACGTTGTTTCGATATACGTCGTCAAATTTTTTGTTCCCTCTAACTTCAATTTGCGTCGTCATTCGATTTACGTCGACTTTTTTTGGAACCAACTGCGACGTAAATCGAGGGATTACTGTATTTTCATACTCTTTATGGTCTTCAGAGTTTGATGGCGTATACAGTATGAACCGAAGTAAGATAATATTACGTATACGTATGCATGTATGTATTTAACATTTTCCACTCATTTTTGTAACAAATTTTCAAGTAAAAAATGTTTGCGAAGTTTCAAAACGAAAAAGAAGCATTATTTTTATTAAATGTGATGATTGTTTGTGATTTAAATTAAAATTTCTATTTCAAGCTGTTGAAAGTTGAAATCATAAATAATAAATTGCGCTGGTCATAAAAGGAAAACAATAAAACATTTAACACAATTACAATTACATTTTAAACAAACATTTTTAAAAACAAATTAGTTAATGATTATTTATTAATTATTTACATTAACATTAATTAACACAATAACAAACAATCTCATTAGAATTGTACAAAACCTGTATGTTTACATGTATGTACATACATATGTAATAAAGAAAATTATGATAAAATTATTGCGAAAGACGTAATAAAAAAATAATTTCGGCAATAAAATAGAGGATAATTTTAAGAAAAATATAACGAATGTTAATTAAAATTGTATTTAATAAGTATATGTCAGATAGATACATATCGGATATCTTTAGCAACTTTTACAACCACACATAGTGCAAAGAATTATATTCGAAGCTACCATCTGATGACTTCAGGCTAAAACCAGGCTTTGCTTCTTTTCCAATTCTATTTATTATTTTTTCTTAATGACTTCTTACTTTATGGATAATTACAGCCCTTTAGCAAGGTTTACAACCTAGCTTCTAACACCACTCAGGTTGTGTGGGTTAATTTTATTCATAAGAGAAGAGAACCTACTGTTTAATGTAGAGTTTGAATGACAGATTTGAGAACCATTCCATTGCAATTTTATTTTACCTTCAAAATTTTGTCCACAAATATTTTTTATTTAATTTTGTTCTATATGTCAGAGCTAGAGGTTGAACTATGAGTCCTTGTCTAATAATTATTATTATTTATTAACTAAAAAGCACGACAATTATACCACATTATGTGTAGTCGCCGCAGTCTAGTAGCTAGTGCGTTGGCTTATTAGACGTGAGGCCACGGTTCAAACCTCAGGTCAGACATCTCCAACAAAACAAAAACATATAAAAAATATTTCATTGACGACTGAGTCTCAGCAGGTTATTGTCAATAATTCTTGGAATAAATAAAAAATTGCCATAAAAAAGTTTCTCAAAAAAATTTTCGTTCGGAGTCGACTTTAAACTGTACGTCCCGCCACTCTTGTATGAAATTAACACAAGTTGGGAGAGAAGCTAGGTTGCTATCCTTACTTAAGGGTTGTAATATCCAATTATGTTTGTATGTGTACATGTGAAGGTTTGAATGGTGCAAATATTGGGAAGTCAGAAGCTCCTGATATTCTAGATATCAAAACCAATATATTTTGTCAAGGGTCGAAAAAACCATTCATGTGCCAGCGTTTCTGAAGGCGGTGAAAGAAAGACTTCACTTCATCTCAATTCTTTATAATACATACCATTTAGAACAATCTGAAAATGTAATACAACTCTCATGTATGGAACGATGTCTCGAAGTCTATTTTGAGACTTTTCAAAGTCTATTGATACATTGGTGCGCAGTTGCAAAATGGCTTGCGTTTCACATTTCTATCACTACTGCTACGTACATTACGTAGTACTTGTCTTTCTTATAGAACACATCGGACTGTGGAACGCAATTCATTCTTCCAACATGAAAATAAAAGAAAATCAGCACCCAAATCGAATATCCAGGAAATGGTTAGTATTTTATTAATTTTTTTCGTTATAAGCTGATGCACATACGGTTGATGCGTTACGTAAAACAGTAACCAACACAACCCGATTGGAGTAAGCATTGACCAAAAGTTGATTGATATACACGACCAGACATGAAACAGTAATAACTCTACTGTAATATTAACCAATAAATATTTTCTTATATAAAGTCATAAACAATTAAAAATATGATTAACACAGAAGCTAGAAAACAAAACAAAAAACAAAACGAAGAAAACTAAGTTATCGCCTGTCAAAATGTTAATAAACATGATGTAACTTATTCGATACATTTTATGGCTCTGCCAACAAAAATGAAATGTTTGTGATGATAATAAATGATATCCTAACGACAACTACAACGTAACCTTTTGCAATCAAAGTTGTTGAAACAAATCAGAACACAATCAAATAAAAAAAAATAAGAACAAAGCGAACGAAAGAATTGTTAACAAATTTCATTATTGTTATCAACACATTTATTTCATTAAATTGAGAATAGAATGAAGGATAGAATTGAGCGCATAAGAATGGAATACAACAAGTCAAATAAGTCAGCCGCTATATGAAGGGGAAAGTCAATATTTCTCTCTCAGTGTCTATGATTACACACGTATACTTGCATATACATAAAGAGGAATGAAAATTTGTATCCGCTAAGTCGACTTTCTAGAGACCAAATGATAACTAATAGTAGCCACAAATTGCAGCTCCAAGGCTATGTATTGACCTAAAAATGAAAAGCGCACTTAAAGTTTTAGCCTTGAGGGAGAGTTTTATGGGAAATTTGGTTAGTAGCCCTTAGTTTCTATTCACACATTTCCTATTCCAAGTCGAATAGACTACTCGAATAGAGTACTCAATTGAGTACTGGTGTCTACTACATCAGATTAAAAGATACAATTCAGGCGGAGAAATGTTGTGTTCATTAAACCGAATTATTATCAAACAAACCAACTTGTTGCTGATGAGTTATCAAAGGTCGTTACTGAAATGCCTGACTTCATAGGCTTTCTTTGTTTCGTAAAAAAGTAGACAACGAAACTGTGCAATTCCAGAGAGGCATTAGGTTAGGTCAAGTCAAACTGGCAGTCGCCTGAGCGGGTGTAGCTTACTAAGGTCCTATTAGGTCCCATGGCAACACCAATATTACAAATTCCGCCATAATTATAACTCCTGTTTGGCATCTCTCTATCATCCCGAGAATCTTTGGAGTTGCGGATTTATCTTAAATCACCTTTGGTTAAACACATTTTGTCACTAAATTCTGGGTGTCCAAGTATTCTTTTTCTTAGGCTCCCAAGCGACGAACAATTGCAGAGAAAATGTTCTTTGATCTCCTATTATTCTTCGCCATTGCAGCTTCTGCAGAGGTCGTAGCGAGGTATTCCCAGTCTCTTGGCGGGAGGCCAGTGTCCTGCTATCACTACTATGCGCTGCCTTAGATTTAATCTTGATAAGTTTAATGCAAATTCTGTTCTGCATATATCCATGTAGAGCCAGATCTTTCCAGTGGGTTCATTATCCCATCTTAGCCTTGACAATAGAGAGAGTTTTTGTAAAACCATTTGTTTACCTCTCTGCAAAGGAGTGCCTATCTCATATAGGAGTTCATTTGAATTTTCCGTGACGCATTCTATAGTAAGTACGTCGTCATTGTTGTTACATTCGATGTCCCCGTGTCTAGGAACTGAAATGAGGGTAATCGTCAAATGTCTCGGTATCTCCTCCAGAATCACACGGCATTCTTGGACAATCTTACAAGTGCTGTACATATGTAGTAGCCGGCAATTTTAACAGCCATTATATCATTTTGAAAACTACTACAATAATCTGATAGTACAAGCCACGGTCTAATATTCAATTGTTCTGAAAAGATACCATATTCGACTTTGTTGATAGGTGGCAATGCTAATCGATAATTTCAGAACTATTACTATAGAATTGAAATTTGAGTTCAATGAGTTCAACAAGTGTTGATAATATTGGACAGTTGAGAATGCGTTCATATATTTTGTATTTGTGTACAGTGGGAAGAGGCAACTAAGGTTCTAGGCACAAATTATTCTGGCTAGCGACAATACTCAATTGCTTCACGTTCCTGGCAATTGGCCACATTCTAATTAAAACAGAAATTGTGCTGCATGCCTAAATTATGTTGCATTGTGCCGCCTAACTCCGATGAATTCTACAGATTGGATCAACTGCCACTGTGTTTGTACCATTAGTTTAGTATCGAAGCATTCAGGGTAATTTCGATTTCACACAAAGCAATCAATATGGAGACAAATTTCTGAATATAAATTTCCCGAATTATCGTGACAATTCCCATAACAAGATTACAGAGGTAGATCTACTCACAAGATCCATCAAATTTAGAAATTAATTTCGACTCAATTGTCATAATTAAAATGAGCATCCAGATAATTTTAGTGTTACAATCGTTAACACAAACCCAATATACTACATAAGCACATGCCTATATAAACCACCAACGGTGTGGCAGACAATAAAAGCAACCCACACAATTGAGTGCAAAATTAAGCCTCGCATGTCACGTTACATACACATACAAATTTCATTTATTTTATTATGCTTTAAATAAAAAAACAACAAAAACAGCTACAACATGAATGAAATGAAAAGCAACAATAAAACACTACAATCAGTTGTAGTTGTGTGTAACCGTAACAATAACATCATCGCTGTTGTCTATCTCAACGAGTGTTAAAGGCTGCAGATTGTGATTTGCCAGTGTATTGGAGGATGGCTGTGTCGGTGAGTTCATCACATGTGTGTGCACAGTGTTATAAAGCAATTTTCTTAAAGCATAGTTAAAGGCGCCCACAACTATCAGCACACATAAACAATAAGAAGCCAAGAGTGTATAAGCGAATAAAGGAAAGACCAACAAATTTGCTCCCTGAGAGAACTTTGACTGATTAAATAAGTGTAAGAAACACATTATTTTCGCAAAGATAACAAGAATAGACTTCAAGACAATGAGAGTTTATGGGCACAGTGAGTATAAATGATAAAAGTTGTGATAAGAACAATTCAGATTTGATACCTAAAGTACTGCTTAGGGAAACATATGTTCAGCCTAGAAAGCACTTGAGTATGTTAAAATAAAAAAGGGATGAGTAAATTTTTAAAGATTTATTTAAAGATTTATCAAAGGAATTACAGAAGTCTCTTTAAAAATTTAATTTAATTTTCTTTAAAGCCTTGAAAAGAATTAAATATGTTCCAATGTGTGATCTGCATCCAGCATTTGGGTTTCTTATTTGAAAGATTGAGAGCTTTAAGTCCTAAAATATTGTCACGTTCTCATGGCAATTAGTAGATAAAAAGTCATCCATAAAAAGCTGGGCAGTGACATAAAAAGTGTTAAATTTTTTCGTTGTCATTACAAGAGCTCTCCAATTGCTGGTTTTAAAGTGTTTAGTAGTCTCTTATGTAAACTTAGCAAGCTCAAGGTCTTAATTACATCGGAAGCGGTTCAGAATTTATTAGTAATTTTGCTGCTTCATAGCATATTACAGGGTCTTTTTAAGCGTTTTTTATCTTTTAGTTTCAATAAAACAAAAATAATAGTTCAAATCTTAACTCTAAAACTTATTTTAATTAATTTAATTGGGAAATTTAGCAGGGTTAAGTTGAATTTCTATTGTTATTTCTACCATTTTGAGAACAGAGGTAGAGTGTCTCTCTTTACGAAACGAAAAAGATATTGCAATCCATTGGATTTGGGCAAAGATATACATGCGTTAATAGCGGTTTTTGAGGAGACTAGTGTGACAACTAAAGTTTTGTTTTTTTTTATTATAAGACCAACAACCAGTGATTGGCCCCTATGCATGCAGTGTATTGTATTGGAATTAGGAAAATGCATTATGAAGTTGCCGTAATCTAGTAGGTAGTTTGTTGTCTTATTAGATATGAGGCCATGGTTCAAACCCCATATTTCATATTTTCACTGCTAATTTCTGCTAAAAACTCAGAGAGAAAGAATATTTTTCAAGTGTCGAAAGGAGCATTCAAGTGCCTCGATTTTTTAAGACGGCGCAAGAAATACTTCATTTCATTTGATCTCCTTACTATATACACCACTTATACCCGACCGAGAATTGAATACAACACTCATGTATGAGCCAGTGTCTCGTATAAATCCTGTCCATTTCTAACCGGATGCCACAGTTAACCTCGATAGGACCAATTTTCGTAAATTTTTTCGATTGTAGGGGTCGTATCTTAGCAATGGCATCTGTATAGGTATATGTATTGTATATAAAGGGTGGGCCATTTAAAAGTTTAAATTTAAAAATGAAATAAAACAAAAACGGTTTGAAATTTTGCCAAATTTATTTTTTTGTTGTAAAGTACAATTGTTCCGGCTAGAAATCGAATATTATTTCATTCATATGGCTACCGCGGCCCGGCTAAGAACAGCTCATTCTTTCGGACCAATTTCCGCGTATTTTTTCGAGTGTATGGGGTCGTATTACGGCAATGAATGGCCACGCATGGTGGCCTTCAAATTCTCTGTTAAGTCTCTGGTTTGTCAGCATAACACTTTTCTTATGCAGCCAGTAAATCCTACTTACACCGCACAGCAGCTTAAAGTTTGTCAGGGATAAGACTTTATAGGGATACCTATGTACTCTACATGACTTATTAAGGTACATGAGTATCACTTTTCCGTCTTTCTCTTCATTCGAACGTGAATTGCAGGATTGCACCACTACTACACTCTACCACACACTTGTTGTGGATATTTCTAAAAGTCGTGCCTTTTCAAGCTACGTAATGATGGTACCAGAACGTTGATTTCAACGGCCCAGTCTATGTCGTCTGAGATTTGAAAAGCTACCTTTAACTTCCACTGGAATTTTTGGTGGAAAATTTCAATAACTAGTTTTTTTTTGCTGATTGATAAAGAAAAAAATTAGAAAAAAAACATTTTGCTTTCAATGGGTTAGTAATCATAGTAACAATCAACACTAAGGCGTATGAGTTACATATAATACGTTGCTGTATTGAGTGCTTATGACTTATCATCTGTAAAGTATGCAACATTAAATTAAAAAAGGCAAATAATTAAACAACATAAAGGGCGGATCATATTAAGGTTTAAATTTAAAAATGCAATAAAACAAAAAACGGTTTGAAATTGAATAAAAATGGAATATCATTTCATTCATATGGCTGCCGCGGCTGGTGCCACAGTACCTCATTCGATCGTACCGATTTTCGTGCACTTTTTCGGCAATGGCATCACAAATGTTGGCCTTCAAATGCTCAATTGTGTCTGGTTTGTCGGCATAACGCTTTTTTTAACGGCTCCCCACATAAAATAGTTCAACGGTGTCAAATCGCAGCTTGTTGGCGGCCAATTAACATCACAATTTTCGCTAATTAAACGGCCATCAAATGTCTGACGCAATAAATCGATTGTGGCATGAGATGTGTGACAAGTTGTATCATCCTGTTGAAACCAAACATCGTCTACATCAATACCATGACGAGTGGGTACAAAAAAATCGGTTATCATGGTGCGAAAGTCTCTCTATTGACCGAAATGATTGCGTCGTCCTCATTTTCAAAAAAAAAATATGGGCCAACAATGCCTTCGCTCCACAAGCCACACCTAACAGTCAGTCGTAATGGGTGCATTGGCTTCTGTAAGATAAACGTGTGGATTTTCTGAGCCTCAACCACGGCAATTTTGTTTATTAACACACCCACAACGATGAAAATGAGCTTCAATCGAAAAGATGATTTTTTCTTTGCAAAATCGACATCACCGTGCCGTTTCTTGTTGGCTTAACAAATCTCAACGTTGATCAAGCGTAAATCGATTCATTACGTTCAGTGGAGATAAAATACAGAATTTTGTGACAGATTAGAATGACATAAGTATTGCCAGATTTGAAATAACCGATGATTCAAATATAAACCGATAGATGGCCTACACGATTTTAATACAAGGAATTATTTCACTTAAAATTTTCTGTTTAGTAACGGCCCAAAAGGAGTGAGTAGGTCTACAAAGAAAGAAATTCTTTCTTTAGCGAATGTTTTATTGAAAAAAAAATAAAAAAAATTTCCGAATATAAGTTTTTTTTATTTTATAGGCCAACATTGACAGACATATTTATGCCAACATTCTATTCCCATTTCTATAAAAATCAATGTCACAAGTGTTATATTCTGATCAAAAATAAATTCTATAGTAAATGTTCTTAAAACAAAAAGAAACAATTCATCAATCTTGTTTAAGGAGATTCTCTCATCTCATTGGATTTGTTAGTGAAAAGATACAAATCCTTTAAGGCTTTCAACGAAACTCTTACGAATTTTATATTGTTTTAGTCAAATATTTTTGCAGGCTTAAAAAGAATGTCCAAAAAGTTGTATTTCTTTCGGCGGATTTGGTCTTTTTTGCCTCTCTCTTTATTAAGTCTTTAATTAAATTATTCCTTGTTTCGAAATAGTTGCTATCAACTTTTGTGTATCGGCTGAAGGGCATAATAATTTCCCCTTTGTTTTTGTTTAAGTAAATGATAAAGTACCAACACAACATTAAAAATCTTTTGACAAGCAACATCAACTACAAATACAACAACAGCAAAACAATAAATGAGTTTGGTTTAGTGTTTGTGACAGCCTCTATGACATTTTGTATCAAATGAGAACCCACTTTTTCCATGAAGCAGCCTCAAATCCAACAGAGAGAAAGAGAGCAAGAGAGAGAGAGAGAGAGTAAAAAGAGAAAGAAAAAGTAAGAATTTTAGTCCTGGTAAATGGACCAAAAACAGTTAAATACAAAGTGCGTGCTGCATATGTCAAGGCTTTTTAGTGCTTATATACGTAGTAAACGATGGCGGCAAAAACAAAAAACAGACGTCAAATAAATAAAGAAAATCAAAATGGCGTCTGCTTTTATTTATAAAACAAGGAAGAAATAAGAACGAAAGTATTTGCAAGAATGGCTTAAGTTGTGTTTGTAGTTGTAGTAGTAGTGGGCTTGGTGTTGGTACCCACATACACGCATTGTGCTTTTGTTGTTGAGTTAAGGATTTAAAGGATTTTTACATTAAATTCTAATGAATTAAGTTTTACGAAATCTGGTTCTTTTCTACTTCTTTACATAAATAACACTGGTCAACAGAAATGTGTAAAGAAAAGTGCTCAAAAATTTAAATTTTTTAGGAGAATGATTATTTTAACTGGCAATAGCACGTTTGAGCTGAAATTAGCAATAATTAGAGCATTTTGGTCGGAACACTTTATCCAAGTTTACTACATGGGCTTAGTCCAAAATAATTTAGATAAAACCTTATAAAGGGTGTTTTTTATAGAGGTATAGAACTTTAAGTTGCAATAAAACAACGATGGATTATTCGATTGACATGAATTTTATTTATCCGAAAGATAATCTTGTGGCATTACATTTTACATATGATTTCTGGCATATGACCGCCACGGCTGGCACGGATGTAGTCCAATCTGGACGTCCAATTTTCGATGACTTTTTCCAACATTTGTGGCCGTATATCGGCAATAATACGGCGAATGTTGTCTTCCAAATGGTCCAGCGTTTGTGGCTTTACCGCATAGACCAATAACTTTACATAGCCCCACAGAAAGTAGTCTAGCGGTGTTAAATCACAAGATCTTGGAGGCCAAAAACACGTCCAAAACGTGAAATTAGGCGGTCACCAAACGTGTCTTTCAATAAATCTATTGTGACACGAGCTGTGTGACATGTTGCGCCTTTTTGTTGAAACCACATCTCCTGGACATCATGGTTATTCAATTCAGGAATGAAAAAGTTAGTAATCATGGCTCTATACCGATCACCATTGACTGTAACGTTCTGGCCACCATCGTTTTTGAAAAAGTACGGACCAATGATTCCACCAGCCCATAAAGCGCACCAAACAGTCAGTTTTTCTGGATGTAACGGTGTTTCCACATGCACTTGAGGATTACCTTCACTCCAAATGCGGCAGTTTTGTTTGTTGACGTAGCCATTCAACCAGAAGTGTGCTTCATCGCTAAACAAAATTCGCTTATGAAAATCGGAAACAACGGTAATCTCGTTTTGGGCCCATTCGACGAATCTACGCCTTACTTGATGATCGTTTGGCTTCAAATCTTGCACGAGTTAGATTTTGTAAGCACGCAAACCAAGATCCTTCCGCAAAATCTTCCATAAAGTGGATGGACACAGATCCAATTCCTGTGCTCGATGGCGGATGGACTCATTCGGGTCTTCCTCAATGCTACGCTCTACAGCAGCAATAGCTTCTTCTGTACGCACCGTACAGCGTCTCTGGGGATGCGAGTTATCAATAAGAGTAAACGTGGTGCGAAAACGTTCCATGGTTAATCGAATTAACTGCTCTGATGGACGATTTTGTCGACGATAAAATGGACGTAGTACGCGATACGTTTTCCGCACAGAACCATTATTTTCGAAATAAAATTGCACTATTTGCAAGCGTTGTTCAGGCGTGAGTCTATTCATGATGAATTGCTAAACCAAACTGAGAATAAATCACTTGACAGCTGTTAAATCGGTCGCCATCTTGAAAAGTAATGCCAACTTAAAGTTCTATACCTCTATAAAAAACACCCTTTACTTACACAAAGTTAATGATTTATGCCGGTTTGAGCCACCGACCCCAATAGGAAAATGTTGGTTATTCACGTACCCATTCATCCTGAAATCGGACTCATCGTTGAAGATGATTTTCGATGAAAATTAGAGTCAATTGCCAACTGCTAAAGAGCCCGTCCAGCGAATGCAAATTGTTTTCTATGTTCGTTCATGGCGAGTTAGCAAAGCCGGCGCCGTGGTCTAGTAGGTAGTCTGTTGGCTTATTAGACGTGAGGCCTCGGTTTAAACCCCAGAACAGCCATGTCCAACTAAACGAAATATAAAAAATATTTTCCGGCGACTTCCTATCAGCAGATTTCTGGCAGAAACTCTGAGAGTAACTAAAATTTCCATGAAAAGTTTCTCTAAAATCTGTCATTCGTAGTCGACTTTAAACTGTAGGTCCCGCCACTCATGTATGAAATTAACACAAGTGGGGAGAGTAGCTAGGTTGCTATCCTTACTTAAGGGTTGTAAGGACGAATTATAATATGTTATGTATGTGACTGAATATATGACAACCAATTTGACAATCTAGGAAACACCATATGTTTACTTTATTTACTTACTGAATTGGTCATAAAAACCCTTCCATCAGAATTACGACCTAGCTTCGCACACCACACAAGTTGTGTGTTGTAATTGTTACTTATGAGCGGCGGGACGTACAGTTTTAAAATCGACTCCGAACGACAGATTTGAGTAACTTTTCATGTTAATTTTAATTGCTCACAGAGTTTTTGCCGGAAGACAGCTGAGAAGTTTTTTGTGCAATTAATTTAAACCAACTAACATACACTCTACTTTAAGGTCTTTTTCATAGGTTGAAAAATATTACGACTTAATGATGACGTTCAGCTTTATAGGAGCGCTTGTATTGATAATATCCGACTATGTGTAGATACGATCAACGATGATTTACGGAAAATTGACAACTGGGGCAGTGCTAATGGACTTTGTATAAATCCCTTTAAATCTAAATGTTTATTGCTCTCCAGGTCTAGGAGAGCGTTTGATGTGCCGGATATTATTATCAGGGGGAATAAAATTGATATTGTTGAATCGGCATCTAATCTGGGTGTTATCTTTAAGGGTCGGCTAACGTGGTCTAGCCACATTAATGTCATCGTTGGCAAAGTTTACGGTATGCTTCGGAACTTATGGGCTGTTATAGATTCGACTCCTTTTGCTATACGCCTGCAACTGGCAAAAACGTTTTTGATTCCTGTTCTTTTATACGGATCGGAAATTTTCGCAAACTGTGATACGGATGATAGGCGGAAACTCAACTTGACTTATAATAACATAGCCAGATATGTATTTATTAAGGGACGTCGGGACCATATATCACAATTAATTAATTAATTAAGGCATAGGACTCTTTTGTCGAAACGACAGTTCTTTATACACATCATCAGTCTTTGGAATGCACTACCTAATTATATTCAGAACATAGGCAATGCAGCTAAGTTCAAAAAAGAGCTATACATTCTGTTTAAGTAGTTTGTAATATATTTTGATTGTTTTATACATTTTTACTCTTCATTTTTATTAGTGATTAATTATTTTAATTTTTCTAATTTATTATTTAAGTTTCATTGTATCTCATTATATGTATATATTTCTTTGTTTGTATTTTTCTTTATATTTGTATCTTTCCTAATTTAGTTTTTTACATATACTCATTTTCTTATCCTCAGTTTTTGTGTCGATTGCTATTTCCTGAGGTTAAATCGTGTTCTTATTCTTATTCATTTTTATTTATACTGTACTTCAAACAATTCATTACTCATATAATCAACGATTTGTTATTACTTTTTCCTCTTTTTCCTCCCATAGCACTTTCATTTATAAGATTATTATCTTGTTGTGCTATGATTAATAATAAATAAATAAATAAATAAATAAATAAATAAATAAAATTAAGTGTAAGCTAACATCTTGCCACGGTGTTTGACCACGGAAATCATTGTCAAAAAATGTCAGTCAATCCAATGTTTATGGCTTCCTTTCAACAAATTTTTCTCATGTCACCCTCAGAATTATGGGTATGACTTCGATTTTTCGGAATCCTTCGAAGTCGCAAATTAAAGAAGGGAGATAAAACTAACCTACAAATAAAAACCTTGACACCTAAAATATTTTTAATACTATGAACAATGGCAATTTATTCAAATCTTAAAGTTAAAACTGTTATTAAGCAATTCCTAGCAGCTTCAGCAGTCGCCGTAATATGCCATGAAAAACTTTCTCAAAAATCTGTCTCTCAGAGTCGACGTTAAACTGTAGTTCCCGCCACTCACGTATAACATTAACACACACAACATGAGGGGTATCAGAGGCTAGGTCATAATTATGACTGGAGTGTTGAAATAGCAGTTTTTGTCCTCTTTTGTAAAGAGCCCAGACTACAAAGCAGCTTGACGTAAATCGAATATTGATTGTCGACAGATATGATATTTATTGTGTGCTCTGAAAAGGTGTTATATTATAGTTCTCTTAATTTAAAAATTTATTTCCTATAATTTTATCCAATATGTTGGTCAATTGACCAATATATGAGTATCGATTTACTCTCTCTCGCCATTATATATACTTTATATAGATTAATAATGATGCGCTTAAGCATATGCATCTTATATGTGTATAACTTTTTATAATATCTACCATATTTTTTATTGCCAATTACTTTCAACTGGTCGGCTTGGAGAGAATGAATTTAATTTTGAAAATCACAAAATTTTTATTTTCCTTTTATTGTTATGAATTCTATATTCAATCAAAATTGAAATTAAGTAAGTGTGTGTATAAGGATGAAAATACATATTTTTTACAGTCTATCCGCAGGGAGTTTCCATTTTAGATTTTTTTATTGCCAAAAAAAACAAAACATTGTTGAACTGGAAAATTTAGAAAAACCATTTGAGATTGATGCAGCAAAGAGAGAGTGATTGAAAGTTTTGTTTCGGTTACTTTTTCAATTGGTTTTTTAATGAATTGAAAATTTCAATTTCACTTCACAGCCAATGGCATTCGCGAACACAGTCAACTTATAAATGTATGTATACGTATTGGAATAAATTTTTCATGAAAATTTAATTATTTTTAATATTTTTATTTGTGTATTGCGTATAAAATAAAATTTAATTAAAATTTTTATTGCCAACCTTGAGGAAATAGACGTTGAATTAAAAAATATTAAAAGACGATTGCTTGCTTTTTAAGCAGCAAATAGCTATTTTTGGATTTGTTATAATTACACCTCCTAACGCTGTTATACTATGTTCAGATATGCACTTTTATTGATTCAATATTCGGTTAATTGAGTACAATATTTTAAGTACTCAGGCATAATAATATACACCGTTCAGCTGCTTATTCAATATTCATTTGACAATTGGTAAACAGAACATCTGGTTGTTTCAACAACATTGTTTTTATTTTGTTTTTATTTTGTTTTTATTTTGTTTTTATTTGCTTGTCGTTGTTGACATTTGAGTTGTCAGATATCAATGAAAAGTGTTTGGTTAATTATAATATGTTCACTGAACACACTTATGGCAGTGCTGCATTTGAAATTTTACTCAATATTAAAACAATTTGCGTATTTATTACACAATTATTAGTTGAAACTTTATAAGAAATATTGAGCTCAATAATGAGCACCGTATTAGGATATAACGAAAGCCCTAAGCGTTTAAATGTTACATTCACAGGCGTCAAGAAATATTACTGAGGAGTAGAAAAGCGAAAAATAAATGCTGACACATCCTAAACACAGAAACAAGCTTACGTTGACAATAAATAAAAATATACGTCAATGGACAAAACCCAGGCCAGCGTTGTCTAATATGAATGTGCCTTTCCATTTGCAATTTCTTAACCACACTTAAATTGCCGAGCTGGCACGATGAATGCAAATTCAGTAGAAAGAAATCAAGTTACAGAAACACAGAAATAAAGTAGCGGATATGTAATAGAGAAACTAGATCGCAATACTGACTGAATGGTTGTAATGACCAACTGTGTACTAAGTGCGTACGCCTTAGTATGACGAAGTTTTAGAGTCGAACACTTTTTCTTGTATTGTTTGAAGGAGAAGGAAAATTTTCAATTAGTACCAGATATAGTGGGTATGATGCTATATTCTAACCTATTCAAACTACTACGTCACAGCCATTCAAGGCATTGCATCATGTTGTAAGGGTGAGTTAGCCTCCAAGGCTTGATCGCCATTTCTTTTACTGTTCTACTTGTAGCTGCACAGAATTTTTCTAACGTAACTGGCTACATTCCAGTTTTTCACTCATCCCTATGATACGGAGAAATTATCTTCCTCCTACAAATACATACCACATTGGGTTAATGTGGCCAACTAACGTAAATATATTTCAATTTCTGATTACAGATTTGGAGCAATCTTTACACCAGAAACGAAATAGTCAGGTTGGAACACTACGACTATGAGAGTTAAAGGGGCTAAATCTATTCCATTTTCGTCATTCATACATACATAGTTGGTCACGTATAAAAATTAACACACACACCATACGTGGTGTGAGAAACTAGGTCGTTATCCTGACCAATTATATATGTATGTATGTACAATGCTTCTGATTGCCAGCCGTATCACGATTTTATTCCAAAATTCTTTCAACCTGACCAATATCAGCCCTACTAAACACACTTGTGGTTGTGTGCTTTTTTTTTAAAGAGCATATGCTCAGTTTGAAATGTATATTCAAGAAATTTCCCTTCTTTCTAACAAGTCTTTGACCACAATTTTTGATTTCCGAAAACCAAAATAATTTATAAACTTCATTATGCTTCATAATTAATTATTGAATATTCTCCCTGTTGAGTCCTTGAAAGGCTAAATACAACATACAATCATACCTCACACAAAATCAATTAAATTTATTTATTTTGTTTTAATATTTATTGTTGTTGCTGTTGTAGAAATGAAATTAATGTAACAGTATTTCAATTTTGGCCAAGACTAATGACATTTAAACATTTACTAACCAACTGGAAAGAACGTACGTACGGTGTATGTGTGTGGGTCCTTGTTATTCCTTGAATTTATTTACTCTCTCATCTTCTGAATGTTAAACTTTAATTGATGTCTGTATATACGTTATACGATGAATACGAAATGTATGTAGAATTAACAGAATAATTTGTGGTTTACAAAAAATTTAATTTTAATTTTTTTTTTTTTTTGTAAATCAATCAAATCATCATCAATCATTCAATCATACAGTTTTTCTAGATGAAATGCTCAAAATTTAATATTAAAGCATTAAAGACTTGATATTAAATTTACTTGATAAAATATTTCAAATGTCAATTAGTCATTATTAAGGTCTTGAAAAGACTTCGCAGCAGTATTCATTAAAACTAAATTCTAATAAAAAAAATAAGTACTAAACAGATAAAAAAATAATTTATTATTAACACTCCATTTGGCTAAAGTGTTTGCTTCTATTTTTATCTTCTCGAAAATTTGTTCTTTAATGTCATTTTAAATGATTGATTGCGATTAAAAATTAAGAGGATTTTCTTTTATAAAATGTGGTTGTTTTTGTTATTTATTCAAATAATCTTTAATTGGTAAATAATTGCCACTTAAACAAAATAATACAAAAAAAAAAAAAAACAAACATGAAGGAAAGTTTGTAAATACTGGATTAATTTTATAATTGTTTTCCATCAAAAATTACAAATTCAGAATAAAATTAAAAATAAAATAAAATGAAACCTCTTTGCACTTTTTCTCAATATACAGTGGACAGCAAAAGTCTTAGTACGGCTATAAATTTAGACAAAAAAGTCCCCACAGGCTTAATACTCTTGCACAAAGTCCCGATATGACCTTAAGAGAGTATTTAGGGGATCATTTGAAAGAACGGTTACGTAATCGCTCAACCTCAAACAAAAGTCAACCGAAAAACTTGCTCATGGTGTCACCAGAAAACGCTAAACGAAACTTGTATATTCAATTACAAATGGGTTAAATAAAGTAATTGACCTTAAGGGATATTCTACTAAATGCAAGAGATAACATTTTCATATATTAGGCCTTTGAATTTTAAATTTACTCAGGCTTCTCCTTGGAGGAACCTATGGAGTCATCTGAAATTTTTCCTTATTTTTCTATTGTTTTATGAAAAACATTAAAAAATTTTTGGTTTTATAATAAAACAGAAATAAATTAATAAAATAAATATATAAACTATAAATTTTTATACAAACTTTTAGCTAAAATTCATGAAATTGCTAAAATATATTACCGTACTAAGACTTTTGCTGTCCACTGTATGTATGTATATTAAATGCGTATAAAGTTAAGTGCTTCACCTAAAAAGCGTTTTCGTTTGTGAATTTGTTGACGTATTTGTTGTACTAGCCATTAAATATGTTTTTGAAAGGATCTACATTTTCTGATTCGCTCTACAATTCACCACAATTCGCCATCCTTTTTAAATATTACTACGCACTCAGGATTGGCGCTTATGTGCCTACTAAAATGGTTCCGCAAAATATACGAATTATCCTACTTGCTCATATGCCATCTGTTTTCACACGTGACCGCTTCAGACCTATGGTATATCCCAAATACAGCCGCTAATATTAAGGCCTTTCAACATTGTGTCAACCAATGTCTGGAAGATGGAGAATTTCTAGTCCCTTAGATAAAACAGCGGTAGTTATTTAAATTTAAGCTCTATAAACGACAACTTGTCTTCCCGACACTTTCGCTTAAATACTGTAGTGAATAATACACAAAAGATTTCTGAAAATTGCAAAGAAAAAAATGGAATACCTAAGCAACCGAATATTTAATACAAATTTCTTGTAACAGATCGCTTACTTACTGGCGTTGAAAAAAACTCCTGTTGATAGCTGCAATAGGACTAGAACATAACTCTTTCATAATATTTACTTGGTCATTAGAACCTTTCAGTCAGGATTAGGAACTAGCTTCTCACACCACTTATGTCGTGTGTGTTAATTTTTATCCGTGAGTGACGAGACCAACAGTTTAAAATCGACTTCGAACCACAAATTTTTGAGAAGCTTTTCATGACGATTTTATTTACGCTCAGAGTTCTTGCCAGAAGACTGCTGAGAGGAAGTTGCTGAAGAAATATTTTCCATATTTTGATTTTATCGATGTCGCAAACGTAGGATTTGCAACCTGGTTTCACAGTTATACATAATCCTTATTAACTAAGATCGAATTTTCTGTGTATAATACCACTGTGCTTACAATCATTCAATGAAAGTGTTGTTGTTGAAATTTTAACCTTTGTTTTCTTGTGTTTACCGTAAGATGTGTGTATTTTGTTGTTGTCTGATTGTTTTGTTTGCTTACTTTTATTTAGTCTGTTTTTGTCAGCCTAACAATATTGTGATTAGTACACGACTAAGGGAAGTGCAGACAAAGGTGTGTAATTCAGGTTAGACAAAGCAAGGCTAGACTGAATAAAGATATAAACATATAAACGACAGATAACAGAAAGCTGCCAAGTTTAGAATACACACGTTTATATGAAAACGATTATATTTTTCCGTTCTGCTTTCAAAAAATTTAAGCAGTCGGCATACAACAGAAAAAACAGTTGCCAGAATTTTCTGTCGAACTGCCTAACTGCTATCTGTTGTCTATGTGTTTATACCTTAAAGCGTGTTGGCTTATTAGACGTAAAAGCCAGGGTTCGAGCCCCATTCCAGACATCAAAACAAAATACGAAAGTATTGCTTCGGCGACTTCCTCTCAGCAGATTTCTGGCAAAAACTCTGAGAGTAAATAATATTGCCATGAAAAGTTTCTTAAAAATCTGTCGTTCGGAACCGTCTTTAAACTGTAGGTCCCGCCACTCATGTATAAAAATTAGCGCACACAACATAATTGGTGTGAGAAACTAGGTCGTAATCTTGACTAAAGGGTTATAATGACCAATTATGTATGTATGTATGTAATATCAACAAATATCAGTTTGAAATAATAATGCAAACTTAATGCGCATGGTAACAAATGCTGTGGTGGCTGTTTTCTATCTTCTGAATATTTCTTTATTTGATAATGTGGCCGGAGGTAAAAGAGATTTATTTTGCAAAATATTAATTGGAATAAAATTTAATTCGTTATGGTTATGGTTTTGATGTTTAGTCCGTTTGTTGGTATTTATTGTGGTGCTCAACACTGTATTGCCTTAAAAAATTGTAGAAGTATTTATTTTACAATGAAAGTTTCGAACTGAGCTAAACTAGACACATGATTTTGTTAAATTGAATATTGGGAAACTTCTGAAGACTTCTCTTAGTCTTAATGTGTTTCCTTCGTTTTAATTTTCTGTCTAGGTGAATGCCCCGATATAGAGTTTGATGATGTATTGAAATTTTGATTCGGTTTAGTTGTTCTAGGAAATCTCTGGCATGTTTCAGTGTGAACGTTGCTTATACGGATTACAATTAATTGACTTCATGTGACATTTATTGGCCATAAGGTTAAAGTATTTCTGTGTTCTGTGTTTATATACTGAGATTTTTCAAACTTCCTCGTATTGTTAGTATTTATTTTTAAATATATTTCCTGTCTATTATTATTATATTAAGATGCTAAGGACATCTTAAGAGATTATTAATGTTTAAGAATGAATTTCTTTATTTTTTTTTAATAAAACGAAATTATCCTTCATTTTCATTTCTTTAATTCTGCAATATTTTTCCTTCTTTCCTTTTCTTTGCAGGTAAGTGCAACCAAATATAATCAGTATTTGTGTGTAACTACATAGCTCGTATTGAATACATCTTAACAGGCAAAAAAAAAGAAAACAAAAATATTTTTTGAAATTATTTTTTCATTTTATAATTTTTTATTTTATTTTATTACAACATAAATGAAAATTTTCATGACAATTAAGCGATATACTATGCACATAGATTTCACAAATAAATTTCATTTACTCTCTCATCTGTTGCTTTGCTAAAAAGAAAGTAAACGAAATATTTTTATCAAGTTTTTTTTTTTCTTTTCTTTACAAATACCTATTTCCGTTTGTTGTAAGCTAACGTCTGCCAATTTATCTACAAGTATATCCAAATTTTTTTCAGTGTTTTTAAGTGATTCGTAGTGATAATTCAATATGGAAAATATCTAAAAAAAAATATTGATGGAATTGAAAAAAATGTATACTCAATCGCAACTGAAATAGTTGGTTATTATTTTAAATCTAATGGAATTAAATCTTTAATTAACTTGAAAAATGACTCACCTGTTCATAGGGCTTCTTTTCCACACAATAACTTTGCAACTCCTCCATGTTGTCCATTAAAGTTGGCAGCTGCAGCAACTTACTCTCAGTATCTTCAAAGATCTTCATAAGAGCTGTATGGCCATGGCTATCTTTACTTCGACACTGAATACATACACCACATTTACAATTTCGCTGCGAATAATACGGCTCTTTAACACTCAAACTCTCCACATGATACACACAATTATTGATATTATTCAAATCAGATTCAATCTCTTGTAATTCTTTTTCCACAATTGTAATGGCATTTCGTAGCATTTGAATAAAATTCGAAATTTTCACCAATTCTGATTCATTTTGATTAATTTTGATGAAATTCTCATTGACAAATAGACTTTTATTATTGAATTCTTCCTGCAATGCCATCGACTCATGGAACAGCCAATTTGTTAACGCTTCCAATTGGGAAAAAATTAATGGGCCATTGGAAATCTCATCCTCTGTGCTGGTGGAATAATTGAATTTTGACATGATAAACTTCGACTTAAAAAAAGAATTTTTATTTTTTTCTTTTATTCTTAATTGTCATACGAATTTATTGTATTTTATAACAAAAAAAAAATATTTAATAACATAACAGAATGATCAAGGCATTATTTACTCTTTGAAATTTAATAATGTATTGTGTGTGTATGTACATACATACTCGTATGTATGTTTGGAGAGGAGCATAATATTTATGAAAACCAACTACTCTGTGCTCTGCCGAAAATGTAAAATAAATACGAAGTAGAAACACGGAATGCTTATTGTCGCACGAAGATAGTGCAGTGCTGCGATCAGATGATGGGGCTGCCCTCAACCTACATATACTGAGTATAACTGTTAAATCTCTCCCTATCCTTTTGCAGTTGTTTATTCAAAAATGCATTGACTCCTCTTATGTTTCAGGTATGTGTTCTGGTGATCCGCATTTTTTATCGCGAAGTCTACATGTTAGAATAGCATAGATCTCTATTTTATAACAAGCAGTGCCCGATCATGATAAGTTGCTATCATCAATCTACTTCTGTTCTGTTCTGTTGCATTACATAAAACACTTCTCATAGCGATTACTCATTTGGCTTGAAAGCTCTTTTTTTCCTCTTCTTCTGTTCTCACTTCGCCGACTGCTTGCTCTTTACCTTCCACAGAAGGATACTGTTGTCATCAGCTGAGCAAGCTGATCTGCCCTGGTTGCTTAGTGGCTAATGTGCTAAACCATTAGCATGAGAGTCATGGTTTCGATACCCACCTAAGAGTCTGATCTTTTGCACTACTAAGTTACTCATCTCATTGTAATTATATTTGTTAATTGTATTCTAATTAGTAAATAAATTAAATAAATTAAATAAATCGTCTATTGTCTTATGCTTGATACGATAATGCTTCATGAAAAGAATGACTAGCTTGGTCCCTCATTTTCTATCCTCTTTGACTGAACTAAAAGAAATAAAGACTGTCGCAATATCTGGATTTATTTTGAAGCCGCTTTTTGCTTTTAAATAAAAAGTGTTTGATCGCCGTTTTGGACATGGTCTTGTACAATTACAATGAACATAACTTCTCGCTTAAACTTTACCTTACACTGCAATGAGAGCGCACTGCGTAATCTAACAACATAGATTTGAAACAAAATAAAGAAGTTGAAGTAAATGAAAATGTAGACAGAATATTAAAATTTTCTTATCAAACATACATACGAATCAGAATTACGACCTAGTTTCTCACACCACTTATGTTGTGTGTGTTAATTTTATGCATGAGTGGTGGAACCTACAGTTTAAAGTCAATTCCGAAAGACAGATTTTTCTGAGAAACTTTTCATGCCAGTTTTTTAATAACTCCCAGAGTTTTTGGCAGTCATCTGCTGAGAGGCAGACGCCGAAGAAATATTTGTTCATATTTCGTTTAATTTGAGTTGTTAGACCTGGGATTTGAAACGTTACCTCACGTCCAATAAGCTAGCACGCTACCTACACTAGGCTACGGCGACTTTTGTAATTGAGAAACAAATAACCGCAGAAAATTATGGATGAATAACAAATTAATTTTGAATCAAAACACATAACAAATTTTTAAACAAATTGTTATCGCATATATGTTTCTCTACAATTCATAAAAGGTAGGCCATTGAAAAGTTTCAATTCAAAAATGCAAAAAACGGTTTGAAATTTTGTCAAATTCATTTTATTGTTGTGAAGTAGAATTCATATGGTTGCCGTGGCTGGCCTCACAATACCTCATTCAATCGGACCAATTTTCGAGCACTTTTTCGAGTGTATATGGTCATATCTCGGCAAATGGCATCATGAATGCTGGCCTTCAAATGCTCAATTATCTCTGGTTTGTTGGCATAACAATTTTCTTTAAATTGTTTTAAAATAATTCAACGGTGTCAAATTGCATCTTCTTGGCGGCGACTTGATATTATTAAACGACCATCAAACGTTTGCCGCAATAAATCGATTGTGGCGTGAAATGTGTGGTAGGTTGCGGCATCGTTTACATCAATACTATGAAGAGCGGGTACACAAAAATCGATTATGATGGTTCGACAATTGGCTCCATTGACCGTAATGGTTGCGCCGTCCTCTTTTTCAAAGAAATATGGGCTAATGATGCCTCCGCTACACAAGCCACACCAAACAATCACTGGTAATGGGTGCAATGACTTCTGTAAAACCGCGTGGAGGTTTTAACGTAGCAACCAAGATTAAAATGAGTTTCATCCGACAACATGATTTGGAATAAATTTCCAATAAATCCCATCGTTGTTAAAGCGTAAATCGATTAATTATGTTTAGTGGAGATAATATACTGAATTTTATGACAGAATAGAATGACAAATTTAAACCGATTGGTGTCACACACACAGTCGATTGACAATGAGCTGTCACACTACAAAGTTCAAAAATTTCAATTTGGCAACTAGCACTACGTTTCCCGCTTACAAGACTTTTAAGATTCCTTCTGTAAAAGTTTTTCAAGGATCTGTCACTCGGAGTCTCATCACTAATGGATAAAATTAACACGCACAACATAAGTGCTGTGAGAAACTAGGTTGTAATCCAGACGGAAGGGTTGTAATGACCGATTATGTATTTATGTATGTATGTTTTTAAATTTTGACAACTTGTTCGTCTTGACGTTATACTACAGCAACTATACTGTTTTTATTTATACAGAAAACATTATTTTGTAAATCAATTTTATTATCATTTGAACGAATTAAGACAATCAATGAAATTTTTTCAAATAAATTGTTACAACAGTTTGTACATAAATTGAAACAGTTCCTTAGGAGATAGCCTGTAATAACAATATCTTTTCAATGGCATAATTTCAGCCTTATTTTCCATAAATTCATGGCAACTATAAAAATGCGAAGAAAAACCGTCAGCTGCTATAAACGGCCAAAATTTACGCCGAACCTTCAGACATTTATTCTTAAATCAAATATGCAAAGTGAATGTGACAATCTCTTTATATTTTTTTTTACCAACATTTTGACATTATTAAAGATAACTTTCTTACTTTCGCACATATTTATTTGCTTAATACTTCCACAAAAGGTTCATATGAAATGAATGAAATTATTTAAATTAGTGAGCCCATTAAAGTGTGAATTTAGCGTATAAAACTTAACGGCATAAAGAACAAAATAAAGAGAAATTTTTTCCTCTTTTAAATGGCATCATAAATAAACACATACAATGAAAAAAAAAGAAAAGAAAAAAATGGCGAGAGAGAAATACTAAAAAAGGTCACAATAAGCAAAATTCTAAAGGAATAGGCAAATCGTTAATAAAAAAATCAAAACTATAAAAACGAAAAAATCATCACAGTTATAACGGCAAATATTTGTAGTCCTGACAGCATCAGCTTATTATTATCCCTGAAAATATACTATAATAAGCTTTAATAATAATAACTGTAATAACACTAACAATGAAAGAGTTATGCTTTTAAATTTATTTCATACTCTCTCTCTCTCTCTTTTTATTGTTCAAAATCAAGGCTCACTGGTTGATACAAAAATAGTACACAACACAATCGCATGCGATACCAGAATAAATGAGAAATTTTATAAGTATATGTATATATATGTGTGTATGTGCGTGAGTGAGAGAGTATGATACGAAAGAGGCTGTTTGTTATTGATAGAATACAATGACTTACTGACTCATATGCATACACCAGCTATTATTATATACAACAATAATAATAAATATACCAAACCCGTTACTTTTATTTTTTTATTCTTTTTTATTCTCCCTTATTATTTGCTTCTACTTTTAATAAATAATGTTTTATTTTCTTTCTTTTTTTTTTTTGATATTTCCATAGCCTTTTATGCGTTTCGGTAAATGTCTTCGCGTTTGAATATTCAATTTAGCCACTGTGCCTAGAACGGTTCTGCCGCTACTCTTGCTGCTTTGTTTTGCCATAAATTGTATTGCCGCTGACTGCGGTGAATTGTTTTATTTTTTTCCCGATTCTTTTCGTTCGAATGGCAACATATTTGCCATTGTGTGTGAACTTTTTGGCAGTTGCTGGCTTGGGGAAAAAAAAGAATTTTTCGTTTATGAGTGGCATTATAATGGGTGTGTGGGAATTTATGAACGCATAAATTTCAAATAATAAAAGCCCCAATTTTACATTCTTTTTCTTTAAAAAAGCAAAGTTTTTTGAAACTTTTTAAAATGAAGTGAAGTTGCTTAAACAAAATGTATTAGCAGCGCCACAAATCATAATTAAAACTTATTGAAGTCATTCAACAAAACAAAACAAAACAAAAATAATACTTCAGAATAAAATATCTCAAGTTGGGAATTAAGCATAACTTCAACGAAATTATTAACAACTGATAGAGTACCACATGTCGTATGAGTATTGAAGATATTTGAATTGATTATTAATCATACACTTATGAAGACGCTATATTGTTCAAAGTGGTATTCTGTGCAGAGATAAATAATCAAGTATATTCATTAATTCATTTATATTTTCTAATGCTAAGGAAGGTTAGGCTAAATGGATAATTCTAAAAAGATTAAACAAGCATAGTATCTAAACTAAAGGATTGTAATGCCCAATTGTGTATACGTATCTATGTATGTCTGAAATATTGTGGATCTCAACAAGGAATTTGATGGCCGTTAGTAAATTCACTTGACGACAATTGAACAGCTTTGTGGCAAATCCTAATATTTATGGAATAATCGTTGAGTTCCAAAATCTCATGTTACCGAAAGATTTTAAATTCAAGAAGAGTGATCTGTCAACTTTATTCAACATTGTATTCTAAAAGGCCTTATAAGTTATTTTTGGGGTAAATTTTTAATTGCAAATATTGTCATTAAGTGGACAGGTAGAGATGGTCGTCTTCCAAGAAAATAAAATAAATAAACACTCTAAGGCCATATAAGACCCATTGTGTTATCCTAGTCTCGGAATCTGCTAATATTTATTACTGACAGTTTGTTTAAAACATCTAGTATAGTAGGCATTAACGTCTATTTTCTGCTTCGGCGATTTCTTTATTTTTCGCATCTACTGTAGAAGTCATTCGACGCGGGTCGAAGATCAATAAGCCTTGACTGTTCACAATGCAATATAACGTAATGATTACAGCAACCACACGAGCATACTTCTTGGAAATTTGAGTAAACTTTTCGGGCGTTCTTTATTCGGCCAGATTGGTTACGAAATTCCACTCTACATAGCCAATTATAAACCAATATGTCTTTAAAGTGATGGTCAAAGTAACGAAGTCATTTGAGAATTCTTTGGTTATGTCAGTTAATTCGCTCTACAGTTATCTCGAACATCACTATGTCCCAGTGACCATATGAAAATTATACCACTCAGAGATCTGCTGTACCCCATTCTGGAATTCGCTATAGTCGAACCTTATGTTTTGACAGCCGCCTGGCTATCAGAAAGTATGGTAGCGTCCCTTCCAGAAAAGATTTCGTTTTTAATAGTTCTTATCACAGTATGAAATGCCGATGATATTGAATAGTAAAACCATAAAAAAGTATTTTTCAAGAGCGGGACATACATACATAATTGACCATTATAATCCTTCAGTCAGGAGGGAAGTCGCCGAAGAAATATTATTTCATATTTCGTTCAGTTAGAGATGTCTGACGTGGTGTTTGAAATGTGGCCTAACGTCTAATAAGCCAACACATTACCAACCTAGGCTACGTCGATTTCACGAACCGTACAGGTATATAAAAAACGCTGTGAGGGTTCCTGTTTTACATTCTCAAATCAACTGATAAAAATATCATTCTTCTAATTAAATGATGAGAGCTGGACTGCGACATTTACTCCGCTTTATAGCTACCTCTATATCATCTTAAAATAGGCATCTGAAATATCCACAGTAAACAGTAAAAATTCCGAAAAATGTGCCAAATTATTTTTACCAAACTGCAAAAGTTTCATTATATTCTCTTTCTCAGCCTACAATTGTTAAAGAAAAAAACTCTGTTTTCACTTATTCCGGAGTCTGTTCTCCTTCACGCTTGAGATTTCTACCAGAAACATGCAGATGTCAGTGTATTTCTTATTCTAAAAATTTTGTTTCGACGTAAACTTAACCTATTCCACTGATTCGCTCAGAAACAAAGTAGAGTAATACAGCAATATAGGTTAAGTTAGGTTAGAGGATGTGTACTTGTCAATTAAGGCAAGTACAGTACCTGGAGGTCGAATTGACCCATTGTACAACGTCCTAGTTTCTCACGCCACTTATGTTGATATTGTATACCATAATCGCCATTGTCACACACTGTACATATATTTACTTCTTTTAATTATAAGCAGAGCATAGTATTCGATTAAATTCACGATGTCAAGCGCTGTTCGCACAACACACTACATACTAGACTACAATACAGTAATATAAGTAATCCCTCTATCGAGATAACAATGTTTCTTATTTATTTGCGTACACAATTTGTAACATGAGTTCTGAAAAATAAGGACCAAAGTTGAACTCTGACAACGACGTCTTGATTAATAAAACGAACATAATGGAAAACTAAAACACTAAAAGTATAAAATTAAACGTCTCCGATTTACGAAGCAGCTCATCAGCTGTTGATAATGCAGGTTAGGTTCATTGGTCGCTGTTCATAGGCGCTGTGTGTTACGCGTGTCACAATCCGAAAGTGGTGAGTTTGAACCACCCTGAGCTCCGGACGAAATCGGCTAGTTCTCTTAGTACTCTACTCGTACTTGTCCAGATGGTTTAAGAGCTGCTAATAACTTTCTGACCCTCCCATAATTCTTAGCTTACAAGAACGTTATCGATTGTCAATGATGTGGTAAATTATTTCCAAAATACTTTAGATAAACAACTGAGTAGTTTTCTCTTAGAAAACATAAACTTAAATAGAGATTCACGCACAGAGTTTTGATAAACTTTTTGTCCCTACAACAAAAAACATTCACAAGCTTGTTCGCCTTAAATTTTACAGTGCATTAAGGCGTAGATTCAAATAAAAATTCTAAATAAAAATGTGTATAAAAATTGAAATCACTTTATGAGCGTTTTGTTGGCACTATTAAAATATTTTTAATATGACTTCTTTTTCTTCTTTTTTGATTCCATTTTTCCTTCCCAATGGAATTTCCATAAAAAATTATGAAATTATATTGTATTTAACGTTGCTTATACTACGTTTTTTTCTTTAATGTAGAGAAAAAAAAAATGAAAAAAACTGAAATCTTTAGATTTACAAAAACAACACAAAATACATCACAATATTAATAATATCCTTCCTTCCGTTCTAATGATGTTTGATGTTCATAACGATGGCTTTGGCGATGACGATGCTGAGTATGATGATGATTTTGATGAGATGATGGCATCAGCAACAACGCCTGAGAACTGAGCAATGAAAATAATGACAGTTATGAGTATAATGGCATTCCGACAAAACTTTCTTTCCTTACGTTATGATTTCATTTCTTATTTTTCTTTTCTTTTCTTTTTATTTCTCTTTTTTTTATTTTTGTCAAAGCACAGAACGATGTGTAGTGTGTATATCACAACGAATAACCATCAGGAAAGGCATTTCGAAATGCCGCTTGCCGATGACATTTTCAAGAACATTAACTTTTATTTCACTAAAGCAAAATGAAGGAAAAAAGAAATGATAAACGTTTTTTTCCTTTCACATTTTCTTCTAATAATTTTCCTTTTGGGCTTTCACTTTTCCTACCCTGCCCCGCTATAAAATACAATACATTCCAAACGTCATTTGCAAAAGGGCCTATATTTTCTCCGTTTTCTTCTTTTTGTTTTTTTCAAACCAAATGAAATAAATTTTTTTAAGGTATTGAGTAGAAGAAATGAAAAGAAATGAAGCTGAGGCAATATTTTCTTAAAGAAATACCATGACATTGACTTTTATGGTTTACGTTCATTCGGTTTTCTTTTTATTCGGGCACTGGTAGTGATATTGCAGAATTGCTGTTATTGGCGTTGGCATTGCCAAAAGCGTGTGAAATTTCAAAGAATAAAAAAAAAATTTATCATAAAATTTTATGATTCTGTGCAACTAAAGTAGGATACACGTGGAAGAGATTAATAAATAAAGGACAGCAGTGAGATAATTATTTTCGGTCAAGGTAGGCTATATGTAGCTTTATACATTGCCTAGAGATGCTGTTGTAGTCATAAATCTAACTGATCAGCGTCTTCCAGGCGCAAATTTTAGCAATTCAAACTGCGACGAGAATTTAAAAAAAACGGTACCATACTTTCAAAACAGTTAGGCGGCTGTAAAGGCCGAGGAACGCCAAGACGGTATATAGCTGTTGCGAACTTCTCAGCCAGATATGGGTTGGTATGACGTTCACATCATATGGGTACTGGGACATAAAAACATTCCAGTTAACTGCTGACATTGCACAAACATCAAACTCTCCGAGGAATTTTTATTTTAGAAATCCCTTTAAAGGTCTGCGGGTTAATAATTGACAATACAGTTATTAATTCTGTTAGTGGCACAGAAAATCTGGCTAAAGCTAAACGGAGATGGCACGGAAAGTCTGCTTAAACTACAGAAAAGCAAGCTTAGTGAGGTTGTTGCCGACGGTACTAAATATTAGGTCACAGACACAAATTTCTCATCGATACTGGAGCTGCAGAGCTGGGCACTTACTATGTTAGGGAAGAAAAAGGTACTTTGGTATCTACTACGAACTATTGATGATTGAAATTGGTAGTCTCAATCACTTCATTTACTGGCATTGCCGCCTTGATTATAGAATCCATCACTGCCTTGGGAATTATAATGTCGCAAGTCTTCAAAGGTGTGACTAGTCGCCGTAGTCTAGTAGGTAGTGTGTTGGCTTATTAGACGTAAAGACAGGGTTCGAGCCCCAGGACAGACATCAAAACATAATACCAAAATTATTTCTTCCTCTCAGCAGATTTTTGGCAAAAACTCTCACAGCAAATAAAATTGTCATGATGTGTTTCTCAAAAATCTGTCGTTCGGAGTCGACTTTAAACTGTAAGTTCCACCACTCACGCATAAAATTAACACACACAACATAAGTGGTGTGAGAAACTAGGTCGTAATGCTGACTAAAGGTTTGTAATGACCAATTATGCATGTAAGTCTTCAAAATATGCATGTAAGTCTTCAAAGGGGTACCCATTGTAGAGAACTCACCAGAGAATTCGATGGTTGTGTTGCGCCTGTTCCTCCGATTTACACTCCTTATGATGTGAATGCCGTATTGCTCCACTTCTGATTAAGCGACTCTCGATAACCATAACCAGTTTTGGAGATTTCATTACAGTGCTCTACCAGCCTTCTGACTATAATATAATTTCGAGAAATATATTCATCCTTAATGATACGGTAAAGCTATGCAGAGTGAGCAATGCATATCGACTCCAAAAACATTGCATTACCCGTCATATTTTTACTTTCATTTATCAAGTTTTGTCTTGCCAAACACGTTTTTGTTTCTACTACGTTTGTGGTTCTAAGCTTGAATACTAGATAGACAGGAGTAGATAACACCTAACTACCTACCTATGATCACAATTGTATGTTAATTTAAAGATAGAACTTCTCTGATATTCGCAATTAGGTGGCCATAGCCACAGAAATCGTATATAATTAAGGGCAATTTTTAAGCGCTTATATTGAGCACACTTTTACCATGGTTTAGTTGCGTAGAGCAATAGAAAATAAATCAAATAATATAACTTTTACGACTTCTTAAATACATGTGTGTTAAATGTATTATAAGGGTGTTCCTGTCAAACATGTATGTATACATAATATATGTTTGTCTACAATCTAATAAAATTTACAAACGTAAGCACTAGACTCATCAAAATAATAGCCACAGAATGATATTCCGCCATAAATCATAATAAAATTCCAATAAAAATAATTTCAATCAAAAATAATTTCGAACAAAATACACTATTAGGCGATCTCTCTCGCTCTCTCGCTCTCTCTCCCTCTCTCCACCCCCACACTCACTAACAGCAATACAAAGAAAGAAAACTAAAATAACAGCACATGTATGTATCTGTATACTTTAAATACAATTACATCTGCACATGACCCAAATATCATATATGTGATATCACAATAAAATTTACTAAACAAAATAAAAAAATATTTAAAATTAAAGAAAAACTATTTTTTTTTATACAATTATGACAACAACAATAATATTTTATTTTTGTTTTCTCATTCGAATATTCTGCAGAATATTACCAGAAATTAATGACCGAAACTAACACAAACAAAACTTACTTACTACCACACATGTAGTTTTTATTTGACTTTTTATGCTTCAGAGTTGTATTTGATTAATTTAAAAAATTCAATCGTAGTAGGCTTTGAAATGTAGTGCCTTATGACGAAAATTTTAATTGTGTTCTTTGTGTTAAAAAAAAAGATGTGGAAACCAAAAAGTTAAGTATTATTATTATTTTACTGCATAAACTTTAATATGTCTTAAATTGTTTGTACACATTACAGAAATTACCAAATCGTTCAAATTCCCATGAAGCTAAACTCTTGCTATGGTGGTTTGGTGGCCTAATGATTCAACTGGTCTTCATGATGGGCTCTGCTGATAGTTTGAGGCCCAGTGGGGTAACCACATTGACAGGCATTTTTCTTTGATAGTTTTACTGCCAATTGCTAAGGGAATTTATTTAAGGGATATGGTATGACTTTATGATTTATGGATTCCTTACAATTTGCTACTGAGGTAGGTTTCTGATTTTTACAACATTTTGTCTTAAAATTTAAAGTTTTAAATTATTTTATTCTTTCATTTTATTAGCATCCAAAATTTGTTTTTGATATTGTTATTCTTTCCATAAGTTCTGCTATTGGCCAATTGTTTATTTTCTATATAATTTCGGTATTTGGAGCAGTAGTGTTTACCATTATAACGACTTTAAGTCGGGTAAGTAAATGGAATTTAAAAAAGACAAATAAAAATTTTCATTTATTTAAATAGTTGCAATTCAATTATTAATATTTTTTTTAAATTTCAGGCTTCTGCTATTCTACTTTCTTGAATTATATATATCATCACAGCATTTCTGCGATGGGTATATTCGTGTCTATTGTAATCAACGATGAAAGCCATACGCAATCTTTATTATTATTAGTATTATTATTATTATTATTATTTTTATTATTATTATTATTATTATTATTATTATTATTATTATTATTATTATTATTATTATTATTATTATTATTATTATTATTATTATTATTATTACTAATTATAAATTATAAAATAAATTATATTTTTTATAATAAAAATATATCAAAAAAAAATTTTTCTTTTATAAGGGGGTCAACTGTGACTAGTCAACTAGTCAACTGTGACTAGTCAACTATACTTGACTATAGTCAAGTGTAACCAGTTAACTAGTAAAATGTGACTAGTCACCTATACTTGACTATAGTCATGTGTAACCAGTTAACTGGTAAACTATGACTAGTCAACTATACTGACTATAGTCAAGTGTAACCAGTTAACAAGTAAACTGTGACTAGTAAACTATACTTGACTATAGTCAAGTGTAACCAGTTACCTGGTAAACTGTGACCAGTCAACTATATTTGACTATAGTCAAGTGTAACCAGTTAACTAGTAAACTGTGACTAGTAAACTATACTTGACTATAGTCAAGTGTAACCACATAACTAGTCATTTGTGACTTCAAATAGCGCAGGAGTGAGCAGGTTAGATATATGTTTTACAGTCGAAAGAATTCATATGTTAGAAAGAGAGGCAAAATCACATGTACACGAATGTTTACGTCAAGTTTTTCACATTGCCCTTAATAACTTGATGGGAAGTTGTGACTAGTTTATACGTCACACTTAACGGTCAAATAACTAGTCATTTGACTAGTTATGTTCTGGTAGAGCTGAGAATGGAAGTGTGTTTATTATTTTTATAAAAATAAGTGCCCAGCAGGCATTTTTTGAAAATTTTAATCAAATTCAAGTCTTTTTTGATTCTTCTGCGCGATTGAAAAGTAAGAATATGCGCTCATTTTCTGATCATAAAAGAGTCATTTGTCGGGAGAAAAATGTTACTACGGGCGACTCTTCTCAAAAAATCATTTATGAGTTATTTTCTATATTAATTTCGAGTAATTTTCGATGCGTTTTCGAATAGTTTTGTGATCATTTTTGAATCGCTTTCTGATCATTTATTAGTCGTATTTAACTTCGTTTATGCTTCTTTTTCGAGTCGTCTTTCAGTCATTGTTTAATCGCAAGCGAATCTTTTATGAGTAATTTATTAGTATGTTTAGGAGTCCTTTTATTGCCATTTATCAGTCATGTTTGTATTAATCTGGACTCTTTTTTGCGTCATTTATGATTATAATTTGAGTCATTTATTAGTCATATTTCAAAATGTGTTTTTAGCCAACCCCAACGACTAATCAAGGTGGCAAAAAATGAAAATGCATTGGCCATCTTTAAAGGCATATAACGAAAAAATGTTTAAAATCCTAAATAGAGCTTGGGGCTTCATACATACGGACATACATAATTGGCCATTACAACCCCTCAGTCAGGATTACGACCTAGCTTCTCACACCACTCATGCAGTGTTCGTTAATTATAGACGTGAGTGGCGGGACCTACATATTAACGTCGACTCCGAATGAAAGGAAGTTGGCGACTACCAAAGAAAGAATATTATATTTATATTTAAAAACAAATTGTGCTTTATTTCGTAGCCATCTTTTTACACTAATGAAAATTTATATAGAGAGGGTGAAAAAAGCACTGTTTAATCATCCATCTGTTAAAAATATGATCATAAATACATACTTATAATCACTTTTCAAACACCTGCATGATGTGTTTTTGATTAATCGTTTTTCAATCTACAGTATAAGTACAATATAATAATAAATAATGTAAATAATAGTTACATTTTAAACATCTGGATGATTAATTTTCGATTGCTATACAATTTTTTATTGTATTTTAAATCGAACTTATTTTACTCATTGGCGCGAATCATTTATGAGTCCTTTTTTAATCGTGTAACTGACTAATAAGTTTTTGATCACCAAAAGTACTCTAAAAAGACTCAGCAAAGTGATTTTTCAAAAAACAATCTTCCAAATGCTAGCTGGGTGTGAGCATATATGTACATTACGAATACATTTGTGTTTACTCACACATTTACATGAGTAGTAGTACAATGTATTTCAAACGAAGACCATGCATGTACTTCTGAACTGTATGAGTTTGTAGGTTTTTTAGAAGAGCAGCAATTTGCACTTCAAGTCATGTGAATATATCGATCTACATAAGTACATAGTACATGTATAAAGTATGTCCCTAAAAAATTAAATTTATGCACACATGTTGATAACTACATTTTATTGTATATTTTTTTATTATTTTATTTCATATAAAAAATCTTTGAATATACAGTAGAGAACAAAATAAATGAATTCAATTTGTTTCATAAGTTTTACGAGTAAAGGTAGCCAAATAGAGATTGACATCAACAAAAGACGATGGAATAGACACACTTTATTAATTTCTCATAATCTTGAAATCATTATTATGAAACCATTTATACTTCTAATGTCTATTTTCAACGGATCATATAGATTAAATACGTAAACCCATAAAGCCAGAATTATGACCCAGCTTCTCACACCACTAATGTTGTGTGTGTTAATTTTATACATGAGCGGCTGGATCTATAGCTTAAAGTCGAGTCTGAACGACAGATTTTTTTGAGAAACTTTTCATGGCAGATATCTTCTGCAAGGAAGTCATCGAAGCAACGTTTTTTCATATTTCGTTTAGCTGGATATGTGTGACTTGGCTACGTTGGTTTCCAATATATATTATATGCACCATGGTATTGTACACATCAAGATGCTGTCCTCGTCTATGACATGGCGCTGATCATTTACCACACGGCCGGGACTGATGAGTAAACTAGTGTACTGAGATCCACTAAACTACCTACCAGATTACGGCAACCAAATTGAAAGAAATTTATCCTTGGAAACTCTTACTTTTAATTGCCCAGTCTGGGCATCGTTATCATTTTTCATCCCTCGACTGTAATCGTTTAAAACATATTTGTATAGAAATAACTGTGAATCTTTTATTTTTTTTACGTAATTTAGTGAAGCTACGCGCTCACATTTTTAAGAAAATTTTTTCTGTCGCAATGTGTTCCTCTCCCTCGCTTAGTTGAATCTCTAAAAGTGAAAGGTATTGTTATAAGAACAACCAAAAGTGCGTAAATTCATGCATGCATGTATGCGTGTGTCTGTATGCGGATTATTATAAACAAAAACGTATGTACATGTATTGTGTGTTCATTTTATTTGTCTTGTTCTGCTTAGCGAAAATTTTTAAAAGCACTCCCACCCAAATGTTTTTACAGTTACACACAAAGGAATACATTGACAGACAATACAAATAATATATCAAATGTGGCTGTATGTGATTGCATTGTTGTTGCTGTTTTTGAAGTTATTATTACAATATTATTGTTGGTGCTGTTAATAATAATTTTTTTTGTTTCTGTCATTTATTGTAATGTTTTATGAGATTCATTCTTCCATTTCCATTCGTTTGCCATTGTCTGTTGTTATTCGTTGATTTCTTTTATTTTGTTTTTTTTATTTCGAAATATAGAAAATGATAACAATTTTTAAAAAATCTTGACGTTTATTATACTGCTGCTCTCAATACTGACGAGTGTGGTAAAAACGTACATATTTTATTTGATTTTTATTTCTACAATTTTATTCGTAAGAATTTTTTTAATGCAAATCGTAAACAAAAAAATAAATTTAAAATTAAGTATTGTGGATGAAAATGTAAGCCACTTCTGGTTTTATTTTATATTTCATTTGATGACATTCTGCCATGAAAAAAATCATTATATTTTGAGTAATGAAGATATATAGGATGGGCCACCTAAAAGTTTAAATTTAAAAATGCAATAAAACCAAAACGGTTAGAAATTTAGTTTTTTGTTGTGAGGAACAATTTTTAAGGTTAGAAATGGAATATCATTTCATTCATATGGCTGCCGTGGCTGGCCTCACAATACCTTACTCGTTCGCACCAACTTTCGTGTACGGGGTCGTGCCACGGCAATGAATGGCCACGCATGTTGGTCTTAAAATTATCTTCAAAGTCTCTGGTTTGTCGGCATAATACTTTTCTTAGGTAGCGAGTTAATCTTACTTACACCGAAGAGTAACCTAAAGTTTGTCAGAGACAAGGCTTTACACAGATACCTATGTACACTACATGACGTGTTACGGCATATGCGTAACACTTTTCCGTCTTTCTCTGCATTCAAACCTGAATTGCAGGATTATACCACTACTACACTCTACCACTTGTTGTGGATACTGGTAAAAGTCATGCATTTTCCTGCTACGTAAGGTTGGTGCCAGAATGTTGATTTCAACGGCCTACTCCATGTCGCCTAACGTTAGTAAAGCAACTTTTAATTTCCACAGGAATTTTTGGTGTAAATTTTCAATAACTTTGGTTTATTTGATGATTGATAAAGAAAAAATGAGAAAAATATATTTTGCTTTCAATGCGTTAGTAATAATAGTAACAATAAACACTAAGGCGTATGAGTTACATGTAATACGTTGCTGTATTCAAAAAATATTGCTCATACGTATGAGGGCTTATGCTTTAACATCTGTAAAGTATGCAACATTAAATTAATAAATGCAAAAAATTAAACAACAAAAGAGCGAACCAGTTTTAAGTTTAAATTTAAAAATGCAATAAAACAAAAACGGTTTGAATTTTTTCGGATTTATTTGTTTGTAGTGAAGTACAATTGTTCCGGTTAGAAATGGAATATCATTTCGGCTGCCTCGGCCAGCCCTTCAGCACCTGATTCGATCGGACCGATTTTCGTGCTCTTTTTCGGTAATGGCATTACGAATATGGGCCTTTAAAGCTTAATTGTGTCTGGTGTGTCGCCATAACCTTTTTTCTTCAACGGCGTTCTGAAACAGAAATAGTCCGATAGTGTCAAATGACCAATTGGCATCAAGAATTAGGCTAATTAAACGGCCATCAAACGTTTCACGCAATTAATCGATTGTGGCATGAAAAATGGGTCAATACTGCCTCTGCTCCTCAAACCTCACCAAACAATCACTCGTAATGGGTGCTCCTGTAAGATCAGAGCCTCAAATACGGCAATTTTGCTTATTAACGTGCCCACCAAGCTGAAAATGAGTTTCATCCGAAAAGATGACTTTTTTTTGCAAAATCGACGTCATCGTGAAATTTCTCGTTGGCCCATTTAGCGAAGAAAACGAAGAGTATGCTCATACGGCTTCAACTCTTGAAGCAATTGAACTATGTAAGGCGTCATACCGAGCTCTTTCCGCAAAATGCGACGTAAACTTGTGAGTGAAATGTTTTTGAGAACGATGACGAGTTGACGTTGATGAATTCTCACGGACACTATCAGCCACAGCTTCGAAATTTTTGAGTGTACGAGCACGCTCACATCTTGACGCATCAACAATGAAACGAGTTTCACGAACTTCAGCAATAAACTTGCATATGCCGGGCACTCTTGGTCTTTCTCTGCGACCAAATTTTGTATGACATTTTCGTGCAATTTCCCACCAATTGTCTTTGTTTTGGAAATAAATTTCCAATAAATCCCAACGTTGCTTAAGAGTAAATCGATTCATTTAGTTCTGTGGAGATAAAATACAGAATTTTGTGACGGGTAGAATGACATAAGTATTATCAGATTTGAAATAACCGATGGCCGATAGTTGGACCACCCGATATTTTCTGTAATGAAAATGTATAAGGTATCCCAGTAAAGTTTTGGTAAATTTTTTAATCTAAGAGTTCCACTTTTTTTTTTTTGCTGTAACGAAGTCACATTTTTTAAATCGTAACAATATTGGCAACAACACGTTTGTCTAGCTATTAAAAATGTATGCATTATTGGCCAAAAAAAAAAATAATAAAACAATCAGCCTTAAAGCTTTTTATTAAAATTGTTTCAACGGAAAAATAAAAATCCGTTGTTTTAACAAAAATTTCAATGGTCAAAAAAGTTATTTAATACTGGCCAATGAAATTATTCAGAAACAAACAAGAAAAAAAGCAAACTTTTGGCTAAAAACTGTAACAAACAAAACAAAGAACCAAAAAAACATTTTTGGTGAAACAATATAATGGAACCGACAAATAGTCAATGAAAATAAATTAAAATTGTTTTTCCAACTTTTCGTTTCACTTCGATTTTTTCCCGATTTGATCTCACTTCGATTGGCAACCATTGTTCAATTGTATTGCGTGTTTTCATTGGAAATTTTTGTGTGGTTTTTAATGTTTAAAACGAGGGTTCATCTAGAAAACTAAATCGAATATGTATGGCAAGGACAGATCACAAGATAAAGTTTTCAACAATTTTAATTAATTTCTGTAGCAATAAGTAGGAGAGCTTAGTTTAGGCCAATACACAAATACTGCTCACATCAGTATCACAAACTTCTCGGCTGACACTCCTACTTGGTTTTATTTCTTATTGTGTAGAGATTTTTGACCAAAAAATTCCATTTTTTTTTTAGTTTTTTAACTAAAGCAGAAACTGTTATAATATCTGCAACAGTATAATTAAAAGGAAATTGAAAAACTGAAGCTTTTCAACTACAACATGACAAAGTTGTTTTACGAAAACAAACAAAAAAAATATTTGGTATTTCACTAGAAAAATTTTTAATTAAAAGTATCGTATTATCCAATAGCTTTAATAAGCATAATTTAAAAAATCAGCAAAAACTCAACAAAATGGCTTATTACAATACAATGTAGTTTATGGGCATAACAAAGTTCTTGTTACACTTTAAAATTCATTTTTTTTTTTGAGCGCATATCAGGCCAAAAGAAAAATATGTTAAATTTTACAAAATAGGCCGCAAAACTTTATCCCAAATATAAATAATTCGATATAAACTTTGCAGTCGCCGTAGTGTAGTAGGTAGTCTGTTGTCTTATTAGGCGAGAGCCCATGATTCAACCCCTGGCTCAGAAATCTCGGACACAACAAATTATAAAAAAATTTATTTTTTTGGGATCTCTTCCTCTCAGAGGTCATCTGATAGATACTCTGAGAGGAAATAAAATAGCCATGGAAAATCTTCCAAATACTGTAGGTACCGCCATTCATGGAATAAAATAACAAACACGGCATGGAAAGCATCAGAAACTAGGTTTTAATCCTGACTAAAGAGTTGTAATTGAATAATTTAGTAAGTAAGTGAGACTATGAATAAATAATAGCAGTTACATCTGTCGTTGTTTACAAACAATCCCAAAATTATTTGATGATTGAGTTTTATTTCTCAACACGTTTGACTGTCTAAAGTTGTCGTAGTCTAGCGGGTAGTGTTTTGGATTTTAAGACGCGAGGCTACGTTAAAACCCCAGACATACGCAGCAAAACGAAAAGTGAAGGAAATATTTCTACGGCAACTTCCTCTCAGCAGATTTCTTTGAGAGTAAAATACAATTGCAATGAAAAATCTATCGCCACTCTTGTATAAAATTAATACCCACAACATAAGTGGTTTGAAATGTAGTTCGTAAGCCTGAAGGGTTGTAATGGCGAATTATGTATGGGTATATGACTGCCTGATCCTTCAGTTACAATTGTTTAAAGGTAGATAAAACCTCTTAATTTAAAAAAAAGAAGAATTTCACGAGTTTGCTTAAACACTTCACACGCAACGTGTGTGAGTGAGTTCGGGTATGAGATCAATCCGAAATGTTGCCTTCAAATACCCATATGGTCGACTGCATACGAATTTGTGAAATTTTACTTCGCAAGAATTTCTGTGGCATTCAATTCTTTATTTTAAGAGCCATTTATTACGAGGCACCATCTTTTTCAACCCGCTTTTAGTCACAGTTTATATAATAAAGAATTTAAAAAAAAACAAACAAGATTATTCAATATTTTTTAAGGAGTTGTTTGGAATACATTGACGTGTTGCGATTATGCACTGGTGTTGAGATGTCTTGTACCGGTTCAACTGAATTTGTCAATAAACAGTTCTTCTGTTAATATCCGTTGCTTATTAACATAAATGCATTACAATCCTATAGTCAGGATTACGACATAGTTTGTAACACCACTTATGTTGTGTGCTAATTTTATACATGAGTGGTGGGACCTACAGTTTAAGACTCCGAACTACATTCTGCCTTTTTTTGTTTTTGAGAAACTTTTCATGGCAAGTTTATTTTACTGCTGAGAGAAAGTCGCCGATGAAATATTTTTTTATATTTCAGTTTTTTGAAGACGTCTGCCCTCGGGTTTTAAGCCTTGTCCTTACGTTTAGTAAGCGAACCCACTACCTACTAGACTACAGCGACTTACAACGTTAACATTATACTTAATTTAGTGAAATTGAGTTTTCATAGTTCCTATACGTTGAATACAAAACACACAATTAAAATACAATTCTTATACGAGTATATTTCTTATTAGATGCCTGCGTATGTGTGATGCTGATTTAATAATTAAAGAACACTCATACGTCCCAGTGTTTTCTCATTATTTGACATGATTTCTTAGTATACCATTGCAATATGGGTTGTGTTTGTTTTCTTGTTTATTGTTAAAGTTTGTCTTTCGAGTTTTCGCAAAAAAAAATTGTCTGTTTTTTGCTTTTGTCATTCACTCATCAATAAGTTTTCAGTACCCTTAATAAACCAGAAGTTTTTGGGAAGAAATTCCATGTGTTTATTTTATTTATTTTTATTTTCTCTTTTTCTTTCGTTCTTTTTGTTTTGCTTTATTTGGATTTAAAAGTTTTATTTTAGTTTTCTTGTTTTTTTTAAACCTTTTTCTATGAAATTCCAACAGTAAATATTGAAAGGATTAGGACAAAAAGAATAAATAGATACTGAAAGATTTATAGAACCATACATAGGCATGCACAGATAATCTTTACAGAGCTTATTCTTTTTTTCAATTTTGTTTTTATACGGTTTACTTCTCCCTTGTCCATTTTAATTAAAAAAAAATAAAGAAGAACGACCAATTGATGTCAATATGATGATGATGATTGTGATTTTCCTTTAGATTGCATGTTTTTTTTTAAATCTCCTTTAAAAAAAATACTACGCATTAAAAAAATTGAACCTTTTTTTTTAATACTTTAACAAACAAGGCAACTCTTAAATATCAATTAATTGTAGAATAGAACAAAAACATATAAACAATACAGAAATAATCAGAAATACTGGCTCTGATGAATATGGTAGTAGTGGTAGTGGCTTTAGCAAATATTGTTGGTTGGGTATTAGAAATAGAAAATGAAAATAGAAATTTAATTAATCCAGAAAATATAGGAAATTTTTAAATAAAAAGTTATCAACTTTAATCACAAATGAATATATACGCATGCACTTACATACAATCCTTTATATCATCATGCAGCTTGGCAAACAGGCTGGTTGGTCTTCAAGTAGTCTTTCATTAATAGCTTCGAATATTCTATCCACACAGGAGTAAATTACGTGAGATAATGTTGCGGACCATCCTTAAAGG
Source organism: Sarcophaga carnaria (assembly GCA_958299815.1). Lineage (NCBI taxonomy): Eukaryota > Metazoa > Arthropoda > Insecta > Diptera > Sarcophagidae > Sarcophaga > Sarcophaga carnaria. Next base: position 30,905,444 of record OY283150.1, read on the forward strand.
AAGAGGTCCCACTTAGACCAGCATTTAGGCCCATTGTGATACCACATAAAATTCTACTCAAGGATCAAATAGTTTGTTGTGGAAAACACCACGAGTCCAAATTAAATCTTGCTATTGCAGTAGCCTTTATATTAGAAATTTCGGGCAAAGATATCAGGAAATGATGAGATGTGAAGAACCTGCACTGACACATGAGGTGATAGACAATCTCTTCCTCTTTCCTGCTCATTTGTTGGAATGCCAAATCTTTCGACATGCCTACCAAAAGGAAGTGGCTCGTGACAATCACCATACGACTTTAGAACCAAAGTGAGTCGGTCTTCTTTTTGTCCATACGTGTCCAGCGGATTCTAGCAATGTTGCGTGTACCCTCCTACAGCAAACGAGATTGAGATCCTCCGTAAAACGAGTGGACAACATTCAAATTAGTTGAGGCAATTGAAGTCACCGTAGTCTAGTAGGTAGTGTGTTGGAGGCCTCGGATCAAACCTCAATTTAGACATTAAATAGAAATGTAAAAAAATATTTCTTCGGCAACTTCCTCTCAGCAGATTTCTGGCAAAAACTCTAAGAGTAACAAAAATTGGCATGATAAGTTTCTCAAAAACCTGTCGTTCGGAGTCGACATTAAACTGTAGTTCACGCCACTCATGTATAAAATTAACATACAGCCGACATAAGTGGTATGAGAAGCTAGATCGTAATCCTGACTGAAGGGTTGTATTCACCAATTATGTTGTGTGATGTATGAAATCGAAAAATCTATGCCCTGAAACATGTCGAAGATTGCAAACGCGGTACTGTACCTGGCCTGCTCATCAGCAATGCTATTTCCAGGAACCCATATAAGAATTTCCTTTAAATTATCCGATATTTCTCTTCGGCATTCATGGGCAAGGACGGACGTTGAAACTACTTGCGTTAGGGGCTTAATCGCAGCCTGGCTGTCCAAGTAAAATAAGAGATTTTCAGAGAAAATTCCGCCACTAAGCAAACAATTGCGATGCCTTCAAAATTTCCATGTTTTCTGCTTGGAAAATACAACAAGTGGTCAGGCAGCCTATAAGAAAGTTTAATATCAGAACCCTTAATAAATATACCATAGCCCACCCTGTTACTCATTTTTGAGCCATCAGGTAAACTTCAAGAGGTAAACTTCATTGTGAGCCTCCATGTCTTCAAACCAGAAGCTCTTCGTAGAAATTTTAAAATCTAATGTTCTTTGCAGAAAGTTATAAGGAATCATATAATCGACTGTCATGTCTTTGTGTTTTACTAGAATAGCAGCATTTTCGAAGTACAGATTTGTCCAGGATTTGACTACACTGAGTCCTGCCTTAATAGCAGTTAAGAAGGGTTCCAATTGAGTATAGGCGGTTAGAACAGCTGACTGTCTGTGTACTCCATTTATCAGCAAGCAGTGTTATCGGTGTTTGCACATCGTCCATCATATAGGTCCTGCCATTTATAATAAGAATTTACACACACAATAAAAAGAAGAGAAATTAGGAGTTTGGTTGCAATCCGGACTAAGAGGTTTATTTGTAAAAAAAATATGTTTTTGTTGTGTGTACTTCAAACTACGAAATTCTTTTGTTTCGTGTTTATTTTCTTAAATTTTTGCTTCTGCAAAAGAATTTAATTTTGAGGAAAAGCAAAAAGAAAGAACGAAAGAATGAGCATAAAAGCAGTACAAAAAAATATAAACAGGAAAGAAGGAAATTGTGAAACAGTGAGTAAATAAAATTTCTTGAATATGTCGATATTAATACACTTTCTAATAAAGACAATACGAAGGTAGAATGATAAGGGGTGAACCAAAAAAATCGATGAGTTTTAATCATAAATAAAAACAACTAATTAAAGTACTTTCTAACTTATTGTAAAATTTTAAAACATAAGTAGCGAAAACAAACGTAAACGAAGAGAATGTTTTAGTTTCGCACAATCAGCATATACTTATAAAATTCTGCAAAATAGGAGTCTTTGTTTAGCGAAAGTTGGGTGTACAGAGAAAAATGTTTTTAAAAAACTGATACAAAAAATACATGATTTTTTCGAACAAACTAAATAAGTTTCGAACATATTTTATACTTTTAAAAACCTCTAATGCCATTCTGACAGAGGCGTTCTATCTTGCTTGGTAATTGAACGTGAAGAATTTGCTGGAAATCTTTTTTCACTTTTTGAAATCCAACATAGTGTCCAGGTCAGACATCTTCCAATTACATATGAAAAAATATCTCTTTCGACAACGTCCTCTCAGCAGATTTCTGACAAAAACTCGTGAGACTAAATAAAATTGCCACTTATGAATACGGAATCTTGATTAAAGGGTTGTAATAAACAATAAGGTACGTACATATTTTTTCCCCAATATGTTGCATCGATTTGAACGTACTAGAGAATGGCTTATGCGATTCAGAAGTGGTAATTTTGAAGTTATCCATCAATACTGTGAACTGAAGACATTAAAGACGAGAAACATTGAGAGATGATTTTTATATAAAACGAAATCGAAATTTAGCACTACAAAGAAAGAAATTTTTGTTTTAATGAAAAACTAATTGATTACAACTCGAAGTTTGTAAAATCAGAGTAGAATTCATTCAGTTTTATAGCTTTAAGGCAATACTTTTGATCCGCCAGGGCCTACCTTTATCTACAGCTCTATATCCAGCTCGAACCCTATTTGCTCTTGTCACTCATAATTTGATTGTAGGCTGTGATGGCTCATTCTCATCAGACATACAGTCAATCTCTGAATAGCGTTGTGTGAATAGAGTCGAACTTAATGCGCATAGCAGCCAATGTAGTTTATTGACAGATAAGAGTCAAAATAAAAACACGTTATCGGCAACTACAGTTGGATTAATAATAGCACAGTCACACACTCTAGATATTTTGGGTATTAAATGTGAAATTTGCAGAAACCAGTATAAATATGGAAGAGTCTCGATCTTTTAAGGCGACGCAGAAGACAGTTCATACATATATACTTAATTGGCCATTATACTCCTTCAGTCAGGATTACGACCTAGTTTCTCACACCACATATGCGTGATCTACAATTTAAAGTCGACTCCGAACGACAGAAGCATTTCATAGAAAATTTATTTTTCTCTCAGAATTTTTGGCAGAAATCTGCTGAGAGCAAATTAACGAAGAAATATTTTTTTGTATTTCGTTTTGTTGGAAATGTCTGACATGGTGTTTAAACCGAGACCGCATGTCTAATAAGCCGTGACTACTACCAACTGGACTATGGCGACTTCTCAGTTACAAGAAACATTTCACTCCTTACTATTTACACAACTTGTATACGACAAAAATGGAATTCAACTGCCATATTTAGGCCGGTGTTTCGAAATATATTTTGTGGCTTTTCGATCGTTTACAGCTAAGGGCGAAGATGGTCATTAAAGACAATAGACTGTCCAACTGTTGGAGCATCGTAAAAAAGTGACGTTTTTCTTCATTAATGTCGCATGAAGGCGTTGTACTCTTTAACCATTTAACTATTTTTATAGTTGGAAAATGTGTCCTCTAAATAACTCAACCTTTCGATGTGGGTTTTCATAGGTGCTACGGGTAGTAGTGCCACTTGAAAGGGCGCAAAGTGTATTCATTTCCGACGTGTGCTTATATTGAGGGATCCTAACGTTCTACTATTACTACTACAAGCGTGGAGAATATGAAAAATGTTCCACCATAAATTTCAACTTTTCAGAAATTAAGCGGTTTTAATTCCTCCAAAAATAGGCCACCCAGGAAGTCGCCCGATCTTACTGTCCATCAGGAAGGAAAACATGATTGATAGTCATATAAAGCTAGAGTTGCTCACCATTGCATTAATTTCATGTCTTTAGAAAGATTTTTTCTAGATAATGACTGCAATCAGACGGAATAAATAAACACTGACTTTGTACTGATAATGAAAGTTTACAAATTTACAAATTAATCCTTTTTTGAAGAAATTGTCTGGAATACCATAATAAAATAAAATGTATACTCTACTACATGCTTTTTCTATTCCTTTTCTATTTTTTTTAAACATTTTTTTTCTAACAATTTCAATAAATAAATCACTGATGACCTTGATATTCAATATAACTATTGCACTGACACTCACAGAGAAAGCGAGAGAGAGAAAATAATAAAAATGACCTTCAAATAAACTTAAATATTTATCTCTATTAAAAGACATCTCTCTCTCACTCTCTCTCTCTCTCTCTTAACTGTTAAAGTCAGTATCATGCGAGTAAGTGTACTCGTATTTGCTTTTGTGTTTAAGTAAACATCTCATATGGGTTAGTAAGTAAATAAGTAAGTATTAAATACTAATATAAACATATGCGCATACACTCATACATGCTCTCAAACACATACTTGCATACATTCATGGTTTTATCTGGAAGTGTATGTGAGTATTTATTTATTTATTTATTTAAGCAAAACAAAGGAAATTACTTTACACTCATATACTGATACAAACACACACACACAGCCATTTACTCTTTTGTATGGACAATAGAAAGAAAATTTATAGTTTCATTTAAGCTGAGTACATACATAACATGGTATTCGTAACAACACTTGCCCCTATGAATAGACTATACAGCATGATGTTCCGGAAATTGTAAACATTCAGAGAAGGTAAGCCAATCAGCAAAAATAATGATTTTTCAAAGAGTTAAGGACTTTTTAAAGATCACAACATAAAAAATGTATTTGTAATCAGAGTCTCTTATGGGAAAAGTACTCACATCCCTTACAATTGAAGACTAGTACGGTACTCATAAATAAATGAAATTTGTTGCTGAAACTGAATATTAGTTACTTACAGCATTGCTTATGCAATAATTGACTCAGGTGCCTTGAGTTTGAATCCCGCCGCAATAATAAAAGTTAGGGTAGTGCATTGCAATCTAGTAGGTAGTGTAGGCCACGATTTAAGCCTCCCAGTTCAGAGATCTGCAACAAAACGAAATATGAAAACGAGTATTTCTTCTGCGATTGCCTCTCACCGGATTTCTGGCAAAAACTCTGAGAATAAATAAAATTGCCTTTAAGCCTTCTTCCCCTTTCCTTAATACGCTACTGTTTATGACTAATTTTTCAATTCATTTTGTATTCATTTTCTTTTTATTTCTTTTTTCGCAGAATTGCTTCCACTTCTTTTTTCCTTTTTCTTCTTTTCATTTGACCCTCACAGAATTTTCATTAAAAATGATGCAATAAAATTAAAGAGCGTTCGTTGTTTAATTAAGTCGTGGTGGACAATTAAATTAAAATAATAAATCATATAAGAATTCTCTTCTATTAGATCTGTTCTTAGATTTAGCTAAACTTACGACAGGCAAATAAAAATTAATTTCTTCCTTAGAAAAGTTTTCCAACAATTACTGCGAGACATAAAAATGATAAAAGATATTTAAGGCCACAGAATATGTGCTTCCTCTCCACAGAATATCTGAATTATTTGGTGCCACAAATATGCTTAATTAATTAATATTCGACAATAGAAAATAATTGAGTTTCTCTTATTATTATACGAGTATAATATGGAAAGCAATATACCCATTGCTAGCACTTTGATTTAGGTAAATCGAATGGAATTTGATTTACTCCTTACGTTTTATTTTTCAATAAATTTCAAATGAAATGGGCCCACGATTAGATTAAAAACTATTTTAATTCATCGTTATTTAATACACTTTAAATTCAATTTTACATATAAGTCCTTACATACATACGTACATGATTTGTCATTAAAACCCTTCAGTTCAGGCGGGACCTACAGTTTGAAGTTAAAGCCGAACGACAGATAGCCTCAAACCTCTACTCCGATATCTACATGAATAGAACTCATTAGTATCGACTAATTCGTGCGAGACTGTCTGATCTGCACTTTCCGCTTTAAGATTTTTCGCAAAGTGGAAGCGAAACTAAAATCGCAGATTATTTAGAATGCTGTTGTAGGAAAAAAAAAGTCTTGTCGCTCTTGGATTTAATTTAGAAAGGCTTCTTTCTAGTGTAGTTACTTACCTAATTTGTCAATACAGAATTAAGTCAGGACTAGAACCTAATATCTATCGCCACTCATGTTGTGCCAATTTTATTCATGAGTGGTATGACCTACAGTTTAAATCCAACTCCGAACGACAGATCTGAGAAACTTTTCATGGCAATATTATTCACTCTCTGAAAGTCACTGAAAGAAAATTTTTTTCAGGCTTCGTTTTGTCCAAAATGTCTGGGCAGGAGTTTGAATCATGGGTTCTGGTCTAATAAACCAACAGTCTATCCATTACGGCAGTGTATGAGTCTAGTTACTGGATACTATACTATATGAGTATCTGAGTGCTGCAATTTTTTTGAATGTCAGGCTTTATGCGAAAATAATTGCAGAGAGTCTTCGCAAATAGGTCATGTAGAAACCAAAAGACTTTCTCAGGATGGATGGCTCTCGAGGGAACCACACGAAATGTGCATGGCACTGGATGTGGATGGAGGTTTTCAGCGGATCACATCAGATAATGGGTAATAAGCGAGCAACCCATATAACCTAATTTAATGTGTCTATCTTAGCAAATCTAATCTGTATACAATAAGTTTTTCCTTTGCTAGATAAAATTCTTAGAAATATGATAGTGTAGTGGAGTTGTTAAAGTGGTTGATAAGCAAACCAATTCCAGTGTGGAATTCAGGAGAAGAGAGAAAAATTTGTCATGGCTTTAGATTTTTAAAAATTGAAATGCTCAGCCCTGCAGATCCCCTATCTGTAGCAAACATCATGGAATGGTCTGGCAGGACATAGTACAGTAGACCAGCTTTCAGTTAAGCAGGCAAAATTAATCAAAAACCATACCATATGAAAGCCTTATGATTGAAATGGTGTTTCTTATTACATGTCAATGATTTTAAATTCCGCTGCGAATTTAATGTTAAATGCTACTTTGTTCAGTAGTATAGAATACAAAGCAATCGAACTTAATCGTTTGAAATTTTTGTTTTTTATCTTGATTGTATGTATATCTGCTTCTTATTTGTTTTCTGTCTTTACTATTCTGCTGTTTCCTGTAATCAATTTAAAAAAGTTTACAATACTATTTGTCCTTCTTTTTTACTCTTCACTTGATTTTTTAAACTTAAACTTTAAACCTATTTCTTGAACTTCCAAGAAATCAGAAGTAAGTAAAGAAAGAAGACCTAAAAGTTTATGCATGAAGAAATTATTTCTCGAGTTTTGTTTTACATTTAAATACCAATTGAATTGGCTCTGCTTCTTGGGAAATACACAAGAAATTGAAGACTTAATTGAATTGAGTTTTAAATTTTGAAAATCAAATATTAATCATATAGCCAGAACGACAAGCCTTTCTATATGACACCATATGATATACATACGTCTTTTTAGATATGCTTCTGGATCGTTATTCAAAATGTATACAACATTTGAGGACTACAAAATTTTATAGAAGAGTGTTGAATAAGCTCTCGCTGAGGAAAAATTTTATGAAATTAAGCGTGGTTCTTACAAACAACTTGTACAAGGTATTCCTTATAACGCTGAATACAGCGAAATTATGGGTGTTTAAGGAAAATTGTATTCAGGTACATTCAGGTCTACAACGCCTAATAAGAAAAAAGTTTCTGTATTTTATTTTGATCATTTAAAATTCTCTTGTAAGGCAAGCGACAGACCGGATTGTTGTATGAATATTTTAATGGATTTAGTAAAAATATAATCGACATTGAAGTCTGTGTTCCTAATTTTCGAATTTTTGCAAGCTGGATACATACATACGTACATAATTGATCATTACAACCCTTCAGTCAGGATTACGACCTAGTTTCTCACACCACTTATGTTGTGTGTGTTAATTTTATACATGAGTGGCGTCACCTACAGTTTAAAGTCGACTCCGAACGACAGATTTTTGAGAAACTTTTCATGGCAATTTTATTTATTTATTTATTCTCAGAGTTTTTGTCAGAAAACTGCTGAGAGGAAGTCGCCGAAGAAATACTTTTTGTATTTTGTTTTGATGTCTGGCCTGGGATTTGAACACTGGCTTTACGTCTAATAAGCCAATACACTACCTACTAGACTACGGCGACTTCTAACACATCATCTCATATTAATCATTAAGTGGTTTGGGTATTTTTTAAGCGCTTCCAATCTTCCAATTTTATTCCTTTAAAAGGTCTATTAATGTCTTTATTCAACATGTGCATTTTTCCATGCCTCTCGCATGGGTTATCTTGTCCCCTGTGAAAAATTAAGGTCAGCTACCAACTGATCCTGAGCCCATTCAGCAAGCACACATCGTTATATATGATCATCCATGGGAATTTGACAATACAGACCGAATAACAATTACAATGACAATTAATTTGACAGATGTAGCTTCAACAATATGGCCAACAATAAAGTGCATAAAATGCAGAAAACTTATCAATAATAAAAGGCAATAAGCTATTGCTTCACCTCTAATTACATATATATACATACAACATTTTAGTCAGGATTACAACCTAGCTTCTCACACCACTTATGTTGCGTGCATTAATTTTTGTACATGCGTGGCGGGACCTACAGTTTAAGGTCGACTTCAAACGACAGATTTTTTTAAGAAACTTTTCATGGTTATTTTATTTACTGTCAGAGTTTTTGCCAGGAATCTGCTGAGAGGAAGTCGCCGAAGAAATATTTTTTCAGATTTCGTTTTTATGTCTGACATGGGGTTTGAACAGTGGCATTTCGTCTAATAAGCCAACACACTACCTACGAGACTATGGCCACTTGTGTTCATATTTTTATGAAAATGATGATCAACTTCCCTCTCAAAGAACTTGGACTGGAGAATATGTGCTTCCGATTCAAAGGACCAACGGCGCATACTAAACAACCCATGCTATAATCAGTGGTCTTTTTGTATTACTTCCAAAGTGTAGACAGCACATTTGCTGATGTCCAATGTCTACAAAGCATCTGTAAGTTACATTCAAGTCATTCTAAATCTCGATTATCCATCATTTTCCATGTCTGTTGATACGTAAATGTTTTGCTTATTTGCCTCTGGGGCACTTTAAGATCCGCACATAACACACATAACCTCAAAAACTTCTTTATCGTGTGATGTTTGCGCTGGAGTCGTTATGTATCCATATTTTTATGAAAATGATGCTGATCGAACGACTATTTTTAATGGCGAACTTTAAAGAGCCATGCTCAACGAGACCATAACATGCAGAAACCTTATCAATAATCATAGGCAATGAGCCATTGTTTCACCTCTAATTAGAATTTCATAATTAGATTTGAGGCATAAATATGTATTTATTTTATTTTTGTTTAATTTATTGTTATTGGCTTTAGTGAAAATTTATTTACCAAAAAACAGAAAAACAAAAACAAAAACAAAATTCATAATCATTTAAATGCTTTTCATGATTTAAATATTCGAATAAATATTTAATAACACGCTTTAATAATTTAAACATCATACTATTCGTAAACTACTTTTAAAATTAAAAACAAACAAATAAATCCCAACAGTGTACCAACTGGGAAACTGCTTATGAAAATGAGATGAAAAGTGTAAAGATTAATTAAAATTTTCAACAACTCATTTGCTAATAAAATATGCCAATAAAAAAAACAAAAATCAAAAATCAAAAACATTTCTGTTTAACTTGCAAAACAAAGTTTTTTCAATCCCCGTCCCCCTCTTTCGCATTTCTTATCATCATTAGACATTAAATCAAATGTTTGCCTTATCAATGAAGTGCTAATTTTTCAAAATAGGCCCACAATCTTAAACTTCTATCCCCTTGAGCAAACCACCCGCCACTTATTTTACGACTCTCTTAAATTAAATTGACTCTGAGATGATACTCATCTCCTCTATGTGGCATGTGCCTCAATATAAAAAAAGGCTACGCTTAGCAAACGAATGTCGAATATTCTGTTTCTGTTTCTTTTTTTTTTTTTTTGTTAATTCCTCTAGGGAGCATTATAATAAAACTGTAATAAAATTCAACCCAAAAGAGGGAAGGGAAAATCTATAAATTTACAGAAAAAATAAACTTTCGTCGTTATCGTTAACTTTCAGATTCATTTGAAAATTGTCTTACGAGAGAAGGCAACAACAAACAACAGCAGAATAAGCTTCAAATAAAAAAATGGAATTTGAAGATTTTATAGGTTTTTTTTGCTTGTTTTGTCATGATTTTGTAAAAAGGAAATAAATATGTTCCGTTGAACTCATTCATACAGATTTCATAGGGAGAGAGATTTATGCTGTCATTTATGCTTCAAAAGAGTTAATAAGATAACAAATAAAATCAAATAAAATAGTTACAGTCGCGAAAGCCTAGCTACATACTATGGGAGCCCATTCAATGATGTAATGTTTTACAGAAATTATGGGTAATAAGCCTTCTCCCTATCGCATATAAGTTTCTTACGGGCGTATTGCGTGAACGACTGAAGGCATTCGTCAAAACACTGATTAGACCTTATCAGTGCGGCTTCAGCTCTGGCAAGTCCACCATCTACCAGATCTTCACAAGACGTCAAATTCTGGAGAAGCCCCACTTCAAACAAGTCGACACACATCACCTATTTGTCGACTATAAGGCCCCATAAGGGATCGTGTTTTTGACGGAATGTCTGAGCTCGGTATACCTACGAAGCTGATAAGACTATGCAAAATGCAGCTTTGTCAAGGTGGGAATGGACCACTCCCAACCTTTTGATACCGGGCGAGGTTTCAGACAAGGCGATCCCTTATCATGCGATCTCTTACACTACGTCATGAAGAGTGTTCTGCGGAAATGCATCGCTATGGCACTATTTTTCAAAAAAGTATCCATTTGCTTGCGTACGCTGACGACATTGACATCATAGGGCATACCAAGCGAGAGATTACTGCTGCCTTTAGTGCTATTGAATGGGAGTCTACTAAGATGGGTCTGGCAGTAAATGAAGCCAAAACAAAGTATATGTTATCGACAAGTAGAGACGTGCGGCGTATTGATTCTCAGATTACGTCCGATAACTATACTTTGGATAAAGTCAAGGAATTTTTTTATCTTGGCTTCAGCGTTACCACCAAAAATGATGTCAGTCTGGAGATGAAGCGCAAGATCAATCTTGTCAACAAGTGATACTATGGTCTCAATAGGTAATTGAATAGCAGAGACCTCTCTCGTACGACCACTAGTACAAGACGCTCATCCTACCCTTGATTATTTATGGCGCAGAGGCATGGACCCTATTAAGCACTGATGCAGCAGCCTGGAGAGTATTCAAGAGAAAAGTCGTACTTAAGATCTTCGGTCCAGTACAAGTTTGCGATATTTTCCGCGTTCGAATCCAACAATAAGCTGTATGAGCTTCTCAACGCTGATTGTGCAGCGTATTAACATCCAGTGGCTGCGGTGGCTCGGCTATGTCGTTCGAATGGAGGATGATGCTCCGGCGAGACGGGTATTTGAGGCAGAGATTTGCGGAAGTCGGCGAAGAGGACGACCTTGTTTGTGTTGGAAGCCCTGTCAGCGATTGGTGTTTCAAACTAGCGAAGGCGAGCAAAAAGCAAAGGCGCCTAGAAGGAGATGTTAAGACACATACATAATTGGTCATTACAACCCTTCAGTCAGGATGATGGACCTAGTTTCTCACACCACTTATGTTGTGTGTGTTAATTTTATACATAAGTGGCGGGACCTACAGTTTAAAGTCGGCTCCGAACGACAGATTTTTTGAGAAACTTTTCATGGCAATTTTTATTTACTCTCTGAGTTTTTGCCAGAAATGTGCTGAGAGGAAGTCACAGAGGAAATATATTTTTTATATTTTCGTTTTGATATCTGACCTGGTGTTTGAACCGTGGCCTAACGTCTGATAAGCCAACACACTACTTACTTAAAAACGCGACTTAAACTGTTAGGTTAAAACCATCAGGAGCGTGTTTGTAGCATATCGTTCTATGTATATCATTAAAAAAAACAGCCGTAGAGAATCTTAACACGTCTCATTAGTAACTCTTCATATGTTTTTATTTAAAAAATATAACAGAAGAATGCTATTTTTAATCCACAAAATCTTCAATGTCTGGTCACATTTTGCTCACTCTTCACTATTTCATTATTTGCGGCAATTTTTTCATTTCCTTTAATTCTTTTTTTGTTTTTTTTTTCTTTTCTCCCTCTGTGATAAAACATCATTAATTACGCTTTTAACCGCGGCAGAAGTTACGCAAATAATTTTAAAAACCTTTTTTGTTTTCCGCATGGTTTAATTAATTTTTTTTTAATAATTTTAATGGCTGTAATCCTTCGAGAGTAATTACATGCGTTAGTTATTTAACCGGATAAACTGTTTCGCATTTGAAGTGATAGAAAAACAAAAACTTTAATTTGATAGATTTATGTAAAACTGTATACTGGGCCAACAAATAAAAAAATAAAGAATGCGGGTACTAACGAAAAAGAGAGTGTGAAACTCTTTCAAGTTATTTATCAGTTTGCTGATGTTGTTGGCATTGTTATTGTACAATTTATAATCAAATATGTATACCTCAAGGACTTATGATTCTAATATAGCAAGTGTTTATGTATATATGTATATACGAAATGAAACAAAAACAACAAGAACTAGAACAGCAGCCATGCAATTTTTGTAACGAAACCATAATAAATTTGATGCTCAAAATTCTAATACCGAGAAATTCATTTATTTGCATGAATTCTGACATGCACACTGATACACACATACGTACATACCTCAATGCTTTCATTATAACATTTAAAACTCGTCATGTATGTTTGTGTATGTGCGTATAAAAAAATATTTAAGTTTGTAGATCTTTTTTCCGCTTCTCATTTAAATTTTTCAAACCCCGCAGAAAGCAAAAAAACTTAAAAAAACGTTACTCAAAAACGAAAATAGAACAAAAAATAGAAAAGAAAAGAATAAAAACCGAAAAATGTCTTCCCCGAAAATTGTCATAAATTATGCATATTAGCCAATTTATTAAGGTTGACATGTTTACGCCTTATGAGCAAAATAAATAACATGTTTGCTCTGAAGCATGGCATTACCTTGTATGTATATTGGACCGCGGCACAATGGTTTTGGTTGGTTTATTCACCGCTCATTTTCCTCAATTTCCTTCTCTAGTAGTGAGATAGAAATCACAATCGCGTTTTTTCTTTGTTCAAACAAAATGAAAAGTTTGAGTATTTTTGAAGAGTGTCTGTAGGTTTAGATTTGAACATTTTGTAAGACAGTAGAAATTGGAAAATTTATCAAATAAAAAATTCAAATTGTCTTTACGATGAAGGTAATAAATTTCAAAATTTAACCCACTAACATCTAAATATACAAAAAATTTAATATAATAACAGAACAAAAGCTTAATATTGTAATGCACAAGAAAAACTTGTGGTTTTCCTAAAAGGTACTGGTGTTATCAATATCAATCTAAATGGCAACTACTTAAATGGCATATACGATAGAATTTGCTTTCGCTAAGTAGAGAAACCTCAGTCGGGGTCTGTGGTTGTTGTTCTTTAATTCGCATTAGATTTAGGGGATAATATAATAGGCTTTGTCCTACAGATCCTTTTTGATCGTGAGTAAAAAAACGGTTTCATGTGATCGTCTGATTTTATCAGCTCTTAATAGACCTGGCAACCTTTTGATCCCAGAAAATCAGTGCATAGTCGCCGTAGGCTAGTAGGTAGTGGGTTGGCTTATTAGACGTAAAGCCAGGGCTCAAGCCCCAGGCCAGACATCAAAACAAAAATACAAAAAGTATTTCTTCGGCGATTTCCTCTCAGCAGATTTCTGGCGTGTGAGAAACTATGTCAGGTTGTAATTACCATTTATGTGGGTAAATACAGGTCATCTTCTTGATGCCATTTACGTATTTGGTGTTAATACGGGTGAGACTTCTAGCTGCACTTTACTACTTTTTGCTCTCGTGTTTCAATGTCTCCTGACTTCAAAGCATGCGGTAGCCAATAACCACCCATTGATGGATCATCTTTAAATTTTTTTATCTAACTAGGACGGTTTTTGTCTTGGCTATCTAAATATTGAAAACTTTACATCGATGCGATAATCGTTTTAGCTTCTCGTTACTATTTCTTGCTGTCGTGTTTCAATGTCTCCTGACTTTAATCCACCAATTGATGATCATCTTCAAGATTTTTTATCTTACTAGGGAGGTTTTTGTCTTGGATATTAAAATGCCTGAATATCCATAACTGCATATCGATGAGATATCGATGCTCTTTGAGCATATTTGAGATTGAAGAATAATGTCAGAACTTCTAACAAAGGATTCATTTTTGGTACAAACTTCAACATTTTCCAATCCAAAAAAAAATTGTTTATTCATTGGATCGTTCAAAAATAACAGATATTTACACTCCAAAAGTACCCATGAATATCAATACGTCAGCTGCTGCCGATTCCATATTTCTAAGTTAAACACCAAAAAGAACCTTCAAACTCTTAAAATTGTTCCTCTATAGTAAAACTTAAGTTAGAAATTTAATTTTAATACGCAATTATTATTTTAAATGAGTACCCAAATACCGTTCCTAAAGGCATTGGCCCACAAAGGGTTAAAATCTAATCAATTATTAAGCTTAATTACGTTCTCCATAAGATTTTAGGAAACGTAAAAAGACAAATAAATAATGAGATCCACTAGTGTTTAGTTATCCCGTTGATCTGATTGTCAAGCAGATTTTCTATTTTGCAAAATATTTTCAAACAAAAACTGGCATTTATTTTCGTTTTCTAAATTTAATTTTTTTGCGGTTTCGTTTGGTTCGGTTGGATATTTTTGAACTCATAATTGTTGACTTTTTGAAAATATGAAGAGTTTTTCCATTCCATTCAAACTGTCTGTCTGTAAGGTTCATAGTAAATAAATTATAATCCTTAAAGCCCATTCGTTCATGCATAAATACACATATACAAGCCCACAGGCATGACACACACATACAGAGAGCAACACATAAATATTGAAAAAAATATGTATTAAAACTGGTCTTTTAACAGTAAAATGGTTTTGTTAATGGCTTAAAAGCTTTTTTCGGTTCATATCACTCAAAGTAAATTATAATAACTTTTCTACCGCAATTATTTACAATAACAACTTTACATACACACACACACACACGCTCACATTAATACACATTCGCAATAAGCAGGATGCCAGAACATCCTGTACAATAGCAATAAAACCAATAACAACAACAACAACAATTAAATAATGAAATGAATGCTATTGAATACAAGCAAGTAAACGAGATTAAATATGGAGAGGAAGAAACAAAACAAAAAGGTTTACAAAAAATACCGTAAAACTGTTATAATACAGCAACAAAAAGAACCGCAAAGCTGAACAGGTACAATAAGAAATAACGGCTTTATTGGACCATCGTTCATAAAAGGATCATCGCTTTCCCCTTCTGTCCTGTACAGTATGTGTGTGTGTGTCAATAAAGGTTTAGAAAGACGACATCGACTACGGCCAACAACAATATGTTTGACACTGATGAGGGCAGAAATCGAGAAAAATTGTTTCAAGAAAATATTCTTTTTAAAATTGGAATTTCAATTGAATAACGTTTGTTGGCAGGCATGCAAAAAGGTGACATTTAAATCCAATTTTGTGAAAAGCAACAACAACAGGGACAATTACTAATTGAAGGTGCTGAAGCATTGTTCAAACAAAATTCAGACACATAAAGTCTTGAATGTGAACTTAATGAATGATTTTCAAACACACAATTTGTTGAGCAAAAGCATCTGAGGTACTTCAAAAACTGCACAATGAACGATGAAAATTGCGATGTAACAGGCAGTGGCTTCAGATAGCGGGCAATAATATTTTACACATGTGCCTCTAACAAGATGGTGCCATATACCTCACAGCATCCGGTACCATGACATTACTGAGCGCCGAGTTTAGTGAAAAATTACGTCAAGATCATGCAATCTCACTGAAGTATTTTTTAAAGACAACGTAGTTTACTAGGTAATGTGTTGACTTATCAGACGAGATCTCATGAGTTCAAACCCCAGCTCTGACAGTTCTAAATTGAAATATAAAAAAAATATATTTTTTCGCACGACCAATGTATATTAGTAGTCTCTTGGTAAAAGCTATGGGAAAAAATAATTGCTATGTTACAGCTGCTTAAAACTATCATCGTTCTACAGTCGTTGGAGAAGTTGAATAATTTTGCTACTTAAGGTTATTGATAGTCGCCAAATCAATGTTTGTTACTCAACGCAACGAGAGCGACATTGATGAGGAATTAATTCGCGTTTTAGATCAGCCATACTGGGGGATCAGAAAACCCACACGTGGTCTTACAGAAGCCAATGCACTTATTACGAGTGACTGTTTGGTGTGGATTGTGGAGCGAAGACATTATTGGCCCATATTTCTGTGAAAATTAGGGCGGCGCAACTATTACGGTCAATGGAGCCACCTATTGCATCATGATAACCGATTTGTTTGTTGCCACTCTTTATGGTATTGATGTGAACGATGTTTGGTTTCAACAGGATGATGCAACTTACCACACATCTCATGCCACAATCTATTAATTGCGTCAAACGTTTGATGGCCGTTTAATTAGCCGAAATGGTAATGACAATTGGTCACCAAGAAGTAACGATTTGACACTGTAGGACTATTTTTGTATCAGGACGCCATTAAATAAAAGTGTTATGCCAATAAAACCGAGACATTTGAGCAATTAAGGCCAACATTCGTATTGTCATTGCCGAAAAAGTTTACGAAAGTCGGTCTGATCGAATGAGGTGCTGTGGGGCCAGCCGCGGCAGCCATATGAATGAAATTATATTCCTTTTCTAATCGGAACAACTGTACTTCATAACATACAAATAAATTCAGAAAAATTTCAATCCATTTTTTTTATTGCATTTTTAAATTTAAACCTTAAGATGATCCGCCCTTTATGTTGTTTAATTCTTTGCCTTTTTTTAATTTAATGTTGCATACTTTACAGATGATAAATCATAAGCACTCATATGTACGTATGAGCAATATATTTTGAATACAGCAACGTATTACATGTAACTCGTACGCCTTAGTGTTGATTGTTACTGTGACTTCTGACACATTGCAAGCAAAATGTTTTTTTCTTATTTCTTCTTTATCAATCAGCAAACAAACTAAATTTATTGAAAATTTCCTCCAAAAAATCCGGTGGAAGTTAAAGGTTGCTTTACAAATGTTAGACGACATAGACTAGGCGGTCGTTGAAACCAACATACTGGCACCAAACTTCCGCAGCTTGAAAAAGCAAGACTTTTAGAAGTATCTACAACAGGTGTGTGGTAGGGTGTAGTAGTGGTTCAATCCAGCAATCCAGGTTCGAATGCAGAGCAAGACGGAAAAATGTTACGCATGTACCTTAATATGTCATGTAGAGTACATACGTCAGGGATAAGACTTTACAGTCATGTAGAGCACGTATCCTTGTAAAGTCTTGTTCCTGACAGACTTTAGGTTGCTGTTCAGTGTCAGTAAGATTAACTCGCTGTATAAGAAAAGTGTTATGCCGACAAACCAGAGACTTTGAAGAGAATTTGAAGTCCAACATGCGTGACCATTCATTGCCGTAATACGACCCCATACACTCGAAAAAGTACATGAAAATTGATCCGAATGAATGAGGTACTGTGAGGCCAGCCACGGCAACCATATGAATGAAATAATATTCGATTTCTAGCCGGAACAATTGTACTTCACAACAGAAATTTAAATTTCGTAAAATTTCAAACAGTTTTTGTTTGATTGCATTTTTAAATTTAAACTTTTAAATGACCCACCCTTTATATACAGTACATATAGTTATACAGAGCTCTTTTCAGCTTCAGAATCTATTTATTAAAGGTAAGATTTGATAAAGTCGCCGTAGTCTAGTAGGTAGTGTGTTGGCATTTTAGACGTAAAGTCAGGGTTCAACCCCAGGCCAGACATCAAACAAAATACAAAAAGTATTTCTTCGGCGACTTCCCCTCAGCAGATTTCCGGCAAAAACTCTGAGAGGAAATAAAATTGCCATGAAAAGTCTCTCAAAAATCTGTCGTTCGTGATCGACTTCAAACTGTAAGTTCCGCCACTCATGCATAAAATTAACACACACAACAAAAGTGGTGTGGGAAACTAGGTCCATAATCCAGACTGAAGGGTTGTAATGACCAATTATGTATGTATGTATGTAAGATTTGATTACATCGTTATTATTTCATAAAATTATACAAAATTGCTGCTTATATGGTGCTTTATATGGTCATTATTTTTATTTTTAATTAATGAATGAAAATAATGTTACAACAATTGAAATAAACACTTCTGTAATGGCATCTAAAAGTATTAAATTTAATGCCTTGAAATATTTCAATTAATAAAAATAATTTACGCAAATGCATCGTTTATACGCAGGCATTTAAAATTATTACCCGGATTATATGTCATAAACAAATTATTTATGCTACTACACACTTATGCTACATCCACACCTGCCCCAGCCTCAGTCCCAGTATTTAACATTAAAAACACACAGTAAAATTGTGCGGTGGTATGACTAAGATTTCTGTATATAAATCATTCAAATTAACAGAAATTTACTTCTTTTGTTTTACGTTTTTGACACACAGAGAGTACTCAAAAATAACGCACACACACACACTAAACGAAATGTTATTTAAAAAAGGGATCATAAACAAGTCAAAAACATCCAAATAAACGTTAATGTTACACTAAAACTTTGACTTTCAAAGTAACAAAAGAGTACAACAACAACAACAGCAAAAAGAAAAGAGTAAAACAAGATAAAAGAGATGAAAAATGGGAAAAAGGGGGTAAAAGAAGACATGAAAAAACATAAAGTAAGTAAAAAGTTTAATATTTGCAAACAACAAAAACCAAAATAATTACCTTGTTTGTGTATGTATGTATGTATGTATAGTATGCCTGCATTGGTTGCTGGTATGGCTGTGTTAGAATACGCGAACAGGAGAGTGTGAGAGTCCCATTAAAAGTAGTACATTGGTGCACGTGCCCACAAACTTTAAGTAGAGTGTAATATGATTTAAACCTACATAAACACACACACACATACATTGATTTACATATAATTGTCAGAGAGAGTTGGAAAAGTAAACATACATACATACATAAATTGTTGAAAGTAATGTTGACGTTTTGATAACACACATATCATATCCAGCGCTGAATCCTTGAAGGTATTTCAGTAGTTTAACGACATAAACATTTAAAATTTAAAATTCTTTACACATTTTATTAAAGATTACTATGGGAATTATTAAATATTTTATTTTTAAGTGTGTATAAGTTTTATAATGACGTGCAAATCTTATGCTGTAGACTCCTATGTGTCAGACCAGTGGCAAAAGAAATCTGCAGTAATTTATTAAATGTTGTATCCACCTCCCATTTTGCATTCAAATTAATTTCGCTTTGTAGAGTAGCTATTGGCGGAGAGTCTTTACTTATTTAAATAAATCATTAACGATGCAAGAAGGCAATATTTTATAAGGGTACATAACTATGGTATTACTTGCAACAAGTCCTGATGGGTTTTCCTTCCGCGTTCCTTTTCCGAAATTTGCAACATCCTTAGAAGATGTTCTATGTACTATAGTTCCGTGCAAGAGAACAGCAAAGAACGGTGAAGAAGTATTTAAAAATGTTCTACGAATTTACATTAGAAAAGATGTCGCTTTAAAAAATGAAACCCGGGGGTTATTACAGCTTTTTTATGGAGCTGCTAAATTCTTATTATTTATCTTCACGGATGGGTCCAAAATGGAGAACAGGAAACAGTGTACTCTTCCAGGATAATGTAGCCTTTTCATGCAGAGCTTCGGAACTAATCAGTAAACACATACCAAAGAACTGAAGAGTGGCAAGTAATGAGAATAAAAATTCAGCACTGTAGGCATTTAGGTAACACACTCTTACTTATATCGGGACTTATATCGGATTATTGAATTAGATTCTGTTGGATATTGAAGTAGCCGTAGTCTAATAGGTAGTGTGTTGGCTTATTAGACGTTAGGGATCGCATCTAATCCATGCTCAGGCATCTTTATTTCATCAGATTACTGGCAAAAACCATGAACTGTTCTCAAAAAATGTTGTTGTTCAAAAGCGACTTTAAACTGTAGATCCCACCACTCATGTATAAAATTAACACACACAACATAAGTGTTGTGAGAAGCTAGTTCATTATCCTCACTCAAGGATTGTAATGACCAATTATATATGTATGTATGTATGCATTTTGGGTCTCTGTTCATTGCGACGCTACTGTAGATCAACTAACAATATCAAGAACGACTTTAGAAGAAACAACAGGAGAGTGATCTGTGAAACCACCAATGCGCTTCTTTTTTAGAGTAGGGGGTTCGATTTATTTACCAATCACACATGGGTATGAAGATTGGAATTTTAGGGTTAGGTTTTAGGGAAATTAAGCCTGAGTTCCTTTTCTCCCTACCTTTGTTTCAGTTTAGTGTTTCTGGCTAAGATGGAATTGCTTCTACTCTAGCAGAGATTAGTATGAAAGAATTGCTGCTGTCAGTGATCTACGAACAAAGCCTCGTAGTCCTGACTGAAGTGTTGAAATGACCAACTATGTATGTATGCATTTAAGGGTGTACTCCACATGCTAAAAAAGTTAAAAAGTACAATATCAAACGTTCGAACATTTTAAATCAATCTGAGTTACTCAACGAGACGCGATTTTGGTGAGCAATTTATGTAACTTTTTAGAGCAGACCATTGGAGGTGTCATGCGATTCGGCGCGACTAAAATATTTTTAGAAGTCGCCGTAGTCTAGTATGTAGTGTGTTAGCTTGTTGTTAGATGAGGGTCCGTGGTTCAACCTCCGTTGTCAGTGATCTACAAGCAACACTTTCTTGTATTGGTGAGAATTTTTTCAGTAGCAGCTATTTTTTCTCATGAAATGGTGCTGCCTGATCTACAAATTTTGTTCTGGGGGGTTTCTAGCTTCGAACAAGGATTATTTAGGATAAGATTTGAAACTTTTAATTTTTAAAATTCACTAAACTTGTACTTGGCTTGGATTTATTACAAGCACATTAGTTTCCTTTTAATTTAATTTCAGTTTCTATGACCTTTACATGCAGAACAAGTTGCCTATTTTTCCACATTTCTTTTCACCTCCCCTATTTAAGCAACCAAACCAATTTGTGTGGATTTTAATTACACAGTGTATTTAGTATAGGGTATACCACAATCCCTTTAAATTCAACACAAATATTTTAACAAAGTTTAATTTGTTATTGCCATCATTTGTTTTATTTCGTTTTGTTTCTCTTTTTTTTAATTTTTATTTGTTGGTTTTTTTTTTTTTTTTTGTTTTTTTGTCATCTTAATAACTAAGGATGTAAATGCTAATGTTATACCGACAAAATGCCACCATTTAAAAGCATAAGAAACTAATTTAGGAAAACGACACAAGACAGAAAGGAAAAAGGCATGACAAAGAAAAACCAGAAACACAAAGCAAAACAAAAAAAATTAAAAATTGTTTGTATAAACACAGGCAATGCACACATGAGCATGAGCATGAGCATAAGTTTGAGTGATTGTATTTGTATGTGTTAAGTACCCTCATAACATTAAAGCACAGAGAAAACCAACCAAAGAGACAGATAGACAGGATAGATAAATATTCATTACGAAAGACATTCTACTTCAAAAGGGAATGAAAAAAAATATTTTCTTTTAAAAAGTACAATTAAAGTGTACATACAATACATACGTACATTATTTTTTATTAACAATTATTTTTTTTTTTTGTAATTATTCGAATTAAACAAAATACAAGCCTACACATTTTGAAGTGTATAACCCCTTATGTTTGCTAAGAATACTACGTTTGTGTACTACAACGTACTGCTTATGCTATTAACACTTGCCACAAGGAGAAATGAACGAAAGTATAAAAAAAAATCCCAAGGAAATAATGAAAACAAACCATTACATTCATAACAATGATAAAAAGAAAACTGCGACAAACAACAGCAAGAACAAAAAATGCGAGAGACAGAGAGAAAGAGAGAAAGAAAGAGAAAAATAAAATAGAAAAGTTCAAGCATTTATACTCGTATGATGTACCTGAATAAAAATAAACATACGACACAAACAATCATAACCACAAAAACATTACAATGTCACATACTTATGTGAGAGTGTAGGCGATGCCACATACATGTAGGTGTGAAAGAGAAAAAAGAATGTGTAGAGTCTTCAATTTAACCTTAAAAAATATTTGAACAAATGCACATTTTTTTTTTTAAAGACAGGGTGGGATGGATTTGAATATACAGTGGTGGTTGAATTATTAGGGACATACAAATATTTAAATATATGTTTACACTTTTTTTTCGCGTTCCATACATATAACATTAATGGTCATACAACCCTTCAGTCAGATTACGACGTAGCTTCTCAACCCACTTATGTTGTGTGTGTTAATTTTATGCATGAGTAGCGCGCTCTACAACTTAAATTCTATTTATTGAGAAACTTTTCAAGGCAATTTTATTTTTTTATAGCGGATCAAATCCGCTGTCAGACATCAAAACGAAACATGAACAAATATTTCTTCGGCGATTTCTGGCAGCAGATTTCTGGGAATAAATAAAATTTCCATGAAGAGTTTCTCAAAAATCTGTCGTTCGGAGTCGACTTTAAACTGTAGGTCCTGCCACTCATGTATAAAATTAACACACACTACATGAGCGGTGTTGAGAAGCTAGGCCGTAATCCTAACCGAAGGGTTGTAGTGGCCAATTATGTATGTATGTATGTCTCATGTCTAATAGGCCAACATACTACCTACTAGACTGCGGCGACTTCATGCTGTTTAAATAAAAATAGCTTCAAATTCTCTGCGTAAGAAATTATTTCAAAAAATGCCGTATAGTAGAACTGGAGTTATCGCTAAAAAGTACATAAGATTTCTTCTATTAAGATTGTTTATGTCGGAGCCAAAGTATATAAAATCTCAAACGAATTGATTTTCTTGTTGTCCTAGAAAAGTTTTTAGTTTGCTTGTTGAAAGCATTAGTTTTCTCATCGTTCTGTGGCAAATCCATTTACTCTGATTTTTTTAAAGTCTTCTAATAGTGCAGTAACCCTTGTTTCAAATTGTTATTGCATTTCGTTGATGGCAGTTTTTTCTTAATTCCATGATTGTTAGAAGTCTTAGGGCAAAGCTTCCGATTGTTTCTCATTATAAATCCGACATATTCTTCTTGTAATACCAAGATAATCAGTAGCAGAAGGTTTTTCTGAATCCAAACAATGGGATCGGAAGCATACATATAACTAAACTCGTGGCTCATCACCATCTGAAATAATTTTAACTAAGAATGGACTTTAAATTGCTCTGTTATTCTACTCTATTCTATCGCGCTTTTGCCTGTTTTTCTCCGTTACACGCACCCATTGTTCGACGACCTTGTTTAAGGCAATCTTTTCATAAAGTTTTTGAATATCCTTTCCGCCTAGATCATAAGACTACATGCAACATAATCTTTAACACTTCTGTTGTTGAGTTTTTATGAATTTGACCATGTCGTCTCATTCACTCAGTCTGAGTAGTTAATATTTGCCACATAAAACGTGGCCACGGTCGCCATATACACAAATTTTTAGAAGGATTTTTTGCCCATTGATAATGTCTTGCCTGAATATATAGACTACACTTTATTTGAAGAATTTTATTCCAAATGTGTGCCTCTGCCTAAGATACACTCTATTTTCTGCGAAAAGACTGTTGCAAATACCACATTACCCAAGTAAATAAAATTTTGTGACCTTGCAACTTGTACTCACCGTTATTAAAATACTCTCTTGTTTATTTGTCCTGATACGCTGTAGTTCGTCTTTGCTCCTTTTATTGTAGATCCAACAGCTTTTGTTGCCCCTTCGATAATTATTAAAGCTTTCTTGCTTAATTGTCTTTTGGAGTATTATGGGTCAAACACTGTCTTTGGCAGACGGCATACCAACGATTGTCAATCTGATCTTAATAATTGGGTCTACCTTGGGACAGCTCTTGGCCCATTCTTCCAGTTTTTTTCATAGCGAATGCTGCTTGGCAAATTACAATCTCTTGGTTACCTTTGCCTAGAACTCTGATGCAAAGTCTAGCGTCCGTAAGAGACTTTCTTGATTGGCGTCTGGAAGAAGGAGCAGAGAGTTAAGTTTTGAGGTCAATTGATGACTTTTATGCTACTTTACCTACATTCTAGACCTACTACTGGCCTATTTCGTAACATGGCAATTTCAACAGAAATTATCCACTAAATGTGGCAAATGTTTACTAATGTTGTGAAAAATGGAAAGAAAGTAAAGGAACGTACACGTTTCTAACACTGAAATCGATTTTTTTTTTTTGCTACAACCCTAATATCCATATGTTTGTATGTTAATTAACATCTCGTGAGTATTTATTGCTACCAGATCCCCATGAACGTTTATATATTTAAGCATGCGTCTATGTAAGAAGGTAAACAACAACAAAAAAAATTTCAATTACGTTCAATGAAATTACAATGGCAGGAGAATATCAAGAATAATAACAAACAGAAGAAAAGAAACCCAAAGAAAAAGAAAACAAAACAAAAAGATAAGAGAAATAAAAATACAATAAGAGGGGGACATAACCATTATTAGCTTAAATGACAGTCACACTGTCACTACTGCAAGCAAACGAATTGAATGGAAACAATAGAGCATAAGCATGAGAAGGGTAGTAAAAGGAAAAAGGATGCGAACAACAGCAGACATTACAATTTTAAGGTAAATAAGCAGTTGAGTCATATAAAACTCATTAAAGAGCAGAAGTTTTGCTTGTTACATTTTCAGCATTTTATTTTACATCTCTTTTCTAACACTTTCACTCATTGTATAGAATTCTTCTTGCAACGCGACTCTTACAACAATGTATTGGGAACAATATTTTTAATGTGGTAGCCAGATTTATACATTTTGTTGGTTTTAAGTGCTCTTTTTTATTTTGTTTTGTTTTTCATCCTTTAGTTCTTCTCATTGTTGCAGAGTATGTAATGCCAAATGTCAACCATAAATTTTGTAGAAAGTTTTAATTAATTTGTAACGTGTATTTAAGTACCAGCAGATTAAGTACTGCGAAAATATTCATATGTATGTACAGTGAATACTAGTGAAAATCGTACAATAGCTGATCATAGTTTTATAATAAAAATTCTGAATACGAAAATGCTTTAAACTACCCAGCGTATGTCATTCAAGTATTCACTGACGGACACTGAACACACAACAAAGTCAGAATCGTTTAGGAACAGTTGACCCCTTGTACTATCCGATTACTAAAGGCTCAAGTATATCAAGACTATAAAGATTGTACCTCGAATTTGGTAGCAGAGTATGGTAATTAGTGATTTGCACACATTCACTGACAGCGGTCATTAGATTCTCAGAGAGTATGTGCCCTAAATTTAAAATTGCTTAAAAATGTTGGACGTCTCGGGAGACGAAAGCGAGATATTTAGCACTGAGATTAAATAAAATTGCTATGAAAAGTTTCTCAAATCTGTCGTTCAGTCGACAACAGTAGGTTCAGCCACTCATGTATAAAATTAACATACACAAGATGGGTGATGTGCAAAACTAGGTTTTAATTCTGACCAAACGGTTGCAGTAACCAATTAAGTAAGTTAGCAATATGTTTAGGCTCGTTTAAATTTGTTCTCCCTTAAATTTTTAGGTTTTATTTTACATTAGGCTTTAGATTTCGAAATTCCTCACTTAATTTTAACGCACATATTTAGGTACTAAACTTTGTATCTCTAACGTCGAAATACAGCCCTGCATTACAACTGAAATGTCGTTAGTCTGTGTAAAACGTAAGGACACTTTCGGGGACTCCGATAGTCGAGTGGAAAGTGTGCTATTATGTGGAGATAGTGTGAAGTATGTTGAGTCATCAAAATATTATTCAAACAATACTCTGTTGTACGATTTTCACTTACGTTCACTGTACGCAGCGAATTTATACGTACCAGTGCTGCATACATTGTACATATGTGGGCTAACACACATGTACAGAATAGTTTTTAAGCGCTAATTAAAGTATTTGATTAATATTATGTTGAGATTGCGGCAAAAAGACAAAACTTAGTGCAATTAGTTTAGAAGAAATAGAGCAGCAACATTAAATTGTGTTTAAAAACTAATTTGTAAACGAAGTGAAAAAGTGGAGACATTTAAGCACGAATTTTTTTGTTAACGAAACATAAGTATGGTCTTTATTACTGCATAATAATATTAAAATAATACCAACATTATTACATAACAACCTAAAGAAAAACTGTTTATTTTATGAAAAGTGTTCTAATTGGACCAGAACGAATAAAGTTTTGCAGTTCCAATGTGTATGAACTATATGACGAATGCATCAAAACTTTGCAGCCAAGCTGATTTAGATCCTGCTGGCTCGACTCAGATCATTGTGGTCCAGCATTGTCATGATGAAATACAACACCTTTCCAGTCGATCAATTCTTACAATTTTAATTGAATGGCTATTCCTTCAATCTCTTTAATTGTTGACGGTAGAGATCAGATTTTCACATACATACATACATAATTGGTTATAACAACCCTTCAGTTAGGATTATGACCTAGCTTGTTTCAACACTTTGTTAACGAAACATAAGTATGGTCTTTATTACTGCATAATAATATTAAAATAATACCAACATTATTACATAACAACCTAAAGAAAAACTGTTTATTTTATGAAAAGTGTTCTAATTGGACCAGAACGAATAAAGTTTTGCAGTTCCAATGTGTATGAACTATATGACGAATGCATCAAAACTTTGCAGCCAAGCTGATTTAGATCCTGCTGGCTCGACTCAGATCATTGTGGTCCAGCATTGTCATGATGAAATACAACACCTTTCCAGTCGATCAATTCTTACAATTTTAATTGAATGGCTATTCCTTCAATCTCTTTAATTGTTGACGGTAGAGATCAGATTTTCACATACATACATACATAATTGGTTATAACAACCCTTCAGTTAGGATTATGACCTAGCTTGTTTCAACACTTGTGTTGTGTGTTCTAATTTTAAGCATGAGTGTCGGGACCTGCAGTTTAAAGTTAACTCTGAAAGACAGATTTTTGAGAAGCGTTTCGAGGAAGTCACGAAGAAATATTTGTTTTCATATTTCGTTCTATTGGAGATTTCTGTCCTGAGGTTTGAACCGAGTTCTCATGTGTAATAAACCAGCACTGCCTACTTGAGTATAGTGACTTCAGCAAAGAAAATTTACTGTGGCTTTATTTATTTTCATTTTAGTATTGTACTCGGTAGGTAGTTTACGTTTCACATTATTAAGGTCCATATCTCACTACTTGTTCGTTTCCAAAGCTGGAATTGTAGCTGGCTTGTCCATCTACTTGATTTCAAAATTTAGATTCTCACAATGAACAATTCCCATCCTATGCCATCGAACGCACATATGTATATAATTACATTTCTTATTGTTAGCACCGGTTTTGGCCACCATCTGCAAAGTTGCACAATGCTTCGTATGTACCCTCTCTCATATGTTATTGAAGTGCATAATTTATTTCTTTTTTCCTTTTTTTTACAAGCAAGCCATATTATTCAACTGCATTCGTATGCATATCACATTCGCCTTGGGTTTCTCTCCAGAAATGACATTTTTATGATGATTCATAAGAATTTATCATTGAATGAAAAGTTTCAGTAATAAAATGATTTTTCTAGAAGAAAATGTTCATATCAACAAAAACTAATAAACTTTTTATTTTAAATTTTAGTTTTTCGCTGTTCAAAATTTACCCAAGAGTGTTTATATTCACTCTTAAAAAATTTTTAATTTTCTTTCTAAAACTCATGTTATTTATTCAATTATTGTCGGAAATAAACATAAACGTTCTCATTAAAAAATACATTTTTTCCTATACAACAGATAATTAGACTCTAATATATTTGAATTTCTTCTTTTAAAAAAATCTCTCTTTAAAATCTGTTTTAAAGGAATTTCATGAAACCGAAAATGTAGTATTCCAAAAAGTTGTTGTTGTTGAATACTTGCTGCTTCTTTTATTTTCAAATATAAACGCCGTAGTCTAGTAGGTAGTATGTCGGCTTATTAGACGTGAGGCTTCGGTTTAAACCTCAGTCCAGACATCTCGAACAAAATGAAATATGAAAAAATATGTCTTCGGACTCTCTAGGATTACTCTAGGATTAAACAAAATTGCCACAAAAGACACAAAATTTGTCATTGCAACACTTCAGTTAGTATTACGACCCAGCTTCTCACACCACTTATGTTGTGTGTGTTAATTTTATACATGAGTGGCGAGACCTACAGTTTAAAGTCGATTCCGAACGACAGATTTCTGAGAATCTTTTCATGGCAATTTTATTTTCCGTCAGAGGTTTTGCCAGAAATCTGTTGAGAAGAAATATTTTTTTACATTCGTTTTGATTGTGATGTCTGACCCGGTGTGTGAACCGAGGCCTCATGTATAACGGCCACGAAAAGCATCTTAAAAATTGGTCATTCGGAACCGACTTAAAAATTAACACTCACAACGTGGATGGTGTGAGAACCTACGTCGTAAACCTGATTGAATACTTGTAATAATCAATTAAGAAGAAGAAGAAGTAGAAATGCATTCTCAGTGAAAAAGAAAAAAGCCTTGACAGCAAAGAAGTCAAGCTATAAACACATTCTTATTGATAATAAGCCAGTTGAAAAAGTATAAAATTTTGCTTACGTTGGTAAACAAATCATCCTAACCGATTGCAACAAAGTAGATATTGAGTTGAGTATTGCTAATCGAAAAGTGGCATTTGCAAGTCTTAAAAATTTATGGTGCTATCGATATCTACACACGTAATTGGTCATTACAATCCTTCAGTCAGGAGAAAACTTTTTGAAAACTTTTGAGAAACTTTTCATGGCAATTTTACTTATTCTCTAGAATTTTTACCAGAAATCGACGAAAAATATTATTTCATATTTTCGTTTTGATGTCTGACCGCGTGGCCTTATGTCTAATAAGCCAACACACTACCAACTAGACTACGGCGACATCTACATCTACTATTTTTTCTGGCGAATAAACCATAAACCACAGTGGTTCTTAAAGTCAACATAAACGATGTCATCATTCAAATTCAGCCTGATTTATGGGCCCGAGTGATCAAAAATGGAACATTTCGGAGGTGCTTCAACTAGAGAAATCATGACTGATATTTGAACGATGTTATGGTCCACACATAGTCACATTAATAGACCTTGCAAATGAATAAATAATTTAAATTATATCTGACATACACTTTGTCTTTTGTAAATTTTAATATAAAAAGCGCTTGAAAAAGACCGCATATTATTATTATTATTTAATTTATTTAAATGGTATATAAATATTAAAAAATTCCAATTAATTTCTATTTTCCTTTTTCTATTTCCAGGTAAGTACAACTCAATACAAACCACATATTCAGATGCAAATTCCGGCAGGTAACAAATGGCATTTCATATAAAAAAAAATAAATTTATTGAGAATGTAAGTTTAATAAAAAATTTGAAAATATGTGTCTAACTCTTATACTTCAGGTATACTTAATATATGTGTGTACATAGAATAAATATTACTCATACGACAAGGTGTACATAACAATATATTCCAGAATCATATTAATAAGGCAAAAACATTATAGAGAGTAAACAATAGAATTTCCAACAAACTTTATAATGTCTAGCAACTTATAGCGTCTTCTTCTTCTTTCTCCTTTATCACAATTGGAGAATACCCAGTTTAAGTGAAGCAATCGAAATAGCTATGTCCTATATCTATGTCCATATCTTCCCACTTTGTCAAAATTATACGCCCATTTAGCATAATTGCAAAAGAGCTTTTTAATAATATTGTTAAACTATTTCTAAAGTCAGCGTAGTCAAGTACGCAGTGTTTTGGCTTATTAGATGTGAGGCCACGGTTCAAATCCCAGGTCAGACATATTCAACAAAACGAAATATGAAAATGTCTCTTCGGTAAGTGCCTCTCAGCAGATTTCTGGCAAAAACTCTGAGAGTAAATAAAATTGTTATGGAAAGTTCCTCAGAAATCGTTTGAAGTCGACTTTTAATTGTAGGTTCCGCCACTCATGTATAAAATTAACACACAGAAGTGGTGTAAGAAGCTAGATCGTAATCTGCACTAGAGGTGGTTAATTTTGTGATCGATTGAACAGATAAAGACCATCCCTATTCACACTGTTCTCATACCAACTATGTTGAGTGCGTTCATTGCATCCATGATTGCTGGAACTTACTGTCAAAAGACCACTCCGAAAAACACAT
The DNA here is from genome assembly GCA_958299815.1 of Sarcophaga carnaria. Classification (NCBI taxonomy): domain Eukaryota; kingdom Metazoa; phylum Arthropoda; class Insecta; order Diptera; family Sarcophagidae; genus Sarcophaga; species Sarcophaga carnaria. The sequence continues at coordinate 30,935,977 of OY283150.1, forward strand.
TTGACAAGTTTTTTCATTTCAATTATTTATCCCCAAAGCTTCTGCTAGAAAATGAATCGTTACATTGCTTTATTGGCATAAACTTAATGTCAAGGCGATTAGTTTCGTTGGCATCATTCTTGTTTATTGAAGCGTATTAAATGTTGTTTTATGCTTATAGCCTCATATTTCTTTATGTTTCTCACATATCACAAGAATTTTCTGTAATTTAATTGGGTTCTTAAATAAACTTCTTGAAAACATCTCAACGAAAATGAAGGAAAACTCTTCAATGCACCTTTAATAAATTGCTACGGCTGCTTTAATCCTTGAGACAATCAAATCATCTCTCTTTACTTTATTTTGGTATCCATTTAATATATTTTTCTTCTCCTTTATTGAAATTTTATTTCCTTTTGCTTAAGAAAACACATAAAAAACTATATTACAGAAGAAATGAGTCATTGCTTTTATTATGGATAGGAGTCGTATAAAGAGAGTGCGAAATAAAAATTTAATGAATTTCTTTAAATGCGTTAAAAAGGTAAAAACAATAAACGCAACACTTCAATGTGCACCACGCTTGAATAAGCAGAAGAGACTGCCTCTATGAAAGCATTTATTTCTAAAACTGTTACAACACAGCTTACGATAGCAAATGTTGTTGCTCTTAAGTTAAGTGGTTTCGTGTTAGTTTAGACATAAATAAGTGGAGTTTTAATTCACCACGTGGAGGTAGAAGATATAGAATGTCAAAGAGAGTTCCTGTTAGGGACCTAAACCTAACCAACCACATGAAAGCTGCATAGGTACTTTAAGTAGCCGATATGATTGCTATAAAAACAGCTTAAAAGAGCAGTAGATTGTGATAAAAACACATTTATTAAGCATTGCTATAGCTGAACGTCTTTTGTTCCAAGCTATTTACTTATGGTTATATAAGAGAGTTGAAGTCGCCGTAGTCTGTTAGGTGGTGTGCTGGCCTATTAGACGTCTAGTCTGGACTAGATTTTCTAGACTAGATTCGGGTTCTGATGTGCTGGCCACCAGAAATGTAGTCCAGAGTAGACGTCTAATAGGCCAGCACATCAGAACCCGAATCTAGTCTAGAAATCTAGTCCAGACTAGACGTCTAATAGGCCAGCACACCAGAACTAGACTAGATTCCAGAAATCTAGTCTAAAATTTTTTTTCGAATTTCGTTTATTTAGAGATGTCTGACATGGGGCCTGATTCATGGCCTCATGTCTAATAAGCCAACACACTACCTACAAACTAACTAACTGGCAAAAACTCTGAGAATAAAAAATTGCCAAGAAAAGTTCCTTAAAATCGGTTGACTTTAAAATGTGTAGGTCTCGCCACTCCTATATATAAAAACAACACACACGACATGTTTGGTGTGAGAAGACAAGTTGTAATCCTGTCACAGCGTGACAAGCCAAAGGCCAATCGATAGATCTCACAGATTATTAACGATACAACAGGACTAGAGATTTATAAGAAGCTATAAAACTCATCAACTGTGTATTCACAAAATGTTCGGGGAAGAAACTGACAATCTCTGTGCTCTGAAATTGCTTAGCGATGATGTACATGGAAAACTAGCTGTAGTTACATCAACTATTAATTTTTTAAAGAACACATAACTTCTTTAATTGAAGACAGCTTGTATTTTTACTCTTTTATGCTCATATTTAAGTGAGGGGAGTTTCATTAGTATCAAGGAATAAAGAGCTCACAGAATACAGAACAAAGAAAGGAATAAAGGAAGGAATATTGCTGTAAATTATGAGATGTTTGCTACTATAAAAGACATAAAATAAAAATTCTCATTTACAATAGATTTACAAAATGAATCTGGCGTCTTAAGGCCACATAGTTTCTGTACTTATCACATACTTCTAGTGTATGAACCATAGTAGTTTGGAAAATTAATATTTTCATTACGGAAATTCTATTAAGGCTATGCTAAGGATTTGTCACTTCCCATCGTAAGGTGATCTGGTATGTAATACAATATGAGGTCAATATTGAACGTTTGCAATGTAAATAATTACTGTAAGCACTGAAATATGCCTTGGATTAGCAAATCGATAGTTAGTGTTAATGCAGTGTTCAAAGAGTAGAGTTACAATCATCTAAGAAAAGAAAGACCTTCTCTTCTACGGCTTTTAAAAATAAAGAAGTTTCAATGTACTTTTGTAAACTCCATATCAGAAGCCTTTTTATCTGATCCCTCGCAGAGAGGATAAAAATACCTTCGAATACCATACGTATTTATATCAGGGAAGAATTAGGACCCAATGATTAAAGTTACTGAGCGATATAATGTAACTATTTAATACACTTTCACACACACAGAAAATTGTTTCTCAGTAATTTGTGGTAGCTAATCGTTCGACTGCTATAGCCGACTAATCACTTGCCTGCCTGGAAAGTAAAATAATTAATAGATGCTCTTAAAATTAATAAAAAGGAAAATATAATATATAATATAAGGAAAAATATTCCAGATAGTAATCGATAGCTTTCCGCATGTAGCATCGGTAAAACTTTTCCGCATTAAAGTCGCTGTAGTCTAGTAGGTAGCATGTTGGCTTGTTAGACGTAAGGCCACGGTTCAAACTCAGACATCACAACAAAACGAAATATGAACAAATATTTCTTCGGCGATTTCCTTTCAGCAGATTTCTGGCAAAAACTCTGAGAGTAAATAAAATTGCTATGAAAAGTTTCTCAAAAGTTTGCAAAAAGTTTTCTCCTGACTGAAGGGTTGTAATGACCAATTATGTGTGTAGATATCGATAGCACCATAAATTTTGAAGACTTGCAAATGCCACTTTTCGATTAGCAATAAGAAATTCAGTATCTACTTTTGTGCCACCGTTTAGGATGATTTGTTTGCCAGCGTATGTAAAATTTTATACATTTTCAACAGGCTTATTATCAATATGGATGTGTTTATTGATTGAGTTCCTTGATAGCAAGGCTTTTTTTCAGCATACTGAGAATGCACTTCTTCTTATTCTTCTTCTTAATTGATTATTACAATTATTCAATCAGGTTTACGACGTAGGTCCTCACATCATCCATGTTGTGAGTGTTAATTTTATTTATGATTGACGGAACCTACAGTTTTAAGCCGATTCCGAATGTCCAATTTTTAAGAAGCTTTTCGTGGCAATTAGACATGAGGCCTCGGTTCAAACTCCGGGTCAGACATCACCATCAAAGCGAATGTGAAAAAATATTTCTTATCAACAGATTTCTGGCAAAAACTCTGAGGGAAAATAAAATTACCATGATTAAGTTTCTCAAAAATTTGTCCACACTACACACACAACATAAGTTGTGTTAGAAGCTAGGTCGTAATTGTGACTGAAGAATTAGAATGGCAAATTATGTATGTATGTAATAGTACTAAGTCTAAGTTCATAGTCAACAACAAGGAAGTCCAATACAGTCAGATATTTGCCAGGAATTCTAGAACACATAATATTTGCAACCGATAGCTCACTTAAATCGAATCGGCAATTACCACATACCCTTCTTAAAATAAAGTTCAGTTTTTCTGCTTAAAATTTAAAATCCGTGAATCTTTGAATTCTACTGCAATTCACTCAACATAAAAAAATTTGAGTGGAACAACAAAAAAGACATTTTATTTCATATAAATTTGTTGTTTGAAGATAGTAAAACTATATTAAGTTTTCCTAGTTAAACTGTTAAATAACAGGTTGACTGCCTATAACACGGTAAATATAGATACATGACAAGTGATATGTTTTATAAAATGTTACTACAAGAGCCTTAAAGACAAACCTTAAAGAGATCAGAATCATGACATCATAAAGTAAATAACGTATTATAAGAAACCATGTTGGAGAAGGTCGACCTGTATATATAGAAAGTTTTTTCTTTTCTTAAACTCGAGATGAAACTTTATTAGTTTTCGTAAAAAGGGAAAATGTTTGTTCATAAAACTCTAGTTCCTACGAAAGATAAGACGGACATAAACATCTTTCGCAATAAAAGCTTAAAAAGTAAATTTTATCTGCATATGAGAAAAACTTTACTACCGTATAAACATCTCAACTGTTAATGAGCAAATGTATGTAATCAACAAACAAAACAAAAGGGATGCTCAACTTTGTTGCAAACAGTGTTGACATAACTTGAGAATTTTTTTTATTCAACCACAAAAAAGTGTACAAATTGAAGATAAACTAAACAAAAAAATTTTAATTTAAGAAGTTTTTAAAGATTTAATAAAATTATATTTAATATTGTAATATTTGTTACATTCAACTGCGTAGTTTAACGATTAAACTGATTAAACAAATTAAAATTAAATAATTCAGATTTATTTATGCCGTAAGTGTGTTATACTTTTAATACCATCTTGGCAAGAATCTATCAAATCTTACGCCATATTAATTATGGAAAAAAGAGAACACACCAGTTGTCAACTTTCTCAGCCTACAGCTCATGCCACACTAAATATTCTGCACGAGCGATTTGACGGCATGGTCATCATACGTGGAAGTGATGTAAACTGGCTACCACGATCCTGAGATTTAACCCCGTTAGGCGTTTTCATTTGGGATTTTAACAAGTCGCAATAAACCACAGCGATTTCTAATGGCGATTCCTGATTTATGCACCAGTGTTATGGCAAATTAGACACATAAGAAGACCCTATAGTTTGAAGGACTAATGTGTGGTTTTAAGTTTCTATGTTTATCTGGTTTAAGTCGCCGTAGTCTAGTAGGTAGTGTGTTGGCTTATTAGACATGAGGCCATGGTTCAAGCCACAATATTTCTTCGCGACTTCCTCTCAGCAGATTTCTGGCAAATACTCTGGGAGTAAATAAAATTGCCATGGAAAGTCTCTCAACAAAAATCTATCATTCGGAATCGACTTTAAACTGTAGGTCCCGCCATTCATGTATAAAATTAACACACGCAACATCAGTGATTTGAGAAGCTAGGTCGTAGGCTTAACCATAGGGTTGTAATGACCAATTATGCATGTATGTGTGGTTATCTGGTCCTAATGTCTAATTTTATGTGGACGATTATCGTATTCTTATTAAAGAATAGTGCTCACTGTGTGGTTTAAGTTCCAGTCCTTCCAGAACAGAATTGACAATACAAGATATCTACCTTTAACTTGCCGATCCTTAGAGGTATCCTCGAATCCAAACTCCCATTAAGGGATAACATAACTAAAGGAATAAAGAGAATCACAATGAATCTGTGATAATGATTCATTAGTTAGGGAGCTGATTGAAGTGCAACTGCTTTGTGGAAACTGTACACTTTCCAAATGAGCAATAATAAATTAAAACTTGCTATACCTAGTACGTAACCCAACCAGCAATTCTATGTCAATCAATATTTGTTGCAAGAATTTGCCACAAAATACTTGGCAACTTTTATGGCCAATTGCTCAAAAATAAAAACAACTGCTGACAGAAAATCAAATGACTTCACTTGACTTGAATACATTTTTGATTTATTTGTGAGCCTCATGGCAATTTGTCTATTAAGCAGCAGTGGTTATAAAAGCCAAGGTCATTGAAATTCTACTGCCATTACTTTCAGATTTATTCTGTAAAACATTACGTATGTATGTATACCGAAATGCCATAAAAGAGATAACAAGTCAAAAATGTGATGAATTGTCATAAAATTTACGACGGCATTTAAAAGGAAGCAAAGAAAAGCAATGAATATTGTATATAAGGAATCTTAGAAGAAGAATTTTCAGACGATATTTCAATACGAAAAAAAAACGGAAGAAGACAATTAAAGTTATTTGAACAACAATTAAAAGCAGAAAATTACAATTTAATTGCAAATTAAATTTAAATTTGTTTGAATAGAGAAATTATTGCTGTTGCGGTTTTTGCTTCTACTACTTCTGCTGATTTTTTTAATTCATTTCATTTTTAAGACACAAATAAAGTGTAAATGACACTTGTCATGTCATGCGAATACAAACGCTGGCAGAAAGACAAGATATTTCAGAATTTCATTCAAAATTCATATGCATCAACACAACACTACTACTACACTGACTGACCAAGTACATATTTTATGCATTTATGCATCTATGCATCTTATATTCATAAGATTTCATAATTTTAGTTCCTTTTTTCTTTCGTTTGCAACATGAGACAAATGATTGACACCATGACAGTGTGTCTGTCCAACTGACGACCTGTCTTAGCCGACCAAATGTTAAAATTCTTCTTCTGATAGGAAAGAACAGCTAAAAAGGAATGGCATGGTATGAAGGCATTTCACAATCAGCAATTTCTTACGCATGAAGTTTGAAAAAAGAAAACTTTGTGTAGAAATTTAAAGTAGATTTCTGAGCAACTGGATATTCTTCTTATTATTAGGAAAATGCAGTTGCCACAAACATAATTTTAAAACTACAAGTATACAATAAATAAAGAAATTATATTCATAAAATTTTAAGTATTTTTGATATTGTATACCGTAATCATCATTATCACACACTGTACATATATTTCCTTCTTTTAATAGAATCGGTTATTTCGAATCGGGCAATATTTCAATATGTCATTCTATTCAGTCACTAAATTCAGTATATTATCTCTACTGAACGCAATGAATCCATTTACGCTTGAGCAACGTTGGGATTTATTGGGACAGCGAGAAAATACACGATGATGTTGGTTTTGCTAAAAAAAGTCATTTTATCGGATGAAGCTTATTTTCGTCTTGATGGGTACGTTAATAAGCAAAATTTTCGTATTTAGGACTCAGAGCACCCACACATGGTCTTACAAAAGCCAATGCACCTATTACGAGTGACTGTTTGATTCGGTTTATCGAGCGGAGGCATCATTGGCACATATTTTTTTGAAAATAAGGACGGCGCAACCATTACGGCCAATGGAGACACCTACCGCACCATGATAACCGATTTTTTTGTACCCACTCTTCATGGTATTGATGTGAACAATTTTTGAGTTCAACAGAATAGTGCAACTTGCCACACATGTCAGGCTACAATAGATTTATAGTGTCAAACGTTTTATGGCCGTTTAAGTAGCCGAAATGGTGATGTCAATTGGCCGCCAAGAGGCTGCGATTTGGCACCCTTTGACTATTTTTTGTGGGGAGCCGTTTAAGAAAAGTGTTATGCCGGCAAACCATAGACAATTGAGCATTTGAAGGCCAACATTCGTGATGCGATTGCCGAGATGCGACCTCATACACTCGAAAAAGTGCACGAAAATTGGTGGGATCAAATGAGGTACTGTAAGGCCAGCTGTGGCAGCCACATGAATGAAATAATATTCCATATTTAACCGGAACAATTGTACTTCACAACAAAATAATAAATTTGATAGAATTTCAAACCGTTTCTATTATGTTTAAATTTACACTTTGAAATGGCCCACCCTATAGTTATAAGGCGAGCACAGTATTCTATTTAATCCATGATATTTCAATTTACTTAAGACTTAAGTTTGTCTCAGTGGTTTCGAGCACTGTTTGCTATTGTCATGTACATGTGTGTCCTCTTAATTTGTTGCAACGACAGTTTTAATCTGTGGTCTGCCTTGCCATATCATTGCAAGTCTTTCTGAAAATAAGGCCTATTCTGTCACACCTTCTGTAACTGATTTCAGTGTAGATTAACTGCTGTTTCTTTATTGACTACAAGTGGTTATCATCATTAGCCAGTATGTGAGTAGAATTTTTCACTGGTAATCTTTTTCAGCAATGTTGGCGACTTCCGCTCGCTTACTCGTCTGAGACTAAATAAAAAGGTTAAGAATAGTTTCTCAAAAACGTTTGGAGTTGATTTTAAACTGCAGGTCACGCCACTCATGGATAAAATTAACACACACAGCAAGGGTGGTGTGAGAAGCTAAATCGTAGTCCTGACTAAAGCATTATAAAGTCCAGTTTAGGAAGTAAGTAAGTAGATCCTCTTGAAGTAGGAATAGTTTTCGAGCTGAAATAGGATAGCTTATTGAGACTAGATGATGTTATTGTCTGTTTGTCAGTTGTGTTAGTTCACACAAATTCATCAGCGTTGTTTCTTAGGAATCTCACAAAAAGTTATGTTTATGTTTTATCTTAAAGCTATACATGTCTATGCCACAGTCTATGCATTTGTCGTGGAATAGTTTTTCCCCCCTCCTTTTATAGACATTTCTGTAATAAAGTCTTCTAACCTTCCTTCATTTTTGAGAGCCTGTTTTCATTGTGTTCCAAAGTAGATCAAACTGGTAGTCTTAAATAATTTCTTGCCACTCTGTAAATTCCTTTCAAAATGTATTTAAGCCTTGCGCCATACAAAGTCATGCAGTAGGCAAAATTTCATGCAACTCATCTGTGGTTGCTTTGAACGTGGTGGGGGTGAAATTTTCAGCATTTTAGCACATTTCCTTTAACAACAGTTGACAGTTTGATGTCTTTACTTGCAAGTTTAAATTTTCTTTTAAATTTCTTCTTCTTCTTTTTGGATTTTCTATGGTTTTCTTTTCGATGCCTGTTCTTCTTATACTGCATTATGCTACAATGACATTGAAATTGATGATGTTGATGTTGATGTATGAAGATGATGTTGAGATGTCGATGCTGATGCTGATGCTGACAGACAGCTTTTCTATGTTTGGCATGGTTTGTTTGTTTTTTCCAGGGTTTCTGGTTTGGTTTGGTTAGTCAATAATGGTTTTAAAATCTTTTTTTTTTCTCTCTCTTTTAAGAATTGTCTTTCTTTTTCTTCCTTCTTTGCCTGTGTGTGTAAATTTTTTTTATTAAAAGAGAGAGAGAGAGAGAGAGATGCTGCAGTTTAATGGCCATTGCCAATTTAAACGTACTTTATGGCAAATTGCTGGTTTATTTGTATATTTTTTTACTCCTTTTCTTCGGGTTACTGACAGTTTAAATTTGTTTGTTAAATGCCTTTGATTGATTTGTTGATATTTGGTTTTTCACAAAAAAAAAATGATTTCTTTTTAATTGCATTTTAAATTGAGAATATGAAGGAATTGAACAAACAATAAATGTTTGAAATGAATTTTCTTGTTGTATTCAAAATGATTGACTGAGAGATAAAATGCTCTTGCTAAATGCTTCTTTTGAGGCATACTGATGTGTACCTCAATAGGGCTGGAGGGAAAAGTTATTAAAATTATCTGTTAACAATGAGTGGCTATTAAAATTAAGAAAGTAATGACAGTTTGATTTCCAAGTTTTGAAACTAAAGAAACGAAGAAAGACAAAGTAATGTTCTAACTAAACCAGAATAGCTTGAGATCCAATGGTTTACAACTAAGTGTAATAGAACAACAAAAATATTATTGTTTTTTGAATGTTAAATTAAAGTTACTCGAACAATATTAAATCACATGCAATCGAATTAATAATAACTCCAGCATTCGTATACAAGCCAATCTGCGACATTCAAACATTAAAATCATACTTATCAAGTTGTCTACGTCGTTATGGGTGGTAATAAAAAATGCTGTATGAAAGTAAATAAATTATTAGAAAACAAGTAATGGCTTAACAAAAACAATCTTTCGGAAATTCTGGAATTTGTACTGAGGTTCCCTCGTATCAGAAAACATTATCCAGGTGTTCAGCGACTTGGTAGAAGGAAAAAGTTAGATGTGAAATCTCTGTTGGCCCTCGATTACTGCAGTGCTACTTAGGCCGACAAGAATTCTATAAATACTACTACTATGATAATCCGATACCAAAAAATATCAAGTGAATACACTTATACACTAAGGGCCTTTAAATCCCGAGGGGTATGTACCAGAGATCAGCAATGAGTATTCAAAAAGATGAGTAGATTCGAATCATACTCATAATTTCTGATACTTATACGCATAATACTCATATTCAAGTTTGAAGTACTCATCGTACTCATATTTAACAATACGCATGATGTTGTTTATGTCGACTCTCCTTTACTCAACATTTACTAGAATCGCGTACGAACACTACAATACTCACTAGAAGGTTGTGTTTTTGCTTTGCTTGCTGTCTTGGTCTTTTTCTTTCTTCTTTTTTTTTGTAAATACAACAACAACTAAGACTGTAAACACTCTAATCATTTATGAGTATTACAAGTATTTCTCTAAATTTATGAATTTGTATGAGTAGGCGTATGAATCAAACATATTTCGAATGTTATGAGTTTGATGTCAATGTTGTATTCATACTCATTGCATACTGTACTTATAAATCAATGTTGTAGTGAGTACGAATGAATCAGAGTAAATGAATTTCAATACAGTTGACTCTCTCATTTCTGAAAACTTCATGAGTACTTATGAGTAGCGAAAAAACGATTCATTGCTGATCTCTGGTATGTACATCACATTTAAGATTATCCAAGTATGCCGGTACAAAGTCAGATAAAAGAAAAAATTTAATTGAATTAATTCATGAGAATGATACTCTTCTGCAGAGGGGCAAACAAAAGATTTCACACAACCAAAATGGGATAATAAACACTCCGAATGTGGAACTCTATGGATATATACAGAACACAGCTTGAGTTAAACAAAAGCAGGGTCCTACTAAGAACCCCATAGTATTTATAACGAAAGGGCTCTTAGAGAAATAATATTTATCGACAGAGTCTAGCTAAGGCTGACTTAGATAAAATCCTCACGTGCATGAATTTATCAGGATGGTTGGGTATGGGTCTATGGTAATTTGCCTACTTTATTACGACGAAGCCTTATTTAACCTAAGTATGCTCTGCTTTTTAAAGCGGCTGCTTTTTTAACCTAACTTAAGCAAGAAGTCGCCGTAGTCTGGTAGGTAGTTATTAAGCATGAGGATACAATTCAAACCCCAGGTTACACATCTGCAGCAGATTTCTGGCAAAAACTGTGAGAGTAAAATAAAATTGCCATGAAAAGATGCTCAAAAATATGTAGTTCGGAGTCGACTATAACCTGTCGGTCCCGTCGCTAATATATAAAATTAACACACACAACATAAGTGTTGTGAGAAGCTGTGTCATTATTCTAACTGTAGAGCTGTAATGAGCGATTATGTTATGTATGTTTGTAAGCAATATTTATTTGTGGTTGAAAATAATTGAATTTGAAATTAAACTGTACTGAAGCCTCTATTTGAGCTGATATTAGTAAACAATATTTAAATATGTATCAATATTAACTATTTTGCAATTGTAACGCGTAGCTTATTTGCCAGCAGATGAAACTATACAAATTTATTTTATGATATTTTCACCAGAACTAAGAGACATATTAAATTCACTGATTTGCATTGCTATATATTTAAGTTTTGTTTTCTTATTGGAAACATATAATTTTTTTTATTTTCTTTTAACGAGAATTAAACTTTTATTTTAAATTGCGGCAATGATGTACATTAATGACTAGTAGTGTGTTAGATTATATTTCTTACAACGTTGTTTTAAACGTTATGATTAAAGGTTATTAGTTTTATTTACTCCCCATAGTCATAGATAAAATAATCGTCAGTAATTCAGTAATTTATGAATAATTCTTTAAATATTATTTTTTATTTTTCTTTTAGCAAAACTTTATAATTTACAATTGCTGAAATCTTTAAAACCATAGATTCGTATAAATCTCTCGTTTATTAAATCTCCGCCTCATTTAAACTCAAAAATAAAGAAGAAAAAGAAAAACAGCTTACAACTACCATACACATACAAAAAACATAGTGAGAGTGTTTGTCATGAATATATCATAAATACAATTCTGTGGGTGTATATACATTATGCTTTATGAAATGTCCTTGAAAATCTATACACATAAATTGACTTTTGTCCTTGAATTTTTTTGTTTCAGATTTTTTTCAGAAAAAAAAATTTTGCTTCATTTATATGAGAGTAACTCAAGCAAAAAATTTTATTAAACGAAATGAAAGTGATATTTGGAAAGGAATTAATTGAGATAATGTAAGCGTTTAAGAAAAATAAAACAAATTTTGAAATTTCGATTTCAAGACAGATATCGGATAAACGCCTAATAGCTAATCGATAGATATGATCTGGATAGGAAGCACTAGTTAATAGCATTAGTTTTTTCCAATTTTCACTAAAATAAGGATTTAAAATAAAACCAAGAAAATTATTGAAATTTTTTATAAAAATCATAACAATTCTTCTTTAGTTTAGCACCACTGTACATACATAGATGCTAAAATCTAATATTTTCTATGGTCTATAAAAATATTTTTTGTTTTTCTTCTCGAACATGCGTAAACAATACGTAATGCTTTTGGGTTTAGGAAAAAAAAATTAAATGTTTAACAAATAATTGCAATATATATCGTCAGAAATGTGTGTGCGTGACGTCAAAAATTTATTCGTACGTGAATGAATTTTTATTGACTTTTGTGGCCTGTAACGTCTGCTGAAAGAAGAAATTTATTTGCAATTTATTTATGATATGCTGGTAGACAAAATGGGCGAACCGTTGGCTGAGTTCTTATTTTTTTCTTGCTTGTAGAAAATGCAATTAAAACTATAAATTAAATCTTACAATCTGTTGATAATCCGTTTTTCTGCTTAAGAAGCACATACGTTTTCAACTGAAAAACAAACAAAAATCAAACATAAGAAATTTCATTACGACGTTTTAAATTTTACAATCAAATACATGTATTAAATACATAACACAAAATTTGTGCTAGAACTCAAATAATACTAAATGAGTCAGGATATTTGAAAATCTAAAATTGATATTTAGGCTTAGCTTTACGAGGATAATATCTGGTAGATCTGTTGACTACTCTTCTATTCTATCAGATCGAAATTTAAATTCCTGTTTTGGTTTTGACTTTTACGTGCAGATCTATTAATTTTCTTCTATGCGATCACCACATATCGATAGGCATTAGATTAAGACCTTTAGAAATGAATTTCTATCGATATATGGAACAGAATACAGCAGCATACATTATACATACATGCATACATAATAGGTCATTACAAGCCTTTAGTCAAGGCTACGACATAGCTTCTGACAGCTCTTATGTTGTGTGTGTTAATGTTATACATGAGTGGCGGGAGCTAAAGTTTGTAGTCGACAGATTTGTGAAAAAACTATTTCATGGCAATTTTATTTACTCTCAGATTTTTTGCCAGAAGTCTGCTGAGAGACAGTCGCCGAAGAAATATTTTTTATTTTTAACTTGAACAGTGGCCTTAAGTCTAATAAGACAACACACTACCTAATAGACTCCAGCGACTTTAGTAGAGCATGGTTGGGAAAATTATTGGTCACTGCGTCATCGTTGTGAATGTAAGAGCACCACATATTCCGCATTACCTCATTATAGAGGTTGCAATATCGAGACGAAATATGGCTTCATCAGACATAATCCAACTTGCTTATTTAATTAATTGGGCATTACAATTCTTTAGTCGGGTTTACAACCTAGTTTTTTCTCATCACCCATCTTTTTTGTGAGTGAATTTTATATATGAGTGGCCGAACGACAGATGTTTTGTGAAACTTTTCATGACAATTTTATTTAATTTCAGAGTTTTTGCCACAAGACTGCTGAGAGGAAGTCGCCATGATGTCCAACCCAGAGTTTAAACCACGGCATCATGTATAATAATCAACACTCTACCTACTAAACTACAGCGACGTCAAGTCACAATCCAAAGTCGTGTGTAAACAGAGGAAGACCCCACAGTTTTCTTTAGCAAGATTTTCTAAACTCTTCTCTGTGAACATTGCCAGACCCCAAAATAGTTTCAATGTATCTATGAGTGAGAAGTCTCTCTAGCCTATTAGGTAGGGCGTTGGCTTATTAGACATAAGGCCACGATTCAAACCCCAGGCATCTCCTCAAATCGAAATAAGCGACTTTCTCTCAGCAGATTTCTGGCAAAATTTCTGAAAGAAAATCAAATTGTCATGAAAAGTTTCTCAAAATCTGTTGCTCGGAATCGACTTTAAACTGTAGGCCCTGCCACTCATGCATAAACTTAACACACACAACATTAATGGTGTAAGAAGCTAGTTCGTAATCCTAACTAAAGGGTTGTAATGACCTATTATGTATGTATGTAACTAGGAGTGTAATATACGTTGTGCACCTCGTATTATTTTTATTTTGAATATGTCTCTGACTAGAACAACTCTCTCGCGATCAAATTCCAGGGAAGGTAATGAACTGGGTGCTGTAGTAGAAAATGATAACCTAATGGATTTCTGATTCTAATGGAATGTGTTTGCTTGTCATATCCTTAAAACAAAGGAATCCAATTGGAGATTGGTAATCTTCTTATAACCCATTAGCCGTCTTATTCTCCTATCTAAATATTCTTTTAACTTTAACCGATTCCTGTATAAATAATTATGTTTTGATTTGATTTCAAAAGAGTTCTGTGCAGGCATCTACTGCTACATGTATTTAAGGGAAGACTATATTTGTGACAACAGTTGAAATCAAACAAAATATTATGGTAAGCATAAGTGAAAATTAATTTTTTGTAAACCTCTATTTAACACTTATGTAAGTGATGCTATAGGGTATCATATTATCGGTTTACTCGTCCTACCGGTTTACATTTATTATTATTTTTTGTCTTTTTTTGCGTTGTGTTGTGTTAAATTGCAATATTTTTTTTTTGTTTATCACTGTTGCATGTGTCTGATGGCGGTAATCATGAGAAATGGCCAAAATAAATGCCAAATTATAGGCCACACTGGAATAATAGAAAATTGTTAAACTAAACGACACCTTTATCTTGATTACTAAATGTTGTATTTTACAATGCATGTACACATACACACACACACTTACACTCACTAAAAATATGTACAATTTAACATATTTTGTTGCAAACATTCAACATATTCTTGTTGTCATTGTTGTTTTACAAAAATTTTAAATTACAGGTTTTAAGTTTATTGTTGCAAAATACAGCACAAAAGAAGAAAAACAAAAAACAATAAAAAGAATGTAAAAGAATAGAGAAATAAAAAATATTTTCAGAATTTAAAAATAATATCCTCTGGCCATACCGAGCAGCTCACTCTGTACATATGTATGTATGTACAATAGAACAGCCATAAACTAAACTTATGGGCAATATTTTCAACGAAGAGCCTTAAAACCATAGAAGCAAAACTATAATAAAATTTTGTCGTGGCCGGTTTTATTTTTCTTCATTCTTTTTGGTCTCTTTTTTTTATAATTTTATATGGCACTGCTGTGGCAGGCATTTCGAATACACAGAAGTATTCTTGTGTAAGCAAATATATCCCAGTAAGTATTTTAACAAGAAAACACCATTAATTATTCAGATTATTGATATTTAGGGAATTGGCGAATTCAGGGGTTATTTGTTATCTTAAAGGTATTAAGAACGCAAAATTTGTTGGCCATTTTTAAACGTCCGTGTTTAATTGTTGGGTGTTCTAAAAAGTAGTCGTTTTTTTTTTTTTTTTGTTTAATTCTAACAAGATATCAAATCTAATCAAATACGAATTCATTATTATTATTTATAAACTCTTCCCAAATTATAAGGCGCATCTAAATTTTATCACATTCGCACTTCTACAAATGTTCAGTTGTTCTTCGGTTGGATCACTTTTTGCAATCAGAAGAGCAAGAGATTAACAGACAATGCATGGCGACGGTACTCACCGTAATCAAGTAGGTAGTGTGTTGGCTTATTTGACGTGACCCCACGGTTCCAGCCTCAGGTCAGACACCTCCAAACAAAACGAAATATGAAAAAATATTTATTTGACAACTTCCTCTCAGCAGATTTCTGGCAAAAACCCTGGGAAAAGTTTCTCAGAAATCCATGGTTCAGGAACTGTAGGTTGCAGCACTCAAGGAAAAAACTAACACATACAACATAAGTGGTGTGAGAAGCTACGTCATAATCCTGATTGAAGGGTTGTAATGAGCAATTATGTATGTATGTATGTATGTATGTACTTGGCGAGAGCACAATCAATTTTTCACAAATGTTGAGACGAAATTTTTTATTGAGAAATTAAGATTCACTCGTGCTTAAATGCATAATTCTCCTCCAATGTCATTCAACAATAAAAACTTGATCCGAACAAAAATTCTTATAATTGTGACAAGCCTTAAAAAACATATAAAGGTAATGCATAGGTTTAAGTTAATTTAAAATACGTCAACTGATTAACGTAAATACATATCTCACTGTCAATAGTAAGTATTTTGTGTGTATTTTTAACTGTATGAAATTATCGATATTAATAACTCTGGTTTAACAGCAGAGAATTTTAATCTGTGTTGACACTTCCCATCAGAAAAGTTTGGCAAGTCAACATGAATCATTCAGCGTCAGAACAGCGCTTACAAGTCTACTCTAAAAAAAATAAATCTGTTCGCAAAGTTCATAAAGTCCATTTTATAGTCATTAGCCCGACTATCCTAGTAAGCTAACAATTCTCAGAAGTATTTATCGTTTTTGTATTCATGTTTCACTTATTGAATCAAAACCATAAACAATACAAACAAATATGCTTGACAAAGAGAATATTGCTACTGCAGTGCGAAGGCTTGAAGTCATTCTCAGGTTAGAGGACGTGTACTTGTCAATAAAGACAGTACCCGGAGGTCGAATTGACCCATTGTATATAAGTCATTCTCAATTTGATGGTCTTTTTCCTCGGACTACGTAGAATATTTTGCATAAGGAGTTTGGCTTCCTATCCTAGCCACGGAAATTTAGGACACAGCGATCTAGTAGCCGATGGAGTGCTGTCCAACTTTAAAATGATAAAAGTACGTGTAAAAGCGCTGTAATATAATAGATAGTGTGTTGGCTTATTAGACATAAGGCCACGGTCCAAATCCCAGGCCAGACAACTCGAACAAAACGAAATCTGAAAAATATTTCTTTGGCGACTGCCTTTTAGCAGATTTCTGGCAAAAATTCTGAGAAAGTAAATAAAAATTCCCATGAGAAAGTTTCTTAAAAATCTATCCTTCGGAACCGACTGTTGGTCCAGCCAATGATGTATAAAATTAACATACACAACATAAGTGCTGTGTGTGAGAAGCTAGGTCGTAATCCTGACAGAAGGGTTGTAATTACCAACTACGGTATGTTTCATTTAAATGAATGGAGAGAAACTGCAGAAAACAAAGTTTAAATTGTAATTGTAACGCCAAGGAGTAATAAGACCATTTTCACTGTATTAAGCGTCTTAAATGTAAGTGATGACGGAAGCTTTAAAACTAGACGATCATTATTCACTGAATTGTATGCTGGATTATGTTGTGTATGAAGCAATAATTTCAAAATGTTTACCTCGTATTTGTAGAGGTGCAATCCGTTAGTAGCAGAGCCAGGAAATGCAATAATTTTTATTTTCTGTTTCTTTTTCCTTTTACTCTTATTGTTGTCCTACTCTGTTCTGTTCTTTGTCGACGGAAATGAAATGAGTTCTGTGGTTGTTTTTATTACCAAGCTATTGTATTGCTGCTTACTATACAGTCTTATTGCAATGGTTTGCTTTAGGCTTGCAGGGGAATGCTGTTGGTTGCATGGTGCTATTTTAGGCGTCTACACTATAATTTGTTGAAATTTTATATTTGTTGCCTTTATAAAGCTGTTGCAATCCTATTATTTTACATTTTCTATGGATTTTTCTTTGGTTTTTTTTTTTTTGTTATTTAGGATTTATTTTCCAACTCTTTACAATTAGATGACCAGGCATTAAAACATGAAACTTAAACATTAAATCATGTTTACACTTTAATTTAAATGAATATTTAATGTATACACGCTAAAAAAAAGACGTGGCGAAAAGGAGAAAAGCTCATGAAAGAGTTGATTTGAAGCACAATGTTGTTCAGAAACCTGTGCCAAATGTAATAAACAATTGAAATATTCATAAAAGCGTTGCATGTCTTAGGGCTGTATCAGTTGAAATATTTGGTGTGTTTCATGTTTATGACTGTGCTGGTCTTGGTTTATGTTTCTGCAAAATATTGCCATTTAAAAGGATTTATTTCTGTTCATTTTATTTGTTTATTTTTTCTTTTATTAATTTAAATATACGGTAATACTGTAGTAGAAAATATATTGCATAGCTATCAGGGTGCTAAATAATTGAAGGCATACTGTTAGGCATACACTCATATAGTTTTCAAAGTGGCTTTAATGACACACATAAACCGCAGAATTTGAAAATAAAAATCCTCTTTTAAGCATAAAAACTCCAATATTTTGGTTTATTAATGCCGCTAAAACAAAATTTTAATATGTTTCTGCATCAAATCACATATTTGCTGTTTACCAAACAATGTTCCACCTTTAAACGCCTAGGAAAATTAGCAAAAAAGAAAAACAAATGAGGATGATCTTATTTATTAGAACTTTTAATGATTATTCGTTAACTAAATTAAAAAGGTGGTTAATGGTGGTGGTAGTTAACATAATCAAGCACCCTCAAGCCATGGAAAAGCAAGAAAACCGTAACATAATTTTAGGGCCATTAAAATCAGCAGTAAATTTAGTTTAATAAAGTGCCATAGAAATGCCATTAATGCGGTTAAATTACGTAAAGATTTGTGTGTGTTTTTGTGTGAGAGACAAACGCATTAATTATTTATGTATGCCTTGCTATGCTAAAGCTGGTATTTTATTAACGGTGCCAAACCATTGCCGTATAATTACAAATATTCCTGCTTAACTTTTCAGGGCAAACAAGTAAAAGTCAAACTTAATTAAGGTGAACTAGATAATTGCCCAAAGGAAAGTCGATAATTATCGACGATGTCTAATAAATTGCAGAAACTTTTTAGCTTTTGTGGGGTTTAGCGGTAATTGTATAAGAAAATCAGAAATTTATTAAAATAGAAACAGTTATAGCGGCCATATGGTAGAGTTTAATAATTGGCTTTCAGGTCATTTATTTATTAATGTCTCCTTCATAACAGAAGTGGCGAGAAAATAATAGAAAAACTTACACGACGTGCCATTAATACATACTTAATCAGCTGTATGTATAGATTAAGGTGACAATATTTATTAGCGTTGTCTTGACAGCTTGATTTAATAAGAAATGTTGGAAAAAATTAATTTTCATATTTATGATTCAGAAATAATTGATTCTTATCCCTGTCCTAGTAAAATTTAAGGGATAACGCCTACTCATGCAGTTTATTGTAGGAAAACCATTGAAATAATTAGTGATAGCGATGAAATGAGAAGAAACTAGAAAATAAAATATATAATGCGCTTATCAAGTCCCTTTTTCTGTACATAACATACATAATTGATCACTTCAACCCTTCAGTCAGGTTTACGAACTAGCTTCTCATACTACTTATGTTATGTGGGTTAATTTTTTATACATTAATAGCCGGACCTACAGTTCAAAGTCGACAGATGTTAAAGAATCTCTTCATGTCAATTTTAGTTTTTGCAAGAAATCTGCTGAGAGGAAGTTGCCGAATAAACTAAATTTAAAATAAAATATAAATTTTTTTTTCATAATTTCGTTCTGTTGTCTGACCTGGAGTTTGAACAGTGGCCTTACGTCTGCTAAGCTAACACACTACCTACTAGACTACGGCCTCCTTTATATTGTTACGAAACGCCTAACAAAACCATCAGGTTTATAAATCGAAGAACTGTTACGGATCATAAAATTGTGTCGTTTCCTTGAAATGAATACAAAGAGTTTTAAGTACTTACTTGAGGTATGCAATTAAAATGTTTGTTTATGATCCTTAAGGTATACTTTAGTTTCTTAAAAAGAAAACAAAGAATATTCTTTTAAGTTATCTTCGAAACAAATGATTCTTTTTTCTTTTTTTGTTTTTTTTAAGAAGAAATCGTTTCTTTTACTCAAACACTTAAGAATTTTCCAACAAAAGCTGTGTATTCACTTACCCAAACCAGCCGTAAACTATACTTTAATATTACTTTACAGCTGAAAGCAATAAAATATTACAAAAAAATACTTGTATTACGCACAGTTACACTCATTTCGATGGCATGAAAGAAATGTAATGAAATGAAATGAAATGAAATGAAAAGAATTCATATTGAGAAATACTTTCACCAAATAATTTGCATACAATTTTACGTTACGCTGTGCTGTACGTGCATGCATAAATACGTTCGGTAATGCTATGAAATGGCATTTTAATGGTTTTTCCACTTGGCACTTTTTTTTCAAGTGCCCTCTTTTTCTTTTCTTTTTCAACACTTCGATTTTATTTTTGTTCAGCCTCTGTAAACGCTTTTGTTTTTAAGAATTTTTTTTTCATTTTATTTTTATATGCGAGCCAACAAAAGCTTTCAAACTTTACAGAAAAAGAAAAAAATGCGGGTTTATTTCTCTTTTTCTACTGCCATCTTTGTAGATTGTTAAAGTAAGTTTTTAGGCGCTTACAAATTGTCGCCATAGTTTTTGTTCCTTTTCATTTCTTTGCCATACTTACGGGTGTTTTCGTATGCAAAGTATGTGATGGCAAATATTTTTTATTTTTATATGGAAAGTAACTTCGGTATATAGAAGTGAGTCTAAGAAAGAATGCTATTAAAAATTACTTACAGCTGAAGAAAAGTAAAAAAAGAGTAGCATACTTAAGGGAGCTTCAGCAGGGTATGCAAGTAAATTCAATTATTTGCTTGAAATTAAATTTTGTGGTTATTCGCTGGATGTTAAATAAACAATTTCTACGTCAAGGGGATATTGGAAAACATGAAATGAATTAAGGCTTCGAAACGTTATACTCAGTTCTTCCTAAGGCCTGCCGATTGTTCTTTTTTCCACTTCCACGACAGCCTTTTATTTCTATTGAATGAGTCTGATTCATTACCATTTTCGTTTTCCAATCTCTGTGTTCATTGGATTACACCTGAAAATATACTATTGGAAACTGCCAAGAGACCAAGAGACTCATAGAATACTTCGGACTGACAGAAGTCTTCCATGTTTCACATCTGTAATGTCCATCGTTTTTCACTTTCTTTTTTGTGCTTTGGAACATTTTATGTGTGGAAAAATTAATATTAAATTATGCTTGCATGTCTTCCTAAATCTTCTTAAATAAATGTGTATCACTTTGATGGTTGAAAAGCACTCAGTAGCTATTTTGGAATTAAATACACACGATATTAAGACATTCATGTGACCGTATTTTCAATTCTATGTAATTTAATTTGATGGTAAATCTTTCACTGTTGAGCACTTTTGTACTTTTATCATTTCGTTTATAGAAACAAAGCATATCTTTAGGCTATTTATTGAGCTCTTCAAATTTGTTTATTTTTTCGGTTATTCCAGGCGTATTTAACGATTCAATTTTAATGTTACACTCAACGCAAACAAACGCATAAACAGCAGCCTAAATTTGTTCATTTTTAAACCTAAGTTTACATATGTTAAGGCTGTTTAACAGAAGCTAAAGCATACTTTTAGGCAAAATACCACTAAAAAAACAATGCAAACAAGGGATAAAGCGAAAAAAGAAGCATATTTTCTTGCGTTAAACATATCAAATTCACTGCATGATTTTATTATCGTTTGTTTGTAGTGCCTGATTTTGTGCTTCCTTCTCCTAATCGAATTTCATAAGAATTCTCGTTTTTTTTTTTGCTTTTTAGGGGATTTGGAAGATTTTCTTTTAAAATAAAATTTAATGCAATATAATAAGGCTGTCAAAGGAAATCCTCTTCGTTTTTTTTTTCTCAAAAAATGCCATTAAAAATATTATTTTTTAAAAGACTGTTCAAGAGGAATATGGCTTAATATTCAATATGATTTTAATGCATATTTTAAAGACAAAAAATTAAAAATACTTTCCGAAAGAGTGCTGTAATGGTGGCAATATTTCAAGAATAAAAATTGAAGACAATGAAAAATTAATTTTTTTTTAATGCGGGAATTTTCTTTTTTTTAAATTGTTGTTTGAAAAGGATTTATGGAAATCTGTCTGTGCTGTCGATTGTTATGGAAAATATTTATAAATTAATTAAGCAATTACAAGAAAATAACATGGAATAAAAAAAATGTAGTGCAGATTAATTAGTTCTCTTTCGTTGGTAGTTGCTCCGTAGAGGAATATTTATTCTTATCCCTACTACTGCATGTATCGTGCCTTCCAACTGTTGGTAACTTCCATATTGTTAAAGCTACATCAAATTACATACATACATACATAATTGGCCAGTAAAACCCTTCAGTCTGAATTATGCTAGGTTCTCACACCACTTATGTTGTGTGTGTTAAATTTAAAGATGAGTTGCGGGACCTACAGTTTGAAATGGACTCCGAACAACAGAATTTTGAAAAACTTTTCATAGCAACTTAATTTACTCTCAGAGTTTTTGCCAGAAATCTGCTGAGAAAAAGTCGTCGAAGAAATATTTCTTCATATTTCGTTTTGTTGTACGACCATATAAAAATACGAGTGTTTACTGAATGGTCTCTGAAGCAGTTGGCAAATGAACTTAATTTTTAGGATAATTTTTAATGCATATTCGCCCAAACAAACAAAATTATAAAAACAATATCAATCTGTTTGAGACCCAAGAGTGTACAATTCATTCCAAAAAAAAATTCACTGGTTGATATGGTTTTAAGACTTCACATACATACATACATACATACATACATACATACATACACATACATACATACATACATACATACATACATACATACACATACATACATACATACATACATACATACATACATTCATACATACATCCATACATACATACATACATACATACATACATACATACATACATACATACATAAATGGCCATTACAGCCCTTCAGTCAGGATTACGGCCTAGCTTCTCACACCACTCATTTTGTGTGTGTTAATTTTATACGTGAGTGGCGGGACATACAGTTTAACGTCGACTCCGAACGACAGATTTTTGAGAAACATTTTCATGGCAGATTTATTTACTTTCAGGGTTTTTGCTAGAAATCTACTGAGTAGAAGTCGCGCGAAAAAAATATTTTTTTTTTCATATTTCGTTTTGATGTCTGACCTGGGATACGAACCCCGGCTTTACGTCTAATAAGCCAACACACTACCTACTAGACTACGGCGACTTCATCGACTCATATATCTTTGAAAATGACGTTCACGAGGCGATCACAATCAACCTCGATCACTATATGTCGATGATTACTGCATTCTTTTGGCCTGAATGAGATGATCTGGTTACTTACAACATGTGATTTCCACAGGACGGTGCTACAGGACACACAGCTCAAGTCCTTTCGAAGTGATGTCAACTGTCCACGAGAGAGTGCGATTCGCACCCTTTTGATCTTTTCTTAAGACGCAGGTGTATGCCAATAAACGATACTCCACAGCATTCCTCAAATCCAATTATAATTAAAAAAAAAAACACACAAATTTGCAATAGCACGCGACAAGATAAATATGGCCTTCGGCTATGATGTACTGCCCCAATTTTGGTTTACTTTTTCTAGCAACCTGATCTAACAGGTTCAGTTGGGTGCCCTGGTAGTCTAGTGGGTAGTGTGCTAGACTATTAGTGTGAGGGACGTGGGTTCGATTCCCACCAGAGACTCTGGTCTGTGACACTACACCGAACATATGGTCAAGTTACTCCGCTCGTATATACATAACTAGAATATAATTTGTAATTGTATTGTAATTAATAAATAAATAAATAGGTTCAGTTGTAAAATTGCCGCAAAACTATCTCGAGTATCAATCAAAAGAATCGTAGGATATACAACTCACATTCGATTTCTACTTAGCAGTTGGAGAAGATAATAAGGCCAATCGTAGGGAATGATTTCCTTTTTAGAACCATTTTCTCAGTATAATTAAAGCCTGTTACTTTGGCCAAAGTGTCAGGGCAT
Source organism: Sarcophaga carnaria (assembly GCA_958299815.1). Classification (NCBI taxonomy): domain Eukaryota; kingdom Metazoa; phylum Arthropoda; class Insecta; order Diptera; family Sarcophagidae; genus Sarcophaga; species Sarcophaga carnaria. Next base: position 30,959,856 of record OY283150.1, read on the forward strand.
CAAGTTGCATCATGTGGGGTGTGTCTACTAGTAAGGAATAAATGAATAGAAGTCACAAAAATTAGGTTTGTTGAGACATGTCGACCGTGATCAAACCAGTTATTATATAGTATTACATTTTGGTACATAAGTTATTAGACGTGGAGGAGATAAAGTAATGTGCACTAATTGGTGTTAATATATATTTTTTTTCCAGCGTCTATCGCTTTGTGTAATGCAAACACGGCTTAAGATGGCATTTAATTTAACTTTTTTTAACCTAAGATTGAGAAAATATGGAAAAGGCACCGTAGTCTAGTAGGCAGTGTGTTGGCTTATTAGATAACAGCCTTTGAACCCAGCTTCGACATCTGGCAAAGGCTCTGAAAATTTCTATTCCTATGAAAAGTTTCTTAAAACTTCTGGGATTCGGAGACAACGTTAAACTGTAAGTCATGCTACTCATGGATAAAAAGAAAAAACACATAATATGGGTTGTGTGAGAAGCTATGTTGTATACCTGAGTAAAAAGAGGGCAACGAGTGATTAAATCCATTCATTTTTAAATTGTATTTTTGTTTAAAAAAAACTACGTTTTGTGATAATTAACCCATTAACGTCGAAGTGGGTAGAAAAATACCCATGCCCTATAGAGGACCCCACGACAAATTAAAAATATTAATATCAACACAAATACTCCAAATACTATTTGTGCCAGGGGTCAGGCGTTAATGGGTTAAATAGAATCTATTGTACAGAGTTCACTATACAATTAATTTCTTTAATGTTTGTTAATATCTTATAAAAAAAGTTTAAATAAATTTTAGATTTATAGCAATTTCTCAATGCCAAAAGATACTAGTTAGACGGACTATGAACTCAACAGTATAAGCAAATATCACTTCTGGTTTTCGGAAACAAAATTTTCATTTTTTTAATTACTTTATATGCCCGGAGTCTATTTGTCTATTTCTTTGTATGGCAAACTTTAGATAAACATTTCGAAATGAGCAGATCAACGTATAAAATTAATTTCCTTTTTATGAATTTCTGTTCTGTTTGGAAAACAAACCCCTATTTTTTTATCTCGCTCTCTTAAGATGATTCATGATTAGCAATTAACTTAAATGATGGTGGGTAAAGAGAGAAAAAGTACTAACAACAGGAAACAATAGAAAATAAAATTTTCGATTTTAAAGTCAAATAAATTTTAGGTACTACATTAAAAATATTTTACATTTGAAATGGGAAAATAGAGTAGAGAATATATGGTAGCATATATTTGGAGCCTTCTATTTTATAGTAAGTATGCCTTGAATAAAATATGCAAAGTTTTAATTACTTAAATCCGTTTGTTGGCAAAGAAATTATACTCATGAGTTTGCTAGCTCTTGCCACTGCTCGCAGTTGCTAGTAAAATATCTTGGAAATACACCCACCACTTTAATATCCTTTTGATTAAATGAGAGCGCTACAACAACAAGCGCATATATAAATTAGTTTTAAATGTTGTAATGTTTGAGTCCAAATAAAAATAAAAAACCTTTTTATATAGAAAAGCAAGAAAAATCGACACAGAACAACATGCAATTGTTTCTTCAACATGAAAAACACACTCCTTTAAAGCTTTATTCGCCTTTTTCGCCATATTTATTGCAAGATATTCTGCCGTATTATTTTTCTTATTTTTTCTTTCTTTTATTGTATTCTCTCTGTTGGAAATAATAATGAAAAGGGAAAAATATAAAATGAATGCAAAGTTTCCTTGTGTGTGAAAATTAATAAGCAACACCTTGTTGCCAACTCGTAGAGTAGCTTGCAATCCTTACAAGTTTATCCACAAATAATTTTCATCATCATCATCAACATCATCAACAGTAGCAGTTCAAGTTGAACTTGAACAACAACAGCAACCAAGATAAACAACGAAGAAAAAAATTGCAAAAAAAAAAATTCCAAACATTTTCCATTTGAATTAATTTAAGTTTTTCCCTGTTGTTTTCATTTACCAGGCAAGAATTAATACTAAACTCTGTACTGAACTCTTATAAAAAAGTTGCAAAACCAACGAATGAAAAACACTGATAAACTGTGATAAACTCTGTGTGTGATTACAATAAAAAAACTTACCGGATAAGTCTTTAAATTTTAGTCTCAATCTGCAAGTGAATCTTAATGGCAATGATTGCCTTGTCTAAAGTTTAAAATAAATGTTCAATATTCCACAGATAATAGTGTTGAATTCGGAAAGGCGTTCCACTCTCTCTCTCTCTCCCCATAGTTCTCCATTGTTTTCGCAAGAACGTGCTTAATTCAACACATAAAACTATTGACTGTAGGAAAAATATTTTATTTTTATGTTTGTTCGCATGTATGATTTTTTATTTTTAACTTTTTTACCGAAAGGGAAAATGGGCATGAAATTAGACTTTTTTGTATGAAATACCTGTGTAAGTCACCGTAGCCTAGTAGGTAGGCTACGTAAGGCCTCTGTTTAAACCCCAGGTCAAGCATCTCCAACTGAACGAAATATGAAAAAATATTTCTTCTGTGATTTTCTCTCAACTGCCATGAAAATGTTTCTCAAAAACCTGTCGTTCGGAGTCGACTTTAAACTGTAGGTTCCGCCACTCAATTATTAAATTAGCACTCAACATAAGTGGTGTGAGAGGCTAGGTCGTAATCCTGACTGAAGGATTGTAATGACAAATTATGTATGTATGTATGTATGCAATACTTGTTATGATGTTAATTATTATTTACTTCTTTGTGTTCCTTAAAAATGGGGATTCTTCATTGTGTAATTGCCGCATTCACATTGTGTTTTTTACTTAACACGGTTATTAAATGCACTTAATATCTGAGGGTCAAGACAAGGCGACAAAGGCATCGATAAAGAGCAGAACAATTGTGTTCCATAAGGGGGGACGCAAAATTTAACGAGACAAGGCACTGAGATGAATTTGAATTTGAAAGAAAGAAGCAAAAGATGGTTTTCATTGATAATATTTTAAAATTTAAGTTGAAATCCAAGAATCATAAGAGGCACCGAAATAATGGTCACCGAAAATGTTGTTACCTAAAGCCTCACATCCTTTGTCAATGAATGGAGGTGATGATAATAACATTTTTCAAGGCATATGAGTTAACGCGGCCAGGGGAAAGGCTATCGAATTAGCACTAATTCCATTGTTTATAATAGAACAGCTGATTTCCGCCACAATAAAGCTTCAAAATTCAAATACTTGATGATATACTGGCTGAAGTGACAAAAGATATGGAGATTAGATGGCTTACGATCTCACTTAATATTTATAATAGCTGCCTACCCTGAGGGTGTATTATTAGAAACATAGAAAATGAAAATGAATAATGAAAATAATAATCCAAATCGCCATTGTCATGCTACATGCAGCAGCATACCGTATATTCCAGAGGAGGAAAATCAGGAGAGAAAAGTCTTGTCCATCATTCTAGTTCTAAAGGATATTTCAAATGGTATCAATGCTTATTATTACATTATATTTGAAGAACATTAAAACAGTATCTGGTGGCCAAAGGTTTTTATTTCAAATTGTTAGAATTGAGCTTTGAACACGCAGTTTTCGTCTAATAAACCAAGATACTACCTACACTACAACAATAATTAGAGATTGTAAGCTTTATAAAGCGCATATGTACATACATAGGTGGTCATTACAACCCTTCAGTTAGGATTACGATCTAGTTTTTCTAATAATATTCTGAGAATTATGTGGGAATAAGACTTGACTCGAAATTGCCATATTCAAACCTACTTTAGTAAGCACACGCCGAATAGCTGCATTACATGTGAGCATATCGCCTAGTCTCTGCAGGGCATACCTTAGATACAGAACCAAGTATTCCGGCGGACCTCATTAATTGGTTACAATTATGTTTTTGGATTAGGTTCCAAAACATGTTATTGTTATTTGAAACTGTAGGTTAATGGCTAGTGTATTTGATTATCAGATGTGAGGCCACGGTTCGGATATCTTCAACAAAACGAAATATGAAAAATATTTCTTCGGTGACTGCTTCTCAATAGATTTCTGACAAAAATTCTGAGAGCAAATAAATTTGGCATGAAAAGTTTCCCAAAAATCTGTTGTTCGTATTCGTCTTTAAACTCATGTATAAAATTAACACATGCGACATCAGTGGTGTAGGAAGCTAGGTTGTTATCCTGGCTGAAAGGTTTTAATAATCAATTATGTATCTATGTGTGTAATTTATTTGCTTCCTTCATTTAAGTTGACTTTTCCTACTATTCATTAAAATGATACTTCGAGATGTCTCAAATCAAATGTCATGCCATTTTCCCCAATGACTCGTTATCCAATTGCATCCTGGAATATCAAGGTAGTATAGTTCATTCACTATATAAAATGAAAACAACGCGATAATATTTTATGGGTGTGCGTGACTTTTTGGCATAACATGTAATTTTTTTAACCATTTTTTGCTTTTCCATTTATTTTATTCTTATTTTGCTTTTTTCTCTTTTCTCTTTTCATTCTGTTGAATGTTTTGCCATTACCTGGTTATTTTCCAAGTACCGACGGTGAACGTGTTCAATGTTAATGGGAAAATGAAAGGAAAAAATAAAAAAGAGAAAAACTGTTTGAAAATAAAAATAAAATTGAAAGACATTTTAAATGTATTTTGAAGCCATTTATGCAACATTGTTCTAATTTTCTATGAATTCCGTTCCAGCCAACCTCCAGAGGGTTAGGAGGTGTGCACAAACTTGTCATTGGGGCTGATAATGTTTTTCTATGATTTCCACTTTGTTTTCAATTTATATTGTGACGAGTGCAGTTCAGTTGGGAGTGATAAACAACTGGTTCAGCAGAAGCAATAATTTCTTAGGAAATTTAAAAGTTGAACTCTTTCATTGAAATACTGTTTGGCATTAAAAGGAAATCGAAAGAAATGTATGACTTGAATTAATATTTTATCGATAAATGTTGGGACCTATAGATTAACGTTGTTTCCGAATGAAAAATTTGGAGACATTTTTCCAGGGTAAATGTTTGCACTTAGGAGTGCCGTCAAATGCTAAATGTTCTCGATTATTTTCAAAATGTTAGAATTTAGAATTGACTTGGAGCTCTCGCCTAACAAGATGACATAAAAAAATAAAACTAGTATAAAGGCTTGTATCGTGTGAAATACAGCTTGTTATCACCAACAAACGACTTTGTAATTGCGAGATATTATCACCCAACGTTGATCTTTGCAAAAACATGGTACCCATACTGATGCAGCAAATTTAATGCAGCAGATGGATATGAATCGACCGTTATATCCAGTGGAAGATTCATAATGCCACAGTGAATACATCACTCAAAGAGCACCTAAGGGAATCCGATTCTCCACGAGCTCTTGCAGTGGGAAATCACAAAAATAACTGCAGCAGACAATTCATGCCGTGGTCTCGTAGGCAGTCTGATAGCTTACTAGACGAGAGCTCGAGTTCAAGCTGAAAAACATATATTTCTTTCGCGGACCTGGTCTTAGCAGTCTTCAGGCAAAAGCTCTGAGAGCAATAGACGCCATGAAAAAGCTTCAGAAATCTGTAGTTCAGTATCGACATTAAGGTTAGTTTAGGTACGAGGATGTGTGGGACAAATACAATACCCAGAGATCAAACTGACCCATTATTAATTCGTCCTAGAAGAGGGAGAGAGAGAGAGAGAGGATGGTGAAGGAGATAGGGAAATTGAAAAAAGAGAATAGGTAGGAAAAGGTTGATATAAGATACGGAGGAAAAAAGATGGACCACAAACACACAAGAGAACGCAAAACTACAGCCTTGATGCCCTAGCACTTCTCAACTATGGAGAACACTAATGGCGGCTCTCGAAAGAGAGTCCAAACCTTCGAAGAAGTGCCTACTAAGCGTCCTCAACCTACAAAGTGCTGCCGAGTTGCAGAGAAGGTATTTGATAGAGTCTGTACGTCCTCCATGAGCCATTCAGTTATGAGTCCATAGAAGTGGCAGATTGAGGGATCATGGAGGCTATAGATGGATTGTGAAAGCCAAATGTTCTCAAGCAGTATAATGGAAGAAATTTAAAAATGAATAAGTTTTTGGGAAAATTGGTTAACGAAATTCTGTATTCGTACATACATATCTCCAAACTTGGCAGCAACAGAATGATTTCAACGAATTTTCTTCAATATATCTGTACGTTTGCTAGTTCTTAGAATAATTCCTATCTTAGCATATCTTGGACACTTATGTATGTATATGAAAAGCTTTGCTTCTTTTCTAAATAGAATTTGAAAATTAAGTTTCACTCGTCATAACTTCTATGGATACTGTCCACAAGTGTCGACCCCTATATGGTATGCACAGTTTGAATATTTCAGATTATTTTTGCTTGAATATTTCCTTATTCTGTACTCTATTATTGAGAACAACAAACACCAAAACAAACTCGTTTAAATCATGAAGAAATTGTAACTTCATTACCTGTATTACCTGTATTCCTTGGAGATGTGGTTGTTCTTTGTTAAACTTTATTACGGGAATCTATTATTTTCTATTGCTTACGTTATTGCCATGTAAGAATTTGCATTGTCCTGTATTACTTTGTAAATTTTTTTCTTCATACTTTTGATTCGCCCGTGTGTCTGTCTGGTCTTATGTTATTTATTTGAGTTGTTTCTGCAATAAATTAAGTTTCCCTTGTTAAATCTATTTGAGAGTGTATTGGTAATATCCTCTTTATTTTCCAGGTTATTTTTTCTTTTTATTTTATTTCCAATTCAATACTGAAATGCAACAGTTAACAACAGTGTAATGCACAGTGGTTTCAGCGGTTTAAAAACCCTTCAGGGCAATGAAAAATTTTTAATTTTAAAAAATAGAAAATTTCTTTCTGTTTCAAATCAATTTCTTGTAAATATTTGTTCATTTTTCAAAAATTCTAAACTCTCGGGTTATGATGTACTTTCTTGTTGGGCAAACATGCATTCAATATTTGCTTATGTCGATAGTAGAGTCTTTTAAAATTGAAAATAATTTTTCATTTTTTTGTAATAAAACAGAAAATAATTTTCCTTTATTCTCTCTCTCTCTTTCAACACAAGAAAATTTGTTGTTAACATTCAACAATGTATTGGAGAAAATTAAAATAAAAAAATTTATCAAAAAAATTTTGAAAGAAAAACAAAAACCAAAGCTCAACAAAAAGAATCTGTAACAAGCTCAAAAGAATTGTGAAAAAAAGTTTGTGTTATTCCTTTATTTTTTTGTTACTTGTCAAGCACTATCACAGAGAGAGAGAGAGAGAGAGAGAGAGAGAGAGACAGAGAGAAAGAGAGAGAGATAGAAAAAATATTTCGTTTATATGTGTCTTGTCTTTAATGCAATAAAAGCCATTGATTATGAGAAAATATTTGTTGATACATTCTTCTGTTTTCCTTTCTTCGTTTATAGATTTTAATTCCTTTCTTTTTAACAAAAAAGGAAAACAAATATTTGTTATCGATAACTTTGTCGTCTGTCTACAAACAAATTTTCAAAATCATAAAAAAAATATTTTTCAACAATTTTACAACATCGTAATAAAAAAAACCTGTGTAGACTTTTTGTAAATGACATTATTTGTTTAAAAACTTTATTCTGAGTAATGGCAGGAGTATTTAAGGAAGAAAGAGAAAATAAATAAAACGCAGAGAGCGTTTTAATTTAAGCCAATTGCTTTTAAACTAACTTCTATCGTACCAGTCAATGAAATTAGATTAGGTTAGGTGTCAGAAGGGACAGCATTTACGCCCATTGTGATACCATAATTAATTCTACAGTCAGCCATTACCAAGGGAAAACCATTCCGAGTCCAAAATAAATCTTACATTCCATCAATCTTTATATTAGAGGCCTCGTTCAACGATGTAAAAAAAATGAGAAGTCAAAACCTCCGTTTTTAAATGACAAGAGCAGTGCACTAACACATGAGGGAAAATACAGTCCTTTCCTCCTCCTCTGACTCACAGCTTCTGCAGAAAAAATTAGTTGAAATGCCAAGTCTTTTGACATGCCTACGAACAGGACAGTGGCCCGTAAGGATTGCCATTGTGCGATGGATGGCCATACGATTTAAGTGAATCAGAAGACCTCTTCTTGTCCATACGTGTCCAGCAGAAGCAATATTGCACGTACCTTGATGCTGCCAACGAGATTGATTGATATAAATGTTTTTGAAACTTTAATATTGAAAAGCATATGATTCCCATATTTGAAGTCGCATATTTGAAGTCGCAGTGGTCGAGTAGGTAGTGTGTTGGCTTATTCGACTCTGCGGCCTTCACTCAGCAGATTTCTGGCAAAAATTCTAGAGAGTAAGTAAAATTGTCATGAAAAGTTTCTCAAAAATTTGTCGTTAGAAGTCGACTTTAAACTGTAGGCCCCACCACTCATGTATAAAAATTAACGCACACAATATAAGTGGTGTGAGAAACTAGTTCGTAATCCTGACTAAAAGGTTGTAATGACGGATTATGTATGTATGTATGTGGATGTACTTGATTAATCAAAAGAAATCATGAAAAGCTGAAGGAGAATGAAATAACAAAGATGGCTTGTGATGACTCAAAAATAGTTGTAATATTTGCTGAAAATGATTTTTCATTTTATGGTAGTCTATCTATGAAAATGACTTTTCAGTCGGCTGCCAAATGATAGTCACTGCGATATACTTTTGGTTTCTATTTAAGTTATATGCATGATCATTCATACGATGCCACCACATCAACAAAATAAGCTCATTTTGCAACGATCGCCCACCAGTACCAAAAGCCATATTCGAAGAACAACTACGCCGAATGGATTTAATTCTTTTTACAACACGGTTGCTTTCTATTATTACGCTGCATCTGTTAGATCTCATTTCTTAGATCAAGTAGTCCCCAAAAAATTTTACTTTTCTTCTGATTTAGACCTTCACTTATGCAGCTCTAAAGTCGTCATACTCTAGTAGGTAGTGTGTTGGCTTATTAGACGTAAGACCGGTGGTTCACACCATAGGTCAGACCTCCTAGACTACGGCGGCTTCCGTAGTACATCCACATTAACTGTTAATTGTTCTACTATAGTAGGTTCTATAATATTAAGGTTACCATCTATCATTGCCTAAAAACACCACATTGTGTATCAATGCACTATGATGTTGCATTTGCTCATTTCATCCTAGATGTTCTAATGAGGTGACACGGACCGACTTTCGTATGGCGTTCAGGGGGTTAGGATAGATCATTAATAGACATCTTAACATATTAAGATTAAATTACTCTTAAATGCCGACCAATAAGGCCATCAAAAATATTTTCTTCTTCCTTCAGTTTTAATTTGACGTCATCGGACATAATATTTAACATTTTCTGCACACAAGCAAAGCAGATGTTGGCAATAGTGTTATTGTGTTGCGAATGTTATTAAAAATATTATTCTTAACCAGAAAATTATTTCGAAACTTGCATTAGGTCTGCTGAGAATGCTTAAAAATCCTTTAAAGCTGAATGTTCTTTAAAGAAAAAAATTTTGCATAAAAAAAACAGGAAATATTAAACGATTGAACTCTTCCCTGTGGCCATTGGCATTCACTCCATCTACTAAGTCCATTCAATTATTTGCATTGCAAATGCTGTGACCTCCTTTAAAATTTAAATAAAGGAAAATGGCAATAAAAATGTTAAATACATAAGAAATTATAAAAAAAAAGAAAAGAAAACTTGGCCTGGTAAATAAAATGCGATAAGACGTTAAACGTAGAAGAAGCAAGCAGAACTATAAACTTTTATGCAAATGATGACGATGACGATGGCGACAACGATGACGCTGTTCTAAAGCACTTTAAACGTTAAAGTTAAAGTGATGCAGCAAGATGTTGTAATGGAACACCTTTGGCATACGAAACAGCCAACGAGTCTGGTGTTTTCTTCATTTCGGGTTTTCATCTCAAACTTCAATTTCGAGTGCCACTTCACTAACAAGAAGACAAATAACACTCACTATACAGGAAAAAGAGAAAATGAAAACGCTTGAAATACTATCTATTAGAACGTAAAAAGAAGGGAAGAAGAAATGCGTACAAGAAGGGGAAAATAAAATGTGATTTTTTTTATTAAAAAAAATCAAAGAAATTGACTAAAAAAGAAATTCAAAAAGAAAAGTGCAAGAAATAAGAGAAAAAAGAATGTTTTTTAAACAATCTCACTTCACATCTTCAATTGCATTCCATCAAAAAAAACTAACAAATAAACGAACGAAAATCATTTTCCTGAGACAAATGAAAAAGGAAATTTTTTGTGAGATATTTGACGGTGCACATACATATAAAATGCGTGAAATGCATTATCGGAGTGCAATTCCACGCTCATAATAAGTGGATGCAGAACAATTTAATAAATTGAAGCAGAATTAATGAATTGAACTTTTATTGTAAGTTTGATTTTTCAAAAATAAATGAATATTAAGAACGTAGTTTTCTCTGCCATTAACGTGTAAGACAGTAAATTACATTTTATGTAAACTGCTTCTGTTATAGGAAGAGAAACTGTGCTTAAGTTTGCGATTACTAACCGAAACCACATGCATATTCAATAACATAATTGGCGGGAACTTAAAAGTCATAGATCGACAGATTTAAGAAGATTTTCATGGTATTTTTATTTACTCTTACAATTTTTGCTTGAAGATTGCTGGGAGAAAGTCGGCGAAAAAACCTTTCATTGTGTTCGAAATGTCTGACATACAAACATAGATAATTGGCCCTTACAACCCTTCAGTCAGGATTACAGCCTAGCTTCTCACATCGCACGATCTCTGTGGCCAGTTTACATTACCACAATGTGAGAAAGCCTTAAATTAACCTTAAATTACTTACAGGATATCCAAAGGAGCATAAGCTGTATGACACGCAGTGCTGTCTTGTTGAGACCACATATCGTTGGTGTCCAAATCCATCAAATTCAAGTCAAAAAAAAGTTTGCTATCATCGACCTATAATTACTCGCCCATTGATAGTGATGGCCCGGTCAATGTCGTTCTCAAACAAATATGGACCGTGGATACACGCACAATTGGTCATTACAACCCTTCAGTCAGGATTACGATCTAGCTCATTACTCCACTTTTGCCTTGTGTGTTAATTTTATACATGAGTGGCGGGACCTACAGTTTAAAGCTGATTCCGAACGACAGATTTTTGAGAAACTTTTCATGGCAATTTTATTTACTCTCAGAGTTTTTGCCAGAAATCTCCTCAGAGGTAGTCGCCGAAGAAATATTTTTTAATATTTTCGTTTTGATGTCTGACCTGGGGTTTGAACCGTGTCTTTACGTCTAACAAACCAATACACTACCTACTATACTACAGCGACTTTTCTTCACTTGAAATTATTCTAGACTATCATTGCATCTCTGTAATGATGCCTATTTTATTTCATATGAGGCTAACTTGTCGTTTTCAGCATTTATTTTGCTTTACCAGATTTGTTCTTGATGATTCTATTTTTCAAACTAAGCAAATCCTTAAGCATAATGTCTCACTTCACCATACGAAAATCAACATGTGCTAAAATGACGTATAATATATGACAGCTTATCAGTATTAGTAGTGCCTTTCTATTACCTCCCGGCATTACCTCTGTAATGACTCTTTAATAGTAAAGGGTGCACCATTTTAAAAGTTTAAATTTAGAAATGCAATAATAAAAAAAATAATCAGAATAATCATAGTAACAGTACACACTAAGGCGCATGAGTTACATATAATACGCTGATGTATTAAAAAAATATTGCTCATACGTATGACGGCTTATGCTTTAACATCTGTAAGGTATGCAACATTAAATTAAAAAAAGGCAAAGAATTAACATAAAGGGCTGACCATTTTAAACTTTAAATTTAAAAATACAATAAAAAAAACCGTTTGAAATTTTTCCGAACTTATTTGTTTGTTGTGAAGTACACTCAGCCACAAAACTATACATACGGATAACAAATTTCAGAAATTTTTTAACTAATCCGTTTTCGTTGAAAATCTTTGTAATTGTCTAACAACTTCCCTCGATTTTAAGACGGTCTTTTGCATTGGTTCAGAAATTTGTGAAATTTGTAAATCGGATGCATACCTTTTTTGGGCCTGTGCAGGGCCACAATTCAGTTCAATTTCAGAAATTTTTTAACCAATGCAAAAGACCGTTCTAACATCAAGGAAACTATAAAGATTTTCAACGAAAACGGATTAATTAAAAAATTTCTGAAATTTTTTAACCGTATGTATACTTTAGTAATTGTGTGTAGGTCGTAATCCTGACTGAAGGGTTGCATTGACCAATTATGTATGTATGTTTTCCAAGCTGCAACAGATCAGAACATGTTGTATGAACTTTGGCGAAAACTAAACGTAAGTCAAGGGTAGTCAATATCAACTTCAATGGTAATAAGTTTTGATGTTAGAGCCTACGCCATCTTCCATCAAATCTTACAAAACTCAATAAATTGACGCCATGTTTAGAAAATTAAATGGAATGGAATTGTCTAACTAAAGTAAAGATATGGACGATGGCACAGCGAATTTAGTTAAAAATGATATTGAGGGTGCTCAAGCTCTTTTTACTGTGCAGATACAATAACTAACATAAAAGTTGATTGAGAGTCTTTCCAAAATAGTACATATCTCGAGTACATTGTAAATTCAATCATATTCCTTTGTGTTCAATACTCTTAATAATATCAAAGAGATAACAAACAAAAAGATTATAAATTATCTTTTGGTGATGGCATAAGTTCTTCAAATCTAAATTCAAATAAAGCTAAATATCTTTATGTATAAACGAAGTAAATATACATATGTATGCTGTATCCTTTATAATAAATATCATTTGAGTAGAATTACTATTATGATACCCACAATCAAAGTGATATTCAAGAGCATTAAACATCCACTGCATAAATGATTTATTGATACACAAGTAGTAATCGGTTTGATGTACTTGTACGAGTATAACAACGATAAGGACGAACACAAAAACTGCATAATAAATAAAATTCAAACAAAGCGACAGAAGCAGAATATAAAACCTTTTGAACACAATCAAGGAAGAAAGGAAAAATTGATTTCAGCAAAATATTTCACAAATTTTACAATAATATACGAGTTTAAAAAAAGAAAAAGAGAACTACTGAGTAATATTGTATGTCTTCCACTCGAGAGAGAGAGAGAGAGCGTAATGCCAAAGAAGTATACATACATTTTATGGAAACAAATCAATCTTTATAATCCTCTTTCTTTAAAAGCAAAAGTTGAAACTAAATACTGGGTGGCGCAAAAGTAATGTCTAACGTACATATGAGTCATCTCACATTCACAGTGTGGAGTAAGTCCCCTTATCATTATCCGTTAGTGGAGGGTTTGAACCACTTCGTGCTCCATATGAAACTGTCCAGTTTCCTTAGTAGCATGTTCGCCAATATGCCTAGATCTTTAAACGTTCCGTCACCCAAAAACCTATGAAATCCGTTTTGAAATGCAGGACACTCACTTGAAAGGTGTTGCACCAATTCTATGTCCTCCACATCATTGCAGCTTCTGCAGTAATCCTGCGGAGGCAGACGAGCTTGTCAGCAAAGATGCCAATACCTAGTTTGCCGTTATAATTCCTGTTAGAGTGTGAATCATTCTCTTGTCGCACTCAAGTAGTCCCCTTGTTCTCATGCTGTCCATTGCTCGACATAGCAGTTTGGAAATTCGGCAAACTAAGTATGTCGGACCACCCTCGGTTTATTGAATTTCATGTTGCTTTTTCCAATTTCGAAAAGTATTCCTGTAGAAGCGCATATATCATCTCTATCGTCTTCTCCTCAGACATCTCCGATCCCTTCCATGACAGTTCGTTCGCCTTTTCGTTTCCCTTTAAGCCACAGTGTCCCGCAACGCAATAGAGGCGGGTGTTGTGTCGACGTATATTATGTAGAGCGACCATGCAACTACTGACGCCCTTGTCTAAGAAGAGGATAACTTTGTACCAAAAGAATATCTTAAAACACAGAGAAGTCTTATGCAAACACACGATATTTACAGGCAGTAATTTCCGCAACAATAGAAACTAACCTTCCAGACAAACATGTCCTACAGCACCAAACTTCTTTAAAAGTCAATCGTTTTCATATTTTCAAACAAACTCATCTTGAACACGGAAACCTTATCACACTTGCAATAAAATCTCAGCCAATTATGACATCACTTTTAAGCTTTCTTGTCTATGAAAATAAAATAAAAGAGCTTTAGTACCGCAAATGAAACATGAATTTTTAGATTTTGGTTTCTTATTTTCGAAAATCAAGAATATTATTCCGTATGCACACACACACACCCACTCCTGAGCAAGAGATAAACTCATGCAAGGACCATAAACTATATGATAAGGATAAAGAGAAGAGAGCAGTACGACAGACGCAGAGATTTATAAAGTTAGTTAATGTGTGTTGCAAGTTAAGCTAGAGTACAACAGAACTTTATAAAACCAAATGATGTTGGTTACAATGTAAAATGATTTTAGCCAAAATCAAATTGCAACGAACAAGTTTAACTACAAGACTCCAAGGCACACATCTATACACTAAATATGTACATACGGATGATGACACAGTAACACACAAACACACACATTGAATTTGTGGTTGATATTTGCTGAAAGATTCAGTAATATTTGCTACATTAGAGGATGATGGAATGGGTATCCAGCCAAAGAAATGAAAATAAATCGTCTCATCATTTACGGTTTGGTATACGGTTGTGATATATTGACTGCCACATAGCTACCAACACTTTCAATTCCGCCATTAGATGTGTTCACACACATATCGTCTGAAATTTTGTTACGCAGAGTATTTCCTTGACTAATTTAATTTCGAAAAATTATTTTTTTTGAAGCTATGAGGAAATGGATAAACTACAGCCACCAATCGTATCTCCAAACTATAATTGGCATACTGGACAATGATATGCTTAACGCCGAATATACAGATCGCCTTACATATCAATCGCAATTGCAATTGCATCACTCGGAGGCCAGATTCCCATGGGGACTTATTGCTTACATGGATGTCTCTAAATATGGAGATAAAAGAAGCAGAAACCATACTATGCCTGGAGCGATCAAACCATAATACGATCAGAATGAATTTGATCTGGATCAGTGCAAATATGTCAAGTTTGACACCCACAGATTTAAATTTACTCACTGATAGTCACATAACAATTAGGACAATAGAATCCTTAGATAGAAGATCAAGTACTTTCCTGGATTGTAAAAATTACGCACTATATGGGTAGCCAGTTATCGCAAAGTGAGGGAATAAGAGACAGCTGGCAGCTATAACCTTTATATCATTTTTGGCTCTTTAAAAAACCAGATAATGAAATTGAACAGAAGCCTTATATAGACTATTGGGGAACAGTGACACAGTGGGTAAAATTTGAAAGATGCTCTGGAACCATCCTGATAAATTGAAACAGAACACTTCGCTTTACATATGTAACACATAAGCTTACTAGATAATAATGATCATAGGGCATGCGGCGTACAATGCTGACTTTGACAAAGATTTGGATGGAAAATTTGCACATGCTCCTCTTCCTTTCATACATACATAATTAGTCATTACAACCCTTCAGTCAGGATTACTACCTAGTTTCTCACACCATTTATTTTGTGTGTGTTAATTTATATAAATAAGTGACGGGAGAAGCTTTTCATGGCAATTTTTTTTTTTATTTACACTCAGAAACTTTTCTAGAAATCTGCTGAGAGGAAGTCACCAAAGAAATATTTTTGTCCTCATATTTCGTTTTGATATCTGACCTGAGGTTTAAACACTGGCTTTATGTCTAATAAGCCAACACACTACATACTAGACTACGACGACTACATTCCTTTCAGGAGTTCCAAAACGCCTTCAACCTGAAAATAGCAAATCCATTCATTTGGTTTGGCAACTTCTAGAACCTTACTATTGATTTGTTATTGTAATCCTTTTCTTTAATATCTTTTGTGGTCTTTTTTTGCGTACTTTTCTTGTACTACATGGTGCTCATTCTGTCTGTGCAACAATATAGTATTTTATACGATTGTTGTTTGCGCTTTAAATAATTAAATATTGTTGCTGTTTAATTTATCCTTAAAACTCATTAGATTTGGTAGATTAACGTTAAAACATTTTAAAATTCCAAAGGTTAACTTAGTTTCCATAAATTTCATACAATATTGTCTAGTGGCCTATAAAGCCCCAACAAAATTTATTTGAAGCATTCGTAGCACTCAAGCCAACACTCATTATTCAAAATGAAATACTAAAACTTTTATGTATGATGGACTGTTTAAATTTTATTGCGATTGTTATTGTTAATGTTTCGTTGCTATTGTTGTTGTTTTATTTTTATTTTTATGAAAAAATAAAAACAATGAAAATAAAATTTCTTGAAGAAATTCCTTAAAAACAAACAAAGTATGGAAACGCAACATTACAGCTAAGCATTCTTACACTTATTTCATACGGGAAACGGAAGTTATAAAACGTTACTTATTTTTATTACACGCCAAAATTAACAAAAACAAAAGAAAACAAAAAACATTCCTGAACCCATCATATAAATGCCCCGAATAAATGCCAAAACTCAACGAAATAAAAAATTTAATTCACGAATAATTTTTTTTTCTCTTTAATTCCCCAAAAACGGAAAGAGAAGTTTTAAAGAGAAAAAACAAAAAAGACAAAAATAAGGAAAAATAATTTTGAATCCATAATTTAATTTACTTTTCTGTAACATAAAACTGTCAAAAAAAAGAAAGAAAGTTTTTATTTGGAAATAAAAAAAATAAATAAAGAAACTGTGGAGATCTGGCAATACTGGTGATTGATATTCGAGTTTTCTGGAATTTTGTAATTGTGGAGATCTGGCAATGCTGGTGATTAATATTCGAATTTTCTGGAATTTTATAATGAATAAAAATAAAGAAAATTGTCTATTAACTTAAATTGTAAATTGTTGTGATTCGTTGAGTTGTTACATTGGCGACTGAGGTAAAAAAAAAGAAGAAAAAAGAGGAAATTGCACATGAGTAAACTATATGTTACTTTTGTGTTAATAAGTAGATAAAAACAAAAAGAAGGAAAAAGGCGAATGCAAGGGTGGCGAAAAAAAAACAAGAGGGTAAAGAAAATGTGATCGTGTGGTACATTTAATTGTAACAATTGAAAAAGCATTAAATTGTTTTGCATTGAATTGCAGATAAGACAAGACGTGAAACATTAAATTGTGGAAAGAGTTGCAAGAGCAAAAGGTTTACATTAAATTGTGAATATAAATTGCCAAGAAGACGGATTACATTTAATTGTAAATGCGGTAAGAGAAAAAATGATGAATGTTTGTTTTGTTAATTTGGTGCATTAAATTGCTTATAGGAAGAGTTATTGGCTTACATTCAATTGTAAACACAAGAGTTCAGTAGAGAAAAAGTAAGATGAGTGCGACGAGTATTTCCCCCTTTCTGTGCGATACTATAGATAAGGCTCTTCTTCGTTCAGAGTGGGAAAGATGGTTTCGCTCATTGACAATATTTCTTGCCTCGGAAGAAATCACTGATGGGAAGAAAAAGAGAAATAAACTACTATATTTAGGCGGGCCACAACTCCAGGAGGTGGTATACAGTATTCCTGGAGCGCTTGTTAAACCAAAAAATGCACCTAAGGATGTAGATGTGTATGATATCTTGGTGGAAAAGCTAAACAAATATTTTTCACCAGAAAGGAACTCTACTTTCGAGCGACACCTGTTCCGTTCATTGAAACCTGAAGATGGCGAATGCCTTAATAAATTTCTAGTAAGATTGCGGAATCAAGCGGCCAAATGTCAATTCGGGGAGACGAAAGAAGAAGTGTTGGGGATAAATTTAAAGGATAAATTAATTGATACATGGGCTCCAGACGATCTGAAAAAAAGGCTTTTAGAAAAGGAATATACACTGGCAGAAACCATTGGAATGTGCCACGTTTACGAACAGATAAATAATCAATCTGAAACAATGAAATTGCCGAATGCTTCTCTTGATATCAACAGAGTTGAGAGTAAGAATCAGAATATTGAATGCGGCAGGTGTGGTCAGCGTGGACATTTTGGAACAAGTATTGGTTGTCCTGCTGAAAATGCAAAATGCAATAAGTGTGGATTTACTGGACATTTTGCTCGGAAGTGTAAAACAAAAGGTACTAAACGTAGGCAGTCAAATTTCGGAAATGATGATATGAAAAAGCGAAGAAATAATTATTCAAACATACAGTTCGTAGCAAACGACAGTAGTGAAGAAGTTGGGACCCAGCAGAATAAATACAAAGAACACAGTTGCTTTCGTGTAGCGGACAAGTTAAGTGGACATATGAACGAAATGATATGGTGCTACATAGGAGGCTAGAAAATTTCGATGTTAATTGATTCTGGCTCACAACATAATTTGCTAAGTGAGACCGATTGGAAATATCTCTGTGAGTCACAAGCCACTGTTTGGAATGTTCGAGTTAAGTCTGAGAATCAATTTCGTGCATACGCTGGGAATGAACCTCTCAAGATTAAGGCTATTTTTGAAGCTGTAATAGGTTTAGACTTGAAATCAAATCTGATTTCCTCATTCTACGTTATTGAGAATGCAGGACAATCTCTACTGGGCCGGGATACAGCTACAAAGTTAAATGTTTTAAGATTAGGCCCTATGGTAAACCAAATTGAAGATTTCCAAATATTTCCAAAAATCAGTGGAATTCAAGTTTCATTGTCAATCGATAAGTCCGTAAGACCAGTTCAGCAACCACTGCGTAGGGTACCCTCAGCCTTAGAGGAAAAGGTCGAAGAAAAGTTGAAAGAAGCAGTAGAGCAAGATATCATTGAGCCGGTTTTTGGACCGAGCCCTTGGATTTCTCCAGTGGTAGTTGTATTTAAAGGAAATGGGGATATTCGTCTTTGCATCGACATGAGATGTGCCAATAGGGCAATATTAAGAGAAAATTATCCACTACCAACATTCGACTCTTTTATGACTAAACTCAAAGGTGCTAAATATTTTTCAAGACTGGACCTTAAAAATGCATACCACCAACTTGAACTAGATGAAGGAAGTCGAGAAATAACCACTTTCATCACGTCTAAAGGACTATACAGATACAAAAGGCTTCTCTTTGGAGTGAACTCGGCACCAGAAATCTTTCAAAGAATCATGGAGAACATTTTGGCCTCGTGTAGCTGTGTTGTGAACTACCTAGATGATGTCATTGTGTTTGGATGCACCGAGGCTGAACATGACAAGAACCTAAAAGAAGTACTAGCAGTTTTTAAAAAAGCGAATGTTTTACTCAACAAGGACAAATGTGTTTGGAAAACAGGAAAACTTCGGTTCTTAGGACATGTCCTGTCCAGCGAAGGTATTGATCCGGATCCTGAAAAAATCAACACTATAATGGATTTTCGTCCTCCAACAAGCAAGGAGGAGTTAAGAAGTTTCCTTGGTTTGGTGACATATCTTGGTAAATTCATGCCAGATCTTGCTGACTTGACAGAACCTCTGAGGCACTTAACCAAAAAGGACGCGAAGTTTGCCTGGGGTCCTTTCCAGGACAATGCCTTTCAAAAACTCAAGGAACAACTAACCAAAATGCCAACATTATTATATTATATTATCCTATTTCAACCCAAATAACCGCACCCGATTAATAGCAGATGCAAGCCCGGTAGCACTAGGTGCTGTTCTGTTGCAATTTAAAAACAATGTCCCTCAAGT
This sequence comes from Sarcophaga carnaria, assembly GCA_958299815.1. NCBI lineage: Eukaryota > Metazoa > Arthropoda > Insecta > Diptera > Sarcophagidae > Sarcophaga > Sarcophaga carnaria. The sequence continues at coordinate 30,979,698 of OY283150.1, forward strand.
AATATCATTTGCAAGTAAAAGCCTTTCCGAAACTGAGAGAAGATATTCACAAACCGAAAAGGAGAGCCTTGCATTAGTTTGGGGCGTCGAACGTTTTTACTACTATTTGGCAGGTATTGAGTTCGAACTAGTCACAGATCACAAGCCTTTGGAAACAATTTTTAAACCAACATCAAAACCGCCAGCTCGGATAGAGAGATGGGTCCTACGCCTTCAATCATTCAAATTTAAGATTATATACAAAGCTGGTAAATATAACATCGCTGACTCCTTATCTAGATTATGCAAAATCGAAAATTGTAGTTCCTTTGATCGAGATTCTGAAAACAGCATATGTTCGATAATTGAGGAAGTTATTCCACGAGCATTATCCATACTTGAAATTGTTGAAAGCAACCGGTCCGATCCAGAATTAATGAGCGCAGTAGATAGTATAAAAAACAATTCATGGGACTCGAACACATCAAATAAGTTCTTCCCGTTTCGCTTCGAATTATGTACTTTAGGCAATATCCTGTTACGAGGGACCAAAATCGTGATACCATCTTCCCTAAGAACAAGAGTCTTATCAATAGCACACGAAGGCCATCCAGGCGAAACAGTGATGAAACGGCGTGTACGTTCGAAAATATGGTGGCCTTTAATAGATCGGGATGTCGAAAAATATGTCAAATGCTGTCGCGATTGTTTGTTGGTGTCGAGACCGCCACTTCCAGCACCAATGAGCCGACGTGAGTTACCACAAGGACCATGGCTATGCCTTGCAATGGATTTGTTGGGACCATTGCCTAACCATGATTTCATATTTGTAGTCATTGACTACTATTCGAGATATCAAGAAGTAAAGTTTCTGAAGAAAATTACATCCAGTACTATTATTGATTTTCTAGATGAAGTGTTCTCAAGATTGGGTTACCCAAAATCGATCACCACAGATAATGGGCGTCAGTTTGTAAGCGACGAATTCAGAAGCTACTGCGCAGACAAGAACATTGAGATTATGACATCTCCACCATATTGGCCACAGGCAAATGGGGAGGTGGAAAATATGAACCGATCTATTGTTAAACGCCTACGTATAGCACACACCAATGGAATGGACTACAAAAAGGAAATTCGGAAATTCCTGCTCATGTATAATGTCACTCCCCACGGAACAACAGGCAAAGCTCCAACAGAACTATTATTTAACCGTGTAATCCGAGACAAAATACCATCAATTCTTGATGTCGACGAAAATATTTTAGACTCGGAAGCTAGAGACATGGATGCTATTAATAAAGAAAAAGGGAGGAAAAAGGCAGACAAAGATCGTAAAGCACAGGAGAATGATATAAAAGTTGGGGACAGAGTATTAGTTCAAAATGTAATTTTTCCTAATAAACTAACACCAACATTTGGGCCTGAAGAGTTCGAAGTGATTGAGCGGAAAGGGAATGATGTTACTATCCGTGGAAACGATAAAGTTTACAGGCGCAATGTTGGCCACTTAAAAAAGTTACCAACAAGTTCGGAAATTAATAAAAGCGATTCCGGAGAACTTGATTCTTTTCAGGAGCCGACGAAGACACCTATCGGACTGGAGGAGCCTAACCCAAGGTTAACTCTGAAGCTGAAAAACATAGGAGGGATGTGGAGATCTGGCAATACTGGTGATTGATATTCGAGTTTTCTGGAATTTTGTAATTGTGGAGATCTGGCAATGCTGGTGATTAATATTCGAATTTTCTGGAATTTTATAATGAATAAAAATAAAGAAAATTGTCTATTAACTTAAATTGTAAATTGTTGTGATTCGTTGAGTTGTTACAGAAACGAATCCAGATATACATAGAAATGGGCATGAACGTAGCATATTTTTGCATCAAAAAAAGATTTGAGAGTTTATTTGCAGACAGTCATGACAAGCATGGAATGACAATTTTTAATTTTAAAAGAAAATAAAATTATTTGTAATCACAATCCGATATCTTCCACACACACAAGATAAGATATCGTATATCCAGGAAATTCCATTTGTGGTTAACCTGAATTTAATATTGAAGTCGCTGTAGTCTAGTAGGTAGTGTGTTGGCTTATTAGACATGAGGCGTTGGTTCAAACCACAATATTTCTTCAGTGACTGTCTCTCAGCAGATTCCTGGCAAAAACTCTGCGAGTTAATAAAATTGGCATGAAAAAGTTTCTCAAAAATCTGTCATTCGAAATCGACTTTAAAGTGAAGGTCCCGTCACTCATGTATAAAATTAACACACACAACATTTGTGGTGTAGAAAACTAGGTCGTAAGCCTGAAATATTGTAATGACCTATTATGTATTCTTGTATGAAACGAAAACAGTGCCAAACGCTCCATTAAAGGTCAAAATCAAACTGAAGTAGAATGTTTTTGAAAACAAAAGAGGAATAAATAAACAAAAGTGGTTATAACCATACTCATATCTCTATACGAATAAATTAATTTAAAGATTTGAAATCATATACCGTCCTAAATCTCTTATAAGATTTCGAATTGATTTTATAATTTTTTATTCATTCAAAAGCCCTATTGATGCCACTATGCGCCAAATATAATAACGTTTCTCTAAGAGGAGAGCATCAGATGTGTCCAATTGTCCTGGACTCTGGTTGATTAATCAGGCTAAATTTAACCGATGGCATGCGTAGTGTTGGCTTTGAGCTGTTACTTTTGTATACATCCTGCTACTTATTATTATAGATTGGCAAAAAAGTTTGAATAGATCACAACCAAGTTCAAGAAGTTGCCGCTGTGTATTAGGTAGTGTTTTGGCTTATTGGAAGTGAGGCCGTGATTTAAGCCACAGGTCAGACATATCCAAATCGGCCTCTCAGCAGATTTCTCAAAAAAACCCTGAGGTTAAATAAAATTGCTATTAAATTTTTTAAAAAAATCTGTCCTTCGCAGACGATATTAAACAGTACGTCCAGCCACTTATGTATAAGATTAACGCACGCAACATAAGTGATATGAGAAGCTAGATTGTAATCCTCACTGAAGGTTTGTAATGACCAATTATGTATGTATGTATGTGTGTAAGTTGACAGATGTAGCTTTAACAAGATGATTGCTAAGAACTGTCAATGTTCAAAGATTCGTGTTAAAAGACCCTATATTTATTTTATTTATTATAATTATCATAAGACAAGTTATGAATTTTACAAGTGAAAGTGCTATGTAAACCGTCAGTCCCGCTATTCATATGTAAGATTATTGTGTATCTGACTGCAAAAAGGTTGCAATTTTCAATGGCATATTGGGCTGTTCGGAAAGTAATTTCGTTTTTTCCCGACAGAGGATTTAATTGTATTTTTTAGCACCCAACTTCACACTTAAGCCGTATAATTTTTGTATGCTTTGGGAGCTCATATAGCCAGGCTTGTGTGTGAAAAATTCCAATGAATTCTACGCAGTAGTTTTTGGTTGGTTGCCTTTTAAATATGGAGAGCGATGAGCAGCATTTTCGACATATCATACTGTTCTACTACAGAAAGGGTAAAAATGCTGTTCAAGCTAGAAAGAAATTGGCCGATATGTATGGAGAAGATGTGTGGACAGTACGCCAGTGCTAAATTTCGATCCGGCAATTTTGATGTCGAAAATTCACCACGTTAGGGAAGGCCGGTTAAAGCTGATAAAGGTGCAAAAAAGGCATCAGTTGATGCGAACCGGCGAATAACAACACGTGAGATCGGATTGAGGTTAAATTTATCAAATTCAACAGTTTATGACCCCATGATTGATATTATCCGAAAACTGTCTTTCATTTCCACAAAAAAAAAACGAAAATGCTTTCCGAACAACCCAATATTTTGTGCATAATTTTTAAAACTGTTATCACGGAAAGTTGTCCTAAAACAAATGATATTTATGTCAGCGGCTTATGGTAATAATTCTCACATAATCTAAGGTCTATGTTTGCTTTCCTTTAATTATTATTATCCAAACTGTATGTGTCCATTTTTGGAAGTTTTTACTTTAAAAAATAAGAAAGTAAGAAAACGTCATTGGTGTTTAAGAAGAAAAATCTCATCTAATATTTATGAAATAAATTTTAATAACATTTCACTTAAAAATGAATTTTTTTCTTTTCTTCTTCTTTTCCTTCTACATTTCTTTTCACGCTTCCGCCATTGGCCACAACTTTTATAGCTTAGCGAAGATATTGGCTATGTATTGTATTCAGCACTGGGTTCATTTTACATACCCAGCTGTATAATGGTTTTCGTTTACATACGAATCTATTTTGCCGCTAAAGCGCGTGCGAGACGCGGCATTAAAAAACATCCGCGCAAAACAAACAACGAACAGGTGAGTAAAAATAATTCAGTTGTTTTTCTTTCTTTTCTGTTTTTTTCTTCTTTTTTTGTTAATTTTTAAGCGTTTTTTCTCAAGGAATACTTAAGTATCAGAAATTTTTGAATAAAAAGGAAAATAAAGACCCCAACAAATTTTTCATAAACAATAAAGGAGCCATTAGATGTTGCAAACAAATTAAGAAAAAGCGAAAGTGAATGAAAACAAAACTTAGATATTAAGTGTCCAAGTTAAACACGTGCCATGAAGTTTTAGGTTCTCCTTACATTTCTGGAAACGGAATCGCATTATTATTTTGCTATCTATGGAAAGCTTTAAGCGTCTTAAAATATAAGAGTTTTTTTTTGTTTGTTTAATCATCTTAAATTTTAAATTCTTTTCTTTTCTTTTTTTACATCAAAATGTACAGATATTTGTGTGAACACATATGTACACCCAGAGTACAGCCTTTGTTCCAACTTTCCATTTCCTTTAACTATGGAACAAAAGTTTTCCTTGTTTTTTTTTTCTTTCCTTTTATTTTCTATTCAGGCATTCAGTTTATTTCTTGCATTCACCTCCTCTTACCTCTCTTTCAGTATAAAAAAAAATTCTTAAGTGACATTATTGTACCCGACTTGACCACTAACTTTTAAATCTTTTTCTAGTAGCGTACCCCAGTACACATTCTGTTGGCATTTCAGTTCAGTTGCATTACCAAAGAGTCATCAAACCGGCCATAGCAAAAATAACAAAAAGAGTTGGAAAGTTCAATGAAAGAAACGAAAGAAAATAAAACTTTTAATCAATTTATCGCAATCTCCTTTAATCAAAAACTTTCCTCTTTTTTTGTAGTTTCTTTCATTTCGTTTTTTATTTCGATTTTCTTTTTCTTTGTAAAAAGAATTATTTTTTGGCAACTTAACAGAAATACTAGAAAGTAGGAAGAAACGAAAAGAAAATGCCGTATTGTGGTGAGCTAGGAGTGGCTGTAGTGCTGCTCTATCTCGTACTGAATAGTTTTCTATCAAGAGTTACACTCTTTTGCTGAAACTCCAGAGATGCAGGCATTATAGGTACTCATGCGAAGCGCATTGGTCTCGGACACCTAACAAGTGATTTCTGTAGAAGCTGTAAAGATGAAGAGGAGGATGAGACTGTTCTTCACCTCCTATGTACATGCCCAGAACTTTGTTGGAGGAGAAAGAGACACCTAGATGCCTACTATATGGAGAATATGGATGAACCGCTTCATCGAAAGTTCCGAGTGGTCCCTGGACTAAGGGAAAATAGGCATCTGTGGCATCACAATGGGCCCTTTGTGTAGTCGAAGTATGTCCGCTTATAACTCCTTGAGGAGCCAGCCACTTCTATCTGCGTACACTCTTTTATACGCTCATGTTTTGTTCACTTATGTCAGAATGGAGTACTCCGCTTTACATGTATACCTGAACCGTATTAACGTATTGAAAAATAATAATTGCAGGACTTGCGGAGAACGCATTGCCCATGTTTTAGGGATGACACTATGCCAGACATAACACACTTCTAGCTGAACTGAAAGAAATTAAGGAAGTACGCACAAGATACCAACTTGTACTTGAAACTGAATAGGAGCGAATCAACGGAAAATTTGTCAACACTATGCGCCATACCTTTTCACAGAGTGAGGGAATGACTCATACAGCTGCTGTCAACCATGGGGCCTACTACAGTAGATCAATCACCTCCTTATCTCAGTACTTGATTAATGCAACTGGCAAATGTTTGCTGAGAACACGGTATTCATTTAACGAGAATGTAAAAGAATAAATAAAATAAATCGTCAGATACATATATATGTATATCGGCTTGAAAGAAGCCGAAACCGACCACCTCCTTCAACTCATCTCTCGTGGGGATATCCTTCGAAGTGTTCATCTCAGTTGCTTCAGAGTGACATGGAAAATGTAACTGATGACACAGTACTATGCGGCAATGGCAATACTATTGTGTCTTGTAAGCCACTAACTGAGCACTTTGCTTCTTACGTCGATTCGAGATTAGTCAGATAGAGAGGACAAACAAGTTTACCCTCAAATAAGTCAAATAAGTTTACGTAACAATGAGTAGGCGTATGAGCTTGCCCTCTGATGTGGCCAAAATCTTTTTATAGAGTGAGAAGAAAACTCTAGTCTTCGAAAGGAAAGACAGAAAGAAACCTGACGATAATTTTATTGTATGATTATAGTAGCAAGGGATTTCAAGCTAACCACAGACAGACTGTCTGAGCATTGGATATTCAAAAAAACATTTGTAAAGAATAGATTCTGTGAAAAGGAAATGACCTCTTGAACACATACTTTAGATCTATGTAGTGCGAAAGCAAATGTCTTGACATTACACAGCATTCTGAAGTTTATCAGGATAAAAGGCAACCTAACCAATATATCGTTAGGCCGCCGCACTTCAGTACCTCCTACTAATAATCCAATACATTTCATTCCATTTCAACGTTATTATTAATCTCTCTTACAAGACTATGGGCCATTATTACAACTTGTCGTTAAAGTTGGGCTTAGTTAAAGGTAACTTTAGCTAAAGAGAACTTTAAAGTCACCTTTAACTAATTTTCATTATTACAACCTACAGATAAAGTAAAAAGTTAACTTTTTCAAAAATATGGTAGTGCCGGAGCAATGTCGATAAAACTGCTCAATTAAACAAGTTTTTTTCAATCGCATTGGCAACGAAGGGCCTCTTTTTTATTGTATTTGCTTATTTTGTTTATACTTGAAGTTGCCATATTGAAAATAATATATAATATTTATTTATTTATTTATTTGATTTATAATGATCTACATAGCACAACAAGATACTAAATCTTATAAGTGACAGTGCTATGTTTACAATCAATAAGGTATAAAAAATTAACATTAATTAAATATAAAAAATTAGAGAAAGTTAAATTATGTATATAAATATTAAATTAAATTGATAAGGAAAAGTATAAAAATAATAATAATAATAATAATAATAATAATAATAATAATAATAATAATAATAATAATAATAATAATAATAATAATAGTAATAATAATAATAATAATAATAACAATAATACTGATGACCTAAAAAATAAAATCACAAAATTTACAAAAATGAGATAAAAATTTTAATTATGAAAATAATTTAAATAACTCCTTTTTGAACGCGTTTGCATTGCCCAGATTTTGGATGTTATTTGGTAAGGAATTCCAAAGACTAATGGTGTGTATAAAGAACTGTCGCTGAGACAGAAGAGTCCTGAATCGTTGCTGTATAATCCCCACACCCCGGCGGGATCTGGCAAACTTAATTTTACAATATAAATACTTCGGCTGTTTCGTGTAAATTATTTTATGAAGTAGAAGGAGGCATCTAGATCATCAATTTGGCCATCATCCTCTCTCTTATGGCAAGTTCAAAGATAAAGTGAGCTTTAAAAGTTAAAGATAGGTAGCTTAACACTCACTTTTATCTTATTGTGTACTCATAATAATGAAAATCAAGTTATCTGCGCGTTGAAATCCTCCCTTTAGTTAACGGCAAGTTGTAATAATGGCCCTAAATATTTAAAACTGTAAAAGTATCAACAGCAAGTTTTCTGCGTTTTCTTAACGCAACTGCTAACGTAGGGTAAAATCAAAAAGAAAAGAAGAAAGAGTGGAAAAAAATAGAAACGGAAGACAGAAGTATTTGAAATGGAACAAAGTAGTTGAGATAGTTTTTTTCTTTATTTGTTTGTTATTGGTGTTGTTGTCGACAACTTAACGTTCCCTCATTCATTCCAATTTTTTTCAGTATTGCTGGCTTCAGATTTTTGTTTCGTTCTTTTCAATTTTTTTTCTGTTTTTCTTTTTGTCTGCTTTTCCTATTTTCCTGCAATTGTAAACCGATGAAGAATGAAATGAAAGGAAAGCATTTGAAATGGAAAAGAATCGATTGTTGTTGTACATTTTTATAGTCTTGAAATTTTACAACAATGACCAGCACCATCATCCGTACTATCACCACCAGCAACAATTTGGCCATCATCCTCTCTCTTGTGGCAATGGCCACAAACAAAAAACCAAAACAACAACAACAACAACAATAAAACACAAAACAAAACAAAACAATGAATTGTTGAAAACAGTTTTACACTTTTCAAGTGTCTATTTTGAATCATAAAAAGTGGTGGTCGTTACACATGAAAGCAATGTTGCTCATGATAATGATTACATTGCCCATCAGTTGGATGATGATAATGATCATGATGATGATGCTGCTCGCCATAATGGATATGATGAGGATACATTTTACTTCCCCTAGATGGCTGCATTGTTCTTGGCATTCTTTATGGCATTTTTATTGAATGAAGAAAACAAGAAAAAAAAACATGCAAGAAATAAAAGTAAAACAATGTAGAAAACAAAAACTTTTTTAAATTTTATAAATTAGACAATAGAAGTTATTGTTGTTGTTTTTATATTGTCTTAAGTAATTAAAAAAAAACACACACACCCATCGGTATACACATTTGGGTGTAGTATTGAATGCACTTGAGAAGTCAATAAATCTTCATTTAACTTTCATACTTACCTTAGGTTTGTTAGTGGATATTTCCGTTTTTTATCAGAAATTGTAAAAATTTTTTACTTCATTCATTCCTTAACACGTTCACGCCGGCGCGTACCACCGCTGGCCCGCAGTAGACTGCCTTATCGGGTAGCGCGTACCACTGCTGGCCTGCACTAGACCGTCTTATCGGGCGGCGTGTACCACCAGTGTTACGCAATTCATCATGCTATTAGACGATACGTAATACCAAATATTTAGATCTTTAACACTTCGACTGCCGAAAAAAATACCTGAGTCACGTTCTCTTAAAAGCATTTATTTTTAATAACAGTTATAATGAATAACGTCTTATAAATACAACATCCGCCAGTAGGCGACAAGCATGAATTAAAGTGCCGGCGTGAAAGTGTTAAAGCAGAATAGCTAAAGACCTTAAATTAAATTGAATAACAACTGCATATTACGAATTGAATAAAGACTTGAAGCGTAGCGTCTACCGAGATTTACAACATCAGCAAGAACATACAAACTCAATAGTACCACTAAGGCCTTGCAAAGGCTTCTACATGGGTCTAATAGCGACAGCTAAAAAACAACAAGTTGAAGTTAGGATAGAGCACTACATCCTGTTTCTTTCGACAGATATATACATACATACATACATACGTACGTACATACATACATACATACATACATACATGCATACATAATTGGTCACTACAACCCTTTAATCAGGATAACGACCTAGTTTCTCTCATACAACTTAACTTGTGTGATTTCATTTTATACATGAGTGGCGCGACCTACAGTTTAACGACGACTTCGAACGACAAATTTTTGAGAAACTCTTCATGGCAATTTTATTTATTCTCAGAGATTTTACTAGGATTCTCCTGAGAGGTAGGCGCTGAAGAAATATATTTTCATATTTCGTTTTGTTGTAGATGCCTGACCAGAGATGTGAGCTGTAGCCTCACTTGTTATAAGCCAACACACTACCTACTAGACTACGGTGACTCTTACGACAGACTCTTTTAAATCGCATGAGTATGACTCGCATATTGATTTAACATGTTCCGATATGATGGTTGTCGCAAGTTCAATCGAGGGTCTTAAAGGAATCATGTCTCCAAGTCGGTTTAGTTGCAGCAATCCAATAAAAAGTGTTCAAATAATACTCCCAACCACCTGAAGTTTCTGAAATGGGAGAACGAAGATTTGCCCAATGAGCTGTTTGAGGTCCTTATTATAAACAGATCCTAGCAACTTGAACTGACAACAACATTAAGGCGACAACAAATTAGATTCCGACCTTATAAGTCTATCGTCTATCACATAAACAGCTTGCTTGATATCGTGGAACTGTCTGTAGAATGGCTTTGAGAACTGTATCCATATGTTATAAACTTTGAGGAAACCTCTAACAAACTGAGTGACGTTTTCATCTGTATCTCACTGTTTTGTAAGACAATCCCTCGCAAACTCGAACAACTTGTTGAGAGCCCATTCCACAACAATTGAATGACAAAGCACATGAGCACAATTGAATGGCAAACTACTCACCGATATTTAACATAATTTTGGATATGATACTTGGCACATTGTTCTTTTAATGTTTCATCGAATTTACAAAGTTTACTGTTGGCAGTGGAGGCAACTGATCTGAAGATTAGTGTAGTAAAGATGAAAACTCTACGAGCGATTTGTCAAATGTATAAACGAAATAGGGGACACTATCCAGTGCTGTTATCTTGGTAGCATCAAATCTATAAGCAGAAGATTGGGCAAGAATTTTGCCAGTCATTTACGAAAAACACGGTAGACATTTGGTTGACTTAAAGCGCTTTGAAGTCCATCATCTCTCGGAAGCTTGCGAAACGCTAGGTTAGAGGACGTGTACTTGTCAAAAGACAAGTACGTTGCCGCCAGTGATATCCAAAGGTACAAGCGTTCGTATATATAAAAATCATTTTTGTTTTCTATCCGACAACTATATCCATACAGAGGCTCTGGTGAAATATGTAGAGACGCAAGTAAATGGTTGGATCGGTCATATCCTTAGAAGACAAAATTACTGAATTGCCGTAAAATGGAATTTATAAGGCAACAGAAGAAGACATGTGAGCTTACACTTAAAACGCGCTTTCTCTATTTATGTTACCTTAAATATTGCTGCGTTTAGTTTTGCAAACTGTTTATTTATCGGGGATACAATGATTGCAATTAAAAGACTTTTTGTCCAAAATGGTAGAATTGGACTTAGTTGATACGTAAATTCCATAGCGCCCAGCCACATGCCACACAGTACTTTATATTACGTATCTATTGATAGGCGATTTAGCTTAGCAATGAATCTTATGTTTCGTAGCAATCCATTGGCCACTAACTAATATACAGGGACAGACAAATCATAATTGCAGCCATAAAAATTTGTATCCGTCATTGGTGGGATATCAGCCTAAATGCTAAAGTGGAGTTCATAAATGAACAGGTTCTTGTGTAGCCTCGGGCATCATTTAGTTGCAATATTTTTTAGAATGTTAATACTGGGCACTGATTTATCACTCACAGTAAATATTTCATTCACATTTGCACAATTCCTTGTTAAGGCTTAAATTTTGAAAACACGAACGCTTATTGGCCCTCTAAATCTCCTTATCGGTGTTGTGGTCAGATTGCTTACTTACCACCCAAGCAATATGTGTCCATTTTTTTGTGCATGAACTTACAATTGGGCGTCTGCCCCCAAGGACAGATTTTATAAGTTTAACCGGAAGGTTGGCGATTATTACAAAACTTTTGTTTTCTTTTTTTAAATTAATGCCGCCGATAGTGTCATATTTTAATTAATCTAAAAACACAACAACAACAACAAAAAACATATAAATTTTTAAAATTTTCCAATATTTTCATTGCATTTTCATAATAATCTTGAAATTTAATTAAAATTTTTTTAAAATGTTTATATGTTTTCAATACAAACATTTGCAAATGCAAACCCTTTCAAACATACATAAATAATCACACAATTTATACGATGGCTGGCCAATGCATATCCATAATGGTTGATTAAATTTTGGGCATTTTAAATTCGTGCATTCATGCCGTCTTTCATTTGCCCTTTGCCATTTGCGATTTGCAAATATTTGTCTACTGGTGGATACGTTTGAACTACTCAATCTACCGCATGATTATAAACACAATTGCATACACACACACACACACTAATGCATATTTTCAATACAACGACAAATGTATAGTATAGTTAGCCAGCAGACAGGCACGCACACACAGACGTATAAGTATAATATAAGTATAATTCGGAAGAATTTCAACAATTTTAAATACATTTTTTCTGTTTTTTTATTTATCATGTGTTCAGTGGTTCGTATGGCCTTCTTATCTGGGCTGATTTTCTGCATTCGGTAAAAGACTTGGCGTATGTACTCAGTTTTGGACCCAGTTACTCTATAATATATTATTAACTTTATTTATGAGATTACTTTTAAGATAATAACGATATTTACTCTTTTTCCTTACTACTAAAATGCCCCTGTTGCTTATGCATATACATACGTACGTATAGGTAGATATGTATGTATGTTCGCAAAGGTATGTTCCTCGTCTCCTATGAGATTGTGGCATATTGTTTGTATAGCGTTAATTGCTTGTGGTATTTGTAACAAATGTTGTCATTGAATTTACATTAACACTCAAGCTATAGGCTACACTAAACTGATGCAACTAAGCACGTACACAGAGCCTACTGCTTCTTACTCTATTGCACATACTAAGTCAAATATTCAGAAACATGAATTTTTTCCAACAGACAAGCATATTTGATAAAAGGTAGATTAAAAAGAAATCCATAGTTTATGCAAAATATTGAATTCTTCATTTAACCTAATTGAGATAATTCCAAACAGATCAAATGGAAAAGATGTCGCTCGGAAGTTTTTATTTGGAAGTTGTTGTTGCTAAAAAATTAGACACACTATTAAAGCCACTTTATCAATTGCTACTAAGTTTAGACAGTCAGAATATTAGATGGATTGCCATCCATTTTTTAGCCTGGCTTTATAAGGACTGAAGGCATTTGCTATCTTAAGGGCAATTGCTGTTTCTAGAAAGCCAAACTGTATACAGTATTGAGCTGAATTAAGACTTTGGAAATACGAGTTTAGCTCTTAATAAACGATTTTCTGTCAAGATATCCCACTGACTGAAGCTCAATTCTGGCTTTAACTATCATTTCGCTTGTCGATATATCATCTGCTTAGAATATGAGCTGAAGTTATTAACGTTCAAAGCCCTTTGCAAATTTGATTTAACCAACCATGTTCTTCGCCTGAAGTCCCCTGAAATGCGTATACATACATATATGTATACATAATTGGTCATTACAATTTTAAATACTCTTAGTTTTGCTTGTAATCTGCTGAAAGAAAGTCGCCGAAAAAATATTTTTTCATATTTCGTTTTATTGGAGGTAAAGTTTGAACCGTGGCCTCACGTCTACCACACTATCTACTAGACTACGGCGACTACAGCTGACGTAGTAACAGTTTTAAATATTATTCTTATTGGTATTCAATTTTAACTTGCGCCCACACTATATTGAATCAAGAAATCACAAAATTTGTAGTCGAAGTAATTGGCTTATTAGACGAGAGCTCATGGTTCAAACCCTGGCTCAGGCATCTCCAACATCATAACGAAATATAAAAAAGTATAACTTTGGCTAGTAGTCGCCGTAATCTAGTAGGTAGTGTGTCGGCTTAGGAGACGTAAGGTCACAGTTCAAATCACAGGTCAGACATCAAAACGAAAATATTAAAAAAATATTTTTTCGGCCACTTTCTCTCATCAGATTTCTGGCAAAAACTCTGAGAGTAAATAAAATTGCCATGAAGTGTTTCTCAGAAATCTGCCGTTCGAATTCGACTTTAAGCTGTAGGTCCCACCACTTATGGATAAAATTAACATACACAACGTGGAGCTACATTTTAATTCTGACTAAAGGGTTGTAATTTCCTGATACAATCGCATTTTTATAATATGGATTACTAGTGTTAGATATTCGAGAAGGATTAGACTACTTTTTACTGCACCTTATATTACAATATAATCTCCTTCAATAGCTCTTATTGCAAAGCCAATTACCCTGCTCTTTTATTTTACCTTATAAATTTAAATTCACTATTTAAGCAAAATTGATACATGATTTGTGTTTTAACAAACAAACAAATAAAAACGAGTCCTTGTTTAATAGATTTTCTGTACCTTTTTTTAATTGTTTTTTAACTGCAGAAATTGTTATTGGATTCCTTTTTTTTAAGTAAATTTCATTCATATTTATCAAGTCACGTTTTTTTTCTACAAAATTCCCATATGAAAGTTCCTTTATTTGCTTTCAGTGAGATTGTAGTTTAAAATGGAAAATTTAAAAATAAAAATAGAAAAAAATCCTTTTTTTCCACTCGACTTTCATTTCGTTCGTTTGGAGAGCTAACTGAAGTATTTACTCAACAGTTTTTCCCATGTTGAGTTTTTTAAAATGAGTTTTTGCGTACGAAATAGAAAATAATCCTCGGTTGGATAATCATGCAGCAACACCACCAGGAAGTCAATGAGTTTAGAAAACCTATAGAAAAGTTAATTGATTTTTCTTCAAAATGAAATGGTAGAAGGCTTATTTCACAAAAGAAAAAAAAATTCCAGTAAAATAAGGAAAGAAAAATTGCACTCGACGAAGTCTATTGTCAGGACAAACGTCCTGATGTACTTTTTATTCATTTAAATTTAATTTTCAATTTAAATTTAATTTTAATTTCTTAAGGTACACTAATGATAACAATAATGATGATGCTCAGCTGGCACATAATTGGTCATTACAACCCTTCAGTCAGTATTACGACCTAATTTCTCACACCACTTATGTTGTGTGTGTTAATTTCATACATGAGTTGTGGGACCTACCATTTAAAGTCGAATCCAAACGACAGATTTTTGAGAAACTTTTTCATGGCAATTTTATTTACTCTCAGAGTTTTTGCCAGAAATCTGCTGAGAGGAAGTCGCCGAAGAAATATATTTTGTATTTTGCCTTGATGCCTGGCCTGCGGCTCGAACCCTGGCTTTACGTCTAATAAGCCAACACACCACGTACTAGACTACGGCGACTTGAAGCCCAGTAAATCAAAAAACTTATGGCTCTCAGACTGCCAGCAAAAGGCTACTGTGACCCATAAGATCGTAGCTTTCCTGTACCGAACGCCGTAGAATAGTTTGTATCTAAGAACAACGCTCGGCAACATGTTGTCAGATTTAATAGGGGGCATTATAAATTCGTAAATTAAACCAAATTCTTCTGATGCAATAATTATAAATGAAATGTGAGAAAAAATTTTAATTTTCTAAGTGGAATACTTTTAATCGCTTACAAATCAATCTTATTTAAAAAAATAAAAAAAACCATGTAAACAAATATTTACACAATACATGTGAGTACGAATATGCGTATATATGTAAGTATGTACATGCATGCATATTAATTCACATTTTTTTATCGTTTTTGTAAAAAGCAATTTGCCCTTCAATATTAATACAATATTCATACTGATATCGCGAACAGTTTATTACACAACATGCCATAAAATATTGTATCCCGACAGCAGTGAATACTATTTGACTGATATCCTGTACGCTGAAATGACTGACTGCCATTGATAGATTACAATACTCACACATATATACATACTTACCGATTTACATCTGTGTGCATGTACATATGTATATGTATGAGTACAAGTCTATATTATAAAATGATAAAAATAATTGCAAAAATAACTCGACAAATTACGTATAGGCATGTATGTATGGCCAGACAGACTGACAGACATTGCAGGTATATAACATACATATTTAAAATTAATGTTAAACCACAGAATATTTTCATATTAAATACGGTAGATAATCCTAATACTACGAAATTTGCTAGCCATGTAGACGGTAGCAGTTTTAAAATAAAAAAATTATTTGAAAACCTTATTAAGCCTATTGATTAAAAATTTTAAAATTCGAGTCATATGCTTTTTTATTTTGTAGAAGATTTGATTTTGTAAGCATTTATGTAAATTAAGTTAAAGTCGCCGCAGTCTAGTAGGTACTTGTGTAAGCTTATTAGACGTAAGACCTCGGTTCAAGCCTTAGGTAGGACATCTGCAATAAAACAAAATACAAAAAAATATTTTCTTGGCGACTTCCGCTCAGCAGATTTCTGGAGAAAACTCTGGGAGTAAAAACAAATTGCCATGACAAATTTCTCAAAAATATGTCGTTCGTAGTCGACTTTCCCGCCACTCATGTATAAAATTCACACACACTGCATAAGTGGTGTGAGAAGGTAGTTCGTAATTCGACAGTTTAATGGCGACTCCAAACGTTAGATTTTTTTGAGAATGTTTACATTGCAATTTTATTTGCGCTCAAAGTTCTTCAGAGGAAGTCGCCGAAAAAAAATTTTTCATATTTTGTTTTAATATCTGACTTGGCTACGGTTCAAACGTAGCCTCTTGTCTAATAAGCCAACACACTACCTACCAGGCAACGGTGATAAGGGCATCCTTAATTATACTCGAACTTTTTTTGTCGTAAAAGAAGGAAGAAGTCGACTTGCTCGACAAAACTTAAAATGGGTGTTGTAAACTGAGAGTTGTTTTTCGTTATTTAATCGGATGGATAAAATATTGTTTGATCTTTTTTGTAAGGTTAAAAAGGTTCTAGTAAAACCTCTCATTAAAGAGAGTTACTGCAGCACAATAAAATACACTATTGTACTCATATGAGTGATAATCCACCACATTTCTCACTAAATATAACTATCATTAGTTTTGAGGCAGCCAACAAAACTTTTTAAAACTATTTTAAAAAAATAACTGCTACTAATGCTAATGTTACCATGCCTCAGCTAATCGAATAAGAATGATTGATAAACTATAGTCGATAAACTTTATTTAGAAATGCCTTCGTTATTAAAAAGAAAAATGTTTTTAAATTTTCAGAAATTCTAATTTTTTTTTTCCATCTTCTGCTTTGTTTCAGGTTACCAGCTTTACCACCGCCAATAAAAAAGGTACCATACCAATGCCATCCTCGAGTGCGGGGGCACTACAAAAACACCAACAACATCAAATAGCCACAATCGAAACACCACCGAATAGTGCCGCAGTATTACCCATGCAAATACCAACGGTAACCTGCGATTTAGCATCCGATATATCCACCTCCGAAGCAGCGGAAATGGAACCGCATCCCCTAGTCTATCCAAACAGTAGTTGTAGTAGCAATGTGGGCCTCTTGCCCGCCAATAATGTAGACACCGTAGTCAATAGTAATTTAAGTACATCAGCAAACTGTAAAGAAACATTAAAAGTGAGTACAATAACAACAACGGGTCATGGGACGTTAAATGTGACCGTGCCACCAACGATGGCTGCCAATAATAACAGCACAACGACAACAACGACAGCAATTGCTTTAAATAACAACAATGGCAGCATAACGACGACAACGGCAACAACTGCGACAACGGCAACGTTGACGGCAACAGCTACACTTAGCGCTTCCAATACGAACGAACTGAAGGTATCACCACTGGCTGGACGATGTCGCGCCTTATCCGTAGGCGTCGATCCCGATATGGTAAGTGAATTTGATCCATCAAGTTCAGATTCTGGAGTTGTAAGCCGTTGTGCTGTGGTAAAACCATTAAAATTTCGTTTATGTCAGCCAATATTTGGTCGCAAGTCCAATAATCGCCGACAAAATGAGCCCAAAGCGGTAGCCGTCAAGGAAGTGCCGAAGCAAGAGATTGTCAAAGCCGAACTAGAACCTGCCATACCAAAAGTACAAAAACCCCGTGATCCCGAGAAGGAAAAACGTCGTATAGCACGCAAAAAAGAGAAACGTGCCACACTGATATTGGGTCTCATAATGGGCTCCTTCATTGCCTGTTGGCTGCCATTCTTTTTTCTCTACATTCTAATGCCAGCGTGCTCCACCCATTGTCACATACCGGATTCAGCATTTGCCATTGCATTTTGGCTCGGCTATATGAATTCGGCTCTGAATCCGGCCATTTATACGATCTTCAACAAGGACTTTCGGCGAGCATTTCGCCGTATACTCTTCAAGTGATGTTTGGCCTATGTGTGCTGCTATCGGTGCGTTCATGCCAGTATCGAGAAGGCAACTGAACGTGCTATGGGCAGCACACCCATGGGTTATAACATGTATCATTTAAGACGTTAGATTTTGTTATTGTTTGCTTAGATTTTGTAAAATGAAACCAAAAACAAACGAAAAAACAAAATTATTTTTAAAATAATCGTCTTTTAATAATAATTTATTATTAAAAACAAAATAATAAAAACAAATTACATACTTATACATCATAGAACATAGAACATATAACATACGGTTTCTCCAGCAATAAATATATAAATTTAATTGAAACAATTAATTAAAACAATTAAATGATTAACGTTAATAGTAAATTTTTAATTCAATTTTTTGCCACTATGTGCTGACACAATTATTCATAATTTCCAATATTTCCGTAGGGTATCGTTTGCAAAGTTTTCTTGTGGTCCATCGTTAGTAATTTAAAAAGGAAAATAATTTTTTTTTGTTTTTATTGTTTTTAAAAAAGAGGTAAAATTTAGCTCATTTTAAAGCATTAAAAAGGCTGTGAATTGTATTTTTAAATTTGTTTCTTAAATTCATTTTTAAATTCATTTACATATTTTGAATTTTTTTAATAATTTAAACTTTAATTTTGCATGCTGCTGTAAAAGTTAACTCTCCCGTTTCAAAGATAGCCACACTGTAGATGACTAACGATACACGAAGATTACATGTATTGAAGTTTTCTGATCTTCGCAATAGCATCCAACATCATGAGATTAGTTGCAAAGAACGATTTCGAATATACTAAAGAAGCAATTACTCGCTTTGTGTTATGACTTGGAGCGCTTATATTAGGCACTACACTCACCAGTTTGATTGCCGTTCTAAAGACTTTTTCTGTCGCTGTTCTAGGTTCGGTTATATTAGCGGATAGATTGCTGTTAACAGGCAAGTTTACTTTGTGAACCAGTGTCAAAAGGAAAATGTAAATGAGAACAACTTCTATCATATCCTGTTACTGTTTCTCAATATAAAATACTTCTCTACAACACACCGCTTGTAAACGGCTGAAAAGCACTCACAAAGTTGCCTTAATTAATACGAAATCAAAAGTCGTTCAGCAGCTTTTAATTACTCACTTACAGTGATGCCAACTCTTAGGACACCAAACGCGTGAACAAAAATGAAAAAAGGGCTAAAACGGGCTAAATTGAAAAATATACGTTTTTAGTACAATACAATTTCATGTTTTTCAAAAAAGCGCAAAAGGGGGCTAAAATTAAAATAGTCTTTTCAGATAAAAACACCACAATTCTTAATCGTTTTTTCGTTTCTGAATGTCTGACCAGGTCATAGTGTTTAGCGGCGATTTGCGTGTTGCAGTAAATACATACTGCTTTAGATTCATCGTTATAAGGCTTTATCCATTTCTTAAAAAAGGGATCTGTTCCCCAAATTTTACGATATCTTTGCCTATAGCTCTCCATCTAAACATAGCATAACATTTACTTTAAAGAAACATCCAAGAATATTAAATTATGACTTATACACTCATATACTTATTAAAATGTAGGTAAATACAATTTTAAACTTTCAGCAAAGCTTGTGTTTCTCGGTACTGTTGTTAATTCGATGTAAATGACAAAGAAGAAAAAAAGAAATAGAAGAAAAAAGCGCTGTCGCTGGCTTACAATTCGACATTACCAGAGAAACATAAGATAATATTACCATACAGAGTTAAATGAAAAACGGGCAAAAAGGGCTAAACAAAAATACTGAAAAGGGCTGAAATTGCGCGTTTTTTAGTTTAGGGCTAAAAAAAATTTTTCGCGTTAAAGATACTTCAAAAAGGGCTAAATCTAGCCCGAAAAGGGCTAAGTTGGCATCACTGCTCACTTACTTAATTGGTCACCACAACACTTTATTAAAGATTACAACCTAGCTCAACACAGCATCTATATTGTAGGACTTTATTTTGGCCATGAGTGGTAGAACCTACAATTTAAGGTCAATTTCGAACGACAGATTTTTAAGAAACTTTTCATGGCAATTGTATTTACTCTCAGACTTTTTGCCAGAAGACTGCTAAGGAGAAGTCACCGTAGAGGTTAGGTTAGGTTAGGTTAGGTTAGCGGGTAGCTTGCCGTTCACAAACAAGTTCACACGATGTCCATATGGTCCATTGTGTTACAGAATTTGAGG
Organism: Sarcophaga carnaria; assembly: GCA_958299815.1. Classification (NCBI taxonomy): domain Eukaryota; kingdom Metazoa; phylum Arthropoda; class Insecta; order Diptera; family Sarcophagidae; genus Sarcophaga; species Sarcophaga carnaria. The sequence continues at coordinate 30,999,984 of OY283150.1, forward strand.
TAAGCTTCCGTGTTATGATTTATTAGTAGTGGGCTTGAACCCTTCCGAGCTCCGCATGAAACCGGCCAGTTCACTTAGTGGCATGTTCATCACCATGTCCAGATCTTCAAACGTTCTGCCACTCAAAAACCAATGACTTCTGTCTCGAAGTGCAGGGCATAAAAGGTGTTGCACCGATTTCGTTTCCTCCACATTATCGTAGCTTTTGCAGTAGTCCTGATGTAGCAGACCGAGCTTGCCAGCAAAACAGCCAAAAGCACAGTGTCCCGTTAGAATTCCCACTTTAATGCAAACGGTTTTCTTGTTGAAGTCTAGTATTTCCCTGGTTCTCCTTCTGTACATGGTTTGTTGAATTGCAATGCTGCTTTTTCCAATTTGGAAAAGTATTCCAGTAGAGGCACATATATCCCCTCTATCGTCTCTCCTCAGACATCTGCGATCCCTTCGGTGCCAGTTCCTTCGCCTTTACGTTTCCCTCTATGCCACAGTGGCCCAAAACCCAGTAGCGGCGGGTGTTGTGTGATAAACACCGAAGAGATACTTTTTTCATATTTCGTTTGGTTCGAAATGTCTGATCTGTGGCTTGAAATGCAAACTCGCATCTAACAACACACTGCATACTACTAGATTGTGGTGACTTCAGTTGTTAGTTCACAGATATACTTATAAGATGGCATACAGTTGGATCTTGAGACGGTACTTACAGCGTATCATTTCCAGGCTGTGAGGAAATGGATTAACCACAGCCATAAATCGTATACCCAAACATGTTTATGACATTGGACAGATAGAAGTCTAAAGAGGAATCGGTTGGTCGCATAACATAGCAATCGCAAATAATTACATTACTCTGATATCAGAACGACTTCCTTGGTTAAAGGGGAGTTTTACCAGAAGAAGTACTTCACAATCGTTTTATTCGAAATGTCCATGGCCTCTAGTCTAAAAAGCCAATGCACTAACTACTAGACTATGGCGACTTTAAAGTTTTAGGCCATTATGCTTAACGTTTTACAGGACATAGGGCCTCTTTTTTTCGTATGCTTATACAAAACTGTGAGTTCAATAGTTCAGATTTTAATTATTTCTTCTTGATTAAGCTCCCACCATAGATTGTTTGTTGTTTAGCTTAAAACAGTCATAAAGATTGTTAAATGCTTTGAGATTTTAATTTCAGTCTTACGATACTCAGCTTGTGTGTGTTAATTTTATACATGAGTGGCGTGACCTACAGTTGAAAGTCAACTCCGAAAGACAGATTTTTGAGATTTTTTATTTGCTCACCGAGTTTTTGCCAGAAATCTGCTGAGAGGAAGTCGCCAAAGAAATATTTCTTTACATATTTCGTTTTGTTAGGGATGTCTGACCTGAGGTTTGAACCGTGGCCTCAGGTCTAATAAGCAAACATATTATCTACTAGACTCTGGCCTCTGTATGCTTTACAATTAATATTTATTCTGATGTGTTTCAAAATTTCAAAAACTATGCCCTTGAAAAAATATGGAAAAAACATGACAATTTAGAATCCATGAAATTCCAATATGAACTACGCATGGAGTATTAATTTTAAAATCTTTAAAATCACATACAAATACAATTCAAATTTCAATGAATTTCTCTTAAATAAGCAAACAAATGTTATGGAAAACATTAAACTAAAAAATGGTGAAAAAAGCTGAAATTAAACAAAAGAAATGTAAATATTTTAAAAGCATCATAATCAAATAGTTCCATTTGGGGGAAAAAAATAGAAATCGAAACCTAGAAAAACGTTATCGAATTCTAAAAAAATTTTCGATGACACTTCAGTTAAAATAAAATAAAGGGGAAAAAAACGAAAGTGAAATAAAAAGGTCAAGAGAGAGAGAGAGAGAGAAAGGATTCAATTGCAAGCCAAATAACTACAGTATTTTTCTCTTTTTTTTAAAAAAAATCTATTTTTATCTGAAAAAAAATTCAATTCTACTTGTCATCATCATGCCACCATACACTTTAGCTAATGCATTACAACGAATTGGATAGAGAAAAGTGGAAAATGTGGGATCAAGTGGAAGCATTCCATAAAGTATTTGACAGGAAAATGCTGTTCTATAGAATTTCTCTAAAAGTTATTCATTGTATAGCAAGCATACTTAACTTGTAAAAATTTTTTTTTAATTTTTTTCTTAGTTTTTAAAAAATTTCAATTTAAATTGCAACAAAAAGAAACAATTTCTTTATTTTTACAAACAAAAAAAAAACAAACAAAAATGTTCTCTTTACCATTCTCAGTATTTTTTACAATAATTTGCATTCCCTTTTACAAAGGCTACTACTACTGGCTGTGTAAAGATACAAAGAAAGAAGAAAAAAAAAACAAGGTAAAGAAAAAAAATCGTACAACAAATACAAAGAATTGAACTCTGATGTTTATGCCACTAACAATTTATCGTTACAATCAATTTTTTCTCTCTTTTTAAACCAAGCCAATGATGCCACAACGACTAACTCCCTGCATGCCATGCATCTGTTAGTAGCTAACAAGGACACGCTGAAAGTGTGGTTGATATTGGCTTGGTTGTAAACCTGCTACGAATAAGGCTGCAAGCAATCAGCACAAAAAACATATTGAATTCAATTTACATGCCAATTGTTGTTGTATTTGGTTTCATGAATGTTGTATACCGCCCTTCTTTATTTTTTTCCGAATTTCAGTTATTGAATCCCTATGCATGGTGCCACAAATGTTTTCCTAAGCTTTCAACAACATTCCTTATTGCTGCAAGAGCTCAACGAACAACAGTAAAAAACTGAAAATGGGTATCAAATGACGAATTAAAGTTTCTGGAATTTGACTGATAAAAAGAGATGGAAAACAATTTATAGTTACATATGTATGTATTCCATTTCTTTGGGAAATATTTTGGCCAAAAGACAGAGAACCTTTTAATAACTAAATCCGTGAATTTCGGCCAGCCATGAATCGACAGGATTACCAGAAATTCGAAACAGCGAAAGTCAATTGTGCGTGGTCAGTAAATCGATTTGTTTACTCAACTGGGGTAGATGGTTACACAAACGCAAGCATGCAACGTAGATCATACAATACAGTCTAGGATTTATTATCTCAGAGCTACAAGCCTGTCGGAAGATACAATTTTTGCTTACATTTCTTTAGAATGCTAAAGTTACCCCTGATATTAAGCTTTCAACATTTAGTCTAAAACGATATCAAGGAAGCCGCAGTAGTCTTGTAGGTAGTGTGTTGGCCTATTAGACATAAGGCCTCCGTACAAACCCCTGGTCAGACATCTCCAACAGAAAGAAATATGAAAAAATATTTTTTTGGCTACTTCCTTTCAGCAGATTTCTAGCAAAAACTCTGTGGGTGAAATAAAATTGCCATGAAAAACTTTCCCAAAAATCTGTCGTTCTGAATCGACTTTAAACTGTACGCTGCACTACTCATGTATAAAATTTAACAGTGGTGTGAGAAGCTAGTCTTTAATCCTGACTGAAGGGTTGTAATGATCAATTATTTATATATACAAATTGCGCCTCTGGCATGCTTAGTTAGAACTAATTAAACGATTTACCCGAACTATTTGTCTTCATAAATAATTTAAGCACATGAAACAGAGCACTTATAGCCCAATAAAGCATGCCAGAATACCAACAGGTATACTCACAGATAACGAAAACTGTAATACCCAACAGACATGCCAGGCAGCTGTCAATGAAGTAAATAATTGCGAGACACTCAGAGACTGTCCAACAATCTTTGCAGTTAAGCGTCGAATGATTGAATACATTGAAGACGCAATTTTAAAACACTGTGGGAGCTTAAATCAACACTTATTATACCTGAATCGTGGGTGAGTGGTCTGTTCTGGTTTATATGCAAATGTAAACAAAACATTGGTGAAATTTTAAATTTAAATCGTGGACTCCTTTTGAAACAAGGAACGTTTGAATTCTTCTCAAAATTAATTAATTAATTATTAAAATTAATTAATTAATTAATTCATTTTATTTCTTCGATGAAAAGCGTGGTTTTGTGTTAAAAATGCGTAACAATAATTCCAAGGATACTAAGTTCGAATACAGCTAAAGACATCATAGTTTTTCAAATTAAAAAAAAATTAAAAGACCTGAACCACATATACATACATACATACCATTACAACCCTTCAGTCAGAATTACGGCCCAGCTTCTCACCCCACTCATGTTGTGTGCATTTTTACAGTTTTAAAGTCGACTCCGAACGATAGATTTTTGAGAAACTTTTTCATGGCAGATTTATTTACTCTCAGGGTTTTTACCAGAAATCTGTTGAGAGGAAGTTGCCGAAGAAATATTGTTTTCATCTCTCGTTTTGATGTCTGACCTGGGATACGAACCTCGGCTTTACGTATAACAAGCCAACACACTACCTACTAGACTACGACGACTTCTTCACCACCACTACAATGAAGGAATAGTCAACTAACTTCATAGAATGTCATCACTTTGCCAAAAGTATAACTCAATAAGCAAGATTTCTCAACACCACAACAAGCAATTCAATGTCAATAGAATTATCATTCTAGCCCTCCTACAATAAACCAACTACCCACTTAGTGTCATTGAAACAAAAAAAAAGACGAAAACAGACAACCGAAAACAAGATGGAGATTCTTTGAGGCAACCATATGCAACCAAAGGAACATAGAACATATTGGCTGAAAATGGCGTCATAAAAACCATCGATGCAAATGTTTTCCTAAAATAGTGTGACATACATTTCTATATCATAAGTAAACTTAGAATACTTGAATGAAAATAGTTTAGGACAGAATTATATCAATTCGCCTTCATACTAATGGCCGTGTTATCACATGCAACCACTGACAATCCAAATTTTTGAGCTCAAGAATAAACAACAATTTCATGGCTTCTTAGAAAAGGCAATAATGGAGACCCAGGCCAGACATCAAAACAAAATACAAAAAATATTGGCAAACACTCTGAGAGTAAATAAAATTGCCATGAAAAGTTTCTCAAAAAATCTGTCGTTCGCAGACAATGTTAAACTGTAGATACCTCCACTCATATATAAAGTTAACACACAGACTGTAAGTGGTGTAAGAAGCTAGGTCATAATCCTGACTGAAGGATTCTAATGACCAATTATGTATGTACGTATGGTATGTTATGAATTGTGACAACAAAAGACGAATAAAAAATTTCGTACAATAAACTGTGAAAATAGCTTTCGGTGGAGAAAAAGCTAATTGATCTGCTACAGCCAGGAACTAGTGTGGATCATTATGAAATATTTCAAAAAGAAATACGTTCGACAAGAACCCAGCCTTTCTCAAGATGATGTGTTGCAATCAAAAGATAGTCCGCAGAGGCGTCATCTATCTTCTTCTTGTAGACAATTAATTACCCGATTGTAATTTACTTTTTTTTTTTTTGTAGAAAGAAAAGTTACCCTTTGTGCAATTGTTGTTGTTGTTGGTTTTTCCACATACTGTGTCTTTTGTGACAAGGGTGGTATGCGCACATACTATAGCATGTGTTTGTATTAGCAGCACGATGTGTTTGGAAAATAAATAAATATTCTCCTTATATGCCATACATATACATATACATGCATATGTATGTATGTATGTATGTTTTATAGTATAGTTTTGCAGTGTATTTATTTAATAAATTTCCTGCTGATGTTGTACATTTTTCTCTTTGTATTGCTGTTTACAAATGCAAGACTCAATGGAAGGACTCTATGGGCTAATGGCTGTACTGGAGAATGTTGATGTAGAAGTATTTAGTGTTGTATGTGCGCCTTTTTGTACACCCAGATGAACCATTAAGATAAATCCAGCAGTTGGTGTCGGGCTTATATTTATTAAAAATAAATTACTTGTAAAACACTCATACTACCACTTGCTCACATGCTCACACACACAAATGCAATTACAAAAATAAATAACGTCTGCCATGGAAAGCAAAATAAAACTACAACAATACAACAGTAAGAAAAGCAGCAACAGCAGCAACACAAAATAAACATTTAACATACAAGCAACATGTCATTGAACATTGCTTGCAACACTCAACTACAAGTACTACTACTGCTACTACTACTAGTACTACTACTACTTCTACTTCTACTTCAGCTAGTGTCAACAGTGTGGATCAGAATTATAAAGACAGTCACGACCATAAATCTTAATTTCTATAAATGTTAGCCTCTATTGATTTTCAATTTGTTAAAATCAAATACAGAACTACGCTAAAACCGCAAGGGAACATTTTTATTATCCTTCAGAGTGTAGGACTTATTTTTTTCCTCTTTTAAATGCTTCGGTTTTTCTTCTTCATACTCGAATAAAGTATTAAATTCCCCTTCATCATATGTCTGTACTTGACAGAAGCTTAAGGATTCTTTATTTGAACATTTATTAAATGGAAAAAAAACAAAACGAAAGAGAGAGAATACGAAAAAGGGAGGAAAATAAGTAAGAATAAAAATATAAAAATAAATAAATTTTATTCCTGACTATTACTAATGGGCCACTGTCGCAACAGTGCTACATTATTACGAGTATAAAAGTTAAGGTGCCAAAATATTTTTGTATCATAAGACTCTCTCCATAAAATCAGTGCAATTTGATTTGACCTTGAGCTATGCAATGGTTTACTCAAAATCACAAATGATAAGACATTGAAATAATTTATTAAGTTGGACAAAAAAAAGACAGTGAAACAATCAAGGCGTTGATGAAATTTAATTTTAGTTCGCATGGATTTAAAATAAAATTTTATTCTTTTAATAAACTATCTGCTCATTCCAATCGGAGCTGTTTGGCTTTCGTAACTGCTAAACTTTTAGATGGACCCGAGTTTTGTATAGTTATTGACATTTCCATCTTTTAAAAAGGCGGGCATACATTAATGCAGCTGTACAAATAAGCCGCAACTTCGTCTCGAGCATCATAGGCTGCCTGAGTTGCTTCCTGAACACTTTCAAAGAATCTGCTGAATTGCTCATGCTAGCTATGTCCTCTCAATCTACGAATTGTGCAAACTATCCATATCCATTTATACATACATATACATACATACTTAATTGGTCATTACAACCATTTAGCCAGGATTACGATCTAGTTTCTTACACCACTTATGTTGTGTGCGTTAATTTTTATACATGAGTGGAGGGACCTACAGTTTAAAGTCAATTCCGAACGACAGATTTTACCTTTCATGGCAATTTTTTATATACTATCAGAGTTTTTGCCAGAAATCTGCTGAGAGGATGTCGCCGAAGAAATATTTTTTCATATTTCGTTCAGTTGGAGATGCCTGACCTGGTGTGTGAACCGAGGCCTCACGTCTAACAAGCCAACACACTAACTACTAGACCACGGCGACTTCATTTACATTTACTCTGTGCTAATTGCCTTATTTTTCGCTCTCCGTTTGCTAGTATCAATGGTACCGTGTTGTTCGATGTGTTCGACTAAAAGTTGCGGCATATGTACGGTTAGGCATGTTACACTGACATAACGTAGAGTAGACTTTACGCACGCTTTAGTTATTACAATCCTCTCCCATCTCGGGATTTTAGTTAAGAATCATGCTTATTTAGTGTGTTGCAAATCTGTGTGGAGCGCATACGAAATGACCATGGCTCCGCATTTGACCTATGACATGTTGGCTTTGGGAAATGTTGCGATTTATTCGCCTAAAACATACAACCGCAACTTAAGAAAACCCCGCAAGTAAAAATCTAACTCGATCAAAACGAACGATCTCGGTGGCCAGCTCAACTGAAAAGATCATTACCCTAAAATCGCACGAGTAGAAAATCCAATATGGCATGTACTGTTTGGTACATAGCACTGTCCTATTGAAACATGTTGTTAGTGTCCAGATCATCCAGTTGAGGCCAAAATACAGCGATAATCACCGCTTTTAGTGCGCACCGTTGACTGGACAACGTTGTCCACAAAGGAAAATGGGCCGATGATGCCGTCAGCTCTAAATATACACCAAACAGTGACGTTTTTGAGATGCATTTTGAACACTCATGTATCTAATGCGGATTGGTATCTTTTCAAATTCGACAAATTTGCTTACTTATGCACCCACACATACAAAAATGGGCCTCCTCGTTGAGAAGATTTATCGATGAAAATCAAAGTCAGTTGTCAACTGCTTCAGAGCACTTTCAGTGATGTACAGTGCCTGTAAGGCGGATTAGCCTTGAAAAGAAAAAAATGATAAGGAAACAGGCTACTATTTTTAAATAAGCAATTCTAAAATGTCAGTTTACTCGTTCTCCTCGTATTGGAACCAAAATACTTTAAATCCATGAGATTAATGTCTGCTAACAAGCGGCGATGCCTTGTTGGTGTATTAAAGAAAATCGGATTAAATTAAAGTCTCCAGAAAGCTATTTAGTGAAAGGACGAAAACTTTCTCAGAAATCTGTCGTTCGGAATCGACTTTAAACTGTAGGTCCCGCCACTCATGTATAAAATTAACACACACAACATAAGTGGTACGAGAAGCTAGGTCGTAATCCTGACTTATGGGTTGTAATAACCAATTATGTATGTATGTAGTAGATAGTAGATAATAAATTTATTAAAAACTTATAAAAATTTTAAGAATTCTTTGAAGTCCACAGGAAAGTATATTCACAAACTCATTAGAAAAAAATTACCAAAAACCACAAAAAAAAAATTAAAAACAGAAAGAGTTTCTCATACTAACAAAATCTTTGAATATAGAGGATTTTTTTTTTTTAATTTTTTCATTAGCTTCATTGAAATATTCACCATAAACTTTATAATTTTCTTGTGGTTTGAACAACAATCATAACCATATATGTGCATACATATATACGTAATTAATAGCCTTAAAACATTTTAAAATGTAAACAAACACGATTAAAATATTTATGAATGAATTATTATTTTTTCAATGAATTTTCATAAAATCATTCATAATTATTTACTGAATATTTGTACTGCATAGCGAAGGCTTACTAAAGCATTTGCCTCATTGACATCATAAAAATCCATTTGAACTCAGATAATATTTAATAATATTTTATGAAATTTAAATGTGAATTCACTTTTCACATCCGTCAGATTAACGCCAGACCAATCTGCTGATCAAATAGCAGAAAAAAAAATTAACGAAATTTTAAATTTATTTCTATCGGTCATCGCTTGGCATACCATTCAAAAAATGTTTTACATTGATTGCATATGCATGAATATTCTTTCATTAATTGCAATTAATTTATGAAAATATGGAATATGTACAGTGAGTGTATGTGTATACATAATTACTCAGAGTATTTAAGTGCCTATAGTAAGATTTTAATTAAAATCGTTTATTTTCCATTTATTGTGCAAAATTTCGATAATATTACGTCAGGCCACAAAAGCAAACATTGTGATTCAAATGAATTGAAGAAAATCATTTTCAACACTTTAAATGAAAAATATGAAAATAAAATTTAAATTAAATTAAATCCAATGAAAGTTTAAAGAACATTTAAAAGTCAACATTTAAATGTGTAATTTTGAAAAAATGTAGATGAAGCATATCGATTGCTCACCTACGTTTAACATGACTGCTGGTACAGTTTAAATCACCGCCCAGTTTAGTAAAATATTACAAGAGTCAAGAAGTCGCCGTAGCTTAATAGGTAGTGTGTTGCCTCATTAGACGTGAGGCCACAGTTGAAACAACAAGCATCAGACATCTCGAACAAAAACGAAATATGAAAAAATATTTTTTAAGCGACTGCCTCTCAGCAGATTTCTAACAAAAACTCTGAGAGTAAATAAAATTGCCATGAAAAGTTTCTCAAAAAATGTGTTGACTTTGCGATCTAGCTTCTCGCACCACTAATCGATAGTATTCCGGCAATTACAGCTAGCTCCGCAGTAGATGACTAACGATACACAAAGATAACAAGTATTGAAGTTTTCTGATCTTCGCAATAGCATCTGTTATGAATGGGATTACTTGCATACAACGATTTTGAAGATACAACATGTGACTTGAAGAGCTTATACTAGGCATTACACTCACCAGTTTCCTTGCTCTTCTAAATGCATTTTCTGCCACTATTCTCACATGAGGTGAAAATATGTAAATGTGAACAACTTCCATCATGTTTTGTTACTATTTCTATATATAAAATATATTCTCTGTAGCACACTGGCTGTAATCGGCTGAGAGGCACTTATAAAGTCGCTTTTATTAATACGAAAGCATAGTAGCTTCCAATTACGTGCTTACTTTATTGATTATTACAACACTTCAGTCAGCATTGCAACCTAGCTTAACACACTATCAAAGTTGTGGAAGTTAATTTTATACATGAGTGGCAGAACGTACAGTTTAAAGTCGATTCCGAACGACATATTTTTGAAAAACTTTTCAAGGCCAGAAGTGACTTTCACTGAAGTAGTATTTTTGTTAATATTAAGTTTTGTTCGAGATGTCTGATCTGGGGTTTGAAGCAGGACCTCACCTCTAATAAGACAACATACCACCTACTATACTCATACGGCGACAACTCAATTTGTACGTAATCGTATGTAAAGATAACATCGAGCTCGAATTTAGTTAACAGTAAATGCATTATATTTGAAGTGATGTAAAGGGAAATCGAACAATACCATCCGAGGCACCTTATCGAACAAAATTGTGAATTTGAAGCATTGTTGCAAAACTGAAATTTTTAAATGGTACTGAACTATAACTGAAAGAGCACTTTTTTGCACCAAATGGTACTTTTGTAAACAAATACGTAGATATATATCGGTCATTATAACCCTTCAATCAGCATTATGACCTAACTTCTCACACCAGTTATTTTGTTTGTGTTAATTTTATACATGAGTGGCGGGGCCTTATTTGGAAAACTATATTATGGCAATTTTATTATCTCTCAGGGTTTTTGCCACAAGGAAGGCGAACAGAAAAACTAACGATTTATTCGTGTTCCTCACATACATGACAAGAACAGCTGATTCGGAAGGTAATAAAACGTAAAAGTCCCGTTTAGTCAAAAGTCGATGGAACGTACTGTAACATACGTTCTTTTTTTGCATATGAAAAGCAATGCAAACGAAATGACATTACGGTTCGGCAAGCGTTTTCATTGTTTTTCGTGTTCTAAAAACGAGTGTGCGTTCCGTAAACGTTTGGCTAAGCGGGGCTAAAGCCTAAGTCTACCTTTAGCGGTACGTTGCTAATGCATTAATAGTTGAAAAGTGCAAGACATAAAATATGTAATAATAAAAAAGTACTGAAAGCGTCGTGGGGGTACTGTGGTATTCTTGAAATGAAAAAGTATTGAAAAAAGTACCAAAGTATTAAATTTTTCAACACTGATTTAAAGTGAGTACTTGTCTTGAAAACTACACTGAATAAGTGATTATACATGAATTTGTAACATTCCACTTTATGACAATGCTCAACCATATGTTGGAATACGACTTAAACGTCACTTTGAAAATATTGTTTGGAAAGCGTAATCTCATTCACCTTAAAGCGCAGACTTTTCCCCAACCAAAGTGCAATTGAAGACACATAAAACAAATACTTTGAAAGCTGATCAGTTTTTATTTGTTTAACTTAATTTGTGCATTTCTATTTACGGAAATTTTAAATTTTAAATGTTTTAAAAACAAAATTTTCTTAAATATTTTAATTATTTCAATGCATTTTTATAATATTTTCTAAGGATTTTCCCCTTCAATGAAACCAAATACAAAAGTTTTCATTATTATTAAATAATCTCTGTATGAAAATCTAATGTTGCTATGAAAACCTAAAAAAAGTATACAAATTTCACAACAAAATCAAAGGGAAATGTTCACGACTTAGTTTGCTTTACTTGCAAATAGTTAATGTAGAACAAAAAAAAATACGAATAAAACCTAACACTCCCCCCTTGAAAGGTAAATAAAAAGCACCTTAAAAAATAATTTCGTTTACAATTATGCAAATTTTATTTTGTACAGAGTTTCTAAATAAAAATGTGTTTGACATAGAAAGAAAACTTAAAAAAAAATTGTGTGTGTTAAGAAAAAATTTTAGGGTGTAAGAATGCATATATGAAAAGTATACATTTGGGTTAACGTTGTATGAACCTTTTTTTATAGTTTTATCAACAGTATTTATGTTAACATACGATGGCAGTCCCGTAATTAACGGATTGGCCTTTATCTTCAGGGTTCAATCTTACAATTCCAATTTGAGGAATCTCTCAATTGATTGACTTCTACGTTTGGCTTTTTAGCATCTTGTATATTTACGAATGAAGGGACTACCCAGGAACATAATCCAGCACGGTCTTCTGTATGTCATCTATATTTCCGGTAGGTTAACTTCCTCTCAAGGGATCTGGCAAAAACTCTGAAAGTAATAAGAAAAATTGCCATGAAAAGTTTCTCAAAAAAAATCTGTCGTTCGGAGAAGACTTTAAACTGTAGGTCCCACCACTCATATGAAATTAACGCACACAACAGAAGTAGTGTGAGAAGCTAGGTTGTAATCCTGATTGAAGGGTTGTAATGACCCAAAAAAAAAAATTATGTATGTAACCTTAAGTCCGCCCTCGTATCGTCTCTTATAAGGCCAAAATGAATAGAAAAATCCTTTTTTTAGCGTTTCAAGTAATGGTGAGAGGGTGCACTATGCAAAATAAATGTTTATTTTATTATTATTTTCTTGTTACTTTTCTTTCGTTAAAATAGCAAAAAAGGAAAATTTTATTCATTTTTTATATTTTTTTTCTATTATTTTTAAATAAAAAAATATTTTAATTTTTTCTTACATCAGTTTATAACGAAACCCCGACGAAAAAGCTTTGCAAAAACTAACCCTTGAGTTATAATAAAAAAAAATAACACAAGAAAACTTAAAAAAATATATAAACAAAGTCATAAGGAAAACGTAATACATAATATTTGCATAAAAACTTAATGCCATAAAATCATACACATACAAAATGTTAAAAAATTCTTTGCGACAACATTTCGTTACGCTTAACATACACCTGAGTAAAGAGAGAAATTTGAAAAACTAAAAATGAACGGAAAGTGATAAAATCAAATATACAAACGAAGAAAAGAAAATCTAATCAAATGCATGAAATTGAAAGCAAAATAACGAAATCCAATGTCAAAATGCGAAAAGTATTCAACAAACTTTTATGAAAGAAAAACTTGTAACAAATGCAACATTTTAATGTTTATTCTTAAAGGAAACAGAATAAATACTAGAAAACAAAAGACAAAAAAATAATAATACTTTTATGAAAGATACAACAGCAAAACCAAGACAAATTTCTATAAAAATCTAATGATCGTTTTTTTTAAACTTTTAAATTTAAAATTTCAAAATTAAATGAAAAAAAATTTGTTTTAAAATTTACAATGGAATCAAAAAATAAAAACTAATAGAATCAGTTAAGCAAACAGTAATTATGACTAAAGAAGAATATCCAAAAAAATCATGGCAAAAAATTTAAGAGATATCACAATAGAACCAAAGAAATACTAGAGTTTCCATATATCAAATTTTAAGTAAATGGAACTCACAAAATATTATAATACTAACAGCTTTTCTCGATCACTACGTTATATTTTTTATACAAATTAATTCCTTCAGATTGAAACAGTGTAACGGAACAAATATACTTCATTTTTAATTCTAACGGGTTTACCAAGTTTAAATCGTAATTACCTTGTGCAGAAGTAGGCAAGTCTTTCTTAATTCCAATCTGATATATATTGTACTGAGATCTTCTTACAGCTCTTCTCGCTACAGCTTCATAATCAACACTGTTGGTATTTTTTGTTCCGTTAATAAATACTTGCAGTGTGTGCAGATTGTTTCGGGTATAATTACAGCATTCGCAAAGGTAAAGTTTTCTTTGTTTCTCAAAATAATCTTGTTTAAACTCGATACGATTCGACAATCATTTTTACTTCACTTATATTCAAAAACTCCAATTCTGCGTTTACAATTAGAATAGGTTAGTTAAAATCGGCATAGCTTTATTGGGTCCTGTAAGATCACGTTGTAACACCGATATAACATATTCCATCGTACAATTATAGCACCAGTTTGGCATCTCTCATCTAAATTCTATTCTAATCAACTACACAAGATTTTTTAATAAATTCCGGGTGTTCAAAATTATTTCTCTTAGATTGCCATGTACCATAGGAGATTTCTGTGGTTTCCTCTTCTTTCTCGTCGTTACAGGTTCCATAGAAGTCGATGTAATGTAAAGCTTGAGGTTCTTATGATACATGGTTTATCGCCTATCGTTCTGCACATGTCCATATCGGTCCATATCTGTCTGGGCTCTATACATATGGGTTCTGTATTCCATCTTTCCTTAGCAAGTAAGTTAAATCTAAACGAGAACCTTTGATTGTTGCTCTGTAGAGGAATGTCAATCTCATGTCTGAATTCACAGAAATTTTACGTAGCACCAGCCTCCGCAATGTGTCATCTTGTATATGAAGGTTACAACTAGTTACAGTTTGAACTGTCTTAAAATTGCCGTCAGCTGCACACATTGTTCCTTCATTTTTTAAGTTTCTTTATCACGAATTCCTCTAACGATACTCCAAAACTCTTTTTCTTTTTAAGTATAAGCTAGACTTACAATTCTTCAGCTATCATATGAGTTCAATTCTACGGCCGTTTTTTTTTAAGTTCAGAAGTCAAAGTAAATGATTTAAAAATAAAACGAAGTCACATGATAAACGATTATGTAGTGGTTGGACAAGACTGTGTTTTATTTCATCTGCTATGTAATGTAGTACCAGACACGCTAATGAAACAGGCAACCACCTGCGCATGCACGATTTTGCTGATGCCGACATATATACATACTCCCTAGCCTATAGTTTTGAGGATGTAGCAGCCACCATTAGTAGAGGCTTCAATTAAAATTTGCATGGGCATCTAGAAGATTTCGATGATCCCGATGATATGTAACTCATCGCCTACAGTTTTGAAGATTTTTCAGCTAAACCGCGTGAGATACACGCATTTGTACATAAAACAGGCCTCTGTCGGAGTGCCATCAATACAACATAGTTTGCGATAATTTGTGTATAACTTATGAATATTTCGTCTTTTCGATGCATAGGATACATTACAGCTCTTCAAGAAACTGTTCAGAATATATATATGTAGGTTAGGTTTGGTCGAACTGGTAGCTTCGATTATCAAAGCACACAGAAAACCGCAGCACATGTGCTGACCGAATTGCACCAAACTCATAGAGGAAGTTGGTCAGTGTAAGACCTGCATGGAAGATATGTAAATCTCCTCAAATTCTCTTAACACTTCAACCTCAATTTTTCTTTTCGTGTCTACATTCAGTGCTGATTTATAAGTGTGAACGTTGGACAACCTTATCTAACTACCTTTAATCATTAAAGGTACATATTTGTCAAACATTTACTACAGAGTCTCATGGACATATATTCTGGTCGAATATAATCTCAAACAAAAGCCGGGAAAAATGCCAATCGGAATTGAAATCGCTAACAGAATTTGAAATTGTATGGGCCAGGTTTTATGAAAAACTTATGAGAACACAGATAGAACATCAATAGAACACAAGGATGTAAAAGGTGGGATAGGTAGGCCCACTAATAGTGGTAAAAGACAAATTGAAAGCAAAGCTGATTCCACGTTAAAGACAAGGATCGAAGTGGAGCCAATGTTACAGGACAGATCACAGTGATATAAATGTACTGTGGTTCTACATTTCAGCCTTGAACAATTGGTATATAGAGAGTGGTGTATGTAGACTTTTTTCCCGCTGATTTTTATCACATTGAAATGATGTTAAGCGTTGTTAAAGCTATTCACAATTAAAAAATTTTGAATAAAAATTTTGAAATAAAAAATAAAAATTAGCAGGAAAAAAGTCTGCATACAAAGGTGTATGTAGACTTTTTTCTATGATATGATATCTCTTAATTTATATAGCAGTCGTGGCTAACATTTGAAAAGATTTGCAACTCTGGTTGCTTTTGCATATTTAATTTGATATCTATTGATACCTTAAACGCCTTTTTCCTAGAGTTTCAAGCTTAAATAATAGAAAAAAACTTTCCTTCAACTGTTAAGCTGTTATACAGAAAAATTCTTTTTTAACATTTCCAAATAATACTCGTAATTGCCTGAACAAAAAGAAAATGAAAAAATGCATAAATTGTCTTAAAACAAATGACTGATAAAAATTGTGAAATTTAAATAAAAAACAAAAGCAAAAAAAAAAACTTTAAATTACAAAATAATATTGAAATGAGACATTTTGTTAAAACACAATAAATGTATGGTATACTGGCATAAGATATAAAAATAAATACAAATAATAGTTATAAAATTAAAAATATTTTCTATTTTTTATGTCTGAATGTGTAGAAAACATTTCTTTTTTATAAGTAGAGAGATAAAACGAAAATAAAAAATAATTCAAAATTTAATTGTAAAATAAAAAATACATATAAAATTAAACAAAAGAAATACTCAAAATAGAATAGAATTGAAATAAAAATCAAAATAACTGAAAACCACAAAAAACATCAACTTAGAAATTTAAAATTTAAAAAAAAATAAATAAAAAACAAAATCAATAAATGACAAGTATTTTTTAAGCGGGGAAGTCTTCCACTATTGTTACTGTTATATAAATTTATAAAAAAAAAAAACAAAACAAAGAAAATCTAAGAAATCTAAGAACAAAATCGTTACACAAAATATATCTCAAAAAATTTAAACTAAAATTTAAAAATTTGAAATAAAAACTTTTTACTCGATTAAAACTATTATTTCCCCTGTAACTAAACGTATTCAAAATACTACAACCTAACTTTAAATATTTAAATTTAATTACTATATAATTTATATATTTCCATATAATATGTTTGTGTGTGTGTGTGTGTTTTTCTTACCTTGTATATATACAACTATACATACATACATATATACTGAGATCTTAAGCTCTATACATTGTACATAACAATCGAAAAAACCCCACAAAGAATAACATACAAAAAATAACGAAACAACGTTTCATATAAAAAAAATTAAATTTAAATTCCAATCAAAAAAAAAAACATCAACAATTATTAAGATATGTAATAAGAATTGAACTGTATTATAATGTGTATGTAGTAGAAAGAAAAACCCCCCTTTGTAAATATTGTATTTAAGAAATTAGAAAACTTTTTTCAACATTTTTTATATAACACTTAAATTTAATTAAAATAATAATAATAATAATAGAAAAACAATACATATTCTAAATATTTAATAAAAATCTACTATTAAATAGCAAAAAAAGATTAAAACTTAATTATTCTTAAAATAAATAAATTAATTAATTTAAATACTTGTATAGTAAATAATTAAAATTAAATTCTAAATACTTGTAGACTTTTGTTATATTTTCTTTTTTATAAAACCAATCCAAGCAATTAAAACATTGTAAATAGAATGGCCTGGTTTGTACAGATTCATAAATAAAAGAATTAAAAAATAAATTAATAAATAAACATTGAACATGGTTTCGTAAACTATTATATTTAGATGAAATTAATATAATATTATCATATACGTATATACTCCTAATAATTAAAATTAGCTCGTATTAGTTGACAAGAAAAATTATTATTTAATAAATTTCAACATTTTACTTACAGAGAACGACTTTGTTAATAAAAAATTACAATTACATTTACAATACAAAAATATGTTTAAAAACCTTTTAAAATAGTCTTATTTTAAGTTGCCAAAAAAAAATAGTGAACTTGACTTTTGTACTGCATGCTCTCTTTAGAT
Organism: Sarcophaga carnaria; assembly: GCA_958299815.1. Lineage (NCBI taxonomy): Eukaryota > Metazoa > Arthropoda > Insecta > Diptera > Sarcophagidae > Sarcophaga > Sarcophaga carnaria. The sequence continues at coordinate 31,017,865 of OY283150.1, forward strand.
TGAGGGCATTACCACAGTCCTTTACGGAAACTGTTATGCACTTTCTTTCTTAATGTCCATCTTTTGCGAGTTACAAATAAATGTTATTTGGCTCTTCATTCCTTGTCAGCTTAACTGAGTTACATCAAGCATATAGATAGCATGGTTTCCAGCATTGGGTAGTCGTGCTTTTAATGAAAAGTTTGATAAATTCCTTTCATAACAGGGACTGCGCTTAACTGTGGCATCACAACGGATCGCTATGCATGTTCACTATCCCACCTCTTTTTAGCCTTATTGCCACGAAAAAGTTTCCTAATCCAGTTGTTCAGAGTTTTTGTTAAACCCTAACTCCTGCCAATGTTCAATTTAAAAATCATTACACACAATGGAGAATACCTGAATAATTAAAGCCTCTGAACAGTTTATTGTACTTGCCAATTACTGTAAATCTCTTCTGAACTGCACACTCTGTTATCGTTATTAAATTTATTGATCCGCTTGCAATTTAATTCACAAGGAAAACAGTTTCCATCGCCAGTCTTATTATTATTTCCATCCATCTTTGTCGTGGTAAAACATAAATTCAAATTTCTTGTCCCAATTTCATATTCATATTAAAGAAAGTGGGGGAGAGTAGGTACCAGTTATCAGTTTAAACAAGGTACTCCAAATATTGGACATCTCGATGTCGAATAACCCGCTTTATTAACTTATCACAGACACCTTTACACTTCTAGGCGTTCAACATGGTCTTTTCAAAATCTATAAACGATTGAAAAATAAAATATCTCCACTCTACCAATTGCTCTACGAACACACATGAACTGTTCTGACCGCCTCAACAACAAGTCACGCCCGCCAGTTACAACTGATTTGTGGAAAAGCTTATCCTATGTTTAGTATTAGTTAATAGTAAGGAGTGCATACGAAAAAATGTGGACTTACTTATATGCTTATAACTTTAGCTATGATGAGAAAATAGATTGTGTACCCTTAATTTTCCCATTAAACTCGCGTAACATAGATTTAATTTTTATTATATAATACGGTACATGGTACTTTTTTAGTATTCCACGAAACCATTTGCGAAATATATTAACCCCGGATTTTCAAAGATAGTTGAGGAAGCATTGCAAATCTTATTAAAATTTATTTAAAAAATATACAGTTAACGTGGTACAAGTCGCCGTAGTCTAGTAGGTAATGTGTTGGCTTTTTAGACATATGGCCACAATTCAAACCCCAGGTCAGACATCAAAACGAAATATAAAAAAAATATTTCTTCGACGACTTTCTCTCAGCAGATTTCTAGCAAAAACTGTGAGTAAACTGTAAAACTGCCATGAAAAGTTTCTCAAAAATCTGTCGTTCAGAGTCAACTTTAAACTGTAGGTACCGCCACTCATGTATAAAATTAACACACACAACATAAGTGATGTGAGAAGCTAGGCCGTAGTACTGACTGAAGGGTTATAATGGCCAATGTATGTATGTATGTGGTACACCATATGAAGACTATGTGATATAGCATACGATGTTACCAGCAAATAGTTTTCATTTTTTCTTTATACTGACTTTTTTCTTTAAAAAGATCTTGACCACCAGAGACTCTGGTCTGTGACACTACACCGAGCAAATGGTCAAAGTTACTCAGCTCTTATATAATTAGAATATAATTTGTAATTGTATTGTAATTAATAAATAAATAACACCATCTAATAAAAATCGATTACAATCGTAATCGAAAATTTTACAACGGATATGAAGAGTTGAATGTTTCATTAGTGTATGACCAATTTTTTTGGTAAGCAGCCCTTATTTTATATTTTTAAAGACATACTATCTAAGGCAGAAGATAAATTTCAAAAGAAAAGGTTTTCAAATAAAATAATAATAAATAAAATAAAATAAGTATTCAATTATTATGTTTCTTTTTGAAAAAAAAATATATCATTTAACATTTATTTTAATTTAATATATTTAAAAGACCTTCTCTGTAAGTAAGATAATATCAAAGTGTAAAACAATACTCCTAGTATATAAATTGTATTAATTTATGCAATATTACAATATACGAGTATATTACAATATACATACATATGTAAACCTATATTATGTATTATGTTATTATATATTATAATAATAAAAAAAGACAATTTTAAAATATTTGTAAAATGTGTATAAACTTTAATAAATAATTACTGTGTATAATTTACAATTATTTCTGGTTAAACAATCATAGTAAAACAATAAATTCTCAGAATTTAAAATTATTAAATCTAATTGAATAGTTATATCAAAATTAAATTATATTTTATTAAGGAATACCGATCAAAGTTTCGCTTTAGGGGTACAATAGAGAAAACTCTTTAAAGTTCCTAAACATAATTACATATTTAGACGTAAATCCACATACATAGATATTGAGAAACTTAAACACTTTTCACATTTTCTTACATATATTAACATGACTGAAAAAAAATCGTTTTTTAATTTGATTTGATTTAATTTTATTCGAAATACTTGAATTCTGAGAATTTGCGTAATTTGTTAATTTCATACAAAATAAATTTGTTTTTTTTAATTTCTTCTGTTTTAAATAACAAAAAATTGACCAATAAAATAATTTAAAAAATAATTATGAAAAACAACGAATTATATAAACGGTGCTATTGAGTTATTGAAACAATTTAATTATAATTTAGTAAACAAATTAAAGAAAAACAACAAAAACAAAAAAATACAACAAAGATGGTAATTTGAAAGGTAATACAATTGAAACGATAAAAATGAGCCCCTTTTATCGTTTAAAAAAAAAATCTTTTATTAAAGAAACCATCTTTAATTTGTTTTAAATCTAAAGAAAAAGAAAACTTTTAAAAATTTCATTTTTAATATTATTTCTTTGAAATTTAAAATATTTAAAGAAAAGTTCATTAATTTATCTACAAAATATAGGCAAAAAAGTCTTGCGTTATAATAATAAAATAAAAAAATAAATTTATATTTTCTATATTTCATTTGAATATTTTAAAATAAAATTATAATTAAATTAAAAAAAATTAAAATTGAATTAAAAACTTAATTAAAATTTTCCTTAAAACCTTAACTATAAACTTAAACCTAAGAATAGAAATTGTAAATTATTCTATAAATTTAAGTAAAATAAACCTGAAAAAGGCCTAGAAAAAAATTGTGTAAAATTTGAATATTAAACAAGCCACCAAGAATTGAATTTTCGTCTGTAAGTTTTCATAAATCAAAAATCAAAGACATTAAATTAATTGTACATTGTAAATAAAAACAATTATAAGCAAAATAAATAGAATAATAATTTTAAATATGTTACAACAATTTGTAAACATTTCTACGAGAGTTCAAAGTTTTTTTAAAAAGAAAATTCCTACAACGGAAAAGAGTACATCTATACACTGATATACCACTTTAAGGAAAAATTCTTACAAAGAAAAAAACCAATTTAGAGGCCTGGCAGCTGCCATTCAGTGGCAGCTCGTGTGACCCATTTTGTGTTTCTCAAAACATTTATTTATTTTGTAGCTCATTGAAGACATTCAAATGTTTTCCATCTTCGGTGTTTCGGAGTTGAGTAATGACATTTGAAATTCTATGTAATCTTTTCTGTTGGATGAATAAGCTCAAAAATCAATAATTGAATTAAAAGTTTTCACTTCTTAGTTTATATGGACAGCCTTCCAACTAGCAAAATTGCTATTCTCTGAGCTTTTGTCAGAAGAGCGGGTTATTAAAAGAAATGTGATTAAATTCGGAGTCCTCCTCTAGTAAGTCAATAATCTGCCCATTACAACATAACAAAGGACTACATTTTTTCTTATAAAACAATAAGATTTTCAAAAGAAATAATATCGTAAGAATTTCCATCAGGTGACTTTTATTGAATGTAGACGAATGTCACACTGTTTTTTCGTAGTTTTACTTTCTGTAGCATGATACTAAGAATAATATCATAAGCAATTGTTCTAAACAAACACATCTGATGTGAATCCTATAAATGCTTTTAAGAATACTCAAGTTGTATAAAATTAAGATTAATTTCGTAAGTATTTTCAGCTGTGGTCTTTCAGAGCAAGTTAAGACATTTGCTGTCCCACTATTAAAGAAGTCAGTATTACAAAATTCTATACATTCAAATATGTTTGCAATTTTGAAGTGACATGTATTAACAGACAATACCCCACCTCTGCTTTAAATAGGACAATATCCAGTTTGCTTAAGCTCATCAAATTTATTGACCTCTTGCGCTTTGTTTTCAGAATATTTAAAACCAATTTCCCTCTAGTCACCACAGTCATTGTTAATTTCCTGAGTGACTCGATTTTCTCAATAGACTGCATAGATGTTAAAAAAGGGTTCAATAGATCGCAGTAGATAAATTAGCTAAGACTATCAGAGGATTAAATTATTTTTTAATTCACTTTGATTTCGCTGATGACTCTTAATGCTGCAAATCTTACTCTTTGTATTTAATTTAATGGATTTAAAATTTTATCCCAAAGCTGAAATTAATTGCAAAATGATAAGAGTAACAAAGTAAGACGCTAAAAACTCGAAAAGGAAAACGTGACATTTTTTCGAAATTTTTTCAAATATACATATGTACGTCCGGTGTATGCTAAATACAGGTCTCCGTAATAAAGACTAAAAACCCACAGTCAATGGCAATGGAGTTAACAACATTGTGTAAGCTTGTATGTTGTCAGATAGCCTAGGAATCAAGTAATTTATTGGAAGTAAAATAGAAAAAAATATATACATCGACGACCTAAACTTGAATTACTGCAAACTGCATAAAAAATGAGCACTAAAGGGCACAGTTTGGAATTCTTTAGACAAAGATACGAAACATGTATTAGATATTGTGTGATCATGGCTTATTTAAAACTTTTTGATTGCCACATCCAACAGATCTAAATGATCTGAACATACAGTGGTACAGTCTTAGTACGGCAATATATTTGGCTAAATACTCTTGCACAAAGTTCCGATATGACTTCAAGATAGTATTTAGGAGATCAACGAAAGAACGAAAGAACGAAAGAACGGTTACGTAACCGCTAAACCTCAAACAAAAGTCAACCGAAAAACTTGCTCATGGTGCCACCAGAAAACACTAAACGAAACTTGTATATTCAATTACAAATGGGTTAAATGAAGTAATTGACCTTAAGGTATATGTAAGTAAATACAAGAGATAATATTTTCATATATTAAGCCTTTGAATTTTAAATTTACTCAGGGTCCTCCTTGGGGGTACCTATGGAGTCATCTGAAACTTTTCCGTATTTTTCTCTTGTTTTATGAAAAACATTAAAAAATTATTTGTTTTATAATAAAACAGAAATATATCAATAAAATAAATATATAAACTAGAAATTTTTATACAAACTAAAATTCATGAAATTGCTAAACTATATTGCCGTACTAAGACTTTTGCTGTGCACTGTATATGCCCAATTTTCATATTAAAAATGTCCTTACGGTAATAATGAAGGTGGAAAGGACATAAATTACTCCCCCAAACCACACAAAAGCTTGGGGAATCCATGAAAAAAAGGCTAAGACCTGTATTTGATTACAGAGGAGGAGGTTATACTAATTTGGGAATAAACGGTAACAATTAGCTTCGCTCAGTTGTCTCTATATCCTGCTATGAGGGATACTTCGTTCCTTTGTCGAAGCTAGTTGTTGTATGGTAGCTTTGGCTATAGTATTAACCAATTGGGTGACAAGTGTTGTGTGGAAACAGTTGAGACTACGCGAGAGAGAAATGTTAGTCCAAATTAAACATCTTTTTTAATTTAGCATTTATAAACCTCCTATAAATTTAGGGCATCCGTCTCGAAATTTCTTGGCCTTAAGAGAAAGCCAGCTGATTAAAGTAAAATATGAACCAAGGTTTATAAAAAATATGCGTTTATCACTAAGGTATGTTCACTCTTCAGTATTTAGGGTATGAAAATTCCTGCACAATTAAAGTAAATACCCAAGAAACTGATTCGTTCATGGTCACCACTAAATATTTCTGAAATTTGGTTCATAGTCTTAAAAAAGCACAGGAACATATTTGGTTTGGAATTTCTTTCGGTATGTCAATACATTTGTGTATTTGTTATTGGACTTTAAAAATATTTATTCTATTTTATTTCGCTTATAATTGTAATTTATTTTTAATCTAAGAAAACTTGAATAAAATAAAAATTAAAATAATTCTAAAATTAAAACAAAAAATCGAAAACAATTGTAAAATGATAAAAAAAAGTAATTCATTAGCAATATGTAGAACTAAAAATTAAAATAAAAAAACATTCATAAACTATTATTAAAAATTATTTTTAAGATAAAAAAACCAATAAAACTTCATTCATTCAAATTAAATCAAAATAGTTTAAATAAATTTAATTTAATTTAAAAAAAAAAACATATTTATACTCTAAGCAGAAAAGAAAACAAAATATAGCATTACAACTCACATACATACTAGTATTTATACCAAAAACGTATTAAATTTAAAAAATTTTCTTTCTCTATTGTTAAAAAAATTAAATTAAATTAAATTTTCCTTTAAATATTTAAAACAAATATAAAGTACGATTATTGTAGTTAAATTAAATTTATAATTTTCTAAAATAAAAACAAAAGAAAATTGTACATTCATAGATTATTTATGTCCACATACCACAAATGGGACAATAAAAATTAAAACAAATCAAATAAAACCGAAATAAATTTAATTAAATTTTAATAAATTTATAAAAACAGAAAACAAAAAGTATTTAAAAATAAAATCGAAACTATCGTATTTAGAAAAAATTACTTAAAAATACTTACTTACAATAACAACTACAATGCTAAGAGTCAACATCAAAAGCAAAAAAAGAAAAAAAAGTTAAACAAAACGTAAAGTAAAGTAAAGTAAACAAAACATTAATCCTTCTGATGTAATTTATTATATAAATAGTGTAATTAAATTTAAATTTAATTAAATTAAAACCAACTAATATAGACAACTAAAATGATGAAAAAGAAGAACAAGATGAAGAAAAGAAAGAAAAAAGAACAAAATAATCATAAAACAACCAAAATGAAAACGTAAAAATCATATTAAAAATGCTATAAAAAAAGAAAGAAAATACAGAATCAAATAAAATTATATTTCAAAAAAAAAAAAAAATTATGAAAAAAATTGTCCTGAAAGAGATTCTCATTTATTAAGGACTGCAAAAGAAAATTCATACACAAAGTAAGTATTTTCATTTAATTTCAGCTTTTTTTTTCTATTTAACCATTAAAAACTTTTCCTCCTCCTCAACGTTGCAGTGTGCTCTGATTATGCTGGCTCTTGTAAATCCAAAAAAAAACCTTTATAAGGGAGAATAAACAAATAACGCTTGGCCTCCTAATACCGCCAGATATAATCAATTTAATTTGTTGGACGTGGGTGGGATGAAGTAGCCGTTGTCTAATATTATTTCCAGTCACTTGTAATGGCACATTCGGACAGTCTGTCGTATTGAGCATTAAACGGCCAAAACTGTTGCGTTGACTGAAGATGATATAGTTTTTGGGTGGTATACACGACACGTTTTCTTTGGCCAGTGTATAGTGTGTGGGACAAGCACAAGCCATGCCTCTTCGGCCCGGCAAGGCCAAACAGAAATGCGAACAACCACCATTATTCAGTTTACAGGGATTTGTACCAAATTGCCGTTGATTGTAAAATACCACCAAGGAAATTGTGTATGTCATGCCACTGTGAACCAAACTGCGATTTTGTACCGTAATTTTATGAACTCTCTCAATATCGCCCGTATTCCAATCACTCCAGTATACATAGTCTTGATAAAGTAATACGGCATAAGGCGTTTTTGCCATCTCAATCAGCTTATTCGATTTTAGTTGGCCGTGATTGGGTGGCCCAGTAAAGACGCCTAATTTCGAGATCAAGAGTTAAACCAGTAGCATGATTAGCAGTTGAAATTATAGTTTGAAGCTCAGGACCATCCATAGCAGCTCTCCTAATCGAATCTGAGGGAGGCTCAGTTCAGTACATATGTATAACCTTTGCGGGGTTCTAAAACCAATGAGCGTGGTTCTTCTACACCTTTCCATAGTAAAACTCAGGCCTTATAATATTGCAAAATTTGTGAAAAAGAAATTAATTCGCGATGTAATATACATTTGAAAAATCGAATCTTTTTACACTCTTAAGTTAGGATGTCTTTTAAGATTTAAGGTGATGGAGTAATGGATGGAGATGGAGATCGTTTTCGGATTCAGTTCATCAACAGCCAGGGCTCTGGGCTAAACTGTGATTCTCCATGTTCGAAAACATAGGGTGGTGGAGCAATTCAGGGATAGGACTCATATTCAGTGTACCATAAACCTTGTTTAGCATTATTCCACACTGCAGTATTGAGTCTTTACAAATGTCAGAAACCAAACACTTATGAAAACATTAAATATATTGGTGCAAATCTACCTCAAAGAATGTCATGCTGGGATTTTCAACCGATGGAATCTACATTTTTCTTCCAGTACCTCTCTTAACAGCATATGACTGACCCACAAAGCATTCCGGCCTTGCTTCGGTTTCTTTAATCTATCTTTGTTATATTAGATAAACAGGTGATTGCTCTACTGTAGAAAGTCCAAGAGGATAATGGGGCTGCCATTTATCAAATAACATCTAGAAATAACGCACTCCGAGTTTTTGGTGTACTGGTGGGGAATTTTGCTGATTGTCTGCCTCTTTCTCACTATGTGGCGAAACTGACTGACCTTCCTGTGATGTTATCCTTTTTTCCATTTCCAGGTGGTGCAGTAGCTTCTTAGATGGATTTTATTAGAGCGGGGTGAAGCCACTGAACTTGAAATTCGAATTTTGGTATTCGAGAACCTGGGCTTCTCGACTTGTAGACAAGCTGTTTTGACCACTACACCAGGCTGCCACCTAATCTACATTAACTATCTTCAATCAATAAAAAATGATGTGCCAACTTATTTTATCGGTTTATTAAAGATTTAACCAATAAAAAGATCCTTAAGCCAGTGGAAAGTTTCGCATAAACTAGTCTAAGAACTGCCTCATCAACCCTGTTTTCCAGATTTCGCCGCAGGAGATTATTTCAGTATTGCAAACTTGAAGAAATGTTTCAGTGGAAAGTGATTTGACTTCTACGATAAAATTGTCACACAAACAAAATGACTTCGACGAGTGAAAAACAAAATTGTATAGCAATAAACACCAGCCCTAGTGTAGTGATTATTAATGGCATCTGTGTCATGTGTTTTGCTCATGCGAAATCTCAAAAAAAAAAAATATTTTTAAAAACAAATCTTAATACCCACCCGAAAGGTATCAATGTTTAATTAAATTGTTTATTCAATTAAATATTTATTCTTTAATAGTATTTAATAATTAAACAAAAGTAAAACTTAAATAAATATTGACAATAATAAAAATTGAATGCCTGGTTTCTTTACTTTTCTCTTTTTCTAAAACAATAAAATATTATTTTATTAAATAACAACAGTTTTGTGCGGATTATTTACTTTATTATTAGCATTTTCTTTTCAATTTCGATTAAATAATCGCTTTTAACCGAATTTTAAAAATGAAAATAAAAATAAAAATTGAAAAGAATTCTTTACTTTGGCAAAAGTCAGTTTCATTTCAATTCATTTTATTAGTTTGGTTTCAACACGTTTTATTAAATAAATAAAATTAAATGACAATTGTTTACTAATGAAATAAATTGAATGTATTGTTGAACACACACTTTATTAATAAAATTATTAAAAAAGAAAATAATAAGGAAATAAAAAAATTTGCAAATGCATCAACTTGAGCTCTTAACAATACTGGGGCAAAGTATAATTTTAAAGCATTTTTTTTGTTTTTTTTTTCATTTATGTCATGTGAGAAGTCCACTACACAAAATTAATATCGAGATATTTTCCTAATCTGAATAATCTGACATTCAAAATCAAATTCTTGAATAATTCACATCAATAGTTCATTTCATTCCATCATTTTGATAAAATTATATTATATATAAAATTGGTAAGTACAATGATTTCAAATATTTTATTCCAAACTTTAATACTTAGAAAGAATATGTCACTGACAAAGTTGCAAATATCCTTAATGGCATCGGCAGTTATATTTCATTTTCGTTCAAATACAGGTGGTGTAGTAAAGTGGTGTGTGGTGTATTGTGTGCTTGATTGCAAACCTCAAAATTTCGATTTGAATACGGGAGTAAACGAAAAAATTGTTATCCTGGTTACGCTTCAATCCCTCTGTAAATAATTCATCCAAATGTCGTGTAGTGATGTGGTATTATGATCGACTTTAAATCCCAGCAATACACGTTGTAGTCGCTGTAGTCTAGTAGGTAGTGTGTTGGCTTATTAGATGTAAAATACTGCTTCGCTATGTAGAATGAGGTTTTCTGTGATAGTAGGTAGTGAATATGGCTTAAATTTTAGATGATATTCCCCCCACCACATCAGAACACGTTAGGTTAAGTTAGGTCAGCTGGCGGACCCTCTTGAAAGAGGCCAATAGGCCAGCATTTAGCTTCATTGTGATACCACAATCAATCCTAGCGGGGGGTCAAACATACCCTAAAGAATATCAGCCCTAATCAAAATAAGGCTTGCTATTGCAGCAATTTTTATGTTAGAGGGCCGTTCGTTTATGACAAGAGGTATTATTTAAAGGACAGTCTCTTGCTCCTTTTCAGACTTTCAGCTCAGCAATAGCGTAGAGGCCATTAAGAACCGCTATTGTGCGATGTATGGCCATGCGATTTGAGGACAGAAGGGAGTCAATTCTTATCTTATCCATACGTGTCCAACACAGTCCAGCAATATTGCACGTACCCTTCTGCTTTCAACAAGATTAAGCTTTCCTATGTAAAGTGTGTACAATATCCAAGTTAACTGAAGCAATTGTAACCTGGCTGTCCAAGTAAATCAAGAGATTTTCAGGGAAATCCTGCCACTCAGATTATTAGTCTAATGTAGCAGGTTTTAAGATGATATCAGGCCTATTTGCCATTGTGTACATTAAGAATACTTATATGTGTAATATTGAGAAAGAATTCTTCAAAAATAGTGCCTGGTATTCCCAGGTTAATGTTCTCTCTTCTCTGGAGTAGTGTGATGGGGTTTCCTAGATGGATTATTTGGATTATTTTTTAAATAAACTATAATAAATATTTTTTCGGTCCCTGAAAGGGGTACACACTGGACTATTTGCGTTTTTAAACAAACACTTTAATCACTATACCGCGTCTCTTCCAATGCTAATAGTCTTTAATTGTCTTCATTATCTTATTTTAATTCTAAGCCCTGAATCCATCGAAAACAACTCATTTTGTAACAGCTATCGGTAGTAAAAAAATATAGCAATACCATCATTTATGGATATTATGTACACATATATACATACTTGGCCATTACAACCCTTCAGTCAGGATTACGACCTAGTTTCTCACACCACTTATGTTGTGTCTGTTAATTTTATACAGGTGTGGCGGGACCTACAGTTTAAAGTTGACTTTGAACGACAGATCCTTAAGGAACTTTTCATGGCAATTTTATTTTTACTCCCAAAATATTTTGCAAAATATCTGCTGAGAGGGAGGCGTCGAAGAATTTTTTCATATTTTTGTTTTGTTGGAGATGTTTGACCTGGGTGTTGAACCGTGGCCTTATGTCTAATAAGCCAACACACTACCTACTAGACTACGACTACTTACCATCACCTACGGAGAATTGTCATTCAACCAATCAGAGAGAAAGTAGTTAAAAAATTTCGATTGTTTTTACTTTTAATTGAACTACCGTAGCAATATATTAATTAAAATGTTTATGCACTAAATACCATCTTTTATTAATTTGCATCTTAACGAAATATTCCTGTATAACTAAGAACCATAAAATTCTGAAATGAATTGAAATTCAACAAAAAAATAAAAAATAAAAGAATAAATTATTCGCATCTGAAGCTGCCATTAAAATTTTCTTCATAAAAGTACTCATCAATGAAATGGCGTCTATTTAAAATCAATAACAATTTGGCAACTCTATTTCAATGTCAAGGTCACACCACGTGTAGACATTCAAAAGTAAACTAGTGGCGTAAAATTAAATACAATGACAACAACCACGTTAGCCGAATATAAAGAGCATCAGTTGGAAAGAACAGCACAATAAATACTTTCTTGTCTGGAATAGACGAACAAAATTTCAGTTTTTTCCAAATGTTTTGAAAAAGAAAACAAAAACAAAACAGAAACAGAACAGAACATCACAATTTGCAAATTGAAAATTAATTAAAAATACAAAAACGATGATTAACACAAAAGCAATTGTAAGTATTTCACACAGAAATGAATTTCAAACGTCAAAAATTAAACGAAACGAATTAGAAAAGCCACAATTTTTTTTTCTGTTTTTTTTTTATTGTTAAATAACACTGATGAACAACAGCTACAACAACAGCAACAAAAACAAAAAAATCAAAAAAAAAAACAAAAACAAATGAGCAGCAGCCCATTTGCCAGTGGCATAATAACAAATGTGTACGACTGTGAGTTGGTGTGAGTGTAAAAATATTGATTTTTGCAGAAATCCAAACTGAGCATACACACACACACACACACACACACACATACAATAAACGGGCAGGACTTGTGCGCATAACTTTGTTAGGGTTACCAAGGTTTTGTAGAGAAATTGTAAACAAAATATTGTGGGATTAACTGTAAAACAAGTGGCAACATGTAATTGAGAGTAAATACTACACAAACACACTCAACACTAAACAAAACACTGCAAAAACTGTTGAATACCACTAGGCTGCTCAATAAAAAACAAGGCAGCCAGAAAAAATGAGTCAAAAAAAATTTTTATTTAATAAAAAAACTGAAAACAATTTAAAAAAACACTGACTTCTGCCAACAAGAGGGATCGTAAAACTCTAGCATGCTTTTAGACACAAGTGAAGAAACAAAGTACTGTGAAAAAAAACGGCATAAAACAGCTCAATAATTCTGCTTTTTTTTTGTTAATTTTTTTTTTGTTTATAAAAACTTAAACAAGCATTATTAATTTGATTTGAAAATGAAAATATGAAAAACTGCAGCACAAAATAAAGGAAAAAAAAAATTATGAATATTGAAAAGAAAAATGGCCGACTGCTGGAAATAAAGTTGTTCAACACTTTGTTTGTATGAAATTAGTTCGACGATGGCATAATTTATTGTTTAATAAACTCGAAAGAGTAGTTTTATAAACTTACGTGAGGGTTATTTGATTGTATATTTTTTTTTTTAATTTTGTTTTGGAGAATAAAGTGGCTGGCTTCCAATAAATTAAATCACACTTAAAAGTTTCTCAGAATTAAAACTTTAATGAGTTCAAAATAAAAAAAAAACGGCGAAATCAATTGAAAGTGAATTTATTTAAAATTCCCAATTCGTTTTAATTACGAAAACGTTAATATTGTTGAAGTTTCGGGAAAGAATGCAACATGCATGAGGAAAGTTTGCACGACCATCTGGCCATTGTTTAGGAGTAAATCACAGGACAAATGAAGGTTTACTCTTCACAGAATGGTACAAACCATCATCTTAGGGGCTGAACAATGTAAGGCCTTAAGTCAGTGCTTAAGGCACATGTTTTGGACTGTTGAGGCTACCATTATTCTCCATACATTGCAAAATTTGTTCTAGAATAGCTGATTAGATCTTAACAGCTGTGTTAAGAATGACTTTGACCTAGGGAAACCTTACTAATACCAAGAAACTTCAAACCGGTGACAAGGATATAAAAAATCGTCTGCATTTTAAAGACAATTACATCGGCTCTGAGCACGATTCTAAATCTACTTCCATAAGGCATTTATTTTAAATTCTTAGCTGGCAGATAGAATTTGTCGTTGTTGGAAACATCGATTTTATGAAACCGCACTTTGACTTCGTAAAGTATGACTATACTGAGTAGGAAGAAATAAAGAAACGAACTTGCCGTAACACAACCACATTCTAACGAAATTTCTATATTGAAAGTCCCATTTGCAAACAGGAAACTTCAAATTAAATTCCACTAACTCCACCGGACACCGGAGCAAGATAGCTACACAATGAGTGTAGGAAAGTCTTCTCTTTATCTACGTTTACATGCCTAGCTTTACGCCGTGGGAAAAATAATCACTCGGGCTTCTACCACTCAAATGAAGTCACTATCGGTGACAGACCTTAGGAAGCTTCGCATTTTTACCATGGACTCAGATTGGTTTAAGGATTAGGTGGAGAGATTTTGGATCACACTGCCTACATGCTTCTATTCTTTCAGGGAACTGCTAGGAAAGTCTTCTCTTTATCTACGTGTGCATGCCTAGCGTTACACCGTGGGGAAAATAATCACTCGGGCTTCTACCACTCAAATGAAGTCACTGTTGGTGACAGACATTAGGAAGCTTCGCATTTTTATCATGGACTCAGATTGGTTTAAGGATTAGGCGGATAGATTTTGGATCACACTGGCCTACATGCTACTTCTTTTCGCCTAACTATGTAAAAATCATTTCATTAATAATTAAACGATTTAAAGACGATCTCAAACAATACTACTGAAAAATAATGATTTTTTTTGGCAAAAATACTATGCTTCATTTAAAAAGTCTCATATTTATGTGATAATCTCTTCCAAATAAAATTTAAAACAATAACAAAAAATTCATATTAATATTTCCATTCAAATGCTTAATTTACAGTGCTGACAGTCAGAAAAAAATTTTTAACTTTTTAGGCAGCAGTTTGTAGATTTCAAAATTTTTTTATCATCCAAAATGCTTTTCCACATTTTAAAATGATTGTGAAGAAATTTTTACGACATTTATATGCAATTAAAATGCAATAATAAAAACAAGATTCAAATCCCTTATCTTGACAATAAATGGAAAAGAAAAGGAAAAATTAGCGTAAAAATGCCAACACTTGCAAAACGACATACACATACAGTCGTCAACAAAAGTATGTATATGTGGAGGTATTTAAGTACTGCAACCAAACGATCTATTGCGATAACCTCAATTGAGTAGAGTTTTCCTGTAATGTTGCTCTGATGAAGCTTAGGATGCTGTGAGTAAATATAACTTCCTGCCTAGTACTACTTAGCATTCAATTGCTTGTAAATAAGTTTGTGGTCCACTTCTTGAAGCGATTTTTACTTAAACAAATTTTCTTTAAATCTAAAATGTCTGATAAGATGTATGATTACTGCACTCAGGCTACTTCTGGATAGTCGAAATACTTAAATCTTTTATCACAATAATTACCTAGATTAAGTGCAAAATTAAATGAGATGTGTAGACTTTTGTCAGTCACTTTATATATTGAATACCCGCTTAACGACACATGCACTTACTGGGGATATTTTTTTTTCGTTTTTCTTTAAGAACGTGTTTGTTTGCAAATTGAGAATTTTATGCGAAATGTTTTCTAATTAAATTTAACCACAGGGGAAATTTTATTACCATCGTGCCATGCACCAAGAAAAATAAGAAAAGAAAAGATATGAAAAGAAAAGAAGACACGAAACAGGCAATGAAGCTGAAGGATAACGATAAAATTCTGATTCAAGAAAAATAAAATATACGATGACAGCAAATAACTACGCACATACATATATGTACATATGCATTGATACATATATATAGAGTTATATGCATACAGAGTTACATACATACCTAAATGTTTATTGTATGCATTTGCTGTGCAATTGTAGTTGTAGTTGGCCACAACTTTAATCTCGTTAAGGATTGTAAATAAATGATCGTTTAAGAAATGTTTTCAGAATTAATTTTTTTTAATGCCTCATTTTACCATCAATGACGGGTCGGAAACTGACAGTTTAAAATATCGGGTAGATTCAACACGAATCATAATTACAGGCGTAATTGGTCATTACAACCCCTTAGTCAGGATTACGATATAGTTTCTTACCCCAACTTATGCTGTGTGTGTTAATTTTATACATGAGTGCCTGGACCTACAAGTTAAAGTCGATTCCGAACGACAGATATTTTGAGAAACGTTTCATGGCTTTTTTTGTTACTTTCAGAGATTTTGCCAGAAATCTGAAGCAATATTTTTTCATATTACATTTTGTGACCTGGAGTCTCATGTCTCTCAAACCAACATAGTACTCACTAGACTACGAAATATAACATCAATCACATATCCGCAATCGTTTCCCTGGGTGGAGCTCATATTCAGTTTTTCATGACTCCGGCGGATAAATCATGCTGAATTTCACCGATGGCAAGATAATAGGATGATGACGATGATAAGATTTTAGGATTTGGATTGGAGGGATTATTCGCTTACACATAAGAAACCCACCAAAAAAAATATCGAGTGAGGTCAAATCGCTCTCACTCGGTGCCCAGTTCACATTGTCCTCACGTGAGATGACCATGTCTTCTGGTGACTTCGTCAGTTCAAAAAGAAAACTCTTGGAACTCTGGTGGATTAGTATCGTACCAAATTCAATAATTTCATTTGTTCACGCTGCAGAGGATTTTTCAATGAAATCGCATTGAGAGAACACACGTGATTGTCTATGATCGATAACCTTCAGTTTTTAGTCAGTTGAGTTTTATACGGATGCAGGTGCAAATCACAACGCAGAATTCGCCAAGTTGTGGTCTGGAAAAGGCAAGCAATACATAATCGGATTATCCTGCACTCTGTCACGGACAACGATTAAGTTTTTCACAGATCTGAAGTTTCATCGACATGCAGCTGTTGATCGATCACTTACTATCCTCGAGCATTGTAATTTATTCACCATTGTGGCGCATAATCCGAATTGCCGATTCCACGGCGTTTAAAGTAATTGATCCTTTGTTAAGGTTCATTGTGGAATATTATTTTGCAGTTCCATCCACATTAAATCCAATTTATCATTCATACCGGAGATATGCTGATTGAGTGCTACAGCAATAGCATTTTAATGCTGAATTTTTGTACAAAATTTTCATTAGCAGTGAAACTCATTTCTCTATCGGTGGTACGACACAAGGAAATAAGGTTTGAAGAACTTGAATGTTGAACGTGTGGAAAAGCAATTGTATTTGGAGAAAATGACTGCTTGGTGAATATTGTGGTTAAGAAGTGACATTGGGTACGATCAATTATTCAGAAACTAATATTAATTCAGAAACCTATGGATGTAATATTACCTAGGTGGTATGTGGTTTCAATATGACTGTGCCACAATCTGCGTAACAGGATAGATTTTGACTTTATTGTAGGAGAAGAGAAGACCGTAACAGTGGGAATAATCCTCTAACGTTGGAACATTTGGCTACCATCCAAAATGTACGACTGCCGCAATAAACCAAGACCCAGGAATTTTTTATCGAAATCTTAGCTTTGCGTGTGTATTGCTATTGAAATCAAAATATGGATAACATTGAAGTTATTGATTGAAGTGATAAATTTTCATTTAAATTTTGTGTTTAATTTGTTTGTGAAGTCGCCGTAGTCTAGTAGGTAGTGTGTTGGCTTATTAGACGTAAGGCCACGGTGCAAACCAGGTCAGACATCAAATCGAAAATATGAAAAATTATTTCTTCGGCGACTTTCTCTCAGCAGATTTCTGACAAAATCTCTGAGAGCAAATAAAATTGCTATGAAAATTTTCTCAAAAATCTGTCTTTCTGAATCGATTTTAAACTGTAGGTCCCGCCACTCAAGTATAAAATTGACGCACACAACACAACTGGTGTGAGAAGCTAGGTCGTAATCCTGACTGAAGGGTTGTAATATGCCAATTATGTATATGTATGTATGTTTAATTTGTATTTCAAAATCAAACTTGAACATTAGTTAGTCTGTAGTTCAACTTATTTGGAACAGTTTAGTTGTCGTTCACTGACCCCATTTAAATGTAAACATTTTTTAATACCTTTCCCGTCACCTGCAGTTTCAATAGTTTCGTCAGAATTTTTTGTTTTCCTTTGCAACTTCCACAACTTGTTTAACATTTACGTATATATGCATGTATGTATGTATGTATTGTAATAATAAATCCCTTTTTGAAATTTTCCCCAGGTAAAATGGAAAACTAAACATTTGCCATTTTGCTTGCCATAAAAGGAAAAATCTTAATTAATTTTAATGCCATAACAACTGAAATACTTTCCTTATGAATTTCTTTATAAATTTCCACCTTCCCCAGTTCTATATCGAGTACTGAAATGAAATTTAACGATTTAAATTAAATTTCAAGACTCTTCAGAATTGAAAGTGATAATTAATGTAAAGGAGTATGGGTCCCTTACAAAGGGGAAACCTTGAGAAAGTTAATATTTTTCTTTTTAATGAACGTAATAAAAAATAAATTGAATGAAACTACTTACTTTGATAAAAATTAACTACAATTGATTACGAACTAAAATAAAACGAAGCCATTTCAAAAAAATTTAATTTCACTTTAAAATAAACGATTTTTAATTAGAGATTAATCCCCTATGTGTACGTGGGTAACATTTAAGTCCCAAAAAATTATTGTTTGTTTTTAAGAGAATTTCTACTTGTTTTCGATTGAAGGATGTTATAGAAATAATTAAAACAAATTAAAAAACTAAATAAAATAAAATGGGGGAAATATTTTTAACAACTAAAAAACTTAATGATTGTAACGTTTGATGTTTTCAACGTGTGTGTTTTGAAAACTAAAATAGAAAACAATAAAAAATCACACAGAATTTGTAAAAGTGCATGAAATATTTATTGGAGGCGATAAACAAATGCCTATCATTTACAATTTATAGGTTATTCCTTGTAAATGTTGCCTGAAAATATTCCAGGACTGTGGAAGTCGCGATAGTCTAGTAGGCAGTGTGTTTGTTGGCTTATTAAACTAGAGGCCTTATTTCAAACACCAGGTCTCATATCTCCAACAAAACGAAATATGAAAAGTATTTCTTCGTCGACTTCCTCGCAACAGATTTCTGGCAAAAACTCTGAGAGTTAATAAAACTGCCATGAAAAATTTTTTTAAAAATCTGTCAATCTGTGGGTCCTGCCACTCATGCAAAAAATTAACACACAATTTAAGTCATGTGAGAAGCTAGGTCGTTTTTCTGACTGAAAGGTTATAATGACCAATTATGTAAAGTCATCACTAAATATTCTGCAGCAGCGATTGGAAAACATTGTCATCTTACGTGGATATAATTTGATCGCCACGGGGATCGTGCGATTTGAGCTCATTCGACTTTTTCTTGTGGGATTTTCGCAGGTGCATGTGAATAATCTGCGGTGTTATAGTCTAATATTCAAAGTAGTCGTAGATCAGTATGTAGTTTATTGGTTTATTAGACATAAGGCCACGGTTCAAACCCCACAACGAAATATGAAAACATATTTATTTCTTCGACGACTTCCTCTCAGCAGATTTCTGGCAAAAATTCTGAGAGTGAAATGAAATTGCCATGAAAAGTTTCTCAAAAAATCTGTCGTTCGGAAACTGTATATTATACTCATGTATAATATAAGTATAAGGAGGTTATTCGAACTGGCTACTGAGATCGTGCGATTTGACTTCATTCGACATTTTCTTTTGGGGCTTTTTTTCTTAAGTCGCAGGTGTATGCGAATAATCCGCCACAGCGGTCCTCAAATCCTATCTGACCCATGCAATCGATCAACTTCATGGAAAACTGAACATTTCAAACACGCTCCACCCAGGGAAGCAATGGCGGATATTTGAACGATATTTTGTTCCACATATGATTACATCAACAGATCTTTTAGGTTAGGTTAGGTTAGAGGACGTGTACTTGTTAATTAAGACAAGTACAGTACCCGGAGGTCGAATTGACCCATTGTACAACGTCCTAGTTTCTCACACCACTTATGTTGTGTGTGTTAATTTTATACATGAGTGGTGGGACCTACAGTTTAAAGTCGACTCCGAACGACAGATTTTTATTTATTGAGAAACTTTTCATGGCAATTTTTATTTACTCTCAGAGTTTTTGCCAGAAATCTACAGAGAGAAAGTCGCCGGAAAAATACTTTTTGTATTTTGTCTTCGATGCCTGGCCTGGGGCTCGAACCCAGGCTTTTGCGTCTAACAAGCCAACACACTACCTACTAGACTACGGCGACAGATCTTTTAAACGAATAAAAATTTCCTAAAGGTATTTCAAACATTGAACTTCAATCTTCAGACGATGAGAAACTTATTTAGAAGGCACTTACTTTTCTTAAATATTTTAAAGTATTTTAAAATAAATTTCCAATCATATAAAATCGTTTGCCTTTCAGAAACCAGGAGTAAATATTCCGTCCATTAAATTCATGATTTATTTTCACTTTTCCGCTGCCATTAACAAATTATTGCAATAAAAAAAGGAAGTTCTAATAAAATAATTAATTATCTACTCAATTTATTGCACCGGCAATATAATAATTTCGAAAATAAATAAATAAATATGCCAATAAAATTTTAAAAAAAAATTATTTTTACTCAACGAAAATTAAAAACAGAAAAATAAATATTTTTTTATGCAAATAATAATTTAATTTACACATTTTCTAAATAAAAAATTATTTTAAAAGATAAAAAAATTACAAAATAAAATACTTCCGTTTTAAAAATGTCTACATAGCAACGAGTTAACTTACATATTTAGTTTTTTTAATTGTTTTTTTTTTAATTTATTTTGCAAAGTAATCATGATTACGTTTTAAAATAAATTGGCATGACTAAAAACGTATACAATTAGTCATGAATAATTTTTCTAAATAAATTACACGAAAATTCGAAATTAAACGCCTCTTCTATATTTCCTTAAAAATTTAATTGACAAATTGCAAGAATTAAATGTAAACAAATTTAAAGACGTTCTAAGAAAATTACAAAAACGAAAAGTACCTGTTTTATGATTATAAAGAAATTAAAAATTGTTTTAAAAAAAAATTACAAAATTATCGATATTTTGTTAACCACCATGTTCTGAAAAAATCATTGTGTAACTCATAATGTTTAGATTGTTTGTACCATAGCAATAGGATCTTTTAAGTTTGATTTTATTTTTTAATTCCGATTCATATTCAGATTTTGAATCAAAACATGCCTATCGTCCTTATTAATACAACGTAATACTAAGTTATCTGCCACAAGCCGACAATTTTGTTTGTACAATTTTCAATAACATTGGATTACAATTTCACAATTGTTTGGTCCTAACTGCATACATACCTACTTACTTACTTAATTGTCCATTAACAACCCGATTAATGGATTTTGGCCTGCGGCAACACATACTTCCAGGGCTTCCTCGATTTGGTTCTTCCAACGCATACAAGGTCGTCCTCTTCGCCGACTTCTGCAGATCCCCGCATCAAATACTCGTCTCGGAGCTTCTCATACCACTTAAGTTGTGTGTGTTTATTTTATACATGAGTGGCGGGACCTACAGCTTAAAGTCAATTCCGAACGACAATCTTTTTAGAAACTTTTTCATGGCAATTTTATTTTACCAGAAATCTGCTGAAAGGAAGTCACCAAAGAAATATTTTTTCATATTTCGTTTAGTTGGAGATGTCTGACCTACTGTTTGAACCAAGGCATCACGTCTAATAAGCAAACGCACTGCCTACTAGACTACGGCAACTACAAGCAACTCAAGTTTCCTTCTCTTTGCAATTTGAATTGATCTTCCTGTAGTATAAACTTCCGCTGGGAGACTGCCGGTAAGTTTCCTTCTGGATGCGGAAAATTATATTCAGGCTCCAAACATTTTCGCTCTTGTTATTACTACCAACGTTTTATCCTACCGTATACTGAATGGTCTCTATCTAAAGAGAGTATAAGGTGCTTAGATTTCCTTACATAACATTCTTACATAATTGGTTATTACAACCCTTCTGTCAGGATTAAGACCTAGCTTCTCGCGCTACTTATGTCGTGTTTGTTAATTTTTTTTACATGAATGGCGGGACCTACAGTTTAAAGTTGACTTCGAACGACAGATCCTTAAGAAACTTTTCATTGCAATTTTTGCCAAAAACCTGCTGAAAGGAAGTCGCCAAATAATTAATTTTTCATATTTCGTTCTATTGGAGATATCTGACCTGGGGTTGGAACCAAGGCCTCTTGTCTAATAATTCAACACACTAATTACTGGACTACGACGACTTCCATCTCAAACATAGCTCCACTAAAAATAGCTCACAGGCATTAAATTTTGCAATTTGGCAGCGGAATTGTTAAAAAATTTCGAACTTGAATAGGAACTAGAACTTGTAACTGTTTGGTTTCCTTATGAGTTGATATTCTCTTATTTTTTTTAAATAAATAATTCATGTGAAAACGTTTGACGTCATCTAAGCAGTAATCAATCTTCACTTTAAGATCTAACTAACATGTATCATTTCAAAGTACACAATTAATTTAATTTTTATAAAAATAAAACCAATATTCAGGTGTTTAATAATTTTAATTTGCCAACATTTGATTACAACAACACTGCACTGTATGCATGTATATATCTACAGTTGGATGTATTATTGTGCACTTTCATTTATTATTTATAAACAATGTTTGCTTTTGTTTTTACACATTCACCTTTGAATTGGACACACCGTTTAGTTTGACGACAGATTTGTCAAGCAAGTGATGATATTTGTTTAGTTCTGTTGCAAATTGTTGAAATATTTTGTATTTCATTACATTCAATTTAATCTTCTATTAAATAAGCTTTAAATCAGCGAAACTTTGGTTCAAATGTCTTCAAAATGCTTAACTTATAATGACATGAATACTAATGCATTTATACTACAATTAGTTGTCATTTATCTCGCTGTCATAACTGTTGTCATCTTGAACCGTAAGAAATGATGGATGGATAGCTTGCGCTCATGTACTGCATAGTGTACGCTCCAGAAATACATGTGGTGGGGTAGTTTTTGAATGAAACTGTATAAAAAATATTGATTTAAGTGTCAGGACCACACACAAAATCAGTTTAAAAATCTCGTTTATTTCTTCATAATTTGACATGTTATTCTGACCCGTTAAAAATATATTCTTTATGAGTTTTTTTCCCCTCAATATATTGATCTTTATGAAATGTTTGGAGCACAATTCTGTCATATTACAATGAAAAATTTCTCATTCAAGTGGACGCAACTTCCATTCTCACATCTTAAAGTACATATATCAGAGAAAATGTAGCTGCTTAGTTCTCAGTAATAAGTATGGATACGACTCAGTTCCATATTAGCATTAGAACCATTGAAACAATAGACTCGTTACCGTTCAAATAACGCGAACATTTTCTTTCTATAAGCGCTAGGAACGAAACTGGTAGACTCTATAGTAGAGCTAGGCTACGATGTGTAGTAATATGATTTAATAAGGCAATCGAAGTCGCCGTAGTCTAGTAGGTAGTCTGTTGATTTATTAGACGTAAGGTAATGGTTCAAACCCCAGGTCAGACATCTTGAACAAAACGAAATAGGAAAGAAAATATTTATTCGGCGACTTCCTCTCAGCAGATATCTGGCAAAAACTCTGAGATTAAATAAAAATTACCATGAAAAATATCTCAAAAAAAATCTATCGTTCGGAGTCGACTCCCGTCACTCATGTATAAAATTAACACACAACATAAGTGGTATGAAAAGCTAGATCGTAATCCTGACTGAAGGGTTGTAATGACCAATTATTTAAAAATGTTATATAAGGAAATCTAAGCACCGTATACTCTCTTAAGATAGGAACTACGCTGGTAGTAATAAAAGAGCTAGAATGCTTGGAACTAATATTCCGAACCCAACAGGAAGCTCGCTGGCATTTTCAAAACGGAAGTTTATACTACAGGAAGATCAATTCAAATTGAAGAAACGGCACAGAGGAAGAGATAGTCAGGCCGACATTCGAGCAGATAATAAGGGAATTAAATCTGCTGGACCTTAGGTCGTGTGTGAATTAAGGTCAGAGCCTTTTTTGCACAGAGAAAACAAGCTTATTAGAGGTGCGGCCTCCGATCAAACAACAGGTCAGACATCTAAACGAAATATGAATACATATTTCTTCGGCGCCTTCCTCTCAGCAGATTTTTGGCAAAATAAAATTGCCATGAAAAGTTTCTTAAAAGTGTGTCGTAGGTCTCGCCACTCTTGTATAAAATTAACACACACAACATAAGTAGCGTGAAAAACTAGGCCGTTATCCGGACTTAAGTTTTTTATTAACGATCAATCATATATGACTGTGTGAAGGAAACTTGATGAAAAGGAATATAGGGAGAGGTGGCAACTTTTCTAACTTCAGACGGTATAGAAACAATCTACACTTTTACTAGCAGGAATTGTGGAAAGGGGTTTGAATCCTTTGCCACGCTATCCTAGTAAGTGAATTCTGTGATCGAAACAGAACCTATTCTTAGAACTTGTGTAACAATAATGCACTTCCGAAGGAACCTAAAGGATTTTATTCTACTTTACAAATATTTAATTAGGTATGGTACGTAGGACCAAGATGAGTAAACAGAGTTTGCCAATAACTGAATCTACAAGAATGCTCAAAATTGGACAGTTTCAGTTAATGGAGGAAGGTACCCTATGGGAATTAATGGCTGCTTTATCTCAACTGAAAGAATTAAACTTTCTTGGCTTCAATAAGACTTTGTATGTATATGCCACACAGCACACACTTCCGTGAAACTATTAAGATGCGAGTTTGGTGAGCAATTAATCAGGTTTTGAAGCAGTCAATTGGCTGACAAGATCTTGCGATTTAACCTTTTATAATTTATGGAGATCAATAAGTCTACACATCAGTGCAGTTGTCATTGCTGAGATAATGGCCGTAATGTTGGACAAAAATATCTTAAAATTGAAGGCTACTAATTGCAATTGATATTGCCATGGGCGATATAAGTATCGCTTTAAATTAATGTTTCATACTCTTTTAAAAATTTTCAAGGAAGATTTTTTTGTCAATTTTTAAAACCAAAACGTTTAAAAAAATCACATGTTAGTAGAGTATTAAGTAGCCCCACTTCATATACGCCACTGTCTTACTCTTTGTTTGTTTTTATAATTTTTAATTGCACTGCACATCATTCACTCATTCATTTACTCAGTCACTCTCTGACAGCAATAGCAACTACACAATATGATGATGTCTCGTAGAGAATAAACAAAACAAAAATTCATGCAAAAATTGGCTGGCTGTGTGGTCAAGTCCAATGACGTTAAGAAATGACGTTTACGTG
Organism: Sarcophaga carnaria; assembly: GCA_958299815.1. NCBI lineage: Eukaryota > Metazoa > Arthropoda > Insecta > Diptera > Sarcophagidae > Sarcophaga > Sarcophaga carnaria. Next base: position 31,043,204 of record OY283150.1, read on the forward strand.
CAACAACAATAAAATAAATTCTAATCAAACGAAAACATTAAAATTTCTTTTCACATATTCAGCATTCGTTTGTTTATATGGATTTTTGTTGTTGTGTTGTAATAAATAAAACGATTAAAAATATTCAGTAAGAATTAGAGAGAGAAAGAGCGAGAAAGAGAGAGATTTGCAAAACATACATATACATATGCGTTGAGGATAAAAACCCTGTAGAAATGAGGCAAGAGAAACGAAAAACATAACCAAAGAAGTCAATACAATAACAACTCATATGCCGGCATTAATTATAATTTTTTTTTTTATTTTAACTGAAGATCGGCTGACTTGGCTATACGATCAATGCTTAGCAGCGCGGCTATGTGTTGTGGCTGTAGGAAAACAAGTTAAAGACCAAAACAAACATTTAAGTGATGATGTTGTTTTGTGATAATCATTAAGGCCTTAAGTTTGCACGAAGACGGCACAGATTTAAATGAAGAAGAAACATAAACAACACATTTCTTTAATTGTATTGAGATCTGATCAGAAAAATGAGTAGCCCGTTGGTTGGACAATGAGAGTCTTCTATTCCCACATTAACGAATATCAACAACAAACCAAAAAGAAACGAGCATTAAAAGAGTAGAGAATAATTGTTGGTGAGAGCTTTCATATGCCTGAGATTCCTAGTGTGTGTAACAGTGTGTGTATAAGTGTAGAAATATAAACAAAATATATTGTATAATAAATAAATAAATAAAATACAAAAAACAACAACAACCACAATCACAAATATAAAAATTAAACTAACAGACCTTTATTACAACATTGAGGATAGTCGGATGTGAACCTTTGGATTAAACGGAACGCGTATACGGATTAAAAAGAAAACCTAGACAAGAAAACGTAAAAAAAATATTTTTTTGAAAAAACAAGAAAAAAATACAAATAGAAATAGAAATACAACCGAACCAAATTTAATACGTGAATTATATAAACAAACGATACCAATTTGTTTATATTACATAGGAGAGGTGAATGATTTCTTAATTTTATTTAAAAAAAAAAATATTTTATTTTCCGATATTAAATTTACAAATTTTTGGAAAAAAAAACAAGTTGTTTATAATAATATGAAAACATATCTTGTTTTTGTAATTTTTAAATAAATTAGTGTGTGAAAAGAATTCATTAAAAAAAAACGTGCATATGCACGTTTAAAACGTGTGGAAATATTTTATTAAACAAACTGATAAAAGCAAATATAAATACGAATACAAACAAATTGAATTGAAACATCATCATTATAATAATCAGCATAAAACAACACAAATGACACAATGTTTAGCAATAGTATACCCTACAGTAAGTCTTATTAATCTCAAAATTTTTAATTCAATTTAAATACGAATTTTTAGAGCAAACAAAGTTAAGTTTCAATTGCTATTCTCTTAAGGAAAAGTTAGAAGAATATTTTGTTTTAATATTCGAAAAAATAAATATTTTTATGTTAAACAGAAATAGTTCGAAATTTTTGTAAAAGTGTTGAAAACAACTTCCAAAAAAATCGATTTTATTGTATCAGCGATATTTTATTATTGAAAACTTTTTTACACATACACATACAAACATAATTGATCATTACAACACTTTAGTTAGGATTACAACCTAGCTTCTCACACTACCCATGTCATGTGCGTGTTAATTTTATAGATGAGTGGCAGGACTTATAGTTTAAATCGCCTCCGAACGACAGATTTGTGAGAAACTTTTTCTTGGCAATTTTATTTTCTCCCAGAGTTTTTGCCAGAAATCTGCTGACAGGCAGTCACCGAAGAAATATTATGTCTGACCTGGGTTTTGAAACTCACGTCTAATAAGCCAACACACTGCCTAATAGACTACAGCGACTTCAGATGTATAGTGTTTAGGCGGTGTATTATTATTTGAAATTTTTTTACAAATGTATTTTACATAAGATTTGTTAACTATTTCACTACATTATGTATACAATGTCATGTAAGTCATGTAAATAATAAATAATTGCTTCTGTAACTGTCATCTGATAAAGCATTCATCAAAATTCAAATGGTAGCGTGTTCTAGTTTAAACGCTAATAGTCGTCAGCGGCTTAATTCGAATATTACTGACGGCTTGTCGTTGATATTTTCGATATTAAAAAATTTTATTAATTGTATGAATTTATAATAAATATCAACACTAGTCTGATCTTAAAAGACATTAACATGTGAAAAGTTATCTCCATTTAAAATACATACATCTGTACATACATAATCGTTCATTACAACTCTTCAGTCAGGATTTCGGCCTAGTTTCTTACATTATTTTCTCCTTTTATATTCTAAAAATGAAATGAAAAAAATTGTGAAATTAATGGTCAACAGCAATACATGTGTTTTGGCCCTTTCTTATATGATAATGATTGATGGCCGATCAATCACTTAAAAATACTAGTCATTCATTCCCAAACAGCTATCAACTGTTTAAAGAAAGATGGCTACAAAACAAAGGACAATGTTTGAGGACCACAATGTTTGTGGATATCATGACTGTAATTGATTCAGAATCGAATCATTAATAAGGCAAATGCTTATGAGTGATGAAAAGTGAATCATGCGCTACTTACTTACTTAATTGGTCATTACAATGATTCAGTCAGGATTACTGCCCATATTGAGTGTGTTAGTTTAGTCCACAAGTGGCGAGACCTACAGTTTAAAACCCACTCCGAACGATAGATTTCTGAGAAATTTTTAATGGCGATTTTATTTACTCCCAGAGTTTTTGCCAGAAATCTGGTGATAGACAGTCGCCGAAGAGATATTCTTTTAATTTTTTGTCTTTTGAATGAGATGTCTGAATCATGGCCCAACGGCCAAGGCAGTACCTAGCTAAAGGCGTTTTGAGTAGAAATCATATCTGCATAAAACCCTTAGAATAGTTGGAAGATGCCAACTAGGAGTTGAAATTATATGACATAATAAGTAGTGTTGGTGTTGCAGCTCAACTTAAGCGAATTGAGTTTTTTGTTTTGGAATGTCAGTGTTTTTCTTTATGTTCTATTTAGATGACTGAAAGCCAATCTGGGCTTATTTAAGTCATTGTATACGTCGTTATCCAAACCATTGTCAGTAGACATCTTGCTCTCCAGATAACAGAAATTTAAACAAATGGTTTTGAACGCGAATCCATTACCCATAGTATTGCTTATGAAAATACGTTTTGCCAATACCCATCGTCAGCTATAGTTTTAGCATAAGAAACTTTATTATCACTGCAAAAATAGTAGTGAGACGAAACATTCTTGTTGAAATTAATCTTTTGCAGTTCCATTCTATAAATACATGGATTATTTCGATGGAATGTTTTTGGTGTTCAAATTGATCTTCGTTTGGTAAACTTAAAAGCTCACAATATTTATTATTAATCACAAATATAAATGTGTGTGTGTAGATATAAAGCCATATTGACAGTGTTCTCTGCTAGTGTTTTCCCAAGTACACTGTTACTTGTTGACAAATTTCTAATGTACACTCGTTAGTAGTTATTGAAATCATCTGTAAAAAAAAGTAAAATTTTTCATACAAATATACACATATTGAAAAGTCACATGTAAAATACATGTCGTCTACACTGTTTCTTCTAAGCAACTGTCTGTACATTCGTAAGTAGTTATTGAAATCATCTGTAAAAAAATAAAACTTTTCATAGACATACAGATTAACATATGACTTAACATATTGACAAGCCATATGTAAAATACATGTCGTCTACACTGTTTCTTCTAAGCAACTGTCTGTACATTCGTAAGTAGTTATTGAAATCATCTGTAAAAAAATAAAACTTTTCATAGACATACAGATTAATATATGACTTAACATATTGACAAGTCATATGTTAAATACATGTCGTCTACACTGGATCTTCTAAGCAACTGTCTGTACATTCTTAAGTAGTTATTGAAATCATCTGTAAAAAAAGTAAAATTTTTCATAGACATGCAGATTAACATATGACTTAACATATTGACAAGTCAGATGTAAAATACATGTCGTGTGAGAAGAGTTTTGATGACAATGTAGAGTATGTTTTAAACTATACGACAAAACAATACAAACATTCAAAACAAATGGTTTTTTTTACAAAACGTATAAAATTTCATGAGATTGTTAGCATTTAATTGAGAGCGTAAGCATAACTGATGTCATAATAAAATCGATTCTGTCGATCTTAAGACTGTTTTCTGTTTAAAAATATCAATTTGTATGGAAAAAGTCATTACGGTGTTCTAGTAAACATATTATCAAGAGACAATGGTTATGATTTGAGGCGGAACAGAACTTAAGAAAAGTAAACCATAATTATGAAAAGAATTTTTTATTTTCCATTGCTCTCGCCATTCACTTTCATTTGATTCGCCACACCAAAAAACAGCCTTTAATGGATTTGTGTTTTTTAACTAAAAAAAAAATTGGAACGTTTGAAAAGTTAATATTTATTTCGAGGTCAGCAATTAAATATTTACACAAGTTTTTTTATTCTACTTTTTTGCTAATTTGAAAAAGTTATGAATGGTTAAAGAGTTGGAAGTTATTAAATATACATACATGTGATGCCTAAAAGTTAGAAAATTAAACAAAAAACAAAACAAAAAAAACAAACAAAAATTCCTTTCTTGGTTTAAAAAAAATATATTTCCTAGAAACTTTCAAAATTAATTCTTGACCTAATTATGAAAACTTTGTTAATATTTTTTAATCAATTTGTTACGTTCTTAAACATTCAAATCAAATTAACACAAATACTCAATTTTGTTTGCGTTTTCCATACAAATAGACGTTCGTCTGGAAGCAAACGTTTGTCTTACAAAAATAGGAGTTAATTGGCATGTTTTTTGTTGGCAGCAGAGTAAAAATATTCTTAAATTTAAATATCATTTGGGAAGCACTTCTAATTAGGCTTTTGCCTATTCTCTTCATAAAGTATAAAGCTTCTATCACGTTCAATTCCCACAATTCCGTCCAGATATTTTCTAAGAGAAGAATTTTTCAAGCGCGACTTTGTTAAATTTGAAATTCATTTGGTTTTATATGAATAAATAAATATTTAAATAAATAATTCTTAACACAGTTATGAAAACTTTGTTAACATTTTTTAATCAATTTGTTACGTTTTTATCAATTAGTCAAATTAGTTTTAGTTAATTGATAAATTTTTTTCTGGCAGCAGAAATAGAGTAAAAATGTACTTCAATTCCAAAATCATTTGAGAAGTACTTTTAATGAGAACTTGGCCTATCCTCTTCATAGAGTATAATGCTGCGATCAGGTCTCAATTCCCCACAATTCCGTCCAGACATTTTCTAAGTGAAGAATTTTTCAAATCCGACTTTGTCAAATTCAAAATTCATTTGGGAAATACCTCTTATGCAGCTGTGTTACGAACTCTTTGGACTACATTCCCCGTGATCCTGTTTAGACATTGATTATGAAAAGTGCATTTTTTAAAACAATTTTTTTTTTGATTTTTCGAAAATAAATATTCAGCTTTATTATTGGATCTGTTCCGGGCTCATCTGGAGAATTATTTTCACCCATTTATTGATTAATGCTTTATATATCCATAATTACTTCCATGGCCCTATATTGTACATAATATTAAACACTTAAAAGTGATATGCTAAAGCTAACTTTGACTTTGTTAAGCATTTTCGTTTTGGTCATTTCTAGCTAAGATTGATCTTAATCTTCAAACACATTAATTTCGTCATGATGCTGACGAAACAATTGCCATTTGCGTGTTCACTCCATATGAAATTACCGTAGTCTAGTATGTAGGTAGTGTATTGTCTTAATAGACGTGAGGCCTCGGTTCAAACGCCAAGTCAGACATCTCCAACAAAACGAAATATGATAAAATATTTCTTCGGCGACTAGCTCTCAGCAGATTTCTGGCAAATCCTCTGAGAGTAAATAAAATTGCCAAGAAAAGTTTCTCAAAAATTATTCGTTCAAAGTTGACTTTAAACTATAGGTCCCGCCACTCACGTATAAAATTAACACACACAATATAAGTGGTTTGAGAAGCTTGGTCGTGATCGTGACAAAAGGGTTATAATGACACATTCTGTATGTGTTATGTATGATATGTATGTGGTAGTAAAGTTTAGTGTTTGTTAGTGTTCATTAGGAATCATCTGTTTATCTGACAATAAACTATGGAAACAGAACTAGTAGACCTCTGCGTCGTAATTCGGTATTGCTAGAATATATTGTCTAAATTGTCTAGATCACACCACCTAAGTATATGTCAATTCCGAATAACAGTCAGAGACTTTAGCAGAATACTGTTGAAAGGAAGTTTACAAAAGAAATATTTTTCGCAATGTCTGAACTGGGGTTTAAACCACGTTCTCTTATCTAACAAGCCACTATTTACTAGACGACGCCGATATAATAATTACGAATAATTAATATTTATAATAATTAAAGCTTAATTATCCCAAGCTAAAAAATTTAATAGCTTAATCGTTAATCATTATAGGGTATTTCACTATGATAGTGTACCTTACCCCTTAAGTTATTATTTATTTATGAAATTTTATTAAAAAAAATTTATTTTTCACATTAAAAATTAAAAGTGTTTAAATGTCAACTGAAACCAAATAAATTTAAAAAGAAACGAATAAAAAAACAGCGGCAATAACAACAACAAAACATAAACAATTAATCGAAATAAAAACTAACAGACGCAGTTTCGCGGCATCAACAAATTATGAAAATTTAAAAAGAAAAACATTAAAAATAAACATAAAAATCAAAACAAAAAATTTAAAATTTTCTCTCTCTTTTAAACTCGCGTGACTGATAAGCAGAAGCTATCGTTGAAAAATACAACAAAAACCAGCAACATCAGCTAATAATTAAATAACGGCAAATACAACAACAAAAATTATCATAAATAATTAAAATTTTTCTAATGATTTTGTTTTGTTTTGTTTTCTATCGTTTAAACACAGACAGAAAGAAAAATTAAAAAAAAAAACACACACACAAACACACTCGCAGTTTATTGATTAAATGAGCGTTTTTTTTAAATGTTTTATTTATTTTGTATTTATTTTTTAATATTATTTGTTTTTTTTTTTCGTTTTCAACTGTAAAAATAAAATAATAAAACACAATAGTTTTTTAATTAAAACAAATGGTGCAATTATGAATAAATATTTAAGAAAAATACAATGAAAAAGAAAAAGCGGAAAATTTTCTAAATCGTATGTACATACATACATATGTACTGTACTGTGGTCAACAAAAGTCTACACACTTTTCTTGCATTATTTTTAAAAAAAGGGGTTTTTTTAATGTAAGTAACTTGTTTGCCCACGAAGTATTATTTTTTTATATTGGAATACTGATTTATCTGGCAATTTATCTGAGCCTAATTACAATACATTTTGAAACTGAATATTTGCTTGCTAGTATACATACATACGTACATAATTGGTAATTACAACCCTTCAGTTAGGATTACGACCTAGCTTCTGCCACCACTTACTATGTTATGTGTGGGACCCAAAGTTTAAAGTCTACTCCGAACAGCAGATTTTTGAGATACGAATACGACGTTTTATTTATGTGTACCTAATTGTATATTGTATATCTTCTTCTAGTTTCAATGGTTTGAAATTTTTCACCTCGAAGTCGATGAGTAATTACTTCATCGAACCTGAATACTATTTGCAATCTTCATTCATACATGGTCTTCAGTGACTTCTATAGTGACCAGTATATCTAATGTACAGATTTATTGGTTTCGTTATGTGTTGTTATGTCAGTTTTTTCACTGTGTGCTCTACGATAAAGGCACGCGTGATACGTTCTCCCTTTTTTTTTGCTCAATGTGTGTCCTAGTCCTAGTGCACTTTATAAAGAGTATGCCTTCAGTAGTGCAGCCCTTGCGCTGCCCAACTTCTTCTATTTCCCTGATTTTGGTGGAACTTGGTTAGTACAGGGACTGCGTTTACCCGTGGCATCACAACGGGCCGCTATAGGTGCTCAAGTGAGCTTTGTGATAACAGAGCTACCACTCCGACCTAACCTAAAATAACGCCTTCAGTAATGCTTTAGTCCCATGCGACCAATCTTTATGCATATAACAATACATTGGTACTTGGTAGCTTGTATTATTGGCCTTGTTCCGCAATCGTGTAGTAGCCATCAAATATGATTATTTTTGTTTTCAGTAGTATGTATATATATAAAAACAATTCTGGACTTTCAATCCCGCTTATCTTTTTATTCTGGGTCCATCATCAACTATCAGTTTTCTATCAAAGTAACTGAATGATATGATCATGTTCTCACTAATTTAACGCAATAAATTTGAGAGTCTTTTTTCAAGCAAATTACCTATATTTCTCAAAATGTGCCAATTCAACGACTATTACCAGCCATTGCAAGCCTTGAGTCAGATACTACCAATGTGGTGTGTGTTAATTTTATATAATTTAACATCTTCTCCATACGATGGATATACGAAAGTTTTTCCATATCAAATAGGAGTCTTCTCAGGGAGCATATTACCGAAAAATATCAGAACTAGGGTCTGAACTGTCGAGATCTCATCTAGTAAGCCAACCCACTACTCACTAGATTCACAGCGACCACATCTCAGCCTCTTCAGCTCATTGAAAATAGCACCGCATTTGGTAGACAGTCCGAAGACGACATTTCTACCAAATTGTTTTGCATTAAATGAGGCTTAAAACTCTAGGGAGTCGTCGTAGTCTAATAGGTAATGTGTTGGCTTATTAGACTTAAGGTCACGGTTCAAAACCAAGGTCAGTGTGTTATGTTAGCCTTAAGGTCAGGGGTCAAACCGTAGGTCGGACATCTCCAACAAAACGAAATTATTAAAAAATATTTCTTCGGCATCTTCCTATCAGCAGATTTCTGGTAAAAACTCTGAGAATGAATAAAATGGCCATGAAAAGTTTCTCAAAAATTTGTCATTCGGTGTCGACTTTAAACTGTAGGTCCCATCACTCTTGTATAAAAATTAACACACACAACAAAAGTGATTTGAAAAGCCTAGTCGTAATCCAGACAGAAGGACTTTAATTACCAATTCTGTATGTATGTACAGTGGTGGCCTTATAATTAGAAACAACTTAGCAATATGTATGTTTGTTAATTTGTTTTACAGTTTTCACTGTGCACCTGGGATCAAAGGCTTTGTTTGGAGGACGTCTTACTTACGTTTTTCCATCAGATTGGGACAAATTAAACTTAGATTCGTCACTCCAGAGAACTCTGTTGCAGAAACATCGCTTCTAATTATAAGGCGACCACTGTATGTATAACTCCAGGGAAAAATTTTTGAGTAGCCTTTTCTATCCGTTCTTTGAAAAGTGAAAATGCGGCGAAATATCAAAACATGTGGAATTGCAAACGACATTTTAGTTGTCTCTATAAAACATGATAGCAGTGTAGAATGCACATTCTTTGTACCTAAGCACCTGCTGAAGTTGTATTTATTGCAAGGAGCATGGATCCGTTTAAAACTTAAAGCAGGATAATAATTCAAAACATTATCCTGTACCATTTCGTAAGACATCTTAGCACGCAAATAAAAAAACCGATATGAAGTACACAAAGTACGATAAATTTTAAAATTTAGGACTCTAATTCTAGGCTAATGAAAGATAAGGAAAATATACCAGCTACCATGTAAGAAAATTTACATACTATTGACGTCCCTAAGAAATTGAAAGGTATTATGAATTCCTATTTTAAACTTTAAACGCATAAGACCTTTGTGAAAGAGGTAAAGTTTTGTTTACTATAAAAATCTGTTATAAAATGTTTACGATTTGTTAAACAGTCGTAGATTTTCTTTTGTTGGCCACTGTATATGGTATTTAAAATTTAAAAAAATAAAATAGACAAATAATATAATTTGGTGTAATTAAAACAAAAAATATTTTAAACAATATTTAAAGTAATTGTATATTAATATGCTTATACGTTAAACAAAATTGCTGAATTTGTTAAAAACCGATTAAATTATGTTCACTGTATATGTAAACATCATTAATTCCGTTGTTGCTTATGTTGCGTTATTTTACGAAATTATGGAAATATTTTCTGTTTTAAATTTAGACTGCTTATTTTTCTTTATAATTATGGTTGTTTATGTTAAAAACAATATATATTTATATGTACTTATATGTATTTATATACAATAAGAATCAGCCAAAACAGACACAATACAGTTGAAATTAATCACTTGTTCTGAAAATGACAAAGGAGATTATATTTTAACTCGGTTCACTGTCATGATGATTGATCATTTATTGAATATCATCAGTGGGTGATATAAAGTCATACGTTAAATGAATTGCTTAAGACTTCGTTACAAGACTAGTACTTTTTATCTGACCTGTGCATTTTAGAGGTCACATGTTATTCTGAATATTCGTACTATTATATACTGTTTCTAGTTCTGTCCTCTTATTTTTTTTGTAACTTGTAACTTTTATTCGCGTAATATAACTTATGAATCGTGTAGTCTGTTGGGTAGAGCGTTTTCTTATTCAATGGTAGGCAGTGGTTGAAACCACAGCTTCAGACGTGTCGAACAAAACGAAATATGAAAAAATATTTCATTCAACTACTTCCTTTCAGTGGTTCTTTGCCAAAAACTCTGTGAACTACCGTTCGAAGCGGACCTTAATTTTTCCCATCATTCGTGGATAAAATTAACACTCACAACATGGGTGATGTAAGAAGCTAAATTGTAATCCCGGCCAATTAATTAAGAAAGTTGCATATCGGCATTATGCCACCTATGATCGTACTCGACTACAATGCAAGAGCTTTCAATTACCTCAAAAGATTTATTGAGAAATCCCACTAATCTCTGTTCTCTCAGCAAATATAGCATCAGGAATGTCTAGGTTTGGTACGAGTAGGGCCCTTAAACATAATACACATTGGCAGAGTGCGTTGTTTATAAACCATATGAATTAAACATATGAATTTGTCATCATCTGCTGCTTCAGGCCAATCATCGGAGTAACTGGAAATCCTTGAGTAGATTAATAAAACAAAAAAAGAAATAATAAACAAGCCGAGATAGAAGAAGAAACTTTTGGACAGTCCTATTTATACGCCACTCTAAATAGTTTTAACATGTATGTATCTGCTTTGGATATTGTCTCTTGATCTTGAGATATTGAAAATCAATCCTAATTTTTACTTGGTCATAAGACTTTTACAGAAGCAAGGTTGTAATAGCATTACATACATACATACATAATTGGTCAGTACAACCTTTCAATCATGATTACGACCTAGCTTCTCTCCCTACTTATGTTGTTACTTTTAACCTCAAGTGGCGGGAACTACAATTTCAAGTCGACTCCGAACGACAGATAATTTTGAGAAACTTTTCATGGCAATTTTATTTGCTTTCAGTCTATTTGCCAGAAATCTGCTGTGAAGACGTTGGCGTAAGCACGCTAAACATTCCCCGTGATCCGATTTAAACTACTACTGCACTAATAATTTAATTAAATACGCTTCCGATTTATGTGGGCAATATGAAGTGATTCCAGTGAATCCGAAAGAGTTTTATCTGCAACTAGTACAGGCAACTCAATTATTTAGAAAAAACAACAGCTATTTCCACTTCCATTATTAGAAAGAAACTCAACTTAAAATTCTTTGTATATAGTATAATGGAATTGGATTATTGGAAACTCAATCGTAATTGCAATGCTAAACTTGTCAGATCTTCTGGTGTTTTTTTCCACTCATACCATTTTCCTCTTTTAATGAGTAATTAAAGCAAAATTTTATAAATTTTCTAACAATCGATTTCATTTGACATTTGTTTACATTTTCGATTTTGTTATTTTACAAAAGGTTGCATAAGAAGTCTGACTCAATTTTTGTGGCGCAATTAAATGGTTAATTATACAATTTATTAATTGAGTTCATATATGATAAAAACAAGTACAATTAAGATCTTAAATGCGTAAATCGTATAGACGAACAATTATCTCTATATATGTATTATGGATTGATAAATAGGCCCGTTAATTCCAAATACAAATATAATTTTGTAAACAAATGTTCATTAAAATTTTAAATGCAAAACTATGTTCAATCATTAAATACTTACGACAAATATTAATAACTAAAGTTTTCAAATTAATTATTGTCATTAACCTTTACTATTTGATATTTGAAAAAATATTTTTAAGAATTCATTGTATAATCTTCTACTAACAGATTTAATTTAAACACACAATTTTTTTTTATGCAATATTTTAAAAATAATTAACAAATAACTGAAACAAAATGACTAAACAACAAAAAAACAAGTTGTGAATAATTTTATGTGGAAATTATTAAAAATAAAAACAATTTGTTTTGGACAATAATAAAAAATTGTAATTTTAATTAAATTAATTATAAACAATATTTGATGATCATTTCGATTAGAATTTGTGCAAAATAATTTAAAATTTCCGGTTAAAATAGAAACCAAAATAAAAAAGAAAAACGAGAAAAATTTAATAACTATTGCTGTTAGTTATTACAAAAATTTAATTCAAATAAAATATGATATGTAACAGCATTGACATGTGTTTAGAAAAAATCTAAAAATACAATTAAAAATACAAGCAAATTTAAAATTAAATGCTTATAATTCAAGTTCAAAGTTTTATGCAAAATAAAAAATAAAAATAAAAACAAATACAACAAAATAAATTTACTCTATTATTCGTTAATACTCTTTAAATGAAATACAGACGTTTCTTAATTTCAAATCGAAAAGAAAGAAAGAAAGAAATGAACACAGCGATTTTCTTTTTTGGCAGACATAAAGAGATTTAAACAAAAAAGATTTTTCATTTAATTTCAATGTATTTCTGGCTTAAAGCCAAATGTAGAAACAAATTAATAAAAATAAATAGAAAACAAAAAAAGCAAGAAACAAAAGAGAAAAACAATTTCAAACATAACCATAAACCAATTATTATATTATGTACCGATTTTTTTTAATTTATTTTTTGTCGAAAACAACAACTGACAGAAATTGAAAAAACAAAAACATTTTCTACAACAATTCGTTCGTTTTAATATTTTTGTAAAAGAAAATTAACTGAAATAATTATAAGATTCGCTTCTTTGTTAAACACTTTAAATAAGTGTTATACTGTTATTATTGGAAATGCTTCCGGGTTTTATTATTCATCACTATGGATCAATGGGCCACTATTCTTAACAATGCACACACAAATGTCATACAGAAATTCTTTGGAAAATCATAACAGCTTTTATTCTTTTATATGTCAATGTACACAAGTACACATTTAAACATTTTATAGATAGTTATCAGGTAAACTGTATGTATGTAAACCCCTTTATTGTTCTGTTCTACAATAAGTTCTTTCTTCTTAATCAAATTCGATTGTCTTTATATCGTCTCAGTTTATTGTCATAATATTTGCAATTGTTTTCTTTGCACTTATATAATACAATTGATTATACAGCATGAATAAAAAGAAAACCTTTGATTCTGGCTTCATTCACTAGCAAACCCCAGCTTAGTTTTCTTTTGCTTTAATACGCTCTATGAAACCTACACCTACCTTTTGACAGGCTTTTATTCTCTGGTGCATTCACATTTCATCAGAGACCACGAAGCATTTCATAATATTGGTGAGCAGCACTACCAAATCATATGAGTATCACTCACGACTAAATCTAGCGTCTATCATTCTCAATGATGATCGCCTGAGACATGTGACGTACCTCTGGTGTACATAATCTCTTGGACTATCAATTTTAAGTTGGCCCGTGGCATATCGTAAATTTTTGCAATTTTTTCGATAATAGAAAGCTAAACCAAACTTCCACAGCGATCATTAAACCCCATAGCAAACACTGAAATTGTTGTTACACCTTCTTTTTTTTGGTTTCTAAAAGAATAATTCACTCTCTTGTATTTTCTTCACCAAATCATGTCGGATCTGCTTCACATGATTAGATCTCTCGTGCAGAATATCCCATGTAGCATGAAATGTAGGGCGCATAGCGGCGTCCTTTTTCAACATATCGTCGGTGTTCAAATCATTCAATTCAGGCAAAAAAAGTTCTGGTCTCGCTAACGTTTTTCTCAAAAAATATGGCACGATGCCAGCTCAAAATTCTTGCCACGTTCACATAGGCGTTCATCCAGAAATAGGCCTCAACACTGAAGATAATATTACGACGAAAATTAAAGTCAGTTCCCGACCGCTCCAATGACAATTCAACGAACACTGATGGTTCTCTACAGTTGTTTACCTTCAGTTGAAATTTGTGAGGGTGCGAGCCCAAGTCACAATGAAAAAATCTAAAAGACACCAGAGTTCTTGCAAGCGGCGTAATATCCAAATTTCCTCGATTTTATTCCCGCTTACTTTTTTGACTATAAAGAATCTGTTTTATTTTCAAGCAGTACCCAGAGTTGATTGGCATGGCTTAGATCCAGTGACTGAGAAGGCCATTCTATTAGAGGAACTTGATTTTTCTTTAGCAAAAATAATAAAACTTGCAAAACGATCGAAATATCCGAACAAAGTACAGCGGTTATATATCTCTTTGGCGACTTCTCCTTAACAAACATTTGTTGTTTAGAGTCGACTTTAAACTGTTTAGATCCTGGGACTTACGTATAAAATTAACACTTACAACATAAGTATGAGATGCTAGATCCTAATCCTGGCTGAAGGGTTATAATGACCAATTATGTATGTGTGTATGGTTATATTACTCTGAATCCAGACAATTGTTAAAGTTATTAACCCTTTCATTATTAAAACTTTAAGTTTTAAAAACATACTAAAACGACACTTCAGAATGTCAAACTGAGAACATTGTGGCGCCTTCATATCACGTGAAGAATTATTTTAAGTGTTAACTCTGATTTTAAAAAATTAAAAAAAGAAATTAAAATTTAAAATAAATGATAAAAAGTAAACGTTTATTAATTAACAAGAGCGCGTGTGCAACAAATAAATTTAATTCACACTTTTAGCAGCACAAATTAATGAAAATTGAATGATTTTAACACCTTAAAAAATGTATCATGAGCTACTAATAAAAATCTGTTTTCCTTTCTTTCTATTTGCAGAGTGCAAATCATAATTTAAAAGAAATAATCAAAAAGTGCGGTAAATATAAATAAAAAAGAAATTATTTTAAAAAAAATAAATTCAAGTAAAAAAATTATTAAAATTCTACACGAAAATAAATTAAAAATTCTAGAGAATTTGGTTTTTTTGTGCTAGAAAAAGAAAAACAAGTCAAAAAAGATAACACAACTGCAAATGAGAAGTCGTTTATGAGAAGTCTGATTTGAGTGCTTTAGCCTTTAAAAGTTAAAAATATACTTCAAAGCGCAACAAGGTAAGTGTTAAATAAACAAATACAACAGCATTTACAAGTTGTTTTTGTTGGCTATTCTTAATAGTAGTTATTTTTAAATTTACCTCGTAAAAGATTTCAATAAAGAAAATTGACTCAAAACCACAAATAATACTACGGGTACAGTAAAAAAAAGAATTAAAAATACCTATTGAAAGTATTTACAAATTAAAAAATCTGTTAATCTTGTTAATTAGTTACGTTAATTAATTTAGTTTAGTCACGTGTAATTGTTCAAATTTAAAAATGTTCTCTTTTTTCGGATCTATAATGGCTGTTGCTGTTCACTGCATTTCATATCCTGAATGCCATGTTTGTTCGATTTCTTATTTACCTCTGTGGCGACATTACTTGCTTAATTTAAATGGTCTTTAATCAGGACCAGCTTCTCAAAACACCCATATTGTGTGTGTTGATTTTATCCATAAGTGGCGTTACCTGCAATTTAACGTCAACTCCGATCGACAACTATTCATGGCAATTTAAATTCCAAAAGTTTTGCCAAAACACTGCTGAGAGAAATATTTTTTTCTTTTTCAAATTTTGTTTTCTTTAAGATGTATGCGCTAGGATTTGAACCACGGCTTCTCTTGTAATAAGCCAATACACTACCGACTAGACTACAGCGATGTTAAGGTGATGACTACCTACAACCATTAGTGTTAATGACCTGATCCTGAATAGA
The DNA here is from genome assembly GCA_958299815.1 of Sarcophaga carnaria. NCBI lineage: Eukaryota > Metazoa > Arthropoda > Insecta > Diptera > Sarcophagidae > Sarcophaga > Sarcophaga carnaria. The sequence continues at coordinate 31,059,374 of OY283150.1, forward strand.
TTTCCATAGATCTTGTGAGTTTCTTCTTCATCGCGTTATGCTGTTAGTCAATGTAAGATTAAAAGTGCAACAGATTGTGGAAAACAAAGGCATTTAAGATTCTACGTTCAGGATAGACCAATCCTTAATCATGAAATTCTGGATGGCGTAATTGTTACAGAGCGCTAAGAAATTCTTCTATCCAGAGGTTCATTTGAAATAACTTCATAACCATCTTATCGTCATCTTGCAGTCGCCATAGTCTAGTAGGTAGTGTGTTGGCTTATTAGACGTAAAGCCAGGGTTCGACCCCCAGGCCAGACATCAAAACAAAATACGGCGACTTCCTCTCAGCAGATTTCTGGCAAATACTCTGAGAGTAAATACAATTGCCATGAAAAGATTCTCAAAAATCTGTCGTTCGGAGTCGACTTTAAACTGCAGGTCCCACCACTCATGTATAAAATTAACACACACAGCATAAGTGGTGTGAGAAACTAGGTCGTAATACTGACTGAAGGGTTGTAATGACCAATTATGAATGTGTTATAGATCATACAGCCTTCAGTTGATAAACAAGTTGACAATATGACGAGTTGCCGTAGTCAAGTAGGTAGTGTGTTAGCTTATTAGACATGAGGCCTCGGTTCAAACCCCAGGTTAGACATCTCCAAGAAAACGAGAAATTGAAACATATTTCTTCGACGACTTCCTCTCAGCAGATTTCTGGCAGAACTGTGGAGATAAATGAAATTGAATGAAAAGTTTGTAAAAAATCTGTAGCTCGGAATCGACTTAAAACTGCTACTCATGTATAAAATTAACACACAACATATGTGGTGTGAGAGGCTAGGTTGTAATCGTGGCTGAAGAGTTGTAATGTCCAATTATCTATGTATTTAATATGTCACCATATCGTTCAATATAAACGGTGGCACTAATTGCACCAATTACAGATGATCGTTTGACTTTAGTTCTTGCGCTAACTTATCCTCGAATTGACGAATTCTAAGCTACTTCAATTTTGTTGCTTCAATTATTCAAAAAAAAATCGAAAACTGATCGAAACTCTTTATATCTTGAAGTACATAAATAATATAAGGAAAAAAATAATTTCAATGCTAACTTCTTCTTCTCCAGTTTCTGGTAAACTAGATTGAGTCAACCCTATCCATATGGTATACGCCTTAAAAATTCTTATCATATTTCTTTCAAATTTTAGTGGCCGCTATTAGAACGAACTTTTACGAACTTTTTTTTTAGCTAACATTTTAATTTTAAAACATCAAAACAAGGCCGTGAACTTTACTTAATACAACTGTCTATCATAAAGAATTAGTCTTTCTTGTTGTTTTCATATTCTATTTTAAATTAAGACAAAAAATTTTTTTTAAAGGTGGGATTGTATAAAGAACATTAAGTGTTTTTTGTTTTTTCTCTTTTTGCTGTCAATGACGCACTTAATGTTAAAAAAATAAAATAAAAATCATCAGCGAATTGAAAAACATCAATAAAATTGTACATTTCAAGGTCGTGGTAAAAAGAAAGAAAATGAAAATTTAATGAATTTTTTTATTTCAATACAAAACACCTTCAAATAGATCTACAGTTGCGAATAAATCAATGTGGCGCTTTAAAATACGATGTTTGAAAGCGAAAGTAAACATTTTTAAAGAATAACAAGCAATTCATTGGGAATGTTCTTCATTTTCCTATTTAAGCACTACTCACCGTCCGTGGGAAAATGTTGATTTGATATACGCAGCAGCATATCGGCTTTAACCCAAGTATTCCAAGCAAGTTTTATACATCTTCAAACTTTTCTTGTATACGTTAAGAGGCTTAGGAAATATGTTTCAAAACATAGCTTTAATCATTCACTATCTGATCTGTTCCCTAACAAACGAAGTATATACAGAAGCTAGCTAAAGATTTTTCACTGGCTATTGGAACTTTGAAACCCCTGCAAGTGATCAAGATAGGCCGTCAATGGCTCGTCTGAACTGAAACAAAGCAAAGAACCAAGATCGAAGGGAAACTTAAAAGACGCATTGATTGTGCATTTCATAGGCATTATTGAAATGTCCGCCACGACTTCTCTACATGAAGCAAATCCGATATGATAAATTTTCCATGACTTTGAAGCTTAAAGCAGACTGAATTTGATCGTTGACAAGGGTTATGTCTGCATTGGGGGCCACTTTCTTTGTGACTTATTCGCGTACACTTTAGGCTTAAGAGAACACAACAAAAAAGTCGAACTTGATCAAATCGTACGATATCGATGGCCAGTTTACATTGCCTCCACGTGAGGTGTTCATGCCCTCAAATCGTTTGTGCAGTATATCCAATGTTGCATAAGCTATGTGGGATGTAGCGTCGAGTAGTTGAAACCACACATCGTTGGTATCCAGATCATTCAATTCAGTCGAAAAGAAATTGGTAAACATCAATCTATTATGCATGCCGCTGACAGTGATGGTCTAGTCAATGTCTTTCTCAAAGAAATATGGATCGATAGCACCGCCAGCCAAAAATGCACACCGGGCTGCATTGGACGCTCTTGGATCTCATATGGATTGGTATTGAAGTCGCCGTAGTCTAGTAGGTAGTGTGTTGGTTTATTAGACGTAAAGTCAGGGTTCGAGCCCCAGGCCAGACATCAAAACAAGAATACAAAAAGTATTTCTTCGGCGACTTCCTCTCAGCAGATTTCTGACAAAAACTCTGTGAGTAAATAAAAATTGTCATGAAAAATTTCTCAAAAAAATCTGTCGTTAGGAGTTGACTTTAAACTGTAGGTCCCGCCGCTCATGTATAAAATTAACACACACATGTGTCTGACCTGGGGCTTGAAACATGGTCTCACGTCTAATTAGCCAACACACTGCCTGCGAGACTACTAATATTTATTATTTACACGTGTTGTCGACTGATATATCCGTCCATGGTGATTCTAGTTCGAAAGGTAAACCTTCGTCGAGATGGCCGCTATGAAGTATCAGAGTTCAGAAGCTCTGTTGGAAGACCCAATGCAATGCCCTGGCTAGTGCTTCGTTCAAATATTATATTTTGTAAAGCAATCCTGATTAGAGCATATAAAGGGTGTTTTTTATAGAGGTATAGAACTTTAAGTTGCAATAAAACAACGATGGATTATTCGATTGACATGAATTTTATTTATCCGAAAGATAATCTTGTGGCATTACATTTTAAATATGATTTCTGGCATATGACCGCCACGGCTGGCGCGGATGTAGTCCAATCTGGACGTCCAATTTTCGATGACTTTTTCCAACATTTGTGGCCGTATATCGGCAATAATACGGCGAATGTTGTCTTCCAAATGGTCAAGCGTTTGTGGCTTTACCGCATAGACCAATGACTTTACATAGCCCCACAGAAAGTAGTCTAGCGGTGTTAAATCACAAGATCTTGGAGGCCAATTCACAGGTCCAAAACGTGAAATTAGGCGGTCACCAAACGTGTCTTTCAATAAATCTATTGTGGCACGAGCTGTGTGACATGTTGCGCCGTCTTGTTGAAACCACATCTCCTGGACATCATGGTTATTCAATTCAGGAATGAAAAAGTTAGTAATCATGGCTCTATACCGATCACCATTGACTGTAACATTGTGGCCACCATCGTTTTTGAAAAAGTACGAACCAATGATTCCACCAGCCCATAAAGCGCACCAAACAGTCAGTTTTTCTGGATGTAACGGTGTTTCCACATACACTTGAGGATTACCTTCACTCCAAATGCGGCAGTTTTGTTTGTTGACGTAGCCATTCAACCAGAAGTGCGCTTCATCGCTAAACAAAATTCGCTTATGAAAATCGGGAACAACGGTAATCTCGTTTTGGGCCCATTCGACGAATCTACGCCTTACTTGATGATCGTTTGGCTTCAAATCTTGCACGAGTTGGATTTTGTAAGCACGCAAACCAAGATCCTTCTGCAAAATCTTCCATAAAGTGGATGGACACAGATCCAATTCCTGTGCTCGATGGCGGATGGACTCATTCGGGTCTTCCTCAATGCTACGCTCTACAGCAGCAATAGCTTCTTCTGTACGCACCGTACAGCGTCTCTGGGGATGCGAGTTATCAATAAGAGTAAACGTGCTGCGAAAACGTTCCATGGTTAATCGAATTAACTGCTCTGATGGACGATTTTGTCGACGATAAAATGGACGTAGTGCGCGATACGTTTTCCGCACAGAACCATTATTTTCGAAATAAAATTGCATTATTTGCAAGCGTTGTTCAGGCGTGAGTCTATTCATGATGAATTGCCAAGCCAAACTGAGAATAAATCACTTGACAGCTGTTAAATCGGTCGCCATCTTGAAAAGTAATAAAATATAAAAATAACTTAAAGTCCTATACCTCTATAAAAAACACCCTCTATATGTAATAGCTTTTTAACCTCTTCACATAAACGATTGTTAACCCTCAAAATAAATGACAATTCCACGAACATGAAATATTAAAACCAACAGTTCTTTTTCATTAAAATGTTAAAAAGAAATGGATGTGAAATAAAATTTTATTTTAAATCAAAATTTAAAACCAGAAAATTCATGTAAAAGAAAATGCTTAATCAAACTGCTGTTACTAAGGGAGTGACATGTGCCACCATTTGACACGATGCAACAATATAAACTCGTGTTATTAAGGGAGATAATAACAGACACAGAAACAGAAACACAAACAACAACTTGAGAAACCACACACAGACGTAACACCCCAAAGGTAACAACTAAAAAACAACACGAGCAACAATTGCAACAAAAATAATGCCCGTAACCATTTGAAATGCAACGTTAAACACTGAACACCTTAGTTATTGCTGTTGCTGTTGCTGTTGTCGTTGTCGTCGTAACGATATTGTTAGCGTTGTTGTAGTTTGTTTATCTGTTGGTATTTATTTCTTTTAAAATTTTTAAGCACATTATTATTGCTGTTATTGTTGTTGTTGCTGTATATTCACCATTTTACGCCACCATCATTCAACACGTGAATGCCATTCAGTTGAGCTTAATACAACGTGCCACCACAAAAATAGTATTCAAACAATGATGACATGGAACAACAACTATATTTTATGGCGGAGGGGGGTTTAGAATTTAAAAATAGAACTGACTTTAGGCTACAAAAACAAAAAAAAAACAACATATAAGCGACCAGTTTTAAACCAGGTTTTTGAAAACAAAACCCAAACGCAGATAGGTGGCATCGTTATTAGCAAAATTAAGACTGGATTTGAAATTTAGACTTTAAAGCTGGTGCTGGTGCTGATGCTGGTGCTGTTGCTGGTGCTGTTGCTTAAAAATATAATGTTCATGAGCTAAAGATAATGATGAGAGGAGCAACAAACGAGATTTTATTTTTCATCTTCTCATTGAAATGCATTTTTTGTTTCGTAGCTGCTGCTATTGCTGCCACACCAACCACCATACCATAGATGCTGATAATATTGCAGCAGCAAAGTGTTAAATTTATGGCTGACTACTTAGCTGACTGGCTGTCAGGTTGGTTGGTTGGTTAGCTGGTTGGCCGGTTTCATGGTTTGGTTTCGTTTGGTTTGTATTTAAACTTGTTTAATATGGATTCAGGTATTGAAAGTATTTTTAACTCTGCTGCCACACATTCTACATACACCCGTTAATATTATACTAAAACATTGGCAGCAGTAGCTGCCACCTTTTTCTTGTGCCTTTTTACATGTTGTTTATTTTCTACCTGTTCTTTAATGTCACCATGGTTGTTGTTGTTGTTGTTATTGTTGTTTGTTTGTGGCGCTAATAGCAGTGACTCTGTTTATTTCCTTTTGAGTTTATCTTGTTGCAACAAAAACGTGCATGAATAACAACAATTTCTTTTATGTTGTATGCTGTTACAAAAATAACTCCTGTAACAACAAACGTGTGTGAATGTTGGTTTTTTTTTGTATTCATTGGTTTGTTGGTTTCTATGTTCTTTTTTTTTTGTTGTTGTTGTTTTTTTTAATAATCTTTTCTACGTTGTTAGTTACGTCCTTGAGAATCATGCATCTGGGTGTATACTCAGATCAGCTACGTGTAGTTTAAATTCCAATTTTTATTTTCTACACTATTTTCCTACTACTAATGCTCGTCTAGATACTGGGGGCCATAAAAAAGGAAAACGAAACCAATGTTAGGGTTCTTATAGTTCTTTAGTAAACATACGAGGGCCGTAAAATAAATATTGATCAAAAAAGAAAATAAAGATAGAGAGAGAATACAGATGGTGTGGTATAGTAGTAGTAGTAGTAGTAAATGTTTTACTACTAAGCTGAACAATAAATTATTGAATTTTGAATATTGACAGGCCGCAGTTCTTCTCCAAATACTCCATTCTCCTTAACCTGAAGTTTCGGTCTTATTTAATAAACTGTAAAGGTATCATCAAAATTAAAACTGGCTTACTTCAATGTCAGACTATTATTTTCGCATGAAGACTGTTTTTTATGCCCTCATGGACTCTCTGGACTGAGGGTTATCCATACATATACAGAATACCAAATTCTTCATTGCAGTCCATTCAAAGGCACGCAAATTGCTACTCAAGACTCTAGATTAAGTTAGATTGGAAAGCTGCCAAATTGCAGTACTCACAACCCCACGCCCTCACTCAAGGACCCATTGTTACATTGTGACCTTTGTTACATGGTATGACTTATCATGACACCCATAGATAAATTGTTCCTCTAAAAATACCAAACCCATTAGATCTTCGTGTTTATAGTCCTTAAGGTCTAAATGTGCCTTAACAAATTGACTACGTAGCCACCTCAGCCAATGCTCCTGCCGGTATGAACAGTAGAATGAAAAATAATCCTCTGTTTCCTCTGTTCATAGCCTACCGAAATCAGGGATATTCCTATTCCATCTGCTGATTCTATATTCTCTTATAATAACTCTGTTCTACTGCATACTCATGCTTAGAATTAATTTCGTTCCTATAGTATTAAACTTTAGCCATAAAGTTCGTGCAACCCCACTGTCCGTTCTACGTTACTATACACGGTTTCCGCGTGAATCAAACTTTTCCTCAATTCTACCACAAAAAAAAGTACGTTGGTGGCTTCAGCTACTTCTCCTCATTTGTAACCTCAAAATCGAAACGTGATCTTGTCTATTCATTGGCAACTTGGGGAAGATAGCATTAATCGAGCATGAGGCGCATGATTTGTGCTCCATTAGTATTGCTTAAACTGCAGTATGAAAAGTATGATGGCGCAGATAGAATAGTTCTACAAGTCCTGTTCATATCTGACTATCCTGAAGTTCCAAGAACTTCCTTTCCATTGTGTAATATGGGCTCAGATGAGGAGGCCACAACGCCTTCTGCACAATAGCTTCTGTAGAAGCTATAATAATATCTAGAAAGATAGTGTCGATTTCATGTTATTTGTCATTTTCCTGAATCCACCCTTAGCTTAGGACGTCTCAGGAAGAACATTAAAATGATGACAGCTTGATTCGAGCGTAGTAGTATCTACATTTACTGATGGTTAGAATTGTCTCATTCGAACATTACCGGAGCACTTAACCTTACATGCACTGTAGTGTTGTAAGCAAGTGGTGTTCGATTTGGCATGTACTGCTAAACTGATTGCTGAGAATGGCTAATTCTCCTTGACTAACATGTTATGTTGCTACTTCTGTTAATGGCTCCCAAATTATACTGTAGCCGCCGTAGTCTAGAAGGTAGTGTGATGCGAGTCCGCGGTTCAAACCCTACGTCAGACGTCTTCAACAAAACGAAATATGAAAAATATTTCTTCGACGGCTGCCTCTCAGTAGATTTCTGACAAAAAACCTGAGAGTAAATAAAATTGTCACGAAAATCTGTCATTAGGAGTTGACTTTAAACTGTAGGTTCCACCACAAGTATATAAAATTAACACACCCCACATACATAAGTGGTTTGAGAAGCTAGGCCGTAATCCTAACGGAAGGTTTGTAATGACCAATTATGTATGTATGCATGTAAATTACATTGTATTGGTTAAAGATGATACGAATCCATTTACGTGAGTACCTCACTCAATTAAGAGATGTTTAATGGAGCATATAGAACACAATCTACCCTCGTATAATTATTTCTTTACCGATTTTCCTATTTTCTTTTCTACACAAAACTTGAAAAGGTATCATTCTACATCTTTTTCTTTTTTTTCTGTTAAGTTCTTTGTCTACAAATAAAACTGCCTTTGCCATGTATTAAAACGCACTTTAAAAATAGAACTGAACTGATTGCCTGATACTTGCATGCACACGTATGTACGTTCAAAGAAGTGTAAAGATTTTCATCTTCATCGGCTGCTAGATTTTCTGTTTTATCTTCTACGTTTAATAAAACTATTAATTTCGATTACACATACGAATGAATGGTCAGCCAGTCAGTTTAAAAATAAAAATCCAGTTGAAAACAAAGAAGTTGGAAAACAGAAAAGAGAATGAAAAGAAGAAATAGTTGGATGGATGTGCATAAATTACAAATCGATTTAAAACTTGATTGTGTTTTCTTTTTTATGGTTCTTCTTACACAATTTCTTTCTTGATTTTCTTTTTTTTTTTACAAACAATAGTCGCATTGGACACATGCTTAAAAATAGACTAGAAACATACATAAATTAAGAGACTTCATTTCGTTTTCCAGGCACGTTTTCAAACAGGGCATGCGAAGTTACTTAAATTGGTAACGAAGACTAGAGGCGGCAGATAAATAAATTGTGATTCAAAATAGTTTTCAATTTAAAATAAATTTTAAATCATACCACACAGTATAACAAATAAGGCAAAAGACTTAAAAAAAAATTTCAGGAAACAGCATGATCGAAGATGGTGAATTTTTTCAATTATCTTTACATACCTATAACATCCGTAAAAGAAGTTCAAGTTTTTTCGATTTGACGCTGTTAGAATTTTACTTGTGGGATTTTTCTGGGAAGTTGCAGGTGTATGAGAATGAGCTACATACCACAGTGGTTCTCAAAGCCAACATAACCTATATCGTCGGTGAAATTAGGGTGCAAAACTTCAAATGCCAAAGCCGTGGCTACAATTCCCACCAGAGACTCTAGGTTTTGAGATTGCCTGATTGTTTGTATGACATTATATGGGAATAACTGTAATAGAAAAAAGAAAATGGGAATTATTTCAAGTAATTGTCGAAAAAAGTGCAGAAAGTCATTACAAAAAAATGTTTCAAAAATATATTTGATGCACACTACTCCTCTTTCCTTTCTCCTATATACACTGAGCGCCAAAAGTGAGTAAACACCACTGAATTAATTCATTTTCTTAGGATAGTGAGAAAAGTAAATGAGAATAGTCTAAAATGTTAAAACAAAAACAACAATTCATGATAAAGGAACTTTTTTATACTTAAGGACAAAACTGTTTTATACTTAAGAACAAAAGTGTTGACTCACTTATGGCGCTCACTGTATATCTTTCCAGTATTCCAACACAATGCACTGCATGAATAGGAGTCATCTCATTACTTGATTCAATCTGATTTATGCACCAGAGTCGTGGTTATTCGAAATTTCGGATACTCTCTACTCAGAGAGGCCATGGCGCACTTTTACAAGAATTTATATTCCACACATAATGCCATCAAGAAGTCTTTCAAATGAATAAAACATTATATCTGACCCCCTTACTTACTTAATTGATCATTTACTACCCTTCAGTCACGAATACGACCTGGCTTCTCACACCACTTTTGGTGTGTGTGTGTGTTAATTTTATACATGAATGCTGGGATCTACAGTTTAAAGTCGACTCCGAACAACAGATTTTTAAGAAAATTTTGCTGGCAATTTTATTTACTCTCAGAATTTTTGCCAGAAATGTTGGAGATGTCTCAACCTGGGGTTTAATAAGCCAACACATAATAGATTGTGACAACTTCTCACATACACCCTTTACATACATACATAATTGGTCACTATAACCCTTTAGTCTGGATTACGACCTAGCTTCTCACACCACTTATGGTGAGTGTGTTAATTGTATACATGAGTGGAGGCATCTACGGTTTAAAGTCGACTCCAAACAACAGATTTTTAAAAAACTTTTCTTGGCAATTTTATTTGCTATCAGAGTTTTTGCCAGAAATCTGCTGAGAGAAAGTCGGCGAACTAATATTGCAATTTCGTTTCGTTGGAGATATCTGACCTGGGGTTTGAACCTAAGAAGCCAACACACTACTTACTAGCCTACGACGACTTCTCACATACACAATTTGTTTTTCTTTTTTTTTTTTAATTTAAAAATATAAATGAAACGAAATCTCTTGCAGTTCTGCAAATGATTCCTCTTTCGAAACTTAAAACTCTTGAAATTGGTTTTGCTTTCAGAGAACAGCTTAAGAAATCAAAAAAAAGCAAAAAATAATTAAATTCTTATCATATGCACATGCTATAAAACATATGCATGTCATATACCTTCACTAACACACCCCTTGCCCCCCGGTAGGTATAGTGAAAAAGGTGTTATGATATGCATAAGATATCTCTTACACGGCAGTGAAATCCAATACAAAAAACTTCAGCACGTTGACAAGAAGAATGCAAGACAGATGAGACGGCAAAGTAGACTGTTATTACAGGACGAAGAAACATTCAAGAAGAACGGAAACTCATTTAACTTAATGGAAAATCATGTTGTCATATCATATTGTTGTTCTTGTTGTTGTTGTTGTTATTATCATTATTACTGCTGCTGATGGTGTACTTGTTGTCTTAAAATAAATGCAATACAAACTGTGCCCGAAAACACATACATACGGTCTACTGATCTGAGCCAATATAAATATGAAGGAACCCAAAAGGGGTATGCTGCGTTAGCTTATGATGTTTTTAAAAGCCATGATGATACTACTGAAGACGATGATGATGATGATGTTGCTGAAGAGGGTTACAATAATTTTTCATGGATTTAAGCAATACTGATTGCTTTTGGTGTTCATGTTAAAAACACTTTTTTTTGCTGATAAGGCATTAATGCAACATAATGTTGCATGTAATGCTTGAGATATTCACAACACAAGCACTTTCAATTCATTTTATCACACTCTACCTTATTTCTGATGCCGGTGCTGCTGCTGTTGCTGATGTGTGGCATATAAAATTTATTGAAATGGCATTTTATAGCATTTTATTACGACATTGCTTTTCTTTATGGGGGGAGGGGGTGTTGTACATTATTTAATGCGTAAATTTTAAGAATGCGAGATGATGGAAGTTTTCGTTCTTTTTTTTGCCATTTCGCCGTTCGTGTAATAAATTGATTGATTGATTGAAACTGTGTAAGCTTTAAAATCGTATAAAGCAATGAAAAGTTATGTTTTTCTTGATCCTTTCAATAACAAAACATACTTAAATAATGAAGCAAAATATAATTTTTCTGTTCCTTAAATAAAATTATATTAAAAAACCTTGTAATGTTTTTGACCTTCTGGTGACATCTTACAAAGCCAAACATTATGGAAAGTGTTTATTTTAAATAATTCCTAAGACTAATTTGATACACATTTTTACTAGAATCTAATTTCATTGTTTAATTCTCATTAATTTTCTACTACACCAACATGAATATAAGAAGAAAAATACATATCACCTGGTGTTATTTCAAGATAAATCATTATATCGGGTGGGCTATACTTATGTCATTCTATTCTATCACAAAATTCAGTATATTATCTCCACTGAAAGTTATGAATCGCTTGAGTTGTGATTTATTGGAAATTTATTTTCAAGACAAAGACAATCGGTCGGAAATAGCACGAAAATGTCGTACAAAATTTGGTCGTAGAGAAGGACGAAAAGTGAAAGGTATACGCAAGTTTATTGCTAAAGTTCGAGATACTGGTCTCTTCGTTGACGTGCCAAGAAGTGAGAATGCTCGTACAGTGCATACAACCGAAAATATCGAAGCTGTGCCAACATCAACTCGTCATCGTTTTCAAGAATTGAACATTTCACTCACCAGTTTATGTCGAATTTTGCGAAAAGACCTTGATATGACGCCTTATAAAATTCAATTGGTTCCAGAGTTGAAGCCGCATGATCATCCGTTTCGTTTTCGCTTTGCTATATGGTCCAATGAGAAATTGCACGATCATGACGATTTTGCCAAAAAAAATCGTCTTTTCGGATAAACCTCATTTTCATATTGGTTGGTAGGTTAATAAGCAAAATTGCCGTATTTGGGGCTCCGAGAGCCCAGACGTGGTCATACAGAAGCCAATGAACCCATTACGAGTGATTTTTTGGTGCAACTTGTGGGGCGGAGGCATCATTGGACCATTTTTCTTTAAAAATGAGCAACAATTACGCTCAATGGAGACATTTATTGCACCATGATAACCGATTTTTTTGTACCCGCTCTTCATGGTATTGATGCGAACAATGTTTGGTTTCAACAAGATAATGCAACTTGCCAAACATCTCATGCCACAATCGATTTATTGTGTCAAACGTTTGATGGCCGTTTAGAAACTACGATTTGACACCGTCCGACTATTTTCTGTGGGACGCCGTTAAAGAAAAGTGTTATGACGACAAACCACAGACATTTGAGCCTTTCAAGACCAACATTCTTGATACCATTGTCGAGATACGACTCCATACACTCGAAAAAGCGCACACAAACACTGGTCCGATCGAATGAGGTACTACGAGGCCAGTCGCGTCAGCCATTTTAATGAAATAATATTTCATTTCTAACCTTTATTTACTCTGATACAAAATATCAACCAGAAACACACGACGAAAGTCAGTACCAATCTTAATTTTACTGTTAAACACACCATCGTATAAAAACTAATTACAGGTCTAATTTAGAGTCACCGTTTAACTTCCAATTCTATTTACTCTTTGGCATATTGCTTTTAGTCAAGATTACTACAACCTAGTCTCTCAAACCAGCCATGTTGTGTATCTCATTTTTATTCATGAGTGGTGGGGCCTACAGTTTAAAGATAACTCGAACGACAAATTTCTGAAAAACTTTTCATGGCAATTTTATTTACCCACTAGAGTGGAGGAAGTGGACGAAGAAATATTTTTTTCATGTTCTGTTTTGTTCCTGATGTCTAGACTGAGGTTTGGTCACCGAACATAACAGGTTTGTTTTGAAGCCTACTTCTTAAGTTATAACCTGCATTTTGTGTCTTCATTTCTTTCAATTAAACTCTCGAAACGAAAATAATTTTTAATTTTCTCTTCGGTTTACAGAAATTAAAGTTTTATTTTTCTTTAATTACAAAAAGAAAAGCAGTAACAAGACAAAATTAGCGTCACGAGCAATTAATGTTCGTTCACTGCCAACAGCAATGAGGAAAATATTGCCACTTAGAAATAAACAACTTTTGGTTTAATTTTTAATTTCTTTCTTTCTGTGTGTGCGTCTGTTTTTTCTTCGTTTTTTTTCTTTTTTTGTGGTGGTTTTTGTTGTTTGTCAGTACTGGGTATGTATGTATAATGAAATTATTATTTATCGTATGCGTGTGTTAATATTTGATTCGTTAAGAGCTGCTTGCAACATGTGCATGTCCAGCATTTATTGACGATAAAAACTGCAACTTAACACTGACACCATAAAATATTACCACACAAATCAGCAACAGCAACAACACCAACAGTAAACAACACTACAGCAGTATAAATAATAATGCAGCAACAAGAGAACAACAAATTGAAATGAGAGAACGAAAAAACAACCAAAAGAAATAACAAAATTAAATGCTATGCCACAACAACAACAACAACAAGAATATCGTATGGTGGCAATTGAAGATTCCACCAGCTGACACAGCTGCATCAGAGATCAGACGAACAGACGACGATTACTTTAAACAAAGCACACTAAACAACTGTCAACAGTAATGATAACAACAACAACAACGTCAACGGTAATGACAAATACAACGACAACAGAGCTTTTCATACGGGCTAATGAAGTACTAAAGCCATGGCTATGGTCTCAACTGAAATGGTATGCACGGTTGGTCAACGCTGCCGATTTATGACCGACCAACAATGAGCAACTCGAACGATATAGCATGTATATAAGAGGGGAGGCAATTAAGAACTGGAAAAAAGGTGGCAACCAACTGATGAACAGACCGTCAGGCCACTCAGTCAGTCAGTCAGTTGGACTGTCACTTGAAAAGTGTATGAGGCAATGGCTGTGCCTGTACCTGTGCCAGTGCACGTACTTCATGTTGGCGTATGTTGTCTCCCCGGGTGATTTGTATATGATTGCAGCAGAAAAGTGCATCACGTGACTGTTTACTTTACAATTTACGTGGTGTTTATCGTCGCTCTGCATGGCGCACATTTTTTTCATTTCGTTTCTTCCTCTTACATGAGTTCAATTTTTATTTTTTATTTTTTATTTTTTTTTTTGTATAGAAAATGAAAAAATAAAAAATAAAAACATTATCAAAGCAGGTTTATCCATGTGCACACTGTGGTGCTACATGTTGCGTTTTGGGTAGCACTACGGCAAGTTGCTAATCTTATCATTAAAATACTAGAGTTCGTAACAAAGCTATGCAAGGATCAGCTATTGTCACAATTTAACAAACAACGAAATAATTTAAAGCAAATACGTAAAATGCTATACAACTTGGATTCCCTAGTTGATCGTGATACCACGCTTATAATCGTGATTGTTTTGTTTTTCTTCCTACCCTTCAATTAATCAATTTAGCTTGTTTGCTCCTGATGCTGGTATTAGAACTGCTAATTAACGTAGTAAAGATCAGGCTAATTCGGCTCAATATAGATTCAATCAGAAAGCATACATACACAATTGGACATAACAACCCTTCAGACAGGATTACGGTCCAGCTTTTCCCACCACTTATGTTGTGTGTGTCAGTTTTTCACATGAGTGGCGGGACCTACAGTTTAAAGTCGACTCCGAACGACAAGTTTTTTTTAGAAACTTTTTCGTTTTTTTTTATTTATTCTCAGGGTTTTTGCCAGAAATTTGCCGAAGGAAATTTGAAGAAGGAAGCCGTCGAAGAAACAAGTTTTCGTATTTCGTTTAGTTTGAGATGACTGTGGCCTCACGTCGAACAACCCAACATACTAACTACTAGACTACGGCGACTAACAAACTCAATAGTCCGCCAAATAATTGACTGCATCGTTTGACTATTCTTCATTTTTGTTGAGTGTCTATACAACCCTCATTCTAGGGTTGGTGTAGAGCTCAGAATTTCCGACATGCTGTACTGCAAGGGTGAGATATTGTCCATTCGTTCGATCGTTGACAGCAGTATTGGTAGGATCTGCTGAACTGATATGGAAAAAAAGGGTAATGACTTCTTATTTCCTTAAATCACATTGGCATTCATTGCACAATTGCAGTTAACTAAGGCCAATTTCGCAATAGAGCTGTGGATCTGAGGAGGAGAACAAAACTTCATCTTTTACATCATATGTCAGTGCTCGACTTTTGCTACAAAGAGCAGTTTCTTCACGCCTCATTTTATGTGGTATTTGACTGAAATGTCTAAATCCATTGCACAATTGCGTTTGCTAACAGCCACTTCTCTAATAGAACTGTGAATTTGAGGCGGAGGAGGACGTCCAGCCGTTTCTTTGCTTCTCATTTTCTATGATATTTGACTGCAATCACCATAATAAAAATTCGTGCAATGGAGTTTGATCACCGGGTTATGTAATCGTTAGCATAACCTCAGGCCAAAGTGGAAACTTGCCGTTGGTGGAAAGCCAGCCACTTAACATTACCTAACCTTACTTAAAACGCTTATGGTGGAAAAAATTTGTTCATTTACTCAGACTTACTACAGTAAGACCCCGCTTAACGCTGCTCCACTTAGCGCTGTTTCAGTATTTCGCGGTAGTATTGGGATTCCCCTAAATCGTACACTGTATTGATACTTGTTGTATATCTGTGCAAATGAAACGGCCATGCACCAACCAAAAGCGGTGCACTATATAGCGACCTTGTATACTATGTATCTTTTTCAAAGCTCTTTTGTTATACTGTCCACAATAAAGATTCCAACTGTATTTTCCGAAGTCTCAATCACAGTACGAACGCATCTTTCCTGCGTTACAGTTGATTTATTAGTTGGCTCGTTTAACGCTGTTTCGTTTAGCGCTGGAACTTATTGGAACGTATCCCCCGCGTTAAGCTGTTTCTTACTGTACTTCCATCTAGGTGCCTCTATCGCTCGAATGCCTACAGTATTCTATGATTTTTAACACATATCATCTTATTAAATACCCGTCGATGTGGAACATCTTTTTCCATCCAAGCGAAATGGCTGAGGCACAACCCCTGGATGGTAATACATACACGACGTCTATGTTATAGAGATGCTCTTACAGTTCATTGCGGTAAATCCTCAGAGAGTGTAATCAAAGAGGTATGAGGCACTGTGTCCTAACAAGAAAAAAAAAAGTTGCGAAAAATCAAGTTTTGTCTTCCACTAGTGTACAGTACTGGCTGAATCGGCTTTGATCAAATGTAACTTACTTCGCTTGTTTACAGTGGCATGTGTTTTATGTTCAGCATTTTCT
Organism: Sarcophaga carnaria; assembly: GCA_958299815.1. NCBI lineage: Eukaryota > Metazoa > Arthropoda > Insecta > Diptera > Sarcophagidae > Sarcophaga > Sarcophaga carnaria. The sequence goes on from OY283150.1 coordinate 31,075,964, forward strand.
TCTTTCGTATGTGTTGTGTTGTGTTGTGTTAATGTTGTGCTGCATTTTTATACGATATTTTTGTCATACTTAAACCGCAAAAGAACCTGACACACTAATAATTCAGTCGTTTTTATATTTTTTTATTTATTTTTTAATCTTTTATTTTTTATTTATTTTTTGTTGTTATTTTTTTCCTTTATCGGACATAGATTTATACACTTTATATGATTCTGTATTATTTTAGGAGTGTTTTTAATGGATTTTTACGTTTCTTGTAAAATTTATTCATTTGTTGAGCTCTGCGTGTTTATGGTCACAGCAAATCAATAATTTATACTTCGTTTTTTTTTTTTGTTGTTTCTTGTTTTCCTTTTTATTTCATATCATAGTGGTGTTTGTGGTTAAATTCTCTTGAGATTACGTTTCAAGAGTGTGTTTTAGGGAGATGAGATTAAGAAAGAGTTCATTGAACTTTAAACTTTATATTTAAAGTTGAAGTTTAAGAAAAGAATTTATCATATTATACTGGATGAAACCCAGTAGTATCAGTAAAAATATTAATACTGGAGCCGTCTATCTTAGCTGACCTAACTTGTAGGCAATAACTTCATAAAGTGTAGGTAATTTTAATTTGTTCTGAAAGTAGTCTAATCTGATACTAATTCTAAAAAGGAGTATTATCTATAGTCCATTAGCAAAAGACGATATTCAGTTTCTTGAAATTGCGCAAATGAACTTAGGCGCCTCTTATACTGGCCAATATTTTACCATCATGTGAGTTTTCAGCAAGGTTAGGAGTATTAGATGGCTGACTTTCCATGAAGAGCAAGTTACCTCTTAAACCAGAAGTTATACACAAAGATCAAACTCCATTGGACGGATCTGTTTTTTTAGAGAATTCAGTCAAATACCACATAAAACGAGACGTCAAGAAACTCCCCCTCTTCGTAGCAAAAATCGAGCAATGATACATAATGTAAAAGATAGTTTCCTGTTCCTCCTCAGATCCACAGCTCTATTGCGAAAGTGGCCCTTGACAACCACAATTGTCCAATGGATGGCCATGTGATTTAAGTAAATAAGATAATCACTCCTCTTTTTATCCATATCAGTTCAGCACAGCCTAGCAATACTGCTGACAACGATCGAACTACTGGACAATACCCCGCCTATACCTTATAGTATCTCGGAAATACTGTACCTACGCCAACGCTAGAAAGAGAATTGTATAGACACCCAACAGAAAACATAGTCAAATGACTATTTATTGCGTTTGTTTGTCGTGACGTGAGGTCGCGGTTCAAACCCCAGGTCAGCCATCTCCAACAAAACGAAATATGAAAAAATATTTCTTTGGCGATTTTCTGCCAAAAATTCTCGGGAGTAAATAAAAAAAATCTGTCATTTAAAAATCGACTTTAAACTGTAGGTTGCACGCGCTCATGTGTTAAATTGACACTCACAATATGAGGTCGTAATCCTGTCGAAAGTTAGGTATGGTTAAACCGTTTTCCTATAAACCTTAGCTATCCAATGTTTCCATTATTTTCGAATTTTAAAAGTTTAGGGGCTTTGATGTCCTTATAATAAATAATTTACTAAGCACTCACTCCTTGAACGGACATCACAGAACGATTAAGGACGATGTATATGTACGCATTGTGTTTTTTTTTTCTTTAGTAGCAATTCAATCAATCGAAAATCTACGCTAAATAGTGAGACATTTAAGCTCGAATACGGTATTCGTATAATCATTATATTTTATATGAGAGTGCGGGCAATAAGTCCTTGGCTTGTGGAAGAAAACATAAGTTGTAATTTAATCTCGGTCAAGCCCTTTTTATACCTTCCGATTTGTTGAGCTCATCAAAATTGATTTCTTTGTTAGTTGAAATCGCCGTCTCTTTGCTTGCAATCCAATCTTTGCTTACTACTCTTTTATGGACATGAAAGAGACTTAATTTATGTACTCATTATGCGATGATAAACCAAAAAAAATCACAACTCAACTGTTGTTTAACAAACAATGGAGCCAACCTAAATTGATAAGAGTTTTTTTAACTGTAAATATTTATTTGTTATTATTACTTAACGCCCCTTATTTTTTATTTTCAATTTATTAAAACAAAACAAATCAAAATCCAATTTATTAAGAGCATCAATCGACTGATTTTTTTTTTATTTTAATATAAAATAAATATGAATGATTAACAACTTAAATATTTTCATTGTATTTTTCTAAATAATTATTGAAAGCTTGTTCGGTTGAGCGTTTCTATGACTGATTATAGAGAATAATTGATTGATTTATTGATTTTATTCCTCTATTCGACATGCTTAATAGTTTCATATAAGAAAATGAGTCTTTGCTTTTTGTGTTTGTTAAGACCGACATTAGCTATTAACGTTTTGTGTCTTAATTGCTATTCAAACGACACTTTCATTAACAAATGTTTAGATTGGCCATAACTAGCGTTCAAGTAATAAAATCACAACGATTTGTATAACATTAGCTGCGTGACAAATTAGTGTGGAAATTTATGGTATTTTTAAAATTAATTTACTTAAGAGATGGGAAATAAAAATTAATAGATTTTTAGATCAGCAAGGAAAAATAATAAAAAAAATTTAATTTTCAATTCATTCTTAACCATACTATTGCTCTAGAAGACTTCCTTATCTCGGACAATGCAAAAAAGAATTCACTGAGCTCTTTATAAACCCTTCTACGACTTCATCTCTTTCAAAATATTTATTCTAATTGGAGAGATATGCTGTGTTATAGCCAAAATAATCCAGCCTTCGTACTACTCTACACACTTCTTACAATCCTCATGCATATGTAATCCTCATAGCTAATGACGACCGTCATGGCTCTTCCCAGAGTGTCAGCTCAGGTTAACTTCACTTGCAGCACAAATTTAATAACTTTTGCTTCCCTAATTAGTTTCAAGAAAGGCAGTTACTTGATCTTTGAGCAATGCAGCTCACACAGATTTTTAACTTACTGAATCCATTAAAGGCTATGATTTTTTTTGTGTAATTAAATAATTAATAAATATTGCACAGATTATTGATATTATTGGGTATGTCAGGATTATAACCCAGCTTCCCACACCACTTTTGTTGTGTGTGTAATTTTATACATGAATGGCGGGACCTATAGTATAAAGTCGACTTCGAAAGACAGATTTTTGAGAAACATTTTCATGGCAATTTTATTTGCTCTTGAGAATTTTTACGCAAAATCTGCTGAGAGGTAGTCGCCGAAGAAATATTTTTCATTTTTCCTTTTGCTGGGGATGTCTGACCTGAGGTTTAAGCCGCGGCCTCACATCTAATAAGCCAACATACTACCTACTAGACTATGGTTCTTACCAACTTTTATAGAAAGCATCACATCCTACTGACTGCTAGCTATATTGATGCCTAAAAGCCTTATTGCCTTGTGGATTTTTTTTCTGTCATTCATTTCACTTCTTGTTAACTGCTGCCATGAGCACGCTAAACACATCCCACATCTTAATAAATAAAAATACATACCAGAAAAAAGTGACGACTGTAATCGCATTACTAATTATGATCATGAAAGTATTGACTCATACCATAACCTAAAAGAGTTTCAATGGGCCATTTTAAGTCCTTGTTTATCCATTGAATTAAAGACTTCTTGTATATAATCTTGATTGATTCTGAATAGACTTTCGAAACATTGTCTGGAAGGAACTTGAATATAAGAACGTACCATTGATATCTAAAGTTTATAGCCTTAGTCTACCTACAAGTGTGTTATACGTGAGGCCACGGTTTAAAGCCCAGTCCAGACAACTCGAACAAAACGAAATATGCCTCTCAGCAGATTTCTGGCAAAAATTCTGATAGTAAATAAATTTGCCGTGAAAAAGTTTCTCAAAAATCTGTCGCTCTGAATCGAGTTTAAACTGTAGACCTCGCCACTCATGTCTAAAATTAAAATGCACAATATAAGTGCGTCCTAGGCTAGGTCGTAATCCTGACTAAAGGGTTGTAATAACAAATTATGTTATGTATGTGTGTATATATGGGATCCAGCAACCGCATGCTTCATAATTACTCATACACCTCAAAAATCGAAACGTTACATATTATGAGTAAGTCACGCAACGGTGGAATAACGCATTTGAATTTTTTTTTTTTTTTTTTGTGGAAAAAGTAAACCAAGAATATTGTCTTGCGAGTCATATAGAGAAAGCGATAACTGATCTTGAAAAAAATTACTGAAGACGATTGACTAGACACGAAGATAAAAATGTAGTGAATGTACGGAAGGAATTGAAAGTTTGATTAGAAGAGCCTTACAGTCAACCAAATCAAATATTTTCAAATTAATCGCATTTAACAAGAAATAATCGTACATAAAAAAGTCTTCTTTAAAATAATCCGCAAAAAAAACAGAAAAAAATAATATTTTTTTTTTTGCTTTAATAATATAATTTAAACAAAAAAATGTATTCGAAATCATCAAAGCCAAACCAATGTTTATATTCATTCTTAATTTTTTGCGGTTCTTTCCAACACAAAAATTTTTTTTAAAATATTTTAATTAAAATTCATAAAATTTCATATAAAAATTCATTGCATGGCATCACAACTTGTTTGATAAATTCATTAAAAATTTTGACGAAAAGAAAACAAGAAAAAAAATCAAAAAGATGAGCTTAAACAAGTATGAAATAAAAATATTTCATTTAAATCAAAACACATTCAAGAATAAAACGAATAACCAAAAACCAGAAAAAAAAACAGAAGGTAAAAATGTAAATTTTGATGGAATACCACAGAAGAACCAATAAAAATGAAAGAGAAACGGCTGCTATTAAAATATTTCTATTCAACTGAAAAACGAAAGCAAAAAAGCATTAAAGAGTGAAGCTAGTATTTGGGGAATATTTGGTTTAGTTGCTGCTGCCGCTGCAGCTGTCTATCTACTAAGTGGGGTTCGTTAACCATTTTCAAGTGGGTGGCTTGGTTTGCTAGTTTTAATCATACGGCGCTTACTACAAAACTTATGAATTCGGTGTTAATTTGTTGAATTCTTCTCTTTTCGGACGTCTAACGTTCTTGAAAGAAGAATATTTTGTCTGATAATTTATGGCATTTAACACTCATTTAATAATTATTTAAAAAAAAAACGTTAAGAAAAGAACGAAAGTGTTGATTGAATATTAAAAATTTATTTATTTTTTATTTATTTTCGATTTCATGCTGTATTTACGCGAAATACAACAACAATAAAAGTGTTGAAAGATAATTCAATGTTTATGAATAAATTTTAAAAAATATTATTTTTTTCTTGTTTTTCTTTTTTTTAGTATTTTCAAGAAATAATACGATTTTAAAAGCGCCAAAATAACAATAAAAGTGTTATTTCTTAGAAGATTTTAAAATTAAGAGTGTGAAAATCAATTTGAAAAATAAATACTTCATATTATTTATAAACAAAAATTAAAATTTTATTATTTTTTATTTATTATTGTATTTCCGTTTTAATTTTAGGTTTTCCCGTCATTACTGGCCATCCTCAGATATTTTAAGCTTCTTCCGTAATGTAAGTCAATTATTTTAAAAACAATTCTAATTTTTCTAGTTTTCTACCTTAAATTCGACAGCAACCCATGTTTAAAAAAAAACTTGTACATATACTTTTTTAGCAACACTTTGATCGCTTTTCTAATCATTTGATAATAAAAGAACTAGAGTTTTAGGTTTACAGTATTTGAATTAAATTTAGTCCTATTCGGTTATCCTCTCCAGGTTTAACAGTATTTTCCCTGTATATGCTATAAAAAAGCGGTTGTTATCAAAAAAAATTGGAAGTATACGTGCGTGTCTGAAATAAAATACTAAATATAGGACAGGGCACATTGCTTGTAATCGAACAGAGGGCTCTCACAAAACCGTTTTCCCCCGGTTACGCAAGTTTCCAAAGACTCAACGACGTTACAACAATATTAAAGCATCTTATCACTGCCTTAATCTGTGATAGAAGCTTTCTTCGGATTGAGTCCGGTAACTTTTTTTCTATCTCTGAAAATTTCATCACGTCTTCCTAATTAGTCAAATACGATTTGGGAAGAAAATATAAAGAGTAGTTTTAAATAGTAGTTTTTTAAGTGTAGTTTTAAAAGAAATAGTTTTCCCAATACTAATAAAGCGACTTAAGAATAAATTTTCTCTGTAGAGCCTTATATGTTATACACTCAGCCAATAAAGTATACATACGTATAACAAATTTCAGAAATTTTTTAACTAATCCCTTTTCGTTGAAAATATTTATAATTGTCTGACATCTTTCTTCGATTTTAAGATGGTCTTTTGCATTGGTTCAGAAATTTGTGAAATTTGTAAATCGGATGCATACCTTTGTGGGCCTGTGCAGGGCCACAATTCAGTTCAATTTCAGAAAGTTTTTTGCAAAAGACCGTCTTGACATCAAGGAAACTATAAAGATTTTCAACGAAAACTGATTAGTTAAAAAATTTCTGAAATTTTTTAACAGTATGTATACTTTAGTAAATGTGTGTACATGGAAACGAAATGCGGTCGTTAAAGCAAGTATTCCTACTTGACTCCATCCTAATTTCATTAGAGTATTTTGCTTGCTGAAGTCGACGTAGTCTAGTAGGTAGTGTGTGGGCTTATTAGACGTAAAGCCACGGTTCTAACCCCAGGTCAGGCATCAAAACGAAAATATGACAGGACGGCATCCCCTCAGCAAATTTCTGGCAAAAACTCTGAGAGTCAATAAAGTTGCCATGAAAAGTTTCTCAAACAAAATCTGTCGTTCGGAGTCGACTTTAAACTGTAGGCCCCGCCACTCATGTATAAAATTAACACACACAAAATAAGTGGTGTGAGAAGCTAGGTCCTAATCCTGACTGAAGGGTTGTAATGGCCAATTATATATGTACGCGGATGTAATTTTTCATTTGCACGATAGGAACCAATTAATACCTTGGAATTTTTCGTGATATTGATTGTTTAAACAATAAACTTGTATTGTAAACTACAAGTTGTATTTTTCATTTGAAAAGTATTTAAAAAAATAAAGAAAAAAGGAAAAATTCAATCAAAAAAAAAAAAATTTTAAATTGAATTAAAAAGTGGCCGAAATACTATACAAAAAAAATGTGTCATAAAATCGACAGTAAAATATTTTTAAATTCTAATCGCACTTAAAGTCAAATGCATACACTATGTTTTTAAACAAAAAAGGCACTGAAATTTCTAACAAAGACCACATCAAACGGAAAAGAGAAAAATAAATGTTTGATTAAATGGACGTGTGTATTTGCATTTGCATTTGCATTTCCATGCAGAGATTAACCTTTTCTGATGGAAAAAAAGAGAAAACACAATTTCAAATTGTTGCGATGGCACCTAAACCATATACATTATAAATGATATACATATGTATGTACATGCTAGTTTTAGTAGGATATGTCATATATGTTAGTAACAAAATTTACTAATCCGTTCAGCGCTAAAGTTACAAAAAGCTCTCTTTTATGCAACAGCCTGTTGTGCTTCGGTACCTCTATTACTCAACTATCTAGGGTATATGTACATTTGAACAATCTCTCTTCGTCAATTCGATTATTATAATTAAGTATGTAAGTCATAATTCGAAATCCGGACACATCTATGGAAGTAGTTAATTAAAAAAATTATTTGAAACAAGGTTGGGGATGGAAGCTCTGAGAGACGATGCTTGATCGAGAGAATCAATTGAAACTATCAACTGTCACTCTTCAAGTATGATTTCGAGTATTTTGAGTATTGTTAAATTTTTAAAGAAATGTGAAGAGACTGTTAGCTTCCACATCTGTAGTAACCCAATGAATTGTCGCAATATTTGCCCTGCCGATAACATCGATTTTACTACAGAAAATCTGGCGTTTAATCCGAATTTGTCAATTCCATGTTTCTTCTCAGCAATTGAGCGTATATCAGAGCTCATTGTGATATTTTGTATTTACATTTGCATCTCCATCTGCATAAAGTCCAACACATGCATCAATTGCAGTCGCTACACAACACCATAGATATGCTAATTATTGGATGCAACTGGATCTCAATGCAAGATTTTCGAACAAAATTTTCAGTGACAACAAACAAAATTATTGCATATTTCACATACATATGCATATGTTCAAAGTTCAAAGTTCTTGGTGGGTATTTCGGGCTCAAAAACCCACACATTGTCTTAGAGAAGCCAATGCACCCATTACAAGTGACTGTTTGGTGTGGCTTATGAAGCGGGGGTATCATTGGCCCATATTTCTTTGAAAATGAGGTCGACGCACTCATTACGGTCAATGGAGACAGCTATCGCACCATGATAACCGATTTTTTGTACCCGATCTTAATGGTATTATGGTAGGATGTTTGGTTTCAACAGGATGGTGCAACTTGCCACACATCTCATGCTACAATCGATTCATTGCTTCAAACGTTTGATGATCGTTTAATCAGCCGAAATGGTGATGACAACTGTCCGCCGTTGGACTATTTTCTGTGGGGCGTCGTTAAAGAAATGTGTTATGCCGACAAACCAGAGACAATTGAGCATTTGAAGGACAACATTCGTGATGATATTGCCAAGATACGAGCCCATGTACTCGAAAAAGTGCACGGAAAATTGGTCGGATGGAAAGAGGTGCTGTGAGGCTATCCGCGGCAGCCGTATGAATGAAATAATATTTCATTTCTAAACAATTGTACAATTGTACTTCACAACAAGAAAAAATTTTGGAAAAATTTCAAAGCGTTTTTGTTTCATTGCATTTTTAAATTTAAACTTTTAAATGGCCCACCCTTTATTTTGTTCATGCTCCTATTCTTTACTTTCTTTTTTAAACAAAAGGAATGAAAAATAATCACAATTTATTTTATCAAAACAAAATAAAAAAACAAATTTTAAGCATAATACAATGCAATCAGTTGTGCTAATGCGGTCACCTTGTATAGTAGATATGAGTTGATCCGATCAAATAAATATTTATACACGGAGCAGTACCCGTATAATTTTGCACCAAAATATGACCCAAAATATAAAAAAAAATTCTGCAAACTCAGGATGAATTGAAGTAAGCATTAAAAATTTTCAAACAAACAAGCTTTATATGGTATGTATATGAATATATGTAATACATACATTCATATGTATGTATGTAGAAATCTTTAACAAAAAATTCAATGGATTTTCAATATTTTTAAATATTTTAAAACATTTTCGAAATACAATTAAATTGACAAAAACAAAAAAAGAAGTAAAAAATTTGAAATAAAATATTTACAAAAAAATGACACTCATTTACATTTCTATAAATGAAATCAAATGAAATGAAATGAAATAGAAAGAGTTTTAAATAAAAAACAAAAAGAATTCAACAAAAATGGAATTGTTGTAGCAACACACACAGACAGATGGTAATGAATTGAATAATTACAATAAAAAACACGAAATAAAAATATAAAAACAAATTTAAAAATAAAAACAAACAAAAATAAAAATACAAAAAAATAAAAATAATTGCGACGACAAGCATGTGATCAGACCACAAAAAAAACCATTAAAAAAATTGCAAAAAAAAATGAATGAATTTAGAGAACGAAATTTAAAAAATTATAAATATGTTTACAACTATAACAACAACAATTAAATAATTCAATCGAAATAAATAATGATTTCAAAATAAATTGAAAAACCATCAAAAACAAAACATTTCATCACTTTGTTCATGTAATCATGTACAGATGGCGCTTGTGATTGTTTAGATTAAAAATAAAATTAAAAATCTTTTTCTTTTTTGTTATTTGCTTCAATAAATGATTTGCAATTTTTAGAAAAATATATGGCGAGTGTCTTATTGAGTCGTATTGTGTCTTATTCGCGTTAAAAGCATTGTTATGCCCATACGTGTTATGCATAAATTCTTTGAAAGATTTTTTACTGTGTCCATTACTTCTAACCTGATTTCTATTTTTCACTTAAGTACTACGATTTCTTTCGTATGTATACAGTTGCAAACAAAAAAAGTGCAACGCTGAAACGTAGTGTTTACTATTTTAAAGTATGTTTCAATATGACGACAAGTAATTACTCTTTTGCTGTAGGTGTTCATTTTTTTAATTTATTATACCAGCGATATTACACTGGAAAATTTAGCGAGGCCTGATTGAATTCAATGTTCACATAGCTCCATAGACGCCAATTAACTTACTTACTTTATTGGTTATTACAACCCTTTAGTAGGGATAACAATCGAGAAACCCATTTTGTATGTGTTCATTTTATTCGTGAGCTACTGTACTTCCAGTATAGCGTCGACTCCGAACGACAGATTTGAGAAACTTTTCATTGCAAATATTTTTTTCTTTTGGTCGAGATGTCTGAGCTGGGGTTTGAACTGTCTCTTGTCTAATAAGCTCTCACACTACCTATTAAACTACGGCCAATTACATACATAAATACATACATATGTATATACATAATTATTCATTACAATCCTTCAGTCAGTTTTACGACCTAGCTTCTCACATCACTTATGTGATGTGCGTGTTAATTTTGTACATGAATGATTGGACCTACAGTTTAAAGCCGACTACGAACGAGAAAATTTACGGCCAACTACTTAATCTGCAAAATTGTCATCCTAATTTAATGTATACAGCAAAGACTATAACAACGAACATTATAAAAGACTTCGACTTAATTAGCAATGCACAATACTTACTTTAATAGGGCTCTGTTTAAAGATATCGACAGGTCATCTTGGAACGTGCTGCAGTAGACTCATTATCTGTTCAACTATTGATTAATAGCTTAATAGATCTGAAATGAAGAAAACGAAAATAAATAAGTATACATACGAGTAGTTTGATTAGAAAAATTTAAAAGCTCAAGCCAAAATGTAATACGGGATGAATATTTATTTTGGAATGAAGCAATTTGAACTTTGATGTGAACTTGCTTTTTCCGTAATTTCATCACTTAAATGCAGCAATAAGCTAGTCGCTATTGATGATAACAATCAATAAAAGCTATCAAGCCTAGAAATTGCCGTAGTCTAGTAGGTAGTGTGTTTGCTTATTGGGAATGAAGCTTTGGTTCAAACCTCAGGTCAGATATCTGCAACAAAACGGCGACTTCCTCTAAGCAGATTTCTGGCAAATACTCTGAGAGAAAAAAATAAAACTGCCGTGAAAAGTTTCTTAAAAAAATCTGTCGTTCGGAGTCGTCTTTAAACTGTAGATCCCGCCAGTCATGTATTAAATGAACACACACAACATAAGCAGTGTGAGAAGCTAGGCCGTAATCCCAACTGAAGGACCAATTATGTATGTATGTATGTAAAAGATATCACAAATACATTCCAAAGTCACACTACTTTAGCTCACTGTTTTGAATGTTCATTCGTCCTATTCAATTTCCACTCTAATACATACAATCAAATGGGGCATCCGCATGATAAACTTAATTATTTTGTTTAATAATTATAATTTTTAATCCCAATTTAATTTCTATTTTAAATAATTATCTCCGTGTTTGTCTGTCCTTTTATTGCACAACACAGTTTAAGAAGCGTTGAAACAAATGTGTCAGTAATTAAAAACAAATATTTGTTTCATAACTTTGACGTCAGTCTGTCTGTCCGCTGATAGGATTAAATTGTTTAATGAATTCAGAAATAAATCAAACCAAAGCTATTGTTGACTGAATGCGAATTTATTAATTCTCTACTAGCACTGGCAAACAAAAGCATGTGAATGTTCTGCTTACGAAGAATCTGTTTTCTTGGCAAGGGTTTCTCCAATAACTTAAGACAATTAACCTCTGTTTTGTATAATGGCTCAATTCGACCTACGGGTACTGTACTTGTCTTTATTGACAGGTACACGTCCTCCAACCTCTGTTAGTATTTTTAGCATTTGGATGTTCTTTTCTGGTATTATTTGTCGTTGTCACACTACTTCTTATTTGTTTGCTTTGTTTTACATTTACACACACATAATTGGGTATTACAATTTTTTATTTAGGATTAGGACCTAGCTTCTCACACCACTTATGTTGTGTGTGTTAAATTTTTGCATAAGTGGCAAGACCTACAGCTTAAAGTCGACTCCGAACGACAGATTTGTTTGGGAAACTTTTCATGGCAATTTTATTTTTTACTCTGAGAGTTTTTGTTGGGAATCTGCTGAGAGAAAGTCGTCGAAGAAATGTTTTTCTTATATTTCGTTTCGTTGGAGATCTATGATCTGGGGTATGAACCGTGGCCTCGCGTCTAATAAGCCAATACACTACTTACTAGATTATAGCGACTTGCTTTGTTTTAGTTTCAGAAATTTAATGAAAGCAAAGCTGGTGATTGATCTATTATAACAGATAATATAAGATTTTTGTTATCTCTATGAACATGTATTGGGTCCTTGTATCAAGAGTTTTGGTAATGGAACTTGCTTACTAAGTCCCGCACTTTCTGAAGTGATAAAGTAATGTGTGCCTATGATATTCGTCGTGAATGTTGTACAAGCATTGTTGTAGTCCTTCAGAATACACTGTCTTTCAATCAAAAAGGAACAAAACTCTGTTAGAATAGAGACTTTTGCGAACATAAAAATATTTGTGAAGCAATTGAACTCTTCTTTCTTATTTTACTTACATACATACATATATAATTGGTCATTACAACCCTTAAGTCAGGATTACGACATAGCTTCTCATACCGCTTATGTTGTGTGTGTTAATTTTATACATGAGTGGCGGGACCTACACTACAGTTTAAAGTCGACTCCGAACGACAGATTTTAGAGAAACTTTTCATTGCAATTTTATTTACTATCAGAGTTTTTGCCAGAAATCTGCTGAGAGGAAGTCGCCAAGAAATATTTTTTTTAATATTTTGTTTTGATGTCTGGCCTGGAGTTTGAAGCCTGGCTTTACGTCTCATAAGCCATCACTCTACCTACTAACTACGGCGACGACACACAATTTAAAAAAAATGGAAATTCTTTGAGATATAGTGGTCTATTGTCAGAAATATATGTCTGATGTTGGATTGCAGGCTTCCTCTGTATATATACATAATTGGTCATTACAACCCTTCATTCAGGATTACAGCCTAGCTTCTCATACCACTTATGTTGTGTGTGTCAATTTTATACATGAGTGGTGGGACCTACAGTTTAAAGTCGACTCCGAACGACAGATTTTTGAGAAACTTTTCATGGCAATTTCTATTTACTCTGAGAGTTTTTGCCAGAAATCTGCTAAGAGGAAGTCACCGAAAAAATACTTTTTGTATTTACGTCTAATAAGCCAACACACTACCTACTAGAATACGGCGACCTCCTCCTATTTTACTTGTTCATAATTTATTTATACATATATCGTATTACTCTTAATAAGTCAGTGTAGCAGAATTAATCTAATAATTATTAAAATTCTGTATTCAATTAATAAAAACGATACTATTACAGCGAACTACTCTTATTCAATTTAATTATTTCATATTATTTTTGTTATTTTTTCACTTATTTTCTCTTTTCGTTTTTTTTTCGTTTTTTTTGCAATTTTAACATCCCCACAGGACATCAGCAAATATCATTAATGTTTTACCAATAAAATTTTATGTGTTACCAACCGTCATCATAAAGTGGGAATAATGATGATGACCCATATAAAATATGGAAGAAAAGAACGAACGGACAAATAATATAAATTATTATACGGAATAAAAATTTTATTCTTAATAAGCGTTGCCAAATGGTGGCTAAATATTCAAAGAAATGCAAGCGACACTGTTTCTCTGATACTATGATTGTGATTAGAAAATTGTACCGTGTTCTACAAATATTGCTTATGAAACCAATTATCTGGCAAGACTTTCAGCTTCCTTGCATAATTAAGGCCCTCATAGTCGACCAACTGCTTAAAAAATTGGCATTACAAACGTAGTCTGATCTGTCCATCATTGTAATGTACATACTGCCCATAATACGGCTTGTGTAAGAGATAGTGTGTTAGATAATACGAATATGCCGATTCCAAGACGTTGCCAGCAATAGTCTAATAGGTAGTGTGGTATTTTATTAAACGTGAGGCCACGGTTCAAATCCTAAGCCAGAAATCAAAACAAAATATAAAAAAATATTTCTTCCGAGACTTGCTCTCTCTCGGCAAAATTTTTGGCAGAAACGCTGAGAGTAAATAAATTGCCATGAAACACTTTCTCAAAAAATCTGTCGTTCGGAGTCGACTTTAAACTGTAGGTCCCGCCACTCATATATAATATTAACACACATAACGTAACTGGAGTAAGAAGCTAGGTCGTAATCCTGACTGAATGATTGTAATGACCAATTATGTACGTATGTATGTAAGATGTTTTCAGCAATTGGACATCTCTCATGCCATTAACATTTTCACGACGCTCATCTGTACCATGACGGAGTAACTAATTATACCGTGTTATGGTTTGCGAAAACGCAAATACACCATACTTCGCCCACCTCTGTGGACCAATTAGTAACTGCCGTATTTACCACGATGTCGGCTGCTGTGGTCCACCCAGCGACTACCGTATATGCATGGCTCTCGTGGCGAAATTTTTAAAACCGACAGACCACATGTAGATACGCAGATTTTGTTTTTTGATTCCAACCAAAAATAAACTGTCCCATATGGGGCTCAAAATATGCAGAAATATTTGTAATAAAGCCATTGCACCCGGAAAGAGTCAGTGTTTGGCGGCTAATTATGATCTGGAGGCATTACGGTTGCAATATCATTGGGGGCTACGTAAGACGCATTTTCAAAACTGCATGTAATCAGTTGAATGCGTACAGAAGAGAGACTACGCTGAAAGGCAATTTTATATGTCCTTTGTGTTGGTTTAACTTCATAAAGGAAAATCGTTTTGCATGGAATAATTAAAACCGTATTAAGAAATCATATGTGAAGGTGGACTAACCAGCCGAGAAAATGACAAAATCGAATGTCTTTATATGTCAGTGGGGCATAATTTTACAGAATATGGAGAAATATGGGAAAAGACGTTGTTGAATTTTTTTTTGCAGTCCTTTAAAGACATACATTTTTGTTTACATTGTTTCAGTATCATTAAAGACGGTGTTCCTGCTAAACAAATGGTTGGTCTAATATAGCACCCGCCGTTGCCTAGAAATAACATTCAATCGGATTTACGACCTCTCTCACACCACTTAAGTTGCATGTGTTTATACATGAGTGGCGGAACTGTAGATCCCGCCGAAGTCGACTCCGAACGACAAATTTTTTGAGAAACTTTTCATGGCAATTTTATTTACTCTCCGAGTTTTTGCCAGAAATCTGATGAGAGGAACTTGCCAAAGGAATATTTTTTCATATTTCGTTTTGTTGGAAATGTCTGACCTGAGGTTTGAACCGTTGCCTCGCATCTAATGAACCAACACACTACACCCTTGCTATTCCAACATGACAATGTTCGGTTCTCGTGTGGCATTTACAAAGATTTGATCATGTCGGAGAGAAGGTGTATTAATTTCTTAGCAATAAACTGTATGTCAGAATAGAAAGTTGCGGATTCAGTTAACTAATTCAGAGCCAAATTCAAACATTGATTGAAAACTGAATGAATTTTTAAATAATTTTCGAAATGTTATTGTCCTTCAGAACACAACTGGGTATCCTTAAAACACCTCTTTTTTCTCCTCATGTATTTGATATTTTATTATTACAATATACATATACATACATTCATATATTTAAATACATAAAAATGTGAGTTGCAAATGCAAATCTAGTACCAGTACTACTGCTACCCTCAGTGGTTGTATGTGCATAAATACTTTACGATATGATATGATACGATACGTTACGTTACGATATTTAAAATAAATAAAACAAATATTCATTTTTATGACTTTATTTAACCTCATTTTCATGCACGATATCCGTACGAGTAAAACATCAATTTTTATTACATTATTATTCTTTTTTCTCTCTTTATTTATTTATTTTATTTTATTTTAATTTTTTCCCCCTCTGATTCAATTCGTGTATAGCTGGGCAAAAGGTTTTAAGTTTTCTATCAAATTTTTATTTGAGCTTTTTTAAATTCTTTTATTCTTTTTTTTTTTTGTTTTTGGTATTGTGTTTATGATTTAATTTTTTTTCTTATTTTCATTCTCTATATGTGAACAATATTGATTCCTTTTCATATTTATTGGGATTATCAGCACTGGTGCAAACGAATCCATGACAAGAGTAACAGAGTGTGGTACAAAATAGTAATGAAAGTCATGCATTTAAAATGATTTTTAAATTTTTGGAAAAATGTTTTTGATTGCACTACAAAGGCATTTAAAAAATTTAAACAAATCGTTTGAAATCTGTTCGCTCAGCAAAGACTGAGTACGAAATGAGTACCTGGAACTTTTGAATCCAAATTCGAGGTCAAGTATATTATTATTTAAGGACTCTTGCGATTTTTTGAGGTAACTTCATAGTTCTATCCCAGTAAGTCTCGTGAGGTTTACCAGCGCAAAACCCTTCCGTCTTCTTTTTAGAGCTTTTTCGGTTGTTCAATTTATTGTCGTCAATTTTGGATCAAAGCTTCCCAACTGGAATGAAGCACAAAATCTTTTTCAGTGGGCCCAAAAAATTGCTCTTTCATAATCTCTTTGTTCAAACGTTCGAACTGTAGGCAGTACAGACATAAACCATAGGAAGTCTCACTTAAAACTCAACATAAGCTGTTTGTCATCAATACAGGCTTTGAAGTCGTCCTTCTATTCGTTTAATATTCTCGCATTTAAACTAATTTAATTGTATGTTTTGATTGCACTTTGGAGATGGTTATTCGATTTTAAAAAAACATTTTGGTCAATTCATGTGCTTTCACGTCTTTCATTCAATTCTTCAGTTACCGGCAGGACGGTATAGATACAAATCAAAGGAAGAATAAAACAAATCACTGCAGAGTCAGGCGCTCATTCAGAACACCATATGAAGTAAGAATCAGGAATTAAATTAAAAAGCAAATGACAGGTTAAAGGCAAAGTATCTCAACATTCCCTATTTAATACTCACGTAGAACGTATAAAAATGTAAATATTCGGCTATAAAAATAAAAATTACTTCCCATATGAAAATAAAAGCTTTAAGAATCAATTTCTGTTAAGATCAGACAGAAGAACATCACCAGCAGTGATGTAATTATGCAACCTCATCAATACAATCTGTTGAACCCAAAGAGACGGCTAACGTCTACAGACGCAAGATTGGCATGTTTATTTATAAAATTCTTACATGTAAGTCAAGCAACGCTAGGCAAAGTAATCTTCTTCCGTATTGCAAAGCGGAGTGCCTATGTATAACGGAATTAGCAGTGAGTCAATGCAAACTGCTCTAAAGAAGCCAATCTACCAAATCTGTAATGTTACGGCACAGACAGATTTCCTGCGTCTATTGATTTTTTTTCTATAGCAACTAGAGCTCAATTAATCTCAAGATCATTATAGAATATCACTCCGAATTTCACTAAAGTAAAGTCAATTCACAGCCACAATAAATGCCTGATACTTGCGCGTAAAGAACGCTGCAGTTATCATTAAGTCCGAAGGTAATTATGTAGGTCATTCCCCTGATGTACTATCTATTGAATCCGGGAAAGTTGTAATCTAGCTTGTTGGAGACTTGGGCTATGAAACGAATTTCGGCTTATTAGCTTGAAGTCGTAAACGTATTGTATATCAGAGCCTATTGGCTTGGCTACCTTTTTCACCATTACCATCACGTGAATTTGATTTTGTGTTTAAACTTCAAAGATTTTTCCATATTTCTCATACACAAATTCGATGTTGTAGCTGTGTAGGGTATTGTCTAAGGTCTACTCGACCGACTATAACTTACTTATTTGCTTAATTTAGTTTATATTTTCAAAAGAAAAAGAAAAAAATAAATCAGCAACGCCAAGTACTTTTCCGTATGTGTCTGTTTGTAAATATTTCGTAACTAAAAAAATAAATGTTGGCTCAGAGGTTTTATTTTATCTTTTTTTTTATTTTCTTGTTGTTCTGCTTTCATTTTTCAATATCGAAAATAATAATCAGGTTATTTGCATTGACTAGAACCAGCGACAAGTGAACAAAAAATATCAAAAAAAAAACAACACAGAAATAGAATTTAAGGTTAATAAACTTTTAACAACAATTTCCATAAGTTGCTTAGAAACAATATGACAAAAAAAAACAGAGACAGAGAGAAAAAGAAAAACGGCAAACATGACAATTAAATCAAAAACAAAAAAATGAATTAAATTGATTTTTAAATTACCACCAAAAGTGTCAAAAATTAAAAAACGCCATTTATTTTGTTACTATTGACACCTTTTTTGTATTCATTTGGTGCGCAACAGTGTCTCTAATAACCCCTAATTAAACCACATGTGGAGTTAAATAGCTCACATTATTTTTAAATACAATTTAGAATGTGATAATAAAGTGAATCACTGAATAATTTAATTACAAAATACGTATACATGTTGGCTTTAAAAGCCCTTAATAGATCACGGCAATTAGTTTAAAAAATTTCTATTATTTAAGCGGCTAATTGTAGAAAGAAAAACCAATTTTAACAAATGATTACAGTGCTGAGTACGTAGTAATAGTTTTGCCAGAAATATTTCACAATAAAGTGTAATTGAAAATATTCTATCTTCCATGCTATTGTTTCCTGAAGTGCAAAATATTGAAAAAAATATGTTTTAAAACAAAATTATAAGATTTTTTTGTAACAATTACTTCCATGTGTAATAATAGGTCACAATTAAGCAAATCTTATTTCATGTACCTGTTTTACTGTGCACACATGTTTTCCATTCTGAATCTGTTTTTCTTTCAAATTGTTTCAAGTACATCAAGTAACAGCTGATAACCAACAGCACAAAACAAGGATTCTGCTTACTGATAGCAACAGCTATTCAAAGTTCATAGCGGCCTACGTGTAACTCTAGTGTGTTCAGTCCATTTGACAAACAAGAGTGAAATATTAAAATTTCTTATTTCGAATACATGTAGCTCATCACGTATATATGTCGCTGTAGTCTAGTAGCTAGTGTGCTGGCTTATTAAACATGAGGCCAGATATCTCCAACAAAACGAAATACAAAAAAATATTTCTTCGGTGACTTTCTCTCAACAGATTTCTGGCAAAAGCTCTGAGAGTAAATAAAAAATTACCATGAAAGGTTTCTCTCAAATCTGTCGTTCGGAGTCGTCTTCAAACTATAAGTCCCGCTGCTCATGTATAAAATTAACACAAAAAACATAAGTGGTATGAGGAACTAGGTCGTAATCCTGATTGAGGGGTTGCAATGAACGTTACATTATCACTTATATAAACAGATTTGAAGTGCTAAATATGGTCGCCATATGCTGATTTTATTTTCGGAAAGCTCCAGTAGTCTTGCTAATACGCGAGTGTGGTATTCGTTACTCTAAAAAATGGTAATTTCGCTCCTCAAGTAGGACGCATTCCCTGAGTGTCGAAAAATGAAAATACTGAGGCTTAAAATCCACCGATTTATTCTATGGTAGAAGAAATCTAATGAAACAGTTTTTTTTCTGCTTTACAAAATTTTGGTAAGATTGTATCTGTTAACGATTAATTGATTTCTTCATCGCTGAAGCCCGAGAGCATACTTCTTGACTGTATAGTTCATGCTGGGTGTGAAACTGTCTTGATAAAAAACGTTATTTTGCTACTCACTTGCAGTGGAGTAAGACTTCGACTTCCTTTATGGGGAGTAATCTTCAAAAGACAGAGGTTCTGACAGCTCTACAAAACAGTAATAATGTTCACAATGATACGTGACGCCATAAATGGTCTAAGCAGTTCTACGAGAAAAACAGGTTTATTCAGTCAGCACTACGCAGTCTAAAGCGATATACTGAAAGATCATAGCACTACCATGCGTACGTGATAGTCATAGTAAATCGTCTGTGATTATAAAGAATCTAAATCTGTTAAATTTATCATGCTCTTTACAGATAGGTTCCTCGCCACATATAACTTGCTTTATCGTACACACCATGCAATGAACGTCAACTGCTAGGCTAACTAGCCTATCAACTACCATATTATTAAAGAGGGTAGCCGTTATCCTCATGTTTTACAGTTATGGCCAGAAATTTTCTAATCAATCATTGATGGGGTATTTATCAATGTAAAGCTCTCTACGATCTTTGAAAATTTAGAGACTTTCGATTCGGTTATTTTCCTTTATTTATAGGATAGGTTTGGCTAAGATAGGATAGAATATAGAATGATCACATTGTTAATGAAAATTATCATGATGTTGGGGGTGGCATGCTGCTTAGTTTGGAGTATTAACACAGCTATTAAGGAGTAATCTGATTATAGAGCTGGATTTTTATAGTCAAGCATTTGTTCAGGATTTTATGGAATCTACAAGACCTTAAAAGTGCTCGTATCAACGTAAAAGTTCTCAGTCTCTGAAATGTGAAATTTACCACCTTATGGCTTAATGTTAACATTGCCGTTTTGTTGCCCACGCCGACAAGTGATTGATACAATGACCGTTTCAATGATCTATTTAGAGCGTCCAAATCGACTTGAACAAGAATTGCTGTTTTGTTTCGTCGTTCACCGAAACCTTTCCTGTTTAACGTCTATTATAAAGTACTATCGCCGCCTGCTAGAGAAGCTAGAACTTATATTTGGCTCGTGATAGAGATAGCAGTTGTTATGCTCAACGCTAAACTATCAAAGTAGGCAGGCAATGGATACTATCCTTCTTCTTTCCATTTTATATAATGCTGTAATGCTAAATTTGAACGTCTTATTGTTTATTATTTAGTTAAGATGCCCTTGTAAATCTGTTATGAGCAAAAATAAAGCCTGGTTAATACATTTCCATAAGTAAGTTTATCTTAACTTTGGTTTCTAAATATTATACTCTACAGTGCTTTGATTAGAGCAAGATAAGCACTTAATTGAAGATCCACAAAAAATTAATTTTATCTCTAGGCGGCATGCAGTCTTAGTAGATTGTAACTAATTTTCTGATAGAGGATATCAAATAGTATCCTTATTTATATTGATTTCGTTTTTTTTTATAAGAAACAACAGCAAAAAATTTTAAAGAAATATTTTTTTTTACGCAAAGAAAATAGTCTCAAAAGCAAAACGTAATTCAAATACCATTGTTGTATTAGATTTGTTGTCATTGTCATTGTCATTGTCATTGCTGTTGTTATTGTTATTGTTCTTGGTAGTTGTTCGAATATGTAAATTTTGTATAAAATTCAATTCATAAAACATTATTTTGTTTTTTTAAGTATCGTTTTGTTTTGTTTAAAAAAAATAATTGTTTTTTAATAGAAATTTCGATGAGCAATATGATGTTTTTATAGAATAACTAGCTGTACCCTGCGCGTGTTGCTGCGCCTCCAACTAAAATAAATTTGAAGGAAAGACTTTACACAAAGGTTAGGTTAGGTTAGGTTAGAGGACGTGTACTTGTCAATTAAGACAAGTACAGTACCCGGATGTCGAATTGACCCATTGAACAACGTCCTAGTTTCTCACACCACTTATGTTGTGTGTGTTAATTTTATGCATGAGTGGTGGGACCTACAGTTTAAAGTCGACTCCGAACGACAGATTTTTATTTATTGAGAAACTTTTCATGGCAATTTTTATTTACTCTCAGAGTTTTTGCCAGAAATCTACTGAGAAGAAGTCGCCGAAAAAATACTTTTTGTATTTTGTCTTTGATGCCTGGCCTGGGGCTCGAACTCAGGCTTTTGCGTCTAATAAGCCAACACACTACCTACTAGACTACGGCGACTTCTATCAAATGTCCAATTAATTTTGAATCATTTTATTGATTTTGTTTCCCGTTGTCCTGATGATTCAGATGAACGGGCCTGAGTAGTACGCATTCGATCAGTTTCTCACTTCTAATCTCGTTGTTCAAGTGGTTCAAGCGAACGGGTCTCAGCGGCATATACTCGAAGATTTTCCAGTCTCAATACTTGCCTGATTCTGAGGCTCGTAATGCTCTTTTCTTCCGTGCTTGAGGTGTAGGTCGAACAATTGCTTGTCATTCATTTGAATAATTTTCAGTGACACCATCCATCGGAAATTAATCGCACCAACCTCCGTCGACTCATGCGCAACAACTTTGTTAAAGAATGCACGGTTTGCGATTTAATTGATTTTAAGTTATTTTCAGTGGCGCCACCTGAAATTAGTCATACCAACTTAGAAACCTTCCCCGACTCATGGGCAACAACTTTGCTAAAGATCATAACATACAACAAACATTCATTTTTATATAGGTATGTGGGCGTGGCACCTCGCCTACTTGAAATTTTAAAATAAAAAGTAGCCTATAACTCCTTCCAGGAAGATACTGTGAAAATTTCAAGAAAATCGGTCCAGCCGTTTAGCCGTCTATAGACTTCAAACAAGCAAACAAACCCGCAAACAAACCCACAAACAAATAAACACACATTAATTTTTATATATAAGAAGATGATAAACATGTAGCACAAGCTTAGCTGTGTAAATACTTTTAACGTGCATTGATATTGTATTTTATTACTATTTATTGTTAAATAATTAGAAATAAAAAAAAATTTTATTGCAGAGATTATGACACAAATATTACAATCCTAGATCGATAAATACGATCTGTCTTTCATTTTCCACTTAACTTTTTTTCTTTTTTTAATACACAAAATTAATTCATGGCAAACTACTATTTTACTCAGCTAGTATTCTTTCATTTCTACTAGTAAAAATAGAAATTAGCCTAAATGGACATCACCGCTTGTTATCGCATTGCCTTTAAAATCATCATTTCCATATACACCCATGTATTCTATTTTTAATAGATGGCTGTGCTGCAAATATAGCGTCTATTGTGTTTATAGCACAACTGTTTTCTATCTCAACCTGATTGTTTATGGATTTCTTTCAATTTTCCTAGCCTTATAGACATTCTTACCGAACATTAATCCACTTATGGAAATATCCATCTGAACACTGACAAATCCTGAGTAGAGAAAAAATATTGTCCAATATGGACAAAAAGCTTACCAATAAACTATTTCAATTCAACCATAAGGATACCCCTTTCGTTATACATATTCTTATAGATATTTACGTAATGACCGCCGTCGCTTATTTACTGAGTTTTGCTTATTTCATTTGCTCTAATCCGGGAGCAATCGTTAATTGATAGAAAATTAATTATTTGTAGTCCTCAAAAATTCACAAAAACCATGATACACCACCATTAATTTTCGACGATTCTGAAGGACAAAATACCATCACACCCCTATTCGTGCAAGTTATGAAACCTGTTTCATTTAACCTTGGATATAGTGGGTTAAGAAATGGCTGCGAACTCCAGAATTAGCGCAACAAAGTTGGCCTACCTGCGGCCACTGTAGCTAGAGATATCGAGAGTGAAATACAATCGCAACGCAGAGAAACGGTGTCCCTGTCAGAAGAAAGGTTATTAACTTTTATACAAACAGAGGCTTCCCGATCATATTTGCATTTTTCAGATGAAAATACTTGCTAACACAAAGGCTGTGGATTGGCCAAGCTTCTATAAATTTGGTAACAAGCCAGTCCACTATTGTACTCGTAAATTATTTGTTCTTGAGAAAAAGAAATATTCTCAGATTTTACACGTCTCTTTAGAAAGTTGGCTGCAACGTTTAATATTCGGATATGTTTCCGTGGCACACGATTATAAAGAGATATGCAAATGCGGATGATCTTCCCATGGCTGGCACCATCCCACCAATTGTACTGGATTAAGAAGGGTGTGACTATGGCCTTCTGCAAAATCAGACATCAATGTAAATACTATGCAGGGTAAGGATAACATATAGACGGTTGGAAATGCCAGACAGCAAAGGCATTTATAGCTTTATCTTGATAGTAGGCGCATGAACTCTCTGATGAAAATGAAAGGAGGCAATTGTGCCTGTGATTACCGAACATGGTTCATAAGGCAGCGCACAGAGCTTGAACCTAAGATAATACAACAACTCTGGCAGCAGTGGAAAAGACGATGAAGAGAGGATGCATGATTTGCTGTTAAAAGTCTGGCGAAAGTGGAATGTAAAATTCAATTCAAATTCGGTCACGTGATATAAAGTAGTTTAAGTGTGTCAATTATTTATAAAAATTGCCATAAAGAAGATCCTCAAAAAAAAAAATCTGTCATTCGAATTCGACTTTAACCGTTTGACTGCTAAGCAATTCTGGTGAGAACGTTCGAAAACTGCTCGAAAACTACAATTAATTATTATAATAAATAATCTACAAAGTTCTAATAACCTATGTATAAAGAGAAGACCGTATATCTCATCTTATAATTTTATTTTTGCCATTTGACTAAATTTAACCACTGAAATGAAATCGCAAATGCGATTTTCGTATCAAATGAACACAGCGCTTTTGCGCCGCGTAGCAGTTAAACGGTTAAACTGTAGATCCCGTCACTCGTATATAAAATTAACTCACACAATATCAGTGGCGTGAGAAGCTAGGTATGTTTATACACTCTTTAGTGGAGAATAAGTCCTTTTTATGATATTTTTATGAGGTTTTCATATAAAACCGCCGTAGTCTAGTAACTAGTGTGTTGGCTTATTAGACGTAAGGCCACGATTCAACGAAATATGAAAACTATTCCTTCGGCGACTTTCTTTCAGCAGATTTCTTTTAAAAAACTCTGAGAGCAAATAAAATAGCCATGAAAAGTTTCTCAAAAATCTGTCGTTCGGAGTCGACCTTAAATTATGGTCCCACCACTCATGTATAAAATTAACGCACACAACATAAGAGGTGTGAGAAGCTAGGTACGTATGTATATACACTCTTCAGTGAAGAATACAGCCTTTTAATGATAGTTTTATGAGGTTTTTTTATAAAGGATTACAAAATTGTAAAAAAATTCTTTGCCTACATTGGCAACCACAAAAGTTTCTGTGAAAGTGAATACTATTTCACTAAAAATTATGGAAATATTTTCCACTAAGTGGTCACACCATGCTCCTATGAGAGTTACTTTTGTTTGCTGACATCTGTTTTCTTTTTCATTCTGTGTTTGCCGCTGTTGGTCAAATATTTACAATATTCACAAACAAAAACTATTTATTAATCGTGTTTTATTGTATTTGTAGTGGACAAACAAAAAACACATTTGTTTAAATATTTTCACAAAACTTTGTTAAAATAAATTAGAAAAATACATATTATGGGAAAAACAAAATAATAATTAAAATAATTATTAATTATTCGAACAAATTTCATAGCCGAACAAAGTAAAATTAAATTTGTTTAATTTGTGGTAGACTTAATAACAGTGGAAAATTTGAATATGCTTCTGGAGCACACATTTGAAAAACAGATACAGATTTTTTTTCTTTTGCTTGTTTGAATTTTTTTATTGAAATAAAACCACAAACAGTAAATAAATTATATTTTTTTATGATTTTTTTTTTTTTTTAAATAAACTGCGAAAATGTATTGACGCAAACCCCTTCAGGCAGTTTTAGAGTGTGATTTATTTAAACATTTGGATTTATTATACGGATTTCCTCGAATTATATTCTACACCTTTCTGTCTAAGCTTTATTGCTCACAGTTAGAAAAACCGTTGTTACGGAGTCGTATTCGTTTAACTTAAACGACGTTAAAAATGGAAATTATAAGAAATAAAACAAAAATTTTCCCACAACACCTGATTTACTCATGTTATCTGGATTTATTAGATTTATTAAGTTAGAGCTGTTTTTTAGTATTTTCTACTGATGCCATACTTCTTACCGTCGTTGGGTACAAGGGCGTGCCTATATTTCTCTAACTTTTACATAAATTTCAAGCTCGATACAATTTCATTAACGATCTACAATAGCTTCGATACCCTGCTTACGATAAGAACTGCTAAAGCTCTTCAATATATAGGATTGGCAATCTATCGATTTAAATGGTGGTATAAACCGCCTGTTATTTCGAATCTGGCAATACTTATGTAATTCTATTCTGGCACAGAAATCAGTATACAATCTCCGCTGAACGTAATGAATCGATTTACGCTTGAGCAACGTTGGGTTTTATTAGGCCAGCGAGAAACTCAACGATAATGTCGATTTTGCCAAAAAAAAAAATCGTCTTTTCAGATGATGCTTATTTTCATCTTGACGTACCGTTAATAAGCAAAATTGCCGTGTTTGGGGCTCAGAAAGCCCACTCGAGGTCTTACAGAAGCCAATACAACCATTACGAGTGACTGTTTGGTGCGGCTTGTGGAGCGGAGACCTCATTGGCCCATATTTCTATGAAAATGAGGACGGCGCAACCATGATGATCGATTTTTTGTACCCGCATTTCATTGTATTGATGTGAACGATGTTTGGTTTTAACAGGATGATACAACTTGCCACACATTTCATGCCACAATCTATTTATTGCGTCAAACGTTTAATGGCCATTTAATTAGCCGAAATGGTGACATCAATTAGCCGCCAAAAATCTGCGATTTGACACCGTGTTCTGCAGAGCGCCGTTAAGAAAAACTATTATGCCGGCAAACTAGAGACAATTGAGCATTTGAAGGCCAACATCCGTGATGCCATTGCCGAGATACGACCAAATATATTCAAAAAAGTGCACGAAAATTTGTCCGCTCGAATGAAGTACTCTGATTTAAGTCTCGGCAGCCATATGAGGGAAATAATATTCCATTTCTAAGTGAAACAAAAGAATAAATTTAACAGAATTTCAAACCGTTTTTGTTTCATCGCATTTTTAAACTTCCCATCCTATACACTCTTTAGCCAAACAATACGTACAACAACAAAAAAATATCTGCAAGATTACAATGGAAATATGCACAATTTTAACTACTATTTACTGTATTTAGTGCGATTTTATTTTAATGTTACCATAATTTAGCAGTAATTCATTTTATTTTACCCATTAATCATCTTTTTTATTCACATTTTCATTCAACAGAAATTAAATGTAGGCGTTAATTATTTACAATTACATCTGAATAAGCAGTTTCGTTTCATTCATCTGTTTTCGATTCAAAACAAAAATGATTCAGTCTCAAGCAATGCTTGGAATTAATTTGTTTAACAAAGTGGTGCCGTAAAAAAAATGAAATAAAAACAATAAGAAAGTAAAATTCCATTAAGATCGCCTCTATGGTATGCTACACAATCATATATCGGAATTGGCTGTTAGAAAAATTTATTTGCAAATATATACTAACTTTAAGTGAGGTTAGAGTGAAAATGAAGTGGCCGTAATAGGTAGTGTGTTGGCTTATTAGACATGAGGCCATGGTTCAAGCGCCAGGTCAGACATCTCCAGCAAAACTAAATATATAAAAAAATATTTCTTCGGTGACTTCTTCTCAGCAGATTTCTGGCAAAAACTCTGAGAGTAAATAAAATTTCCATGAAAAGTTGCTCAAAAACCTGTCGATCGGAGTCGTAGGTCACACCACTCATGAATAAAATTAACACAGGCAGCACAAGTCCACAGGATAGTCTCTTCAGATTTCTATATAATTTTGCCAATTCCTTGCACACTGGGTGCAATCACTTTGTAGTATCTTTTAACGCGTTTATGTGCGTTCTTCGATAGTTAGGCGATCCATATTCGTAACTGACAAATCTTTCAGTGAATAATGACACTTTAGACAAAAATTTTTAGCAATCATGCCAGACTGTCGAGTTTTGAAACCACTAAATGGATAATCCAACACAAATAAAGCTTTGGACCTTTGAAGTGTGTACCTATCGTTACATATTCAAAATATTGTGGACCATAAGCCATCTGAATGGCTTGTGACACAGACTACTGCATAATATTATCAATGCAAATAGTAAAGGAAGACCTGCTAAACGTAATTGGTCATTACAGAACCTCAGTCAGGATTACAACCTCGCTTCTCCCATCGCTTATATTGTGTGTGTTAATATTATACATCAGCGGTCAGAGCTACAGTTTACAGTCGACTCGAAGGACAGATTTTTGAGAAGCTTTTCAAGGCAATTTTATTTACCCTCAGAGTTTTTGCCAGAAATCTGCTTAGAGGAACTCGCCGAAGAAATATTTTTTTTCATATTTTGTTTTTCTTTTTTTTTCGAGATGTCTGTCCTGGGGTTTGAACCGTAGTCCACTAGGCTACTGCGACTTCAAGACCTAGTAAAGCAATGAATAAATCGATGTGAATGGATAATACTTTGGCGTGGACAAGTAGGGTATTGGAAACTGATTATTTTCTTAACAACTGCAATGCGATTAAAATGAAACACTAAACTTGTAATAAAAAAAATGTTAACAATGACTACGGCTACAATAAAAAAAATGTAATAAAATTCTGTTTTTTAGCGCAATATTTGCTTTGAATATATTCCGAATTAAAAATACATAATAAACGTATGTATCTCTAAAGTGTTAATAAAAAACACTTCATGTGTAAGTTATTGTTTTGTTTATGTCTACAACAATTGTTTTGTTTTTAATATTTTTTTCTTCTTTTCAGGGAATGCGTGATCTTTTAAAGGATTTATAAAATTTTTTATTTCTTTAAATAAACCAAATAAACACAAGATTTCTTATTTTTTTATTCACTAAAAACAAAACAAACAAATAATGATAAGCTGTCTCGTTTTGTGTTTTATGGTATCACCTGCTTAACATATGCACGGTGTATTTTGTTGTTGTTTTCTTATTTGTTTATCATACGCTTCTTAATATGCTGCTTGGTTGGTTACCATAATAATAATAATAATTCTAACTGTAAAATTATATGAACGTCTGTCTTATTGACATAATTATTCAAAACAATTCTCTACGTCAGTCAAACTTATTAAAACGTTAGTCACTCTAGACTTTCCGTCTCTTAACGTATGTTGGCTTATTTACCAACAACTATTTTCCTTCACTTTCTCCTCCCCCTCTATCACACTCGTAGAGTTTTAGTTTTAGTTTGAAATGAAATTTACGTTGAATTTTTCGTAAATCTCAGCAATTATAAGATTTTATTATTCATCTTCGTGTGTAATTTGTTTAATTTGGAATTTCTGCTGTTATTATTTGGAATCGTTAGACTAAAAAATTCTGAATCGCTTAGCATCTCATAAATTACGCGCTGTGAGATAGACAGATACCGACAGTTGGATGAAAGAAAATCTAATAAAATTAGTTTCGCTTGTGTTCTCTCATTTAATTGTTAAATTTACACCAAAGTGTGGAGTAGTACAGTGAGAGTATTTAAATTACCGTTTTATCTTCGAAAGAAGACAATATCGTATAAATAGAATTCATTTAAAGGTAATGATAAATTTTATAATTTTTTTTCAAGCTGTTCTTCAACGAGAGAGTCTGTTTATTGTGTCCTCCCTTTAAAAACCCTGCAACGTAGATTCTGAAAACATTTTCTTGGGCAACCACATCGAGTCTTGGGTGACATACTGCAGTGTTGTCTTTTCAATTCCTTGAATAATTTTTCCACCGAACATCTTGCTAAATTGAGTCTTAGTTTTCAGCATAAAGCGCTTCTATTTTGGCCAATAAACTTCGAAGTGTACCGTAGACATTATTTGGTAAAGACGTCAATTCGAAGTTAGTAATGGCAACTTACACTAAAGCCTTAGGATGCCTGGATAAGTCTGTAGGCATCCATCACTCCCTCTACAAGGGAATATGACTATCCTACATCATCATTTATTTCAGTGATTGCATGTGATTGAAAGTGAGGCATGAAGTCTTTGTGGTATTTATTCAAACACAGAGAATTTCAAATTGAGATTTATTTTTTCTGTATATTCTGATGCAGATTATTCTATTCTCGAAGGTAGTAATTCTAAAGCCAACTGACTCAACCTAGAAACCAAGACCTTAGCTATAAGGAGCCTACCAATAGGCCAAATTGCTTTCGACGCTATCTATTCGACAAAGTTTGAGATTCTTCAATACATTCCTGCTCACATACATATTCAGTTAAGTGAAATGCTTTAGTGAATATGTTTGGATCGTTTCTAAATTTCACCGAACTGTTTGACTATTATTTATCAAATAAATTTCATAGCCTGACCTCATTGACCTCATGATTGTTAAAAAAGAAAGCCAGAAATAAATTCAAACGGGAACGTAATAATTTTAGTTGACATCTAGGCGGCTATATACTCGTAAGCTTCTATATTAGTTAATGCTGATCACACGATGCAAATAGAAATTGAATCATGCGAAACTAGGCAGTAAGGT
Organism: Sarcophaga carnaria; assembly: GCA_958299815.1. Taxonomy (NCBI): domain Eukaryota; kingdom Metazoa; phylum Arthropoda; class Insecta; order Diptera; family Sarcophagidae; genus Sarcophaga; species Sarcophaga carnaria. The sequence goes on from OY283150.1 coordinate 31,106,328, forward strand.
AGTTCCGTGGCACTGGGTTCTATGACACTTCAATATTGATGCAAAAGAGAAAATTGATGAAATATGTGTGTATGAATTGAAGTCGCCTTAGTCTAGTGTTGGCTTATTAGACGTGAGGCCACGGTTCAAATCCCAGGTCAAAACGAAAATAGAAAAAAATATTTCTTCGGCGACTTATCTCAGCAGATTTCTGGCAAAAACTCAGAGAGTAATTGAAATTGCCATGAAAAGGTTTCTCAAAAATCTGTCGTTCGAAGTCGACTTTAAACGGTAGGTCCCTCCACTCATATACATATAAAATAAAATTAATACACACAACATGGGTGGTGTTAGAAGCTAGGTCGTGATCCTGACTGAAAGGTTGTAATGACCAATTATGTATGTGTATGTATGTACTACGTACTATACTACGGAGACTTCATGACAGATGGTAAGAATTTAAATTTATCCTAAGTTTTGAATTATTTCACAACAGTAAAGTGAAGTGTAATGTGATAAATGATTGCCAACAGGAAGTCTGTTTACTTTATGCCAAGCATAGATCTTTGCCTTTGTGTTCGCCAGGATTGCTCATAATTTTAAAATGTTTTGTAATAAAAAAAATTTTAGACTTAAACTGTAGACAATTTCAAGTGAAATTTTTTTTAAATTTCTTTAAAATTTCGACTTAAATTTTATTTTACAACAAATTTATTTTAAAATCGAATTTAAAATTGAAAATAAGAAAAATTCATTTATTTCTTACGTATGAAAATGAAATTGAAACTTTTTTCTAAGAATTTAATGTATTATTGAAGGCACACAAATATTGATGAACAAATTTCAAGAAATAAGATGAATAATTCTTTTAAATTTTCAGAATTTTTGCTTCACTATTAGTCGTTTGGCACTATGCTGAGCCAATCAAGAATTTTCAACTGAAACTTGAAGTTATTTGCTGTTAGTTTTATACAGTGACAGTACATTACAGTGACAGTATATTACAGTGCATTGTACAGTGTATGCAGTGTGTGTAGAGAGATAAAATGAAACTTTGAAATTTTTTAAAAAGCAATTAATTTTTAAAGTGAGTAAACATGTGCAATTTTTCTTTGTCCTTTTCTTTTTTTTCTCTCTTTTTTAAAAGTTGACATTGTGACAACTATAATGACATGTAATTGTTTTTACAACAAAAAAAACAAATTCAAAAAAAAATTAAAAGCAAATAGAAAAGCATTTTAAAAAAGAAATGAAAAAAATATAATGAAAACAGAAAACAATGTTTACAAACGCATGTCAGCTGTCTGAGTTCAGTTGTTCAGCCAAATCAATAGAAATAAAAATTAAAATGATTACCATACAGACAAATAGAACCCACTACGAAATACTAGGTCTATGAAAATTATGTAATCGTATATATTTCCTATATACATAGGTTTTCATACAAAAAATTATTTAAATTTTAAAATTAATTATTTAATAAAGAACAGAACAGAACAGAAATGTTTGTTTACATTAGACAAATAAGGAGACATTTGCATGTCTAAAACCGCATTGTTATAATATTCATTAATTATAGAGAGAATAATAATAATGATGAATACAATGTAAATTGTTTTCCTTTTGAAGTATGGCGCTAATAAGATGATGATTCCGGCCATAAAGGTGATGAGCTTTAAATCGCCTGTTTTTTTTTTCTCTGTTTAAATAATTAAAATGGAAAATCAATGGGAAAATATTTTTTTAATCAAAACAGTGTTAAAATTTGTGTATAAATAAGTTGAACTTACGAACTAGTCATAAGTTATGCTGGTCTACTTTTCGATTTGGAAATGTATATCAACTGGTTTTTTTTCGCAATCCGTTTTTGGACTTTGCATAGAAATCATGGGACTAATTCCGTATATCGGTGCCAATGTAGAGATTGGAAATAATTTGATGAAGAGTTTAAAGCATAGTCGCCGTATCGTAGTAAGTACAGGGTGGCTGAAATATAATGCAACAAAGTAAAGCGCTATATTTTTTTTAATTTTTTTTTAATGTTGGAAATAACATCAAATTTTAGAATCAGTTTAGATTTGTTCGAATTGGCCACCTTTGGTACGAATTATGGCCTTCAAACGGCCGACAAAGCCATCACAGGCTGCACGAAAGTGGCTCTGCGGTATTTTGGCCCATTCCCGGCAAAGCGCCGTCTTGAGATGATCAACACTTTGCTATTTTTTAGTAAGAACCTTACTCTCCAAAATGCCCCGGGCGCAATAGTCCAACGGATTGAGATCCGGAGATTTTGGTGGCCATTGTGCGGTGGAAATGAAGCGAGGAACCTCCTTTTTAAGCCATTCTTGGTTGACGCGTGCTGAGTGCGGTGGTGCTGAGTCCTGTTGAAATGTCCATGGTCTGCGGCCGAAATGTTTGTCTGCCCAGGGCTTCAATACTGTCTTTAAGACATTTTCCCGATAATGTTCGGCATTTATTTTGAACCCGATGAATACGAGCGGGGAGCGACCTACACCATTACCATCGGCGGCGCTTGAGTTCTGGTGGCCAATCGCAGGTGTAAATTTTCAGCTGACCTCTCTAGCAAGTAAACCCGATCATTTTGTTTGTTCACAAACTGCTCAATTTGGAATGGCTTCTCATCGGAGAAAACCAAATTCGGTAAGTGGCCACTTTCGTGCAAGCGAAGTAACTCCTTGGCTCTTTCCAGTCTAACTTTTTTTTGTCCATCGGTGAGCTCTTGCACTTTTTGGAACTTCAATGGCTTTAGTCCAAGCTCATTTTTCAATATGTGTTGCATCCGTTCTCGCGATATGTTCAGCTCACGAGCAATTGGCGTGGATTTCGATCAAATCTGGCTTACACTTTTCGGATCATTTCTGGTGTTGTTACCGTTTTTTTCGTCCTCTTTTTGGACGCGATGCAACACTGCCAGTATCACGGTAACGAGCAATGGGACGAGAAACAAAAGATTTATTCACATTTAAATGCTGGAGGGCTCTAACGATAGCCACCTGTGGTTTTCCAGCCAAATATAAAGCAATCACACTATCACGCTTGATTTCCATCACGAATAACTTTTTTTCTGAATGCAATAGATCAAAATGCTTTCATAAGCTTGTAAATAATAAAATGAACTGTCACTGGAATAAATCTGTCAGCTGTCAGACGAGCGGTTTACAAATGATAACAACCTGAAGTTCAAATCCCAGGTCAGACAACAACAATAAAACGAAATATGAATAAATATTCCTTCGAGACTTCCTCTCAACAGTAAGAGTAAATAAAATTGCCATGAAAAATTTTCTCAAAAAATCTGTCGTTCGGAATCGACTTTAAACTGTAGATTCCGCCAATCATGTATAAAATTAAGACACAAACATTAGTGGTGCGAGGAACTAGGTCGTAATCCTGACTGAAGGGTCGTAATGACCAATTATGTTATGTATGGTTAAAGCGACTGCCTACAAACCTGAACTACCCAAGTTTTCCTACATTTTCGAAATTTAGAAATTGAGGGGCTTTCATTTCCCCTCTCCTAAATAATTTACTCAGCAATCACTTCTTGAACGCACATCACAGAACGAGGAAACAATACTCAATTTTTTTTCAAACACTCTGAAAGCTTCTCCAAATTTGTTACTCAATGTCTTAGTTACTCACCTCAACAAGGAATCATACAGCGTATGAGGAAGGAGCCTGTACAGCATAATCTTCATAATTCCATTTCTTTAGGTCAAGCGATTTTTAACTGCTCTTTGTGGTCGCTCTTTGGAAGTGTAGTCCATCCATATTCGAGTAACTTATAGAGCTCTGGCCTCAACATTCATTCACGGCATTCTATTTTTTATGCTGCAACGAAAAAAAAGAAATATTTTTCGTGTATTTAGTAAAGTTTTAAAAAATATACCGACATTTTTTGAAGGAAATAGCTATCTTGTCTGACATTAAAAATTAAAATTTTGTAGAGTTACTTGTAAAGCTATGATTTCAATGAAAGCTTTATTTAATCCCAATCCCTAAGACCCTGCCACCATATACGAAATACAATCTTATTTAAATAACCATCTCTAGATTGGATTATCACTTATAAAGCCAAAATTGTTCGTATTATACACGTTAGCAAATCTCTATTATTATACGGCCGCAATGCTCCGAAATAACAGTAATGGTTGTTCCAGGGGAATTTTCTATGACATAAATTAGAGACCCTAAGACAAGCCCAATTGCTGAGAAGATTGTATCTGTAACATTACAAGTTTCTCTTAATTTCTTTATAATCTTGCCAATCTCCTCCACAGTAGGTTGATAGGTGGTCATGTTTCAGTCACTTCTTTTGTAGAAAGTTAAGTACATTGGATGTTAAGAGGCAATATTCACAGAAACTTCAAATAGCACTTCAGAGTAGCTTTAATATAACGTTGGTTTTATATCTAGTACTACAAGGATAACATACATACATACACTTAAAATTGGTCAATACAATCCATCAGTCAGGATTACGACCTAGTTCCTCGCACCACTAATGTTTGTGTCTTAATTTTATACATGATTGGCGGGATCTACAGTTTAAAGTTGACTCTGAACGACAGATTTTTGAGGAACTTTTCGTTGCAATTTTATTTACTCTGAGAGTAGAGAGAATGAAGTTGACGAAGAAATACTTTTCCTTATTTCGTTTTGTTAGAGACGTCTGATCTGAGGCTTAAACCGTTGCCTCACGTTGGTGTGTTAATTTTATACATGAGTGGTGGGACCTACAGTTTAAAGTCGACTCCGAACGACAGATTTCTGAGAAACTTTTTAATGGCAATTTTATTTACTCTCAGAGTTTTTGCCAGAAATCTGCTGAGAGGAAGTCGCTGAAGAAATACTTTTTGTATTTTGTCTTGATGTCTGGCCTGGGGCTCGAACCCTGGCTTTAGGTCTAATAAGCCAACACACGACCTACTAGACTACGGCGACTTCCATCTGAAGCTTTTTGTTAAAAAAAAAATGTATATGTATTTTTGTGATGCACTGCACAGATAATATTGCTTAGAGAAATTATGCAGCTTCAAATATCTTTTATTCTATATCACCGTGCTTTAGTTTAATAATGACTTAAGTTTTATTGAGAAACATTATTGAATTAGAAATTGCTTTGAATTAAAATAATATCAGACATAATTTATTACAACAACAATAATTTAAATTAATTACAAAAAAAATTTCTTTTTTTGCATTTACAGACTAGCAGTCGTAGCCTATTATTCATCAGTGACGAATAAAAAATAAAGAAAATACTGCAAGTGATAATTACAAATTGCTAAGTGTAAAGTAGAAAAGTGAAAGAAAGAATACTTTTGAAATGTTTTATGTTTTACATTAATTATCGATTTTCACTTGCAATACTTAATTCAAGGAAATAAACAAGAAAATAAATTAACATTTCAGCAGCTTAAACAAAAAGCAAATGCAAAGAAAGAAACAAAAATCAAATTCAAATAAAGTGTGTGTGAAATACACTCTTATTAGTGACTGTAAAAGAACTGCTAAATAATTCATATTCTTGGTAAATAGTTACGTTTTTTTACATGTAAATAGTGTTACGAAGTATTTAAAAACCTTTTACGATTTATTTACTTTAAAATATACCTTTTTTGCAAGCCATTTAAATAATTAAAAAACGTTTAAAAACATAGACTCAGTGAAAAAATATTTAAAACAATTAAAACAAAAAAGCAAAGAAACAAACAAAAGCCATTAAACAGAAAATCATTTTACCGTTAAACGCAACCGCAATATACGGTAGTCCACCGCCAGTTACGGTAACCAATTTAACAATAAATTCTACTTAAAACAGCATCAAACATCGTGTGTTTCGCTACAAAGAAAAAAAACATAAAGAGAGACAAATACACGCACCAGGAGTTATAAACTTTCAGAATTTTCATAAATTATTTAATTAATAAATTTTAACTCACACACATTCAACAATACAAGGACACGCAGTTAGTTAAACCACAGGTGAGTTAATTTCCGATTTTAAACATATAATTCTAGACTCTTACGCACATGCATACATACATATAAATACGCAAGTAAAGTTCTTAAATATTTGGCTTAAAAGCCACCCCTACTGGTCTATACACGAGCGTATTTACGAATATTCTCTAGGGGATAGACTCCGAAGTATGTAAGTGACTGCTTATATCATATTAGGCCAGATCAGTTAACTCAGAAAGTCTTAAGTCCATTGCAATATTTACTCAAGCAACTTCAAATATAAACAAAATGAGCAAATACAACTTCGTTGCCACTGCGTTAAAAAAACTCGTTTAATTGAGGAGTTTTATCGACATTGCTCCGGCGTTGCCATATTTTTGGAAAAAGTTAACTTTATTTTACCATTAGGTTATAATAACGTAAAAAAGTTAAAGGTGACTTTAAAGTTCACTTTGGCTAAAGTTATCTTTAACTAAACCCAGCTTTAACGGCAAGTTGTAATAATGGCCCTAAGTGTGATTGTGAGAAATTGTTGCTATCTATCACCTCGATAGGTTTAGAGGTCTTCTGAGTGGGTTAGTTAGGTAGTTAGGTAGAGATGGCTGTCCGTCTAAGAGGCTTGGATGGACACACTAGGCCAACTAGGGCCCATTGTGGCCCTTCAGTTTTCCGCTATCCCCTAGTCAAGGAACTAGTCGGAGCTGCTAATGAATCAACTTAGATTGCCAATGTCAATCCGTGACAGTTCCTCCAGATCATCCACATAGTAAGCATCAAAGTGCCTTTTTATCCTTTGACTAAGTAATGCGCATATACCAAATAGATGAAGGACAGTCTTCTGCTCTTTCTCATCTCTGACGCTTCTTCAGAAATCATTAGCAAGTTGTCTAAGACCAAACAGTTCGCATGTGCACCCATAATGCAATGGAGTTCAAGCAGGCTTACCGTGCACCCTTCATCCAGCCAGATTTTTCGCGCCGTTCTACCACTGTCAGAGGCCGCCCATCTGCCGTTGACGACCACATTGTCAATTATAAGCTTGCAGGTTCTCATAGCTCTTCAGATAGTCGAGAATCCGTCCGAGAGTTCGACAGTTGTGTCCCGCCTGGCCACTTCTTCCGCTTTACTGTGCCCCGATACTCATATGATATGGACGTGATATCGTTCTGCTACCTCATTGAGATATCTGCGATAGCTGTGCAACATCTTATAAGTCCTGCTTATTTGATGTTCATTTTGAGTCTTTACATTTGATTTCACCACCAGGTGCAAGGGTACTTTGTCTATTTGAGAACTTCTGATTAATTATGATTTTTTAAGGATTTTTTTATGTGCATATAAATATACTTATATGTATGTATGTATGTTTCCGTTCGTGTATGAACATAAAAGTATATATCCACAGATGGCATAGGGTTTTTTTTGTTATAAAAATTATACAAATTTTTTAATGATTATCAAAATGTTATGGTTTAGTCCTCATTATATAGAAGAAAAAGAAAAATATTAAATAACTTTTAAATATTATTTAATTAGTTATTAAAAGCCATAGATGGTAGCTAACAGGATTTAAAAAAAAATTTTTTACCTGAAGCAGCTGAAATCATTGAAAGTTTTTTGTATGTTTCAAAAAATTCGAAAACTAAAAAGTATTATAATTTGCTTAACGAAAACTAATGTGCCCTTCACCTATACTAACTTTATTAGTAAAATTTCCAAAAAAAAAAAAGAAGAAAATATTTACGTTTTTGATGAAATATTTCAACAAAGAAAACCTTTAAATTGATAAACAAATTTTTACAAATAAAGCCGTAAATGTCGCCTGGCCATGTATCGGCTGGGCCATTGAAACATCGGTTATTTTGAATCTGGCAATACTTATATCATTCTATTCTGTCACAAAATTCACTGAATGTAATGAATCGATTAACGCACGACGATGTCGATTTTGCCAAAAAAAAAATCATCTTTTCGAGTGAAACTCAATTACAACTTGGTGGGTATGTCAGTAAGCAAAATTGCCGTATTTGGGGCTCAGAAAACGCACACATGGTCCTACAGAAGCCAATGCACCCATTACGAGTGACTGCTCGGTGCGGTTTGTGGAGCGGATGCATCATATTATGTCCATATTCCTTTGAAAATATGCACGGCGCAACCATTACGATCAATGGTGACACTTATCGCACCATGATAACCGAGTTTTTTGAATTCGCTCTGCATTATGCTGATGTGAGCGATGTTTGCCTTCAAAAGAATTGTGCAACTTGCCGCACATCTCATGTCACAATCGACTTAATGCATCAAACGTTTGATGGCCATTTAATTAGCCGAATTAGTGGTGTCAATAGGCCGCCAAAAACCTGCAATTAGACACCGTTGGATTACTTTCTGTAGGGCGCCGTTAGAAAACTATTATGCCGACAAACTAGAGACAATTGAGCAACATCCATGATGCCATTGCCAAGGTACAACCCCATACACTCGAAAAAGTGCAATTGGTCCGATCGAATGAGATACTGTGAGGCCAGCCGCAGCAGACGTATGAATTCAATAATAATTCACTTCTAACAGGAACAATTGTGCAGCCCTTGCGCTGACCAACTTTTTCCTCTTCCCTGATTTTGGTGGAACTTGGTCAGTACAGGGACTGCGTTCACCCGTGGCATCACAACAGGCCGCTATGCGTGCTCAAGTGAGCTTTGTGGAATCAGAGCTACCACTCAGACCTAACCTGACCTAACCTAACAGGAACAATTGTACTCCACGCCAAAAAATAAATTTAGAAAAATCTGAAACCGTTGTTTTAAATTTAAACTTTTAAATTACCCACCCTATATACAAAGAGTAAAAAAATTCAATTGTCAATTGTTTAACATCGAACAATAACGACTTAAACCTACAACAGTTGCTTGCTACAAACTGAACTCTTTTTAGAACATCCATATCAAATGGATCCTTATGGATCCTTATTTTGAAAGAATTTAATGGCAGTACAGGGCATAAAACCACGGAAACCACTCGTTCTGCATGCATGTGTGTAGGATTTAAATATTTTAAGAAATTTGTATGTAGTATTTACTGCAACTAAAAAAATAAAAATTAAATATATTTTCTTTATGCTCTCTTATACCACTTTGTGTCCACCCTTACGCCACGATCTCCTTTCTCTCTCTGTGTTTGTGCATAAATGAATGAATAATTTTCTCATGAAAATGCAAAATGTGACATAAAAGACAGAAACTGTTGGTGTATGTAAGTATGTGTATATGTATCTGTGTGCGTGTATATATACATTGGAATACTAAAAATAATACGTTTGTAATTTTTGAATGAATTTAGCAGTTTATTAAAAGCATTTCATATACAATTTGCGTTTATATTTCTTTCTCTCTGTGTTTTCGGCATATTAGAATGAAAGAAAGAATAAGAAACAACACTAATTTATTACATTTTACTTTATTTCAAGTAAAAAAGAATACTTAACATTGCTTGCTAAGTAAGCTAGGTAAGGTAAATGCAAAGGTAATGCCAAAGAGAAAAATTACCTCAAAAAAAAATTTTAAATGAAAAGGAAAATAAAAATTTATACAAAAATTTGCACAAAATAAAAGAACAACAACAACAGCAGCAAAAAGGCCACAGAAACATAGTGAAAGAGAAACGGAAAACAAAAACTGAAATAGAATATTGTGCCTGAAAAAGTACTCGTTTTTTTTTTTTGTTTTATTCTAAAATATGAAATGTGTGGATATATGTATGTCTGTATGTAAATAATTATAAGCCAGGTGCGTAATAAATCCTGTGTGTCACAATACTGGTCATCAATGTTAAGAAGTCTTGAGTTTAGATGTCGTTTGGTTCCTATCCTTTCCGATGTATTTGGTCATGGATTTCACTAAGCACGCCAAGCCCTTTTTCCCTGGAAACGACAAATAGTGAAGGAATAAGATTTAAAAAGGTTCTGATGCTGCCGTTTACGGACGCTGTTTTTTTCGAATATGTCAACTTTATAAATTAACGTGAACCTCCAGCACTTTTCAGGCGGAAACTTGTGCAATTTTTGCAGGCATATAAAAGGGTGAGGGAGGATCCAGTTCCGTTGATTGAATTAAAATTTTCTCTAGTTGTCATGTTTATGTCAGGGTCCTGAAGACGTTTAATTGCAATTCGTAGTTGCAGACAGTTACAGTCATAATTGACATTCGTTGACAGAGTATTATTAGATCAATGAATTCTATGCGTACGAACGAAACAGAATGTCACCGGCATGGTGCAGGGCTTTTGTCACGAATCCTAACCGATGAATTCATTGTGTATAAAAACCTGAGCAGTTGAAAGTTTTTTTTACTCGCCATATTTCTGATTTTTTATTTTAGATATGAAAGGAATTCCGATACTCAAGTGGTAGGCTTCGCAATACATCTTGAGCCTGCTTACCAGTTGAGAAAGCATTCTCAAATTCCCTGTTACATATCGTGCCCTGTTACATATCGAGTCGTTGCAAATTCCGATTAAATATTTTATTGATATTCTTTCGGGCATAAACTGAAAATGTAAAGCGTTTCCAATATAAGGCAGTGGCCGTCCCCCCAAATGAATTGGATGGACGCACTTAGGCCCCATGAGGCCCATTGTGATACCACAGTTCGCGTTTACCATCCCCTAGTCATGGAACCACCCAGAGCTTACAATGAAGCGACTTAAACTGCCGACGTCAATGTTCTACAAATCACTCAGATCATCGATGTAGTAGCCACCAAGATGTCTCTTCCTTCTTTGACATAGTGCCGGGCATGTTCCCAGTAAATGAAGAACCGTCTCTTCTTCCTCCTCGTCCCTGCAGCTTCTACAGAAATCGTTCGCGAAGTGCCCCAGACCAATGAGCCCCGCGTAGACACCCATAATGCAATGACCCGTCACGACTCCAACAACCGCACTAAGCACGCCTCTTCCTATATTAACAGTCGACATTTACTTACTTGGTCCGTGCAGCATTGAATACTACCTCCCTCCCTTAGCCGGTAATCTTTACATCTAAAGTCACCATAGTCTAGTAGAAAGTGTGTTGGCATATTAGACGTAAGTTCAAATTCCAGGTCAGACATCAAAACGAAATTTTGAAAAATATTTCTTTGGAGACTTTCTCTCAAGAGATTTGTGGCAAAAACTCTGAGAGTAAATAAAATTGCCATGAAAAATTTCTCAAAAAATCTGTCGTTCGCAGTCGACTTGAAACTGTAGGTCCCGCCGCTCATGTATAAAATTAACAACATAAGTGGTGTGAGAAGCTACGCGTAATCCTGACTGAAGGGCGAGCTTTGCATATATCGACTCTCGCCTTTTTTTTAATTCGTTTTATATCAAAAAATTGATACAATTTGGCATTTTTCTGTATATTCGTTTTGCAGCCTTCAATGAACAAATCTTTATAGCTGCCCCCTTATAAATAACTACGCCTCTACCATTTCATATCCTTCATATGTACTCATATTTATTATTCACAGAAGAAAAACGTTATTACAGTGGTGCTACTTTAATGTTAATTTTTCACTTTTTTTTGCTTTTTTTTTTCTGATATTATTCTTAGCAACTTCGTATGTCTTCAAGCCACTGACTTTCACGAATTCATAATTTCATTTCGGGAATATAAAAATCAGAAAATTAAATTCTTTAAAAAAAAAAAATAAAAGTGCTGAACGGAAAAAAAAAGGTAAATTTGCATGCATTTCATTTGCGTACATATTTCTCTCTCAAATGTAATATTTTTCAACCTTTTTTCCACATTTTTTTTCTTTTTTTGCTTTTTTTTCTGGTACAAAAAAGGGCATGAACTACAGAAAAATTTGTTTTACACTTTCTGACTTAATGAAAATTTATGTTTTTAACTGATTCTCTTTACTTTTTTCAGTTTTTTGTTTTTTGTTGGCATATTTTTGGTTACAAACAATTGTTTTCAAGAAGAAAAAAAATCGTAATAAAAAATTATTATTTTTGGCATTTTTCATATTTTTTTTTTTGAATTGGTTTTAGTACAAAATGAAAAAAGTGTTCCAGTATCTTTAAACAATTTAGAGGTTGAGGAGAAGCACTTCAAAGAAACAAAAAAAAACCTGTGAAGAGTAAGACCTTTTTCGTTTCAACAATTGCAAAAAATTTAAGACAAGAATTTTCTAAATTTTCTTGTTAAGTTTCAGGTTATAATAATGCCCTGGTAGGGCTTTATAAGTCAAACAATTAAAAAAGACTGAATTTGATCGATGGCTTTAAGAACTGTGGTTTGTGGCTTAATCACATACAACTGTGGCTTAAGAAAACCCTACAAGAAAAATTCTATCGCGGCCAGTTCACATTTTTCTCTTAAATCACTCGCTCAGAACATTCAAAGTGGCATGAGCTGTGTGCATATAACTCCGTCCTTTCGTTGGTATTTACATACATACATACATAATTTGTCATTACAACAATCATTCAGTCAGCATTACGGCCTAGCTTCTCAAACCACTTATCGTGTGTGTGCTAATTTGTATCCGTAAGTGGCAGGACCTACAGTTTAAAGTCAACCCCATACGACAAATTTATGAGAAAATTTTTCATGACAATTTTTTTTACTCGTTAGTCTTTAGCCAGAAATCTGATGGGAGGAAGTCGCCGACGAATTTTTTTTTTTATTTTTTTTTCAGATTTGGTTTTCTTGGTGATGTCGTAGCTGGGTTTGGAACTGTGGCCTTACGTCTGGTAAGCCAACACGCTACCTACTAGACTACGGTATTTAAATCAACTAATTCAGGCCAAAAAAATTGTTGTTCTCAAAGATATGATGATAATGCCAGTCGAAAATTCACACCAAATAGTAACTTTTTCTGAATGCATTGGACGCCAATAAATTTGTTTGTTCGCATTCCAATTCATCCTGAAATAGGCCACATCGTTAAAGGTGATTCTTCGATGAAAATTAGGATATTGAACTCTTTATAAAAAATTCTGTTCAGCTTTGTATAGAAAAACTCGCCACTATATTTACGGTTATTTATGTCGAGTTACAGTTCAAGAATTTATTCCCCTTTTTGCAACTTTCATTCGATTATAACCTTGCTACCGTTTAATTACAACGAACTCATTAAGTTTTCATGTGAATTACGCTGAAATGAAAAACATGGCAAAGGAATATAAGAAAATGAAAGGATTTTAATAAGAAAATTATTAAAAAACGCAAATTAATAAGGCCTTTGGAGAATATTTATACGAAAGAAAAGTTATTCAATATAATGAAATAATAATTACGTGAAGTATTATACGAAGGTGGGCTAATAAGTCCCTATGCTTTTAATTTTCATGCTGTAAAATGCAAGTTTTTTATCAAAGTTTGAATACATTGCATAATTTGCGTTAATTTCCTATCGAATTGAAATGCGAAGAGCGAGTTTTTGTGATATGATCTTCACTGATTTGCATCAAGTACCGTCCGTATATTTTCTTATAAAATTTTAATATGAAAACCAAAACCAATTATTTTTTTCATACATTTAATGCGTGTTCGGTTTCTTTAAATCTATTTAAACATGGTTAATCGTTAAATAAATTTCAGAAATTCCCACAATTAAAAAAGCGAAACCATTTCCTAAAAAAAAACACTTGTGACGTAGTACTGCGAAAGTCATTAAAAAACATTTAAAAAAAGGTCGTAAAAAATAAATGATAAATTAAATAAAAAAAAACAAAAATAAAAAAAATATAACAAAAGCAATAGGAAAAGAAATTGTCGGAAATTCTTTACACGATAAAAGAAAAGAAACCGGAATATTATCGTAAAGGCAGTGATTAATGAGCGAGTAAGTGAGTGAGTTCTTAAGAAAAAAAAAAACTTAAGGAAATACACACCGAGACTAAACAAATTACCCAAGAGGGTTTTTATCTACATCTGAAGCATTCAAATATAAAAAAAAAGAAATTATTTTGTTGTCGTGGGAGTTACTATTGCTGTTGTTGTTGTTACCCATGTTATCAGTGCGAACTTTTTCATTTTTAATTTTATTTTTATTAATAATTTAATCATGACAATTTTATCTCATAGCAGAGGCATAAAGAAGACACATTTTCAAACAGTGGGTGTCAGGTTTTACGCCTCTAATGGAAAGTTATTTAAAAATAAAATTTGTGGGTAAAATGTTAAAAACACGTAACATAATTTATACATACAGCAGTGTTGAAAAATTCAGTACTTTAGTACTTTTTTCAGTACTTTTTTATTTCGAAAATACTACGCTACACTTTTAGTACTTTTTTCATTAATATTAATAATTAATATTAATTTACATTATTAAAAAATTAATGGGTTAGCAACATGCTGAAGTTAGAATTAGTCTTTAGCCCCGGTTAGTCCAACGGCTACGCAACCTACGTTCGTTTTTAGAATACGAAAAGCAATGAGAACGCGTGCAAAGCCGTAATGTAATTTCAGTAAGTATTTAATTTGCTCTTCATATGCTAAAATAAACGTATATTCCGTTACGTTCCTTCGACATTTGACTAAACGGGGCTTTTACGTTCTATTGCGTTCCGCATCAGCGGTTCTTGGTTTATATATGAGAAACATGTATAAGTCGTTTGTTTTTTATTCCATTCCGTACGCGTATTAAGTACAAATAAATATTATTTTTTCAAAAGTACCACTTGATGTAAAAATGTACTCTTTCAGTTATCGTTCAGTACCATTTCAAAATTTCTATTTTGCAACACATACAGTATCGGCGGATAAAATCGCGAATTTAAAAAAATAACCACGCAGCTATGCTTCTGACAGACATTTGTTTAGGTTGCCGTTTGGATTATTCATTTTTTGGTATCAAAAGTGAGGTTAAAAACGCATGAACCCATGATTTTAATGTAATTTTAATTTCATTATAATGCTTACTATTTGCCGTTATGGGTGAAATACAATGTCATTGAAATGTCTTTCAAATACCTCCTGCTAAATAACACCACAAAAAAAGTTTAACGCCATCTAGTAGCATAACTTTGACTTAGAGTCAAAACCAGTAATGTTCAACCCGTTCAGTTTATAATCTTCAGTTACAGACCAGAAGCTGAGTATCAAACGGCCATAGTGCTTCGAATTGTGGGTAACATCTCTTCCACGGTAATTTTCGTAAAAATACAATCAAAAGGCAATGGTTCCAGATGTAAATTCTCTTCGACAATCACTTTTAGGTTTTTCAAGCCCCATAAGCAACATTTTTCTTGATAGCATATTCTTGTTAGCATAAATTTAATTACGAGTCATTTAGCGACAGTGTTAAACGTAAGAACATTACCTTTGGCTATTTAATCTTCATTTATTTTCGGTTTGGCAATTTCTGGAATCTTAACTGTTGATTCATCATTATTATCCTTTCTTTGTAGATTTGTTATTGTAATTTCACGCAGTTGTATATTTATTATTGTAATTTCTGTAGAATTTTGTTACTATTTCTTTATTATTGTTGATTCTTTTTCTAGAACAAACATAAGACAATTTTTACTAAATTTGTTTGTTCGTATACCCTCTTTAACTACACTAATGTTTTCTTTTCTTTTTTATTTTTTTTTATTTTATTTTATTTTATCAATTTATTTTGTCGTGTAAATAATTGACGTTCTTAGACTAAAAAGAAGAATGAAAACAAAAGCTCACATCATTTAATTTATTTAATTGCTCCCACAAATGACTGCAAAGACCATGATCATGATCATGATAATGATGTTGATGCTTATTGTTGTTGTAGCAACTATATTGCTGTTGCTAGTATCACAGTAGTTGTGTTCAATTGCATGTGATAAGAAAATTTTTTCCTATTTCTGTAGCCAAGTGTCAAGTTGAAATAAAAATAGAAAGAAAAAAAAACGAATTTGAATTTGAATCACCACTCATTGACGAAATAAATTACAAAGGTTGTAAATGATAAAAAAAAACAGCTTTTTTCTAATTTTTCTATTTGCCTTTATATTGTGGATTTTATAAAGCTATACAGGTCTGTATGAATAGGATTAGTTGAGGGTTATTCACGCCCACGTAAATATTGGGTGGGTCCTCGGAAGCGCTGTTCCCTTCGCCAGTGTTGATGGACGCAGTTATTTTTAAATTGTTGGCTGATTTAGATCAGATTAGAGATGACTTTATTAACATTAACGAGAAAACACTTTTAATATTACGGGTCACCAACACTCTTTAGCCGGAAGTATTCCAAACAGTGTTCAAACAGTAATCACCCAATAAAGAGAGAACAATTAGCACTTAAAGTCGTTAGGGTGCCATAAGAACTCGTAGACACAAAATATGTTATTTGATGTACAATTTACATTGACCTGATCCCTATCCACTAAAAGCAATTATATTATCACTTAAGAATGATTTTCTTCGATTCAGTTATTTTAAAAATAGTTACAAAAGCAACAAACACATCAGGCAGAGCAGTTTAGCTAGAACAATAAAAATACAGCACAACAATAAAATACTGCGGATATAATTCGTTAATATATCAGGGCCATATTTTTAGAATACTTATATCAAAAATTAAAAATAATTTTCAATTTTAAAAAGTTATTCATGTGTAAGAAATAATTTAATACACACTTCCCATGATTCATTCTAATGATGAAAATTGTAAATAGTGACTCATAGCGAACATATAGAGTGTACATGGAATACAAACTATTCACAAAAGGGATATAAGTAAAGATAAAGTCAAAGCTCAGCTATGTTTGAACTGTATTACTTAACTGTTTTCTTTTTTTTTTTTTTTGCTATTCAATCGGTGTAACAAATATAAAGACAACGTGTAGACATCATTAAAATTTCGTCATTTTCTCTAATATTCGAAACTAAATTGCTTGGCTTTCTAAACACTTTAACAACTATACACCACCGCATTTCCAATGGCGCCGATGATTTATAAAAGTGGTAGAAGCAGTGCTAGAAGCAGTGAGTATTCTATCCGAATGGGTAATGTTGTCGGATACAAATAAAATACTCCTTAATAGTCAACATGCACGGCTTTATAAAGGCTCTTAGCAGTTGTACACTTACGTTCAGGACTTACTGGAACTTTAATCAAGATCTGATAAAGCCGCCATTACATTGGGGGCACGAAGCCGAAAAAAGATTTCCGACCTTTATAGCAAAAGCGAGGCTAGAAGAATCTTTTTTGAACTCACGCTATTTTTGGCTTCAACAAAGAGAGAAAATGCAGACAAGGAAATGAGCAGCATCCACTGTGATAAAATATTGAATTAACAGCATTGGCTTCGTCCACCTATAAAAGTTTCAAAGATTTGCCGCTAAGAAAGTAGACTTCGTTCTGAAACTGGACATAGGAAGCTTGTCGATATTATCGGATGTGTCTTCAATGACACCCGTACGGAATGGCCATGTCCGCAACTAGTACCTGTAAATTCTGCTGTGAAGAAAGCGGTCAATGGAACACACGAATTTAAAACAGAGGCTATATAGCTCTCATATACATAGGTATACATATACATAGGTATATATATACATAGGTATACATATACATAGATATACATATGTATGTGGCGAGTGAACAACAAGTCCAGTTTGTTACTCTTATTGAAGGATTCGATATGGTTACTTGACGTATTAATTATGTGATTAGCAAAAGGATGCACACTAAATTAGCAATGTCCGTATTGCAAGGACAGTTTTTTTTACATTACATTTCTTCTAATGATTATGGATACATGATCGCACATTTTTATGCGGAATATACCCTAAAGAGGGAGCACACTAGATTTCTAATTGATCAAGAATTTCAAGTGCATTCCAAGGAAATACTGAAGCATTAATTTGAGTACATTAAACGTAACAAGCTGACATACTTACAAAGACAGGTACAACAGACAATTCAAATGTATTCATACGTTAGACTGGTATACCTCTGCCTTGGGGTAAATAAATAATCCACAGACTTTATTCACTTTCAAAAAAAGATAGGAGATGAGATAGGCAAAACAAGATTCATGTTAAACCTAACAGGGAAGAAAAGGCATGAGGGCAGAATTTTTTAGGCTTCCAGAATTTATAGACTGAACGTATATGGCCAAAGGTGAATTGGATAAAATTAACACCAATCCTTAATGATGGTTGACAAACACTAGCCATATGTTGTTGCTTATGGCGAAATAATTTAATACGAACTTATAGAACTTGAAGAAATTGAAGTCGCCGTAGTCTAGTAGGTAGTGTGTTGGCTTATTAGACGCAAAAGCCTGGGTTCGAGCCCCAGGCCAGGCATCAAAGACAAAATACAAAAAGTATTTTTTCGGCGACTTCCTCTCAGTAGATTTCTGGCAAAAACTCTGAGAGTAAATAAAAATTGCCATGAAAAGTTTCTCAATAAATAAAAATCTGTCGTTCGGAGTCGACTTTAAACTGTAGGTCCCACCACTTATGTATAAAATTAACACACACAACATAAGTGGTGTGAGAAACTAGGACGTTGTACAATGGGTCAAATCGACCTACGGGTACTGTACTTGTCTTAATTGACAAGTACACGTCCTCTAACCTAACCTAACATAACCTATAGAACTTATATAGAAATCTGTCGTTCGGAGCCGACTTTAAATTGTAGATACCGCCACTGACGTACAGAAATTAACGCACACAACATAAGTAGTGTGATAAGCTATGTTGTAAGCCTGACTGAAGGGTTGTAATGACCAATTATATACCTATGCATGTATGTTATGTGTAATGTTATTAACAGTTAGTTTTCAAACGTTGAAGAATTTCCAAAATTTTGAAAAAAAAAATCAAAATTTTGGGAGTGAATGAAAATTTTTTTGGGGTGTAAAATAATGACCGCCATTTACTTTTAAAAAGATTATTTCCAATAAAAGTTATCCATGATTGGCTGCTCAAGAATATTTAACATTATCATGCATTTTATTTTACACTGGAAAATCAAATGACAAAAAAATCACCCTATAGGGTATACAGTAATAATCAACTTTCAAGTCTACTTGCTACTTAAACTATTACTAGCAACCTATGTATGTGTACATATCATACCTAAAATATGACGTCAAAATAATATAAAAAAATATTTTTTTTAATAAATTTACAAGAGAGAAATTTAGAGAGAGAGAAAAAACATTGACAAAATGGAAAATTTTTTTTGTTCATCTTTAAATTACTTTCATAATGTTTCGTAGTTTACTATCACAATTTTAAGCGACAGTAATTAAGATAAAAACTACAAACAATTGCAATAATTTATTGTATGGGAAAAATGTGTTTTTTATTTTTTATTTATAAAAAATTCATAAAATAAAGATTAGATTTATAAAACAAAAAAAAAACAAAAATTAAATACAAAACCAGTAGAAATCATTTGAGATAAACATCAATTTCGAATTCAGTTTCTGTATTTCATTTAAACAAATTGTGCTAAAAAATTGTGTTGTCGTTAAAAATAAATAAAAATAAAAAAAGCAAAAATTAAATTGAAAAGTTATTAAATTTAATATTGTGCAACTGAAGTAATTAATTTGAGTTTAAATTTGTCTAAGCCCTTAAAGGAAAATTATTAGCGAAAAAAAAAATTATCACAAGTGAACATGGAAGCTTTTAAAATGGATTTTTTCATTAATTATACACAAGTAATTTTGGTAGAACGGTAATTAGCCTTTATTAAACATTAAACAAAACAAAAAAACTAATACAAAAATATAAACAATTTTCTTAATTGTCTTATTTATACTAAAAAATAATGTATTTAAGTTATTACTATTAATCATACGTTAGAGAGGCCATTAATTTACTGTGTATAAAACAATTATCTTTAAAAAAAAAACTAGTATGTTTATATGCATACAAACAGGGAAAACCCTTTTAAAAATACTTTAATTAAGTATTGCAATTAAAAATTTATTTAAAAAAAAATTGGAAAAAAAATTCACGAAAATTAAAAATAATTAAAAACAAATATTATGTCGTTAAAAATCAAACAAACTGATAAATGCCCATAGAACTTAACAAACGAACCAACTAAAAGGGGAATCCCTTTAAGATTTTTTTAATTGTCTTCCTAATTTTAAAAAAATAAAAATAAATCATGAATACACCACAGAAAAAGAAGATTTCTAATAACAGATTTTGTTAAAAAAATTTAAATACGAATCATTTCATTCTATTTATATTCTGACATTCTTTTTTGTTGTTCTCCCTTTTTGGTTTTGTTGCATTCAAATGTAAAGCGCGTGCCATTTTTGTTATCTCATTGCCGTTATATACGTTGTATTGTGAAATTGTTGAATTTTATCAGAATTTTTAAAAGTCATTCAATGCTATTAACCTGTGTTATTAACCTTTAGTAACAAATATAAAATTAAATTTGTACACAGACAAATGCTTAAGAGGTCAACCGCAATCTCAATACCCTACAGTCACTCTCAATAGAAATGTGCTGTCAGCGTAAGATGGCATGTGAATGCTTATGCTGCATCAACTACCTCTCGTACTATGTTAGTATTTTTCATATAGCTTAAGCATGGGAATTTTTTTCAATTGTAAAGCTCTTGAAACTATCTCTCAACTAAACCTTGTTAAACTAATTGTTAACGCAACTTGTGGTTCTATCGCACCTCATACTAGTACTAGTATGTATAGGGTAGGCCATCCATCGGTTATTTTGAATCTGGCGATACATTTTGTTCTTCTATTCTGTCGCAAAATTCAGTATATTATCCCAACTGCACGTTGAGAGAAACTGCACCATGTTGTCAAAAAAAATCAATTTTTCGGACGCAGCTCATTTACACCTTGGTGGGTGCGTTAATTATCAAAATTTCCATATTTAGGGCTCAGAAAACCCACACTTGGTCTTACAGAAGCCAATGCATTAGGAGTGATGTTTGATGTGGCTTGTGAAGTGGAGGCATTATTGGCCCATATTTCTTTGAAAACGATGATGGCGCAACCATTACTATCAATGGAGACACCTATCGCACCCTAATAACTCGTACCCGCTCTTCGTGGCATTGATGTGAACAATGTTTGGTTTCAATAGTATGGTGAAACTTGCCAGACATCTCATGACACAATCGATTTATTGCGTCAAACGTTTGATGGCCGTTTTATTAGCCAAATTGGTGATGTCAATTGGAAACCAAGAAGCTGCAATTTGACACCGTTGGACTATTTAGTGTGGGGCTTCGCCAAATAAAAGTGTTATGTCGACAAACCAGAGACAATTGAACATTTGAAGGCCAACATTCGTGATGCCATAGGCCGAAATACGATCCCTGGTGTATGGGACGTGTATGCACGAAAATTGGTCCGATCGAATGAGGTTCTATGAGGCTGGCCGCGGCAGCCATATGAATGAAATAAAATTCAATTTCTAACCGGAACAATTGTACTTCATAGAAATTTTTTGTTTCGCATCTATGGTGATAAGATATATGCAAATCGGTATTTGAAGAATGTTTTGTTTTATTTATACTTCATTTGTTTTTGGTCTGCCAACTTGTGGAACGGTCTGTTGATTTGTTATTGTCTTTTTTCTATAGTTCGTGGTAGTTTTGATCTCTATTTATCTCTATTCTCACAATTATTGCAATTCTTTATTGTTGTTGTAATTGTTTAACTGTTTTGTCCTTGTTGTTTGTATGTCTTTTGGCTTTGCAACACTGGCACACTTATTTTAATAAAAGTAATGCTCTTATGAAGTCGCCGTAGTCTAGTAGGTAGTGTGTCAGACATCAAAACGAAATATGAAAAAATATTTCTTTGCCAACTTCCTCACAGCAGATTTCTCATGTATAAAATGAACATGCACAACATGAGTGGTGTGCGAAACCAGGCCGTAATCCTGACTGAAGGCTTGTAATGGCCAATTATGTATGTATGTAATGCTCTTAATACGATAAAACTACAATACATTACTACCAGCTATGTTCCTAACAGATTAGCTAACATTCAGGTCGGCTGTTATTATAATATTTTCGCAACCATGAACAATGTTTAAACCTGTACAAAATATTTTGTAATTGTAACACAAAGCTGCCATCATTTACGTCTAGACGCCATATTAAAGTATTCTATTGTTTGTTCTTTTATTCAATTATTCTGCACATGTATTCGACATAATAAATACAAAAAAAACAACGAGAAATTTTTAAATAGAAAACCTTTTTTATAATTTTAAAGTTTTTAATTGCCAGAAAAAAAGGGAAACCAAACAATTCAGCAAAATTAAATACTTTTTGAAATAATTTCAAATAAATTCTTTAATGACCAAACACAATTTGTATCTTTTTTTTTCAATTTTTTTTTTGTATTTTTTGCAAACTAAGGAGATTAATTAAATAATTCGTTATTGTTTGTTAAAAACAAAAACCAAATTGGATTATTTATGCAAATTAGAATTGTAAAACAAAAAACAGATTTTGTTTAGTAATTAAAAAAAAAATCATGAGAACAGCCACACATTCATAATGTTGATAAAATGTTGTAGAACACAAAACAATAGGGACATACACGTTGCTGAAGTAGACTTATATTCGTAAGTGATGTTAAATTTAAACGAAATAAATGACATTGTAAATAAATAATTTATCGAAGAAAGGGATATTTCTATCATATTCCTTTTTTAAGACATCAGAGTTGTAGTTTGAACTATCGACCTCTCGCCTAGTAGACCAGCAAATCTCCACAAATCCGCCAATCGATCCGATTATCTTGACGATTAAAGGACTGCTCAGAAACGTTACACAAATTGCTATCAAGAGCGCCTGTTAATAGTTTCAGGGTGTTACGTATCGTATGAAATTTGGCACCGTGTAAGTCCAATTCTTCGAATTGTAAAAATCGCGTGGCAACTTGCCCTATGAAATGTTGAATTGAATTTTTCATCTTGATGTAGTGCGATCCAACGAAGCTGTAAACAATACTTATTGCAGGGTAAATTGGTAGCTCATTAACATCATTAGACTGCTGACTTTGATATTTTTTAAGGTACCCATTGAGCGAAATAAGGAGTCGCATCTTATTATAATTTCTTGATAGAAAAATTAAAAGTCATCCTACTATTCTAAGAGCAGCTGTATTTTGCACAATATCACAAGTCTCATTCTAGTCTTCCGCAACGAATTAACATTTTAGAATCTTCATTGACTCAACAGCAACAACTTTGAAGAAGCCGCCTTAGTCTAGTAGGTAGTGTGTTGGCTTATTAGACGAAAAGTCAGGGTTCAACCCCAAAAAAACAAAACAAAACACAAAAAAAGTATTTTTTCGGCGACTTCCTCTCAGCTGATTTTTGGCTAAAACTCTGAGGTTAAATAAAAAATTGCCATGAAAAGTTTCTCAAAAATCTGTCGTTCGGAGTCGACTTTAAACTGTAGGTCCCTCGCCTCTCATGTATAAAATTAACACACACAACATAAGTGGAGTGAGAAACTAGGTCGTAATCCTGACTGAAGGGTTGTAATGACTAATTATGTATGAATCTATGATATGCAATGATATGATACAGCAGCAATATTATCCTTAGTATGTACCCTTCAGACATGGTTTGGTGTCCAATAAAGTGTAATTGGGTTGAAATTTGGTCACAAAAGCTTACCCAGGATTACGACCTAGCTTCTTACGCCACCCATGTGGTGTGTGTTAATTTTATCCATGAGTGGCGGGCATTACAGTTTAGAGTCGGATTCGAATCTTTTCATGGCAATTTTATTTACTCTCGGAGTTCTTTTTTTTAATAATTTTTATGCTGAAAGGAAGTCGAAATTTCAATTACGTTTTATCCGATATATCTCAGTTGGAGGTTGTACTAATACCAGACCATAGAACACATACAATTTTAATAATAAAATTCAATTATTTGCTACCTTTGCTCGTTAATCTATTCTATGATAAAATTCTCTATTCATGATAAAATTTAAACCTTTCTTAGTATTTTTGGCATTACCACATGCCACGAATCTTCTTTTTTACAATCAAAAACCGAAAGCGAAAATTTTCGTATTTTCAAAATTAGCTCATCCCTAATTTTTCCTATTAATTAAATAGTTTTTCAAAACCTTTAGTTTTGATATGTTTTCATGAATATTTTTGTTTTTTTCGTTGTTAATCAGAATATAAATATTTGCAATCAGTTTTTCTAACGCTTTAATAGCATCGTAGCCATCAGCATTTATGTATTTGTCAGTTGATTTCATACGGAGATGAAAAAACAACACATAGTTTTAATTCATATTGTTATATATATATGTATGTATATATGTATGTATGTATAGTATAAACATTTAATTTTTTACTACACTGTATAATATACGAGATTGAAGTCATTAGCACTGATAGAATTTATGTGTGTGGTTATGAAAATGCAATTTAAATTAGCATAAGAGAACATTAGGGTTGTTGCCATAAATACAGCTTAATAAAGTAGTATCAATGGTTTATTTGGTAAATTTTTTTGGTAGAACCCTTGTACTTTTCTCGCAGAGTTTATAATTCCTACCTTCTGCTGGTTGCATAAATCGAAATAACTGGTAGTCGAGTTCTTTGCAAAGTGTTGTCAATTTTTGATGTGTCATCTTGTGTGGGCTAATAAAAACGTGTTTACAATTTGCCATCATTTTTTATAAAAAAAAAATACCTTATTTGCCAATTTTTAATTAAAAATTTATATGCCGCCCTTTAGACAAAATTCTGTCCATAAAAAATTCTGCTTTAACACTATATTACGCTTTTGAAATTATAAAAGTTTTACAATACCCTGTGCAAATTTATGCAACTGCTGCACATGTCATGCATATTGAAAATATCTGTTCTTAGAATTCATATGGGAAAAAAAATTTTTTTTTGCATTTTTCTTGCATTTAAACGGATAAAATTACACTTTATTACACTGGCATCACAATATCATTCATTAGCATAATCATTATCAATTACAGCAGCAGCAAAAAAAAACAAAAAATAACAAAAGCAAACAATCAAATGACCCTACATCAGGAGGGGGTCTCTGAACATTTCAATTAAACAGCTGTCTATTCAATTACCATAATTTTTTATGTCATAGAAGAAGATTGATTATTGCCATTTTATTTATAGTGTTATGAGGTAAAAATAAAAAACTCAGCCATTAGGTTGATTAAGGTCTTTAAAATAATATCCTACGCCACTATATATATTTTTTTATGATTTATATGGTAACGCTCATAATCGTGCTAAAATAACACTGACAAGAAAGAGAGACATTTGCAAGCTTAATAAATTTTTACTAAACACATGAAGCTTTATTTCATATCAGACACATTTCGATAACTCTACCCCGTTTAAAACTCATGCAGATTACCTTACATTCTAGAATTCATATCTCACATGGAATTAATAATTTCGGCTTATGAGTTATCACAAAATTTCTCTATTTACTATAAACACAATAAGCGCAGCAATACAGGCTGCAATTGCAGCCGAAGGTAAGCGGCATGCATATTAATTACAATAAAGACAGCAATAAACAATTCATTAATTATTTATCAATGATGCCACTAAAACGTTATTTTCGCATTTTTTAAATTTCTATTTCAAGCATGCTATTGTGCTGACAGCATTAATCTTTGCATTGCTATGACAAATTCCCCACTGTGGGCACTAGTTTTCTTATCGTTGCAAGTAAAAATATAAATTTGCCTAACATCAAAGTAACAGAAGCTTTGCTTGTTGTCGCACTGCTTTTTAAAACAATCATTTCCATGTACACTCATGTATTCTATTTTTTGAGATTGCTGCTTTGCGCTTACTAGCATATTCAATAGTTTCACAAACCATTTGCATTCAAGATATGAGATCTTGTCATTTAAATCACTGTCAGTACTAAAAATACTCCGATTATCTATAAAATCTATGTACCTATCTATCTATCTATCTACCAACAGAGCAGTAAAAGCAGAAAAAGCTAACAGCAGCAATGCGTCTCAAATATCATATCCTAGGTCCCGACCTATCGAACTTCAAAATGCTACTGGATTTTAACAAAGAAAATTTTCTATCCAGCACCTAATATGCACCCAGTTGTTGCCTGCTAATAGATAGTGTGTTCTTAGACCTGCGGCCAGGGATCAAACCCCTGGTCAGCCATTTTAGACAAAACGAAATACGAAAAAATTTTATTCGGTCACTTTCATCAGATTTCTGGCAAAAACTCTGAGTGTAAAAATAAAATTACCATGAAAAAGCTTCTCAAAAATCTCTCGTTCGGAGTCGATTTTAAATTGTATGTCCCGCCACTCATGTAGAAAATTAATACACACAACATAAGTGGTGTGATAAGCTAGGTCGTAATCCTGACTGAATGGTTGCAATGACCAATTATGTATGTATGTTTCCTGCCAGAATTCATTAACGCCCCATAGGTTTTATTTATGAATTCTGCTGAGCGCAGAATTTTTATATTTGTCTCGACTCTTTCCTCATTATGAACAAGTGCCCGGTCAAAAGGCCTCTTATTAACTTCAAGTTCCTTCTGCACATACTGATACATGACGGAAATCTCCTGCTATTGCACTTACCCAACAAAAGTTTAGATTACTTCTAACCCAAAGGTTTTAAGAATCGCAAGCACTCCTTCTAGGCAAATGCACTTCCTCATCTGAGGAAGCCGTCCTAATCTTAAGATCATTTGGCTCCTTATTGCAGCGAATTTCATGATCTAGGGCGTAACGGATGATGACCTTATTTCTCTGCCGTCGTCGATAATAACTTCTAAACTTTATATCTAAATTGGTATTGAATTTCTTTAACTGTTGGGACCATTGAAAGCACTACAGAAGTCGAAAGTACTACTGGCGAGTAATTAATTTCTGTCACCCAGTATTAGTAATGTTCATAATTTAACCACTGGTAACACTGACACCAAAAGAAAACTTATAAAATTCTATCGGTAGCCCTTAGGTATGTATGTCTCTTATGTCGTCTTATCCGCTCTTTATAACGTGTTGTGTATTATCCTACCAAGGCGCACTCTATACAAGTTCCTTTAAGTAGTATTAATACACATGCATGTATTCGTATCATATTTATCAGATAGTAAATTTAAATTTTCAATAAGGTTTGTACAAAATTTATTCAAATTTTATTATTAATTTAAAAACAAAATGTTTGTTATCCTTGTAATAAGAAACTAAATATTTAAAACTTCAACTTATAAGCCAAATTAGTTTTTCAACACATCAATTACTTTGTTATTGTTTACAGAAACTATTAATCATTTTAATTTAATTTATTATTTTATTTTTTATATGAAAATTTGTTATGAAAGTCAATAAATTTTCCTGTCAATCAATTTTGTCTTAAATTAAGAAAAAAAAAAACATACAAATGACAACAATAACAATAGCAATATGAAAAGCAACAGAAGTTGCTTGTCAAAGTGAAAACTTTTTATGCATAAATTATGAGTAATTTTAGAAATTTTACATAAAAGAAAAAAATGTTTGAAAACAAGTGTTGACGTCTTTAGTGGTTTGATGTTTGGTGGGTTTTGGAAAAAATAATATGCAGACTTTGAATATCTTTTTTGTTTCCCATTTTTATTTATGTTTTACGAATTATAAATTTTATACACAACATTTGTTGAATTGTGTAACGCTTCCTAATTTCAAAGTCCTCATACTGCATTTCAGAAATAGCAGAAATGAAGAAATACAAGTGATTTGTTATAGTTTTGACTCTGTCAGTATGTGTGCTGTCTGCTTGCATTTCACAGACAACAAACTGTTCTATACACACACAGACACACAGTAACAAACAAAAGTAAAATAATAGAAACCAAAAGACGAAGTGAGAACACCCATACTTGTACACAAATAAACAAAGAGCATTAAGCAATACAAGCACACAAAATACTCGTGTATACAAGCACCTAAAAATTAAACAAATAAAACAGGGAGAGAGAAAAAAGAAAACTTTTTACTCTCTATTAATAATTGAAGGAATAACGTAAAAAAGAAAATAAAAAAATATTATAACAGTATACGGTATACAGTGAAGAAAAGTAAAACAGTGTTGTAGTATTAGTGCATATTCACAAAAACTCTCTTTTATACGAATGCAGAATGTCTGTTTTGGAAACACAGACTGTGTTGTAACACTTTCTCATAATTAAGTCTAGTTTTTGTTGTTTAATGTTGTCTGTCAGTTTAAGTCTGTTTGTTTGTCTTGTTTGTCAGGGCTGTTGTAAATATTATTGTATAAGCAGTTGCTGCCGCTGTAACTCAATTCTCTTATTCTACTGAAAGAAGAAATGTGACATCTGATGCTACAATCTGTAAATATTCCTCAAATCAAGACAATTCAAGGAAGAAAATATTTAATAAGACAGACTCCTGGACATACTGGAAAATGTTTGGGCAAAGTTTGCCTAAACTAAATATCATTCGATGGAAGAACATTTTCCCCATTTTTATTGAAAAAATAATTTTTTTTTTCAGTTAATATTCATTATTTTCCCTTCAAATCTATCCAGGACTCCCCTAACCTCTTCAAAGGAAATCTTTAACAACGAATACCATTGAAAGGTCAGGCAACACCACCTCTTTAGAAAAATTAGGACTCAATGAGCAAGGTTACGTGATATTGTATCCCACATACATACATATTTCCTTAGAGGACGATAGATGGCAACCCTAACATCCTAGAGCATACTCATGCTTTTCAGTGATAAAAGATAATATTAAGAAATCCATTGTGATACGTACAGCTTTCCAGTGTTCATCTAGCCCGGTTTTAGCAGCTCATAACAGATGGGCAGTTTCTGGTAACATGACTTGAAAAACATTTCCGTTCTGCTAGGGATATACAACCTATCATATAAAGTATTGATTATAGTAAACCAACTACGGAAACCCTATTAAAGTATATGCTTTGTAGCAGGAAACTAAGGGAATAAATAGTAATTGATAGGTGAAGGAGTTGGCAAAAGTGTTTCTTAATATTAGTGGGGTAACCATCCCTGCTGATTCATTAAGACTCAGTCATAATGGGCTCTGTTTATCACAGTTTTAAGAAACTTGTTCCTCAAAGCCGCATATCTCTCGTGTCTCTGCATTTAACTGAGAAAAAACTTAAAGTGTTTATTTCGCTATCTCACTCTCTCTCTCTCTCTCTCTCTCTCTGTGCCCCTTTCAAGGTATTAAAATCGAACATTGGTAGACAAATTATTTTAATCTGCTATTCAAAGTAGTTTATCCTTCAGTCATGACAAATCGAGCTTAAAAACCTTCTCAATTCTCTGAATATCCGTCAGTGCAGCAATCTTCTTTCATTGAATTTTGTTATACTTTCTATCCCTCACATTCATCAAGTTTCTTGCATTTATATATATACGTTGTATCTATGTATGTATGTATGTATGTGAGTTTATTTATTTGTATTTGTTATTTAAAACTTGTTAATGCCACCGTTGCTGGCAATGTTTATGTATACAAGTAGTTGTTGCTGTAGTTGCTGTTTGTTGCAATAGCAAATGTTGCAAAACAGTTTCATGAACAAGTGACACATTTTGAGTGTCATTAAAACAGCTCATTAGGAAAATTTGTTTGGAAGTTTATCAAATAGTTTGTGTAATCAACAGCAGCAGATAAAAATGACAGCAAGAATAAGAACAAAAAAAAAACGATGGCAACAACAAAAACGAAAATAAAAATAAATTTAAAAGTAAAACAACTACATTATGAAGAAAAGTCGCCGACAAAGTAGAGGCAAGAAAATGAAAATTAAATAAAATTAACACAACAAAAAGAAAAGCAAAAACAAAGACAAGGTATTCAGATTTAAATGAAGATAACATAGATACAAAGATAGTGAAAAGAGAGCCATTGAAAATGGGTTAAATTAACGGATTTAAGGCTGAAAGAAATTGTAAATTAAAGAAAACAGGATTTCAATGAAAAATTAAAACAAAAACGGCATTTTATTTCGTTTTTTCATCACTTTTTTCTTTGTTATGAAATGAAAATTTACTTTAAAGTTTTTATTTAAAAGGTTTGTTCTACAACAGAAGTTTTTAATCAAGATAGATTAAATACTGAACTTTATATGGGATTTTAAAACTAAAGTGGTTGTATTATATAGGGTGGGCCATTTAAAAGTTTCAATTTAAAAATGCAATAAAACAAAAACGGTTTGAAATTTTGCCAAATTTATTTTATTGTTGTGAAGTACAATTATTTCGGGTAGAAATGGAATATTATTTCATTTATATGGCTGCCGCCGCTGGCTTCACAGTGCCTCATTTGATCGGACTAATTTTCGTTTATTTTTCGAGTCTATGGGGTCATATATCGGCAATGACATCATGAATGTTGGCCTTCAAATGTTCAATTGTCTCTGGTTTGTCGGCATAACACTTTTGTTTGAGGGCGCCCCTTAAAATTTAGTCCAACGGTGTCAAATCGCAGCTTCTTGGCGATCAATTGACATCACCATTTCAGCTAATTAAACGGCCATCAAACGTTTGACACAATAAATCGCTTGTGGCATGGAATGTGTGGCAAGTAGCACCATCCTGTTGAAACCAAACATCGTTCACATCAATACCATTAACATTGGGTATAAAAAGAAACATGATGCGATAGGTGTCTCCATTCAGCGATATTGTTGCGCCGTCCTCATTTTCAAAGAAATATTAACCAATAATGCCTCCGCTCCATAAGCCGCACCAAACAGTCACTCGTAATGGGTGCATTGGCTTTTGTAAGACCATGTGTGGGTTTTCTAAGACCCAAATACGGCAATTTTGCTTATTAACGTTCGGTGGGTACGTGAAAATGAGCTTCATCCGAAAAGATGATTTTTTTGGCAAAATCCAAATCATCGTAGAGTTTCTCGTTGGTGCAATACATGCCAATTTTGCTCAGGCGTAAATCGATTCATTACGTTCAGTGGAGATAATATACTGAGTTTTGTGACAGAATAGAATAACATAAGTATTGCCAAAATGGTTCAAATTTAAACCGATAGATGGTCCACCCGATATAAAAGAGTTAACGTAATGTCAGTGGTAACTCACATATTATATTTGAATTATTTACTAAAGTTAATGACACTAGAGATCGAAGCAAAGTAATCATTCATAACAATCCATGTCCAATTGTATTCTTGTGCCCAATTGTATCCTTGTTCAGCATTTTATTCTTATATTAAAAACCCATGTATATTTTCTTACCACTGCCTCCACAACACTTATGCAATTTAAAACAATAAATCATATTTATATGACATTCATTTTACTTAAATAAAAATAGTTTGTAAATTTTAATCATTTGCAGGCCATAAGAATATTTTTCCCAAAAAAATAAAATAAAATAAAATAAAATTTTCTCTGCACTTTGGCCACAAAACAAAAGTTTTTCAGTAATTTTCCACGAATGTGTTAAAATGCATGTCAACATTTGTAATGTTGCCACACACGATTGTTGCACTTTGGATGTCTACATCATCACCCTGAGCTATTGACCTGGTTTTATCGTTTTCCTCTTTCTATTTTCATACCTCATTTGAGTTTTTCCTTATTACTTGACTAAAAGATTTTTACCTGTTACGAACACTCAAGAGTGTTTTAAATGGGAGAAAACGAATCTTAAATGCGTTAATGGAGGTTGGTTGGCTGGCTACTTGTAGAATAGCATACCCAGTCATACATACATGCCTACATACATATGAGCAAGAAAGCCGTTATTTTTGCACAGAAGATCAGGAATACAAAAATATTAAGGGGGTTCATAAGTGTCGTATTTACAGCTGAAGCAAGTACATACATTTTTTAGAAATTGTCGGCCAAACGCTTCATTTTGCTACTTTCGACCTATGAAGGGTTTTTGCATTAACAAACTTCTGAATACCCAACAATATTTACCACCCTATTGCCATCATGTCTACGTTTAACGTATGCTTATACGATTCCACAACAACAATAACAATTTCCAGAACATAAGATAACAATGATGGCGATGATGGTACTCTAAGAGACATTGATGCTATTAATGGCGGCTCATAACCATGGTAATCGTGATGATGGCAACAATAATGTTGTGTTGATATTTCCACTAATGCTGTAAGTCATATGTTTGGTTTGGCTTTCTTATGTCGCTGCTTAATGTCCAAATGTTTGTGTGTGTATGTACGTGTATATTTACAATTGTAATGAAACACAAACTAATTAAATATTTCGCAATAAAATGTAGAATTTAAGGCGGGGGTATTTATTTGAATTTAAAGGTTTAAATGAAAAAGGAAAAAAGAAAAAGATTTCAGCGAAATGATGTTATTTCACTCTCTTAAAGAAAAAAGACTAAAAGACATGAAAAGAAAACTACAGCTTCTCAACACTAAACATAGATGCAGTAGCTGATCGTAATAATCAATTTAAAAACGCCACCAACAATATGTACGTAAAAGTGTTTTTTCTTTTACCTCTTTGTGCATTGTTGCGTAGAATTACTAAAGTACTGCTACCAGACAAAACTAACTATTCCACTTCCCTCAACTCATGTATTTAACCACTAGAATGTCTTCTTTAATTTCATTATTCTGATAAATCACAGGATACTGCCAAGTATCTAATATTTCTGTACAAATGCTTTTAAAGTCTACAATGTCCGGTCAGATTACCCGACGCTATGCTCAGAAAGATATTATTGATAATCTTATGCAGGACTCGACTATCCTTCATTACCGCTCTCTAGTCTTTTATTTTAGATTACGACGTAGCTTCTCATGCCACCCATTTGTGTGTCAATTTTGTACATAAGTGGCTAGGCCTACAGTTTAACGTTAACTCCAAAGGAGAAATTTGAGAAATTGTATTTACTATCGGAGTTTTTTTTTCACAAGACTGCTGAGAGGAACTCATTTAAGCCTGAGAAAGAAAGAATTTTTTTCATATTTTGTTTTGTTCGAGATAACAGAACCGGGACTTGAATCACAAGCTCTCGTCTACTAATCCAATACACAATCTACTAAACTCCGGCGACTTCTAGCATAAGCTTAGGTTGTCTTAAACTCTTCTATCTCGGTAAGAGTTTCTGTTTCTTCCCTTAGCCAAATATAATTTCAAAACTTATGTACCCATTGATCCTATCAGTGGTGTGAAAGCTGTACTCCTGGTAGATTTAACTGCCGGTTTAAATTCTCACATGAGCTGAGAAAATGGTGACTCTATTTCTTCTACCAGACTGATTTAGCTTTTTGAGACAGCTCCCTACTATCTTTGAATTAACCACAGAAAAGTAAAGTTCTTGGATGGCGTCCCGACTGTCAAAGAGTGCTGTCCTCCTATTCAAGTTGAGTTCAGCACATCTTTTTATGACGTAAAATACCACTTAAATAAAAAATACTCGAGTTCCCCATGAGTTCCGAATATTGCAGTGTGAGCCTGAAAATCTTTGCTAAACACACAACGAAGTCAATCAAAAGTAGACACTTATACATTAATGCTGGTCATAAGGGCTAAATCTTCAGTGTTATATCCCAGATTGATTCTCTATACCACCTGGCTTGCGTTGGTGTATAAAGTCCGATATAACGACTAGACTGCCAGCATTGCTTAAGTTTTCGCAAGAAATCTAAAATCCGTGTAAATAATGTATAATTTGTTATTCCTGTGGCAACTGGCCGCTCTATAAATGGTAGATATTGCGCTTTGAAGGAGACTAGAGCCATGCTTCCGACTAGAAACAAATCATATATAAACCTTGCCTGTAGAACCTATACTGCGACCTATATATTCGATTTAGATCTGTGCGTTGACATTTCAATGCAACAATTATGATTTCCATCGTCAATAAGTTTAAGGCCTTCAGATGGTTTATTAAACTGCATGCCTTTATCGTTATCATCAGACGTTGGCACCAATGTCCCACAGGAGAAGAACATCTTCGGCTTTTTACACACATACGACACGAACTTCAAACAATATTCGTTAAAATGAGCGTAAAAATGCATTCAGTTGCTTGTCAGCTTCTAAAGAAGAAGGTCAATGTGTAGCTTTTTTCCGACTTCAATTGTACACCCAAAGAAATATTACAGTAGGATTCACTAATATCAATGAGAAATGATTTCGATTTTTGGAATAATACTTGCCAAGTTAAACACGGTGTCTTTAGGGATTTAACGCAGCACAATTTTTCTATACTTTCCGTTCACAAATATACATATTATTGGGTTAATAAATAGACTTGAAAATATTACTAACGATTTTCCTCTGGGTTAACACATGCCTCACACATTTTTATCATGTTCTCTTTGTGTCGACGTCTGGTTATCATCATCGATCATTATCAGCATCATCGTTACGAAACGTATACGTAATATTAATTCACATCAGCACTAAAGTAAAAATAAAGTATACGCCACCCGAAGCTACTTTATTGGTAAAATGTATGTATCTGTTGATTGATTGACTTGAAATTTGCACTTTAATTTTAATTTTTTATTACAAATATTTGTTTCTTTATATTGTTTGTATACATAATTGAGAATGGATTACAAATTTCTAGCTAAACTTTCTAATGTTCAAAGTTCCATAAAGTTTCCATGTTTCACTTTATTTATGAAGAATATTTTCGTATTCCTTGTCAAAATATTCTTTTATTTTCTCTTTTTTTCTTGTTGTTTACCAAATTGGGGTCAATAGCTGAACAAATAAACACATGTTTACGAATGTTTTCTTTTCTTCTTGAATGACCTGTACAGGACAAAAATGTACATTTATTTTTAATATTTTCTCTTCTCGATTCTTATTCCATTTCTCTATGATATGGTGCATACTTTTAGGTAAAATTTTGTTAGTGTATAGTGTTATGGGTGTGTATACGAATTGTGTACTGTGCTCAGCTCCTTGCTTGAGTCTTGTGGGAACATCAATTGGACAACAAAAATGTCAACAAGTTCTCACAGGACTTGTAGAATTGTTTTAATTTTTTTTTTGCGTAAATAAACAAGGAAAAAATGAATTCTTTATAATAAGCTCTGGGGTAATGCTTAGCACTTGTAAAGCAAATAAAAGAAATATTTTATAAGAAATGAAAATATGATTTAAAATAAATGGAATTTTACAGCGGATTGTGTACTTTTATGATTTATTTATTGAAGTTTTAATTTAATGTTGAACTAAACAGAATATGATTGAATGTTAAATTAAAAAAAAAACAAAAATTTGGATATAGATGATGGAAGTTTGGATTTTGAAAATTAAGAAAGAAAACAGAAAATATAAATAATAAATAAAATAAATAACGGCAGCTGTAATGTTGTCATAAGCCGCTGTGGTCTAAAAGGTAGTGTGTTGGCATATTAAATCTGAGGCCGAGGTCCATAACTCAGCCCAGACATCGCGGACAAAGCGAAATATGACAAAATATTTCTTCGGCGACTGTCTCTTGGCCAAAAGTCTAAGACTAATTAAAATTATTGTGAAAATCTGAAAATTAACACACACACTCAAGATGGGTTGTACTTTTGAATAAAGTGTTATAATTAAGTAAATATGCAAGGTTGTTTTTCAGAACTGGAATTGTACATGAGCATGTAGTCTACTGGTATCAAATCGTATGATATTGATGGCCAACAAAGTTTTTCAAAATGTGAGATTAATTGCTCAACAAACTCGCCTCTCAAGAAGTTCAGGGCAGCGTGATTCGTGTGTAATGTGACACTGTTCGTTGACACCACATGTCAACCAAGTCCGCTACGTCCCTTTTAAACAAAAAATAAGCTGATAGTCATCGCTCTTCATTGGCTGTTATCCTTGTACTTGATGGAGGACTACTTGACAAAGTGAAATGACACACAAATCGCACACAGCAATACCTCTTTCAGAGCGCATTAACTGTGCTTCATATGAAATTCGGCAATTCTGTTGCTGACTTGTTCAATGCTCCTTCAAAGTGAAACTTACCAGAAAACAGGGTCGACTTTATAGAGCAAACTTTAAGAATGCAATTCTAAACTTGCTTTTGTTGTATCTCCTTGGTTTCTCAGTAGATTTTATAGATCCTAATAGATTTCAGGCAAAAACTCTGAGAGTAAAAATAAAATTGCGATGAAAGGTTTCTCAATAATCTGTCGCTCGAAATCGACTTAAAACTGTGGGTCCCGCCACTCTTGCATAAAATTATCACACACAACATAAGTGATGTGAGAAGCTAGGTCGTAATCCCGACTGAAGGTTTGTAATGACTAATTATGTATGGTTGTATGTACGTATGTATGTATGTATGTATGTATGTATGTATGTATATATGTATGTATGTATGTATGTATGTACGTATGTACGTATGTATGTACTACAGAACTGCATTTCTAATTGGGAACCTAAGAAAAAGTTTTACGGCGTTGTAGGTATAAACTTACTTGAGCACACAGCGGTAAATAGAAGCCCACGATACTTTATCGTTTTAATGACATCAAGTTTAACATTGAAATAGTGGATCTACTATGAGCTGAATGAAAATATCAACCAGCTAAATTGAAAAATTTGCATCATGAGTTCACTATTTAAGGAAGAACAAAACGATGGGTTCGAAAATTAGCTATTAACAGGCCCATAAACAGATTGCCTTTCTAAAGCCTTTCAAATTTGACGCAGAACCAAAGAAAACGATCTAGTCTTACTTTAAAAATCAACGAAATTGTATTTCTCCTTTGAAGCCTTAGCGGTTCACTTGAATAACACTTTTAAATGCGAATAAAGTAATCACTTTCTTTAGAGTTCCCGCTCTTTTATTTTTCGCCTTTCATTTTCAATATAAAAATAAATACGTTTTTATTTCTTATTTCCTTTGCATCCTGCTATACAAAATACAATATTTCTTGCCACAAAGTTTATTGCTCAAATAATTGTTTCATTATAATTTGTAAAATATTCTCTTCATTTAATGAATTTCCTGACGGTGTAGTGGACGGACGAGTGTTACTTTGTAATAAATTTTCAAATAATTTCTTCCTTAAGTTGCATCAAACAATTACACCAACTACAACTTTAATAATAATAATAATAACAACTGTGCAACAATGGCAACAACAACAGCAACAACAATAATTTTGTATTTCGTTAATTTTAGCAAAACTCTCAAAAGCAGCACTTTTCTCCTTGTTTTTTAATATTCCCCAAACCAGTGGTTCTTCGGTCCCTTTAAGCTTTTGCTCAACGAACAGTGTGTTGCAGCCACGTTGCAATAATAACTTGTAACGACGGTGCAACAGTTAACAGAAAGAAAACAAAAATAAAAACAACAAATAAAATACCAGCAGTATGATGCTTTCTCTCACTCTCTGTCGTAGTAAATGGAAAACACTTAAACAAGAACGCAAATAGTGGTGGGTCTCTGGTTATGGCCGCTCTATTTGAATATCAAATTGGTTGTTTGGTCGCTTGGTTGGCTGGCTGGTTGGTAGGATGGATGGTCGTTATGAACCGGGTTGATTTTACAAGTGCTTAAATGAATAGATACGGTTGGATGAATAACTGGTTAGTTGGCCGTTTGCTTGCTGGCTACATTATTGGAGGGTTTATTGAAAGATGACTTAGTGAACGTAAATAATTTTATTAACAAAACTTTTCGAAACTCTTTTATTTTTTTTTTTTCTTTTTTTCCTTTTCATTTTTGTTACTTTGGTAGCCTTTTTATGGGAAGATGGAGGGAAGTTTGAAAAAAATAAAAGAATTGTTAGCAAAACGTTTAAAGTTTTTGAATTATTTCCGTGTTATTCGTAGTTTAACTTATTATTTGTGCTTCATTGAGTTTGATTCTTTTAATAAATGATTGAAGATTAAATTTAAAAAAATATATTAAAGCATGTTTTATTAAAATTTTTCCGAGAAAAATGCCGAATACAATAATAGAACAGCAGCTTAATATTGAAGAAAGCGTATCTCAATAGAAATTGTCTTGTTGAAGTAGATACTGTTGGCATATTAGACGTGAGGCAGTGGTTCAAATCCCAGGTCAGATATCTCCAGTAAAGCGATATATGAAAATGTATCTGTTCGGAGACTCAGCAGATTTCTGGCAAAAACTCTGAGAGTAAATAAAATTACCAAGGAAAAGTTTCTTAGTAATCTGTTCGGAGTCGACCACTTTACCAACCAATTATGTATGTATAGATATCCGACCGAGAATGAAATACAATTTTCATATATAAGCCAGTGCAACAAAGTATGTTTTGAGGCATCTCGACTGCGTACAGTAGAGGGCAAAGATACTCATTAATGAGGGTGGGGTATCCAACTTTATTGATGCATTGCAGCATTGACGCAATGTGAGTTGTGTGTCAATGTTCTATTGCTACTACAACGGAATTTACTCAACACATCTGTTTGTATTCAATTGGCCAGTCGAACACACACTGCATTAAAGACAGCATTTCTGTCACTTATAATATAAAAAAGATTCAAATCTAATTTTCACAAACGTTACTACCTCTTCCCTATCTGCCAAAAGCTATGTTCCTAATTCCAATACA
The DNA here is from genome assembly GCA_958299815.1 of Sarcophaga carnaria. NCBI lineage: Eukaryota > Metazoa > Arthropoda > Insecta > Diptera > Sarcophagidae > Sarcophaga > Sarcophaga carnaria. The sequence continues at coordinate 31,144,825 of OY283150.1, forward strand.
ATGCAATGCATAAGTAGGGGCTATCCCCTGAAAAAATACACCTCTCAGGTCAGTTAAAAAAGAGTTCTCACATAATAGAATGGAGATAAATAAAGATTTTTGTTAAACTCAAGAAAAACCATGGAAATAATTAAAAGACACTAAAACATCATTCCTCTTATCATAATTCTAGTTTCTACAAAACTGTGATGGTCGTAGGCGCACCACAGAGTTAGTAACTATTAAACACTCCGAAAGCCTTGTTTTACTGTTTAATTAAATTCAATAAACTTTACAGCAGTATATCGCCTCATATTCATCAATAATTCTCTGTTTCTTATTCAACAAATGAAAAACACGAAATTTTTTTCAATTTACTTCACTCTTCTAACCACTGTGCACTCTCTGTCATAATTAAGTAACACATACTTTTCGCTTTAGAAAGGAAAACATGACCCTGCAACAAAACTTTTGTAATTAAAAAAAAATATAAAAAATAAAAAGAAAGAAAAACATCATTTGTTAATGAGCGTGTACAAAAAAAAAATAACAGAGTTTTTCCCCTTAATTAATACACTGACACCCTATATTACACACTCAAATACACGTTCGTACACTAGCGAATGACTTTAAACAAATAAACACATACAAATATTGAGGAATTTAATTACATTCACCAGCCACTGATGACCTCTTGAAAATGGACCCGCTGGTAATGAAACACTTCAAAGACTTTTCTCGTTCTTTTTTCATCATCCTCCTTCCTTCTCTCTGCTTCTCTCTCTCAACTAAGATCAAATTAACACCATGCGGCGCCAAATAACTGAGTCAATTTCAAATAAATGTCAGCATCTCGTTGTGAAATACACTCAAACACACACACACACACGTACACACACATACAAACACATTGACCCATTAAAATATGTATGCGAATAAGAATGGAAAAAACGGGGTAAGATGAGAGAGAGAGTAGAGGGGAAGAGTATAAAAACACTTGAGATTTTTCACAGCCACATACTACAGAACACATGTTATGAAAAGGAGCAACAGAAAGAAGCAGAGAAACGGATGTATTAGAGTCATAGTGTCTATGGATCTTCTCTGTAGTGAGGCATTAGTATGCCAGTCAAGTGTAAAAATAACAGCGAATGAATAGAAAATGCTTCTAAGCCGCCGTGACTATTGGAATGTAAGTATATTGGGTAGTATAACTTGTTTCCGTGGTTTTTTGTCATCAATGAGGGTGCGTACTAGACACTTTGTTTTCTCAACACTGTTCTGCAAATACTCATATAAAAACTGGAAGGAATTATGAATTGGTTTAGCAAGATCGGAACCTAAGATGTCGGGAGCTATTAGATGCATTGAATGTTATTCAGCAGTTATGAGTATGATGGATGCTTGCTTTAAACAAATCAATTGCATTCAAGACAGGTTCCGAGACAGGTGATTACACGCCCGGTTTCAATAGTGTTTTCTAGGCTCAGTTCATGACCATAGTGGAAGTGTGATGCGATATTCCCTAAAAATTTTTTCATTTATTTAAACAGCTAAACTTCAATCTTTACGACACCCAATTACGTCTTTGAAAACCCGAAAATTGCAGATCATTTGAAGGTAACTCTTATTTGGATTCCAGGACATACGGTATGGTACGGACCTTGCAACCTCCAATATGTTACAGCATATATGTGGTTCAAATGCCTCAGTCAAACTGTATATTCTCCGGCTACTGTACAGGGAAGATCAACTTCGTTAGCAGCATGAGGCCAGTATTACTATGTTTTACTGAATTAATACATATAGGAAAAGGACTTGATTGTCTTTATCATAAACTCACGTCACTGTAAGTCATTCTCAAAAATTGTTTTCCTTAGAATGACAGAGAGTGTGAAGAGAACATCTCACGTGGCAGTTTACGACTTTTGATATGAAATGGCGAAGGTCCTTGAACTGAACGTTCAGTTGCGAAACTTATTTTGAGGTTGGCATGATTTCAGAGTTGAATATTGATTTATGGTATCACAATGGGCTTAAACTTTGCCCTAAGAAGCATTCGCCACCTAGTCGAAGCTCAGAAATTAAACAGAACTTCACGTAAAACATGAGTATTTGTCACAAAATTCGAGCCAATGACAAAAGCTACTCCGTCTACGGTGAATCTCGCATGTTTACACCATAATTTTTTGGGCTTTATTAAGATCCTTAGTAGGTAGTATGTTGGCTTATTAGACGTGAAACAACGGTTCAAAGCACAGGTCAGACAATCTCCAGCAAAACGAAATATAAAAAAATATTTCTTCGGCGACTTCCTCTCAACAGATTTCTGTCAAAAACTCTGAGAGTAAATAAAATTGCGATGAAAAATTTCTCAAAAAATTTGTCGTTCGGAGTTGACGTTAAACTGTAGGTTCCGTCACTCATGTTAAAATTAACACACACAACATAAGTGATGTGAGAAGCTAGGTTGTTGCGAAACTTATTTTGAGTCGGCATGATGACAGGGTTGATATTGATTCGTAGCATCACAATGCGCTCAACCTAGCCTAACCTAAGAAATGAATCAAAACTTAACATAAATAATGAGTGTTGGATTTAAAATTCCAATGACAATGACAAAAGCTACTCTGTCTACGGTGAATCTCTCATGTTTATACATAGTAAGAGAGTATTGAAAAAACTATAATTTATTGGGCTTTACTAAGATCCTTTATCTCCATAAAAAATATTCGTTGAATTTTCTACACGTTTCTGGACAATTAATTAAAATTCCAATTACACATGCCAATGGAAGACGAAGACGACATAATAAAAATAATAGAAAGTGCATGCTAAACACTGCTAAATAGAGTTGAAATTAAAATTTTAATGACATTGTCTGGCACGCCTTAAAATATGAATTTTTAAATAAACGGATAGAAAAAAAAAGAGAAAACAAAAGGTCAAGTGAGTAATTCAAAAAAGAAAAAAGACGACTATAAAGCAGTAAAATGTGTTCATTATGGCGTTTAATACACAAAAAAAAGAATGCTACACACTTTTGGTATGCAATAGAAATATGAATGCAGTTTGGCAGTCATCCAACTAATAAAAGTTACAGGTTTTTATATTCATGACAGATACATACATACTGATAAAGTTAAGCTATTTAAAGAGAGAATCCTTATGAGTTACGTTTTTAATCACACTCAAAGGGATTTGTTTTTCACTTACATGTGAACACCTTGGCGTGCTTCATTTCATTTCATTTCTCTTTTTACCATACCATGTAAGCTCCATGCATAGGTTATAAATAATTTTAAAAATGTTTGCCGGTCTCCTGCTTTTCTTTTACATTTAAATTTGTCAGAATTTCGTGTTAAGCAATAAATGCCTGACCTACAACGTACAGAAACTATTCTCGCTACTTCCTCTCTCTTTTCTCTTTACGTTCTCTATCTACAGTGGTGGCCCTATAATTAGAAACGACTTAGCAATATGTATGTTTGTTAATTTGTTTTACAGTTTTCACAGTGTACCTGGGATCAAAGGATTTGTTTGGACGACGTCTTAAATACGTTTTTCCATCAGATTGGGATAAATTAAACTTAGATTCGTTACTCCAGGGAACTCTGTTCCAGAAACATCGTTTCTAATTATAAGGCCACCACTGTATCTCTCTTACTCTGTTAGTGATAACAGCATTTTGTATAAATTTGTTGCCTCTTAAACTCTTGATATTGGACATCGTCATACAATTTTATTAAAATTTAACTTTAGGTGTGTGAGTGTTTGCATAAATCTTTGTGTGTGTGTGTGTGTGTGTGTGTGTGTGTGTGTGTATTTATGTTTGTTTGAATGGCTGGTTAGAATAATCTTATCGTGTATTGGTGTATATTAGTGTTCACCAAAAAGGTTCTTTAAATACCGACAACGAAACGACAACGGAAACAGGAAAAGGCTTGCCAACATCTAACAGTTGGCAGCCATGTGGTCATTTACTTTCAGCACAATTGAATTTAGTTTTTGTGTGCTCACTTTTTGAATACTTTAAACACACAATCATATACTGATACACATACACAAACACGTGCAATCATAAACTAAACTTTGTAGTCATCGTTTACAGTAGCAAAAGATAAATTTCTGAAAATGTATGGCACCCAGTAAACCAAGAAATCTAATTTCGTATTTTTTTTATTAATGGATTTGAATGTCTTGTGAGGTTCAAATATAGCATTGTATCAGTCTTATACATATGTGGTTAATGGTACATTTTAGTATTTTTCTAATAAGTTTAATATTTTAGTACCTTTTGGTACTTTTTCTCACAAGCTTGGTATTTTAAACGACAATAAATTTTTACCAATAACTGAAGCTAAAGCAAGTGCTTAACATTAACTAAACTAAAGTTTAAAATAAAATAATTCCTCTTTTAACAAACGAAACAAAAAAGTACTTTTTATGCTTTTTATGACCTTATTTAAAGAAAGTATGTACTTAACATAACCTAAACTAGAGTTTAGAATAAAAAAAGTTACAATAAACACAAAAAGTACTTTATATGAAAAAGTGCTTTTATATAAAAAAGTGTTTTTATATAAAGAAGTACTTTTATAAAAGAGTACTTTTTTAGTACTTTTTCGAATGCGAAAATATTAACTGGGGTTCTTTTTTTTTGTTGATTATTTAAACAAACATTTGGTCATTTAATAAAACTTATAGACAAGATTTAAATAAAAAAAAACTAGACAAATAGCACATGCAGCATTGCTTGTATGACACTGTACAGCTGTCAGTAGTTTCTTGTACCATCACTCCCTACCCTTGTTTTGGCTGCTTTTATAAGTAACTGTGGTTCTGATATTCCCATAATATTTTACATGCAAAATACATGGCTTTACATGGCAAGTAAAAGGAGTGGTTTAAGCCAAAGGCATACTTTTCTGTTGTTTAATTTTTTTTTCTACTAAATTATGGGATTTCAAAATAAAATTCTTTGTCCAAAGAAGAATATTTTCAAAATCATGTGCGTTTATTTTACATTGTGGTAGTAAATCTCTACAGAATGCACTCTAATATGTTGGGTTTGGCTTGAACAATTTCCAAATGAAATAATTGAATGTAAAGTTTCAGCAAAAAAAAGAAAATAGAAAGAAAGCAAAGGAAGGAAAAGACGACAAAGGAATACTAAACATTTTAATAAATTTAAATGTGAGAGTTTAGCTTAGAGATGGAAAGTTAGAAAAATTTAATTCAAAAATATTTACAAAATAAAAGAAAAATATAAAAAGGCATGAGGTTAGATAACTTGAATGGCTTTTTTTGGCTTTAAAATGTTTTTCTCTTGTTATTCCTAGTAAAACAGGTTCTTTGAAGTACAAGTTTTTATTTTATATGTAAAAAAATTTGAATAAAAAAATCAGACTTGCTTTGATTAAAAATTTAATAAAATAAAGTGTGTGAGATAGTCCATCGAAATTTTGTATTGAAATATTTATTCACCCGATATTTTCTCTACTGCTCATAATTGCTTAACTTAGCGCTCGCGAAAATGTAAACAGAAATCTAGGTCACATATGTACATTTTTTCCAAAAATATGCTGCACTTTGGTTTTAAATTGTTTCAAACATTCATACTGTGGACTCTACAGTCTAACATTGGCCTGTTATTTGTGCCGGTGTTTGATTTAAAGTCGCCGTAGTCGAATAGGTAGTGTATTGTCGTTTTAGACGTGAGGCTGCGGTATAAACCCCAAGTCAGACATCTCCAACCAAACGAAATACGAAAAAAATATTTCTTCGGCGACTTCCTCTCAACAGCTTTCTGGCAAAAAAAATCTGCGAGTAAATAAAATTGCAATGAAAAGTTGCTCAAAAATCTGGCGTTCGGAGTTAACATTAAACTGTATGTCCCGCCACTCATGTATAAAAATTAACACTCACAACATAAGTGGTGTGAGAAGAAGGTCGTAGCAAACCGCCAAAGTTATACCGCAATGGAATAATTTGTAATTCTTGTAACAACAATATAAGTTCATATATTAATATTTTTAATCATTTTTGTTTGCTCAACTATTATATAATTGCATAACTCGTACATCAACTCCAAAACAAAATTATAAAAACCAACTATATTTTCGTTTTTCTAATGTTTATTCACATGGTTTTATTAGTACAGCTTTACCCTGAAACGAACTTTGATAAGCATATATGTACATACAATGCATGTGGGTATATGTATGGGAGAAAAAATATTTGCAAAAGAATATCCTTCTTCTACTATAAACAGCTCTTCGAAATTGTTTTTCCCCAGGTACTAACTGTCTACTTGCTCTGAATGCCTGGTAAACATGCTGACAAATTCACATACATAAAACGTTTACTGAAATGCTTGTATATTCGTTTAATAAGACAAATAAGTACGACAGCAACAGCAACTAAACGTTGTTTTCCTACTTTTAAGCATTAATACTAATGTTTAAACACAATTACATCCACTCAAGAAAGTAGTGTCCACTTTCAAACAACAACAAATTGTAGTTTCGTTTTTCATTTTTACTATCCCTTCCAGTACTTTTTTTTTTAAGAATGTACAACTAAATACATGATTTAACAACATCATCATCTTTAACAAAGAGAGACAGAGAGAGGGAAATACTAACAACAGAATGTAAAAAGTAGAAAAACTAATCACTTTACATGGCAGTAAAAAATTTCCTTTCCAATTTTCCTTTTATACATGTATTGGAGTATGTTTCATATATCTTTTGTTCTCTTTGAGTAAGTTTGTCGAACAATCCATTTAAACTGCATGCAAACCGAGAAGCTATTGAAATCTGTTTCCAGGAATTTTCTTTTCTAAGAAAATATATTCAAGATTTGTAGGTGTATGATATAAATAATGAACAGTGAAGAAATCCATTATTTCTGTTCATTGTTCTGTGTTCTGTGCTTATTGTTTAGTACAATAATTGAATTGCCAGTTTTATGATTCAATATTGTAACGATTTGTTTATATCGGGTGGGTCATCTAACGGTTTAAATTTTAATCTGGCAATACTTATGTCATTCTAGTCTGCCACAAAATTCAGTATATTAACTCCACTGAACGTAATGAAAAGCTTTACGTTTGAGGAACGTTGGGATTTATTGGGCCAACGAGAAACCGTACGAAGACGTCGATTTTACCCAAAAAAAAACATATTTTCGGATGAGGCTCATTTTCATATTGGTGGGTACACACGGCCTTACAGAAGCCACTGCACCTATTACGAGTGACTGTTTGGTGCAGCTTCTAGAGCGGAGGCATCATTGGCCCATATTTCTTTGAAAATGATACCTATCGCACCATGACAACCGATTTTTTGTGCCCGCTCTTCATACTATTGTGCAACTTTCCATATATCTCACGCCACATTCGATTTACTGTTTCAAACGTTTGATGGCCGTTTAATTAGCCAAAATGGTGATGTCAATTGGCAGCCAAGAAGCTGCGATATGACACCGTTGCACTATTTACTGTGTGGGCGCCATTAAATAAAAGTATTATGCCGATAAACCAGAAACAATTGAGCATTCGTGATGCCATTACCGAGATACGACCCCATACACTCGAAAAAGTGCATGAAATTTGGTCCAATCAAATAAGGTGCTGTGAGGCTTGCCGCGGCAGCCATATTAATTAAATAATATACCATTTTTAAGCGGAACAATTGTACTGCACAACAACAAAATTAATTTGGCAAAATTTTGAACCGTTTTTGTTTTATTACATTTTTAATTTTAAACTTATAAATCACTTACCCCATAGTTCGCTGATCATGTCTTCTGTGTAACTATAGTAACTCTGATATAAAAATCCCTGTAACAGCAAAAATTTGGTTTCCTCTAAGGATCCCCGGTTTGAATATTGATTGCGGTATCACAATGCGCCTAAATGCTGACGTCTTCCTTTAAGAGGAGTCCCCCACCTTATATAATCCAACCTAATTTACATGAACAAAACTACTGGCTTTAAAAGATCCTTTCCTTCAAAGTAAACACCTTAAAAAAATAAAACAAATGAAAGCAAATTTAAACGAAAATATAAGTTTCTTTAATGTTTTCAACTAAAACACACAAAAAAACAATCATAATAAATCAACTGTGGCGTATGATTGATTTACAAGAATTATAAAAATTACTCATACCAACTAATGTTCTCCTAAATGCATACACTTTGAAGAGTAACAGAAGAGACAAATACAAAAACAGCACATATTAGCTTATGCTGATGAAATAAATCTGACTCATTACTGGTACATATTTTTTTTTCTCATTTAAATACTCTTTTTAATAAATCTCGCTCTTATGATTATAATGCACACGAATGAAAGCACACACATACACACTCACATTCTACAGTCAATTCTTCTTAATTCTTTTTTTGAAACAGACTATGGTATTATGATCTGTGTTCTCCTCCTCTCTTCTATGATAACAACAATTATAACAATAATAATAATACAATGCTTGGGGGTGTGAGTGAGTGAGTTTGACATCAGTATTAAAAATACATATGAAATCTTAAGAACATTAAATCCCTGAAACAAATGGGATTCTCATTTATAGAGAAATAGTATGTAATAAAGGATGTAGCTACAGTTTTAAGTAAAAAAAGCTTGAGTGTAAAAGTGGTACGAAATATTTCATAACCTAAAAGTAAAAGGTAATTTTAGTGTTTTTGTACAAATCTGCTTTACAGAGAGTAGTAAATGCATTTGAAAGCAAACAAAAAAAGTGGGAAACTGTTGCCTCTGATTAAAGAGGTGAAACGAGCAAATTTAGAGGGAAAGTAAAAGATATTTTTGGCATATTGGTGTAGAGAAAGAGTAATTTTCACCAAAAAATGTTAAAGGAAACAACAAGGCTGGATATTTTTGAACGACAGTAACAGAGATACATTTTCATAGTCATAATTGCCTTCAGGAACAGGTGAAAAATCCTGCGAGAGAATCTATGATGCATATGCTGCAATAGTTTAGAGTGTGGAATCATATTTTATCTAGAGTCTAGATGTCAAGGAAGGCCCAAAATCAGATGGAAACGAATGACTTACTTATTTACGGACCATTTCCTTGATGGAAGTGATTGCAGGCAGTGTATCGGCTTATTAGCGCGAGACTACGGTTAAAACCCGAGGCCAGACATGTCCAAGAAGACAGTAATTTTCGGGTAAAAACTCTGAGAGTAAAATACAATTGCCTTGACAACTTTCTCCAAAATCTGTCGTTCAGAGTGGACCTTAAACTTTAAGTCCCGCCACCCATGTATGAAATTAGGCCACACTTCATGGGAATCATAAGAAGCTAGGCTGTAATTCCGACTAAAAAGTTGTTTTATATACATATATGCCTTCAGTCGCAGTAGTCTAATAGGTAGTGTGTTGGCTTATTAGACGTAAAGCCCGGGTCCGTACCCGAGGTCAGGCATCAAAACGAAATACGAAAAAAAAATATTTCTTCGGCAACTTCCTCTCAGCAGATTTCTGGCAGAAACTCTGAGAGTAAATAAACCTGCCATGAAAAAGTTTCTCAAAAATCTGTCGACGTTAAACGGTAGGTCCCGCCACTCGCGTATAAAATTAACGCACACAACATGAGTGGTGTGAGAAGCTAGGCCGTAATCCTGGCTGAAGGGTTGTAATGGCCAATTATGTATATACATATGTATGTATGTATATGCCTTCAGGAACAGGTCACAAATCATGCGCCATTGTAGTTAATAATGTGGAAACATGTATTATGTAGGCTGTGGACGTCAAAGAAATCACAGAATTACATGGACAGAAACGATTTCTTTATGTATAGACGGATAACGTTCACAGTTCATGTTCCTGATAGAATTTATTGATTAATTTTCTAATGTCATGTCGAACAGCTTTACAGTTATTTTGTTTTTACTTACAAGTCATTATCATATCACATTTTACAACGAACTGATGTAGAAACTGAATTGGCCTGTAACCCGTTTTGTGTGTGTTGCTCGAAAGAATTTATTTTTTCTCTTCCACAAAATTTTCGAGGGTTTAACTTCATCGTGAACAATATTTCCGCTAGAACGTGTAGTAAAAGCTAATACGTTTTACGAATTTATATGGGGGGAAAAACAAAAAATTCGCAAATAACGGAAACGAAGAAAAAAACAATTAAAATGACACTTGTTCACGCGAAATTACGTGTAACGTTACAAAAGCTAAAAAGAGTAACAGAACCTTTGATAAAAACAAAATGCACAATTCTGTGGTACACTGAGCAAAAGGAAAGTAAATGAAAAACAAAAATAAAAATAAAACCTAAGAGGGATTGTTTGATAAAAAAAGAAAATATATTACAATTAAATAAATTTTATGAAGGATTTCTCTAAACAGAAACAATTGTATTGGGCATAATGATAAGCAACCTTGCTAATGTATGTTTATCCTTCTGGGGATTAGATTCCGATATCATTAACACATAAAAGGCAAACGATTTTAAATAATTATACAGAAAATAGCCCCTCTTTTAATATATGGATGCCTTAGTAAACATTCTCTTTTGTTCAGTGTATTTTTTTTTTTTTGCTCTTTTAACCGCTATAAATTCATTGCAATTACAGTTATCATGGCTAAGCACGAAATTTATTTTCGTGTAGGTAAACGTCATCATAAAATTTATGACAACAAACTGTGATTGTGTAAAAAATGAGAGAAAATCTAAAATACTCTTAAATGTTGAAAAATAAATAGAGAATGAACCAAAAAACTCATATTTTTTTTCACTCTTTGTGTATGTGTGTAAAGCATAAACCGTGAAGAGTAACTTTGTTCGTACATGGTGAGAGATCTATTATACGATTAAACAAAAAAACCAAACAAATAAAGGATAAGAGAGTACAGGAGAGAAAGGGAAAGAGAGAGAGAGAAAGAGAAATGTATGGTAAAATTTTAACTAAAAAAGAAAAGAACTGAATTTATATGTAATTTTCTGGTTTTGTGAATTTAAGTAAATTGTGCATAAAGTGAATAAAAACAAAAACATACACACACACACTCACGAACACATTTAAGACACATGTACAAGTTTTTTTTTCTTCTTCTTCATGTGTATTTTGAAAAAGAGTAGCAAAGAAGAGTGTATGCATAAGTGCGGTTAACCTTTACACTCAGGTTTAAATGTTAACCAACAATTGTCATTTTTTTTTAATTTAAATTTTATTCATATATTTGTAGGTATGTGCTATTTTTTTGCTTTATTGTTTACCTTCATTTGTTTTTTATTTACAGCTTTAAAATGGCCAAGGAGTTACGTACGTTGGGCTGGGATTATCTCATGTTTGTTTTGTTTATCGCATTTACTGTCTTTACACCACTATGGAAACGTTTATTTGGCAAAAAGAAGCAACACAGTAAAGCCGATTATGTCTTTGCCACAGGAGGCGTTTCACTTTTTGCCGTAATGATTTCAATTTCTAGAGGCACACTGGGTGTCCGTACTGTTTTAGGTAAGTCTCGTACTAATGAAACTGAGTTTGTTTTAGCAAAAGTAATACACAAAATAAAAACAACAAAAAAACAAAACAAACAGACTAAGAGAATAAGAAAAAAGTAAAAGAAAACGATTATCCTTAATGGTCAAGCATTAATGTCATTATAGATGCTAAAGTGGATGTTACAGTAGATGTTTAAGTAGACATTTAGTATTTTTTTAAGGTCTTAGGCTTTCTATAGATTTATTCTTTAAATTTCTATAAGAAACAGAGAGCTATTACAAAATGGTGCCAAGCAATCCATCTCCTACTTCAACTGGACCCTCCATGTGTACCCAGGTCTATAGCACTTCTTTTTAATCTTGAACATTTTTCTTCGGATGTGGCCCATTTAATGCCACACATATTTTGATTTCTGTGCAGCCAACGATTGGAAAATACATTTGGAATGCACTGGTATTCATTGGTGCAGCGTTCCGTGTCCCCATTCCATATGAACATATGACACAGATTCGAACACCACACAAATTCTATCTTAATTATCACTTGGCCTGAAATTTAACTTAACTTGGTGCAAATAGCGTATCTTTTGCCAGAGAGGACAGTATCGAAAGAAGCTTGAATTTGAAGCTCAAGCCAACGCATTATCCACCAGAGTTTAGTGGTCACTTAACATTAAAATATACGAAATAAAGCTTCAGTGGAGAGTTAGTAGAATTCCATTTCGCAATAAGATTCTTTGCCTCTTCAATTCTGGTTTTTGTGTCATAAAGGCAATCAACTATTTACGGAATGACAGAATGGAATTATAAAAAGAAGACTAATGAAAAGCATATAGTGTTCGCTATATTTATCCCCATTGTTTTTGTTTTAGTAGGGGTTACTTCAATACAACTCAATTTCACCTCAGAGGTTGTCAACCCAACCACTCCTCTGCTTGTCCGTAAAATAAACAGATATCATCCGCATAGTTCAGGGCTTTTTCTAATAGACTGGCTCACTATTGCCATAATATTGATCAGAACATTATTTTTATAACAACCTTATAACCAAATAGCCATGTTTTTTATCAATAAACCTCTTATATTCTCTCTCCCCCTATTGTGTTAACAGAATAAGGGAGAGATCAGTTCATAATTTAACCATAAAACAATAGTCACGTAAACAAACTACAAACAAAATATGTAAAATTGCTTAAGTGTTAGTGCTTTAATGCTTACGCTCTCAAAAAATCACATACAAAAACACTCTTAAAGGTCAAGCAACAGTTTAACAACTAAAATGTAGCAAAGATGAAACAAACACACACATATGCACATATGAAGAACAAAATGTGTATGTATGTAAATATTTATAAACAAAACGAAACGAAACACATACAAAATTATCTCTTTAAATGTACATATACGTATGTATGAGAGTATGTACACTACTATACTCTACTCTCTCTCTCTCTTTCTTTGGATTTAGTACTTAAGTCAAATGCTCCCTTTTTCTTTGTTGATTACAAAAACAGAAGCATGTGTCTAAAGCTTGAGGTCAAAACAAGTTTTTACTTCTTTTGTTTCTCATTTAACAAGCTTGTATTATGTGTATGCTGTTGTACAAAACAAAATACAATGAGAGAAAAAACAAAAGAAGTATTTCATGTCATTAGTGTGTATCACCTTTATCCTTTTGTAGTACTAGCAAGAGAAAAAAAGAGAGAAAGATAACAGTAAACTCATATACAGCAAACAGAGAAGTATTTTATATGGAAAATATTTTTGAATAGAATTCCTAGAAGAACGCTCTCACATATGCATATATTGGGTTCAAGAAAAATTTGGGTCACAAATTACCTGTCGATTACTAACTACATCACTTTAGTTGATTGAAAAGCAATATTTTAAGCTGTGCTGTGTTGGATGACATTGTTAAAATCACAATATTCTGTTAAAAGTTATGGATGTTTAACACTGAGGGAAAATTCGAAGTATTATCGCCATATTAGAAAAACATCAGGCAGCTTGGTCGATCAATCACAAAAAAAATCGATCCTAACAAGGAACAAATTCAGAAAGACCGCATCAGCATCGTGGATCTTTCTAAGGGATTAGATATTCATCACCAAATAATCATTTACCTTTTGAAGAAAACTCGAGACACAAAGAATTTGAAACTGAAAGGCAATCAAATTACTCTATGATAGCTGGAACTGTATGGGTAATGCCTACCGTTCCATGCCTGGTGTAATTGTTTATCGACTTTTTACACCTCAAGGCCGTCTTTGATTCCTCGATGTTATTGCTTTAATTGTCATTTGACAATCTCTAGAAATATTTAAATCCCTATATGTACGTCAAGCTTACCAAAAGATTGCAGCCAAGATCATACACTTCCTAATTGCGCGTATGTAAAAAAAATCATTAAGAAAGTATGAAACTTTGCGGTTGATGACAAAGCCTGGAAAGGTAATGTAAAGGATCTGGTGGGACTCTAAAGTTTCTACAAACTGACCTTTGACTCTGACCCCTTCTGCCAACAATTAACAAAATTGAAGCAAGAAATTCAATTGAATCAGTGCGAATCGATCTAAATAAAAGTCATTGTGTTCCTGCATATTAATAACAGACCAGACAACATGCACCTTTGAACTTTCTAATATATTTCCTATTGAGGACAAACATGCGTTCTTTAAGGATCATTTATAGGTGGATTTTACTTCATATAGAAAATTTTTTCAAATTAATATCAGAATTCATAAAAAAAATTGATTTCATTGGCTTGTATATTCTACAGAAGAAGGAATTTGTTTTTCCCTTAAAACATCGTTGTATTTTAGCTAACAAGCAAACCCACTGTAACCTAAATGGCTACACATTTGACTAACAGTTTTAGGCGTGTCAAACCCGAAAATCAAATTCTAACAAAACTTTGCCAAAAAAAAAAATATTTTTTTAGCCTGTCATGTTTTTTTCTAGTCCAAAATTGTTTTTCTCTTTTGCACTTTTACAGCAAAAGTTTTTGTTGGATTAGGAAAAAGAACAAAAAAAAGAAAGAGCACAACGAAATGAAATTGAATTTGTTTGAAAACTACTGGAATTTATTTAAAATAATCTGTAAAACGTACAGGTGGTCAAAAGGATTTAAAAAAGGCAAATCTGCTAATTTAAACAAAGCAAAAAATAAGGGATTTTTTTTCGAAAGTAAATTGAAAAAGATTTTGTGGAAAAATTCAAAACTTAAAACGGATTTCTATTTCAATGACCTTTACCAAAAAAAAAAAAAAAAATATGCAATACAGAGAGGAATGGGAAAAAGTAATAAGGCGAAGAGCATACATATGTACGTTCCTGAAAGAGAAAAGAAAAATATTGAACATGTGGTTTAAACCGTCTAGACTTTAATAAAAATAAATAAACTTTTTAAGGCAATAAGAAAACTATTTTTAAATTTCAAATTAATTAGAAAATTGTATGTATAGCAGCTCTCGTATGTTTTTCTAAACTGGTATAAAAAAGTCGTCGTAGTCTAGTAGGTAGTGTGTTGACTTATTAGACGTAAAGCCACGGTTCAAACCCCAGGTCAGACATCAAAATGAAATATGAAAAAATATTTCTTCGACGACTTCCTCTCAGTATATTTCTGGCATAAACTCTGGGAGTAAATAAAATCTGTCGTTCGGAGTCGACTTTAAACTGTAGGTCCCGCCACTCATGTATTATTTTAACACACACAACATGAGTGCTGTGGGAAGCTAGGCTGTAATCCTGACTGAAAGGTTGTAGTGGCCAATTATGTTTGTATAAAAAAAAATTGCTGTAATTTAAAATGTATCCACCATTCATTAAAATGCTTAGACTTTTCCAAACCGGGAGTTAAATGACCGCCTCTAAATTGGTTGCGAATATTGGTTTTTAAATACTTTAACTAGAGGAGATTGCCCGCATAGACATGATTTTTGATGGTTTTAGCCTCACAATAAAGTCGAATGGTGTCAAATCTCTTGACGGCCAATTGAAACCGTCAGGGGTCTATCCCGTTGAAACCCACATTCTGTACAGCTCATAATCTTTCATTTGCAGGTTAAAAAGCTGGTTATCATGCCCACTTAGGGCTTTAAATTGACGGTAATGCAGCAATATAGAAAATAGCCACCTTTTTCAAAACCCAATGGCCTTTTGTCGCCGTAGTCTGGTAAGTACTGTATTGGCTTATTAAGCGTGAGGCCAATGGTTCAAACGAAATATGAATATTTCCTCGGCGACTGCCTCTCAGCAAATTTCTGGCAAAAGCTCTGAAAGTAAATAAAATTGCCACGAAAGTTTCCTTCAGAGTCGACTTTATGCTGCAAGTCCCGCTACTCGTGTGTAAAAAATTAACACACACAACATAACTAATGTGAGAAGCTAGGTCGTAATTTTGACTGAAGGTTTGTAATAACCAATTATGTTTGTATGTTATGTGTAATGGCTTTTTCACAATCTCTGCTGAGTTCTCCTAGTCTGATACGGGGTTAAGGTGATCCCTTTATGGATTATTTAAAATGCTATTGAAGTCCTTTAATTTTTTCTTTTAAATTCGAAAACCATGACAATCGTTTGTGCTTGGGTTAGTAGAACAAAACCTCGCCATCTGCCATTTACGTGTACTATTAATTAAACAACCACCAACATTATAAATCCGTATGGATTTCAAATCCTTTAAATACATAAAATTATTCGAATTAATTTCTTTTACTATTTATTATTTCAAGAATTTTTAATAAATATTTCTCCTTAATTTTTTTAATTTTCATCTTCCAGGCTATCCCAGTGAATTATTTTATCGTGGTTCAGGCATGTGGGAAATTATTTATGGCATGGCCAGTGCCTATCCATTGGTATGCTTTATATTTGTGCCCGTGTATTTTAATTTGGGCATAACTTCTGTTTATCAATACTTAGATTTAAGGTGAGTCTAACAATTTTCTGTGTTTATTTTTTATTTGTTTTCTTCAAATTAATTCTATTAAAATTTTCTAAGAATTTTTGTTTTAACAACAACAGTTTTAATTAAAATAAAAACAAACAAAAAAAATTATAAAACAATTACACAAAGAAGAAGAAGAAAAAGAAGAAAAAGAATAAAGAATGAAATTAAATTCT
The DNA here is from genome assembly GCA_958299815.1 of Sarcophaga carnaria. Taxonomy (NCBI): domain Eukaryota; kingdom Metazoa; phylum Arthropoda; class Insecta; order Diptera; family Sarcophagidae; genus Sarcophaga; species Sarcophaga carnaria. The sequence goes on from OY283150.1 coordinate 31,161,423, forward strand.
TAATTAATTTGAAATGAAAATGTTCTTCATGTCACTTAAAAATAATGATGAGTGATGTTTGTAAAATAAGAAAATAACAACGCAGAAAGAAATTTTTTTTAAATTTAAATAAGTTTTCGTTTAAAAAACAAAAAAAAACATTGGAATTTGAAAAGAGGAAACCCTGTTCCTACTACTCGACACTACGTTTATTTTGTAAGTGTATATAGCATCTCTGGCTAATGCTCGTTTACTTTTATTATTTATTCATAGAGTTTGTTTTTGGTCTGTTTACGACAATATTAATGAAGGAAAAACGTAACGATAATGTTTAAGTACAAAAGATAAAAGTACATGAGATATTTGGAGAGATAAAGAAAATAAAGCAGTCAGGATATTGAATGTGTTCAGCAAGGTAAAGCTGATTTCAGGATTTAAATTAAAACAATTTCTAACGAATTAAAAAAAATTCTTATCATGATTATTTACACAATCTTTAAATTGAAGTTATCGAAGTTGCAGTAGTCCAGTAGGTAGTGTGTCGGCTAATTAGACGTAAGGCCACAGTTCAAACCCAAGGGCAGACATAAAAAATATAAAAAAAAAATATTTCGGCAAAACGAAATAAATGAAAAACTGATTAAAAACTCTTGAAAAATATACTTGACAAGGTTTTAATATATTGAGGGACAGTAGAAACAAGAGCAAGAGCTACAGGTAGTGTAATTGCCATAGTCTAGTAGGTAGTGTGCTGGCTTGTTAGACATTAGGCCATGTTTGAACTATGACGTCTCCAACAAAACGTAATAAGAAAAAATATTTCATCGGCGACTACCTCTCAGCAGATTTGTGGCATAAACTCTGAGAGTAAATAAAATTGCCATGATAATTTTCTCAAAAAATCTGTCGTTCGGAGTCGACTTAAACTGTAGGTCCCACTACTCACGTATAAAATTAACACACACAACATAAGTGGTGTGATAAACTAGGTCCATAATCCTGACTGAAGTGTTGTAATGACCAATGTATGTTAAATTGAAGTTAAAATGACAATGAATAATCAAATCTTTGCTACTTACACCAGGTTATCCATTTAGTGCTTTCAAAACTGCCAAATCTAGCAAAGCTGTCAGCTGAAGTATCATTTAATTAGAGAAAGGCATTTACGAATATGGCTCGTTAAACGCCAGAAGAACAGGCAAAAATTGTAAAAACTTATTACAGAAGCAGTGATTCAAATGTAGCCACCTTTTAAATATTATGAGGTGCTTATGGTCGTCATGATTGACTTGCTGCATAAGGAATTGACAAGATTAAAAGGAAATTACAGATGCGATCAGATATGTACATCATCTGAATGTTAGCAGTAAAGAAAATAACGCTTCAGTTGGAACAGTTGAAATATTACTGGCCTTTTAAGAATCCTAGATGAATGCCAAATTAATAGTTTACCGCTGATGTGGAATCAATTTCTTGTAAATATCTTGCAAGACAAGCAATTTTTTATATTCCAGAAGTGCCTCGAGCCGTTTTAAGCATTCCTTAAGCACACTTTAAGAGAATTAATGAAAGAATAATATTTTTTTAGAAAAAAATCTAAAGCAATGATAGAAAAAACTACGTCATTAAAATCCCTACTTACACTTACAACAACAAAATATTTCTATTCTCTCCTCTCTCTCTATCTCAATTCAACATCATGTCAAGCTAATAATTGACATAAAAAAGGAAGGGAAATGGTGTTTACTCATACATTCACAACAACATAGATTATAAATAACAATTAAAGAGAAAATAACAAAAAAAAATTAATTTAAATTTGGCAAATAAGCAAACTAAGCCATCAATTACAAGAACGCTCAGAAGAGAAGCATTTCGAAAAAAGAATTTAGTCGGTGTGTGTTCGTGTTCGTTACGTTGTAAACAAAACAATCACAGACATGCAAATTTCAAACAAAACAACCAATTATTATTACTAAATAATTAACAACAACAATAACAACAACATTAAATTCGTTAAAGAGCATAATAGGGGAAGGACCAACTCGAGAAACAATCAAGAAGGAAAAAATAAAAATTTGAAAACAAAGCTGGCAGAAGATTTACAGGGTAAATCATTAAAGTTCGTATTTCATTTTCTTTTAGCAATAAAACATAAATGGAAATGTGTTTTCTTTTAAATTTTTCACAGGTGCCAGATGAATTGGCACCTTGAGGTATGAGGTTTCTTGTGTATTCAGTCTATGTCATGATTGATAACTGCCACCGATTTTCTTAACTTTTTTCATAATTTCAACCACTATTTAAGCAGTTGATTATCCGGAGCAAGTGCATCTTTAACTTCAAGGTTCCAGTTATAGTCCATATAGTTTATTACTTTATAGTCCATATAGTAATATTACTTACACTTTTAATAACGCACTACGTTTCTTGGAAACCACTAAAATAACCACACTAACAATTGTTTGTTATCACTTACCCAAGAATTAAATACATACATATCTTCGCAAGGCTTAATTCCATTATTTTTTGTGTTCCTACCAAATTAATGTCCTCTTCTCTGCTACTTTTCTCGCTGCAAAGAAACAAAAAATATACAAAACATTTACAAATCATTTATTGTTGTTGTTGTAATTAAAACTACAACTACTAAATTAAAAACAAATCAAACTCCTGCCTACTGTCCAAGCAATTGCTCACACTCACACAATAGCACTCATAATTATATGCCTAAACAAATGAAAACAAATTGGTTTAAAAAAAAAAGTGAAAGAGCACTGCTCACGAACCTCTAAAAACATGCCAAACAAAACGACATTTTCAGGAGAAAGAGAGAGAGAGAAAGTTGGAAGGTTTTAGTTGACAACAACAAAAACAAACGGGTTTTTAAATAAATAATAACGGCACAAATTTTCTTATCAAGTGTTGACACGTTTTTAATAGCATTTAACGAAATATTACAGTAAGTGAGTAAGTGGATAGCGTGAAAGAGAGACAGAGCGACAGAACGTAATAGAGCAACAAAGTAATTGTTGTGTTTGGAGAGAGAAATTTAACATTAATGAAATATGTAAACAAATTTAAATTTAAAAAAAACCCCACAATCATAACAACGAAAATAAGAAGAAAAAAAGCAACAAGAACAACGTCAACAATTTAAAATTACAGCTGAAGAGAATCGAAGAGCTCATACCACCAATCGAGTCAATAACATCAAAGATACAGTGGAACAATAAGTGTACATGGTTTAAATTTTATAATTTTGTACTTACTTTTTAAAATATTTTCTTGTTTACACTTTTGTAACGCACTTTATGAAAAGTACTTTTTTAAAAAAAAGTCCTTTTTAAAAAAATATTTTTTGATAATGAACTGTTTTATAAGAAAATGTTTTAGAATGGAACTTTTTAAGAAAAAAAAACTTTTTGGAAAATATTCTGTTTTAAAGAAAGTGTTTGGGAAAAGTACTTTTTGAAAAAAGGACGTTTCGGAGAAAGTTTTTTTATGAAAAGGACTTTTCCGGAAAAGAAAAGTACTTAAAGCTATGATTTCAAAGAAATTTCCGTAGCGTTGTAATGCTTGGACCTTGTCTTTATGTACGAAATGCAATATCATCGCCTCTGGCATTCACTTTTTTTGAAGTAATTTTAGTCCACTTTTTCATACATATCGTGCAGTAGTTCAATGACAAATTCTCAATTATTTCAACGTTAGGCTATTATCCACATAGAGAGGGTCTTTAAAGTATTCTTAGGTTATCCATGCCTAATAATACGTATCACCTTTTGACCCACTGTGTTGTACTGCTCATCATCACCATCACTTTTTGTTCTTATAACTCTGGTGGAATGCTGGTGTATAGTTGTTCTCACAACCGTTACCGACGTTGCTGTTTTCATTACTGCTGTTGTCGCTGTCATTAAAATTGTATCACAGCAACTTTTCTTGTTGCCGTTGTGTTTGGTTCTGTTGTCATTGCGATTGTGGAACTAATAGTGAAAAAAAAACTTTTTTGAAAAACCAATGAACAACAACAATTAAAAAAAAACGAAACAAAAAACACTTGTTTGCCTTACGGACAAATAATCATTTAATTCACTTCGACAGCTGTATCAGCTCACGCCAAATATTCTCTTTTATACAGGCACCCACACACACACAGATTGAATTTCCCTCTCTCTCTTTCTCACTCTCTCAATTGTAATAGTAATTATATAAATATGGTGGACGAGTATTTTATTATTGTAATGGGGGTTTGTGTTTTATAGGTGTTTAACAATAATGCCAACTTGTCGTTTGTCTTTGTTTTGTTTTGTTCTTGGTGTCTTTCATGGCTTTCGTAATGAAATATTTTGCATTTTTAATGAGCATCATCATTAAATTCTTATACAAAATTATTACTTGTTCGTTATAGTTGTTGTTGTTGTTGTTGTAATTATCAGTTTTAAATAGTTTCTCTTCATCTACCTCCTAATTACATAGACTTAATTGTACGCCTATGTACTTTGTTTTGAAGAGTAGCATGCTTTTGATTTGAATTTCACAAGGACACTGAAAACATTAATTAGAAATTCAATTAAACATTACCTATCTCATCTTTTGCCTTTCATTGTTCAAACAATGTTCCCACACTTCATGTCGTTAATAAAGAACAATAAAGAGGGGAATGCTTGTTAATTGGAATTATTTTAAACTGTCACTTAATGCTGATTCAATAAACAGTAAAATATGAATGAATTATCATTACGAAGACGTATGAGTTATACTTGATTGTACCGGGTGGGCCATCTAACCATCGGTTATTTCGAATAACTTATGTCATTCTAGTCTGCCACAAAATTAAGTATATTATCTCTACTGAACGTTATGAATCGGTTTATGCCTGAGCAACGGTGGAATTTATTAAGCCAACGAGGAATTGCATGATGATGTCGATTTTGCCAAAAAAAATCATCTTTTCGGATGAAGCTCATTTTTGTCTTGCTGGGTACGTTAATATGCAAAATTGCCGTGTTTGGTACTCAGACAATCCACACGTGGTCTTACAAAAGCCAATGCACACATTACGAGTGACTGTTCGATGCGGTTTGTGAAACGGAAGCATCATTGGCCCATATTTCTTTGGACTATTAGACTATTTTCTGTGGGGCACCGTTGAAGAAAAGTATTATGTTGACAAAGAAGAGACAATTGAGCATTTGAAGGCCAACATTCGTGATGCCATTACCAAAATACGACCAAATACACTCGAAAAAGTATACGACAATTGGTCCGACCGAATGAGGTACTGCGAGGTCAGCCGCGGCAGCTACATATATAAATCAAAAAAAATGCAATTCTAAGCAAAATTTCAAACAGTTTTTGTTTTATCGCATTTTTAAATTTAAACTTTTAAATGGCCCTCCCTTTATAAATTAGTACATAATCTACGATATATATACATATACGGCACTAGGCTAAGCTTTGGCAATTGAAGTTAAAAGGCTTAATATGAGTAACTTACTCGAATTTCACCCACATTAAATGTCCAAATGGAGTTACTCAAATGCAATCGATTTTTACACTCGAAAGATCCAATACTACTACCAAGGTTTCATCTATTTTCTTACACTTATATTGGATTATCGTAATTTATATCTCAAAAGGGAGTTCAAAATTTAAAATCTTTTGGAAAATGAAAGATTATTCTATTAAACGTAGGAACAGTTGTTTAAATTGGAAATCTTTTCATTTTTTTATACAATAACAGACGATTTGCTTAACAACAAAATTATGAGAAAACTGTGATAAAAAAATAACGGAAACAACAAATAATTTCTTCTAAAATAAGAAACAACAAGTGAAGAAATACAAGCAAAATTAGTTGAGTGCACATGTAAGTTTTTTCCCTCTCTTTACACAAGTTGTTTACACACAAGGAACGAGAAAAACAATCGTTATTTATATAACATTTCTTATGCTTATATTTGATAAACGCTTTATTTGATATATTTTTGTTTGTTTTCTTGTTTCTTAACGTCTTACAGCACTCGCCCACTTACACAAAATGTACACACAAAAGAGAAAATTACATGGTAAACAGATACGAATAGTAATCAACGGCATTTGTTGTCTTTTTTCATACTTTTTGTTCTTTTGTCATAAACATTAACAAAGAAATACTGAATAGAAGCAATAGAAGTGAAAAAAAAAACATGAAAACAAAGTTGAACAATAAAAAAATCAACGAAAGCATGGGCAAAAACTTAAACAAAAAGTCAAAAGATAAAAAATAAAACATTTTGTAGTTTATGAAAAGAAAATACAGTTATTTTGACCCTATGTAATCTTGTAGGGGTAACAGTAGCAGTAGTAACAGTAAATCTACAACAATCCAAATGATTTTATTTAATTCTACACATTTGAACACTTCCCAGTAGCAATGAGAATGGCACACACACAAACAATTATTTCATTTGTATTTTACACAAACCACAACCGCAAGCATATCAGCAATAACAGATCAAAAAAAAAATCAACAATAACAAGAGAGCAACAAACAATGGCAACGACAAAGATTAAACCACACACAAATTAAAATGCACATAAAAACACATATTTATACGCAACCACACCAAAAAGGCTCTCAAAACGAAACTTATTCTCTTTCCAACAATATATTTATGTTGATATGCATATGTGTGGTTTATTTACTCCTCCAAATGTCGCTCTTTAACAAAAACAAAAAAATATTTTCCAAACAAATCCTATTTTTTTTTCCTCTTCATACCATGTTTAACAACATCACAAGCATTTCCGCTACTATATATAACGGTCACATAGCCCGAACACATTAGAATGAGAAAGTAAAAAAGGGAAAGAGAGAGAGACAGAGATCGTATAACATAAGAAACCAAACTATGGTAAATTCAACTACAACCAAAACAAAATAAATAAAAAACCGTAAATAAAACTCTAAAAACCGAATTAAACCGAACGCGACAAAACCAAAACAAGCCAAACTAAATACATATACAAATCCGCAAAACTCAGCTATTTTATATGCATTCAATCATATATTTAGTCATGCAGGCAATCATTAATTCAATCCCTTTCTCAATTCTTTATTCTTTTATTCATTTCTCTTTCTATATTGTATATGTATGTATGTATGCACACATTTTGGTTTACAGTTTTGTTGCTACATTATAGTATAGTATTGTAGTAGTATTTGTGATCGCTCTTGTGTGAGTTTTGTATTTGCTTTTATTGCTTTCATTGTTATTATTTTTATAGCTGTTTTGTTGATTGTTGACAAGTTTCTGTTGAATTTGTTATGAATGAAGAGCAGTTTTAGTGGTCAAAGTGCGTACATAAGGCCAAACGAATGTATATGTGTGTACATATACATACACTCTTATGAGTATGATGAGTATGTGCAAAAATGTGAGAATGTTAAACTTGTTTTCGATAGAAATACAAAGCATATGAGCACATTTATATGTTTACAAAACCACTACACTTTTTAATTCAATATTATAACCTAATAAACAAATTATTTTTAACAAAATCAAAATTAATATTTATTGGGTTTTTTTTAATGCAACAAATATAAAAAAAAGTATTAGAAGTAATATTTATTTTAAAAATAATAAAATAAAAGATAAAAATCTATAACCATCTACGTGGTATGACAGCAATAGCCGTTAAAAAGGAAAATATCGCTATAGCGGCAAAAATATGAATTTTCCGGCGTACAAATAGAAGCTCAGTGTCAGTTTTTGGAAGCAAGTTTTTAGGATTGAATGTCATCTTGCACGTGTTACACTACTTGTACATACATACATATGTACATACATAATTGCTCATTACTTTCCTTCAGTCAGTATTACGACCTAACTTCTTACACCACTTATATTGTGTGTGTTATTTTTATACAAGAGTGGCAGGACCTGCAGTTTAAAGCCGTCTCCCAATGAGAATTGTCATAGCAAATTTTTGCCAGAAATCTGCTGACAGGAAGTCTTCGAGGAAATATTTTTTCATGTTATGTTTTGTTGGAGAAGTCTGACCTGGTGTTTGAATCATGGCCTCATGTCTAATAAGCCAACACACAACCTACTAGACTACAACGATTACACTATCTGGTCTTACTCCTACTGTCCCTCAATATATTAAAACCTTGTTAAGTATATTTTTCAAGTGTTTTTAAACAGTTTAATTTAAGTCAATCAGAGTGGAGAAGAGGAATGCTTTAACCAAATATGATGCATTGTAATACAACAGCCTTCTGATGATCCCCCTAATGGTGAATGTCAACATCCTTTTTCTACGACATAACGCTGAGCTTGCGCTCAACCGTTGAAGAACAGTTTATCCCTCTTCATTATCTCACTGGCTGCTGCAGAATCCCTGTGGCCAAAATCAATACCTCGCTTATTAGTGTCCATTATGCAATGTTCAGTAACTACCTAAACTCGACCACATTTATTGTGCTGTCTTGCACGTATTCGAAGCTGCTCTTACGGAATTTACTTCTGTGTTGGCAGTCATAAATTTGGTGGTTTCTAATGGAGTACAGAATTCTTACAAAAGTTCGCAGGAGTAGAATATGCTTATTGGATCCCTATGCCAACTCGTTAAGAGAGTCGAGGCAATCCTAGCAACCGTCTGGTTATCAGATTAAACTTTCATTGTACCGCCTTTCTGTACGTTATAAACTCTTCTTCAATTCATTAACATGTTTGCTGGGTATTACAGTTATGTAGTGTATAGTAAGTACGCTAACGTATAACCACTTATGTATTCGTTTGTATGTGTACATTTTGTGCTACTGTTAAGAGCTTTGTTGTGTAAAGAGAATGCGTGCTTATGTGTTATTTTTGTTTCTATATTTCTTTCTCGCTCTCTTTTTGTTTGTAGTGTTTATATTATTTTGACAAGGCTCAACATGGTTTATTTGATTTATGTTTTATACGCTTACATGCTGTTCAACACAATTTTTCTCATATACAGGGTGCACCATTAAATGAGTCGTTTTTTTACATACATTCATAATTCGTCATTACAACAGTTAAGTCAGGACATCGACCTAGCTTCTCACATCACTTATCTTGTGTGTGTTTAATTTTAATTTAGGTGATGACTGACCTGGAGTTTGAACCCTGGCTTCACGTCTAATAAGCCAACGCAATAGCTAATTTTCATTTCGTTTTAGTTTTTACCGCACTTTAGTAAATTTTCTGTATTTCAAAATGCCAACGGTTAATAAGTCACCCGTTACTATAAACTCGTGCTCTTTCTACATTCCTGCCTTTCTTTATTGAAAACAGCACGAAGTATTCTACTCCCTCTCTATAAACTTAATGGTTGTTGAAAAGAAAAATATTCTTTTGTTTTTTTTTTTTTGTATTGCTTGTTTTTAGTTTGTTTCGTTATTGCTTTGTATCTTGTTGATTGTCCATTATTTATTTTGATATGTTCCATTTGATATTGTCGGATTGTTATTGTGTGTGTGTGCGTATTGAACTGAAGTTATTTATTTATTTTTCCCTCTTTCTCTTCCTCATGATGATAATTTTCATTTGTTTGCTCCCTATGATGGAGATGATTTGAATGTGTTACAAATTATTTTTATTTTTATTTAATTTTATTTTCATTTAATTCTATAAAGATTTCTTTGGCATATTTTTGACATAAACGTTTGGTTTATATAAATAGTCTTTGGGGAAATATTAAATACTTAACAATTTTCAGAAAAACAAATAGAAGTGTAATCTATTTTACGGTGTCAAAAGCAAATTTAAATAAGACATACTTTAAGCTAGGATTTCGATGAAACTTTAATCAATTATAATGTTTAGATTATGCCATTATATTCGAAATTAAACGTCATTTAAATGAATACCATTGCACTAGTTGCAGGAGTCGATTGTTTTGAGATAGTCATAGATCAACTATTCACACATATCGCGAGGTACCTCAGCAATATATTAGTTCAAGGAATAATAGAAAGATTTATTTACCATTATATTAACAAAACATAGGTTTTATTTCAATTTGTTCGTTCTGTTCAACTTTTGCTTTGAACAAAACTCTTATATGGCAACACTAATATGTAAAAATAATTTCCTCTTTATTAAAACAACAACAATATTGTGAAAGCGAAGGTATAGTCCTTTGCATAAGCAGGAATTATGATTACTTTTTAACACTCGCCTACGCTCATTACGCATAACTCTCTACATTCTCTAAATATCGATAAGCAACAATAACAACCATATTTACACTTTCACACATATATTACAATGATTTGTAAATAGTTGTGTATGTTGTCACACATATGTCTGTGTACTGCATAATGTGGAGAAAAAAAAACGAAAAATGAAAATGAATTATATTTAGGACCATGATTTGTTGTAGAATGCACACGAGAAAGGTAAAAATTAAAAAATTAAAAAAAAATTGTCGAATAGGGAGATTGGGGTACCCCGAAGGCATTGTGGAAAAACCTGTTCATCTGGTAAGGTTACAGTTTGGTGTGCTTTATGGTTTCGAGTTGTAATTGGGATATATTTTTTCCGAGCCCGGTGTCTGTGAGATAATTGACTTTTTGGCCTGCAATTGAAGAAAATAAACTGAACGGTATGTTTAAAATGTCGTTTACAAAAGATGCCACGTTAATTTCAAAAAAATTTTGCTAAATGCACTTTTTACAACGTCATTTAGTCCATAAGATTATGTAATTTGATACTTTTCTGATCAAATAAAGCCTATGCGGGTAATACTCGTCAATTTATTGAACCTATGGACACTTAAATTTAAAAACAAACAAATGATTTTCTAAACAGTATTATGGCAACACTGTTACTTTTCATTATACTTTTTTTTAATATTTTATATGCAGCCATTTGATGTCGCTGTTAGAACAGGTCTATTATGAATACAATTTTGTTTTGAGCATATTTCATGAACTTCATACGTAGTTATGTTTATAAACTTTTGTCAACATTGCTGTCATCATTATTTATGTCAAGTTTAATACAACACTTGCAAAATGTGTACTCTCGTATTTACATGATTACATTAAAAATAACGCACGTAAAATATGTAAAAATTGATTGAGAGACTAACAAGCAAAAATTTAAAAGCAAAAAATATGCATTAACGGTAAATTGCAGTATGCAAAAGTTTTGAAAAGTATTTAAAAATAATTTTTTTTTTCATTAAAATAATTAAAAATATACAAACAATATTATTTTACTAAAACAGTCTTAGCATAATTTCCTTAACTTTCCTGTTTACATTACGAATAACTATTGTAGGATAAAACTCTTTTAAATCCCTGTTATACATAGTATGTATATGCTTAGTAAAGTAAAGCAGTTATAATAGACATTAATGTTAACGTATTAACATTAATGCTGCTCTGCTCGCCTGTACGTACATCAATGTTTTCGTTTTTCTATTTTTTCATTGAGTTTCCAAAGTTAACGACATTACGTGATACACACATCAGATATATTGAAAACAAGCAAGCACTCACGCACACTATCCTGCACACTATATGCACGTTAACAAAACTGTTAGAAAATGTTAAAGAGCAAAAAGCGAAGAGACAATTCTCTCAACACATTTTTGTTAAGTGATGACGTTGACAAATTATATCATCATATTACATTTGTTTACAATGTTTGTTGGTGTTGTTGTTGTTATTGTAGTTGCTATTATGCTTTCTATCAAAATTGACAAACACCGGTATATAGATAATAATGATAATGAAGACCGTTACTATAAAAGCACATAAATACATATGGTAAAAATGCATATGTATACATATGTAGGTGTATTGGTTTTAAAGTGAAGTACAAGCAAATATTATTCTGTAACACGTTACTCACGTTTATTCTTAATTGAGCGTACACATACATTACATTACAGTACATTTGCAAGAAATACTGGTAACTAGAACTTGTTATTTTTTGTTTGCCTCCTCTTTTTTTCGTGTTTGTTATATTATTTGAATGTTTGTAAGTGTAGATGTGTTGGTTTCAATTTGAATTCTTTTATTGTCTGTAAATTTTAAGTACAGGAGAGTATACAATATCCTGAATTGTTATTTTTGTAGTGCTATTCTCGCTCTCACTCTCTCTCTCTCTCTCTCCCTCTCTCTCTCTCTCTCTCTCTTTCTCTCTCTTGCGGTTTACTTTACGTTACGTTATTGTAATGCTCTTGCAAAACAGAAGAAAACCCCAACAGAATAATAATAAAACGAAAACATCAATATGTACGCCACAGCATTTATACCTCAAAGGGACGTGACTTATTACCAGCCCAATACTAAAGCGAACATGTATGAGTATTAAATGCTGGAAAGAGAATAAATGCAAAGGAACATTATGGCATTTACGTAAACGGAAATCGATTGGAAATCTTTTTCAAATATTTTATTTAAAAAGACCACAATGTTTAATGTTTTAGAGCTTAATTAAACTGTAATAAGAAAAATTTAAAAAACCAAATATCGATCAAAAAGCCTTTTCGAATGCATATGATTTGTACCTTAGTAAAGTTAAATAGTAATTGAGACAGAAACAGTACTACCCTGCGTATGAGTAGTATTCTGTTATTAACGCATATTAATATCAATCATACGTCATGTTTACTTGGAATTAAATTAAATTTATTGAAGTAAAATACATAAATACATACAGAGGTAGTCATAAGTATTTACACAAAAGAGCATTTTTACGTTTTTCTTTAAAAAGGTCTCAGTACTTTTTACTGGAAGTAAATTTTGAAAAAAAATTTTTACTATTGAGTAGCTTGGAATATGCAGAAGCAAATAAAATAAAATTGGAAAAGATAACGGTTCTTAGTACTAAATAAAAAGCAAATAACCATATGCTTATAAGTTGTCATAATTATTTACACACATTTTATTCTTTTCAAAAGTATTTACACAAGACTTAAGTCCGGTCGCAATCTTTATTTTAATTATTTTATTTTTATTTTTACATAGTTTATTAATAAACTTAACTAGTACTTTGTAATACTGCCTTTTGAATCAATGACCGCCTGTAATCTTTCTGGAATTGACTTAATTACGTTTTGGGCAAATTCGAGAGTCAATTTAGACCAAATTTCACTAATTTCTTGTATAGCCTCTTCGCGTTTTCGACTTTTATCTATAGTCCTATGATATTTTATGAAAGCCCAAACATTTTCAATAATGTTTAGGTCAGGGCTCTGAGAAGGCCATGGAAGAACAGCCTGATCTACGTTTTCTAAGAATATGATAGGTAACCATCCTTTGTGGCAATGGGCATTGTCGTGCTGTAAAATCCATTCACTGGTTGGAAATAGGTTGTTTGCGGACTCAAAGGCATGGTTGTTTATAATTTCGAGATAACCAGACTGCTTTAAAGTCCCGTCTATCGGTACCAAATTGCAAAACCGTAATATGGTAGACATCCCCAAAACATCACCGTGCCGCCACCAAATCTGTTAAGTGGTTGTTCAGCCCTTTTTTTTTGTTTCGTGGTAGATGCATAAAGCGCTTACAGAACGAGCCCTGGAATTGAAATGCAGCCTCTTCCGTCCACAATACAATGTACCAAAACTCTGTAGGCTTCTTAATATACTCCAAAGCAAATGCGAGACGTTTTTGGCAATTTGGTACCAATAGACGGGACTTTAAAGCAGTCTGGTTATCTCGAAATTATAAACAACCATGCCTTTGAGTCCGCAAACAACCTATTTCCAACCAGTGAATGGATTTTACAGCACGACAATGCCCATTGCCACAAAGGATGGTTACCTATCATATTCTTAGAAAACGTAGATCAGGCTGTTCTTCCATGGCCTTCTCAGAGCCCTGAAATAAACGTTATTGAAAATGTTTGGACTTTCATAAAATATCATATAACTATAGATAAAAGTCGAAAACGCGAAGAGGCTATACAAGAAATTAGTGAAATTTGGTCTAAATTGACTCTCGAATTTGCACAAAACGTAATTAAGTCAAGTCCAGAAAGATTACAGGCGGTCATTGATTCAAAAGGCAGTATTACAAAGTACTAGTTAAGTTTATTAATAAACTATGTAAAAATAAAAATAAAATAATTAAAATAAAGATTGCGACCGGACTTAAGTCTTGTGTAAATACTTTTGAAAAGAATAAAATGTGTGTAAATAATTACGACAACTTATAAGCATATGGTTATTTGCTTTTTATTTAGTACTAAGAACCGTTATCTTTTCCAATTTTATTTTATTTGCTTCTGCATATTCCAGGCTACTCAATAGTAAAAAATTTTTTTCAAAATTTACTTCCAGTAAAAAGTACTGAGACCTTTTTTAAGAAAAACGTAAAAATGCTCTTTTGTGTAAATACTTATGACTACCTCTGTACATATTTCATTTTTAAATTCAAATTATGAATAATACATCGTATTTATTACTATGCATATTTAACGTAACAAAAATAAATATTTCACCACCTTAAATGCATTATTAAATTCCCACTGCATTTCATCATTACTTTCATTATTTTTCAAAAGCAACAAAATAAAGTGAAAATAAATTGTGTATTAAAAATAAAATTAAAAAATATGAAATAAAATTTCACGCTTTAAACGTTGTCAGCAGTAATAAATGCTTGAACTGCCACAAATTAAATGCCAAACGAAAAACTCTTTATGATTGCAAGCATATGAGCCAGAGTACGTGTATAGAGGCAACACATATTCAATATTTAACAACGTTAATGATATAAAACAAATAAATAAAATAAAAAGAAAGAGAGAGAGACAACATTTTATATGTTTTATTAAGTCCCTTTACGCAACCGAAGTGAAGTGAAGGGTATATGAGTGCTGGTGTAAGTGAGAGTATATCGTAAAGAGGAAATCGTAAATTTAAAAAAATGTCCTGAAACCTTGTACAGGATGTCCATTGCAAAATGAAAACAAAACAAGGAAAAATAAAATAAGAAGACTATACGGGATGGTAGAAATATTTCTTAAATTAATGGTTTACAGCAATGAAATACAGTTAAAAAAATATTATCTTGAAAATGTTTGATTATCCAATATGGTTCCATTTAAGTGATATTTTTCAAACACATTGATAATCAAAATAAGAAGTAACATTCAAAGACTTCTTAAGTAGTTAATCAGGTTTTTTTTCGGAAAAATTAAATAAAAAATTTCTGAAATATTACACACAGCTTAAAATCATATTTGAATTCCTCCAGCAAATAAATTTTCTTTTAATTTTTTACACATTATTCACTATTTTATTCAGTGTATCAATGTAATATTGGGAAAAATAAACTGTCAAATGATATACCCATCCATGTAAGTAATGACAGGAATGACAACTCATTTTACATGAATATCCGCCTGTAAAATAATCATAAAAAAAACAAATAAAATGCAACAGCAACAGCAACAACATTAACGAATATTATACGTTGTAACTAAAGGATCATATTTTTTGTGCTTCAATTAACACATGCACACATTTTATATATTTATTACGTTTTATTCGTTTTTCCTTTACATCTTCCGCTATGTATCCTTTCTGCCAACATACCTGTATTAAATTCTTTCTCTCTCTCTCTCTTCTCTTTGGAAATATAATCATTTTAATTAACAATAAATTAATAAAACGTTACTCATTTAACAATTGAATGCTTTATATAGAAGAGGGCCTATTTATTATGTTCTTATGTACGAGTATGTTGGCATAATTGTTTAACAAATGATTGATACAATGTCAGTCGAGTGTAACAGTTTGAAACTTTCTTTTAAGTGCCACATTTACAATAAAAATGTTGCATGAATTCATTACAATGCTGCTTTTTAACATACTTTTGGTTGCAAACTTTTTAAAAGAATTTTTTCTTTCCGCCACAGGTCATATAAAAGGAAGAAGTTTTTTAAAAATTCATTCTATTAGCACTGCTATAAGAGTGGCTAAAGATGTGGGAGGAGGGTGTGGTTATTTTAATGTGTAAATAATTTTACATGTTTCAATAAAGTTTTATTTACAGCGCCAGCAAAGTAATTAGAAATGTAACTGAATTTTTTTTTGTTATTTTAAAGACAAAATTTTCGATGGGTTTCGTTGTGAAAAATGCATATTTTTGTGGATTCAAAGATTACGAAATCAAAAAAATGGTGAACTGATATCAGTTATTATTTCTATTACTACAGCCTTTATCTCTCTGTATACTTAAGTAATATTCGGTCTGGCAACTTCTAGATATGACTGTTGAATTGTTATTGTTTTTTTCCCCCTTTTTCTATCATTCGTTGCCTATCTATGTAGATTTGTTATTAATTTTTCCTTACTACAGAGTCCCTTAAGTAGTTACTTAGAAAGGCCAAGTAAACATTATATATACATACATACACAATTGATCATTGCAAACCTTTCGTCAGGATTACGACCTAATTTCTCACATTACTTATGTTGTGTGTGCTAATTTTATACATGAGTGGCGGGACCTACAATTTAAAGTCGACTGCGAACGAAGATTTTTAAGAAACTTTACGTGGCAATTTTATTTACTCTCAGAGCTTTCGCCAGAAATCTGCTGAGAGGATGTCGCCTTTTCACATTTCATTTTATTGGAGATGTCTGACCTAGGGTTTGAACCGTGGCCTTACGTCTAATAACACACACCTACTAGACTTCGGCGACTACAAGTAAAGATTGTAAAAGTACTAAATCAAACACTAGTAAGTCAAGGGTATCTAGACATTTCCCCAATACATACTAATCTCCATGCCAATCATGATCTGGGAGAAACGTTTAAAATTTAAATATGCAGGAGTGCCAAAATAATCATTGTTTCCTAGTTTTCTCATTGAATTTTATATATTTTCTTATTTTTTTTATTTGTACTAAAACACCATGTTCTAATTAGCAAATATCAACTGTATAACTTTTTATTCAAAACGAATATTGCGATAACGATGGAGGCAGAAAGAGAGATTCTTTGTTTGAATAATTGAATGAGAAATGCATTCAATTTTTACAACTGTTTTACTATTTTACATACACTTAAACACATTGCAAACACACACACACACACACAAATACTCTGCTGTCTTTCTCACTCTCTGATTACAATGGTTGTAGCCTAGAGGGTCGTTAAGTTTTAGCTGTGTTACGAGACAATGTACTTTTTTTTCACTCACACACATACACACACGAACGCGTACAGCCACAATCATGGAAATTGTATTCGCAAATGCTTGAATAACAATAATGACAAATGCTTGTTTGATAAAACGGAAAAGCAGTAATGGAAAGGGCCGATAGGAAAAGCGGATAAGGAATTACTGAAATTTTTTGCATTAAAAAAAAAGAAAAACAAGGCACAATTAATTTAAAGAAAATTTTAAGTTCAATTAGAAAACCGCACATTAACCACAAATTAAACTAATTTGTTTAATTTGTTTACCAGAAACAAAAAGTTTTTATAATATTCCTCAACACATTAGGCATACAGGGATAGTGCTCTTGTTTGGATGGATCTAAGCGCGAAAAGTAAATAAAAGCCAAAACCATAGTGGACGGGGTTTAAAAAAAGTGTTCTCAATTTTCTTGTTATTCCAAATTTCTTCTCGCTAAGCAAGTGATTGGTCCACTTGGAGAAGTGTTTCCAAAGAGATTCTAGCTGCCTTAGATTTTTTTTTGAGGTTTTTTATTGCTGTATCCTCTCAGAGGAGCCAAAGAGTTCTGGATAAAATATTTGAAAATTTCAAAGCAATCGGAATGATTTAATATACACGTGTCATGCTTTAGATCTTTTCTCTGTTTTCATTTGCACAGACAACTTGGTAAACTACAAAAAATTTTGGTGATCACACCATCAAATTAATTGCTCAATTGAGCACCATATTTGATATCGTCCAGTAAATTATACGTGGATTTCCTAACGACTATATTCGCTTTGTACAATGAAACGCATAAACATCTTAAACAACTAAATATCAAACAAACTATAAGGGTTTGTATTTGTTTCTATAGCCCTCTCAAATACTTTGTAAAACCATTTACTTTTACAAAAAAAAAACCATTCTGAAACACAAAAGAAACTTCTGGGACTTTAAAAACATTAAATTTCTTTGCGAAAGAAACCAAAAATGAAATAAAAAGTTTCTTAGTTACTTCAGTAAAAGCAATAACAGAATTAAAAATGTTTATAAATGACAGTAGAACCTTCTAATAGGGGATATTTATTTTGAAAGATAGATTTTTTCTCTAAATGGGGTTTTCTATACACTGATTAAGCCGCTCACACTCTAATGTTGTCACTATTCAAATCAAAAATCAAAGCTCTTTCTTGGTTGAAATAACCAAGTGTATCCAGCTAAGCAAGTGATTAGTTTGACTGCAATAACAGAGTGGCACCTATATTTCTCTAAGAACCATGGCATTCGTGGAAACATAAAGGATTTTTGAATTTCGCACAGATTTTGTAAGCTTTGTTGAGTAAGTCTTACTCTTTCTCAAAAGATGCCGCAGCCTGATCAAAGTTAAACACACCACCTCCAAAATGTACAGCTTAATTGTTTTCTTTATGAAAGGACTGCAAGGTATTGACGCACATGGTGAATGCGCTTTACCACACGCCATTGTGTCCATTTCCAATGGTTCTCATAAAACTTGTACCAATTCGAAATCTGTAAGTAACGGTACTCATGTAGAATGCCTTAATAACACCACCTTAACTATTGCCGTTACATTTAAATTCAAACATTTCGAAAGTATTTTGTAAGACAAAGTCAGTTGACAATAAAATACAACAGCTGCTAGGTTCTTAAGTTTATAACGAAGAAAAGCGAAAAAAATAAGTACATAAAGAAAGAGAAAAGAAGAAAAGAAACTGTGAAGAAAGAGTGTGGAAAAAAGTTTGATTTTCAGTTATTTCGCCTGCATAGTGGACCGAAAGCAAATGAAGGTATTAGAAATACATACATAGTATGTAAATATGTAATTGGTCATTACAAACCTTCAGTCAGGATTATGACTTAGCTTCTCACACCACTTATGCAGTGTGTGTTAATTTTATACATGAGTCCCTACAGTTTAAACTCTGAACGACAGATTTTTGAGAAACTTTTCATGGCAATTTTATTTACTCTCAGAGTTTTTGCCAGAAATCTGCTGAGAGGAAGTCGCCAAAGAAATATTTTTTCATATTTCCTTCTGTTCGAGATGTCTGACCTGGGGTTTGAACCGTGGCCACACTTCTAATAAGCCAACACTCTACCCTTCTAGACTACGTTGACTTCATGAAATACAAAATAAATTTATTGAAAATTTGAAAACGCTTCTTTAAGACACCTTGATAGTGTGCTAGGTAATATGGCTCTCCGTCAATGACCTGGGGTTGTAAGTTCGATTGCATTGTAACATAAATTATTTTCATTAAGTTTGGTTTTAATAAAGAAAAGTGTATGGCCAAATTTGTTTCTGCGCACTCCTTATCTCCTATTTTTTCATTTTAAAGTTATTAAAAATAAAGAAACTTCAACATGATGCTTTTCTTATACGAATGAGGGAAAAAGAGAATGAGAATGAAAGCATACGAAAGTATTGAAACATAAATAAACAATATTTAGGCATTGGCTCCACTGTAGTGCGCCATACTCAAATATATTTAGAGTTTGCAGAGATTTACAATTCCAGTTTCATTACAAGAATGTATGCCAAAAAAGGAAGTATAAAAGATACAAAGCATTTGATAATAAAAGCAAAGTAAGGAAAGTAAATAAAGTCAAAGAAAATAAAGTATGGAATAATGTACGTAGATTGTAAAGCCTTCATGACCCTCAAAGATATTTTTTACATACACAAACCTGAGTATTTTGTGGTCATTTCTTAAGTAATTTGAGTTCAATCAGTTTAAGCTCTTTTTTATTGTACTTAAGACGATTTTATTGCGTAAAATCCAAAGGAGATAAAAAAGAGAAATTTTTTTTCCACTTCCTGTATTTGCATACATTGTGGACATTTTTATAGTCCAATAAACATGTTGCAAAAACGAAAGAGTTGTTAATTTGTTTACGACAGCAAACTTAAACAAGTAGGTAAGCTGAAAGATAGTGGTTATTTGATTATGTACTTGGCTTTACCTGCAATGCAATATAGTTTTTGAAATAGATAGTCTTTTTGACTGAGAGTTAAGTGACTGTTACAGATCGGATAAATTTTGTAAGAGAGATAAAACATTGGGCGTTCAATCTCTGGCAATATTAAGGGGCTAGTACAGGGTGGCTGATATGTATTGCAACCAACTTCAGGTTGTTATCATTTGTAAACCGCTCGTCTGACAACTGACAGATTTATTCCAGTGACAGTTCATTTTATTATTTACAAGCTTACAAAAGCATTTCTATTTCTATTTTCTATTGCATTTAGAAAAAGTTATTCGTGATGGAATTCAAGCGTGATAGTGTGATTGCTTTATATTTGGCTGGAAAACCACAGGTGGCTATCGTTAGAGCCCTCCAGCATTTAAATGTGAATAAATCTTTTGTTTCTCGTCCCATTGCTCGTTACCGTGATACTGGCAGTGTTGCATCGCGTCCAAAAAGTGGACGAAAAAAAACGGTAACAACACTAGAAATGATCCGAAAAGTGAAGGCCAGATTTGATCGAAATCCACGCCGCAGTGGTAGAATAATTGCTCGTGAGCTGAACATATCGCGAGAACGGATGCAACACATATTGAAAAATGAGCTTGGACTAAAGCCATTGAAGTTCCAAAAAGTGCAAGACCTCACCGATGGATAAAAAAAGTTAGACTGGAAAGAGCCAAGGAGTTACTTCGCTTGCACGAAAGTGGCCAGTTACCGAATTTGGTTTTCTCCGATGAGAAGCCATTCCAAATTGAGCAGTTTGTGAACAAACAAAATGATCGGGTTTACTTGCCAAAGAGGTCAGCTGAAAATTTACACCTGCGATTGGCCACCAGAACTCAAGCGCCGCCGATGGTAATGGTGTGGGCTGCCGTAACGGCCGATGGTCGCTCCCCGCTCGTATTCATCGGGGTCAAAATAAATGCCGAAGCATTTGAAGCCCTGGGCAGACAAACATTTCGGCCGCAGACCATGGACATTCCAACAGGACTCAGCACCACCGCACTCAGCACGCGTCAACCAAGAATGGCTTAAAAAGGAGGTTCCTCGCTTCATTTCTACTGCACAATGGCCACCAAAATCTCCGCATCTCAATCCGTTGGACTTTTGCGCCTGGTGCATTTTGGAGAGTAAGGTTCTCACTAAAAAATACCAAAGTGAAGATCATCTCAAGACGGCGCTTCGCCAAAATACCGCAGAGCCACTTTCGTGCAGCCTGCGATGGCTTTGTCGGCCGTTTGAATGCCATAATTCGTCCCAAAGGTGGCCAATTCGAACAAATCTAAACTGATTCTAAAATTTGATGTTATTTCCAATATTTTTGCTTTTGAACAATAAAATTAAAAAAAATTAAAAAAATATAGCGCTTTACTTTGTTGCATTATATATCAGCCACCCTGTATACTTCCTAATTGCCATGAAAAGTTTCTCAAAAAATCTGTCGTTCGGAGGCGACTTTAAACTGTAGGTCCTGCCACTCACGTTATAAAATCATCACACACAACATAAGAAGTGTGAGAAGCTAGGTCGTAATCCTGATGGAAAGGTTGCAATGACCAATTATGTATGTAGGTATACAGCTTCTTGTCCAGCAACCAGCTTCGCTAAATTAATTTTAGGGACATTCTCTAATACTTTCTAAAAAACTACAAAATCAAAAGAAAGGTGTTCGTTTGAGATCTATTTCTTAACCAATCAATTAAGTGAAGTCATTTTTCTTTTTGTATTATAGTCACTTGGAATAAAATCCTGCTAAAAACAAATTAACCACAGAATAATATCCTGTATGTTTCTCGTTATTTTTAGATTTAAATCACGCTTGGTACGCTGTTTGGCCTCAGCCACATATATTATACGTCAAATCTGTTCATTGGGTGTTACGGTATATACGCCCAGTGTGGCTTTATCAACAGTGATTGGCATACCATATTGGGCATCCATTTGTGGCATGTCTACAATTTGTATATTTTTCTCTATAAAGGTGAGTAATTTTTTCAAAAAAAAATTTAATCAAAGAAAATATTGGTAATGTTCGATAAATTGTTTGATTTTTTGAATTGCTTTTCATATTATTTTCAGGGTGGTCTTAAGGCTGCCATAAATGCTGATGTGATACAAACAGTCACGGTAATTATCGTCTCTTTAGCCATCATTATTAAGGGTACAATATTTAGTGGCGGCATTAAACGAGTTTACGATATAAATCGCGATGATGGTAAGTACTACGCTATAGAAAAATAAAAGAAATTACAAAAAAAAATATTATTTTTGAAATATGAATACGAGTATGTTATGCTAGGCCATGGTATTGCTAATGATAATGATGATGATGATTTGCTTAGTTGAGTACACATTTTTTTATATTAGCAAACACACGCAATCTGCCCTGTGCTATAAAACGAGTGGAGAATATTGTCTTTATAAACATGTTCTAAATCATATTTTTTTCCTGGCAATATATTGTTTGTTATCCAACATTTTATCTTTTCTTTGAGGAACTTTATGAGTTCCACTTGCATATGGGGTACGGGTATCAAAAAAATTTTCCTCCATAGGGCTGAGTAATTATTGTTTGTACAGTGTTGTTAAATCTTATCCATGGGTACGCATAAATACCCATTTAATTTTGCCATTACAATTGAGTTACGCAAAAATGCATTGACATTTCCAATGTGATTACAAATCCTTGCCATTCAGTAACATTTTCATATGCGAGTATTTCAGTTGTATTAAGTTAAACGCCATAATGTAACCAGCTTGGTTTTTAATACATGAAATGCAAAAGAAGACTTTTTTCCATAAGACAAATGTCACATGCCACAATGACAGTTTGAGCCATTCTATTCGAAGGCTATACTTTTCAATTTCTTATGCTCATCCTGTCCTCCTTCTGTCCTGTAATCAAATTTGTTATTTTTAATATTTGGTCACCTTGTTTAACTGCTATAATAGACCTACCCCCCCCCTATTTTAATGTTATTCACTCGTCCGGTAGAGTGCAAATCCTTTTCTTGTTGTAAAATGTTAATTTTATATGACTGACTGTATTAATGTGAGTGTGAATTTATAAGCCCACGCTTTTGTGCTGAATTTTGTTTTTGCTGTCGGCACTGTTTTCTTGTCATACCAGAAAAAAAATTCTTGTTTTTCTACATGAATTATAATGAAAGCATTTAAATGGCTTATAATGGTCACTGAACACCCATAGCCACATCCAATTTCCCCCTTTTTTATGTTTCGTTTTGTTTTAATCACTATTTATTCTCTTTCTCTAGTTTTTTTTTTCTATGAAAAAAAATGTTTTAATGACACAAATCCTAGCTAAATCATTACAAGACTTATAAATGTTCACTTGACAAGAAGAAAAATTGTAAATGGAACAGCACTTTAACAATCAACATGACATCACTTGTGTAAAATGCTTTACCATTGAGAACTAGAATGAGTGATGGTGGGCAGAGAGAGAGAGAGAGAGAGAGAGAGAGTGATGTGAAATGTTTAAATGTTGTATTACAGTTGAGCATTTGGCTGCTGTATTGTAGGATTAGATTTTTAAATGATAAAAATAGCTGTAAATAATTATAAAGGTAATGTTATTGGTATGTTTAAGTATTTTAAACTAATTTTCGTGAATGAAAATTAAATTGTCACAACAATTCTTTATTTATGCCCAAGAAGCATTATCTTTCTAACATCAGTGGATGCGAGAACACTAATATGAGAAAACTTTCGGCGCAAGATACCTTCCCCATACTAAGCAGTAAATGTCCTGAATACTGTTTAGATGCATATCTGAAGCAAATGCAAAAAACCCTTCCCAAACATGGCGAAACCAGATTTAAAACGTTGCCGTACTTGCAAGTTTATCCAACTTTTTCGCCTTTGTTTCTTTTCAATAATTGTTGAACTATTTTAAGCTGAACTAGACGTAGTCTATTAGGTAGTGCATTGGCTTGTTAGACGTGAGGTCACGGTTTAAACGTCAGTTCAGTAATCTCCAACAAAATGAAATTTAAAAGATTTATCTTCGGCGACTTACTCAGATTTCTGGTAAAAACTCGGTGAGTAAATAAAAATTGCCATGTAAAGTTTCTTAAAAATCTTCGTTCGCAGCCGACTTTAGACTGTAGGTCCCGCTACTTATATATAAAATTAACACACCCAACATTGGTGATGTGAGAAGCTAAGGTCGTAATCCTGACTGGAGGATTGTAATGTCGAGTTATGTATGCAATAGAAAAGTATCAGTGAAAAGAACTGGGTACTTGGTTTGGCGGATAGAGTGACAATAGGCTACACTGACCTTAGAAAAAAATTCAACACCAATTTGCCGGACACTACGCTCTCTACCTTCACAATTTTAACAGAAACAGGGGATGGCGCCATCCCCTGCATGTTGATCTCTTTTAAAAACCATGAATGTATACGATATGGGGACATAAGAGCAGCAGAACCATGACGTCAGTCGGCTTTCGTAATAAACTTTTCGAACACAGTCAAATCAGAGTTATTTGTGATGATATGATATGATTTCGTTCATATATTTTATTTAATATGCCAGAATGTCAAAAGCCAATGCTATGCTAAGATTTTACGAGATACATTGTATATGAACTGCTATATAATCAATTCGTTCCTAATGCACAATTAATCAAACCCCACTACTATTTTATTTTTCCGAATGAAGAAATTGAACGAAATGAACGATTATTTTAAAGATGATATCTTAAAAGCAATGAAGTACACTCAGGGGTCCAGGGAAGTGGAAAATCAATGAATATGGAAGCACAGGTTGTCATATGTATATTTCTAAAAGATCTCTCGAGATGGAGATTAAATATTTCCACCGTCGAATCCTTAAATATTTTTAATCTACTGGGCTCACAAGAAGCCAATGAAACTTTAGCAAATTGATATCGTATAAGATATTACTGATCAGAGGTGGCATAGTGTTGTGATTGACTACAAACCCAAACAATCTCTTGGCAAATATGGAAGAAGACGAGTAAATAATCAACATAAAGTTTGGTGATATAGAAGATGTTTTGAGAAGAAAGGAAAGGAATAAAAGATTACGCAATATTACAGGATCAAAGGCTTCGTCTTGAGAAGAAAGAGTAGGAACGTAAATAATCTTAATAACGATTATAAACCAGATTAGAATCGTTTCTTCTATTATCTCAGAAGTAAAGGTTGATTCCACATTAGGAAATTGCCTCCCATTGCAATCAATTTTGTATATTTTACTTTAGTGAAAAACCCAATCTTTTTTGGTATTTAAGAAAGTATTTCAATGCCTTAATTTGTTCATTTTCGAACTATAATTTCCTATTTTTTGCAAAATCTATTGTGAACATTTTACTCTTCTCTCTAACTCCCTCCCTTCCCTTGTTTTTCATAGCTAGGCTTACAGATTTTGGGGATTTTATTTACTTTTTTTATTTAAAAGAAAAAACCAAAGATAAACAGGACTTTTTCTCCATGTCCTCTACGACCTCTACCAAAAGAAAAATGGTTTAACAAAATAATAGACCCTAAACAAATATCAAATAAGGAACATAATAACGTATTTAAGATATACATCTATGGATAGTAGCATATATGTACATAGGTCTATATTGTATAAATATGTATTTTTGCAATAGACAGAATGTACCTACTGAAATATGAAGGATAAGTAAACAGTGTTAAAAACTTCCAAACCCTTTAGACCTACTATATATACACACATACTCGCATATATGCATACATAAGGGAATGTCTTTTTCTCATCATTAGAAGTGAATTTTAGGGTTTTTTATTTCCCTTAAATTGAGGTTAAAAAATAAAAAAATTTTATCTCAAAAAAAAAATAAATAAAGGAAAAACAAGCTTAAACAGACAGATAACCACTAGCCAATAATTTAAATATAATTTGTGTGAATATTTGTGGTTTAAAAAGTGGCAAAAAGGACAAAAGCAAAGAATAAATAAATTTCTTTGGCAAATATCAGGAAAATAATCAACAAATAAAAAGCCCCTCACACCCCAGTAACCACAAAGAAAATAAAATTTTCCGTATGTATATAATGTGTAGAAGAATTTTTGTTCTTTTAGCCACTTTATTATGTCTTTTCATGGCCAAAATATGAAAGAAATAAGGAATCTTAATAACCACTTAAAGCCATATACTCAGGCTATACTCAACGCCCCAAACTAAGTGTTTAACCGTCTTTTAATCGGCCCAAGATCCTTATCATATTTAAATTCAAGATACGGCAATTATATACGCATGGTCCTTGATCTCATTATGCATTTCACAATTTATGCTTTGTCTAGGACAATAGAGTAAGAAACCTCTGATCAATTTACAGAGTGCCTGGGAGCACATTCCGTGATTCCTGCATTGCCCAGGCTCTATTGCAAGTCCATTCTCTTTACAACTCCAATAAACGTAGTGTGGTGTCGTGGTTAAAGTCAATAAATAAATAACACAAGCCCTAGTAATTCAGTACCGAATACTGGAGAAGATGAAAAAACGTTCATCATGATTTTCGAATTTCTAATCCCCTTAAAATATTTCATACTAAAGCCCTTTGGCATTACAAAGCAAATAAATATTAAGAAGATATCTTTAAGACAGTCCTCTGACGCAACATAATAAATAGTGAGAAGAAAGTCTCTGTTCGTTTAATTAATGAGAATGGGAAAAGGAGTCTAATGTTGTTCTCGTTCTGGGTACTGGGCGGTATACTCGGTAATGAGAAGGCGGATGCTCTCGCTATATTAAGTTTACTATCTGAGGGCGCCTTCTCACTTGGTCCTGATCCCCCAATCTGCCACATCTAGGACCTCAACACTCATGGATCAGGGAGGAAGAGCAGAGGCGTTGGGGGGATGGTTCGAGAAGTTATGTGTCTAGGAGTCTATGGCCCGCTATAGAGACTGATAGAATATGTGTGCTGCTGGACTTAGATAAGACCCGCCTGAGGTTAGTTATTGGTTTTATTACAGTGCACTGCGATATTAGATCGCTGACTAGGATTTGGTATAGATTCCAGACGGACTATTGCACGATATGTTGCGATGAGGAAGCGTTTGAAACTATCGAACACCTCCTCTGCAACTGTTCAGCCCTAAGTAGGTTGACGACCCTAGGCAGGTGCTTCTTCAAAGGTTTGTACTCTCATACGCTTCATAGATTCATAAATAAGTTGAGCTGTGTTGAGTTGAGAAGTGTTAGGACAACAAGGTTGTAGTAGCGCTTTCTTGTGTGTTTGTGATCCATCTTTTTTCCTCCGTCTCTTATATCCTCCCTTTCCTACCTCTTCTCCTTTTCCAATTGCACTATCCTCTCTCTCCTTCTCCTAGGACGAATTGACAATGGGTCATTATGACCTCTGAGTATTGTACTTGTTCCAATGACAAGTACACGTCCTCAATCCTAACCTAACCTAAAAGCAAAGATCCTCACCATTACATTCAATACATTTTTGCGGACGACATTTTTTCTAGGCAACTACAAAAAGTATAACAAAAAAAACCCGATTAGTGTGAAAGAAAGATGGAGGAGATGCTTTGTAGCAGCCCAGGGTTTCTTTAAAAGAAAAACTATCTGAACTTACTTAATTGGTCATTGCAGCCCTTTATTCTGAATAACGACCTAGCTTCTCGCAATACCCAGACTGTTTGCGTTCATTTTATCCATAAGTGACGGGACCCACAGTTTAATGTCGACTCCGAACGACAGATTTTTGAGTAACTTTTCATGACAATTTTATTTTCTCTTGATAGTTTTTGCAAAAATCTGCTGATAGGAAGTCGGAGAAGAAAAATTTTTCATGTTTCGTTTTGTTTGAGAATTCTAAGCCGGGGTTTGAACTACGGACTCGCTTCTAATAATGATGATTCAATGTCATCATTAGAATATTTTTTGATTGTCATCATCTGAAGAAGCGATAATACTCCACTCTGCCAGAGATTGTAGTCGCCATTGCAATTCTCTAGCACACTCTCTACTCCACTTAAAAATTGTTCTTATCAATAAATCTGTTATTCAAAGACACACGGGTCGATTTGTTACAGATACCTGTTACCAGAAACTTGTTAATCATAATTTTCTGTGTTTTTTTTTACAGGACGTTTAAATTTCTTTAATTTTACCGGTGATTTAACTGTTCGAGTTGATACCACATCAGCATGGTTGGGTCAATTATTTGTATCGCTATCACAGTTTGGATGTCAGCAAAATTTTATGCAACGTTATGTTAGTTTAAAATCATTAAAGGAAGTTAAACGGTAAGAAGGCTTTTATTTCCAAGTTGATGGTATTCTTTTATTCTCTTAATATTCGTTCTCTTTATAGTGCCATGATGTCCAATATACCAATAATATTCGTATTTTTCTCATTATCCTGGATAACTGGCCTGGTTATATATTCCTCTTATTCCGTGTGTGATCCTCTAAAAGAAGGTTATATTAATAAAGCGGATGAAATATTACCATTCTATGTAGAAGATCAATTGGCTATTATACCCGGTTTTGTGGGTATTTTCATGGCTACTTTGTTTAATGGCGCCTTATGTATGATGGTCTCCAATTTGAATTCCTTGGCCACAGTGATATCCGAAGACTTTTTAACTTTAATACCGAAATTTAAAAATCTACCCGATAAACAACAGTTGCATATTATTAAAACGGTAACAGTGATATGCGGCATTATTATAATGGGCGTAGCATTTTGTGTAGGTCTACTGACGGGTGTTATTGAATCCTCAATGATGGCATTTTCGGCAACATCCGGTCCCTTGTTGGGTTGTTTCATATTGGCCATGTTGGTGCCCATGGCAAATTGGAAAGTAAGTGTGATTTATTGGAATATTTTCATGTTTTTATTTTTAATTTAATATTTTTTTTTTTAAAGGGTACCTCGGCTGGCATGATTACAGCTTGTGCTACAGTACTATGGATTATAGCCGGTTCATCTACGGTGGATAAAACTGAATTTAATAAATTTCTACCAACTTCCACAGAGGTATGTGCTAATGAAAGTGTAAAGATGAAGAAAAATGTTTGAGTTTAATTTTTAATTTTTTTTTTCAATAGAGGCCTATTCATTGATATTTCTCGTTTTAAATTTTTCCTTTTTATTCATTTTAAATGGGCATAATTGATTTTATTTTATTTGTTGTTATATTTTCCAGGGCTGCTCAAATTTCACTTTCTCCCAATCAATACACAAGCCCAGCGCTGATGAATTCTCCTTTTTACCCACTTCATCATCATGGCTAATGCAACATACGGCAAGTAGAAGTGCAGTGCCAGATTATGGTGAAATGAATGCTACGTACTTATCGTGGTCGACTAATAATACCATGACTGGCTTTGGTGTAATTGAAACAGGAACTGGTGCTGCTGCTGCTGCTAAAGAACGGTAATAACAACTCAAATCCAAACAAAACGAAAATGAATTACTATTTGACTGTTTTTGTTTTCTTTGTTATTGTACAACTCAAGTTCTAATTTATTTTGTTTCCTTTTTATTTTTTTTTTTTGGGTTTTTTGTGCAGCACACCATTAGAGTATATGTATTCCATTAGTTACATGTATTACAGTCTCATAGGCACACTGCTGACAGTGCTTATTGGCATCATAGTTAGCTATTTGACACAGGACCCTAAGGACTCTTATGATGCGAAATTGCTGCATCCACTTGTATTTAGAATTTGCCAACGTTTCACGGGTGAAAAGCCTTACTATGTCAAGGAGATTGAAGCGATTGCTAGCTGTGCTGGCTCTAATGGTAACATTAACTGTGGCAGCATAGGCAATAGTGATAGTGGTGCCAAAATTAATCATGCTTTTGAGGCACAAAATGAAACCAATATTATAATTGGTGTTGTTGGCAACAATAGCAATGACAAAGAAAAAAATCCCATGGAAGTTATTTTTACAAAATCCCGAACAAATGCAACAACAGCACCAGCAACTATAACGACTACTGCCAATCCGTTAACAAATATTAATACCAATACGAATACAAATACAGCAACAACAACAACAAATAGTAATTTAACAATAGAAATGCCAAAAATGCAAAAAATATTTTCAAACAACGATAATAACCAAATGGTATCAAACGATGTATCTGGTTCATATCGTCAAATAACGGAAAAGGAAATGGTATGATTAATTATAACAATACAACAGAAAAACAAGGATTTATTATAAAAAAAAATAAAAAAGGAAAATTTTATATTTTAAATTAGAATCTCTTTAATTTGGAAAATTATTTATGTTAAGAATTATTAAAGAGACCCTTAGTGACTTAAGCAGATTTACTTAATAATGCTATGCTGTAGTACTGGTATAATAATAAGGAATTTATTAATATTATAACATAAATTTATACCACATATATTTTTTTAATTATTTATTCAACAAAAACTATAAACCAATAGGTTTTAAACATAAAAAAAGTTATATAATAAGCAAACCATACGCCTATATAATCGTCAAACAATTCCATGGTTAAACTCATTCTCGAAAAATGTTCAAAGAGATTTTTAAAAATTTAAACAAATTCAATATGTACATATGTATTGTACTTGCGTTTAATTATTAATTATGAATGAGTACCTCTACTCCAATTTTAATTAAATTTAAAGGCGATTAAAATCATAAATTTCATTTGAATTGATATTAATTTAAAATATTTTTACTTTTATTCTACAATATTAGTGTATGTATGATGATTATAATTATTAAATATAATTTAAATTTTAAGTGCAAGTGACGATAAAGACACTGTGATCATAAAACTTTTAAATACTAGTGTTTATTAGATTTTGTTTTTAAGAAACTTCCTTTGTAAAGTGAATATTAAAAACAAATATAATAAGGATATTCACATAAGATCCTTAAATATATTCTATATTTTTATAAGCATATACAAACATATATAAATGTATGTATATTTAATATGTAAGTCTATACAAAAGTACAGAGTACAATGATTATGTTAAAGTAAAAATAAATTTATATTCTAAAGACAGCTGAATAAATAAAATCCTATTAAAATAAGCAAACAACTACAAAAACGGAAGTATATAATATTGTGTTTTATTTTTAGTGTAGTGGGTTCATAAGATGCTTTAAACTGTTACACTATGTACATCGAACGTAAGATCTAATTAACTCAGCTCATAATAATTATAATACTACCTTAACCTTTTCAAACTGTAACTGTTAAGGCGCTGTCATTACAATTTACCAAGAAATGCAGCTTTGTATGGTGTACGAATTGATTAGTTAGTGGAATAATGTTTACAGTAGTATGTAAAATTGTAATTGTATTGTAATAAATAAACAAATAAATTTTCCTTTGTTTAAACTAAAGGACTATTTACTATCAAAAATCGTTTACACAAAAATGATTACATGTTTTTATGTTGGGACGTTACAAACAGGTTAACGTTTGAACCGATTTTCTTGATATTTTCACATTCTTTCTATGTATGTCTGAAAGGAATGATAGGTTATACTTACTTACTGACCTACTTACTTCGTCATTGCAACCCTTTAATCATGACTACGACGTCGCCATAAATGGCTAAACCTACAGTTTAATGTCGACTCCGAACGACAAATTTATGAGAAACTTTTCATGTAAATTTTATTTACTCTCAGAGTTTGTGACAGAAGTCTACTGAAATTAAGTCGCCGAGATGATATTTTTTCATTGAACCGCGACCTTGTGTCTAATAAGCCAACACACTACCTAATAGACGACGGGGCACACTTAAAAATTTTCCAACTAGGCAATGCCACGCCCATATAACACATACAAACAAAATTAGCCATTACAACCATTCAGTCAGGATTACGGCCTAGCTTTTCACAACACTCATGTTGTGTGCGTTAATTTTATACGTGAGTGGCGGGACCTACAGTTTAACGTCGACTCCGAACGACAGATTTTTGAGAAACTCTTTCATGGTTTCAGAGTTTTTGCCAGAAATTTGCTGAGAGGAAGTCGCCGAAGAAATATTTTAATTATAGGTATTTCGTTTTGATGTTTGACCTGAGATACGAACCCGGGCTTTACGTCTAATAAGCCAACACACTACCTACTAGACTACGGCGACTCAATAAAGTAAATATTTATTTATCCATGTCTTCGAAGTGGTAATGTTATGAGCTTCTAAATTTGGCCCGAATGCGGCGTTGTTAATACAAATCTTCGGTCAAAAAGGGGGCGCAATCGGAAAAGTGGAAATGGCACCTACATACTATGTAAACTAAATATTGAATTCGGCAATTTCAATTTCCTGAGGAATGAACATCATAAGTTGCACCTCTCATTCACAATAAACATGGATCTTCATATTTTTGTGATACAAAGCTCTCAACGGACTTTGTTAGTGGCTAGAAAAGTTTATATAAATTAAAATGCATACCTTCATTATCAACAATCGTTATGACTATGATCATACTAAGTTTTCAGAAACCTTCGATAAGAAATCCATAGTTCGGCCAAGAATTTCATGTACCTACCGCAGCAAAAAATAACATGCATGTAGCTGACCAATAGCTTTAAAAAATAACACCCAGTGCCGTAACAACAGTTCAAAATTAATTTTCAATATCTTTAATAAATAAAATTGAATAACGTTCCACCATTAATAAGCAGGCAGAGGACAGATGTTTACAAAATGTATACTCATCGAAGGACAAGATATACGCAGACTTTACTCAAACCAAATGGGTTTGAGGCAATAATAACTTTTGTTTAGAAATTACAATTGAAGCAGAAGGAATAACCTGAGCATAATAACCGATCTTTTGTCAGGACAGAGTGAATTCAAAGTAGACTTATTCAGAATGGGAATCGCGAAAAACATAACGACTCGATTCTGTGAAGATGACAATAAATCATCAAAAGACGTTCTTGGAACCTGTGTCAAGTTAAAAGTATCTACCTACCATTTTTATACAACTCTGTCTGGTGGGACAACCATGTCTTTTTGAATTTAACCGCAGATTGATTATTAGTTTCTTGGTGATCAACGAGTGAAGATTAGACAGAGAATTGATAAACGTTTTGTATACCCTATTTTATATTTTTTTATTGACATTAATAAAGTTATTTGAAAGAAAGCACCGATCTCCTGTCAATTTAGTTGCTAGAAAACTAGAAACACCAATCTACTGACAATTTTCAGAAGTGGGATCTGAATTCCTAGAAAACGTACGAAATTCTTAGGGGAAGACCGAAATTCCAAGAAGACGCTATGGAAAATCTACGAACACTGACTGTCAAGCAACTACAAGCTAAGTGCAGAGAAATTGGTGTTTCATGTTCCGGTAATAAGAATCAATTGATTGACCGAATTGATAATTACAACGCAAAAGATGCACACAACGCATCACGAACGCATTCACCTGATTTGTCGCAACGGATTTCGCAATTGGAGGAACTTATCGCAAATATGCAACCGTTAATGAATCGGTATAAACCATCAGAACCCGAAACACCTATGGTATCATCTCCTATGCAAACTTTTACTGCGCCAGAAAATATTCCACCGAATTCAGCCAGCGCTATATTGACTGATATAACGCCTTCTCGTTCACAATCAACAACATCCACGAATACACCCGTACGGCAGCAGCATTTATTTACGTCGATCGATACAACAGCACGCCTTATTTATAGTCACCAATATGTTACAGCTGGTAGTAATTGTCCAATGGTAATAACGGATAATGCTGCGTCTCGTTACAACAACCCACATTTAGCACCGTCAACCTACATTAATAACGTTTCATCTGTGTTGCAACATCAAACACCGTTTATAAATTGTGAGAACATAATTCCACCGACTCCTTACGCTCAACCAACATTTCCGCAGAATATTTATACGAGACATAGAATACCCTCAACGACCTACGACCAGCCACCGCCAGTATTACCTAATACTGTGTACGCTATGCCACCGTCATCTCTGCCTTCACAACATGCTTTTCAGCCATACCATAACACAGCCAACCCTTTTGGTCAAATAAAGGAGATAATTTCGCTAGTTCCAGATTTCAATCCTTCAGCAGATGAATCCATAAACTCATCACAATTTGTAAAACGTGTGAATGTTCTAAAGACAGCATATGGATGGGACGATCAGTCCGTAATATTTGCCGTCCAGCAGAAAATGAAGGGCCCTGCGAAATACTGGGTCGATTCGTTACAAGAGGTATTTTTGTCTTGGTCTCATTTCACTAATAAATTTCTTTTAGATTTTCCCCATACCGAAAATGAAGCTGACGTTCATATCAAGATGTCTACGATGATCGAACGTCGATCGAACGAGTCTCCCCAGGAATATTATTATAGAATGTATGCTGTTGGGAAAAAAGGTAATCTGACAGAATCAGCTATTGCCCGTCACATTGTCATAGGAATTAATGACCCTGATTTAAAGAGGAAAATTTCTAACGAATATGTAACGTGCAACCAGCTCTTGAACGATATAAATTGCTACTGTAACTACAACGAGATAAGAACAACGAGTATGTACAATAAACCAAAAAGGAATATTTACAGCAACACAACAGACAACAACGGAGCGAAGAAAAAAGAAAGCAACAACCCGTTGGATAAAATAAAATGCTACAATTGTTCCAATTATGGCCACTACTCCGCTAAGTGTCCCGAACCACAAAGGAAAGATCGTTGTGGTAGATGCAATCGTACATCGCATAAGACAGCCGACTGTAAATCAAAACAAACCTAAAGTGGAGAGGTAAACAAAATCGCTGATAACAACGTAAAGCAAAATGGCAAACTTTGTAAAACAGTCAAAGTTAATGACATTGAAACCGTAGCATTTATAGATTCTGGTAGCGATCGCAGTCTTATAAGGGAAACGTTCTCAAAACAAATGGGTGAAGTGATAAAATCCAACATGGTTTTCAAAGGGTTTGCAGGAGGCGAATATGTTTCTAAAGGTAAGGTGATCGTGACCTTAGTAATTGACAATTCTATTTTTGAGGCTGAGGTATTTATTGTCAATGATGCCTTAATACCTATGGCTATACTTGTTGGTCGTAATATGTTGTGCCAAGAGGGCAAACGTATGATCATTGAGGGAGGCGATTGCTGGGTGCAGAATATAGACGCCATAAATGCTAAGGACCCTCTGACGCCTGACGAAGGTAAACGACTTCAAGTCGTGCTTAACGATCATAGGGCTTGTTTTGCGGAAAACATAAATGAACTGGGAAAGTGTAGTCTGGTGAAAATGGAAATCCAAGTCACAACGCCCAAGCCTATATGTTCCAAGCCGTATAGAATTCCTTTTGCAAAACGCCCTATAGTATCAAATATCATACGGGCGCTCCTCGACAGTGGAATTATTCGAAAATCAACTTCTCCGTATGCTTCAGGCATAGTACTTGTTGAGAAGAAGAATGGCGAGCATCGGCTGTGCATAGACTATCGCCAATTAAACAAGATTACAGTAAAGATACCGTACCCTATGCCGGTAATTGAAGACCTTCTCGCTCAACTGTCCGGTAATCGTTATTTTACCACCCTTGACTTACGTATGGGCTATCATCAAATTGAAATTGAAGAGCAGTCTAAGAAGTTTACGGCATTCGTCACCTACGAAGGTCATTACGAGTACAACCGGATGCCATTTGGGCTCGTCAATGCCCCGACAGTTTTTCAATCCTTAATGAACCGGATTGTGAAATTTATGGAGCCAGGCGAAGTATTAGCATATCTTGACGACGTCATAATCCCCAGCAGAACCGTACATGAAGGCATCGACCGTTTGAATCGATTTTTAAATATTTTGGAAGAAAGTGGACTCACCTTACGCTTGGATAAGTGTAATTTCCTCGCGGAGGAGATTTCGTATTTGGGTCACACTGTGAATATGACCGGTATCACGCCTGGAAGCGGAAAGATTAGTGCCATTAAGAATTTCAAGGTGCCAACAAGCACTACCGAGGTCCGCAGATTTTTGGGTCTTACAGGGTTTTTTCGGAAATTCGTTGCAAATTACTCTTTAATCTCACGACCACTTACGATGCTACTACGGAAAAGTAACGAAGGTAAATTTCAATGGGGTGAACCGCAGGAACAGTCATTTAGGAAATTGATAGAAGTTCTTTGTAATAAACCTGTACTTGCTATCTTCGATGTGTCGGCTCAACACGAGGTACATACGGATGCGAGTAGTCTTGGGCTGGCCGGCGTTCTTTTACAGTCTTATGGGGACGATAAATGGCACCCAGTATTTTATTTTAGCCGACATTGTTCTGACACCGAGGCAAAATATCACAGTTATGAACTTGAGGTCTTGGCCGTGGTAGAGACGCTGGAACGTTTTCGAATTTATTTACTGGGTAAACCATTCCGACTGGTAACTGATTGCGCCGCAATTACTAAGGCTAAGACACATAAGGAGTTACTTCCCAAGATTGCCCGATGGCTAATGAAATTATTAGAGTTCGATTGTGAGATTGTACATCGTGAGGGCTCTCGCATGGCCCACGTTGACGCCTTAAGCCGGTCACCAGACTTACCAGCCTTTGAACCGGACCCTGCTGGATTCATCATGAATATAAACGAGGGTAGTGAGGACTGGGTTTTCACGATGCAGCTTAGAGATAAGGAGCTTGAAAGAATAATTGGTGTCCTACGTGGCGATATTCAATCTGAACAACATAAACAACTTAAAACCGACTTTACTTTGCAGAACAACAGACTTTATCGGAAAACGAAAGACGGGCAGAGGCTTGTTGTGCCCAAAGCGGTACGATGGCGAATCGCTAAGTCATGTCATGACGACATGGGCCATTTCGGTATTGACAAAACCCTTGAAAGAGTACAACAGACCTTCTGGTTCTCTCGTATGAGAAAATATATCAAAGAATACATAGCCGCATGTACAGAATGTTGTTATAACAAGGTGAAGGGTGGAAAATCTGAGGGTAACCTGCACTATGGTGCACTGGAACCACTCCCATTCCGGCAAATACATGTAGATCACTTGGGACCGTTTGTGAAGAGTAAGCGTGGTCACACCCATATATTGGAAATTTCAGATGCCTTTACAAAATTTGTGGTAGTGAAGGCGGTTCGAAATACGAAGACAGCTCCCGTTATCAATGCATTGAACGAGCTAACCAGCTATTTTGGTTTACCACGACGTATTATTTCCGACCGGGGTGCGGCATTTACTGCAAGAAATTTTGAAGAATATTGCGAAAAACATAACATTCAGCATGTAAAGACAGCAGTTCGTACCCCTAGAGCCAATGGCCAGGTCGAGCGTGTCAACCAGACCATTTTAGCTTTCCTCCGTACTATGACTGAGGAAAAAAAAATTGGGACCAATCGTTACACATTCTACAGTGGTCAATTAATACACAAAAGAATTCGACCTCAGGTTTTGCTCCTAACGAGTTAATTTTTGACTATAAACCCATCGACTTAGTGCAGAATCGTTTACTGGCTGCTGTACAGGATGAAGTGAAGTCCGATGGTATTTTATCGATTGTCGAGAGGCGAACACTAGCTCTCCAGAATATAGAACGTGAACGAGAGCGGTGGACGAAACGATTTGACGACAAGCATAGTCGCCCTACTGTCTACAGTGAGGGTGATTTGGTTCTTCTCGAACACGAACCACAAGCAACGGGTGACTCGCGGAAATTGGAACCAAAATATCGAGGACCTTATATCGTAGCTCGAGTCCTTGGGAACGATAGATATTTAATTGAGGACATTCCTGGCTTGCAATTAACATCCCGGAAATTTTGCTCAGTTTTTAGTTCGGACAAAATGAAGAGGTGGTGTGAGTCATTCCCCGAAATTGATGATACAGGCGAGGAAGTCGAGGACGACTTTGGTTCAGGATTTGCCGAACTGTCAAGTTAAAAGTATCTACCTACCATTTTTATACAACTCTGTCTGGTGGGACAACCATGTCTTTTTGAATTTAACCGCAGATTGATTATTAGTTTCTTGGTGATCAACGAGTGAAGATTAGACAGAGAATTGATAAACGTTTTGTATACCCTATTTTATATTTTTTTATTGACATTAATAAAGTTATTTGAAAGAAAGCACCGATCTCCTGTCAATTTAGTTGCTAGAAAACTAGAAACACCAATCTCCTGACACCTGTTAGATACCAATGCATCGCAAAACGAAAAATTGTTATTGTTAACACCTAGAGGCAAACAGAAGTTTATGAAGGTAATAGCATGAGAGGGGACATTATAGAAATACCCTGTATAGATTGAGGGCTTCAAGAAAATAATAACGTTCAACAAAATGCATGCAACAGAAATAGGCCCTAGGAAAATAAACAGATTTGTTCCAAAAAATCGATTGCACAATGAGCCACAGAATGCAATTTATCGTGATTTCATTCTTTAGCCAAACTGCAGAATTTTTAACACGTATAACATAAACAGATTCAAATCTTAAACCTAATTCGGGAATTTAAGGAATTATCCTATATTAGATTAATAATAACCTGTGAAAACACTAAAAGACTACAATGAACTACTGAGCATGATTAAGAAGAAAGAAAGAGAAGATCATAAAACTATAGCATGGTACTCACAGATAAATCCTTTAACAAACTACGACACAAGGCAGATAACAGACAGAGATTCTAGGTACGCTACCTAAGCTTCTGATGAAATTTGCAATTTATGTATATGTACTCAAGTAAAATTTTTAATTTAGTTTTTGTACGCTGTAAGAAAAGTTGTAACAAACAAAAGATTTAAATAAAGACCATATCACTTTTTAATATTCTATATATTTCTTATACCAAAGAGAGGCGATTGCCTTATAAGTTCATCAAGTTTGATTTGAAATAATTCCGATTCCACCGGTGTTCCAGGCATCCAAAGGGGATCTCTAACAACGTATTCTACCCATACTTTACTGTAGATCTGCTGTAGTAATTCCTTAACATTGCTCGCATTAACATCCGTATTTAAAACAAATCTAAAAACGGGAAAACGGAGAAATATTAAAAAGCTACATACTTTTAAAACCCATATGACTTACTTTAAACCAGAGGGCGTTTCCAAATAATGCAGAGCATATTTATTGGTCTTATAAAACAAGAAACCCTCTCGTGTATCATGTGGAGAGATTTTACTAACAAATGACTTAATTGAGGATAGCATACCATATGTTAATTTGGCTTCCTAAAAATATAAC
This sequence comes from Sarcophaga carnaria, assembly GCA_958299815.1. Taxonomy (NCBI): domain Eukaryota; kingdom Metazoa; phylum Arthropoda; class Insecta; order Diptera; family Sarcophagidae; genus Sarcophaga; species Sarcophaga carnaria. The sequence continues at coordinate 31,200,777 of OY283150.1, forward strand.
AAAAAGAGAAATTCGTTTATAATTATTTATCAATGTATTCTTTCGCAAGAAAACAGTCATACCTCTTCTTGGGTTAATCCAGACTTTTTTGTACGATTCCATTCGGCATAGTACATTAATGTGCCCAATTTATCAAAAATGTACAAGTTAAAAATTTTCATTTCTATTTATTTTTTTTTTTTTATTATAAAAGAAAACTGTATTTCTACTACTGGAATGCTAAAATTTATTTGTTTACTGTCAACCATCAGCAAAGCAATCCGATCAGCTGTAGGTAAAGAAGCGAGAGTTGCCAGATATTTAGTTAGTAATCAGCTATTTTATTAATTTAATTTTTTTTTAAATTTTATTTTAAATTAAATGATTTTATATGCATTTGTGAAGTATCCTTAAATTTACTTAATATATGCTAACGTTAAAACCCACCCCATATAATGTAGTCGAATCGAAAACCACCCTACAATATCGCCATACTAAGTATCATTTTCAAATATTTAACTCCCTATGTTTAATTTGCAGTTACAGGTTGAATTACAATAGCAGACTGCCATATTGATATTTTATCACTAGACCACTTCATAGCTAATCATTTTTGTCCTATAGATACTATAGTAAAATAAATACATTAATATGACATTCAATTCCAAAAAACGCTTATAACACAATAATTTTACGACACTGTTTCTTTTAAAAACAGACATGTTATAACCTCTGTTTTATTCAGCTGTTTTGTTGTTCATTTTAACAGTTGAAAAAATTATTGTTTTGTTTATTGTTTTTTTTTTATAAAAAATAAATCGGGGATTTTTGATTACAAGCGATAATGCAATAGGCAACATGAAAGTAGATAAAAAGCTACATAAACTTTATTCTGAAAACACATATAAACAAAATATAAAAAACTACAATTTAAAAATAAGTAGAACGAAGAAAAAAGTTCATCAATATGGCGACTTTGGAAAAGCCGAAGAAAAATGTAAGTATTTGCATAAATTTATGTTTTAATTAGAAAGCAAAACAAACTGGAAATTATTTAATTTTTACAAAAGAAATCTAAGAAGTCCAAAAGTCAATTGGCTGCTGTACCGTCATTGAATGACGAAAGTAATACGGACCACGAGTCATCCATAAAATGCGTTATAGACAAAGAACCTGCAAGTATTTCTACTGCAGCTTCTACTACCACTGAGGGCGAGGTCGCACGTTCAACAAACTCTAGTATCGATAGCATTAATAACTTAGTGGCCTCTGCAACAGCAAATAGAGATAATATAGTGACACAAGAATGTTTTATAGCATCTGGCTATAAGAACGGTGAAGAGAAACAAGAGGGTGAAGCAGTATCCTTAAACAATGATGAAGGTAATGTGAACATCAAACAAGCAACATCAGCACCCTGTGAAGAGGAAAATAAAACTGGCGAAGAAGATGAAGCTACTGCTCCACCTGATTTGGATAATGTACCACCTCTAATAATAGCGCCAGCTGCATCCTCTGTTGTGCAATATCCTCAATTACAGCGCTATCGGTATGAGGAATCTGCAACATCCGTTGTATATAATCCTACTGAAAAAATCAATACAAAGCAATTTCGCTTATCCTCCACCAAATTGGAGCCATTGACACAAGAGCAGCTTCATCAATACTACTATTGTCCGTCTTTGGCAATGGTACAACAATTTGAAATGGAATTTCTTATGAATTCCCTTTTAGAGACTTACGAAAATGATGCTTTATATGCTGCTCTACGGGAATATTATAATGGCCAAAGTAAATTAACCATGAATTTACATGACGTAAAAAAGTTCCGCAAAGAAGCTGAGGCGGCGCAAGAACACATCTGGATTGAGGTACCAGTTCAAAGGACTTTTTCAAATCAATGTGGTGATAAAATAGATGTTAAGGAAACTGTTACTTATAAGTAAGTAAATATATTTTTTAATATTTAATAAGTTAATAAGTCGCCAAAATTTATCGAATTATTTAAAGCGTGAAGCAGGTTGATGGAAAGAATTTGGAAGCTGCTACATCAGCCTTAACAGTTTTATTTGATATAATATCGAATGCATATACTAGTAATCTAATAACTACAAAGATTATTAAGATTAAGGTAAGTTCTTTTTCAATAAAAAAAGAGTAGAAAAACGTCAAGTTCTTTTTAACAAAAAATTCAAAAAATACTTGCATCACAAATATTCACTTTTAAATGAGAAAGTAAAAATATGTATGCACATTTCCTTTGCTTTTAGATCGATCAAATGATTGATGAAATAATTTACCAACCAAAAATACCAATCAATGAAAATCTAACATTACGACAACACTTAGATGACAATACTACAACAGTTGTGATGCAAATACGTAAAGCCTTAAGCATACTTTTTCATTTTTCTAGGAAACTATCTCCTAATAAGGTAAAATACATAATTTTTTCTTCGTTCTGTTAATAAATAATATAACTTAACAAACAATATTTGTAGGACTTTGAAAATGATCTTAGAGAATGGATTAAAAAATTAATATCATTACATTTACGTGTGGCAACCAAAGAAGATCATTGGTTTATATTGTTCAACATATTACGTTGCCCAAGTGGGGTAGGATCTTGGGCTAGTGAATTTGTACAGATACCTTGTAGTCGTTCGCTTCCACTTGCATCTGTAAAGCACACAAATGAACCACCCTTACCATTAAATTCACTGGAAATAAACCATTGCATGTCGGTACTGCAAGTTTTGCTAATGCCTATTAAAAAACGAAATGAATATTTACAACAATTCACGCAGGTAGGATTATTTTTGTTTTTAAATGGTCTTATGTGTTAAAAATACAGTTGACGTTAAAGTCTCAAAAGGAAATAACGGATCCTGTCAAGGATGATCGTTGGATTCTGGTCGATTCGGATGGTGAAGATAGTCACACGCCTGCTGGTGAATGCGTAGGTTTGAAAGAAAGTGATTTAATTGCTCTATTAAATCAAATACCTTTCGAAGAATTATTTAGGTTTGTCCTTTCTTATTTAATTAATTGTGTTAATAATTAATGTAATCATGTTTAGATCTGCCTTAACGATTGAGAAATTCCTTGATGATTATATTATTGAATCTGATTTAATTATGGCAGACAAAATGCTTCAAGTTTTGGCTTTCTTTTCTCAATTATTAACCTTATTCGGCGAAGGTATGTTAATCTATAACAATGAACGTTACAAGCAATTAGCTAAACGTTTAGGTCGACTAATGAGGCATTGCTTGCAGTATGTTTCCGATTATCATGAGTTGTTTAGGTATTATTCACCCGTGTTTATTTAGTTTTCAGTAATTACATGCTTTTTGCTTTTTGCAGGCAAAATAATCTTTCTAAAGACGCTGTTACAAGTGAACGCATTGCTTTAGAGATAAATTGTTTACTTTTAAAAGCTTGCAGTTATATTTATCGCACAAGGAACTTGGCTACTTGGCAATATTTTTCTTCTTTGCCATTTTCATCTATGAATACGGATACAATATGGCAAATATTTTATTATCTAAATGTGGGATTTCCATCTATTTTAACCATACCAGAAGAAGGTACAAAATGTTATTTTTATTGTACATTATTACATTATATTTATGTATTTACTTTTCGTTAAAATTCTAGATTATACGGAGCTTTTAAATGCCTCAGATTTTTGGGCCAAATTTAATATTGCGAATGCTGATTCATCTGATGAGGATTTATATTATTTATTGCAAACTTTTTTCGAAATGGCAAATGACCGAAATGCAACTAAAGATTGGGAATTAATTAAAACCATCTGTTTACACATATTTAATGCAAGTAGATTTTCTAATTATATTATTTAAAAAAATTCATTTAATATATATTTTTAGATTGGTTTTATAAATCCGGATACGCGGGACATTTGCTATAAAACAGCACGAGATATGTTGGTTAATTTAGCATTAGAATATGAAGACCTTATGTCCTGTTTATTGCTACAGTTAAAAGTTCGCTTTGATGATTGTGAAAATGTTAAGTATCTATTTAAGTCAATGCCGTTGGAAAATTGGAAACCAAACATGGAAAGTTTTGAAATACTTTCGAACTGGTTATTACATTTCGATTTCAGAACTCCACAGAATATGTTGGCACGCGTTATTATCAGTCATTTAAATTGGTCTTTTGATTCTGAGGGACATTTGTTTTTGCCCCATAATATACATGTGCGCATGGCATGCCTTATAACTGAGGCACTGACAAAGCATGCTCCTGAGGTTTTAGGTCTATCGGGCATTTCCGAAAGTGTTCGACAGGTTTCATGTTTAATTGATTTCAATCAGTCGACCAGGGAACAATTTACAACTTGGTGTTGGAGTATAATTTCATTACTACGTTTACATATAATGGATCAAAACGTTGATCGAGTTAAGCAAACCTTACGAAATCCCGCCGAAGCTTTAATGTTTGTATCCGAACTGGAACGCATTGATTTGATATATCAAGGCGTAACGGAGAATAGGCCACTAGCTTTATATGTGGCCATTTTAATATCTTTACATGGTCATTCTATACCATTAATTTGTCAAAAGGGATTCGAATTGATGCAGCGCTTGTTAAGCGATCATCGTCATGCCGCTGTCATCAGGTGTTTGGAATTAGTTGTACCACTATTTCTGGAAACACCAGAAACTTTGAAAAATTCTGAAGGGTAAAGATTCGTTAATTTTTAAAATAAATTTATCTTAATTCTGTTTTTTTTTTATTTTTCTTTAATTAGTTTTCAAGAGATCCTAAATGCGTTATTAATTGCTGATAAAACTTATCTTAAAATGGCAAAAGATATGGTTTATCCTAACTCGGTTGGACCTGTTTTAGAACTCTTGGATAATATGATTCATCATCAAATAATATCTTATACTAAGTATAGTAACATTATATTAGAAAAACGGAACAATTTTTCTGTAATTAATGAACATTTATTTTGTTTTTATTTTAGTTATGGACTTTTATCACCTTTAAATCTAATTAATATATGGCTGTATTGTTTGACAGCTTTACCAAACTGGCAAAATACTTATGTCGTGTATTTATTGGACAAAATTTTAAGGGTAGCGTACCAATTTCCCGATGCCCACAAACAGTGTATAGAATTTTTCAATAATTACTATAAAGATTGTACTGATTGGAAAGGCACAAATAAAATGTCTACAATTAAGGGATTTTTTGGTGGAAGCCAATCAAAAATTCCCACTATATCACCTTATTATCCCTGGGTAGCTTTATTGTTATTAGAAATTGAGTTTAAAATGGAGGATTCTTACATATGGACAGAATTCTTAAGGCAATTAAATGCAGGTGGTTCTAAACCAAATATTGATTTTGTTTTAAAGGTAAATAGTTCAAGTTGTTGTATTATTTTTATTGAGTTTCTTTTTTGAAATCTTAGAAAACGTTAACCATGGCCAAGAGACCAACATATCCTGCCAATATGCTGGTTTTATATAAATATGCAAATTTAATAGCCAGCATGGATGCAAAGCATGCACTCTTTCCCATTATAAATCAGAAATTTTTCCAATTGTATTTGTCGCGCATACCCATACACTATGATGATCATAGTTTCCAACAAGTGTTTGGCGTATCAGATAAATTCTATGAATATAATGTAGCTGTAATGAAAAAAATAAAATCCCAACTTAAAACTGCCGAATCGTACTATGAAAGTAAATCGAGCAATGAAAGTGCTAAAAATGATGGCCTTATTTACTGCTACAGGAACTGCGCAAAGTATGTTTAAATGTTTCAAGGAAATTTATAATTATAATGTTTTTTTTCGTATTTTTATTTGAATTAGAATAATGAAAACGTATAGCTTGTGGCTAGAAGATACCGCCATTAATAAAATATCTAAGGAGCAAACAAACTATCCACCACAGTATAATAGTGAAAAATTGGGTGAAATTTTAAATGGTTATACGGTAAATATATTTTTTATTTTATTACTATATTTCATTACGTTATAATTTCTATTTAGGATCATTGGACAGAGTTTTTATATTTGCCCTCAATACGAAAAGAGCAACGTCATCAAGCTGAACAATGGGCTCGTAAGTGCTTCCGTTTAACGACAAATAAAAACACATTTACACCATCAGCGGCAAAAACAAAAACCACACCAATACAACGTATTAAAACCCATTTAAGTTCTTATGATAAACATTTATCTCCGCCCCAATATAAACGACCGGAGATATTGTTGCCACAAGAAATAACGCAGCATTCGTTGAAAGACTTGAAAGATAAATTGAAGGTTTTAACTGGCACAGCAACGTAAGTTGAAATTTGCAATTACAAGTTTAAAAACAACGTTTCCAATTTTCTTTTTAAAATTCTTAGAAAATTTCATTTTAAAACATCGGAACTAAATGCTATTAATCGCAACTACATGGACAATATAATACAACTGTATAAAATGGTGCCTTATGAACAAATAAAATTAAAAAGTTGTAATTCTTTGCTCTTCAATCGTCAGTGTTCAAGACCCGCACGTATTGTAACAACCCTTGAAATGATACGTAAAGATGAGCAAGTACAGGAAAAAATCACAACGTATCGCGAAAGACATGATAAAATTATTAACGAAATGTTAAACGAAAATGTAAAAGATTTTGCGAAATGTGTTGGACAAATCGGTCAAATTGTGCGTTTATTATTGACTAGAACCTCGAATCAGAATGATGTTAAAAATCAGTTAAAATTAAATACCGGGGTAGAGTTTTTCTATCATGTTATCGATAATATGTCAGACATAACCATGAAATTTAATGCAACAAATAAATTTTATACAGAACTACTAAATGATTTAGGAGTAAGTCAATAGATTTAAATTTTTATTTTTTTTTTTTTAATTTATTTTAATGTTTTATATTTTTAAGGTTTTTATACAAGAACGTCAAGAAAACGAAGGCTTAAAAATATTGGAATTGGCTTTGAAAAGACCAAATTTAATAAAATCTTTGGCTGGCGTATTTGTTCCCTGTCAGACGCGACCACCTTATTTCCTGAAAATGTATAAATATCTGGTGGACTCCCATTTGAAACTCTGTGATACAAAAATTTTATTTGTTTTATTTTCAAAGGTAAAGAATTTTCTATTTAAATAGGTACCACAGGCAATAACGAAGTGATTTCTTTGTTTTTAGTTTGATTTAATTTTATGGTTCGATTCCTATCATCCCAAATTATTTGATATAAACAATTTATTACAAATGGTCTTACAAGGTCTGGAATCTTGGTCACAGCCTTCGTCAAGTCTGCTACAGGATCAATTTCGTCGTCATTTGGTACACATTTTCAATTATGATTTTCCCGAACATTATGGTGAAGTTATGCAGGAGGTATTGAATCGTATATCAGATCAAAAATTAATGCCAATAGTTTTGCTAGATCTTTTAAATTCATTACTCGTTAAATTTAATTGCGAACAATGTGATCTGAATAGCACTCAAGATAAATTAGAAACAATTGTAATGGATTTCGCTAGAAAGCAAAATCTTTTTAATCTTAAAGCTTCAACAGATACGGTGATGCTATTTGCCAGACATTTTCAGAAAGAGCGTTTAAGCCATGGCCTACATGGTCTCTATCCAAAGCATAAAGACTATTGCAAACCATTAGCCATGTGGTTTTCTTGTTTCGGTCATTGTCTGGTAGTTACCGCTATATGTACCTATCAGGAGCTATTGGCCGATCAAAGTAAGTTATCTGTTTTTTTTTTTTTTGTAATCGTTTGGTTTTACATTAAATAATTGAAATATTTTACTATTCAAGTTTGTGACCTAATTTTTGCTTCAATTATTGAAATGTATTCTCCGTGGCTGATTGTCTATACCGAAAACACCATACAGCAACTATCAGCCAATTGGATACGGCAGCTGGTGAATAGTGTTAATGGTAAAGTTTTATACCCTTGGAGTGAACAACAGGCTGATTCTAGCAGAATAATCATTAAAAATTTCATAAGAACTTTAATATTTGTTTTGGAAAATTTACCCAGTAAGTTATTTTTAATCGATATGCGGATTCATAAGATTTTATTTTTTTTTTGTGTTTATCCAACCTAGTTTCTCACAAAATTTTAAGTCATACCTTTAGTTGGTACATTCATCACTTCGGAGTTCCTAATATTGAGCATTATATTTATGGACCCATTCATGAGGGCATTGCCGAATTACCTTGGGAACTATTTAAACCTCAAATCGAATATATCGACATGTTATACGATAGTTTACAGAAGGTAAGTAATAATTGTGCTGTGCAATGATCAAGAGCTCGTAGCACTTTAAATCTGATGATATCAACAATGGCTTAATGAAAATTTTTAGGAAAGGTATGTTTGTAAGTGTGAAGCCAGATGATGTTATAAATTAGATGTATAAAATTAGATCCTGTCTGATTCTTATTTTCAACAATTACAGTTTATACCTGAATGTCATGCCTTGTTGGGTCATGTATTCATACGCATCGATTGGAATGGTTGGTTTACAGAATTGCTAACTACCATACCAGTAAAATTGCAGAACACAACTGTTTCCCGTCTTTTTACAATATTCGTTAAGATTTCCTTCGAGCCAAATATTCATATTCATGTCAACACTAGCAAAACACTTGAAGATGCCATTAAATATCCCTGGTATATGGTGGAATACACAGAACTGGAAAACTTGCTTAAGTGGTTTGTGACCACAGTAGAACCAACAATTATTTTAAAGATACCAACCGAAACTAACTACGCTGACAGAGCTGTATTGGAGTAAGTTTAATTGAAATTTGTTTTTCAATATTAGTTAATATGTTAATATATTGAATATTAATTAATTAATTATAGTTTAATACGTTTAACCTGCGCCATGATGCCCGAACGTTCTGATCAAACGAAAAATATATCGAATGCTACTGCGAAACGTATATTATATACCAGAACCATGATACGTTTACAGAGAGCTTGTGCCGTAAAAAACCCGAAACTATTAGCCACTAAAGAAGGCAAACGCGTTTTTCAAAATGCATTTGAAGAGTTGCTCAATACTTTAAATAAATCTTTGTGCTCATTAGCTGCTACAAAAACCTATGAGGAGCAAAGACGTGAGGCCTTAAATGTTATGTTGGAAATTATATTGCCTATGCAAACACAAAGCGTGGAAACATCCAAGTAAGTAAAGCAAATACTATTCTTTAAGCTTTAAACAAAACTATACTTTTTATTCACCTAGTTTGCATATGGAATGTTTGGTGAGATGGCAAGAATTACATGCTCCCGCTGGCAATATATTGATGTGTAGCATTTTAAGTGCTATTGGTCATATGAAAGTTTTTATAGCTGACACCTACACTTTATTGGAATCGAGCATAGCGTTTTATTTTCGTTCTTCCCAGGATAGCTTAGATTGGCACTCACCTTCTTGGCTCAATCTCTTTGTACTGCTACAAATGTCTCTGGAGAAATTAGATTTAATGCCTATTATGAGAAGTTCCTGTATGTTTACTCTACATGTTTTTATTTTGTATAAAATGGAAAAAATAACTTCAGCCGGAGATCGTATAACATTCCTACAAGATTTAAGTCAATTGATTGAGAGCCTAAAAACAGAGCCATCTACCGAACCCATTATGGCTATTGTTTGGGGTGCTATGATATCATGGGGTTGTAGAATAATGGTAGAAGAACCTCAAAATTCTAGAAAACCTTTAAAAATGTTAGCCCGCCATTTACAAATTATATCAACACCGTCTGAAAGTTGGGGCGATGGTATTCTAGGCGCTATAGGCTTTAAAAAGGAAGTGGTAACGAATAGGTAATGCGTGAATACAGATTATTGAAATGCAATAATTTATTTATGTATTATATTATTTTTATATTTTAATAGGCGTAAAGTTCTGACACGGTGTTTAGCACTTGTGATTTTTTCGTTATTCCCCTATAAAAGGTAAGTAGCTATACTGCGTAAAAACTTGTGAGAATGAATGAATAAGTCTGTGAACGTTTTTAAATTAATACCTTTTTACTTCTCATTTAGAGGAGATTTGTTTTATAAAACTATTTTAACATTTTTAATTTTTTTTTTTGTAGTACTACGGGTGAAAATGTTGTACCTTGTGAAGATTATTCCTCCTCAATGCGAGAATTATCAATGCTGTTGGCTAATAAGAAATTTATGGATGTCAAACCATTGATTGTACAATCTATAGGAATTTTAAATGAAAATCCAACACCTCCATTACATGCCGTCTCCCATTTAGTGTGTCGTCTTATAGGATTATTTTATAATAATGTATTCCTTACCACAGTACCCGAAGTATGGGAGATGAATTTTAAAATTCCCGGTATATAATATGCTAATCGGTTTACTTTCATACATATATAAATACGTACATACTTACATACATATTTTTTTCAAGTCTGGTTATTTTTCTACATATTTTTTATATTTACATTATATAAATACATACATATATATATTCATAGAAATGTAAGGAGAAGAGTGGTAATATTATTCTTAATATTTCAATTTCAATTTTTTTTTTTTCAATCATTAAAAAATAAAAAATTTTCTTCTTTTTTTTGTAAAGCGGTGAGTTAAATTTGATAATATTTGGTTTCGTATAAAGTGATTAGTTTTAAATTTTATAAATAAAAGGGACGGTATATATTCCAGGCATATCTAGCCTCTATCATAATAGTTTACTTAAAAATTAATAATTCAACGAACGGAAAAAATGGCGTTCTTCCATCATATAATGTTTCGCTATACATATCTGTTTGACATGGTTTACATCACATCATCTACTTATCGAAAACTTCACATTGATTTTTTTTCCAAATCGCATCAGAGTAAACAATTTGGAGCCAAGGTAGAGCATAACAGGTTTATAAACAGATAATAAATCTTTTCTCATTTCAGTTGATCACTATAACGTTGAGTTTTAATTATTTACGGCAATACCGGACATAAATAAAAATAACAATACCAGTTTAAAAATAAAGAACCATTCTTGCAAAGGATGTATTATTGCGGGATAAACAAGATGTTTAGAAACAAAGCCCTCTCGGCGAAGAAAAAAAGGACGGTCTTTAAGACACTCATACTGCACGGTCTGTTTTATTGGGAAATATAGGTTATTGCGCAGAGAAAAATACTTCACAAGATATATGGAATTTTCTGCGTAAATGGAGAGTATCGAAAGAACGTTAAGTTGTACGGAGAAATTAACACACGATAGTCAAACAGGTCAAAGTATAATGATTGTCATTCGACACTTGTCCCGAATGCAAGCGTAGAAAAAATATATCGAAGCTCCGGTGGAAAAATAATTCTGAAGAAAATCTGTTAAGACTTGAAGTTAATAACTGTAGGAGAATCTCGCAAAATCGACGAAACTTATAAACTATTCTGGATTAAATTATTGATCTTATTGGGGTAAGTAAGCAAAGCTTTTATCAATATTTAATAGAATTCCATATAGTTACATCTAAGATATTTATTTACATTTAAAAGTCACATTTAACATGTTTGTAAGTGTTATTACACAAGTTGCTAAATGCAATAATATCCACGTCCATTTGGTTTATGAATATCGTAAGACCTTAAACTTGATCTACTTTTTTCGTTTTTGTAAACAAAAATTATGTTTTTTTTTTTCTTTATACATTTAAAGTTGAATAAACTTTAAAAAAAATCAAAATAAATATCGTAAAGCATATAAATCAATAAAGTAGCTGTTATTTTTAAACGAGTGCATTTTATTCGGTTTGCCTCTTTTTTTTATTACGTGACATGTTTAAATATTTGCCAAAATTTCATTGTATACCTCTTTTAACATAGTATGTATTTGGGTATGTAAAAAGGTACACCCACCTTCTCTGCAAACAAACTAACTATATACAATAAAAACAAAAAAAAAAAAAGATTTAAAATTTTTTATTGATTTCGATTTCGGGAATTAGAAAGTTAATAAAGCTTTTATTTAGAATTCGTGCAATTTTAGTTCTACTTTTTTTTTTCTTAAAGATTGAGAACTTGTTGTGGTTTTTGAAACTTTAACTCTTGCTTACATATCTAGGTTACGTTAAATCAAATCTGTTAACCTGCTCTTAAATGCTCCTTATAAATTGTGTTAATTTGTTCGTATCTATGAAAACGTGTCTGGTATTCGGAACACGTCCTAATATAAACATTTTATAAATGAATAACAACCAAAAGTTTTTTTTTTTTTCTTTTAACAATTAACATGAAAGGCAGGGTATTTATCTTTAATCTAACTATATTAATTTTGTAATAATTCAGTGTATACATCATAAATTTATTTAAAAAATCATCTTTATTTAATTGGACAGCTAACTAGTTTAAGATGATGGGAATAAAGGGTTTTAGAATGTGATTAAATGTCTATACGATGCAAGCTCTCTATGAAATATTTTGATTTACACACAGTTCCTTACTTAATTATTTATGCAACTGGTAGTTGTTATTTAAATCCTTAATGAAATAAGTTTAAAAATAAGTAATTCGTTTTATCATTCGAATATTTTTTAAATATATATAGGGTCTTCTAACAGGGACTTTTGAACTTTGACAGTTGATAACGTTTATTTTACTACATCTGTCATATTAATTGTCAGTTATTCACCATGGACGACCATAGACAACGACGTGTGTTCGCTCTGAAGCTATTGGTAACTGACCCTAATTTTCATCGAAAAATGATCTTCCCCGGTCAGGCCCATTTCTTGTTTTGTGAACAAACAAAACTGTTGAGTTTGGGACAATACCAGTCCACAAGAGATCCAGTAGCACCTAATGCATCCCATAAAAATTCACTGTTCGTTGTGAATTTTGGGATTCTTTAAGAATTGAATTGGATGATCTGGATATTCTGCACGAGCGATTTCAAGGCATGGTCTTTCCTCGCGTTGGTGATGGCAACTAACCGAAGAGATAGTGGCATTTGACCCCGTTAAACTTTATCATGTTTGGGTTTCTTAAATCCTGGGTGTATAAGAATAATGGACAAATCAAAGTGGTCCTCAAAGCTAACGTAATTCATGCCATCGTTTAGTCTGATATATGCGCCAGAGTCATGGAAAATTGAACCTTTCGGATACGCTCCACCCAGAGAATCCGTGAAGGACATTTGAATAATTTGTTTGCCTTTATATTTTAAGTCACCTCGAGAAGAGGTTATTCGAGCGTTTTTCGGTTTAAAGCGCCTGTACATTGTAAAATAGCAAACCATACGAAGTATTTTAGACTTTGCAACATGTTGCGAATCTTTTGTTGCACTGAGAATTCAAATAAACACATATCAATCGAGTAAGTAATATAAAACAATGACTTTGATAATGTAAAGTAAATTATTATTATTATTTTAATTCACATTCATCATAATACGATAATGTTGTATGATAAGAACCAAGCAGTGCAGCAATGAAAACTAATGAATAACAAACACATGCCATTTATAAATTGTTAATTACTTTCATCTTTTTCTTTCACATTTTTTTATTTTTTTGTTCTATAATCCAATGAAACAATTTCCTTTATGTTGTCTATTTATAAAACGAAATTTGCATATTATTCACACCAACTTTCATAAATGATGGTACTTTTTGAGTCGGGACTTTACTTTGTATTTAGAATGGAATTTATGTTAAAAGCCACAATTAAAAAATTTATTATGCATAAATGTTTTGCCGTTTTAAATTAAAAGTTAATAAATGATTTAAATACGTGTTTATGTTAAATTTTAATGATTTCGAAAATAAGAAGCGCAAGCAAAAATACCATTTTTGCATTATATTCTAACATTAAAAACTTTATATTGTAGAAATATTTTTAAATATTTATTTGCTTTTGTAGTACAATATATTAAGCGCGACTCTATTCGAGAATTTGTTTCACCTTACCTCAAAGAATTGTGCCTTACAAAATTTAATTCTATTTCAATACAACCCCAATTGAATATAACCCATAAACCCAATCGAGCATCTTTGGAATACCTTGTTCGATAAATAATACGTATATATATTTCATAAATTTCGATCGTTATCTAGTAACGGGTAATTTTTAGCTGTTTTGTTTTTCCGTATTAAAAGGAAAGATTCGTGACATGTGTCAATACTAAAAAAGTAAAAAGTAAAGCTTGGCATATCACCCTGTATAAGCTAACAAATGCACGCATATTTATAAATTTTATTATCAAAAATCACGCTGTGTCTGTGTGGCAAATTAATTTCTGTCGCAAAATGAACTCCAGCAACGAAGCTCCTTTTGCGTGAACAGCGACCAGAGGCATTTCATACTTTACGTGTTTTGTGAATCGGCAGCATCGTTGAAACGTTCTTCTTCAAGAACGATGCACATTTCAACATAACTGTCAATGGAGCAAGGTACCGGTTGATTTTTATTTCTTTTCATAAAAAGGTTACCAAATGCCACATTTTATTTTTATGACACTAATTAAAAATAATATGCGCTTGTACGATATCCATTGACAATCACTTTGCAAGAAATCTCACTCCTATTGAAATTGTAAAAAACAATCATTTCGTTTTTTCTTATATTTTTATTTCGAATATTTTTTCATTAACATTACAAATATCACATATTAAATACTTATACATATATACAATTATTGGGTACATTATAGTTATCCTTGGGGGTAGAAGGGTTGAGCAGGATATGGTCGCTGGCCAGTAAAAACATATGGATTGGGATTGATAACACGTGCAATATCACTATAAGTACGGCCAGTACGTTTACGACCGCCACGAAAACGTTGAGCAGAATAAGGACGTACACCATATCCAGCATTACCATAACCACTGCCATAATATCCGCCATTATAACCATGGCCATAGCCGTAATGAGGACTACGATATCCGTAACCGGGAGCATAGCTGCCATAAATAAGTTTTTTCTTTAGACCCTTCAGCAGAGGTAGAAAAACACCAGAACATAAATCACTAAACAACACAGTGACGATTAAAACTAATAAAATATTTAATAATTTCATTTTAAAATTATTTTTTTTTTTAATTCCGTTCTGTTGAGATCTTTTCCGAATAAAGTTTAATTTGCAACTGGATGCTTTCTTATCTGGAACTGCTGCTATTTATATTGTGATTGTGACAGAGAACGTCATATTCAACAACAGAAAATACAAAATTCGTTTAAAGTTCTTTACATAAAATTTGTAAATATTCTGAAAATGTTTTTTTTTTCTTATTTTGTAACGTTTTCTAAAACAAACACAGACACGCTTATTGTTGTTGTAAGCTTATATCAATCATTAACTATTGGTTGGTTTTAAAAGTGATCGTTTTCTCCACAGTATTCCTTTATGTAAGTTCTTAAAATTTGCAGCATTTGTTTTATTTGTTTTGCTTAAAATGTATACAATTCTTTTAATTTTATTTATTATTTGTTTATAATTTTGTTTTTGTTTTATAGTATTACTCTGCCGTTTTATAAACTGACATCCGATTTACAGTGTATTTTTTCTTTTAATTTTCAAATTCAAATCACGTCTTAACGCAAAGACAGATCGTTTGCAAATGGTAAAAAATTCTTCAACTTAAGCCAGAGCATTGTCATGGCTTTTTACTAAGAGAGATGGTGGCTTGCTTGTTTGGATGAATGAGTGAATGGACGGATGGATGATGAGAGTTTATGGGCTGGTGGTAAGTGATACGTATCAATCATTTCTTTGTATTTATTTTTAGAGATTTTAAGCGGAAAAAGTTTAGGTTTATTAAACAATTTAGATCTAGTGATAATTTAAGCTTAATTTTCTATTTACTACATATACATACACACATCTAATGAGATATAGTAATTCACGTGACCAACTAACTGCATTCATTTGAAGTAGTTTAAGTTTTGAAAATTATATCTTTACCTTGAATAAAATATAAAGTGATTATAGTTCTCCTAAAGTTTAAAGGAAGAGATGTCAATAAGTTCATGGCATTTCTAATTTTCCGTCTCTTAACTGAAAAGCCAACACTGCTTCTTCGGATGCAGGCGTCTGTCAGTTGATAGCTGTCAAAATTTCCGTCATTTAGATTGAGTCTTACAGCCATTGATAGCATTTGGAAAAACAAAGTCTATGTTTGATAATTATTACTCCTGGGTACTATTAATTTCAATTGAAACGATTTATGAACTTCGTTATGGCCGTACAAGCAAGTAATATTTCATACGTTCTAAACCTCACATCCACCATAACACACAGAGGCAAATCAGCATACAATACAGTGCGATTCTCGGCACGAATCGACGAGTGTTTTTGAGAATACATAGGTATACTACACATGAGTTACCTTCGAAAGGATAAAGCAATCAATGAGGTATATAGCCATAGCTGCCAGATAGATAATCGTCAAATATTTGAGAAAAAATCGTCAAAATCGTCAAAGACATTTATTAAAATCGTCAAAAAATCGTCAGAGAAAATAAATAAATAAATTAAAAGTTTTTAACACCAAAATTATTTCTATTGTAGTAAAACATATAAAGTCAATATACATATGTACATATCTGAGTTCAAAAATAAAACATTTAAAAAAAAATTTGTTAGAAATTAAAAGCTGGCGTCCCTCACCTTCATTTATTAATTTTTTTCCAAAAACGGAGAAATTTTATATAATTTTCATTTTTAAGGTTTAAACAATCTATCCCAGTGTTGTTTATTCACACATAAGCGCAGCAATAATATTGCATCATCTTAATCTATGGGTGGTGTAAATTTTAAGGAGTCAGAAGCACCTGACATTCGGAGCATGAAAATTCAGTGTAATGCTGACACATTTTGCAGTTTCTTCTTAAGATCTTATTATCTGATCTTACTATTTACACCGTTTATTACCGACAAAAAATAGAATACAACTCTCATATATGACTTGGTCTCAACGTCTATTTTGCGGTTTCTCGATCGTGTACAGGAGAGGCCGTAGTAACTCGTTAATAACTCCAACTCCATTGGAGCATCGTTGCAATGTGGTTTGTGTTTCACTGTTCTGTCGCTACTATAAAAGGATTTTGCTCGAACGAAATAAGGGGACTTTTTCCCGTAAATCATATATTCTTACGTAACGCTCGTCTTTCTCAGCCAGCACATCCATATGTGGTCGATTGGCCAGTAGATCGCACACTGCATTACAGTAAAAATACGTTTTTTAGTCGCACTATCCGTATGTTGAACGCAATTCCTGCAGAGGTCTTTCCTGTTACTTATGGTATAAAAATATACAAGCCTAGTATCCATAAATACTGTTCTCTCTTTCCTTCTTCTCATAACAAAGTTCCAAACACAATGCCATCCATCCCCTGAGTGTTGGTCGTACGAAAAAAAAATAACGCCGCTTGTCTTTGTTCTTAAGATGGTAATATAGAAGCTATACTCGAATTTTTAAAATTGTCTGCAACGACAAGTGATAAATTATTCTCAACTACGAGGTTATTTAGGAGTTGTAATTTTTTGGCTTTTAAGGGATTAAAAAGGAATAAAATACAGAAAAGTTATCACATGTAACTTAAACTCATCGAAAGTAACTTAAAAATGTAATACTTTACTCCTTGTTTTTCTAACATATTGCAAACTAAATACAAAGTTTAAAGTGGCTTTTAATGTACTAAAGTAAAGTATATGATGTAAATTTTTAATTTTTAAAAATCGTCAAAATAAGGGCATAAATCGTCAAATCGTCAATATGATATTTTTGGAGCTCAAAATCGTCAAATCTGGCAGCTATGTATATAGGAGAAGATAGAACTGTAAGATTCATAAGTAATCTTGTGATGAACGAATTGCTAGAGATGTTAAAACATGTTGGATGTGAAGATATTGCCTATGCGGACTACGTGGTTCTTACAATTTCGGGCAATATCGTCTGGGGCTTTTTTGCATAGAAAGCTGTATTGGAAACCAAATACCATTAATATTGCCCTTTACGTTTGTAACAAAGTTATAGGGAAAAATGGGATCTGCGACCTAGAATGGCTAACTGGACTGTGGCATGAATCAAATACTGGTCACGCAAAGACAATTGGAGAGGTTGGTCTATCGGGAATAATTGCGGCATAATTTCACGATATAACTTCTAACGAAAATTCAGGATGTCCATTCCGGAGGAAGTAGTCTGGAAAAGTTGTGCAGGTCATCTCGTAAAAGACTCGGTTCAAATCTTAATTGATGGCTCAAAATTGAATGGAACTGTTGGACCCGAAATTTTTTCGGATACGGTTGGATTAGACCATACAACTGCCGAATGACTGCAGCCTCTTTCACACAGAAGTGTCAACAATACACACTGCGAAGAGAATTATTAATATTTATGCGCTGGAGTACATAAATGTTCAAGAGCAACGTTCTCTCTGTATTGTTATTTTAATGCAAAGTTTACGTCAATTGAAATTGACAATAAGTTAGAGATATATGGGGCTACCCTAAAAGAAATATGAAAGCTAAGCCAACGAAATTCATAAAATGAAATAAAGATGAATAGAGCATAAGCACATGTATGGAATTCCTAAAAAACAGAGAGACGAAACAGACGTCAAGATATCTGAAGATATGTCCTTAAAGAGAAAATAAACAAAACAAACAGGAACAATTAAAATAATTTCATATTGGCTAACTGTGATCACTTTTTGGCGTAAAAACAAGAAATAATACCAACATGAGGCGAAGAAAGAGCAAACCATGCAAAATCATCTGCATTTTTGCATTTTTTGGAGATCAGATTCTCAAAACTTCAAATACATCAATGTTGTGGCCTTGCATGTTCTCTTCAATTATCTTAGTTATCGCTTGGCTCCTGCTACACTATTATACTCCTTGACATAATCATAATACTCGTTCATATTACATAATAAGAAAAACGAAGAAATAAATTCTATTTACATATACACAATATTTAATTTATTTAATATAATAACTCTTAAAAATATCACATTCATTTCGATAATTCTAAAAATTTAATCAAAAATATCTTAAAATTATGGTTTTCCTTGTGGATAAAATGGCTGTCCTGGAAATGGTCGATTGCTACGTGCATATTGACGTGGATTTGCTATACGAGCTATTTGTTTAAAAGTACGTCCCTTACTTTTAGCAGCAGATTTATTACGCCTAACGCCACCGTAATAACCAAAGGTCGAAATACCGGGTATCTTAAAACCATACGCCAATGGACCACTAAGCTCCTTTGAAAACAAATTGAAAATTCCACCATTTAAATTGCTGGTCATAATTATAACAAAAATATATAAAATATTTAAGAACTTCATTTCGAACTATTTTAAATGGTTAACGTCTTATTGGTTGTTCTTCAAAAAAAGTTCTTTCTTTCTTTGTTCAAGGCTAAACTAGAACTACATAAATTTTTATTTGAAAGACTTGTATTTATACAATTCTGAAAAAAGAAACCAAAACAAAAAAATATGATTGTCTGGAAATCAGATTGTTTTTGTAACACTTCTTAATGACTGGACTCAGTATTTATAGAATAATTCTGTTTTATGGCTTTTTCAAGTTTTAAATTCATTCATTTGTATTCTGGTCTTAATACAATTGAAAGATTCCACTATCAAATGTAACTCCCCTATGAATGTGTTTATAATTTATTTTAATGTAAAAAGTTCTTCTATAAGTGCTAGTGGAAGTTAAGTAAGTAAGTTATGTAGCCACTAACCTTAGGGACTTTGATAAGATTGATGGCCAAAAAACATCGAAATGTTTGAAAACATCGTCAATTTATATTAGAGCTTGTGGGAGAACTCAAATAAGGGAATTTCAGTTTGTACTTCTAAAAAAAGAAAACAAAATGTTTAAATTACATCAAGAACAAGTGCGACATAATTATTAGAAGAATTATTTGTTTATTTATTTATATCTTCTTATTTATACGATATAGACCTGAACGACATACATTTTACAGATGTACAGGAGGCCTATGCGGTATATTCCTTAGTATTAAAATTGACATTCCCAATAGTATTGAAAATAAAGTCTTTTAAACCATCTTTATCAAAAATAAGTGTGAAAAATCGATAACTCTGTCATGTAATTGGTAGTTAGCCACGATTTCATAATTGAACAATACGAACCTCAACTGCATAATTGAACAGAATGGCAGTAGGCATATGCAACATCTCTATGCATTTGATCAGGAGTTTTTGTATTGCTCTTCGTCCCAACATTTCAAGCTACTCCTATGCAGGGCATATGATGCATGTAAGATGTGCAGCTATATACATGTATCTTTCAGCTCTCTAATGTTATTCAAGTATCTTCCAAGACCCTGCGATACTTTATTATAGCATAAAGCATAACCACGTGGTATTTGATATTCCTGGTTTTCTTTTTGCTTGCGGGTTGTACAGCTGGTTTAAGTCTTTGACTGATCCAATCAAATTTTTGAAGCGTTGGTTTTAATGTTTCTAACTTCCATGCGTAGAAAGTATAATCATGGCTGAAATTTTTAATAGAATTTGATTTCTTCTTAAATTCGATCACGATCACGTATAAATTAATTTCGATTGTACGAGTTTTTCGTACATTTGTGTTTAAGTGCCACAATAAGCTCCAATTTAAATATTTTTATTTTTTCCAAATATATTCAAATAACACACTTCGGATAAGTCTTGAAAAAGTTTTGAGCTGTTTTAGTACCGCACTTTGGCTCTACTCTGGTGTTACAAATCTCCATATCCTAATGGATTTCTGCAATTCAAAAAACTTCACAAAAAATATATTTTAAGTGTTCATCCTTAGTTCCTATAAAGTCCCGTTGTAATTATAACTATTGTATCATGTTTCCGCCATTTCTGTCTGGCTTTTTTCTGCAATCCCAATAGTTTTATTAACTTGTGAAGAACTTTTATCGTTAATTTGTGGTATTCAGAAAACTTTCGTTTTAGTTTTTTCTCACTACCCGACATTGGCAGAGAAGAAGTTCTGTGGTCTCCTCTTTTTTCTTGTCCCCACTGTTTCTAAAGAAACAGGTATGTATTAACAGGGGCTATTAAGTTCTTGAATTCTGTGTACACTTCAAGCCAATCTTCTTTGCAAATCTTCATCTCTTTGGGTTTCTACTGATTGGGAAAAGAAGTAAATCTATGGAGGAAGAAATTTAATCTGTTTGCAATACCAGAGTTTTACTTTACAGTTGTTATAAATTTCTATAACAGAGTCAATGGTTTTAGAAATA
Organism: Sarcophaga carnaria; assembly: GCA_958299815.1. Taxonomy (NCBI): domain Eukaryota; kingdom Metazoa; phylum Arthropoda; class Insecta; order Diptera; family Sarcophagidae; genus Sarcophaga; species Sarcophaga carnaria. The sequence goes on from OY283150.1 coordinate 31,222,030, forward strand.
GACATCTGCCTTAAGAGATTAAATCCGTTGAAATTATGCCAAAAATCAATTACCATCACGTGATATACAGTCATGACCTGATTTTCATCAATAGCACGCTTTTTTTCGATTATCTTCCTTTAAACAGGTCATAACCCAAATATAATATTGCGTGATTCAAACTAAGTGCGATGTCGACGTCATGGGGAACTTCTCTCAGGCTGCATCTTCTTATATTAATTGTTTTCACAAAATAAATTTAAAGCCCCGTTAATATTTTTCAAATGATTCAGACGTTTTAATCGATATAACGTGTATAAATGGGTTAACCTGATTTACATGATTCAATTTAAAAGTTCTTAAACAAAAACAAAACAAAATTTGCATTAATTTTTATTTCATTAATTTTTGTTGCTATTTTATTGTAGTTTTTTTACAGTTCTTTTATTATGTATTTTGTACTTTGTAGTTTTTTTAATTTCTTATAATTTTTTTTATTAGTCACACAACGAAAAAAAAATAATCATATTCGATTAAATTCAAATCACGTCTGAACACTGAGACTTTGCCTTTGTAAATGGGAAATTGCTTTGAGGCTTGTAGCCACTTACAGCAGAAATAGAGAAAAATAAAAAAGAGATTTAACCAAATTAAGCAGATGTATTGTGCTAATAATTCGGAATTAATTTTAATTGTAAACAAACATTGGGAAAACAAAAATTATTGCAAATGTATGCTTTAATACAACGTATGTATAAATTGAAAAATTGCATATCTTAATAAACTATGAGCGATCAATAAAACTGGAACAGATATTGGAAGGTATTGCAACAAAAACAGAACTAGTAGCCTTGAAGTAGAGATTTCTAGCATGGAAAATAAGTTATGAATATGAAATAACAAATACAATTTATACAACTACAATATTAATTTTGCCTTACTATTCCATATGTTCACAATCGATCTAAATATATCTTACTTAAGGGGTATACTTCCTAAAAGTCTGAGTCTGTTTCGACTTTTTTTCTTTTTAATCCTCACTGAATGGTTGTAATGACCAATTATGTATGTACACTCAGCCTCAAAAGTATACATACGGATTGTGTGTCTGCACAGGCCCACAAAAGTTAACAAATTTCAGAAATTTTTTAACCAATCCGTTTTCGTTGAAAATATTTATAGTTGTCTGACATCCTTCTTCGATTTTAAGACGGTCTTTTGCATTGGTTCAAAAATTTGTGAAATTTGTAAATCGGATGTATACCTTTGTGGGCCTGTGCAGGGCCACAATTCAGTTCAATTTCAGAAATTTTTTAACCAATGCAAAAGACCGTCTTAAAATCAAGAAAACTATAAAGATTTTCAACGAAAACGGATTAGTTAAAAAATTTCTGAAATTTTTTAACCGTATGTATACTTTAGTAACCGTGTGTATGTCTGTATGTTCTGAAACTAAAGAAAAAAATCAAAATGATTTCTTTTAAAACATCTTTAAAAGGTCAAAAAACATAAAAATGGCTATTTTCGCCTATTTCTACTGCCTTGTTTAGTAAGTCGCCATAGACTAGTAAGTAGTGTGTTGGCTTATAAGACGTGAGGCCACAGTTCAAACCCCAGGTCAGACATCTCCAACAAAACGAAATATAAAAATATTTCTTAAGCGACTTCCACTCAGCAGATTTGTGCAGATTCTGTGAGTAAAAAATAAAATTTCCATGAAAAGTTTCTCGAAAATCTGTAGTTTGGAGGGGACTTGAAACTGTAAGTCCCGCCACTCATGTATAAAATTAACATACCCACATATATAGGTGGTTAGAGAAGCTCTGTCGTAATCCTGACTGAAACACATCGATTTTGAAAATTAGGAAGTTTAGCAAAGCAAACACTACAAATGTGCGGTAATTTTTTTTTATTTTATTTCCCAATAAAAATTTCCAAACTAAACAGATCTGAATATTTTTATCCTAAACAAAATTTGCGTTAAACCTGATCAGAGACCATTTTAGGATCCTCCCGACAGTTATAATTAGGCTTTAATCCTTCACAAGGCTCGAAATATGTTGTGGGATGCTGCAGAAGAATTAATAACTAGGAAGAAGAGGATTCTTATTCCGCATTTCTTTGCTTGGTAATCTAAGAAGAAGAATTCATGGTTTGAATAGAATTCACACCATATTTGGCTGAGAGATGTTAACCAAGAGTTATAATTTGATGACAGAATAGATAATATCGGTGTTACAACGGAACCTTATTAGATCTAAGTAAGCTATCACCAATTCAGTCAGAAATAGCCTAACATCACGTAGAATTCAGTCACAAGAAGAAACGAAATTATAAAACTATGGGTAGGGTACCAAACCGTCAAGGTTATCCGATTTTTTTTTTCTTTAAATATTGGAAATGAAACACAACTGGTTACAAAAAAATGTATATTTGAAAGTCATCAGAATATTATTTTCATCTTTAGAAATATTGTTAAAAAAAAATACCAATACCAATTGCATACCAACAACTCATTCCATATAAATGGATATCGATGATATTTTAACAAGATTTGAAACAATTCACTTTTAATTAAGTTTTTTTTTTATACGTTTGAAAAGCCTCTTATTTTGTAGTGAATTTCTGAATAAATTTCAGTGAATAATACTTATAAGAGCTCATTTGAAATATCGAAAGAAATGTGTCATCTTATTGGTAAGTTTTGCGGTTAAAAATACATGCTACATCTACATAAAAGGCTATCTTGTGAAGTGTATTGTATTCGTGTGCATATGTATGTTTTGAAATATGAATATCATTTTGTTGTCATATTTAAAGAAATCTTTAAGACGAAAAGTTCATCATTTGATACCCACCAACCTCAGTTGTTTTTTAAAACTTCAACGGATCGAAACGTAACACATTATGGATTTACGGCATTTTTTTAGTACTATCGCCGTTATCATTCTGATGACGCAAATTATTTGGATAGATAGCACTACTGAAACAAATGCTAATCAATTGATGTACCGCGTGCCTATTAGAACACCTATAACTGTGCCGTTATTTGTTAGCCAACCAGTAGATGTATCGGGTGCAGGATATCCATACTATTATTATCCTCAGTCTCATTATCCCAATACAGGAGTAGTTTATCATCCTACAAATACTGTCGGACAATATCCACTTTATATTTGGCCAAATACACCTGCATACAAACCGGCTAATGTTCCAGCAACACCGAATAGTCCAGCGGCACCTATTCCACCTTCAGGTAGCAATGTTGGAGATCCAAATAATCCTAAAAACGATGTGGAATATATTTATTAAGAATTTTTGTTTAATTTAAAAGATGAAATATTATTTTTAAGAACAAATACATTGTGTAAGTAACTTATATTTTAAGTGTATTTTTGGACATAAAAGTGAAGATTGCTTTAAAAATGTTAAAAATTGAATAACAAAAATACTATTGTCACGTGATACAGTTCTGATATTTTAATATAATTGATGATTTAAAATAAAAATTGTACATAAACCTCGACTGTAAGAAATACCCTATATCGGGAAATATGATTTCGTCCGATTAAAAACAAGAATTTATTATGCATTCAGTGAACGTAGCAAGTGCGTACTAACAACTTTTTTTAATAGCGGCTTATATCCTTTTTTATGTTCTACTCCTTAATGGTCCGACTGATGCTGCTTCTTTTCAAACTTGTCTTAGCTGGCTTCCACATTAATTCCTAATTTCAACCATTTATTGATTTTTTAATAAATATTGTTATATTAGCTCAACCTAACTATAGAGCATCAAATTTACCACAGAGTAAAACAGAAGAAGATGTTTGTTATTCGTTTATAAGTAAAATATTTTATTGTTTATTAATAATAATGATGTTGTTGATATTGATATTGTTGTGGTGGAGGTGGATAAACATTTGGATATGGTGCCGGTACTGAATAATGTCCAGAAACTGGTGGTGGATAATAACCTGGTTGTATATATCCTGGATATTGTCCAATAACTTGTGGAGGTCTTCTATTATGATCTAATGGTCTACTTGGATCATGTACTAGATCATGTAATATATTACCAATAACATCAAGTGTGGGTTTAGCGTGTGGTCGCGCTGTAACTGTAGCACTTAATAATCCAAATATTAGCAACAACTTTACAACTTTCATTATGTATAATTTTAAATTAAAATCGCTGTTTGTTTCAAAGAATTTCGCTGAACAGACTAAAACTTCCGCTAAGCATAATCTCTATTTATATATGCCAAATGTGATCCATAAACACATTGATAAGAATATTTTTAGCAATAAAAGGGCAGCATCATTAAAGTAGGTTGCCATCGTTTGTAGAACATGTGGAATATATAATAAAATTTCTGAAACTATTGCTTAGATTTGTTTGTAATATTGGCAGCTAAAGAATTTTAGCATATAGTACTTGTATATTCTCTTTGGATTGGTATGACTTTATGGTGGGAATGCATTGGCGTAAATTTCGATCAAAGTCAATCTGATTCGATAGAGTAGAACTGTTACTCGTTGATAAGGTTCAGTAGATCGACCTTATTTTCAATTCAGGATTAATATAGAGCTTAAACATCAAGACCTTTAGTACACAGTATTGTTTTCTCGTTGATAATGTGTTTCAAGTCATACTTTTTGTGTAGAAAGCATTTGTCTGTCAGCAACTTATGGACAGAGTGACAGAGATATGCCTCTTACTAACAAACCGATGATATATTCCCGAAATTCTTAACTACTGTTTGACTATTCCACTTCGATCATAAATACTATATTATAAATGAACCGATTTTAAAGAGGTTTACGTAAAGTTTATTCTATAAATATTGATAGTCATATAAAGATAATTTATTCTAATAATAATAATTTATTCTATTTATTCTACCCACTGTGCAATTTAATTTCACTTTTACTTTCTATTAAATTCTTTTTCTATGACGAATTGAGAAAAATAGGTCAACCTTAAATTTAAAAATTATAAATATACATACATACATACATACATACATATACAATTTCTTTTTAACTGATTATTGTATTAGTTTGCGTGGTTCATATTTATATTAATGTTTTTATATTTAAACATATACATATACACAATATTTTTTATTTTTTTGTTTTTAGTACATAAATGGATTACCGACAACAATAACGTACACGTACTGAGCAATTCAAGTCATCTGTAATGGAAAATCAGGTAAAAGCCAGATTATCCCAGCTAATTGTTGTTCTAATTGTAAGGCTCCACTGACAGATATGTTTAAACAAGAAAGAATATTTCTCGATTCTAAAACAATGCATATAACTTGCACATATGTACTAGATTTACACACATATATAACAGACTAGCTTGAGCGAGAGACTCTGGAAAAAAAAACTTGTCATGGACTTCTGCTGCTAAATATGGTTTAAACTAACCGCGGCGCAGTTCAAATTCAATGTCAATAAAATGGAAAAAATCTGTATACATACAGAGGAGTAAATAAAAGACTTAATTGGTCTTATAACTTTTTGGTCATGATTACAATCTAGCTACTCATGCCACTGTGGGAGTTGTGTGTCAATTTTATCCACTATCGGTGGGACCTATCATAGCACATATAACCAAATTCGCGATACAGATGTTGCATAGTACTTTAGACTGTTGGTATGTAGGGTACGGCGGTACTTGCAAGAGTTATCACAATTCACTAATCTGATCGGACTACTGGAAAATGGAATTCTTCCTGGGAAAGTATAAGGAATTTTCTATGCAGCTGTCAAGGACTGTAGAAACAAAGACGGAAATATTTGAGAGTTCACTAGTTTCAGAATCTAAAATGTATTGTAACAGTAAGCTTTAATGGTATCAAAAGTAATGGCTGCATCCTAGTAATGGATTACTACTGGATATCTACTGAGGCTAAATTCCCACTTCCAGTTGCGTAATAAAACCTCGTGTTTTTTATTACATCGATGTGAATAACGTAGCCAGAACTGGTAAGCACTACAGACAAATGGCAAATAATTTTTTTTTTGTAAGTTGTTGAATTGTGTTTCGATTAGTAGCTGCCACAAAACCAGATTGTTTTATTCTATTTTCTATAAGAAATATCCATAACTCTGAAGGAAATTAAGGTGTTAAGGAAGTTAACTAATCTATACTAAAACAACAACAACACAAAAACAAAACAATAAAAACCATCAGCAGCTGTAAATAAAATAAAACTCTTCTTTAGAATAAATGAACCATTTATGTATGTACATACATATATTGTATACTTTTGTAAGGGAGTAATGCAATTTCTAAAACGCAATAAAATATTCATATACATACATATGAACAAAACACTATTAAAGATAATATTGGACATGCAATATTAAGAAAATTATGAAAAAAAAGGAAATCAATGCTAAGACGTCAATTATACCTACATTTCTGAATCACATGTTCATTTTTATATATAGTATAACACGTATGTACATACACGTAACAACCTAGAGACCAATCAACTATGTATTTCTACTGGGGAACTATCCTTATTAAATTTCCATTCTAATTTTAAAGATGCATTTTATCAATTCTAAAAATTTCGTTGTTGTTTACATAGGCATCATTCTCAGCAGAGATTTAGAAAAATTAAAAGAAAAAACAATTTTAGGAAAAAATTCAATCCCAGGTAAAATTCTTGAGTCAAATACATAAAACATGTTGGTAAGAAAAAGGACAATACTTTGTAATGACAATACAGACAGACACACTCTAGCAGTAAGTAGAAATTGGTACAATTTCTTTTTTTAGCTTAGCAATGTTTCTAAAAAACAAAAAAGGATACTTTTACGACAAGCATACAAAATACGAAAGGAATTGTATTGTAAATTAAGATGAATTCTAAAAACTATTTAGGTTTATGAACGTAATATACTAACCATAATAGTAAACAATTTTAAGCCAACATTATTGTCAATTTAATTAAATAAAGATACTGTGGTCATATCTAAACTATATGACCACCACAATATATAGTGTGTTATAGTTTAACTAAATTTTGTAACGATTACCCCCCCCCTGCTTTCAATAAAAAAATTGAATATTTTCTTAAAATTTAAAGTCTAGAAATTTTTATAATTTCACTAGAAATAAGACTTCTACGCAGCATTTTTGTTGTACCAAATATGTATATAAGTTATCAAAGTTCAAGGCAATTGAAATATTATATGTTTAAACAATAGATTTGAGTTAGTCTTTCGTCAAGCTTAAACGAGTTCATATAAAACTGCTGTTCCAATGAAAATAATAATATTTCTCGCATTGCTTATCTGCGTTTCGGGCAAACCTACTTTGAATATTTTGAGAGATCTCGTCAAAGATGTGTTACAAATACCTGATGCACCGCGCACACAAAATCCTATTTTTTTGCAGCCAGCTCCTTTAATGTATCCGTATCCACAAGGATACGGAGCTCCTTCTTATGCTTATAATACTCCAACACATTATCAGTATCAAGCTTACCCGTCTCCATATGGTGCTAAAAATGAAAAACTAGAAATGTATCCACCCGCATCGGGACCGGCTGGTATTTACGATAACAATTTGTATTTGCAAGATCCGCCGCTACAAATTGATGTTAGAAGTCAATTTTAGATAACTGTGTGGAAAATGTCATTACTTTAATGCAAAATTGTTACTAAAATTAAGTGTATTTCAAATGCCGCAAATGTATATAAACATGTTTTTAACAGGCACATTATCCATGAAGAACAAGCAAAATTTGTATTAAAGCAATAAAAAAGTTATAAGCAATTATTCCTAAAATTAAAAAGAATTTTCAATTCTATTTATGAGCTGTCAAATAAATTTTGCGTATATTATGTGTCTGAATACTAAAAAATATTGTTATCAATAAACCGAATATTATTTTCAATAAAAGTACATGTCTGAACATAGTATTACGTTTTTTTCAGAATTTATCAATAATTTATTTTCATTGTAGAATATTTATAAGATAACAGAACTTCTGGGTTTAATTACCTGAATACGGAATCCTCAACATTTTCCATTGACAAATGGACACCAAAATTTCAATCAAAATGTGAATTCTCCGACAGCGTTGCCACTGGCACACAGGAAGATAAAATTTATATTTAATTTAGCAAGTTTTACTTTACAATTCAATGTAAAATCTTGTGGCTTGCAGTCGCCGTAGTATAGTAGGTAGAGTGTTGGCTTATTGAGCGTGAGGCCTCGGTTCATACTCCAGGTCAAGACATCTCCCTCAAAACGAATTACGAAAAAAATATTTCTCCGGCGACTTGCTCTCAGCAGATTTCTGGAAAAAAACTCTGAGTAATCAAAAATTGTCATGAAAAGTACTTCAAAAATCTGTCGTTCGGAGTTGACTTTAAACTGTAGGTTCCGCCACTCATGTATAAAATTAACACACACACAACGTAAGTGCTGTGAGAAGCTAGGTCCTAATCCTGACTCGAGGGTGGTAATGGCCAATTATGTATGTATATTATGGTTTATGGAATTTTTGTAGACAAACAACTTCTGTGAATATTCAGCAAGACTGGATCATTTAATTTCAGGCAGTAAATGTTTTAGTTTATAAAAATTTTGGGTAACTCAACAGTTGTCGACAGATAGTTGCTACACGCTTTAGAACTTCAAAAGCTTTATTGTTTTGACTTCCATAGAATTAAGAGTACTGTTCGTTTTCTATAACTTTTAATTTTTTTTTTCTTAGTCTATAAACAAATTTCCATTCAAACTGAATTATTTTACAATGAAAATGATACATTTGGCCTCGGGATGATTCCTTCTCATAAACAGCTTGGCAGTAAATTGAATTCAAGATAATTTTTGCACACATCATTAGTATACTTTAATAGTACTGTTTAAATAGAATCCAAATATTTTTGGCTAATAAACACAATTCTTTATTTATAAATACTTTCAATTATTAACAACTAATAATTAAAACAACCGTAATATAAAAAAAACAAAAGAATAATTTCTTAGACAAAAAATTAAATTGTATTTATTAACCAAAAAAAGGACCCCTTAAAGAATATTCTTTTTTAGGAATATATAGTGCATAACAAAAAGTTGCAAACAAGTATAATTTATCTAAATTAATTTTTTTTAAATTACTGGTTAGAATAAAGAAAAAAATTATCTTAATACTACATAAAGAATTTCTTCAACATAAAAACTAAACAAATTAAATGTATTAGAGCTGAAAAAAAACAAACCATTTAATATATAAACAAGTCTTAAATAGAAAACAGTAATCAATGATCGCAGTCATGAACCTAAAATCTTAAGCATACATACTAAAGAATATTTTAAGTACTACAACAATAATAATTTGAATTCAATTTAGATATTATTTAAAAAGAGATTATTTGAAAACATTTCGAAAATCTAAGCCACATACTAAACATTGAATCTTGTATATATTACAACAAAATGTGATTTCGTTTCTTTTAATTTCAAAAGTAATTAACAACATTTGAATATATTGATGTAACTGTTATTATATTATACTGTATTTATGTCATAAGTAATAATTTAAAAAATAATAATAATAGCCACTTAATATTAAAATAAAGTTACAAAATAAAAAAAACAGCTTATGTGCGGGTGTATTAAGGTTTAAGAAAAAATAATTAATAATAATATAAAATTAAAATATTAATAACTTAATTTTTAAATAATGGTACTATTCGTAATGATGAAACTTAATGCAATTTTCTTCTTTTTTTGTGCATGTGTAATAAAGCGTATTTCAATGACTTATTATATTTATATTTATTTTTTATTTTTTTGTCTTACATTTGGTAATTAGTAAATTATCTAGTTATTAATATGGGGGTGGGAATTTATTTGTCTTCTTGTAAATTAACATTATTTGGTCGTGATAAATTTTTGTCAAGGGAAGCAAATACAAAATATATAAAAAAAATTAAATAAATATTTAACAAAATAAACAAAAAACGAAAATTGAAATAGAAATAAAAAAATAAACTAAGAAAATTATATAGAATATATTGAAGTAAGAAGAGGTTATAAATATTAAACTTATAGAATATTGTAAATATAAGGTAGCAAGTTAGTTTTTTGCATACTTAAGATATTTCGAAAACAGAATCGCGGAGGCCAGTTTTTATATTGTATTTTCCTGAAGTTTTTTAAATGTTTCTCTTTTTTTAGATTTAAGTAAACAAAAATGTATTATCTACTCTTTTAAAAAATTTAAATGTAACGATTTAAGGAAAAATGTTAAATTTTGGTTAGAATAGAATATTACATAAATTTCTTTCGATCATTTTCTACATTTACGTTCATAATTAAAAAATTTGAGAAAAGAAAAAATTCACGGTAAGGAGACTTTTGCCTTTACATTTTTTTATTAAAATAATTTAGAAACCTTATTTAATGAATTAAAAGGCATCATCAGTCACCATCTTGTTAGAAACTGTTCAAAAACTAGCTAAAGGCACAACCAAACCTTATTCTCAAATAATGACAAATGGAGTTAACATAAATGTGTAGACTTATTTGAGGAGGATGGAAGTTAAAGTCTACATCAAATATAATGATATTAAGCTTTCAATCAGAAAATTCAAATGGAAATGGAGGATAAGGAACACTCTTTCGTGGTTTAGGCTCGAGTAATGAAATACTTAAATTCAAATCTAGATTATCGGTAAATAACTGCTCAGTGGTCATTAAAGGAACCTTAGCTACTTCATGGAATATTTTATGAGAATATTTACTTCTTATAGTCTTAATGGTACCCTTGGGTTTGCGATGTAAACCAGCATTGAGTATTGGCACAATTTCAGCGAAATCTTGTAATTCATAACTAGTGTAATAGATGAGTGTTGGCGACCATGGCTTAGCTTCCCCGTGTAAACGTAAGGCCATAAAGAGTGCAGCGCAAGCTATCTTGGAATCGCTTAACAGAATACACTCATAATCCATGAGCGACAATTCTAAAATATAACGAGCTAAAGTTAATGTGGGCATCTGAGTTTTGGCACAACGGGCATAGCGCCTAAGAAAGCGATACGATAACGGCATGCCCAAGTCAAAATCTATAGCCTTCAACGTAGTTATCTCCATTTTTATAAGTTCATCGTGTTTATAAGCTCCATCACATATATATAGAAAATCCTCAACTAAGGGAGGAGTTCTCTCATCAAATTTACATGCTATGAAGAGAGCGGCAGCACCCAACAGTTGCAGTTTATCTTTGTTAATAAGCCGCCTACTCAGAAACAGATCTACGACTTTGACAGCTAAATATAAGGTTTCATGATTGAGTTCAAAGGTTTCTTGAACTTCTACCATCCAATCGACTAAAAGAGAACGCATCCATTTCGTTATATAAAGCTGGACATCGATGTAATCTTCTATGGGATATTTTTCTTCACGCTCTTTCAAGTAATTAAATATATCGGGAGCATAGGCGGACACCAAAAATAAATCATTCCAATTTGCTTTGTCTATGTCATCGACACCTTCTGGTAACTCTCGCGGCTTCGAGACTTTTTCCTCAAGCTTTGAGTCATCTGTTTTATTTTGCTGTTGCATAGCTGCAGATCTACGTTTAGCAGCTTCGAAATTTGCAGACAAACGCACAGATTCACTACTTGATATATCCTCCAATGCCGACATGTACAAGGATTCTTCAGTCTTATTAAATTCATTCGAAATACGTCTAACAGGTTTATTGGCTACTTTTTGAATCTGATGATGTTGAGCCGGGGGCAATGGAGCAGCAGGAGGTTCATCTTTAGCTTTTGATTTCGCTACCTGGCAATTTGTCATCAATTTGTTAGTCTGTTCCTCAAATGGCTGTTTTAAGGTTGTGTTGCCTGTTCCCTCTTTAAGGTTGCGAGAAGAAGCCCTCGTGACTACTTTACAAACAGAAGAAGTCTGCTGAAGGATATTCTGCGTATCTTTTATTAATTGCGCTGCGGCAGCGTTCTGCATATATACATTTTGGGCTGTTTCTTTCTTTTTCACCGTTTGCTGTTGTTTACTGCCATCTTCTTCGCTAAGCACTGTCGTCAATTTATTATTATTGTTAACATTATTCGTGAGATTTCCCAAAGCTGAACGTTTGACTTTCTCGTTCTTCTGAGGACTATGTTCAGCTTTGCGCTTTGCCCTTGTCTGCATAACATCACCATTTTGGTCTTGAATGTTTGTGGCCGTACGTCTCGTTAGACCTTTACGTGCCGTGGGCATCAGTGTTGTCAAGTTGTTGGAAGTGGCTGTAGACAACTGTTTGGAAACTGCACGGGTACTCTTTGTGGGCGCCATTTTAAAATCAAGAAAGTGCTTTTTGATCCGTTTGTATGCCTCTGTTTTGCACAATTAAAGCTAAATTCACAAACCAAAGTAAAGAGTGAAACCTTCAATTAATAGTAAATATCAATTGGCTTTATTCAATCTCACTTGGTTTATTTTATTTTTAACTATATTCCTTAAAGCGGCTTCTTTCTTATTGCCATCTGCTTGAACTTGTTTTTATTCTGCTTTGTTTATATCACTGAATCTTTCCTGTAAATTTAATTAGTTTATTGGATCCAATTCAAACAAACCTCATTTTGTGTCAAACTCACCAGTTTATATTTTTTTGTTTTAATTCCTTAAAATTATGATCCAAACACCTGGTGTCCTTTTCAGATCTCTTTATTTATTTTCAATTGTGCCGCCTTAATGAAGTAACGGCGCTTGCAACTGTTCAAAGAATACAAGCGAATAAATGCAAGCTGAGCATGAAGTTGGCTGTAGTTAAAACGAAAGGTTACCACAGTTTAAGGATCAATAACAGAGTTGTTATAAATATTTTTTAAGATAGGTTAGAAATTTTATAATTTTAATAGAATTTCGTCAGTGTATATAAAACAATAGTAGTAATAAATATAATATACTTCTGAGAAGTTGTATATTAATACTTTAAAGGTGGGTTTAGACGGTAACACATTCCTTAAACTGATTTTTGTCAATAATATGAAATACATTTTTTCCATCAATTCATTACAATATGATTTTCAAATTTGGCAACTCTGTTCACAAGTAACGGTTCGTGTTTTTAGCAAAAAGTGTGTAATTTAAGGCTTTGAAATAAAGTTTGATCAATTCTTTATAAAATTCTGGTACTACAAAAAGAATTCCTTGTTTGGAACTGTTGAAATAATCATTATCGAAAAGATAAAGAATTTATTGTGAATCTTCTTGTGAAAGACAAATATTAAAACTATTTTATGTGGTCACCTAAAATACAAAGTACATTACTTTCGGTAGTTAATCATTTGCATACGCTCATAATTCTAATTATTATTTTTCTGCAGTGGCCTGTAATTATAATTGTACATAAATCTACTTGTTGGTCTCCTTCAGAATTCTTATTACCAAATCCGATAAATATGTATTACGATATATTAAAACCACAATAAAGCCATCGTCTTTATTTGGCGCTCAAAAGTTGTCTGCTGTCATTCTGACTAAAGAGGAACATAAACATAATCTATACACATATCTCCGGTGATAAATTTTATTTACGTGGTAAGTAAATAAATAATTTTCTTTCACTATGAATATATGTAGTTATTCCTTTAAACGAATAATCCTGCAGATTAATTAAGATACTATAAAAAAATGTGGGAAATTAATGAAAAAGTCAAACATCATATGCCACAGCATCGACATCTAAAGCGCTAGCTTGTGAAATAAAATAATATAACTTGGTTATTACTATGTGTCGTCGGATATAATCATAATTTAAAAAATAACAATTATAATAACAATTTAAATTAAGTACTGTATATAATTTTTATTGTGATTTCAATATTAATACAATGTAGTTAATCTCTATTAGAAAAGAGTGGAAATAGGTATATAATGAAAAAATATACGTATTGAATAAAAGTGATTATTTCCATAATTTAATAACACCGTCGCGAGATGCCGATGCTATATAAATTTGATCTTTGTCTGTTTTGCACATTAATAAATCAGTAATTGCATCATGATGACTGGCTGACGGCATTTCTGGACCAGAGCGAGGATTTTCCTCGGTAGAAGCTCTAAGTGAGTTCATATCAGCGGGATTACCTAAGGAAATAACATGTTCCTCAATAACATGACTGCCTTCTATTAAACGGGAGCTGAAAGACAAGCAATAAAATATGTTACCAAACCAAATATTTAATTGACATAATAATGTTGGTTATATATACTTACTCATAATTAAAGCGTACATCATTAAAATTATCCTTTGCCGAAGGGACAACTAACGATGAATTTTTCGGTTGTGTTATATCCCAGTAACGCAAACGTTGATCTGAACTACCAGTTATTATAAAAGGATTATTATCAACTACACCACTTAAAATGCCACAAGTCGTAGCTGGATCGTTCTTAAATGGTTCAAATGCATACAGAAAATATTAATATTTTATCATCTACGTATACTAACAATTTTAACAAATTACCATGGTAGTGTATGATAAAACCGGAGCTGAACTGGCCCATAATACTGTCTGACGGTGACCAGTTTCTATATTCCATATAGAAACTTCATTGTTTGACTGTGATGCTGATATGAGACAAGAAGGCTCTGTTGGATGACAAGCCACCTTGCGTATCCAGGAATCAGCTGGATGTTTAATTTCAGCTATAGGTAATCTAAATCTTAAATCCCAACAAATATGTTTACCACCACTAGTGCCAGTAACTAGCCAAGATCCAGTAGGATCGGCACATATTGTTGTAATAACACCATGTCTAAGCTCATTTTTTAAGCGCCAAGCACTACTTTGCATACGTGTATCCCATGCAACTATAGCACCATACAAAGTGGCGTAAATAATAACACTTTGAGAAGTTTGTTCATAGGAATGCATATCCACCACTGGGCCATCCTTTTCACTAGTGTTTGAATGAGGAAATTATGTATTTATTTGGAATGTTGCACAAATTTTGTTACTTACTTTTGATCTAAATGCAGTGCCTGTTGAAGGGTCATTTTAGCTGAATTTTTGTCAATGCGCATTATTAATACGCTGCTATCTTTGCCACCAACTGCTAATGATTGTCCATTATCGCAGGCAGCCAATGAATATATGGGCGTATTTGCTGTATACACTTGTCTAGACTTATTAATGCCATGATTTCCGCTTAATTTATTTGCATCCCATAACCGTACCGTGCCATCTATACTTCCGCTGGCAAATAGAGAACCATGAGGCTTAAGTGATGTCAGTTTAATAACAGATTCTGAATGTTCGTGTAAATGTGCAACCATGGTACCAGCCAAACGCCAACCATTATGGTACGGCGTATTTTGTTTATCCGAATGACTGCGCTGTGAAAGCGCCAACACGTTATATCGACTTTTAATTTTTTTGCGTAAATTGTCTAAATCATTCCGACATTCAGATGATCGTTCTAAAAGAAAATAAATAACAGTTTTCTGTTTACTAAAATTAATGGAAAAAAGCCTTGCCTTGCCAATAATTTCTTTCCGGCATTGTATATTCTCCCAGTGAGGTTGCTGCGCTTACTGTTGTCGCCTGAGCACCTAAAACAGTGACTCCAGAAGCTGGGCTGCCTGATAAGGCACCACCGGGAGAAGCAACAACATCTGACATAGGCGAGGTGGGTGTAATACCGTCGCTAATTCTAGGCTCGGAAGTCGTTTTCGTACCTGCGTTTTTATCTATTAAAGGGAAATCATGGCAAACAACAAATTTACGATTTAAACTAATGCGTCCATTTGATGATATAGAAGGCTCATCGGCTTCCTGCTGCGATTTATACTTCAATTTTACTAAGAAATTTTTCATGGCTAATAATTGCATTTCAACCTGTTCGGTTAAGAGACCTTCAGAGTTCAAGCGGCGGAAAAGCTATGGAAAAACAAATGCTTAATATTTGAATAATACTTACAAATATTGTGTTTAGTTACCACCATACTTTTTTCTAAAAATTTAATTATTTTCGGTAAAACGAAAATCACAAAACTTAAAGTATAATGGTTAAAAAAATTAAAATGCTTGATTTTGCTATAATCTTACACTGCATAAGTTCTGACCCATGTCACAATATTGCGGCATTAAACCTGGTCGCGTGGTACTGCGGACTTTAGCCCTCTCTTCCAAAGTGTGAATAAACGTATGAACATCGGAAAAACGTAAGACACTGTCATAAACCTGTCTGGGTATAGGCGGCAAAATACAGTCCAACAATATATCAGGTTTTTCTACTTGTATTAGCGGAGTTTTAAGGAATTTTGATATTGCCGGCATTATTTTACATTGTACGTCAATGGCCGACAAAGTTCGAGCAGTGGTTGCAATCATACCACATATTTCATGTTTTATCCATAAATTAGGATGGCAAAGATAACAAGCTGCTTCCTGTATAATTTCGGTAACTGTCGGTTTCTTAATGTGTCCCAGTTCAATAAGTATAGTTACAGCCCTTATGGCTTTTGCTATTACAAACTCTTCGCGATCTGTAAAACCCTGTTGTAAGAGGGGCACTAAAATATCGGATACTTGCCAACCAACATAGCCGGCTACACCAGCTATGTTATCATAAAATGCACCTCTTAAGTTTTTATCCTCATCGTTAAGAAATGTCATAATGTGTGACAAGATAACATCATTTGCTGTAATAGAAATAATTATAACAATTTGTTATGTTGTTAACTTCTTTCAATAACCTTTTTCTTTGCCAAAAAATGCGCACAAATCGCAAATATTTGATTCCATTAAGGTCTGCTTGACAATTGCTTTGGGATCTGTTAGTAAACTAAGCACTGTTTGCCGTATTATTTCATGTAAAGCGTTGAGTTCTGCTTCATAGCGCCTGGTTGGCATATCATTAGGTGAATTACGTTGAGTCTCTTCCAAAAAATATATTGCAATCTTTGCTAATTTCGCTATATTCCGTGCAAATGCTACTCTCACAATAACTGCACTTTGATCACAATTCGCCAGTTTAGTTATTGACAGCAGGATATATTCAGGAAATACATTAGCATCACTTCTTGGTATATCCTTTACCATGCTGAGACAAGCTGTCAGTGTTTCTATTGCCTGAACCTGTACCTTAGCTGAGGAATTTTGAGCTAAATGCAGCTTTTAGAAAACGAGAGAAAAAAAATTATCTTTAAATATATAAAATTCTTTGCAATAACCTACTATATATGGTAATATGCGATCCAAAATCGTTTCCGATGTTGTATATTTCGATAGCTTCTGTAATATTTCCAATGAACATATTTTCGTATTCGAATGCTTCAAACCCCTTATGCAGGAGGTTACTACGGTTATAATAAGAATTAAACCATCTTGATCTGGTGACATGTTAGTACATGATTCTGAATCTGTTTTTTCTTTTTCAAATTGTTTCTCATCAGCAGTCTCTGATTCTGGCGTGAGATCTGAACATTCTCCGGACGTTAAGAACTTAATACAGTGATTGATATCCGTATGCAAACGCATAATTTTATCGTCTGGCGACATAATTGGAGTAGAAGAAAACATTTGCAGATAGGACTGCAGAAACGAATAAAAATATTCTGGAAATAGACGCCCCCGTTCCTGGTCCAGATAATCTTCGGCACTTTTACGATTAACAGAATTGAGGTCGATCATAGAAGCTAATAAATGACGTAAGCGTTCATTTTCAATTCCCTGTAAATGTTTTTCAACCAAATCACGTTCTCCACTACGGTATGTCAGCAATTGCGAAAATTCGAAAGGTGCAGTACCTTCAGTCCATAATTCTAAAAGAGCACATCTTTAGAAAATAAAAAAAAAAACGTTATTACATTTACATTATTTTTCTATATTTACTACAATTTTACTTCTTACCCAGCGGAAAATATGTCCATGGCTGGTAATAGGGTGTTATCGGAACAATATGGTCCCAAACGTATTATGGAATCTGTGGGAAACATAGATGCATTGCCGTCAGCATCTTCGGACGATAAAGTTTTAACAAATCTTTCCGGTGCTATATAGCACGTTCGTCTTCTACTGGTATCAAAAAAATATGTATAATCTGCTGGATTATCTTCAGGTAAATACGTTGGCTTAAAAGAAGCAAAATCCGACAATAGAATCCAATTCCACGATGTTATTAAAATGTTTTCCAATTTTATATCACCATGGCAAATTTTCTGTTTGTGACATTGATTAAGGGCACAAAGTATTTGAAATGTTATCCACTTCTTTTCGAGCACTGTTAAAAAGGGTCGGGTCGACACACGATCATAAAGACTATGTTTAACATATTCGCGCATAATATAAGCCGCCTTATCGGTGAGCTAAAAAGAAAGCAGATTTTTGATCAGACAGGTACAATTATTAATTCCATTGTATTTTATGAGTATTTATAGGATGTATACTTCAGCTGAAGTAACTTTTCGTAAATATCGTATTTAGGATGATTAAAAAACGGGTTTGTTTCAGCACTACAAGGTTTTTTTTTAAGCCTTGGAAGAATATTAAGAATGATTCTACCCATCATACTGTTCCTCAAATTGGACAATCAAAGACATCAGGGAATTCATATTGCTGTATTCTCAACAGAAATTATATGTAGCAAATCTTCGCCGACGAAAACCTATTAAACATTGCAGTCTTTAAAACTTGTCTTCCCTGATTGTTCCGATTGTAGAGGAAATATCCGTACCGTACCATCTATACTCAGACATTCACTATATAGCGTTCGATGTTAGTAAGACAAAACAATAACGATTTATCACTTTTATGGTAAACATTGTATACAGTTATAAAATGCCTAGAAAAAGTTTTTAATTGCATTACTTACCTCTACTCTTTGAAATGGCAAACAATTAACGGCATTAGCCAAAGTCTTTTTAATAAATTCCACACGATCTTTATGGTCTTCCAGGGGCAGCGTAGGATCATGTTTAACAAATACTTTAACAACAATGAGACCTTCTTCTGATTTGGCTTTGGCAACTTTAAAAAATCTCGTACTGCCCATACTATTAATCAAATAAAGAATTCAAAAAAGTTAATTGAAATGTTGCTGACTCTTTTTAGCTTTTTGTAATTACTTTGAATCGAATATAATTTCACTACCAAATTGCCCAGAGAAATAATGCTCCACGGGATAGATTTGTGATGGTGCTATACCAACTAATTGATTACCCATTTTAACAATTTTTAATTTTAATTATAAAGTTTAAATAAATAACTTTAAACTTATTCAAATGGTTATTTTTTTTCAGAATTATTATTGTTCTCCTTTCTATTGTTGCAATACAGAATTTTGTTTTTTACAATGGCGTCCTTTTGTTATTGTTATCAGCTGTAAAATGATAAACAAATGTTAAAGAGGCTGTTAAATTATGCAGTGTTGTATTAAGTATTAACCCTTATTGAACAAAAAAAATTTCGTTTACACTCTACGAAATATTCTTCAGCGACGAGGGTGGATCAATAAATTCCTGATTTTTTTAAATATACACAGGTTATTGGGTAAAAAATCATTTTAAATTCGAAATAAACTACCCTCAAACTCTGTGCACTTTTTTGAACGTTCTCAAAAACAAGATTTGTTTAAATCATTAAATCATGTAGTCAACTCTTTTTAGCGAGCCAGTTCTTTAGCTTTCCAAACAAGAAATGATCGGACAAAAAGGTTAGAATTCGTAGATTAATTAAAAAATTTGTTCCACTTTTGCATAAAATTCACTTTCTGTCATTTCCTCTCAATCAGCCATTATTAACCTAAATTCGCTGACTTTCATATCGACGCCTCCGTTCTACAACATTCTAAGTCGAAAAAGTGTGTTTTGAGTTATGAGCTCTCAAAGTTTTCACGCGACATACGACTATATGTGTATTTTAAGTAGATTTTTCCCTATAACTTCGGAACGGATCGGCGCATCTTAACCAAATTTTGACAGTATTTAAGTTAGAGAACGTAGAATTTAAAAATACAAGAACATTAAAAACGTTCTAAGTGTACTTATACGTACTTCAATACTTTCATCGCTTTTCTTAATTTTTTTAGAGAGTTTAGAAATGAGTATATCGAGACGCACGATAATATGCTCTATGTATATTAAATTTTAATCCCATCATGTCCCGTAGAATGCGATTAGTGTATAAAAAGTGATAAAAATTTTGTTAATCCATTACACTCTAAAGATCAAAGTACTCTCTATACTGTCCCGGTCTATCGCTTTCAATATTGATTAGGTACTAAATTATTCACATTTTAACATCTGTATGGAAGGTATCACGTCTACTCTTCATTAATTTTGATTATTTGTTCACCTAAAAGAATAAATACCAAATTTACAGGAAACAACATTTTTAGATTATAACTGGCGTATATTTCACACTTAAGATTTTGTACATTCGGTCGTATTTTTGTAAAATATTAAATCCTTTCATCCTAGTTTTAGATTTTTTAATTACATTGGATGAGAACATGCCTGTTCCAATTCTACTTGTAATTAGTTCGAACTTGTGAGTTAAAGAGTTTAGCAGCATGTACTACTTCCTTCTGACGGAGGACACACATTTCTAATTAAATCTTTTGATGAAAATCTTGTAGTCGCAATGATCTGCCCACCAACTCAGTCATCTTTGAAAAAAAAACTATTTTCGACAATCTTTCTCATCAGTCCTTCGAAGTATACGTTAAACTGTAGATCTTGCTACCCATTGATAAAATTAACACACTCATCGTCCTGGCTAAAGGGATATAGTGTATGCATAGTGACTCACAACGTATTTTGTATGTTCAATTGTTTATAGCAAATTTGAGCATTTTTATAACGAATATTAATGTTTACTATTTTGTTATTACACTAATCTATTTATAATAACAATTTTTTATACTATAAAAGAAAAATTGGATTCGAATTTGCTATAGGGAAGTCTCTTAAAGAAAGAAGCATAGTTGGAAATTACTTCATGTGTAAAAAGTAAATGAATATGTAGTGGATGTGGCTGGTAGTGCTTATCTGTTAAATTCATTTGACTTCCTTTATAATAAACATTAAAAATAAACTAAATTAAATAATTAATCGTATATTTTATGTATAATTTAATTAGTAATAAGAAAAAGTAAATATAAACATACATATCATAAAATAAAATAGTAAAAAAATAAAAACTTTTTCTTGTAAATAATATTTCTCTAAATAAGTTAAGATTTCCCAAGACGACTTTGATATAAAATATTTTTAAATCGTTCTTTCCTTTTTACTTCTATTAGGTTACGTTTCAAGACATCGCGCTTGACGTCAAAAGCCAACGATATATCATTGCAATCTCTAGATGGTGATACAAAGTTCCAAGAGCCAAATATTGTATCAATACCACCGCATGTACGACAGAAACCTTCATAATGAATCGTAAGTAAGAATATTATTGTAATATTTACATATAACAGTTTATAAAATCATAATAAACATGAAAATATTATAAATCTGCAATTTATAAATGAGTGCACATATTAAAAAGTTTGTTTAGCTAAATAGAAGCTAAAGAATTACGAGATTTAAATTTAAAGGTCCATCCATTTAGTAATTGCTTTTTTATTAGTTTCTTCTTTTATTTACCTAAAAATGTGGCAGCAACGTTTTCACTCCTCTTCTGACCATACATATATAAAGGTCCACCCAATTGTTTCATAGCACTTCCTCGGAATTTCCACTGCAAGTCAATTAAGTGATGCTGTTTGGGTGGTTTACATTCTTCAACATTTATCACTAAGAGTTTATTATTTATTTCTGCTGCTGTATTTTCACGATTTCTATCAGGATTCGACTGAAAATCAAAACATAAACCTGAAATACTTGAACTCCAAGTACCAAATACATCACAAGGTGCACCTGCAATGAAAAGCGTTATTTGATTTCTTTTTGCTGTTAAGTAAATTGTGTTACCTTCCGGATGTTGACCATCGCGTGTATCATAAACGTCGTGCATATTATCTAGTTTATTTAAAATCCTTTCTAAAATTGTCTCCAAACCTAAACTTGTAACGTTTTCTTCGATATACTCATTGTTTTCTTTTTTTCCTTGGGTATCTTGCTTTTCATTAGTATTTCTTGGGTTGACTTGCAAAGTATTGAGTGAGGTTTTTAAAGTTTCGTAGGCTGGTTGATTAAGGGAACCCGTATTGACGGAGGGTTCCAAAAAAAATTTGAAAATTTTTATGTTATTGACAGTGAAACATTAAAATATGTTTACTTTTATGGACCTTTTATCACATTTCTTAATACTAAGAGCAAATTTTATTATCAATTTTAAAATGTTTTTCAAATTAGCTTAATGATCTAATTTTTAAAAATTGCTTTTTTAAGTATCCGTTGCAAATCTCAAATATAAATTCTAGTTTTTATATAAGTTTTGTAAGTTTTTAAATCTTGCATTTCGTGGTCTTGAGCCTGAATATCTCATACATTATTGTACAGCTACACTAAAAGGGGTGTAATGTATGATTACTATCTTCGTATATCTCCTTGCTATAACTATACAAATGAACTGTTGTTACCCATTAGGTATGATAAATATAAAGTGGCTGTCATTCAATAGCATACAAATAGTTTCAAATGCTTTTATATGCAATGTTAAAGATATTATGTCAATCAAACAGACCCTTTTCCACAATTGGCCTTATACGGCTTTAAATATTTTTGTCCATATTGCCAAAAGGTAATTGAAAGAAACCAAAATTGACACTGATTAGTATCAGAGTTTACATTTTCAGCAGCCAAAATCTTGGTCTTGTAAGGATATGGATCCTCGCCATTATATAACGCGACCTTATTATTATTGGAAAAATAAGGACAATTTTCTTAGTACACCTAATAAAATTGCTTCTGTAAAAGTTGTGTTCATCTTTTGTTATTGACCTGCTTTCTACTGTTCTGATTAAATGGTTATAGTAGACTGTCCTATCTAACGATCATTGACCTCATAGGGCTCAAAACTTTTTGTCATTTTTGAAATTTATTGGGGCATAATCGAGCTCTATAGCTGAGCTGTTATTGTCGTCTCAAACGGTTATCACCATGGGATCCTTTTTTTGGACCTAAGAGTATAAAGTTTTGTTTGGTAATATGTACATCTAAAAGTTTGAGTTTTTATTTCTAATTTGTTTGTCCTACAAGCATTAATAAATATGCTTGTTATTTCTTGCATACCACATCAAGTATTATATTTTTGTTTCTTTCTTTTGCTTTGGTTTCTTTAAATATTTAATTTTAATAGTTTTTATATTATCTGCGATCTTAACTTACCATTGGGTTTGATAAGTCGTTGAACGGTTTCTGCCAAATTACCGGTAGTATCTGCTGACCCCGATGATACTGCTAGCTTGTTTGCTAAATCTAAAACATTTGTATTCATTTTTTGAGCAACATTTGCCAACAGATTACCACCAGACTTAGGGGAGATCGATGGACTCATACTTATTTCTACAGCTTTCGTTAGAACCGATGGATACAGAGATGCGTTTTCGCCTTGCATTGGTAATGCTTCTCTTCTTGTTTTATATGGTACGGATGCTAAATAGTTCGAGTTTTTTAAATCTTCATAATAATCATCATCATACCAATCTACATCGAAATAGTTGGCTTTGTCATCTTGCTGGTCTATTTCATAGTAATTCCAGTTTTTATTCATGGGTTCATCGTTTAAATCAATATTGTTTGAGTTTTCTAAATGAGAAGAAATGTTTTTGATTTTATGAAACAATTTTTCCTCTTTGCTGTTCTTGGACTCATCCTTTTGAAACAACCAATTTAAAAAACTTCGTTCATTCCGATCAAATATTTTTCCTGAGTCCAATAGCAAATCGTTGTTGTTGCTGATCTTATCAGTTTTTATTTTATATTCCTCTTTTATGCCATTCCGTACCGAAAGTCGTTTGTTCTTTGTTAATCTGTTGAAATATTGCATTCTATCCGCATAGTTTTTATTCTGCTGATTTACTTTTTGTGTTCTATCGTTCACAAGTTTTGGATACTGATTTATTGATGGTATTGATTGTAATATTTGAACATTCATTACAAGGATTACTAATGTTATAAGGATTACAATATTACAAATTTCATTATAAAACATTTCATGTTGTTTAAAAAATAAATTATTTATTTGACAATGTAAATACTATTGATAAATGCTTTCATGTTTTTGATTTCTAAGTTGTTAGTATTCGAATTTAAAGTACTGGAAGATACAAAACAAATAAATTTTTATCTGTAAAATGGATTGTTTTAAACTGATTTATTTTATATTTTTAAACCAGTTTCGAACATCTAAATATCGGACGATATCTTCTTGTGAATAACTTTAGTAAAGCATTATTTGCAATAAAGCCGACCATGTTACAAAATGATTTGAGAAGCAATATGTGAAAACAAGTTAGGTTAGGTTAGGAAAGGTGATGTTTCACCGTGTTAGCGGTTCCAAGCTTCACTCAGAGATCTCTTGGTCCATTGTGACCCTTCAATTATGGAAAGAAAGGAGAGCAGAGAAAGGGGAAGAAAGACGGCGGTCATTAGGAACAAAATTAGAAAGAAAATGAAATTATGAAAACAAAAAAAAAGTTGAAACTACAATGCAATTTCAAAGTAGTTGTGATCTCTCTTCAACAATTATTTCGGTGAATTTTTAAACATTTGGGTTTTTAAAATTGAAAAAACACAGATATCTGCTGTAGGTGGTCTTTCTGTGAGCTCCAAAGTGCGAATTATAGCTGTAATATTGTCTTGTATGGCTCTAATTGTGAGTAGTTTGTCGCTGTGTACTATAGGCTTCACGTAACGCCGTAAAAAAATAGTTAAGTAGAGTCAAATTGGATAATCTTATAGGTCAATAGCTTCTAATACGTTCTAGGCATCACGTGCCGCGCGTCGGTAATAAAAGAGAGGCAATAGGCTTCACTTTCTTAAAGATGAAATGCCAGAGATATTTTAATTTATGCAGAACAATGACCCCTAAATATTCTTCTTCTTAATTTTTTTTTAATCGGAATCAAGTGGTCTTCTAAATGGCAGCCTTAAACTCTATCGAGCATATCAGATTAGTCTAAAAATAATCAAGAAATACCAAAAACCTTGATAGCACCACAACTTTGTTCCAACCTAGTAAATTCAATGAATCGGTGATGCCAAGAACTTATAAAATTGAAAGAATCTTTTACAAAGCATTGAAATAATATAAGAGTTTAATTTTAATACTTCTGCAACCAATTTTGTTTTTAAAATTACGAAATACCCCTATTTTTTCTTCAAGATATTATTTTTTTTTTATCTGCATATGGGTTAGGTTAGGTTAGAGGACGTGTACTTGTCAATTAAGACAAGTACAGTGCCCGGAGGTCGAATTGACCAACTGCACATAACGTCCTTAAAAAGGAAGGATAATAGAGAGGATAGGAAAAAAAGGAGAGGAGAGGAAGTAGGAAAGGGGAGAGTGGGAAGCGGAGGAGTTACACAGACCAAACAAAACAAAAGAGGAGAGCGCGACTACACTGATGAAGCCCTAGCACTCCTCAACCAGCTCAAGCTACTAATGATGTCGGCTCTCAACACAGAATTCAAACCCTCTAAGAAGCCCCTGCCAAGGGTCCTCAACCTTGCATGTAGAGTGTAAAACTTTTATTTTTTATAATTTTTTAAGAAGACAATTCAATTCTTTTTAATCTGCTGGGCTTTAACAGAGTTATAAGTCTCCACAATTGCATTTTAATTTATTAATTTAAAATCAAGCTGTTGGTGAGTGAAATGCGAATAAATCCGAATTTTGTAAAGTTTTAACTCAGGCAGTGTTGATCACATTTATTCCTTTTTATTTAATTTTTCCACTTTAGTGCACCTCTGTGCAATAAAATATAAAATTAGTTTTTATATCTTCACAAAATTTTTAAAGATTTTTAAATACGAAAACATGAAAAATCTAAATATATTTTTAATAATATCTCTTTTATTAAAACAACAAGTTCAATTCTGTGAAGGATTTAAGAGCACAAGGATCTATCCGCAACCTAATGAATATTTTGGTTTATACGATTATTTTCAAAGAAGATTTGAAAATTTACAAAATAACAAATTAAATCCATTAAGCGTAGGAAGTTATAAGAGATCTTTAAATGGAGAATATGTACCATTATATGATGAGTTTAGAAGACGTTTGGATAATTTTAATGCTGCTTTTCTCGTCGAAATGGACCTTTCAAATTATGGAAATAAAAAACCATTTCAAAACACTATATCCAATAGTCAGTTCGAAAGTCATAAATTTGGGGATCTTGGACAAAATCAACCTTTCCAGTCCAGTTTCCCTAAAGTCTTTAGTGCAAATAAGAATGTCAACAGGAAAACGGGAAATCAATTTAAAAAAGCTCATAAACAAAAAATGAAAACCAAACATTCAAAAAAAGGAAAAAATAATTTTTTATATGATATTCGAAGATTGAAAACGGCCAAAGAAAACCAAAATTTAACATGATGCATCCAAATGAATATCATGCACGATGCATGGGGAACAAAAAAAAAACCAAAATATTTTTTATTTTTTTTATGATTGTGTTTTTAAATAATTTATAAATTTATTGATGAATCAATAATAATATTTTGTATCAATTAAATAAATAGGAAATAAACCCTTTATAGCATTTTCGCCAATTGTTCAAATGCATTTAAAATTCAATTCATGAATTTCGTTTATTTTACGTATCAAATATCTATAAGTACATACACTTAAAGGCTTCGATTTCATTCTGAATATACTCATATGTATCTAAATTACACTGCATCATTGCCAGTTCACCGAGTTCTACGATTTTATTTTACTATGTACGGTGGTTGACTCACTATTTCGAGAGTCCAATTCCCTATAGCAAATTCTAACTTCTGTCATTTTAACGAATTACAAATAAAGATTAAAATCTTGAATAATAACTAAAAGCAATTTATTATAATAATATTAAAACATTTTAATGATAAAAGGACAATTGTAATTTTAAGATTGTTAACATTTTTGCATGTATGGATAATAAATATCCGTTTGAGCCACAAAACTTTCTTTAATAGATTGTGGGGAAGTCCAACGTAACAAATAAAATGGACAACCAGGTTTGTCGTTTGTTCCTGATAATTTGCTACCACCAAACGGTTGTTGACCCACTACAGCTCCGGTTGATTTATCATTGATATAAAAATTACCAGCTGTGGGTCTAAATTTCCATAAAGCTTCCTTAAGAAATTTCTCATCTGTAGCAAAAACTGCCCCTGTTAAACCATATTTAGGGGTATCACGTACTAATTGTATGGCTTTGTCTAATTCATTGTCTTTATAGACATAGACTGCTAACAATGGACCAAATATTTCATCTTTAAACAGACGATCGTCCGGGTTGCGTACTTCGACTATAGTGGGATCAATGAAATACCCTTTCAAATTCGAACAGCGTCCACCAACAATGACATCACACTGGGGGTTTGTTTTTGCATAATCTATATATTCGGTAATACGTAGGAATGCTTTTTCATCGATGACTGCCGATGTGAATACTGCGTAATTACAAACATCGCCTATAAGCAACTGACTAGTAAGTTCGCATAAAGATTTCTTAATTTTGCTGTTCCACAAGTTTTCCGGTACATACAATCTAGAACAGGCGGAACACTTTTGGCCGCTAAATTCGAATGCACTACGTATAGTACAGGCTACAACCGTATCGGGATCGGCTGAAGGATGAACAAAATGATAATTTTTACCACCACACTCTCCACTTAATCGGGGAAATGCTTTATAATAGTCTAAATTTTTTGCAGTTAACTTCCATAGTTGGCGAAAAACTTCTAATGAACCAGTAAAATTGATTCCACCAAAATTTGTTGAATATGTAACCGTGTTGCCAAATAAAATTCCATCGGATGGTACAAAATTTACTACACCATCTGGTAAACCAGCTTCGCGCATTATCTTAAAAATTAACCAATTCGATAAGATTGCTTTTTCGGACGGTTTCCACAGCACTGTATTTCCCATTAAGGCAGGTGTATAAGCCAAATTACCACCAATTGCCGTAAAATTAAAGGGACTAATGGCTGCAATAAAACCATCTAGACCTCTCCAAATCATATGATTTTTTGAAATTTTACTTTTAACATTCAGGGGTTCATAATTTGTCAATTCCTTAAAGAATTCAGCATTTAAGCGAAAAAAATCAATCAACTCGGCAGCTGCATCTATTTCAGCTTGATATACGGTTTTTGCCTGACCCAACATAGTGGTGGCTACCAAATCAGCTCTGTATTTAGTTGCCATTAATTGTGCGGCTTTTTCCCAATATTTTACTCGTTCCTGATACGGCGTATTATCCCATTTCTCTTTGGTTTCTAAGGCATTTTTTATTGCCTGATTAATAATATTTTGGTCGGCATAATAGTATTTTGCAATTCGACGGTTATGGTCATAAGGTATTACTTGATAATATTCTTTATCAGTTTTAATTTCCTTGCCACCAATTACAATGGGAATGTCTTCCACATTTGCTTTGTATTTCTCTAAAGATTTTTCCAAGTTCGTTAGTTCCTGTGAAGAAGCTTTATACTCCAAAATCGGTTCATTTTTAAAATCAAGTTTTTCAAATTTTTGTGTAGCCACTACCGACGATGTAAGTATTGGATTTGCTTGATTCTGAAGGGCCTTTGTTGAAAACCTTCTAAATAATTGAAATGGAAAATTTAATAACATTGCTTGCATTGAATAAGGATATTTGTTTAAAACGACGTAAAAGAAAATAATTTTTTAA
The DNA here is from genome assembly GCA_958299815.1 of Sarcophaga carnaria. NCBI lineage: Eukaryota > Metazoa > Arthropoda > Insecta > Diptera > Sarcophagidae > Sarcophaga > Sarcophaga carnaria. The sequence goes on from OY283150.1 coordinate 31,250,864, forward strand.
TTTTATTTCAATTAAAATGACACAGCATACTAAAATCGGCAGTAGTGGAAAGGTTTTAATCTAGAATATGTACTATTGTGTAAGCAAAGTTGATTTTTTTAAATTAAATTCCTTATACTAGATATGTTATCATATATTTCTATGTATGCTGCATATGTTATTATCATATCAAAGGTATTCCCCTGCTTGTCTGATATTCATGTTTTTATATAAAGGATTGCAGACTTTTGAATTTGAATGGGAGTGTAGTTTACTAAAATGTATTGGAACATTATTTACTATCGAAATTTTGTGATTTTATATCAATTCTATATTAAAGACTTTAGGAAATAACTCAATTTGATTGAGCAAATGTTGAAGTCATACTCGTGCATACAGATATCATTGCTGTAGTTTAGATCTTTCAGTAGACAGTTCGTATCTTTTCCCTTGTTTCTTAAGCTTGTTAATTTCTAGTACAAAGCTCTAAAGTGGTACTTGCTTGCATTAAAATTCGTACCAGGTTGTGCAATAATGGATAGTGATAACCGCTTAACCCGTATGATATGTAGACAATTTATGTCATTCAATATAAATGAGAGATATTCATTTAACGCGGGATTATTCGATAGTATGGTTATGCTGTATTGAGACTCAAAAAAATAGATTTCGAAATGTCTAATTCTTCTACTATTAAAAAATAATTTCTCTTTTATAGATTTGATTGTTCAATATAACTTTTTGTTTCTAACCAAGTTTCTTGCTACACATTTATTGCTTTTTTTTATATTGTTGCTATAAACGGCAAAGAATTAACTTTAAAAGTTTTAACTTCGAATCCCCAAAAACGCATTTTTATACATGCATACATTCGTATTACATATTATTTTCGATACTCTGTTGTTAACTATACACAGCAGATTGAAACAGCTGTTATGGTTGTTTTTGTATCAGCTGAGTTTTGTTTACAAAAGTAAAAAATAAAAGAAAATTATACAATAAATAAATGCAACTTACACGGGTACTATTAAAACCAAAAGCTTCCCATGTCTTGACAACCTATTTAAAACAGTGTAATGAGCCACCGTGGACTTCTTATTTTGTAAAGGTATTTTTTGTTCGATTGCTTTAAAAGTGGCTAAATTAAATACAATTTTAATAAATTGCAGTTAAAGGATGTACAGAATGATCAATGGGGTAAATCGCACTTTAACTGGACTCTCGATACTGGTACAAATTATCATATATTGCGTACGACCTGTTATCCTTACCTGAAATATCACTGCAGTAAGCGGGAAGTGCAAGATTTATCTTTAGAAGATAAATTCTTTCGCTTTTTAAAAATCATCAATTTGGGTATAGAAATACAAAGCACACATTATATAAGTATGTCCTAATGCAAATAATATTCCTTAGGTTTGCCAATGTTATTTTATGGTTTGGCTGCTATACGTTTAATAAGTCATCAAGAGATTGTTTCAATGCCTAATGGAGAAAAAGTGACTATTTATTTCCTTTATGCAGAAGATAAAGGATCACGTTTCTAAACTTAGATTTCTTTTTATTATTTGAAATTATTAAAGTCATAAATATTAATTTTGAAGGTTTTTAAAATCTTCAACTTTATAACTCCGATAAACAAGCAACACAGAGAACTAATTTCTTTAACTCAAGTAGGTTAAATAGCTAGCATTTTTGAAACAATTTGATAATGATTTTTCACACATTGCAAAAAAATATAAAACTTTTCGTATTAAAAAAAATGGAAACACGTAATTAGGTCTGCCTACCATCCAACGATTTGTTTCTGAAAATTTTTTTAAAATTCTATTTTATTAATAATTATAAAGCTAAGAAGTATTTAAACTTTACATTGTGAAATATTTGAATTCAACATTTCATTTATGGGGAAAAGGCGATCCCACAGCTGGAAACGCTCCGGATAAATACCATTCGATTTAACATTTAAATCTTGACCAATTTCTAAATACTCTTGCTTGTCTTCGGAGTATAACGGCCACTTAATATCTTTAAGATACTGATCAGTAGGGTTATTAGGATCGCTAAGCATGAAACACATTTATTATATTATTATAAATGCTTATAATTTGCACATTCAACTTACCTTTTCTTTGCAAACTCATACCAAAATCTCGTTAACCGTTCAATTGTATCATTTTCTGGATCGGTTGTTGTAAATTGCGGTGTACGTAAGGGCACATTCAGTAAATATAACAGTTCATCATGATGCATAGCTCCTAAAAAATATTTAAAATGTTCAATTTTTATATGATGTTTTTATTTTCTTTTTACCTAATGTTTGATTTGTTTCGGGCTTTACGAAATTACTATAGCGTCCCTTGTAGGTAAAGAAATATGTATAGACAGGCGTATATTTCGAAATCATTTTCAAGAATCGATGGTATTCAAAACCAATTATACCATCTGCATACAATTGTCCAAATGGTATTAAAGATTGTGGATATTCCAAAGGTTTATCTTGGAAATAAAATGACCGAAATGCTGCACTTATCTCTTTAGATTTTGGTGTATCACGTTCATATAAGAAAAATATGGGTGCATATTTGGCGAAATCAACATTGAAATATTTACGTTGTGTTTCGTTGCGTAGAGTATCTAAAAGAATTAGAAATTATTATGTTTTATATTTTGTATTAGAAAGTACTTACAATATCCTATATAATAAAATTCGTATTCGTTTATGCCTGTTATTAGAGGTACTTTATGAATATTGCCTTTTGACATTGTGGTATAAGGATCTTCTATAAGATAACGTTCGTGATTTCCACTACAATCGTTTTCAATAACGGGCAACCAATTAAAGATAGGATTCAATCCAACTTCAAACATGGCTTCCATATTATCAACGAAATCCATCATTGGTTTCTATAAAAAGACGTAAAAAATATTCGATTTTAACGAAACCATCTGAAATCACTTTGTATTTCAAACGAATTAAAAAACTTCGAACTTGTATAGATTAAGTTATACTTTGGTTTGCCTGCGTGCGCACGTAAATATCAAACTATCGACATTCAGAATATTTTATAGCGAGACCTGTTCAAGAAAAGTTATTCCTAATCAAAGGTAATTAATATAACTAGCTGGTATCCTTCTTCAAAAATGCTAGTCATATTTATATTAATTTTCAATAACACACTGTCCATTTCGTTAACATATGTGGCTTGATGTAGTGCTTAAAATACTTGTCTTAAAATCGTAGAAATTTGGGTTCGGATTCGGAGAAATGGATTGTTCAACAACTCAAGGCTACAGTCAAGTAAAAAGATTTTTTCCCGAAAAGGTTGGCCAGAATCCATTATTTCTCTCGTAACTAGATGCAACTCCAACAAAATGAATTAGGCTGAGGTCTATTGATCTGTGTTGGATAAACTATTGCTTACGATCTGGCTGGGTATCAAAGCCTCCATTTTCGGAGGTCCACTCTGCGCTGAGGAAGACAATTTGAATGTGCCAGAACTCAGAAGAATTGTTCTTCGCCATTGCTATGTCATCGTGGCTGTTGCCCTCTTCTAACCCACTATACCGCCTCTAATGAATTTTACTCGCAGTGTAAATATAAGTTCTGGTTTGAAATTCCTTTGTACTACACCATAACAATAACAGTATAAACTTAATTTAAATGTCGTTAATGGTAACTCAATAGTTACGAATTCATATTTTTAATATGTTCAATATATTTAAATTGCACTTAAGCTTGAAGAAAATAATAAAAATTTATTAGCTTTCTCAGTTTCATTTGATGATTTGTATATGTACATATATACATGACGAATTTTTATTTTTTTTTACTTATTTTAACATTTTGACCATTTTAGAAACCGATTTTTTCTTTGAAAGCATTTGAACCAAATAAATGATGCTACCACATAATGCTACACTCTATTTTTGTTTTTATAGCATGATATATGTATAATCCGCACATGCATATAAAAACAATTTCATAAATATATAATATCATAATATCTTTCATGAAATATAAAATCTTTTGCTTTATAAACTCACCGCTTTTAAACATTTCACCATATCTTTTATAGGTTTCTGTGGACAATTGAGCAATCTGGCTTGCTTTTCAGCTAAATTCAATTGATTAGTTTCATATTTAAATTGTCCCAACGGTGAAGCACTCATCATGATACCCTTGTGAAATAGACCTTTTGTCATAGGTGACATCATGTGTAAACCAATACTTAAGCTGCCAGCACTGTAACCCCATAGTGTAACCGAATTTGGATCACCGCCAAATTTCTCAATGTGTTGCTGTATCCATCGCAATGCTATCACTTGATCTTTCAATCCCATATTTCCCGGTGCCTCTGTAGTACCAGTTGCTAAAAATCCCAGTGAACCCAAACGATAACTTATCGTTACTAATACAATATCGCGATCCATGAAATTTTGTGGTCCAGCATAACTGCTAATGATACCACCGGCAAAAAAACCACCAGGATGCAAATAGACAATAACTGGTTTTTGACCTTTGAAGTCCTTTGTATAGATATTTAAACGTAAGCAATCTTCAGATAAGTTAGATCCATTCCGAGTTTTTTGTGGACAAAGAGGGCCATCTTTTGTAGCATCAAAGATCTGTGGTTCCCATGGCTGTACTGGTTGGGGATTTTGAAAACGTAATTTTCCCACAGGAGGCTCAGCATAACGTATACCGTGAAATCCCCAGATTTTGTTACCGTAACGTGTTTCCATTTGTATTCCTTTTATGTGGCCCAAAGAAGTGTCTACAGAAATTGTTGTGGGTTCTGGCTGTGCATTGCATATTGCCAACGACAATGCAATTAAAATAACACACAACATTATTTCTCTTATAATTATTCAATTCAATTTATTATTTCTTCTTAATGCGTTTACTTCATGTAAAACAGAATCTAAATGAATGTCGTTTAAAAACTGTTGTGCTATTTATATGGTGGAAAGCAGAAAAAATATTTTGCATTAACATGTTCTTTACAATTAATTTGTTATTATTTTGTAGAGAAATTCTCAGAAAGCGATTCTGGGAATACCCCAGACGATCCATCCTATTAGGTTGGCATTTATTTCTCCTCTTTTATTTTATTATTTTTTTGTTTTATTATTCTATACATGTGCTGTGTTATGTGTTCGGTTACTTATTAATAAAGGATTACAACTTAAGGCTTATAACCAATTTAATTGATCAGTTATATATGATCCATTTTAATGTTATAATGTAATTGATTGATTGTTTTTTACATTTCTAAAATATATGTCTAGTTTAGGGAGGTGTTATAATTTTGTTTTTGTGGATTTTTGCTTTTATATTATCGCTTGAAAGCTACATATATGCCATATATGGTATTTCTGGCTCGAGTTGATCTTTCGCTGGTCATAAAAACAAACTAAATAACAACAATGTTTTACAATAAATTTGTTGCACACTACTTTCCTTTCTCCTGTAATTATCTTTCCGGTATTCCAACACGATGTATAAATAATGTTGGTTCCCAAAAAAGTATCCACGAAAGTCGAATTTATTTAGTCTGATTAAGACCTTTTGCTGACCAGTCCAGACCAGATTCTATGGTACAAATCGATGTTACGAAAGTCGTAATAATAAACAGTATAAATAGATCAATAAATAGATTTAAAATTTCTTTCTTTATAGTCATTTTAGTTTTAAATTGAATATTTAAAAAATAATGAATGAAAAAAATTTGATTGCAGAATTGTATCTGAGTCTAAAAACTATAAATTTGAGATTTTTTAAGTATGCCGTTTTATTTATAATTATGTTTAAACTTTACATTGTGGAATATTTGAATTTAACATTTCATTTATGGGGAAAAGACGATCCCACAGCTGGAAACGCTCCGGATAAATGCCATTTGATTTAACATTTAAGTTTTGACCAATTTCTAAATACTCTTGTTTGTCTTCGGAATATAATCGCCATTTAATATCTTTCAGATACTGATCAGTAGGGTTATTAGGATCGCTAAGTATTAAATAAAATTATTAATTTATTGTAAATGTTTACAATTTTCGGATTCAACTTACCTTTTCTTAGCAAACTCATACCAAAATCTCGTTAAACGTTCAATTGTATCATTTTCGGGATCAGTTGTCGTAAATTGCGGTGTAAGCAAGGGCACATTCAACAAATATAACAGTTCATCGTGATGCATAGCTCCTAAAAATGTCAAGTGAGTAATTTTGTTATAATAATTTTTATTCTCTCATTTTACCCAATGTTTGATTTGTTTCGGGGTTTACGAAATGACTAAAACGTCCTTTGTAGGTAAAGAAATATGTATAGACAGGCGTATATTTCGAAACCATTTTCAAAAAGCGATGATATTCAAAGCCAATTAAACCATCTGCATACAATTGTCCAAATGGTATTAATGATTTTGGATATTCCAAAGGTTTATCTTGCAAATAAAATGTCCGAAATGCTGCACTTACTTCTTTAGATTTTGGCGTATCACGTTCATATAAGAAAAATATGGGTGCGTATTTTGCAAAATCATCATTTAAATATTTACGTTGTGTTTCATTGCGTAGAGTGTCTAAAGGAAGTTTAATTATAAATTATTTTTTTACTTTATAATTACTTGAAAATTACTTACAATATCCTATGTAATAAAATTCATATTCGGTTACGCCTGTTATTAGGGGAACTTTATAAATATTGCCTTTTGACATTGTCGTATAAGGATCTTCTATGAGATAACGTTCGTGATTTCCATCACAATCATTTTCGATGACAGGCATCCAATTTAAAACAGGGTTCCATCCAACTTCAAACATGGCTGGATTATTATCTACGAAATCCATCATTGGTTTCTATAAAAAGACATATAAAATCTCTGATTTTCATGAAACCATCAAAATTAATTTGCATTTCAAAGTTATAAAAAAAATTATAAAATTGTTTACAATTTGTTATACTAGACTAGCGACGTTTTAAATACCGTATATTAGTAAAAGTTATTTTTAATTAACGTATTCAATGCAAATGCTTGACTTCAAACCCGAGGAATATAGGAATTGATAAAACGAAAAAGAAAATCATCATGATTTTTAAAGACTAAAGATTCCTTTTTCGCCTCGAAGTTTACTTTTACAAACTCTTAAATTTTCTTCTAAACATACTTTCGCAAGTTTACTTTGATAAACTCGTAATATTTTGTTGTTGTATATGTATATGTATGTATATATATAACCATCTGTAAACGATAAACAAAGAAAAATTAAATTTTGCGAGTACAACAAGCTGTGTACTCACCTCTGTTTATTTTTTTCTGCTCTCCCACAAACTTGAGGTTTTGCAAAGTAAACTTTGATCAAGGAAAATGGCATTGTCTTTAGGAAGAGAAAGAGTTAATGAACCCAATAGCATAACTCAACACTTGTTTTCAGAAAAATTTGTTTCTCGACAATAGATGTCTGCAATATAATCCTTGTACCTCCTACAATAGTCCAATCCTGCATTACTACTGAAACAAACAACTGAACAAAACTGAAATAATAAGAATAAGAGGAAAGGCTATGCTTTGTAACAGCATTCTCTATGTTCCTTAATGGAACGAAGAGAAATATATTTTGATGTTTCAAGAAATAAATCAATTATAGAATTATCTTGGAAGTGAAAATTCAAATTGTTCATACGCCGTTGTGAATTGTCGCATATCCAAACAAGTTATTCAGTAATTAAAAAGACTTCTTTTATATGCTTCTCCTAACTGTCAAATCGAGATCATGTTTATCAAATATGAGGACTGATATATTTCTAAGCATATGCTGGATACGAATATAGACGAATATTCCTGCTCTTACTGAGAGTTAAACTTCGAGCATTGCGGAAAGTGATGAGTGATGAGATCTCTGTAGAAGTTATATATACTCATATATACATATATATATTTATAGAAATTGTAATTTGACAATTTCAAAACGGTTAGTTTACTATGCGGCCTAGCATCAACTTCTATTGGTACTTAGTTGCATCCCATACGGAAATCACATCATGGCTATTGTCCTCTTTCTGTATATGTAAGCCTATATTTATAAGTTCTAGGTGGAAATACCTTTAATATTATACCGTAACATTAATAGTTTAAACTTATTTTAAAAGGGGATTAGCCTATAGTCACGTATTCATATTTTTATTATTGCACTTGAGTTCGAAGAAAATTATAATAATTTACTAACTTTCTCAGTTTCAATTGATGACTTCATGGCTAATATAATTTTCTATACTTTGCTATTCCACTTTATTATCGCTATAATTTTTATAAATATATTTTATGATCAATTTTTTATTTTAAAGGATTAATTTTTGCCATTTTAGAACTCGATTCTAAATAGTAATTCAAATTTAATATTTACTAAGTTTAAAACAAGCACTTCAATCAATTAAATCCTATAGATTTCGGAATACGATTATTCTATATAATGCCACGCCTTAATTTTTTATTACCGATTTGGAAATGCATTTCATAAAATAATTTCTTTATAAACTCACCGCTTTTAAGCATTTCACCATATCTTTTATAGGTTTCTGTGGACAATTGAGCAGTCTGGCTTGCTTTTCAGCTAAATCCAATTGATTAGTTTTATATTTAAATTGTCCCAACGGTGAAGCACTCATCATGATGCCCTTGTGAAATAGACCTTTTGCCATGGGTGACATCATGTGTAGACCAATACTTAAGCTGCCAGCACTGTAACCCCATAGTGTTACCGAATTTGGATCACCGCCAAATTTCTCAATGTGTTGCTGTATCCATCGCAATGCTATCACTTGATCTTTCAATCCCATATTTCCCGGTGCCTCTGTAGTACCAGTTGCTAAAAATCCCAGTGAACCCAAACGATAACTTATCGTTACTAAAACAATATCGCGATCCATAAAATTTTGTGGTCCAGCATAACTGCTAATAGTACCACCGGCATAAAAGCCACCTGGATGCAAATAAACAATAACGGGTTTTCGAGCTTTTACGTCCTTGGTATAGATATTTAAACGTAAGCAATCCTCAGATAAGTTGGATGCATTTTGCGTTGTTTGTGGACAAAGCGGGCCATCTTTAGTAGCATCATACATCTGTGGTTTCCATGGCTTTACTGGTTGGGGATTTTGAAAACGCAATTCTCCTACAGGAGGCTCTGCATAACGCACACCGAGAAATCCCCAGAATTTGTTACCGGAACGTGTTTCCATTTGTATTCCTTTTACGTCGCCCAAAGAAGTGTCTACAGAAATTGTTGTGATTTCTGGCTGTGCATTGCATATTGCCAACGACAATGCAATTAAAATAACACACAACATTATTACTCTTATAATTATTCTATTAAATTTATTATTTCTTCTTAATGCGTTACTTGTTGTGCACTTCGTGTGCAGCAGAGTCGAAATGAACGTTGTTTAAAAAATGTTTTGCTATTTATATGATTGAAAGCAGAGCAGAGAGCGAGTATAACTATTAATATTTTTTTATTCAATTAGAAAAATTCTCAGAATGAGAATCGACTCTGGGAATACCCAATAAATACCACCCAACTTATTAGGGTGGAACTACTTACACATAATTAGACGTTTGTTTACCCTTTGTTATTTATTTTCGTTTCGTCTTTTAGTTTATTATTATTTTGTTCTAGTATTCTGTAAATGTGCTGTATTACGTGTTCGGTGGTTTATTAATAAAGGATTAACAAATAAAAATTGCAACTCGTTAAATATAAATAGATCAGTTATATATGATTCTCTTTAATGTTATAATGGAATTGTTTCATTGCTTTTTACATTTCTAATATATATCTTCATATAGGGAGGTGCTATAGTTTCGTTTTGTTTTTTGCAATACTTGCCTCTGTTGAATTGCTTGAGACCTATACATATGTATGCATGTAGAGGGTAACTCCGGAAGGATTAAAGGTAAAAAGTGTACAAAATTATCAAAATACTTTACTCTCAGAGGAACATCCGGCAATGTGCCATCCGATTATGGATATGTTTGCTTAATATAATCTTTCAATTATGTTTTATAACTGAAAACTTATATACTTTGATTTCGCTCGAGTTGTTCGACAAGTTGAAGAATATCAAAGTAGTTAATCAATTCAACAATTATACATTCCATTATAGAACAACCGATTAGTTTAGATGAAGTGTACCATCATAGCATCCACTATAACTGCAGCAGTTTACATAATGTATACATAGTATAATAAATTCTTTAAATATTTTCAATAAATATTTACTTCATATCTTGGTAATGCCCTAATATAATGCGTCGTAACAGGTTTTATATTGAATTCGTTCGCCTTTGTCTTGACTTCTGATGACGTTTGTTATCAACTTAAGGATTGCACCTGGGTTATACATAGATGTAAACATACATACAGTGTGAGCTCGATTGTTGCAACCTACGATTGTTGCAACACCCCGAACAAGCAAAATTTTTTTCAAGTTGCTATAATCGAGCCGGCACTGTATGTACATATATGCCAAATATTTTGATTGAAAGAATTTTTAGATTTTCAAACAAATCAAAGTACTAAAATAACAAATACTAAAGTAAAGGATACGACTTTTTAAAATAAATATAATTATTTAATTTTGAATTCATAAAGGTGCCGAAGATTCATTATAATTCAAAAACACATGTAACAAATAAAGGGTCCGCCAAATAACTTTTTTTTGTGAAAATGCTTTAAAAAAAAACTACTGAATATTTTCTCAAATTTCTTTTTTTATTTGAAAGTACAATCCTTCCGGTTAATAATGGAAAATAATTTCATTCAAATAGCAGCCTCGGCTTTTTTTCCATTATTAACCGGAAGGGTTGTACTTGTAAATAAAAAAAGAAATTTGAGAAAATATTCAGTAGTTTTTTTAAAGCATTTTCAAAAAAAAAGTTATTTGGAAAAAGCATCCTAAAAACATTTATGACCAATTTATTTCATCTCTCTCTTTATCATTACTTTTGTAAATTGCATGCCTGTTAAGGCAACAAACCATTAATTTTATCTTTTCTTCCCAGTGTATACATATACTATATTTAGCCTTTCAAATTGCTGTTTTATTTATTTATCATTCTACGCTTTTTCAATTCCATCTTCTCCAATAAATACAAACGCTTTTAAAATATGTTCTCAATAGCTGTTTGAACTTATTTGCAGGTTATTCAAATATACTGGATCATTATTAATTATGTTCTCGTTACATAGTTCGTAGTCTTTCTCCTAGTATGCCCTGACCAAACAAATGTACATGTGCAACGGAATATTCAACTTCATTAGTTTCTATTCATATTCTTAATTGAACACCATAACTGCCTAAAATATTTTGAATATTCGCCTTATACAGCGGTTTCTAAAAACGTGTATACATATGCAAAGATTCCACTTTACTTTTAAGAATTTTGTGTTTGGTGTCTTTCAGATAGCAAAGGGCTTCAATAGCATCCCATAATCAACACGTTTAATGTTGAGTAGTAAATCTATCTACGCTGTCACCAAATACCGAGACTTAAAAAGCCAATGACATCAGCATAATCGCTACCTTCTCAATTGTAATGAAAACCAAATAACATTAAAATCGATTGGTTCAAAACTAAACTCTGATGAACTACTACAATCATTTCAGTAACTTGTGTAGATTTTGTAAAGAATGTGGCAAGGAAAAATATCTTGACTAGAATTTACGCAATTTTTTCATATTTTATTTTTATTTTATTCATATTTTATTTTTGATCTATAGTTCAAACGTTTTTATATCTACGATTAAACAGAATTTCTAATAAATCAATAAAATCGCAATGTCATACTTTTTTAAAAACTATAGATGTTAGAACTAATGACAATAATATTAAATGAGAGCAGGTGTATTCCGAACCACCAATTTCGCTTCAGGATGAAAGTCAGTACTGTTGACCAAACGCACAAATAACTGCAAACAGGCAAAATTAGATATCATTCTTTTCGATTTATAGGTATTGAAAAGCTACATAACCTGCCGACAGTGTTTTTATTAATCATGGTATCTCTGTGAGTAGAACATATGCAAATCACTAAAACAAAATATAACGAATGGTTACAGCAATACCTTAGTATATCAGAAACTTCAAAATATATGCATAATAATCTCAACGTGTCAATAGCCAAAATTGAGATTAGAAAAGAACTTCGAAGAAATACTTTAAGAAATTCATATTCCACTTAAACAGTTTGTTTGTGACATTCGCACACTTTAAAAAAATGGGGGTAGTGTCGTTTTCTTCCCTATGTAAACAATATCTATGTTTTGAAAAACCGCCATGTGCGAAAGCGAAATTTATGCCTGGTGTTAATAGAAGTAAGGATTACTAAACAATAATAATAATACCATATATCGTCGATAAATATCTTTAAATAGAACTTTAAAACATTAATTATTATACATACAGTCACACAGATAATTATACGTACTCCCCTAAAAATAATTTTTTTTTTAATGATAATATATGGACAAGTCAACTAATTTTTGCGCCAAATTTTTTGTTTTCCGTCACAGCCGAACAAATTATATTTGTTCTTATCACTAAATATTACATTCGCCCAAAAATCAGTTGACTTGTCCATATATTATTGGGCGAATTTCAATCGTGGTTTTTTTCTCGGCACTCGGCTGCGGAAGCCGTTCTTTCTCAAAACACTTCGAACTATTTCGGAATGCACAATAACACTGTGATCACTTTCCGAGATGTTTCGTATTTTTACGGCTGTAGTCCTAGGATTTTTATCCACAATACCTTTTATATACCGGGCTACACTTGGAGAAATTTTATACGAAATATACGTCGTACGTATAATTTTCTGTGGTGCCATATTGGTTTTAAGCAAACTGCATAGATTTTGGGAATCTTTTTTCTTTATTTAAGTAAATGTGTCGTTACAGACGCTAATGTAAAGAAATTTTAGATTAGAAGTTCATTACTTTTTAAAAAAATTATTTTTAGGGGGGGTACGTATAATTATATGTGTGACTGTATGTACATATAACGTTTCTATTCAATCAAAATTTTGATATTTACTTACTTGATTGTTCAATACAGCCCTTAAGTAGAATGACGACCTACTCACACCACTCAAGTTATTTGTTAAATTTATTCATGAGTGGCGAGACCTACAATTTGAAAAGAGATTTGAAATTTGCAATTTTATTTACTGTTAGAGTTTTTTTAAGAAAATTTCTGAGAGAAATTCGTCGAATGAAATATTTTCATTTTATTCGAGATGGCTATGGTTTCAATTACGGGCTCTGGATTAGTATGCCAAAACACTGCCTCTTAATTTTTTCTGTATATTTTTTAATAGAAAACCTGTTTATTAAGATATAAGACGTTATACGATTCTCATTAACAAGACTTTGTTGATCACATTTTTCGTATGAAATAAATAATTAATTGCAGTTATCAATATTTTCATGTAATTTTAAGAGTAATTCAACAAAATGTATTTAAATTATAATTATCTATCACATAAAAACAATACAATTAAAACAAAACAATATTGCATTTAAAAAACGTAACTTGTAGTCATAAATACAATAATTCAGTTCAAGTCATTTACAGTTAGGCTTAGGATTCTCACACGTCTCGTCGTAATCTGTCAAAAGTAAATGTCTTATGGAGGCTGTAAACTGTGTTAACGAACAAGGTGCATCGCAATTGGGTATGGCCAGTTCTTTAGGAAATTTATCACCGCTATTGTAATAGTAAACAATCTGTAACAAATAGAAAAACTTCATTTGTAATAATTCGTTTAGGTAATAAAGATATTAAACATTATACCTTAACTTCAAAATCATCCTTAAACAAAGACGAGTGATGTAATTCAAAAGCTAAGGCCGAAGCATAGTCGGGTAATTTCGTTGTTTGATCTATGATATTCAAAGAGTTGATAACATTTACTAAAGTCACATCGTGACCCGAATATAAAAATATTTTACGATCGGGATTTAAATTACGCTTTCTCTTGTCAAGCATTTTCGAGTGTATTTCGTTTAGAAATGCTCCACCTTTAACTTTTTTCATAAGATTTGTCTCTGTAAAGAGTACATAACTACGAGCCGCCAAAGGTTCTAAACGTTCCGGATAAATATTCTCTGCCCAATCGGGTAATGCCAGTCCAGCTTCACTTTCAATTTTTAAAATATTGTATAGAATTTCAACATCTAGCACATTGGTTATATTCTGGCCCGTATTACGCGACAATAGTTTATATAGCTCAGCATTATCATCATTAAGTTTTCTTAATTCTGATGGTGGATTTTTGTACAGCTTGTCCAGAATTGTGTCATATTTAGCACAGGGTTTCTTTTGGGCTAACAGCTATAAAGGACAGATTACATACAAATATATTGTTTTTGTTAAGAAAAGTAAGAAAATACCTACGGTATCTTCGTTGCGTGGTATTGAATTGACTGCAACTGTTTGCCATTCTATGGGCAGGGGATTATTATGCTCCAGAGGTGGCATAAATCCAGCCAATAAACTATTAGCACTCATCAAACATCTTTCGGCCGCTGAACTTAAAACTCTTACTTGTTGCTGTGTATAAAGCCCATTTGGCGGCAGCAGCCTATAGTAACGCATACGTAAATTTTTTCCCAAATTATAAGCTTGAAGACTGCCTTTCTGAAAAACAAGTATAAAAGTGTATTCATTTTGAAAACGTTTTAAACAAATTAAATTTATTTATAGTCTAAGTTTACAATTGATTCATTTTGAATGGGTTCAAGGATTTTGCTGTTATCACCTTTTAATTTAATTTTAATGTTTATATCTTACTTGTGTCAATGCTCCTAATCCACCGGGCCATTCGTGAGTTGCATGAGTATCGTTGGGATATAATTTACTAGGATTCTTTTCGCCATGTCTGAAGAGCTTAAATAATAAAAGAACTAAATCAATCATCCTTCACAATTAAAAAAACTATTTTAAATGTATATAATCTTAACGATAATGAAATTTAAAGAAAATAACAAACTGTTGCAATTTACTTGAGTATATTGTTATAACGGGTCTTTCAATAAGCGCTTTCTATTTTTAAATTTAAATAAAACTCAGTATGTGTGAGGTATCAAAGAAAATTTTATACGTTTGAAAGACCTTTTGATGTGATTATGTGCGAATCATAATATCATTCCAATATCCGTCACGGCTTCTCTCAGTGGAGCGCATCCGAAATGTTAAATTTTTCTTGACCCTGGCTTATAAATCAAGCTGTTCAATTGAAGGTATTGGTTATATTGTCTTTGAGGACAGCAACGGTTTGTGGCTTATTTGCATTCTTCTACGACTTAAGAAAACCCAACAAGAAAGAGTTTAACGGGGTCAAATCCCACGATCCTGTCCTCAAATCGATTGTGCAGATTCTCCAATGTGGCATAAAGGGACTGATGTAATCGAAACACGTCTGACTGAATCTTAAGTACTATACAAATTTTCAGTCGTCTAATTTGCGTCTTTTCTTTTTATCGAAAAATCTAAACTACTAAATTAATTAATTATCTCTTTTTTAATGTCCATTTTAGAATCTCATTTAGATAAGTGAGTTTAACTGTGAAAGCAATATATTGTCTTCCATTCTATCTTTTTATACAATGCCAGGTGCAGATTAATAAAGCCAAGTATAAGACAAAAATTGTTTCTTTACTTTATATTATATATGTGTACAGACCAATAACGCAGAAGTCGATACAATCGCAAATTGTTTGATACTTTTCGAATGAGAATACTAATTCACACCTTAAGACTACTCTCACGCAATTTTGCTCAGAATAATAAAATCTATGATATAACTTACAATGTGATGTGATACTTTGATAAGAAAAAGATAGGTTAGAATTTAAGAGTTATTGTATAAACGCCCTGAACGTGGTTGATAAAAAGTAAAGATTTAGAAGTCAGGTTTAAATAAACACGTAAGCTATGATTTCTTTTACGTATGGTTATGTACGAAACGTCATTTCAATGAACGCCTCTGTATTGGTTGTAGGTAATTGATTGTGATAGTTTTCGACTACTTCTCCTCTTAGTGGCAAATTCACATCACCAAAACATTTAATTACTTTTTTTGGGTAACAACTCCTGCTTGTTGTGTGTGTAGCTTGTGGTACCGTCTTGTTAAAGCTACATACTGTCGAGTGCATAATACTCAATTCCAGGTGAAAAAAGTCGTTCTGAATTAACGGCCTTAGGCCCTTTTTTATAAAATACGGCCCAATGAGGCCACATAGTCCATAACACGCACCAAACAATTCAATGAGTTTTCAGAGCCTCATATGCAACAATTTTACTTGTTGACAACCACCGACAGAGAAAGGAGCCTCTTTGTCTAGGGAAATTTTGTTCAGACTTATTCTTATGGAAGTAGTTATTAATGTTATTCTACTGAACATTTTACTGGCTTTTTAACAAATTTATAGACTTACATATTAAGGTGCTTAAAACACTTATAATCTTTTTATACAAGTAATTCCGAATCTACACATACCAAATCTATTTCATCCATGCATTTACCTTCAGACGCAGTCGACATTTCCTACTCCAGGTAGAGTTATGAATAATAAAAAAAGAGAAAAAGAATAAACTTGCTCAAATCTGTAGACCTCTTTTACCTCGCTTAAAAACTCTAGACTTGATGTGTGTACCACAACAAAATAGTTTTTAATTTAAATTATAACACTTTTTGGAATACATTTTTATATAAAATATTTCTGTGGATAATTTTGTATATTCGAAATTATTTTAAAAAGTAAAATTCATTAGTACAAAAGTACGGAGGAATACCTACATCAAGTATAAAAAGTAGTAAGATAACTGAAAATATCAACCGAACGGCAACACCGCCTGCAATTACGTTTGTTTACATTATCAAGTGAGGAAGAAAAAAACAAAAACAAATTTTAAAAGTGCAACACAGCATTTCTCATTTTCTAGCTCTTGCCATGAGTTTTACTCGTACTTTCTCTTTCAATAGCAACACAATAAAGATCATTTCATACGTCATACTTACAATTGATATCATGCGTAAATTTCGTAAACCGCGTTCGTCATTTGTATCGCCAAAAACAAAATAGGCCATCATTACAGTGCATAAAGCACCGCCCAAAATCATGACAGAAATTTTGGTGCCACGTCTGGACTTGCAATCAATATTGACCATTTTTTTCCTCTTTGCCTTTTTGGTACCAATGTTACTTACTATTTGGTATTAACTTTTTCTTAAGTAATTCTATTTTATTTTAAACATTTAATGTTTACACACACGTATATATTTTTAATACATTTTTAAATTAAATTGAGTTATTTTATTAATTCATTTACAATTTTAATTACAGTTTTTGTTGTTGATTATTCTATAAATAGCGTAATTCTTGATCTTGTTTTATATTATTTTATTAACATTTAGAGAAATTTTATTTTATTTATTGTTTAGTTTTTAAATTATTCTCCTTTTTACACAACAACCTCTTCGCACCGAAATGTGTGTCCAACTGAAATTATTTGTTAAAATGCGCTTTTTGCACATCTTATGTATGAGTACGTATGAGTATTTATTTTAATTTTGTTTATTTTATTTATTTTTTTTGTTGGAGCAGAGATTGTGCGCGAAACACTAAAACAATAACGAAAAACAAGAAACAATTCATACCCATCGCATAACATAATTATTATACTCGCATACCAGTCTGTAAATATTTAGAAAATGTATGTGAGTCTCTATCTGCCTGTTAGATTGCGAGTGTAAACAAATAAAGTAGTAAAGTGATTTTATAAACACATGCGCTTGTACCCTACTATAGGCAATAATCAACAGAATATTGGACAAAACGTTTGATAAATATTTCATAAGATTAGTTCCAAAATAGAATACTTTAAAAGATAAATTGGGATTCTCTAATGATTTTTTCATAAAATTACTTTTGTTTTTATCAAGTATTAGTTCTCATAGTAGTCTGGTAGGTAGTGTGATGGCTTATTACACGTGAGGCCACGGTTCAAACCCCACATCAGTAATTTCGAACAAATCGAAATATGAAAAATATTTCTTCGCCGAATTCCTCTCAGCAGATTTCTGGCAAAAACTCTGAGAGTAAATAAAAAAGGGTAATAGTAATGGTTTTGGGTATACAAGGTTACAGATTTTATAGAATAGTCAGAAAAATCAACTGAAATATTTAGTTATCGATAATAGCTGTTATAGTTCCATAGATGCATATATGTAACGCTGTACCTGTGGAAGGTCAAAAAAAGTTGTTATATAATATAATTGTTATCATAATATCAATTTTTTGTGGTACAGATTGGATTTGAAAAGAAGATTGTTTTATTCTGGTTCTAGGTTACATAATAATTTGGATGTAATAATAACAATTTCCTGCAGATGACCTAAAATAAACTTTATATACAGTTAATCTTACTGATAGAGAATATATGTCATTCGGAGTTGACATTAAATTGTAGGTCCCTCGCCTCTCATATATAAAATTAACACACGCAACATATGTGGCGTGAGAAGCTAGGACGTAATCCTGACTAAAGCGTAGTAATGACCAATTACGTACGTACGTTACGTTTGATAGAGAAGTATTTAACAGGTTAATAAATTATAAACTCTTACGTAAATTGTTCATAAGCTGATTATATGGAAAGCCGATGTGCTGTATAATTTAGCGAAAAGATTAGTTTTTATGGATATTAGCGTCGTATTTATTTGCATTAAAAGAGAGACACAGTATCTCACATTTGAATAGAGTGACTAGGGCAGTTAGACAACAAATTTTCTTCATAAATCATTATACGGTCCATTTGACACCGAAAGCAGAAAAAAGTCATGTACTGTGTAAATATTTAATAAACCATAGAATTGGATACCTTGATCATAATCGGAAAGCCCTAAAATTAACTTAGAGGCAGTAAGAGAGTAAGCTGAGCTAGAGAAAAAAGTGATGTTTTGAAAAACTCTGCAATGCATCATGCCAAGGATATAGAATACCAATGTTTGTTTAGCTTTATCTATTTATTTCAACACTATCGTATTAAATTATTCCTTTTCTAAAAATGCATTTAGCATTAAGTTTCGATTTTTCTGTGGAAAATTTATTGCTACATTGTTGTCAACATATTGATTTTAAATCTATACATCCAATAAATGAAATTATGTACTCCTAGACTTTACAAGATGAATCCTTTACATTTAGTTTTCGGTCCGTGATTAAACGAATGAACTATTACGTGTGTATCGGTTTAAAAACGAAAGAAAGTATTAAAATACTAAATACATATATCAGGGATAGAAAATTCAAAACATTTTGTCTCATAATGTTTAATAAAATTCTTCTTTAAACAGTTTGAAATAAGGTAGAAATCACATTTTGAGTATTGGTTTCATAATATGGAAACATAAGGTTTCCCAGAATCTTTGTAATCATTTTGTAACTTAAAAAATATTAAATCAAATATAAAGTCGTGAATTCGTTAAGGAATTAAGGTGTCGGCCATTATAATTCAATATTAATACTTTACTCTCTTTTAGATTGAATTTCTTATTCTCTGAAGCATCTAACACTATATACAGTACTTAACACATGTAATGTAATGTTCTTTTTTATTGATTCTTCTAAAAAACAAACGTTCATACATATGTACATATATGTTACCTATTTTTTTTTTTAATTTTGATGACGAAGTATAATATTATCTTTCTATGAAGTAAAACTAAGTTTTTAAATCTTATTCTACCTAATTATTCTTTAGGCCATTGCCACTGTAGTAACCAACCAGATTCAAGGTTTATTCTAGTAGGCTTTTTACTTATTGAATTGTACGATTTAGATCAGAAATTATATCGTTTGTTGCTGTTGTTGACATTTGTTTGTGATATGCCGAAATATTTAAATTTGTGCGGGAAAAGGCGCAGTAATCATTACTTTTTAAGGCTTTTTCCATGATCGCGAGATATTTGTGAAATGTTGTTATATATCTACACCATAAATATATAGTATTTTTTTAAGAGCCGATTAGAGAAGTTATTTCAACAATCGCACACTTTTACCATTCCCTCTGACTGATTTTTCTATTAATTGTGGAGAATTCACCTTTATTTCGTCTGTTAATAGAATTTGTTTTTAGATTAGATATATATGTATATATGATTCGGCTTGAATGCAACTGTTTTTTAGGCAGGGAGGTGGTTATTATGTTTTCTGTGGATACCAAATTGTTCAACTAAATAGTCGCCAAACCATGGAAGTTGCAGGAAATATTGTATTGGATTCTTATGTCTAGAAGCTTTTGGGGCTATAATATTTACATTTCATTCTAACATTTACATTAGCTACAGTAAAGTTTTTATTGATTTTAACTCTGTTTACTCGGTCTCCCCTGAATATAACTTCAATTAACCAAATGAAATACTTTTGTGACTATTCATGTGATCGTGCAGCCCTTGCGCTGACCAACTTCTTCCTATTCTCTGATTTTGGTGGAACTTGGTCAGTACAGGGACTGCGTTCACCCGTGGCATCACAACGGGCCGCTATGCGTGCTCAAGTAAGCTTTGTGAAATCGGAGCTACCACTCAGACCTAATTCATGTGATCTAAGAAAGTTCGATATAAACTAAACAAATTCACGCACCCTCGAAATGCCTCGGATATAGAACTGTTATCAATAAATCATAAAATGAACACATTTCACCAAACTGAAATTAGTTCTGATTATCGGTAAAAAATATCCGCGTGATTCAATCCAAAAATTCACTCGTCGGTAGCTAATCATTCGTTCTATAATCTAATAATTGATAGTTTTAGGTTATAAGCCTAAGATTTTTCATTACATTGCCGACATTGTAGAGTGAAAAAAATATTTGTGTGTTTTGTAGGGCTGTTGTATTAATTTCAAACAGTACTGTATCTACATATTGAGCGCAAATTACGTCAACTACTACTCTCACAATAGAAATAAACAATTATTAAACCTCGATAATCTAATTAGTATTCAAACAACAACAACCTATGGTAGAAAAAATATTGTGATAACAAAATATTGTTGTTGCTGAATGGAAATATTTAAATTTTAATAATGTTTACTGAACATTGTTTTCGCTCGAGCGAACAAAAAAGAGAGAAAGAGAAAATTAGTGAAATTATTCATGTAATTATGTCGAAAGAATCTTTACACGTGATCATTTCTAATACAACAAAAGATATCTTAAACTTAGTATAAAGCAGAATACGGCTGTAACTTCAAGAGAGAACGATGTCAAAAAATGTTGCTCTTAATTAAACAGTCAACCTTAACTTCGAATAAAAGAAAAATAAAGAAACATGATTTTGTTTACAAAATGCATAAAATTACAATAAATAAAATATGGTAACATGGCTCGAAGATTAAGGTTACAAGTTCTCAATTGGGGGATTAAGAAAAAAAAAACGCTGGCTTTAAAATATACTCTACAATGCCTATATTTGCTAATTGTGAATCTATATCGAAAAAATAGCTTCAGTTGTACTTTGTGCCCTCACTTAAGATTACCAAATATTAAAAAAAAAATAATAATTAAGGAGTAAAATTAACTTCTTTGTATTAATAGGGTTTCGGTTTTATTTCCATTTTATCACAAGTGCGACATATTTTTTAATAAAAATTTCAATGATGATCCTTGAGCATCACTCATTAGTATTTCCTGAACGTATGGCAGTGATTTCATACGTTCGAACCAGTCATGTAATTTCGGATACGTTTCTTCCTTAAACGGAAGCAAAAAGAACATACAAGTTATTGAGGTAATACAACTAAAATCCGCAATTGTTATATACGGTCCCGCCACATATTTATTTTCACCTATATAACGCTCCAACTTAGCATAAGCATTCTTGATCTCGTTTAATTTCTTCTCGGGTATATCATGTCTTTGTTGGGCAAAAATTGGTCCAAAAGTTTGTTTAACGCACATCATAAAAAGTGCACCGTTTTCAAAATGTAACAATTCATTCACTTTAGCTCTTCGATATAAATCTTTGGGATACAAATTGCTACCATCAGCATAACGTTCCACTAAATATGCCATAATTGCATGGGAATCACCAATAAATTTATGATTTTCTGTTTCTAAAGTGGGTACAGTGTGAGCGGGATTTTTGATTAAATAATTCTCTGAGAGATTTTCTTTATAACGCGGTTTCACTTCACGAAACTCGTAGTCTATTTTTAAAGCTTTTAATGTAATTAGAACCGCCATAACAGTGGGACTCGTATAAGTTCCGTAAAGTATTGGTTTGTTAGTGCTCATAGCTGCAAATAGACTAAGTTTATTTGAATTTCCAGAAATACTTGTTCTCTTTTTCTTTCCTTAATATTACTATTCGTGGAATATCTAAAGTTCATACTGATTTGTGTTCGTATATATTGATCGTATCTAATCGCTATTTTGAGAGCAAATAAATAATTAAATTTATTTTTTGTTCCATTCTATTATATTTTCTGTGCAATAAGCAAATCTTTAGCATTATAATGCCTTTGGGTTCTTTTTTAATTTAAATTTTTATTATCAGAAATAACAAAAAAATTAACAAATATGACGGCCTTTAACTTCTCTTACAACCAGAAGTCTTCTTGGCCAGATTTCTAGTTATCTACACGGTTGAAGATTCTCTTTTTTAAGTCTAATTAAGTTTTACTCTTCTTTAAAAGGCGCTGCCTGACTTTCCTATGATTCTCATTGTTTAAGTCATCTTATCCGGGCAATATTTTGAAAATTCATATATTAAGCAGGACGACAAGATTTTTAACCCCGAAAACAGACTATATTTCGTTAAAGTACTGGTGCACAGAATTTGAATTCCACCTTAGGATTGCTCCATCGCCCTAGCTTTTCCAGATATCATAACATAAAAGTCCAAAGAACACGATTTTTGCTTATATTAGAGAAGATATTACGTCACGAATTAATTCATTTTCTGAAATCTCGTTACAGCACCCAAAAGTAGTAATTTTTGAATTTTTCCGAAAACAATCGCTAAAATACCAAGTTTTATTCGACTATCGCAAAAACTTAAAAACAAATCGCATTGAAATTTATGAAACTATGTGTGTTTTAATTTGCTAATGTATCAGTTCTGTATATCAAAATATCGTGAAATTTAAACTTAGATCAGACCAGAAAAACCCATTCTATGTGTATTTTGTTTTACACTATTTATTTCACCATACCAAGTTACACCAAAATGTTATTGTTTTACATTAATGATATGGAATGTCTTAAACTTTGTCTGGAACATTATCATTGGGTTCTTCTACCAAATATCCCTCATTGGAACGGTAAATATTTGTATTATTCTTGTCATTTTTGTTGCAATTATCCCGACATTCTTCACATTGTCTACCAGTCAACTCAGTTTCCATGTTTTCAAAACGATGTTCAGAATTAAAACGCTTACGTTTTCGCAAACAAACCTCCTGATTGTCATCATCAATATCCTCCTCGTCGATTTGCGGTAGTGAGGATAATTCAACTTCACCGTCATTATAAAAGTGATAAATCACTTCTCGTGTTTGTGGCCGTGGCAGAGGTTGTGAAGGCACTTGTAGTTGATACTCAAAATCGCTTAGATAATTAGCTCTGCCATAACGATCGATAACATATGTAGCCGTATTGCAATAGGGGAACCATTGATTCGTATAAGTATTGATATAAGGCGTAACTTCACGTTCGATTATGGGTATAAAATAGCAACCAGGACGATAATATTCATACTCATAGTCTTGTATATGCGGTAATGGTATACCATTGCTGAAATATCGCACTTGTGCTAAACGTTTACGGGACATTTTTTCTTCGATTAAAACTGCTTTCGAATTCCAAATAGCGTTAAGAACCCAATTGTTCCAGTGGCTGTTCTATAGGCTCAATCTGATTGGCAATATTTATGCAAATACGCAAATAAAATATATGCGCTTCAAAATGTCTCATCAAATAGAAATTCAAATAGATTTCCAATATCATTAAGTTTTCTATTGCGAAATGTGTTCCTTTATTTTTGAGATCTGGTGAAATAATTAAAACTTTATGATCAACACAAAAGTTTTCACAAATATAAAATATATAATATTGTTTGAAAATATTTAAATATTTTAGAAAAATTATTCACGTTGTTAAAAAATATATTTAAAATTTCTTTGCTAAAAATTTTGATTTAAAAATTCCGACGACTCTGTGTGAAGTTTTATTTGAAAAAAACGACAAGAAAAAAAATCTGAAAAATTTATTCGAAATTTAACCCTATAAGGACAAAAGAAATTATCGATAACATTCAATTCTGGCGTTTAAAAGATTGTTGGAAAACAAAAAACTTACTTTAGAGCAATGACAGCCGTGAACCCTCACTACACTCTATGTATATTGAACAAGAGGAATAAATATCTGAATATCAGAATTTAATTTTTATTAATTTCACATTAACACCAAATATTTTGTTTATTATATATGTAGTTAATTAATTTATTACTAATAAGCGTAAATTTATAATTTCATTTTATTGTAAAATTAAGTAGATTTCTAAGTTCAATACATTCTTTGGTAAGGTAGATAAATGTTATAAATTATTATAGAATTAAGTGTTTATGGGAGCTAAGCGATCAACCTAGCATACACTGTTGATCGGGCGGTAACTGATCCGTTAGATTTGTTTGCCTACAACGCTTATGGATAATATAACAAAGCCATACGGTTAATGGCAGTAATGCTAAACCAACTGGCATTAGGAATAGCAACCAAAATTTCTTGGGGTCTGTAGTTATAACATCGTCCTCCTCTTCATATTCTACCCAATATTCCGATGAGTCATCATCTGGCACAGTGACTTCTAAATAGGCTTCTCTTATATTGTGACCACGAAAACTAATTGCTACACAGGCATAATATCCCTCATCCTGTATGCGAACTTCAGTTAGAATAAGTTTACTAAGGTAAACATTCTGAGCTGTAGGTTTCTCACGGTACGATGTCAAAAGTTCATAGGCTTGACCATTATAGTAGATCAGGGAATGCACATTATCAATATTATTATATTTTGAATTTGTTAGACGACGGAACCATTTAATTGTAAGATGTTCTTCACTATACACACGACACTGAAAAACAGCCTGAGATCCTGTGCTAACAGTTTTACTTAAGGGGAAAGCATCCAGAAATTCTGGTATTTTTACTGATGAATCTAAGAGGGAAATAATATTGTACAATATTAATAAACCTTTTCTAAATGTATGTTTGTCTTACTTTTTATATCCAATTGAAAGGTTCGTACTAATTTTACATCCAACATATTACCTAATTTAGGCATTACTGTACATTTATATAAACCGGAATATTTTTCCGTTACATTCTTTAATTGGAGTTCCGATTTGCAAATATTATTTTCACATGGCAAACGGGTCCAGTCTTCGTTATCATTGGTATCATAACAATTCAAAGCACCACCCGAACCATCTCCACATTGCTGTAATGTAAATGCACAAAATTTTAAATTATTTTACTGTTGAATATTTAAATATTAAATGCATATACTATACTATGGACATAATATACATATTGTGCTCACTTTGAAGTACCAATTGTAGGATATATTTTTGAGTTTATTTTCGTCCACCAGATCTTTGATGCTGCATTGTAAACTTATATTATAACCAATACGTTGCTGTATTAATTCTGAATTTTCTGTAAGAAAAATATGTTGAAAATTTTAGAATCGTATTTGAAATACAGTATAAAGGGTAAATTTAAATAGGTCGAGAACACGTGTTTCGCAACTTACACCTTCACAGAAACGTAAACGCTAATAATACTCATACATTCCGAACAAGTCAAAAATTTCAAATTGATCCATGGAAAATTGGTGCAGATTCGTAAATTAGGCAGAACTAACAATTGACAATCTCACTTAATCAAATGATTTTATTCCCTCCATATTACCTGCGATTACAGTAAAAATTTGTATATACATACATAATTAACCCTTTGCACATCTTAGAAACGTGATATTACACAGTATAATTTTAGAACCATGTAAGGAATTGTAATGAAATTTGTTTTATATGAATTTGTGGACATTGAAGAACACATATTTACAAAAAAATATAAAAAAAATTTCTATTCGATACTTCAGTACGAATTGAGATTTTGTATATTACTTCTCTCGGTTATCGGATTTCTTTATTATCGTATCAAGTTTCCCACTTCATAGAGCCACACCATCTACAAGGCTTTGGACGCCTAATCCACTATATCTACAATTTGCTCAACGGATCAGAGAAGTGTACAGTCCGTCGTGAACGCACTTCGCACGTTCCTTTTCGACGTGTAGATATCATGCATCTTGTTAATTTTATCACATTTCGATCAATTTTTTTGTGCCATTTTAACAGAAAATTATAAGAGAACACGTTTTTCTTAAATTTCATTGTCCGTAATCGCTAACAAACTATCATGTCCCCTCAGAGGGGACAACCGAGTGATATACAACGTTGTCCCCTCAGAGGGGACAGACGAGTGCAAAGGGTTAAAATAATTAAGGCGTTAGTTAGGGGATTAGTATACTTCCTAATTTTCAAAACATTATTTTTCTTTTTCACGGTTTTAGTTACTTTAGAGTCACTTAACTGACTTTACTATTGAGCCTCAAACGGTACGAAAAGAAGGAGAAACACAAAAAATGACAACGCGTCTGGGTGTACGCCATTAAACACGTTTTTCTCGAATTTTCGACCGTAAGGAAAGCTGTTGTGGAATGCTTGATACCATGACCATCCAGTTCACTATGTCTATTTCTCCTACAAGTGCATTTTTTATCCGATTTTGACAGATTTATATGGGGAAGATTTTTTTTTTGTTCATTTGAAGAAAACAATTAGTTTCGTTGGCTAGATCTCCGTTCCCTAAAACTATTTTTGAATCCTATCGAGCCCACAAGGTCTGAAAAGTACATCTTTTTAAATATTGTCGAATTTTGCCCAATTTATGTAGAAGAATACTCTTTTGCTTCTATAAAAAAGTTAGCTTCGACGGCAATATTTTTCGGGCCTGAAAGGTTACCTAACCGTCGCGAAAACTATTTTGGATTCTTTGATCCTATAGCAATTCAACCCATTAGGTCCAAAAACCGAACCTTTTTAAATTTTATCGAATTTTATCCGATTTATGGAGGCATATGTGGTAAAAATACTTCTATTGTAGAACAATATTATCTTCAATAAGGAAATTATTATTTTTTCCTCCTTTTTTGTAAAATTCAAAGGTTTAGCTTAGTCTTCCTTTCACTTTTTCTCCAATGTATCTCTATTTTTCCCAAATTTTTCAAATATGTTAACTTAACAATCTATGTTAACATAAAATTCACTGTAAAAAAAGAATATATCTTTCGTTGGCATATGAGAAATAATTACCACACTAATATGACCCTTATAGATTTAATGAGTAAGTAAATAAAATGAGAAAATTGTTGATAACTAACTGCACTTATTCTCACATAAACAAATTACATTGCGGTTTTAGTGAATAATATTTTTAATTTTAACATTTGTATTTAAATAGAAATGCAGTTTATGGTAAAACGAATAAGGACGCCTCGTTTTCTTCTCAAAGTAGTTACAAATAATAATAATAATAATAAATTTGAACTAATTTAAGTTCCAATGTTGTTCTAGTATGATAAATATTGTGTAGAAACTCCAGTTTTAAGCATACCTGGCAAACAAGATTTTGGCATACCGAATCTGGTATATTATACCACGCAGCCTGAATCAGTCGTCAAAGCTTATCACAATTTGTGAGACTCTTTCCTCTGTGTGTTCTTTTTATTATATTCCAAAATCGGATCGGAGTTGGATCTAACCATAGTGGGAATCAGTATAATACATTGATTATCTTTGAATCATATCTTAGTGCAATGTTGCAGTGTGTTTAGTTAGGGTCATTATCATGCTGGAATGCGTATCGAAGTGGAATAATTTTATTCGACGTAATGTAATATGAAATGTCGAAACATTATAACATAATCTGTTACATTCTAAATACCTTGTATTCGATATAGTGACTTAAAACCATAGTAGTAAAATTAGCTCCCAACAACAATATTATCGTGCTTTACCATCTTAAAAGCGGACCGAGGATTGTACACTGTATTTATTGGTCTATTTACAGCATGAAGGCTCCAATCTGAATTAAGTAAATTAATTTTTGTCAATAACCAAAGTCCGATCCACTCAACGCAGTAAAGCATGGAGGGAAATTTATTTTTGTGATATATAAGCTGAGAATAAGTGCATTACTTTTCAAAAATTTCCTCATTTTATTTACTTTCTCATGGAATCTCGAAATATCGCATTGATGTCCTATTATTTTTCACATCACTGTCAAGTCAACGATTTTTGTTTAATTAAATATTTATAAATGGACCAATAAAAATAAAAATCTTTTGCTATAAAGGCTATAAAACTAAAACTTTTTATAAAGATTAAAAGAAGACTGAAAAATAATATTAAAAATATTTTGTGAGGCTAGAAGAATGAATAGCTACATGTTAAAGCGCTCAATTTAAATTTCAAGTCTATGGAAGGACGGTTGATAAAAATAATGAAATATTATTCAAGTTTTCAAGTGATGTCAACTTAAAATATTCATTAATGTATGAGCTCTTCTTACCTGTGTAATCAATGAAAAATCCATTAACTAATCGGTTTTTGTCTCGATTAAATATTATTATAATAGCAGTTAAGATCATAAAATTTATTACTTCAGTCACAGCAATTTTATTTTTGACCATCTTCAAGTAACTCAACTATTTAATGCACTAAACATTATTGCAAAATGTTCATATTTTATTCGCCTTCTTTTTTTTTGTTTTCTTCATATAAAGAATGCAAAATTGAAATTGTAAATACACTTGTATGTTATATGCATATGTATGTATGTATGTATATATATATACATATATGTATATGAAATGTAATTTATTATATTTATTTATTTGTTTGCGTTTCTTTTTTCCTTTTTTTTTGATTTTTTTTAATACAACATTTATTCTTATATTTATTTCTTCATTTGATTTGGTAAAATGGTTCAATTAAAAATGTATCGCAGCCATAACACTTAAGTTTGATTGTTTGCTTTCTTTTATTTTTTCTGCTTTATTGTTATTTTTTAATTTATTAATTAATTTTTATTTTTTATGTGTGTTACACTTCGCCAGTGATGGAGAATGAAAACTAAAAAAAGAATATGTTGAATTTACTAAAAAAAAAAAATTGTAATAAAATGAAAACAACCACAATTGGAATTTTGAAATGTTTATGTGTGTTTTTTTGTAGGCTGTGGGCTACAAAAGTATGCACTATTCAAAACTATTCAATAGTTAATTAAACCAAATGAAATTGAATTGATTATGAATGTTCCAAACGGAACCACTGTGCATTTATTTGTCTCAATTAATTAAGAATAATAACTATTCCCGTGTATATATGGTTAATAAATGATGCTATTTAAATACAAAACAATTTAGGAGTAATACTCTTAATTGTTCTAAATAAAAGCAATTAAAAAGTTAATATCAATATTTTAATTTTAAATATAGAATTCATAGTGCCATACATTGCACGTTCCAAATCTTTTACTAAATAAAAATGAGAAACAAAATTATATTGTAATTACGTATACGTATAAACAATACAATATTTTTTGCGCCTGCCATAGCTATTACGAAAGGTCAATGAATGGACAGATGGGCTATGAATGAAAAACTCAGAGAGTCTTCTCAATCCAGCGATTGAGATAATCTAACGTTTGCTAGGCAGTTATAGTGGAAGGAAATTTGAGGCTTGCAGTGGAATATCCGGGGATAAACAGTATTGACCGGACTCGTAGAGTCAAGAAACATTTATACAGAATAGAAACCTCTTCAAGCGTACATTACATATAAATAATTGGTCATTACATCCTTTCCGTCAGAATTACGACATAGTTTCCCATATTAAAGTATAGTATTAAAGTTTAAAGTCGACAGATTTTTGAGAAACTTTTCATGATAATTTTATTAACTCTCGAGAGTTTTTGCCAGAAATATGCTTAGAGGAAGTCGCCAATGCAATATTTTTTCATATTTCGTTACGTTCGAGGTGTCTGACCTGGAGTTTGAACATTGGCCTAACGGCTAATAACCTTCAAGCCCTTTATGTAAATTATATATTAAACAGAAAGATTCACTAGAACACATGCGCATACGATGTTTAGAAGGAAACAGGACCTTATTCGATACTTGGCAGATACTATGAGGCTCCTTACTGACACCGGACAACAGCCTGAAGTTCGTTAGGACAAACACAGTGGGGTAAACTATGTATGTGAAGTTAAATTCGAATTTAACCAGTAAAGACAACCGCGATTTCGCAAGTTCCAAAATTAGTTAGGATATACCACTAATTGCGTTTTATTAGGGACACCTTAGACTGCAATTTGCACATACTGGGATACCTGCAGCAAATCCCATTTTTTCACAGTTTCGATAATCCTCCCCAGACATTGTTAAAACAAATATTTTTTTGTAAAAATTTTTTATGTCTGAATTACTAGAGAAACTGTTCCACTCAGGAACGTGTGGGGGCATACTTTTTAAGGAAATACATAGAGATTCCATTCTCTGATATCGTATATTTGTAAGATTTCTTCTTTGACCATTTTTTTGTATTTTCTGATAACCACTTAATATTACTCTGTTAAGTGTGTGTATTGTATATACAGTGTTGAAAGAAATAATAAGAATGATTATCTGTATGGTTAAACGTAAATTTCTTTTATAATTATTGTCAGATTGAAAATATTATTGCGCAAGTGTATTTAGTTGAATTAAATTTGAACAAAGTAAAAACAACAGATGTAAGTGCTATCTATTGTTTACATTTTAGGAGTCATTCAAGTTTCTCTATTTTTCTATATAAAAAAGTGTTAAAAAAATAGACGGTAATAAACAATGAATACTAATTGAAAGAGAATTTATTTCCAAATTAAGATAAATACATGACTAAAGTAGCAAAATTGACGCAAAACAAAATAAAAACAAATATTCAGTTCATTAAGTTCCTAAAAAATTAAAACGTTTCAACTCGATTTGATCAAATTTAAATCAAGAGATGAAAAATTATTTGGTCACTACAAACTTTTTATGCAGAAATACATTTTGTACACTGCCCATATTCTGTGGCCTGGTCTACAAGTTAACATCGACTGATTTGAAAAGCTTTTGTCTGAAAACTGCGGAGAGCGCAGCGTCGACGGAAATGTATTTTTTAATTTTTTATTTTCTTCACGATGTCAAAGCTCAGGTTTGAACTCGGAATTCGCGCCTATCAAACCTCAACTCAACTCCCCACTAGACTACGATGAGCTATTAAAAACAATTTCTATGTGACTTAAATACAAATCGAGCCATTAGACTTCAGTAGTATCTAAAAAGCGCTATTTCTGAAAATTCATGCTTGACAACGATCTGAATCATTTGTACAATCGATAACTTCGATAGATCATGTCATTTCAATTACTTGATTTAAAGAAGAATAGTACTTCAACTTGTCATTCACTTGAAGTTCAGTTAACTGTTTAGAAAACTAAAATTTACATAAACAAACTCAGAAATCTATGCTCACTATTATTCTTTTATAATTTCAAAAACTAACTTATCTAAATAAAGGCAAAATAGTTAACAAAATCAAACAAATTGGCTTATTAGACGTGAGGCCACGTTTTCATACTCCAGGTCAGACATCTCGAACAAAACGAAGTATGAAAAATATTTCTTCGGCGACTGTCAGGAGATTTCTGTCAAAAACTCTGAGAGAAAATAAATTTGCCATGAATAGTTTCTCAAAAACCTGTCGTTAAGAATCGAATTTAAACTGTAGGTACCGCCACTTATAGATAAAATTAGCACGCACAGTATAAGTGGTGTGAGAAGGTAGGTCGTAATCCTGACTGAAGAGTTGTAATGGCCAATTATGTATGTATGAAGGTAACTCTTTGAAGATCCAAAATTTTCTTTTTTCTAAATACTTTTATCGCATATAATACAATAGAACTTTTAATGCTTGATTAGTGCTTTCGATCCACTCGCAGTAACATCCCATTTGAATTTTCCGATTTAATTTATTTCACCGGTACACATTTGTCTCAATTATGCAATTTATTTATTATTGATTTTTTGTTTTTTATTTTTCTTAATGTTTTCAACACATAGTAACATATGAGGAGATCGTAATTTAGAAATAGAAATATAAATTTCACTTTTTATTATATGGCATGGGTATGGTAATTTTTGTTGTTAATTTATTTTTGTATATTCTTTTTTACAAGGTTCAAGATCAAGATTATATTTGCAATTATTTTTTTTTTTCGTTTGTTTTAATTTAAAGTGGAATTTTTGTTATTCTTTTTTTTTATTACACTTGAAAGAACTCAAATAAAAAATTCTTTCTTTAATGACTCAAAATCAAGTTTATTTTCCGAGTATTTTTATATCAATGAAATAATAATTTTTTTTTTAAGATTTTTCATGTGAACTTTAATTATTACTTTATTTTTAATTTACATTTAAATTAAAGAATCGCAGACATTTACAATTCGTCCTACTCATTAAAACTTTGTCTTTGCTTTGAAGTAGAATGAATAGAATCCAACAAGTGAAACCGAGTCCCATACATACTACTCGAGAACTTCGTAGCGTTGCTGCTGTTCGTTTGAACAAATACTATCTATATCTACATACATACATACATACAATAATAAATAAAAATCGTTTAATAAACGTCAACTACCATTCTAATAATTTTTATTGTAAGTCTACTTATACGCTCAAACAAATTCACCCTAGCGCATTGTGGACAGACAAACATATCAATGTGCAAATATACGGTAGTCAATATGGTGTTGATAAATATGTTATAAATACAAAACAATAAAAATTAATCTTTAAATAGACGTGGTCGTCTAAATCGAACTATAGTTTACGCTATAAAACAAATAAGTTTACTATCGTTGTTTTTTTTTTAATAGAATATCTATTGAGACTGATTTCAGACCTAGAAACCTACATAAATAATTGACCATTACAACTCTTCATACAGGATCACGACCTATCTTCTCACTTTAAAGTAACTCCGAACGACAAATTTTCGAGAAACTTTTCATGGCAATTTTATTAACTCTCAGAGTTTTTGCCAGAAATCTGTTGAGAGGAAGTCGCCGAAGAAATATTTTCTTCTTCATATTTCGTTTTGTTGGAGATGTCTGACATTGAATTTGAACTCTGGCCTCACGCGGAATTCAGGCCTAGAAACTAGTTAAAATAAAATATTTCAACAAAATTTTAAAATCTTAAATGTGATAAATTTTTATATAAAGGTTCCTCATAATAATTTAAATGATTCCAGTTTTTATTTCCGTTCTGTGGCTAAGTAAAAAGGATACTCCGTAATTGAATGATTTTTTTATATTCGTATAAATATACGTCTTCCACGAGACACCTCTATCTTACACGGTTTGCTGCTGTTACTTTTTGACTTCCCATGTAAAGTCTCACTGTACTAGTTTTGTAGTATCGTCAACCTCATCGAGGGAACCACTCATGATACTTTCTTCAGTTTTTTTCAATCGGTGAAAGAAGTACAAGAGTAAGTCAATAAAGATAGAACATATCTTCTCTAGTTTTATACGTTTGTCCTCTTGAGGTCATCAAAATACATTTGTTTTGAGATGTTTTTATCGTTGAAGTCAGTTTTTTTTTTCGCCGAGCTATTTCTTTGGCTCGCAACATCTTCGACTTAGTCGCCTAAAAGCCGTCATCTCTATATAAAATTAATAATTTCCTCCAAATATAACTACTACGATAGC
Source organism: Sarcophaga carnaria (assembly GCA_958299815.1). NCBI lineage: Eukaryota > Metazoa > Arthropoda > Insecta > Diptera > Sarcophagidae > Sarcophaga > Sarcophaga carnaria. Next base: position 31,284,844 of record OY283150.1, read on the forward strand.
TGAGTTTATTCGCAATGTTGACCAGACATAAATAATTTGTCATTTAACAGTTCAGATTAGACAACTTATTGTTATTTTAATATAATTGAACATTCAATAAATAAACACATAAAAAATTTTCTTCAGGTTTGAAAGCTAGAAATAGTCATTCAAAGCTAGAACTGAAGAATGTGACGCAGAAAGAATCAATTTATAGCGTTACCCCATCATATTACTTGGTAGTGTGTCATCAATGACTGTCAACTACAAATTAAATAACAGTTTCTCTAAATTTCGAAAGAGGTTAGCTGCTTTTTGACAGACTTGTTGACCCACCTTCGTACTTCACTTCGGCATATTTCCTTACTATATGCAGATTTTATGTATACCTCACAGTTAGTGAAATACAACTGAACTTTCATTATTTTTTATCAATATTACCACGAAGTGTTCAGACTAAAATTACAAAGCTTGTTTCGACCATCGTATAGTTTCATTTACTACTCGCCTTTTCCGTAGAGCAAATTCGTTCGTATTTCCTATACGCTTTTACGCCTCGTTACATGGTATATGACCTCCAGTTTTTTCTCTATATTGTGTGTGTAAATCTTTTTATACAATATTAAGTTCTTCATGAATGTAAATAATTTAAAATACAATCTAAGGGTGTATAGAGTACTTCCTTCATATTTGAATTTTAATTGTATTCTTTATCAATGGTGCCGTTATTCCTTCATTTGTACGTTCTAATATATGTTTCAACATTATCTTTATCACTTTTACCACCAGCATTTTAAATTTATCAATTTTATTTTGTTTTGTTTCATTTTATCTATAAACTTCGGCAAAGAATGTGATAATTTTGTCAACCATTATACATTAATATAAACTATATTTGTTTATATACATATGTATGTATGTATGTAAACTTATGTATGCGGTAGTTACTGCTGTGGCAGTAATGTATATTTATTATTATTATTATTCTATAATTCTAAATAATCAGATTTGTTAAGAATAATATTGAAAATAATATTAGAATTCTCAACACTAGTAATACTAATAGTAATAAAATTTATTATTTATTGTATAATTCTTTCAAAATTAGAAACCATTTTATAACATTAAGATGTTATTCCGTACTCAAAAGCTAAAGAAGTATATCTCATAATTATAAAGTCACTTCAATTTCTTAAGCTATTAAACCTTAGTCGATTAGGTTGTTTTTGAGCAATTAGGAAATTCTGTATTTGCACACTTTGTTATTGTTGTTGATGTACTTTTTGTTAACCAATTATTCAGTTTTTCATAACCATAAGGTGATTTTTTTAAGAGATAGATATAAATATTTTACTACAATTTTGGGCTAATATCCCTACGTTCATTGCAAATTTAATTAAATATTCTATTTTTCATAATACTGATCAAGTTCTTAACAGCATAAAGGCAAGTCATAAATATCTGGGGAACATACGTTCCAATCCATTACACCATTATTTATCGGTTAGGTTTGACGACGCGTACTTGCCATTGGGAGAAGTACAATACCCAGAGGTCAAAAAGAACCATAGCAACTACGTCCCAGAAGAGAGAGCGAGAGTGAGAGAGCGGATCGTGAAGGAAACAGGGAAATGAGAAATGCAGAAGGCACAAACACACAAGAAAGCGCGACTATAACCTTGATGTCCTAGTACAATCAACTCAAACTACTTCTGAATCTATGGAGAGTCCTAATGTCGACTCTCGACAGAGAGTCCAAACCTTCAAAGAGGTCTCTGCCCAGATTCCTCAACCTACTACGAGCAGAACAGTTTTAAAGGAAGTGTTCGATGGTCTCCAACTGCTCCTCATATCGACAGAGAGTCCAAGACTTCAATGAGGACTCTGGGCACGGTCCTCAACATACTAACGGCTGGATAGTTGAAGAGGAGGTCTTCGACAGTTTCCAACTCCTCCTCATCGCAATATACCCTGTAATAGTCCAACTGAGATCTGTCCAGATCCTAGTCAGCGATCTAATTTCGCAGTGTCCTGTAATAAAACCAAAACTAACCTCAGACTGGTCTAACCCAACACCAAACCTGCCTTAAAACTATCTATAGCAGGTTATAAACACATAACATCTCGAGCCATCCCCGCCATGCTTCTACTCTTCCTTCCTAACCCATACAGTGATAAGACCGTAGAAATGGCAGGTTGGAAGATCAGGACCAGCTATCAAGTCGCTCTCTCTACCAAGAGCATCCGTCGCCGATCCGATCTGGTCTAAAGGTCTTTAAAGACTCTTTACACTCACGAACAAGCCGTGATTTACACCAGATTGACGCAATGGCCTTTAGGGCAGTCTGTAGTCTTACCCCAGGTTTAGATATATCCGTGTAGTGACTATTCTCGAACACGTATCAGAGTGATGAAGTTGATCGTAATAATAACTTGCTAAATAGATCCTGAATACTCCATATTTTAACATGTCTCCTTGACTATATTTTTTATAAATTTTGAAAATTATTTATTTAAATCATTATTTATAAATCATTATTTATATATTCGATTTTAATTAACCTCCTTGATGAGGCCAAAAGGGTTGTGCTGGATATGGTTGTGCACCAATATATGCATACAGATTTGGATTAATTACACGTGCTATATCCGTATATGTTCGTCCTCCACGTGTTCCAATAATTTCCTTATCCGAAAAGGAACTTTCAATTATTATCTGAGCATAACTATGAAATGCGGCTAATGTTACAGTAACAACCATACTGAAGAATATCCATTTGCTTAATGAATTCATATTTATTTAAGCCCATATCTTTTTATCTTCATATTTGTGGCATATTTATGTGAATTTCTTTTTTCAAGTCTTCACTTTTTAAGGATATTAAATTCTTAGAGGTCAAGCAAAAAATCAATTCCATTATGACAGTGTTTTGTTTAAATATGATGAGTAATTATAAGTGTAAGATTTTTTTCTATAAATACATACGTTTTTATTTAAACTCGTGTACCGAAAATACGAAACTGGTTTGGATTTTTTTTTTTGGAAATAATTTTGTTTATTTGCTTAAGATATGGGTCATTCCATAATTATTTTTAAAAAACAAATAGTAATTTGAAGCATAAACATATTATGATTTATGGGTTTATATACTTCAAAATATATATATATTAATACATATAATAATGTATAAAGATATATATAAAAATATGTGTGTATATAGAAAGCACTCGATTTGAAGGAAATATTTTTAAGATATTGTCACAAACGTTTTTTTGTTTTCTTTATATTTTTGACCAGTTTCTTTCTTTTTCATATGAGCAAATTTGACTGTCATTATTAACACGTTCATTATTTATTTTATTTGTGTTACCCATACTTAAAAAAAAAAGAATTTGAGATAAACAATTCTCTTTTAAATCAAACATTAATTTCTTCCCATAAATGAGTATTAGTTCTTGTGTGAGTTTTAAGCCAACTAGTCGCTTATCCATGTCGTCGTCATCATAATTTAATTAATTAAAAAATGATCGGTTTAAAAATTTATTCTACTCAGTTCCTGATAATTGTTTGTGCACTGTTAAGTCGTGAAAAGGGTTTTACGTTTGGACAAGCTTTTGCTGCATCTTTTGCCAATGTCAATCGCGTTGCAACAGCTAGTGCTGTCGCCGGAGTTGGAGTACCAGGATTTGGCTTGAATTTCAGACAGCAGGGCAATAATGTATTACAGCAATTAAATGCAGGTTTTAATCAGATTGTACAACCGAATTTGCCTTTGATTCCAAATCCGTTTGTGCCACCAAATCTAATGCAACGCGTACCTGTGCCACAAAATTTTAACAACGGATTTTATAATAACGGTAATAATATCAATAATAATAACAGACTACCAAATCCAAATGGCAATAGTGCAGGATATCCTGCACAGCGGCCAAATCAGCGTCCCAATAATAATAATAACGTAAGAAATCCCAATATTAATAACAATAACGTAAGAAATCCCAATATTATTAACAATAACGTACGTAATCCCAATATTAACAACAATAACGGAAGAAATCCCAATATTAATAACAATAACATAAGAAATCCCAATATTATTAACAATAACGTACGTAATCCCAATATTAACAACAATAACGGAAGAAATCCCAATATTAATAACAATAACATAAGAAATCCTAATAATAATAACAACAACATAAGGAATCCTAATAATAATAACAACAACATGAGAAATCCCAATAATAATAATAATAATAACAACGTAAAAAATCCCAATAACAATAATAGCAATAACGTAAGAAATCCCAATAATAATAACAATAACGTAAGAAATCCCAATAATAATAACAATAGCAATGGCAAAAACAACAATAATAATGTTAGTAATAATAAGGGAAATACAAATAACAACAATAACAGAAATCCGCAAAATCCAGTTACAAATCCGCCCCCCAGACACAATCAGCTGAAACCAAACAAACCCCCAGCTAATTTTAATGGTAATTCCAATAATAATCAAAATCCAACATTGAAACCAAAACCACAACCAGGTGCATCATCCGCTAAACCATCAGCCAAGCCTTCTAATCCAAACAATAAAACTCCAGCTACAATAAAGCCAACTCCCAGACCCATTCAGACAACGACAAATAAACCCACTTCTACGCCAACTATTAAACCACCAACAACGTCTTCTAATCAAGGTCTAGAAAAGCCATCTCCCAGACCCATTCAGACAACGACAAATAAACCCACTTCTACGCCAACTATTTCACCAACAACGTCTTCTAAACAAGGCCAAGAAAAGCCGAATACAAATGTTGGCCAGATGCTATTACCCACAGAAGAAGGATTACAAACTAATACTCAACAAACTCCTACTTGGATGATACAAACTCCAAATCCAGAATTTGGTGAAATTGTTCAAGATCCAAACTCCAATTTTAATTCAAATAAACCGCAGAATCCCAATTGGAATATAGAAACTCCTAATACTAATATCCCCGGTCCTAATATTGCTATGCCGCCATGGAATTCTAATCAAGGAAATTTAATAAGTGATCCCACGGATACCCCAGTTTTTAATCCTGTACCACCAGCATGGAATGCCAATCAGGGAGGTTTAATAAGTACTCTCGTAGAAAACCCGCTTTTTAAACCTGTGCCACTATCGACAACAAAAGCACCCGAGATTATAAATCCCGATTCTACACACTCTACTGGTGAAAATAATATACCACCCGAATTTTTAATTGATGTAAGAATTCTTTGAAAACCGACAGAGGGAACCCACTGAACAACAGATTGAATTGCGTAATTATTCGTATCCAAAGGTATATGAACTCGTTATCTTAAAATTCAGTCAATGTCACACTGACTTACTTTAGCACTTCAGTTTAATATTAATTTCCGTATTTTAAACATTATTTCTGCTATAAAAACCTTCAATACACAAATAAAATATTTAAATAAAAATAAAAATAAAAACTGTGATGGGTAACTTTGCTTTATACAGTCACGCTTACTTTAATAGCAGTGGGCTCAATTACTTAAATATACTTATTCAGAAAATAAATGAAGTACACATTTTTAGTAGTAGTTTTAATATATGTATTAGAAAATCTACAATTTATTAATAATAAAAAGAAAGTCCCTAAATGATGTAATGTGTTTACACTAATTAAAGTACTAAGTGAACTACAACGTGGCCTCTTACGGAGTTTAATTGGCCAAAAATTATCGGAAATATTAACTTTTTAATTTCATCTAAAAACAACCGGAGAGTTTCTTGTGACGAAGTTTCTTTCCATTTCACGGGTACCGTTTTCTCTTCATTGATCTTCTTTAAAAACATATGTAGGGCGGTATATTATTCCTTCGCTTTGTTTCAGTTTCGACCTAACAGATGATTGGTCTACTGTAGCAGGTTAGCAGATCCTAGAATAATAAGATTGACTTCTGTAGTTGCTTATAAATCATGTACTCCGTAAACTGTTGTGACTTCTGCTTGTCCTTGAGAAATGACTCCACCTGAGTTTGTTGATGTTCGTTGTTAGTAGGTACTGGATTATTTCTTGGGGGATTGAAGTCTATTAACTTCTGTTATTAATCCGAAAAACATAAAAATTATTTTCGTTTGCTTCCGTTTTCAAATTCGCATTTCTTGGGTTCATAATAAAACACTTCAGTACATCACACTAAGATGAAATTACCAAAAATTTCAAAAAGATAATGAACTTAAAAGTAAATTACTGAACACTTATTTTCCTTTTCTATTCAATTTATACTCAATTACTAACTTTTTTCTCTTTTGTTCATTCTTTTATAGAAGAGCTCATACATAATTCAATTTCGTAAATTATAATTTTATTTTTTAATGCCAATCTGGAGATCAAGCGCAGGATCACTCCTGCCAACAGGTGCTACTATGGTCTCAATAGGCAATTGAGTAGCGTAGCAGAGACCTCTCGTACGCCAAAACTAATACTCTACAAGACGCCCATCCTCTCGTGCTTCTTTATGGCGCAGAGCCATACTGACGCAGCAGCTTTGAGAATATTCGAGAGAAAAGTCATACGTAAGATCTTCGGTCTAGTGCGAGTTAGCGGTAATTTCCGCATCCGATCCAACAGTGAGCTGTATGAACTGCTCAACGACATAGACGTTGCGTAGCGTATTAACATCCAGCAGATGGTTGGGCGGGCCATGTCGTTCGAATGCAGGAGGATACTATGGCGAGGCGGGTATTTGATGCGGGGATCTGCGGAAGTCGGCGAAGAGGACGACCTTGTTTTTGTTGGAAGGACCAAATCGAGGAAGTCCTGTCATCGATTGGTGTGACCAACTGGCGTAGGCGCGCAAGAAGCGAAATCCGTTAATCGGGTTGTTAATGGCCAATTAAGTATGTTGCGTATATTAATTTTATACATGAAGAGCGGGACCTACGGCTTAAAGTCGATTCCGAACCACAATTTTTTTTTTGTTTTTTAGATACTTTTAATGGCAATTTTGTATTTATTGTCTTAGTTTTTGGCAGAAATCTGCTGAGAGGAAGTCGCCGAAGAAATATTGTTTTCATGTTTTGTTTTGTTGAACATTATAAATGATCGAAAATCGATTTAATCTGTTTAAAAATTCAATAAAGAGTAATTTGTTTATTAAAATAAATTGACTAATAAATATGAATGAATAAATTACACTAAATAATGGATTAAATGATTTTGAAAACATTCTCTGTAAATTTAATTAATTAATTTTAAAAAACAGCCCATTGTAACCACTACCATAACCATAAGCGGGTCTTGGTTGTTGAAAAGGTCCTGTATGAGTACCAGTCTCTGTGTACTCTGAGTTTACCTTTAATAAATGATCATGCACACTATGACCACGTGATCCTTGATAACCATTATGATGATTGTAATTGCCACTCCAATAAGGATAAGGTGCAGGATTTATGGTTTGATTATAACTATATTGAGGTGGTTGGTAGATAGACATTGATGTCCTATATATATTCGCTTCCGGTGGGTTTGCAATTTGTCCACCATTACCATTGTTCATGTACGAATATCCTACAGGATAACCACCACTGCCAACGTAGTTATTATGACCTTGTTGGGGAGACGAACAGCCGGTAGAAGAAGAGCATGGATTGGAAACGGCAACCATATTCGGTTCATTATTGAATTTACATCCACTATGTATGCAAGGTGATTCATCATATGTTCTTACACGATGATGTCTACTACTATCTGTAGAACCAAATATCGATGTAACGGCTCTGTATTCGGATTTAGATTTTTCATCAGTTTCCTCGCTAGTATAGCTAGCTTTTATTGTATGGGCAACAGAAAAAGCTAATATTAACAGCACACAATTTCTATAAATTCTAAGCAATTTCCTTTTTTTTCTAATTCCAATTTTATTTTCCGCTACTTAAATATGATGTTGACACTAAAAGTATGTTTCTTTAACTAAAATTTGCATGAGAAATAAACATCATACACACGTTTGCAATGGGGTTATCATTTAAAACAATTTACAAAGATTATTCATTAATAAAATATATACGAGGGTCATTTGTATGTTTTAAGTACTTTCATAATGTATTTTTTTTTTAATTTGTCTTGTCTTTGGTGCGAATTTATTTCCTTATCAATAATAAAAATCAAATAAAGCTTTATAACTTTCTTTGTATGACGAGGAAGCTAGTCTTAGGATTATAGTAAATAGGCATTGGGAAAGCTTTTAACACCTTATCATAGGTAGCTCTCATGGGTGATGGCACTAAGACGTATGTGAAAGGTGCCAGCCAGAGTTGCGTGTTGTTGCCGCTATTTATTAAATTCTTCTGTACATTATTATGGTAAGAGTGAGATAGTCTAGTGACATTCGTCACGCGGGCAACATTTGGTTACTTGTAGTACATCATAGAAAGCCTATGTTGAATTGACGTTAGCTAAAGTGGGATTAAGAACTAACTCCCTTAAAATGAAAACAAGGAGCTCCTCCTTTTAAATACGTAGTAATATACATATACAGACTTTGGTTCCTGCCATTTCGCAAACAGGACATGAGGTACAGAAAGCATACGACATGCTTCATACGGTATACATTTCCTAACAAATCTTCACCGCAGCTAATGAAGAAATGATGCCGAAATTTGTTTACAAACAACCTAGAAACCGTCTTCACTCCATGCTTCATACGGTATACATTTCCTCACAATTCTTCACCGTAGCTAATGATGCCGAAATTTGTTTACAAACAACCTAGAAACCATCCATTCATTTGTGTGATCGACCCATAAACTTCCCTATTAATATTGTAGAGTAATTGAAAAGTTATTGAGCCTTACATGTCGAATAACTGGAAAGTGCAGCTGATAAAATTTTATTTGACAATTTTTTTTTATTTAATTAACAAAAAATTCGAATGGAAACTGCTCAGAACTCGGTGAGTTTAATAAAGTCAACTGTAAGCACATAAGAGGCAACAAATACAATGCAATTGGTATCTTAGCCAAGTCTCCGGAGTTCCTAAAATATTTTTTCGCGTTTTTAATATTACAACTGTGTTCAAAATAATAGGAGTGCTACCATGCAATATTTTCAAAGTTTAAGTTTTTGCAAATACATGATATATTTTAATGGCAGGTCCAACGATATGTAAGAAATAAAATATAAAAAAGAATCTCGTAATAACTTTAATATTTGCGATGAAATTGATTCATTTCTGTGTTTGCCCTTGAATTCAGTTGATCAAAAAAATAGTAAAGAAAAAAGTGAAAAATAAGTACGGAAAAATGTAGTTAAAACTTTTTCTACAGTGATTCACATAAATTTTTGTAATAGTGGGACGAGGAAAGCACTGTACTGAAGAAAACGGAAGACTAATTTAAAATCTTCGAAAAAAAGGCAAAACTTCTAAACAAATTGAGGAAACCTTAATTTGCTCCAATCAAATGATCGCAAATGCATTTAAATATAAAAAAGCTCGAAACGCGTGGGCGCAAGCGCAAAACATCAACCGTCGATGACCGCAGAATTGTGCGATACAACAAAATGAATCCTTCGGCGTATGCAAAAAATATTCAAAAGTATATGAATCTTGCCGTAAGTGGAGATGTTAAAAAGTATGTTGCAGAGAAACAACCTTCAAATGCAGAAGAACTATGGATCACAGTGCGCGATGCATGGCATCAAATTCCTTTAAAGAGATGCCAAGATCCTATTGACTCAATGCCTCGTAGATGTGCTGAATTCATTAAAATCAAAGCTTATTCAACCAAATACTAAAAGAACTTTACTATTTTGAGATCATATCAAACTTTTGTGCCTTTTGTTTAAAAATTATTAGGTTGTGTGCTAACACTCCTATTATTTTGAACAATTAATTTTGAGAGTAAGCTTTATTTACATGAAATTTTGTTTTCGTAGTTCGAGCTAAATAATTAAGTGTTAAAAAATTAGAAAATGAATTAGAAATAAATTTTAAGTCAAAAAAATTTGATATTTACTTTTTTATTTTTCTTAACTTTAAACTTTGCTTTTAAATGAAGGGCACTCCTATTATTTTGAACACAACTGTATATTTGTTTGTTATTTTTCATAACCACTTCATGGTTCGGATAGAGTTCAATAGATGGCAGGAAGCTAGGTACTGCTTTGTCAGGAATATGTTATGGTTCCTGACTGGGAGCATCTTTATTTCCTCATGGAGGTGGTCGAGCCTCATGTATATCTCGTATGTAGCCGCGATTATATTCTTGATTATATAATAATAATAGCAATAAATAAAACTTCGTGACGTAAAATTTCAGTTTGGAATAAACAGTTTTTGAAAATGTGTGATCTTTTAAAGGAAATCGCCGTAGTCTAGTAGGTAGTATGTAGGCTTATTAGACGTAAACCCTGAAAAAAAAAATATTTCTTCGGCGACTTCCTCTCATCAGATTTCTGGCAAAAACTCTGAGAGTAAATAAACCTGCCATGAAAAAGTTTCTCAAAAATCTGTCGTTCGGAGTCGACGTCATGTATAAAATTAACGCACACAACATGAGTAGTGTTGGAAGCTAGACCGTCATCCTGGCTGAAGGGTTGTAATGGCTAATTATGTATGTATGTAGGTATGTGATCTTTTAAAGACAAATCAATTTTTTTTATATGTGAACGATTCTATTTACTATCTTCGAATATTGTAGAGTAAAAATAGATTTTTAAATAAGATATTTATTATGGTCTTGTTTTATTAATGTTTTTGTTATTTTTCTTCCTCTTTTTTAGTTTTTTATTGGCGGTTAGGTGTGGACCCATAAGGCAACGTTTCAGACGATCATTATGGACAACCGTTCCAATGTGGGAAATGTGATCTGTTCTCAGGATCTGTACTTGCCCACGGCCAAAGTAAGCAACGATATAGGAGACTGGATTACGCTGCAAGCAAGGCCCTTCTATCTTAGGCCAAACTCGAATCTAAGAGCCGCTACAGGACTAAGTCAGCTGCTCTTCCCACAATCAACTATTTGAGGGTAATAAAGGGAACTGGAATGGGCACGCAAGAACGCCACGCCGGAAAAGGGTAACGACAAACGCGTGGGTTGATTGATTCGCGCTATTGCAGATTAAAACCACGCCGAAGGTTACTACGCTCTTTTAGGAGAATCTTTACCGACAACCCTGGTCCCTACCCACGTGTCGATGTGACAATTGGCACATGGTCAAATTCGGAAAACCCGATAATGGGTTCAGGAAGGCGATCTTAATCCTCAATGAGAAATCTATCTGATCCAAGAACCATGAGTCTACAAGGACAAGGTTTGCGGACTCAATATAAAGCTGGTCGTTCCTTCTGTCGTAGGTAAGAATAGAGCTTGTATCCTTAAAAAGAATGGAATTAATCGTTTTCTTCTTAATCTTGTTATGTGCTGACATGGTGGCGGTTGCGGTAAGCTCCAACCGCCTGGGGGCAGACCTTTATGGATCTTCTCCCGCTACATTCCGTATGAGGACTCCTCCACCCAATAGCTGTATGAGGTGGTCAATGGTGGAGGCCAGATAAAAAGGAGTTCCCTTACTAATCGGTGCCGATACCAACACTCATAACTGCATATGAGAAAGTTCGGATACTAATGCAAGAGATGAATTAATCTTTGAATTTCTTGTGGAATTTTTATTGTCGATCTTGAATATAGGTGAAGAACCCACGTTCTTTAATTCAGTATGTAGCGAAGTAATTCACATAACTCTAGTAACTGACACTCATAGGGAACACTTCACAGACTGGAAGGTCTCCAACGATTACTCTCTATCCAACCATACATACACAACGTATGTCTTTAATGAGGTCCCGCCGAAAGAAGGGCCATCTCATAGAAATAGGCAGGATACTGGCTGGGATGTTTTTAGATCAGTGTTTTCTGCTGTTAGAATACTACCCGTTATTTAGGACATAGCTAATCTGGGCAAGACGGTGGACAGTCTGACAAACACCCACTGAATGGTTACTAGCCTGAAGAGAAAGGGTGCCAAGGAGTAAAGCTAAACCCTAGTGGTGGAACTCCGAAATTGAAGTATTGCGGGGCGAATGTAAGAGGTTGTTCAACGAGACTAAACTAACGAACCTTTGGACTATGTAGCTACAAATTTGAGGTCCATTTCTGAGGAAATGGAAAGGACAAACTGTGATATAGGGTCTATTAGGTCGGGTAGAAATGCCTAGACTTTATCGAAATGGGACTCTTGAAGTACTCCTTGATCCGTATTTACCGGGTAATTCTGAACGCAGACATGAATTCAACGTTTGCAGATATCTAGGCCAAAGATTGCCTTAAATTTCAGTACAGACGCCTTTGTTTGGGCTATTGTCTCAGTCAAACGTTTTAAACCACTCGGTACTGACGGCATTATACCTACCGACCTACAAGAAACATCTGATATGGTGATTCCTTGGCTGCAGGAGTATGCCTGTCTTGAGTACTCATATGTACTTGTTAAGAGAGGCGATGGTCGTTTTCATCCCTAGAGTTGAGGGACCTTCGATATCCATTACGAATGATCTCAGACTTATCAGTCTAACTTCAATCGTTTTCAAAACAATGGAAAGATTCTGGACTACGATGCCAGAACTTTCTCAATTTTCCCCACCAAGGAGCTCAGTACAGTCTCAGTGGACCTGCCTTTAGTGTAGTCGTATTGAGCACTATTGGTAAGTGTAGGAAAGTGGTTGGACCTTATATCTCAGTCCAGAATTTTTTTCCATTGTTTCAAAAACGATGGAATTCATGTCTGTGCTCAAAATTAGCCGGAAAATGTGTATCAAGGAGAACTTTAAGAGTCTCCTCGTTCGATAGTCTAGGTTTATGACCTCTCATTTTTCTCATTTGCTGCAGTAGCAAGATTTATTTTGGTCTGGGGATGGTTTTTCTAAAGACTGGTTGACCTCCAAGTAGAATGTGTTGTATCACAATGGGCCTAAGTGGAACCTCTTCCTTCGGGGGGCTCTGCCACTTAACTTACTTTATTATTATTTGTTGTCGTTTTTACTATATTTGCGCCCATCTTATGAACTCATATCGAGGCCTCCATTCTATAACGTTCTAAGTGTACTTAGAACGTTTTTAATGTTCTTGCATTTTTAAATTCTACGTTCTCTAACTTAAATACTGTCAATATTGCGCCGATCCGTTCCGAAGTTATAGGGAAAAATCTCCTTAGAATACACATATGTCGCGTGAAAACTTTGAGAGCTCATAACTCAATACACACTTTTTCGACTTAGAATGTTATAGAACGGAGGCGTCGATATAGAAAGGAAACGGACACATCGTAATTTTTAAGATTAATTTTATTCATCCTTTATTTTTCGCTTGTAAATACACTACAATATCGTAGATAAGATTAGTTTAGATAAGCATTAAATTACACATCAAAATAAGTTTTTATACTTTTACGAAATGTCCACAATATTGCAGAATTTAATTTTAATTGTATTAAATTGTTTATTTTATTTCATCAATACCGCAATAATTAATAAAAAAAAAAAAACTTACAAACAAAATTTAAAAAAAGAACCAAAAAATCAAATTAATTTTATTGATTTTCTAGTACATATTTTAAGAGTGAAGCATAGTAATTATTTGTAGAAAGAAAAACATTTTTTTTTTCGACAAAACAGTAGGTTTTAGTAAGTGAATTTTAGCAACATAAAACTGAATTTAAATGTAAACTTTATGATAGTGGCGTTGTTTAAGTGTGCACCAAAAAATGTACACTAAAATACATATAAAACCATGTATATATACATACAACAACACATTCTTATCATAAGAATACATTTTTGATTATAAATTACTACACAATTACTCAATATTCTAGAAGTTTTGTTTCATTTTAAAAGAAATTTACGTAGTTTTCTTTTTTTAATAAAAATTACATAAAATGAATAAAAGTAATAAAAATGAGGAAACTCTGAGAAGGAATAAAGGAAAGTAATATATGTATATACATATAATATATGTATTGATTACAAAAAAAAAAAAAGAAAAAAATATGTAACGTAATTAAATTTAAAGTCTCTTAATATATCTAATCATCCATACTCTCGTTATTACGATCAGGAGAGGCGTTACCATTCTTCGGTGATGCAGATCGTGATCTGGAACGTGATTTGTTGTCATTAGAAACGGAACGATCACTATAAAAGAAAATGCAAGGAAGAAAGCAAGAAGTATAGATATTAATTAGCATAAAGGGAATTATAGCTTATATTTAATATTACAATCAAAGCAATAGCAAATTTTGAGTGTTTCAAATTAGAACTTTTTCAAAATCATGACGCAGAGCTTAGCTGCTTCACGTCTTTCAAAATTTTGACATTTAAAGCACTGTTTTATTTAAATGTAAACAAATACGTTTTATTTGAAAAACTCAATTTGTAAGGAAACCAACCGAAAAAATAAAATCTTTTTAGCTTCTACTTAGAACAATTGTTTTGCATTTTAATTAAAAATTTTATTTTACGCAGTGGAAATCAAGGGATTTTAAATGGGATTTATTTGAAGAAAATAATGAAAACAACGTACTCAACACGAATTGTGAGAGACATCAGACACAGAGGTGACAGACAATGCATGTACACGTACACATCCATTGTGTTATCAAATACAAATAATATTTTGCGTTATTTCAATCAATCAATGTTAAAGTTGTAATCAATCGAGTGTTGCAAAACAGAAGAAAATAAAAGAACATTTATTTGTGTGCTTAATTATATGTGCATTATATTAAGAGCACCAAACTTACCGTGAACGAGAATCTCTTCGTGATTTGGAACGTGAACGCGATCTTGATTCACGTTTAGAATTAGAGCGTGAACGAGAACGTGAATCACGTTTAATCGAACGAGAGCGAGAGCGGGAACGGGATTTGGATTTAGATTTGGAGAGTTCTCGTGATTTACTAGAAAAAAAAAAATAATAATAAAATTTATATAAAAAATTTATAAATAAATGTATGCATCTAACTTACTTTGAACGAGAGCGAGAACGGGATTTGACAGGCGACTTAGATTTCGAACGGGCTCCACGCGATTTAGAGCGACTACGTGACTTAGAACGGGAGCGAGAAGAGCGGCGAGAACGAGAGCGTGAACGCCTGCGTGATCGAGAACGTGAACGAGAACTAGATGATCCCGATGCACCACGTCCTCCACGGCCACTACGACCACTGCGACGATCCTCAACTAAACGAATGCGTCGACCATTTAAATCGGTGTCATCCAATTTTTCAATAGCTGTCTTCATATCAGACAATGAAGCAAATTCTACAACACTAATTATATGGAAAAAAAAATTTTTTTTATTGTTATCGAAAAATCTTATTCAAAAAGACAGTACTTACCCTTCGTTGCGTCTTTGCTTATGGGCATCGGCGTAGGTTACTTCACCAGCTTGGCGCATATAGTCTTTAAGATCCTACACAGTCAATAATATCGTATTTATCATAGAAAGAAGAGTAAGAAGAATAATTCAAATTTATTATTAGTCTAGTCAAAGATCATATTCCAAGAGTAACACATCCGAAAATGAATAAACACATTTAGCTAATTATTATTACAGAAACATGCTGCGCGTTTTCGTCCTCATTTTATATTTTAACAGCATAGAGTTCGACCAGTTGACGTTTAATCATGCGAAATGGTGAATCCTTTAAAAGTGTTCCTTGGCTTTCCTTAAAGGCTGCCGAACAATACTGTGTGCCTCACATTATTTTCGATTAGGCATGCAACGTGTAATAAATGCTAAAATATGTTATCAATTTTCTCGTGTTAAAACTCTTGTTCAGTGTAGACAAGGTAATATTCGCTTATATTAGAAATGTTTATAAAGAAAAATAAAAAGAAACATTTTTGACATGGTTGAACAGTTCTTACTTAGGAGACGTGACGACTGTTACTGGTTTTGTAACCTTTTTTGGAATAAACCAATAAACCAATCTACCAGAACCCGAACGACATTCAAATGACCAATCTCACACAGTGGCACATGTTTTTATGTTTTTATAGGTGATTATTGTTAGAAGTAGATGTCAGTTTCTCACAAAGTTGTAAACTTGTTTGAGTTGTAGAAGCAATGCACACTCCGCACCTCAAATGACCGACGTACGTATGGGA
Organism: Sarcophaga carnaria; assembly: GCA_958299815.1. Taxonomy (NCBI): domain Eukaryota; kingdom Metazoa; phylum Arthropoda; class Insecta; order Diptera; family Sarcophagidae; genus Sarcophaga; species Sarcophaga carnaria. Next base: position 31,300,997 of record OY283150.1, read on the forward strand.
ATTGTTCTAATCATTCTTATTAAGGGCACATTTCATCATCATCTTTAGGGACACAGAGAATGTACAAGTTGCGCGTTACTTTAGACCAATTAAATGTCTGAAGGAATGTAAATCATCGAAGATTTTAAGAATTTGCCAACAGATAAAGCGTAAACCTTTTTCATATATCTTTGCCAGCTTCCAGTTTTATTACGAATCGGCCAACATTGACGTCTGTCTTTGATTTAAGAAAGGGAAACATATCAGTAGGCGACACTAGTTTTAAGTCTCAATGACATCTGCCAAAAAGTTTTGCCAGAGAAATGATTTAAGCCTGAACCTATTAACGGGATGCGTCTTTTTATTTTGCCAACCTCACTGGACAAGAGTAAGATAGATATCAGTTCGCTTTAGAAACGTACTGCAACTACTGAAAAAAAGAGAAATTGTATCACGTCTCAGAGTTTTAAGAGACACGTTAGTTTTTTTTATAAAGTTGGTCATATATCTTCCGAAGTATTCGAAAGCATCTGCTTAACATCAACGTCGTCATCGTCTACACTTATTCGTAAAGCCCAGATAGTATGAAGAATTGGAATATGCTTCGCCAGTCATCAAGATATAAACATCGCAAATAACCAACACATCCCTCCATTTTTCTCTCTTTGACCCTCTAGCATGGATACGTTTAATTGGTTTATAAACGAGTCATCTTGCCTGCCTGCCTGTCTTTCAAATGCCTCGAGATTATTTAAACTTATTTTTGTTATCGGCTGACCCTCTTAAAATGCGGATTATCAAAAGGTTTAGCTGGACTGGATTAGAAGTCACGCATTAATCACGTTCGGACATTATTCTGATTTCTGTATTCTGTCCGAAGAAATTGTAATGTTACTTTTCTCATTGATTTCGTAATCGCACAATTGGACCTCAGCATCAAGCTCTGGGATATCTTGTGTTCGGAAATGACAAAACGAAATATGCTTTCAAAATTCTAAAATTAAATTTTTATATTTCAAAAATATTAAAATTTTTTTTAAAACGTAATGAATTTATTTTTTGAAATACCTAAATTGATGGTATCATTCACTCTCAATCTTAACCACAAACACAAACGTATAAAATAAAACAACTTCAACATTTTTATCGACACCATTTGTGGACGTTTTGCAGTAGGTAGAACAAGAAAGGCGGATGGAGATATTCCTTATTTTCTATTCTTCCACGTACACGTCACAATGATGAAATTGTCTTTTTTATAAGCAAGTAAATAGGTTTGTAGTTTATACGATGTAAATCTTATTGATGCGATCGGTCGTTGTAAGTGTAGTATTACTGTTTTTCATACGATTATTTATATTTCTTTTAGTATCTTCTGCGTTGCTTTTAATGTACCAGAAACCAGAATTTAAACGGCACCTCTTATATTGAAATAGGTCATCATTTTAATTTTAAATTTTTTATTATAAATCCCCTGTGCATGAAATGGATGTCGTCTTTTGTGTTTTATGTTAATAGTTGCAAAGTTTTAAGCCTCATTTTTAAATACTTGACTAGCGTTTGCGCAGGTTACAATTCGCTTTTTTCATTTGTCACCATCGCCTCTCAACGTTGGTGTAGACTCATCGTAAAACAGAGGAAAGTAACACTTTAGGAACCATATTGAAAACACTAGGCTATCTTCTCTGTGCATCTCTAAGTGCATCATTGCATTTGTCCCATTATTAGTAAGTATTTCGTTCACCTAATTAGTAATACACATTGTTCGGTATTTATGTATTTACGTCACGCACTGTACTTTTGAGGGCGATTGTTGATATACCCATTTGATTTGGTTGCGCATTGGTATTTTTTTGGACGTTAACATTTCAAAAATAGAAATAATTTTAGGAGGAAATGAAAAGTCAGTTTCTTTTTAATTCACACACATAGTTTTATATACAAAATATTGAATTTTAAGAAAATAAAAAAAGTAATTTAACCGTTTTCAAATCAAACTAATTGTTAATAAAAAAAATGAAAAAAAAAATTCAAAACAGATTTCTTTTATAAATTTGAAATTTAAACAAAAGAAAAAAATTTCTTTACGATGGCATCATGCATGTAAAAAATGATATCTTCCTAATTTTTTTTTAATATATTTATGTAGTATATGTAAACATACATATATTTAAATAATGTAGATGGTTTATATATTCATTAAACTGAATTAATTTTTGCATAAACTTAATAGTAATGTTAGTTGAATGAAATAACGAAAGCATGCAAAATTTGAAGTTTCATTCAAATGGAAAAATTTCTAAGACTTCAAAAAATTGCATGAATTCATAAAGTAAAATGTTGTGATAAAAAAAGAAAAAAGAACAGTGTTTAGAATTATCAGTTTTATATCCCAACAATTGTTAACATTTTGGGGAACTTATAAATTGCACTTTTTGGGATGTAAAACGTAAAAAACCCAGTAATATATTATTCTACAGGTATCTAGCTATCAGTAAAAAAAATTGATGTAAAAAATAGAACATACCTGCCAGCTAACACGACTGGATAGATTCTCAACAATTAAACGGTATTCGGTGCGTAATGGAGGCCCATAGCGTGAATTTGATCTGTTATTCTTATTTCTGAAAAAAAAAACGAAATAATTTAGATTTTTAATTATACAATTATATAAATACAACAATTAAATATAATGTCAAAAGTATTTTTCTTCAGAAAATACCACACGAATTTATAGCAATACGACTAAAGCCAAACTCTACAACGTACTCTTTTGTCGTTGTAAAAAAAATTTAAAACTATACACTTTTTTGCCGATTTCTTTACTATATTACGCAACTTATATTTAATAATTTTAATATTTAATAAATAATAAAAAAAAGTTCTTGGTAGGTATTATAGTCCTACGTATAAAAAAATACACTATTCCCACTATTTTATCTCAACTAAATCTTAGATATAAATTAAGAACATTTTCCATTTCTGTGGAGATGAAAATCCGAAAAAAATATATCTAGTATTTACTTTTTTTTTTTTAAACAAACCGTGAAGTGACGAACGGCGAGCTATGAGAAGGCGGTCGATAACCTTATCTAAGAACATCCAAAATAAATAATGTGACTGTGTTGGTGAGAGAGCACGTAATGTACTATCAGACAAGGTGACTAAGTTTAAATTCTTGTCTTCTGTTACAGTTTCTAAAAAATTAACGTTGAACTGATTTTAAATAAATTTCATAAATAAAATAAATAAAAAATAACATTAAAAATAATAAATACTATTTTTTAGTTTGAAATTAAGAGTTTAAGGCATTACTCTTTTTTTCTGCACATTTACTGGTTAAGTGATCCTTCGCTGGTTAAGGCAGGACTAAATTAAAGAGCGTAAGTATTCGTATGAACCTACCTACCTTAACTAAATCATAGTACTATATGAAACGCGAAGGTCGTATGCCTATATAGGAAAGCAATCTGCTATATTGGATATGAGGATATGGCAAGCGGCCCCGAGTGTGAAGGTCAGATTCCTTCAAAGTCTTACCATTAAGCGTCTGGGGGCTTCAATGTGCCTATCGCCTGGTTTATAGCGAAATGTATACCATAAGCAGGGATATAACCTGACGTTTGAATCGTGTCGAATTCCCTAATATTCCGTACAACCAACAAATGTCTGCTATCGAACATGTTCAACAATATGCATCCAAAACTGTCCCAATTGACGAAAAATATCATTACACTCACTTTGCAACAGTAGCAGATTAATTAAAAACGTCGTCATTTGCAATGTAAACCAATGGTTGGAACACCAGATTGATGTGTTTCAATTTTAGGTGGCAAAAATAAATGCATATATAATTTTCATATAAGTATGTATATCGCAGCAATAAATGGAATATCCTATTTTCTGTAAACCATCAGCTCATCTGCGAGTCATTGGAACTATTAATTAACCAATTTCGATTTCTAAAATGTTCTCCTCTGCTTCTTTTATTTGAACGAAAAATCTTTTTTTCTTTGTCTACTAGTGTATATTATCTATATAGTTAGTGTATTACATATAAATTGGTGTACTGCATTAATTTTTATTAAACTGCCATAACATAAACTACTACTAATAAAACCAACTTATTTATGAGTTCAGGAACAGTCGGGACAGGAATTCTGCATGTGTGCATGAAGTTTTTGTAAATAGTTTTTATGCAATTGTAAAATGTGCTACATGCAAAAAAGTTGTACTGATATCGAATTAATTCCATTAAAATAGTGTGCTTAACAAAAACATCCCTTAAACTAATTAAATATAATGAATGTACTTACTTATCATTGTAACGTCCACCACCTCGGCGTCCGCCTTCGTATCTATCGTAACGGTCTCTATGACTACCACGAGCTGTACCACGAGCGGGTTCCACCACGACTCTAAAACAAAATATAGTTCATCAGAAGTTGATAAAAGAAAAAAAATTTATTTAGTGTACTACCTTTCTCCTAGAAGTTCTTTCCCGTTCAATTCATAGACAGCATCATCGGCGTCACGATAGTCTTCAAACTCCTAAATAATAAGGTTTATAATAAATGTAGACATTTTTGGTAATATTGATTTTTTTTCTTTTACTTACCACAAATCCGTAGCCATTTTTAATTAAAATATCGCGTGTACGGCCGTAGCCTTTAAAAAAACGCTCCAAATCGCGTTCCCTGACACCATAGGGTAAACCCCCAACATATACTCGTGAACCCACCATTGGTTATATATTTTTTCGTTCTTTTTAATCTAAAAGACAAAAAATAATTAGTTTTCTTAACGGAGCACTTTATCGATAGCAAATTAACTACAGTTCTGCGCAAAACACATTTTTTAGATTAGCTTCGGAAAATTTATGCAATATGGCGTCACCGGGTACAGAACTTTTATTTATACAAACGTAAAGCTGTACAATTTCATCAATTTTTTTTTAATTAAAATAATCTCACCTTTGCTAATAATATAATATAGCACTATATTTCACTATTACAAATAAAATTCGCAACCACTTTTCTTCAATAAATGTTATTTTCACTTTTCCACCGCACACAAAAGTACATCGACAAATATCCACGATATACCAAACGGAAGTAATATTTTCCACTCTACACAAATGGCGGCAATATGTTGTTATGGAGGTGTTCTGTAATTTTGGCTTGAACAAAAAGCACGAGAGTTAGCAACGCGTTTAAACAAAAGCAGAGTTGTATTTTATAACAGACTTGAAGAGTGTGAACACCTATATACGTAATGAAATTCTCTCTGCTATTGAATTCTATGTTTATTAATACAACAATATTCCATGGTACTCGAGCAGTTCGAATTTAAGAACTTTAAATAATTACTATTGCATAAAACTGTTAATGAACTTCAAAACTCCGAAGCACAAATTGCAGTCTGGTAATTTTATCTTGAAAAATAACAATTCATATAGTTGGTAACTCAGGTCTGAAAAATGTAACGAGGCGTCGTTAATTTTCATATTGAACGAAGCTCTCATTGCGAAAACGTATACTGAAACCGGCCGCGTTGTTTAATTTGTTAAAGAAAGCCGCCCGAATTAATTGTATTAATTTAAGTAACTCGGGTCTTTAATTTTGTTCCTTCATAAAGGACAGCATTTAATAAATTCAAATCAAAAGAAGTTAAGTTAAAAAAGACAGCAGTTAAAATGTCAGTAAAAACTGAAAATGGAAATAATGACAACTACAATGACGAGGTAAGTCTATATAAATATCGCTAAAAGTCGAACGTACAATGTTAATAAAATGCTAAATAATATTTATATTAAAAATAATTTGCAATATTCTCCTTTAATTTTCTGTACATAAGAAATTGAAAAGAAAAAATTGCAGAAAATCAAAATGGCGGCCGTACGTTTGTATATGTAATATAAGTTAAAGAAAAAAAAATGAGGTTATTTACCGACGATAGAGTGAAAATCATTTTTAACATATACATAAATTTGTATAAAAACGACAATTTCTTTGTCTCGTCTTCACATTTTTTTTTTTCTAAATTACTAATTTTTTTTAATTTAATATTTGTATTTTCAGCCCATTACCGAGCCGGAGCAGTTGCGTAAATTGTTCATTGGCGGCTTGGACTACCGCACCACCGATGAGGGTCTAAAAGCCCACTTCGAAAAATGGGGTAATATAGTTGACGTTGTAGTCATGAAAGATCCAAAGACTAAACGTTCTCGAGGTTTTGGTTTTATCACTTATTCCCAATCGTATATGATTGATAACGCCCAAAATGCTCGTCCTCATAAAATTGATGGTCGTACAGTTGAACCCAAGCGTGCTGTACCACGTCAAGATATCGATAACCCTAATGCAGGTGCTACAGTCAAGAAATTATTCGTTGGTGGTCTTCGTGATGATCATGATGAGGAATGCTTACGCGAATATTTCAAAGATTTTGGTAACATTTTAGGTATTAATATTGTGTCAGACAAGGAAACTGGAAAAAAACGTGGTTTCGCTTTTGTTGAATTTGACGATTATGACCCTGTGGATAAAATTATTCTTCAGAAAAGTCACACTATTAAAAATAAAACTTTAGACGTTAAGAAAGCAATTGCCAAACAAGATATGGATGGTGGTCGCGGTGGTGGTGGCGGCGGCGGTGGAGGTCGTGGTGGTGGTGGCGGTCAAGGTGGCCGAAGTGGTGGTCGTAATGAGCGAGGAAATCAAGGCGGCGGTTGGGGTGGTAATCGTCAAAATGGTGGTAATTGGGGCGGAAATAGCTTCGGCAATAATGGTAGCTTTAGTGGTGGCCAAGGTGGTGGTCCCGGCGGTTGGAATAATCAACCGGCTAGTGGACCTTGGAATAACGGTGGAAATGACGGCGGCTGGAACAATGGTGGTGGTTTCGGTGGTCCTCAGGCTAATGGTGGTGGCGGTGGAAACTGGGGAAGTAACACCACCGGTAGTGGCAGCGGCGGCAATTTTGGCAATGATTACCAACAAAACTATGGCGGTGGTCCCCAACGTAGCAACTTTGGCAGTAGTCGCCCCGCACCTTATGGCTTTAATAAAGGTAAATACAGTAACAGTAGTGCAATACTATAATTGGATAGAGTATACATAATTTATTTACTTTGGTTAGGAGGCAACCAAGCTGGAGGTGGTCCACAAGGTGGTGGATTCGGTGGTAACAATTACAATAGCGGTGGTGGTCCTGGAGGAGGAAACATTGGCGGAGGAGGTGGTAACAGAAGATATTAAATATAAGGTAAGTGTATAAAAGTCAAACGTTTTATGTACTCAGAAAAGATTTGTATGTGTAATGTATGTATATTGATATTAAACAAGATCAATAGGTTTTTGAAATGGCTACATACGTTTTTTAAGCTAAAAAAGGAATTACCCACTTAAAATCGACGCTAATTCTATAATATTACATATTTTAAAATTTAACACCAAGTTGCCGAATATTGAATTGGTAAAACTAATTTTCAATTTTTTAGTTTATTATTTAAAAAATTTACGTTTCAAATTGATAGAACCTAGTTTTTTTTAATATTTATTACTGTTCATTTACTTCAGTATTGCTTCAAGTTAGATTTGAAGCTTTTTTTCTCTATTCTTGCATTTTTTACTATATTTTTGTGCTTCATTACATTATACACTGCTGATTCCCATATCAGATTTTAAGTGGGACACTATTATGGAATATTATAGCTTAAGATAGTAAAAAGTGCGCATCAATAAGACAACTTTTTAAATTTGATATTTTTGACGGATATATTCTGTATCATGCATTTAAAATCATTTAATGTGTCTTATTTTGTAAAACAATTTTTTAGAGAGAATCTCTCATTTTTTTACAGAATAAGAAAGTTAATTAGACTTATTTAAACCATAAATCTTGTATATTACATATTATTTACTATCAGCGCTCTGTTGCACTATTTATTTAAATGTCTTCAAAACGCTGAAATATTATGATTTCAAACTATATTTTATTTAAAGCTAATATAAAATTTACAAATTTTTTCCTCCCCTTGCAAATAGGTAAAAATAGAGCAAAATACAAAAACATAACTATCAGACAAAATGAGAGAGGCAGGCAGGAAAAGGAAAAGCAAAGCAAGGAAGAGAATACTCTAGGCTCAGGCAGGCTTATCATTCAATAAAAATCCATTTTATTCAGAGAAAAAAAAAATAATACCAATATCTTAATCATATAAGTGAATCGTAATGATGAGGTACAAGGAAAAATACAATGCGAAAATATTGAAACAGCCACCATGTTTATAGTTTAAATATTGATGTTACCCTACCTTGTTGAGCATGTGTAATTTTTTCTTTTTTTACCTGCTTTTTTTAGGCTCGTAAGAATTTTATAATTTAGTAAAGTATTAAACTTTTATTTATAAACAGATAATACCAACAAAAAATTAACTTCAGATATAGAAAACAGAAAAAAATACTAAAAATATTTGAATTATAATTAATACAAACAAAAATTTTAGTAGAAAATGTATACATTTTTTATTTCAATGTTATAACCGCAAACAAAAACCACCAATTAATTATAACTATTCATTTTATTAAAAAGATGATTAGTTTTTTTACAATAGTATATATAAAAAATATGTATTACAATAGCATTATTTTATAATTGGACTTTAGATGATTGATTTTAACAGCAAAATATTTATGTTTTATGTAAGAAAAGTACATACTTTGTGTACACATTCTATAATGGTAATAATACTGTCCTTTTTCAACAAATTTAATTTTTAGTTTTTCTTCAATTTGAATTGTCAGTTTATATTTGAATAATTACAGAAATTTATAACATATAAAATAATTTTAAGAAATTTTATATATTTAATTAAACAGGTATCTTAAAAGCAAAAACTCACAAAAAAGTGTGTATACATACATACACAATTCTTAAATATTTATTTAACAGTATGTTTTGAGTAAATTGTTTGATAAACGACTTTTTAATCTTAAGGGCCGATTATGGATGACAGATCAACTGTACCGAAGTTGTCAACTCGCAAAAAAAAAACAAGCTATTATAGAATTGACAACCAATATATAAAATTTAAAAAATTTTTATATTTGGTTGTCTACAACGCAATTGTTTTGGTTGCTATCCATAATCGGCTTAATAATTTCTTTTTAAAATAATTTCACTTAAAAACGCATAGTTTAAGTTTAAATGAACAGTAATACAATTTTTAACCAAAATTATAACAGGAAATAAATTTAAAAAAATAGTCTTAATCAAGGAGAAAATATTGTGTACGATACTACTATATGACTGGATTAATCCCTATAATTTTTACAAATCATTGTAAAAGAACAATGTCGTCAGTTCAACAAAATGATATATGTATTTGCTTTTAAAGCAAAAATGTTTTCTAAATTGCAATTTAGGCAGGATTACAAAAAATTGTCCTCAAAATATATAAGTTTTGTATTCTTGAGAGAAGTGTTTATATTAATAATTAAACTAAAAACACGGATGGTAGTATAGTATTCCATAAAAATATTAGAAAAATCCAGTTAAAATATTTGTCTGAATAGAGCCATAAATAATTTAAATTTTTGCATTTTTTTTTACGAATTTAGAATTTGGTTCTTATCAAATTCGACAGAATTTCTTTTTTCTCTTTTGTTATAAAATCATAGAAGGAATACATAATTATGATAACGAAAAATATTATAAATTAGTAGAATTAATTAAGAGAAAATGTGTGACAGCATAAAAACAAATGACAGCAACAGAAAAGCTTCGTCGTCAAAATATATCGTAAAGTAAAGAGCATTACTAATCGTTTTATATATTCTTTGGTTTGTTTTGTTACAAGACTCACAAATGCTTATATTCAGCTGCGATTGACTGCGTGTATGAAACTCATTCCTATGATAAATGGGTTTTTAAGAATGCTGGAGAATGAAGCCACTGAAATCATCAATACGAAAACCAAATGTTCATTTTTGTGGTAAGTTTTTGTCATCTGAGATTCTTTTTTTTTACAGATTCACAAACCTCTAAATGTCGAATAAATTAGTTAATATAAATTAAACTGTTATTGCGTTTTTATTTTGAAATGAAACTGTTTGAAAAGGTAGTATTATCGTCAAATTCTTCATTTAGTGTTAATAAATTTATGTTGAAAGATTGGCTATGTTCGTTCTACAAATCTAAGAGCAGGATTTTTTATCTGAAACTCCATCTTCGCAACATTTTCCTAAAATTGCAATTATAAATCTAATAAAATGAATTAATTTCATAAACTTTGACGAATAATTCGCTGTTGCTTAGTTTAGTTTGCTCCCCTTGATATAAAATTTTTACTCCCGATTTCGAACATTTTTAAACGAACTTTTCAATTCCAGTTTTAAATTAACTACAAACTACCTATTTTGTAATGTTTAATTAGTTTTCATCTACCTTACGGGGCAAATAATATTTGGCGATAATTTTTTTACACAAGTCTTCAATTTTGGGACAGATGTCAAGAATTTATATAGGCTCTCGTCGGAATTTAATGCTTTCAGGAGGAGGTTCTGGGTCAATTATAAGAACTTTGCCGACTACCATTCGGAATCACCATTTGCGGTTTACGTTTTTTTAACTCATAGTATTTTTATAGTTGGACTGATTTGTCAAAGTTATTTGTATGCAAATTGTGGTCGCTAATTATGCCTCTGTGTTTCTAAAGTTCCTTAATATGGTTCTGATCCTCTAAGTTTCCACTTAAAATCAATTTATTCTTGAAAGTTTTCAATATAGAGATTCATTTGTTTTTTCGTCTCTAGAAGTGCAATATGTGATGCTTTTTTTTACTATATTTAAAATTTTCTACATATCGTTTTTGATATCTGTAGTTTCAATCACGTTTATAACTATGTATCTCGATTAGCAGGCATTGCGGCAATGCAAAGTATAATTCTTTTAAATGGTGATACGATTTAAAAGGTGATATCCTTTTTATTGACTGATAGAATTCAATTTAAGTTTAAAAATCCTATATCTTTCAAATGTTTGATTTATATGTTTTTAAGAAAATATAAGCTTAAATTCACACATAAAAGTGGTATAATTATATCGTATCACTGCCCCGGAAAGAGTTAAATTTTAATAATAATAATACTTAATTCAAAACAAAGTAATTTATTTGAGTAATCAAATGAACCACAAGTTTAAATATCCTATTATTTATAGCCGACAGAATACCAATAATTTTTATCATTTATAATATTAAATAAAAAAGAACAGTTTAGTCGACGGTTTACAGTGCAGTGCACGGTTACGGTTTATACTACCAGTATTCGATTTAGATATGAACAATCGTTTTGATCGGATCTTAGTGACTGGTGACGAAAATATACCAGGTCTAAGGATGTCGATTAACAATTTTGAAGATGCTCCGGAACGCCGAGTGACCATAAAAAATTCTACAGATTTGATGCAGGAAGCATTTATGCATAGACAATCTGTAATATCGAAAAAAGTACCGTATAATGCTCAAACATCAAGAAGTAATTCATTTAATTATGGATTGCCTAGGCAATCGATTCGAGAATCAAAGATAATTGAACAAGAGATGACCCCCTTGCAGAAGAATCCCTGTAATAACTATACGGAAAAGAATGTGAAGAATCATACCTGTACAGATGTTCCCTGTTTGATTATATTTGTTTGCTTTATATGTGCTTGGGTGTATGTAGCTAGCTATGCATTATCCAAAGGAGACTTAAACAAAGTTTTGATCCCCACTGACTCTCAAAACGCAAAATGTGGGTATGATTCTGGAGTACGGAATAAGACAATGTTGTTCTATTTTGATTTGGACAAATGTATCGATCCATTTACTCCCATATCCGGATGCGACACGAAGCAAATATGTGTTGAATCATGTCCGAACTCGTCGTTCGTATGGAAAGAAGACCAAACGGAAAAAGTAACCGATATAAATGCTTTAAAGGATAAACTAATTTGTGACGCTAGTATTGACAAAAGAAATTTGAAAAATTTAACTGCCATAGAAAAAGCTATTGCAAATGAACAGTGTAGTGGATGGTATTTGAAAAGCATTCCATTATTTAATCATTGCATTTGGGATTTTAAGGATGATATATGTAACATACTCCCAAACGTGTTGTCGGGGCGTAAAACCAGGTCGAATTTCCAATTAGCCAATTTCGTAGATATCAAACCAATACAAAGGAAATTTACTGCATTCTTGGAGCGTACTAAAAATATGTGCTTACAAAATAATGGTATAGACAGAACTATTAAAGAAAAAACCATGAAAACAAATTCAAATTTAAATAGAGTTCTTGCTGCAATTATTTCGCATTTTAATTATAATAACAAAAGTATTTTAGCAGATCAGATAGCAATTGATTTGCGAAACTCTTGGAAAGTTATAATATTTGCTTTTATTGTACATCTGATAGCAGTATTAATTTTTATAACACTGCTGCGTTGGATAGCTGCAGCTTTAGTATGGACATCAATATGTGGCGTAATATTTGGCTTGACTTTGTCCGTTATATACTGTTTTCGACAGTATCGCTTATGGAGTACAGAACCACATGTTCCTCAACATGGCACATATTTAATGGCAAAAATACAAAATATTTTCCAAACTGAAGATGTGTGGTTATATTCCTTAATTATACTTGGTGCACTGTTACTTATAACATTATTAATTATATTTGTTATTAGGAAACGTATAAGTATTGCCATTGCTATAATTAAAGAGGCAAGTAAGGCTATAACGGCAATAAAATCGTCAATATTTTTTCCAATATTTCCGGGAATTTTATATATTATTGTAACCATGCTAGCAGGAATAATTATGTTGTACCTTAGTTCTATTGGCACGTTTTCGTTCCTCATGATTCGTCGCATGGATAACAACACAGAATTTGTACCAGAAAACTGCACTTGCAGCGGGCCAAAATATAAGCCCTATGAATTGGGTGATAATTGTCTGCCAGAATTGTTTGAAGAATATTGTCATATAGAAAACGATCCATCTAAACCGTGCGTGCATACATCCTGTAGTTTCAATGAGATTATAAAATCTCAAACAACTCAGTGGTTTATGTTATTGAACATATTTGGTTTTCTTTGGGTCACATTTTTTATATCGGCTTATGAGGACATGGTCTTGGCATGCACATTTTCGATTTGGTATTGGACATTCAACAAGAAAAATATTCCGAAATTTCCATTGTTCAACGCAATATGTAGAACAACTGTATATCATTTAGGAACCTTAGCTTTTGGATCTTTAATTTTAACTGTTTGTCGAATAATACGATATATATTAGAAATGATTCAAAAAAAAGCGAAGTTATATGATAATAAATTGGCACATGCTTTACTTTGGTGTATGAAATGCTTCTTTTGGCTACTTGAAAATTTTCTTCGTTTTCTTAATCGAAATGCCTACATAACATGTGCCATTCACAGCACAAATTTTTGCAGTAGCTCTAAAAAATCCTTCTCTTTAATTACACAAAATGTTTTACGCGTTTATACCATCGATAAAGTGTCCGATTTTGTGTTCGTCTTATCGAAGTTTCTAGTGACTGGATGCTCTACATTTATAACGTATTTATTTTTGATAACGTATCCACAATCAATACCAATTTATCATCCCCTTGTCCCTGTTGCTCTGGTAGCCATTATCTGTTATATTATGGCTCACTTTATATTTAGTACATATTCGATGGCGGTTGATACTTTATTCTTTTGCTTTTTAGAAGATTCAACCGAAAATGATGGGTCAGCAGAAAATCCATTTTATATGTCAAAAGAATTGAGAAAATTGTTGGGTAAATCTCAGAAGAAAAGAAGCCAAATAAAAACCTAAACCGTCTCTTTTTTAAAATTACATTTATAACATAAAAATCTTAATCAAAAAAGCTTTACACAATCTTATAACTCATTTTAGACAAAATACATATTTTAATATATAATTGAAAGAATATTTAACTTTAAGCTATTTACATATACATATGTATGTTTTTAGTTAACTATGTGTATGAAATATTTATTTGAAGAACTATAATTAAATAAACATTATATATTTATACAAACATATAATATATGAACACATACGTATACGTGAGTGTCAGAATAAAGTGTGCTTAAGCATTGGGCTTTTAGTTTAATTTGTATTTCAATTTTTAAATAAACGTCCGTTTTTTTTCATAATTGTATTTAAATATTTACAAGATTATTACAGAACAACATGAAGCATGAGACTGTGACTACCATAGACCTTTAAGTGTTTTTGCCGGTCTAGTATATGTAATGCTCAATTACTTACTCCATACAGTGTTAGCAGTATTATCTGGACATGCAATGTGATAAAGACAAAGCATCCAGTCCTGTAAGTAAATTACTTACAGTCAGTTTTCATGGCAGTGAGGATAATACGACTTCCTCAGTAGAGTCTCTGTTTGCCAACTCCGACATTTTTATGTATGTGATCACCCTATAACACAAAGAGTCAGCCCATGAAATCGTTGAGTATCGAGTACACAACCAATGACCTAAGGAATCCTAATATCACAATGTTTTTACATTACTAAAAAACAACTCAATATTGAGAAAGGCATTTGATCTTTTGATGCACTTCACAAGAAAATGTTGTGAGGTCTAGGCGGGATAGATTCTGTGAAGTCAATTAAAAAATCTCCAGAATTAGAGCTTCGCATACCTACTAAGGTTTATAAAGGTATTCCAGCTGGTTTATTCCCTTATCCGCTTCGCAGGAAATTTCCTGTGGCTTTTCCTTCCGTCAGAAACTATTGTTTCACAAGACCTTGGATCTGGTATATATGGTAATATTGGTATGTGATAACCAGATTTCTTACAAGTTAGATTAGAGAATAGTTCAGCATTAATTACATTCAGTCCTGTTGCTAAAATTCTTGAATTTAATATCACATACATTCATTCTTTAAACTAGATGCTAGTGATCATAGAAAGAAGTCTCATTAGTATTGTCCTTAACATATTTCTATCGGAGCAGCCCATGTGGACCATTACTCTGTTTCTATATCACTGCGAATTTTAGGAGTCATCATGTGAGTTAAAAATTTATGAAAAATATACATACAGTCAAAGAAAAAAGTCTACATACACCGCTGTACGTAGATTTATGTCCCGGCGTTTTTTTTTTTTTTTTTTGCTTTTTGTCAAATTAAGAAAGGTGTTATAGCCTTGTTTAAAGCAGTTCCAATTAAGAACCTTTGAAGACAAAAAGGAATATAAAAAATATAATCTAGAAATTATTAGAAAAAAATAGCGGGAAAAAAGTCTACTTACAACGATGTATGTAGATTTTTTCTGTGACTGTAATTTTTAAAGCATCTGGTAGCATTAACGAGTAAAACAGCTGTTTTGTTTTGAAATCACTGCAACAAAAGTTAATTCCAATTTATACCAGTTAAGTAAAAAAGTAAAAAAGAAATAATTAAAAACACTTCAAAATGAGAAGACGTGCAGGCTTGGGAGCAATTCAGCAGCAGCAATTGGCTGCAGAAAAATATAAAGACAAAGGCACTGACCTTCAAGAATCGCAACTGGAACAGATGTCAAAGCAAATGGAAGTATTTCGTGAGAAACTAGAGGAGTTCGCAATAAAACATAAACAAGATATAAAAAAGAACTCACAATTCCGTAAACAGTTTCAAGAAATGTGTGCAGCTATAGGTGTTGATCCTTTAGCTTCTGGAAAAGGTTTTTGGAGTGTTCTCGGAATGGGAGATTTTTATTACGAGCTAAGCGTACAAGTAGTAGAAGTTTGTTTAGCTGCCAACCACAAGACAGGTTAGTTCCGTACTACTTTAGGAAGTGTACCAATGATAAGTGATGTCATTTAGAAAACTACCAAATTTCAACTATGATTTAATTAAAAAAGAAATTAACAATTGGCTTTTACAATAGACATTTTTCTTCCACTAGCCTTCTCAAATACAATCTAAAGATGTAACAATTAATTTTTTGACCGTTCTGGTGGACATTGTAACATGAAAGTAGTAACGTTTTGCATTAAATTTTACAAAATATTTGCTTCGGATGGAATTTCCCATGCATATGAAGTTACTAACAACAAAACTCTTTCATTACACATATCATTAATGAAATATATACATACATAATTGGCCATTACAACCTTTCAGTCAGGATTACGGCCTACCTTCTCACACCTCTCATGTTGGGTGCGTTAATTTTATACGTGAGTGGCGGGACCTACAGTTTAACTTCGACTCCGAACGGCAGATTTCTGAGAAACTTTTTCATGGCAGGTTTATTTACTCTCAGAGTTTTTGCCAGAAATCTGCTGAGAGGAAATCGCCGGACACATTTTTTTCATATTTCGTTTTGATGTTTGACCTGGGATACGAACCCGGGCTTTACGTCTAATAAGTCAACACACTACCTACTAGATCCTTACCTAAAATTAATTAAATACATTTATTAAAACCGTTGATCTAAAACGTTGTAACAATTTATCATTATTATTTTTTTGTTTTTTTTATTATTTTAAGATACTTAATTCAATTTTGTGTTATTTAAAAACAGTATTCAACTCCCGGTATTAAAATATTTGTACATTGAACAACAAATCATCTGAATCAGAACTTAAGCTCGTTAAAATATTTTTTTTAATTTATATCACTTATACTAAGCAAAGTTTGTATTTAACGTTCTTAACTATTTAAGAATACACGCAGTTCAAAATAAATAAATTCTAGTTGTTTTTTAAGGAGGACTTATAGAACTGAATGAATTAAGAAAACGCTTAGTCGCTGCTAGGGGCCAAAGCGCAGTTCACCAAGAAATTACAAATGAGGATATTTTAATGGCAACAAAAAAGCTAACCATATTCGGAAATGGGTAAGTATTTTTGGAACCTTTTTGAAAAGAAAAATTTTGAATATTGACTTTTTTAGTTTTGATCTATTGAATATCGATGGCTTAATATAGATAGGTCACTTCTTGATTTTATATAACTTTAAAAGATGAAACGAATTATAACACGTTCAATTCGCTTTTTTATAAAAGTTTTTGGAAAGTAATATGGAGCTTGGTCAGTTTACAACAACAGCAAAGTTGATTGAAGTAATAGACAATTTGTTTAACATATGTAATTAAAAATTCAGATTAAGATGGAAAAAAACTGTATATGTATATTGCTTACTTCTCATATCATCTCAGTTTCAACAATTCTATTTTAAATAATGAGTTTTTTAACTTAAGTGTAATTTAACAATACTAATTATAATAAATTCGCTTTCTTTTTAGATTTACTGTCCATAAACTTGGAAAAGGGAAGTATATTGTACAATCGATACCAGGAGAATTAAGTAAGGAGGACACCGCTATTCTTACATTAGCCTCAAACAACGAGAACGGTTATGTTAACATGACTTTGATTAAAGAACAATTAGGGTACGTTTGAAAAGAAAACAAGAAAAATTATTTACTTATAATGTTTTACAGGTGGCCAGATTATCGTGCGAAGCAATCATTAGAAAAAGTTGTTTGTGAAGGAATTTGTTGGATTGATGATCAAGATGACGAACGAAGCTATTGGTTTCCCAGTTTGTTTCCAGGACGAAACACTCAAACTGTAAATACATAACTCTAACTCTAGAGGTATTTTTTTTTAATTATTTTATTTACATACATAGTTTAAATTGTTATCTTTGAAACAATTTATAAAACAACAAATATATAATACAAAAAACATCAGACAATATGTTACATACATCACACACAAATAAATTTTAATAAATATAGGTTTTTGATTATTGTACATCATTCCTTAGCAGAGAAATTTTGTTGCAATTTTAGCGCCTGGTTTTCCGCTTTTAAATGAGTTACCTCATTTTGTAAATTATAAATTTCCTTTTCAAAATTTGCAGTTAAGTCTTTAATGGTTGTATGGTATCTTAAAAAAACAAAAAGTGTTAATATCTTTTAAACAATTGTCTTTTTGTTAATATTTATACTTCTCTTTTAAAAGTCTGTTAGTTTTAACGTAATGTTGTATTTCACTTTCTGGGTTTACCGAGTGTCTAAAATTAAATTAAATAATTATTTTCCATCGTTTCATCGGATATAACAAATTAACGTTTGCTAACCTTGAATAATTTGAATCACAGTTTCTTTGATACTCCAACTGTTTTAGTTTATCCTCCATCTCTCTCTAAAATTAAAACAAAATATATGAATCAAAAATTTAACTTTAAGCAAATAGTTGTATTACTAAAGTTTTTGCTGTTAAATGTAATTGATTTGTTAATTCATCATTGTTTCTCACGGCATCTTTATATTTCTGCTCAAACCGGTTACATCTAGTATCAAGTATTTGGTTAAACTTCTTTTGATTTTGCATCTCTTCCACAAGCTTTTGTTTTTCTTCTAATAGAGATTTTTCTTTATCGAGATATTTATTTTTAATTGCTTCCATATCTTTTTCAACTTTGCGCGCGGCCTCATCCATTACCTGCCCTATTGTGGATGCTATATTATCACACTCTTCTTTTACAAGCCTCTCCCTTTTTAAAGCTTCCTCTTTGTCGGCAACTGCGGCTTCAGCTATAGCTAGAGCTTCTTGAACTTTTTGTAGCGCGCTTTGCTCTCGTTTCGATCTTTCTTCTATTGCTTGGTGAGAGACTTTTAAAGACTTTTGTAAATCCTTATTATGGCGTTCAGTTACATGCAATTGTTCTTGAAGTTGAGCTATTATTTTAGCATTGTCTGGCACTTTTTCCAACTCTTTTGTTTTTTCTGGTAAAAATAAAAAGTAATTAAGATAACGCATAAAATGTTGCCCATTTAATATTTTAAATAAAACGTCACTACATTTTTATGAAAAATAAAATATTTATAAACTATTTGTTAATATTAATTATACTAACATACCTTCGAGAGATTTTTCTAATATTTCAATTTGATCTCGTAATTTATTTTTTTGCTCAAATAAATTTTCAATAATCTCTGACTGTTCTTTTAACTCGGACTTCTGGTTCAGTATAGTACTTTCTAATAACTTAATAGCAGTGGCGTATCTATGTTTAACCTAGGTTACGAGAAACAAGATATGTATACATTTATGAATTGATTTTAACGTAGAACTACAGTATACTACAATAATACAAACTTACTTCGCTTACAGAAGTTGTGTTGAATAGTTGATTACAGTAGTTTTGACTTTCTTTCTCAAGATTTTCTATAATTTTCTTTAAATTTTTGTTCAATTGGCGCAAATCATTATTTTCCTATGGAAAAGCATACAAACGCTTATCAGTGAACCTTAGGATTTTATATGAAATAGTTTATAACATACCGCTTTCAAATATTCAAATTGTCTTTTAAAATTTTTAATAGTTTCATTTGCTAGCCTGTCCCTAGTGCAAAAACCATCGTTAAAATCACTGTTATTTGAAGCAGCACTTTTCAATATTTCCAACTTTGAATTTATTCGACTATTTTCTTCTAATATTTCCCGAATTTGTTGTTCGAGATGATGTTGTTCATTCTGCATGTGGTCAGAGAGTATATTTATTTATTTATTTAAAAATATATACAATGATAGTTATATGAGTAATTTGTTTTCTAATTATTTTTTTTTTTTGAAAACACACCCGAAAAATTTCTATGTCACATCGAGTCTCCGTAATTAATTTCTCACAGCAATTTGTGATTTCTTTCAAAATGCTACATGTTAAAAAATAAAAAAAAGTAATGTAGTACACATGTGTAAGTTGGTGTTATTAAAATATTTTGTTTTGTTTTACTTAGGACTACAGATATTATCCGTATTTGTAACTGAATCCATTCTTTATAAAATTCGTTAAACAAATATGTTTAAAAACATTTTATCTGAAATACTTTACAAAATTATAATTAATGTAACGTTATCATTATTATGTTCGACTAAAGGGTGGTTTGTATAGTATTCAAAAGAACTCGTAATGAAAAAAAAACAAAATAAAAGTTTTACCTCTAGGTTACTATGGTGTTTAAAGCTTACAAAACAGAACAAAGGAAAATCTCATAAAAAAAAAGACTCTCGAGAAGTGTCTTAAAAATAATTTTACTAGTACGTATGTTAAGACTTGTCTATTTTGAATTATATTTTATTGCTTTACGAATTGTTCTGTTTTGTAACTTCGTATATGTAGTATAGGCCATAGAAAAATAAATCTGAAGATATGCCTTTATTCAACAAAAAATTTGAATCAAAACCAATACCACCCCGTGCGTCCCGTAACAATAATAACTGCCCATTGGTTTCTGAAGATATTGATGACTACAAGCAAATTGCTTTAAATTTGGGAAATAAGGAATTACGTTTTGCAGATGGTATTTGGATTTACGCTTCTCGAAAAGGTGATGTTGACGACGTTGTGCGTATAAATCGTCGTTTGAAGGCATTGGAAGAAGAGAACAATATGTGCGAATTAAAAATAGAAGTTTTACTTGATCTACTAGCGGAACACGCAACGGAGTTGAACGTTTTAAAAAATAACAATAAGTAATGCATAACAATGTTTATTAGGTTAAATAAAAACAAATGAAATAAAATCGAATAAAATACTTTAATCTACTAATAAATAACACATTCTATGCTATATAGTTTTATAACGATATAGTTTAATAAAGTTTATATTTGTTGTCGACCTTGAGTTTATATTATAGGTTCGTTGAATTCCAGTCAATTAATATCTACGGTCCCAAGCAATAACAGGCTAAGTCGACTTAAGTCAATTTAAGTTCTGTATGCTATTATATTTTACTAACAAAATTTTATATTTACTTGAAATACCCATTTCTCTAAAAGTTATTAATGAAACCATACTGATCTAAGTCGTAATAAAGCCTCATTACAAAGTATAACGTCGATTTAGGCTGTTAGCGCTTGGAACCACATATATATATAGAAAATTGGAGAAAAAACATTGTATCCACCCTGTGGTTTAATTAAAATTACGTTATTTTGCAACACTGCTATTAATTATGCTGTCATTTTTTTCACTGTCAAATCGCAACTACATTACTGGTTCATCTCTAACTCTCCTGCATTGATAGAATTGGATAAGAAATGCCCAAGAAAAAAACTGGACAAAGGAAGAAGGCAGAGAAGCAAAAACTTCGGCTTAAAGAAATCCGCAGCCGGGAAATTTCTTTAGCTGATGTGCCATGCAATGCGCCAATGGAGTGTGAAAAATGCGAACGTAAGCAAAAATCCAGAGCATTTTGTTATTTTTGTCAGTCATTACAGCGTTTGCCAATTTGTGCACAGTGCGGCAAAGTGAAATGTATGTTGAAGACAGGAGATTGTGTTATAAAACATGCTGGAGTGTTTACAACTGGTCTTGGAATGGTTGGTGCCATTTGTGATTTCTGTGAGGCATGGGTATGCCATGGACGCAAGTGTTTACAAACTCATGCATGCACATGTCCACTACAAACTGCTGTTTGTGTAGAATGCGAGCGAGGTGTATGGGATCATGGGGGTAGAATCTTTAAATGCTCATATTGTAATGGATTTTTGTGCGAAGACGATCAATTCGAACACCAAGCTTCCTGTCAAGTTTTAGAAAGTGAAAATTATAAATGCCAGTCGTGCAATCGTTTGGGTCAATATTCTTGTTTACGTTGCAAAACTTGCTACTGTGAAGATCATGTCAAACGTAAAGGTTTTAAATATGAAAAGAATAAGGCTATACCCTGTCCCAAGTGCAACTATGAAACGTCTGTGACTAAGGACTTGAGCATGTCGACTCGATCCCATAAGTTTGGTAGACAACAGCAGGGAGGCGCTTATGGTGACAGTGACGATGATTATAGCGGTAGTGCTTATTATAGCTATGACAGTGGAGCTGCATCAACATCCGGCTATGGTCAAGATGATTATGATGATGATGATGAAGAGGATGACGATGAATATGATGACGACGACGAGTCAGAAGAGGAAACTGAAGAAAATGAATCACAGTCTAGTGATGATGATAAAGATGATCAAGTTGATAAAACAAAAAAAGCCGAGAAGAAATAAAATTATGTAATATAAATTTAAATTTGAGAAAAATAATTTTAATAAAAATTAAATTGAAATATTAAATCCGTAACAGTGTTGTTAAATGACTAAAAATAATGTTTTCACATTAAGATTGATAGTCTGGCAACATTTAATAATGTGTCACACGTGCACAAGGGTTTGTTTAGCTATAAACGATTTATTTACAAAAAAATGGAATTGTTTGCCTCCACACCAGGATTTTGTCCAACTTGTGGTTCGATATTTCCAGCTTTGGACAGTTCTAAGGACGTAAGCTGCTACAATTGCAAGCAATCATTTAAACCCGATGGTATTTAAAGAGAAAATATATTTTAAAACTTACGACAATAACATATACTTTTCAGTGTTTGGTGATCAAGTAGTAGAGTATACGATACATTTTAATAACTATGACCCGGAAAAGGTAATTAAAGCAAAAGATGAAAAGGAATCTGTCCCGGAGGGTCCTGTGGTGGAACGTAAATGTTCTAAATGTGGGCACGACAAGATGTCGTATGCTACACTGCAATTACGATCGGCCGATGAAGGTCAGACAGTATTCTTTACATGTTTAAAATGCAAGTAAGTGAAGCGTAAGATATGAAATTATTATTAATTTCATTAGTAATTTTGCATCATTTTCTGTTTTCATCTATAAACATTAGCAACTGCTGTAGAATTCTTAAGTTTAAGTTTTGCTACAAATTTATACATTTAAAAATTAGGCTATATCATCATGTAAACCGTACATTTGTGAATGTAACTTCCTTTAGTTTTATCCTGCTTTATTATTGATTTTAATATATACTTATCTAATTTTCAGATTTAAAGAATCGGAAAACTCATAGTTTACGCGGCAACAGTTATGCAATTGGCAAATTTATGTTTTCATAATGGTAATATAATTTTAAAAGATATAAGACATGATGCTACTATTTTAAGAGTATAACGGTATTAAAACCGATGTTTGCAGTAACTTCTGTAATAAAACTGTACATATTTTCTTATAAATATAATATTTTATTGTAAAAAATAAGAAAGAATATAGAATAAAGAAATCGGTTATTACTATTAACTTAAACGTGTGTTCCAAGTCTTTTTGCAATTAGGACATATAGATTTTTTTACTAAATACTTTCGTATGCATTCGCGGTGTAGTTTAACTTCGCACTCCGAACACTTGATATCCTAAAAATTAATAATTTTTAATTTTGATTGACTTCAAGTTTTCATTTTTTGGCTTACCCAATATACGATTTTATTACATAACTTGCAATCATTCATTAAATCGGAAAAATTACTTTTCAAATAGTTTCCATATTCTAACATAGTACGCGGACCAAAGTAAATTTTGTCTTCCACAGGTAAAAAATATCCCTGAGAAACCCAAAGGTTTTCTAGGTCTTGTATTCTCTCTTTTGACAGCGGATGTTGAGCGTTTGGTGGCAATTGCTTTGCAACGGCATAGATATTATGCCACATAATGCCATAGTCCTCATTGTTTGCCAGAGTTTCTAGTAATTTGTAAAAAAATTTTCGCTCTGTATCCGTATAATTCGGTTGTAATTTGCAGCCTTGATTCGCTATTAACATTGCAAATACCAAATATTCTTCACTGTTAAGTGGATGTTTGACAAACTGCAATGTTTGATCGTATTTTCGTACTTCAGTGTCAATTTCAGCCACGATACCTTTTAAGGCGTTCATATCAGGTTCACTAACTTCGTCTAAAAATTAAAGTAAAGCCAAAGTTACGAAGAGTGTTAAGTAATATTTATATTTGTATTACACTTAATTTTATTACTGATATTTAAAGGATATATGTATGTATATTTTTCAAACCAAACTAATATCATCTAGGGTCTGATTGAGTATGGAAGTGCAAACTAATTAAGTGTGGAAATACAAATTATGGGATATTATAGAGGTTATATCTCTTGACATCGCTTTAAAATTTATAAATTTGACTTGGATCGACTTTATCCCTTTTAAAGAAAGCGAACATTTGCGCACTTTGTTTCGATTATTTGAAAGGAATTCGAGATAGTCTTAAACTCGTACAGTACCCCAATAGCATAAACAGTGGAAG
The DNA here is from genome assembly GCA_958299815.1 of Sarcophaga carnaria. Taxonomy (NCBI): domain Eukaryota; kingdom Metazoa; phylum Arthropoda; class Insecta; order Diptera; family Sarcophagidae; genus Sarcophaga; species Sarcophaga carnaria. The sequence goes on from OY283150.1 coordinate 31,325,164, forward strand.
ATTTTAGCCTTAATCTTTTTATGCTTTATTTTTAAATTTTTATTGGGTTTTGGTCTGTGAATTGCGCCAAATTAAACCCGATTGCAGGCCACTGATCAACCTTTCTTATCGAAAATCTATTAACAAAAACTTGCTTTTACTTACACGCCTCACAAAGATCAGCAATAATCCTTTCAAGTTTATCCATGGGCATGCTTCCATAGTTAATGGATGCTTGTAACAATTGTTTTTTAACTTTATCCATATTTATATTTTTGCTAAACACCAAACAAATACGAAAACGAAAAATAAACAAAACAAACAATAATGGCGTTGCCATGTTAATATTAAATGGCGGAATCAACCAGACAAATGAAGCAGGATTTGTTTTCAGTTTTTATTTCGTTATAGTGTTTAAATAATAACTAACTGTGTATAAAGCAAGATATATTAATTAATATTATGTTTTATTAACTAATATTAATATATCTTGGTGCAATAATTAATTAATATAAGTTGGTATTTGGATATTTGGTTTTAGTGCCAGTCATCACTCGACAAACTTTTAAAGAAAATAGTCATGTTTTACTGCCTACAAGAAAAAATTTTAAAGTTTATTAACTTACTTGAAATAAATATATATATGTATATACCTCTGCAGCTTTAAGTCGATTTTTTGGATTATATACAACCAAATTAGCAACCAAATTTATTTCCACAGCGTAAGTACAACTGGGAAATAGATTATCCCAATATATGCCCACTGCATTAGGAAATCTTAAAAAAGACATAATTAAAGTTTTCATAACCTCCATTTCTACTTTCTTAAGAGTTATTATAGTAATTGAATGCTATTACAACGGTCTATACCTTATTTTATTATAATCAGGTAACGATGTCAGTTCGGGCCATTCAGTTAAACGTGGAGTACCTAACGTCCTTATGACCAATGCCAGTTGTTCTATATCAGTTGTACCCTGGAAATTAAATTTTTGTTTCATAGTTCTTGATTTGTTTTTATCACACAAGCCATATACTCACTGCAAAAAGGGGTACACCTCTCAACATTTCAGCAATAACACAACCAGCTGCCCACATGTCAACAGGAGGACCATATTTTTGACTACCCCATAGAATTTCAGGAGCACGATACCATCGTGTAGATACTTGTGGTGAATATAATCTGGATTCTTCATCAGGAAAGTATAGGCGGGCCAAACCAAAATCGGAAATTTTTATCACTTCATTTTCACTTATCAATAAATTAGCAGGCTTAATATCCTAAAAATATTTAATATTATATTTTTAAATGGCGGTAAGTCTATCCATTACTCTATTAATGCCTGTGGTTTCAAGCAATAACAGTCTAAGTCGACAAATCATAAATATATTCTCTTAATTCATTTTATTTTAATTAATTACAAAAGAACACATTCCAGAAATTTATATAGACAGGTGACAAACAAAATAAATAAACTTAATATTCAGTGACAATAGGCAGTGAACCGATAGGACTACTAATTTCCATTGTTACTTTCACTAAGTAAAGAGTCTCTCGAGTCTTTCTCTAAATTCAACTCTATTTATAATCTCTACAGAATGCAAGTATTGATTAGTTAGGTGGATGTTGTTCTCTTTGGATTGTATGCTAAGCTTGAATTAATCGAAGTACAAAACTTTGTTACATTAGGCTAATCTAATTAAAATATATCCCTGGTTTTATTTCTAGACTTTTAGGATTTCGGTGATGCTTTCCAAAGTTTTTTTTGAAAATGAATGAATGGCCATCTCTAGTTGCGGTAGTATATAAGGAAGTGCGTTGGATTATTGAACGACAGTTCGCGAGTTCAAACCTCAACTCTGACACCTTAACAGCCTTCTGGCAAAATCTCTGAGAGTAAATAAAATTGCAGTGAAAATTTTCTTCACTTTTGTCGGTCATTGTCGATGTTAATCATGGAGAAGTAGTACGTGAGAAACTTATATTGACTAAAGGTAAATAATTTTTACACTAGCTTGTCAAGTGCTTCTACCCTTAAAACATTTTACTCTAAGTAGAGTTAAAATAAATCTCCTGGCATATTAACTAGAAAAAGTAACTTAACACTATATATTCGAAAAATAAGGGAAATATTTAATTAACTTTGTATCTTGCTTACCCTATGGATAATATCCAAACTGTGAAGATATTCAATGCCCTTTAACATCATTAATGAAAACTTCCGTACTTGTTGTCTACATAACGGATTTAACTCATCTTTCAATTTTCCATACAATGTTTCCGGCATATATTCCAGCACTAGAGATAAACCAGTTAAATCCGGAAATAAATCTATAAAATTTATTATCTTTTTTTTTAAGAAATGAAATATTTAAAATAATTTTTAAAATTATTAACCAATACATATCAAATAAATACTTACAAATTCATTTTTCGATAACTGCAAAGTTTTGATTTCTCGTAATGTGTTTAGCGAAATATTACCGAATTTATTCTTTAATGCTACTTTTTTAATGGCCACCGTACGATTGTGTAGCAGATCTAAAGCTTTAAAGACACAACCATGTACACCTTCACCAATTTTTTCCAAAATTTTATAACGGCTTGGTGCGTAATCTTCCATTTGAATTGTTAAATATATAAAATGGTATTTAAAATTAAAAGTATAATTCGTATTTGTTAACTATAATGCGATTAATGTTTTCGTTTGGTTGTTACCATTAGTAACGGTTGTTTAATAACTACCAAAAACTGTTAATTTTGCCGGTATATTATTTTTGTTATCATCAGAACACGTGTTACTTAAGGTCATAGACCTTGAAATTTAACAACCCCTTTATTTATCTGTAATGTCCTTGGCTCAACAATTAAAAGGAATCAAAACAAATATTAAAAAAAAAACATAAACAAAAATGTAATTATAAACAAACTTGGTACAAATGTCAAATCTTCGCGCATGCTAACTTGAGTCTAGTAGACAGTCAACAATTCCTGTTGTCAATCCTAAGGATTTGTCATTTACACAGGATACACAATTTTCAATCGTTAGCAAAACTTAAATTTTATACCATTCAGTTTTAATGCTTAAATAAAAAATAAAAATTTTTACTTAAATTTTCTTGCTAAAAAGAGTAAGTAATAGTTTTAGTAAAAAAGAACTAAATGGAATAAAATTAAATTAAATTGTTTCACTAATATTACATATTTTATAGCGTTATATTTGTAGGAAGTAATTGCAAAATGTTTAACATGAAAAATCAATATTATTAAAAGAAAATAACTAGTTTAACGATTATGTAGTTTTCTTCTTGCCCAAATATGTGCTATTTAGAGAGCTAGAAATTGGCTAAGATATTACAAATTATGGATATGTTACGGATAATTGGATTCGTACTAATTGTTAGCTATAAAGATTATTGTCCGTGGTCTAGATATCAAATTATTCGACCAATGATGATAATGAAGTTGCTGGTAAGGGCGCACTCTAGTATCTATTTCGAACAAAAATTATTTGATTGTTGTAATTTTACCTGAGTAAGACTGCAGAAGATTGTTGCTTAAGAAGGTACATTTCGAGAATGTGAAATTTTTTTAACGGAAGAAAAGAACATCTGAAATAAATTTAGAAAACGAATGTAAAAGATTGTAACGGCTTTAATTTTGAATTTAACGCCGAAGCTACAAAAATAGCTTAATACAGATCGCAAGTGTGAAAAACTAAATTTTTTTCAATTGCAATTATTTTTTCTTATTTATTTATTTCTTAAATTTAATTAACAAAATCAATTCTGAAATAAAATACATTTAAGAGCATTAGCTACTTCATCAGCTCTGATTGATAAATATTTGTATATGCTTATTACTAAAGTTATATTTACATATTTGTACAATAAAGTGGGAGGATTGTTATTGCATCTGCCGCATTCAACCCTGAACCACCGCAGTCCGGCTATTTCTTCTTAAAAGTAGGTAATTGTATCTTTAATGAATTTTTAAGGATTTTCTCCTGTAGATTTATTCTGTATCAATCAATACGTAATGGTTCTATTCCTCAATTATATCTTAATTCCCATATACCTTTAGATTAATTTAATATTGAATATTCCATACCAATTTTGCCACTTGATAAAATTTAGTTATTCTGGCCTGTTTGATATAATGCAAGTATTTAAAAATATTGAATGTTTTTACAGATAATTAAGCCATGTACAACTTTAAATTTTATACTGTGTTGATATTAACTCTGATTCACACTACTTATGCGCGGACAGCGAAGCGATCAGATGTTTATATAGCTGGATTTTTTCCTTACGGTGATGGAGTAGAAAATTCTGACACAGGACGAGGTGTTATGCCAAGTGTTAAATTAGCATTGTCACATGTCAATGAACATCCCAGAATATTGACAAACTATAGACTACACATGTGGTGGAATGATACTGAAGTAAGTTAAAGCAATAAACATTATAATGCCAATAACTTTTGCAATTTTTATTAAAATTATGTCTACTAACTTTAGTGTAATGCTGCGGTTGGAGTAAAATCCTTTTTCGATATGATGCATTCGGGACCGAATAAGCTGATGTTATTTGGTGCTGCCTGTACACATGTTACGGATCCGATTGCCAAGGCCAGTAAACATTGGCATCTAACACAGTTATCGTATGCTGATACCCATCCCATGTTTACTAAAGATGCTTTTCCCAATTTCTTTCGTGTGGTACCATCAGAAAATGCATTTAATGCACCACGTTTGGCTTTATTGAAAGAATTTAATTGGACTCGAGTTGGAACCTTATATCAAAATGAACCACGCTATTCCTTGCCTCATAATCACATGGTGGCGGATTTAGATGCAATGGAATTGGAAGTGGTTGAAACACAAAGTTTTGTTAATGATGTCAGTGAATCACTAAAGAAGTTAAGGGAAAAGGATGTTCGTATCATATTGGGTAATTTTAATGAGCACTTTGCACGTAAAGTCTTTTGCGATGCTTACAAGTAAGTAAATTTCACATTTGAAACATTTTTTTCTCTTACAACAATTTGCAATTGTGTTGTTATTTTTTAAGTTAGAAATTTAAATAAATTTGGTAAATATGCACATGCAGTTGAGACAACAATACGATTTTTGATGCGGTCTCCTAACGGAGGCACAATCTGTTTAATGCTCTTTTTGAGTAAAGGGTTTACTTAGCAAGTATATGTTTTTGACTTTCAACTTAAGCTGAAAATAGACGTCAAAAGTTTTATTAAAATCAGATTCGTTGTTCACAATTTAGTTGAAATTTAAATTAAATTAAGCAATAACAGCCTAAGTCGACTTAGGTCAATTTGAGTTTTGTATGCCTCTAACAATGTTTTTTAAAAATGTGTAATGAAACCCCTTTGTATTTGTATAAAAAGTGATTTTTCTCGCGAATATCATTTTCTATTTAGGCTGTTATTGCTTGAACCACATATTATGTGATCTTTATAAAAGACATACATTTTTACTATTTTTTAGATTGGAAATGTATGGACGCGCTTATCAGTGGTTAATTATGGCCACATATTCGGCTGAATGGTGGAATACTACAACGGACACCGAGTGCACTGTTGAAGAAATATCTATGGCTTTAGAGGGTACAATAATGGTCGATTTATTACCATTGTCAACTAGCGGTGATATAACAATAGCTGGAATAGTATGTTTTCTATTGTTGTATAATGTTGTTCGCTAAATTAAAATCTATTACAACTATTTTGTATATAGACAGCCGATGAATATTTATCTGAATATGATAGTTTGCGTGGCAGTGAATATTCGCGTTTTCACGGATACACTTACGACGGTATATGGGCTGCTGCTTTGGCTATTCAATATGTGGCCCAAAAACGAGAAGACTTTTTGACACATTTCGATTATCGAGTTAAAGAGTGGGAAAGTGTATTTCTTGAAGCTTTAAGAAACACTTCATTTGAAGGAGTGACGGTAATAGTGTATATATGGTGTTTTGGAATAAGTAAATAAAATATTGAATTACATTATATAGGGTCCTGTACGCTTTTACAATAATGAACGTAAAGCTAATATATTAATAAGCCAATTTCAATTGGGCCAAGTGGAAAAAATTGGAGAATATCACTCACAGTTAACACATTTGGATTTGACTTTGGGCAAACCAGTAAGATGGGTAAGATGAAATACAAGAGAGGTCTATCTATAAAAAAAAATATATAAATTTATATGTAATTGGTCATTACAACCCTTCAGTCAGGATTACGATCTAGTTTCTCACGCCACTTATGTCGTGTGTGTTAATTTTATACATGAGCGGCGGGACCTACAGTTGAAAGTCGACTCCGAACGACAGATTTTTGAGAATCTTTTCATGGCAATTTTATTTACTCTCAGAGTTTTTGCCAGAAATCTGCTGAAAGGAAGTCGCCGAAGAAATACTTTTTGTATTTTGTTTTGATATCTGGCCTGGGGCTCGAACCCTGGTTTAACGTCTAATAAGCCAAAACACTACCTACTACACTACGGCGACTTCTATAAATAAATTTATATATTAATTCATAATATTACTAACTCTTATTTCCAGGTTGGCAAGACCCCACCAAAGGATCGTACATTGATATATATCGAACATAGTCAAGTAAATTTAACAATTTATATTATATCGGCTAGTGCTTCGGTAATTGGAGTCATTATAGCATGTGTATTTCTAGCTTTTAATATTAAATATCGAAATCAAAGGTAATATTATTTATAACAGAAATCGTAAGTGTCTTTATTTTTTAACTTATTTACAGATATATTAAAATGTCCAGTCCACATTTGAATAATTTAATTATTGTCGGTTGCATTTTAACCTATTTAAGTGTTATATTCCTGGGTCTAGACACAACATTAAGCAGTGTAGCAGCTTTTCCTTATATATGTACAGCAAGAGCTTGGATTTTAATGGCCGGTTTTAGTTTAGCATTTGGCGCTATGTTTTCTAAAACGTGGAGAGTACATTCAATCTTTACAGATTTGAAATTAAATAAGAAAGTTATAAAAGATTACCAACTGTTTATGGTAGTGGGAGTATTGCTTGCTATTGATATAGCCATTATTACAACTTGGCAGATTGCTGATCCATTTTATCGTGATACCAAACAATTAGAACCTAGAGTAAGTATGAAGCATTACTTCCGTAAGTTACTTAATTGGTCATTACAACCCTTTAGTCTGGATTACGTCCTAGTTTCTCACCCTACCCATGTATGTGTTAATTTTAATGTGACGTTGGTATATATAAATCATTATATATACCAACTATATACGCATTTACATCACAACAATGGCTATTTAAAATTTACTTCAAATAATATATATATATATATATGTATACGATAATCTTTTCATTTTTAGCATCATGAGCATATTGATGATGTTTTAGTTATACCTGAGAATGAATATTGTCAATCAGAACATATGACAATATTTGTGAGTATTATCTACGCTTATAAGGGATTACTTTTGGTAAGTTTTTCTTTGCTTTAATTGTTATATTTCTTCTCTTAACCAAACAATTATTTGTTTATAAGGTATTTGGTGCATTTTTAGCTTGGGAGACTCGTCATGTTTCCATTCCAGCTTTAAATGATTCAAAGCATATTGGATTTTCCGTTTATAATGTGTTTATCACATGTATTGCTGGTGCAGCTATTTCTTTGGTGTTGTCTGATCGCAAGGACTTGGTTTTTGTTTTACTCTCATTTTTTATAATTTTTTGTACGACAGCAACTTTGTGTTTGGTGTTCGTACCGAAAGTAAGACTGGTAGTAAGGAAGTTTTGTAGTTTTTTGTGTATAATCCTTTTTATTTTTTTTTAACCAAAACAGGCGTTTGCATAAACCACAAACACATCCAATATTATTTGTAACAAAACTTGGCAACATCACACTCCTGCATGAATAGTTGAAACCCACACATAAAGTATAAAACATCAAATTGTTAAATTGGCTATTTTGATTTAAAATTAATGCAAACACATTTTTTACAATATTTCCAGTTTGTATTATTGTATTCAATATTATTTTAAAAAAATATCCAAAGATGAAAAGTTTTCAGCATTTATTTGAAAATGCAAAGATCCTTTCAAAAAATTAAATATAATTTTTATAATTCTGAAATTTTAGAAGTATAATACATACAGGTTAGTTTACAGTTTTTGAATCAGTTAAAAATATAGACAATTAACAAAAACATTCTGAATAGTTAAATTGAAAATTTTAAAATTCAATTGGAAATTTTGTAAATGTTAAAGTTATGTATGTACCTAAGCTTGGTAATACACTTTTTAGCAATTAGAAATCATCTATATATGACGCCATAATTATATTATACCTATTCTTATTTCATTTTATCTAACAATTCAAAAACGTGGAGCTTGTCCTACAGTAGCTTCTAAGTATTTAAGATAATCTAAAAATATATATATATAACATTGCCTGCTTTTTCTTTGATATTTACTAGTCGATTTATAACTATTCATGCAAATATTACTAAACAATCATTGTTAAACTTTAGTCAATTTCTTATACAAATTTTTTTTCACAAACCTAGCTTGTAGAAATGAAACGTAATCCACAAGGAGTTGTTGATAAGAGAGTAAGAGCTACTCTAAGACCAATGTCTAAAAATCGTCGTGACTCTTCTGTATGTGAGCTAGAGCAACGCTTACGTGATGTTAAAAATACAAACTGCAGATTCCGTAAAGCTTTAATGGAAAAGGAAAACGAATTGCAAGCTCTTATAAAGAAGCTTGGGCCAGAAGCTCGAAAATGGATAGATGGCGTAACATGTGGTTCTGGTGGTAGCAGCATTGGTGGCGATACCGAGCCAATACTAGGTGGCCCTAATGGTGGTGGTGTTAATGATATGGCAAGATTATCTGCACCACCCGTTAGAAGAGAAATGCCAAGCACAACTGGTAAATATTTTCATATTCAGATGATTTTATAATATATTTTAAAATGTTTTCAATTTAATTTAACATATAGAAATAACTGAATTAACTTCTGTTGATAGTGTAACATCTACTCATGTAGATATGGACAATTCGGTAATATCAGTACAATCAACAACAGTTGCGCCGTCTTTACCTCCGTAAGTAAAAAAGTTTTTATAAAGCGTGTTAAACTTAAATTTATTTTGAGAAAGTAAATTTAGCATACAGGTAAAAAAATACGTTGAAATGTATCTTTCTTTTGCAGTAAGAAAAACATTAAGCGTCAGGAAAGTATTGCGGTACAGTCGACGACAATAAAATCCCAACAGGTTATGCAACAACCAATACAGCAACAATTGCAACAGCAACTACAGCAGCAGGCACAATTTCAACAGCAACAACAAGCTAAAATTTGTAACGATACCAGACGTCAAGTAGATAAACGAAATTCAGTTTCAGCTCAAACTGATGTAAGTATTGGATCAATGTCCAGTTTAAAAAGACAAGAATGCAATAACATCCATCGCGAGGATTCTAACTTAAGAGAAAGGCGTCAGTCGACAACATCATCAAGGGTATATTTTATTAACATATGTAAATGCATAAGTGTTTTCATTCATTTTACATTGTTATTTTAGCATTATGAAAATGGTACGCAAACGCCAACAACAAGGACTAAGTATTCAAATAATAACAATAGGAATTCATCGACAAATATATCAACCTCACAGAGTGAACTTAATAATGTATGCCCTCATGGTGGTCATGGAAAAAATAATAACATTACTAAAAGTAAATATTAGTTCACTGTACATACAATTTTATATTGGTTGGTGTTGCGTTTTGGAATTTATTGATTATATTAATTTAATTCCAAAACTTCAAATATTATAATTACCACTATTTTTTGTTAAATTCATTTTTTTATTTGTATTTTTTTAAAGCTCCTGTTACTTCAGATAATCGTCGAGTTAGTATGGGCTCAGCTTTAAAATCAAATTTTGTGGTTTCGCAAAGTGATCTTTGGGACACTCACACTTTATCACACGCAAAGCAACACTCACGTCAGTCACCACGTAATTACGCTAGCCCTCAACGTTGTTCAGAGCATAGCCACATTATACCATCATCATACGACCAAATGACATCACCAATACAACGTTCGGTATCGGAAAAGAATCGTAATAAACATCGACATAAGCCCCAAAAAGGTACAGTGTGCCAAAGTGAAACGGACAGTGAACGAGAACGCGAACCAACTCCACCTAGCACGCAATGCATGCAACAACGTAAAATTAACCGGACAAATATCCAACATGCTGCACATCATCATTCATCACCAAATGTTGCGCCCGATAAACAGCGCTCCAACAAACATCGCATTATAAAAACGGATTCTTCGTCTATGTACGGTGCTAGTTCCGAAACGGAATTATTGGATGGTGAAACGGCTATATTACCCATATTCCGTAAATTACTGACTGAAAAGAGTCCCAATTACCGGGGACGCAATGCTGTTGGACAAAGTTGTCCAAATATATCAATCAAATGCGACATAGTAGAATATTTATAAGTGTAAGCACATTTTTAATCAGCAAATTAAAAAAAAATAATTTAAGTACTTTGTTATTAAAATAAATTAAACTTAAAGAAAATATTACAATTAAAAATGAAATGCATGCAATATCAGATATAAAAATAAGAAATCAAGCGTTAAATTAATGTTTTAAAATAAAAGCTTAATAAAAAAATTAATTAAAGTTTAAAAGATAATTTTTTGCTTTAAAGATGGGAAAAAATTAATTAGTCAAGAAAGAAAGTTTGTATTCTTACTGTGATATGGAAGTACCCCTTTTAAGCTCATTAATTTTCGTACATTATATTATCTGTTCTTTTATTAAATTTTATTATTATTTGTATTTTTATTTTAAAACACTTATGCATGGCTAAGTACAACTTTCAATATTTTCATAATTTTTTTACATTTACTGCCTGTCCCACATGTCAAAAACAATGTTCCAAAAAAATTTTCAAGACGAATTCATAAACTTGGTGTTATGAATGCATGTTGTTTTTGTAGAATTCAAATACGATAATGCTTTATTATGTTTTTTTTTCATATTTAAACACACACTTCTGCAAACAACTTTTATTTAATTTTTTAAAAACATATTTTGTCAAATTTACACACAAAACAAAAGAAAACATTGCACTCGACACAAGGGAGTACGACAAAAAAAAAAAAAAAAACAACAAATATATAGGTAGATTGAGTTGTTCTAATACAGCTAACACGTTTATGAATTCGAGTTGTAAATTGTAATGGAATAATTTAAACCTCAGTCTTTCATGCGGTAATATTAGTAGTACTGAGACAGGCCCTAAATTATTTCAATATACCGATGTATAAAGCATTAAATAGTGTATAACAAGTAATACATACATTTAATACATTTTCTAATACAACTTTATCACAGTTTTTACTTATTAATATATTATATTGGGAATAATTCTTATTTTTACACATTCAAATATTTTATGATAGATTCTAAACCATTAAAAAATATCTGCTTAATATTAAATCAGGAAAATAATCGTAAATCAGTTTTACAGAATTCGAAACAGATAATGTAGGAATTTAAATATAATTGACACTAATCAAAATTTTATACTTTATGGAATTCAGTTATTGAATAAGATATTGTTTTCTAGTTTACTTTATATTTTATGATTTTTTGTTTTTATTATAATCTGTTTCTATTTACATTTTGAAATATAAAAACTCTGTAATTTCTGTTGGCATATTGGAAAAATTTCATATGGTTTTCAAAATGTTAATTATAATGTATACATATGTATGTGAAATGTGAAATCAAAGTAATAAATTACTGAAATTATAATTCATGGGATATATATACATATATATATATATATGTCTATCAATTTAAATAACTTTTTTGTACTTTTGACTAACCGAACATATTTTTAGCAAATAGTTCACTAATTACTTAATACAACATTTTACATTAAGTTAATATATTTAAAACAATATCTAGCCACTTTTATTTATACTTAATTTAATTTTTAAGGAAGGAAAATAACGATTGGAAAGCACTAACCGTAGGCAGTAAACATAAACTTTTTAATAATAATAATTTTTAAACTTAATTTATTCTTGAATTCTTTTTTCATTTACCTTTGACGACTTGTCGGTACCTGTATTCGAGCCAGAAGCTGTGGTAGTTGAAGTGTCAATTGTTAAGTATTGTGTGGTATTTTCATTTTTAAATGCTGGACATTTATGATGATGACTTGTAATTGGAGAAGTTATGCTCGACAAAGCTTTGCTTCTTGTATTTAGCAAATTTTCGTAATCTAAAGGAAAACTTTGTGCGGAACATTCAGTTCCCGAAATTGTTTTAATCATAGAATTTGAAGTCAATGATTCTAATTCGTGCGATTCAGAATTAATTAATTCTCCTACAGCAGAACTTGAAGGTGTTAGCAGTTGTTCTCTGGTTACATGTTTTTGCTTTCGTTCATAGAATTTAATGCCATTAGTCGTGGAGCGCTTCTGTACGCGTGGATATTCGTACTGCATAAAACCATATTCGGGGCCAAATAATTTGAGTACACTTACAAGGAAAAATGTAGCATATGACCAACTAACCGACATTACAACTAATAAAAATATTCCTATTTGAAGATAAGGCAATACATTCGAAAATAACATTAGAGCCCCAGCCATGCCTGTAGTTATTGCTGCCATGGCAGTCGGGCCAATAATGCGTGACAATGAAAACTGTGTGGCTGCAAGTCTCTCGCAAGATGGAGCAAGGCGATAGTGAATGCCATAATGTAAACTAAAATCAACAGCTAAACCTATAGCTGTACTCACTGTTACACTCTCCAGTATATTTAATTTCCAGCCGAGCAAAATGAGTATTGCGACAGTTACGAAAATTGTAAGTAATACTGTTATGACGGCATATAACGATATTAAAATATTTAATGTAACTAGTAGTAATACAACGAGTGAAGCAGACATGGCTACAGTTATGGCAATTAAAGTACCAGAGCGAAGAGTATCCTGAACATCGTAAAATTTTAGTTCACTTATAAACCACCCTCCTTCCATCTCAGGCGGTGCGGTTTTAAGTTCGTTTTGAAACCATTCTTCAACAGTATTAACAAAGTTTTTAACTTGGTTATAAACAGTAGAATACGAAACGTTTGATTCAAATTCAATGACTAAAGCTTTTACAATTGGAGGTGCTGTTGTAGTTGTATTCGAAGAATTTTCGAATGTTGTATTCGCATATTCCTCACCACTGAGCGAACTATTCATATTACTTTCAAATTTGGTTGAAGCCATAAAGCGTGGACCGGCGACACCAGGAGTAAAAAAGTCTCGAGGTGTGGCATAAAGTGATGAAATGATTTGAGGTAAACATAAATCGAAAACGTCCGGCTCGTAGGGAAATTTCGAGATATCACAGCACGGCGTACGATCTGAATAATCCATTTCGTTGACACACCTAAAAAATATAAAAAAATTATTCATTTTGGTAGTAGTGTTTACAAATGTTTCGAAATAAAAAAGTAAAATGTTAACATAAGTAATACATTCTTAATGCAAACATACATAAGTATTGAAAATTTTAAAAAATATTTTATTTTTTTACAACTAAAATGAGTTTAGGTAGCTTTAGCTTAATAAATGAAACTTTATATTTTTGTTGTATAAAATCGAACTTACATTCTTTGCATGAGCGTAATAAAATTTTCTATAAAACAATTTGGTAAAAGCATACCAAACGTTAACTGGTAAAATGGTTGTTGTCTAATATTTTGACAAAACTGCAAAAGCCAAATTTGAGCTGCTTTCGTTGATATATTAAAATTATTGTCATAATATAAAGACCCATAGGAATAAGGATTGGCGTAATCACCCTCATCAATGGGTTGTATTCCCCATACGAAACGTAAAGAGAATTTGTAATTGTCATAATTCTGAAAATATAAGTTGAGATTTGTCATATTAATTTTGCATTATTATTGTTCAATATTTAACTTACCGATATTGATTTTTCAAACCAGAATTCATTTTTTAATTTCGAATTGTAAATCTCGAAAGGATGATTGGAAACAAAAAGTTGAAAATGTGAATTTTCTGGCAATTGAAGTCCGGGTTTGTATAATACTATAATAGCACTGCAAATACCAAGTAATCCTGAAATCATTTAATTAATAAGTTAATTTATTATAATTAGTACATAATATCCACTACGACTTACCAAAAATTGTAAACCACAAAATAGCATAGTCTAGTATTATTGTTGTTATAAAAGATTCTAATCTCATACAAAAATTATTTATTGACTTATTAAACATAATCAATAATTTTTGAATTTGCAATTTGTTGCATGCTGAATACGAAGATAAACGTTCCATAATTGAAATGGAAGCAGGTAACCAAGTAACCATTAAAATATAATTTGACATAACAGCAGTGCCAGCAAAAACCCTATAAAAATATAAAATTTTATGCATTTATTTTAAATAGGATAAAGATTATTCAAAAAATATATAAATGTCGTTACCCAAAACATTTAATTGCAGTTATATAACTGGTAAATGATGCATAAAATGCTCCTGCCGTAGTTAAAGATGTAACGAACATTGAAATCGATGCATGCTTTAGCGTAATTGCCATTAAATTTTGTAAAGTTTCTGTTTGTTCGGCTTCCGCGCTAGCCAGAGGTTTTGCAGTAATAGTTGACATTTTTGAAAATCGTTCAGTTAAAACACATTGCCAAATTTTAACAAAAATGAAAGCATCATCAGCACCAATACCTTGCAATAATGAAAGACATATACGGTTTTAAAAAAATATAAATTTATAATGCTAGCTCGAAATGGTGAAATATCTTACCTATAATAACTACTACGGCCAACAAATTCATATATGGAAAAAAGGACATTTCAAAAACGAGTGAGTAAATAAAATATGCTAAACCTAATGAGAATATCACAGCTATGCAAGTCATTAAAGTTACAAATACTGAAGTCGTATATAACCAAATACACGTCATTACAAAGACACCTCCTAACGAAACCAACCATGCATCGGTTAGTAATAATTCATTAAACAATTCATTTTCCAATCCTAAGTCCATAGCTGCAACGCTTACAATTTCATTGCTTAATTCTCTGTAAATAATAAAAAAAACATAATATTTTTAACATTTTATTTAAATACATGTATTATACAGAACAAAGGAATTATTTTATTTTGAGCATAAAAACGTATTATTCAATATTAAAATTATTAAAACAAATTTAAGAAATATACATATATTTTTTGACATCTCAATATTGAATAGATATTTTATAAATAGATTGTAAAATGAATAAATCTGAGATCAATGAGAAGCAAGAATGTTTATGCCCTGTGGAAACAACTACAACAAACCAAATATATTTTCAAAAATATGACAAATACAAAATGTTACAAAGCGCCGAAGTTCCTAAAAATTTTCAACAATTTAAAAAGGAAGTATGGCGGAGTATGTTCTTAAGTTCAGAAGAATATATGGACTTTCTGAAATGGTTAAAGAATTCTAGAAAGGACGTATATGATATATACTTTGAATTGCCAGCAGTTGATAAAAAAGTTATAGATGAAATGTTTACAAATTTAAACAAGACTACTTATCAAATGGTATTCTCTCCGGACATTTTTGTACCACGGGCTGAAAAAAGACGATTTGCAAAATTGGCAAAGGATCCGCTTCCTATGCAATATGAAGAAACGACGTATCGCACTTATTTTAACCGTAAAAAGGTGTTGGATCGTTTCAGAGATGCATTGCACGGGTTGCTCTCAAAAGAGAATAAGGAGGAATTCAAAAAAGATTGGAAGACAATTAAATATTGTAGCCGCTCTACTTATCATGATGAAATATCAGTGTTAGGAAAAATTTATGCTAAGCCTACACTTCCAGCTCCAATTGATCGTTATACTTTAAGAAAAATCTAAGTAAATACTTAAACAAATTTAAAACAAAACAAGAATGTTTGAATTTTAATGCAATACTTACACTTTTTCCCATTCATGGAACAATTGCAAAATTTTAGTTGTATGTGGAACGGGAACAAAAATCATAGCGTATTTAAGAAAAATATTTGTATCCTGAAATCAAGTAACGAAATAAAACTTTACATTTTCCACTATATTTTTAAAAATTATATTTTTAAAAATTATATCGGATGTTATAATATGAATTTCTATATTTTGAAAAGAGTATCTAACATTTTAAGCATTAATGTCTATTTCTGTAAGGCGAGAGTTTTCACATCTTCGTCAAAAGCACTCAGTTTTGTCAAACGAACTTGTGAAACCATTCGTCTTACAGAAACAGGCCTTAAAGATGATATGAGTTGTTAATTAATTTCATTGTTTAATAAATTAAGATAACGATAATATGCACAATTTCATAAATAGTTTCACTTACATTAATCTTTATAAAATTATAGTCAGTCAAGTAGTGTAGAATGTTGAAAACAATATTTTGCCGTGTACAATCTGGCGGAGCATAGCATTTATTAACTTCACTGCAGTCGTTGCTTATCTTTAGATCATGGTAGTATTCAAAACACGACGTTAATAAATTTTGCAGTAATAAAACGTCTTCATGCTAGCAAAAAATAAGTTTTTATTAAATATAAGTACTTTTTAAATAGAAAATAAATATATATAATAAAATAAGTAAAAGAATTTATTACTTACAGTCAAATCAAAACATGAACTTTTATTTGCCAATAAAGCCGCATAATTAGACAAAGACCAAGGTCGACAACAATTATTACTTATCAACTCCCGCTGACAATATTCTCCATAATCCTGCACTCTCGTTATCTGATCTTGCAATTCACACATAGCCAATAAGCCGTTAAGATCAAATAATGAATCCGTCGAATTAGGACCAATACGTTCAACGACAAAATGGGAGTATTCTTTTGCGGGAGAATCACAAAAATAACCCTCTATTGGTAAACGAATTTTCTCACTAATGTTGCCATTTAGAAGTATACTCCATGTGTTCTTTTTTGCATGTATGCGATCACGTTGATCATCTTCATCAACGAATGTCATATTGCGTCCGTACGCGATTTCGTGCTCATTTATGGCAATAGAGGCAGCGGAAGATACTAGTGAGTCATTAGTAACTTCATAATCTCTAAAAATACCATTATCACCGTGCCAAACATTCGCCGATGTTTTTTCTTTAATTTCATAAGGTGGTTTTTGTGAAGTTTTACCTTTTAAACGTTCCCTAAATGTTACCAATTTTTTTGTTACTTCAGAATTTAGTTTTTTCTTTTGATTTTCTTTTCTTTGTTTATGACGGTTTTTAGGTTTACGATTTTTACGTTTCTTATTTTTTCGTATTATAGTGGGATACCCATTAACAGTAAAATCATTTCGATCGTCATTATTAAATCTATTGGCATGTGTAAGATCGTTTGGATCAGCAACTAATAAACTAAAAGGACCGGTTTCTTGTAGTAAATTATGCCATGCAACTAAGCGTTTACCAATGCTGGTACCGCGTGTTTCAAAACCCTATAAATAATATAATAAAATTAAATAATTTGTTAATGTTAAGTCAATAATAAATCCTAAATGAAAATACATATTAAAATATTCTACAAATATCATCAAAATCAAAATTAAAAAATTTCCCGTAACTTTAAAAACAACTGTGTATACTGAACATCAATAGTTACTTTTATAAACTTGTTCTAAGCTGAGAAGCCTTCAAACTTTCCAATAATGTTCTCAATGTACTTAAGGAAACTCCCGTCAATAATATTAACTCAATAAGTCTAGTAGCCAAGGCTATTCAGATATTAACCGTGTATTTATATAAGTTCAATATAATTTAAATAAAGAAATAAATGTTAAGAAATTATAATACAATTAATTATGTTTGGGAGAACTAAATTTTTACGACATAGGATAGATAATTCGTTAAATAAGATTTCTCGTTATCAAAACAACTTATAATCCGCTGATTCGGAATGTATACGAATTTCTAAGTTATCGAGAAATATATGCCGCAAAGGAAAAAAATCAGTTAAAAATAATTCGAGTGAGTACCTATATCCCGATGTTAAAGCCAATATTAAATGAAGTGTGGTCCCAAAAATATTCATCCCGTGAGAATAAAAATATATCGGAATTCATGAAGTGGTTCGAAAAAATTTACACTGTTTTGTTTAAGTTTAATTACATTCTCGCTGTGTTATTTTTAATAGTTTTAACATTTCATTGTTTTGGAAAGCTATGAAAAGGAAACGGCATGAAAAATGGCGTTTCAACAGGTGGTTGCTTAATAACAAAAAATGATGCAGTTTTTGGACAAAGGAATCACTTGTGGAAGGAAACTATCTCCGAAAATTTGAACTCATTCTTATATTTGCAGCAAATACTTTCATGAAAAAAAAATTTCTCTTGAACTTTTGTTCAAAATTTATATTGATTTGTGCAGTAATCATTCTAAATTTAAAAGCTCTCATAATGGTAAACATGAACTCAAAAAATTGACTACGAAACAGCTGGTTTTACTTCTTTTTCTATACCAAACCATGCTCCGGAATTTATACTTTTCCTTCATATTGCTTTTTAATTTTTTTAATAAATAAAACAATTGAACTTACCAGAGTAGGATCCGTAAAATCAGGTAAATTATTTGTTGTCAATGATACTATTATACAGGCTATACAAAGAACAGCAATAAAAATGACCATTAGATATGGTCGTCGAACTAAGACGTTGTAATACCACAGCATTTTTTAGTTTCTTAATACTTATTTTAGTTAAAACTTGTTGTAAACTGTGATTTTTGTATAAGGATTAAAACTATAATTCTTAATTTATTTTTATACAACAACAACTTGTTGTATCATATTTTTAATACTTTTGCTTTTGGCATAGCGATGTTATGTTCCTGTAACAACAATCATTTGACCCTTCTTTTTTTTTATACCGACTCATTTGATGTCACAATGTTTATTTAATCCTTATTGTACCTGTTTCCTTTTATATATTTTTTCTCTGTTTCTATTCACTGTAGTTTTTGTGTTCACATGTAAATCTAATTGATATTTTCATACTCATACTTTATTTTAATATTTTATTAAAATATTAATTTAATTTTGTTAAGTAAAAGTAAATCTTAGCGTCTACTTTAAATTAAACACAATAAAATTTTAAAAAAGCAAAATAAGTGAGTCTTCCCTATTGCAGAAAATTTTCTTTTTCTTGTATGTGTAAGTATATAAACAATAGTAACAAGTGTTACCAGATTTGAAAACTTTTTTACTCTACCCTATGTAATTAAATTACTGCTAAAAAATTTCTTTATTTTGTCCGGACGAAAAATATCTACAATAGCATAAATTAGTATAATCGCAAAAATTAGCATACAAAATTATTAATTTCATTAATAATAAAAATATTTTAAATTTTTTTTAAATATAAATTTTATCGAAGTTTCAAACCATCTTTTATATAAATTTATTTTAAAGTCTGGTATGCTTTTGTATTTGAACAGCTGACTGAATAAAAAAACTGTTTTGCAACATTATTAGTGCCTATTAAATAAAAGTAATTTTTTCTTAATTTTTTAAATAAAAATATTCATAAATCACTATCAATTTATTTCAGGCATAACGTAATGTTGAGGCAGTTCAAATTCATCTGGCGAAGCGGTCCAATAGTTTCTAAAACAAATACTTCAGCTAGAGTTCAACATGAACTTGTTGGAAATTGGAAACAATATTGCACTGCCAATAAGAATAGTTCCGGAATAGGTGAAGATACTGATAATCAGGAAACCAGAAATCAAAGTAGCAGCCAGCAGCAAGAAAAGAAAACTCCACCACGTACCTTTGTCCCTGCAGTCAAAAATCCTTTCGCTGCCGCTTCAGAGAAAACAAAAAATACTTATTTGAGTATGGTGAATATATTCATTGATCGCGATGTCCATCGACGCAATCATGTTGAATTTATTTATGCCGCAATGAAACATATGGCAGAATTTGGGGTAGAACACGACTTGGAAGTTTATAAGGCTTTAATTAACGTAATGCCCAAAGGAAAAATGATACCAAAAAATATATTTCAAGCGGAATTTATGCACTATCCCAAACAACAGCAGTGTATTATTGATTTATTGGAACAAATGGAAGACTTGGGCGTTATGCCTGATTATGAAATGGAGGCAATGCTTTTAAATATATTTGGTCGCCAAGGTCATCCATTGCGTAAATATTGGCGAATGATGTATTGGATGCCAAAATTTAAAAACTTGTCACCTTGGCCCCTGCCCAATCCAGTACCTGATGATACCTTAACAATAGCCAAATTAGCTGTGGAACGTATGTGTACTGTAGACGTTCGATCTCAAGTATCAATATTTGAAACGAAAGAAGTTAAAGATGCATTGGATGAGACTTGGATTGTAAGTGGCATGAGCCCTGATCAAGCACAATTGTTAAAGGATCATCCACGTAATAAGGCTTTGTATATAGAAGGACCGTTTCTGATATGGCTACGAAGTAGATCTATACATTATTTTACTTTAAGAGCAGATCCGGATCTTGAGTTTTTAAAAAGCTTAAACAGTGGCGACGATGACGAAGATGGTAAGAATTATTAAGAATATATAACTTTGAAAAATTTGATTTCGATAAATTCAATAAGATAATATTAAAATCATTGTATGCCAACTAACATAAGCCTTAATCCCGCAAATGTGATAAAGAAAATACTTATTACGGATTTGTGATTTCAAATAGCCTTAGGTCATTGAAACATATTTTATGACATGTTTCTTTATCTACTAGATGTAACCGATATAAATGTGCCCTTATTTGGAAGACCATCTGTTAAGAAACAGTATCAAGTGGGAAAAGTTCGTTCAGTACATCAACAAGACGATGGTACAATTTTTGCCATATGTGCTACTGGAACATCTACCAAAGATTCTCTTTTATCGTGGATACGTTTGCTGGAAGCAAATGGCAATCCAGCCTTAAGTGAAATACCGGTTCTATTTCGCTTTCATTCAAAGGTCGGCGAAAAGGCTATACAAATTGAAGGCCAGGCAGATAACACTAATACACCATCACCACAAACTGAAGAAATTAGTAATTCGCAAGAATCAAAAAGATAGCAAACTTTTATAAAAAAAATTGAATTAAAATAAAAAATATTAATGAGAAATCGTTAATAATTTGTTTTTAATAGTTTTAAACTATTGCTATTTATTTTTATTTCTTCAAAGAAAATACGAATTGAAGAGAGTATTATTATGGATTTTTATAAATTAAATTCAAATATTGTAGTGATAAATAACTCTTGTAATTTTATTTAAACATACAATTTTACGTAAAATACTTATTTCATTTAAGTACGCTTTATGATGCATAAAAATTATAATATTGAACTAAATAATCTAAAACAAATTCGTTTCTAGCAGTATAAAAATAATGTAGATTTAAATTAGAAGAATTCAATATAAAATAATTTATTTGCCTTCTATGAATGCTTAAAATGAAAGAAATCACATTTTAGTTTAAAAAAAGAAAACAATTTCATAATTTCTAGTTTGACTAAATTAAATATAATACTTAATTTGTATCAGAATCAGTTTATGTATATGTATATACATAAATAAGTAAAATCTTTAATGTCAAAATAAATATTTTTCGAGCGATTTTTTTTAATAAACTATAGTATCATATACTAATATAGGCTAAATCCAAAATAAGAATATTATTTTTTGTTTTCATCTACAATATCTGAGGTACAATTTGTTTAGAGGGATTCCGATATAGTCATATTAAAATTACCATCACTACTTATGTATATTCTTTTTTTTCTTTTTTTGCTTATAATTTAACTTTTTCCTATGGTCTTGTTAAGTGGGAAAACTTGAGTTACCACACCAATGCCTTTATTAGATCCTTCGCGAAATAGTACTCTCATGCCAGGTCTTACATATTCAGGATGACCAACAAATTGAAACATAACCGACGCACTATCATTAGTGCCAATTTTCTCTCCGCCCATTATACCACGTATTATAGCTGTTTGTCTTATGCTGCCAATGTGTACTGTGGTCTGGAATCCAACATAAATTGCGGTAGCATGAAATAGTACAGAGACTTTAGCCTGAAATTGAAACAACACTCTATATTTAACGATATATATGTATTTAATTTATATTTAACGATAATAATCTAATAAGCATAAGAAAATATAATCTTAAGATCATGTACTTTTTATGTTAAATCACTTACTTGGAAAAACAGCGTGCCGTACGGTTGATCATCACTATTACCAGGATCGGCTAGTAACACCATGCCGCTGCGTAGGGATGGCAGTTGTTGATTTGGAGTAAAAGAGAGCGATGCACTCTGGCCGGCTCTTACTACTCGACATGGGGCTTTATTTCGATGAATGGTTTGAACAGTTACTGAGTGAAAACTTCCACAGGGCAATGGGCCTATTTTCATAGGCATATTCTCGGTTAATACGCCCTTAACTAGCAGTCCACCAACGACTGGCCCAACTTCAGATACTCGAAATATTTCATCAATATGAAATTCACAAGATTCTTGTTCAAGACGTTCCTTTTCAGAATTGCTAACACTCGGCGAGAGGACATATAAAAACCTAGTGACTAGATTCAAACCACAACCAGTTACGTTTGAAACACAAAAAATAGGTACAATGTTTTCCGAAAATTGATTCGAACCAGCCGATATAACCTCATCAGTATTTGTTACAACAAATGGTACTTTTCGACATCCTATTGATGTTAATAAATTCTTAAGCTCTTGTATTGTTTGATCAGGCGATGTGATATCTGTTTTTGTTATGACCACAAAGAAGGGCATATCCAAAGCTCGCACAATTGATAGATGTTCCTGACTGGTACCGTTAAAGCCTCCACCTGCAGATACAACAAGCATGGCATAATGCGGTGAATAACCTGATAAAGCCTGTACTGTTGTGCGCATATAGCGCCTATGGCCAGCTAAATCCATAAATGTTACCAACTTTGTTGAACGATCGCTTATTTCTTCTGCCGTCATCATTTCATTGTACTTATAATTAATTATGTTGCCTTGAGCATCAAATCCCAAAGTTTCATGTGAAATACAGGACGTTCGCCCCGATTGAATTTCATGCATATGTCTGAACATGTTTAAGCGTGCTCTTCCTCTGCCATTGTCAAATTCGCCCTGTGTCAATACCCCTAACAATGTAGATTTCCCGGCATCAGCTCCACCTAATACCGCCACTCTTACTTCTATGTTATGTTGATCATCCGGTATTTTTCGCACCAAAACTTCGGCTACAGACCTTCGTCCAGCCACATATTTACGCCTTAGCACAGATGTACTGGCGCCCAACTTATGAGCCATCTGTTTAAGAGTACAAAGTGACGCATTCATATCTTTTTCATTAAGACCATGCAAATGGCCAGAGTCAGACACGCCTATTTCATAGATGGCTTCGCCTTGGCCCTCTCTTAAACGCCATTTCATCTGAGTTACCAAATGTTCAAATCTTTGCTTTGATGGGTTGATTAACTTTAATTTATATTCAATATTTCCCAGTTGGGGTTCTGGTGGTAGTACACCTTGGTCAAAATCTATTACTATTTTGTTAATGTTATTATTTCGGACATCCAGTTCACTTTCGCTACTACTACCACCAGATTGGCTACTTTGACCACTACTGTTTGTGTTTCCGTCGCTTGAACTATTATTCCGTATATCGGGCTCTTCATCAAAACCATCATCTGGCTGATTAGGATCAAAAAGACTCAAAAAAGAGTCCATTATATAATTCTAAAAAAAAAACAAAAATAAGATACATTTGTTAAACCCGTGAAAAACAAAGTATTAACAAATTTTAAATACAGGCAACTAAAATGTTTAGAATCCTATAGCAATGTGACCTACAAGCGTTATTCATTTTTACCATTGCTTGGACAGGAACTTATTTCTGTAGCAGTTAAGGAACTATTACAACCTACAAGACGTAGCAGATACGAAACAAATAATGCATTTTTTCATTTATTATACTTTTTTAGTTACTATAATAAAGAAGTGAAATATAATTGTTAAAACTGGGCCTATATTTTAGGTAGCTTTAAAGAAAAAATATGAAAACCCACAGTAGCTTTTTGTTTAGTATTATTTTAACATAAAGAAAGAGGGAAGACAAAAAGAAAAAAATAAACAGTCTGCGATGACCTTGAAAACAACAATTTTATAGGGGATATACCTTTGTTTTTTGTTATTCTGCATAAAAAGAACACATACACAAAAAACTTTGTTCCTTTCACAGTGTAATTTTCTCTCAATGGTAATTTAACAATAAACTAAATATTATTTACGAATAAAAAATTAAAAATTATACGTAAATACGAATGTTTTAATATAATATATGTATGTACCTTTAAAAGTAGGCAAATATTAAATAATATATATTTTTAACACGTTTTTAACGGTAACACTTGGATGGGTACTGGAATTATAAATAAGTATTCGTTTCAAAATGATTTTTATATATTTTCACAACTATTAGTTTATTATTATATATTTAAAAATTTTGATTTGTTATATTTTTTACTTTTGTAGTTGTCTAACTAGCTGCAGCGCGAAAACTGAAGTTTATTTATGTTAGCCATTTAAAAATAAAAAGAACAAAGCAAACACAAACAGAAACGAAAGCTTTATGGGTAGCAGGTGATTTCTAAACGGCAGATATATACGCTACATAGCCATATAATTCAAATAATTTAGAAAGAAATACTTATTCATTTAAACAAATATTTACTTTTAACAAAATTCGCTCTATAGGATGTAAAAAACTCTCTACTTGTTGAACTTTGATTAAAAAGCCGTTACAATAAGATCAAAACATTCTTTAATATACATACTTAGGCTAAAGATTGAAAAATTGTAAAATAAAATACTTAATTGTTGTAAATTGAAGTATGTAGACCTTTCAAATATCTTATAGGGATTTTCTTTTCAGTAACGTATGTATATATGTATCAAATATATACATTGATCCTACTGAATAACAGAAAAAAATTAATAAATTTATCTACTTTATGTTTTAGAAAAAGTCTATCTTTCAAACATTAAGTTTTTAATTAAAAATTTAGAGACAGAGTATTAAACAACGAAAATAGAAAATTAATATATTTTAAATTGTTACAAAATAAACGAATGATCAAAGATATTTATATTTTTTTGTAGTAAAATTTGACAACGCGTCAGCTGACATTTGGTATAAAATCGATTCTTTTACACAGTAAACGGAATTGTATATTAAAGGCCAGCATTAATAACGCAAAGAATGTTAAAATAATATAAGGAAATACATTTTCTTTTTCTCATATTTTGTTTATGTTGGTAAATTTGTTGATTTCGCTCCAACCTGATGTAGTGAACGTCTATACTATAGCATGTACACGTATTATATCGCGGGTATAAAAGCTTCTCGTAGTCAGCCAAAAACAAAATTGTTTATCAACAAATAATAAGAAATCAAAACAAAACGATACAAAAAAATGATTAGAGGTTTTTTCATGAGAGAAAGACAAAATCAAATACAATCAAAAGGCATTCAAGATACAATAAAATTGGTTTAACATTTGTATTGTTGGCAACTTTTATATTTTTATATATTTGGGGATTAAATGTATAATAGGGATTTTCCAAAAAGATGCAAAAAAAGAACATGTTATTTTAAATTTTTTTTTTTAACAATTTAAGGCCTAAATGGAAAAAAAATTATTTTTTTTTGCAAAAATTTAATATAAATTAATCAATCAATTGATTACATCAGCACTTCCGGCAACCGAATTTACTAATTGGAAATCTTAATTTAATTAGGAACTAGATTCTTTTATTTCACTTACGTATTTTGAAATCCTTGATAAAAAATTGTCGTTTATAAATAAAAGACTGCATTGTTAATAATACTGAGTAAAATAAGATGATTTGCTATGATAAATAAATTTTTATATTGGTTCCTGAAGCCACAAGTGGTGATCATTTCCTATTGAACCCCAATCAGTTCCTTAAAGCAATGATGTTAAAAATATAATCCTTACCAACGAGTCTTTCTTAAGAATTAATAATATTGCGGTCATTTTAAATTTCTACCGCTTTTAGATTACTTCTCTACTTTCTTTTACTATATATGTATGTATGCATATGTGTATATTTGCAGCATTTGTTGTAATTGTTGTCTATTAAATGTAACTTATAGCAAGTACATGTATGTATGTAAACAAACAATTATACTTACATTAAATTATGCAATTCCAAATTATAAGAGGTTGTTTTGTTTTCCTTTCTATTTACTTCTATGAATTTTGTATCAATATAAATGTATGTATGTAGTTATGTGTTCATTTAGCAATTTTAACGATGATTGCGTGAGACTTTGTTTTTGCAATTCTATTCAGAAATATACATAAGTAGCCAAATTTACTCTTTATACATTTTAATTTGTTTATATTTGAATAAATGTAATTATTAATACATTTTATCTATGTTTTATAATTTTTTAACAAATAAATAATTAAATGCAACTGCAATGATTAAATATTTACATTAAACTCTGTTGTTGCTTCTCTCAGTTTTAAACACAATATAAACAGTAACGAAACGCGCATAGGCCAAACGTGAAAGGGACAGCAAATATTACCAAAAAGTATTTCTGTCCTTCTCTGATTGTAACTCTGTTTTGTTTATTTATGTTTTTTTAGTTTTCGGGGTGGGTTTTTTATATTGGCGAGAGTTAATAAAAAATTTAATTTTTGTCTAAAACTATTAATAAATAATAAAAACAACTACTAGCAATAACAATTTTTAACTTTTTCTTTCAAGAAATTAAAAAATATTGGCAACTTTCAGCAAGAAAAGGTTTTTATGAGTAGTACGTCTTATTTTGATCTTGTAATATTTAGCTTCTTAATTACCTCTTGCACAGGAAACTATATTCATTGTGACCGAAAATCACACACATTTCGATTAATATTTAAATATTTAAGAATCTTTAAACTTTTCATTGAAGAAAGTAAAAAATGTTCCAAATTTTCCCTTTTTTAACACAAAATAAATGTTTATTTACATTTAATTTTTTTGCTTTATTCGCCAGTGTTCACTCTGTATATCTGTTGCTTCTAACACATTCGATTCGCAAACCATTATAACATTTTTTTCTCCCTCTAAATTTACCTATGCTTTTATGTTATTAAGGTTTTTTATCTGTCAAAGCTATGACGCCTTTTGCACAAGGCGAATTCATTACAAGGTGAGAGCGAAAGACCAGCTGATAGCAAGTAACAATGTCAAAAAATTTTTGGTTTTTGTGTATTTTGTTTTGATAATCAATTTCGTTTTTCTTCCCATCGTCATTCTTTATAAATTTTTTAACAATTTTCTTCCCATCGTCATTCTTTAATCAACATTTTTCTTCCCATCGTCATTCTTTAACAATTTTTATAAAAATTTTTAACATTTTTCTTCGCATCGTCATTCTTAAGTCAGCTGTTTTTGACAACATTACTACTTCTCAACAACAAAAAATCCCTGTTGTTTTTGTATTGTTGTACTTATTGTAATACTAGTCCCACCTCGTAATGAATTCGCCTTGCTTTTGCACGTTGAAATTTGTTTCGAAACAAATTTCAAAACACTTGAGTTTGTAGGAGAGAGGGGAAAAACGAGCGGGGGTGATTTCACAATTTCATGTACTCGCAAAACTTGCTTTGTTCTTTATTCGTATATACACAGAGTTGTATTTGATTTCACATTTTCTTTTATTTTTTGTTTCGCATAGTGAAGTTAACATGCTGACTGCCGCGGCAATTTTCAAAAAACTGGCCAAAAATGACAATTTGATTTTTTTACATTATATTACTTAAAAAACTCTATTTTTAAATCGTAGGTATCATCAAAAATAAAAAATATGTTTTTTTATGAGAAAAAGTGGTTTAATGAGTACGAGATAACTCGTAGATTGCGTTCCGTTCTAAGGAGCCAACTATGAATTATCTCGTAGTGGGCAGTCAATGTGTTAATATAAATTTTCCTTATTTAAAATAACATTACTTTTTGTTTATTTTGTGTTTGAAATCAAAACATTTGCAAAAGAGAATTTTTAGTACCAAACAATTAATTATAAAAATGAAAAAATAAAAATCAAAAAGAATATAATTTAATTTTTTAATTTATAGAAATCAATAAATAAGGTATATATATTAAAAAATAATAATACATACATAAATATATGTATAATATATTATATTATAAAAAATATATAATATTCATATAATGTTCATTTTTAAAGAATTGTCTGGTGTTGTTTGAATCTAAATCACAATGCAAAATAAAGTTATAACTGTCAAAAACAGCAGAATGACGCGATAAAAGAAAACAAAATTTGTGAAATTAATTTTTTACGTGCAAAAGCGAAAGAAATTTTAAAAGAAAATGCAAAAAAGTTTTTGAAACTTGTTTCGAAACAAATTTCAACGTGCAAAAGGCGTCTATCGTATCTGTGTGCCTGTGGTTTTAAAGAAATACTAACTCAGCATTGTAAAAATATGTATCAATTATAGTTGGAAATATGTAGTAGAAAAACGTTAACGCTATTGAACATAAAAACATTAATTTTAAAATATAACTTACAATCTTGTGAAATTAAGAAGCCTTCGCAATATTGCGTAATAGGCCATTTACACTACACCGAAATCTAGTACTTATGAGATTTCGAGCCAAATCTAGTTGATTTTAACTAGATTTCCCATACAAAACAAAATCTACTTATTTAGTAGATTTCGGCAAATCTACTCAAAATCTAGTAAAAATAGAAATGCAACTATGTGTTTTGCCAAATATACTTAAAAATACAACGCTGACCAGGAAAAAAAATGACATTCCAATTTAACCCTAATCAAGTCAACATGTGCCTCTCCGACACATATTTCACTTGGTCATGTTGTAACTTCCTTAAATATAGGTTCTAGCTCTTACTGCTTCTTGAATTCCTACTTTCAATTGTTTTATTTAGAATTTACAAATTTCAAGTAATAAATTAATTTCTTTTTATTTTGTTTCAATCAAAAATGTTCTTAATCGTGTCAAAATGTGTCTATGAGGCACATATGGGAACGCTAACTCTTACTTCTATTGTTGGTGAGCAACAGAATAAAATATAATAATGAGGTATAATGAGGTATAATGAGTTATGAAGAGTTCTGGTACCCATTATTTGTCGTAGTCTTCTAAAATTAAATAAAAATAATTTGTCCAATGTTCGGTCCATACAACACGAGGATGAATTCTCAAACCAGCCAAGGCAGATATGCGACGTAGATGTTATATGTGCCCACTGAAGATATGCAGTATATGTAAGCAGTCTTGCAGTATTTACCACAAAAATACTTGCAACGAGCATTGTTCAAAAGTTCTAGTTTGCTTAAAATGCGAAAATAAATAAATAATATTTAATTTATGTAACCGAGAAGAAAAAATTTAATAAAATAAAAATAAGTTAACAAAATTAATACGTAAATTCTTTGTATGTGCCTCTGAGACGCATTTTGACTGGATTTGTAAATATTTTTCGTGACTTGATTAGGGTTAAACTAAAATATTATTATTTTATTTTAAATTTCAGTCAGCTGTTTTTGTTATTAAAATGAAATCTTGCTACTGTCAAATAAATCCAGTGTAAACGATCTAGATTTTGAGCAAGATTTGAAATCTAATCTACTGGATTTCGCTGTAGTGTAAATGGCCTATAATATTTTTGTAAAATGTATACATAAAATTTTTATCAAGAGCGGTTGAAATGAAACTTACTTTATAAAAATTTTAAAATGTACTTAAATGCTTCAGTGCGCTTAAATGACAGTGACATAAATAGATATTTTTCTGCACAAACGTTGAATAGGACATATGGACATATTCTTTACTTAACAGAAGATTATTTACAAAAGGCAATAAAATATTATTTAATAAAAAAAGGGAAAACATACACTATTATTAGTTATAGCACAAATTTAAATAGTTTATTAAGAAGTATGCTTAATAAGATAATGGTTGACAATAAATTGTAATAGAACATTTATAAAAGAACAATATTAATCATTAAATACTTTGTTCAGAAGGATGTTTAATAAAATAAGGATTTGATTATGAATAAAGAGTCAACACACTTCTGTCACAGAATATTAAACATTACTTTCGTTGTGTTATTAAAAATTAAATTAAAATGTTTTTAGTTCGGGCGATAACTGCCGTCGTCTGAAACATCTTTGGCAACTGATGAGTTCCATTTAGTTTTTTTCAGAATATGTAAACAGAATTTTTTTAAAGGCTATCATAAGTATGCATATTACCTATGAAATATTAATAATAGTATGCATGTTGTTTATTTTTATATTTTTATTCCAATAAATAATTGCATAACAATATTAACCGACTTTATCGTAGTAAGATAAATTAAAAATATTAGATAGTTTGAATAAATGATATCATAATAGTATGCATGTTGTTTATTTTTATATTTTTATTCCAATAAATAATTGCATAACAATATTAACCGACTTTATCGTAGTAAGATAAATTAAAAATATTAGATAGTTTGAATAAATGATATCATATTTTATATGAATTCAGATTCTAGTCTTTATTTTCATAACCGATGCCTTTACAAGATAGACGAACGTGATTCTCATCTAAATTTTCTACTTTAAATTTAGTTCCAGTCACTTTCTCAGCCACGTAAATAGCGGTTAATGTATGATTGGTTAAGGATCCTGTTAATATTTCCGAGTGTCCCATGGCTAATGCCATATATATAATCAATTGATCTTGAATGTGTTCATCTACGCAATTTTTATTTGTCACATATTTAAGAAGTTGCTTTGCCGCGGAAGAACCCAATTCGTAGCCATCAACTTTCTTTTCACCCAAACGATCTGAGCCCAAAATACAATTACCGGAGGTTATCGCTGTCAAAATACACCCGGATCCATTATCTCGAGCTACATCTGGAGACTCTTTATAGGCTTCAATATGGCAGTTAGTGTAATTAATCGATTGTAATTCTCTTTCGATAGCTTTTTTCATATCGTCGGCCAGATGTTGAGGTAAACGACCAGCTACAAAACACCAACCTATGATATCTTGTAATTCGCCAAATTCTGTGATATTCGCTGGACTAATATGTTTAATATTGGGTATAAATACTTTACCATGACCACCTCCTCGCGGGTAATAACCACGCTTGATAAGATCAAAGTCAAAAGAAACTCCAAACTTTTCCAAATTGGGTCTTAACACCTCTGTCATAAAGTCGACTTGCGGTGCCATACCTACATTAGTGCCCCCAATCAATTCTAGCTCAGAAGGTGCACCGCCAAACAGTAATACTGGCAAGGCACATTGCAAAACCAATGATATACTAGCTGCTGTCCGCGTATCCACAAAATAGTTACCTGCTTTTATTTTACCAGGTGTAAATTCAACTTCAGTTGATTTTAATTGATTGCCGGTCACTTTAGCATTTGTTATTTGTACCAGCAAATTAAGACCGAAAAGATGTTGATTAGAAAGCCCCGGATTAGGTCGATTTGATCTTATGTTTACAATACGAACTGGCCGACTTAAAATACAGCTAAAACTTAAAGCATTTCTTAAGATCTGACCTCCACCTTCCAAATATTTGCCATCAATTTCTAAAAATTCACTGCGAGACATATTGTCAATCTTGTAAAAATCACGAACGAATGATAACGAGCGGCTTTATGTTAAGAATTTTTTCACTCACTCAGAATGGATAACTTTACCTGCCTTTCAACAGCAATACCGGCACTGTAATACTAAATTTTGCAACGTTGTAATTTGTTTATAAAATTTTGTTTGGCAAATACTGAATTTGAAGAAGCAGAGACTAAAGGGAATTGTTGAAATAATTTAATATTTTTGTTCGACTGTAATAATGGAGAAGTTGAATGCTACTTTAAATGCTGTGAAAGCTTTACGTTCTAGTGTACGACAATGTTTTGAGCAATTAGCTGATGGCACCGCTAAACAGGCTGATGGAACAGGTGCTGAACAGTCTGAGGAAAGCCGCAATAAATTTTTAGTCGAATTTCAGGAAAATTATGGAAATATTAATCAGCAATTAAGGTAGTTTCCTGTAGACTAAATAAATAATAAACACTTACTATATCTTCCTTATACAGAGAGGTGGAATCTTTAATAAATGGCTTACAAGTACCTATGAGTCCATATTATCTGGGCAACACCACCTACTTGTCTCAGGAAATCACACAAGAGCGTCAAGCTATGTACTCTCAATTAGTTAACAGTTACAAATGGATAGACAAGGTAAACCATATGGCAGAGAAGCAAGCAAAGTAATAAAGAGACTTTCTATATCTTTTAGGTACATGAACACAGTCTTTTGGCGTTCAATAATTTGAATTTAAATAACTTGCGTAGATCTTACACTTATTCCCAAAAACGTGGACGAGTTCAATATACTTCATGCAATAATCCTGATCCAGAGTAAGTTAAAGATTTATATTACTTTGTAAATACATAGAGATATATCTTTTAACTTGTAATTTCATATCATTGCAATCGCGGTAACGAGCTGTATTAGATTGGGATTCCAGTGTAAGGCTTTAGTCTGTTGCCTTGCAATACTTAAAAAGTCATTTCGAAGAGATTAATAAACCCCATTCTTAATTGTAGCTTTAACAAAATAGGCCGCCATGGAGTAGTCAACATAAACTATAAATATTACAATACAACATTTTTGTATCTTATGACTATTTGTTTTTTAAAAAGTCATTGTCAATAATATAAGCTCTTAAATTGTTTTCAGATTCATTGATAATTTGTTTAACACTGAAATTACTCATACAAATACCACCTACAAAGTATGTCGCCCATTCAGCTCTAATGCAGTGGTCATCGTAAGTAGTTTTATGAAAAAGTAATAATAATAAATTGTATGTCTATTAATCAAATTTTTTTCTGTTAAATGAAGGCTACAATAAGTCATGTCTTAAAGGCGGCTATAATCTGTAAAGGCGTTTTAATTGAATGGGTGACCGTAAAAGGTTACGATGAACCGTTGGAAATTGAAGATCTTTGGACTGAATCCCGTTATGAGGTATTTCGTAAGGTGCAAGAACACACACACTCAGCTATGCTACATTTCTTTTCGCCAACACTACCAGAATTAGCCGTCAAAAGTTACATGGTAACGTACTTTAAAGATATTATTTTCCTGCTGTTTATAATTGTGTATTTAAAAATTTGTTGCAGACTTGGTTAAACAGTTATAGTAAATTATTTTTGGAGCCGTGTAAACGTTGTGGAAAATATGTATCCAATGGTTTGCCTCCAACTTGGCGCGATTTAAGAACATTAGAACCATTTCATGAAGAGTGCAAGAATTGTTAGTTTAAATATACATAGAACATCCTGATAAAGATCTTAGACCTTTAAGTTTAAATAAATAATACATCATGTTTTTTTTAATAATTCTTTTTTTGTATATATTTTTTAACATAAAAAGAGAACAATCAATCAATTCATTAATCATGATTCTATTTTACTTAAACAAACAAAAATATCTTTTTATTAACATCACCAAAAAACATTTGATATTTTTATTTGTATGAATGAATTGATGTGGTTGTATATGGTAGGGGAGGATACAATAAATGTAATAATGTTCTTTTTTTGCTTATTTCATAAACCACAGCTACTTCATCTTCCCATAAAAATGCTTTAGTGGCCAATTTCATTAATCATTTCAATGAGTTTTGATTATGGCCATAACATGTAAATGTTGATATTTAAATATTTAAAATTTTTTGATAGTAGCTGTGGCCGCCAAACGTCGTTCCATACAAAGACGAGCGAAATTTTCGCGCAATGTTTCACGGAGTTGTAAACGTTGCTGTTGAACTCTTTCGCGTTGGCACTGATACTCTAAGACCACTTTTTCGGGAATGTAACAGTTTTCTTCGTCTTCATCATCGCCATCGAAATCATCCTAAAAAGAAAAATATACAATTTTGTTTATCTTTAGTTTAAATATAAATTAATGATCAATAACAATATTTATTACTAATAAACCTACAGATTAATATAGACTTGACCTTTACCGTATATTTATGTATAAAGATTTATTACTGTACTAGAAAGTTTAAAAAGCGTACTTGCAGACTTGTTTTTTGTTTTTTAAAATTCTTGATATTTGTTTACCATCAAATAAGACTTATAATATCGGACCACAATGATCTTGAATACGAACAATCATTTTTTTTTTTTATTTTTTCGCGTTCGACAGTGAGTGACAGACAATACAAGCCGGAAAAATTAACCTGCTTGTAGAAACTTGGGAAGCTCAAAAAAGGATTTTTGGGCAACTCTGTAAATATCCACAGTTCTGATCTAGTCAGGGGTGATTTGGATGGATAAAAAGCTTTCCATGATCTTGACGGCTGCAAATTTAACCTAATCTAGACGATAATAATGATCAATCAATGAACTCAACACAATCACTCACAATCCTTTAAAATTTAAAAACCTAGAGGATGATCAGTTCTGTAAATCAGATTTAGCGATCGAAAGTGAAAGAGACTTTTAATTCGGTTAAATAAATGTAATACAATTGATTATTGATTCACCAATTTAAATCAAATGTAGATAGCATTATAGAATAGAATTTTTTTGTAATGGCTTACCAACATTTGCTGTAAACTCAATATATTCATATGATGCTGCTGGAAGAAATTACACGATTCAAAACCAAAGCCTTCGAACGAATGATCGTAATTGTGGTGATCAGAATTGTCGTCATAATGCTGGTTATGATGTTCTTCGTCCAAATCTGCCAATAAACTACTTCTACCACTATGTTCATGGTTGCAAAAACCTTCCGAACAAGAAACTTCTGACCCTTCTGAAGTATCCTCAGGCGATGAGACAACACTTGATGTACGTGAATTACCGTTAGATAAAGGTTCACTCCCATAGCCAGAGTCTTTTACATCACTTTCACAGGGACATTCAACATGTGGTGAATTACAGTCGTTGCATTTAACTGCAACTGAAGATGTAATTAAAGTGTTGTTAATGGCGGACTTTTTAGTATTGGTTGTATTCGTTTTAATAACATTATCGTTCTTTCTGCTGTTGGCATTGTTGCCACTAGACGAACCATTTTTTCTTTGTGGTGCTTTTACTTTTTGTTTTTGCTTTTGTTTCTTCTTTTTTTGTTGCTGCTGAGCAGTTATTGGTAGTTGCTGAGTACGTGTATGATTTTTATTAGCATTAGCATTGTTATTGCTCTCCTCTACAATGTCATGAATTTCTTCGCGAAGATCACATTCAACACCAGCATCTTCATCAATATCTTTCCGCCCAGCAGATGAAGCTTTCAATTTTGCGTCTCTCTGCTCAAAGTCTAGGACTTCGTCACTCTCATTTGCAATTCCGTTATTGGACGTAACATGCTCATGTAAGTCTTCTTCATCCGTATTAGCAACACCATCATGATGTTCTTCGTCATCGGCAGCTTCAAAGTTGTCCGCGTTATGATCACATATACGATGAGAGTTCTTCTTTTCGTTCTTCTTCTTTTTCTTTTTCAATTTCTTCTGTTCGCGCTTATGTTCTTTAGCTTTTTCAGCACGACTTATCTCCTGGTAGAGTAATTCTAAATTACTAATACCCTGTTTCTTTTCCACGGACATATCGAAATTGCGACAAAGAGCGTGAACACCAACTGCGGCTAAAACTTGACAGGCACGTTCTTCTTCTCTTAAACTAACGTATACACGACGTAGACGCTCATACATAATCATACCAACACAGGTGAGTACCTCTTCTTGAGCGATCTCCAAGGTTTTTGCATGACGTTCACGTAACTTCGAATAGCTGAAAAACAAACAAAAAATTTAAAGTCTTAAAGCTTTAATTCATTATCCGCAAAATAATGTTTACCTTCCATTGACTTCGGGTTCGGCGCGCCTTATAAGAGCGTCGAGAAAGTCGATTTTATTCGTGAAAACATGTATATGCTTGTCGGGATGACACTTTTTGATATTGGCATAAAGTGCTGCGACATAGCCCTTCTCTTTCGTAGTTGTCTCTCCCACTAAAATTTTATAAGCTTTTTCAATCTACAACAACGAAAGTACACGTAATTTTAGTCATATTCAAGAATTTTTATTTATTTACGTCCAATAACTTACCTTTGTACGACAGCCATTGCAAAACTTATGCTTTTTTAAATAATTCTCCAACACTTCATGTAATTCTTTCGTTTCGATAACGGCCAATTCATCTCGACAATTATGTTTCATAGATGACCACACTTCACGCCATGTTTCGGAAAATGGTTTCGATCGAAAGGCGTCTAACGAATGCAGGACACATCGCGTTTTATTCCTCAGCTTACTGTCCAACAAATTATTTAATATCTCATGATGTCGGTATAAAAGAGTCCCCAAGGCTTGCGGTGTTTTTATTCTCTCTTCTGTTATACTAAGTACGCCGGAGTTCTTTAATACCAAAGGATCTAAAGTCGGTTGACCAGTGGCAGTAAGTTGTTGAAACAATCGTTCAACACGTCGCCTGCAGCCAACACATTGTACACACTGATTAAGTACGGATACAAAAGTGTTGTTATTAATTTCCAAGGACG
Organism: Sarcophaga carnaria; assembly: GCA_958299815.1. NCBI lineage: Eukaryota > Metazoa > Arthropoda > Insecta > Diptera > Sarcophagidae > Sarcophaga > Sarcophaga carnaria. The sequence goes on from OY283150.1 coordinate 31,361,984, forward strand.
CACGTAACTCCTCACTTGTCAAGAGATTAAATTTACGGGTAAATTCTTCCAGTTCTTTGCCACGTATATTAGGACTATCAATACAAAGACCCTTACTATTTAGATCCATCAGCATCTGAAAATATAATAAGAATATAATTACAATTATGAAACTGCAAAAATTAATTTTACTCAATTCTCTTTGCTGATTGCGAAAGAAAAAATAATCTTTATTTGTTCTATGTACTCTCACTCATATGAGTTTCTAAACAACAAATGCATTAACCTAATAAAGACAAATATATTTAAAAACCCTGATGCTATAGTGTAATAATTTAAGTGTTGTTCATTAACATCTTATAAATATTACAAACAGTAAGTGCATATAAAAAATTCAATATATATGTGCATATGTATGTATACGTGCGTATATTTATTTATATTTTTAATTATTAAATTATTTTTAATTTACCGAGATTACAAACCTAAGGAGTTTTAAATATCCGCACCTACATATATTATGAAGGCGCATTTTTTAGGTGTGAGACTTGTGTGACTTGAAACTGTCTCTATAATTTGACAAAAGCCAAAACTTGTGTTAAGAAAAAAAAATTGAAATTATGCTGCCGAGATTGGAGAATTATCAGATAGTATTTGTTTTATTACCCGTATAAACATGGATCGATTTAATGGTGAAACTAACATTGACAGTGCTAAGTGTAAGTCTGTGAGAATTAACTGCAAGAGACCATGTTCATATGGTATAGAAAGTTAATCAAATAAAAATATGTACACACTTTACTGCAGATATTAAAGAAAATTTTGGTAATGAAGTGAACTCTGATACTGTTCGGAGATTGCTGCTTGACGCTTATTACAATTCAAGAGTGACTAAAAGAAAACCAAAATAATTTTAACAATAACTTAGTGACTTCTGGGTTCCTAAGCTCTTCTCAGACAAAGTAAATTTACTATTATTAATCTTCCAGAGTGCAGGGAAAGTCTTACACTACATAAGCAGAAAAATACCTAACTACAACTGTGAAGTATGGTGGCAGAGGACTGTGTTTTCGCTGTGAATGTCTTAAAATAAAATAAAAAATGAAATTAAGGCAAGTGGCGAAAATATCGCAAAAAAAAAGAATTATGCCAAAGAGTTTTAAAGAAAGTTATAAAACAATATGGTTTATTAGCAAAATATTAACTCAAGCTTCTGAATTATTTGCCACTTTCATAACAAAGGATGTGCCTATATTTTTGTCTTACAAAAATTTTGCTTTTTTTAATAGTTTTTGTTACTGTTTGGATCCTAAAGAAAAATTGTTTAAGTATTCTTGTTATTAATGTCCATGACAGTATGTTTTATAGGGGATTCCTATTTTTTTCGCATTTAAGTTTGCCCTATTTTTCTGTTTCAATTATATAGACAAAATCTTATTTTTAACAACAGCATTGTGTGAAGTGGCGATATTTTGGTACAAAAGAATATTAGTCTAAATTATTAATTAGCAGAAATGAGCCTATTGCGTTGTTGTCTGAAAAATATTAAGTTAGAAGACAAAAACAAGTAATATTTTTAAATTCAGTTCCAAAAACTTTAAACATAAGCAAGTTGGTTTTGTAACCAGTGATGGAGAAACAACTTATAAGGATATAAAAACTCTAAAGCTAGGCTCACATGTTATTCATAGTGTGTGAAAATTCTGCTGGGGCCCAGAGTTGTGTATTAAAGCTAACAGGAAAGGTAAACGTTAATCGTTTTTTAATATCTATTTTGTATTGTGCTTTCCAGCTTTATTTTAATTTTGGAGTGAAATTTCATGTTTCAATAAAAAACAAGATGCACTTTTTATGTTCTCATATAATCACTATTAATAATATTTGTTTGTTTATACATTCTAAACCTTGTTTATTTGGACAACTAAAGAATACATAGTTGGAAAATAATAAAGGTATACATTTACAACTTTTGCAAGAGCAATTTCTAGCCATATGTGTTTTTATTAGCCTGTTTTTGTTTAAAAATACATCTCAATGGCCAGTGGTGAAAGACAAAAATAACCATATTATCAACAACTACTACAAAAAACTAGTTTACTATAACATGATTATTAATAAAAAGAAGATTAAAAGAAGAAAGCTAGAGGCCTGCAAAACAATAAAATACAAATTAATGCAAGAATGAAATAATGATTGAGTTATTAGGAGTATTTCGTATTCGTTCAGAGATTTGTAGGCGGTTTGTCGATTTTTTTTTATCTGAAATAAGTTTTCATTTCAGTAGAGATTAATTTCTATGCTTTAATGTTTTCACAGATTTCAAAATTCAGATTTTTGTGGTGTTATTGAAGTGATAAAGAAAATAATAAAAAACGGTTAAACTAATAAAAATTGCATGCAAAGCATTTCTTTTTACAGATTGTACAATATTTGGAAAACCAAATGAAGACAATGTACTGTGACATGAGTGATAAACAAATTAAAATTCAAGGTTTTTTTTTATTTTATTATACTGTTATTAAAAAACAGAAGTTAAACGACATCGAGAGTAAAATAAATATCGAGTCTAATCAACGCGTCAGCTGCACCTTAATTTAGAAGAGGGTGGCAGCAACAGGGGGGTCAATGACGAATGACGATGGTGGTAGCGGTAGTAGTCGCAGAAGAAATTTAATTTTTCTTATTAAATATATGTATGTACATAAAATACATCAAGATTTGCCAATTAGTTCTTACCACAAGATTTTCATCTCCTGCATTAACGGGTAATTGTCTCCGGCCAACATTCATATAACTTATATCCTCCGTTCTGCAGACGTAGGTTAGACGCGCCATGTTTTATTAATAAAAAATATATATTTCGCTCGCTTATCGTTCTGCGTTTCTTTTTTCTTAACCACGTAAACTTGAATTTTCCCGTTGTTAAATTAGTTATTTTTCCAAAATAATTATATTATTGTTGGCTATTTAAAGTTTCTATTGAAATTCTTTTGTTTTGTTAAAGTTTTTTGGGCTATTTTTCCTTTAAGTAATAAAGAAAAACCGATGTGAAATTTGACAAACTTAACTCGTCGTCGTTCAGCACAGTCTTTTCATTTTTTCTTTTTGATCACATACATTAAGAAACGTGTTGCCACACAATGCAAATAAGAATTGTGCAACTCTGTTTGATAAATATATTTTCATGGAAATTATACAAATATTTAAATTGATATACTGTTTCTCGATTTTTCAATATTAAGTGAGCAAAAGAAAAGCGATTACGTAAACAATTATAAATTTATTTAGAAAATATCTTGTACAATATCAAATCAAAACAAAAAACATATGTGCCTGTTTTCGCTTTCAAATACGTGGCATCTCTTAAGACAAAGTTGTATTAAAAAGAAAGTGTGCAGCAGTGTTGCAAAGAAATTTAAAATGAAGGAAATAATAGGGAAGGAAACCTTAAAAAGAGTTTATAAAGATGTATATAGGATGTTAAGGAATATTATTTGTTGAATTGCTGTAAATATAATTTTTTAGAAGTCTATAGTAACAGTAAATCAGTACGTAACAGTATTAACAGTTTTAAAATTTTTCTTTTTTTTATTAATCTCAATTTGAATTTAATATTTTAATACAAGGATTCTTATTTGCTTAATTATGAAAGGGAAATAAATTGTCTGGTAACTCTAAATAAGTCAAGAGTCTGGCAACATCTTATGGGCTAAATTAATAAAATATTTTTATTATAGCGCGCAGGGGAAGAAATATCAGTACGAAAATATAAAAATTGCAACATTTCGGAAATTTCATAAAGCAACGAAAATTATTTATGCGAATTTCCACATTAGAAAAGAACAAATTGCAGTTTAATAACGAAAATATCTAGAAAAATGTCTCAATATCATTATGTGGTCACGGCACAGAAGCCCACAGCTGTAGTGGCTTGCGTTACCGGTGAGTTGAAGAATGTATTTTTGTGTGAATTTATGCATTTAATAAAGCAAATGCATATTATTTGAATAAATTTGCGTGTATAAGACATATAAAACAATTATAATTATTGTTATTGTTCTTTTTCTTATTGGTTGTATTATTGTTTGTGATTGTATTTTTGCAGGTAATTTTACTTCACCAACAGATTTAAATTTAATAATTGCTCGTAATAGCCAGTTGGAAATTGATTTGGTTACGCCGGAGGGCCTTAGACCTCTTAAAGAGGTTAATATATATGGCCAGATAACAGTGATGAAACATTTTCGTCCCCAGGTAATAAAGTATTCACGATACCACATGGTCTTTATTTTTACTGTCATATGTTTGCCTCCTATTGTTATTTTAGGATAGCAAGAAAGATTTATTGTTTATACTTACTCATCGTTATAATGTGATGATCTTAGAGTGTCGCATGATAGGCGATCAAATTAGTGTTATAACCAAAGCTCATGGCAATGTCTCACATCAATACAGTCCACCCACGGATGGTGGTGTTATGGCTGTTATTGATCCTAAGGCTCGGGTTATTGGTATGTGTTTATACATGGGCCTATTTACCATAATACCATTGGATAAGGAAACCAGTGAACTAAAGGCAACAAATTTACGGTATGTATCCATTTTTACATTTAATATTATTTTTTTATATTTTTTTTTTATTATTTTTAATATTTTTCCAATTCTAAATCATTTCTGTATAAAACTTTTAAGTTGTATTAATAATACGCTTTCAGTATTGCGGCTATTATTGATAAATCTATCAATTATTTTACGTAAATACGTGCAATCTATAGGGTAGAGAATTGTCTAATGACGCAAGGATGTTTATGACTATTTATTTCAAAATAAGTTCTAATTCAGTCAGGTTTGTTTTTAACTTTTTAATATAAAGGAATCCAACAGTTTTCTGTGAGATTACAATTGCTTAGCAGGTTACGAGTTAAGTGTAAGTTAAAAGCATACAACTGGAAGCTGTATGTATTCAGGACCAATCACTTCCACTTTACGCGTGGAATAATAACAGTTTTACTGTTTAATAACAGTTTTACTGTCTGTTAATTTATACGTCCGTGCGTATACAATTATTTACCTCTGCATATGCTGAAATAAAAAATCAAGATTCAAAAATATTGGATTTTTATCAAAAATTTACCTTTTTATATTGACAGTATGGACGAGTTAAATGTATACGATGTTGAGTTTCTTTACGGCTGCATTAATCCCACTATTATTGTAATACATAAAGATAACGACGGTCGACATGTCAAGACGCACGAAATTAATTTGCGTGATAAAGAATTTATGAAAATAGCTTGGAAACAAGATAATGTTGAGACGGAATCCACCATGTTAATTCCGGTGCCTACTCCTTTAGGTATACAAACATAACTATAATTCACTATAATGTGTTTATGGAATCTTTGAATATATTTGATTAATTCCAGGTGGAGCTATTGTTATTGGCCGCGAGTCTATTGTATACCATGATGGTAACAGTTATCACGCTGTTGCTCCTTCAACTTTTAAGGTATTTTTATTGCTATTTTTAGAAAGTTTAAGGTTTATTTAATTTAAATAATTTTAGCAAAGCACTATTAATTGTTATGCTCGTGTCGATAGCAAAGGCCAACGCTATTTGCTTGGTAATATGTATGGTCAGTTATTTATGTTGTTTTTGGAGACCGCCGATAATGGTAAAGGCTGTGCTTCCGTACGTGAAATTAAAGTAGAACTTTTGGGTAAGCAAATAAGCCAAATTATAATCAAAAATCAATAAAACATGAACAAGGGCATGTAAAAACTAATCATATTTATTTTAAAATTGTTTTACTGATTTTCTGTAAGTAAATTTAAATTGCAATTTATTCTTTTATTATCTTTTAACTAAGGCGAGATCTCAACACCGGAATGCATAACCTATTTGGATAATGGATTTTTATTCATTGGCTCTAAACATGGCGACTCTCAGTTAGTCCGTTTAAGTACAACTCCTAATGAGAATGGCTCATATGTAATACCCATGGAGAATTTTACGAATTTAGCACCAATATTAGATTTAGCTGTAGTTGATTTAGATCGTCAAGGCCAAGGACAGATAATTACATGTTCGGGTACATTTCAAGACGGTTCCTTAAGGATTATAAGGTATTTTATAAACCATTCGTACACAAAAATTAATTCTAAAAATTATATTTTTTATTTAAGAATTGGTATTGGTATTCAAGAACATGCCTGCATAGATTTGCCTGGCATTAAGGGTATGTGGTCGCTAAAAGTAGGAATTGATGATAGCGTATACGAAAACACTTTAGTACTGGCATTTGTGGGTCACACACGTATATTGACTTTAACAGGCGAAGAAGTTGAGGAAACTGACATACCCGGTTTCTTGAGTGATCAACAAACTTTTCATTGTGCAAATGTGGATTATGATCAGGTATAATAAAGATATTTTAGGAAAATATTTCCTCTTATTGTACAAATATTTCAGATAATACAAGTTACGCCATTAACTGTGCGTCTAATTAAAAGCACTACTAAGAACTTAGTTTACGAATGGCAACCTGGTGCTGGTAAACGTATTGGTGTCGTATCTTGCAATGCTCAACAAATTGTTATTGCTTCTGCACGTGATGTTTACTATTTGGAAATTGAAGATGAAAAGCTTGTACAGGTTTCCCAAAAAATATTGGAGTACGAAGTAGCCTGCTTGGATATAACACCTTTGGGTGAAGGAAAAAATCGTTCAGATTTGGTATCCGTCGGTTTGTGGACTGATATATCTGCAGTGGTTTTGACACTGCCAAATTTAGATGTTTGTCATACCGAAAAATTGGGTGGTGAAATTATTCCCAGATCCATTTTAATGACTACCTTTGAGGGCATTCATTATTTGCTATGCGCCTTGGGTGATGGTTCTATGTTCTATTTTATTTTAAACAAAGAAACTGGTAGTTTGAGCGATAAAAAAAGGGTAACATTAGGCACTCAACCTACTACTCTTCGAACCTTTAAATCATTTGCTACTACCAATGTTTTTGCTTGTTCGGATAGACCGACTGTAATATATTCATCCAATCATAAGCTGGTGTTCTCGAATGTTAATTTAAAAGAGGTTAATCACATGTGCTCTCTAAATGCGCAAGCTTATCCTGACAGTTTAGCTTTGGCTACAAAGAATTCAGTTATTATTGGTACCATAGATGAAATTCAAAAATTACACATACGTACTGTACCCCTCGGTGAAGGACCACGTCGTATTGCTTATCAGGAAAGTTCTCAGACATTTGCTGTAGCCACCATGCGCATTGATGTCCAGGGAAGAGGTGGTCCCAAGCCCACAAGAGCCAGTGCTTCCACACAAGCCCAAAATATAACGTATGCTTCAAATATTGTTCCAAAACCGGGAGCTGGAAACACTGCTACAACTAACGCCGAAATTGGGCAGGAGTTGGACATAAGCAATCTCTTGATTATCGATCAGAATACATTTGAAGTTCTACACGCTCATCAATTTATGCCCTCGGAAACTATAATGTCTATAATGTCGGCTCAATTGGGTGACGATTCCAACTCTTATTATGTAGTATCTACTGCTTTATTGTATGCCGATGAACCTGAGCCGACAGTTGGTCGTATCATTATATTTCACTACCATGATGGTAAATTGACCCAAGTAGCTGAAACGAAAATTGATGGCGGTTGTTATTCAATGGTTGAATTCAATGGTAAAGTATTAGCTGGCATCAATAGCTTTGTACGTCTATACGAATGGACAAATGAAAAGGAATTACGTATGGAATGTAATATACAAAAGAATATAACCGTGTTATGCTTAAAGGCTAAAGGTAATTAATTCAAAAACGCAATTTAAGAAAAAAAAATGTTACGAAATTGCTTATCTTTGCAATTATTTTTTGAAGGCGATTTTATTTTAATTGGTGACTTAATGCGTTCGATGACGTTATTGCAACACAAACAAATGGAAGGTATATTTATCGATATTGCAAGAGATAGCGATCCCAAGTTTATGCGAGCAATTGAAATTTTGGATGATGATACATTTTTGGGTTCTGAGGACAATGGCAATTTATTTGTTTGCCAAAAAGATAGGTAAGTTTTTAATTCATTTGATTATTTTATTTAAAACTACACAGTTAAGCTTAAAGTAAAACAATCCCACACAAAATAATTACTTTTCATTACAAAAATTCTGTAAAATTTTTGCGATTCAACAAAAACAATTTTAATCGAAATAGATTGAGTTTTAAACATTATATAAATTTTCTATATTGTTGCTCTTTACTGAGAAATTTTAATTCTATCATAATATAGTTGCGTAGATCTAGATAACATTGGTAGTTTTATCTTCTTTGACTTACGGTTACCTACCATAGCGACCGTGTGGAATTATTTTAATTAAAGATTCGGAGGAGAATTTTTTTTTTTAATTTAACTTTGAAAACTTTTTTACAATTGGATAAAATTTTGGAAAAAAATTAAAACTATTGCAATGCAATTTATTCAATTTATTCTTTTAATTAATAAAACATTGTAATTAAGGTTACATTAGGTAGGTACGACAGGCAAGAGAGAAGAGATCTCAAATCTCTTCTTGGATAATTATTACTAGCAGTGATGTTATAATTCGTGTTATGAGTACCTTAGTATACGCGTTGTATTGAAGCATTTGGAAATGTGAGAAAATTCAGCTCATTGTAGTAGGAACTTCGCTTTATCTTTAAAGGATGTTGCTGATTCATTCATTCATTCGTACTAAGTGTTTAGATTCTGGAAAATTTATTTAATAAAAACAAAATATTCATGCACGGTTTTGATGTCATCAAATTACACTATTTCTACCTATATTTAGTGCTGCCACAACTGATGAATTACGTTCCGAGTTACCGGAGGTGGCACGTTTTCATTTAGGCGATTATGTTAATGTTTTTCGACATGATTCGCTTGTTATGCAAAATGTTGGCGAACGTACAACACCTAACCAGGGTTGCGTTCTCTATGGAACTGTTATGGGCGCAATTGGTATTGTGACACAGATACCACAGGACTTTTACGAATTTTTGCACAGTCTTGAGGAAAGACTAACGAATGTCATAAAGTCAGTGGGAAAAGTGGACCACTCGTATTATCGCAGTTATCAGACTACACAAAAAACAGAGCCGTGTGAAGGTTTTATAGATGGTGACCTGATTGAAAGCTTTCTGGACTTGACGCGTGACAAAATGAAGGAATGTGTTTTAGGTTTGGAGGTGAGATTATATTTTATATGGAATATGACAATGGAATTTCGTTCGTAATATTTCGCTTTTTGCAGATCACTATGAACGGAGAGAAAAAAGACGCCGATGTGGATGATGTCATAAAAATTGTGGAGGATCTTACAAGAATGCATTGAATGTGTTCTTCTATATCTAATAACTGTTTTTTTTTTTATTTTAATTAACGCTTTTTTACTGTAATTCTGTTTTAGCTGTTCCTCGATTCCTTTAATGACGTTTGCATAAAATTGAGCGTTTATTTAAGAGTTTCTTATTCTGCCTTTAACATTTCCTAAGATATTTTTCTTCTTTATTCGTTTCTTTACATTCTTTCGTTTATTTTAATTTTTTTATATAAATATATGCGAAGTATAGTATAGTATATATATATATTTATTCCCTTGAATACATTTTCTAAAACAAACAGCTGGGGATTAATTTATATTTTATATACAAAAAAACAAAAGAAAAAACAAAAAGAAATGTGTAGTCTATATATAAAAACGAAGAAAAAAAATATTTGCTATATTACTAAACGAAATGTATTTTAAATATGTTGTCTTTGTAAAAGATCTACTTTTGATGTTCGGTGGCACTACTATCTAAAACAATAAAATGATGAAAATGAAATCATCTCTTTTAATTACATATTTTTCTTGAAGTAATGTTTTTTTCTGTATTCCATTTTCGAAATTATTTGAGATTCTTCTTTCTGATCCTCTGCTTGTCCGCGACTGCGGCAATTGGCATATCTTGACATGTTCACAACCCCTGGACACTCTCAGCTGTGCTTCCTTCATTGGTTGACTAAACTTGACTTGATCAAGACCATAAATTTCATACAGTTGGTTAAATTCACTTTCGACGATGGGGAATATAGCTAGTCGGCACTAGGACTTGAAGAGCTATGTGGATTTCCAAAAGGACGATGTGGTAAGGCCACGAGTCTTGGTTGAGCTGAGACTTTATTGAATTACAGATTTTATTTCCTCTTAGATTATATTTGTGATATTTCGTCCAGGCACGCTTGTAAATCTGGCTAAGATAAAGGCGTTCTATCCGATACAATTGTTGTGTACACATATGGGCCCTGCAGTGCTTATGAGTGTTTATGATATTCAGATATTCAGGGTAATTCGAAAGCGCGGTGGAATATTAACATCTTTGTGATTGGTTAAGCAAGATTACGTTTTGGGAACTCTTTATAACGTAGTAGAACGACAAAGTTGTGACGATGATCTCGTTTCCTAAACAATTAGAGCTTTGACAACGTTGGTTGCTTGTCTGCAAAGTATGTCTAGATTAATTTCATTCTATGTTTATGGAATATTTAATCAGGACGCTGGAATTTTATCATACTTTCTAGGAACAAATGGTGTCGTGAATTGGAGTCGAAGTTACTGAACACCGTTGGGGAAAAATACAAAAGCATACATATATATATGTAAATTGGGCACGATTATAAGGAAGTTATAAAGATATAAAGAGCTCAGAAAGCGGTTATAATCGCTGCTGCAAATATGGCTTTTCTTAGAGAAGCTGTGGTATATAATCCGAATTATTCGATTCCACGCAGTTCTCAATAATTGGGGCTATCTTACCGATTCATTGCAAAGTATTTTACATTTGAATTTTCAGTTTCATCCATAGAAAGTTTAACTCATGCAATAATTAAAGCCGGCTGACCATTTAAAACGCCGATTATATGTTTATTGGATGGTAGCGCAATAGGTTTTCATAGCGAAAGCTCACTTCGTACTCGACGCGTACGTCAGCAAGCGAAATTCTCGAATACGGAGCTCGGAGAATCCAGAATTGATTGTGGAAAAGCCATTGAATTCGGTAAAAGTAACTGTTTGGTGCGCATTATGGCCTAGAATTGTCATTCGACTGTATTTTTTCGAAATTGAGCCTGAAAAAAATCAAATAATTTTTAAATATTAATCCACACTATGCATTTTATTTTCAAATACGCTTTAAGGGTTAACATTAACAATTCAGAAGGAAAAAATTGATTTCTATGCAACAACTGCTATTAATGGCATTCATTATTATAAATGTTCTGTAATGCCATTTACATACATCAATAGCTTCTAAATGCATCATTAAAATCAAATGTATTAGAATAAATCTCTGAAAGATTAACACTTCTCCACTGTCTTTATGTCCTCATTTGTCTGTCTCCACAAAACGATCATTAAAAGATAAATACGGCTAAATATAGTGGGAAACGCCATCTTTAATTGAAGTCAACAAAATAATAAAGCGGCAGGCAGGCAAGCAGACGAGGTAAAAAGTGAAAAAAATGTTTTTCGAATGAAATAATAAGGAACGCAAATGACGAATCGGGAGATGGGAAATAGGAAGATTCTTCATTAAGGGTGTCTGAGTGTCAGCGTGTGTGCAGTGTCGTATATAAAACCCCAATAACAATAATAATGACGATGTTTGAAAAGCGGCTGCGCGATAATAAATGAAACAAGCAATGAAAATGAAACACAATGGGAATCTCTGGGTTTTTTTTTTAGTTGCGTGGAGCATCTGGAACACTTGAGAAAGAGAGAAACAACATTTACAAGAGTAGTGATGTCAACTCTTGGAAAGTGCACGCATCCAGTTTCTGCCTGAAAAATTGGATTGGATTATATTTTGGAAACTGTTTAAAATGCAAATACATGACGCTATGTTTTAATTAAATTATGATCTTATACGAACATTTAGCATGAGCTAGAGAATCTACAATTTATAAATCATAACCTACCGTGAGTGTTAATCTAAGGTGTTCACCAGCCTTGCTTATATGCATATAATTCAGTTGATAATTCACTCTCTTAAACTAAAATTAATTTCAATATTTTACGTTTTTTTAACTGTGCTTACATATTTATAAAAATAATGTTCTTACGCTCCAAAAAAGTGTAAAAAATAATAATAAAAAAAAACATGTTTTAGTAATTTGTTACTTTTCCTCTTACTTTGATAACAGCCATATGTATGTATGTATGTATATATGCCATTGCACAGGCATAGAATTTACTCTCCTTCGATTGCGGTGTTCCGCCAATCCTTTGTCAAAAAGAAATTGGACAATTTGGATTCTACCAAAAATGCAGTTTATCTGGCAAGTTGTTGGATCAATTTGCTTAGAAGTTTGATAGAGTACCTATTTTTTTACTATTTTATTTGGTCATTACAACCCTTTAGTCAGCACTACAATCTAGCCTTGCACATCACCATGCTGTGTGTGTTAATTTTATACATGAGTGGGGGTTCAAACGTTGACACCGAACAACAGATTTGAGATACTTTTCATGACAATTTTATTTACTCGCAGAAGACTGCAAAGAGAAGTCATCAAAGATATATTTTTTGTATATTTTTTTCTCAAGAAGTTTGACTTGGGTTTAAGTCACAGGCTCTCCGCAAGTAAGCCCACACTACCTACTACACTAAAGCGTCGTCACTATTTTATACTGTTTAAAAAAGAGGCTAGTGTGGCTTCGTCCATACTATTTAGGAAATTGTTTTTTCAGTGTGTTCAAGTAATTATTTTTATTTATGGTACTTTCCATAAACGTTAAACTTCCAACTCCTCTCTCTGCCTTACACCTCACACTAATACCGAGTTTCTATCGTGCTTCACGGTGGATATTAAATTCATATGCATACTATATTGGCCATTGCAATCCTTTAATCCTTTATTAATAAGTAAATTTTTTTGTTTGGATTTCTACTTCCCTACATTAATATCAACTTAACTTTAATACGATTATCTGTTTTTGTTAAACATTAACAGCTTATGCTGTTTGTAAACTTTTTTCCTTAACTGTAAGTGAATAGCTCAGCCATAATTTTGTATTTTACAAGACTTGCCTGTTTACAAATTTCTTGTACTGTTTAATGCGTATGTGTATGTAAAGAAATGAACGTAGAAACGAATGAATTTCGTATAAGAACCAATCGTTTTGCTTACATACGCACACATACACATTAAAGTTTTATTCATTTCTTCATTCATTTGCTAACACACAATCGCAACGCATAGCAACTCCACAATTATAGTGTCAATAACGTTGCGCCCTCGCAGTATTTTGGTAAATTCAAAACAAAATACATACAATATTATTACATACATACATGACTAGTGCTGCTGCTGAGTTATTGTTGTTTTCAAACTGCACGTGAGTTTTTATATTTACATCTTGTGATATTGTTGTTGTTATTATAACGCTGGGAAAATGAACACATGCAGCGCTGCAAACAGCAGGATAAACCCACAAAACACACGTTCATTCATGTCGAGACATAAACAAGCAGACAAAACTATTCTGTTTCAATAAATACGCCAAGTGTGCAATTAACGTTGGCAGTGACGTTGACCGCTGGTGTTGACGTCAATGGAGGAGTTTTTCTACGTTTGTTTTGTTTGCTTGAGTGTTTGTTTGTAAATGAAATTAAAAAAAAAAAATTAAAAAAAAAAACGTGTCTCTAACAATACTTTTAAACGTTTATTTAATAAATTAAGCATTACATTTGATGTGATTTTGGCTTCTTTTTGTCATTTGTTGAAAATATCGTACTCAGTCGCTTTTCATCGCTGTTCTGAACAATATTAAGCTACGCTGTCAACGTTGACTGATATATTTACTACACTTTGTTGTCATTCGCTTGCTCCTCCGTTTGTTCCTTTAGAACTCCCCATAAGTTGGCTTTTCTTTCTTGTGGGTTCATTTCCATTGCAATTCTCATTAACACTCGTGTTCATTGATGTTATTGCCAATGTTGCTGAGCGCGTATAAGTTGTACTTCTCCATGTTTCGCGTTTCTGTCATATAAAGAATGGTGGTTATATGGACCATTTCTTCGTTTCATTTATACAATATCCAATTGCGTTTCTTCATTCGTCGTGATTTGTTCGTGTCTTATAAAACGCGGTTAAGTACTAGAAATATTCTCCTAAAATAAATAAATAAATAATAAATATAAATAATTTATGATTATAAATAATATTCACTGTGTTACTTACTTTTTTATAATTTTTTTTTTACAATAATTCTCTTAACCAACGGTAAATCATTAGAACTGTTCTCAGTACTTAAAAGGGTGTGAGTGAGATGAGATAAAAGAGAGCATTATAATCAATAAAAATTTTGATTTGTTTGTGGTTAATTAAAATATCGTATTTAAAAATAAAAAAGAAAGTTTTTCATTCCAGTTAAATAATATAAATTCAATGTTGTATAATCAGAATTAGAAAAATTATTACAAATTAAAGTTATTTGAAAAGAAAAACCCTAATAAGAATATACAAAAATTTAAAAAAAAATCCAAAAGCGTGCCAGTGCAAATAAGATTTTTTTTATAAAAAAAAAGTTATAAATATCAAATCTATACTTTTTGTAAAAATATTTCAATTTTTAAATTAGTACTAAAGTGGCAGTTATTGCATTTTCTCTGATATTCAAACATTTGTTTAGTAGCGGATAACATAACACATCAGTTTAACAATACCGACGGCAAAACGGATACTTGACATACATAAGTAAGTGAATAGTTTTTTTTTAATTTTTGTATAGGGTTATCCATTTAGTGTTTCCTAAAACGTCAGTCTTGTAAGGCTGTCAGCTGTTAAATATCTTTCCTCTAAAGTGTCATTTATTTAGTAAAAGATTCACGAGTGTATCGTTAAAACTCACTACAAAATTGGTGAATCAAATGAACACGATTCAATTTTTTAACCTTACGGCAAGATTATAACCGAATTTGAACAGGCTCAAAGCGTTACCGATATAATCACACCCTCCGCTTTTTCAGTAATCATGTACATATACATAGGTGTTAGAACAACTGGCTATCAATGCTGATTTTTCGAACAGTATTTTAAATTTTTATTCGGTGGTTACGTGCACAAACATAAATGTTTAGCATGGTACCCGGAGAACCCAAAAGCGATACTAGAAGAGCTATTGCATGCCGAAGATGTTACTGTCTAGTGCGCATTATGGTCTGGACAGTTGTTTTCCAAATTTCCTGGAGAAAACGTTACTGTCATTTCGGAACACTATAGCCGTGGATAACCGAAATTTTGTGTCCCGCATTTGAAGATTACGAAATGGTCTGCGTATGGTTTCAGTGATACATTGCCGGTGAGAGGCTACAGAAAGATTAATTTCTTGTTTCGCAATTTCACGTTTAGTAATGTGATTATGTGATTTGTAGTCGTTGGTCTGTTTTTTGTAGGATTCAAGCTCTATAATGAAATCAAAGTTTCATTAAAATCGTAGCTAATGTGTGTTTTAGTAAACTTTATCGCTGAAGATTGCCGCCGTACTGACATACACTAAATGTCGGACTTCTCTTTCTAGTTTCAAATTCTGCAAAAATCGCGTAAGGTAACGCCTAGCCTATGAGTATGGCCCTTATTAGGCAGTGTCTCTAAAGGTCAAATACCAAGGAGTAAATGTAAAGTCGAGAGTAAACAGTAAACTGTTTCGTCCTTCCTGGGTAACTATTCCCTCAACTCAACCTTTCTTATATCCAGGAAACTTTTCTAAGAAAAGCTCGCAATTTGTGTAACCGGGTGTTGTCGTGATGAATCAGATTTCCTGTTCTACTTGTCGATGCGAATTCGGTCGCCGTAAAGCACCTCATAATAGATAATACCATGCCTCCCCTTGGCCACAATTTGTTTTCCATGATTCAACTAGAACGATTTAGTTTAACTCTTTTAGTAATTAGCAGTTCATTCACTTCATTAGCTACTTACTTTTGCCCTCCATAAATCGGGTAAAATTCGATAAAATATAAAAAAGTGAAGTTTTCGGACCCAGTAGACTGGATAGTTATTAGACCAAGGATTCCAAAACAGATTTTGTTACCCTTGGGGCAAATGCCTCAATTTCCAATCTAGTGGGCTGGATAGCAATGGTATCAAAACAGGTTTGCTTACGGTCGGGCGTTACTTGGTAGTGGAGATATAAGCGACAATTCATCAACCAAAAAATTAAAGTCGTCAACAAAAAATGCAAGTCATCGACCACAAAAAATTCATCGTAAAAATGTAAGTCATCGATCACAAAAAGGCAGGTCATCGACATAAAAAATGCAATTCATTGGCGAAAAAAATGCAAGTCATCAACAAAAAAATGCAACTCATCTACCAAAAACTTCATTGCCCTACAAATTAATTTTTTATCCTATTTTGGCCGTTCAAAATTTTGCTCATATCGAAAAAAGTTAGCTTCGTCGCCCATACCTCCGGTCAAAAGAAAAGTGTTTTGAAACCCTTGAACCCATGAAGATAGCCATGGTCCATTTTACCCACAAGTCTAGTTTTTACCCGATTTTTACCGATTAATATAGAGCACTTTATTTTCAGTAATCCCGAGTATCGCCCGATCGTAACGAAGCCTGTTTTAAATCATTGATGATTTATGGAGGGCATATTTGGTACTTCTATTTTACAGCTGTATTACCTCTCCAATAAGCAAATTGTTATTTTCATTTTTTCTTATTTTCGTGATTATTTAAGATTTTCTTCAAATTTTTCAACTATGTTAACTTAACAGTTTCTGTTAACATAACAACCACTGTAAAAAGAATATAACTTTCATAGCTAACTTCACACACAGAATCAAATTATCGATTTGAAACGACGAAACCAAAACCAGGTTGGTGGTTAGAGGATCGAATATGTTTGTTACAATTCCAACTTTTCAATTGCAAAACACGCAAGATCCGTAAATGAGCATTGATCATCGTTATCCATCACTTTAAGCAAATGTTTAAAATAACATTTCGCAATATTAAAGTCGCCGTAGTCTAGTAGGTAGTGTGTTGGCTCATTAGACGTAAAGCCAGGATTCGAGCCCCATGCCAGACATCAAAACAACATACAAAAAGTATTTCTTCGGTGACTTCCTCGCAGCAGATTTCTAGCAAAACTCTGACAGTAAATAAAATTGCCATGAAAAGTTTCTCAAAAATCTATCGTTCGGAGTCGACTTTCACCTGTAGGTCCCACCACTCATGCATAAAATTAACACACACAACGTAAGTAGTGTGAGAAACTAGGTCGTAATCCTGACTGAAGCGTTGTAATGACCAATTATGTAATATTCAATACATGCAGGAATTAAAGTCAGAGTTTTAACTCAGATCTCACAATTAAGGGCTTTTCAAAGTAAATTTGTCTGCACGGATTTAACACTCGAGGATTTTATTAGTCGTTATCTCAAATTTAGTAGAAGGCCTACTGCTTTATTAACCCTAAAAACGTACACGTAATTTTGTGATCAAATCAATTCTTTTCTAAGAGGTAACGGTTTGATAATCATCCTTGCAGAAGAAAAATCATTAAAACAGGTTTCAGCATGTTATGCGAAAGGAGGCCACCATGATAGGAGAGACTTTTATAATTACTTCATCTAAATCATTCGTCACTATACTAAACAGGCTGCCATGGCAGGAAAACATAGAAGCCACACGCTGTCAATTTGGATCTCTATTTAATCACTCGTTTTCGATTCTAATTTCATAGTAAAAATACCGACAAAGTCTACATATACATTATAATGGTCTACACCTCGAAGAGAAAATTATCCAAGTAATCACTGACAGCTTGAGAGACCACGACAAAATCACATGTGAAATCCTTTTAAAATTTTCAATTATTATAGTATTATTTAAGCTGATATAATAGGTATAAAGCCAGCCGCGGAGCAAATTCAGTATAGGAGTATTGAATAGGGATATGCATTAACAAAAGAGTTTCCATTAGACTCCCAGGCAAGCACATCGAAAATTATACCAGAGATTGCGACCCAACCAATGTAAAGGTGGCATGAAGGAATATAAAGCAACAATATAGCAATTTTCAACGAATGCGGACATGGAATCTCCTGAGTGGCATGTCATTGATGTCACACAGACTTCAACTATTTACAAAGAAATAATAGAAAAATTAACCGAGTTTTATGGGAGACGAGATAAATATCATGATCCCTTCAGACATACGACTGTTAGACCTCTCTGCAGAACCTGTAACGCTTGGGAGACGGAAGATTATTGGGTACCCAAAATTTAACGCCAGAACTTGTATAATCGAAGGTGATTTGAATCGTGTAGAAGTGCAAACCAGGAATTGTATACATACGGTAAAGTAACCATAATGATATTGCAATAAAAAGTATGATATGGGACTCTCTGAGCTATGCTTAACCTTGGACGGTTATTCTTCATTTTTGTACATTAAGGTTACTCTTTGTTGAATCGACGAACACTTTAACCCTAATTGGTTACTGTTCGTCGAATCGACGAAGCTCATTTACTCTTTAACATATAATTCTTTTATGTTTGACCAAATTTCGCTCTTTTTATCAACAATGTTGGTTGATAACGAAAACTTGTAGTGAGTAAACGTACCCTGGCCACCCATTTTTTTAATCCTGGATGGTCATTTATGTACAGTAAGGTAACACTTCGTTGAATCGACGAACAAAAAAAAAATTTTTTTTCGTCTACTGACTGCAAGCTTTCATTATCAACTAACGTTGTTGAAAAAAAGAGCGAAATTTGGTCAAACATAAAAGAGTTATATGATAAAGAGTAAATGAACTTCGCCGATTCGACGAACAGTAACCGTCCAGGGTTAAAGAGGTAACCTATTATCTTAAGTTTGTGCATTTGTGCACTTAAAAAAATATCAAAAACTTCAAAAGAAATATGAAATAACAACTACGCAGATTCCCCGCAGAGCCATCACAGGAAAATTAGCTCCTGCATTACATGAGCAAAGCTTTCGCAAGGCTTTATATTGGATTTTTGTACAAGTTGGGAATTTTGGATTATAAATTTAACCATTAGTGTGGAATTTCTGAGTTTTCTGACCAAAAAACTGATATAAATACGTTTTTTCAGACCTCTATGGAATTCCTTTTTGTACCTTAAGGAGAATTATCCGCATATCGAACAGTGTTGCCAATTTCGATTATTTTCAAACCACAATTATAAATGGAAAAAACCCTGTGAATTTAAATTTCGTTGTTATAAAAAAAAAAATATGTTAGATTGATCAGTTAATTTGTTGTGTCACCATTCAGCTTTCTTTGTAATTCTAATAATATTGCTACCGAATTTGATTCGATAACTTAGCGATAACTGGCAATAGTTATGACTCTTAAAATAGTTTTTATTTTTAGAGTCATACTTTAATAGTTTTTATTTTAATTTTTTTTTAATTTTCTTCATACGTCCATATGTGTATTAACCGCACTAAACACTTATAAATAGTAATATTGTTACATACGTACAAATGTATTGTTGGTTTGCTCTATAAAAAATAATCTCGAAATAATATTATTTTATTAAGTATTGTTTTTACGGCTCATTGACACAGCGTTACGCTTAAGATCCAATTACCCGGAAGTTTTTTCTTTTCATTTTCGATATTTTCTTGTTACATATGTATATATTCTCTAATTCAGTGATATATTTGTATGTGTGTATGTAGTTTAGTTTTAATAGACACTATGACGCTTCGATTCTATTATGGGATACAGCGATTGGTGTGAAGAGTTTTTCTTTTCAGGATGATTAGTATTAAATTGAAAGATTTTAGGTTTTAGGAGTAACATTTAAATGTTGTTCATTCAGTCCTTGGCTTCAAGAAGGATTTGCGGCTGATGCACATTCAAATAAAGGGAGAATCCAAACGTTACAGCATTACAGCTTATTGAGAAGATTGAGCATGAAATTGTAGAGGTATGAACGTCTTAATGAGTGTGACACAATTGTACAGCATAAACATACACACACATATATATATTAAATGCAATATATTTTATGTAAAAGGTTTTCTTGTTGTTGTTTTACAAAGAAATCTTTACTAAAGACTTGTTAACATAATTGGGGCTATTGTAGTTGTTTGTCACACATGCGTTGCAAAAACATCCTTCTGCTGTTGCCTTTTAATGTTGCTTGTTTTTTTTTTTTTAATATGTAGTCACCAATAAAACATCACATTGTTGCATGTTGACATTTCGTGTGTTTTCTACAGATAGTTAAAGGTATACCATCTTTTTCATTTTTTGATATAAGTTAAGCTTAAACTTATGAACGAGAATATTGAAAAAACGTCTAGCTATCCATCTGTAGGCAATAGCGAAAAAATTTGGCTTTGTCAGGCACGTACAAACATTACCCAGTCGTGTTAAATTCTTTAGTGTTAGGTTTTAGAGAATTAAGATAGATTAAAATGCATGATTACAAACCCGAGTAAATCAGGCTCAGATATGGAAGAAGATGAAAAAAAGGTTCAACTATCTTCTCTCTCTTCGTAGATGATATCATTAACAGCAGATATTATTAAAAACTCAGGCTGCACCCAAAGTTGCTCCTTACTGTGCCTAATACATCTGTACAGAGGTCATTGACAGAATTTTGTAGGACTTAAGAGTCAAATTCGGAGAGGCCTAATTGCTGTCCTCGTCATCCATTTTCATCTCCACCCGTTTACTAAAGCATTTCAGTTACTTTTATATTTTTACCCTGTGATATTTATTTAATTTAAGCTAATCGTACAGAAAAAAAATCTAAGTAACTCAATACAACAAACTTTAAAGGTTTTAGAGTTTTAATTCTTTGAAAGATCTGCTTCAATCTCGAACTGTTACTGCTTTTTCTTTGAAAATGGAGAAAAAAAAAACCGAAAAGAGTAAAGAAAATATGAAACAGTCACAAAACTCATATATTGTATACTCGTACACCTTTAATAATGCATCCAGAAACGTCACTTTCCATTTGTTCTGGAGTTGGTCAATTGGTCGCACATACTAATTTGAAATTATTATTTTGAGCTAGTTTTCTGCCTCTTTAACCAGAAAGCCACGCGCACATCTTTGACTTTAGCAATAACAACTTTTCGCTTCTCAACAGCTTGAAATTGTCATCATCGTATTATGAAAAAAAAAATCATTCCGAAAACTCTCTTTAAAGGAATTTCGAAATTCGACTACTATAGTCAATCCGGCGGGCTATAAAACAACGTTTGTCGTCTGTTTTAGTCTCTTGTTATGACGTTGCAGTCAGTGTTCATGCATAATTTTCTTCTTTTTTTTAAAAAAATTATTTTTTTTTTATATTTTTTCTTTCGGCCATCTGTTTAGTGTAGTGCATAGTTTACCATTTCATAGCACAGTTGTGCAAAGAGAACTCACACGCATTCTTGTGTTTTTTCATTTAGTTGTCGATCAGACTGCGGCAAGAACACATGTGCGGCGGATGCTTATCATTTTATTTCAGAATGACACTCAAAAAATATTTTATGTTAAAAATGGGCTATGACATTAGCTGGGCGTTTTTAATTTTTTTTTATTTTGTCGCATAGTATAATTGTTTTATACTAATAATATACTTTTTTTCTTCTAATAAAAAATGGGTTTTTTATTCTTGTTATTTTTATTTATCTAAAAAAACATGGTATAATTTTTAAGCCAAAGATGTTTAGCTTTATGTTCTTTTAATAAAAAATGGATTTTTTATTTTATTTTTATTTATCTAAAATTATTAAGCCAAAGTTATATAGCTTTACATATGTATGCTGATGAAATGAAAATAAAAATAGCGTGTATTACTAACACTTTTCTATGGCTGTAAATAAATAAATTCTCTCAACTTATTCTCTCTCTCTTACTCACTAACACATAACCAAAAATTTTTTGACGAACCCTGGTGTAGTGTCATAAAATGTATACGTACATACATACATACATATTGTTGGTATGTTTATTATAACTTTTTTACACTCTTAAACAAATTTTAAACAAAATTTTTTTCATACATTTTTGAAGTAATATTTTCTGGCAATAATTTTTTTTATTAAAATTCTTCGAAAATCATAATTTTTATAACAAAACATATTTCATAAAAAGCAATATAAATTTAAAAAAATTTAACGGACAATTTATTTTAATATTTTATTGGAATTTTTGAAAGTATTTTGATTTTAAAAATGTCATGAGTTATTTTTATTACTTTTTTTCAGAAAATTAAATTTTTTTAAAGTGTGTTAAAATAAAGGCTCCCTATTATAGTTCATATAAATAAAATTTAATTATGGAATGAATTTAAATTATTCTCAAATTAGTATTTGTTTCGGTTACAAATTGTTGGTAAATCTAAGTTTTTACCTTAAAAAGAGGTTACCAATATTAGATTGAATTTTTTTTAAATTTTAACGATTTATTCATTATATTCCAAACTTTACTTGGATTGTAATTTTAATTTATTTTTTTGTAAATTTTATATTAATTTTTTCGCTTTATCAGTTTAAAATAAAAAAATCATGTATCTTTATTAAAGAAAAAAAAAATTATTCATAAACGTGTTCAATATAATAAAAAGAGAAGAAAATATTGAAAAATAAAAATCATTGAATCGATAAGCCAGACATTTGAAAAGTAATTGAAATTGAAATACAAAAAGAATGTAAAAAAGACGTGCCACCAGAAAAATTTTAAAATGACAACCATAATATGTAGTTGCAACATTTTGTTTTAAGCAAAACATCCAGCTATTGTTGCAATCACGTTTGGAAAAATTTCAAATCGAATTAAATCGATCAGGATAAGACTAAACAAAAGGACAATAAATACAATATATGTATGTATTTGTGCATGAGTATGTGTTTTAAAAGTAAAGTTTCTTGCTTAACACACTCACATACACATAACACATATTCACACAAATTTAATTTATACGTATTCGCTTACTTGCTGTCCTGTTTCGCTTGTTGTCTTGTTTCTCTTATTTGATATTGTCCTGTTTGTTATCCTTGTATCGGATAACTCGCGGATACCCGCATTTTATTGAGAATGTTTTACAACAAATTTTCTTCATTATCTTTACTTTTATTTACAATATAATTTAAAGAAGATACAATTCTTCTTTATTCATTTTTAAATGTATTCTTTTAAGGGGTTTAATCCAATATCTTGAGAAAAAAAAGAAGAGGGTAAACAAAATTATTTTCTCCTTGGCTCTCTTTGATAAAGATATTGATCTTCAATACAAGTTCGAACAACAACAAAAATTGGATTTCCATCCCATTCTTTGCATTCTTTTATTTTCTTGAACATTGAAATCTAATTGAAGTTTGCTTTATGCAATACAAAGACTTTAAATTGAAAAGAAAGAAAATTTTACATACGTACATAGACATTAAAAAATAATTGATAAAATATCTTAAAAGTTTCAAAATTTTATGACAAACTTTTGTACCCAGAGTATGTGATTCTAATATTAGTTCTTGAATTACATTCGATCTTAGTCAGTAGGCTTCCTGGATGAGTTATTAGAAGTAGGACTGAAGCTTTTTTAATTTTAAAATCTAAAGAACATAATAAAAAAATTGTTCGTTACATTCGGGGTTTAAAGCTTTATTGTTCAGGTTTGTTATCAAACAACTTAATCACTGCATTACATCGCCTATGACTGGTCCAGTTTTGATTGCTTCATTCAAATGGCTCGGTGGGGAGCAATAGAGATGAGATGTAATTTATGTAATAGTTTCACTAGGTTGCAGCATATCGAATACACAGTCTTGTTTCCTATCATCACATACATATGGCGTATGTGTTAATTTTTATGTATGAGTGGTAGGATCTACAAATTAAACGTCGATTCCGAATGCCATATTTGTGAAATTTTTCATGTTAATGTAATTTAATCTCAGAGCTTTTGCCAAAAAAGAAAGAAAAATTCTGAAAGATTTTTTTTTTAACTCATGTGCTCTTATTACACAGTCTACTAAACTACGGCGACTTTAATCTCATTAAAGATTTTGAAGAATTTTTTGCTAAAATTTTTTTGAAACTTTTAGTCAACTGATCCTAATTCCTTCCAGTTTCCATTAGAGACAAAACAAACAAATTAATGAGGAGTTATTGATATATGCTTATTTTTAAGCATAAAATTGTATTGAAGATAAGGTTAATAACTGGCCTAGAAGTCAAGTAATGATGTGAAATTATTCCCAAAGTTCTTGAGTTCAAGATTGGAAGAAAATTAGCTTTTGCGTTTGCTGTTACCCTACATTTACACATCGAAGACAAGGTTTACGACGATGGCGAGAGAACTGCACGTATTTACTTACAGATTCAAAACAAGAGTATAAAACTATGCTTCAGAAAACACTATATCACAGCTAGTTTAATCGATGACCCTTCACTTTGTTAGAAAACATTATTAAAATCATATTATTCCGTGAAAAATTGTCGACGTTTAAAAATTAGTGAAAAAATTATGAACTTTATGAAGTGGATGCCAGTTAGAGCAAAAAAAAACAGTGTTTGCGATGTAATTATTTCGATGTTAAAGACGGACATCGTTAAACTTGAAATCCTTAAAAAAATCATGAGAAAATTTGCTAAAGACCAGCTCGTAAGCAGCATGGACAATTGCTATGGTACTAGATATTCATGAGAAAACATTTTTATAAACCATTTAAATAAAATTGGGTACCAAAAGCTTGGTGTTCAAGATCCGTATGAGTTAATGGAACTAATTTTCATTTGAGAATCACTGCTAAAACAGAACAATATCGAAACACTTCTGAAGCGAACGGTTAGAGGTGATGAAAACCGCATGCGTAAAAGATCGTGGTCACAATATAGAGTGTTGCGTGGCATTCAAAAAGGTGTATTTCGTGGGGTTGAAAGCGAATTGTTCACTACGAGTTTATACGAACTAGACAAACAATTGATTCTATCTTTACTCTCATCAATTGATTAGATTGATACAAGCAATATTATTAAAAAATCCAGATCTCTGATGATTTGAGAATATACTTTGCTCCACCAGACTATGCATACATGTCTTTTACGACCCAATAGAAACTCGAAGCGTTTCGATTTATCTACCTTCTAATTCGGACCTGGCAAAGTAATTTCGTTTAATAAAGCCCATGTCAAACCTAAGAAAAAGGTGTTCCATTTTTGGTTAAATTTTTAACTGCGCTTTATAAACTGGATTTGAATGAATTTATTACTAACTTTCTGGTGTACGATAATGTATGGCTATTATGAATAATATACGATTATTTGAAGTATCAATTTTTAAAATTCTGTTAAACAATAGTTCCCATCTTTGTTGCTTACAATTGTGTCCATGACTTTTGTAGAGTAGACAAAAAATTAATTAATTTTTTGCTCTTCTTTTATTTTATTTTGCATTATTATGATCTATGTATGTATTGAAATAACTTTAATATCTTTTCTTTTTCTTTATCAAGAACTTTCTTTTACTTTTACCGCCTTCAAACATAAAATTGCTGACTGCAATTTTAGTTTTTCTTGGCAATTTCCAATGTCATGACATTTGAATTTCGTTTAAGATAAAGAAATAAAAGAATTTTTTTTATTTAATTCAACAATTATTTGTTTATGTTAAATATATTTTGAGCAAGTGACGTCATTTATTTATTTTGAACACGAGTCTTTTGTCCCTTTTGCTGATCACGCGAATTATGCTCTCGTATTTTTTTTTTGTTTTGTTATGGTTTTAGACAACCACCACTTACTTCCAATTGTACGTGTGCAATTTTTGTATTGTAGTTTATATTGTGTAGTTTCATTACGAATGCTGTTGTTGTAGTTGTTGATTTGAGCACGTGGCTTTTGTTTTGATTTCATTGTTGTCATTATTATTGTTTAGATAAATAATATGGTTTTTATTTGTCGTACATACGTACATACATATCTGAGTTTAAGTCTGAATTCAGCGAATTTATTGTTTTTTTTTGTTTTTTGTTATAAATAATAGCGTTTTAAATAATAATGTTTTGATTTTTAGTAATTAAACAATCATAGGAATACGATGACTCAATTGTTGTTGAGGCGTTTCTTATTCAATTTTATTGTGGGAACCAAACAACTCTAAGCTTAACAGCATAATGTTTGGTTTTGATTATAAAAAAATTTATGTTAATAAAATCGGGTAAATTATTAAATTTGCAATAAAAATGCAATTTCTTTTCGTCTGATTGGCTACTTCAAATCGGAAAAAAACGCATAATATCTCGAAAATTTATTTCAAAGCAGTTCAATGTTTACACATTTCCATTATTAAAGGATTATCCATTTTTCGGTTGCAAAAGTAAAGTAGCTTTAAAGACATAAAGCCGTGCTTTCGATGAAATTTATTTCTTTATAAAGCCTGGACCTTGCCATGTACGACATGCAATTCGTGGCATCACAACGCGCCGCTATGCGCGCTCAAGTGAGCTTTGTGACATGATCAAAGCTACCAATACGACTTAACCTAACGAAATGCAATGCCATGTAAATCAGTGCTACTTGATTGGTTGCAGCTGTTTATCGTTTTGAGATAGCTTCCAACCTATTTTTATAACACTTTGAGCGGTACAGGCAATAATATGCGAATAATGATTGAACATTATGGGTCGTACAATAAAAGATATAAATTGACGTTATTTCACAGGAAAAAGTCTTTAGGAAGTAAACCAGGGCTTTAATCTATGTATATGTATGGAAAACAAAATTGCACGAACTCGTGATAATACCTATGGACATACAATATACATTCATTACAGTCAGGAAATGCAGTCATTGTTGTTGCATACGTTTCCATCTTTAAAAGAAATCAAGGAAATTAATCAGGAAAATAATTCCTGGTCCCGACCTTGCAACACATACGGATACTTTAAGTGTATGGTAAAACTTCTATTGATTGCTTTTTGTATTCGTTATGCTCCACTAGCTGGAGCTCTCCTTATTTCTGGTACCACTAAGATGAATAATGTGGGAAACGCTGCCATGCCATGAGTAATGATTTTTTTAATTTAAAATTTTTTTTTAGTTTAAAACACCACAAACCACTGCAGGAGTAGAGGGACCACCCTCTAAAAATCATAGACTTATAGTCATAATGGACTTGAGATTCTTTTTAATTCATTAAAATTTAAAGGAACGTTACAAAGCACATACATACATATTTATACAAATATTAATGCAGTGGTGTTTGGTTAAAATCAGACTTTTTCCCAAAGTTCAGTGATATCATGCCTCTGTTGAAGTATTTTAGTGATGGGATGACATTGAGCGCGTTGAAGGCGACAACATTGTGGTGAAATTTATTTTACTTTTTTTTACTTTTGATGAATTGAAGTCTAAAGAAATAAATAAAAAAAAATGCGATAATTCTGAAATTCACTTTCAGTCATAATTTGCATTGTTCTGAGTATGTATTTGGTTGTTAATGGTTTTGTTTTGGCATTGTTGTTGTTGTTGTTGTTGTTGTTGTTACTGTGCTGACGCGGTTTATTCGCCGAACTCTAAGCAAAGCCAAGCAGAGCAAGCAGTGGTTGTTGGCTTTGACAGTGTGTAACAGTAGTGGACTGATTTAAATTATAGGGGCTCCATAGAGATTTTGAATGCTCTCAAGCATTCAGTTGCAACGACAACAACCAATAACATCAGCACAACGCGTTTAAAACGGGCTACTGACAATAATTATTACAAAATAAACAAAACAAAAAAAGAAAATATAAAAATTTAAATAAAATTAAAGACTTGTATGGCATGTTTTACATGTTATTTGAATATTTACTAATAAACAAACACAAAAAATGAAAAATAAACCACAAAATTTCGCAAAAGTCTGGTATCCTCACGTCTATTGTAAACAATTTCCCAGCTTCCTCGTTTAATATTGTAAATGTTCGTTTGTTTTGGTTGTGATTTTGTTTTGTTAATTTTTTTTTAATCTACAAGTGATATTTGAGATTTTAAGAAAAAAAAAAAAACAAAAAAAAATTATAAAAAAAGTAATAAAAAAGAGAAAGAAATAATAATTAAAAATTATTCCTTACCGTAAAAGGCCAGAAATTCAATTTAAACAGAAGCCTTAAACCATGTTAATGATCTTTTCGAAACATAAAATGCTGTTGAGCTTGAAGTGAAATCTGAATTAAAAATTGAAATTGAAATAAAAAAACAAAACCAAAAACAACAACAAATCTCAGACAAACATATTTTTTATTACAATATTTGTCAACCATTTCTGCTGCCATTATTGTATTGGTTTTATTAAAGGCCACTGTTATGCTGTTAATTTTTTACCCTGTCTTGGCCTTTCAACGTTATGGATCCCAAAAGTAATGTTCAGTGATTTTTCTTTATTTTATTGTGTTTTTTTCCTTTTAAGTTTTTATTGTGTATATTTTGTTTACTTTATATCATTTACGCTCTTGTTTCATTTAAAATTTTTTTATTAGTCACTGCACAGTGGTAGCAAACATAAAAGTTTTAAAATTTTGCTTGGATTTTCTTAAATATTTAGAAAACAGGAGAAAAGAAAAAAAAACGTTTAGAACGCAAAATTTTTTTAAAAACCTAATATTTTCCAAAATTTTTATTGTTAACTTATTAAATACATAAATTAGCTTTAAAAAACTGTATGGCAAGCTAAATTTTCTATTGTAATTTACTAATGCGGAAAAAACATTTTAATAGAAACTTTATCGATAGCTTATAGCAAATTTATCTTTGACTCATCTTTTAAAAAAAGCATTAAAAAATTAAACTTTCAATTAAAAAACATAATACATTTTCGATAACTTATGTTTCCTATAGAAATGTCATCGATAATTTATCGAAAATTTATCTTCTTCAAAAAATTTGTCAATTTATTGACTAAAAAGTCTGTCACTATTTGCTTAACAAATAAATTAAATTTCTAATAGAGAATTAATCGATATTTTATCTATAAAATATCGAAAATTTATCAATAAACCAATTTATTAAAAAAAATTTAACAAATTTAACTTTTTATGAAAACTTATTGATAACGTATTGATATTATTATATCGTTAGTATAATTCGCAATGACGCTAAGTCCACTTTTTTCCAAAATTGTGATTTTAATGCAAAACGTTAACACTATACAAAATACATATTTTACGACAAAAAAAAAATGTCAGTATGTAGTTTAAAGTTGTTGTAATTTTGTGGTTTGCAAAAACGCTAAGTCCATAAAACTACGAAAATATTAACAGCACGTGCTAACTCCACGAATATTAATTATTAATTATTCTTAATTTTTGATCTAGGTCATTTAAAGAGAGCTATTTTGTAAAAATAATTGAGTTTAAAAAGTTTACAAATTTTAAAAACTGAAAAAGTCGCAATGTTTTTTGTGTCTCCTGTAAAAGTTGAAAAAAGGAACTTAGCACATTTGCGAATGAGACTAACGATATGTCTTTCTGGTAAAATAAATTTTGTATTAAAATCGCAAAATGTTTACAATAACTCACAATTTTTATGGAAACGATTTCGATACCTTTTGAAAATTTTTATCGATTGTATAATATTCTTAAATAAATTCTTCAAGTTGTTTTTATATGTTAATTCGATTGATGAAAGTTTTGATCTAATTCGTCCGAATTCTGGTTCTATCACGCACACCTCACATTTGGCATTTAAGGCTTTAGTTTCTAGTTTCAATTTAAAATAATATATCCTAGAGTTACCCTTGAAGAAGTGTATAAATCTGTAAATTTTGAAGAAAAAATTGCTTTAGAATTTAATAAAACTATTCGGAGACATAAAAGGTAACAGAATAAATAGATGATGCACTTCATTCGCTTAATTGGTATTCGCCCACACAAACTTTATTCATTTCGGAAGTATGGGAATTACAGACTCTTGTAAAGAGTGGAGCTTTTTAGAATCAAGATTTGCGTTAAATCTACCCAGAATCATCCTGGCTCCTGGGTTTTCCACATCTACAGGTTGAAGATCGTTTGAAATTGAATTTGTTTTTAAGCAAAACTATTCGTAAATGGATAGGCAATTCATTCTGGCCATAAACAGTTTAAAATCTATGGTCCATTAACGTTACTTCTACTTTTACTTCTCCAACAACCTAATTTTGCTACATCTAAGGGCAGGAGGAGCCTTCCCACTAAGTCTTGGCCGCATATAAAATAAAATATGGGAATACATATCTCTTCTGGTTTAGAGGACACTTGTTCTATTAAAAGTTTTCTAATGTTTAATTGCAATTATTTCGTGTTCTACCCACTGTGTCATGTTTGTGTCTGGTTTGTATTAGCGTGGTTGTTATTGTTTTTTTTACATTTTTTATTGTGATTTAGAGGAGTATTTCCCTTTATATTTAGCCCTTCTCAAAGGATCGTATTCAGTTTTATAGATTTTTGTTTATTTTGTTTTTTTTTTATTGTTATTGTTGTTTGTACTTTGTTTTACAATCATATCGTATTTCGTTTCTTTGTAACTGTTTATTTTAACATGTGTACGTTGCCACTTGTTTGCAATTCTATTTTTTTTTCTCCTTTGTATCACTCTTAAAATATCAAGTGTCAATGAACGAAACGAATGATGATGTAGTAACGAACGAAATACTGCAATACAATAGAAATTCATTTGTTAATACGTACATACATAATTTTATTGAAGATAATTATTGTTTTTTATTTTTCTTTGTATTTTATTTGAATATTATTATGATTGAATTAGAATAAAGATCCAGACTATTATGGTTCTAGTGAACCATTGTGAGTAGAATATCAATACAACAATTCCTTTTTTCTTGAGTGCATTACATATATACATATGTATGGACATATGGATGAACTGAAGAAATTGTACATTTCATTTAATTTTGTTCTTTCAAATTAATTTTTTAATGCCTGTTTTATCTGCTCTGATTGTTGTAGACAAAATTTGTAAACAATACTGCTTATAAGTGTTCAAACATACATACATATATAGGGTCTTACAACAGGGATATCCGAACTTTGACAGTAGATACCGGCCATATCTTTCAAGCTACATCTGTAAAATTAGTTGTCATTTATTCAGTATATTTTACAATTTCATTAGAATTGGAGTTCTGTTCGAGCAACGTACTGCGCACTTCGACTTTTCTAAATGTAGTGAATAAATTCGAGTCCACTGCTTCTGTAAACGATCGACTAACACCCGTACGTCGACCCAAAATGTGCTAAAAACATAACCCCTGTCCGTTGCGGTTAATTTCACGTTGCTCACAAGTATTCGGCCTTTCACAGACCACAACTTCAGTAATGACGTCCATTTCTGGATAAATGGGTACGGGAGCAAACAAGATGGTCGAATACGTGACGATAACAATCCACATGAGATCCAAGAGCGAGCAATGCATTCCCAAAAAGTCACTTTTCGGTGTGATTTTGGGCTGTTGGCTTCATCGGCCCATATTTTTTAAAAAACGACGTTGGCCAGGACATCACTGTCAATGGCGAGCACTATAGGTCGATGATTACTAACTAATTTTGGTCTGAATTGTATGATCTGAACACTTATGACATGGAGTCTGAATGTCACACAGTTCATTCTACATTTGATATCCTGCACGCGAGATTTGAGGACCCGGTCAATTGAATATGATGTAAACTGTTTACGGTCATTGCGAATTTGAGGGTAAATGAATTTTTGATGAAATTATCTTACAATTACAACGTAGTTTCTCAAACTACTCATGTTGGGTGTATTAGTCTTATACAAGAGTTTAAAGTCGATTCCGAACTGCAGATTTCAGAAACTTTTCATGACAATTTTATTTACCCTCAAAGTTTTTGCCAGAAGCCTGCTATGAGGAAGTCGTCGAAAGTAATATATTTGTATATTCCTTTTATTCGAGCTGTCTGAGCCGGGCTGTCGTCTAATAAGCCAATACATTACAGTGGCTAGACTACGTCTAGTATGTCTATTCTTCAATCTAACAATTCTATTTCCCATTCTATTCTTCACGCACCTATTTCGCCTAAATTTAAATTTTCGGAGAGGAAACTTGCATACTGTAATACGAAACTAAACGATGTGAATTTTATTCTTCGTTCTATAAGTAACCATAGCTTATTAAAATTACATCTCCTTACAACCAAGAAAAAAAGGCTGGAAATAAACGACACAACGGTAACACTACTTAGAATATTAATATGGCGTCCAAATGAGAATTCTTTTGTTTACTAAAAATGAATAAGAAATAAAATAATAACACACATATTATTATAAAGAATGACATTGAATTTGAAATAAATTCAAATAAACTAAAAAAACGTAATGGCACCTAATGAGAAACAGGCTAACAATACATATGTATCTCTGTGTATTTATGTATGTATTGAGTTAGACATACTTGTGCACTCTAAAATAATTCTCTAGTAAATGAGTAAATAAATGCCTGCAAGCTATAGAAAATAGAAAAAAGAAAGAAACAAAAAAACTCTTAAAACATCTTTTAACGAGTAGAGGTAGAGGTTCTAAAATGATAATGACAAGCGGCAACAACAACAATAGCAACAGCAACAACAACAGTGAGGAAGACAAAGAAAAGAAAAAGAAAGCAAAGGAAAGTAGATACAAAACATGGCATATCCGTTAAATAATTGACAACAATAATAACGTACAACAATAGCAACAAAATGGGGATGAATTCTATGAGAAAAAGAAAAATACTCGACAGGAGTGTAAAAACACTCAAGTAGGCAGTGTATATATGGTACGTATCTATGTATGGATGTATGTATCGATGTATGCATGTATGAACAGTGTCGAAAAAACGACATTGATTTCTTAAAACTGAACTCTTATTGATGCATCTCGCAGTAAAATGCTAACAAATGAAGTAGGGAACAGAAAAGTCGTTGTAAATGGCATTTAAAAAATTATACACATTCAGAACTGAAGTCTCCGTAGGAAGTCTGTAAGCTTATTAGACGTCAGCCCGTAGTTCAAACCAGAGATCAGACATCTTGATCAAATTGAGTATGAAAAATATTTCTTCGGCGCTTTCCTCTCAGCAGACTTCCGGTAAAAACACTGAAAGTAAATAAAATTGCCATGAACATTTTTTCAAAAATCTGTCATTCGGAGTCGACTACAAACTGCTCTCTTTTACCGACGTTAAAACAAATATCGGTTGAAAATCTAAGACGCAAATCAATGGATTACTATAATGTCTTTTAAAAAAGTGAAGCTTAAACCTTTTAAACAAGCTCCAGATTAGTTTGATACTATTAATACTACCGGAGGCATTTCATTTCAGGACCCTCTAATGTTAATTTGTAACCGAACGGTTTTGAACACCCAATATTTATAAAAATCTATCTTTTATTTATTTTTTTTTTTTATCATTTTTTGTTTTTATTTGATTTGATTATTGAATATTTTATATGCCAAAATTTATCCATAAAATTAAGAATTTTTTTCTTCGCCACTGTACGCATATATCAAACAGACAAGACGATACAATATGGATTTGAATATACAGCTGGCTGGCTAGCTGGTTGACTGCTTGCTTGTCATTTTGTATAAATAATAACCACAGTCGTCAAAGGCGTTGCCAGACATTAAAACAGAATCTTTGAATGCAAGTTGGGCTACAAGAACTACATGAAAACAAAATAAAAAAGCTGATAAAACACTCAAGCCAACACATATACATTTGTACATACACAAAATGTAATCATAAAAACAAGCGGCTATAAACGGGCGTTGACAAGTAAACAATACAACACGATACAAAAGCAAGCAAAGGAACGCGAATAAAAATGAAAAATACGACACAACACAATACAATACGAAGCAAACAACAAAAACAAGTTTATTTTTTTTTCTCTCTTTGGTTTAATTCCAAACTGTTCCTATACAAATTGTATATATTTTTTCTCTTTCTTTTTTCTCTGTCTAACAACCATGCATTACTTTAACAACAGTTAGGGGCAATTGTAAACGCATGGATGTGTGAATGGGTGTGTGTGTGTGTTTGCCAGCTGGGAAGAAGACAGCCAATGAAATGGTTTCCTATATTGTTCCAACAAAATCTCGAGAGTATTTGGTGAATTTGTGTGCTTGAATGTGTTTGGAAAATGTCGGCACATAGAACTGTGTGTACTTTTGTGCGTGGTTGTGTGTTTGAGTGTATATGCATGAGTGTGTTTATGCCTATTTTGACAGCATTTGTATGAGTGTGGCTAACCAGTATTTTTTACATAAAGTGGCCTGTCAAAAAGCGGTGAATGAACCATAAAAACAGTTAAATTTACAAAAACAAGCAACAAAAATGTGTTGCTAATGCCATTGAAAAATATTTAAAAACGATTGTCTTCTAAAATTGCACAGGTTTAGGTAATTTATTACGTTTTTAATGGATTTTTTTTTGGTTTTTTTCTGGTAAAAAATTACGGTTGTATTTGGTAAATGTTAAACTGTTCTTCAAAGTTCGACTTTTATTTCTAACAGTGCTATTAATTTAATGAACAACGTTCTGCGTTTTTTGTTATTTTCTCTAGTAAAAGTGTAACAAAGAATTGAAACTAAACTACCAAAATGGAGGAGCTGTGGAAACCACATTCTTCGTTAACACACTGGAAAGAAAACAAACGATAGTCAATTAAAAATTTTGATTCAACTGACCCTGTACAAAATATTAAAACAATTGTGTTGTCCTGATTGTCCAGATTAAAATATCCCTACTGTGTGGTCGTCCTGAAGAGGTGACGAATAACTGTGACCAGTGCATTACAGTGCACTGTCTAAAGGTCGGTTACTAACCTCAAGTGATTCCTGAATAGTTTGATTCATAACTGAAAATCTCCTCCTGTTGTAATTTCCCAACAAAAGTTTACTTTGCCTCAAACTCATTTGGTTTGCAAGGAGTTCCTGTCTCTCGTCATCTTCTATTTCGCTAAGAATACATATCCAAACATGTCCACACTGCACACGAGAGTTCTGTGTACACCAGTGGCGTGGAAACTCCCCTTCTCGCAAGTTCCTCTGCCTGCTCATTGCCTCAAATTCGCACATGGTCTAGTATTCAGCGAGTGTTCTAATGGTAGTCTGTGATGGTATCGCTATGTCCAAGTTGTATTGAATCAACCATAGTCTCTAAAGCGGATTTAAATCCAACAAGGCATCCAGCACCTCTGTAGCACAGGTTTTTTTATTGTTTGATTGTATCTACATACATACGCTAGTCTCTGTATCTTGCCTCATTTCATTTGAGCATTTTATAGGTTGCTTTGTTTGCACCAGACAATGGTCCCATATGTCACAGTTAACCTGACCATCATGGTTTATCCCTGCTGTAAGAGAAAAAATTGAAGAAAAATATGAAGAGTTACCAATTGTACTACTCTCGTCTGAAACTTATTTATTGGCAAGCACCAAGTGGGGAATTTTATATAAAGATTCGCCTATTAAACCTTCCAATTCGCAGTTGGTGCAAAAGGTAAAGTGAACTGATAGAGCAAACATTTTGTCAAGAAAAGTTGTATTTCCAGGCAACAAAAGATGGTAACCCTATCATTCTAGAACCTACTTTAGTAGACCAATCACCAGCTTAGCTGGAAAAACTTGATTAAATAAGCTTGCCATTGTTTTAAGATGCTTTACTAGAAGCATAGAACACAAATTTGTACTCGAATTGAGCCTTATAAAAGAGCATATGTCATGTGATGGTTACAGGCGGGTCCTATTACAATTTTTTTTTATATTATTTGATGCTTTGAGTTAAACTATTGGAAAAAATATAAACCGCCATTTTTTTCTGTAGTAGCGAGCCACTTGACCCAAAATTGCTCAATTTAAATAACTCGAAATACTTCTTATTTTCTTTTAATAAATATTATCGCTCTGTATCGTATAGTATTTTATTTCCTGCAGAGTTCGTATCATCAAAAACACCGAAAACTATATCCTTTCAATACTTAAATTGTATGCACGTGATGCAACAATGTATTCTGATGCCTAAACATAATTTTATCGCACCTACAAAACGTGCACTTTTCTTTAGCATATGCCAACTATTGGGAAAATACAACACAAACCACCTACAAATAAACAATCAATCACCACCATATGGCAAATGGAAATTGAAAAACGTATGGAAACGTTTAAACAATCTGCCAGTTGACCGACCCGACCATGCAGCAGATTTTCAAATTCTCACCTCAGCTGTGCAGAAAAATCCCCAACAGGATCGTCCTCACACATGGTTAAACTAATAAAAAAAAAAACGAAAAAGTGCGTAAAAATTTACGTGTTCAAAGATGACAACTGAAATTAGTCGAAGGAATTTTCCTTGCACACACACTTACACACATAGTCACATGCACGGCTAAGTTATCATAATGGAATTGAAGAAGCAGTGCTCATGTGGATTATTATTCTGTCGATGCATTTGTAAAATGGCCAGGTAAATACGTTCAATTAAGCAACAACAAAATGGAAGACAGAGAGAAAGTGAAAGGTGCCAGTGATAAATTATTTCAGAGTAATATTACAGTGGCGTTTTTAACAACAACAGTCACGTTTTTAGGATCATTAACTTTAGCAAGTACAACATTTTCTTCCAGACTCAAAACATAAACTCCAGGAAGATAGTTGTCCTTCAAAATTGTTGGGTTACGTGGCCTCTTTTATAGCAACAATAAATCTTAGCTTACCAACACCATTTTCTCTATATCATGACAGATCTGTCTGTCACTGTGAATACAGTGATGCGCCATCCTTCCAAACTAACCGAAGCTAACCTTTACATACATACATACATAAATGCTCTTTACAACCTTTAAGTTCGAATTACAACCTAGCTTCTCACACCACTTAAGTTGTGTGTGCTAATTTTATCCGTAAGTGGCGGAACCTACAGTTTAAAGTCGAGTCTGAACGACAAACACTCAGGGTTTTTGCTAGAAATCTGCTGAGAAGTTGCCTAAGAAATATTTTTTCATATTTCGACAGTTTTTTGAGAAACGACAGTTTTTTGAGAAACTTTTTCATGGCAGTTTTATTTACTTTTTTATAGTTTTTGCCAGAAGTCTGTTAAAAGGAAGTCGCCGAAGAAATTTTTTTCATATTTCGTTTTGTTCGCGATGTCCGAATCGGCGTTTTGAACCGTGGCCTCATATCGAATTAGCCTACTAGACTACGACGGCTTGTATTATTATATTGTATGGATTATGTTGTATCTAAAATTGATCTGCTACATGGGTTGGAAACATTATTTGTTTCTAAAATCAACTTCAAACCATAATTTCGCTGCCGTCAAACTTGAATGTCTTTCTCGTATAGGGCCTAGTTTTTTGTCTTTTGGCCATATAGTAGACTCACAACAAAGGCCTTTAGTCAAGAAGGCAATGTCATACATAGGCTTTTAAATGCATTTTTAACTCATGTAATTTGCAAAAATAATTCCTAATTTATGAAAGTCCGAATTTCATATCAACATTAACCTATATTTTCTAAATATGTGCTATGTAAACATACACACATGCATGCATATAAACTTATATGGAATCTGTGAATAGTTGACTGTTTCATGTCCTTTTTTTTAAACTCTATTTTAACACAGATTGTTTTTCTCTTCGTTTATTTCTTGACTTTTATATAATTTTGTCTAGTCATGCTACTTTTTATGTACTACATTTGATTTGTTGTTATTGTTGGTCTATATTATTATTTTTTTTTAGTAGAAATTGTTGTTGAAAAACAAAAACAAAAAAAAAACTAGACAAACAACAAAAATTCTCGTACATGAAAAAAAAATCAATATAAAGTCACGTTTTCAAAAAAATCACGTTTCAAAAGATAGAAGCAGAATAAAGAAGAAGCAAAAGATAGATATTTGTATATACTATGTATAAGTCTATGTAAATCGGTGTATACATACGAACATACATACATACATATAGATGATTATATAATTGTATAATATGTATAGTATTTACAAAAAAAAAAACAAAGAATAAAAATTAAAGGATAATTATATTGAAATTAAAAGCAGTAAGAAAAATAATTAACAACGTCTTGATAAGGTGCTACACTCCAATGTACACTGCGTCAATTAAGTCTACGTACAGGTATAGGCATTATATGTATCCGGTTGTCCATTTAGTGGTTTCCAATCTGTCTTTCAGTCGTGGCTGTCAGCTGTTAAACATCTTTCAAATAAAATACCATTTATTTCGTAAAAGATTTTGCCATTCACTGATTTAATTAATTTTTCCGGCATTAATTTAGGAATGAGTGATGTCTGTGTGGGATTATTTATGTACCCGTTAGGAAAATAATGTAAATCATTCATTTCTATTTTGTTAACTTTGTTATGTTCGTTATTTTGTTAACTTTGATACCGTTTACCGGGAACGCGAATAAAAGCAACCGTTGAATGTCTTGCTATATCAGCTAGCCTTCGACCATCTATAATGTACTCTTACGCTATGAATCTAGTGGGAGCTTTGCTCTACTAAAATAATGGACTAGTTAAAGTGGTCTGAATTAACTTATATACATATAGTGATAGTCTAGTAGGTAGTGTGTTGGCTTATTAGACGTAAGGCCGAGGTTCAAACCCCAGGTCACACATCAAAACGAAATATGAAAAATATTTCTTCGGCGACTTTCTCTCAGCAGATTTCTGGCAAAAACTCTGAGAGTAAATAAAATTGCCATGAAAAGTTTCTCAAAAACCTATCGTCTGGAATCGATTTTATACTGTAGGTCTCGCCAGTCATATATTCAATTAACACACACAACATGAGTGGTGTGAGAAGCTAGGCCGTAATCCTGACTGAAGAGTTGCAATGGCCAATTATGTATGTATGTATAGGGATAGTAGTTAAGGTGATCATAATATAATCTTTTATGATTAATTGGTTGCTTGAAATTGCCATGCAATTTTCATAAAAACTTTAATTTTAACTGCCGGTATGAATTTTATTTGTATCAGATTATCTAAAATATATTTTATGTAGTGTAGTGTAGTGATAAGGTGTAACTGCTGATTTATAAGCAGCTTATTAAACTTCTCACTCGTCATCTGGTTTGGTAATATAATCTCATTAAATGGAACTGGTTTAGGATATAAGAGACGCATATACTGTCGATGTGTCTTGGATTGAGAACTCAGATAAACTCTAAAGAAGTATTCCTCCTCATTTAATTTACGGAATTATAGGACACGAATATTTTTTTAATTTCTTTGATGCCGCATCTTCCTATTACTTCTCTCGCTTTAGTTACGTTCTCTTTAATAATAAGGTTTTTCCAGCTTAGTGGACGTGCTCAGTGAACGTATTAGAGATCAGCAATGAATATTTCAACCTGTACTTATAAATCAACGTTGTAGTGAGTACAAATGAATCAGAGTAGTTAAATTTCAATATTATTGATTCACTTATATTAAAAATTTCATAAGTGCAGTAGCGAAAAAACGATTCATTGCTGATCTCTGGAATGTATGTATATTGTGTGAAAAACTTGCTTTATATAGTCTTATTCCTTTCTACAGATGTCGCATTGCCTGACACTCTTATAATGTCCGCTGCTGATGTTCTACCCTGTGAGGTGAGGGTTCAGTACTTTCAGTAGTACGTTCAGTAGTCTTCTTGGATAGATTATTTGATTAGACAGACATAAAAGGGCTCCCAATTTTTTAAAATGTAAATATCAACGTGCCTACGAATTCATGGTAAACCAGATTGCTCTGGATTGTAGTCAAGCACTTTTAATACTTCACCACCTTACCATTATAACGTTAACTTTAAGAGTCTGTAATATCGCTTAAAATTACAAATATCCGCTCTAAAGCCATTACAATAAATAATGCGATAAAATTCTCTTCGAATTAAATGAACTTTGGCTAGCAGTTGAAATTCTATTCGTTCAGTTTATTATTAATTTTTTTTATTTTTCGAAAAAATTAATTTTCATACGTATTTACGTACACATACATATATGTACACACATATGTACAATAGTATTTGAGGATCGTTTCTCTGCAATATTAAATTTGATTTTCAATATCCATAAGAACTTTAAGTAGTTGATCTTGTTGTTGTTTTTTTATTATTCTCTTCGTATTTTTGTTTTCCTCTCCTGTTTTCCCCAGCTTTATTGATTGATGGTATGCATTCCTCAATGTTGTTGTTTTATTTTGTGAAGCTGGGGTAATATTTTGTTTTTTTTTTTTTTTTTTTGGTTTGTTTTTCTCCACAATTTGTGTATGCAAGTATTTTTCTTTTCTCTTTATTTTTTTATCCATTGTTGTTGCTGTTGTTGTTGCTTGTTATTGGGTATTCAATTGCAAGTTTGTATTGTTGATCGATTTTACGTGATATTTTCAAATTTTTCAGTATTTATTGCAGAGACATAAATATCATGCCATTGCTATTCTATTTATTATTATTATTATTATTGTTGTTGTTGTTGCAGTAGTATTTGTGTGTTATTATTTGCTGTAGCTGTTGTTTTTTTTTTTTTGCTTTTTTGTTTTGTATTTTATTGATATTTACCATTAAGTCCTTTGCCCCTCTCTTGCATCATAAATGTCTGTACCATAGAACCACTCTTTATCTTTTCCTCTCTGGCTGCCATAAATGATGTGCGCCGTGTTGCCGTGTTGCTTGTTTTTTATAAAATAAAAATCCTTAATTTCTTTCGATACTAATTCATACATCTTCTATTCCGTTAAACTTAAAATGTATTCTTTACACAAATATTAGACTCGGTTGAAACATAAACTCTTAGTGCGTACATCGAAGTGCGTATTTAAAGATTAAAAGCTGTTTAGTTCCTCAATCAGATACACATACATAACGTATACATATGTACATATACATAAATAATAGATTATGTATACTGACGTCAGACGTCCTGATCCTTCATTTGAAGTGTCATTTATTTCGTGAAAGGTTTACTATGAATGTGAATCTTTATATACCGGCCGAAATACGTGAAAAAGTGGTCGAAAACTACTTCAAATCCAATCCAGGGCCTGTCATTTGAAACATATTGTATTTCGTCGAAACTTAGCTTTTGAAACCAAAAAATGTATAACGTTTACTGTTTCATTAGGGTATTAATTGCTTTCCGACCTGATTCGACCTTCATCTCAGTAGTATTCGACACATGATTTGTACTTCATTTGACATCTGATGGTTACAGATTGTTTGGGGGCTCTAAACTTTTAGAAAATTTCGGAGACTGTAATTTTATTATTCAAGCTGACATTAACCCCCAAGACTTTTTTATCCTTAGATCGGGTTTTATTGATACTGATCAACTGATGCCTATTTTTGTTCGATGCTAAATGTGGAAACATGTCGTGATATGCTTAGTTTTCTTGACATTACTCTCCGGTTAATTTCGTTTCTATATCTTATTGCCATTACAAAAACTTGTAAAACTTTGTAACTTGTAGAAACTTTGTGGCAGTGGTAACACTGAATGGTGTTCTATTGTATTTTACAGCTACACATGCATACATATATGTGTATATGTGTGTTTTCTTATTTATTTATTGTTTATTATTTACATGGTCTGTATTGCTCTTGGTTTTGTTGTTGCTGTTGCTGTAATAATTTGTTTTTTATTTTATTTAAGTTTACTTTGGCACTTTCCTTTACCATGGTAGAGTTTTTTTTTTGTTGTTTGCTGGCTTCTGTTACTGTTAAATTATTATGATATTTTTATTGTTTTTGTTTTTTATTTTAATTCAACCAGTAGTTGTTTGTTTTTATACTGATTACACAAACCACTCACACATGCAAGCTTACACGCATTCAAATACATTTGTAAACAATTGTAGCAGCTGACTATGTGTGTGTGTGTGTGCTTGTGTAGTTGTTTATTAAATAACCACATACATACATACATATGTACGTGCAAACGTACACACATACAATGAAAGAATTTTTTCATTTTTATTTAAATAAACGAATTCAAATTGAATGCATTGTAAATAATAATTGATTTTTTATTTTTTTTCTTAATTTTTTTTGTATTGATTTTTAAAATGAAATTATTATACCTACCTACCGGTTAGTTGTTGAAATAATAATTTGAATTGAAATGAAATTTAAATAAATATTATATTAAAATATAAAAGAGAGAAAAAAGTGAATTTTTATTTTCCGTTAAAGTTTACCTGATAAACAAATTTAGTATTTTGCCTTTTTAAAAAAATATTTCAATTGTTTATTATTTATTTCAATTTTTTTTATTTGCATTCGGTTCTTTCAAATGAATGCACAAATTTTAATACATTTTAAATCAAAGCTAAGTTTGAATAATTCTCATGCAAATATCTACTGTATGATTTAGAGCATCGCATAAGCAGTATTTAGCATCATTGTTTATTTGAGTAAGAAATTATTTTAAAATTAAAGTTGAAGGTGGGCAAAGTTGGGTTATTTTTTAAGGTTAGTATTCAATTTATGGAACAGGATGTTTCAAAGTTTCTGACTGAAATCAGACTGGCGGCTTAATTTAAACTGATACGCAGACACAAGTACAAAACCATGGAATTTAAAGTTAATGGGCTTGGAAAACTTACTTATTTAATTGGTCATTACAATCCTTCAGTCAGGATTACGACCTAGGGTCTGACACCACTTATGTTGTGTGTGTTAATAGTATTTATATGTGATGTGATCTACAGTTTAAAGTCGACTACGAACGACATATTTTTGAGAAGCTTTTCATTGCAACTTTATTTACCTTAAGAGTTTTTGTCAGAAATCTGCTGAGAGGAAGTCGCCGAAGAAATATTTTTTCATATTTCGATTTGTTGGAGATGTCTGACTTGGTGTTTGAAGCGTGGCCTCACGTCTAGTAAGTCAACACATTACCTATCAGACTATGACGATTACAAACATGTTTTCTAATAAAAACCATATCACTGATAAGATCCCCCTCCTTAAGGATAGGTATGTCCTTATCCTTCAAAAGGCAGGTGCTTCTGGTCAGTTGACAGATACCCTCCTGAAATAAACAAATAAATACAAAACTTAAATAAAATTGGTGCATTGTTCTTAATTCGATCCACTTAAAGAACATTACAGAGACTAGAGAAAGTAAGCTTAACTGTTTTGTTTAATTCGGAATTCAATGATATATCCTGGCAAGTCTTCAAAGAGTACGCTGAACTTATGGGTCGAATGGTTCAAATTTTACAAGCTACACCTGTGCCGTAATAACTGAAACAATGTGCTATGCTCTGAGAAAACAAAGATTAATTTGTTTGGCTATTTGCTCCGTATTTGCTCCTCCCTCAATGTAAGCCAAAAAAAGACAAATAAGTGCGGTGTTTATTAAGTGTTGGGATCAGGGCAAAACAATGCTAATTGTCTCAAAATTCTGCAAACCAGCATGCTTCCCTTTGCCGAAAACGTAATCTAATTGAGGGCGCAATTAATGCGGAATAATGATACCAAATGTGCCACTAGAACTCTAAAATCGCGATTCAGGAAATATCCGTAAAAGTGCAGATTTTTTGAATGGTATCCCCTACTCATGCTGGACATTATGTTTAAACTGTTGATAATAAATTACAGGAGAAGGAAAAGAGGAACAACTTGGTGTTAAATTTATTTTATTTTTTGATAACCAGTTTCGTTATTTTATTATTATATTATAAATAATTTACAATGGGAAT
This sequence comes from Sarcophaga carnaria, assembly GCA_958299815.1. Lineage (NCBI taxonomy): Eukaryota > Metazoa > Arthropoda > Insecta > Diptera > Sarcophagidae > Sarcophaga > Sarcophaga carnaria. The sequence continues at coordinate 31,405,741 of OY283150.1, forward strand.
CGAACCTACAACTATTACTACTACTGGGACACTCACTAAACTAAAGGCCTAATGTTAATATTTGAAAAAAACATTCCTTTCGATTTTATAAGTGTTCTTTACAAACATTGAAGTTTTTGCCACCCGTAAAGACGGATAACTTTTTTTTATTTTCTTTAATCATAAGAATAATTGTAAATAAAGTAATGTGTTTAACTATACTGAACTTAATGAAAGCTTAATATAATAAAAGCTAATCAAACTAACAAATAAATTAATTAATTTATCTACTTGCCACCACTAATGTCACATAAAGTTGTGAATGTGTTTGCCAAAAATTTTTTTTTTTTGGAAAATCTTGGTACTAGCCTGGTTGGAAGCCAAAAGAAAAATAAAAAAGAATATAAAACCATTGATTATGATAGTGATGATGATGACTGTGTTAATATTTTAAGTGTTTCTAATTATTATGGAAGTTATTATTGTTGTTGCCAAGAAAGAATAAAACAGAATGAAGAGAAAGAAGAGCCAAATATAATAATTAAAGAACATAAAAGTTTTGTTAAATACACTTTAACGGCTAAACAAACAAGCAAAATAACCAATAAGCGTAAACGGAAAAGGAACCACAATGTCAACGCTAAGGGTGCAACCCAATAAACATATTGGAATGGAAGTGGGTTAATTGCAAAGAACAACCCTCCTTACATTACAAAGAGGCAAAGCGTTAGCTAGCAAATCTGTTTATTTAAGTGGGTCATAATCTGAAAATTAACCAGTTAACCAGTTGTATTGTATTTGAGCAGAAACTTAACAACATCGCCTGTTAAAAATAGATAAAAATATTCACGATTACGAAGAAGTGGGGTTACATTTCAGTTCTCATACTCTGTAGCGCTGATTTCTAAAGAATTTAAGAAATCGCATCATATGTTGATCACATTTAAAATGTACATACAACATGTGCAAATGTACGTACATATGTATGGCAGTTGCAAGTACACACAACTGAAATCACCGTAAAATTTCCCTACAACATGTGATGGTCAAATATGTTTCATGTGTGGAAATTCTTAAATAAAAAAAAAAGAAAAACCAACGGTGTTCATATACAGGTAAGATAAGGAAAGGCAAAGTAACGCTTTAACATAAAAAAGCAATATAAATACATACATATACACACACACACACACACGCAATAGCAATATTTTGGAAATTATTTCGTTAGATTTTTGGGAAATTCACTCACATGTGGAAAGTGACAAAACAAACAAATGTGAAATGCCATACGTTGGTGTTCGAAAAGATATTTCCGTGTTGCACTATTGGAAAATCCCGCTTAAGACTACGAGTAAGCAAAAAGCGTGAGAAGATTTCCTTTTACCGTGTTGAAATTTTACACATAAACGAAGTTTTTCCATTGCAACCTTCTTAGTCTGTATTTAGTACTTTAACTTCTACCTGCCAATATATAAACAGTTTAAATGTTGAAGGTTGGGTTGGTTAAAAGGGCGCTGTTTTTATTGTGCCCCTGTTGAGTAGCGCAATGTATTTTGCCACAGCATGTTAAACGCCTTACGAAATCCATTCATACACTCGCTCCTTCAGTCAATCGTTATCCAAACAATGATCGTTAATGACTGCCAGCACTGCTTGTTTTTTCCAAACAAACTCTCTCGTTCGCTCTCTCTCTCTCTCTCTCTCTCTATACAACAAATATCACTCGGCTGTTTTACATATGGAACGATTCCCACGCTTGAAATGGGAAGTTCCAGAATACGAAATATTACCTGTAAATTGCAGCAGCAGCAGCGGAAATAAATAAACTTGTTTTGCTTTCAATTTCAAGGTGAACAGAATTCTGATTGAAAACGGAAATATAATACGAGCATTTTCAGCGTATTTATTAATTTTATTATAAATAATGTACACATACATACATATGTATTTAGGATGTGCTTTGAAAGCTCTTATCATGTGTAGTTTTTAGAGACTCACGACTCGTTATGTCATAATTTTTCTACCCAATTTTCTAAAGGCAGGTTAAGGCCTGCGATAGTGTATTAAACTGTCTGGGTGCATAGTATACCCTGAAAGCCAGACCTGGACAATGAGGATAGTATCAACAATGTGTTGTCATTGTCTTGTTGAAAAACTGCTTGTATCTGTTAAACAATTCCTCCAGATTTTGTTCCTATGATACATTTTACCCTCGACAATAACCAGCTGACCTATAACATCTGTGGTCAAAGATCAATATTATAATTGGGGGGAAAGTTAGTAGGAATAGACGGCATTGCTTAGGAAATTCTCAAGGCTGATGGGAATATGAGTGCACGGATTCTTCACACTCTCTTTGGAAACATTTGGAAGAACTAATCCTTTCCTACGGAGTGAATGTAAGCAAGATTCAGAAAAAGGCTCCATAACGGATTGAAACTCAGAATCATTTTGGACAGAATACGACTGCAATTCCTACAGTAAACGCTATGAAAAGAAATATATATATGTCGCTACCTAATTAGCACAACTTCACTTGCTGTCATTTTATTGTTTCCATATGTAGATTTTAGATTTTGTTTCCTTGCGTAAAAATCGAAAAATATTGGGTTTTACTTTTAAAATGCAGGGAATTTCCTAAAACTAATGTGTGTGCTCAATAGAGAGAGTAAGCAAATAAGGCTGAAAAAATTAAATTAAATTTCTTTCGTTTAATTTTCAATTTATATGTAAAAACTCGTCACGGTTATATTCTGTTTCATCGTTTACGCACAACGTTGCGTTGCTAGACGTTGCGGCGTTAAAACTTTTTAACTCTAAACAAAAAGAACAAAAAAAAAACAGAAGAGAAGAGAAGAGAAGCAAAACGTTAATGATAAAAACGCGACAATTTTTGAAGTTGTGCATGTTGTTACATTTAAATTGCGGATTAGTTGTTTACTTTTATTACACCATGTTGTTATTATTGTTGTTGTTGTTGTAACAGACATTTTTCACATAAGTACTCACATATACATTTCCAAACAGATGTATATGCACTATACATACATGTGTATAAGTGTGTGTGTATGTGTGTTATAAAATAAAGCGAAAAAGGAGCAGTAAACAATGCTTTCGTTTAGGATTATAGTCATTGAGAAAATCTGTTGCTCTGTTATTGTTGTTGTATAGTTTTGTTACCAGCAAAGAGAGCAACATTTAACATAATTTACCAGCAATTTACTCCCTTTTTGGTGTAGTTTCTTGTTGTTCTTGTATGATAATTTAATATGGCATTATATTGTATGATTTCCTTTGACTCTGCTTCTCTGCTTTAAGCAGCAACGAAAAAAATGAAAACAAATTTCTTTTTATGACTTTTGCCAACTGCCCTATTTAATAGATTTACTGTTTGCTCTTTAACATTCATTCAATTTGTTATTGTTTAATGTTTTTCTTACTCTCTCCCCCTGTTTCGTTCTCAGAAGTAAGAGTAAAAGCATCAATTTATTATAAGTTGTGTTATTTTTACTTTCTTTCAATATATTTTAATGGCTGTAAACGGTTTATATGGTGCTTAACATTACAGAGGACATAAGTTTATAACAGCTTTTATTGCAATAAACTTAAATATTGTAATGAAATAATACGCTTAATTATTGCCCATATAGTGCTACTGCACTATTTCTTATTAAGACAAGTCTAAATGAGTAGGTGGTGTTAGGATTACAACAAGAAGCAGATACTGTAATATGAAATTAAAAAAAAGTCATTACCTGTGTAAAGTTCGATTTCTTTGCTATTTGGTTCTTTATTCTTCGTGATATGTTATGAATGCCAAAAGTGGTAAAAGGTTTGCCATGCCACCTTGAATAGACTAACAAATCGAACAGCGCTTACAAATCATTCAATTTTATGATCACAATTTGTGCTATCTGGGAAGCTTATTTTTGACTTAATGCACACGTTATTTAGCTGAATTCCCGAAATTGCTGTAAATAGCAATGTGAAACAGTTCAAAAGATGCTAATGCAGCCTGCAGCACGCACTGTTTTGTGCAGCTAGTATCATTGGACCAATTGAAGTCGCCGTAGTCTAGTAGGTAGTGTGTTGGCTTATTACACGCAAAAGCCTGGGTTCTAGCCCCAGGCCAGGCATCAAAGACAAAATACAAAAAGTATTTTTTTCGGCGACTTCCTCTCAGTAGATTTCTGGCAAAAACTCTGAGAGTAAATAAAAATTGCCATGAAAAGTTTCTCAATAAATAAAAATCTGTCGTTCGGAGTCGACTTTAAACTGTAGGTCCCACCACTCATGTATAAAATTAACACACACAACATAAGTGGTGTGAGAAACTAGGACGTTGTACAATGGGTCAATTCGACCTCCGGGTACTGTACTTGTCTTAATTGACAAGTACACGTCCTCTAACCTAACCTATCATTGGACCAAGAACGATAATAATCGCAACAATATACAGTCAATTGAGCAAGGCACCGTGCGATGATTACTGACTTTCTTTAAGAATATGGAACAAGTGAATGTGGTTGTGGTAAACGAGACCAAGCCACATAACACACGACACGCAATACCTTAAACCTGTACAGAGGTGTACGAGTTTGGTGATCAATTCATTACGAAGGCAGAGGTTCTACACAAAAGATTTACTGAAAAATATGCAGAGAATAAGATAGTAAATGTAAGCATAACCAGAGGATCCTTTCATCAGTACGGAGACGATAAAGTATTAATGGTTAAAAAGAAAATTTGTAGAAGCTGTTTACGACATCATTCAAAGAGGTCTTGAGATTGTAAATCGAGATCAAGACCATAATAGTGCCATTTTCAAGAAGCAGAAAACTTAATATGTTGAAATATATTCGACTCCCGGATAAGATAATATCGCAGAAACTGAAGGTAAATTATTCGGGAATATCACGTGATAATAAATTAAAATAGAAAACATACCACATATGCCATAATGATATGCAAAACGCTTGCATCCAGTGATGTTGTGCTAATTTTTTTTACCGGAACGCGTTCCGGACTCCGGTTCACGGTTCGGAAAAACAAGCCGGTTCGTTCCGGTTTTTGTTCCGGTTCGGGTTCGGTTCAAACCCTTGTTTATAAAAATTCGTCAAAAATTAGAAAAAAAAATCAGCAATTCTTTTTAATTTTTTTTTTTAAACGTCAGCCAATTCTCGTTATCACAAATCATTTTTAGTTCCGGAACGCGTTCCTGTCCAAAAAGGAAGTACCGGAACGACGTTTCGTAGCGTTCCGGCTCGACAACACCACTGCTTGCATCGCATGTATGCCATGATAGTTAGACCAATAGTGACCTATAGGGTCATTATATTAGCCTACAACATCTAGCGTAACAGGGGTGGGTTGCTATACTACAAAAGCTTAGTCTTAAAATCTCCTGCAACGTTTTCGTCTAGCCAATGCTTTGGTCTATATTTTAAAATCTATGGTCTTTTCTTTTTTGACATAAAGTAACGTCTTGGCATTCGTTTCCAGAATAATTGAGTTAGCCGGTATGAAACACTTGCTAAGTGGGAAGCTTATATCTTCTTTTCTGTCTCCACTTGTGATCTTCCTGCAACTATTTTATTATGAATTTGTGGTTTTCTAATCATCCTTAACTGGCGTTAAAACAATAATCGGCAATAATCTCAGGCGACTTAAATCGAATGACGATGTAAAGGAAGCAAGTTTTTGAGGAACAAAAAATTTGACGACTTAAATCAAAGGAACACTGTAAAGTGTATAAATATAGCATTCCCTAGCAGTCAATGAAAAATTTAGGAACTTATCGGTTAAAGTCATTTATTTATTTATTTATTAATTACAATACAATTACAAATTATATTCTAATTATACTCGTATGCGAGCGGAGTAACTTGACCATATGCTCGGTGCAGTGTTCCAGACCTGAGTCTCTGGTGGAAATCGAACCCACGACCCTCACGCATATAGTGTGGCACACTGCCATGGTACACTAGATCTAAAAAATTATTATGAAACGTGCTAAAGTAATGCAGAAATTCGATCTTAAAATGCCCTGCCTTACAATTCATATAACAAGCTTTAGTTCCAAATATTTTACTAACACAATGCATTTTTCCATAGAAAACTTAGTGGTACTGCTGAAGTTTTCAAAAATTGAATTAAATTTCTGAAAATTAGAATTTATTGTTAATTTTAAATATTCTTCAAATAACTTCTTTTAAATGAAATATTTTACAATTATATGTACATATATACTATGTACGTACATAAGTAAAGTAAAAAAGTAAAGATAAAAGCAACCGAGTGTCCATATGTATGTATATGAATCATAAGAAAGAGAAAAAAAAAATAATGCAATAAGAAAAGAATCAAATATTTTGTGCAAATTTTTACTAAAAATCACGTACAAACTAAACATACATACATACTATTTTTATCAATGAATATATGTACTATGCCTGAGACTTGTTGCTTGGAAATATTCAAACAACACAACCTTACTTATTTACATACACACACATATGCAAGTGCTTGCTAATTAATAAGGAAAGTCAATACCAAAAAAAAAGAAAACAACGGCATTTTTATTTATTAATAACTTTGCATGTGTGTGAGTAAGTGTACTCAATAAAAGTCAATTGCATGCATGTATTATTCCTTTTGTCAAAGGCTGTCTAAAAATTCTCACACAATTTTTGTTTTCTCTTTTTTTTACTGGCTCTCTGCTCTGCTCTATTCTAATCCGTTTTCATAATAAAAGTTAATCTCCTGTGGTTAGTAAACGTGTGCAAAAACAATAGAAACAACAAGACGCCCATTATAAGAAGCAGTTTTCTTGTATTTTCTTTGCATTTATGAATGAAAACAATTTCATAAGGATGTATGAATGAGAGTTATATTATTGACATGTCCAAAATTGTCATTCATTATACAGAGATTGCCAGAGATTGCCAAAGATCGTCAGAGAGAGAGAGAGAGAGACAGAGAGAGGTAGAAAAATATAAAATTTAATGGCAGCCATTATGATACCGGTATTGTTTACCTTTTTAATGTTTTTATAGATCTTTAGGTAGTTTTTCCAGTGTTCCTTTTTTCTTTTTATATTTTTAGTACAACATGGTGAATTTTTTTGTTTTGTTTGTTAAAACTGTTGTTGTTCCAGCACTTTAGTACAATCGAGTATTGGCCAATGGGACATGAAACGTTGTTGCCTTTTGATTGTTTACACAGGTATTTGAGAAATTTCGCACAATTTTGTAAATTTTTTTCAGTATTTTTGAGTTGATTTTTGAAATGGTAAAAGGAAAACTCAAATTTCATAAGGATGCTGGCATTTAAACAGTCTCAAACAGGTGATCATTGTGTAAAGATCACCACATTCAGGTCTAAAAAATTTTTTATTTAAATTTTTTTAATTTCTTTTTCAACACAAAAAATGACCTACAAACGCAGAGATATGAGAAATTGCCAACAAGAAAAACTGAGTAATTTTTTATTTACCTTTTTTGGGAGAACTATTTTCTTTTTATTTAATAATTTTGTTAATATTTTTTTTTCTCCAGGTTTAGCTAAAACCTGTGCCATGAAGGAGAAAAGCAAAAATGCGGCACGCACCAGACGTGAAAAAGAAAATGCGGAATTTTTTGAATTGGCCAAATTATTACCACTACCAAGTGCAATTACATCACAATTGGACAAAGCCTCCATAATACGCCTGACCACTTCTTATTTGAAAATGCGTCAAGTTTTTCCTGAAGGTAAGTTGGTTGTACTCCTCTAAACTATTTCTGCTTCTTATTGTGTATTTGGTTGTATTTTCTTTAATAATTCGTTAACAATTAGTACAAAAAAAGAAAAGAACACAAAAAAACGTGAGATATTGTTTTTCTTTTTTTATAAAGCACACGCTTGAACTTGTGCCACTTATTATTTTTTGCTCTCACTTCAAAGTCACATGTCCTCCCGTTTACTTTGTTTTTTTTTTGTTCTTATTAAGTATCACACGCTTAAATATCCTGCGGCTATGTCAAATGATGTGTAATGCTTTGTAGGTTTTTTATTTCTCAAACGGGGATTATTTGGTTTTTTTCCGCCTGACATATTGTTTTTTCTTTATGCGAGTGTTAAATCACAGCTTGATATCTGTTTAATGGCAAAACATAACCAACAATTAATAATCATAACAAGAAAAAAAAACAAATTCGCCAATATACCCGCTCTTCTATTAAAACAAAACTGATTTAAGAGCCAACATTTTGTTCCGCGTTATACATATAAGTGATCTAAACCAGTGGTCGGCACAAGGAGAACATGATTAAAATGTGACTGTAGTTGTGAGAAGCCAGTGTATAACACAGAGGAAAATTGTTAGTAATATTTTGAACTTAAAAAAATTGTACTGCGCTAAATCCCTATAGGCAGTGTAACTTGACAAATATGCTTCAAAAAATCGCGATCATTTCTCATTGTTATAAGTGAATTTACCGTAATATTTCTTTGGGTGTATAGTTGAAACTTCAAAAAAAGCGAAATGAACCCTCTTCTTTAGAAGCTGACAAGCAACAAAATGCATTTTTACTCTCTTTTTTAGGAACCGAAGATGTTCGGCACGCGGGGGCTATTGGTGCCGACCACTGATCTAGGTTAGGTTAGAGGACGTGTACTTGTCAATTAAGACAAGTACAGTACCCGGAGGTCGAATTGACCCATTGTACAACATCCTAGTTTCCCACTGATCTAAAACAATCATAACTTCAATTGAGAGCGTTTCCTTTTTTTACTTCCTCTCTCTCTCTCCTTTTTTTTGTATCACTGCTCTCCATGTAAACAAAACATTAAATTCTACTTCCGCTCATGAAGGAAAAAATCCTTGTGTACTTGTTTCATACGGCAGCGGCAAGAAGAGAAGGATAGAGTGAGAGAGGGATTGCTAACCAACTTATTAAAACAAGTAGTCTGTTGGCATTGTTATTCGTAATTACTTTAATATACAGCAGAAGGAAGAAAAAAAAAAGAGAAAATCATTAAAATAAAAGGAATGAAACAAAAAATTATGTTGACTTTATAATACAATCGACATAAAGAGAATGCTGATATTGTTGTTGTTCTACTTCTTATACATATAAAGAGATTCGTAAGTGGTAACAACAACTTCCTTCCTTCCTTCCTATATTTTCTCTAAAAAAAAAGCATTTTGTATCGTGGGCATGAATATAAAAATGGGTGGGTTGTTGTGTGTGTGAAATAAACAACCCGAGGAAAACAACAACAATAGAAGTACATACGAAAGAGACACACCGTCTAAGCGAATGGATAGATGATGACTTTAATTGCTAAAATTATTAAAATGTATACACCCTGCTGTGATATATTATTTTTCCTTTTTTTATGTTCTCCTTTTCTTTTTACTAATTTGCGTGTATTTTCTGTATTGTTGTTTGTTTTTGTTTTTCATTCTTAAAGGTTTGGGAGAAGCTTGGGGTTCATCGCCTGCCATGCAAAGAGGTGCCACCATTAAGGAATTGGGTTCACATCTTTTACAAACTTTAGACGGTTTCATATTTGTTGTAGCACCTGATGGCAAAATTATGTACATCTCAGAGACTGCTTCTGTTCATTTAGGCTTAAGTCAGGTAAGTGTTGAGAAAATCAAATCAATTCAAATGTAAAATTATGCGCATAAATTTATTAAAAAAAATTTCCAACAAACAAAGTAAAAGAGCACCATCTTTGGCTGTTCCTTTGTTAGCTGCAACAAAAAAGCACTTAAATTTGCATATTCTTCTTGATGCTATTTTTCTTATGATTTTTATCATTATGATGATGGTTTTTTCTGCTGTTCTTTTTTCCTTTTCGCAGGTTGAATTAACTGGCAACTCAATATATGAATACATACATAATTATGATCATGAAGAAATGAATGCGATATTATCCTTACATCCTCACATGTATCAGAATTTGGTAAATTAAAAAAACAATTCTTTTTTATTTAACTTTAGTTTTCCCTCTATACTAAACTAGCATTTTCTCTATCTTTCCTTATGCTCTCTTATACTTTTCAATTTTTTTTTAATAAAACCAGGATGCTTTTATTAATTCTTTACATCTAAACCAGACAGCAAATCCCGCCTCGGTTGGTAGTCCAAATGGCACCACAAACTATGGTATGCTGCCTGGTGAACGTGGCTGTCATACTATTGAAATTGAAAAACAATTTTTCCTGCGCATGAAATGTGTTCTAGCCAAACGTAATGCTGGCCTAACTTCATCGGGTTATAAGGTAGGCTTGTTTTAAATACACACTCGACATAAACCCATAATCGCAGTTGTTCATAATAATTCTTTTGATTTTTAGGTAATTCATTGTTCTGGTTATTTAAAAGCCCGTATTTATACCGACTATGGTGATGGCCAGGGTAGTTATATACAAAATCTTGGCCTAGTAGCTGTTGGTCATTCTTTGCCTACGTCTGCGATCACAGAAATTAAGCTGCATCAAAATATGTTTATGTTTCGTGCACATTTGGATTTAAAATTAATATTTTTAGACGCTAGGTAAGTTGAATATTCCTTACTGATAATGAATGTAGGTGATACTTCGTTAACAGACTTACTTAACTTACTTACTTACTTATTAATCATTATAAACCTTTAGTCAGGATTACAACCTAACTTCTCACACCACTTATGTATGTATGTTGTGTGCTAATTTAATCCAGAAGTAGTGGGGCCTACTTTTCATGAATTTTTGCCAGAAATATACTGAGAATAAGTCATCGAAGAAATGTTTTTTCATAATTCGTTATTGTTCTATATGTCTGTGGCAGGTCCTCTCGTCTAATAAGCCAATACACTACCTACTTCTCTACACAGACTACAAAACCGAAAACCTTATTATCTGACGCAAAAAGTGACCAAAACAAACTGGAAATATTTATACTGGTCTCAGTGTTTACCACGATATCTTAGATACAGGCAGGTAAAGTCTTTTAATTTAAATGAAACAAAGTGTGTGCCAGATATCATCGAAGTTGCTAGGTTCTCTGAGAATTTAAAGAGACTTCTTCTTAGATGGCATGCGGGGAAAATTCACCACTGCTGAGACGATGAGATTTTTTGGCTGGGAAATAACGCTTGATGCTCTAATTTAGGTCTGACTGTTACTGATGCATCTATATCGTATTTTATCGCTTGCTCTTTCATGATCCTAAGTGTGTTTATATGCTTACGGCAAACGGTATTAGAATCTGTTTCCGGACTAAGCCTAGCTTAAAATTGAAAATATCTTCCGTTCCTCTTGGCTTTCTTCTAAGTTTATTGTTTTAAATTTTTTTCTAAAAATAGTAAATTCGTAAAATGTTTGTTTATCCAAAAAATCGTACAAGCTTATGCAAATAATTGTTTATTAAAACATAATAAAGATTTTTAAATTTATTTGATTTTATATTTTCTATTTTGGACAAAGCATTTCGTAGTTTTCTTACACATAATTGAAATTTAATACAATGTAATGCAAATACGCACATACATATGTACATGCGTACATACATACATACATAGATACATAATAATAATAATAATAAACAAGAAAAAAAGAAACAATCATGACACTTTCGTTAACACTTACTTAAACAAACGGCAACCATATTTTTCACTTCCTTCGCAACACCATACAAAAAAAGATCTCTTAAACTAAAAAGCTTTTACAATAAACAACAACAAAAATAACATAATAACAGAGACAACAACAACAACAATAGCAATAACAAATAAATAATAAGGAGGGGAGGAAACAAGAAACCACTTTACAACCCCACTTAAACAGCACAAGAGAAAGAAAATCGTTAAAAATCTCCCGTTAACTCCCCTTTAATAAAAACAAAACAACACACAAAAGAGAGTAGAATAGAATAAAAGAAAAACAACAACGGCTACTAAAAAGCAAACAAATCATTTCCCACTTGAAAATTTTTGCCTACAACTTTGATTTGATTTTTGCCTTATTCATTCATGTCTCTGATAGCCATTAAGGAGTGGGACAGAGAGAACAAGAGAGAGAGAGATTATATAAGAGAGCATATGAAATAAATTAAGAGCAGGGGTAAACAAGAAAACCAGAGAAATCCGATATTAAAAACGCACAATTACCCTTATAATAATAATACAAAAGAAATGAAAGGAAAACGTTAAGGACAAAAGAAAACGAAGGGCACCATTAGAAAACATATTGTGTTTGTCATTCTTTTTGCACACACACACACATACACATGCATATATACATGCGTACTCCACATAGGCCCTTTATTTAATTGAATTAAAGTTATGTAAACAATATTTGATTTAAAATTAAGATTTTATATTGAAATCACTGAATTTATTTCATTTTCTTTCGATATATTTCGTTTAGGGTATCCCAACTTACTGGTTACGAACCTCAAGAACTTATTGAGAAGACAATATATCAGTATATACACGTACAAGATGTACTGCCCATGCGTGTTTCACATCAAATACGTAAGTATTGAGCATTGTATTGTATTTTGCACACTTATTACCCTAAAACCCACTCCAATACCATACCACATACCGACATACTTTTCTCCCACACTCCATACCAATAAGCTTTTGAATCTTGCTTTTGTTTTTCTTTTAACTGCTGCTCTATTAAAACAATAGAGACACAGTTGTGTTCGCTATTTTAGCAATTATAATCGTTTAATCCTTTCAGGGATTTTATGTGTGATTGATGTAGTGTGTGTGCAGAAAAACAACATAAAAAATTTAAAAATAAATATTTTTCTTTGAATTTAGAAATTGTTTTCGTATTTTGTTATGCATTTACAGTGTTATGTAAAGGACAAGTTACCACCAAATATTATCGTTTCCTAACTAAAGGCGGCGGTTGGGTTTGGGTGCAATCCTATGCCACAATGGTGCATAATACCCGTTCATCACGACAAGTCTGCATTGTTAGTGTAAATTATGTTTTAAGGTAAGTTCAGTATCAATAAAACTCGATTGTACTTTTAATCATTGTCAAATTTAAACATTTTGATCAATATAGGATGTTTACAAAAGCTTTTCGAGCTATTCTGTCATCACCGTTACTTTAATTTTATCCCAACTGTGTTCACTGGATCAAATTTCCGTCTCCATGTGTGCGCGGAGCTATCAACACGCCTTTCACATTGCCGATTCCAATCTAGAGCAGTTCTAGGATATATACTCTGGTGGTTTTCATATGATTATTCTTGAAATGTAGCAAAATGTGTCAGAGGAGGTTTATTACTCTTAGTGGATGTCTTTCCAAATAATTTAATTTTTACCTAACTGCGTTCAGTCGATCTAACCTCCTTCTCGTAGTGAGTACGACTTTGACCTTTACCACATTTTCTGGCAGTTTTCATAAGGTTCAAAATATAAACTCTCCCTATTCCTTCATGCATACCGAGTCCGGAGAGGTTATTTCTTACAATATTGCAAAACATCACCAGGAGAGTTCAATTGTTCTTAAGGGAATTTCTTTAAGTAATGTTTTTAGGTTAGTTAGGCCACCATAGAGGCACTTTTGCAAGCTAAGCGATCAAGTGATCCAACGGACTGGACTGTGCACTCTTCATGACGAATAGGCTATTATGGTCCGGATTACCCAGATTCAGCAGGATCATCAGGAAATTTTTAAGTGGGAAAGCTTTCACGACGAAGAGTTCCTTGTACAACATGGTCGTGCTTTTTTATGTATTTTTTGTAGAAGTGTTAAGGAGCCTGAAACTGTCGGTCACATTCTGTTTATCTGTACTAAGCAATCACATAGAAATTGCGTATTATCTTCCTCCGTAGCCATCCGTTCGACTGACATCCATCTTTACAAATAGAAGCACTAAGCAATTCATAATATACGATTCTTTGCAATATTGTTGTCCAAAGATTACGTTTAAAATCGAGAGTTTTTATTCGAAAATGAAATTTTACAAATCTCTATTTTCTTTGTGCGAAATCAATCAACAATAGATTTCTTTATTTCTGTAAATATTCCTAAAAGTTTGTTTATTTTCCTATAATTTCAGTGAACAAGAGGCCAAAGACTTAATACTTAATGAAATCCAAACGGGCATAATCAAAAGTGAACCCATCTCAACGTCAGCACCTATACCAACGCCCGCTTTGCATGCCAGTCATGCAGCAGCCGTCGCCGTGGCAAATATAACGCATTCGGTAGCTGCGATGCGACATACAGCGTCTAGTTTAACACCAAGCATTGTGAGTACAAGTCCCAAATTGGAATCATGCTTTGAGGCAGCTGTGGGGCATTTGCCAACGGCTGTAACACCAGTTTTAAGTACAAACAGTAGTTCAAGTTCAAGTAATAACAATAATAATGGTTATATAAGTCAAGCAACAACACAGCAGCAGCAGGAGCAAAGGCAACAGAGCCACCACTGTCATGCAAGTGAACAGCAGCAACAGCAACAAACGCTGCAACATCACAATACCCACCAACTTCATCAACACCAACACCACCACCAGCATCATCATAATCACCATCATCAGCACCAGCAACAGGACCATAATATGCAGCATCATCATGGCGTTAGCGATCTCATGGAGACTCACCAACTGCAACAACAGCAGGAAAATCTCAGTTACACACAATTGTATCCGGTTAATGAATCTTCTTTAGTGCATGATATAATGCCGCAATATCCTGATACCACCTCCGCCACAGCCACTAGTACAGGTTATTATACTAATAACAACTACTTTTATGATGCCACAGTAGATGTTACAACAGCTGCCTCTTTAATAAGGCCATTTTCGGCCAACTCAAATAGTTGCTCGAGCAGCACGGAGAGCGAAAGACAATTATCGACCGGCAATGCGTCGAATATAAATGGCAATTCACCACAAACCACCTACAGTGATCTCAGTCATAGCTTTGAATTGAACTATTTTTCGGATAGCAGTTCCCATCAACATCACCACCACAACCACCATCAGCCACCCCAACAAACGCAACAACAACAGCAGCAACAGCAACATCACTTACAGCACAGTACACTAACCGAGCTGACTTCACCACTGCAGGGGCACCACTTAACCCAATTGGAACATCAACAAACAACGCCACAGCATCACTCCCTTAGCCATTTAGATTTGCAGCAACCGTCAAGCCATAATTCGCAACAACAGCCGCAACATATTGCGGCCAGTAGTTTTACGGAAACCTTCAAAGATGTTAACGGACCCCACTATACCAGCGTTATAGTTGAGCCCCAACACTATAACGAATTTGTGCATTAACCTTTAGAGTTTTTGCTCAAACAAAAACTTCTTCAACTTGTGTTTTTTTTTCTATATTTTCTATTCACTCTCCCAATAATTTCTGTTCACAAAACCTGGCTGAGCCAATATTTCAACAATTTTTTGTTTATAAATATTTTTAAGTATTTTATTAAAAATCTATTGTAATTTTATTTTATTTTATATAAACATACATAACTATTATTAATAATTTATTTAAATATATAATATACAACGTATTTTTTGTCTTTCGCTTTCAAATATCGAATGTTGTAATTAATTTTATGTTAATCTTTTCAACTTTTCATTGATTTTAGTTTTTATTTTATAAATAAAACTAATTGTTATAAATATGTATTTCTAAATGTAAGCTAATTATTATTATAATTATTATTTTTAATATTTTTTTATTATTTTATTTCATTTCAATGTATGTATGTATATATGGTCTTATAAAAAAAAAAGAAAATGTTAAGTGTGCATGCCTCTTGATCAAAAAAATTTAAGAATATTATTTATTTCCTTATATATACATACACATACATACATATATAAGAATCTGTTTATTAGAAAAATATATATACATATACATACATAAATACCTATATATGTTTATACATATATACTATATATAATATATTATATATAAATATTCTAAAAAGAATAACAAACAAAATACCAATACAAACAAACAAAAATAAAAATTAAAAACAAAAGAAAATGGAAATAAATTAAAAATATTTGTATTTATAACTGTAAGTTTTTCTATAAATAATTAAAAATTAACAAAAACAAAATGAAACGTAATGAAGAAAAGAAAGATGCCAACAAATTTAAATTGAATAATAAAGTGATAAATTAACGTGAATTAATTTCAATTTCTTTTACTCAAAAACATTGAAAAGGAACATTAAAGGAAGGGTGAAATACATTCTTTGAATATATTTGAGGTCATTTAAACAGGGTTTGTTGTTTGTGGTTCACAGGACATAAAAAATTTATAGAGTCTGCCATTTCATATGAAAGATATGTAATATTTAGTTGATAACCTTGCCAAAAGGATGATATTGAAACCACTCAATGGATGATCCTATATCTTGAGATATTCTCAATGGCTAAATTTTACAACCAGTGTTGTCATTTTTAGTTATTTCTACACAAACATGACAAACTGTGTTATTGAAATATTTCTAGTTCCTTGGCCCACTCTTATCATAATAGTTTAAAATGGCAACACTTTTATGCCTGCATTATTACTTTATTATCATTCATTACCGTTGTAAGTGCCACACTATTATCATTCGAACATTATTTATTTAGAGATACCAGCTGATGAGGTCAAACAATGAATAGAAATGAAGTTTTCTGTTTGTCAATTTAGTTTTTCACTATATTTAAAAATTAATTAATTATTTATTCTATATTATTTTTCACAGAAATTCATCAATGAACACAATTACTATTCAAAATACAACCTTGATTAAAGTTAACACTAAAAACAACCCTGTTGTTTTTCGAACAAGATGACATCTGTATGAACGCGTCTCGAAGAAAAAAGTGAGACGATTTCGAAAATATACGGCCATCTTTCTTTTGTTGTAAATCCTCACACAAGTGACAAGCTAAAATAAATTTTTTGATAAAATTTTGCTTAAAATTGGCCAATAAATGTTTCTTAAAATAATAAAAATTAAAGAAAATCTATCGTTTTGTAACATTCTGCATAAATTTGTTAAAATAAAATAAGTGCTTAACGAGTATTTAAGAGAAATTGGTTCACACGTATTTCATCTGTGACTGCTGCTATTGAGTGTCCCATAGAAGTTTGTTTGTAGAGCACTTCAACATGCAATTGTTTGTACGTGGTTTGGAATGCGTTGAAACCCTTGAGGTTCAACAAGATGCTAACATTGCTGCCGTTAAGGTGAGTAAATATTTTTTTGGGGAATATAATCTCACTTTTATTTGTTGCCAGTTCAATTGAATATTGTTTACTTATAATTGTTGTTGTTCCCTTTTATATTTCATTTAGGCACACATTGCCCAACTTCATGGGTACAATACTGAGGAAATCGTTTTGAACTGTGAAGGTAATGCCTTGACTAACGAAACCCCCGTCTGTGCTTTGTCCTCTTCCGAATTGGACATCACCATCCCAATGTTGGGTGGTAAAGTGCACGGTTCTTTGGCTCGTGCCGGTAAAGTCAAGGGTCAAACTCCCAAGGTAGAAAAGCAAGAAAAGAAGAAGAAGAAGACCGGTCGCGCTAAGAGACGTATCCAATACAACCGCCGCTTCGTCAACATTGTACCCGGTTTCGGTCGTCGTCGTGGCCCCAACGCCAACTCTGCTTAAATTCTTACGCAGGTCAACAGCAGTGCTGCTTTTGTATAGTTTTTAGTGTGTTTACACAATAATACTAAAAATGTTTTTAGTTCGCTTTCAAATATCGAATGTTGTAATTAATTTTATGTTAATCTTTTCAACTTTTAATTGATTTTAGTTTTTATTTTATAAATAAAACTAATTGTTATAAATATGTATTTCTAAATGTAAGCTAATTATTATTATAATTATTATTTTTAATATTTTTTTATTATTTTATTTCATTTCAATGTATGTATGTATATATCGTCTTATAAAAAAAAAGAAAATGTTAAGTGTGCATGCCTCTTGATCAAAAAAATTTAAGAATATTATTTATTTACTTATATATACATATACATACATACATATATAAGAATCTGTTTATTAGAAAAATATATATACATATACATACATAAATACCTATATATGTTTATACATATATACTATATATAATATATTATATATAAATATTCTAAAAAGAATAAAAAACAAAATACCAATACAAACAAACAAAAATAAAAATTAAAAACAAAAGAAAATGGAAATATATTAAAAATATTTGTATTTATAACTGTAAGTTTTTCTATAAATAATTAAAAATTAACAAAAACAAAATGAAACGTAATGAAGAAAAGAAAGATGCCAACAAATTTAAATTGAATAATAAAGTGATAAATTAACGTGAATTAATTTCAATTTCTTTTACTCAAAAACATTGAAAAGGAACATTAAAGGAAGGGTGAAATACATTCTTTGAATATATTTGAGGTCATTTAAACAGGGTTTGTTGTTTGTGGTTCACAGGACATAAAAAATTTATAGAGTCTGCCATTTCATATGAAAGATATGTAATATTTAGTTGATAACCTTGCCAAAAGGATGATATTGAAACCACTCAATGGATGATCCTATATCTTGAGATATTCTCAATGGCTAAATTTTATAACCAGTGTTGTCATTTTTAGTTATTTCTACACAAACATGACAAACTGTGTTATTGAAATATTTCTAGTTCCTTGGCCCACTCTTATCATAATAGTTTAAAATGGCAACACTTTTATGCCTGCATTATTACTTTATTATCATTCATTACCGTTGTAAGTGCCACACTATTATCATTCGAACATTATTTATTTAGAGATACCAGCTGATGAGGTCAAACAATGAATAGAAATGAAGTTTTCTGTTTGTCAATTTAGTTTTTCACTATATTTAAAAATTAATTAATTATTTATTCTATATTATTTTTCACAGAAATTCATCAATGAACACAATTACTATTCAAAATACAACCTTGATTAAAGTTAACACTAAAAACAACCCTGTTTTTTTCGAACAAGATGACATCTGTATGAACGCGTCTCGAAGAAAAAAGTGAGACGATTTCGAAAATATACGGCCATCTTTCTTTTGTTGTAAATCCTCACACAAGTGACAAGCTAAAATAAATTTTTTGATAAAATTTTGCTTAAAATTGGCCAATAAATGTTTCTTAAAATAATAAAAATTAAAGAAAATCTATCGTTTTGTAACATTCTGCATAAATTTGTTAAAATAAAATAAGTGCTTAACGAGTATTTAAGAGAAATTGGTTCACACGTATTTCATCTGTGACTGCTGCTATTGAGTGTCCCATAGAAGTTTGTTTGTAGAGCACTTCAACATGCAATTGTTTGTACGTGGTTTGGAATGCGTTGAAACCCTTGAGGTTCAACAAGATGCTAACATTGCTGCCGTTAAGGTGAGTAAATATTTTTTTGGGGAATATAATCTCACTTTTATTTGTTGCCAGTTCAATTGAATATTGTTTACTTATAATTGTTGTTGTTCCCTTTTATATTTCATTTAGGCACACATTGCCCAACTTCATGGGTACAATACTGAGGAAATCGTTTTGAACTGTGAAGGTAATGCCTTGACTAACGAAACCCCCGTCTGTGCTTTGTCCTCTTCCGAATTGGACATCACCATCCCAATGTTGGGTGGTAAAGTGCACGGTTCTTTGGCTCGTGCCGGTAAAGTCAAGGGTCAAACTCCCAAGGTAGAAAAGCAAGAAAAGAAGAAGAAGAAGACCGGTCGCGCTAAGAGACGTATCCAATACAACCGCCGCTTCGTCAACATTGTACCCGGTTTCGGTCGTCGTCGTGGCCCCAACGCCAACTCTGCTTAAATTCTTACGCAGGTCAACAGCAGTGCTGCTTTTGTATAGTTTTTAGTGTGTTTACACAATAATACTAAAAATGTTTTTAGTTCGCTTTCAAATATCGAATGTTGTAATTAATTTTATGTTAATCTTTTCAACTTTTTATTGATTTTAGTTTTTATTTTATAAATAAAACTAATTGTTATAAATATGTATTTCTAAATGTAAGCTAATTATTATTATAATTATTATTTTTAATATTTTTTTATTATTTTATTTCATTTCAATGTATGTATGTATATATCGTCTTATAAAAAAAAAGAAAATGTTAAGTGTGCATGCCTCTTGATCAAAAAAATTTAAGAATATTATTTATTTACTTATATATACATATACATACATACATATATAAGAATCTGTTTATTAGAAAAATATATATACATATACATACATAAATACCTATATATGTTTATACATATATACTATATATAATATATTATATATAAATATTCTAAAAAGAATAACAAACAAAATACCAATACAAACAAACAAAAATAAAAATTAAAAACAAAAGAAAATGGAAATATATTAAAAATATTTGTATTTATAACTGTAAGTTTTTCTATAAATAATTAAAAATTAACAAAAACAAAATGAAACGTAATGAAGAAAAGAAAGATGCCAACAAATTTAAATTGAATAATAAAGTGATAAATTAACGTGAATTAATTTCAATTTCTTTTACTCAAAAACATTGAAAAGGAAGGGTGAAATACATTCTTTGAATATATTTGAGGTCATTTAAACAGGGTTTGTTGTTTGTGGTTCACAGGACATAAAAAATTTATAGAGTCTGCCATTTCATATGAAAGATATGTAATATTTAGTTGATAACCTTGCCAAAAGGATGATATTGAAACCACTCAATGGATGATCCTATATCTTGAGATATTCTCAATGGCTAAATTTTATAACCAGTGTTGTCATTTTTAGTTATTTCTACACAAACATGACAAACTGTGTTATTGAAATATTTCTAGTTCCTTGGCCCACTCTTATCATAATAGTTTAAAATGGCAACACTTTTATGCCTGCATTATTACTTTATTATCATTCATTACCGTTGTAAGTGCCACACTATTATCATTCGAACATTATTTATTTAGAGATACCAGCTGATGAGGTCAAACAATGAATAGAAATGAAGTTTTCTGTTTGTCAATTTAGTTTTTCACTATATCTAAAAATTAATTAATTATTTATTCTATATTATTTTTCACAGAAATTCATCAATGAACACAATTACTATTCAAAATACAACCTTGATTAAAGTTAACACTAAAAACAACCCTGTTTTTTTTCGAACAAGATGACATCTGTATGAATGCGTCTCGAAGAAAAAAGTGAGACGATTTCGAAAATATACGGCCATCTTTCTTTTGTTGTAAATCCTCACACAAGTGACAAGCTAAAATAAATTTTTTGATAAAATTTTGCTTAAAATTGGCCAATAAATGTTTCTTAAAATAATAAAAATTAAAGAAAATCTATCGTTTTGTAACATTCTGCATAAATTTGTTAAAATAAAATAAGTGCTTAACGAGTATTTAAGAGAAATTGGTTCACACGTATTTCATCTGTGACTGCTGCTATTGAGTGTCCCATAGAGGTTTGTTTGTAGAGCACTTCAACATGCAATTGTTTGTACGTGGTTTGGAATGCGTTGAAACCCTTGAGGTTCAACAAGATGCTAACATTGCTGCCGTTAAGGTGAGTAAATATTTTTTTGGGGAATATAATCTCACTTTTATTTGTTGCCAGTTCAATTGAATATTGTTTACTTATAATTGTTGTTGTTCCCTTTTATATTTCATTTAGGCACACATTGCCCAACTTCATGGGTACAATACTGAGGAAATCGTTTTGAACTGTGAAGGTAATGCCTTGACTAACGAAACCCCCGTCTGTGCTTTGTCCTCTTCCGAATTGGACATCACCATCCCAATGTTGGGTGGTAAAGTGCACGGTTCTTTGGCTCGTGCCGGTAAAGTCAAGGGTCAAACTCCCAAGGTAGAAAAGCAAGAAAAGAAGAAGAAGAAGACCGGTCGCGCTAAGAGACGTATCCCATACAACCGCCGCTTCGTCAACATTGTACCCGGTTTCGGTCGTCGTCGTGGCCCCAACGCCAACTCTGCTTAAATTCTTACGCAGGTCAACAGCAGTGCTGCTTTTGTATAGTTTTTAGTGTGTTTACACAATAATACTAAAAATGTTTTTAGTTCGCTTTCAAATATCGAATGTTGTAATTAATTTTATGTTAATCTTTTCAACTTTTTATTGATTTTAGTTTTTATTTTATAAATAAAACTAATTGTTATAAATATGTATTTCTAAATGTAAGCTAATTATTATTATAATTATTATTTTTAATATTTTTTTATTATTTTATTTCATTTCAATGTATGTATGTATATATCGTCTTATAAAAAAAAAGAAAATGTTAAGTGTGCATGCCTCTTGATCAAAAAAATTTAAGAATATTATTTATTTACTTATATATACATATACATACATACATATATAAGAATCTGTTTATTAGAAAAATATATATACATATACATACATAAATACCTATATATGTTTATACATATATACTATATATAATATATTATATATAAATATTCTAAAAAGAATAACAAACAAAATACCAATACAAACAAACAAAAATAAAAATTAAAAACAAAAGAAAATGGAAATATATTAAAAATATTTGTATTTATAACTGTAAGTTTTTCTATAAATAATTAAAAATTAACAAAAACAAAATGAAACGTAATGAAGAAAAGAAAGATGCCAACAAATTTAAATTGAATAATAAAGTGATAAATTAACGTGAATTAATTTCAATTTCTTTTACTCAAAAACATTGAAAAGGAACATTAAAGGAAGGGTGAAATACATTCTTTGAATATATTTGAGGTCATTTAAACAGGGTTTGTTGTTTGTGGTTCACAGGACATAAAAAATTTATAGAGTCTGCCATTTCATATGAAAGATATGTAATATTTAGTTGATAACCTTGCCAAAAGGATGATATTGAAACCACTCAATGGATGATCCTATATCTTGAGATATTCTCAATGGCTAAATTTTATAACCAGTGTTGTCATTTTTAGTTATTTCTACACAAACATGACAAACTGTGTTATTGAAATATTTCTAGTTCCTTGGCCCACTCTTATCATAATAGTTTAAAATGGCAACACTTTTATGCCTGCATTATTACTTTATTATCATTCATTACCGTTGTAAGTGCCACACTATTATCATTCGAACATTATTTATTTAGAGATACCAGCTGATGAGGTCAAACAATGAATAGAAATGAAGTTTTCTGTTTGTCAATTTAGTTTTTCACTATATCTAAAAATTAATTAATTATTTATTCTATATTATTTTTCACAGAAATTCATCAATGAACACAATTACTATTCAAAATACAACCTTGATTAAAGTTAACACTAAAAACAACCCTGTTTTTTTTCGAACAAGATGACATCTGTATGAATGCGTCTCGAAGAAAAAAGTGAGACGATTTCGAAAATATACGGCCATCTTTCTTTTGTTGTAAATCCTCACACAAGTGACAAGCTAAAATAAATTTTTTGATAAAATTTTGCTTAAAATTGGCCAATAAATGTTTCTTAAAATAATAAAAATTAAAGAAAATCTATCGTTTTGTAACATTCTGCATAAATTTGTTAAAATAAAATAAGTGCTTAACGAGTATTTAAGAGAAATTGGTTCACACGTATTTCATCTGTGACTGCTGCTATTGAGTGTCCCATAGAGGTTTGTTTGTAGAGCACTTCAACATGCAATTGTTTGTACGTGGTTTGGAATGCGTTGAAACCCTTGAGGTTCAACAAGATGCTAACATTGCTGCCGTTAAGGTGAGTAAATATTTTTTTGGGGAATATAATCTCACTTTTATTTGTTGCCAGTTCAATTGAATATTGTTTACTTATAATTGTTGTTGTTCCCTTTTATATTTCATTTAGGCACACATTGCCCAACTTCATGGGTACAATACTGAGGAAATCGTTTTGAACTGTGAAGGTAATGCCTTGACTAACGAAACCCCCGTCTGTGCTTTGTCCTCTTCCGAATTGGACATCACCATCCCAATGTTGGGTGGTAAAGTGCACGGTTCTTTGGCTCGTGCCGGTAAAGTCAAGGGTCAAACTCCCAAGGTAGAAAAGCAAGAAAAGAAGAAGAAGAAGACCGGTCGCGCTAAGAGACGTATCCCATACAACCGCCGCTTCGTCAACATTGTACCCGGTTTCGGTCGTCGTCGTGGCCCCAACGCCAACTCTGCTTAAATTCTTACGCAGGTCAACAGCAGTGCTGCTTTTGTATAGTTTTTAGTGTGTTTACACAATAATACTAAAAATGTTTTTAGTTCGCTTTCAAATATCGAATGTTGTAATTAATTTTATGTTAATCTTTTCAACTTTTTATTGATTTTAGTTTTTATTTTATAAATAAAACTAATTGTTATAAATATGTATTTCTAAATGTAAGCTAATTATTATTATAATTATTATTTTTAATATTTTTTTATTATTTTATTTCATTTCAATGTATGTATGTATATATCGTCTTATAAAAAAAAAGAAAATGTTAAGTGTGCATGCCTCTTGATCAAAAAAATTTAAGAATATTATTTATTTACTTATATATACATATACATACATACATATATAAGAATCTGTTTATTAGAAAAATATATATACATATACATACATAAATACCTATATATGTTTATACATATATACTATATATAATATATTATATATAAATATTCTAAAAAGAATAACAAACAAAATACCAATACAAACAAACAAAAATAAAAATTAAAAACAAAAGAAAATGGAAATATATTAAAAATATTTGTATTTATAACTGTAAGTTTTTCTATAAATAATTAAAAATTAACAAAAACAAAATGAAACGTAATGAAGAAAAGAAAGATGCCAACAAATTTAAATTGAATAATAAAGTGATAAATTAACGTGAATTAATTTCAATTTCTTTTACTCAAAAACATTGAAAAGGAACATTAAAGGAAGGGTGAAATACATTCTTTGAATATATTTGAGGTCATTTAAACAGGGTTTGTTGTTTGTGCTTCACAGGACATAAAAAATTTATAGAGTCTGCCATTTCATATGAAAGATATGTAATATTTAGTTGATAACCTTGCCAAAAGGATGATATTGAAACCACTCAATGGATGATCCTATATCTTGAGATATTCTCAATGGCTAAATTTTATAACCAGTGTTGTCATTTTTAGTTATTTCTACACAAACATGACAAACTGTGTTATTGAAATATTTCTAGTTCCTTGGCCCACTCTTATCATAATAGTTTAAAATGGCAACACTTTTATGCCTGCATTATTACTTTATTATCATTCATTACCGTTGTAAGTGCCACACTATTATCATTCGAACATTATTTATTTAGAGATACCAGCTGATGAGGTCAAACAATGAATAGAAATGAAGTTTTCTGTTTGTCAATTTAGTTTTTCACTATATTTAAAAATTAATTAATTATTTATTCTATATTTTTTTCACAGAAATTCATCAATGAACACAATTACTATTCAAAATACAACCTTGATTAAAGTTAACACTAAAAACAACCCTGTTTTTTTTCGAACAAGATGACATCTGTATGAACGAGTCTCGAAGAAAAAAGTGAGACGATTTCGAAAATATACGGCCATCTTTCTTTTTTTGTAAATCCTCACACAAGTGACAAGGTAAAATAAAATTTTTGATAAAATTTTGCTTAAAATTGGCCAATAAATGTTTCTTAAAATAATAAAAATTAAAGAAAATCTATCGTTTTGTAACATTCTGCATAAATTTGTTAAAATAAAATAAGTGCTTAACGAGTATTTAAGAGAAATTGGTTCACACGTGTTTCATCTGTGACTGCTGCTATTGAGTGTCCCATAGAAGTGCAAATTAATTAATTTTGTGTTCTTATCTGTTTGTTTGTTTGTAGAGCACTTCAACATGCAATTGTTTGTACGTGGTTTGGAATGCGTTGAAACCCTTGAGGTTCAACAAGATGCTAACATTGCTGCCGTTAAGGTGAGTAAATATTTTTTTGGGGAATATAACCTCACTTTTATTTGTTGCCAGTTCAATTGAATATTGTTTACTTATAATTGTTGTTGTTCCCTTTTATATTTCATTTAGGCACACATTGCCCAACTTCATGGCTACAATACTGAGGTAATCGTTTTGAACTGTGAAGGTAATGCCTTGACTAACGAAACCCCCGTCTGTGCTTTGTCCTCTTCCGAATTGGACATCACCATCCCAATGATGGGCGGTAAAGTGCACGGTTCTTTGGCTCGTGCCGGTAAAGTCAAGGGTCAAACTCCCAAGGTAGAAAAGCAAGAAAAGAAGAAGAAGAAGACCGGTCGCGCTAAGAGACGTATCCAATACAACCGTCGCTTCGTCAACATTGTACCCGGTTTCGGTCGTCGTCGTGGCCCCAACGCCAACTCTGCTTAAATTCTTACGCAGGTCAACAGCAGTGCTGCTTTTGTATAGTTTTTAGTGTGTTTACACAATAATACTAAATGTTTTTAGTTTTTTCCATTTCAAAAAGAAAACAATATTAAAAAATTACAAAAATCTACGATATGTGTTCGTCTTTATTGTAAATGGTGTCTCATTGTTATTTTAAATTTAATTTGCAAAGGATTCTTTACTGTTACCTTTATGTTTCAACTGCCAAAATGGAAGCCAATATTCGCCAAGTATCACGACTAATGCCAAAAGGAAACCTATTAATGATTAATAGACTAGTAGTTAACTTAATATTAGGAGAATGTAATGTTACATACCGAGCAGTAAAATTAGAAAACAGCCTTGCATATTATATCAGTTGCTATATGAAATGCTTTTATGAATACCCTTAATGAAAAAAGATATAACAAATGGCAACGGATGACAACCAACATCATAAATTTCTGTATAAATTTTTTTTGCAACTGATCGGATTCCTTTACATATGTAGGTAGGTAGCATTACAGACCTTGAAACGTAAGCTTAAACCTGAAATGCTGAAAACAGATACAACGTGGCAAGACATTCCTGGATTGAACATTGACATATGTACGTGGCAAGCATTGATCTTGCTTAAAGTAAAGGTTGAAGGTGAGTTTAAATGACAGCACAGCTTCACTGGTCTAATTTTGAATATCATATTAGATGATGGGTGGTTGAAACAGCTTTCGCTTGGTTGACAATCGTTGGTCGATGAGTAGTCGGGTCGTTCCGGAGCGTAGATCCGATTGTCGTGGTAGGCGCTACAATTACTATCTCTAGCACACACTGGCTACTATGTATAATAACTTTTTGAAGAAATTGCAATGATCTAGAAAAATATGAGACTGTTTTTCTTTTAAAAGTTCCCCTATTGTCGGCACTTCTAATGATTGTATCGAAGTAATTGAATTTTGTTGTTTAATCAGTCCAATGAGTGGTGTGTTCTAGCGATTGGCCTAGTAAGTATTAGTATTCTACAACAGTAGGATAACTTTGAACCCAACTGTAGAGGAAACTAATCCTCCGATCTACTTCCTGTCCGTTGTGCCTTTTTTAACTTTCAAAACGACCACCTAAGGAATACATTTAGCTTAAGTAGGAGCACAATTAGATCTTTGTAGTAAATTTTTATGATGTTCAAACTGAAATTTTCTGCAAAGAATTTCTTAATTTTGACCATAAATATTTACAGTGGATCTGTCACAGTTTTTGTTGTTGCTTTTGTTTTCTTTTGTTGTTAAATGAACGTTAAAAGACATTCAGGAAATAGTGGGGTTACCAGACTTTACAAATTTCAACTAAAAAAATGCCTATTTATCATGAAAACCATCTGGTAGCCTTAAGTTGCTGTCATTGAAGTCAATAATATTGCCGCCTTTTCTTTTTATGCTCAGTGAGCTTTTATAGTTTACGGGTTACGCGTTCGGTTTTCGCAAAATATTTTATTTTTAATAAAATATCGGTTAAATGGTGAACATTTCATTGAAAATTATAGTGTAGAATGAGTGTTAGTTGGAAAACTTTATATTATTTATTGAATATTTGTTTTTAAAGAACAATTAACGTTTGTGCAAAATATTTTCAGCCGGAAGTCACCAAGTAAAAAACGGCTTTTATATGTCGACCGTGTGCGTGTGTGTGTTTGTATATGATAGAGGCAGCATTACAACAAGAATATGATCGGAAGTGAATGTGGAATCTAAATGAAAATTAGGAAAAGCGAATCGTTTGGCTGTGTTATGATTAAATTTAATTAATTCCGTGCGTTCGTCTTAAAAAAATAATTAAATAATAATAAATTTTAATACTGTTTACTACTGGCACAGCAAGCCCACAGTGGCTTCCGTTCTTTATATGACGACGTACTATACGGTCTGCCCATAAGCTAGAGGTTCCACGAAAAACCATTTCGAAACACTTAAAAAGGCAGAATGTTCCAGAAGTTTAATACATGGGCAATTTTTTTGCTTTTCCTTACTTTATGAAACATGGCGTTCGTTGATTTAACAAGTCATCTTTCGGTGGTTGTATTGGGTTCAGTACAGACAACATTTGAAAACTTAATGTGGATGATATGGGTAATCCTGACTAAAGTGTTATGACGTAGTTACGACACAAAAAAAAAAATTAACTAAACGGTTTTCGGTTTTGTCTTTTTCGTTTGTTGGTGTGTTCATGGCGAAATTGCAAACAAAGTGCGTTTTTTTTGGCATTGTCACATGTTACACATCTTAAAAAAATGCGTTTTAATAAATTACAAATTGAATTACAAGACGGTGACGCAGTATTTCCATAAATTTCGACATAAATTAATAAAATTCGTTAAATTTTATATTCCGGTTAGGATTTAAAAAAAAATATATTTTAAGCAATATGTAATGAGTACGTGTGTGTATTAGTGTATCGTTTTAATTATTAATTATAGGCAATTAAAGTAAAAATTTAAAAGAAAAAATATAAAAAGGAGTGCTTTCTTACCGTAGCGTATTTTTCAAAAAATGTACCATTACGTAAGCCCAACTGTTCGTATTCGGAGTGCTTGAATAGTTGAAAAAAATAATCGAGACCCTGTTGATATTTCGGAAACGTTAAAAATGCCACCAAATTACCACAGCAGGTTGTCACCAGCACAATAACAACAATCCACCAAAATCCAATCACCATAC
Organism: Sarcophaga carnaria; assembly: GCA_958299815.1. Classification (NCBI taxonomy): domain Eukaryota; kingdom Metazoa; phylum Arthropoda; class Insecta; order Diptera; family Sarcophagidae; genus Sarcophaga; species Sarcophaga carnaria. The sequence continues at coordinate 31,434,826 of OY283150.1, forward strand.
GACCGCTATCAGCTTGTGGTAAGTACATGCCGCCTATTAAAATTATAATATTTCAGGATTTATTTGATATAAACATAAAATATAGATTTGATTTCCTATGCTGTGTACCATGTTGTAGTAAGGCAACATAAATATACCAGAAATATAGCATGAGCATCGTACAATACGTATGTAAAATTAAGCATACGAGATAATTCCTTAAGTATTTCCGTAACAATACCCGAGTGCTCGATAATATTGCCTCTGATGTCCTTCTTTAATATTTGCCAAGGCGGATTCTATTGAAGACATGACATATAGGGAAACTATAACTGATATTTCATTAAAAAATTTACGATTTTCTTAAATGAGCTGTTAGTATGTCCAGGGTGATGTTACGAAAATTATGTGTAAAATGTGGAAATGCCAGTTCGTGGGTAACAAAGCCCAACATTGGTGTCCAATAACCTGCATTGATAAATTCGAAATTAGTACCATTCTGAGAACGTATATTAAATCAAAGAGAACTTAATTAGAAAATAATGTGTTTTGCAATGTTTGACCATGTATTACCAGCTTAGAATTTTGTATGCTCTTGAGATTTACCCCAATTTAAATTCAAATATTCCTAAAATAAATCAAAGCCAACATTTATTTGCACTTCGTTGAATATGGGAAAAGCTTAAATAACACTTACATTCATAATTCTTAGGATTTCATTTTGTTTTTTTCTAACAGCTATTCACCATAAACAGATTGTTCCTTTGCTACCAGTTTGGATATCGATAACACAAAACAAATGCAGATTTCTTTAACGGTGCAATCGAAAAAAGCCTAAAAAACATTTAATAATCAGTAGTTGGTATTTTCTAATTTGTTTTCAAATGTTGTTTTAATTCTTAACACTTTGTTACAAAATTAAAAATATGTAATGCAACGGTGAAAAGCACAATATTTATCGGACAGTGTTTGTTGACAGTGCATGTACTGGATGCGAAAGGAAAACTTCACGAAGGATATAATCCAAATTGTTGTTAATTTAGTCAAAAAGTCATTCGCGAAAAATATATCGCCAAGAAACATTGCGCCACATTAATTGTAGTTTGGCAAGTATATTGAAGCCAAGGCGATCAACCATGCATTTCGGCATATACCTAAGCCATAATGTTGTTGTGCGCCCACTATTAAGAGCTACGAACTATATTGTCTATAGAAAGCTTGTACTCTTCCAGTCTGCTGTTCAGAGTTGAGTTTTAAAGATTCCCCATAAAATATTGAGATTTTGATATTTCGAAAATGTGATACTGACATGCATACCCTGCATTAATTATTGTCTACCACGCCTATGCGGTTCAGATGTACAACCAAAAATTAAAAATTTCAATAAATTCAACAATAACACGAAATAGTTACATTTTTAAATAAAATATAGTGGACTTAATTAGTTCCGGGCAAAAGTAGCTAAGACACACCAATAGAGAGGGCACTGGTTTCCGGCGTTTCCTTTAAAAATATTGATACTTTTGTAGAAAACAAGTTTTTTTGTAAAAAAAAGTTTTATCCCAGAAACAAAAAGTTCTTTAAAAAAATTACTGTCGTCGTCGTGACCAAAATGCCATCTCTGCTTAAATTCTTACACAGGTCAACAGCAGTGTTGCTTTTGTATAGTTTTTAGTGTGTTTCCACAATAATACTACAAATGTTTTTAGTTTTTTCCATTTAAAAAAGAAAACAACATTAAAAAATCTACAAAAATCTACGATATGTGTTCGTCTTTATTGTAAATGGTGTCTCATTGTTATTTTAAATTTAATTTGCAAAGGATTCTTTACTGTTACCTTTATGTTTCAACTGCCAAAATGGAAGCCAATATTCGCCAAGTATCACGACTAATGCCAAAAGGAAACCTATTAATGATTAATAGACTAGTAGTTAACTTAATATTAGGAGAATGTAATGTTACATACCGAGCAGTAAAATTAGAAAACAGCCTTGCATATTATATCAGTTGCTATATGAAATGCTTTTATGAATACCCTTAATGAAAAAAGATATAACAAATGGCAACGGATGACAACCAACATCATAAATTTCTGTATAAATTTTTTTTGCAACTGATCGGATTCCTTTACATATGTAGGTAGGTAGCATTACAGACCTTGAAACGTAAGCTTAAACCTGAAATGCTGAAAACAGATACAACGTGGCAAGACATTCCTGGATTGAACATTGACATATGTACGTGGCAAGCATTGATCTTGCTTAAAGTAAAGGTTGAAGGTGAGTTTAAATGACAGCACAGCTTCACTGGTCTAATTTTGAATATCATATTAGATGATGGGTGGTTGAAACAGCTTTCGCTTGGTTGACAATCGTTGGTCGATGAGTAGTCGGGTCGTTCCGGAGCGTAGATCCGATTGTCGTGGTAGGCGCTACAATTACTATCTCTAGCACACACTGGCTACTATGTATAATAACTTTTTGAAGAAATTGCAATGATCTAGAAAAATATGAGACTGTTTTTCTTTTAAAAGTTCCCCTATTGTCGGCACTTCTAATGATTGTATCGAAGTAATTGAATTTTGTTGTTTAATCAGTCCAATGAGTGGTGTGTTCTAGCGATTGGCCTAGTAAGTATTAGTATTCTACAACAGTAGGATAACTTTGAACCCAACTGTAGAGGAAACTAATCCTCCGATCTACTTCCTGTCCGTTGTGCCTTTTTTAACTTTCAAAACGACCACCTAAGGAATACATTTAGCTTAAGTAGGAGCACAATTAGATCTTTGTAGTAAATTTTTATGATGTTCAAACTGAAATTTTCTGCAAAGAATTTCTTAATTTTGACCATAAATATTTACAGTGGATCTGTCACAGTTTTTGTTGTTGCTTTTGTTTTCTTTTGTTGTTAAATGAACGTTAAAAGACATTCAGGAAATAGTGGGGTTACCAGACTTTACAAATTTCAACTAAAAAAATGCCTATTTATCATGAAAACCATCTGGTAGCCTTAAGTTGCTGTCATTGAAGTCAATAATATTGCCGCCTTTTCTTTTTATGCTCAGTGAGCTTTTATAGTTTACGGGTTACGCGTTCGGTTTTCGCAAAATATTTTATTTTTAATAAAATATCGGTTAAATGGTGAACATTTCATTGAAAATTATAGTGTAGAATGAGTGTTAGTTGGAAAACTTTATATTATTTATTGAATATTTGTTTTTAAAGAACAATTAACGTTTGTGCAAAATATTTTCAGCCGGAAGTCACCAAGTAAAAAACGGCTTTTATATGTCGACCGTGTGCGTGTGTGTGTTTGTATATGATAGAGGCAGCATTACAACAAGAATATGATCGGAAGTGAATGTGGAATCTAAATGAAAATTAGGAAAAGCGAATCGTTTGGCTGTGTTATGATTAAATTTAATTAATTCCGTGCGTTCGTCTTAAAAAAATAATTAAATAATAATAAATTTTAATACTGTTTACTACTGGCACAGCAAGCCCACAGTGGCTTCCGTTCTTTATATGACGACGTACTATACGGTCTGCCCATAAGCTAGAGGTTCCACGAAAAACCATTTCGAAACACTTAAAAAGGCAGAATGTTCCAGAAGTTTAATACATGGGCAATTTTTTTGCTTTTCCTTACTTTATGAAACATGGCGTTCGTTGATTTAACAAGTCATCTTTCGGTGGTTGTATTGGGTTCAGTACAGACAACATTTGAAAACTTAATGTGGATGATATGGGTAATCCTGACTAAAGTGTTATGACGTAGTTACGACACAAAAAAAAAAATTAACTAAACGGTTTTCGGTTTTGTCTTTTTCGTTTGTTGGTGTGTTCATGGCGAAATTGCAAACAAAGTGCGTTTTTTTTGGCATTGTCACATGTTACACATCTTAAAAAAATGCGTTTTAATAAATTACAAATTGAATTACAAGACGGTGACGCAGTATTTCCATAAATTTCGACATAAATTAATAAAATTCGTTAAATTTTATATTCCGGTTAGGATTTAAAAAAAAATATATTTTAAGCAATATGTAATGAGTACGTGTGTGTATTAGTGTATCGTTTTAATTATTAATTATAGGCAATTAAAGTAAAAATTTAAAAGAAAAAATATAAAAAGGAGTGCTTTCTTACCGTAGCGTATTTTTCAAAAAATGTACCATTACGTAAGCCCAACTGTTCGTATTCGGAGTGCTTGAATAGTTGAAAAAAATAATCGAGACCCTGTTGATATTTCGGAAACGTTAAAAATGCCACCAAATTACCACAGCAGGTTGTCACCAGCACAATAACAACAATCCACCAAAATCCAATCACCATACGACCGCTATCAGCTTGTGGTAAGTACATGCCGCCTATTAAAATTATAATATTTCAGGATTTATTTGATATAAACATAAAATATAGATTTGATTTCCTATGCTGTGTACCATGTTGTAGTAAGGCAACATAAATATACCAGAAATATAGCATGAGCATCGTACAATACGTATGTAAAATTAAGCATACGAGATAATTCCTTAAGTATTTCCGTAACAATACCCGAGTGCTCGATAATATTGCCTCTGATGTCCTTCTTTAATATTTGCCAAGGCGGATTCTATTGAAGACATGACATATAGGGAAACTATAACTGATATTTCATTAAAAAATTTACGATTTTCTTAAATGAGCTGTTAGTATGTCCAGGGTGATGTTACGAAAATTATGTGTAAAATGTGGAAATGCCAGTTCGTGGGTAACAAAGCCCAACATTGGTGTCCAATAACCTGCATTGATAAATTCGAAATTAGTACCATTCTGAGAACGTATATTAAATCAAAGAGAACTTAATTAGAAAATAATGTGTTTTGCAATGTTTGACCATGTATTACCAGCTTAGAATTTTGTATGCTCTTGAGATTTACCCCAATTTAAATTCAAATATTCCTAAAATAAATCAAAGCCAACATTTATTTGCACTTCGTTGAATATGGGAAAAGCTTAAATAACACTTACATTCATAATTCTTAGGATTTCATTTTGTTTTTTTCTAACAGCTATTCACCATAAACAGATTGTTCCTTTGCTACCAGTTTGGATATCGATAACACAAAACAAATGCAGATTTCTTTAACGGTGCAATCGAAAAAAGCCTAAAAAACATTTAATAATCAGTAGTTGGTATTTTCTAATTTGTTTTCAAATGTTGTTTTAATTCTTAACACTTTGTTACAAAATTAAAAATATGTAATGCAACGGTGAAAAGCACAATATTTATCGGACAGTGTTTGTTGACAGTGCATGTACTGGATGCGAAAGGAAAACTTCACGAAGGATATAATCCAAATTGTTGTTAATTTAGTCAAAAAGTCATTCGCGAAAAATATATCGCCAAGAAACATTGCGCCACATTAATTGTAGTTTGGCAAGTATATTGAAGCCAAGGCGATCAACCATGCATTTCGGCATATACCTAAGCCATAATGTTGTTGTGCGCCCACTATTAAGAGCTACGAACTATATTGTCTATAGAAAGCTTGTACTCTTCCAGTCTGCTGTTCAGAGTTGAGTTTTAAAGATTCCCCATAAAATATTGAGATTTTGATATTTCGAAAATGTGATACTGACATGCATACCCTGCATTAATTATTGTCTACCACGCCTATGCGGTTCAGATGTACAACCAAAAATTAAAAATTTCAATAAATTCAACAATAACACGAAATAGTTACATTTTTAAATAAAATATAGTGGACTTAATTAGTTCCGGGCAAAAGTAGCTAAGACACACCAATAGAGAGGGCACTGGTTTCCGGCGTTTCCTTTAAAAATATTGATACTTTTGTAGAAAACAAGTTTTTTTGTAAAAAAAAGTTTTATCCCAGAAACAAAAAGTTCTTTAAAAAAATTACTGTCGTCGTCGTGACCAAAATGCCATCTCTGCTTAAATTCTTACACAGGTCAACAGCAGTGTTGCTTTTGTATAGTTTTTAGTGTGTTTCCACAATAATACTACAAATGTTTTTAGTTTTTTCCATTTAAAAAAGAAAACAACATTAAAAAATCTACAAAAATCTACGATACGTGTTCGTCTTTATTGTAAATGCTGTCACATTGTTATTTTAAATTTAATTTGCAAAGAATTCTTTACTGGTATCTTTATGTCTCAACTGCCAAAAATAAAGCCAATATTCGCCAAGTATCACGACTAATGCCAAAAGGAAACCTATTAATGATGAATTGACCTTAGTAGTTAACTTAATATTTGGAAAATGTAATGTTACCTACCGAGTAGCAAAACTAGAAAACAGCCTTGCATATCATTGAGATTGACTTTATGATTTGTTATCTGTCTAAGCACTCGTCTACCATTGCATTTATCCATTGAGGGTAAATTTGTCTGATGCCACCTCTCGATGAAACCCATTTGCCATAAATGCGTTATTTTCTCATTTATTAGATTTAAGTACGGACTATTATTGGGCACCATTAGTGCTATTTGTTCATCTACAAAATTTTCTTTGCCAAGTGCAAATGTACATTCTTTGTCCTTCTCAAAGTGGTTTTGTATGATTAGTTGCAAATTAATACGCCAATCGATATTGACGCGATTGCCTTCTTTTACAGCTTCAATATTTTCCTCTTTCATGTTATTGTAGATGATGGCACGTTCCAAATACTGTTGGAATTCACTGCGCGTAGATATCTAAAACAAAATATAAAGAAATTTTTAAAAGTTCGAATTTAAAACCGTAGTTTGCCAGTTGCGATATGCAGTGCTTTTATGTTATTGCCCTTAATGAAAAAAGAAATTGTTCACCAACATTTTAAAATTGTAATTTTATATTTTTTTTTGACTGCTTAACTAAGCAGGTACATCAGTTAAGAGTCCTGTACGAATACATTTATGGTAGAATTTAGTGCAGTCTTTTTCATAAGATGGATGAACGAGAGAAGAAATTTAATCAGAGTTATCGACTATGTAAGGGAATATAGTAAAATTACTGAGTATATGGCTTGGATATTCGGATTCCTTTACATATGTAAGTTGGTACCGTTAAAGACCTTGAAACGTATCTTAATGCTTTTTATCCTGAACCTGAAGTGCTGAAAATAGATACGAAGTGGCAGGAAAGTAACACATACGTGCCGGCACTGGAGGGTTAGAAGACGTAAGCATTGCTCTTGCTGAAAGTAAAGCTTGAATGTGAGTTTAAAATGACAGCAAATCAAAGCCAACATCATTGTCTCTAATTTTGAAAACATTGCGTGGCTTGAATATCGTTTTAGATGATGGGTGGCTGAAACAGCTTTCGCTGCGTTTGCAACCCTTGGCCGATGAGTAGTTATGTAGTTTCGAAGCGTAGATCCGATTGTCGTGGTAGCTGCTGCAATTAGTATCAATCAAGTGAACACGCTGGCTACTATGGTTAGACTGTATTCTCCACTTTATAACTTTTTGAAGAAGTTACAATGATGTAGAAACATATGAGACTATTTTTATCATATTTTTCTGTGCACTTCTAATTATTGCATCGAAGTGATTGAATTTTGTTGCTTAATCAGCTTAGCATTCTTCAACGAGTGGTGTGTTCTAGCGATTGGCCTAATAAGTATTAGTATTCTACAACAGTAGGATACATTTTTTGAACCCAACTGTAGAATAAACTAATAATCCAATCCAATTCCTGTTCGTTATGCCTTTTCTAACTTTCAAAACGACCAACTGTAGAATACATTTAGCTTAAGTAGGAGCAAAATTTGATCTTCTAATAAATATTTATGACGTATAAACTGAAATTTTCTTTAATGAAGTTCTTAATTATTAATTTTCTTTAGAAAAATCTGCTATGGTTGTGGCAGAGTTTTTGTTGTTACTTTTTTGTTGTTGTTAAATGAACGTTAAAAGACATTCAGGAAATAGTGGGGTTAACAGACTTTACACATTTTAACTAGAAAAACGCCTATTTATCATGAAAACCATCTGGTAGCCTTAAGTTGCTGTCATCGAATTCATTAATATTGCCGCCGTTTTCTTTTTATGCTCAGTGAGGTTTTATCGTTTACGGGTTACGCGTTCGGTTTTCGCAAAATATTTTATTTTTAATAAAATATCGGTTAAATGGTGAACATTTCATTGAAAATTATTGTGTAGAGTGAGTGTTAGTTGGAAAACTTTATATTATTTATTGAATATTTGTTTTTAAAGAACAATTAACGTTTGTGGAAACAATTTTCAGCCGGAAGCCATCAAGTAAAAAACGGCTTTTATATGTCGACCGTGTGCGTGTGTGTGTTTGTATATGATAGAGGCAGCATTACAGCAAGAATATGATCGAAAGTGAGTGTGGAATCTAAATGAAAATTAGGAAAAGCGAATCATTTTGCTGTGTTGAGATTAAATTTAATTAATTCCGTGCGTTCGTCTTAAACAAAATAATTAAATAATAATAAAAATAATAGTTTTTATACTGGCACAGCAGCCCATATGGGCCTTACTTATTACGTTCGTTATATGACGACGTACTACGTCTGCCCAAAAGCTTGAGATTCCACGAAACACCATTTGGAAACACCTAAAAAATAGCAGAATACCATGCATGAATATTTTATCTTTTCGTTACTTTCTTTATGAAACATGGCGTTCGTGGTCTTAAAACGCCATCTCCCCCAACTTCTTTTATTCTTTTATTCGTTCCCTTATAAAACTATCTAGTAAAGTAGATAGATCAACTGTAGAATGTACAAAAGTGACGGCATTACCATCTGTTATTGCCTCGAACCAATGTTCACTGTGCAAACGATTTCGGTTGTTGTATTAGGTGTAAAACAGACAAGCTTTGTAAAATATGTCGATAAAATTAACAAACATGACATGGGTTGCGGCAAAAGCTAGGTCGTAGTCCTGACTAAAGTGTTATGACGTAATTTACGGAAAAAAAAATTAACTAAGCGGTTTTCGGTTTTGTGTTGTTCGTTTGTTGGTGTGTTCATGGTGAAATTCCAAAACAGTGCGGTTTGTTTTGGCATTGTCACATGTTACACATCTTAAAAAAAAATGCGTTTTAATAAATTACAAATTGAATTACAAGACGGTAACGCGGTGTTGCCATAAATTTCGATATAAATTAATAAAATTCGTTTAAATTTTATATTTCGGTTATGTTTTGACAAAAAAAAAAAAAAATATTTTAAGCATTATGTAATGAAAACGTGTGTCGTATGAATTATTAATTATAATTAAAGTAAAAATAAAAAAATATGTATATAAAGGAATGCTTTCTTACCGTTGCATACTTTTCAAAAAATGTACCATTACGTAAGCCCAACTGTTCGTATTCGGAGTGCTTGAATAGTTGAAAAAAATAATCGAGACCCTGTTGATATTTCGGAAACGTTAAAAATGCCACCAAATTACCACAGTAGGTTGTCACCAGCACAATAACAACAATCCACCAAAATCCAATCACCATACGACCGCTATCAGCTTGTGGTAAGTACATGCCGCCTATTAAAATTATAATATTTCACGATTTATTTGATATAAACATAAAATATAAATTTGATTTCCTATGCTGTGTACCTTGTTGTAGTAAGGCCCCATAAATATACCAGAAACAATTTTTAATTGTACAAAACGCTTCAACTTTTAAATCTTTCATCGGCACAAAACGATTAATAATATAGAGCGCTGGTGATGTTATAAGAATAATACCAATAAGAGAGATCCATGTCTGAAAATATTTCAAAGAATTATTTTAATTTTAATACAGCTTGTATTTCACAATTTCATTTAATATCTCGTATTGCTTTCTAGTTCAGTTGACTACGTTTTTAGAAGTAAAATAACTTTTGATAGCCAATGTCAATGATTTTTAAACAATACTTTCATTAAAATTAAAACACATCTTACCTCCAAAGTAAAAGGGGCGGTAAATAAATATATTCGACTAACTTCATCCGGTTTCCTTGAAATAAACGAATATTGTTGTACACTTATGGGTATGGTGTAATTAAAATGTTTTTTATCCGGTTCATCTACTGTTGCTGCAACAGCTGCGAAAAAAAACTATGAAAAATCATTAAATATAATATTTTATTAACAAATGGTCAATCATTCTATTAGTATAGATTAACATTACGAAAGTTTTCTTTCAGCAAGTTCTAGTTCAAATTTTTGAATTTGTAATTCTTAATTTGAATGTTTTTTTGAATTGATTGTGTAAAAACAAAAAAAATTTTTCAGAATGAAACATTTTATAATGTGATCAGCGACATACATACATACCTTATTAACCTGCAGTAGTTTAACTACTTGATAGGGCACAATAAATGTTAAAGAGCCCAATAGATCCTGGTTACATGATATTAAAGAAAATTAACAATTTATTCTCAATGACATGGCTATTGTGTATAACTCACTGAATCATTTTGAGCTAAAGCCTCCTGCTCAGTGTTATCGATAGCATGAGCATCGTACAATACGTATGTAAAATTAAGCATACGAGACAATTCCTTAAGTATTTCCATAACAATACCCGAGTGCTCGATAATATTGCCTCTGATGTCCTTCTTTAATATTTGCCAAGGCGGATTCTATTGAAGAGATTACAAATAGAGAAACTGTAACTGATATTTCATTAAAAAATTTATGATTTTCTTACATGTGCTGTTAGTATGTCCAGGGTGATGTTACGAAAATTATGTGTAGCATGTGGAAATGCCAGTTCGTGGGTAACAAAGCCCAATATTGGTGTCCAATAACCTGCATTGATAAATTCGAAATTTCGATTGGCAACATTCTTAGAATCTATATTAAATCAAAGAAAACTTAATTAGAAAATAATGTGTTTTGCAATGTTTGACTATTACCAGCATAGAATTTTGTGTGCTCTTGAGTTTTACCCCAATTTAAAGCCGTATCAACACGCCATTTAGCACAACTAGCACAATCGGTATGGTTTTTCAAATATTCCTAAAATAAATCAAAGCCAACATTTATTTGTACTTCGTTGAATATGGGAAAAGCTTAAACAACACTTACATTCATAATTCTTAAGATTTCATTTTGTTTTTCCTTTTTCGTCAATCTAACAGCTTCCCATTCCTCATCGGATATTTCACCATAAACAGATTGTTCCTCTGCTATCAGTTTGGATATCGATAACACAAAACCAGTGCAGATTTCTTTAACGGTACAATCTAAAGAATTCTAAAAAATAGATTTTTTAATCAGCAGTTAGCGGTTTCGTTTTTAATATTTGTTTGTTATTAACCCTGTGTTACAAAATTAAAAACATGCAATGCAATGGTACTGCTGTTCTCAATGCATAAACTGGGTGCAAGCTTGTTGTGTAGCCTCTAAGGCTACTGAAAGGAAAATTTCACGATGGATATAATCGATGGATGGAAAATCATTCTGGGAAAGATATATTGCCAGGAAACATTACGCCGTTAAAGGTAGTTTGGGAGATAGATTGAAGGCGAGGCGATCATCCATGCCTATACCTAAGGTCTAAGCTCAAAAGTGCCCTCACTATCAAGAGCTACCACCTATTTTGTGCATAGAAAACTTGTATAAAGTTTCTCAATTTTCTTCTTCTTTTAAAGATTCCCGATAAAATATAAAAAATTTTCAATCTTTCGATGTCCTGTCTACATACCCTGCATTAATTATTGTCTTCCAATCCTATGTACATCTAAAATTAAGTCTTCCAAGGTCGAAAAATCTGAAGTGGTATTCACTACAGATAAATTAGATGAAAATGTCTTTGAACATATGTAAGTCGTTATCTGCAAAGAATTATAGGACATTGCGAACAACAGAGGCTTAATAGGCAATGCATGTCAGGTAGGAAATGATTTACAATAGAACAGCAGAGTTACAGTAAATATTTACGGGATCTATAAGTGATAGCTTTTCTATATAAAAAATTGTCGCACATTAACTCCTCTTTCGTTTCTCCTATATACTATCTTTCCTATATCTCATCACAATCGACTACATGAATGGGGATCATCTAAATCTCCATCTCAATAAAAATAATTGTGTTACCAGTCAAAAAAAAAAAAAGAAAAAACAGAAATAAAATTTTTTTGAATCACCTCACAACTAGGCATTGTTTCATTCAAAACGAATGCTATGTTAGTGCCTTCATTTAAATTCTGTGTTACCGTCATGGCATCGAATTCTCGTAGATAGGCTTCGGAAATAAAAAATAGCCATTGATTTTTCGCATGAAACATTTTCATATTTTCGGCCATTTCTATAATATCCTCGTAGAATTTCGAAAATACAATAAAATTATGCGTTTCTTTTTCGTTCGTACGAAATGGTCGCAGAGCTTCGCTTATGGCATGACGTTTCTTTTGCGATTTTAAATGATCGTCTATGCTATACAGATACAATGATATGGGCACAATATTATAGTTAATGCCTTCGTGCACCACCGATTGTACTAGTTTTGTATTTTGATTAACAATCGTCTCATCCATCAATACGATGGCAGTTTTCCATTTTAGAATATTTTGTACTTTGAAATCTAAAATCATTTGGGAGAATGCTTCTGTATTGCCTAGAGACGGGATCTGCAATGGTGTTTAAAAATCACAAAATGAAAGAAATTTTTTAAATATCAGACTGCGAATAGTCTTACCATTAAAGCCTCATCATGTGGTAAACGTGGACAATTGGTTTCGGTTATTGCGATCAGTAGTACAGATGATATACGTGTAGCTTCGAAAAATTTCCAAGTATTTTCACAGTCCATTACGGTCATCGCAGCTAAGTAGTCTGAAAGAAACTTATGTTTAGTCTCCCAAAATGTAGTATTAGAAATAGGCAATAAAGACATTATCTTTTAAAAAATTGTATCTAAAGATTGTTATTGTCTATCCATCATTATTATTATTGCTAGTGTCTACAGAATTTTAATTTACACTGTTTTGCAGAAATTGAAACAAATTAAAATATAAAGATTCAAGGTCTGGTCTATATGGTGGATATATAAAGACAATTAAAAACTTCCCAGCCAAGCGCTGTCAGTTTCTGCCGATCATCAAAGATGTGTGGAGTCTGGGACTCAACACCTTTCTTGTTGATCTTGTTGATCAATTCCAATTTTGTCACTGTCTACGAAGTTTCAGCTTCATCTTTCTTCGTCCACGATCTTTTTTACACATAACTTGGGGTGTGCCCCAATTTTTGTGAAATTTGTGAAATTCTTTATAATGGAGTATATCAGAGTCATTTATTTTAAATTAAATGTGGTCCTAATAAATTCGGAAACATCATGTGTGGTGACGCCGCGCAACCTAACCTAACTAACGTTTATAATCGTGGAATTTTAAGTAACATTTCGACATAATTATGTCTCCTCCATCAGTTTTCTTCTTGTGTGATATGCCATGTGCTGGGTTTAGAAATGATTACCGGAAAGATTTTTCTTAAGCGCCAGTTTATGTATTCTTATATTGTTTAGATTTACTGTGAAGCGTTCCATGATTCGCATTCATGTAGAAGAGCTGGTGTCAGTCTTTTAAGTCTGCATGCAGATCCAAACAAACGACTTCCTTTTCTTCGTGAGCTTTTTAATTACTTACTGTAGCGTGATATTGAAGAGCATTGAAAGTAGGACACAGTCTTATTGGATAACTGCATTGATAATTCTCTCAAAAAATAATTTTATTAAAAAGTCAGGCCAATTTCTTTTGTTAATCTTGCTAGCGTCTATTCTGGTAAGTCTGGACAGCTGATATTGATGTCTTCTTGTGCACATACACTGGATGCGGTTGTACCAGGGTTTAGTATCATGTCACTGTAGAATTTCATTCATACATTGATTTGCTCTTGCTGTTACGAAGAAGTCGCCGTAGTCTAGTAGGTAGTGTGTTGGCTTGTTAGACGGCAGGCCTCGGTTCAAACTCCAGGTCAGACATCAAAACAAAATACAAAAAATATTTCGTCGGCGACTTTCTCTCAGCAGATTTCTGGCAAAAACTCTGAGAGTAAATAAAATTGCCATGAAAAGATTCTCAAAAATCTGTCGTTCGGAGTCGACTTTAAACTGTAGGTTTCACCACACTCATGTATAAAATTAACACACACAACATAAGTGGTGTGAGAAACTAGGTCGTAATCCTGACTGAAGGGTTGTAATGACCCATTATGTATGTAAGTATGTGTTGCGAAATTCATCAGGTGCCATCAGGAGTCATCGTTAATTCCATTTAAATTCTAACTGATGCTGCATTTGGATAATGGTTCTGACCATAATTGTTTGTCTCGCTTCACACTTCTTTTGACTACGCTGTCTGCCTCGTTTTAGTTACTGTGGATGTTGGCTTTACCAACGCCTGTTTTAGCATTATTGATCGCTATTTTATTCAACCTGTTTCATCCATAACTTTAAATAATAGCTTGTGACATTCATACCATTTAGGTGCGTAGTCTGAGCGTATAGAATGTGTTCTTTAGTTGGCATAAATCATTTTAATGCGTCAAGCTTTCTGGTATTTTTTGCCGCTCTTTATAGCTGCGCTTTATAATTTTATCCAGGCTTTGATAGGATTGATGAACTGCAGCGACGTTGTCTTATCTTCTCTTTCTAATAACTTAGGGTGATCCGCGCAATTTTCTGACATTATGAAAGCATTAGGATATCTTAATTGCGTTTTTAACAGAGCAGTTAAGAATTCTATATAGCGAATAGTTTAAAATATATATGTATGTATGTACGTATGTATATACATGTTATCTGAAAGCATCAAGTATGCGAGACTGAAAAGTAAATGGATCTAGGTAAATGATACGAGGTGGGAAATATATTGCGATATTGAAGGGCTGCGGAAATTGGTTGTGTTTTGAAAGTCTTCTATTCAGCATTTTCAGCATTCAAGTCGCCATAGTTTAGTAGATAGCGTGTTGGCTTATTAAAGGAGGGGGGCTCTTGATCAACCCCTGGCTCAGTCATCTCGTACCAAAACTAAATATGAAAAAAGTATTTCTTTGGTGATTTTTCTGGTAATACTGTGAGAGTAAATACAATTGCTATGAAAAGTTTCTCGAATACCTGTCGTTCAGAGTCGACTTTCAACTGTAAGCCCCACCACTCATGGATAAAATTAACATACAAACATGGGCGGTGTGAAAAGCTACGGCGTAATCCTGTCTAAAGGACTGTAATGACCAATTAGACGTGCACGTCCACCAGTTACAAAAATGTGGAATAGGTTTTCTTACGCAACTTTTATAACGTCTGATATTGATTAATAAAACCAATGGGTTTTCTTTTATAATTTTACACGATTTCCACATTTTTATTCGTTATATAGGATTTGTTGTCTCCCTTGATATTTACAAACGATTTCCTTGCATATCCTTATATCAATTGATTTCTTTTGTTTATAACTTTTTAATTTTAATTTTAATTTATTTTTTTTTTATTTTTTGCCTTTGGTTTGATTAAAACTTACCCTTCTTCAAGCGTATGCCTCTCCAGCTAAAATATTTTATATTTAAACCACCATTTTTCAGTTTATCACGTACAGTATCACTTAAAATTTTCCGAAAATTTTCCAAAATATTTTCATTAAGTTGACGCTCATAATTGTGATCCACCACAACGGCCAGAGAGGCATTTGTACTTAAAAACGATGAATAATCATTATACTGTCCACAGGACATTTTACATAAAAAAATCAAAATTATAAGAACTCTACAGAGCCGAAGCCAAAGCCTTTCCATTGCGTAGCGCTTAAAAGTTGAAAGTAGACTGGTCGATTGCAAACGTTGTTCGTCTTTTAAAAATTGGTTAAAAAAGGAGAAATAAATGTTTTCATTTTGCGTGCGTGGTGAGGTGAGTTCAAGGAAGACCGTAATGAAAAATTTAATGAGAAATTTTTATTGGATTGATTGGCCGCGTTCAGTCAAAACGAAAACGAAATTGAAAGTGAGAAATCTAAATGCCGGATTTAAAAATCAAAATAAAATTTCATGTACTGTATACAATAGTCTCTTGCCTATTGCTTTCACTGGTTGTTGTTGGTGTTATAGGTCTGTGATTGGTTTGTTTGATTGACGTATTGCGGTTAAAGGGAATATGTATACGGAATACGTTATCATTGGCAACTTAATAGAATAGTATGCAGGTGTTTATTGTTGATTGTCTTCCCCGATTGTTTAGTTCTATGGATGGCTTACAGTTAGGCACTAAGATTTTAGTCATACATTGACTTTATTACACCTTACAGCGGCATAATTTGCTGTGGGCTATTTGTGTTGTAGATTGTAACACCCAAAAAAACTCTGCTGACTGTGAATATTAACCCTTCCATGTAGTTATTTTTATTGAACTGAATTTAAGATAAAAAAATTTAATCTAAAAATGGAAACAAATGCAGCTGAAGAGAAAAAAAACTTTGCTTTCAAAACTATTATGATTTCGTCCTGTCGTAATTGACTGTTTAGAATTTTATACGTTCATTTATTTCCTTTGTTTTTTTTATTGTAAAAATAATTATAGTCGTTCAGTTTTTGTGCTTTCCATTCTTTTTTTGTTTTTGTTCAGTAAGTGTGAAATTTTAATTAATTTATAGGAAAATTGTTTGTCCACAATAAAAATAAAACAAATTTTGTTTTACTACAATGTACAGCTAAAACGATTAATGTTCGAATGAAAATTAAAGAGTTCCTTTAATCGATTAGAAGAAATATAGATTTTTAGGTGGGCCATTAGACGTTGGCATGCCGTGTTATAATGTGTAAGAAATTGTAAATTTATTAAATTTACTTATTTGGTCATTACAAAACCATAACCACGAGCCTTAAAGTCCCTTTTGTCTGGTATATAGAACATACATATACACATACATAATTGGTCATTACAACCCTTCAGTCAGGATTATGGACCTAGTTTCTCACACTACTTATATTGAGTGTGTTAATTTTATACATAAGTGGCGGGACCTACAGTTTTAAGTCGACTCCGAACGCCAGATTCTTGAGAAACTTTTAATGGCAATTTTTATTTTACTCTCAGAGTTTTTGCCAGAAATCTGATGAGAGGAAGTCACTGAAGAAATATTTTTTCATATTTTCGTTT
Source organism: Sarcophaga carnaria (assembly GCA_958299815.1). Classification (NCBI taxonomy): domain Eukaryota; kingdom Metazoa; phylum Arthropoda; class Insecta; order Diptera; family Sarcophagidae; genus Sarcophaga; species Sarcophaga carnaria. The sequence goes on from OY283150.1 coordinate 31,451,904, forward strand.
TAATGTCTGACCTGTGGTTTGAACTCAGGCCTTACGTCTAATAAGACAACACACTAGACTACGGCGGCTATATATTGCGTTAGTTTAGAGCGCGTGGTTTAATGAAATATAAAAAAAGGTTTTTCGGCGGTTTTCCCCCAGCAGTCTACTACCAAATCTCAAATCTGTGATTCGGATTCGTCATTCTACTGTGGGTTCCGCTACTCGTGGACAAAAATAATACACAAAACATTTATAATGCAAGAAGCTAGGGTGTAATCCTGCCTAAAGGGTTGTAATGACCAATTAAATAAGTAAGTAAGCAGGCTTTGCTAGCGCGTCAGTTTAGTTGCTGTTTGTAACAGATTAACTGATTCTTGGCTAAAAACCTAGGAATCAATTAATAATTTTATTTTTATTAAAAATTAGTTTTTGTAGGTTTTATGACGTTAGTAAGTTGTTGTAGTAGTCTCGATTGGCCTCTATTAGAAGTTCAAATGGCGTTCCTACTTGGACAGTTTAAAAGGCTTTACCATGTCGTGGGGTCTTTATTGGCAAATGGGACCTTGGTAGGTAGAACGTAGAATTGTTCTTGCCTGATATGTAATCAGATTCAAACTGAAACCACATCGTATCCGCAATAAAGTTAGTCTTGCGTGTCTTGGCCATTGCGTTTGCCTTAATGTTATATTCACTCTCTCTCTAGTTAGTACTTTGCTCTCAGTAGATACGTAGGTTGAAGGAGAGGAGACCAACCAAGAGGTCTCATGCCAATTGACATACATCTAAGCAATCATGTAGGCTTGTCGTGCGCTCACCATTAGGAATACCACCTTACTTTCTGTAGAATGTGTGTATCTTGTACTAAATTCCTTAACTTATTCCAATCCATTCCTCTGAGATATGAGTTATGTCTGGCATAATGTCATCCCCAAAATATTGCGATCTCGATCTTACGAAAGCTGGGCAATGGCACAAAAGGTGTTCGATGTCCACACCGAATGCCCTGTATTTATCATTTTACAACACGCCAATACGATTCAAGTGTACATCTAAGGGTTATCTCCTCATTAGGATCTCCCCAAAGTATTTTTGTAATTCTTCATACTGTGTCATTATTTCACAAGAGTAGATATGACATTTCTGCCTACTTTCTTAGCTTGGCCTTTAATGCACTGAAATGCATTGGGTTATACAAGATTATGGTATGTAATAGTAGCCAGAATATTCGCTTTCTTAATTCCAATCACTACAAATGACTAGGAACTTATATAAATTGTACCGTTTCATGCCTGGAGTAATTCTCAATTGCCTTTTTAAACTTCAGAACGATCTCTGATCCTATATTCCTGAATGTTATTGCCCTAATTGTCATTTGAAAAGTAATGCCAATATTATGTTAAGCTTACCAAATGATTAATCTAGCCAAGATTATACATTCCCTTATCGCCCATCGGCTTAAACAACCGAATTATGGCCAGGGAGCCGGAGGCAAAGTTTGATTTCTGTTTCTTCTATATATCTATTTCCATGTTTAGAGAGATCCATGTAGCAACTAGCAACCCCAGAAGCAACTGTGGCACGGATCCGTTTGATCAAGAAATCCGATTCTGTATTAGAGTAAAGCAATTGGTTGCCATTGATATGTTGGGCATTTTGTCCGATATCTGCGCGTCAAGCGGGAGACGTCTAGTGTGTACCAACTATATCTCCGATAATACGGTTTGTGGCTCTGATTGATCAATCCTCCCAATTTTTTATACATGAGTGGCGGGACCTACAGTTTAAAGACAACTCCAGACGACAGATTTTTTTGAGAAACTTTTCATTGTAATTTCATTTACTCTCAAGAGTTTTTGCCAGAAAACTGCTGAGAGGAAATCGCCGAAGAAATATTTTTTCATATTTTGGTTTTGTTGATGAATCGTGGCCTTACGTCTAATAAGTGAACACACTACCTACTTGACTATGGCGACCAATAGAAAAAACATGCAAACATTTTTGTTTTTATTATTTATTGCATTATTTGTTGTTGTTCCATTGGTTAACTATGTTTGTTTTACAATTAATTTGAATTTGATTGAAATTAAACTAAGTTTTCCTATTTTCTCATATTTTGTTTGGTTTTGTTTTTCTTTTTTTTATTAATTAATTAAAGTTTTTTTATGGCTAAATATTCTGTATTATAAATCTACTTATTAAATGTATGTAATTTTTAACCAAAGAATTCAAAATAAAAAATCGTCGAAAATACAATCCATCACTTTTGTTTCGTTTTCTCTTTTTTTTTTTATCAGTTTATTGTGTATAATTATTGTTTATCTAACGAACTACTTCGTACATCTTCAACTATTTTACAATTCCCATTTAGTTCATAAACAGTATGTGGTATGTATTGTATGTATGTATGTAAATATTAATAAGTATTGTTTTATTAATTATTAATTATATTTTTTTAATGAGTATTTATCATACTTTTATAAATCTTAGAAAATGCTTTAATGTTTCTCTTCTGATTTTCTTTGAATATATTTTCAAGAGAATAAATATATTGCATGTAAATATGTAATGAAGAATACCTTATACTCATTCGTTTTAATATTTTCTAGTACAAGTGTTTTTTTATGTTTTTTCTGGTTTAAGATGTAAAAGAAATGCTTTGATATTGATTCATTGTTTAAATATTTGAGTTTTGTTTCGAATTTATTGTTTGAAATGACCTTTAACCTTAAACCCATACATCTTGGGTTTATGACTTTTCTCATTCATGTAAAATGGCACTTAGACGCTCTTCAACAGCAACTTTTCGCGATTTCCATACAAATTCACACACAGCAACGACACATGCCACACCCATACCGCCCATTAGCACCACAAATACTCCACCAACATTTGCTAGACCCAATTCATTGGCAGCTGAGGAAGATTTCGATGTTTCAACACGACATTTTCCACCGCCTCGTTTTTCTTTCCACCATTTTGTTTTCAATATATGCAATTTGCCTTCTTCTTGCAATTTAAGGATGACACTATTAATGGCCGTGCGATAGGGTGAATCTGTGTATCGAATATTTTTAGAAATTTTATTTCTTTGAATAGAAGCAATGTTACTTACTCGGTGGTGTTGCAATGCCATATGATTTAGTATCTAACATACCACCCACTTGGGTTAAATCACAGTTTCTCTCGGTGACATATTCAATAGAGGTGGACTCCATAAGGAAGGCGTAGTTACCTACAGATGATATATAAAAAAAAAGAAAACAATTATAAAAATGTAGGAAAAGGAGTCTTTCGTGTATAATTTCTTTGACGGATTCTATTGGATACATTGGTTTAAATATCTTCTCTGATATTCAAATAACAATTAGGGCAATAAGCTCTAGATAGGCATGACAGCTTTGGTTGGTCTTCTCTCCTCCAATTGTAGGTTCTAAATGCCAGTTTTCAACTCTACAAAAGGCATAGTTCTTGACTCTCACATTATGGTGTAAAAACGCAGCTGAAAACTTTTTTCAATCACTTGGATAAGAAAGTATACAAGATAATGGTCGATTTATGGGTCCATTTGAGTTAAGAGATACTGCGCTTCCATTAGCGAATCGCTGAAAAAAAGGTCGCGAGTTTTATTGCGACGCCCACGGTGAGGCACACATGTGGCCTAAATCAGTGTTTCAGTACTCTACTGTGAAAACTCTCTAAGATCAGTATATTCAACTCTTATGTCAAATCGATTCTTCTGTTCGCCTCATCTTCAATACAACTAGAATTCGTTGACTACTACCAATTACCGTATCCGATAGACAACTTTTGCTTTCAACTGATCAACGTCCTATTTATTTGTATGACGATAATTAACAGCAAACGACATTTGATTGGTCATAAGCTACGTAGACATCAGGGTGCCATGGTCAGAGCGGATATTAACTGAAATCCCTAGGGTTGTGTAAACTTCTTTCTGAAGTGGATGGTAGTACCGGCCCAGGCAGGATTTACAGTCAAAAAGATTTTGTTACGTGCTTTGCTTCTTGATACCGCATAATTTTATTTAAAACAAATAATCGTTTTCGACTTGAAAAAAAAAAAAATAAAAAAGTCTAGTCTTCCTCCAAATAATTTATCCAGGAAACTTCCTAACCATCCCAGAAGATGACATCAACAACGTACGTCATAGGAAAATTCAGCAAAGTCAGCTTTAGAAAAATGGTGGGACTACTACACTTAAAAAATTTTGATCTCTAAACCCCAAGTACATATACATATTTACAAGCTATGAACACATAAGAGACGCAATCGATTAACGATTTTTAAACATGAACCCATTAAGAATTTTTGTAAACTAAATGTAAATTATTATATTAAGTTGTTAGACAACAATTTATTTACCTTTTCCTTTGGCCACTCTTTCTACACCCTCGCCATTACTTGATGTAAATACCGAAGGTCTAGCTGATTCCATAAAGGACCACATACGTTGATAGGTGGATATTTTTGAGTCCTAAATTTAAGAAAATATTCAGATTTATGGCTTGAGAATTTAAAAGGAATATGATTACCCTAAAGAAGGCCGCTGTACTGCCACCCTTTAAGGCACCATATTTAATTCTAGTTTGTTTGGCCAAATCTTCTGCACTTTCAATGGGTGAATCCATACGTTCCACAGTCAAGAAAGCAGCCAAGTTGGCAGTATATGAAGAAATCATAATTAAAGTGAAGAACCACCACATGCCAGCTACCATGCGGGTAGATAAGGCTCTAATAAATAAAATATTTCAATAAATTATTTCAAATTATAAATTTTATAAAGGGGAAGTAGTTACTTTGGTAGGAAATCACATCCCTGTTGCATTAACGATCCAATAGCGAACCACATGCAGTTGAGCAGAGTGAATTGATTTTCAACTTTTTCACCATGGGCATCCGTATAAGACGGCCACTCATAAGGTGTAAATCTAAAAGAAAATTAAAGTTTTTCAAATAAATTTTTAAAAAGTAATCATAACCTACTTGGCTAATATAAACAATAATACAGATACGCCCAAATAGGCTGTAGCCATGTATATCCAGACATCCAAGGATAAAGGCGATAGAAATGAAAAGAGATTTGGTGGTTGTTTTACCGGTTTACGGTATAGTATTGAAACACCCAAGTTCATAAAAGGCGTGGTAAAGTCCACAGCCTGTTCACGTTCAAATGTTATTGTCAAATCGGCAATAGCCAAGTCCGCTCTTTGCTCCAGCAATTCACGTATCATGCCATTCCATTCACTGAAAGTACAAAACATATAATTCGTTAGTTTTTCAAAGCCTTGTAAAGCTGGTAAAAAAATAAACTCACCCAGTCTGCTTATTAAAGCTGCCATAACTGCCATCTGGTACCAATTGAATTTTGTAACTGAAACCCAATGCTTTAGAGATTTCATGTATCAAATCGACAGCATAGCCCTCAAACTGATCATTGCCGCTTAGAGATATAGCTGATTCCTTGCGCATACAGTAGGGATTACTCTGGAAAATGAAAACATCTTTAAAATTTCCCGTTTAAATAAACATCTCACTTTAATTTAACACTTACCAGTATCGTGGTCACTATTAATGTTTTATTTTTCAAATTCGCTTCGATTTCCTGTTGCTTCTGACTGAATGTCCTGGTGAAATTAATACCTTCTGGCAATGTTGAATTCCAAGTGCCTATTTTACGTACACCACCCGGACTCAATTCCACTATATCCAGTATGAAATCACTGCGAAAACCTTGGTGATCGAATTTAATAACATTTGTTAAGCCTTTCATTTCGACAATTTTCATGTAATTAATCAAACTGAAGCCATGTTGCCAGGTATTCTGACCATCACAACTTAGTGGATGTATATCGATCTGCTGCGATGTATCCAAATCATGTAAAGCTTTAGCAAACAAATGTACTGCATCATACATGAGAGCCGTTTCAGTTTTAATAGTCGAAAGATTTGCCGAACGTATGACACCCTTTTCTTCGATGCTCCACTGGCGTACAACTTCGTTGACAATTTTTTCGTTAACCAAACGAAAACCGGTAATATTGGTTCCGCCATAACGAAATTCATCCAGATTAATGGTGTGCAAATCCAGCGATGTTATCATATAGCTGTGATAATCACTCATCATGCCCACTTGTTGGGCTTGTTTGAGAACTTCATAGACTTTCTCGGTTGAACAATCCAACACTATGTTGCCCTCGGCAGAATTTTTAATTTGCTTTAGAAGGGGTCTGCAAAAAAGTAAAATAATTTAAAATTTATAGAAAAAGTAAAAAGTTTATAGGAAAGCAATGAAGTTTTTCTGGCTCTGCATGTGCTTGGTTAATTGGAGCACATGCCAGGATGATAGATTTGCCATCTACCACATGTTTACGGAGTTGGACTTGAGTTGTCGCATTAGATGTAGCGGTGAGGAACTATGGGAACCCTAAGAACCCTATTTTAATTAGGAGGTGATATAGGTGATATACTAGCACGCTTTTTCTCCTTATAGGTTTCAGTGAATTCCGATTGAGATGAAAAAGAAGAATATCTGACTCAGATCAGATAGGAAATATCGTGAAAACAACACCATGCCGTTGAACAGTATATTGGAGCCTGACAAATATTGAATAACAACAACTTAAATGCTATCGTGGCAAAATTTTATACAGTTACTGTACACAGTAGTGTCTGGGAAACTACTTTAGGATCCAAGTTTTGTTTAAAATTTCGGATGCTGTATAATTACTTGGATCTTCTCTATTATAAAAAATACTCTCGTACCCAGGAAAAATAGTAAAAATTAATTCCAACGCAAGTATAACACCAATGACGAATGTTTTACAATGGTCAGACAAAGACCTGGGGAAAGAATTTTACTCTACTACACCCAATACCACAACTCAATAATATTTTGGGTGGCAACCCTAGACCTAGTAGACCAATGAATTGTTTGGCTGTGTAAACATGATTAATGAAATTGCATCGAAGCAAATTAAAGAAAATGGAAACTAATGGAGAAGCTCTGTGAAGGAATATAACGTCCCTAGTCTTAACCCATTAGTACCCAGTGGCAACTTAAGGTGCCAGCAGAGGTTGTCTTAGTTTTTATGCTCTGAGAGGAAATTGAGTGTAAAAAACAAAACGGTAACTGTTAAAAAAAAATAAATCGGGGATTAATGGGTTAATGTTTGCTTGTAAGAAAAAGAACACTACACTTTCATTCATTACATGCGAAGGAATTTTTTTTGATTTGATTGAGAGTATAATCTCCTATGCGGATGCGATATCAGGAACATGATGGCAGTATTAAAAACGCCTATGAATAATTGTACGCATCCTCTTATTACCGAATAACGGGCATAAAATTAAGGAAAGGAGAAAGTCAACAGTTTTTTTTTTTTTTTGAAGGTGAAATAAAAAACCTAAATGGAACTGGAATGGACACACGCTGAAGAAGTCAGAAAGGGCTAGTAGGCTAACAGGAGACAACTAGTGAAATAGATGTTAAAAATAAGACCGATTTGGAACAAAATGGAAAACACAAACCAAATTGAGTGTTGTTGTTTGTATTATCCACACAAACCTGTGAAAACATTCGTCTTACAGAAACAGCACATAAGTAACACGTACTCGAAGGTGTAAAAGGATCGAATACTATTTATATTTGACTTTTATTGTTTTAGAAGTTCTCACCTATAATCGCCACTGTCACTAAGTTGCCTAACTGTTATTGGATATGGTGTGGAACCATGATCCTTTAGTAGCTCTTGCAAACGAACAATGCCATCGTTACTCTCGTATATAATAGTGAACGATTTCCAACCCCAAAAGCGTACAATATCGACATAAGCCTTAAATAAAAAAGGGAATTATTATTATTTGTTCATAAAATATTCATTTATTTTTAATATACCTACCATTGCCAATGTATTTGGATGAGGATATAAGTTCACCAAACAGCTTTCTCTTCTCAAACGATAATCCCAACGATTTTCCAAATGGGGAATCTAAGGAAAATTACTATTATTAGAAAAATGATTGTGGATATTGTAAGGATTTTCATTATTACCTCCATATTATCACATATGCTTTGCACATGACTGGCTGTATGTGTTGATTGTGGACCAAATATTGCTGCAACTCCCACATTTAATAGACCACATACTGTAAGATAGTAGAAGGAAAAGGAAATTATTTAAATTTTCATTTCAATACTTCACATATTCATAATCATTATCACTTGAAACAATGCAAAGAAGAAAGAAAGAAAAGAAAAAAGTGAAGGATATGTATACTCCTTAAACAATATAGAATTTCTTTGGCACTTTCTGGTTTAATTGGTTCATACAAGTATCAACTTGTAATTCATCATGATATTATTATAGCCTTTGTTTCTTGGCTGAATACTGTGGTGGTACAGGTTATACCTTGGGCTTTTGTCTACTTGAGGAGGCTGAGTATAAGGATGATGTTGAGTAAGTGTTCTTATATGCAATTCATGTCATAACACCGGTTATCCTTTCTAACAATTTATTTATTTTCTCCTGTATTTTAAATTTTTTTTCCCATTTTTTTTCTACTTTGTTTTGTTTCTGCTTATGTCGTAATAATGTCGTATTAATGCGATACAAGACATGCCAAATTCTCTGTGACATTATACGTGCATACACTTACATATGTACATACATACAATTGCTCTAAATTTCTTATTCTGTTCCATTGTTAAATTCCTTCTATTCCTTTATACATATGTATGCATTATCCTGATGCTATTTTGATGGTTATAATTTCTTGTAAAGCTTTTCTCCTCAGTCTGCCTGCCTGCCTGCTTACCGGCTATGGCGTATATTCTTGTATTATCTCTTGGTATGCTACACTAAATGTCACATATATTTGTCACAAGCATTTTGAGACGTGCAACAACAATATGAGCAAAAACCTACAAGTTTAAGCCTCGTGCAACATTTGAAATACCCAGGCTGTTGATTGGCTTTTATTTATTTCTTGCTTCCAGCTTTTATTGTACATTTTGGTTGTACTTGTATATACTTTTCCAAATATGGTAGATCCCCCATAAAATGTTTAATTTTTGCTTTTTGTTTGAAATATCCCTCCTTCGTTACCTATTTGATTATACCCATACTTGAAAAGGTATTTCATTCAACTTGCAAGTATTTTGGTTAAATATGACGGATATAAGAAAACAATAGAGAGTAAATACGAAGGCTTAAGGATTAAACTATTTTTAGATACAAAATGTATGAGTAAAGGATTTCTATTGTTTAAGTGAACAGTTATTTAAGGATTTTAAATATAAATTAAATAAGAGAGTGTAGATGAAATGCCTTTTGCAGTGAAAATACAATGTACAATTGGAAAATTATATTCAATTTACAGAATTTCGGTTTTTTTTTTTCTTAATAAAAGTTATGAATTTTTTTAATGTTTCATGTTGAGCTGCAGTGTCCTACTTAACTTTGTGTTTCTATTTTTAGCCAATTTTGGTAGAAATATATTCTTTCAGTTCTTGAAAACAGAATACCCGTACAAGATGTAATTCACCATTTCCTCTTCCTTTGTATTCTGTAATATTAATGGGACTATCGTTTAATTCTCTTAAGGTTCAAGCTCAAGTTATGATCTGATCTTTGCCTCTGCCGAAATAGTTCATGATTTAGATACTCTTCCGCGTACAGGAAATGTTTGATCTGTCTGGGCCAGGCATAATTTGGTAATAATAATTTTGGTGTGTTGGCTTACTGGATGTGAGGCCACGGTTCAAACCCCAGGTCCAACATCAAAACGCATATATGAAAAGTATTTCTTCGGCGACTTCAGCAGAAACTCTGGGAGTAAATAAAATTGCCACGAAAAGTTTCTCAAAAATCTGTCATTTGGAGGCGACTTTATCATACACAACATAAGTGGTGTGAGCAGATAGGTCGTAATCCTGACTGAAGGGTATGTATGTTTGTATAGAGCTAGGAATTTAAATATCTTCGCTGATAGTTCAACGTCAGTTGGGGCAATACCATCCAGCAAAATGGGAACAAGCACTGACCTGGCATGTAAGATGATTGTGTTACTCCAGGCATTATGTTAGGAAGTGATCAGAAATGAAGAAGCGAATAATGTGGCTAATTTTACACGATATTAACTTAGATAACCCAATAGTTTTTAAAGTATTAAAAATTAGACCACAAGAATTGACGGAAATGGCACATTGCCTATTGTTGAAAGATTACAGAGGAAGAATGGCTAAGATTCTGTATGGTCGATGCTGTTTGGAAGAAAGCCATGTTGACTCTGGAAAAAGATGGCTTAATGAGCGTCCTTTCACATATATCTGAACCAGATAGGTGCAATAAATTGCATGTGGTAAAGACATCGAATCAATCTAACATTGGTTAAGTCATTACTCAGCTTTTGTAAGATCGAGATGACAAGATTTTGAGATAGATGTCATACCAGACATAACTCATCTCAGAGGAGTGGACTGAAAGAAGATAACACTTCCCATAGAGAGTATAGCGCACAATAAGCTTGCTTGATGGCTTAGTTATATGTCGATTGCCATGAGAACCTTGTCATTTTGAGTGTTTCCCTGTCTATTACGTAATAGAGTAATATATTGAGGCCAGTTTTACATTTAATATATGCTTCGGAAATGCCATTAAATGGTCATACACTTAGTTCCACCATAGCTTTAATGAATAGAAATGTGTTCAGTTAGTATGCTCTCGTTCAAATAGTGCACTCGCTCGCACGTAGAAGTAAAGAGAAACAAAGAGGAACATGCTTCCTATCGAGTAATTATTCAAATAGTACCTCGATACTATAACAATTCACACAGAATTAGCAGAAATTAAATTCAATTTCAATTCAAAATTTGTAGAAACATAATTTAATGAGAACAAGGGATGTTAAACCGAAGTCGTCGTAGTCTAGTAGGTAGTGTGTTGGCTTATTAGACTGCAGTTTAAACCCCGGGTCAGACATCTCCAACTAAACGAAATATGGAAAAATTTTTCTTCGGCGACTTCCTCTCAGCAGATTTGAGTGGCGGGACCTACGCATTAACTCAGATACATATTATTAAAAACAATTAATTTTGTTTATAAGCCGGTATTCTTTGAATGCTTAATAATCTCATAAATTAAAGGTTCGTTAATCAATCTTAATAGAACTTGTTACACGTGATTATTTTTAACCTAGTGACACTTAGGTTTTATTATATTGATAACATAAGGCTTGCTCTCGAAGTTATCGAATTCTGCTTTGTTATTATATGTTTGTTGACACAAAACAATTTATAAATTAAAATTAATTTAAACAAACTATCAGGCGTTTATTATTGTTATTGTTACTTTTGTTTTCTTTTCAACACTTTGTGTGTACATACTGGTTAATTTTAAAAGAAATGTGTACTATATATGTATGTATGTTCTGATCCCACCTTAAGCCCTGTTTAGCCAAACGAATACGAAAATCAATGAAAGCGATAACCGAACCGTAATTTAATTTCGGTAAGCATTTATATTGCACTTCATACGCTAACGACAAACATAATGGAATGTTTGGCTAAACGGGGCTTTAGTTTGCATTTTAAAGGATTATTTTGTTTGGGTTTCACTAGCATAAAGTAAGTAAAAGTTTTTGCATATGATTTCGATAATTTTAATGCGGCACATACCTAGTATGTAAAGTGTCCAAGTCAATTAAATTAAGCTTAGCACTGATTACGCAAATGCTTGCACAAATGAAATTTAAACCGAAACTCTAAGAGGATTTTTTATGATCGTGTTTTAAGAGATAATACAGTGTTCTATCAAAATAGAAATATAAAATATAATCATTTTTATTAAAATGAAACGTGAGTTTCTCGACTACGGCTATGTACATTGTCTGAATTCGCTACCGTTCAACAAAGCTTATAAAATCAGAAAATTTATTTTTATTATTAAATTTTTTCTACCTAAAATTTGTTCTCCACAGAGTGCACTTTTAAATAAATAAATACTGATTTTAATTGCTTCTAAATATAATCTTCAAATAAATGTACTCACCTCTTTTGCCTGCATGAAAACTATCGAATGGTGAAATGCGTTCGATTTGAGCCACCAGTTTCGAACGTGGTAAAATCATACGGTCCGCATTTATACGATCAACAGCTTGACGAAATGCCAACTCCTGATTATCATCGGCGGGATGAAAAAGGCCACCTTTGATGTCACATTAAATTTCAGTTAACAGATAAAATCAAAAAATAAACATAAACAAATGAAAAAGAAAAGGAAAACCATTAAAAACTTCAAAAAAAAAACTTTTAATCCGGCAAACATGAGCATGCAAATGCCATTAAACTTTTCTAAACAAAACTCGCTCATAAACACCAGCAGTTTTGTTTACATTCTTTTGTTGTTGTCCTGCTATTATTATTATTATTTTTAGTACATAAAAAATGTAAACAAATACCGTTACATCAACAATTTACGCACACATACGCAACAATCGTATTGTTGTAGCATGTGCTACGCCAAGCTGATGCGATGGCAGGAGGAGAAAAAATCAATAGAATCGTCAGAAAACGCAGATACATCCTGATATTATGCTGCACGTATGAATAGTAAAGACCATGAAAAAATTCCTTTGCAAACTTTTTCCTTACCAATTTTTATCACATCCGGTAGGGCTTGTGTTAATGTTAGACAGGCTAAAAATATGCCTGCCACATTGGGCCACACAAACATTATAAAATTTCCTTTAAGTTTTCACTTTTTAATACAATTTCTTTCCTTTTTAATTTTTTTTTTATTTTTCTTTCCAATCTCTTTAATTTCACACGCGTCTCATGTCGTTTGTAACGTTTTATTCTTTTATTTTTCTTCCGATTTGAGGTGTTCTTTAAACGAAATCTGTTGATGTACTAAAATCAACGGGAACAGAGATGCTGAATGACAAGTTGCACTGGCAGCGATGTAAACCCATTTTATACCATACAGCCATAGTGACATTTGACATTTGAAAACTGTGCGCAAATAATGCTGCTGTTTGTTGACTGATAAGGATTTTAAAACGTAAATTGAATACAATAATAAAAATTCCGGACTTGTTTGTTGGAATTTCTAAAGTTAGCAGGGACGAAAACCAGTCATAGCATTTAAAAGCTTTTCATTAGAAGCTTTTGTTTTATTTGAGTATTAATTATTGGACTTTTTAATGAGTATTTCCAAACATTTAGATACGTTACCAAAAGATGGCATTGCATATGTAAGAAAACTATTCATAAATAAAATAAAAAATGAAACATAAGTACGTTCTACAAAGAAAAATCACCATTAAAGAATACTTAACAGGATTTGGATCCGTTTAAGATATTAACTGTGAAGACTATGGCCACATCATGCCATATTGTAAGCATTCTTCTTTTTGCACGATATCGGTATCAGTCCACAGAACCGATAAATACGATAAATTCATACATAATTTAACTTTGGAAAAAAATCATAGTAATCATACAGCGCAAATATAGAGCATGACCAGTGCCTTCTTTTGTCAAACGCTTTGTGATCTAAAAAATTGATACGGTACTGCCTTATTTTATGTTTGACAACTTTGTAAGCTTCCTATACAGTATTGTACTTTAATCTTTGTTTTGTTCCAATGCTCGCGCTTTCTTATGTACATGTTTTTATTATCTCTTTGTACCGTACGATGTGTTTGTTTTTGTAAGAACACATTTTAATGAATCCAACTTGTTACTCCAAGAAGACGAGAGTTGTTTAAGGCAAAGTCTAGAATAAAATGCTGATTTCAAGTGGACTACCAAGTTCTTGAGCGATTGACATGAAGAAAATTTTCAGATTGTATATCGAAATTAAAACTGACAAAGTGAAATACTACTTGAGCTCATTTGAACGAATATTGCATTGGATTTTCATGCCCAGAGCATTAAGGTCTAGTGGCGCTCTAACACTTACATCAACGAACTATTACAGCTGACGTATCCTAAAAGTTTCTTACATACATAATTGGTTATTACAACCCTTAAATTAAGGATTGCGACCTTGTTTCTCACAGCACTTATGTTTGTAGATTTCGAACGACAAATTTTTTGAGAACAATTTCATGGCAATTTTATTTACTCTCAGAGGTTTTGACAGAAGTTTGCTGAGAGGAAGTCGTCGAAGAAATATTTTTTTATTTTATTTCGTTATGTTGGAGCTGTCTGGGTTGGGGAATGAGCCGCGGCCTTACCTACTATACTACGGTGATTTTCGAAAGGTACATGAAGTTAAAAAGTAAATGGTCATGAACAGATAAAATTGGAAAAGTGTTTCAATTTTAGTAACATTATGGTATGGTAACGCCATCAAATTGCTTGATAGAAATCCCCGGATTTTGGATTCCGATTTTTAAAAAATCTTGAAGCGTCAATCCCCTCTAAATTATTCCTCCAGTTCTTTTTTGCATGCTAGTTTTAAAGTAGAGTTTTAAGATTAAAAGAAAAAATGAATGAAAAAAATTACGGCCATAAATCCTATGAAATCAGGAGAAAAGGTTTTTTAATATCAAAATTTAAATTTAAAGCTTTGCTTCCAAAAAAATAAACAACAACATGAACACCTTTCAGTTCTATTTATTTTGAGTCTAATTCATATGAGTTTCTTATTTTCGAAAAGATTTATTGCAATTTACTTACAAATTTTAACAAATGCTTCTAAGAAATTGTAGCATATGAGTGAAAAGGCCAAAGTCAAACCACAATAATTTTAAAACGAATTTTATTTTAGAAACAATTTATATTTTACTTCTTCACACATACATATGTATGTATACTTCGTAAGTCGTAATTAAAAGTAATTTATTGGCAAGAATATAATGTCTTGTCAATAGAATTTATGGCTTTCCATATGAGCAAGCACATCCGGTAGCATAATCACATAGACACTCTTGACATATTTAAGACAATCTGCTACTGTTTAGCATCAATAATTTACAGTTGTTTACATGCTGACGCTTTAAAGTAATTTCTATATGGGTTTTTCATTACGTTTTCCGGTGTATGATTTGCAATATTTTTTTAATTTAATGAACTGAAAAGAGAGCAAAGGAAATTAATCCACGGATTTCAGCACTGAGCATTATGTCAATAGAATAAGGTTATCCATTTATTTGTTAATTATAATAGAATTACAAATTATATCTAATTATTACGAACTGAGTAGCGTGGAGCTTATGCTCGGTGTAGTGTATCAGACCACAGTCTCTAATGGGAATCAGACCCATGACCCTCAGTCCAGTACACCACTAAGTGCTGTACTGCTATGTATTCGCAGTTCAGGAGTTCTTTTTAAGACTTATAATAAATTGAAAATAATCAAGAAATTGCTTGAGAAATTACTGTGTACATGTATTGACAAACTCACCTTAGCTTTCTTCGGTGCAGAAGAAAACTTTGTTATTTTTCTATGGTAGGGTGTGATGGATTCACTTTTCATTTCTTTTTACTAACCAGCGTAATAACTCCTCAATATTGTTGTTGAATAATGCCAAATAATCCTGTCGCACGATAACGATTGTGTGCAAATGTGGCATCTGTCTTTAGGAAAGCTTTCTCTTTCAATTTTAAATCTAAAGAGCACAATCTCATTTTTAATCTGCGGTCACTTAAACGTACACCGTGAATTTTCTTAATACTTTGGAATGGATAAACCTCGACTGAGAATGCGAGGAATCTTTCTATTTACTGTTTTCCCCTTTTCAAGTCAGATGAAAGAAGTTAATTGACAGACGACTGTTGGCATTTTAGTTAAGGGGTTTAAGATTCAAACAATCACGGAGTTGTTGATCCGTCCTCGAAATCTTTGACTCCTAAGTTCAAGAAATAATCTGACTGCAATGTCTTTTGAGATAAAGCTGTGCTGAGTTTGAGTCTATTAAGCACAATTTTATAAGTAGTAGGCTTTAAATGTCACATAAAGTTAACTCACTCTATAAAGCTTAATGCAGGGCCTACTCACTTAACTGATTATATTATGAAATTAAAATAATATTTCTAGAGTATAGAGATCTATAACACGAAATGAGTTAAAAGCATTGCATCCCACAAAGGAGCCTGTTTCATAAATTGATGAATTGAGTAACGAGTATTTTTCTTTCTGGAGCACTCGCTCAATAAACATTCATGCCATACAATGAACAATGAACCTGGCAGAATATTGAAAAACTTTTCCTCAATTTTAAGACAATAATTTAAAGTCCTATAAAACGTGTATAAAGGGCTTCTTTGCGGGCGGTCATGATTTGACCGGTATAACTTTTAAACTTAACGATTTTAGTTCAAACTAACTTTCCTTGCTGTGATTTGGTTCATTTCTATTAGAATTTTGTCATTAATTTTTGAGCCACCTTATAAAGGCATTTTGATAGACCATTGCGCTGATTTTGTTCACGTTTAATAATCAATGTGCCAATATCAAAAATTAACATTTTTCTCATTCTTATATTTTACTTTTTAAATATTTATTTTATAAACATTTTCAATTTTCAAACGTTATTCAGCGTGACGTGACTACATTATTTAAAAGTGATTTGCGGTTCACTTGGCTTATATGTATGAGTTGTTCATTATTTGTTCTTTTTTTATTCTATTAAAATCTCTTCTGTGAATTTCATTTCTGTTACCAATTTGGTTATACAATTTGTGATTCTCTTTGATTGCCTTTATTTAATCTTTGTGGGTGTAATGTGTGGGGAAGTTGAAAAGGAAAAAAGAATAACGAATAAAAAAATTAAATTTTTCGTAACATTTAAATCTAATCAGCCAAAAACAAGGTGTACTGTGTTGTCAACATTAAAAGTTATTTAAATTAAAGCTGATACAATTTAAGCATAAAGCGCTTAAGTAAACGATTATTTACGTTTGCATGATGAGTTATTAGTCAGCTATGCTGTTGCTTAATGTTATGCTATTCTATGTGGCATTCACTAGCTGCAAAAAACGTAGCTGAAACACTTATAAATATCACAGAGAGAATGCTAAGATTGAAGGCCAGAATCATCAGTAAAAATGCAATGAAATTGAGTTGTTTTTAAACAAGATCGTTAATAAACTCAAAAAAGGAAAAATTCCGCTCATATCCTGTTAATCTCCTATAAACGATGACAACGATGTAATGATGACAAACAGGTTGCTTGTGAAAGTTTAGTGGAACCGTATAATCCAGCCATGAAGTCACCGTGGTCTAGTAGGTAGTGTGTTGGCTTATTAGACGAAAAGCCAGGGTTCGAGCCCCAGGCCAGACATCAAAATAAAATACAAAAAATATTTTTTCGGCGACTTCCTCTCAGGTGATTTCTGATAAATAAAAATAAAATTCTGATAAATAAATGAATAAATAAAATTGCCATGAAAAGTTTCTCAAAAATCTGTCGTTCGGAGTCGACTTTAAATTGTAGGTCCCGCCACTCATGTATAAAATTAACACACACAACATAAATGGTGTGAGAAACTAGGTCGTAATCCTGACTGAAGGGTTGTAATGACCAATTATGTGTGTATGTATGTATAGTATAGTCCAGCCTTTGAATAGTCTAGCCACCATTTCTTTTAGGCCTGGATAGTAAGCCTGAATAATAATCTAGTCAATACCCGTACAAAATCACATGGTGATATTTTTTGCTGTTAAACCATAGAAGCTCTACAGCTAGTTGAAAAATTGTAGAAAATTCCATGAAATGTTTAAAACTTGATGTATTTTTTTAGATACAGGATAATTATTATTAACTTGTTATGTTCACTGTTTAATAGGTAGTGTGTTGACTTATTGGACATGAGCCCACGCTTAAAACTCCAGGTCAGACATCTGCAACAAAATGAAGTACGAAAAAAATATTTCTTCTGCGACTTCCTCGCAGCAGATTTCTGGCAAAAACTTTGAAAGCAATTAAAATTGCCATGAAAAGTTTCTCACAAATTTTTCATTCGGAGTCGACCTTCAACTAAAGGTCCCGGTTGCCTGGGGTCAACCCTTGGCCACATATAACTTCCTTAAAAAAGTGTGGTTTTTGTATATGATTGCGGCTTATTCCTTTCGTTCACAATTACTGAGTACTTCTCATGATTGCAAGACACTTCAAAAATACTTCTGTTCCAATGCGTTAACAATCGTTAAAATCTGTGTACATAGTTTTGTTGGGACAACAAATGCGTGTATTTATTGATCAGATGGTCTTAACTACAACGGCATTCACTTTGCAGTAACGCAACATATTCTTTTCAAATTCAGATCCTAAACAATAAACAGTTTATTGGAGATAATGCTACTATACCAGCAAAGCCAGAATACGGTGGAAGAATTATTTAAAGCGATCACTGAAGGTCTGTAAATAAGATATGCAAGTTCACTATGATAAAACAACTCGAGGGAGAAACCCAGACTAATCGATTATCAGTCAGGAGGCTGATCACACTACAAGTTTAGATTTTATATTCTGGGAAAAGTGATTTTGGCGACAGACATGGCAACAAGTTATTGAACAAAAATTTTGATGTACAAATTATTATTATTTTCTTTATATTGGAAAAATATTTCACAAATTTAAGTACAAAGCAATTGGCTGTTCAATTGCTTTTCTTTTTTCCTTTAAAACTAATAAAAACCCATTTGAACAGTTCAAATACGTGCTTCTGTAAATTCTAGATTCGAAATAATTACTCGTACTTGGGGATTTTATTACTTTTACGCCAAGTAAAGAAGGCCACATTAAGCGTGTAGTGTTTCCCAGTATAAAAGTTTTTTTTTTTTTTAAAGACAAAGAAAGTTGTTAAGACAGTTTTCTTGCCGTTGATGCAATTAAACGTTTTTCTCATTAGAAAAGAAGTTAAAAACTGGCCTCATTTAATACGTCCAGTAAGCGCAAGTCGCATCTGTTTTTAATGCTTCTAGGAAGCGTCACGTTCAGTGGCGCTAATTGTAACCAAAATATTAATAATTAAATAACGAATCTTTTTTTGTTTGTTTTATTTCTGTTATTATTTTATACATAAAAAGTGATGGCAATGAACAAAAGTTAACAGCATAAGAAACTTAACATTTCCTATTTTTGTCTTTTATGCCTTACAGAATTTTTTTTCTTGAACCTTACAGAATTTAAAGGTGCAAAAAATATTTGAAAATAGTGTCGAGAATTATAAGCACCAAGTGTACATAACATACATATATACATAGTTGGTCATTACTACCTTTCAGTCAGGATTACGATTTAGCTTCCCACACGATAGCTTCCATTTGATCCTTTATTTAAAAACTTGCGTTTTGTTAAGAAAGCCATGGACTTACGATTCATCGACGCTACGTTACTTGTCGATACTGACTTAATGACTCTTTTCTTTGAGGAGTTGATAATATAGCGGCATAATAGTTCGATCATATTGCCTTTTGCCGCTTAACCATTTCCCTTTGAGGATCTCTAAGTGGGGATGCAGTTATACAACAGTTGCGTGGGATCAACCCTGTAATTTAATATAAATCTCTACTATTATGGACATCAACACCAGCACATTTAAAAGGCTCTCCAAATTAATCAAACCATATACTCTGTATTAACAGTGGATATACAATATGTATGTGCTGGAGTGTTGAGTTTGAAGCCTAGAGTTTAAGGCCCTTATCTGAATAATGATTATTGTATCTGCGCATAGACTCTTTATTCGATATGTTTTCAAGTTTCTTAATTGGCCACAAATAACTTCCTTTATAAAGTGTGGTTTTTGCATTTCGTTTACAATTACTAAGTACTCCTTATGGTTGTAAGACACTTGAAAAAGTACTCCTGTTTCAATGAGTTTCATGAGTTAACATTCGTAAAAAATTTTGTATCAGGATATGGAAAAATTTTAATTTTCTGGGTTAAAAACAAAACTCTTTTTTTTTAGCACAAATCAACACGAATGTGCTTAATTAACAGAAAGACTTTAAATTGTTTGAAATTTTTATAAAAATAACAAAAAAAACTCTAATCATACCAATGAAATCTCTGAGAAAAGGACAACAGTTTTCAACAACAAATGAAAAAAAATATACGGGTGTTAAAAAACTGTCAGTCTTAAGTTAAAATGGCAGTTTTCTTTACTTTTCTTTCTTTACATTTGTTGTTGTTTTGTGGTCATAATATCCCTTTGAGTTCTACATCCTTTTGAAGGTGCTTGTTTGTTTATGTATTGTGTGTGTATACGTGTGTGTTATTGTATATTTTTTCTTTTATTATGATTGCATAATTTCGTATATATCGTATGAGTGTGTCTGTGCGTGTGTGTGTTAAAGTCTTTGACCTAATTTAACCTTGATATCCATAATGTTGTGCATTATTATGGGTTATTATGCCCCATAGGCAACAAGCAGAGTGGAAAATAAATAAAAAGCTGCTGTGGATAGCGTCAAACGACTCCATTCCTGTTTTCAACTGCTCTTTTCACGTTAAGCCAGACGACGGATAGATAGGCAGTGAAGTCTTAGAATTTAATATCGGTCTGTTGTGTTAACAATACATACTCGCATTATAATAAAATAAGAAAACATTCAAATTGTTTGTTTCCTTTACGGTTTAATGTGTTTTTATTGCAATAAAAGTTGCCATTTTGTTGTGTATCTTTGGGCCATTAAGACGACTGGCTAAAACCATTTACAAAAATGAAAATTATGGTTTGAATTATTGTACGAATTTTCTTAAATATTTGAAGAGCATTTGTATTTTGCAGAAATTTTTGTTTGTAGTTTTAACCAATAAAACAAATTTTAAAATAGAAATGATAATTTCCTCTAACCAAGAATGTTGGTTTTGATAATCTTTTTTGCTAAAATAGATAAAAAAGAACGATAGATCGATAAGGCCATTGATTTTAAATTTCCTTTAGTTGGCACATGTTAAAATTTGAACAATCTGCTTCATTTACGCTCAAGTTGACAGCCGTACGATTTGAAAAGAAAATTAAAAAACCTAATTTTGCTTGAAAAAACAACAAAAATCCATGAATTAGGCCAATAATTGCATTCTCACCCATTCTATTCTCCAGATTTACCCACAAGTATCAGTTGTTTGCTTCCAAACCTAACGAAATAAATGAGGGGAAAGAGTTTTGATTCCTACTGTAAAATAATTTGACAAATAAATGGATTTTCATGTCCTTGACAAATGTTATTTTTTGGTGAGATTAGAATATAAAAATTCGTTGGACAAAGTGTATAGAGCCGTAAGGAGACTGTGTTGAAAAATAACTTTATTTTGTTATGTGAGGTATAATTTTACCGGTCTCTAGTATTGATTTTCTTGCAAATATCAAAGAGTATGAGTCGCCGTGGTCTAGTAGGTAGTGTGTTGGCTTATTAGACGAAAAGCCAGGGTTCGAGCCCCAGACCAGACGTCAAAATAAAATACAAAAAGTATTTCTTCGGCGACTTCCTCTCAGCAGATTGCTGGCAAAAGCTCTGAGAGTAAATAAAATGGCCATGAAATGTTTCTCAAAAATCTGTCGTTCGGAGTCGACTTTAAACTGTAGGTTCCACCACTCATGTATAAAATTAACGAACACAACATAAGTGGTGTGAGAAACTAGGTCGTAATCCTGACTGAAGGGGTTGTAATGACCAATTATGTATGTATGTATGAGTCCTTTTAGGTGACATATTATTAACAATTTTTTCTAATGTTAGGGCCGCTATGTTCCCTGTTAATGATGTCGCCGTAGTCTAGTAGGTAGTGTGCCGACTTAGACATTAGGCTACGGTTCCCCAGGTCAGACATAAAACGAGACGAAATATGAAAAAATATTTCTACGGCGACTTCCTCTCAACAAATTTCTCTGAGTGTAATTAAAAAAATTGCCATAAAAAGTTTATCAAAAAAAATCTGGTATTTGGAGTCGACTTTGAACGATATACACTCATATATAAAATTAACACACACAACATAAGCGTTTTAAGAAGCTAGGTCGTAATCATGACTGAGGGGTTGTAGTGACCAATAATCTATGTTATGTATGCATGGTGCCTGTTAAAACGCTTTCTTAAAGGCTACGTTGAAGCTATTAACGTCGCTCCAGTTATTTTCGGACAACATAATGGTTCTTATAGTCCTTTTAATAGCTAGGATCTTTCATATTTCTTTCGTTATTTTTCTAATCTCGAGCATTCGAACACAACTGATTTTGCAGTTTCATTGGTACTTTAAAGGGATGTGCAAAACGATGTACATTGGAATTCTCTGTAACTTCTAGTTCACTATCGACCTATACCTCGGATTTGTTTAAGGTCCACCGACTATTAGTAATAGCTTCCCATTGTCATTGCATTTTTATTAAAAAATTTTCTCTTAGGACTTTGTGGTCTTATTCTGCCAGATGGTATTTATTGCTATTTCTGTGGAGTTATTTCTGCCTAACATATGGAGTGTTATCTACTATTCAGAATTAAGTTCTCCTATATATGTTTAAACAAAGTATTTGCAAACTTATTTATCTCCCTTCAAGTGAAACTCGTGTAAGTTTTGAAGTTCAGAGAAATTATGGATATGAAGAGTTTAAGCATTTTATATTGCTTCCACCAACTTGATTCTTTAGTGTTGTCTTTATTGTTTACAGCTTATAAAGATATTTTCTGTCTTTTGTTCAGCCATATTGTGGTTGATTGCTTCCAGCCAGTGCTTCCTCGTCCTATTTAGCTAGGCGAAACTCACATTGGTTTATTCTACTAGCATTCTCTAACAAAACACGTAATCATTTAAAACGTTTCTGTAGAAAAACCTTGAATAATTTCCATGTTTAAAATTCTTCTGCTGTATTAGAACCTTGAGTGTATCCAAACATCTATGGTTGTGCATTAATCACCAGATTATTGTGGCCCACAAAGTTAGGCTCAAAGCTTTGAATCAAAAGTGAAGTGAGTTATAATTTAAGAAAATAATTTAACAATATATAGAGAATTTTTTCAAACGCTTATACATTTTCAATATCATTCTTACATAAAATACATTTTTTCGCGATATATTATTATTTATCTTTTTTAAAAAATAAACCAACAATATATTCTAATCAATTTCTCTCTCTCTCTCTCTCTCTCTAATTCCAGCAAGTAAGTAAAATTCCTTGAGTTTACTTTTATTTTAACGACAACATACTTTTATGCCAATAAATTACTGCTCACACAACATGTCATGTCCAATTAAATGGCAATGTTATTGAATGCTGTTAAGGAGGAAGATGATAAGAATTTGTAGAAAGGGTTTCTTGAATCACAGGGTGTTTTAAAAGTAAGTTCATAAATATTATTGTTTTTCCATTGCTCTTAAAAAGAACATTGAAATTCGAAACGAATACATTTTCGCCTATCCAATACATTATTTTTCTTTTTTATTATTACAAGCATCATGTTGATAGGACTTAAATAGGGCAGATTCCGGTATATTCACAGATTTCCGTTTTGCAATGATCAATATGTTTTTTGTTCTCTCGATTGAACTTTTAACCTCCACAAACATTGGTCATTACAACCCTTAAGTCAGGATTACGACCTAGTTTCTCACACCACTTATGTTGTGTGTGTTAAATTTTTATGCATGAGTGGCGGGACCTACAGTTTAAAGTCGACTCCGACCGACAGATTTTTGAGAAACTTATCATGGCAATTTTATTTATTCTCAGAGTTTTTGCCAGAAATCTGCTGAGAGGAAGTCGCCGAAAAAATACTTTTTGTATTTTATTTTGATGTCTGGCCTGGGGCTCGAACCCTGGTTTTTCGTCTAATAAGCCAACACACTACCTACTAGACCACAGCGACTTCACTTTTGACCTCTAAGGCAGATAAAAGAATGCTACCTAGATTGGTATGGTAAGAAGGATTTTAAATACCTGTCGTGTTACATATTGAAAACGCCAAACAGTGTCTCTATTCCAGAGAAGCAGCTTGTAGGTCTTCTAATGCTCTCCGTGTTAATGGTAGACTGCATGTCTTATCATCTGCCAAACGATATAATCGGTTTTAGATTCATTCTTTCTGACACCGAAAATATCTTCGAATTTGTCAGGGCAACAAGATTCACGCAGACATTCTAGGAAAGGAGGATACTGTGATGCTTTCGCTTGTATTAAGCCCCGAGACAATTTTTATATATTCACCACAATTTGTTCAAAACTTCTATTTTACACTAGAGTGGCATAAAAAATAAAAAAGAAAAAATTGCTCCGCAAACATCCTCGTATAAACGCGTTTATTTTTTCATCTTCTCTGCCAAACGCGATTACAGTGTAACAGTTGGAGAAAAAAATTAGGAAAAAGAAAAGTAAATCTAAGTTAAACTCCGTAAAATGAACCGTATGTCAGGTTATGGCGTTTAACCGCCTGAATTAAGTAAAATTGATAGAGAATTTTTAATTCAGTTTTTTCTATTCTTAATAAATCATTTGACAGCTCAGGCAGTGTTAAAGAATATTTTATTTTTCACTCATTCTTTCCACTTCTATGCAAAACAGTAAAGAGAATCTTTTAAAAGTATTTTGATAAGGCATTAAAAAATCTTCACTAAAGTGTCCATAACCCAAACACATAACGTACGAGTGTACATATACTTTTATAATAACTTTCTATAAAACGAAGTAGAATTTTTCTTTTTTACTTTCTTCTGCCTGCAGTTTTACCCGTCAAAATATTTAAAATGGAATTCATTTGCATACATATTTTATCATGTGGCCATCATTGAAAACCATCACAGCTATGATGAGAATTTTTTATGGTTTCTACAGTGGCTTCTCCACTTTTTTTTTGTATTTCTTGTTTCTCTCTTTATCTATTTCCAGTCTTTGCTCATAAATTATTTAAAACAAAGTGTAAACTTTTTTCCAACTATACAAAATCAAATGCAACGTTATTTATAGTAGCTCGGAATTTTAAGTCGACTCGACGTTTATGACGACGATAAGTAGAGCATTTTAGAATTTTATGATCTTCTCACAACTAATACTGTGGCCTCAATAGAAAGCATATAAAAATTCAAAATAGGTCATGAAATAAAATTTTCAATTTTAGTATTTTAAAAAAGAAGTAGGTTTTGATCCTCTTTAAATAATCCGTACAGAAAGCTTCCTGATCGTGCTCCGCAAAAGGAAGAACATCAGCTACAAGGTTAAAGATTCAATCAGCGAGTTTCCTCACCACTGTACCCAATACATTTTCATAAAAGGCATTGATAGTGACACTTATCAGCCTAAATTTTATTATATAGGGTGGGCCATTTAAAAGTTTAAATTTAAAAATGAAATAAAACAAAAACGGTTAGAAATTTTGCCAAACTTATTTGTTGTGAAGCACAATTGCTCCGGTTGTGAATGGAATATTATTCCATTCATATGGCTGCCACGACTGGTCTCACAGTACCTCATCCGGCAGTACAAATTTTCGTGCACTTTTTCGAGTGTATGATGTCGTATAAAGTTAGCCTTCAAATGCTCAATTGTCTTTGGCTTGTCGGCATAACACTTCTCTTTAATAGCACAACGCAGAAAATAGTTCAACGATGTCAAATCGCAGCCTCTTGGCGGCCAATTTACATCACCATTTCGGCTAATTAAACGGCCATCAAACGTTTGACGCATTAAATCGATTGTGACATGAGGTGTGTGGAAAGTTGCACCATCCCGTTGAAACTGAACATCGTTCACTTCAATACCATGAAGAGAGGTTACAGAAAAATCGGTTATCGTGGTGCGATAGGTGTCTCCATGGTTGTGCCGTCCTTATTTTCAAAGAAATATGGGCCAATGATGGCTCCGCTCTACAAGCCGCACCAAACAGTCACTCGTAATGGATGCATTGGCTTCTGTAAGACCACATGTGGGTTTTCTGAGCCTCAAATAGGGCAATTTTGCTTATTAACGTATCCACCAAAAAGGATACGAAGGATATCCGAAAGAATTTTTTCTTTTTTAACATTTTATTGTTGGCCCAATAAATCCTAATGTTGCTCAGTAGAGTCAATATACTATACTGTCAGATTCGATAAAGCCGATGGTTCAAATTTAAACCGATAGATGGCCCTACCGATACTAGATCAATTATCTGTTGAGGTGGTAAAGCTTGATTGATAAAATAGATGCAAATCAAAGTAATTGTATGAAGCAAAAGAATGACAAGAACGAAATAGAAAGTCATTCTTAAAGATCCTAGGAATAAAACCGTTCTCTTCTTTAGACGAAATTGAAATCACTCCTAATAGGCATCACCCCACCTAATTGTTTGAGGTTTAGACTTGAAAACATCGCTATTTTTAGATTATTGATCGAGGAAAGTAGTAGATCTGACTTTTTTCAACTATAGGCCACTTTACGAATTTATTTCAAAAAATCGTCATCTAGAGCAGACAGCGCCACTATTAAAACGTTTACAAATGAAGTCCCTAGAATAGGATCACGTTTACACTGCTGCTGTTGTTGAACAGCAGTTTAATCTTTTCAAGCAAATATTTTTCCTTATTTTACAAAAAAAAAAAATCACAACTTAATTGAAATGGTATGAGTTTCTCATTCTCCTATCGTCTAGGCTAACTGTTGTAATCTTATTTAAATAAAATACATAAAAATAATTGTTTGTAATTTCTATAATTATTGTCATATTGATTTTAATATCGTATTAATCTTATTAAACTGAAATGTATAATTTTTGCAATTGTTGCAAATATCTTTAAAAATTATTAATTAAAAACAATAATTTTCATTTTCCTTTTAATACACAAACTACCAATTAAAGTTTTGCATACAATTACAAATTATTGTTACAGAACGTAATAAAATTGTACTAACTTTATTCTTTGAAAATAATCTCGAATACAAAATTATTCTCGTTCCAATATCTCTCTAATTTATTATTCATTTATTTTATTAATTATAATACAATTACAAATTATATTTAATTATTTACGAGCTAAGTAACATAGACCTTGTGTTCGGTGTAGTGTAACAGACCAAAGTCTCTGGGCGGAATTGAATCTACGATCCTTACGCTAATAGTCTAGTAAACTGCCTAATACACTTCCTTGGCAATAATCTCTTTAATTGATTATAAGAATGATAGAGAAAAATATTTATATTCTAATCGTTTCTATAAAATATACTCGGAAAGTTGCACTTCATTTTGTCACTTTGTTGGACGTGGACTATATCTTTAGATTTGTGATTGTCTTCAATAAATCCGGAATTGAAACAAAATTATAAAAATGAAGAATAAAATTTTATTACGTACCATTTAAAAACAAATTAATATTATCTTTATTGCCTTTACGTCCCATAATTTGTCTCTAAATTTGATGGCATTTGTTGTCTTGTCTGCCAATGTGATAAGTAGTACTACAGGAACTTAATAAATTGCTTTAATAATCGCTTGTTTGACCCAACACTTCCATTTCTCTCCAGCTATTATTCATGGCGGCAATTTCTAAATCAATCTGTCTATTTAACGCATAAGCTAAATGCCCTATTCTTTCACTTGTTTTTAATGCCGCTATGCGTTCGTCAAAAGGAACACATACTCCGGATGACATTGATACTGAAAGATTTTTAATTGGCCATATTGTAGTCGCCGTAGTCTAATAGGTAGGGTGTTGGACGTGGGGCCTCGGTTCAAACCCCAGGTCAAACATCTCCAACTTAACGAAATATGAAAATATAATTTCTTCGGTGACTTCCTCTCAGTAGATTTCTGGGAAAAATTCTGAGAGTAAATAACATTACCATGAAAAAATTTTCAAAAAATCTGTCGTTCGAAGTCGAACTAGTCGATTTTAAACTATTTATAAGAATTAACCCACACAATATAAGTGGTGTAAGAAACTAGGTTTTAATCCTGACTGGGGACTGAGGGTTGTAATGACCAATTATGTATGTAAGCATATTGTCACATATCCCACCATATTCATTTGCTTTGCTGAAGTGTTCCTTTTAAAACGGTATTAATCACGATAAAAGATTGTTCTGTGACAACAAGTCGAGTCTACGCAGCTTTTCTTTGCCTAAATACCTGCCTGCTGGTCTCATGGACCTGTCTAACATCTTCTCTGTGTTCTGTCAAGTAGACTAATTGCTCTCCAGTAGTTGCATTTTTTAATGCATTTTTCCCAAGTTGGGCGTAGTCTTTCGCCTGAAATAATACCGCATTTCAATTTCCAAGAATATGATGACAACATTGTCGCCATAGTCTAATATGTAGTGTGGTGGCTTATTAGACGTCATGTTCAAACCCTAGGTCAAACATATTCAACAAAACCAAATAGAAAAGAATATTTCTTCGTTGAATTGGTCGTCGTTTGTGGTTGACTTTAAACTGTAGGTCATGTATAAAATTAACGCACACAACATAAGTGGTGTGAGAAGCTAGGTCGTAATCCTGACTAAAGGGTTGTAATGACCAATTATGTATGTTATGTATGATGACGATATAGGAGGTGGGTTTTCCATTAACATCGAGATTTTAATTTTTCATGTACCTATTAAATATCGTTTATAGCATTCAGATGATGGTTAGCCAACTATTTTTACAACCTTTGTGAGCTCACTTATGAATTGTATTTCGACAGTTTGTCACGATAATTCAGTTGTCTTTCTGAACATTTTCATACATTTCCAGGTGTCCTGGAAACCATACTCTACGTTAAACTGGACACTTCAATAACACAATGCGGTTGTGCGAGAGCCATAGAGCCAATGGCAGATTTCCTGCCATGAACACCAAATATTTAAGTGATCAATCTGGGAACTGAGAAACCTAATCAGCACAAATTTCCATATTCATTGTCAAGAAATTCATGAAGTTGAAGACTAAAAAGCCAAATATACATCGAAAAACTTAAAAACTATTGTTATTATTATTGTGAATAAACTCTCAAGCTCTGCAATATGGTCCTGTGTCCGAGTCGATTGCTTAAAATCCTGCTTCTGTCTTTAAGACTTCGTATTGATTTGGTTGTATTGCCCTTCTGTGGTAATTTGAATTTGCCATGCAGGATTTATAAGAAGTGTAAATTGACTTTTTTATTGCACCGTTTTATTGCGCAGTTTGTTGTTTGCATAACAAAATTCTTTAATTTGCATAAATACGCATAACGACAAACGTAAATGTTTAAAAAGGATTACATATGCAAATATTATTATTAATGATGTCGCTGGCTTGTATTGTTATTTGTTGTTGTTACTCTTGTCATTGCTACATATTGTTGCTATTCTTACTATTTACATTAACGTTGCGGTTGTTGCTAGCGTCGATATTGTTGTTCAGATTTTTATTCCTTATTTTCATATGAAAATGAGGTATTATGTAAAGCGTTGTATTTTATTTTTATTTTGAATTGTTGTAGCGAGTGTTTGTTTTATAAGCTCAACTAAATAAATGCATATCTATGTGTATACACGATTATACATGTTTATTTTATATATTTGCATGATATATGTATACATACATACATACATAGAAACATTTATTTATACTTCTGTAGCTATACATATGTACATATATGCAAATGGAAAATTATGTTTATACGCAAGCTATTTTCGCTTTCTTTTACTGTCATAATAGAAATATTGGCTCTTTTAAAAAGTATTTGGAAATTTTTAGTTGATTTTTGTAAAAAATTTTGTAAAAAAAGAAAGAATTTTCTTCAATTATACAATCATTTTGTAGTTGCCGTAGTTCAGTGATAGCGCATTGGCCTACTATATGAGATCTTCGAGTTCAAAAGTCAGTTCTGACGTCTTCAAAAAAAAAAAAAAATTTCGCGGTCTCCTTTTCAGCAGAAACAAAGTCATTTAGAAATCCAAGACGTTTGGAGCTCTAGGCCTAAATAAAGTATGGGATGCGAGAGAAGATAAATCTCAATCCTGATTAAAGCTTTATACTGACCGATAATGTAGGTACATACAGTCTCAGAAAACAACAACAACATACAACGGTGTATGCTAATTTCCTGCTAATTTTATTGTATTTTTCCAATAATTTCTATGTTATATTTTTTTATATTTTTTTTGTCTTCAAAAATTCTTTTCTTCAAACACTTTTTTCAATTTTATAAAAATCACCGAGAAAAAAGTCTACATACAGCGGTGTATGTTGACTTTTTTCTTTGACTGTATGTATGTAGGTATCTATGAGCGTCTGGTACTATTTAGATATCTCCATAGTTCCATTGCCACATAAAACTATACATAGTGGCATTAAGCGCGTCTTCAATCGCCCAATTTTTTACCATTAAGAGATACAATGAAAAGCATGTCCAAGTCAGATATCGCGGACAAAACGAAATATGTAACCATATTTCATCGGCGAATTCTCTAAACAGATTTCTGGCAAAAACTCTCTCTCTCTCAAAAATCTGTCTCGTGTGTAAAATTAACACAGCCAAGTCTAATTTGGAAAAGAAGTTGTATTTCTATTCGGGAAATGGTAGACTATATTAATCACTCTAATCTAATTTAACCTCAATACGATTAGCATTCCAATAGTAGGCATACATTATATGGTTTCTTTCGGACCCAAATATTTTCATAATCAGGAACACTTTAATTTTTTTTAATGTTTTTCTAAAACATTAGTTTTTGAGGATTCTAAATACATAATACAAGTTTCCGTTAGTACAGGAAAAATGTTTTTGTTAATCTGATTTAAAAAAAAAAAAAGTTATAAGCATTCGAATTAACTTTTTTTTTTCAATTTACATTCCCTTTTTGACCTTTAATGCTTAATACTAATCCACCCCTAAGGTAATACCATCTACAAGCTTAAAATCAAAAAGTTTTTACACATTTCCAACACAAATCTACATGGAAAGGATTTAAACGCAAATCCTTTAGAAATAGTTTCGGTTAAGGAAACAATTTATGTTTATTTTATTGCAATATAAAAAGGAAAAAGAGAATCATACTTGTCAGTCAGAACTAAAAACTTTCTCATGTGTTTTTTGAGAAGAAGCCATAAAACATTCAAATTCTATTTTTATAAACGTAAATCGTTCCCTAAAGAATATTTACTTTGTACTGATAAATGATAATCTCGAATGTAATTGTACATGTGAAAAAATAGCTGAGAAAAGTCAACACATGCTAATACAACTTACATACATTATTTATCTAAGAGCAAAGCTTGAGAGTGTAATATAAAATGTAGGCTACAAAGTTATTCCATTTGATTTTCCATTTGATTTTAAATTTATAACAGAAAACAAATCACAGAGGAGAAGAAAAAAATTTCAATTTTGTTAACAAAATTATATGTCACACTGTATGCAAATGTGCGTGTTTTTAAGTACCTAACCTAATGAGTTTTATTAACATAGAAAAGTACTTAAACACCCTCATACTAGACTTGAAATAATGTCACAAGTTTTTACTGCTTGCGACTTATAAAACTACTTCCTTATATGTAGGTATGGTAGTCGTGTGTGATGAAAATTATAATGCCTTGTGCTTTTATTTCCGTTCTTAAATAGCTTTACTTGTGAAAAACGCATGTATTTTGTTGTCATAAATTAGAATTATTCCTCGAATCACGTTAATCCCCACCAACATTAGTTACAGTGTGAAATTTGTATTAAAAATAAATGTCACCACAGTCATTCGTTTCTTTATTCAGGTGATCTACTCTTGGAGCAGTTTATTCCAGGTTAAATGGGTATATCAGAATTGGTTTACTTGAGGTTTACACCTGCATGTAACCAACCAGCTTATTAGCATTCTATTCTTTTTAAGCCGACAAGTGGAATTAAGTTGTGTTCTTTATGTGCTAAGCCATGTAGCATCTTGTATTAATTGCAATCAATAGTGTCATATCACGTTTGACAAGTTGAGTCCCAATAAGATCTTAATCTCCCCGTTATTTTGAATCTATTGCTGGAAATTCAATTAAAAAGATGCATATTTCCCCGAGCTTTTGAAGCACCAAATTCAATTCAATCATTTGGGGCGATAACGTTGTTGACTACATTTGAGTATAGGTTAAGACCATCTGGTAGAAGTTTTGATTGTCTTCAATTCAGCTGAACGATATTGAAATTTATCAAGGCAAATGTGTGTAAAAATTGACTCTATACCAGTTGAAATACATACATACATACCTAGATACCTAGCTGCATACAACCCTTTAGTTAGGATTATGTCCTAGCTTCTCATATCACCCATACTTTGTGTGTTAGTTCTATTCATGAATGGCCGAATCTACAATATAAAGACGCCTTCGAAAGGCAGATTTTTGAGAAACTTTATTTACTCTCACAGCTTTTGCCAGATGACTGTTGAGAGCAAGTTATTAATTACAATACAATTATAAATTATATTCTAATTATATACGAGCGGAATAACTTGACCATATGCACGGTGTAGTGTCACAGATCAGAGTCTCTGGTGGGAATCGAACCCACGACCAAGGCACCCGTACACACAAATTGGAAAAAGCTTGTAACACTTGAACTTTGGGGCTTACCCACGCAAAGATGATGATAAATCTCTCATTTCGGAATCGCTCGAATTTGCTGACATGTAACAGACTTGATCTGAAATTCATGTGTATCAACTTGAAAGTGATCGTATTAATTGCGTAATTAAGTGTTTAGTGGCACCAGACTCCAGTATTAGCCTTTAATTATAATCTTTGACTTAAGACTTAAGCGCAGCTATCAAATGCGATCTTTTCACTTTCTAAAGCTCAATACATTTTCGGGGAAAAGCTCAAAAGAGTTCTAAATACTTTTAATATTTTAAAAAGAATGGCATATCTTTGCAGGTTGCCTTTCTTTTTCAAATTCTCTAATTTAAAAACATTTCTTTGTTTTCTGAACAAAAAAAAAGTTGTTTTTATGTCTGATTTGTATTATTCTGTTGAGAAAGTAAAGAAGGAAAGAAATTCGACTTTTTTTTTAAATTTCCAAAATCTATGCAAATACCAAAAGTATTACCAGTTAACAGTTAAAAAAACTGGAAAAACGGTAAAAAACGAATATACCCACAATCGTACACACACACACAGGCATTACAATTTTTTTTTATCATGCTTTCAATTATTCATTCTACATGCTGTACGAGCGAGTACTCGCATGTGGCAGTTTTCTTTTATTTTCTTTTTTCATTTTTCAGCTTTCAGCTTTGATGAAAGTGATGAAAGAATGGCTGACTGAACGAACGAATGAATGAGTGAAATCGATTAATATGCTAATAGAAGATACGCTTCTTTTTTGTTGTTTTTGTACTTCTTTTTTATTTTCGTTAAATTTTTTGGTCGTTTTGATTACTCATGTAAATTCAAAAGAAAAAATTGAGATTTAAAACAGGACTTTTGAATTAAATTCTTTATTTACTATGTAATTATTTTTTGCAAGTGTTGGAGGCTGTATGAGTTTGTTTAAAAGTTTTAGCGGACATAATGGCAAGGTTTTGGCCATCATTTTACCTAAGGAAACATAGTTGGTAGGATTGTCTTTTATAGATTATGAAGAGCACAGTACAGTTTACTATTTTTCATAGTGCAGGAGTCTGTCATCAAAATCTACAATTTTATTGTTGAATTTGGAATTCAATGTTTTGTTTCATTTCAAACAATATGGCTTTTATCATATTTATTCCTTTTTAATATTGGCTTTACAATTTTCTTTAGTTTCACTTTTATTTCTGCTAAAAGTTTCTTGAAATTTACTTTAAAAATTCTCCAAAAGAACTTCAATCTTTAGCTTGAGGTTTTTCCATTTGATAATAGAGCTTCATAGAGCTTCTCATTGGCATTAAGTCTCATATCTTATTTGAATTCCTTAAATTCTCTTGAATAGTGTAACTTTACAGCTTCACTTTGTTAGAGAATGAAATAAAAATTTTAAATTCTGTTGGAAGAAAGCGTTGACATTTTAAAATTCTTCTTAAAAAGACCAACAGAAACTTTATGGTTCATTAAAATAAAATTCCATGAAAAGGTTGAACTTTGCTCACAAGCCGAGTTAAATTTGATTTGAAATTCAATATCTAAAGTAAAGAGGTTTGGCATCGAAACAAATAAGAAAATTATAGTCGGCCAATCGAGATTATTTGATACCCTATAATACAGTTCAATAGTGAATATAATTTTTTCTCAGCGATCAAGGCACTGACTGCAAAGCTTTTAACAAAGATCACGTAACATATCACCAGTCGTGCATGGTGAAAAACTTGTTTCGCCACTTACCACCAGTCGTGTATGGTGAAAAACTTGTGTCGTCATTAGAACATTTATGAAAATCAGATAGTTAATAAGGGCTGTGTTTTTGTTTGTTTTACTTGCTTTTTACATTTAGTTTCGTAACGTTATTATAAAAAATCTTCGTCAAATCATTACTGAAACACATTACATTAGATGCGCATATTGGTGAACCTAACTGAGTTGAATCTCAAGTCACTGGTTAATGTCTTCGATGTAAACTGTTCGATGTCTATTAAACCTATAGAGATAATTGGATTGCGGGCTCACTCTTCACATATGACTGTACGTAGTTGGACATGGCTGCTAGTTCTGCCTGCTTGCTGATTATATTGCTATTATATTGGGCAGAACATCAATTTCTGTCTTATTAGTCAGGGCTTATCTTGTAGACCGATCATCTTGGAAGTGTACAAAACATAAATTTTCTTCTGTTTTGATTAGGCTGATAAAGAGATGGTATAAATAGAAGAGGAATCATGGTGAAGTTTAAAGTCGACTCTGAACCACAAATTTTTGAGAAACTTTTCTTGGCAATTTCATTTAACCTCAGAGTTTTTGCCAGAAATCTGCTGTCAGGTAGTAGCCGAAGAAATATTTTTTTATATTTCGTTTTGTTGGAGATGTCTGACCTGAGGTTTGAATCGCGATCTCATGTCTAATAAGCCAACACATTACCTACTAGACCAATTCAAAGGTTCGTAACTCTTTTGATTCGAAAATTATTTTTGGAATACTAATCGGTTTAGCGGATTCTTGAACCATATTTCAATTCTGGAAGCTGTGTAGACAACGTCAGCAATATTGCTTAGAGGTGATTAGCATCTGATTTAACCTACATACATATGTTGGCCTTCCAGTTCATTGTGCAAAAATAAAATCATTTGATACAGAATGAACAAGAACAGCTAGCAACTTATTTACAAGATAATATTTAACACAGACAGACTCACATCTTTCATTTTATTCAATAAGATTAGAAGATTTAAAAATCTGTTACAAGCATCTACACAAACGTAATCAACTCCAACCACATAACGTGGTGTAGGGTATAAAGCAGAAAACCCTAAAAAAGGTAAAATTTATTCA
The DNA here is from genome assembly GCA_958299815.1 of Sarcophaga carnaria. NCBI lineage: Eukaryota > Metazoa > Arthropoda > Insecta > Diptera > Sarcophagidae > Sarcophaga > Sarcophaga carnaria. The sequence continues at coordinate 31,487,222 of OY283150.1, forward strand.
ACACTTAGCTTTTACCGCAAAATGCAATGCAGAAATCAAAATAATCAAAAAGGAATTGTGTCTGATTTAAAGATACTTTCTTATCTACGTACATATGTATGTCTTTTGTACGTTTGCATGGATATATTAGAAATTTTAAAAGTAAATTGGATTTATTTTTGCTGTATTAAATTGTAGTGCTTCTATGAGAACAGAACAGCTCACCCCCACGCAAAATACGTGCAATACTTTTGGCTAAAAAAATTCCAAAAAAAAGAAAAAAAAAAGGAAAAGGATACATAAAGAATTGCTATTTCTTTTACTCTTTTGTGTAAAATAGGGAGAGAGAGAGAAAGTATCTATATTTTTACTGTTTTATGGAGAAAGTTACATAAATTACGCAAACTGCCATACATACAAAAAATAAAAGGTAAAAGCAAAATTACCCTCTCCCTGGCCTCATAAATAGTGATGATTCTTTTGAACAAATACGAGCACTAACAACATCCATTAACCAAAAAAAAAACCAGCATTTTAAGGTAGTTCTTGTTCTTCCTTTTGCCCTCTGAAATATTTGAAATTTTCATATCATGGTGTTGGATTTGGTTTGGATACACTTTCATACTCTTCTTTTTTTTTTGTTTTGTGTATTTGATTGTCATGTTATGAGCAAAGATTCTACCCAAAAATGAATTGTTGGCACCTGTCTTAAAATAGAGCGGGGGAGAGAGAGAGAGAGAGAGCTTTAGGCATACATCTACTCTTCACCTGGAATCATTACACTTTGGTTCTCAAATGCCCAGGTGTTGAACAGTAAAAGTGTTTTGCTAACACAATTCTTGATGCCACAAGTTTGCTTGTCACCATAAAATGATTTAAAATTTTTCGTCCATTTCCCACACCCACATTTTTGATTACATTTTTAAATTACAAAAGCGGAAATAAGTCCTCTCTTTTACATCTGACTCTTTTTGTAAGGTTTCCAAAACGCCATTTATTATCATTTTCAACATTTGAAATTTAAAAGCTAATTAAACAAATAAACAAAAAGGAGAAAAGGGAAAAATACAGGGTAAATTGTTTACTTTTAATTATGTTTGTTTATTTATTTAAATCCTTTATTTATTTATTTAAATAAATACTTTATTTATCATTGATAACATAGTGTCCTTAGGTTGTAAAAAGCAAATACTCAGTGTACAATACCGTTGTGTTTAACGTCGCAATTTTTATTACAACACTTTTATTACAACACTCAATGGTAGTTTAATGTGCGACTGTCTTACTCACCGACTGGCAGGAAGCTTAAGTCTGGCAACTTCAGCATTTTTCTATGTAGTGTTTGTAATAACTCGCTAATTAAACAAAACGCAGTAATATTTATTTTTAACAATAACTTCAATCTACTTTTTATTAATTCTAATTATTAAATTCAAAATAATCTCAACAACAACCTTTTTCTAGAAGAACTCTCACACAACTCCTGCTGAAATAACCGCGTTGCCAGATATCTAAAGTCGCATGACTAGCAATCATCATTACCAGGTCTCCACATCCCTCCAATGTTTTTAAGTTTCAAACCGAGGTTGACGGTTTAGGAATCTCAGATTCGGATTGTGTCTTAAACATCTCCGTACTTGGATTATTGTTAGGCTCCGATGTTGCTGGCAGTTTCTTTAAATGACTGATGTATCCATTGCGTACCGTAACGTCATTGCCTTTGCGCTCAACTACTTCACATTCTTCTGAGACAAAATTCGGTGTTAACTTATTTGGAAAAACCACATTCTAAAGTAATGCATTGTCTCCGGCTTCTACATACATATGTCGCTATCTCTTGCTTTGCGATCTTTGTCTGTTCTCTTCCCCTCTTTCTTTGTTAAGCATATCTAAGTCTCTTGCCTCAGCATCTAAAATATTTACACCAACGTCGTGTATTGATGGCAACTTGTCACGAATTACCCGATTGAAAAGCAGTTATGTTGGGGCCTTCCCAGTTGTTGCATGGGGAGTGACATTGTACATCAACAGAAATTTTTGGATTTCTTTCTTGTAATCTGTTCCGTTACTATGTGCTGTTCGTAACCGTTTAACGAGAGATCTCTTCATGTTTTCTACCTCACCATTGGCCTGCGGCCAGTATGGGAGGGACGTCAGAATTTTGATATTTTTGTCTGAACAAAAGTTTTTAAATTCGTCACTGACAAACTGCCGACCATTATCAGTGGTAATGGATTTCGGGAAGCCCAGTCTTGAAAAGATTTCATCCAGGAAATCAATAATGGCGCTTAAGAACTAAACCTCTTGGTATCTTGAGTAATAATTGATTATCACAAATATAAAATCATGATTTGGCAAGGGTCCCAACAGATCCATTGCTAGACATTGCCATGGCTCTGTTGGCAAACTCCGCCGGTTCATTGGAGCCGGGTGTGTAGGTCTTGATACCAACGGCCACCATATTTTAGATCGAACACGACGTTTCATTACAGTCTCACCCGGGTGACCTTCATCTGCTATAGCCAAAACTCTAGTCCTTAAAGGTATAATTGGTATAACAATTTTCGTTCCCCGAAATAGAATGTTACCTAGCCGAAAAGGGGAAAACCTGTTGTTATTGTAATTTGATTTATGTGGTGGCCTTAATTCTCGTATTTTCTTTCATGTATTTGCTTTTATAGTTTCTTGTAACGTACGTTTTCTATGTTTTTGTTTGTTTTATTTGTTTGTTACATTTAGTTTTCATAACAATATTATAAAAATCTTCGTTAAATCGGTACTAAAACAAACAGAATTAGATGGGCACATATTGGTGAAGCTGGCGAATTGGAATTGGATCTCAAGTTGCAAACATTATTCCAGTTAAGGTCTTTTGTAAACTGTATCAAACCTATGTTCGCATATGACAGTTGGACATAGGTGCTGGTTGTGCCCGCTTGCTGATTTCGTAGTTCGCTTTTCTGTCTGTCTATCAAATAAAAAATTTTTAAGCAACATTTTAATATAACTCGAATACATTTTCCGAAAATTAACTACAATTTAAAATAAAATTTCAATTTAAATTTTATTTGACATTTTTCTTTAGGTTTTATAAATCCTGGTGATGAATTGCCAAATAATTTAGCAATTCATTGTCAATTGTCAATAACAAAAACTTTTAATGTCAAATAAAAAAATTGTTTTTTTCTATAAACTGCAAAATACTCCATTAAATGCAAATAAAAATAAAAAAATAAGAATCTAAGGAGGGAAACATGGCGCCTGTCAAGAGGTTACTATCCTTCACATACTGACAAAATTTTAATAAACAGCGTCATTGAGATTGCGTTAAACAGCCACTGATTGAAGATGGCCACGTGATTGGAAGAGAAAATCAGTATCAAGTATAGATTTTTTTTGTGGAAAAAACAATTAGTCAAGTCAATGCTAAGCTTGATAAATACAAAAGAAAACCTGTACCATCAATTTCAGAGGGTAAAAGGAATGGTTACTGAATTTCGTTGTTGAATTTAAATTTTTAATGATTTCTATATGATGAGAAAACTCGCCACTAGAGCCATGCGGCATTTGTTCACAATCGCAATCGTGTGACAACTTCTCAGAAGAGTTTAGTGTCGTTTAACCCCAAAATAGTTGAGTTATTTTTAGCATTTTGTCACCAAAGTCCACTTCGCAACTGATCAAGATTTTTTTTTGCATCAGCACAATGCAAGTGTGATCTAATGAATGGAGTGGCTAGCAGCTCGCTCTTTATATGTTCCCTGGAGAGAACTAATAGGCTCTATGATTTTGGAAAATGTTTCACCGCGAAATTTAGTATTTTGAAACGTGTATTTTTAGTCTCAGATTTAAATATTCTGAGCCAATGGAGAAATGTGGAAGCTCGCGAGTATCCTCCAAGCGAAAGTCTATACAATGGAAAGATTTCAGCTGGGATTGAAAATGAAAAGTATAGGACATAGCAATAGCCATCCAAGCACTCGGTTCTAATGAGATTAAATCAAGGATAGTATGGAACTGCCGGAAGACTCAGCTAGGTAGGTAGAAAATAGGGTCACTGTTGGCTAAGTGCAGTAATCATATGAAGCAGTAATCATTGAAGGAAACAAGTGAAATTTGCCAGGACAATATGCTTGGACGAGGCATTATAGGTATGGAACAATTGAAAAAACTACCAAATGCTAGTTGAAATTTTAAAAGGATTAGTTTTCGATTTTTCCTTTTAAAGTGGTTTTAAAGGTTTCATAAATTCTTCCGAGTCGAATCTATACACAATGAAATTCAAATTTCCAGCTTTGCTTGAGTCAATCAGTTGAGGGTAGTGAAGTTGATGTTGGTGGCAGGTTTTTTTTATTAACAACCTTCATATGCTAGCACACCAAAAATGGAATTTATTGCTAAAAAGGCAAAAATATTTCAATATCATCTCAATAAACGTACTCATACTGAGAGCGAAAACTAAAAATATGTGCACAAATTGCTTGCGTATATTGAATCATTTATTAATGTCTTCTGACAGAGGCGTATCGATACAAATTTCCAGTTTGACTTCAAAAAGAAAAAGTCAAATGAAAAGGAATATTTTCTCAAGTTAAAATTGATACTCAACGCCCCTGTTGAAATAAACACACATGTCGTTTAAAAAAAAAAACACCCACAATATAATCCGCAATAGGTGAACGGTAGGGACTGGAAACATACCGCATAATTTTAAATGGGCAAAAAGCAAAAAAGGAAAACAAAAGTTTAATTTGGTGGCAAGTTAAAACAATGCCGAACATGTTCCAGCTAACCAAACCAACATATTTCATTGTGGTATCACCGTGGTATACATTAAAAATGCGTATAAAAACGTGCTTTACGCATACACGTACACGCACACTTGAAAAGTGATGAACAGATATGCTTTAAGGTGCCAGTTATGTCACTTTCATGTTGCTATGGGTGCTATCGTTGCTGCCTTTGGTGATTGTGATGTGGTGGCTGAAATTGATGTCGATATCAGCCAACGTTAATGGAAATCAAATGTAGGCAGTAGCAGCATCGGCGAAAAGAATTTATTTCGACTGTCAGCCAGCGAACGCATCATATCATCATGCATTTAAATGTTTTCGTCAATACAATGTAAACTACAAAGGAATATCGATTACAGTGGGAATTAAAGCCTCTTTGTATAGATGATGATGATGATGATGATGATTTAAATCACCTGCTGACATCAACATCTGTTGTTTTGCAAACGGACTTTGGATCATCATCATCAATAATTTCTTCACCTCCATGTGATATTGTAAAATGAAATGTTTGCCGAGACAAACTGCTAATATTTTTTTTATTAATTTGAGGAGAATTTTTGTTTTTGTGTTAGTCGTAGTCTTTTATGTTTCATTTCTTTTAATGAAATTTTTATCATGTGGACTTTAATTTTTCCGTAACATGCTGTTTATAGTGTAGCAACACAGTTGCTGTTGTAAATATTTTTTATGGCAATAAAAAATAAAGAAGTTATGGAAAATCTATTGAATAAAAAAAGTTATCGTTTTTATAAGTATTATAGTATATGCGATATATTGGTGACCCTGTAAAGTGAGTGAGTTTATCAAGTACTACCATAAAGTACACTGCAATATGGTGTTTATGTAGTGCGTGTGTACGGCTGTACACTGATATTAAACAACATTTTTCTTGTTGTTGTTGTGTAGAGGTACTGAATTAATATTTCCCAGTAACGTTTCCTCTAACACTTTTATCGTGACAAATCTCAGGATACTGTTCGATATTCATAAGGATAACTACCTGCCTGGTATTTAGGTGAGAACTACTTAGGTTCCAAGAATGTTTACTTATTTACTTACTTGGTTGGTCATTACAACTCTTTAGTCAGGCTTACAAACTAGCTTTCCTTACCATTCAGATTGTGTTTGTTATTTGTATCTATGAGTAATGCAACCTGTGGGTTCATTTCGACTCCGAACGACAGATTTGAGCAACTTTTCATGGCAATTTTATTTTATTCTTGCTTGAGCCAGAAAACTGCTGATACGAGATTGCTTAAAGGAATATTTCTTCATATTTTCTTTGTATTCCACATGTCAAATGAGGTTCGTCTAGTAAGCCATATGCCGAAGATTTCCAACTTTAGCAGGCAAAGTAGTATGATGATCTTTTCTTGAAACATTTAATTCATAAAAAACATACGAAAGAGTGTGTATGTACTCTTTGCCAATATCGAAAAAGGCATCGAAAATCTCAAGCTTAAGGCTGACATGCATAAAAGCGGTGTAGACCAGTAGTAGAATATAGGGTTACAAATCTATACCGGCATACCGCAATTCAATTAAAAATAGGGAAGACTGCTACAAATTAGGTCCAATCTGTTGTGATTTCTCTGTCCACATCTCTACTGATCCTTTCTGATCGTAATGGGAGATGTATCCAAGTGTTCGAATACAAATAAACTCATTCTAGTCCAATATATCAATAGAATCTTTGTACTGTGGCAAGTGCAATCAATTCTATCGAATAATAAATATACAGGTAAATGATCTTTCACATAAAGAGTGAAACAAACAATTCCAAACCATTGCACGGCGGAAATGTTTCATATTCATATGTATGTATGTGTATAATACATGTACATTATTCCATCATTCCGTTGCGTATCAGTAAAGCCTCTATGGCTGTAGCCGTCGAAAATCTTACTATCTCCTCTAGTGAGAACCAATAAGGAATAGGCAAAAGCAAATACGATAATGATGCGATTTTTAATTGATATACATTCCCTTATATTTTATTCTTTACATAAAAAAAACTCCTGACTAACAAAAAACAAATGATGAAACACGCCTTCCAGTAGAAAAGTGAAGAACAACTCCCAGGTAACTGAAATATAAATCATGTAAATAAGCTTTCAACTCTCTTTATTGTCCTTTAAATATTTACTGTCATAAACTGACATAATTTATATTTTTTTATATCTTAACATATACTTTTAAAGAATCAAAAAAAAAACCATCCTGTCATCTCTTTGTATGTTTTTAGCAAATGACACACAAAAAAGTTTTCAATTAAATACCATTAAAGTACTTTCTATACTTGTTTTTTCACAGTTTCATTTTTTTTCTTTTTTTCATAGAAAAACTTTTTAAAAGGATTTGCAAATAACACATGTCAAAGCATGAACCCAACCCCCCTTCGCTTCTTATGCCACCTGTGAAATAATATACGATAAATCTCTCTCTATGTCGTATGATATTAAAGATACCACAATAGCAACAAAAACAAAAAATTCTAACAAAAAAAAAAATGAAAAACTTTTTAAACTGCATAAACATTGAATGTATGTGGTAAGAAAATCAAGAGCGACAAAAGAAAAGCGAAAAATAAAGAGAAAAAGAGTCGAATAAAAAAAATCAATACACTAAAGTGCAGTTTAACAGAGAACAGACAACCAGGGCTGCTACTATCTCGCATGCTATTTTAATTTTTAAATTTCAAAAAAGTAGTTTTAAACAAGTTCGCTTTCAATATAATCGTACTAAAGTAAACTTTAATAGGGAAAGAATGCCATTGTTCAGTTAGATTTCGAGATATTTTGTTAAAAAATTTTTGTAATGATTTATTTTGGAAATCTATGGGCCCGTTTCTGTAAGACAAATGGTTTCAAACGAAATTTTTGCTTGTAAGAAAACTTAAAACAAAATTGAGTGTTCTTCCACACAAATAATTACATTGAGACTGAGTAACACCCATAGTTGTACTCTTTCAAGGGACGAATAATTCTGTGGACCACATATAATAACAAAGCAAGTGTGTTCGATCTTTGAATAAAAATATACGAAGCCATTGGAAAAACTCGCTGATATTTTCAACTTTAATATGCATACAGCAGAACATAGAGATGAAGTGCAGATTACTGTCAAGTCTCCTTCTAAGCATTTAGCTCCTATAAAGCAATTGTTTGAATGAATTGAATTAGCTAGAGAAGGATAATATGGTCAACATCTGTAGTTTATGTAAGAATTTAGAGCGCCTCTTATGGGCCCAGAACCAATAAAATGGGAAGAGTAGATTCAACGTAAAAGCTTAACGAAAAGAAAGACAAAGAGAAACGATGAATTTTTTCAAGCCAGGCAGTTCTAAGATAGTCTGAACTTTTGCTAAGCGGCTGTAATAGGGAAACAATTAACTGTTGCATCAGGCTCTGCCGTAGTCTAATAGGTAGTGTGTTGGCTAATTAGACGTAAAGCCCGGGTTCGTATCCCAGGTCAGGTATCAAAACGAAATATGAAAAAAAAAATATTTCTTCGGCGATTTCCTCTCAGCAGATTTCTGACAAAAACTCTGAGAGTAAAGTAAATAAACCTGCCATGAAAAAGTTTCTCAAAAATCTGTCGTTCGGAGTCGACGTTAAACTAAAGGTCCCGCCACTCACGTATAAAATTAACACACACAACATAAGTGGTATGAGAAGCTAGGCCGTAATCCTGACTGAAGGGTTGTAATGACCAATTATGTATGTAGGTATGTATGTATCAGGCTCTGCGGAAATAGCCTCAGAATTATACCAGCCCTTCTGACCAGTTATTGCATACTCAAGAAATATTTACACAGAATGGAAATGATATCTATGCGGCGTAAATTGATTTCATTATTGAATTGAAAATCAGCATGTATCAAACATCTTTGCCAAAAAACGACAATAAATATAATGTCATTTCTCTTAAACAATCGCCATCAATCATAATGTCAGCCATAATGTTAGATGCCGCCTTGTTACTGAGCAAGTGTCCTTGTCGTGCAGATTCATTTCCATTTTTATCTAACTAATCTTGTAATGTACTTGTACATCACACTTACACTTCTCTGTATTCTGCAAATAAATTATCTACAAATAATGTCCACTCTTCTGTCATTACTTTAGTAGATGATCATGTGATCCGTAGTAAATGATCATAAATCAGTTAATAATTGCAAATAATTTCATTTCCTTTCATTTCATTATTTATTGGGATGTATGGGATTACGTTCTCCAATGTTTTGCTTGTCCTCACAGCTACTATTGCTGTATTTGCTGTGTCCGATACAGTTGCACCGCATGTATTAGAAAAATTACCATCAGTATAGAAGCAGGTTTAGAATTTCTTCTGTTTTTTTATATTCTTTTTTAAAAGCAAAACGTTTTCATTTTGTTTGTCAGTCCTCTCTTCTCTTTTATTTTAGTTTTCTTTCATTTTTTTCTTTCCCAAGAAATAAAGCATTACACTGTTCTAATGATGATGACAGTCACGAGGATATTTTATTTACAAGATACTCGCACATGCGATATACTTAGTTGAGCTGGCAGGTGTTTGTTTACTTACCCTACCAATCGAATCGTAAATGGATCCATTGTAAATATATTGCAATCTACTGCACTCACATAGAATGTGCAAAGAAATACTTGGCAATACTAATAGTTTGCTAAGACAAGTGAGTACTTGATTACAAAGTATTTTTTAATTATATTTACTTGGGCGAGGAGTATGATTGTCATGAAATATAAACGCTTTAAATGCTGTTCTGCAATACTAATTATTGCTGTTACAAAATCCTTTTAAATTATTTCCATCGTTAATCGAGTATACATAGTATTGATTTGCTTTTGAGGTGTATATGCCTGTGTGTGTATGTATGCATCAATGTGTCAAATGTCCTTGTGAGTTCTATAGGCAGCTACCTTTATTTAATACAAGTGTCCATGCAAAATGTTTATTCACAATTCATGTGTCATTGTAATTTATGCGAATTATAATTTAATTTATGCCTATGGCATCTGGTGTCTACATCAATACAGGCGAGTCTAAGACTACATTGTTAATGGGCATGTGGAATGTATGCATATAAAGTGAATTTCAAATTTATATTGTATTATTGCATAGAAATCTATGACAAATTTGATTCTTTTCCTATAAAAGATGAATGTTTTGTGATCAATAAAAAAAAACTCCTGTAAAACGATTAAATTATTTATGAGAATAAAACTCATGGAAATAAATAAAATCTGCCAAAGAATGTGTTGATTATGAAATCATGTATTTTTTTTTAAATCTATGTTTAAAGGGTAACGGCAGATTATTACCTTCAATACATATGCATACGTGCCATTTTTGGAGCTGTACACTAGTTAAGTTATTGCCGAGTATTCGGCAGGGATAGTCTTGCCTATAATTAGCATTATTCGAAGATCTTGCATAGAGTTTTGATGTCTTGGACCCTGTTCAGAAAAGTCCGAGACATTCTATTTCGATTTTTGTCACTGATGAGCTGCAATGCACACATACTTGCTTGTGTGTTTCACAAACAGTTCACCATCACTGGGGGCTAAGAATAATAATTAAATTCCTTTCTACCATTACATACATATGTACATAATTGGTCATTACAACCCTTCAGTCAGAATTACGACCTTGATACTCACATCACTTATGTTGTGCTTGTTAATTTTATATATGAGTGGTAAAATCTACAGTTTGAAGTCGACTCCGAACGACAGATTTTTGAGAAACTTTTCATGGAATTTTTATTTACTCTCCTAGTTTTTACCAGAAATCTGCTGAGAGGAAATCACAGAAGGAATACATACATTCATACATAATTGGTCATTACAACCCTTCAGTCAGGATTACGACCTAGTTTCTCACACCACTTATGTTGAGTGTGTGAATTTTACACATGAGTGGTGGGACCTACAGTTTAAAGTCGACTCCGAACGACAGATTTTTGAGAAACTATTCACGGCAATTTTATTTACTCTCAGAGTTTTTGCCAGAAATCTGATGAGAGAAAGTCGCCGAAAAATACTTTTTGTATTTTGTTTTGATGTCTGGCCTGGGGCTCGAACCCTGGCTTTACGTCTAATAAGCCAACACACTACTTACTAGACTACGGCGACTTCTGAAAAAAAAAATAAGTTTTAATATTTCGTTTTGTTGGACAAGTTTGACCTAGGGTTTGAACCGTGGTCTCACGTCAAAAAACTAACATACTACCTACTAGACTGCGGCGACACTGGTATTTACAACTCCTTAGCCAGATGTACAACGCAACCAATAATACTTTTCATATTTCCCTTCTTTAAATTGTTCATAATTGCATTCATAATTCATTGATGCGACTTTGCTCCACCGCTTCTTATCTGAGACAAAGTAACAGTCCAAGCAGTGTACTCCATTACAGAAATCGAGTCCAAAAAACTGAAGAAATTTCTTCAAGTAAGTCATGGTATGGGAATACTATTCTATTACAGATAATGCAGCGAATGAAACATTCTCTATTTAACGCAAGATTTATCTTTCTTACATTCTTTTCTACATTCTTTTTCATTCTAAATGACCTGTTGGACATTTTAATGGCTGCAGCTGATGCCTATGACTGTGAAATGGTGTCGAACTAAAAACCAATTATGGTGATACCTGCTAATTCAAATAATTTTTTCCACCAGGCGAGTTATCCAATAATAATAATTCGTTATCATTTCGAATTTACAAAACTCTATTTTTAACATTCGCCCCTTGGTTTAGGATAATGAAGCAAAAATTATATTAAACGATCCAATTACCAAGCTTTTATATTTCAAATAATTTCATAAACGTTGGTAAATAAGTGGCATTTTCAAGTCATTTTGTAAAAATATATTTTGTCTTTACTTTTTCATTATGGTGTCAAATTTCATGGAAATCTATCACATGTTACAACATTAACTGAAACCCGAAAATTATTACAATTTACAACGCAAACCTAATGAAGATATATTTGTATAAAATAATATCAAGACTTGGCGTTATGATTCTAAGGAAGGCAATTACCCACACCTTCGAAAACCCACACACTTTTTTTAATAAATTTGTAAACACTTGCAATACGAGAACAACCCTTTTTTTTGTATTTCCTTTCCAAATTGATTACACTTTAAACAAGAGACTGTTTTGTAAATTACACGTGTGCTTTTGATAAATTGTTACAAAACACCATTTTGAGTGTAAAATATTTTCAAAAAAAAAGTGTATGCAAATTCAATTTCTATCACACTGACAGCTGAGCTATGACTTTAGCTTTCCTTTTATTGCTTTTCAAACACCCAGTTCATCATCATCATAAAAAAGTGACTTCATCATCATCACGCAAACACAACATTCATCACAATCAAACGCAATGCATGAGAGAGGGAATTCTGTAACAATAAAGGGAAATTGAGAACATTGTATGATTAATTGGTAGTTAAAAGACAAAGAAAAATATATTGTATCACACGTTCGATGCTTGCTTTTTAACACATTTTATTTATCGAATTCTGTTGTACTATGCGTTCTTATCAATTCCAAAATGATTTCCAAGATACCCGGATATTTTGCTTAAATTCAATTGTTTTCTTGCCAGGAAAAAAAGTGAGGAAAATTTAGTATATCAAGCTTTTTGTTTTTGTTTTTGCATAAATCAAATTTTTTCTTTGATTTCATATCAAAATATTATTTGCTTGAGAACTAGAATATCTGAAAGTCTCATGGTTCAAAGCATGTAATTAATGTAGTGACTGTAAGAGCTTTTTCAACAATATTTTCAAAAAAAAAAAAAAAAAAAAAAAAAAATTACACAATTACACCAACAAACAAAAAAACCATACCAAGCATTAATACTAGAGTAATGTAGAGATTTGAAGACCTAGACCTCGGCGTCTTCAGTGTTGGCTTATTATATATGAGGACTCTGGTTCAAAACCCAGTTCAAACTTCTCCAACAAAACGAAATATGAAAAATTATTTCTTTGACGACTTCCTCTCAGCAGATTTCCGAAGAAAAAACTCTGAGAGTAAAAGTTTCTCAAAAATCCGTCATTCGATTGCAACTTTTAAACTGTAGATCTCACCACTCATGTATAAAATTTAACACACACAACATAAGTAGTGTGAGAAGCTAGGTTGTAGTCCCGACTGAAGGGTTGTAATATGACCAATTATGTACGTATGTAAACTTTGGTATTTACCTCTGACCACATGCTAGCACTGTTCAACTACTCTTCTCAATAGAGTGCATACATCATGAGCCACCATTAAGGCAAGAGTTTCGTGTTAGACTAGCCTTTGTTTTCATAAGTCTCGTTCATTATTAGTATGACTGTTCGATTGACTTAAATAGTGTAACCATTACTACTTCAGTATGATTGGTTGAACATCAGTTGGCGTTTCTCCTATTCTCTTCAAAAGTTTCTGGTTTGAAAAGACATTGGTTGTATGCCAACAGCTTTTTAAAATCGCTGGTGGATATATTTAAAAATCCACAGGTTTTGTGTGTATTTCCATATAATTTAACATACATATGCTCTGCAGATAAATATTCCTTATAAAGGATAGATCCTACTCAGGCACAAGAATGATTGATTATTTTCAGGCTTAATGATCTGAACATAAAGTGTTGCTGATTATATTCAAAATTAAACTAGATTTTCTCAATCTTGAAGGCTATTGAGACCATATCTGGTGGCTCTGCTTCGGATTCGGATTCTTATATGATCTTCGTAGACAGTCAGGCTGCCCTAAGGGCCATTGCGTCGGTCTGGTGCAAATCACGGCTCATTCGCGAGTGCAAGGAGTCATTAAGGACTTTTGGACCAGACCGTATCCGTCTATGCTGGGTTCCGGGTCATAGCGGAATACTGGGCAATGAAACGGCGGTTGCTCTCGCTAGGTTAGGTTCGCTTACTGAGGGCGATTTAATAGGTGGTGTTGACCCCCCAATCTGCAACCTCTACGGCCTCATCAACGGATGGGTCAGGGGGGAAGAGCAGAGGCGTTGGGCGAAGGGATCGGGTTGTTATGGTTTTAGATGTCTATGGCCTGCTATAGACAGTGTAAGAACAGGTTGGCTGCTGGGCTTGTATAAGGCCAGTTTAAGGTTAGTTATCGGATTTATCACAGGACACTGCGAGATTAGGTCGCTGACGGACTGTTCCAGATCCCAGGCGGACTATTGTAGGGTATGTTGCGATGAGGAGGAGTTGGTCGAGTCGAGCATCTCCTCTGTAACTGCCCAGCCCTTAGTAGGTGGAGATTGAGAACCCTTGGCAGGGGCTTCTTTGAGGGTTTGAATTCTGTGTCGAGAGTCGACATCAAGGCTCTCCACAGGATTTCATCAGTGTAGTCGCGCTCTCCCATTTTGTTTCGTCTGTGTAATTCCTTCGCTTCCCATTCTCCCTTTCCTACTTCTTCTCCTTTTTCCTATCACCTCTATTATCCTTCCATTTTAAGGACGTTCCGTACAATGGGTCAATTCGACCTCCGGGTACTGTACTTGTCTCAATTGACAAGTACACGTCCTCTAACCTAAACCTAAATATTTAAAATTAATTTGTAAACATATATATTATTTCGTCGATTACGTGACAACCTATTTGGGCTTAATGAAAACTCACTTAAAAATTCAGGAGCTAACATGACGTTCTGTCCAAGCGCATCCTAAACTTTATGCAATTTTCTTTATTACAGTGTGTGTTCAAGAAGTTCTTTTTTTGTAGAATACATAGACCACTTTTCGACCCCTTTCCTCTTTATTTTCACATATAAAAAAACAATTCAAATGTTTAAATATTCGATTTTAAATTTATTTCAAAATACAATTCACAATTAATTGAAAAATCTCAATTTTTTATTATAAACTTTCTTTCACATTGTAGATCTTTATAATCGTCATTGCATTAAAAATGAATGAAAAAAACAATATTTTCAACAATAATTGCAATTAAGTATTCATGGAAATTTATTCAATTAAAATTCTTTTTCTTTTGTTAAAAAATAAAAGTTTTTCCCAATTGCATTGCAAAAAGCAAAACAAATATTGTTGTTTGCAAAATTTGAACAAAAAAATTCTTATTTTGTATTTTTATCAGTGATTTTCACACTCGTCGTCATTAATTAATTTCTAAACTTTTTAATGACGATATGAAATGAAATGGAATTTTTTGTTGACATTTGCTATTTAACGGTAATCAGTAGCTCCGGGATTAAAAAGCTGTTAGCAAGTAAAAATACATTATTTTTGCTGTTGTTAAAAAACTGTTTAATTATATAAGCAGTTAATAAAGGAATGACATGATCTTGGTCAAGGGTGTAAAACTATTCAAAGAATATCAACTCAAATTTAATAATGATTATGCTTGAAGCACTTAGAATAATAACAAGTAAGAGTACAGAGTGTATTCGGATTACTAGGGGATTATATTTTCTTAATGTATTTGTATATTTTCTTAACACGTTGACTGCCGACTACGAGATAACTCGTAGATTGTGTTCCCTTCTAGGCTGCCAACTATGAGTTATCACGTACTCACTAAACCTGCCATTTTTGTGTACCTATGAATAAAATCGTATTATATCAGTGCTAGTAATGATAAATGGCTTCTGGGAAAAGAACAAAAATTCAATGTTAGCTTTCTCGGCCAGTTTTCTGAACGTGTTAATGTTCGCTTATTAGACATGAAGCCACAGTTCAAACCCCTGGTCAGACATTTCCAACAAAAACGAAATATAAAAAAAATAGTTCTTTGGCGACTGCCTCTCAGTAGATTTCTAAAAAAAAAAATTCTGCGAGTAAATAAAAAAAAAATTGACAAATTGTAACTTCTTCTAAAGGGTGGGCCATGTAAGGGTTTGAATTTAAAAAATGTAATAAAACAAAAGCGTTTTCAATTTTTTCCAAATTTATTTTTGTTATTATGAAATAGAACTGTTCCTGTTAGAAATGGAATATTATTTCATTCAAATGGCTGCCGCGGCTGGCCTCACAGTACCTCAATCGATGTATTTCTGCAATGGCATCACGAATGTTGGCCTTCCAGTGCTCAATTGTCTCTGGTTTGTTGGCAAAACTTTTGTCTTTAACGGCATCGATAGGTGTCCGTAATGGCTTGACCGTCCGTATTTTCAAAGAAATATGGGCCAATGATGTCTCCGCTGCACAAGCTGTACCAAACAGTCACTCGTAATGGGTGCATTGGCTTCTGTAAGACCACGTGTGGGTTTTCTAAGCTCAAATACGAACATTTTGCTTATTAACGTACCCATCAAGATGAAAGTGAACTTCATCCGAAAAGATGATTTTTTTGTCAGAATCGACATCATCGTGCAGTTTGTCTTTCGCCCATCTAGCGAACCGATCCGAAAACGAAATGAATGGTTATGTGGTTTCACCTCTTGAACCAATTGAACGTACGCACTTTACGAGCACGCTCACGTCTTGGCGCATCAACAATGAAACCATTTTCACGAACTTTAGCAATAAACATGCGTATACCAGGCACTTGCGTATGAAGTCGCCGTAGTATAGTAGGTAGTGTGTTGCTTATTAGACATAAAAACCCCAGGTTTTTCTTCGGCGACTTCCTCTCAGCAGATTTCTGGCAAAAACTCTCTAAATAAAATTGCCATGAAAAGTTTCTCAAAAATCTGTCGTTCGGAGTCGACTTTAAACTGTAGGTCCCGCCACTCATGTATAAAACTAACGCACACAACATGAATGGTGTGAGAACCTAGGCCGTAATCCTGACTGAAGGGTTGTAATGGTCAATTATGTATGCACTGTTGGTCCTTCGCTGCGACTAAATTTTCTACATTTTCGTGCAATTTCTGTAAATAAATTTCTAATAAATCCTAACGTTGCCAAAGCGTAAATAGATTCATAAGTTCAGTGGAGATAATATTTTGAATTTTTTTTAACAGAATAGAATGACATAAGTATTGACAGATTCTAAATAACCGATGGTTCAAATTAAAACCTGCCAGAATCTTCATCTGATAAAACAAATTCTAACAATTTGCGGATTTTTCTTTCTATTTATAACAAAATAGCGAATCAGATTATGCAGATGTCATTTATTTATAAACAAGAAACTTAAAATAAATTGTCATTATTGAAATTATTCCTTTAAACTTCTTGCTCTTTGTTTTATTTGAAACGAATAGTTGAGATTTATTTAGAGTTGCTTGCTTCAATGCTTTTATCTCTCTTTCTCTGCAAAATATTCCATTTTCATTTGTGTATGTTTGTTTGTTTCTTATTTGTTTGTCTGTCCGTCTGTGTGTCTGTCTGTTCAATTGTTTTTGTTGTAGTTTAGAGGTGACAGTATAAGCGTTAGAAATGCTTCTAATAAGCACAATAGAGGTGTGGGTATCTGTGAATTTTTTATATTCCCGCTGTGTATGGCATCTGATTGCTGTACGATTGTCACAGCGAATATAAAACTCTGGAGTATTAAATGCTGACTTGTGGCTCTAGACGACAGCGTTGCGTGCTGTGTATTAACGAGATCATAAGAAGAGGTGAAATGGTGTCCCACAAATGTATTGAGTTTTCTATTCATTTTGTTTATATTTCATTATTTCTTTTTTGTTATTTCTAGTTTGTTTGTTTTGTAAAAAAGTAAAAGCGTGGGGGCAAAATAAAGCTAGCAAATCTCTTTAAGACAGTTTCATTTCTACTCTACTTAATGTTGACTTTATTTTATTTCCACGTTTTTACGTTCCGCCTAAATGGATACTTGGCATTAATTGTTGTACAAGATTTAAGAGTTGATGGTTTTGTTAACTTCTTTTTTAGAATTTAATTGACAATTTGAAATCAATTGCAAACATTAAATTGTTATCATTGCATTGTTGTGCAGCTGCAATTCCCCATCGTATGTCATCAGCAATTATTTGACCATAAAATTTCGTAAATTCTTATGCAAATATTGCAAATTTGTGGTGGCCTATTTAATCACTAATTTACCTTAACCTCAAATATAATGACCTTTAGGCAATAAGCAATTGCTTCCATTTATTTGTTTAGCAAATATTAAAAGTAAATGAAAATAAATTCAATTTTCCATTCGGATTAATTGAAAATATTATTAATATCTACAAGAAAATTTGTAAATAAATTGCTTATGGCCAAAGTAGCTTTACTAATTAGTTTTTCTTTGAGTGTTTAACTTAAAAAATTAAATGAAAATTACAAAATTTATTCAAATGTTATTAAAATTAATTGACCTTTGATGCATGTGTTATTAATTTATATTGTATTTGTTATTAATTATCCATTATCATACGTATGGTTGTTCTCAAACATTGTAAAAGTTTTACTTTTTTGCTTTCCAAAGTACCTAAAGTATGCATTTAATTAATAACGTTGGGCAATACCAACTAACCAGTTGAACATCATTTCGTTATCATTGATTAAAATACTTGAATCTGCTAAAAAGATGCAAGTGATGTTGTTCCTTTTACGATAGGAAATAGCATCCGGATAATTGTAAATAATAATCGTGATCAACGGGACCATGGGAGCACATGTCAATAAAAGCCCGAATGTTCTTGTCTAGTTGCCGTAGTCTAGTAGGAAGTGTATTTGCTTATTAGAAGCGAGAACTCCGTTCAAATCCCAGGTTAGAATCAAAACGAAAATATGAAAAATATATATTTGGCGACTTCCTCTCATCAGATTTCTGGCAAAAATTCTGATATAAAATAGAATTGCCATGAAAAGTTTCTCAAAAATCTTTCGTTCGGAGTTGACTTTAAACTGTAGGTCCCATATCTCATGGATAAAATTAACACACACAATATGCGCGATGTGAGAAGCTGGGTCGTAATCCTGACTAAAGGGTTGTAATGACCAATTATGTAATATGTATGTATGCATGTTCTTCTTGGCCAGTCATTTTGGAGTGGACAAAGGTGATTTCTTTGTTGTACAGATAAAGCAGCTTAGTACCTCAGGTTTCTTCACAATTTGCCTTCCAAGCAATGGCATCTGAACAGCCTTTCAAAGGCTGGCTAGACGTAATCTGAACAACCAATATGAGCCTCAGTGTCTCAGTTTATAAATATCAAGATAGATTGGGACAGAAAGCTATGAACAACCAGAAGACCACACCGAAGTAATAACTCTTGGAAGTTACGATGAGTTTTCGATTATAATATGGAATCTACGAAATATTTCCATCTCAAACA
The DNA here is from genome assembly GCA_958299815.1 of Sarcophaga carnaria. Classification (NCBI taxonomy): domain Eukaryota; kingdom Metazoa; phylum Arthropoda; class Insecta; order Diptera; family Sarcophagidae; genus Sarcophaga; species Sarcophaga carnaria. The sequence goes on from OY283150.1 coordinate 31,506,220, forward strand.
CAACTCAAAAGCATATCACTTACGATGTGGCATTATATGGGCAGTTAATATATTAAATAAGTCTACCAGTTGTCTTTTCAAAAGTGTAGTACGTACACGCATGGCATAGTCTACTCATCCTTCTTTACATCAAGAGAGCACTCGAAAATGTAGTCAAGTGTGTTGCTTGTATGGTGGCGATTTAATTTTCATGGTTGTTGTATTATTTTAGGACTTCTATGTTATCACTACGTTTAGTAAATTAGTTCACCAAACGCATGCAATCATATACGGGCTTTGGTTTAATAGTGAAATAATTTCAAGCTTCAAACTTTGCGGAACCGTATGCAAAATTATTATTATTGCGTGTACGATAAAATCGTTGATATGCGTCCCTCGGCTTATAACATAAATATCATCTTGGTTGGTCCGTGGGTGAGTAGTATAACTGACTCTAAGATTTGCAGATCATTCTAACCTGTTTCAAATCCTTTAAGAGAAAATCATTTTCTATGTTGATTGAGCCTACAATACATCGAACTTTAGATCAAGGACTTTGATTACACAGACCGATTGTGCTGCAGTCTACTGGACTCTCTAATTTTTATTGTCAAATTGTCCGAAAAGTTTCTTAAGCAGATATTCATACATAATTGATCATTACAACCCTTCAGTCAGGATTACGACCTAGCTTCTCGCACCACTTATGTTGTGCGTATTAATTTTATAGATGGGTGGCGGGACTCCGAACAACAGATCCTTGAATAACTTTTTCATAACAATTTTATTTACTCTCAGGGTTTCTGCCAGTAATCTGCTGAGAGGAAGTTGCCGCAGAAATATTTTTTCATATTTCGTTTTGTTGGAGCTATCTGGCCTGGGATTTGAACCATGGCCGTATGTCTAATAAGCCAACGCACCAGCTGCTAAACTACGGCGACTACATAAGCAGATTCTCAATGAAGACAAATAAATCATGCCTGTGAATGAATTGGATTTTCAACATTGTTTATGGCAGAGTGCTGTAACTTATTGCCATCCATTGAGTATGTACCCCATAAGGTTTTACATATCTAATGAAAACCTTGGGTCCGAATTTTAACCCAAAGAAACTTTTAATAAAGCACTGTTTGGAGTCTTTTAAACATTTCTTCTCCATGGATATATGCTATACAGCAGCGGCTGTCTAACTGCTGAAAATTTGTATTTCACTTCTGTTTTCCATGTATTGAAGTCGACTTATTACAAAATATTTATCTTCGTACATTTAATTTTAACATATTTTTATTCCGACAAAATGTCTTAGCAATTCCTTGTACTGTCTTTTGCCATTACCTCTTCTCAAGGACTTTGTACGTCTTTTATCAAACCAAAGGCATATTATCAGTAAATGACGAGCCTTTAAAAGCAAACTTTGAGACGTCTTGACGATAGAAGCATTCATTAGCGACAACAACTTTTACAATTAAATGGTGCATCATAGTACTTTTGCATCAATAGTTCCACAATAAAAGAAACGAATTACGAGTCATTTTAGTAAACCTACAGTTAAATGCTTGCTGGTCTTAATAAAATTTAATAACGTTTTAAAAAGTATGTATGTATGTTTAATACATCATATCATTAAATGATATTTATTGTTAATTTCTTGTTCTAAGTATTCATTGAATATTTTGCTTTTAATGAAATGCCTTATGAAAGGTCAATGCTTAATAAAATTACATGAAAATGTGGGTCATAAATTATTATTTTATAAATGAAAATATAATAATTGGAAATCGATTATAATCATTGTCTTAGCATTAATGTTTGAGTAGATGTTTTTTTGTTTGAATACAATGCCAACAATAGACACAATTAATAAAATTTTCTCACTCAAACTCAAATAAAACATGAAGACAAAACAAAAAGAAACAGGATAAGACAAAAACGTGTCAGTCTGACAGTCTACAAACAAATAAAAGTTGGTCTAAGTGTGTAAAATTAAGTTACATACATACATATATGCATTTATATACATGTATATACATATATGTTACATTAAATATGTGTTTATATTTGCTACACCCTCAAAATCAGGATACATTTTTTACATAATCAAAGCAGTCTCAGATGCTGATGTTAATTTAGTTCATTTGGATCGATTAAATAATCGTTTTTTTTTTTGAAGACGTCTGACCTGAAGTTTGAACCGTTGTCTCAGGTCTAAGAAGCCAACACACTACCTACTAGCTTACGGCAACTTCTAGAACTAGACTAGACTTGGTATATAAAAATTAATTTATTTACACAAATTTTTTGTATTTTTTTTGACCCACTGTGGCACTCCTATTTATACAAATAATATTGTCGCTTAAAGGCATATTGTATTACAAAAAAAAAAAAATCAAAAAAATAAAATTCCATTTAATTTGCTACTCCTGTCACGTAAGCAATTAAATACTTTGCTGAGCTTCTTAAAATATATAACCAAAGGGTTACAAAATTTAAACAAGGGATTAAAAGAGTTAAAATTTTTTAGAAGGATCAAAATGCAATTAAGTCTTGTTGGAGATAGAAATCTAAATTAATTTCAGAAAATAAAGTTAGAAAAACAGAAATAAAGAAGAAAATAAATTTAAAATAATTGCAATAATATGATTGCAATAATATGATGTTGTGCACATAAATATTTATGAGTCCACTTCTGTGTAATTTTTTCTTGATTCCATGTCTGCGTTATTAGTATTTGTTAACGTGTGTACCTTTTTTGAAGGTTAATCAGCAAAAGTAGAATAGTAAGAGATTAGTAATTTATTCCTTTCTATTTGGGTCGAAGTAATAGTTGAAATCCCCGTAGTATACATAGTAGGTAGTGTGTTGGCTTATTAGACATGAGACCTCGGTTCAAAACCTTGGTCAGACATCTCCAACAAAATGAAAAATGAAAAAAATATTTCTTTGACGATTTTCTCTCAGCAGATTTCTGGCTGTATAAAATTAACACACACACCATAAATGGTGTGAGAAGCTAGGTCATAATCCTGACTGAAGGGTTGTAAAAAGCAATTATGTATGTATGTATGTATGTAATGGTAGAAAGGAATTCAATTACCATTCTTAGCACTCAGTGTTGGTACACTCAGCAAGTGAACTGTTTGTGAAACACGCAAGCAAGTGCTGTTCTTTGCAGCCTATCAGTGACTATACATAGATACATACATAGCTAATGGGTCATTACATCCCTTCAGCCAGGATTATGACCAAGCTTCTCACACCATTTAAGTTGTGTGTGTTATGTGGCAGGATTTACAGCATAAGTCGTCTCCGAACGACAGATTTTTGAGAAACTTTTCATGGTAATTTTATTTTACTCTCAGGGTTTTTGTCATAAATCTGCTGAGCGGAAGTCTCTGAAGAAATATTTTTTCATATTTCGTTTCTTGATGGAAACGTCTGAGTTGGTGTTTGAACCGTAAGCCAACGCACTACATACTAGACTACGAAGACTTCAACCATCACCAATGATTGTATTATCATTAATTACTGTCAGATCATACATCCAGACAAAAATCAAAATAAAATGTCTCGGCCTTGTCTAAACAGGGTGAAAGTCATCAAAACTCTATCCAAAACCTTTGAATAAGACTAAGATTTGGCAAGGATATCCCTGCCTTATGCTGGGCTAGTTTACAGCTCCATAAATAGCAAATATTTCAGTCTGAAGAATATGTAATTATGTCCCTATGTGAAGTTCATTCTTTTATCCATTCCCCAATAGCAAAACCATTCCTTTACATTCCTGAATCATTCATAAATCCTTTCCTTGCGTTAAGGTTGAAATGAAGACTACAGATGATTATTTTCGAACTAGAACTGTTCAATACCTATAGAAAACTGACTGCTTTGTGGCAATCCAATACGTAATATAAACGGGTCAGCGTTTTGCAATGAATTCCAATGAAACTTTAAATTAAATTTTTTCCCTGAGAATATTTTAATTCCTCCTACTCATCTAAATATGAGCCTTTCTGTCAATCTCTAGGTTCAAACCTGAAATTTGACAGACTGCTCATATTAAATAAAACATCATACCCAAAATTATTTACTAAAATTACATAAATTTTGTATTACAGTTTACAAACAAAATTTGTTACTTTATATACAAGTATTCCCCTGAAGCATATTTACAGTGTAAATACCACTTGTAAACACAGTAGGCCCCCAAAAAAAAAGGAATAATTAATGACCAATTAAAATAATGGCTAAAGGCATTAATTATCACAAGTTATCTGTTACATTTATTTTCAGTATTTAATGACTGTTTTATTGAATGGTTTCATAAAGTATGGTTATGCCTTTAGCTACGGCAGCAATAATTTTCAGACATCCACAAATGGGTGTCATTTTTCTATCCGAAATACAAAAAAAAAATACAAATTGTTGCCATAACAATTAAATCATTCATATCAGTTAACAATTTTTTATTCGTAATTGTTATTCGAAGTTTAGTGTTTTCATTAATGGAAACAAATCGTGCATAAATAATGACTAAAATGTGTAATTTGATTACAAAACCATTGATACCGTCATGTATTTTTTTTTATTGGTTTGTAACATTAACTGCACTGTGATAAGGCGATTAATGATATTCGAAAAGGAAAAATATAAACAAAGTTGGCCCGGCCAAACAAGCTAGGCTAAGTGATACTCTAGAGCATGATGTTATTTTTTAATTACCTACAAGGTGGAGCAATAGTAGTAGTATCATATTGTGAAAGTTTTTTACTCAAGTTTCACGGAACTTATTGCAATTTTCAACAAAAATAAGCCATTTTTTCATAAAATCTCTGTCTGCATACATTTCTGTTCCTATTGAAATTTTATTGTAAAAGTTTTTTAAATTATTATATATATATATTTTAAATTATTGTAATAAACTAAATTAAATTAATTAAAAGATTATTTATTTCATATTCTTAAACTAAACTAGAAAATTATTTAAAAACTTTATACATAATGTGCATATGTTGTGTGATACTATTCACACATTGTTTTTGTAAAGTGTCATCACTTATACACATAATTGGCCATTACAACCCTTCAGTCAGGATTACGACTTAGCTTTTCACACCACTTATGTTGTATGTGTTAATTTTATACATGAGTGGCGGCACCTACAGTTTAAAGTCGACTCCGAACGACAGATTTTTGAGAAACTTTTCGTGGCAGTTTTGTTTTACTCTCAGAGAAGCGGGGCCTTACGTCTAATAAGCCAACCCACTACCTACTAGAGTACGGCGTCATCTGACAAACCAATAGCAAAATTTAAAGTAGGGCGTTCTACATCGCCATTATATAACCTGCCATAAGTAAGAATGTGTGGATAAATCTAAAAATCTGCGTTTATCGCTGAAATATTAATTGAGACCCGTGGCTACCATACGAATATATATATATATATATATGCACTAGTGGGTACAAAAGCAGTTTGCAGATGAATGAATAGATCTTCCAGATATGGTTTAGTTATATTCGAATCACTTTCTAACTGCAACAAGATCGACAAATTTATGCGGTTGATACTGACTGAAGGTAAGAGTAGGTCAAAAACGAATGGTTAAATTGCAGTGACTGATAAGGAAAGGAATAAAGAAATCATGTATCATAATTCGAAAGAATATATATCATAACTGGGTGCCCTGGTAGTCTAGTGGGTAGTGTGCTCGACTATTAGCGTGAGGGTCGTATTATCGATTCCCACCAGAGACTCTGGTCTGTGACACCACCGAGCAAATAGTCAAGTTACTTCGCTCGTATATAATTAGGATATAATTTGTAATTGTATTGAAATTAATAAATAAATATATCATATCTGAACCTTTTGAGGTAAACAATCCTTTACAAGCGGTCACATTTGCTGAATTGCAGAGGAATTGTCTTTCGCCAGAATAATAGAAAATCAAAGAGTATTAGTGATTAGAAATTAATATTGCAACAGTTTGGTTAAAAATTCTTGGAATTCATGTAAATAAAAATTGATGTCGGTATCCAATTATTTCATGGATCAAGCGGCTCTTAACGTGTTGTAGTTTTCAACATATGTTAAGCGCAGTTGATCTTATTTGTTAAGCGTAGTCTTTGGTTCAAGTAAAAACTACATTAACTTGGCTTGGATGTTCATTGAATTCACGTTGCTCTGAGCGCCTTATAATTCTAATAATTTTATTTATTCGTCTCCACAGACACATACATACCTAATTGGTCATTACAACCCTTCAGTCAGAATTATGAACCTAGTTTCCCACACCACTTATGTTGTATGTGTTAATTTTATACATGAGTTGCGGGACCTACAGTTTAAAGTCGACTCTGGACGACAGATTTTTTGAGAAACTCCTCATGGCAATTTTATTTGCTCTCAGAGTTTTTGCCAATAATCTGTTCAGAGGAAGTCACCGAAGAAATATTTTTTTTTCCTATTTTCGTTTTGATGTCTGAGCTGGGGTCTCCATAGACGATTTGGAAAAATTATTTTTAAATCAGCTTAAAAAATAGAAACAAACTATGAGAGTTGATCAATAAGTCTTTGACCTCGAATTAAGCAACATAGTGTATTTTTGACTTGAAGGATAATTTCAACTAAGCTAAATATAGCCTTCTATTTCACACAAAAATAATGTTTGCCTTTTTACTACACCTTTTACAAATATTTAAAACCGTGATCCGATGAGTCTGTTGACAAGCAAATTTTAACATTTTTTGTAAGTGCAACTCAGAAGCTGTGTGACGATACCACTTATATAATTCTCGTATAGAATCCGCAGAGAGGCCCATTATACATTACGGAAAATACAATGTTTACCTAGAGAGAGGGAGTAAAATCAAATGAATTTGTAACAGCTTTATGTTCCTCTTAAGAACTACGGAAGAATGTATTTATAAGCCGCTGTGAACATTAAAATATGTAGGCCTTAAAGAAGTCAATGCTTTTTATTCCATTACTTTCATATTGGCATTAATACCCAAATGTTAAACAAAAGAAAATCGATTTTATTGGATACCAAAACTCATGTTTGTTTAAAACTTAAGGAGGCCAAAACAAAAAGAAATATAAACAAGGCTCTTAATTGCTTTGTCACACCCTCTTTTGGTATGAGTTTCAATTGCTTTATTTTCTTAATTTTAATTATAAACTGTTTGGCCCAGATTTAAGGATTAAATTAAATTGGCAGGGAATTTAGTAGCTAACAAACACCCATACATACATACATACACTTAAACAAATAAACTTAATAACTGACTGAAGTGCAGTGCAGAGAAGAGAGTGAAGTGAGTTGAAAACTGAATTAAGCAGGGTGACAATGAAATTAAAGAAACTGAGACATTACATACATACATGCTCAAGTTACAATTGCTCACTTAACACGAAGTATTTTAGATACGAAAACACACACTAACTAACTAACATACAATATATTCCTATTAAATCCTTAATTGAAGTTAGAGAATGTTGGCAACTGCCATGTAATGGATAGTGGTTAACTAAACGTATTTATCTTAATTTACTTATTTCTCTTTAAATTTTTTTTGGCAATAATACAAGGAAATATATACACAACACAATAACAAAAACGAAAATAATTGTCGGAAAATCTTAAGATAAATTACAGCAAAAACCAAAAAAAAAAAACAAATGTGGGCCACAAAAAAAAAGAAGGAACATTTCTATGTATAGTTAAGACCATCATGGACACACATCTGAATAGACAATCTTTGTAGACACTATAGGAGGGAGGCGAAATATATTCAATACTTGTATGGAAACAAGGTAACACATAAAAAGTGAGAGCAGCTTAGCAATTATTGGCCAGTATATTGCTTTCCACACCACCCACGTTGTGAATGTGTTTATTCTTACCCCCAAATTTTTTCTTTACTTAAAAATTTTCACAATTTTTTCAATACACCCTGTATTTGTTATTTTCCTGGGTGCAAGTGTAAATATGTGGACATTAAAAATGAAATCGTTATAAACGATTTATTTCCGTAGACTTTTTCCTTTTTTTTTTTTTTTGTTATAGAAAAAATCAAATAAATTCGTTGGTAATTTATTTCATTGAAGGGAAGCCCTTAATTCTACAAAAAATTACTTTCTTATTGTATTTGGACTTGAATTTATTTCCCTGTATACCAAGGATAGTATTTATCAGTGTTTAATATGAAATTAAACAATTTAAAGTTAAATTTTTTTACAAGAAATTGGAAGTTAATATGGAATTCAAATTTTTCCCTCAAATAGGGTGCATATCTGGTAGTCAGCAATTGTTTGATATTTTAATATAACGGACATAAGCATGTTTACTTGTCTTCATTTGAACTTTTAATAAATTATTCTTGTCGATCATGTTTCACCTGTAAACTAATTCTATGTATTTCGCTTTTATTTTGCCGGCCATCATTTTTACGAAGTATATAACAACATCTCATAAGACATTCACCGTCTTTAGAAAAAAAAATCTAAAAATCTTATGGGATTAGTTACAAACAAATGTTCAGAATTATACTAAAAAAACTAAAAGAAAATAAGGAGATTATATACAAAGACTGAAAAGAAATGTGGAATATTAGGAAGGAGGAATAGTTTGTCCAGTTATAATTCCGTATATAGGCTTCTTATAAAACTCTTTTATGTCTTTAAAAATTTAATTGAATATTTCTGTTGTATTGGAAATATTTGGCATACAAATTGTAAATTTAAATGATTCTTCAAATTTGATTCGCTCTGTTTAATTTAAATCTAACAGTCTGTTTAAATCGTCTCGAAATATAAACGACAAGTGCGTATAGGCTCATAGGTTTTGGGATAACCCAAACAACCTAGCGCAAATCCTACAACAGCGTGAAAGAATTTTTTTGGTGGCCTCTTTAATAACTTACAGTAACATAATACACGTTTAAATGCATCGTTTACAGCAATGAAATTGAAATACGAATTTTAAAATCTTATATCCTATCCGTGCTTTTCAACCGCCCTGAGACTTTGTATGTTACAACAGGCATACAAAAGAGAGTAGCAGTATTTACTTTATTCGAATGGCTTTCATAGGTTCAATAGTGTTGCGTTTCTTTATGATTTCATGTTGTTGGTTTGGTATAAATCATTTAAAATTGGTATTCATTTAGAATACCATACACTGTGGTTAATAAATGTGTTGGCAGTCGCCGTAGTCTAGTAGGTAGTGTGTTGGCTTATTAGACGTAAAGCCAGGCTACGAGCCCCAGGCCAGACATCAAAACAAAATACAAAAAGTATTTCTTCGGCGACTTCCTCTCAGCAAAAACTCTTGAGCGTAAATAAAAATTGTCACGAAAAGTTTATCAAAAATCTGTCGTTCGGAGTCGACTTTAAACTGTAGGTCCCGCCACTCATGTATAAAATTTAACACAACGTAAATGGTGTGAGAAACTAGGTCGTAATCCTGACTGAAGGGTTGTAATGACCAATTATTTATGTAAGAATTAACTTATGTATAATCTTTGATAGGCTTTGTAGCTTTAGGGATTACAACCAAGTCGAAAAATTGCTTTGAAAATGAAAAAAAAAACTTTTTTTGGTTAAGCGCATAAAAGCGTATAAGCATCGCCTTGTTGATTTTATAAATTCCTGGAGCTTTTTTAGGATTGAGTTGACTAATAGTTTTTTAAATCTTTAACGCTTAGAATCTAAGCAGAAACATGAGGTATATCAACAACCATAGGTGACAGTTCTTTTCAACTACCGACGGAATTTCGTAAATGTGATACTGCAGTTGAAATCGTCGTAGTCTAGTAGCGAGTGTGTTAAATTATTAGTCGAGAGCCCCTGGCTCATCACTGGGCTCAGGCATCTCAGATAAATCGAAATCTGGAAAATATTTCTTTCGGCGGCTTTTTCACAACAGTCTTCTGGCAAAAGCTCTGCGAGTAAATAAAATTGCCCAAAAAAGTTTTTCAAACCTCTATTTTTCGGATTCAATATTAAGCTCTATGTCTCATACGTACGTATATAATTGGTCATTACAACATTTTAGTCAGGATTACAACCTAGCTTCCCACACCACTTATGTTATGTGTGTTAATTTTATACGTGAGTAGCGGGACCTACAGTTTAAAATCAATTCCGAATGACAGATATTTGAGAAACATTTTCATGGCAATTTTATTTACTCTAAGAGTTTTTGCCAAAAATCTGCTGAGAGAAAGTCGCTGAAGAAATATTTCTTTTTATATTTTCTTTTGATGTCTGACCTGGGGTTTGAAAGGTGGCCTCACGCCTAATAAGCCAACACACTACCTACTAGACTACGGCGACTTCAACTGTATATCTCACTACACATAAAATTAATAATAAAATTAATATACACAACAGGAATGATGTGAGAAGTTATGTTTTAATCCTGACTAAAGAGCAGTAACGATAAAGTAAGATAATGCAGGTGATAGTGAATACTATGACTCTGGTATAGTATCTTGAGATTCCAGAAGTTCTTTTAACCGTTTTACTTTGCTTTAAGCGTGACTTTATTTTTTAGCGGAACTGTAGAGTGAACATTTCCTATATCCCTATTTCATCTATTGCCCCGCATCATTTCATCTATTTAATGTTCAAGTGGGATTTGGTTTTAATTTTTTATTTACAACTTATTTTACGTTAGGATTTTTGTTATTGTTCACCTTTAAATTAAAGGAACTTAACTTTATTAAATTACCAAAAAAAAATCAATAATTGTAGAGGCGTAGCTAATTATACATAAGGTTTAGGTATGTTTACTGTATACATGTTTGTATATAATCTCCGAAAAACAGAAGTTTTTATTTAAATTTGTTACAACTAAAAAAATAAATTTTTATTAAATCTTTTTCTTTGCATTGCAAAATTAAAGGATCATCAGTTCCCTCCTATAAACATTTAATCTGAGTAAATAAATCATATAAATATTGTGAGATACTTGAAAAGGGTTCAGTTTTATTTGTAGATGTCTACAGTTTTTGTTTTTTTTTTATTTGCATTTCCATTTTATGTAAATGGCACTCGAAGCATACTAAACAATATTGATTTTGTGGTTCAAGTATTATCATATATACATACATACATAATTGGTCATTACAACCATTCAGTCTGGATTACAACCCAGTTTCTCACACCACTTATGTTGTGTGTGTTAATTTTATACATGAGTGGTGGGACCTACAGTTTAAAGTCGACTCCGAACGACAGATTTTTGAGAAATTTTTCATGGCAATTTTATTTCCTCTCAGAGTTTTTGCCAGAAGTCTGCTGAGAGGAAGTCGCCGAAGAAATATTTTTTGTATTTTGTTTTGATGTCTGGCCTGGGGCTCGAACCCTGGCTTTATGTCTAATAAGCCAACACACTACCTACTAGACTACGGCGATTTCAATCGGTTTAAATTTGCCTCGTATTTGGTTCAAATATTACTACAGCAGTAACAAAAATAAAAGCGCAATAAAGCATTTATATTAAAAGATTATCAGTTGAGAAGCTCATGATTTTTTCAGTTTTTATAATGGACATCATTCTTTCACAGGTAGTGGGTTGGATATCCAGACGTCAGCTCTTGAGTTTCAAGCTGGGTTCTGACATCTTTCATAAAAATAGATGCTTGTTTCATTCGTCGATTTTCTCTTAACTGTCTTCTGCTAAAAATTCTGTGAGTCAATAAAATTGCCATGAAAAGCTTCTCAAAACTCTGTCGTTCGCAGTCGACGTTAAACTGTAGGTCTGGCAACTCATGAATAAAATTAACACACACAACATGGGTGGTGTGAGAAGCTAGTATGTAATCCTGACGAAAGATTTGTAATGACCAATTTTATTTTAATTGTTAATGCCTACTTTGAAGACTTTTGTGTCTTATAACTTGGAGCACTGGTAGGATTAACCAACCATAGCTTCCAATCAAGCCGTCTAACAAACAGAAATTGTTTGCAACTTTTTCAAAAAAAGGAATGGAAATATAAAGAAAATAAATGAAACAAAGTAAAAACAAAATGGCGATTACAGCATTTGCTAAGAAGTAAAACAGATGAGATATTGTTTCTGACAGGTTTTACATAGGCCTCCATGTGAAAAAGAAAACAATTTTCGTTTTTACCTCTCTTTCAGGCAAATAACTTGACAATGTTATATTGCTAATAAGGAAATGTATGTATAAAACGAAATTGTTTTCATACAACATTCTATATATAGAATCAAATTTATTTTTGTTTTTGTTTATCGTAGAGTTGTGTTAAAAGTTTTGATAAGTGATTTATGATGTAATACAGTGGAAGGGTTGTTCGGTTTGTTATATGACCTGTGAAACAAATCTGGCATGTTATTTTCCAGCATACATTAGGCATTGAACCCTTGGGAACATTTGTTCTTTTTCCGTATTTGCAGCAATTTGTCCCTTTTATTAAAAAAAAAAATAAGTTTAAAATAAAAGTATAAGAACCAGAATCCTTTAAAGGAATCCTTTACCATGTAATAGCATCTTAAATTACTTCTGTGAGCAATATTAAAGACAGTCAATTTCCCTATTAATCGTGCTGTTGCCATTAGCCGCCATTTTGTAGACATAAAAGTAGGTAAACGAATAGCACATGTGCTCCAGCGGATGTCAATAAGAATACTTGTGTTCAGAATATTTTTAGCCTGGAAATTTTTAAGGAAATTTGCGAAGGGAATAAAAAAGTTCCGGAAAATATTTTTTAAAATTTAAAATAAATTTTAGGTCATTATGTATTCATCTATGGCTTAATTAGCAAGTAGAACGAGGCTATGTTTTCACGAATTGTTTTGAATTATCTCTCCCAAATGCCCACATTCCTAGTTCATCTACAAATTAATGCTTCTTTGACGCTATTTTGAATTGTTGATTCCTATTTGGTTCCAAATTATCGTTTTCATTTTCAATGCAAGTCATTAACAAAGACTTCCAGAGCCATTCGATTTTCTATACGAAAGGCCAACACCAAAGATTCACGATAAAGTCTCGTTCCAATGGACGGTTGGTACATTCTGCTGACATCAACATAACTTGAGGTTTAATTTAGTAACCAGTAAATAAGTTACTTCCAACGGCCTCGTCATAATGCCAAACCAAGCAGTCATTGTCAGAGCTCTAATAGCTGTTGGTTGTATATTCTATTCTCCACTTATTTTCAGTTCATATTCTGGTCAGTAACAACAATAAGTTATTTCACTACGTCTCATACTAGATACTCAATTGAATTTCTAGTATTGGGCACAAGGAATTTTTTTTTGATATCGGAAGGTGGGGATCTCATGTAATCCATAGGTACACTAGACCTCTTGGTTTCATTAATCAAATTGTATTTGATGAGCAAATTATCAGTGATGAGACTGTCATTTAAGCCATTTGACTTGTTGAAGAACTTACATATTTCTATGGTGATCCGTCTAAACATCCGAAAACTCTCTAATGAGGAGAACAAACGCTGCGTTCACATCCCACTACTGAATTAGAATGGAATAGATAAGGATCATCAAGTTGAATAAATAAGAAGTTTAACATCATCCTTGTACTGTCTCCTTTACTTAGCTTTAAAATAAACATATAAAAAGCAAATCTATTGCTATCATTATGACACCCAGGCAAAAAATGCTTATGTATAAGCCTTCGTCTCTAAATAGCGTGGAGGTATTGGAGAACAGTAATGCAAAAAGTAGCATTACTACTGCCTGCAATTGGAAATGCTAGTAGGTAGTGGGTTCGCTTATTAGACGTGAAATGAAATAGGAAAAAATATTTCGTCGGCGTCTGCCTCTCAGCAGATTTCTGGCAAGAACTCAGGAAATTGAAATGAAAAGCTTCTCAAAAATCTGTCTTTCGGAGTCGACTTTAAATTGTAGGTCCCTCCACTCATGTATAAAATTAACACACAGTCATAAGTCGTGTAAGGTACTAGGTAGTAATCTTGACTAAAGGGCTGTAATGACCAATCGTGTATGTATGTATTATCAATACGGAAAGACAAACTAAATATCAGGAGTATAATAATCTGTTTATCAGTATAACTTAATAAAGTTTACACTTCTGGTAATCTAATAGCATTACTCCCTGAGAGTTGAATTCAGCTTTCAACGACTTGCTGACAGCAGCTTTGAGACACTGTATATTTGATATCCTAATAACCTTCTATCTTTCATTTCGAATCACATAATTTATACGTACTTTATATTCTTTTCCAGGTGACATCAGTATTTGTTCGAAAGGTTTAATATGAACAATGCAATCAAATCCGGCAGTTTATCAACGAAAGGGACGCCGATTTTTATGCACTCAAGTAAGTATATGTATGTAGCAAACTCTTTATTTCTCTAATTTGAATTGAAATGTAGTACATGTCCCATATACATATAAGATGCTGCATCGAAGCTTATTGTATAGAATCTCGAACGAGAAAAGAAGTATACAAAGTGTTTACAGTAGAGTTCTCAATTCTAGTGATTCTTGTTAACACGGTTGTAATGCTACTTGTCTTTGATCGATATTACAATGGATTTTTCTTTTGTTTAAGCCTTTTATGATTATTAGGATTATATGTTCCTAACACAGTGTATAGGACAAGTTAGGACCAACCAGTACAATGAAACAAAACCTTCATTATTAGAGACGGCAAACGAAACTAAAGTCTAGCATTGCCGTCTGTCTAATACAGTGTTGGCGTTTCGCAGATTACACACTTTACCAAATAACATACATAAGAGAAATGATTATCACAAAAAGAAAAAAAACTAAACTTTCCTTTCTTTCTTTTTATTTATTTTATACTGTGTTATATTGTTTTGCGCTTGAGTCCCTTAAATAATTTACACCATTTCCTTAAGTACACTGTTTAAATCATCTGCTCACACTAACTACTCCGCATAGATATTTGCTTAAATGTTTCCATTAAGTTTGCCTATAAATTTGCATTCGAAACAAATAACGCCTCTTTAATTTATTTTTTTTTCGTTTTTATGAGAAACAATTTTTAAAGTGCCAGTTACTCTGCTGGTAAATCTACATCTGCTCCGCAGTCTTATTTTTCTTTTTCTCTTAATTTTGTTGTCTTTTTGGTCGAGAGAGAGAGAGAGCGTGATGTGTTCGCGTTTATGAGCCGCCTTTTATAGGACCATTAAGTGTATTGAGACTAATCGTTTGTTTACATTTTATTGTTGAACATTTTCAAAGTTTTTCCTTCTTATTCTTCATTCCATCTTCGTTTTTCTTTCGTTTTGTTAATGTTGTTGTGCTTAAAGAAATTATTAAAACATTTTCAGAAAAAAAAAACAAATAAATAAAAAAATCCAACAACAATAAATTATTTTCAATGTCTTTATTTGTATTCCTTTTTGTGTGAGTTTTCTTGACATTTAGCCAAGTGCCATAAATATTTGGACAAATATTTTAATATTACCAAGGACGTGGCTGGACATGTAATTGCAAGGCATTGTTAACAGTCGGAGAGAGAGAGAGAGGCGGCGAGAGAGAGATAGAGACCAAGCAAATATTAAAAATTCCTAAGACATTTAATTATGCCTTTAAGGCATAAGAAACAATTTACTTCTACCGAACCAGACTCCAGATATTGCTAACATTCACATAGTATGTTGTATTGTCCTCAGGAAAATATTTTCCATGAGTAAGAGAACCTGAAGTAGTGTTAGAAAACATTTAAATTAAATTTGTTTAAAACGTAAGCAATTGATATCTAATTTTGCTAGAAAAGTGTCTTACGTGCGAGAAGAACGATTCAATGGTCACATAAGTACGCTTTGTGTTCATCAGACGTCCAGAGAGTTGAATTTTACTTTGAAATTTACAATTTTCATGAACGAGTTCCCTTGTCCGTCGTGGCCTATATAGAGTGGGTTATTTAAAAGTTTAAATATAAAAATGCAATAAAAAAACGGTTTGAAATTTTCTAAAATTTATTTTGTTGTTGCGAAGTACAATTGTTCCGTTTAGAAATGGAAAATTAATTCTTTCATTTGGCTGCCACGGCTGGCCTTACAGTACATCATTCGGTTGGACCAATATTCTTGGACTTTTTCGAATGTGTGGGGTCTTATCTCGACAATGGCATCACAAATGTTGGCATGCAAATGCTAAATTCTCTCTAAGTTGTCGGCATGACACTTTTCTTTTATGGCACCCAAGACATTACTTTTTCGGTTAATTAAACGGATATCAAACGTTTGACGCAATAAATCCATTGTGGCATGGGATGTGTGGCAAGTTGCATAATCCTGTTGAAACCAAACATCATTCACATTATTACCAAAAAGAGCGGGTACAAAATAAATCGGTTTTCATGGTGGGATAGGTGTTTCCATTGACCGTAATGGTTCCGCCGTGCTCATTTTTAAATAAATATGTGCCTCCGCTCCACAAGCCGCTCCAAAGAGTCATTCGTAATGGGTGCATTAGCTTCTGTAAGACAACTTGTGGGCTTTGTAAGCCCCAAATATAGCAATTTTTGATGATTTTTTTGTGGTTAAATCGACATCATCGTGCAATTTCTCGTTGGTGGAAATAATATACTGAATTTTAAATTTACACCGATAGATGATGGCCCACCCTATACTGTGATAGTTAACACAAAAGCAATCGACACTTTAATGAATAATTAGGGTTAAAAATTCATCTGATGTGCCTACGCCTTCCTTTTTGATGTTGTGAATACTGTGTTTGCCTAAAACCCTAAGCACCAGCGTTCAAATTCGCGACAAAATAAACAAAAATTTTCGTGGTGCCAAGTGTAATTAGAGTCACAGCTTTTAGTAATGTTAAGTTTGCTGAAAGTCCGTGGCCTCATTGTTATAACCGGAGAAATGATGCCCTCTCTTATGGTCTTAGTAGTAACTGATGAACATTTCCAAGAACTCATCTGTGATGCAATCGAGGTTTTAATAGAAATTATGTCTCAAGTAAATCCATCTTCTTTGTTCATCATCTTCATCTCCTCCTGCAGTCGCAGTATTCTAGTAGGTAGTGTGTTGGCTTATTAGGTGTCGGGCCACGGTTTAAAAATCATGTCAGATATCTCCAACAAAAAATATTTCCTTGGTGACTTCTTCTCAGCTGATTTCTAGCAAAAACTCTGAGAGTAATACAAAATTGCCCTGTAAAACTTTCTCAAAAATCTCTCGTTCGGAATCAACTTTAACTGTAGGTCCCGCCACTCATGTATAAAATTAACGCTCACCACATAAATGTTATGAGAAGCTAGGTCGTAATCCGGATTGAATTGTTGTAATGGCCAGTTATGTATATATGTAAGACATTTATGTGTGTTGTAGTGTCTTCTTCAGTTCAGGAATTTTAATGTTCCCTTCTGATGCTATTTAGACTAAGTTTGTAGTCAATCACTACTTTCTCGATATCGAAACCAACGCTTTCCCAAGTTCATTTAGTTAATCAGTGGAACAAATTGCGTAGACTTTTGGGGTGTGGTGTTATCAATTAAAGTACGTCGTTAAATTAAATAAAGAACTGACAGACACAAGCAAACCTTCTGTTGATTTCAAATTTAATTCTCGAATCCACATAAAATATTCGTTTTCAAAAAGAGATTAAAACGTATCAGTTTTGTAGTAAATTTTTTAAAAACAACAATAATAATAACAATAAAAAAGTGCTACGGCTATGCTTACTTTAAAAGTTTAAATGTTATTGAAATTGATTTTCAGCATTCTCACAACCTTAAAATAAATTTTTATATTTTGCCCTGAAAACATTTTTAAAATACAATTCGGAACAATGCTTAACAATTTCATACAACAATGCAACAACAACAATACCAATACAAAAGAATCTAATACAATACGAAAACATTTTAAATTGTTTTCTCTAATCATTTATAAGAATGAAAAGAAAAAGAAACGACCAACAAAATTGGAACATTCTCACCTCACCTTAAATTCATAGTCGAATGTGTCTTAATATCCTTACCCATACTGACCAGCGATTCTGTAAAATCAATAAATGGAACACAAGTAAAGAAATAAAAGTTGAACGAGTTCAACTATCGAAATCGATAGATTTTATTACAATTTTGCTGTCTTATCAAGTTTTTCCAGCTAATAAGATGTTTGGTCAACTGTGGCAGGCTCTAACAAAATAAAGAAACCCTCGCCAAATGCTCTATGAAGACATCTTTATGTTTTTTTTTGTTCTGTTTTTTTTTCTGTTCTGGCACCTACATACTACATCTACTTCCTATTTCCATCAACCAATCTCCTTCAAAATAAAGTGCTACTTAGTGAAGTTTCTATAACATTCGAAGTTTTAGCATGATGTCAGCCATATGTTGACTGTATTCGTACCATAAAATCTCCGAACTGGCACGGAAAGTTTTATTGGCCCTGGGATAAATATCAAACATCTGAATATTATACTTACGTCCTACAACTTCATCTTTATTTACACAGTTTGGGCATGTAGGTTATCTTATTTACTTCCTTAATTGGTCATTACAACTCAACAAGTTAGGATTACAACTTAGCTTCTTACACTACTCAGGTTGCATGTTTTAATTTAACTTAATTTATAAGTGGAAGTCGTCGTAGTCTAGTAATTAATGTGTTGGCTTATTAGGCGTAAGGCGTAAGGCGTAACCCCAGGCCATCTCCAACGAAACGAAATATAAAAAAAATATTTCTTCGGCGGCTTCCTTTCAGCAGATTTCTGGCGAAAACTCTGAAAGCAAACAAAATTGCCATGAAAAGTTTCTCAAAAATCTGTCATTCGTAGTCGACTTTAAAATGTAGGTCCCGCCACTCATGTATAAAATTAACGCACACAACATAAGTGGTTTGTGAAGCTAGGTCGTAATCCTGACCGAAGGTTTGTAATGACCAATTATGTATGTGTTATAAGTGGTGGCGTCTACAACAACGCTTTTGTTTAATTAGCCAACACACGTACTAGGCTACGCTGACTTCAAACTATCCAGTCCAATTCTGTGCAGATATTTCCTATAATGGCCATTACCAGTTAATAACTGAATTATGAATAAGTCCGATTCATAATGTTTTCCTTTCATACTGTCTTTTGAACGTGGAAACCTATTGAGCTTTCCTTTTCATGTACCATGTCCTGGGTATTCATTTCAATTTATTCGCCAACATATCTATCGGCATTCTGTCGGCATTCGTCTTGCTAGTACAAGTACCACTTCATCAAATCTTGTCCTTAAATCATCGAAAACAATTTCCAACTTCCGATCTTCCTTCGCTTCCAATGATATTAATCGGATTGCACTTAAATACTTTATGACCCTCTTTAATTTTATCTTGGTGCCTATTGATAGGTATTTTCCGACTACTTATTCAGACGACGCTAGCCTTATATGCCGCATTGGTTGATACCAAGTCTTGCTCTAACTATTCCTATTGCTATTTCTGGTCTCCAATGCATTACTTACCGTTTTATCGACTGAGACTATGTAATGTTGTCCTCTAAGCATACAATTGTAGGTCCAGTACTGTAGAGATATGATTGACAAAGCTGAGACAATGAATCGTACCAAGCACATTTTCGTATTTTTTGCTTATAAGACAAATGTTAATGTAAAGTCTTCCAAAACTGTTTTATCCCGAACAGTAGGATCGCCATGTCACCATCGTTCCGTTACACCTCTCAGATGTCAATTAAATTTGAAAAAAAAGAAAACAATTCGTTTTCTTATGTCCCATATTGACAACCGACGTTATATATATGGACTATCGAAGTGTGTGTACAATTGTGTCCAATAATTATTTGGCACATCATATACTTATCATTGGATTCTAGATGTTGCTGTTCATGTCCGATATGCTTTTTCTTTATTATTTCTCTTGCTGTTGTTATTGTTGTACGTTCTTATAATAGAGTTTTATTTTCATCAAGAATTGATTTTTTTTTACGATTATCGTTGTTAACCCGTAAACGATGTTTTCATAGGAATGAGAATTTTTAGATACAAATTCGGTGAGTAAAGATATGACGAGAAACGTATTGTGGCGATTGACAAATTTGATTTTAAATGGAGACACAGAGAAAGTTAACACTCGCCCAGGAAGCAACTTTACATCAACAATAAACTTCATAGAAATAGCAGACAGGACCTTAAGGCGGCTGCCAATGTATTCTAGTATAAGAATTTTACATACATACATCCATAGTACATAAATGGCTATTACAACCCTTCAGTCAGGATTACGGTCTAGCCTCTCACACCACTTATGTGTTCATTTTATACATGAGTGGCGGGATCTACATTTTAAAGTCAACTCCGAACGACAGATTTTTGAGAAAATTTTCATGGCAATTTTATTTACTCTCAGAATTTTTGCCAGAAATCTGCTGAGTGGAAGTCGTTGAAGAAATCTGACCTGGTGTTTGAACCGTGGCATTTCGTCTAATAAGCCAAAGCATTACCTATTAGACAACGGCGACATAAGAATTTTAGACGGCTTTATTTAGTGACTAACAGGATATTTATCGTCCATCTATGTCGTCTAGAAAGAAGAATCCTTCTTTTCATCATAGTTGTGGGCAGCTTTCATAAAATTTTTTCATATTATTGGCTGTGATTCATGCGTAATGCTTTTCCCTCCCTGATTGTTAGTCGCACAAAAAAAAATGCAAGAAAAAAAAATACCCAGGGACTATTCTGACCCATGATAACAGTAAAAGTGCTAAAAGGTCCTGGAACAGGAGCTCATATATTTTAGTTGTTGTATTAAAGTTCCTTTTTTCAATTTAGTTGTTGTTTTTATTCTATTCTTAACAATTGTATTGAATGTGAAGTTTCGGACAATTTCTTGTTTTTTTCCTTTCTTTTCATTAAAATAACGAGTTTGGTTTTTTTTATTTATTATTTCGTAACAAAAATTGGTCTATTGAGTATTTGTGCTCATATAAACATATACTATATATGTATGTAGATATGTTTTCATATGTATATGTAAGTATATGGGTATTGGGGTACATAAAATATTTAACAGCATGTCTGTATTTGTATTTGTATTGTAAATATAATAAAGTCAACCAACTTTAACCTTTTTGCAATGATTTTAACTCTTATGTTTGTTTTTGAAGAAATGTCAGCAAGTGTAACGTCGATTCATTTGATGATTTTTGGAGATTTGAAGTTAAAAAAATTATGTCTTGAAAAAAAAAAAACAGAAAATTTAATAGAAGCCCGAAGGTCCTTAAGAGAGAAAAATGGAATGGAATTCAATACCATTCCGTTGTTAATCTTCAGCACAGTCAAATGACAATGTGCTCTCACTCCAGATCCACATTAAATTTTTTATTGTCTTATAACGTTTTTTTTTGTCTGTGGGTTTTACAAGAACGTAGGAGATTAGACGCCGTTGAAGTCGCCGTAGTCTATTAGGTGGTGTATTCGCTTATTAGAGGCCACAGGGAGGCATGGATTCTATTAAGCACTGATGCAGCAGCCTTGAGAGTATTCGAGGGAAAAGTCCTCCGTAAGAACTTCGATCCAGTGAGAGTTGGCTATGATTTCCGCATCCGATCCAACAGCCCGTAGTCTCGTAGGTCGTGTGTTGGTTTATTAGACGTAAAGCCAGGGTTCGAGCCCTAGGCCAGACATCAAAACAAAATATGAAAAAATATTTCTACGGCGACTTCCTCCAAGCAGATTTCAGTCAAAAACTCTGAGAGTAAATAAAATTGCCATGAAAAGTTTCTCAAAAATCTGTCGTTCGGAGTCGACTTTAAACTGTAGGTCCCACCACTCATGTATAAAATTAACGCACACAACATAAGTCGTGCGAGAAACTAGGTTGTAATCCTGACTGAAGGATTGTAATGACCAATTATGTATGTTATATATGTATGTATGAATCCAACAGTGAGCTGTAGGAGCTCCTCAACGACATAGACGTTGTGCAGCGTATTAACATCCGGCGGCTACACTGGCTCGACCATATCGTTCGAATGGAGGAGGATGCTCCGGCGAGACGGGTATTTCATGCGGGGACCTGCATAGGACGACCTTGTTTGCGTTGGAAGGATAAAATCGAGGAAGCCCTGTCATCGATTGGTGTGACCAACTGGCGTAGGTGCGCAAGAAGCAAAGGCGCCTGGAAGGATGTGTTAAGGCGGGCCGAAATCCGTTAATCGGGTTATTAATGGCCAAGTAAGTAATTTATTTAGTGCCCAGATTTTCCAACTCAGACCAAAAGAAGTTGATAATCGCCATTGACAGTGATGGCGTGGCCAAAGACGTTTTCAAAGAAAACCCGTCTTCGCAAAATCTACACTAAACAGTATCTTTGCACAGGAGGCTCGTGGATCCCTTATGCATTAGTATCGTCCCAAATTTGGCAATTTTAGTTTGTAAATTTACCCATCCAAACAGAAAAAGGCCTCGTATCTAATGATGATTTTGCGATGAAAATTAGAGTCAGTAGCCAACTGCTTCAGAGCGCATTCAGCGAACACATGTTGTTGTCTATTGTCGTATACCTTTAGAGTCTGGCTCAGTTGAATTTTATACAGATGCCAGTCCGCGACGTTGAAAAACGCTAAGTTGTGGTCTGTGAGATATCGAGTTCGATGCCATGTGATATATATTGCCTCATGCACACTTTCACTGACAATTGTAATATTTTAGTAGATCCTGCGTGTTGTCTATGTTTCTGTGTTAGTCAATCGTTATATGGCACTAGTGGACTAGAATTTATTCCTTACATCAATAGTACAAAGGAGGTGTATATTATCAAATTTGCTTGTGCTCTTCCTTTTTTATTCCTTCCTATATCATTCTGTTTTGATAATGTTAACATAAGATTTGTCAGCAAAGAGAGATATCCCCTGGACAACACTCAGTTCAGAAAGTATCGAATTTATTTTATCCTCTGTCTGATCCCCATAGCTAAGCTAATTCATGTGTGAGTATACACTTAAGGGATATTTCAAGTTCTAAAATAATTAATTTTAGATTTGCAACACTACCCATCCGAATGATTATATCTGCACTTTGTCTGTCTGTCTACGTGTTCTTTAAATGGCTATGAAAACATTCTTAAAACCATAAATGGTTTCTAAGCGGAAAACTCATTTTGCCTTTTAAGGCAGTTTAATATTTTGCTGTTGTATACGTTTTTTTTGTGTCATATTCAACTACCCTCCCTCATTTTTTTCAACCAAAACGAATTGTATGCCAGAAGAAGAAGAAGAACTAAACTTTTGACAACGTGACAGTAAAAGGGAGAGGGTAAGAGGTACAAGAATGAATAAGAATTGGATGAAGTAAATGGAACACAGGAAAAACTTTTTAATTTGTTCATCATGCTTAGCAAAAGTGAATTATCACGACAATATTTATTGTATTCCATAAATATGGGAGTCTATACTACTATGTATGGCTGGTAGGAAGGGGGGGGGGTGGTGCGTAATAGAAAATATTAAAGTATGTTGCTTGTGTGTTTGTGTGTATACCTTTTTGGCTTGTGTATCCTTCTGGCATAGCTTAAATTACAAGTCAACTCATTACAACTACTAAAACAAAAACACCAAAGAAAAAAAAAACAATTTTTTAACGTAAAAAGTTTAAGAAAAAAATTGGTTTTAAAAAAGCAACACTGCGCATAAATACGAATGAATTCAATTTAAACTTTTTTTTGCTCGAAAACAAAAGAAAAGAAAACATTCTCAACACTTGCCAATGGCAATACCAGCAGCAGCATTAGCGCAACAGCAACAATAGGAGGAAGCAGTTAAAGCAAACATTGCTCGTATATTGCAAAATTATTAAATTATTTTTCCGTTTTGTTTCTTTCACTCATTCATTTATTTTGAAATTATTTTCTTTTAAGTTTGTTGCGTAACGTATTTATTTTCATTATGATAAATTTTTAACTCTCAAAGCTTTTGTAAACTTATCGTCCCTCCTTGTTGGGGGAATTGATTTATAATTTGTATTCAAATTAATACGTGCAGAAGATAATGATTTCGTTTTATATATTTCACAATGCAAAATATCATAAGATTTTCCATAGAAATTATAGCGAATATAAGATGATGTTGACGTAAGGCCACGGTTCAAACGCCAGGTCCGACGTCTCTAGCCTCGTTTTAAAAAATTTTTTTCGGTGTTTTCCGCTCAGCAGATTTCTGGTAAAACCTCTGAGAATAAATAGAAATTGCCATGAAAAGTTTCTCAAAAAAATCTGTCGATCGGAGACAACTTTAAACTGTAGGTCCCGCCACTCAAATATAAAATTAACACCCACCTCAGTGGTGTGAGAAGCTAGGTTGTAATTCTAAATGAAGATTTGTAATGACCGGTTCAAATGTCAGGTCAGGACATCTCGAACAAAACGAAATATGAGAAAATCATTTCTTCGAGAACTTTCTCTCTGCAGATTTCTGGCAAAAACTCTGAGAATAAATAGAAATTGCCCTGCAAATTTTCTCAAAAATCTGTCGTTCGGAATCGACTTTAAACTGTAGGTCCCGCCCGCCACTCATGTATAAAAGTGGTGTAGAAGCTATGTCGTAATCCTGACAGAAGGGTTGTAATTATGTATGTATGTATACAGTAGAAGCTTGCAATCCAATATGAGACATAAGTTTCTGCCAATTGAGCAATATATCTCAAGAATTTCAATTTAATTTTTGTTGATTGTGTTTACATGTGGAATTTTCCCGACAGACATTTATCAAAGGATATCTCGAAAACCTGGGAGTGCTAGAAGCTCTTAAAGAAATAGAATCTGGTTTCTGTGATAAAAATGTTGTAAATCTATGATCCACTCGACTGTAGGCAAAATATGAAATAGAGGGTGATAGAGCAATTCTGAAATTGGATTATGATTCAGCGGACCAAAAACCTTTAGAAAAGTATAATCTGGTTTCAGGGTTAAAAGTCTTGTCAGCCTTCATTTATTTGTTGTTATTTCGTTTTTGTTTTCATAATTATCAGCCTTATCCTTTATGTAACTCCCTCTTACTTTTGAATTCGTGTTCGGTGTATATTCATAAACAAATTAATTGCTTTCCAAGAAGAGCTAACTATTGACAGATTGTCCAGAAATCGCATTTGTATTCGGAAACCATTTACATTCATGCGAAATTATTCTTGCAGACATCTTGCAATATTCTACTGTTTCACAGCGAACAACTATTCTGCCAAATGAAGTTTAACATTTAGTACTCAATAGTTGACAACTGCTACACGTATTGTCTTTTACGTTTATAAACAAAACGAAGCCATTAAATATCTCGAATAAACGAAATAGCCGTACCAAGGACGTTAGAAATTTTTTTTATGCATTCCATATGTGGAGTCCAGTCCACATGTGGTATCGGTTGTTATGCATTGACATTGCATCAATGCACATATAAAGATGCCGGAATGCTTAAATTCCTCTTGATGAACGTTAATGTATGAAGGAATTGTTATTGCTGTTGCAGCTGTTGCTATCGGTAATAAAAAAGTGTACAAGAGTGGAAAGTATGAGTATAAAAACGTAGCGGCTGTTTATTTTTCATTGAATATTTCTGTTCTGCTGCATGGCGTTCCAAAAGATAACCAATATAATTTCACTTGAGTTTGTGAGGAATTTTAGTAAGGTTTTTCTGCTT
Source organism: Sarcophaga carnaria (assembly GCA_958299815.1). Taxonomy (NCBI): domain Eukaryota; kingdom Metazoa; phylum Arthropoda; class Insecta; order Diptera; family Sarcophagidae; genus Sarcophaga; species Sarcophaga carnaria. The sequence goes on from OY283150.1 coordinate 31,531,837, forward strand.
TGTTTAAAACATCTACAAATAAATTTTGCATATAACTGCAACATAAAAAACTGGTCGTTTAGATTATGTTGCAGTGGCAACAGTTGCCACAAAAGCATAATTTTTGTAATACTTTGTTTTATATGGAAGATTTTTATTCCTTTATCACGTCATAGAAACTGGCAAAGTGAATGATTCAAATTGAATTGGCTGCCACTGTTAAACTATACCAACCAGATGCTTTATACATAAAATATAGGAGAGTACGTACGTCCTACGTACTTGAATGAATAAAATGGAAAGTAAGTATAACTTATCATCGTTAGCTTAGCAGATTCTGGATGTTTTGTAAGAAGTGTAGTTAACCGTGATACACAAAATTTTTATAATTGAAAAGCACTTTTCTCTCAGATTCAAAGTTAATGGTTTTGGTATTTCAAGTTCTACTTTTTTTTATATAAACTTTACTTAACGCTATCATCTTCCATTTCTTATTAAAAGTTTTGCATTCAATTTGAAAACAGAAAACTTTTTAAACAAAAAAAAAAAACTATGCGAGAAACTATAATGAATAGAGCCTTTTTGTTAAATGATAATGAAGCATTCATTACATTGAAACTTAAAAATAATTTTAATTATCAAAAAAAAAAAAAAAAAAACGCTTGCGACGAAAGCAGAAAAGGCACACAATAACACAATCGAAGGCAAATATTATGAAGCAAGCAAACTGGCATCATGCCACCAAAATAACCAGAAAAACCAACAATTCAAACCAGCCAATCAAACCCATCAGCAAGGCCACCACTACCACCATTCACTAGCCATTAATCTGGTCTATAATCGGTATGGGAAAACTGTTTGCATTTATTTTTTTCTTTCATAGTTCAGCCATGTTTCCTTTGCTAGCAGCAGAGGAACTCTTTTACAGTTGTTTGCTATTTTTTTGCGCTAATCTCAACAACAAATATTTTATAGTGAACAACTATTTCGCCTTGAAAAGCTTTTTGGGGGGGAGAATAAATCCGTAAACCAAATTTTCAAACTATTTTTTTGTTAAACACCAGCTTCCGTTGAAAATAAACAAAAAAAAAAAAAAATAAATAAAGGAAGTGAACAGATTTTATGAAATAAATTTTATAATATTCGAATGCTTTAATTTTACGTTTAAATAAATTTAAAAAACTTAAATTTAAAACATTTTTCAAATACAATTTTTAACTTTGATTCTCCTGATGCCAAACGTATTTCATGTCTAGAAAGTTATGAAACATTCTTTTTTATTAATAATGCCGTGATAAATGGAGCACTTACTGGCATACAAACGCAAATATTTCATTTCATATAAACGTATACTAAATACGAGTGTGAGAGTGTTTAATTTCAGCTTCGTTGGCTCCTACAGCAGGAGGCGTATACTTGTTATTGAGTGAAATTGCATTCATTAATCATACGACGTGTGGTAATGCTTACGTGGTATGTCGGTAATAAGAATTTAAAAAATTATTATTAACAACAAATAAATCAAGTAGACAGGCGGAACCCAAGACTTTTAACCCTGAAACCAGATTATACTTTTCTAAAGGTTTTAGGTCCGCTGAATCATAATCCAATTTCAGAATTGCTCTATCACCCTCTATTTCATATTTTGCCTACATTTGTTGCGTCATTTTTATCACAGAAACCCGACTATATTTCTAAAAGTGGCTTCTAGCGGTCTAATTGGTCGTTTCAACTCTTCAGTCAGGATTACGACCTAGTTTCTCACACCACTTATGTTATGTGTGTTAATTTTATACATGAGTGGCGGGACCTAGAGTTTAAAGTCGCCTCCGAACGACAGATTTTTTGAGAACCTTTTCATGGCAATTTTATTTACTCTCAGAGTTTTTTCCAGAAATCTGCTGAGAGAAAATCACCAAACAAATATTTTTTCATATTTTGTTTTGATGTCTGATTTGGGGTGGCCTTACGTCTAATAAGCCCACACACTACCTATTAGACTACGGAGACTTCGTTACGCACAAAATTATTCTAAACTTAAAATTTTTGGTTTCAACAGTTCAAATCGTGTTTCCTATATGAATTTTCCTTCTTACAACATAATTGGAAATTGCAACCCTTTAGTCAGGATTATAAGCCAGCTTCTCACACCACTTATGTTGTATGTATGAATTTTATAAATGAATGGCGGGCATACAGTTTAAAGTCAACTCTGAACGACAGATTTTTGAGACACTTTTCATGGCAGTTGCATTTACTCTCAGAGTTTTTGCCAGAAATCTGCTGAGACGAAGTCGCCGAGAAAATATTTTTTCATATTTTGTTTTGTTGGACTACCGACTAGACCACGTCGACTTCTAGATCGCTGTCTTAAAATCAATATGGAAACCAAGCGTGCATTCAAGTCAGAATTTTGACCACATGATTCGATATGTAATTTACCAGACAAAATCAAGGCAACGTAAACTTCGTAAGAGACACAAAAATTTAGAATTTTACTACAGAATTTTGATGTAAAATGTAATACACCTAGAGCAACATATCTAAATGGCAGAAATTAAGTTGTCTTCAGGAAACCTGAAATTTGTTGAAAATTAAAAAAATAATAATCCCAACAAATGCTAGACTACATTAATTCTATGAAATTTTTTTTCTTTAACAATTTCACACAAATTTGTCTGTGGTACTATTAAGAGTCTATTTCTATATTCAGTTTTTTATTACACATGTTTTTGTTGTTATAGAATGACATTTATGGCTGCGAAATAAATTACTTTTATTTTTCAAACGTTGTAGTAAAGTTTTGGTAACAATTCCATGTTGTATTTAATATGATATGAGTATAGTGGAACTGAATTAAGAACAGAAGGCGACATTACTGTCTGATTACAGAGTAAAAACTAACTAACATTTATGAAGTGTACATAAAGTTTTAGAAATGTTGTCCAAAGATTAAATTTGTATGTTTTTGAATACTTTTTGTTCAAGTGTCATATATCTTAAAGAATGTATATACATTTATAATATTAATCGAATACTAATTATTGTATTACTTCGGTTCATAGCTTTGAGTAAATATTTGTTAAGTGTTTTAAATTATGTGAAGTATGACACAGGGGCTTGTATGGAGTCAAAGTAAAAGTAAACGTATAGATATTTGAAAGTGCTACCAGGCAAGTCATGGGTGACATATGATACATGCGAGGTTTGATGCGAAAGCTTAATGATATCAATTGAAAAGCCAAAATCGAACAATGTTTACACGTATAGTTTACACAGTTTCAAGAGAGTCAGGCCGTCCCCTGGACTTGTCCTAGTGGAACACATGTTGGACTAAACCGAACGTTTGTGGGTAATTGCCTGGTAATTGCCGACAATTGGTCAATTGAAAAAAATTGGACATAGTTTAGCGAATCTTAATTTTGATAATCGCAACTACCATATGACATTACTCGGTAAAGTTGTCAAGTCCCTAATCTTTCTTCCAATAATAGTGTTAAAATGTGTTACGTCCAGTGACTTGCTGCCTGCTGCAGTCAACTTGCTTATCAGGTCAGTCCTGATGGTACTGACCTATTAAGACTGATGAATCGAAATTAATCACTTTCTTTGCATTCACTTTGTGAACAACATTTGCATCAAGAATCGATTTAAATTGAATTTAACCTTCAAGTGGCTTTCTTTAGAGTTCCACCTTTTATTAGGAATATTTCGAATACATATTTGAGAATTTCTCAAAGACAGAAAAACCTCTGAAAGAGAGGCTGTGATCATAAAATATTCACCTTATGGTTTTTTTTTTAATTCAGGCAATCGTTAATCATTGTGTTCACATATATGATGGATTCTAAGGAGATTAAATTTGTTTTGAGTTGAATAAACTTAAATTTTTAAATCTTCCAAGGAGTTCTTAGCCGAATTTCACAACGGATATCTTTCCAGCATCTCAAACCAAACACTCCTCCATCCACAACGTTCTACAATAGTTGCTATAGAACAGGAGACCTGTATGTATGTCTATGGACCCATTGTTTTCGTTAAAGTTGAAGGATAAAAAAACAAGGAAGTCGCAAAAATGGTTACAATTTGGTGAAAATAAACAAGAAAATTATAAAAAACAGTTGAGCAATTGTTCCATCAGGCAGAGTAAAGACAGACAGTAGAAACCTTGAAAGAAGCTCTTCTCTAGTGTCTTCAATCTTATTCTCCAAGAGTCTGATATGCCAGCTGATTTGATACCACAATTTCCCGTAACACATACATATATACATAATTGGTCATTATAACCCTTCAGTCAGGATTACGACCTAGCTTCTCACACCACTTATGCAGTGTGCGTTAATTTTATACATGAGTGGTGGGACCTACAGTTTAAAGTCGACTCCGAACGACAGATTTTCGAGAAACTCTTCATGGCAATTGGCCGAAGAAATATTTTTTTTGACCTGGAGTTTGGACCGTGGCCTTACGTCTAATAAGCCGACACACTACCTACTAGACTACGGCGACTACGACGCCTTGTTAAGGAGTAACAAGGAACCAGTTCTGTTAAAAATAGATGGCCAAATGTTCCAAACCACATTTCTCTACGTAATGTTTCTTGGCATTACTTTTCGATACCTATTTATACTCCGTCTGATTTCTAAAACTGCAGAGACCCAGTATGTAGCTTTTGTAAGGCTTTACTTAGTTATGCCTGCCAATAGTGCGTTGAGGATTTGACAGTGTATTAAGCAAGACACTTAAAAATTAAGAAAATATTCTTCATCCAAATTAATTCTACAAAAATTCGCTCCTGACCTCTTTCCTCGATCTGCTATTTGAAGCGGAGTTACTTAGACATTGTTTTCGAAATGATATTTTAAGCAAAGAACAAAGCTTCTTCAGAAATTCTGCACCACCATCTTGAATTTTCTACCGAATAATGTGAAAAATTTTCATTATCATCTTGTCTGGCTTATCATTTATTATGCTCAGCATTTTTTTCCTGAAGATAATATAAAAAAAATGTCATAAAATATTTAACCGTCTTCGTGAAAACAAAACAAAACAAAATTTTTTTGTTTTATTCCCAGAGCACTAGTTTGGCCTTAAAAAATTTGTGAATACTCTACTACCGTTTCCCAATTTTTTTTCTTCATTTTTCGTAAAATTTTGTCACGATTTTATTTTGCCTGTACGTGAAAATGTCCTTTATGCTGGATGTTTGTTGGCATTTGTTTAAGTGCATGTATGTATATATATATATGTAGCAGAGCCGCATACTTTAATAATTAACTTACGCAACAAGCATATATACATGCACACAACATAAATAAATGCCAAGGGTAAATTGTAGGGTTACATGGAATTGGATTATAAAATAATTTTTTTAAAATTATACACGAATCAACAACACACCGGGACAGGAAGTGGAGCTGTGTGGAGTATAAGAAATACCTTTTAATTCACAAAAAATTTAATATCGAATCATAAAAGAGGAATGCTGCTGTCAACACAGAACCTAAAAAGGTTACAGCAGTTTACAGCTTTGAAGTTTGAAGGATATGGCAAACATGTAGGCAATCATGCAATATTTGAAGCAGGAACAACGAGTAAAAGGATTACAAGGAACAAGGATATGAGTACTAAATTTTATTTCACGTTTTATTTGGAATTTGGCTAAAGAGAGGCTGTAAAAAGTTAAAAATAAAAATTTATGAAAGGCCTGACAAGAAAGCTTAACTTATGAGAGATAACACCGTTTCACTGCATATTTGTGTACTGAGTTAGGATTTTTTATGGTTTTATACGATATTTTTGTCAAAATGTAATTTTAAGACAATACGTAGTCATACGTGATATGACTATGATGACTGGATCTACAATTTAAAGTCTACCCCGAAGGACATATTTTTGTGAAGCTTTTCATGACAAGTGAGCGTAATTATCACTGTTATTGCCAGAAATCTGCTCACAGGTTGCTGAAGATATATTTTGTTCGTTTTGTTACAGACCTGGGGTTTAAACCGTGGCCTCATGTCTAAGCCAACACACTATTTATTAGAGCACATTGAAGCCCGGTGTATTGCTGTTACAAAATGGCAAACTCGGTTTCACTGAAGCAGGCTGTATTTATGTCTCTGAAGAACGTTGACATTGTCAGACAGTTTGTGGAATTGATATGCCATAATGGTAGCAGCAGTAAATCCAATGGCAGAAGTGATGAAAATCTGTTTTTCAATATTTAACGAGATTTTGCAATTGTATGAACGTTATCTACATTGAGTTTTTAAATTCTAAACGTATACTAGCGGCAATCGAAGTTATTATAATGGACTTGCAGACAAGATTTTAAGTTCTTTGATTTGCAAAAAAATGAATGTGAGTTCCAGCCTCATCAGACGCACAAATTCCAAATATATTAAATGTGATCAAATAGTTACATGCGCAGCTCCTCGAAAGCATTGTGCATTGGCCAGTAACCGCTTAGTATAAACGACAGATATGAAACCGTGATATAACGTTATAACAATTATCGGCTATATGTTGCCAAGACTAAATTGAAATACGTTAGAAAAAAGTCTTCGGCTAGTTTCATATAAACAGCCTACTCTCTAGACCTTACCTATATCTGACTACAATTTGATTCAATTGACTTCTTTGTAGCTCACATTTTGAATGGAAAACCCTTTTCATTAACTCTCCTTATAAGTATACCTTCCCCATATAGCAACTCTTTTGAACGAAACTGTTTTAATTTCAAAAAGAAACACAAAAAATTTTTTTTTTTAAAATTTCTGAAAATATTTTCGCATTGTTTTGAATTTTTTTAGAATTGCTACGAACAAAAAAATTTTATTTTGAAAGTGAATTAATGTTTCAATAGTTATGGATTACAACAGCTTTATTCAGATGATAATATTCTTGATTCTAATGTTCCTGCAATATAATGAAGACAATAAAAAATTATTCGACATGGATAATGAAGATGAGTGGATAACGCCAGACAGTTTCGGGGATTATAAACTGGGCATTGTATTCGTAATGGCATTTGGCCTTTACTGTGTGTACAAATTGCAATTGTATCTCATTTTCATTTACTACACGAAACGTTTATTTAAAGATCATGGAATTCTTAAATTCATCATAATCTTTTCCAGTTGTTTAATGGTCTTTTCAACATCGGCATTTCTATTGTCAACGACGAAACATTTTTCGAACTCTTGTCATAATGAAAAGGAATTGGGCGGTGAAAAAAGACTTTTGCGTGTTGAAGAAACTGTAGAAAATAGTATGGATTCGTTTATGTTGGAGCAATACCAGGGCAAGTGTTTTGCATTTAAGGATGAGACAGATATGGAAGATATATGTCCAGATAATAATTTAGAACAAGAAGAGTGTCCCGCCTTTAAAGTAGAAGAAATACATCCAAATGCCTTTGCCAGTAGCTGGGGAAATTAAACGATCAAATTTGATTGGAAAGTATTTGGAAAATTACTGTTTACCGAGTATAGGACAAAGGCGATGAGAGCAAAAGTGGCCAATATTGCAGTTCCACACAATGACTATTCGATGGATTTACAATATTGTCTTCATATTTTGAAACATTTTCATATTTTATGACTCAAGCCACTTTTGCACTCACCATCCTCTATTCCTTGAAATTCTGTAAACCAAAATTTTGTTTTTATTTTGCTACTGCTGATTTAAAAATATTACGCATAATAATATATTTTTTTAAAGCATTTTATTATTAAAAAATTATACAAATATTCGCCAAAAGCAAATTAATAAAAAAATATACAAAAAAGTCTGTCATAAATTTCGTTTTTTTTTTGGCATATTTTTCTTAAAAATTTATTACAATTTTCTGTCCATTGATTAATAAACTCAACGAAGCAATATTCACGATTTAAGAGTTTCTAAATACCAGCCAGTCCGTTAGGCAAGCACACACAACACAGTGCGACAATGCCAGCCGCAACGTTTTGTAGTAAAGAAATAAGAAACGATATTAAAATAAATAAAAACGAAAATAAATGAATGTTTTAACGAAAGCCTTAAGGCATATTGAAATTACCCAGTGTATCCTTTTTCCCATACCCACAATTTCTGTACCCATAGCCGTAGCCGTGAGCATCACGAGCCGAGCACAGAACATGTAGACGACGAGACAGTGTGGCCTAGTATTCCAATAACCAGTCACAAAAGAATGTTTGGAAATGGGGTGTGAAAAGGGGTTGGATATGAATTTTGTGTTTAAAACGCTTAAAGCAAGATTTTTGTTTGTTTTGTTTCCATTTGTTCGATACATACAGGGTCCTTGAGTTGGGAATTTACTTTTCGATAGCTTTTTATTTGATAGATTTTTGTTTGATAATATTGGTGATAATCTCCATCTCCTTGTAGATCTTATTTGTTCAGGTAACATATTCTAGTTGTCATACAGACATGAAGCCATGCAGTCAAAGCTAATTGATACTGAACTTGAAGTAGAAATTTTTACTCGAATGTAGTGAGAAGTCGCCGTAGCCTAGTAGGTAGTAGGTCAGACATCTCCAACAAAACGAAATATAAAACATTATATTGTCAACGACTTCCCCTCAGCAGATTTTTCGCAAAAACTCCGAGAGTAAGTAAACAATTTTCAATAAAAGTATCTCAAAAAAAAAAGAAAAAAAAACAGTCGTCGGAGCCGACTTTAAACCGTAGGTCACTTTACTCATGTATAAAAATAATACACACAACATAAGTGGTGTGAGAAGATAGGTCATAATCCTGGCTAAAGGGTTGTAGAGACCAACTATGTATGTATCTAGTAAGGATGGAAGCATTGACGCCTTATATCCTATCAAATTTAGGACTTCTGGCCCCTTTTTTAGTAGTCGGCGTGGTTTAGTAGGTAGTGTGTTGGCTTATTAGACGTCAGGCCTTGTTCCCCCCCAGGTCAGACAACTCGAACAAAATGAAATATGAAAAAATATTTCTACGGCAACTGCCCCTCAGCAGATTTCTTTGAAAAACTCTGAGAGTAAATAGAATCGCCATGAAAAAGTTTCTTAAATTTGTCGTCCGGACTCGACTTTAAACTGTAAATACCGCCTCTCATGTATAAGTGGTAGGTCGTAATCCTGACTGAAGGGTTGTAATGATCAGTTATGTATGCAATCCCTTTTTTAACAGTACAACATAATATTAACAAATTGGCATAAACCCGTGTTTTAGCATAATTTAATAAGAGAGGGTCGTGCGATCTAGTCGATAGGACAACTGCTTGAAAAAAGTTGCCATCAAATTAATTTTGCATTCAATCGTTATATTGCAAATTTTTCTGACTTGTATTAAACAAATTTTGTTGAAGCAAAATTGCATCTGACATTCTCTTCTGACGACAGCTCCTTGCTTATTTCGAAAGTAATAAAAAACGATGATAAGCCAGCATGTAAACCTTACCAAACAGTTAATTCTAATGGATAGTACGGTGAATAATTATGAGCTTCAGAATTGTCGTCGCTTCAAATACGGCAACTTGGCTTATTGACGTAACTATTTAATCGGAAAAGAGTCTCACAACTGAACACATTCCTCAGATAACAATTCCAATCTTCGACCAATTCAGATTTGGAGAATTAGAACAAACAATAGGTTTTTGGCTTCAGTTCTTATATAAACTATATTTTATAAATACGTAAGCCAAGATTCGTACAAAAAATTTTCCATGCAGTAAAAGGGATAATTCGGTGTTTTTTTCAATAGATTTATTTTTTCATAATTTGGAAGCATTGTTTTAGCGTTAAACGACTTATAACGATTTACCATGCTTTACTGAATATGTAGGTATATAAACACAGTTTGACATTCTTAGCTGTCAAACCACAGTTATCGATATCGATAATTCCCATGTTGCCAAAAAAAAAAAAAAATAATAAAAAAGAATATCATCCGACATTTCATTTTTAACGCATTATTCACTAAATAAAGTTCTTGATCATACATACATACATAATGAGCCGTTCCAACCCTTCAGCCAGGATTACGGCCTAGCTTCTCACACCACTTATGTTGTGTGTGTTAATTTTATACATGAGTGGCGGGATCTACAGTTTTTAAAGTCGACTCCGAACGACAGATTTTTGAGAAATTTTTATGGCAATTTTTATTTTTTACTCTCAGAGTTTTTGCCTGAAATCTGCTGAGAGGAAATCGCCGAAGAAATATTTTTTCATATTTCGTTTTGATGTCTGACCTGGGGTTTGAATCGTGGCCTTGCGTCTAATAAGTCAACACACTACCTACTAGACTGCGGCGACTCTTGAGGTTGGCCCAAACACTGGGATTATTTAAGTAAATAATAAAATTTTCCAGCCTTAAAAATCAAACTTCCACTTTGCATAAGTATGTTTATGGATAACATTTGTCAAACATTGTATTCAGAAATGTTTTACATTTCCAAATATGTTTCACTTTTCTTTTTGAAAAGAAACTCATTCTTGACAGATGCTATAGAAATTGGGGCAATTTTAATTAAATGTTAATGTTTATTTGTTCCTATTGGTTGTTATTATTGTTATGAATTTCATTTTGTTACAAATAATTGTTATTCTTTTTAAATGTTCAATGATGATTTTAAATCATCGCCCGACCAAAACGACCAAACTGCACACTATATTACATGATTTTTTATTTACATGAATATATAGACGTAGTGCTTGACGTCTTTAAATCGTATGTTCTTAGTGGGAAATTGACTTTTTAAGATGTGGCAAAAATTCTTTCTAGAAACTTTTCATGTATTAAAGTCATATTCATAGCTGATGTGTGGCTCGTGGTACCATTTTGTTGAAATCCTCCGATACCGTTCATCTCATAATCTTCAAAGACAGGCAAAAAAGTCAGTTATCATACAGCCATAGCGCTCCCTGAGAAGATATTGATTAAAGAAACTGCTTTGAACGCCTACTGCATGCCTATGGTTTTGTGAATGGTCAGCTGATTTGAATTGTTGCCGTTGAACTTTGTATAGTAAATAGACGGAGATGCAAATCCGAGTGCAAAATACGAACGCTTTCTCTAACAGAATTGCTTTTTTTTTATCAGAATATACCTTGCGGTGATGCACAGCCCTGATCACATCACACTTTTATATGTATATCAGAGGGTAAGGTAATGCTGATCAGTTCGGCTATGTTGTCGTCTACTAACTTCCTACAACATCGAAAACAAGCAATTTATATATGATGAACAGGGAGAAGAAAAAACCAATTAAGCTAAACGTTTACAAATATTTATTATATTCACCCGACAGAAATGTATAACTTTTAATTAAACTTTACGAACTTTACGTATACAAATTACTTGAGGTTATTTACAAAAAAATTCAAATTAATTTTTTCTATAAATGGCCACAGGGCTTTTTATTACAACACCTAGTGGTTTGTTTTTTATATATGTATACAGAAATAAAAATGGAAAATATTTTGTAATTAAAAAACAAAAAACAAGAAAAAACAAGAAAAATAAAATTTTGCGTTAACAAATAATAGAATTTTGAATAGAAGACAAATGAGATTTTAGAATTCTTCTTTTTGCAACCTTCTGTTGAAAATATTTGTAAAATTGTCTCTGCAAATAAAACTAATATAAGTTCTGCTACAAGTTTTGTGCCACCTACTCTGCATTTTGTAGCAAGAGAAGCTTGTACTACCAATGTATACAGGTTTGAATGTGAAAATAGCAGTGTTATTTGATTTTCAAATGTTAAACTTATAATCAGTAACATATAATTCCTGCTTCCCAAATGCTTTGAAGAAATTAATTTTAAAAACTTAGAATTAGGAACTGCTAGAGAAGAAACGTGATTTTCGAAAAGAAATACAGATTTTTGAATAAAAATTCTGGTTATTTTACAACATAGTATGAGTAGCTCGTAGGTCGTAATCCTTATTGAAGGGTGGCCAATTATGTATGTCTGTATGTATGATGATGGTGCAGAGTTCCAATAATATTTATCAAGCTTAGCCTTGGGTTGAGAAGTGCTTCTATTCCACAAAACAAAACATTGTCTCAACTTCAGTTGAGTTGGAAACTTGCTAATGCTTGTCCTAATGAGAATGAGATCAATAACCCTGAAAAGTACTCCTTAATGGCTATATGTCCTGCACTTTCCGGGTTTATGAAAAGTATGATTGACCATTAAATTTTGTAACATTTAGAATCAAAAATCTGTTTAGCAACAGTCATTAAGATTTACGTAAGGCTCATTCAACTTGTGCCATTTCGTAGTTCCCTATTTGAGTCGTCACTGGCATGATTTCACCGCTGTATGGCCTATTTTAATAAATTTTTTTACCCATCATGCCAAACAGATCTGATTACTTTACATTCGATTTTTATATAAAATAAAATACACGATTCTAAAACATTTTTTTTGTGCCACTGCTATTTTCATGCTCACAATTGTACCTACATATCCTGGTAATAAATATTAAAAGAGAAACACAGACACTAGAAACGGCAGCGGTAGCATTGGCAGTAGCGGTAGGTAGTTCTGTCAAGACTTTAATGTCTTTAAAGTAATTTATTCCTGTGAGGCTTTTTCTAGCAGAGTCACATTTGTGGGCTTGAATTCTTTAGAGTTTTGCCATTACAAAGGCACCCACAACACTGTGGGCGGCAACTGAAGGAAGTAGAACAGTTTCTTGGAAGCTTTAATTGTAAAATAATGAAAACAAAAACAACAACTCTTATACTTTCTAACAGAGAATTCATGAAATAGAAATTTTAAAAAGTTTTAATTTCACTTCTAAAGTGTATTAAAAATAATACACTTAGGACGAGAACAGAAATGAGTTAAAAGAAGAAATTTGCCATTAACGTATTGCCAATAAGGAAAGTTTAAAGTTTAATTTTAAATATTCAAATAATTACTCAGTTATAACACAAGTTGTTGTCGTCTGATGCTTAGGACTTATTTTCATAATTAAATATTAAGTCTTGAGCACCATCATGTAGCAGAAATGCGGGTAAAGTTTTATGGAACATTTAAAAATTGAAAGAAAAAAATATAATTAACAACAGAAAAGACGTAATTTATTAGGCTTACATGGTTTACTTTAATTAAGCTTAAGTTGGAACTGGCGGCGTAAATATCAAATTTGGTAATGGTTTCGTGCTTGCTTATGGGTTGCAATATAAATAGGGCATGTAGGCTCGATCATTTTCTAGTACAACTTTTCTGTGCTCGAGCATCTACAAGACTTTTCAGTTCTAATTCTAGTTGGAAGCTTGCCAATGCTTATCCTAATGCGGATGAGATCAATAACCCTGAGAAGTGCTCCTTAATGGCTATATGTTCTGTACTTTCTAGGTTTATGAATTGAATTGTATAACATTTGGAAATCTGTTTAGCAACAGGCAGTAAGATTTACGGTAGGCTCATTCAACTTGTGATTAGTTGGTGTTGTATGTAACCTTTCCAATGACCTTTCCACTTAGGTTCGCGCGATATTGTGCTGATAAGACACTTCTAAAGTATTGAAGTTTCTGACGTCGCCGTTATCTAGTAGTAGGTTATTAAACGTGATGTCACGGTTCAAACCCCAGTTCAGACATTTCCAATAAAACGAAATATGAAAAAGTATTTCTTCGCCTACTTCCTCTCAGTAACATTGTGCAGCTCTTAAGCTGATCAACTTCTTCGGCCTAACCTAACCTAATCTATCTCCTCAGCAGATTTCTGGCAAAAACTCTGAGAGTAAATAAAAAATTTTTATGAATAGTTTCTCAAAAATATCTGTCGTTCGGAGTCGACTACAAAATGTACGATCCGCCAGTAATGTATGAACACACATAACATAAGTGGTGTGAGAAGCTAGGTTGTAAACCTGACTAAAGGGTTGTAATTGCCAATTATGAATGTATGTATGTATGTAAAGTATTTAACGCAGTGTTGTACAGTGAACTTTTCAAGGTCTCGGTGCTGCAAGTACTCTCCTCTACATTTTTTGAAGACGGCAGTTATATTTTTCACTCATGTTTTGTTGATCGTAGGCCAAGTTCTTTGAAGATTGAGGTGCAATATGAACGAGAGTCTTGCATGTCATGTACGAACAATCTCCAAACAGAGTTGTATATAATGTTCATAGTTTTTCAACTGAACAAGTGATTGATTGATCAACTGTAGCCTAGAAATAACCCTCTCTGTGAAAATCTATTGGCTGTAGTTGGAAGTAAATTGTGTACTACTCTATACCAAGAGATGGCATAACTCTTCCTTCACAGGAAGTTCTTTGTTGCATTTAAAAGCTCTAAGGGCGTAAAGGAGCTTCTGTATGGACTACTGGGAAGGCTTATGAATTATTATAACCATACTTCTGTAAACATTTTCCCAGCTTTACTTATAACACCGCTAGATTTTCTTCTTTTATTAATAACATTGGAAAATAACAGAATTTTTTTTCCACTTCAACTGTAGATGTAGATGATGTAGAAAGAAGTCTCATTTATTGTAGAGATTCGTAATTTCTTCAATTTGGAAATGTTATCATTTCGTCCTATAGCTGAACGGTTATCAACTACTTCATGTAGGTTGCTTACTATATTCGCATAATTAGGGTCATAATGCTCATGCCAGTGTTTATGTACTCGTGCCTTTAGAAGATAGTTAAGCAAACTCATGTTACAATAAGTGAATGAAAATAAAAGAACACAAGAATGATGATGATACCCCAGGGTAGCAGATAGCGTATCTACCCGATATGGGAATTTAAATCAATGCATACCACCACTCCATGCCTTTTCTCACGATTTAAAGTCCTTTTAACGCCTGCACTAACAATGTTAAAAAATTTTCCCCAATACATATTAAGGGTTGGTCCAAAAAGCAGGGCAAGCAAATATGCTTGTGTGTCCTAAATCATAGAATTCTTCCTTACAAAGGCTGCAATAATTATTTGTCCATAAAACCTAAGATTCCTAGTGACTTAATAACAATTCTTCAGATTCATAAATAAATTATTTTATGTTGGATTAATTTTCACTCCTCCATTTTAAGAATATAGTCACCAGGAAATGATTTTTAAATTCGCTTCGAAATACATGACTAATCTCTGACAGCACTGCTTATCATTTCAAGCGAGTAATTTTCTTAATGTTTTTAGTATCCGGCTGATATGAAAATTGAATGACAGACATAAAGCGAAGAGACAGAAGAAAATAAAATGAATTTTTATACACATTAAAATAAGGACAGCAACAAAGATGAATAGGAATATTGTAATAGCGTAGGAGGCAATACAACAACACATAAAAGAGAAAGGAATATTTGTAATTCACAGGATGGAAGAAAACAATGTACGAAATCTGTAATAAATGTGAAGATAAGATAGGGAAACTCCCACATGGAATAAATCTACTGAGCAATTATTTTTAAATAAGAAGGAAAACTAAAATGAAAATAAAAGAAAAACAAACTTTTTTTTCGTTGTTTCGAATTTGAAATATTGTTACAGATACGAGATTTTAACGGAAGATTATAGCAACCGGAAGTAACTTGCTATTGCACAAATAAATGAAAGGCAAAAAACGAAATGAATATTATTTTTGGTTGGTTTTTTTTTAGCAGAAAAACTATTTTCATTTTTGATTTTATTTGTCTTTTTCATTTTGTTATACTCTTTCCTTTTTTTTCACAGTAAAGCAAATGAAATTTTTAAATTAGAAACCAAAAAAATTCAAAAAAAAAATGTTACACTTTTGTTGCTCTCCTCTGCCTTACGAGAAGTTATTCGTTATTTTAGAACCATCTTTTGAAGTCGAAAAAAATTCTTTTATTTTCCAATAAACAAAGTGAATCTAGTGGTGTCATTAGAAAAGCTTTGTAAAATGTTTCAATAAGTATGGTTTACAATAATTTATACGCATTCCAAATAATACATATGGAAGCTCCTTTATGCTCTCACAGAGGTAAACCGCAACAAAGAATATCCTGTGAAGTGTAGAGAGTAAAGAGTAGTGAACAATGTACTTCCAATTACAGCCAATAGATTTTCACAGAGAGGGCTACAGTTGATCAATCTCTCAACTGTTCAGTTGACAAACTATAAGCATTATAAACAACTCAATTTGGAGATTGTTTATGGATCAAATGTGAGTCTCTCATTCATATTAAGCCTTTGCACCTAAATCTACAACGAGCTTGGTCTATGGTCAGCAAAATATGAGTGACATCGAGAGTTAAGAGTTTTGAAAAAATTGCACCGTACGACACTTTGTTAAATACTTTACATACATACATACATACATAATTAGTCATTACAACCCTTCAATCAGAATTACGACCTAGCTTCTCACACCACGTATGTTTTGTGTGTTAGTTTTATGCATGAGTTGCCTGAACTACAGTTTAAAGTCGACTCCGTATTACAGATTTTTTTGGGAATCTTTTCATTGCTATTTTTTATTTACTCTCAGAGATTTTAATATAAAACTGCTGAGAGGCAGTTGCCGAAGAATTATTTTCTTCATATTGCGTTTTGTTGGAGATGTCTGACCTATGATTTGAACCGTGATCTCACGTTTAATAAGCCAACACACTACCTGAAGAAAATTACATTAAATCTTCAGCGAGCGTAATGAGACTGTATTTTAAGGCGAACTAGGTTTAGTAATCTATCCTTTGGCAACTCACTGTAGGCTCATAAAACACTTATCCAGAATGGCGTTCTCCATCTCGAACTCTATATATGCAATCTGTGATGATGATACTGGCCCTGTGTTCCTCAAAAGAAGGAAAAAAATAAGCACTCGGGTGCATAGCGGGAATTGGACTTATTAAGCAGCATACTGAAGTTTTTCATGGCAATAAGATGAGATATAACACTTTATGGGCTCTCTTCGTAGGCTGAGAGCAGTTTTTAGTCTACACGACTATTAAAACGTGTTGGGCTTGATCGAGTGTTGCATATTCCCTGGTTAAATTCAGGTTGATTTCTAATATTATGATAAGTCATGATATTAATTTTCATTTGAGTTACAAAAATAGTTGAACAATTATTACAAACTCAAAATGATAATGGAAATAACATGTAATCGCCTAAAATCATCTCAAATCAACTACTTAACGTTGTTTGTCTATTTACTTTAACTGGGTTTGCTAAAATTATTTGTTCCTTGAAATACAATATAACACAAAGCACTCTCTTTCTCTATCGGTCTCCATATGAGATGAAATTCTTCAAAACCAACATCGTTTGAAGTTATTTCTGTAAATCGAATGAACAACTCTTATCTGCTCTAATAGACGTGTGATTGTATCTGTGGATGTATGTGTTCATATTTGTTTTAGTGGTGGATACCACAAACCACTTAAACGCTCTCTCTGTAATGGCAGCAGCAACAGTAATTGTGGCTACAATACACACGCACCAGCTATATTTGGTTAAGCTATAGATTTTGGTATGCTATGGCAAGTACAGTCGTTTAACGTTTACAATTTAAGTTCCACTTCCTGTTTCCAACGTAACGGTTACTTGGTGGTATGGAAGTGAACGTTGTTGAATGAAAACAAATATTTTTAGTTTAAATGATGAGCAAACGAAAATCTATTGATTTTACTGTACAAAGAAGCCCATTAAAGTAGAAATTCTCACACATACATACACATGCAAAATAAATATTTGCACTCTCATAAGGAATTGAAGTGGGTAATACTTTAAAGAGATAATTGAAGTGTCGGTCCTGTAGTAATAGCACGCATTTCACTGAATAAGGAAAATGAAAGAAAAAATTTGTTGAAGCAAAATTTCCTAAACTTCTACTTGCTCTCCTGCATTAAGGAAAACACAGAAGTTTAAAAAGTTTATCTAATTCATGTATAAGATTGGATACTAAACTATACTGGATTATAGTGACTATTGGATTCTACAAAAATTGATTTTCCTTGTATGAAAAGATAAAGGGAGTGATTGCTTTTAAGAACGGCGAAATGCTGCAAAACCCTACCGGAAAATTTATCAAAATATACCACAGGACTGTTGAGAGTACTACGGTAACTCATCCTGTTTACTGCAAAAGTGGGTGAAATTCATACATGCATACATCCATAATTAGTCATTACAACCCTTCAGTCAGGATTACGATTTAGCTTCTCACAGTACTTATGTTGTGTGTGTTAATTTTAAAAAATTAGTGGTGGGACCTACAGTTTATAGTCAACTCCGAACGATAGATTTTTAAGAAACTTTACATGGCAATTTTATTTAATCTCAGAGTTTTTGTCAGAAATCTGCTTAGAGGAAGTCACCAAAGGAATATTTTTGCATATTTCATTTAGTTGGAAATGTCTGATTTGTGATTTGAACCTTGACCTTACGTCTAATAAGCCAACACACTACCTACTAGACTATGGCGACTTCATTTGACTTAAAAACACACGATTCTAAAAAAAGTGTTCTAGTAATACTGCTATTTTCTTGCTCACAATTGTACCTACATATCCTAGTAATAAATATTAAAATGAAATAGAAACACAGATACTAAAAATGGCAGCAGTAGCAGCGGCAGTAGCGGTAGTTCTGCCAAGACTTTAATGTCTTTAAAGTAATTTATTCCTGTGAGGCTTTTTCTAGCAGAGTCACATTTGTGGGCTTGAATTCTTAAGAGTTTTGCCATTACAAAGGCACCCACAACATAGGTGTGGTTTATTGGATTCCGTTACAGAAATTTCGATGCTAAATATTAAATTTTTTCTGCTGGTCCTGTTAACTGAAATAGTGAATGAAAATACGAATTAAAAAATAAGAAATTTGAATAAAATATTGCTCCTTAAATTATCAAAATATGACAAAAAGAAACTTTGAATATAAAGGGTGGGTCATCTATTGGTTTTAATTTGAACCATCGGTTATTTCAAATCTGGCAACATTATGTCATTCTATTCTGTCACAAAATTCAGTATATTGTCTACACTGAACGTAATGAGTCGACTTACGCTTGAGAAACGTTGGGTTTTATTGGGTTAACGAGAAATTACACGCTGATGTCGATTTGATAAAAAAAAAATTCGTCTTTTCGAATGATGACTACGTTAATAAGCAAAATTGCCGTATTTGGGGCTCAGAAAAACCATACGTGGTCTTACATAAGCCGATGCACCCATTATGAGTGACTGTTTGGTATGGCTTGAGGAGCGGAGGCATCATTGGCTCATATTCGTTTGAAAATGACGACGGCGCAACCACTACGGTCAATGGAGACACCTACCGCACCACGATAACCGATTTTTTTGTACCCGCTCTTCATAATATTGACGTGAATGACGTTTGGTTTCATCAGGATGATGTAATTTGATACAGATCTCATTTCACAATTAATTTATTGCGTCCAACGTTTGATGGCCATTTAATTATCCGAAATAGTGATGTCAATTGGTCGCCAAGAAGCTGGGATTTGATACAGATGGACTATTTTCTGCATTGCGCCCTTGAAGAAAAGTGTTATGCCGACAATCCAGTGACAATTAGGCATTTGAAGGCCATCATTCGTGATGCCATTGCTGAGATACGACTTCAGCAATATGAATGAAATAATATTCCACTTCTAACCGGAACAATTGTGTTTCACAACAAAAAAGTAAATTTGGCAAAATTTCACACCGTTTTTGTTTCATTGCATTTTCCATTTTAAACTTTTAAATGGCCCACCCTGTACATCAGCTTAAAGGGTATTAACACTGAATACTGAAAAAAGCCATCATATTCTCAAAGCTGTAAGGGAATGAAAACCCTTCCGGCATGTAATGTGTTACACACTATGGTGTTTTTTGAAAGAGTCTCATCGGAATATGCAACAACTGGCTAGCCAACTGTGTAACTATCCGTCTAACTGCCAGCATTTGTACAGCTTTATGTCATACATGCCAAATACATGACAGTCAATGACAAACAAAGATGGCTAAGAAATGCTGGCAATCGTACATCACATGTTTTGCCAAATCAATCTATTTGCAATACGGTTGTCATTCTATCAAATGCGTCAATGGATGAATGATTGAATTGATACATTTCATGAAAAGAAAACAAATTTGACAGTTCTTTACCTAGTAAACGTGAAATAAAAACATCAGCCTCCACCAATTTCTAGTGCCAACACAACGTATGTGAATCATATGTAGGGGGCCTATTGCCTAATAGTTGGTTTTGTAATACAAAATAATTGTTTATAAATTGATTTTAAATGGCCTACATATGGTAAATTTCTTTCAACACAATTCTATTTCTTGTCTTTTAAAGCTTTTCATAAAATGATAAAGATTTGTAACTTTATCCTCAGCCACACAGAGAGTTTTTCAAATTCAAATTGATTTCGAGTTCAAACCAAAAATATTCACTTTTGATTTTAAAATTTTCCACATGGATTTGTTTGTGTGTTTTTTCTTGTTTGTCTGTTGCTTCCATGCTTCTGAAAGTGTAATTGGCTTAAAACTGTTGTTTTTCTTCTCCTTTTTTTTGTAATGGCATATCTGCCTTGATAGAACTAAAGCGATTATAATGATATGAAATGAAATAAAATTGTTGGCTTCAGGCCAATTTTAGAATTTCAATTCAACATTTGATGTCAAGAATTTTTTTTTGAATCAAATGTAAAGTTTAATTGAAACAAAGTTTTGTTATTTCAGTACGTAGTATTGGTCTAAAGTGTGCAGAGAACCTCACTTACATATTTAATTGGCCATTAACAACATGTTTATAGGATTTCGGCCTGTTTTAACACATCCTTCCCTCTGTGTCTCTGCTTCTTGCGTGCTTTCGCCAGTTGATGACTTCAATCGGTGACAGAGCTTCCCCAATTTGATCCTTTTAACGTAGGCAAGGTCATCCTCACTGCCAATTTTCACGTCTCGCCGTAACGCCGAACGATATGGCCGAGCCAGTTCAGCCGTTAATTCCCTGAGCAACGTCCATGCCGTTGATGAACTCATACTGCTCATTACTGAATGAAAGCGAAAATCATCGCCAACTCTCACTGGACTGAACATCTTACGTAGGAGTTTTTTATTCTGAAATTGTTTTTTATTTTGAAAATTTGAAGTTTAATATAAAGACTTGGTATTTAGTGCATTGAAGTCGTTGTAGTCTGGTAGGTAGTGTGTTGGCTTATTAGACGTAAGGCCTCAGTTCAATTCCCAGATCAGACATCAAAATGAAAATATGAAAAAATATTTCTTCGGCGACTTCCTCTCAGCTGATTTCTGGAAAAAACTCTGAGAGTAAATAAAATTGCAATGAAAAGTTTCTCAAAAATCTGTCGTTCGGAATC
The DNA here is from genome assembly GCA_958299815.1 of Sarcophaga carnaria. Taxonomy (NCBI): domain Eukaryota; kingdom Metazoa; phylum Arthropoda; class Insecta; order Diptera; family Sarcophagidae; genus Sarcophaga; species Sarcophaga carnaria. Next base: position 31,553,113 of record OY283150.1, read on the forward strand.
GACTTTAAACTGTAGGTCCCGCCACTCATGTATAAAATTAACACACACAACATCAGTGGTGTGAGAAGCTAGGTCGTAATCCTGACTAAAGGGTTGTAATGACTAATTATGTATGTATTTAAGGTATTAAACAGAATCAGCAATACATACTGAAAACCCACATAGACATGTATGCGGTCCTACTCTTCGTGTTTATATGTAACTCTGAATAGGATCTCCTTCTACAAATAATTCGAGAATTCTTCGAAAATTCGATTTAAGCAAGGAACAAAATTTTTATTCAGTTAGGTAGGAAAAATTGCAGTCCGACCCAGAGATGAAACTCTCACAATAAAGTTGTATAATAAGAAATGATACATGATTCACTTTAAATCAGGCGATAACTTCTATGGCACTAAAATGCTCATACTGATCAGGCAAATCTTTTGGCTGAATTATTCGCATGAGGAATTAACAGGCAGATCTTGAAAGAAAGAGAAAATTTTACTTTAAGCAATTATTTTCGGAGTTTACTTGCTTTGGTTTGGTTCGTAGATAAAATGAATTGCTCACGGGCACTTTAGACAATATTTAGTAATTTGATAGGATGGGGTAGGATTTTTTTTTTTTTTTTTTTTTTTCCGCCGAGGAGGGGCAAATGTACCTAACCGCACCATAGAGGAAGTCGTCACATCCTCCGTGTGTGGGGCCCTCACCCACTAAATCCCCCCCTCGTCTCCTGTGGACTTGTTTGTACCCACTCCGGAACTACGGTGGTATTACTTCGGAGTGGAGTCCTTTTGGCCCTTTGGCCCCTTCATGTTCATATCCGCGTCCGGATTGCGAATCGAAAGTTGAGGAGTCATCTAAGCGTCTCCACTATTCCTTTCGTCTAGATCATCGTCTCGGTTACGCCCGGCACGTGTGACAGTATCACCTATGCCGACATGCTTACTCGTTCTGCAGCTTCAAGATCTATCTTCTTCCGTCTCAGAATGCGCTCTATGTAATTCACTACCGAGGTCCAATTTTCACTACTCGCAGTCATAACGCCGACAATATTAGCGGCTGTGATCGTTCCGACTATTGACGTCAGTACAGAGCGATAGCTCTGCCAGCGTGCACACTCGAAAACAGTGTGCTCTGCGTCATCAATTACCTCCCCTTCCTCGTACAGGCAGTAAGGGGAGGCGGCCTTGCCCATTCTGTGCAGATATTTCCTAAAATATCCGTGACCCGATAGCATCTGTGTAACGTAGTAGTTTATCTCTCCAGATTTCCGACCGATCCATGGCCTTATGTCCGGGATAAGTCTCGCGGTCCATCTTCCTCTATCCTCCTCGTTCCATCGTTGTTGCCATTTTGAAATGGTGTTTTCCCTGAAGTAACCGGTTATATGATTTCCAGCCGATTTCGCCTTATAAATCTCCATCCGCTCTGCCGCCAGCAGATCCACAGGGATTATACCCGCTATCACCAGTACGGCCGGAGCGGACACTGTACGGTACGCCGACGCGACGCGCAATGCAGCCGTTCTCTGTACCGATACAAGTGAGTTTGCCCTCTTCTTGACATCTAGTGTTTCGGCCCAAATTTCGCTCCCATAAAGCATAATGCTGTTTCCAACATCCATCAGGAGTCTCCGTCTCGCCGGTAGCGGTCCTCCAATGTTCGCCATTAATCTGCTGAGCTGTCCGACGATCTTCTGGGCCTTGTTAGCCGAGTACTGAATCTGATACGAGAATGTCAGTCTGGGGTCCAGCCTTATTCCTAGGTATTTCACCGAGCTCTCGGTCCTAATTGTCTCGTTTCCAATGCTCATGTCCACATGCAAGGGGATACGACGACCAGTGATTAGCAGCAATTCCGTTTTATGCATGGCCAGGTCTAGGCCAACCATGCTTTTGTCCTTAGCATAACGCGTCTCAATTTTCGTTGTGCCTCTTCCGTGTTCCTGGCCGTGATAACAGCTGCGATATCGTCTGCGTATCCAACCAAGAAAGTTCCGTCCGGCATATCCTCCCTCAGAATTCCATCATAGCTAACGTTCCACAGGTCGGGGCCGAGGATAGATCCTTGTGCCGCTCCAGATGTTACTTGTTTCACTCTTGATCCCGAGCTTGTGTTATACACCAACTGCCTGTTACTCAAATAACTACTTATCATGGCCAGAATGTAATGTGGCACAGAGAAATTGTTCTCCAAAGCATCCAGTACATCGCTCCATCTAAGGCTGTTAAACGCGTTTTTGACGTCCAAAGTGGCAAGCAGTACCACAGGCCTCGTAAAGTGACTCCCACGCTGTGTGACCATAGCTGCCTCAGTCACCTCTCTCAAAGCGCCAATTGTTGACCGACCGGGTCGAAAACCATATTGCCGGGCAGACAGTCCTCCTCTATTCTCAATAGCAGCGGTAAGCCGTGGCTTCAAAAGCCTCTCGAGCAGCTTTCCTGACGTATCCAGCATGCACAGTGGCCTGTACGCGGATGGGTGCTCCGGGTCGCCCTTTCCCTTGCTTATTAAGACCAGTCGTTGTTTCTTCCATATTTCGGGGAAAATACATTCTCTTAGGCACGCGTTGTACATTCCCAGTAAGAGTTGCGGTCTTTGATCGGCAATTTCCCGCACTACCTAAGGCGGGATGCCATCGGGCCCCGGTGCTTTGCCGGGTTTTAGTCCGGCTGCAGCTATTTTCAGCTCCTCTTCGGTAAATGGTAAGAATTCTATACCGAGTGTATTCTGCCGTTGTTCCATCCTCGAGTCATGAGTAGGGAATAGTGTATCCACTATATTTCTCATCACTCGTTCGTCCATAATTCCCACTGGTTTCCTCCTGTTCAGTTTGTCCATTACAATTTTGTATCCTAATCCGTAAGGGTTTAGGTTTATGTCATCGCGTAGTTCCTGGAACGCCTGGTTTTTCTTGCGCGATATCGCCTCCTTCAGAGATTTCTTTGCCTCTTTGTATAATCGCATTTCGTCAACGGCCGGTCCGTTGGGTCTAGCTCTAGTGTACCTCCGTCGTAGTCGTAGACACTCTCGCCTGAGTGCTGCAATATTTTCGTCCCACCAGTACACAGCCTTCCTCCTGCTATTCGGGGGTCTCAACAAGGGCATTGCCTTCCTACACCCGCGTCCTATTATCTTCATAGTTTGTTCTACTCTCGTCCTCGCGTCGTCCGAGAGCTCAATACTGCCACACAATCTGTCAACCTCCATGATCAGCCGATTTTTATCCAATTTTCGTGCATCCCATCCTCTACTGTTCGGAGTGTAATTGTTCTCCTCTCCTCTATTTCTCGAAGCAAAGGTGTACGATATGTACTGATGATCACTACCCGTATATATTTCCAATACCTTCCAGTCCCTGACTCTGTGGCATATGCTCTCCGAGACCATAGTTATATCAGGGATAGTTCCCTCGCATCCCGGTCGTCTAAAGGTAGATACGTTCCCCAAATTCGCGAAGATCAGGCCGGTTCGAGCTGCCATCTCCACAATTCGTCTGCCTCTTGGGTTGGTATTCCGCATTCCCCACTCTACAGCTCTGGAGTTAAAGTCGCCTGCCACTATGAGGTTGCCGCCAATCTGCGTTATTGTATCCTCGATTCTGGCCAATTTCTCCTCAAAGGTTCCCACGTCATCATTGGGAGTCAGATAACAACTCATTAGAGTAATATCGTCAAACCGCATCCAGGTGAAACAATCCCCCCTACCAGATCTTCTCGGTCGGGGGCCCTGGTTATTCGTTATCCATACAGCCGCTGTAGATGTTTCATCACCCTGCCAGAATCCGCTATTTTTAGCTGCATACTGTTCGCTTATAACAGCTACGTCAACTTCCTGCTCCCTGACTATCTGCGATAGCAAAGAAAAAGCCACCCTCCCTCTATGCATATTTAGCTGCAATATCTTCATGCTGCCTTCCGTAAGGTCCTCTCACAACCCCGGGAGGTGATCCAGAGATCTTCCCGACTCGGCAGAGCAAATACAACATTTCATTTCGTTTCGGCATTCTTTTCTCTTATGCCCCTTTTCTCCACATTTCATACATAGGTCTGACCTGTCCGGTCCACCACACTCCCACCGTCTGTGACCTATTCCGAAGCATCGAAAACAGCGTGTCGGTTCTTCCCTGATAGTTATTCTACAGCTTGTCCAGCCTATTTTGATCCTCTGTAGTTTCAGAAGCGCATTCGCACAACCTGCAGAGGTTGTTACGAAGGCTCTTTACTGCTCACGGCTGTTCGCCCCGGTTATACGAACGGATATATCCGGATTCATTTCGCCCGCTTCTCTTTGTACCGCTGCCAAAACTTCCTCAGTGGTTGTGAGGGCATCCAGGTCCCGAATTTCTAAAGTGACCGTAGGCACAAGGTCCTTTACGGTTGCCTCTTGATTTAGGACGCTCTTTAGGTTCTCCCTGAACTCGTCTCTTTTGCCTCCTTTACCCATTTCAATGAGAATAGCACCTGTTTTCGTCTTCCGGACGGCTCGTATCGCTATCTCCGATTCCTCTGGTTTTATTTTGCTCCGTATGTTCCTCAGAACGTCAGCGTAGCTGCGCCCCTCGGTTGGGTGGATGATTACAGCCTCTGGACGTTCTTTCACAATTTTTTGCCGCTCCTTTTTCTCCTTCCTTGTCGTTTTCTTGCTCTTCACTGTTTTCCATTCCTCGTTCACTGTTTCCTTGAGCTGTGCCGTGTCCGTCGGTTTTCCTCTCGGCCTTTTTTCTGGGCGGGTATCCGCGGGGCTTGAGGCGCCTCTCTTATTGAGGGAACTAACAGGTGTGGAGACATCGTCGTTCCTGTTATTCCTGGTAATCTCAAGAGCCCTACTCGCTTCCTTTTCCATTTCTGCAGCCTTCCAGTTTTCCCTGTAGCTCTTCATTATATCGATGAGTTCCTCTAATTCTGATACTCCGCTCTGAACATCCATGCTGATGTTCCTTGCTCTCGTCATTGCCGCTCTTATCCTGCGGATAACACTTTGGCACTTAGCAAAGGTCTCCTCCTCTGAGTTCCTCATCTTACATATGAACTCCTGTCTAGGGGAACTGTGCCCCAAAAGCGGTTCTTCTGTTCCACCATGCACTGGTTGTGGTGCATGCGATTGCGCACCCTCCTGCGCAGATTTTGGTGTCGTGCCACCCTTCTCCAGCCCAGTGCTCCTCGCAGATGTGCTCTGAGAGTTCGCCGTTGTCTGGGATTTTTTCACCGGTGATCGCCTGATTTTCGGACTGCTCATAAAGGCAACCTCACCTTGCATCATCTCTTCCACTTCTAATATTTTCTTATTCATTTTTTTTTTTTCGGGTTCCATCTTCAAGCCGCTATCTCATATCGACTATACAGTTGTCCCTTAAAGACCCCGAGGGTGCCTATGGTGATCAGTGAGGTCCTCGCGAGGGTTGACGCAGATCTTCATGGGAGTCTGCGTTCAGAGCCAGGTCGGACACTAATTAGGAGTCATCTCAACTAAACCTGCATCACCAACTAAATGGCGACGATAATCGAACGTACTTGAAGCCCTGCCACGGATTTAACGGAACGGAGGCGTCTGCAACATTAGCCTGAAAGCCATTTCGACCGGTTTTCATTCGGTGTACTCAGGTAACAGAATGCAACAAACGTCAGCCCACTTGCGTCATCTTCAAAATCGATTTTCTATTCGTAGTCCAGGTCGAATTGCCGAATCGCCAATCTTGCCTTCTCACATTAGCAAGTACCCAGCGGATGCTGAGTACCAGTACCCGGGGAGCGCCTGATCTAAGATACGGAGGCTGGATGGGGTAGGATGCCATGTAGCGGTCTAATCAAGATCAGTGAGTTTGGATAGGTTGTGCTACCGATTTACTTTATACTTTACTTTATCGAACATAGTAAATAATTAGGATTTTTTTCCGCTGAGGAGGAGTAAATGTACCTAGCCGCACCAAAGGGGAAGTCGTCACTATCCCCCGTATGTGGGGCCCTCACCCAATAAATCTCCTCCTCTTCTTTTGGACTCTTTGTGTCCACTCCGGAACTACCGTGGTATTACTTCGAAGTGGAGTCCGTATGGCCATTTGGGCCCTTTATATCCATATCCGCGTCCGGATTGCTCAACAAAATCTGAGAAGGTGTTCAAACATCCATTCTAATTTTCTCATCCAAGTCAAATTTCTTACATTTTAGCAAGGCCTCAGTGTAAATGCCAATGCTCTTCCTATTTTCTTCTCTGTTCAGAAGTACATCAACAAAAGTTTTCGACAGTACAGACGTCGACTTTGGCTTCAAGATTCCTTCCTTCTAAACTCCATCTGTCACAATGAAAGAAAGTGTGTTCCGCATCATTAATCGAGGCATTATCATAATTGCAATTTGATCGTGTCAACTTCCCCATTTTAAACAGATATTTACAAAAATAACCGTGTACGGATAACAGTTATGTTAAATAGTAATTAACCTCACCAAATTTCCTCTCAATCCGGCGGGTAATATCTGGGAGAAATTTTGCCGATATAAAGTTTTGCCTTATCAGGTTGCAAAAGTTTTGATAGTGAACAAGTGAATCTAAAAACGAAAAAATGGTTGACTAGACAATTTGAAGTTATGGAGAATTTAACGCTTAGTACCTACACGAAATCTCAACAAAACTACTTCAAATATTGTTTGAAAATCCCCGAGATTTTGTAAACAACATTAAATAACTTCATGGAGGATATGCCCTTGACCGGTAGGAGTTGGGACCAAGAAAGCAAATAAATTGGCTGGGATAAAGTTAAGACCATTACAAAAAGAAATCGCGACAAATTGAAAAACAAACAGGATGCTAAAATACACTCTAAGTAATATAGTATGCCAGTTTCATGAAGGGTGTGTGTCGTTTTCCTCTCTGCAGCGTACAGAATAGTGAAGAAGTACTCACAAAGTGTGTTTTTATTCTTTCGTGGTCGATTGACCAGATCGATTATCGATGAATTACTGATAGAATTCGTTCGAAAAGATTTTTCTGCAGAAGTATGTCGTATTACAATTCGAACAGTTTCAAATTTGATATTCTTAAGCTACTGCCTCTTTCCGTTTTTTAATAATCAATTTTCCTTGTTACAATATAATAACGCACTGTATTGTGAGGAGCCATCAATATAAAACTTTATTGGAATTAGGGCGCCATTGTTGTGTGGTCTTTGTTTCACTGTTTTACGGTTAGAAATAAAGCTAAAGCCTTTATTGTAATGCTCTTTACTGTATTGCTTACTACTTAGTGATTGGTTGCCCTGCAGGACGCAGAATTCATTATGCTATAAACACATAAGAGGCGTCAAATATTGTGCCGCATTTTACATTAGTTAAACAGCATGTGCTTTAATTATTATGAAGGCGGCAGTGCCAAAGTATTAATAAATTTTATAAAAATTCTTTATCAATGGTTCCATTAACATGTTTTTCGCTTTTTAATAGTTTACGCTCTTAAAACGTCTTTTTCATTCATCTTATTCTACTGACAGCAATAACGCAAGCAAAAATTAAAATTAGTCTGAATTAATTGGTGGTTGTTGACGTACTACGTTTAAAATTGTCATTTATGCTTGTATTCTGTTTGCATAGGTTGCAGCACAGCATTTGCTGCTTCTTATGTGTTTATATGATTACTAGCTGTACCCTGCGCGTGTTGCTGCACCACCAACTAAAATAAATTTGGAGGAAAGACATTACACAAATGTTCAATTAATTTTGAATCATTTTATTGATTTTGTTTCTCATTGTCCTGATGATTCAGATGAACGGGCCTGAGTAGTACGCATTCAATCAGTTTCTAATCTCACTTCTCGTTGTTCAAGTGGTTCAATCGAACGGGTCTCCGCGGCATATACTCGAAGATTTTCCAGTCTCAATGCTTGTCTGATTCTGAGGCTCGTAATGCTCTTTTCTTCCGTGTAGGTCGACCAATTGCTTGTCATTCATTTTGAATAATTTTCAGTAACGCCATCCATCGGAAATTAATCGCACCAACCTCCGTCGTCTCATGCTCAACAACTTTGTTAAAGAATGTACAGTTTACGATTTAATTCATTTTGAGTAATTTTCAGTGGCGCTACCTACCGGAAATTAGCCATACCAACTTAGAAACCTTCCCAGGCTCTTGCGCAACAACTTTGCTAAAGATCATAACATAACATAAAGATCATACATACAAACAAACATTCATTTTTATATGAGTATGTGGGCGTGGCACCTCGCCTACTTGAAATTTTAAAATAAAAAGTAGCCTATAGTTCCTTCCAGACATACAGGAAGGTACTGTTAAAATTTCAAGAAAATCGGTCCAGCCGTTTAGCCGTCTATAGACTTCAAACAAACAAACAAATAAACACACATTCATTTTTACATATTGAAGATAAAGGTAATTCATTACGCATATTCATAAGCATTACTAATTAAGTACGGTTTGTCCTTTCAGATCTGTCTTATTATTAGTTATTATTTTACACTCACAGTCTGGTTGCTTCAAAATAATTAATGAAATTACAATTAATTGATCTCGAATGACTAAAGATTTCAAATTATTAATTACAAAATTTAAAAATTATTTCAACTTTTATGTTGAATAAGGAGGAAAATCTTTTTAAAACAACCCTCCTTACTTGAATTTCCATTTAAATTGTTATTTCCTAGTAGTTTACATAAAAGCAGAATTCCTAAGAAATTATTTAAATTTTCTCTTTCATTTCATATACAAAGATCTTATCATTGGTTTTCGGCTTCATTAATTTGAAAATATTTGATTGTATGAGTATTTTTGATTTGATCCCTTTTGCCAAATTATTTAATAAATAAGAAAACTTTATCAACCATTCGGCCTGTTGAATATTGTATTTCTTTCTTTGTGAACTGGAAGGAATTTCGCATTCATTTGAATATTTAATTTAAGAAATATTCAGTTCAAGGCAACACAAACACTAAACGGATGTGGTACGTGTGTGGTACGGTACTGAGAAAGGACTTTTAAGTTTTTTGTTTCCTCTTTTTTCTTTTAATTTAAGGAATTTAATATAAACTTCAAACAGAATGATTGCAACTTAAAAAAAAAACTAAAAATAAAATAATAAAATTAAAGAAAATAAAAAAAAAATAGAAAATAAAGTTAAAAACGATACTTAAAATGCTGTAAAAGGCATTTGGTCATAATTTAATTTGGTCTCTTGCCTCTTTTTTTTTTCTTGTGGTAGACATTTAAAATCATTTCGTTTGTCTTTTCATCGCTGTCATTATCCATTCTGTTGACAAATTCAAGATGTCGCAACAGACCATAGAACATGATTTGTGGCTTAAAATTTTTTTTGTCAGCAATACTGTGATTGCAAATTTGTGGCAGGGTAACTGACATGACTTTAATACCAAATCAAGTTCAGTATTTAGTATTATTAGTATTTTTAGTTGGGAAACTATGTAGGAAATTAAATTTAATGTAGAAATTTACAAAATTTAAAATTGTAAAGTTTTTGGTCTTTATATGCGAGTGAATTGTGTGGGAACTAGTAAAATTGGTTGTGGTAGGAAGGCAAGTGCTTGTGAACATTAGATCTGCTTATAAACATATATACACAATTGGTTATTATAACCTTTCAGCCAGGATTACGACCCAGATTCTCTTCTTATGTTGTGTGTGTTAAATTTATACATGAGTGGCGGGATCTAAAATTTAATGTTGACTCTGAAGGACAGATTTTTGAGAAATTTTTCATGGCTATTTTTATTTACTCTCAGAGTTTTTGCCAGAAATCTGTTAAGGGGAAGTCGCCGCAGAAATTTTTTTCATTTTTCGTTTTTGTTGGAGATGTTTCACCCGGGGTTTGAAGCGTGGCCTCACGTCTAATAAGCCAACGCACTACCTACTAAATTACGGCGACTATAGTGTAAGCGACAAAAAAGATTTCTGTAGGAGGAGCGTTTCATATATTTATAGTATCTGTAGTGGATGAAGACTGACAATCGACAACATATATGCTCTACGACTTTTTATCATAACAAATTCATTTCAGGATAGCAAGAAGCAATTTCTCAGTTGTCGAAAATTCCCAAACACCTCATTAGTCACACCACTTGTGTTAATTGCACCATAAGATACGGTAGATAATCCACTATTGAAACGTATGTATGTACAAATAATTTCTACAAATGTTTTCTAAAATTTCTCGATTAAATTTCCCACCCGCTTGTCGTTGATAATTACAGCAGTTTAAACCGTGATTGATACAGAGACTGGATGTTGCAGATCTATTTCCATTTTATATGTAATCTAATTGAATATGTTTTAATGTCTTGGCTTCCGTAGTTAACTCTATAAAATGCTGCTATTTCAGGTAACTTGTGGGCAAATGTCTAGATCTTGATTTTTGATTACTAGTTGGACATGTGCGGGCAAGTTGGTATTGATAGTGGTTGAAGTGCTTGATTACAACCTCATGCTTCCTGATTTTTCAAATTTTAAAAAAAATCTAATCTGAACCCTGACCTGTCTTGGAGGGTAAACTCAACTGAGAACGTCATATGAAGGAAAGATATTGTATTTCCTGTATAATGGCAAGACCCAGGCATCATAAAGAAATAAAATCAACAATTTGTGTGTGTTTTATTTGACTTGAATTTTTGAAATTGAGAAATTTGAAATAACCCTTTATTTAGTGGCAGATCTATATACCCTTGAGGAAATAAGTAGTATGTTTATGGGGTTTTGGGGTCACTTATTCCATACAAAATTTGGCTCATGCATAGCTGTAAAAGAGTAAGAACATTGTAGAATTGTGAAATGAATTGTGTGCGATCGGTCTTTAGGTTTGTAACATGTATTATGAAAAGGTAATGCTTTTTAATGTGTATATGTGTGTTTGTGTATGTTAAAATTTGGGAGAATGCATATCTGGAAAAGAATTAAATCATTATAATTTTCAATTTTTCCCTACAAATTTGGGATCATACCTGCCTTTTGTTGGTCCTTTCATTTGTATTGCTTTGCAAACGAATGACTGGACGGACAGAATGAGTGCGTGCACGTTTCCTCATTTACATCCCAGAGTATAAGTAGACTGTGAAAATGTATATACGTATGTATGAATGTTTGGACGGACAGAATGAGTGTGTGCGTAACATGTAATGTGTATGATCGTTTTTTAATAGTAAATTCTTGGCACGTATTATCATACTCAATGCTGAAAAAATAGAAAAGGGATCTACACCTGTATAGTTGTTGTGTGTTTTTTTATTTTTTGAATGATTTAATTAGAAGGATCTTTAATTTTAAATGTGATAAGAAATGATAGGTTGGTTGTGCGGTTGTTTTTTATTTTTTGTATATTTAATTAGAAGGATCTTTAATTTTAAATGTGATAAGAAATGATAGGTTGGTTGTGCGGTTGTTTTTTATTTTTTGTATATTTAATTAGAAGGATGTTTAATTTTAAATGTGATAAGAAAGGGTAGGTTGGTTGTGCGGTTGTTTTTTATTTTTTGTGTGATTTAATTAGAAGGATCTGTAATTTTAAGATGATAACAAATTCTTGTCACGTATTGCTCATGATCAAATGTAGAAGAAATAGTAAACGGATGTACACCTGCGTGATCGTTTTCTAGGAATAATAGATTCTTATCGCGCTTTAGTGTATACAGGATGAACACCTGCATCATCGTTTTCTATGAATAATAGATTCTTATCGCGGTTTAGTGTATACCTGCATAATAAATTCTTATCACGTACTGCTCATGATCAAATGTAGAAAAAATAGAAATACAAACTGATAAGAAAGGGTAGTTTGGTTGTACATGTTCTTTTTTTGTAAACAGGATCACCTGCGTGCTAGTTTTTTTATATACCTAAATAGAAACATGATTGTGCATGTTCAGTTTAATATTTTTTAACATTTCCTTTAGAACAGCTCTTGTCTTTACAAGATCTTCTAACATTTTAGTATGGTAATTTCTAGACATTGTGATAATTTTTTCATATTAATTTTGATCTGCTTTGTATCTGTTCCCGATCTGCTTTATATCTGGACACGATCTGCTATGTATCTGATCACGATCTGCTTCGTATCTGCTCACGATCTACTTGGTATCTGGTCACGATTTGCTTCGTGTCTGCTCACGATCTGCTTTATGTCTGGTCACGATCTGCTTTGTATCTGCTCACGATCTGATTTATACCTGATCACGATCTGCTTGATGTCTTATGTCTATATCTTTTGAATTTGGGTACGCTATATCGTGCTTTCTACAAGCTGCATCCAATAAATTTATTCCTTTGCCTCCTCTTGCTAATCGTTTTTGAAGTTTTGTATCAGGTCCACAAAACTGATAACCAGGTGGATGTAATTCAACATATAATTTGTTTATTAAGTTGTCTACAAATCTTCTTCCAATCTTACACTGATTAGGTGTTTTTCTTTTGACTGTAGTTTATAACCATTTTTTTTTCATTACTTTCATACCTCTTCGCATGAAACACTACACCAGCTATACCTGCTATACCAGCTATATCAGCTATACCAGCTATACTAGCAAGCTGTAATAGCTATACTAGCAAGCTATACAATCTGTACTAGCTATACTAGCAAGCTGTACTAGCTATACTAGCAAGCTATACAATCTGTACTAGCTATACTAGCAAGCTGTACTAGCTATACTAGCAAGCTGTACAATCTGTACTAGCTATACTAGCAAGCTGTAGTAGCTATATCATCTATATCAGCTATACCTGCTATACCTGCTATACCAGCTATATCAGCTATACCAGCTATACCTGCTATACCTGCTATATCAGCTATACCAGCTATACCAGCTATACCAGCTATACCTGCTATACCAGCTATACCAGCTATACCAGCTATACCAGCTATACCTGCTATACCTGCTATACCAGCTATACCAGCTATACCTGCTATACCTGCTATATCAGCTATACCTGCTATACCAGCTATACCAGCTATACCTGCTATACCTGCTATATCAGCTATACCTGCTATACCAGCTATATCAGCTATATCAGCTATACCAGCTATACCAGCTATACCAGCTATACCTGCTATACCTGCTATACCAGCTATATCAGCTATACCAGCTTTAGCAGGTATAGCAGGTACCAGCTATAGCAGGTATAGCTGGTATAGCTGGTATAGCAGGTATAGCTGGTATAGCTGGTATAGCTGATATAGCTGGTATAGCAGGTATAGCAGGTATAGCTGGTATAGCTGGTATAGCTGGTATAGCTGGTATAGCAGGTATAGCTGGTATAGCTGGTATAGCTGGTATAGCTGATATAGCTGGTATAGCAGGTATAGCAGGTATAGCTGGTATAGCTGGTATAGCTGGTATAGCTGATATAGCTGGTATAGCAGGTATAGCTGGTATAGCTGGTATAGCTGGTATAGCTGATATAGCTGGTATAGCTGGTATAGCTGGTATAGCTGATATAGCTGGTATAGCAGGTATAGCAGGTATAGCTGGTATAGCTGTTATAGCTGATATAGCTGATATAGCTGGTATAGCAGGTATAGCTGATATAGCAGGTATAGCAGGTATAGCTGGTATAGCTGGTATAGCAGGTATAGCAGGTATAGCTGATATAGCAGGTATAGCAGGTATAGCAGGTATAGCTGGTATAGCTGGTATAGCAGGTATAGCTGGTATAGCAGGTATAGCTGGTATAGCTGGTATAGCAGGTATAGCTGGTGTAGTGTTTCATGCGAAGAGGTATGAAAGTAATGAAAAAAAAATGGTTATAAACTACAGTCAAAAGAAAAACACCTAATCAGTGTAAGATTGGAAGAAGATTTGTAGACAACTTAATAAACAAATTATATGTTGAATTACATCCACCTGGTTATCAGTTTTGTGGACCTGATACAAAACTTCAAAAACGATTAGCAAGAGGAGGCAAAGGAATAAATTTATTGGATGCAGCTTGTAGAAAGCACGTTATAGCGTACCCAAATTCAAAAGATATAGACATAAGACATCAAGCAGATCGTGATCAGGTATAAATCAGATCGTGAGCAGATACAAAGCAGATCGTGACCAGACATAAAGCAGATCGTGAGCAGATACGAAGCAAATCGTGACCAGATACCAAGTAGATCGTGAGCAGATACGAAGCAGATCGTGATCAGATACATAGCAGATCGTGTCCAGATATAAAGCAGATCGGGAACAGATACAAAGCAGATCAAAATTAATATGAAAAAATTATCACAATGTCTAGAAATTACCATACTAAAATGTTAGAAGATCTTGTAAAGACAAGAGCTGTTCTAAAGGAAATGTTAAAAAATATTAAACTGAACATGCACAATCATGTTTCTATTTAGGTATATAAAAAAACTAGCACGCAGGTGATCCTGTTTACAAAAAAAGAACATGTACAACCAAACTACCCTTTCTTATCAGTTTGTATTTCTATTTTTTCTACATTTGATCATGAGCAGTACGTGATAAGAATTTATTATGCAGGTATACACTAAACCGCGATAAGAATCTATTATTCATAGAAAACGATGATGCAGGTGTTCATCCTGTATACACTAAAGCGCGATAAGAATCTATTATTCCTAGAAAACGATCACGCAGGTGTACATCCGTTTACTATTTCTTCTACATTTGATCATGAGCAATACGTGACAAGAATTTGTTATCATCTTAAAATTACAGATCCTTCTAATTAAATCACACAAAAAATAAAAAACAACCGCACAACCAACCTACCCTTTCTTATCACATTTAAAATTAAACATCCTTCTAATTAAATATACAAAAAATAAAAAACAACCGCACAACCAACCTATCATTTCTTATCACATTTAAAATTAAAGATCCTTCTAATTAAATCATTCAAAAAATAAAAAAACACACAACAACTATACAGGTGTAGATCCCTTTTCTATTTTTTCAGCATTGAGTATGATAATACGTGCCAAGAATTTACTATTAAAAAACGATCATACACATTACATGTTACGCACACACTCATTCTGTCCGTCCAAACATTCATACATACGTATATACATTTTCACAGTCTACTTATACTCTGGGATGTAAATGAGGAAACGTGCACGCACTCATTCTGTCCGTCCAGTCATTCGTTTGCAAAGCAATACAAATGAAAGGACCAACAAAAGGCAGGTATGATCCCAAATTTGTAGGGAAAAATTGAAAATTATAATGATTTAATTCTTTTCCAGATATGCATTCTCCCAAATTTTAACATACACAAACACACATATACACATTAAAAAGCATTACCTTTTCATAATACATGTTACAAACCTAAAGACCGATCGCACACAATTCATTTCACAATTCTACAATGTTCTTACTCTTTTACAGCTATGCATGAGCCAAATTTTGTATGGAATAAGTGACCCCAAAACCCCATAAACATACTACTGAAATAAAGAAGTGATAATAAGTGTTATAGGGACGTGAACACACTTACGTTTTAGGAACATGTTTTTATCAAACTAATCAGCTTTATCGTGAGCTCCGCATGTCTACTGCATTAATTACTTAACCGATTTGGTCATTACAACCCTATAGATAGGATTACGACTCAGCTTCTCACATCACACATGATGGGTGTCTTACTTTTATTCATAAATGGCGGGACCTAAAGTTTAAAGTCGACTCTGAAAGATTTTTGCGAAACTTTTCATGACAATTTCTTAAATTTTTTTTGTCATAAATCTGCTGAGAAGAAGTAGCCGTAGTAATATTTTTTATTTCGTTCTGTTCGAGATATTTGAACCCGATTATGAATCACTAACTCGCCTCTAATATTTACTCGAAGAGTTTTTGCCAGAAATCTGCTGAGGGCAGAATTCGGCGAAGAAATATTTTTTTTATATTTTGTTTAGTTGCAGGCTTGCACCGAGGTCTCACTGCTAATAAGGCAATACACTGTCCACTAGACTACGGCGACTTCGCGATTATAGAGAAAAATTTATTGTGGTATCAGAACAGGCCACATTAGCCTACGTGTATATATCGTTTTTCTCAAGGTCGGTCACTGCTTCTTACCTACCTACCTATCGGGCGATGTCATTATTCCTTTCGTGGACTTAGAACGGCAAACTTATAGTATAAATAGCAGCAAGCCGGTTTCGTTATCTTTATACAGGTTAACGTTTTGAATTTCAAAAATGAAAATATTGATGGAGTATAACAGTTATTGGCCATTCGAAGCCGGATACTTGATACATTTACCTCTCTTTTGACCTTAACAAGTATACAGAGCCGTTTTTCAAAACTGAATTACTCAGGTTTATTAAAAATCATATCAGCAATGTTACCAGAACTGTATCATAAACTTGTCCTATCTTTTAATTCAATTCATCAAATACTACCTGATGTTAACAATAGAATTTTAAATTTTTCAACGTTTTATCAATGTCCACACTTAAAATTTGATTGGTTTGTATTAAAGTCGTCTAAAATGAAAGAAAAAATACTCAACTCCATGACTGTCAATTGGCTAAAAGTATAGATAGACGGTTAATAATACCCATGCGAAAGAAAATAAAATAAAATAAAAAAAATATGTCCACAAATATGAAACCGTCGTGTCATAATTCACTTTATGGCTGTCATGGAAAACAAAAATAAATAAAAAATAAGAAAAAAGGGCAATTGAAAGAGAGCAAGACAAGCAAAAAATTAAAACAAATAAACCATGAAATAAAAAACAAAAACAAAAAAACGGGAGGTTATTTGTTAGTAGGAAGAAAAAAAAAGAACGATCAAAGGCAATGGCAACGACAAAAAGAAAAAAAAAGTAATAAACTGACTGACCACCGTCAGTTTCAGTCAAACAAATGAAAAAATAAATGGAAAATGTATTCCTGCCATCCTCATTGGTATTCTATTGAAAATGTTCTGTTTTTAAATGAAATTCATACGATTCACATGATTGTACCTTTGGTAATGTGAAAATGGCTTTATAAACGACGATACGACAGTTTGTCTGAAGGCTTTTGTATGTCAGTTTTTATTTTAAACAAATACACACGTACATATGAAGGGACCTTTGGCAAAAACAGCAGCAGTTGAGCAACAATAAACAATGTTGGCTGTAAAAGACAATTAAATTTATTGTGTGTTGTTGTTTTGTTCCAATTGCACAGTTGTTCAGTTCGCTTCAGTTCATGGAGCGGTAGGTATGTCGACAAATAAGCTGAAAGGCAAAACAGACAAATAATGGACCGCATAGACAGACACACACAGTAACACAAAAAGTGGCATGTGTTTAAATATTTGTACAGTCATTAAGACACGTGTACGGACTGTGGAAAATTTTGAGTTTCTTTGGAATTTTTGTTAACTTAACTCAAGATAAAAATGGTCGGAATTTGTTAAGTTTATTGTACCTTAAATGGACAAATGCTTGTTGACCTTGTTTAGTATCCGACGCTTTGGTGTTCTGCACGACTTTTCTCGTTGCTGTCTGCAAGTTTAGTGAATGTGTTTTACTATTGTTTCTTACTCCTGAATTACGATCTGCTTGTTTTTCGTTGACCTTATGGCATGGTACTTGGGCTATGTATAGTCCATTTCGATGCCACTGTTTTTCATTCCCTCAGTCCTGTAAAGCCATCTGGAGTTTTGGAAGAAGCCAGATTAGTGAGACTATATGCGTCTGAGGGGGGTTTCCTTCTTGTACGGCATAGGTTAGGAAGAGGTCACACTTAGGCCAGCATTTAGATAGCACAATACATTTTATCCGGAGGTCAACCATTCCCTAGAGAAAACAATCTCAAGTCCAAAATAAATCTTGCCATTGCAGCAACTTTCATATTAGAAAGCTCGATTAAAGATGTCATAAAATTGGAGGCCAGAAACCTCTGTCTCTTCATGGCAAAAGCAGAGCACTTGATGTGAAAGACAGTCGCTTTCTCCTTCTCAGACCCACAGCTCCTGGCAGAATTCATTAGTCGCAATGCCGAGTCTTTCGGCATGTCTGCTAAAGGGACAGTGGCCCGTAAGAATTGCCATTGTGCGATGGATGACCACACGATTTAAAGGCAGAAGTGATCTTGAAAGAGCACCTATTAAGCAGCAACCTTGAGAGTGTTCGAGAGAGAAGTCCTGCGTTAGATCTTCGGTCCAGTTCGAGTTGGCGATGATTTCCGTATCCGATCTAACAGTGAACTGTATGAGCTCCTCAACGACATAGACGTTGTGCAGCGTATTAACATCCAGCGGCTGCGCTGGCTAGGCCATGCCGTAAGAATAGAGGAGGATGCTCCGGCGAAACGGGTATTTGATGCGGGAAACTGCGAAAGTCGGCGAAGACGACGACCTTGTATCCGTTGGGAGGACGTTGGGAGGAAGCCCTGTCACCGATTAGTGTGACCAACTGGCGTAGGCGCGCAAGAAGCAGGCCGAAATCCGTTAAATGGGTTGTTATGGCCAACTAAGAAGAAGAAGACGAAGTGATATTGTTGTTCATATGTGTCCAGCAGAGCACGATATAACTCTGATCAGGAGAAGAAAAGTTCTTATCGTCACTGCAGCTCCTGCAGAATTCATTGGCAATTCTGCATCTTGCATAAGTATCCAGATGACGTTGACTGAATTTATTGCTCCACTGACAATCCTGAAAAGGTTCTCAAAACTCAACGAAAACTCCCGCAAAAGTTCGATGCATGAGCCACATCTGGCTAATTTATCCTTCCGCCATAGCAGAGTATATTTTTCTGACTGGAACAGCTTCTAGTCGACATAGATGTTTCATTTGCAAACGTTTTACCACGAAGAACTTCTTGGTTTATGTGGCGTTTAATGACTGTATTGGTAAATTTTGCGTAAGATGTAGCAAAATGGGGTATATCTTGACCTGAAAGAGATTTCCTAACACATAATTCCTACAGTATGGCGAACTTGCAAAACCGTCTCAGATATCTAAAAAGTGTGCCTTAAAGTCGCCATAGTCTAGTAGCTAGTGTGTTGGGTTATTAGACCTGAGGTCATGGTTCAAACCCCAGGTCAGACATCTCGAACTCAACGAAATATTAAAAGTATTTCTTCGGCGACTTCAGTAGATTTCTGACACAAACTCTGAGAGTAAATAAAATTGTCATGCAAAATTCTTTTAAATAATCTGTCATTCGGAATAGACTTTGAACCGTATGTCCGTCCAGTCACTCATGTATAAAATGAGAAATGTGAGAAACTAGGTCGTAATCCTGACTGAAGGGTTGCAATGACCAATTATGTGTGTATGTACGTGCCTTTAGGGGCCTAAACTATAAAGCAAAACATCCTTAGATATCTAAGAAATACTGTGTGAATCAATGCTAGATATGGACTGCTTATATAAGAAAGGAAAATGACCGTATGAACTCTCAAGAAACTTACTAATAGCTTAACCTATTGCAGTGTTTATCTTATTAATCTGTGGATCTCAATTTTCAAATCAAAACTAATATTACCATGCTTAGTAAAGCAACATTTCTCCTTCACTGTAGGCAACAGTTAAAAAAGCAAAAACTAAAACAATCGTTTTATTATCGGTTTTTATACCTTTTATTACATTTTTTTAATAATTGTGTGCCGATATGAATATAAAAATATTGCGAACAATTGAAGAGAATATCAAAACGATAATGTTAAGCAAATAGAAACATAAACGTTTTTATTCCATAAAATTCAAATAGTCTTTCACTTATTGCTTTCGTTTCTATGAAATTATCGCTTATGCTACTGCAATACAATCAAATTACGTTGAAGTGAAATCCTTTAAAAGTAATCTCCTTTCCATATTGGATTTGGAAATCCAATTCGAAGAATTTTTACTGTGCATAGTGGCTTCTTGTTGTAGCAAAATCTCTTAAACTTTTTTCCATTCTTTGTCTTTTTTTTGTTTTGTTTTGTTTTTGTATGCTTTTAGCATTATTTATTTTAAAAAAATATATACTTTTACACAAACATGCTGATTCACTCACACATACACTTACATACGTATACACAAAGGCACACAGATAAATATTTACTTGTGTAGATATTTAAATTTTTATTGATTTTTCTTTCCAGCAGCATTCTGTGTAGATACACACACCGATTATTACACATCAATTTACTTTTGCTGGTGGTGGTGCGGGTGTACGGAATGGATGTTTTTCGATATTTAAGCTGTCGATGACAATGGATTTCTTTTTTTTTTTTGGGGTGAGTAGAATTTAAATGAAATATTTTTGTGGAGTCTGTTAAACTCTCTGCTTTCTTTTTCCGATTTTATATGTTTTTTGTTTTCTTTCGATTTTTAAATGGCATTAAAATATTTGTAAAAATTTTATAAAGAAAATTGCTTGACATTTATTATTTAGAATCAATAGAAATTTTTTTACTTCCTTTTTTTTGAGATTGAGTTTATTGCCTAATTTTGTGTACATGTTGTTGATGAAATTTTATTCTTTTTTTTCAAATAAAGAGAAGAGAAAAATGTTATTAAAATATATTTGAAAATTAGTACGTTCATAAATATTTTTATATTTCTTAAAGCAACATAAGGTGCTTCGTATTCCCATTCTTTCTTAATATTTTTGAAATTTGTTTACATTATTTCAGTTTTATTAATAAAGCTTTTTTTGGTAAGTGATTGGTCTAAAGTAGCATGTTCCAGGACGATAGGGTTACCATATCTAGAAATAAAGATCTTTATATCGTTGTATTAAGTTATTAAGTTATGGTCTTTAACCTTGATTATACAGTCATAATCTTTTCAAGACGCTATTGTCCTTACCATTATCTTCATTTATGTTGATAGTTTCTCTTGGAACTCAATAGTATTTCCGAATGGATTTAAATACAGTCTAACAGTTTAAATTTCTTTGTTTCGCCTTCTGCCTGGATTGTTTGAGTTTGTGGACAAGTACTTTAAT
The DNA here is from genome assembly GCA_958299815.1 of Sarcophaga carnaria. NCBI lineage: Eukaryota > Metazoa > Arthropoda > Insecta > Diptera > Sarcophagidae > Sarcophaga > Sarcophaga carnaria. The sequence continues at coordinate 31,574,000 of OY283150.1, forward strand.
GACCACACGACACCACTGCATTCATACAAATATATTGTCCAAACATGTTCCACTCATTCCGGCTTTTATCAGTAAGACTACACATAATTTTACATAATTGGTCATTACAACTCTTCAGTCAGGATTACGACGTAGTTTCTCACACCACTTATATTGTATGTGTTAATTTTATAAATGAGTGACGGGACCTACAGTTTAATATCGACTCCGAACAACAGCTTTTTTTGGGAAACTTTTTATGGCAATCTTATTTATTCTCAGAATTTTTGCCAGAAATCTGCTGAGAGGAAGTCGCCGAAGAAATATTTTTTCATATTTCGTTTTGATGTCTGGCCTGGGTTTGAAACCTGGCTTTACGTCTAATAAGCCAACACACTACCTACTAAATTACGGCAACTTCAGTGTAGCAGTATGACTGCTTCAATAAATTTGTAATTTTTGTCCATAAATAGGAGCAGTACTGCCATTTTGTTTGTTTTGTTTTGTTTTTTGGCAATACGTTGGCCCTGAGGATTCTTCTCTACTGCCGCACTTGGAATGATTTCCACATTTTCTTCATAGATTACAATTTAGCATAGTTTAGCGTATTTCCTCATGTATTATTTAATGAACTCTTGGACGTTTGTATGATACGTGCGCGACACTGAAATTTCTGAAAGTTTTTCGCCACTCTATTTCCAAAGTTATAGTAGTACACGCCACATTGGACAAACGCTACTGTCTCATCGGATATGGGTTTACTCCTTAATCTACACTGCAGCAGATGTCCCTACATTTAAAAGCTAAACAATTACTCATGTTCAGAAATAGCACTCAAACGATTATAATTCTATGCTGTCAATAGGTTTTTGATATGTACACGTTATTTCCTTTTCTTGTAGGACTTTTCAAATTTTCCTCTACCTGTTGACTTTTCTTAGAGCCACCAAAGTCAAAGCAATCTGCTTAGAGATTAGAAATCTTTAAATCAACGTTGTTTACTGCTGCCTGGTAGTCAAATTGAAAAGCAGTAGGCAAGTGTTCCAACAGTTTTTTTTAGTACTTACGAGAAAAACGACGACAATTACAATCATGTGCAAACATAATATGTCCTCTACGTTACTTATTTACTTACTTATTTGGTCTTTGTCTCACGTTTGTCGGATGTTAGACTGCCAAAGAACTTCATTCCATTCTAGTTGGTTCTACTCGACTTGCTTCGTTCAAGTTTATTCATTCCGCTGACTTAATCCATGTATAAAATAGTTATCTCTGCGGGAAATTCTCTTCCATCCAAACAATATGACTGAGATGGTGCAGCCACTGTACGTTAATACGAGAATTTATATCCATTCTTTTGAGATGCTCATATACACACAGTTACACAAATTTCTGAACCAATGCAAAAGACCGTCTTAAAATCGAAGAAAGATGTCAGACAATTATAAATATTTCCAACGAAAACGGATTCGTTAAAATTTTTTTGAAATTTGTTATCCGTATGTATACTTTTGTGGCTGAGTGTACCTCGTGTTTGATTCAGTTGCAGAAATCATCACGAACTCGCATACTTCCAAAGCAGCTGCCTAAGTGCAGACATACTTACTTACTTAATGGGTCATTACAACCCTTTAGTCAGGTTCATACCCCATGAATAATTTTATGTGTGCTGGAACCTACAGTTAAAATTTGACTCCGAAAGAGTGGGTACACAAAAAAAAATCGGTTATCATGGTGCGATAGGTGTCTTCATTGACCGTAATGGTTGCGCAGTCCTCATTTTCAAAGAAATATGGGCCAATGATGCCTCCGCTTTATACAGTCATTCGTAATGGGTGCATTGGCTGCTGTAAGACCACGTGTGGGTTTTCGGGGCCCCAAAAATACGGCAATTTTGCTTGCTAAAGTACTTACCACGATGATAATGAGTTTCGTCCGAAAAGATGATTTTTTTGTGGCAAAATCGACATCATCATGCAGTTTCTCGTTGGCCCCGTAAATCCCAATGTTGCTCAAGCGTAAATCGGTTCATTACGTTCAGTGGAGATATGATACTGAATTTTGTGACAGAATAGAATAATATAAGTATTGCCAGATGCGAAGAAAACCAATGGTTCAAATTTAAACCGATAGACGGCCCACCCTTTACTTATTGAAACCGTAAAAGCACCTATGGACAGATTAGTTCAACGTTAGATGTCCAAATTGACATTCTTTTCCCAAGTTAATTAATTCTTTAACAATATTAAAGGTATAGTTGCCGGCAGGAGACTAAGATCTAAAACATCTCATACTTCTGCTTGTTGATAACATGAACCTTGGCAAACTCCCGATCTATAGCATTGAAATTAACGTATCTTCAAATTTTTAAATTATTTTCTTTGTTTAAAATTCTAAAAACTTTTCTTACTTTCTGCAGTGGCATTAAAAGTATCAGTTTTTGGCTTATAAAAGATTTGATTGATAAAATCAATCACACAGCACTTGGTGACATGCTTCAACATGTCATTGCCAACATGACAGCTTATACTGTCTTTTGAAGATATCAGATTTCAAGTAAGAAAAAAAACCAACAACTTAAAAGCCAAAAAATAAATAACAACAGAAGAATTTAAAACTTAACAAAACACACACAAAAGTACAATAAATCCTGGTATTATAAGATTTAAGTCAAAAGACATAAGACACATGGATTTACTGTATGTATGTACAGTGATGTGATATGAAATCAAATAAGACCGCAAATATTTCAAAAACAAATATTACACCCACGTGAGGTATGAGTGATATTTCCTTTGAAAAAATTTCAAAAGTATCATTCATACGCCTCATGAATATTGATTTATTGTATGAGTGTGTGTTTTATAAGGGTATCCACTTTTGTATTGTATAGACATGGATTTTTAAAGTTTTAAGGTTATTTTTAGTAACAACAAATTTAAGTTAGCAACTGTTTGTTGGCAAAATTTCTATTTGCATAAACAAATTAACTCTCAACTAATGGCCAAAATTATTACAGTCCTACATATCTTTCTAATTTAAAATAAAATAAAAAAACAAGAAACGCAAATAAATATGACAAGAACTTAATTAAAAACCAACACGCTTCTCTGCATTTGCATAATTACGTTCAACAATCGAACTGTGGCTACAACAGAATGTTTCATGTTAAAGTATTAACCCAAGAATCCCCTAAAACAGGCAGAGGTAGTAAGAAAACGACAAAAACAAACGCCTGTGAACAGGCCTATTACCCTTACTTATCACGGAGATATTATTGGCCAAAAATATTGTCCCTGTTGTTGAATGGCAATGATAGAGGAAAAGTAATTAAAAATTCAAATTAAACATGACCCAACACAAATTGGTTACTGCAGCCATTAGATAAATATTCTCCAAAGTGTATCAAAATTCAGAAATACAGAAGAGATTAAATAAATTAACATTTACAAACAAAATGGAAATTTAAACTTTAATTGCTAAAAATATGGTCAACTTTAAAAACTCTTTGATATCCTAACCAGCATAAGAAAAAACGGAAAAAAAGTTTTGAAAAAATCCTTGTTTTATACGTAATTTTTTTTTATGGTTTACATTTCATGTTGTAAACTTCAAAAGGGAAAATAATTTTTGTTTTTATCGTTTTCTGTTTTAAAGAAAACTTACAATTTAGTTTGGCTTTCTCTTTCAAAACTTCATGCATAACTTTCCCTTTTTCTATGCATACACTTAATAAAACAGGTCACGATATTATCGTATGCAGAGTAAGATTTCCATGCTTTGAATATTAAAAACTTGCTTCAAAATAAAACTGAACATATTTTGATAAACAAATTTAAAGGGAATATTTGTTAAATTTTGTTTGTTTTCAAAAGTTAACACAAGGAATTTTAAGGCTTTGTGGTAAATTTTTAAGGTATCTACAAGACCAATGTGTTGTTATTATGTACAGAAGATAAGAGAAAATCCAGCTTAAGTTTTGCTTGTTTAATCCAATGCTATAATTCTTTAAATACCTTGAATGTTGAGTAGTCCAAGCTACATTTTATACATGTGGTTCCCTGTTAACTATGCCAACAGTTTCCATATTGATATGTAGAATATGGTTTGATGTAAGCAAAATTAATTTGAAGTACGACATTCAAATTTCATTCGCTCTTGTCAAATAAAATTAATAGGCGATCAACCTAATATAATACTACAGCCAAGGACAATGAATCGGTGAGGCCATGTGCTTTCCTATTGCTCTAAGTGTTCAGTAAAAGTAATGTAAACATATGCTAGAATCAAGAATAATTTACTCAAGCTCCTTTCAGAAATTATGATGTTAAAGTTTGTAGACAGTCATGCCTTGGGTTAGGTTAGGTTAGCTATCACGGACATAACAACAGTCAAAGTTGATATTACCGTTGTGATGCCACAGGTGAACGCAGCCTCTATACTGACCATATTCTACCAAGGGCGCAAGGGCTGCACTAAAGTTGTAATATCAAACTCCCCTGTTTTAACACTTTGAATTCCTCTTGCTAATAAAACTTACGTAAAGTTTCACAACATGTTCCATTATGTTCATGCAAATCGTAACGTTCTACGTTCTACATGGTGCGTCAAAGAGCCCCTCAGAGCATCTGTTTTGACTATTCTTAATTAGTTATCGCCAGTAGATGTCAAGACCGCCAGTAGTCGCCGTAGTCTAGTAGGTAGTGTGTTATTAGACGTAAAAGCCAGGGTTCGAGTCACAGGCTAGAGACATCAAAACAAAATACAAAAAGTATTTCTTCGGCGACTTCCTCTCAGCAGATTTCTGGCAAAAACTCTGAGAATAAATAAAAATGGCCATGAAAAGTATCTCAAAAATCGGTCGTTCGGAGTCGACTTTAAACTGTAGGTCCCCCTACTCATGTATAAAATTAACGCACACAACATAAGTGGTGTGAGAAACTAGGTCATAATCCTGACTAAAGATTTATAATGACCAATTATGTATGTCACAATAGCCCCACTTAACTCTTTAGAAAGGTTATAACACCTTCCCTAACCTAAGCCATTTCAATTTCATTACTCAAGGTAATTTCATTACTCATGGTAGATCAATCGCCTTCTGAAGCAGATGATAGGGTTGCTTAGAAAGGCTGCCTTCCATGCAGTTCTACTACTGTATATAAGCTCTGTAGATATGCAAAGTAACCGAACAATGCATCAACTATAAATCCGATGCCTGATTGCTTTTTGACTGCGTTAAAAATACAAATTGACGACGTTTTGAAATAGATTACATTGTATATATTTTGTACAGCGGCATTATGAAACACGATACTTTGTTCAAATACAAAGCAACTAACATTTTGGAAGCCAGCCAAATACTAGCCACTGTGAATATGTTACTTGTGATGTTGTATTGAATATAGAGCAGGAAAAAAATCTGGTCACTAATCGTTTTCTTTCTCAAAACATGGGGCGGTGCTAGCTTCACCTTCGTATGATGTTCGATGTTGGTGTTATTCTTGCTAGGGCTTCCTGAATAGACTGCTTAGAGAGGAAACGAAATCTACTTATTTAAAAATTTGAAAACCAAGATGAATATGATTCCGTTTTTTAATGAATTTGAAAATGAATTTCTCGGAATGTAAACATCGAAAAACAATGCCTAAATGGACGTAGAAATGCAAGGTTGGTTATATTTGCCTCAATTTTATGTCTAAAATAAATGAACAGCAATAAACCAATTGCTTTTGTCTGAAATTATTTCACTGATATTGATGTCTTGTTCTATAATTAAAATATCAAATTCCATATGATTTATAATCCCTTGAGTAATAAATACGACCAATTATGCATTCCAATCAGAGCTGCTTGCTTCACGATAAAATTAAATCGTAATTTATCATCGGGAACTGATAACAAATAAAACGAAAATTTAACACAAAAATAAAAACGCATTTATGACAGCCTTTTGCACTGTCTGCCTATGGGTGCTGTTTTGTTTTCATTAAAATCTAAAAACATTCACATCAGCCTACAAATATTATCATAAACGTAATCGTAATCGAAAACCGCGTTCCCAAAACGTTAATAAATTTCATTTTAATTTATCAATTATACGCACCATTTCACACGATGATGAAGCAAAAAAAAAAATGAAAATAAATTGTAAAGAAAATCTTCTTCATCATGATGATAATCATAATCATAAGCATTATGATGAATATTCATAATTTTTGTGAATTCCGTATAAGCCATTGAAGTACCAAATACAGAAGGACTACGCATTAATGAAGACAATAGGAAATGGCAACTACAACAATCATAGCAAACACCAAGCAAAACTTCCTTATGGCACTTACTGTGTGACAGGCAGCGAAAAATTACGATAAAAATCCAACCAGTCCGCGTCAGTCAGTCAGACAGCTAGCCAGCCAACACCTTTTGCCAATTTCCAATGGTTTTATTAACCGTTTCAACTGTTGTTGTTATTAAAGTTTTCTTTCTGATATTGTGTGTGTATACTAGAGTATACATACAAACACATGTATGGAATAAAAACAACAACAACCAACTGACAAATGAACTTTTGATTGTAAAATTTATTCTTTTCATTGTATTTTTATTTCGTTTGTTACGACTTTAACTATACGAATGAGTGTCATTAAAAAAGTTTTGTTTTATTTTGTTTTCTCTTATTTGTTGTCGTCGTTTTTTTCTCTTTTAGATAAAGTTGAGGCAAATGTACTCAAGTAATATACATACACATACATACGATACGAATGTGTATGCCGTTTAGGAATTAATGTGGTTTTTGTCAATATACGAGAACTTTTATCATCGAAACTTTTTTATTCTCTTCTATGATTAATGGATAGTCTTCAACGGTTGTGTGAAAGGAATTTTCTAATTTAATTTTAAATCGTTATGCGATAATTTTAAATACAAAATTATTTAAAATAAATATTTTAAGACAATTATCAATGTGGTAGTATTTTAAAGATTTGATTTTCTGTTTTTACTTCAGTAAAGATTAGAACTGATAATTTTTTTCAGTTAATAGCAATTCATAAGCGATAGATCCTTATAAGTTTTAACAAATACTCAATATAACCTTGTTCGCTTTGGAGCATTCCTGCATATTCCTTGATGTAGTGGCTAAGGTATTTGACTCAAGTAATCTGGGCTTGAATATGAAAGAAAGCGAAGAAAGAGGCTTCAAATTTTAATCCTTTTTTGAATTTGAAAATGAATTCGCCGTAGTCTAGTAGGTAGTGTGTTAGCTTATCAGACGTAAAGCTCGGGTTCGTATCCCAGGTCAGACATCAAAACGAAATATGAAAAAAAAATATTTCTTCGGCGACTTCCTCTCAGCAGATTTCTGGCAAAAACTCTGAGAGTAAATGAAATTGCCATGAAAAGTTTCTCAAAAATCTGTCGTTCGGAGTCGACTTTAAAAACTATAGGTCCCGTCACTCATGTATAAAAATTAACGCACACAACATAAGTGGTGTGAGAAACTAAGTCGTAATCCTGACTGAAAGGTTTTAATGACCAATTATGTATGTAAGGCTTCAAATTCCTTTCAAATAACTTCTCCAGGAAGTTTCCTTATTTCTGATAACCTAGAGAGAGAATGACATGAAGAACGAACATTGTAGATTGGTCAAGAAGCACCACCACTTGGTGAGGACTCACTACACTGAATACATTAACACAATAAAATAAATTTCACAAAGAACTTGGTTTTTAGGCAATGAAGGTTGGCAACAATGTCATCACAGGAAATTTTATAGTACACCTATCACTTGCTTAACACTTTGAAAACATAATTATGGTAGAGGTCTTTGTGTTTTAGTACTATTTACCAATAAAATGCCTTTGTTTAACCGTTCAGCTCTCATTCAGGACTCTAATAATGGCATGAGATCGAAACATTCATACGATGATGTTTTAAACATACATATGTATGCTTATAGGAGAGCTATAATACATATATATTTATGTCCAGGTTCTTTTATAGCGTTTTGACATATTAATCATCTTCTGCTGTTAAACGTGCTGTTTGTCTATGGCCTTTTTTATTACTGATGATCCTGATTATTGTATGCGGATATCTGTCAACCTGAAGACGTAAGCCAATCCTCCTCAGAGATATCTCTAACAAAACGAAATATGAAAAAATATACTTTTACCAGTGATTTCCTCTCAGCAGTCTTCTAACAGAAAATCTGAGAATCAATAAAATTATCATGAAAAGTTTCTTAAAAATCTGTCGTTTGTAGTCGATATTAAACTGTAGCTCCCACCTCTCATGGATAAATTAATACAAGCAACATGAGTATTGTGAGACGCTACATTTTAATTCTGACTAAATGGTTTTAATGACCAATTAAGTAGGCATCTGTCAATCAAATGACGAGCTACTCTAATGATGACCTTGTATGGTTTACTAGGCACGCTGTAATGAGAGACATTTAGTCACTGTTATGGTAGTTAGGGAAGGCGTTGAGCTACCAATTGCAATCGTTGATCATATGATCCGTCACTAAGACTGAAACGGATTGCAATTGCAGAGCTTTTTGTGCCATCACTTATAGATTTGACTGCTCTGTCACTATAATAAATTTATTTATTTGACTAGAGGTTACAAATGCAATGTCAATGGAGTGGTTGAATTAATTACATGTGAATGTTTTGTAGGCGCTCTTGAAGAAAGACTACGTCTTTGTATTACGATAACGTGAAATAGGATGAAAATATCATTCGCTTTTTTGCCCAGCGTTGTCTGTGGAGAGAGAACGGTTCTTTGATTCTTTGGGAAACAGGGCTGACCTAGCGTTGTTGCGCAACATAAGGGTTTAAGTTAAATTGTTTTTGTATCAGCTGTTAAATTCGATAATATTTTGGCTTGAGTCTGAATTGGAAGTAGTCACAGATCTTTTCGGATAGTTCCCTAGATGAATTATCTTCTTACACAGACACAGTTTATGGTTAGCATCGATAGAAAACATGCAGCATACTGCACTCTGGTTTGTACAGTGCTTTTGTGCCATTTCGTTATTCACACTGTAGTATCACAGTGACATCATGTTTTTTGATTCAAATGGGGTTGCTATTTATATTCTCTTCCTGCCAGTCATTTCAAAATCTGAGTGGGCAACCTTTCTAAATAACTCCAAACTGTCATGTGGTTGAAGTTGAGTAGATTTTTTGTATTCTGTAAAAAATTCATCTTACATTTTTTGGAAATACTTGGTATTGATTTGAACAAACCACTGCTGAGTCTTAATATTATTATCGTACAAATATTAAATACCTTTTGGCATGTATTTTGGATTGAAATGGGTTGTTCTTTATATTCGCTTCCTGCCTATGGTTCCAAACTGTAATGTGGTTGGTTCGGTATCCTGTAAAAATACTTCTACTGTTTTAGTGATTGAGCAACCTGAGGCCAGTTTCTTTTTTTCAATATTTTATAGTAGAGAAGCATTAAGTAGCGTCTTTCTTTAACCACTTCACACATTTTGTAATCAATAGAAATTTTCCACCAAAAATATAAACTGGGATCATACTTTGCAGACACGTGTTAGTTGATTTGATGCCATCATAGTTCTAATACAATGTATTCAAATATTCATTAAACATAACACACCTTAAGTAAAAGGTCATTTGAAACCATTCAATTACTTCGAATTGAATCGCCTTTTAAGCAGCAATAATAACATGGTACTCATGTGTCGATATACAATATGTCTACATTTATTTAATATGATGACAATAAAATTTCATAATTTACCACATGCCAGAGAAGACCAAAGACTAGCCTTCTGTATATCAAACAATACACGTATGTATTTGTTAATAACTAATACATAAAGAAATAAATTTGACACCTACCTATGTATACTGAAATTGTGAAGAAGACATTGCGTGTCAAATCTCCATATCATTATTAAACAAATTTATGATATTTGCTTTTATTACTGTTATTATTATATACATGCATACATACATACATAATACAGATACATACATGTCAGATAAATTACATTTTTATTCGTATTAATTTCTAATTAATTTTCATTTTTATTTTATTTTTGTTTTGTGTGTGCCATTAATTGCCATTGAAATAAATTCTCTGAATTCTTAACTTCTGGCGTATTTATAGCAGCCACATGTCAGTTTCATAAAAATACATGTGTGGTTGATGTTTGTCGCAGCAGTTCACAAAATAATCATGCTAATATTACTTGCACGACAATAGTGATTCACAAAGATTTATTTACACTCTCTTTTGCGCAAATCATTAACAACTAAACTTTGTGTTGGAAACTAACTAATTGTGTGACTAACATACATACATACATACATACATAATTGGTCATTACAATCCTTCAGTCAGGATTACGACCTAGCTTCTCACACTACTTATGTTGTGTGTGTTAATTTTATACATGAGTAGCAGGACCTACAGTTTAACGTCGACTCCGAACGACAGATTTTTGAGAAACTTTTCATGGTAATTTTATTTACTCTCAGAGTTTTTGCCAGATATCTGCTGAGAGGCAGTCACCGAAAAATATTTTTTTAAATTTTCATTTTGATGCCTGACCTGGGATTTGAACCCTGGCCGAAGGTCTAATAAGCTGACTAACTGTGTGACTAACAGATTGACTTATTGAGTCAACATTGTCTTGATTTCTAATGCTTGAACTTGGAATCCATAACAATAAGTTCGTTCTATGTTTTTTTTGAAATATTTTTCACATAAAATCTGGTCTGACATACATACATAATGGTCATTACAACCCTTTAGACGGTATTACGACCTAGCTTGTTACATGTTGTGTGTGCTAATTTTATACATGAGTGGCGGGCTCAATATTAGGAGTTTTCTGGAAAAACTCTGCAGAGAGAAAGTCGTTCAAGAAAATATTTTTCAATATTTTGGTACTAATTCCCAGACTCACGGTCTCACGTTTAATAAGCCATCATACTACGTGCTAGAGTACGGCAACTCTTGGTCTTCAAGTATCGTCTTTAAAGTTTTATTTTGCACAATAGGGCCTTCGGTTACCTATTGGTAACACAGCCCTGCATGGGTTTTTGCAAATAAGACGGCTCCAGATGTTTCCGAAGGCATTTTGGATCCGCCATTTTGAATTTTTGAAATCTGAATGAAGATCTGTAATCAGCGACCCCAAAATCCTCCGAGTAACAATTTGCAAGTAAATCTGATTAATTTTTAAGGACCTCCGTAATGTATTTCTTTTTCTTTTGCGCCCCTTGACATAAACCCACCCCCTATTTTAAGGGTGCATGCAATCAATTTGGCTTTGGGCTCATTTTAAAGAGCAAATATCAATTGTCAATTTCTGACAATAGCGATGGTTCTAGCACGTCAGTGTTTAGCACTACAATTTTTCCAAAATGTCCAAAAACGCTATTTTTAGGGGTTTCAACCCCCTTTTTCGAAAACCTGACGTGATGGAAAGTTTTTGTGTTCAGCGCGCAAAATGCCTTCGGAAACATCTTATTTGCACAAAAAAAGTCCAAATTTGCAGGGCTGTGTAATTAATGTTAATTGGTGGTGAATTGATTTACTGGCGGTACTATATACAGTGAACAACAAAAGTTTAAGTACTCCAATTTTTGTAAAATAATTCATGTTTTTTTGTATTTATTTTATTAATTTATTTCTCTCGTTTAATGTTTTCACAAACCAAAAGAAAAATAAGGAAAATTTTCTGTTGACTCCAGATTTTTGCACCGCAAAAGTGTACTTAGCCCGAAGAGGAACTCAACGTATATTTAAAACTCAAAAGCCCAATGTATTAAAATCTTATACCCGGTATTTAGTAGAATATCCATTAAGGTCAAGCATTCCATTTAACCCATTTGGCATTGAATGTATCCATATTTTATGGCGTTTTCTCTTGATATTTGCAGCTATGCACTCATAAACAATCTCTTCATTTAACATTTGTTTGAGGTTTAACCAATCAGCAACAATTCTTCGTAATGATTCCATAAATACCCTTTTAGAGTTGTATAGCGACTTTGTGGGACAGTATTACGTCTGTGGGGATTTTGGTAGGCAAATCACATCTTTACATTACAGCAGTACGATTGGGTTCATTGACTTGTTGGAAGTAATAATCATTACGAATTCTTAATTCTTCGACACTTTAAGGGTATTTCTTCTTTAGCATATTTAAATACTTTCTCTTTTATCCATTATTTCTTCAATAAAGTCCAAATTGCCCACATCTGGTGCCGACAACCATCCCTGCAGCATTATAATCCAACTCTCTCCCATAAGAAGGGACTGTCTGATCTTCATACAATGCTCGTGGTTGTCTTATCTTCCTTGGCTGATTAGAATAATTTTAAGAGGATTGTTTTTAATTTTTAAATAATTATGCTGATGTCGCCTTAGTCATTAAAAGAGAGGCAGCCGTTCAAACCCCAGGTCAAACATCTCCAATCAAATGAAATACGAAAAATATTTCTTCAGCAACTTTCTCCTATCAGCACATTTCTAGCAAGAACTGTGAGAGTAAATAAAACTGCCATGAAAAGTTTCTCAAAAATCTGTCGATCGGAGTCGACCTTAAACTGTAGGTCCCGCTACCCATGCATAAAATTAACACACAGAACATAAGTAGTGTGAGAAACTAGGTCGTAATCTTGGTTGAAGGGTTGTATTGACTAATTATGTATGTATTTAGGCATCCGGCTGAATCTTATTTGTCGAACAGTACGCTACTGATGAGTATCCTGGTATTCTAGTGAGTAGAGTGCGACGGTAAGGTCGATTCCCACCAAAGACTCTGGTCTATTGAAATTTGCTGAAATTTTCTGGAACATTTAAAAAGTTGATGACGAAGATTATTAAAAAATTTATTAAATGTTTACCAATTTATTGCACACTACTTTCTCTTTTCGTCCTCCTACAACACACTGTCCTCGGTGCTATACACAGCTTCTAAGCCTCTAAGTGCTGGTCTCAATTAAAAAAATCTTAAAAATTCTATATGAATACTGTATGCAAACTAAACTTAGTACAAAAGTGAATACCTTTCGCTCGGTGATTGCAAATTTTACTCGCTTAACTTTCCACAAGGTTGTGGATTTGCAATACATCGAAGGTCATCCATCAGAATATTTTTTATTTTAAATATGAGTCTACCTGTTAATTTAGGGCAACCCTATATATACAAAGCGATATTAACGAAGGCTATTGAAACAATTTTAAAATCATGTGCTCATTTGGTGAATTGCATTTTGTTTTCTTTGAAACCTTCCGGCTTATAATTTTAAGCTGAATTTGCTTAACCTTCCACCGTGCAAACGCAAATACCTTCACCAAAAAAAAAGTACAAAAATTCGCAATTTTTGTTTGCCTCAACAACATGTTTTGGAATCATAAACGCGTAAAATGCATTTTTCACGATTGTGTATGTGTTACAGGACATTTTTGCAAAGCATACATACGTATTTATCATGACGGTGCAATAATAGCAAAAACAAATCTGTGTACAGAAAACCAAAATGTGTATGGAATTTCATATCATTTGGAGTTGAAGCAATCCTTTTAGCTGCCTGCGCTTATAGAAACGTATGCATTTGATTCGTGATTATTTGAAATGGGTGTGTGCTGTGTAGGCAAATATTTCATTAAAGCGATTATGAAAAAGCGCATTAAGGCAAGGCTGTTATGGCATACCAAATGAGATTTGAATGATTGCTTTGAAAGGACAATTGCTACTAGTGAATGGGCAGTTTGCAAAATATTGTGGCTGTTAAGTTATACAGGAAAAAAATTCATCTTATAAAACTCATGCTCTTTTTGTTTACCTTGAAAAAATAACTTGTTATTTATAAAGAAAAGAAAGATTTCTAAGTACATTCATTGACAAAATTATGTTTTAATAACTTCTCTCTCCATAACTGAAGTGTGTGTGCTGTAGGATGCAAAAAGTGGTGAGATATTATTGACCAAATGATTGTACATGAAACATTACAAGTTTCCCGCAAGCCACAAAAACTACAATTCATCATTTGCAAATATAAATCGTGTTCATCGTCGCTCGTACGTAAAGAGGAAATGCAACAAAACATTGTCTGTGGCAACATTAATATGAATGACAATATGTGGTTACTTTTGTAACCATGTAACACAGCAATATGCACATGTACAACACACACACACACACGTATGTATACAGCTCAACTAATATGAGATCGTGTTCTATGCTGAACAACAAAATGTTAAAATTTTTATTTTGCGAATGTTACTGTGTGGCTGTATAGCCAGCTACATTGTATTTACAAAGCATTTTCAACTATTGTGATTGCTTATGATATTGTTGTGCCTTCGATTCAATGCAACATTTTGGTTGGGTACAACTTGAAGCGTTACATTTACATTAACAACTACAAGAATACCAAGAGAGATAGAGACAGAGAGTAGGAAAAGTAGCAATACGAACTTATTGTACACTCAGGGATAATGTGGTTTTCCCTTAAAATACCACACATATGTACACATACTATTGTGTCACATACTCAAATACCACATATTCAAACACACAACCAAACTAAGTCACATGCATAAATACTTTTAATATTCACATCAGGGTGTTTATAGTACGTGTGATTATCACTGTCTGACCGTATTCATATGTGCTTATAAATAAACATTTTTTTGAGTTTATTTTTCTGACATTTTTGAAGTTTTGTTGGGAGTAGTACTATGGTATTTTTCTCTGTTAGTTTGTTTATATTTATTTTTGAAAATATTTTTGTGCTGACAACATTTTTTAAAGCTTTCTTAATGCAAAGTAACACAGATTTTTGGTTCAAAAAATTTTTCGTTTTTCCATATAGTCTGCGATGAATTTCATACGTTTCTCAACCATTTTTATACTTTCCAAAACAAAAAAAAAATTAAAAAAAAATTATTTTCGAGACCAACAAAATTGTGACATGTTTTCATTGCTGGCGTCAAATCTCTTCCCGCTGTTCCACTTCTTAAAGTTTGGTAACAAAAAATAGTTACTCAGAGCTAAATCAGTAGAATTATTTAGATATTGAAGCCATATTCATAGATTTATGCAATGGGAACTTTACACGTTGTTCAAATGCGGCCGTTTAAATTCAAAGTGGTATGATATTTTCTGTTCAGTGTTATATTTTTGAGTGTAGGTTACTTGCTTACTACGTTCAAAAGAAAAATGGTTGCCTTGACATTATTGGCCATCTTAACCTCCTCCACGAAAGGCTACTATTCCGCCTTTCGTCCGTTATTAAGATATGACGATAATCTCGTTCTGATTGCGCAGACTACCTTACGAAGAGGGGAGCTTCAATGCCTTTGATGAAACTAAAACCCTACTGTAAGAATTGGGCGAATGCTTGGAAAGGTATGCTTAACGAAAGGGAAAATAATGAGAGGTAGATCCCTTCTTAAACCATAAGGATTTGAGGAAAACAAAGGCCGTAGTTTTTATTACTAAAACTCAATTGAGCACGCATAGCGGTCCGTTGTGAGCGGAAAACAAAAATTTTATTGGAAAATTTCAATAAGAGGGGATCTGAGTCGTTCATCCGAGTATCAGGAAATAATCTTTGGTTGATAACCTGTCTTTTTACAGGGCACTGTAGCCTCAGAGAACTAGTTTTCAGAATGGGTGTTAAAAGACTATTCGTCTGAATGCGGCTTTTGGTTTCTCTTTCCTTATAGACGTTTGTATATTCTATTCGGGAACTTAGTGCCAGAATTTCTAATGTCTGATCCCGTTGTACTTCTGTTTCTTTATATCCACATTTACATTATGTTGCATTATATTCCCGGTCATCTGTTTTTGTTCGCATCATCATTGCATTTTTGGTAGTTACTACATACATACATAATTGGCCATTACAACCCTTCAGTCAGGATTACGGCCTAGCTTCTCACACCACTCATGTTGTTTGCGTTAATTTTATACGTGAGTGGCGGGACCTACAGTTTAACGTCGACTCCGAACGACAGAATTTTGAGAAACTTTTTCATAGCAGTTTATTTTACTCTCAGAGTTTTTGCCAGAAATCTGCTGAGAGGAAGTCGCCGAAGAAATATTTTTTTTTCATATTTCATTTTTGATGTCTGACCTGGGATACGAACCCGGGCTTTACGAATAGTAAGCCAACACACTACCTACTACACCACTTCGACTTTGGTAGTTACTATTCTACTAAATTATCAGCGTAGTCCAAATTTTTCAGATGCTCGCATATTTTTTATTGGATGCCAATGCTTTATCTTGAAATCGATTATATTTTTATTGTAAAGATCTGCAGTTTAAAGGATAGAAAATTCGCCTTTTGTAGAAGAAAATTATTCGATTTCTTTACAGTGCAAAACACTCTTAAGTTATGCAACTGGCTTCCAATAGAATTGATTATCATCTGTAGTACACCTCTATTTGCTAAAGCGACTCATGTCTTGTTACGATCGAATGCTTCAAATGTTGATGGAAGACATATATGGTGTTGAGTTGAATTCATTGCATTGCTCATGTATAGTACGGAAGCTGCTGGTCTGCTTACCAATGCAGAATCCTTTTGAGCTAAAAAGCGACAAGTTCCTTTTTGAGTTGCCTATCGACAGGAAGCGTAAGATGTGATTAAAAATTGTATACGCAGTTGGTATTGATTCATTACGTGTCCAATTGGTGGCAAACTTCATGCACCATTTCTTTAGGAGTTTAACTACAAGGTTTTCTTTCTCTTTATTAGAAATTGGTTTAATGGACACATTTTGCAAAAGAGTTGTGTCAGTTGAAGTCGCCGTAGTCTAGTAGATAGTGTGTTAGCTTATCAAAACGAAATATGAAAAAAAAATATTTCTTCGGCGACTTCCTCTCAGCAGATTTCTGGCAAAAACTCTGAAAGCAAATAAAATTGCCATGAAAAGATTCTCAAAAATCTGGCGTTCGGAGTCGACGGTGAACTGTAGGTCCCGCCCTACGTATAAAATTAACGCACAAAACATGAACTAGGCCATAATCCTGACTGAAGGGTTGTAATGGCCAATTATGTATGTAAGTATGAATGTATGTATGTATGTATGTATGCATGTTGTGTGAGTTATTGTTTTTAGTTGATAAATGTCACTTTTAACGTCATGCTGATTTAATATTTCTGTGGCGAAGGCAAAGGTTTTATCAGGAGAAATATATTCCTCCACTGGATTGGTGGCTTTTGCGCTTTTTGAAGTTGTTTCACGATCTAACCGGTTGCTCCTCAACTATGGTCAATAACAAAACTATTTCGTTTTTTATAGATTTATTGGATATTCAAGGCTTTTCCAACGAATACGTTACAGCCTCATAATTACCACAATTTTGTTTCAAAGTACAGTTTTTCATTTGGTAGTGAGTACTATACCTTATGGAAATTTCTGGCAGATAGAAGAAATGCAAATACTTCCGAATAATGATTAAAATACTTCAATTATCTCATTGCGAAAAGTTATATTTCTTTACCAACACCTTATTAAGTCTCTGAATCTCTGTATTATTTCAGTTACAATCTGAAATTTATTCCATTTGTATACACATGCAATTACTTTGTAATCTTTTTAAATATTCTTTTGCAATTTCAAATTTTACTTTCGAATTTTACAAATTTTCGGTTCTTTGCTGTTTACCATGCGAGCATATAAAACAGAATTCATAAGCATGTCATATCAATGTTATTAATTTAATTCTCTCAAGGATGAAATCAATGAATATTTTTTATAAAATACATACATACATGCATGTGTACATGAGAAAACTTATTCTCTTTCTTTCTCTCTCTTGTGTTTTTACTGCTGTTTTCGCTTTAATGGCAACCAGAAATCCTTATTTAATATCGTTTTATTTAACAATTTAACATCAGATTAACCCTTAATATGCTTTAAAATGATTTTCTTTTTCATTTCCTCTTTTTTGCTTTCTCTTTCTCTTTTCTTGATTTTCAACAGTGTTTTCATGTTTCGTACAGATTTATTTGCATAAATTTTGAGTAGCATTTCACGTACATATTTAATGCAACACTACTTGTTAGCCTTGTACATTAAAGGTGGAAATACTTTGAAATCAAATTAAGATAGGATACATACATACGTTAATATTTTTTCTTTTTTTTATTATTTTTTTACTTCTTTTAAGGAGTATTTGGACTATTAGGGGATGTATTTCTTATCTTTTTATAACTACTTTTCTATGTTTCATATCCATTAAATTGTTCCACTATACAAGTGATTTGGTGTGTCCTGAAGCGTTTGGGTTAGCATTTGACATTGCCTAAGTAAAACGTCTTTCGTGAAAATGTATTCGACTATCGTATTACGGGCGTTACTCATTATCTCCTTGCGTTTCATGTGATGGTTTTTGTCGTTGCTAAGTATGGTCTCTGAAGAGTTAAGGGCTTCCTGGATGTGTTAATTTTGAAAATTTTAAACCAGTGACGAGTTTAGTTCACTTTATTTTGAATTTTTTTTTAAATTTTTTTTTTTAATTTTTTTATTGAATTTTTAATTCCAATTAATTATCAAAATGTACAATAACAATTTTGTCCAAAAAAGAGATAAATGTATAAAAGATATTGTTTGAGTGGCGCAATAATTTAGTAGACAGTGTGCTGATCTGCGAAAGCTGAAGTTGTGATTTCTATTCCCACAAGAAACTCTGGTAATAAAGTGCAACAATTTTGAATTTGTAGTTTATAATACAAAAATACGAAATAAATAGTCTAGTAAAGATAGTGTGTTGGTTTATTTGACGTAAGGCCACGGTTCAAAACCCCAAGTCAGACATCTTCAACAAAACGAAATTTGAAAATATATTTCGTTGGCGACCCTCTCATCAAATTTTTGGCAAAAAAGCTGAGAGTAAATAAAATTGCCATGAAAAGTTTCTCAAAAATCTGTCGTTCGGAGTCGACCTTAAACTGTAGGTCCCACCACTCATGTATAAAATTAACACACACAACATAAGTGGTGTGATAAACTAGGTCGTAATCCTGACTGAAGGGTTGCAATGACCAATTATAAAATTTCATTGGCGATCCTCTCAGCAAATTTCTGGCAAAAGCTCTGAGAGTAAATTAAAATTGTCATGAAAAGTTTCTCAAAAACCTAGGCAAATAGGCAACGTCATTCGTGTATAAACTTAACACTTACAACATAAATGTGATGTGAGAAGCTAGGTTGTAATCCTGACTGAAAGGTTGTAATAACCAATTATTTATGTATGCAATACGAAAGTACATAGGAAAACAGATGATGAAAACAACCAACACCAATCTCCCTTTTGATCTTTCTGGTATTCCAAAACAATAGCACGAGTAATAGTCAACTTCTGAGAGTTGGTTTCACATTTGCACGGAGATAAGAGACTGCCGGCGAATGCAACCACGATAGATCAATACATCCATATGTAGTAATGAAGAAAATATTGCTCACCAAAAGCACAAATTCCTTTATTGTCATTACGACCGAGTGAGAAATTAGTTTCATGGCTGAAAAAGATTTTGTTTGAATCTTGTGTTCATATCTGAATTGTTAGCCGTCTTCAATTGTTGCTTGAATTCATGGCGCAAACCTAAATACAAAGTACGCCATAATTAGCTAGAAATTGACCGAATGGTTAGAATTCTGTACGATTAAAAAATTCAAATTATCTGTCAAAAATTCCCTAACAGCTCTTATAATGCACAGATCATACCACATCGATAATGCTCCAATCCTTTAAATTTTCTTTACTAACTTGCCAGTTCCTTGCATAGTATTGTCGGCGGTAAATCTTTCATTATGACGACCGTAATCATCATGTAATGTTTGATAAGTGAGCATTTTTCAATCAACAATACCTACAAAGCATACAGAATAGGTCATTACAACCCTTTAGTCATGATTACGACCTAGTGTCTCACACCACTTATGTTGTGTGTGTTCATCTTATACATGAGTGTAGGGAGCTACAGTTTACGACAGATTTTTGAAAAAATTTTTCATGGCGATTTTATTTACAGAGTTTTTGCTGGAAATCTGCTGAGAGGAAGTCGGTGGGAAAATTATTTTCATACTTCGTTTAGTTGGAGATGTCTGACTTGGGTTTGAACTGAGGCCTCACACACTACCTGCTAGACAATGGCAACTGCAGCGAATCAACAGTACGTTAAGAGTTTTAACAAGTTTTAAACATTTTCAGGGTAAGGACGGTTGTCAGATAATCAAAAAATAAATTAACTTCCTTCAGTACAATCAAAGGTAAAGTTTAGTAAAGATTTTCAAGTATTTTGTAGAGGATTGTATCGTTTTACGCATGTCTTTAGTATGTTTTGTTTCTGAGGGTATCTGTACTATTGCTAGGCTCTTCGAGTTCTTCTTTTTCAGCTACCATTCTAGACAAGTCGCCGTAATCTAGTAGGTAGTGTGTTGGCTTATTAGACATAAAGGCAGG
This sequence comes from Sarcophaga carnaria, assembly GCA_958299815.1. Classification (NCBI taxonomy): domain Eukaryota; kingdom Metazoa; phylum Arthropoda; class Insecta; order Diptera; family Sarcophagidae; genus Sarcophaga; species Sarcophaga carnaria. Next base: position 31,594,462 of record OY283150.1, read on the forward strand.
GTTCAAACCCCAGGCCAGACATCAAAACAAACTACGAAAAGTATTTCTTCGGCGACTTGAATGAATTGAATTGCCATGAAAAGTTTCTCAAAAATCTGTCGTTCGGAGTCGACTTTAAACTGTAGGTCCCACCACTCATGTATAAAATTAACACATACAACATAACAACATACAACATGTGATGTGAGAAACTAGGTCGTAATCCTGACTGAAAGGTTGTAATGACCAATTACGTATGTATTCTAGGCAAGTCTTCAGAAAATATCTATCTATCTCAACAGTCTTTTTAAAATTCTGATTAAAGTTATGAAAAGAAGCATCTTTAGCCTTTGATTTTTTCTGAGATAAAAACGTAACAATCCAGTTTGTCAGGCGCCTTATCCATTGCACCAAGCCATTAATGATGTTATTTACGATGGCACACTATGTTGTTCTCTGTAAATGTCGGCAGTAAATATTTCAGTCACTACTGACAAGTTCATTAAAAGACAACTAAAAAAACAAAAAAAAAAAACAAAAGGAATAAAATTAATGGGTGTCAGGAAAAAATGTGAAATGCAATATAATTCAAGAACAAAACACAAAAAAGAATCCGTTTTTATTGTATCCTTTACTGTAGAATTTTTAATCAACTGTTTAAAGAATGCATTTTACTGCCGCCGTTTTTCGTCCTTTAACCTACTGCCTATAAGCATCAAGAAAAAAAAAACTACTCTCTACTCTCTTCTGTTCTGTCCAACTAAAGGGCATAAAAACTGTATTAAATAAAATAAGACACAGGAAACTGTAAAAAAAACAACAGGACCTTTTCCTTTTCGTTGTTTCTTTTGTTTGTTTTGTTTTCATCGAAAACAAGTGAATTGTAAGATTTTTGTTGTTGTTGTCATTGTTGTTGTTATAGATTTTCTTGTTGCAACCACAATTACCCGTTAACAAAACGAATGAAAGGATGTGGTTTGTGTGAACACACAAACTTTATAAACGGGAAGAAAAAGGAAAAAGTAAGCTAAGTAAATAAAAAACCCTTTTTGGCTCAAGTACATAAAATAATTTCCTCATCATCCGTATTTAGCAGCAGACTGTTTTAGACGTTCACTCCATACCCTTGCCTTCTCATAATTGAGCCTCCTTCCGCTTTGCTACAACATGTTTAATAAGTTTTTAAATATTTTATGGTTTAGAAACTTAAATCTTTTTTCGTCATGAAATAAATTAAAGGGTTCAACGTATTTTTTTACTTCCAATTTAAATGAAATTTAAAGATAAAAATACAAAAAAACAAACAAAAAATAATGATAAATCATAGATGGGGCATTAGGTCCTTAAGTGAAATCCATGGAAAACTCGTGGGTAAATTTCAAATGGAGGTCTTTGTTCCATATCATCTAAGAATTGTCGCCAATTAACAAGCATATGGGCTTGTGAGATGAGAAACTTCCACGCCACCGATGGAGCGAGAACGTTATTGTGGTGAGAGAATGCATGTTTTGCGGGGAAGCCATAATGAAAGCGAAGTAAATGGGTTTGTTGGTTAATTACAGTAGAAAAAGATTATAGTCATGTAGCTGACTATCTAAAAGCAACTTCTTCAGAATGTGGATCGCCTTAATCCAATATATGTAGTATCCGACGATGAGATTGAATCACCAGCACACTTATTTGGATACACTTGGGTGTATCAGGTGCTGGGCAGGGATTTTCCTTGTTTGTCAGGATAGTAGCATTGGAAGAGACATTATGGAAAAGTATGAGGACTGTACAATGGATTATATCTTCGCCGCAATGTGATAAATTTACACGCAAATAATGAAATCAAACTCCAAACAGGTTACGAAGTTGATCTTTTGCTTCAGTGCCTGGATGACCAAGAAGATATCAGGCTTTGATGTTGATATTTCTACAATTCAATAGAGCAATAGATACCTGGAAGGAAGCCTCATCATTTGTGATCTTTCCTTAATATAAGGACCACCATTGGTAGTTTTTCTTTACCTTGAATCGTAAGTAGTAAATAGTAGCAGTCAAAAACTTGTATGGTTTATAACAGTAACGCGACATTTCATCATTATGAACAACGAAGTAAAGAGGATAGATTTCAAAATCAATGATCCATCCTTAATATAACAAATTTTTAAGCAACTGGATATAGTCAGGCAAAGTTGAACAACCTACGCCAACTTTTGTTAAAATTAGATACCCATAAAGCAGTGACATACAGCATCTGATTGTCAGGTCTTTAATAAATATTGTTACGTTTTTATCCTTTTAAAAACGTTTAAAATATGAGTTCGTAGATTGCAAATAAAATAAAAATAAATTTGTGTTTAGTTTTAAATCAATTCCTTATTGTTCGCACAATTCCGTGTGTCACCTTTCACGATTTGATTTAAACAACTACAATTTGCTTTAATTGTTATTATTCTTTACACTCTTCCGCGTACTCAATAACAATTGTTCTCTTTATAACAGAGATCTTCAAACCACAATTATTCTCTTCACACGCAGCGTGTCTTCACATAAGACTGACAGAATTCTTTCTGATCCCGTTGCCTGCTTTGTCTTGCTTTTTATATCGCTGGGTAAACAGTGTGATGAATGCTTTCGAAGGAGAATGACTGTATTCGCGAAATTTTTGTAAATGTCTAACATGTTGTTTGCGTTATTGTTGTTTTTGTATTTTGTTTACGTTTGTCCTTGCAATGTTGTTGTTGCTTGTTTACTTGTTCATCCCTTTTTTTTGTACTGATGTTGTTGCTATATTTTTGTTTATTCGTCGATCATGTAAACAAGTCCATTGTTTTGTTTATGGACCTTTTGTTTATCATTTTAATAACACCATTTCCATTTTCGTAACAATATGCTAACAGATCTCTAAACAGTAATACAGAAGCAGATTTTAAATTAAACAAAGCTTTTTGGGTAAAAAATTAATTTAATTTTAGTACACAGTCAAACGTTAGTCAAATTTTTAATATTTCCCAATAAAATAAATTAAAACGGAGAATAGAGCACATGAGGGAACACTTCGTAGTCTTCAAGGTTTGTTGTCGTCGACAAATTACACACAAGTGGTATCCTGTATGGCTCTGAGAATATTTTCCGTGATCAAATACGTTAGTTTTTTTTTTCTAATCCTCAAAAAATTTACAATAAGATGGCATAGAATTTCGTCTTTCAATGTTTTACCCTCTTGAAGGCAATGTATTAAAATAACAGCACATTGAGATCTTATTGGCGCCAAGACCCATATAGAAATCAATGCTTGGCATCAATGAAATTTAGAAAACCATGATTTTACCTTACCATTGAAGTACAGAGTTGCTAAAGTATTTGTCAATCTAAACCTTGGTTTGAGTTATGTTTTGTTCCACAAAAGAAAATTTGTAATCATTACATCTATCTATCTATCGTCGAAGTAAAGCGTGATACTTTACCGTCAATGGCTATCAAACACAGATGCCTTTTGATAAGACAGTTAAAAAAAATCACGGATCTGCAGTACCTCTATTGCGTATGCGATATGTCAGGGAATTGCTGACATTGCAATTGGAATGTCTAGGGTTAGTGAGGAAAGACATATTGGAAACATATTCTTTACTAATCAATTTAAAAAATACAGAATTTGTTAACGCTTCATTCAAAAACATACTGTAAGTGGTTGAAACTAAAGTAGACTTCATCATTTAGTATAAATTAGTATTGACGCAGCTTTTGGCCCCCCCCATTACCGATCAATTGAGATCAATTCATTTGTCTTCCTGCCTCTCTTTGCCTAACCATATTTCACATGACTGTTGATTTAGAAAAAAGAATAACGAAAGTACTCTGATATGTAATGTAAAGAAAACGTATGTCACGGTTCCAACTGTCAAAAACGAGGCATAAAATAAAAGGTTATCCCCACTGCAGAAAACGCATCAATACAAACGTTAAATTAAAAATCATAAATTCTCTAGAATTACATTAACGTGCAGGTAAATCTATAAATAGTACGATAATTAAAATCAATTTTTTATAAGCCACTGCTCTTTAAACTGTATGCTAAATTCATGGCCTCCCGCATATTCAATGTAAAATTGCTTAAATTTAATGGCAATCATAACAAAATGTATGTACGTGCATGCGTGGGTGTATGAGTAATTTGCATTTTTATTGCTTCACAATACGGCATGCATGACCATACTAAATTATAATCAATCATACGCAGCATGTTGCTCGAGCCTAAAAAATGTGTAGAATTTAATTAAAAATCACTCCTACATGGCGTCTGACACTATGGTGAATGGTATTCACTTAAATTTATATTAAAATTTACAAAGGTTTCTCTCTCTGTTAGCCTCTTTGTTCCTGGCGTTAATGGAATTTCCATTTAACTTTAGGTTTAATATGATTTCGACTACTATGGTTCGGTTCAGTTCGGTTTGGTCTTTGGTTTGGTATGAACATGATATTTTTCATATGAATTTGCAATTGTAACAAATAAGATATTGTGCGTGTACAATATAAGGTTTGAATATCTAAATACCTTAAGTGAAACGGATACGTGATATAATTTATTACCCACAACTAAGACAAGTGAATGCGTGGGTGGGTTGTGGTCAGTAGAACTAATCATAAATATCGTTTCTGTTTTTTTGTTTTGTTTTGTTTTATTTTATGGCATCGTATGTGGTTTGTAACAGATTTTTTGTTGGTGGTTTCGATTATTATTTTTTTACTTGCGATTGTCAGTTCTATAAAAACAAACCATTTACACGGTTACACATTAACAGTTATACTTGCTCATAATAGCCACGGAAATCAGAAGGTTATAACAAACGTTAGAAAACATTTCGTAGCAATGAACTTTGTAGCAGTGCAGGGTTTAAAGGAATGAGTTCTTCATTAATTTATAAATTTTTCAAAAGATAGGAATTATTAAGCCAACAACAACAAAATAAGAAAGTTTTATACATGCGATCAAGTATTATTTGTCAATATATTAAAGTCTTATGCTGGTAATAAAATATTTGTTATCAAGAACTTAGTAAATTCGTATTTCTAAACCATATTATGAAAAAATTCGTTACGCATTGTTCGTAATTTCTATAGCAACCGCCTCTTAGCATTGTTTTCCTCTGTAGGTCTCCTATTTGTCAGAAATGCATATGTTCTGCAGCAAATCTATGAAGCTAATCCCACAATATTAAGTGGAGTTACGAAAATTACGATCGCCTTGTAATTTTTATAAATAAAAGCATAATTTTATTGACAAAAATTCAATGTCCAAAGCATCTCAGCCAAAGTAAAATACTCAGAGAGGAACAACGTTGTTTATTTTTAAAAACCGTGACCATATTTCAACCATATGAATTGAAACTGAAAAATTGAAATTGAAAATTCTTTTTGTATTCAGGTTTATTCCAAGCATTAAATCTTTAATTCGTGGCAATTCAAATAATTTTGCGGTTTAATTTCAGTTTAGGGCATTTTTAATATTGTTACGTTTTTACGTTTACGTTTACGTTTAAAATATGAGTTCGTAGATTTGCAAATAAAATAAAAAAATTTGTGTCTAGTTTTAAATCAATTCCTTATTGTTCGCACAATTCCGTGTGCCACATTTCACGACTTGATTTAAACAACAACAATTTGCTTTAATTGTTATTCTTCTTTACATTCTTCCGCGTACACAATAACAATTGTTCAATAGATCTTTATAGCAGAGATCTTCAAACCATAATTATTCTCTTCACACGCAATGTGTATTCACACAAGACTGACTGAATTCATTCTGATCTCGTTGCCTGCTTTGTCTTGGCTTTTATATCGCTAGGTAAACAGTCTTATGGATGCTCTTGAAGTAGAATGACTGCCTTCGCGATATCTCTATAAATGTAAACATGTTGTTTACGTTATTTGTTGTTTTGTGTATTTTGTTTACATTTGTCCTTGCAGTGTTGTTGTTGCCTGTTTGTTTACTTGTTTATCCCTTTTTTATACTGATGCTGTTGCTATATTTTTGTTTATTCGTTGATCATGTAAACAAGTCCATAGTTTTTTTTCTAGCTTTTGTTTATTATTTTAATGTTAAACGATGTAACACCATTTCCATTTTCGTAACAATATTAAAATTACCGAAACGAAACCAAAAGTATGAAAACTTTAAACTTTTTGTATCAAATTATAATATCAGTTCATCACAGAACTAAAGAAACATAAGAAAAATAAGTTTTTTTTACTTACTTCTCATCTGAAATGTTCCAAACAATTGTGTAATTTAGACTTAAGCAAGCTTCATCTTCTGATAAACTAAGTAACTTAATTCAATTGTATTATAACCTCTTGAAACTTGACTCCACTGTATTTAATTTCCAATATTCACGGCACTTTTTTCTACTGCCGTAGTGTTGTATTAGTGTTGTTTTTTGACGAATTAACAACGCTTTCATTTAAAGTCCTGCTTGTGTCTCCAATAAATTATAACAATGACAGGCCTTAGAAAAAGTAAATAAAAAACAAGGACTATAAATATTAGCCATTAAATTATGAAGTGGGCGAGTGTGAAGGTGAGAAACAAAAGCAAAACAGAAACCAAAACCAGACCAAAATAATAAATGAAAAACAAAAAATAATACAAAAAATACAAAAAAATATGAATATTAATGTCTCGCACATTTCCTTCCTCCTTCTTCTTTTGCCGCCTTATTACTTCAATCATTCATTTTTGACCATATTTTACGTTACGTTTTCTTTATTTGATACTCTTAATAAGTTACGTGGGCCTAAATGTAACTGTATTCACTCCATCTCTTAGTATATAACACTGTATAGCTGGTATTACGCTGGTCCTGTAGGTCCTTTAGTTGTGTATCGACATTTAATTGTACTTATAATGTGTGGGTATGTGTACGAGTATACATTTTTTGATTTGTTGCTGATTTACCGGCTTATTGTCGTATTATGACCAAAATGATTATAATTATTTATTACTGGCCATAATCTTGATTTATCATAATAATCAATTTTATTACAATGGAAAATTAAATACCATTTTCTATGGAGCTATTTAATTAAGACACAAATAGGCACTTTAGAAATTAATTGAAATATTCAAAACAATAATTGTTTTGTTTCAGATTAATTTAAGAAATTTTGTAATAAAAAAATAAACAATTTAATTTGAAATTAAATATTTTAAGACCATTTGATTTAAACTCACAGTGACAATACATACATACATAATTGGTCATTACAACCCTTCAGTCAGGATTACGACCTAGTTTCTCACACCACTTATGTTGTGTGTGTTAATTTTATACATGAGTGGCGGTACCTACAGTTTAAAGTCGACTCCGAACGACAGATTTTTGAGAAACTTTTCATGGCAATTTTATTTACTCTCAGAGTTTTTGCCAGAAATCTGCTGAGAGGAAGTCGCCGAAGAAATATTTTTTCATATTTCGTTTTGATGTCTGGCCTGGGGCTCAAGCCCTGGCTTTTCGTCTAATAAGCCAACACACTACCTACTAGACCACGGCGACTTCATAGTGACGATACCTCTATCAAAAGAAAGTGGTGAGTTTTTTTATTTAAATCACTGCTACCAGACTTATTTTATTTTTATCTCAAAAATATTTGATTCGCCTTCTAGAACACTTTTTTTTTGTATCGACCAAATTTGCTTCTATAGTGTCTTTTTAAAGCGCTTCTTATCTTTAAATTTTAACAAAACAAAGTGTGTGTGAGATAGTAATCGCCGTAGTCTAGTAGGTAGTGTGTTGGCTTATTAGACGTGAGGCCACGGTCCCGTAGTGCGCGCAATTTAAAGTGTTGCCATCCAAAAATGAATCGACAGTGGCGCCATCTTAAAATCCATGCCAAACAGTGACTTTTTAAAAATGCATTCGACGTTCTTGGATCTCATGTGGTACAGTATCGCGTTACCACATGACCGTTAGTATTCACGTCATCCAGATATGGACGCCATTGCTGAAGATGATTTTTCAGTGAAAGTTAGGATCACTTTCCAACTACTTCAGAGTGTATTCAGAGCACTCTCGTCGTGGTCTATGGTCTCTTACCTTTAGTTCCTGGGTCAGTTGAATTTTGTACGGCCACAATATATAATTCGCCAAATTGTGGCCTGTGAAAGGTGGGGTTCTTGTGAGACTCACGAAATCTAACTTGGCATGTTTATTCAAGCTTTCTGTTTAACAGAACTTTCCGCCAGAATTGTTTACTATCGCAATACTTTTCCGGTAAGTTCTTGCTTGTCTTTTAAAATGGTTCAAACATAGATGGAACGCAATAATAACAAAATCAATGCCTCCACTATTTTGATTATGTTGTTCACAAGTGTATAATGCCACACGCATCATCTGGCATTCTAAAGAAATTAAAAAGACTTGCAGAAAATTGTTAAAGAGTTGTTCTGAAAATAAGCGTGTCTTAAACAAGTCGGATGTGAATCCAAATTTTGTTATATTGCAACCGCTGAACCGGTAGCTGAAATAGCAATGCATAACCAGTATAGAGGAATAAATAAGACGAGAGATACGTTTGTCTGTCATGAATATATAATTAACATATACGCCTGCGGCATATAGAGGTTACATAAAACATCGCAAAGAAGCTACAAATCATTGTAAATAAACTCCTGCATACCTCTCTGGCCAGAGACCAACCAAAGCTTAAGAGATAACCATTTATGCCACATAAAATGCTCTTGAATACAACCCATACATCTAAAGAAATGCAGTGGATATTGTCTTAACATCATTTAAAAGGAATCTTCAGGTTGTTATAAGTAGAGGTCATATGGTGGCGCAGTTTCCTTAATTATGTACGTACCCTGATGTTAGTGTCTCTAACACAGTAAACTGTCACTGTGTTACTAATTTACTAATTCTGTGGGATGGTTTTTATTCATTTTCATTTCCCATTTTAATGAATTTCCTGTGTAAATTTAGACACGTAGATGCCCTCTTTATTAGCTCTGAAATGTAATGTCTGAAAACAAAACAAATATTTGTTTTTTGATTTTGACAGCCATCGTAAATGGTTACAATTTAAAGTAAAAAAGAAACTCAACAATTCCATTCATTTTTTTTTATATTTTTTAATGTCACATTCATATCTAAAAAAATATTTGAATCTGTCTTTTACATTTCTTCAATTTCATTTTCTGTGGTAAATTGTTCACGGTAACTGTCATTATATCTTTTAAATTCGTTACTTTGCTTGCCCATTTTCTCTTCTTTTTCTAAAATAATTGTCTTCCGTAATCCCTTTAGTTAGTGTTGAAATTTCTATGAAAATTAAAATGAAGCGACAAGTCTTCAGTGAAGAACGTGAAAGGAAAAAGTCTCCTATTATCCCTTTAGTTTGCTCTTTTTGTTAGGGATTAAACAAACACTCTTCAGAGCGAATACAAAAACGAAAAATGAAAAAAAAACATATTCAACAAATTGTTCCTATTTGTCATGCCATCGTTTTTTTTTTGCAAATCACTCTTTCGTAACCCTTTGGATTTTATAGCATGTTTACCTTCGCACAAGCCCTTGTAAGTTTAAATATGCCTTTCTCGTTGAAGTGCTTAACTGTTGCGAGAGAAGAGCATCATCACGAAAGTAAAAAAAATAAACAGAAAATTTCTATAATTTGCTGTGTGTTCAATTTATAATAACTCGCGAACAAAAAGTGTTTTTTATTTTCCCATTTCGTGCGTAATTAAAGGTGCTTAAAAGGTATGTAAAATTGAGTGAATTGACTTGAAAGTCAACACCATTTCCATTTGGTTTATGAAAAGTGTTTAATGTAAACATTTTCGAAAATATTTTTAAAGATATAAATTATATGTTGGAAAATTATTTGTTTTTTTTTTATTGAAAACAGTCCATTTACTGAACGATTTTTACATACAAAATTAAATAATTTCACGCCTCTAGTCAATGTACATTTAAATTTGCATACTTATAGAACAGAGGTAGACTATACAACGGCCAGTCCATAAAAAAAAGATTATATCCTGAATTTTGGTGTTCGATAAGATCGACTACCAGTATATCTATTGCTTGTGCAAAGAGGTCAACATATATAATTGGTCATTACAACCCTTCAGTTAGGATTACAACCTAGTTTCTCACACCACTTATGTTGTGTGAGTTAATTTTATACATGAGTGGCGGGACCTACAGCTTAAAGTCGACTCCGAACGACAGATTTTTGAGAAACTTTTCATGGCAATTTTATTTACTCTCAGAGTTTTTGCCAGAAATTTGCTGAGAGGATAGGCTAGGTTAGGTTAGGTCGAAGAAGTAGCTCGGATTACGAAAGCACGCATAGGATTGTGCACGCATAGCGATCCGTTGTAACGCCGCAGATAAGCTCAGTCCCTGTACTGACCAACTTTCACCAAACTCATCGAAGAAGTTGGTCATCACAAAGGTTGCACAATGTTACTGAGGGAAAGTTGGCGAAGAAATATTTTTTCATATTTTCATTTTGATGTCTGACATGGGATTAGAAACGTCTAATAGGCCAACATACTACCTACTAGACTACTTGCGTATAGACCAGGTAATCTGGTACTTGACTTTTCTACTTCCTCAGCAACTAGGTGACTGAAAACTTCACTTACAGATGCACGAATTTCTGAACATCTATTCAGCTACAATAGCTAATATTTCTATAACATTTATTGTGTACAGACATACATATGTATATGTATAATTGGTCATTCCAAGCCTTTAAAATCAACTTCGCACGACACATTTTATTTAGAAAGTTTTCTTGGCAATTTTTGTTTACTTTTAGAACTTATGCCAGAAATCTGCTGCGAGGAAGTCGGCAAGGAAATATTTTTTCATATTTCGATCTAGGGCTTGAGCCTTGGCCCCGTGTCTAATATGCCAACATACTACCTACTAGACTACAGAGACTTTGAAGCAAACCATATACGCTTGTCCAATCCTCTGATGTAGCAGTCAACCTCAACTGCAAAATTTACATCTCAATCCAGGTTTAGGATTTTCTTTTACACACCCTGTAAGCAGTAATTATTGCTCAAATAGTAGATAGTTATTGGAAGACACCAAAAATTCCTCATTTTTTTCTTCTTTAGGTGAATAGTTTGTAATTTAAAAACACCGTAAATGTCTCTACAATTTTCACCAAAACGTGTATTCCGCATTCTCTCGCTGAGAAACGCTGTTCAAAATAAATTCTTTTATTTCACTCTGCTTTTAATTTTACACTAAATTATCGCTAATATTTCCACATGAAATATTCAACGAAAGCAAAACCTTTTTTTAACATGGCTTTCTATAAAAATATTTTCTTTTTTTAGTACATGACGTTTTTCCTTTTTCAAACATTTAATACCGACTGACTGTCTAAATAGATTTTCAAGGTTGTTTTTAATCATATGCTAAAGGAATGAACATTTTTTTTGGTAATTAAAATTTCCTCTAAAATATTGTGTTAATACTTTGACAGTAAAAGGATGGCAATTAAATTGTTGTTCTCTTATTTGTGTGTGTGTGTATGTGTGGCATGCGTTAATAATTCTGTTATTCTGTTATTCATAGAATATGGAAATAAAATTTCAAAATTTATTTGCTAATATGCCCAGGTTTAAAGTTAATTAAGTGTTAAACAAGAAAAAGTCAAAGGAAATCTTTGTGAATAAATTGTGGATTTCTGAAATACTTAATCCTTTTTAAACTTTTCATATTCAAATTTAAACCCTTGTCAAGTTTATTGGTTTGATTCTTTAATAGACGGCTTATAAGTCTTATGCAATAAATATGAATTAAAATTCTCCTTTTTCTTTTAGTTTGAGTAAAAGTGAATTAAAATGAGAAAAAAAAGGATTTTCTTGTCTTTTTTGTAGGTTTTAGTTGATTAAAAATTTAATTTTTTCTTATTATTATGTGTGTTTGAGGACAACGTAGTATGTGTAATAAGTGAACATAGCTTCAAAAGCTATTTGTTTAAGGAGAAATCTAGTTGACTGTCAATTTTGACAACCATCAGCTATAAATAGAACGTAAATGTTCTAGAGATCTTCTCTAACAGATACCAAAAAGGTCTTTTGAATTATGAGAATATTTAGCAGATATCGAGCAATCCGAAAAAGAAACTGGATTGGACATACATAAAGGATGATTTGACAAGAATCTATACTTTACTTAAGTCATTCCGCAGACAGAGATAGCAACTCTCTGTCATTCTTAGCGAAGACACACACCGATTTGACCTTAACATCAGGTTAACCATGTTATCGGGTGTTGCCTGTAATCTGATTGTCTCGTCCACGTCACTTAGCTAGTTTTCGTACCGCGGGTTTTCGTGCTTCTCGCATTCGGAGCACACTTCATTCGTGTCTTGTAGATTCATGGAAGTGGAGCAGTTATGCTGCCATCTATCCACAGCATCATTAATCAATTGACAAAGGATTGGAATGTTTTGGACTCGTTTCGTTTCTTGCAATATCGCATCGTTCGTATGTCAGCAGCGGCTGTTCTGGGTGTACAGTGTCCGAAATATCCAATTTTCTCCGACTCTGACGCCTAAAGCAGGCTGACCGACGGCATGGGTTGTGTTAGGTTTGAGGACGCGCTGTAGTTTTTGGCTTATTCGCATACACTTGCATCTGAGGAAAACTCTATAAGAAAAAACCTAACGTGATCAAAACCCACAATCATGGTGCCTAGTTAACATCAGATCCACGTACTCTCAAATGGCTCATGTAGAATATACAAAATGTCCAAAGCTGTGTAAGGCGTAATGACTTGCTGTTAAAAACAAATGTCGTTGATACTCAGATCATCCAATTCAGACCAAAGAATTCGGTAGACATCGGACAACGTCAGTCTTAAGGTGCTGAGATCCGCTGCAATATGCGGCAACATACTCAATTTCGAATTGGATATGCTCCTCTTTAAGTATTCAAACTCAACAAAGTATATTACGATCGAATTGAAAGCCAAGGCCTACCCAAAACCCATTTATTACTATTGTTGTCCGACAGAAATGTGTAGCATATTGTTACGTTTTACCTTTTAAAAAACGTTTGTAATATGAGCTCGTAGATTGCAAAAGAAAAAATAAAAATAAATTTGTGTTCAGTTCGCACAATTTTGTGTGCCACTGTTCACAACTTGATGTAAACAACAACAATTGCTTTGTTTCCTATTCTGCGTTGCACTCGTTTGCGTAAACAACAACAATTGTTCGACCGATCTTTATAGCGGAGATCTTCAACCCACAATTATTCTCTTCACACGCAACGCGTCTTCAAACAAGACTGACTGAATTTTTACTGGCACCGTTGCCTGCTTTGTCTTGCCTCCTATATCGCAGGGTGAACAGTCTGAGGGATGGATGCTCTTGAAGGAGAATGACTTTACGTTCTCAAAATCTCCTTAAATGTAAACACAGTTGTTTCTGTATTTTGTTTACATTTATTCTGGTAATGTTTGTTGTTGCTTCTGGTTTGCTTGTTTATCATCTTTTTTTATACCGATGTTGTTGCCTTATTTCTGTTTATTCGTTTATCATGTAAACAAGTCCATTGTTTTTGCTTTTGTAGCTTTTGTTTATCATTTTAATATCAAACGATGTAATACCATTTCCATTTTCGTAACAACATCTAAATTTAGTAACCTATGATTCACCCCTGTTGCCTTTGATTTTTGCACCAAAGTGCTCTATTTTATAAAATATTTCAGAATATTTTTTCACAAATTTTTTTGTACACAACCTGCGTTGGTTTTAGATTTTTTCCAATTATTACATTTTCTTTTGGTCTATTTCCCTACAATACTTTAATGTTCATCCCTTTTTCATCTTTTTTGTGGATTTTTTTTATAAAAAAAGTTAAATCCTTTATTGAGTTAAAATCTTTACAATTGCTTACAAATTGAGTACGAATGAAAATTGCATTCTTAAGCCTTGAAAGGAAAATTTACTAAAAATCGAAATCGTTTCAGTTTCATTCATTTGCTATGCAAATACTTCGTTTATTGAAATCTTTTATTCTAGTTTTACTTGGAAATTATCAGGTTGACAAATGATTTTGAGCAAAAACAAATTGCACATGTAAAGAATGAAAGAGTTTTAGAGTTTGAAATCAAATGATGCCCGTGGGAAGAAGAAATATTGGATTGGAAAAGAAAAAGCACAACAAAAGAATTAGAAAAAAGAACGTCTAGATTTTTATATTCATTGTTATTTTAATTATAATTCCTACTGGATATTATAAAAACTAGTTGACATATGATATAAAAAGTCAATGTAAAAATTGTCTCAAAAATAATTTTCAATTCAAGGAGAGAAGGGTCATTATGCCCATTATATTCCCATTAAGATAGAGTGGCATTGCTCACTTAATTTGGTTCCAATTTTTTGCATTTAAACGAAAAGTTCGTCCTTTGTACATTTATTGCTTATCTGGTCATACGTTCATTTAAGACTTTGAATTTCTTCACAAGCGGTTGGTAATTATGTATGTATGTAACTCATCTGAAATACTTGCTGCTTTCAAGACCTGAAACGATATATGCACAACTCGACTACAACTGTACTGTATAGCGTCTTCAAGAAAATCTAGGAAATGTATACAAAAAATCTGATATTTATGTTCCTTTGTGTCGCATTGACTAGATGATCGCATTATTCAAACGATTTACGCCAGCAGAGGTTTTTCTGTTGCTCAGAATGTAATCAGCTTTTAATCTAATTGGCATAAATTCTACCTACGCCTTCTTTCCACATACAATACAATCTAGCACAACGAACGCCCTGAGCAGAATGTTCATGTGTTGTTTGTTTGTTTCACCAAAACAAATGTCCAATTGCCTCTGCCATTACAAAATCAAAGCAATAACCCTGCTAATGTTCAATTTTGTAGAGTTTTTCACTGCAACCTTAAGCGATATGCCTCCTTATGCTTGTATGGTTTGTACATATGTATGCATATACATATGCTTTCCCAAATATATTTTATCAAGATTTCTACCCTTTTTTCCTCAATCCAAATCGAATAGCGTTTTAGATTATATTTCTGGCGAAACATTTCAAAAATCTTTATTGTATCCTTTTTGGTCATAAAAAAAAAAAAATAAATGAACTTTATATCGACGTTAACAATTTTATTTTTCTTCATGTCTCTCTCTTCCGCCTGTGCGTTCCTTTGTTTATTATACTCTTAATAATAATTTTATGTGAACTCCTGGCAGTTTTTTTTTTTGCTTCATATTTCAACAAAATATTCCACAAGAAATTCAGTGGCAGGCAGGCAGCATCTGATTTCCGGTTTTAAAAATTTATTGCCCTGTATAAACATTTGCAACTGCCGGTTAGAGTTTATGTAAATATTTCTTTCTTTCTTTTTTGATACTTTTTTTTATTTGCTTTTAAATTATTTGTTTTGTTTTGTTTTTTTATTTTCAATAAAATATTTATTTATGGCACTGTATTGAATGCCCTCCAACCACGTTTATATGTGTCAGTTCCATATATTTATTATATTTGAAATATTTTTAAGGGGAACCTAAAGGCTGTCATATAAATATGTATGTATTTCCATGTATGTATGCCTGTTGGACATAATAAAATATTATTTTGTATGATGAACTCTGTTGTACAGCATAGCATTAATAAAAAATTGATTTTTCATCATTTTGAAACAACGAAAAACAAAAACAATAATAAAATAACATAAATACACTTAAATATTGCATTTATAGCTTAAAACAATGATTATTTTATGAATTTTATTTCGATCTAAAATCCAAAATAAATTTTATTATTAATTCAAATTGTATTGCTTTTTTGTGGTCAATTACTCAAAGAGATGTGCGTCAATTTGATCAAAATCTCCTGTTTAGTAATCCTCTGTCGAATAATAAGTATATTTCACAAACCTTGAAAAACATTAAACGAATAGTTATTGGACTTGGAGATAGATACCTTGCATGTGTTATTGAGTAGGTTAGACTTTTTATACAAACATTTGCAACATCAGCATCATATTACGTTTAACTTTGTTGTGTCAACTCAGCGCATGATTAACCTTGCTTACCTTACCTTTCTTACATGGGCTGTATTGCCATTATACATACATACATACATATGTACCAGAGATCAGCAGTGAATCATTTTTTCGGTACTCATAAGTACTCATGAAATTTTGAGTATGAGTGAGTCAACAGTATTGAAATTCAACTACTCTGATTCATTCGTATTCACTACAACATTGATTTATAAGTACAGGTTGCAATGAGTATGAGTACAACGTTGACATCAAACTCACAACATCCGAAACATGTTTGATTCATACGCCTACTCATTCAGATTCCTAAATTTAGAAAAATACTTAATGATTCGAATCATTCATCAAAATTTACAGTCGTAGTTGTTGTTGCATTTACAAAAAAGAAGAAAGAAAAAGACAAAGACAGCAAGCAAAGCTGTTCACGCTGGCCACCCTACTTTTAAGTTTAGATTTAAGTTTTATTAAAGTGTATAAACCACCCCTGTAATTACGTTTATAATATTGTGAATTGTTGTGATATAAACGAAAAGAGATCATTACCCGATCCACCCCCCAACCCGAAGGTACGTTTTGTGTACAAATAAATAATAATTTGATTATTTAAACTAATTATCTTTGTTTTATTTTACTCGCATTCTCGCAAAATATTTTATTTTATTATTTCCCCGCTCACCCCCACATTTTGGTCCTTCGAGCCGGATCATACTCTAAATAAAATAAAATATTTGCGAGACTCTCTTTACAGATTGTCGAAGATCGCCATACTTCTTTTTATTGTTGGACAACTACACCCTTTGTATAAGAAATTAATTATTGTTCACCTATTACTATCCATTTGATTTTAAAAAGGTATTTAATATATTTCATTTTTTTCTGTGGTGATACATTTTAATTTGGTGCTATTTGTGTTTTGAAAAAACAAGTGAAGTGCAAAAATATAAGAAAACAAAGACGAAATAAACGAAACAAATATACACAAACAACACAGTATATTTAGCAGTGTTGTTGTTGTGAGTTTCATATATTTTAATAAACAGTTCAAGTTTGTCACTGACTAGGTGGCCGCGGTATATTCCTTTTTTTTTGCTGAATATTCGTCTTTGTTGTTTCGATCATTTCTGTTGTATATTTTTGCACAGATGCCAATACTATTTTAATATATTGTATTGATTTTTCAAATTTATATTTTGAATCGATTTTTTTTACTAAAATTTTTGCGAACGAATATTTTTTGATTTTTTTTAAATTAATATTGAGATCAAAATATATTTAATTTTTTTTAATTTATCACTGCCTTTTCTGAATGTTGTTTAGAGAGATCTTCGCTAATCCCTTTTTACATTTTTTGGTACCCTTCAAAAGATCTATCGCGAATATTTCTTTAATTTTTAATTTGAATTAAAAGTGAAATTTTTATTTAGTTGTTTTGAACTTTAAATTTTCTTCGATAAACCCTACTCTTTGGAGTTTTTATACTTTAGCCTTTTTTAACTTTTTTTAAATTAATTAATTTAAATTTTCGAATCCCATTGGAATTTTTCTCCCAATAAATTAAATACGAAAATCGAATTTTAGCAATATGGCCGCTTTGCGAAATTTAAATAGAAATTACAATCGCTTAGCGGACTTGGAAAGCTTTATTCAGGCTATTCCCCGAGAGGAACATTCGGTTCACTCTCTAGGTGTTCATCGGCAGGAGTTGACCCGTTTGTGGGAAGTCTTTCGTGACAGTTACGAAGACTTGTTGGAAAATGCCGAAGACACCAAAGTCTCAACAAAAGACGCGAAGGCTAAATATATGTCCGGATATACTTTGTATTTTCAATCCGCCTCATTTATTGACGGATTAATTGATAGCCTTAAGACTAAGGCCACGAAACCGATTACTGGCGCTATCCCCATTAACCTTCCCCCATGCGATACCCCAACCTTTTCTGGCGATTATGCATCATGGCCAACATTCCGAGATATGTTTTCGGCCATTTACGGAACTAACCCCCATATTAGCAATATCCAAAAGATGTACTATCTTTTGCAGAAAACTGAAGGTGAGGCGAGGGACATAATACGAACATGCCCCATGACGAATGATGGTTTCGACATGGCTTGGCAGAATCTCGTCGACCGTTACGAGAATAAAAGACTATTGGTCAATTCTCAATTGAAAACTCTTTTTAACCTCCCTTCCATTTCCAAAGAATCTGGCCCCTCTATTAAGAGTTTGCAACGGACAATTAATGATTGCATAACAAATTTGTCGTTGTTGGGCATAGAAACTAAAAATTGGGACATAATTTTTGTGTACATTTGCTCCACTAAACTCCCCGAACACACCCTGGGTCTTTGGGAGCAATCTCAAGGGCCTTGCTCAGACCTACCAAAGTGGAGCAGAATGGACGAATTCCTGACGGCTAGATACCGAACTCTGGAATCAGTATCGGACATTATCGGCAGCCACAATTTTACCCAGGCTACTGATAGCCCTCGAAAATTCAAAGCTTATGAGACTGTTGCCCCGAATATAACCCAAAGAAAATGTCCAGTCTGCAATGGAAATCACCCCATTCGTCTATGTTCAGTTTGTTTGAGAATGACGGTTAGTGATCGTTTATCAACCGTTAAAAGGCATCTGTGTTGCACAAATTGTTTGGCCGTTTCTCATGAGTCCAAAAGATGCCATAGCTCTAACGTTTGCTATATTTGCAAACAAAAACATCATTCGCTACTTCACCGTAGGGAATCTTCTACCCGGGAGAGACCGAGAGCTGAAACCAGCCTCGTTAGCACCTTTTCCCCAGATCGCTCTTTAGAAATCCCCCGGCCTCCTGAGCAAAAGCGAAATGAAGTGGATAATGGCCCATCTACATCCACTGCTCGATGTTTTCTGAACTTCGCTACCCGACTACAGTCCACCCCGTCTTCAACAGTTCTGTTAGGAACTGCCCATGTGAATATAGAATTAGATCATGCCATTTTCTCTGCGAGAGCTCTGATAGACCCAGCGTCTCAAGCTACTTTCATCTCTCAAAAGTTGCAACGGAAGCTAGATCTTCCGACATATTCGGCACCTGCTGCCGCTGTTGTGGGCCTTAATGGCGCAGTGGTAGCAAACTCTAAAAAAGTTTGTATTGTTTCATTACGGTCTCCCATTAATCCAAAGTTTAAATTGACCACGGAGGCGTATGTTGTTGAAGAACTTACTGATCAATTACCCACATGCTCGTATGAAACTCGTACACCTGATCTCCCGGTATCAGATTTTAAATATACCCACATGGATTTGCTATTGGGTGGAGATTTATACCCCCAGATAATGCTTTCTGGATTTCGAAAGGACCCCAAAAACACCCTGATCGCCCAACGAACCGTTTTCGGTTGGATTGTGACTGGCAAAACACGTCAGTCAAATTCGTTATCCTATAAATCCGAATTCCATACGGACTTGAGTCCTGGTCCATCTTGTAAGGGTTCATTTGCTCAAAATATGAGATCTGATTGCTACGGAGCCCCGAGATTAAAACCTAATACGAGGAAGTAATTGGGGAATCCCTTTCCCTAGAACACTCGCCGATCATGACTGTATTTTATTCTCCCCCAATTACCATTTACCCTATCATACCGTTTTTTAAGTCAGATAATTGATGTTTTGTTTTGTTTGCTTCCCGAACATCCACTAGATTCCAGATTTTGAAATTGTCAGACGCCAGCACCGCTAAAACTCTGGGTTTACGTTGGAATGCGAGCATTGAAACATTTTGCTTCAAGCCAGCTCCAACGCCCTGTTTCTCTATAGTCAAAAAGTTCTGTCTTGTTTCAAATAGCCAAAGCTATTTGACCCCGTTGGGTGAGTGGCACCTAAAATCGTAGTTGCTAAGATTATTTTATGCGACAAATTTGTAAAGGCAGAACAGATTGTGACGAATGTTTGGAACCCATGACGTTTAACAGATGGCTTGAGTTTGTCGATGATTATTCGTACATCGACAGGATTAACATCCCCCGTTGGGTTAATTTTAACCCTCAGCATGAAGTACATATTTCATGCAATTTGTGATGCTTCAGAGAAAGCATATGTTGCCATCCTGTATAGTAGAGTCCTAACCCCGTTTGGTGAATTTGTCACCCACTTACTCGCTGCCAAAGTAAAGTTGTGCCTGTAGAAGTGTAAACTTTACCCCGTTCAGAGCTCTGCGATGCAACTCTATTGGCAAAAAATGGTATTTTCACTTCGTAAGAAGTTGAATCTTACCAGATCGGAAGCCTTTGTGGGACAGATTCGACTATCGTTCTGTCCTGGCTTCAAAAACCCCCGTGCCATTGGCCAACTTTGTGGCATATCGAGTATCGTTTATCGTGGACCAGGTAGGCACTGACAATTGGAATCACGTGGAATCTCGACATAAGGTTGATATTCTATAATGACCGTTTTATGCCTCAAAAACCTGTCAAGGAGACTTCGTTGATGCCGATTTGTTGTCATTCCTCATGACAATTTACTCCTAACAATCGGATATTTGGTTGAATCCAATGGATTTATTTCGTCCCTTATTCGAAGTGCGAGTGTTCGATTCGCCAATGGCGTTCTAACCCGTCTGATTGCGAAGCTCGTGCTGCTCCCTAGTCAAGAGCAAAACTAATTCGTTTTCTTTTTTCTCTGTTGCGTGTTTGTCGTTTAATTATAGATAGTGTAATGCTGTAGGCTAATTGTCGAACGCCTAGGAGACAAACACCTCGAAAAAGGCTGGCAACAAGAGGGAACCCACTCACACCAAAGGGAAAAGAAGAGCGCAACCCACAACCAGGCTCTTATTAAAACTATGTTTCCAGTACTAGCATCAGTTCCAGTCTTATATTTACTTTTTATTTTATACCCTAAATTTATTATTAATTAATTGTTAATATTTTATTGAAATATGAATTTTGATATCTGGCCAGGTGACTTCTCGGTCCTCTTGTTGCAATGTTGCAAGGGGGGCGGGATGTTCACGCTGGCCACCCTACTTTTAAGTTTAGATTTAAGTTTTATTAAAGTGTATAAACCACCCCTGTAATTACGTTTATAATATTGTGAATTGTTGTGATATAAACGAAAAGAGATCATTACCCGATCCACCCCCCAACCCGAAGGTACGTTTTGTGTACAAATAAATAATAATTTGATTATTTAAACTAATTATCTTTGTTTTATTTTACTCGCATTCTCGCAAAATATTTTATTTTATTATTTCCCCGCTCACCCCCACAAAAGCAAACACACAACCTTCTAGTGAGTATTGTGGTGTTCGTACGCGAATCATACTTATTTTGTGATTCTTGTAAATGCTGAGTAAAGGAGAGTCGAAGTCAACAACATCATGCGTATTGTTAAGTATGAGTACGATGAGTACTTCAAACTTTGAATATGAGTAGTATGAGTATGATATTGAAATAAGTATGAATGCGTATAAGTATCAGAAATTATAAGTATGATTCGAATCTTCTTATCTTTTTGAATACTCATTGCTGATCTCCGATATGTATATAATTGGTCATTACAAGCCTTTCAGTCAGGATTACGATCTAGCTTTTCGCATCACTTATGTGGTGTGCGTTAATTTTACAGTTCAAAGTCGACTCCGAACAACAGATGTTTTTGAGAAACTTTTCATGGTAATTTTATTTTCTCTGAAGAGAAAATCTGTGGTTGTCTGATCTGTGGTTTTAACCGTGGCCTCACGTCTAATAAGCTTACACACTGCCTACTAGACTACGGCGACTTCTATACGTTAGTCCTATAACCTTTAAGTCCCTGCAGGAATTGAGTTAATCTTGCATGACCTGTCCTTAACTCTTACTTATTCATCTACAATCTTGGAATAGTTCATAGTATCTTGTAATTTTCTCTGACTTTTTTTGGAAAAGCGCTTACTCTATTTTAGGGTCTTTTGTTTTTCTTCAACTGATGATATACTCTTATATCTGTAATGATGCTACGACATACCAGTTCGTTCTAAAAATGAAAAAAATTCTCTCAGTCAATAGTACTATTTCAGGGTTCTCTTCCGTTTTCTGACGTTATCCACACACTTTTATCCACCTACATTTGATACTATCATGAACAATGCATATGTAACTTCGAGAAGTAATTCATGTAAATTTTTGCATTGGTTTACAAACAATAAAAGTGTTGTAAAAAACTGCGCTTATTCATTATTTACTTCTCTAACAACTGCCTGGTGATTCCTCCTCACTACTTCTCCAAATCGCGAACGATTGCGACTATCATAATCATACTATTATTCGGACTGAGTGTAATAAAAATTAAATAAAGGTATCCTACGAAATACATACATATGTATATGTATTACATATTGACTGCTTGAACATCCTTCACATAAATTTTATTTAGCAAATAAAAAAAATAAAAAACAAATACGAATGAATTTTATTCACATTTTATGTGATGCACTATAAAAATTCATATGAAAATCATTTGCTTAAAGGCCTACACTCCGTATAAATTTAATAGGGTAGTCCTTAAAGCGAAAATAATCGTATTGATGACTTGGTGATAAAAAAAATATATGATTATGATATTTAAAACTCCATTAAATAATTTGGTGTATCTCAACCCAAAACGCCTATGAGAAAAAGAGAAACGAGTTCTCTATAACACAATCGAACTGGACATGAGACAATAATGGAAGACTTGGTGCTTACATTGATTGCATTGTGATTTAAAGAACCAACTCACTGCCGTCTTTAACTCACTTCCGTCCTTCAGTCGCATGTCCATCCATCGCACAATGGCGATTGTTACGTGCTACTGTCCTTTTAGCAGGCATGTCGATAAACTTGGCATTCCGATAAATGAAAACATTTGATTAAACAAACAAAAATAAAGCTTCGAAGGGGATTTATATTCAACACCAACAAATGCATCATTTTGTGTGTAATAAATCGGTTATTGTTCAATATTATAATATAATATAATATTTCTTATACAACTCATGTACTATATATGTATGTACACAATAGTTTTTCTTGTCATAATTGAGTTCATAAAATATAATTTTCTCATAACGTATAATTGAGTTTATAAAATATAATTTTCTCATAACGTAACATAATTGGTCAATGCAACCCAGTGTTGAAAAATTCAGTACTTTTGTCCTTTTTTCAGTACTTTTTATTTCATAAATACAGCAGTACCACCGCGACGCTTGCAATACTTTTTTACATTATTACATTATTACATATGTTATATCTTGCGCTTTTCAACTATTAATGCATTATCAACTTGTTCAACGCAATGCTAATGGTAGAATTAGGCTTTAGCTCCGGTTAGCCAAACGTCCACGGAACGTACGTTCGTTTTTAAAATACGAAAAGCAATGAAAACGCTTGCCGAACAGTAATGTGATTTCGTTAAGCATTTGCATTGCTCTTCATTTGCTACAAACGAACGTATGTTACATTACATTCAATCGACGTTTGATTAAACGGGGCTTTTAAGTTTTGTTACATTACGAATCAGCTGTTTTTGTCCTGCATGTGTATTAAATATAAATATCTATCTAGCTTACTAGACTTGAGCCCATTCAAACCCCCTGGCAGACATCTCCATGAAAACGAAATATGAAAAATATTTCTCCGGCGACTTCCTTCTGGCAAAATCTCGCCACGTTAAAGTAGGTCTCGCCACTCACACACACACAAAATAAGTAGTGTTAGCTAGTTATAATGACCAATTATATATGCATGTATGTATCTTTTACAAAAGTACCATTTGATGCAAAAAAGTACTTTTTCAGTTATAGTTCATTTCAAAATTTCAGTTTTGCAACACTGATACAACCCTTCAGTCAGGACTACAACCTAGCTTCTCACACCACTTATGTTGTGTGTGCTAATTTAATACATGAGTGACGGGACCTGCAGTTTGAAGTTTACTCCGAATGACAGATTTTTGAAAAACTTTTTATGGCGGTTTTATTTACTCTCAGAATTTTTGCCCAAAAAATTGCAGAGGAAATTTTTATGCTTTAATTTTTTTTCTTTTAAATCTGTTGAGTTTTTGGCCGTATTCACATAGTGCGAACACATAACCTCCAGTGATGCATATTGTATTATCTGCCCGAATAGTTGTAGTGTTTTATGCAACACACTGCCTGCCTGAGCTTATTCACAGGATGTTATTTCTCCATAATTTTTTTCTTTTTTCTTATTTTTTAAATTATTGTCAGTTTACTTTTGTTGTTTTATTTTCACATTTCCAGGATTGTTGGTTGAATATTTTTATTTGCATTTGATTTGCAAATAAAATCAACGAGAATTTTTTTATTGTATTCCCTTGCATCGTTATCATAAATAATATTTAAATATTCTCAAAAGTTGATTTTTGTTTTTTGTTGTTGTGGTACTATTGTTATAAAGCTGGTAACGTAACGTACAAGCCAACAATACTGTTTGCAAATTATTAATATTTTAAATGAAACAATATAATGATAATGATAATAATAATAATAAAAACTACTAATTAAACAATAGCAGAAAATATCAATATTCCCTTGTATATTAATTTTTAATTGGCAATATAATCAGAATAAAAAGTTTGCCTTCACCATTGTTTGCAATCATAAAATCAGAGAAAATACTATATGCAGAGTTATTGGTGGAAGAATTATTCTTCTAAATACTTGCATTCAAATACTGCATTCGATTGAGTTAAATGTGATAAATATTTTGTGATTAAAAACTCTGAAAAGTTACTCATTAGCAAACTGTCTCCTTATCGTTCTACATTTCATCAAGAGTAGA
This sequence comes from Sarcophaga carnaria, assembly GCA_958299815.1. Lineage (NCBI taxonomy): Eukaryota > Metazoa > Arthropoda > Insecta > Diptera > Sarcophagidae > Sarcophaga > Sarcophaga carnaria. The sequence goes on from OY283150.1 coordinate 31,619,303, forward strand.
CAGTGGCATAGGAAATTAGAGTATCGTGTTATGAGAAATTCGCATGAAAAATACTTTTGAGTCTGAAATTATTAGGTTAAATGGCTCTTGCCCCTTCACAGATAATCAAAAATATTTTTTTTCTTATTATCATTCCTCTCTCGACCATCATGTTGGCAGGCTGGACATTGAGCATGCATACTGGCCAAATCAAGACAATCAATCTTTTATCTTTAATACGAGAAATAAAGTATATGTCCTTACAGGCGAATGAAATTTATTCCAAAACTCCTTGGGTTTGTTTGGTAAATACAAATAGCTTTTGTTGATTAACCTAGGTTAGGGTGGGTATGGTAGCGATTCTTTTAAATGAGTCGGTCCCATATTAAGACCCATTGTAATAACACATTTATCAAACATTATCAAACAAAATAAATCTTGCTATTGCGGTAATCTTTATATTAGAGGGCTCGATAAAGGGTGTTAGAAAATGAGTGGTCGTAAACCTCCGCCTTTTTATGACAAGATCAGGGCACTGACATTTGCCGGGATGCCATAGCCATGAGAGTCGTTATTGTGCCATAAATAGCCATGCGATTTATGAATATAAGTGGGTCGATAATCCTCGTATTTATACGTTTCCTGCAGACTCTAGCAAATATTGTATGTACCATCTTGTTGCCATCGAGATTTAAATTCTCCTAAATATGAAATGAGCGGAAAATTTCCAATTTAACTGAGGCAATCGGAATATCTATAGTCCCCGTAGTCTAATAGGTAATATGGTGGCTTACTAGACGAGAGGCCGTGGTTCAAACCGCAGATCAGACATCTTCACATGAAATATGGAAAAAATATTACTTCGGTCACTTCCTCTTAGCAAATTTCTGGCAAAAACTCTGAGAGTAATTATAGTTGCCATGAAAAGTTTCTCTAAAATTTGTAGTTCGGAGTCGACTTCAAACATTGATGCCGCCGCTTATGGATAAACATACACAACACCGGTGGTGTGAGAAGCTAGGCCGTAATCCTGATCAAAGGTTTCTAATGACCATTTAAGTAAGATGTGTGTGAATATATAATCGAATTTATAAACCAAAGACGCAAACCCACACTTCTAGCAGCGCCACTTTTCACTTTAACAGGGTAAACTTTACTATCAACGTAGCACTGTTAACTGTTTAACGGTGGTAATAGTAGATAAGTCTTCTACTTTGCAATTATTACAGACTATAGTTCTCATTATGATCATTATTATTTATGAACACAAGTGTTGAAATGTAAAGGATGGTTGGTGGGGACGGAGGACGGAAATTTTCTCAACTTACAAAATTATTCCAGCTATCCCACTACCAAGGTTCGAAAGAGGATCCTCTGGACTACCATTTGCATATAGTCTGTATCAGTGTTTCAAAACTGAAATTTTGAATTGGTACTGAACTATAACTGAGAAAGTGCTTTTTGGCATCAAATGGTACTTTTATAAAAGATACGTACATGCATACATAATTGGTCATTATAACTAACTAACTTCTCACACCACTTATTTTGTGTGTGTTAATCTTATTCATGAATGGCGGGACCTACTTTATAGTGGCGACGTTTTGCCAGAAGGAAGTCGCCGGAGAAATATTTTTTATATTTCGATTTCATTTCTAGTAAGCCAGCACACTACCTATTAGACTATTTATTTATTTATATTTAATACACATGCAGGACAAAAACAGCTGATTCGTAACGTAACAAAACGTAAAAGCCCCGTTTAATCAAACGTCGATGGAATGTAATGTAACATACATTCGTTTTCAACATATGAAGAGCAATGAAAATGCTTAACGAAATTACATTACTGTTCGGCAAGCGTTTTCATTGCTTCTCGTATTCTATAAGCGAACGTACGTTCCGTGGACGTTTGGCTAACCGGGGCTAAAGCCTAATTTTACCGTTAGCATTGCGTTGAACATGTTGATAATGCATTAATAGTTGAAAAGCGCAAGACATAAAATATGTGATAATAAAAAAGGATTGCAAGCGTCGCGGTGGTACTGCTGTATTTTTGAAATAAAAAAGTACTGAAAAAAGTGCAAAAGTACTGAATTTTTCAACACTGGTCTGTATGGTGTACCATTTCTTATATATTCCGAAATGGCCACTGATTTTCGAGAGAATTTTCAAGCAAAAAATTTATATTTTCAAAGTAAATTTTTTCAATTTCTCACATTATATGTGACTATATTGCTGACTTGGAACCTTCCTTTGCATATAGTATGGTACTCATAGACCTAGAGTACTTTCCTAAACAAGTGGGTTTGTTCAGATGGATACTGTTAAATAGCTAATAGTGCTCTGTTAAGGGCAAATTTTATTCTGTTAACAGGAAATTTTACTCTGTTAACGCCAAATGTGGCAAATGTGCTGCTAAAATATATGGCTTGCGTCTTGGAGTTTCAAATTCGAATTTATCTTCACACATATTTAAGTAAGTAAGTTAGTAATTCGGAATACCTAACATGTCGTAGATTGTAAGGTCCGTACTGTACCCCGGCCAGCAGATGTTTTAGTGTTAAAAATTTTTAAATATTTTTGAAAAAAAAATCGTTCTTTGGGGTCCAGGAGAATTATGGGTTATTTATTAACTTAAATTTTATATTCAGGTGATTAACTTTATTGCCTCTCTCTATAATTTCTTGTTTTTTTATTTTTACATACCGATCTTTACAAGCTAATTGTGTAATAACCCTTCTGATTACTTTCTTCTTCTATTTCTGAATATTTCGCAGTTGAAAACACTACAAATTTTTTTACTGTGATGATTAGTAAAATTTTTGTTTGCAAATAAAACGAAAAACTTATATTTTCCCAGCATTTTTCTTTTATAATTTATTCGTATTTTAATTAGTTTCATGGGGTCTTTAAATTTGGTTTTATTTTTCATTTTTTTTTTGTTTCCTTTTGTAGCAAATAAAGCAATAATTTTTTTTAATAGTTTTCAAAACTCATTATGACTATCATTTGCATTCGTTTGCTTGAAAAAAGGAAAAAAGAAGAACACTTCAACAGATGTTCTGTGTAACTCATTAAAATTGTAAATCTTTTGGCGGTGCCCAATATTTCCTTGTGGCGAGTGTTCTATGTGATGCAAAATTGTATTGAAAATTCAATTTTATTATTTGCCATTTGTTTATTTATTTATTCCGTTTATTTGTTTATTCGTTTATTTGTTCAAATGTTACTAAATGGAATTTTGCTAATAATTCGTTTGCAATTGAACAATTTGAAGAATTCTTCTTCTTCGCTAGAAAACGATAAATATTTTATATTTCAATTCTTTATTGTTTATATACACGATATATGTCTGTGGTTCTACATACCTTGTGGATATCATGAATTAGTTTTCGATTAATTTTAAATTTATTCTCTTCTTTTAATATTTTTTTTTCTATTTAGCATTTGTGTGTTTTTCAATTACATATTCCAGGAATGTGGACATGGAAATTACATTGCAAAGCTTGTGTGGATCAATTTCTCATTTGGTTTGAATTTAATTCTGTTGCTTCTTTAGTAGTTTTTTGTCAGTTTGTGGTTTCTACGGTATGTGGCAATTTAAATAAAATTTTCAATAATTTTTTCTTTCTTTCTGTTGTAATGTTTTTAATTTGCAGTGATAATCGATTTAGTATTTATTTGTTTTTGTGTTTCTTCGAATATATTTACTGCTTTATGAATTATTATTTTAATTTTTTTTGTTGTTTTTTGTTTTATTAATTTAATATCACTTCCGAATTAAACTCATAAAATTTTTTTTTTGGATTCATAAAATAGTGTTAAATAAAGTAAATGACACCAGAATGAATACTTTTTAAAATTGAATTTTAAATTAAAAGTTCAAATATAATTAATTTATGTAATTTATAACGTACAACAAATGTATAAAAAATTTAAAAAATATTTTAGTTTGCTACCAGCACTCAGGAGAGGGCTCATATTCATGCTGGGCATTGTGTTGAAATACTGGAGAGATTGTCTTTGTAATAATCTTCACATTCTTTTTACTATTGGAGTTAATCAAATATAACGCAAACAATCAGACAATCACAAACACCCAGATTCTCTGGTGGGAATCGTACCCACGGCCTCTGCAATTGAAGTTCTGCACACTACCTGCTAGAGTTAGCACATCGGGCGACCCAAATCAATAAAATTTTATTTCTGATCATTTAAATTGCACAATTGATTCACAAAACAGTATGGTTATAATTTAGAACAATATTGGTGCGTTTTTACCTGTTCAAAAACGTTTAAAATATGAGTTCGTTGATTGCAAACAAAATACAAAAATAAATCTGTGTTTAGTTTCAATTAAACTCTTTATTGTTCGCACTACTTTTGTGTGCCACCGTTTACAACTTGATGATACAACAACAATTTGTTTATTCGCTATCCTTCTTTGCTTACAACGCAGATCTTTTCAACGGCGATTTTCAAACTACGACTGTTCTTTTCACACGCTACGCGTCGTCACACTAGACTGACTGAATTCTTACTACTCGTTGTCGGCTCTGTCTTGCCTTTTTTGCACTAGCTGCTCACACCACTGGAAATTTTATTTACTTCCAGTTTTTGCCAGCAATCTGCTGAGAGGAAGTCCCCGAAGAAATATGTTTTCATATTTCGTTTTGTTGGAGCTGTCTGATCTGGGATATGAACCATAGCCTCACGTCTAATAAGCCAACACACTACCTAATAGACTGCGATGAGTCAAGCTTTATTAAACCAAATATGTGACAATTTATTAACATTTTGCCATTTTTGGGGTAAAGCCATCTTTATTCCATCCGTGTTGAATTTCGAGCTTTTTTGAACGTACTGACTGAACCAGTTTCTAGCTAGTAGATGCACCAAAACTTCCCAGTTAAAGTCTCTCACTGAGCCATGTAATAATATTGGTCATCTAGCTGTTTTAATTGCATTGTTTGTTACTATCCTTCTTAATATTTACAGTGGAGATCACAGTCAGTCTTTCGATCAGATTATACTTACTTATTTGGTTATTACAGCCCTTTAGCCAGAACTACGACCTGGGTTCTCACATCCCCTTTGTTGTGCCTGTGAAATTGTATCCATGAAACGCAGAACCTACAGTTTAAAGTCGACTCTGAGTGACAAATTTTTGAGAAATTTTTTGTGGCAATTTTATTTACATTCAGAGTTTTAGAGACCATTCGTATATTGTGCTGTAATAACATATGTAGTCAAAGATACTAGCAAAATATGAGACCAGTTGGGTTATACATACACAGCCACAGAAGTATACATACGGATAACAAATATCAGAAATTTTTTTAACTAATCCGTTTTCGTTGAAAATCTTTGTAATTGTCTGACAACTTTCCTCGATATTAAGACGGTCTTGGTTAAAAAATTTCTGAAATTTGTTAAATTTGTTAAATTTGTTAACCAATCCGTTTTTTTTTTTTTGAAAATATTTATAATTGTCTGACATCTTTCTTCGATTTTAAGACGGTCTTTTGCTTTGGTTCAGATATTTGTGAAATTTGTAAATCGGATGCATACCTTCGTGGGCCTGTGCAGGGCCACAATTCAGTTCAATTTCAGAAATTTTTTAACCAATGCAAAAGACGGTCTTAACATCAAGGAAACTATAAAGATTTTCAACGAAAACGGATTAGTTAAAAAATTTCGGCAATTTTTTAACCGTACGTATAATTTAGTAACTGTGTGTACCTTTAGATATATGTATAGATACACAATTGCTCATTACAACTCTTCAGTCAGGATTACGATCTATCTTTCCGCACTACTTACGTTGTGTGTGTTAATTTTATAGATGAGTGGCGGCATCTACAGTTTAAAGCCGATTCCGAACGACAGATGTTTTTGAGTAACTTTTCATGGTAATTTTATTTACTCTCAAGGTTTTTTCAAGAGATCTGCTGAGAGGTAGTCACGCCACTTATGTTGTGTGGTGGAACCTACAGTTTAGATTTTTGAGAAACTTTTCACAACAATTTAATTTACTCTCAACGTTTTTGCTCTGCTGAGAGGTAGTCGCTGAAGAAATATTTTTTAATATTTCGTTTTGTTTGAGATTTCTGACCTGGGGTTTGAACTGTGGTCACACGTCTTTTAAGCCAATACACTTCTTATAGACTATGTTATTACCAGAATTGCCGCAGAATGGAATATACAAGGGTACAGAAGAAGAGGACACCCTGCTCGCAAATGAAGAAAATGAATTGAAGCCTAAGTAAACTGAAATGGAAAAGGTTGGATTGAAATTAAGATCCAATGCTTTTTGTATATGCATACATAATTAAGGAATGCTTTCCTCTTAGAGGCTGTTTGACAATTAAAAATAACCTGGTGACTTCCGAAAGACTTCCCTTCTAAACATTTCGTTAATATTTTTGTATGACCCACATAAATAAATATTGAATTAGAGACAATACCAGTAGACCAGTTTTTTTGTTTTTTTTTGGTATGTATATATATCATGTTTCTTTATTTACTTTGAATTTTTAATTAATTTATTTATAATATTTATTCATTCATTTATTTATTTATTTATTTTGTATTTACTTATACAATTAATTGTATAAATGTTTGTGTTGTTTGTTTTTCTATGTAATATTATATGTTTTAAACAGTAACAGATGAATTTCATTTCTTATTTCTTATATTTGTTCACAGGAAAATATATTCAGTTTTTTTTTAATTTTTTTTTTGTTTTTGTTTTTCTTAAACATTAATTATAATTTCTAGAGTTATACATAATTTATTATATTTTTTTTTGTGTTTCTTTTAGAGTTTGCTTTCTTTTTTTTTATTTAATTTTAGTTTGTATAGAGTTTTTAAGGTTTTTCTTCTTCTATAATTAAAAAAGGTGGAAGTCATTTTCAGTTTTCATTAAAATTTCTTTTTTTTATTATTTTACTTTCAATTTTGGCATAATTACAAACTATTTTATAAAGTTTTTCTTGAGTTTCATTTTAAGTTTTTTTATTCCTTTTTTTATATTTTTTTAGTTCTTCTTTAAAAGGAAATGCTTGTAATTGTTGAAAATTATTTCAATTTTTCTTTATATTTTCTTATATTGTGGGTGTGTGTATTACATAAAATGATTATCAAAATTTTCACAAGGGTGGTACAGATAACATTTGTTAAAAATATAAGTGGATATTTCATTATTTTCAAAATATTGTGTATAATATTGTGTTTTTTGTAAAAAAAAAAAATTTAAGATTAAATTATATTAACAAACTTATAATGCCAGCAAATCACTGCAATTAACAAGACATACTTATGTATGCCTGCATATTTTTACAAACGTACTTTGGCTTTTATAGTGCAATTGAAACACTTTCTCGGTTTCTAAAGATCGATTAGCAAGTGGTTATACAATTTTTTATTTGTTAAAGTTTACAAAAAAATTCGTAATAGTATCATGCAACAGCATTAAATCCTAACTCTAGGCTTACTGATGAAAATGTTAGCTTAAAGCCGTTAGGAACCATAGGAATTGTTTGAAAACAAATTGCTGCGAAATCACTTAGAACACGCAACATATTCGAAATAATCAGACGGCTTTTTATACAGATCCGACAAAACTGTTGCGAAACCGCAATGACGATCTCATCTCATCTTATGTAAATTTTGAATATGTTGCAATTCATCTCTTTGGGAATGTGTATGGACAAACCTACACTGGTGATAGAAGTTTAAACTTTTCATCCTCTAATATAGTAAAAAATTCTAGATATGGCAACATTATTTTAAAGGTGTGAAAAGCTAATCATCAAACATTACCTAACAATCCTGTTGCAGGGAATGGCGAAAAGACTTTGTCATTATGCTGAGCTGTCGAACAAACTGAAAGAGGGCTTAATCATCAACATACCTAAGAAAGGCATCACAAAGTTAAAAAACTGGAGAGAAAATACACTTCTTAATATGATGAAAAAAAATTTTCTGATTCCCTACAGAGTCGAAGGCAATAAGTTTCGCAGTTTCAGAGCCAAAAAATTTTCCGCAACTTAACCCCACAATATGATTCCACAACCAATTAAAGTAAACATCGTCTGCTTAGCCATCGATTACCATAAAGCTTAAGAGACACTTGCTCATCTGAAAAGGGATGACCAGCACAGGTTTACTAATGAAATTAGTGAGATCATCTCGGAATTATAGTAAAAGGTTTTGCCCAGGTTTTGATTAAACTGGGTTTCAACAAGGTTTCGCCTTAACATAACGTAAAATTAGGAGGTGATCTGGCCGAATTTGACTTTAAAAGGATAGCAACTGCTTGGACATGATACCCCTACAGTATATAAGAAATATATGAACATCGATTAAAATTCTGCTTTTGCGCACCAACACAATATTTGATCCATTCACCAAACAAAGCACAGCACAGAAATGATAGTCATATTATCCAATTATTCTCAGTTTTTTGTCACTACATGGTGTTTTTGGTCGATATAGCGGTTAACATTAATTTGATTGTGTCAAATGAACACGTGTTTGAAAGGTGGCATTTCAGATTACATTTTTGGTGGACTGTTTGACAACAGTTCTATCATTCCTAGTTTGTTAAAAAGTTATATTGATTTGGACAGATGAATAATTTTGGAAGAAATATTCCAATTGATGGTTTTCTACTTCTAAGGAGTGTAATTATTTCGAAAAATTTGCAGGATTGGATGATTTATTACGTGTCAGAATTTTTCAATGTCACAGATACGTACTCTTCGCTTTGGCATGTCATTTATCAGTTTAGGACAAGTAAGTTCAAGAACATTTACTTTGAGCAAACCTTTACATTCTGAATGTAGCCGTTGGTGGAGACACCTCTTCGATGGCGGAGCTAAAGCTTTTGATGGAAGATGTAATCCTATTAGAATATGGCTCATATACAAAATATCAAGAGATAGAGGAGGGGGCTAACTTCACAAGAAGTTTAAATTACCTATGAATTGATGTCAAGTAATTTGATGATCCTCTGCAAACAGCTTTTAAAACACAAAGAAGTGAATCATTTATGCAGCATATTGCTACAGAAGACGAAGAATTACTTGAATAGGAAAAAATAATTATTTCTTAAAGGTCTGATAATACACTTCAGAAACGTTGGAAGGCAAACAAGTTTTCTTGTTGAGTGTTTGATGGGGTTGACAACGTAATATGATCTGCTATAATCTAGCGATATAAGAAGTTTTGTTGTCTGTTGCTTGCTTATCGATAGTCTGCACAAGACTTTCAAATTATAGAATTGATAACTGGAATGGTGTTGGGTTTTATTCAGACTACCCAAATATCAGAATATCATTTGTTTTGAGTGTCAGCAAAATTGTCTTGGTGGTAAAGGGTAAGCTCACTAAAAAGCAGCCAAGCAGACCACGTTTTTTATGATGAAATTAAATTACCAAAAATTATTTTAAGCCTATATTTAAGCCTTAATTTCTATAATTCAGATTTCGTCTTTCTCTAGCATTTTATTATTTTCAAATAATTTTTTTGCCGGCTTAGTTACAATAGGTTTGCATAAAAAAAATAAAAATTACAAATAATTTAATTATTTTGTTTTTATTAAAACAATAACGATAATAAATAGATTTACAATTGTCTTTAAACATTTTGTTTTCATTTATTTCTCTTAAACTGTTGTTAAAGTTTCAAATTTTCCTTTGAAACAATTTATTTTGTTTGAAATTCTACTATAAAACCCGTATTAATATTTTCTTTTATTTAGTTTTACTTAGTTTTCTTAGATATATTCTTTTAATTTTTTTTATTTATTTACTCTTCTTTTCTAAATTAAATTTTCTATTAAATTTTTTTTTATTTTTTATTTTCAATCAATAGAATGATTTTGAAAATTGTTGTAATTCGTATTGTATTCCTTTCTTACAATTTATTTCCTTTGTTTTATTTTTTATTTTTTTTTTTCATTTCGTTTTCTTTTCATTTATTTATTTTCCTTACGTTTTTATGATGTGTAAATTGTTTTGTTATCCCCCGTTAAAATGGCAAAGAAAATATGGCAAAAGAAATGAAAAAGAAACAATCAATTGCGTCTACAAAATTAATATCGATATTGTTTCCATTTTCTCTGCAATAAAATCACATTAAAATAAAATTACAAGGAAAAAAAAAGAAATACAAAAGAAAAAAGAATAAATCTTACTTTATGATATGATATCGAATGGCAACTGCTTGCTTCTTAACCCCTAAGGCAAGGTTAAATACAATTCTATAAAGTGATAATTTTTTATTATTGTTTTTTAATTAATTTTAATTGAAAATCTAGCCTGTGACAGTTGCAAAAAAATATGAAATTCGTTGATACCACTGTTTTATTTAATAAAACAATCGTTTATTATAGAAACAAATATTTGCCCAAAAACCAGTCAATAATTCTTAGCCATAAAGTGTACGTTAAATATTTTAAAAAAGCGAACAGAAAAAAACTTGCTTTTCGTAAATGAATTAATATTTGCCAGCAAACACAATTGTTATTAAATTTCTGAAGATTTATTTGTTTTTACAAAACTTTTCTCAGAGCAAATAAAAACAATTATTTTTAGTAAATTTTTGTTGAAACGAATACCTTTCACTAGAACACTTTACAATTATGAAAAATATTTGACCAAATTTAATGCAGATGGCAGCATCAATCTGCTTGCGAGTTCTACATTCTTGGGTAAAGAATGATTAGGTTTACTTTCTTTAGTAATTTTTAATGCGTGGAATAGAAAATAAAATCTTTATCTTCTAAGAAGATAGGTTTTCCACAAACTATATGATATGGCACTGAGCCTAATTGAAAATTCAAATACTATATAATTGTGTACCTATAGAATTGTGTACCTATCCAAGTATTTTAAATAAGCCTTGCCACTGCTTTCTATAAAGAATCGTTTTTCACATTTTTAAAAGTATTCTACGGATCTTGTGTTCTTATATCCATTCAGTGATCTACATTTTCATATCATTTTCATTACACTAACCAAGCACCAACCATGTATTTCATACATACCATAACGTACAAAATTGGTTAAGTCAGGATTATGACCTAGTTTCTCACACCACTTATGTTGTGTGTGTTAATTTTATACATGAGTAGCGGGGCCTACAGTTTAAAGTCGCCTCCGAACGGCAGATTTGTTTGAGAAACTTTTCATGACAATTTTATTCATGTTCAGAGTTCGCCGAAGAAATATATTTTCATATTTCGTTTTGTCAGATATGTCTGACCTAGGGTTTGAACCGAGGCTCACGTCCAACACACTATCTACTAAAATATGCCGACTAGGCCAAGCCATGTATTTCTTTTAACTTAATTTTTATACACTTTAATTGAAACGCAAACAGAAGAGGTCATTTAGAATTCCTTATTTTGAACAAATATATTTAAAGGACACATCAAACAGCATTGCACTTTTTCTGTATGGTACTGTACATTTGAATTTTAATAGTTGAGCACCATAGATTATGTCACAATCAGAAAAATTTGCAAAATGTTTACCATGAGAACGCTGTGATTAGATCTAAATCCAGAGCCGATTTGTTCAACTAACTTCGAGCTTAACTTAGCCAGTGACTTGATAAATGTAGGAGCAAGTTTTGAAACACTTATCGTATTGTCCAAAATCAACCAACATTTGACTCTCCTTTGTCTTAAAACTTGTTTGCTCGTAAAAAGTTTACCATGAGTTGAATATGTAGCCAAGCAAGTTCAAAACTTGTAAATAACTTGTTGGGTCAATGTCAAGACATTAAGTTTTTTGTTGGTCTTATAAGAGAAACAATGAATACTTATAGAACTAAATTTCAAATACCAAATTTTGCAAGCAGGAAAATGAATTGAATTTTGTGACATCATTTTGGATTATTTTTCTAGTTTGGTGAACTGTTTTTATATGGCTTTGCAATGAGAAAACTGAATGCAAGGAAACAGGAGTTTCTTGTGATATTTTTGAATAATATTTTTTAATTTGAAAACTTTGTTGTCTGCAAACTGTATTTATTCGATGATTTCGAACAATATTCATATACATTTCGTTAAAGAATTTAATACTGAATTAAGAGTTTTTTTTTAATTCATACAGAGAGCGTCAAAAAAGCTGTACATAAAAAATGTACGTTATTTTTATTTTAAAATTGTTTCATTGCCAGTTTTTAGAATTGACACAAAAAAAATTACAAAAAAAATTTGAAATATTGTCAAATTTTTTCGGGCACTCTCCTTTCTGACAAAACTCTTGAGAGTAAATAAAAATGCCATGAAAAGTTTCTCATAACTCTGTCGTTCGGAGTCGACTTTAAGCTGTCGGCCGCGCACCTCATGTATAAAATTAACACACACAACATGAGTGGTGTGGGAAGCTAGACCGTAATCCGGACTGAAGGGTTGTAATGGCCAATAATGTTATGTATGTATGTACAGTTTCTTTTGACGCTCACTATATTTTCGTTTTTCGTTTAAAATAACTGTAGAATTCGCACGGCATCTTTTATGGAATCAAATAAAATCAATCAAATTAATTTTAATAAACTATCGAAATATGTTTTTAATTTTTCTAAAATTAAAACAAAATTTTTTTGTATTCAAACTTTTGCCAATATATAGTGCAATACAAAAGGAAACAGTCACCATATTAAAAAAAATTTACTTTTTTGTTATATTTTTTAACACAAATTTTCTTCGTATACAATAGTATACGCCAATCAGAGCCATTAAAACGAGATTTAGTTTATCACTTGCGTAACACTTAAATTTTTCCTTTTTTTATATTCTATTACTTTCTTTCTTAATCAATAATCATTAAATTCTTTTGAAAATTTTTTTCTTTTTTTTCTCTTCAGATACTAATTCTGTGTGTTTTTTTCTTCTTAATTCTTCTTTAGTTTTTAGTTCTCTTTTATGACCCACTCATTGTATAAATTCTTTTATTATTATTATTGTATTTAAAGGACTTTATTTCAATTTTATTTCACTTCAATTTTTTTTACTTCAATGTATCATTCTCTGTCAGTTGCATTATGTCTGTGGAAAAGGGGTTTTTCATTAAATTTTTTTTTTATTAATTTAAGTTGCATATAAAAATTTACAAGATTTCAATATCCAACTAATTTATTTCAGTTTCTTCTGCAGTTTATTAAAGAAATTTTCTTTTTATTTTTGTTTTCTTAAGTTTTTGAATACATTTTTGAATATTTTTCTTTATGCAGTTTTTTTAGTTTCCTTTCCCAGGACATTTAAATTTATTAACAAGATTTTGCTAGAAGATTTAGAAAAAGTTTTTAAAAGTTTCTTAAATTTCGTTAAACACTCGAGAGTTATTTCTTCACTATAATGAAAACAGAATACGGTTTAAAAGAATTTCCTTGCAAATACCAAAAATTAAAACAATTTTTAAATTTTTTTTTGTAATTTAAAGCAAATCTTAAAAGTTAACTCTTTAAACTTTTAAACTAAAAAAATTAAGATAAAATTTAATTTAAATAAACTTTTAAGAGCAAAATTTGTTTCCTTTTTCGAAACAAAACTACCAGCATCAAAGGACAACTCAATTAGTTGCAAAGTGGCTTGAAACTTCAAGACTAATTTTTATGATAACTTTACTACAGTACTCGTGACGACTAGCAGGCCTTAACAGTTAAGATGAACTGCAGACGCCGTTCAGTGTTATCGCTAGAACGCTTTAAAAATTTAAGACTGGTTTTAAAAAAAGATTTGTTGTATTTTCCCATATAAAATACTTATTCAAATGGCCAAAAGCGATTAACATGGCATTAAAAGCAGCCAAAGCTATTGCTTAGGCTCTGAACACTACAAGTGATTGTTCGATGTCAAGATACAAGTAATGTATCTATGTATCGATGGTGCCATACCCAAAAGCATTTATCCGCCTTATAATAGCCACCCATTCATTGTTCGCTTAATATTACTCCAATTTAATTTCGATTGCCGTTGTTATTGTTTTTGATATGCCTTCAAATTCTGTCCTCAATTTGCCATGTACTTAAGAAAAATCCCTCTCAACATTCTTGCTGCAAGAGAAGAAAACAGAAAGAAGAGAATCAAGTTTTAATTCTGGCAACAACTGCTTCTAATGTGCCTCATGTGTTCACTTATAATTTTAGTAGCGGGTATTATCCAAGTTAAATTTAAAAAATCGTAATGGAATTATATTTTCGAGAGATATTTTTCTTTTTTACATTATTTTAATAAAAAAAAGTCACAAAACAATCAGTTTACAAACAATGTAAAGGCATTAGAACAACTGTTCGACAGACGTATGAGCAATATTGATTTATAATTTCATGTTAAGTATACGCCACATAGAGTAGAAGCAGCGACTTCATATTATTGATGACATGAGGTTAAATCATTATTTAATTAAACTCTGCAAGTATATTTATACAAAAAGCGAGGGAAACATTATCACAAAAGCAGACCTAAGCGATAATTTAGACCCAAGCAGATATACATAAGCATAGAGCACGAGTGCAATACATTCCATTGTCCAGACAATGGAACCAGTTTTTCTACATGGACATTACTACATAAAAGTAATAGCAGACAACATGACGTGGCAATGAAGCAGTTTATTGGCAAAAATGATGAAAAGATCCTGAGTCTCTATTCCAAACTGGTGACAACAAGTTTCTGAAATTGAACAGTATTCCCAGCAATCTGCAAAATATTTTACTGAGGTTTTCACCGAAAGTATACTGCAACCTTTTTACCAAATTTCTATTTTATGGCAGATAATTTATAACAAAAAGTTTAAAACATAGTCATAATAATTCTGAAGATACCAAAAACAAAAACTCTTGGATACCAAGATTGTAGAGGTTTTTAACGCTACGGATAAGTGTCTTGAGGGAGAAATTTGTATTTTACTTAGGAAAATCGAACAGAAATTCTTCAAGAACTTAAGTAAAACAGCGCCATTTCTTTACTTAAAACCGCAGTTAAGTGCCTTGAGAACACAACATATTCTTATGGCTCTTGGGAGATTCTTTCGCAATCACTGTGACTCCCAAACTGATTTTGCAATTCAGTTTCCTACAAATCTGGTCATGAAGGCCACTAAAGGAAAATGGAATGTTCAATATGACGATAAAGACTATGTTTTTGATTCAATTTAAACTCATTCAAATAAATCGAGCTGTCTTTTGTATTGAAGTGAAGCAAGTGATTTCTGCCTGCCAACCTGAAAAATTTTCTATTCATGCTTCAAAAAAAAAAAAAAAAGAAAAACTTCCAGCTCTTGACAACTGAAGCATGAGTCAGCCATTTTAAACCTACACTGGAGTAAAACAACAATGCAGCCTAGCACGTCAACTATTTGCCTTGGTAGATATCATGAGTTAAATCTAGTCAGAAGAGGAATTACATGTACTCTCGTTCAATATTATCGGCGACATGGATTTCTAGAAATGGATTGCCCATATTATCTGAAAGAAGCTGGATGGTATAACAGGAATGGCCAAAGAGTGATGAGTTCGGTGACCGATGTCCACCGAACAACACTTGGTGGCGTAAGACTCTACAAGAACTAGATTACAAGAACAATGATTACAGCCGCAAATCGTGTAACATGGAGACGGAAACGTTGGATGAATAATAATAGAAACCAAATAATATTCAAGGAAAGCAACTTATGGTGAAATATTTTCTTACATGGAATTTCTAAATTCTAGTTGAAGGAGGTTTTTTAACCTCTATTCGTAATACATATTTTGCAGAAAAAAATTCAAGACTTGTTAAACGTTATAAATTAAATTCGATGCTTTGACACTTCTACTAAACTCGAAAAAATTTGGAATACGATTTAAAAAGCAAAATATTTAACTTTAAAATTTATATTAAAACGTGAATTTAAAAATTTATTTTTTATATATATGTACGTGTGTATACATCTTGCATTTTTTTCTAATTACAACATTCATTAAATCTTCTTTTGTCTTGTTAATAAACTTTCTTTAGAGCTTCAGCGTTGTCTAATTTCACATATTTTTTCTAGTTTTTCTTAAATTTTACATGAAGATAAACAATTTTTTCTAGTCTAAAGATAAAACCAAAAAAATTACATTTTATTTTGGCTCACTAGTTACTTTTCTTCCCCTACAAAAAACATAAACGGAAAAAAGGGACTTACTTGCTACCAAATATTCAGACGACAATTTAATCTCTTACGAAAACAAATTCATTATAATGATTCCATCGATTCTCTTCGGTATCTACGCCCGGTTTGGGCTCAGCCGCTGAACCAGCGGTACCGGAACCACAACTGCCAGCCATGCGAAAACCTTGTTCATGCAGCATATCAAAAGCCTGTTCAATGAAACAGTGCTTCAGGAAGAAACGTGAAGTATAACGATCGGGACCACCATGATCGGGATCACGGGATTCGTTGAGTGTATCACCGAAAACTTCACGACACAAGGCAACACGGCCGCATACCAGGATACGAGACAGTTTACGGAATTTGACATCAGCCAAACCGTCTTTACCAAACTGGAAACTGCCACGATATCCGATGGTAATGCAGCCGGGCGAACGAGAATCACGATCTTTACGCAAACACTCCAGCATGCCGTGAAGTTTAAAATATTCGGCTTCTTTCTGAAGACGCTGCTTTTCACGGAAACCCTCTGGCAACTGTAGAGCCTTATCGCGTAGATAATCTAAAATATAGCGAAACAGGACACCATCACGATCGAGAAAGTAGCGGCCTTTGCTGTCCTTAAGCAGATCATCCTTGTTGTTAAACATTTCACAAAGCAGAGATGATTTCTCCTGTAGCAATGAATCCAATGTGGTGGTATAGTGTACGCCACCAACATTTAATTCCACAATTTCGGACATAATGAACGGTCTGTTGTTTATTTTTAAATTGTTGTTGTAAAATAGTTTTTTTTTCTCTCTCTCTCTCTCACTGATACACAGTAATTGTTTTGCTTTGTCGTTCAACTCTTTCTTAATATCTTAAGTTCTTTTGCTTTAATTTTGTTGTTGTTTGCATTAAAGTCTATTTCAGTGTTATAATGTATTTGTATGTGTGATTGTGAGTGAGTGAGAGTGTATGTGTGTACACAGCAATCAATCTTTTAGTTTATATGTGTTATATTATTACACCTATCACTCGCTCTTTCTTTCTCTCTTTTTATTTTATTTGTTTGTATACGTAGATGTAATCGAAATACACTAATCACTGTCTAATAAGTCTCACGTGTAACACGTTTCTATCACCACCACGTCTCAGCGACAATATTCACAACAAACACAAGTTCTTGTAAATAACCAAAGAGAAACACCGATAAACTCAAGCACTTGTATGCTAAGGAAAGAACACTCACAAGGAAACTTTAAATGGCAGAAGAAAATATTTTTTTTTCCTCTTTTCAGAAATTCCTTTAAAGAAATTTAACAGGTTTCAAGACGCGTTTTATTCAATAAATACTGCAAACATATGGCTTTTGATTAAACAAGGGTTTCTGCGTTTTCTTTTCCCTTTTTTCTTACTCCTCCTTCCAACAATTGTAATGCAAGAGTGTTGATATACTTTTAGGCTGTTAAACCTTTTTCCTTTTTATATTTTATTTGTGTACATATGTATACAATTTATCCGTGTTAATGTTTATATAAAATAAGGGATATACACTTTTATATTTGCTTATGTACCATATAAATATATATGTTGTATGTATGTGTGTACGTAGTTTTATTATGTATTAGAATGGCGTTTGGTATTTCGCTTTAAAATATATTTTTGTTTTAATTTTCTCTCAACAATATACGAGTTTAACCGCTTTGAGACAACCGTTCTTGTTGGAATTTTCAAATGAACTGAATTCCATGCTGCTTTCTTTTCTTATCAGTACCAGCATTTAAGTTTGTTTAAACATACACCCTTGTATTCGTGTATTTGTGTGTCTGAGAGAGAGAGATAGAGATAGAGAGAAAAAGCAAACAACGGGAGAGTAGTATTTTATTGTGTATATTTTTTGTTGTTTTTGTTTCTTTGAAAACTGTTTGTTGCTGTATTTTATTTGCCAGTTTCATTGAGGAAATGTACACCACCATGCCATCAGTGCGCGCTTAAATGTGGGTGAGCAAGCATAAAAGAGAAAGAGTCATAGAATTTGTGATAAACAGGAGAGTTAAGTATTGTTTTTGTATCATTATCTTTACAAAAGGCAATTTTTCTAGCAATTTTCAATGAAATTCCATAATATTTTACTGTGCTCGAGTAATTTTGGCCTGTAAAGTGTACGTATAGTAATGAATTGATATCCATTATTAAAATAAAAATTAATTTTTAACACTTGAAAGAACTACAAAACTAGGAAATTAAAATCTTTTATACCAATTCATACAAATATTGCTTCATGTACTTACTGAACATGATTCTCTTTCCACTTTGTGACTCTATACTCAGTAACAAGTGTTTGTTTTGTATTGAAAATGACTTTGAAAAGATGAAAATAATAACAAATACACACTGCCTTTCAAGACACAGCTGTTTTTTTTCTGACTGAGAAAGTTGTTGAGTTTTAGAGAAAAGAGAGAGAGAGAGCATAATATGGCATAACAAAAGGAGAGCATATTGTGTTTGTTGCAAATATATAATGGGTATTGAGATATATTTTAAAAGCCTTGTACAAAATATCTATGTACGTGCCATTCCCAAGGAATGATCCCTAGACATACAATGTATCGGATTGGGAAAATAAATCCATAAATATCTCCAGTAAATTACAATGTAAGAGATTCCAATTTAACAGATATAATTACTAGTCCATCTTCTGAGTGTGTTGGCCATGGTTCAAACCCCAGGTCTGACATACATACATACATACATAATTGGTCATTACAACCCTTCAGTCAGGATTGTGGACCTAGTTCCTCACACCACTAATGTTGTGGGTATTATTTTACACATGAACGGTGGGTCCTACAGCTTAAAGTCCCCTCCGAACGACAGATAAACTTTGCATGGCAATTCTATTTAGTCTCAGGGTTTTTGCAGAAATCTGCTGAGAGAATGTCGCCGAAATAATCCCTTTCTTATATTTCATTTTGTTGGAGATGTCTGACCTGGGATTTGAACCGTTCCCTCAAGTCTATTAAGCCTACACACTACTTAATAGACTAAGACGATTTATAGTACCGTCTAATTTCTTTCAATTTACAATTTTCAACAAAACGATAATTGTGCCCAGCTTATGATTGCATTTTTTTAAATACTTCTATAATCAAAAATATTTCAATCTTTTTGCATAATAATATAATATACATACATTTCCATAAACGAATATTATTTTCAAAATTTTTTTAAAACACCATGTCGTATGAGCTATTTTAAAATAATAATTCAAACAAATATTGCGTATACGCTCACAG
Source organism: Sarcophaga carnaria (assembly GCA_958299815.1). Classification (NCBI taxonomy): domain Eukaryota; kingdom Metazoa; phylum Arthropoda; class Insecta; order Diptera; family Sarcophagidae; genus Sarcophaga; species Sarcophaga carnaria. The sequence continues at coordinate 31,638,720 of OY283150.1, forward strand.
TAAAGCGCTCAAACAATTTTACTCTGGCAATGCCATAAATTCTGACTTTATGAACTCTCTTCTTGGCAAAACAACTCTCACGAAATAGTTGTTTTGTCATGAATAAAAATAAATTACCTATACATACACAAATGATGTACTCATCTTTTTACTCACACACACTGACATACATGCATACATGCAAACACAATAGAAAAGTAGAGTCAATGAGAGTAATGAAATATTTCCTGTTGCAAATTATAAACAAATTTAGTTCAGATGTCTAATAATGAAAAGCAACAACAACATCAAACGCAAACACAATAACAAACAGCACTGAGTGAGAGAAAATTTAAAAAGCATTTATGACAACAACTACGTGTGATACATATTCCTGCTCGCATAAATGCAGCATCAGCAACAAATGACCGAAAGAACGAAAAAAAAAAAACGAAACTGGAATAAAAACAAAAAGTGGTTGAAAACTTGTGTACAGAAAATTAATCTAAAATCTGTAGCAGCAGCAGCAGCAGCAACAACAACACAAATAACAATTTGTATGGAGTTTTGGTACAGGCTGTGGAACTGTGTAGAGAGAGAGAGAGATTTCCCTTAATTTTTATACAGGCAGGCAGGCCGCTTAAATAAATTTTTATACATACAACTACACTTATATATATATTTAGATAAACAATTACTTGCATACATATATAGACAGTCATACATTATGATTAACATATAAACACAGTTGGATTTGTAAAAGTGTTCTACTGACACTGACATATTTCACTTCTTTTTCCACCATTTTTTTTCTCTTTTGTATGTCACTAGTGAGTTGGTATTGTTGTTGTTCGGACGACTGCTTGTGTTGGTTATTATTTGTTGTATTTATTCATATTTATTCGCATGTAGCAACAGCAATTGCATGCTAAATAGTATTACTTTTGAAATAATATTTGAAAATATAATTCATTTAAAAAGGATAAGCAATGAAGCATTATTTCTTAACTGCTGACTGTAGTAAATAATAAAAATAGAAAACTTTTTGTCTCTGCCCAAAACCTTGTCGGCATCAATGTATTTGAAACTGATTTCATCAGATAATGGAAATAAAAACAAATCATTACTAACATAGAAATTTAAAGTATTAAAGTAGTTGCTCAATTGTGATTGTATAAACTACATAGGATATCCACCGAGGCGGCTTTCAAGTTAGGTCGTCAGTTCATAAGCATTAGGCTGATATGTGAGGCAATTGGAAATTAGTCTTCACACTTACTTCTCATAATGGAAATCTTTTCACATGATCAAATCATGACAAAAATAAAAACATCACGAGATAGCTAATGAAGTGCTCTTTCTCAGGAGGAACAAAGCTTTTATCCAGTAGAAAACGTATGAGACTTCTGTTATCTAACAGCCCTATCTGCAACAGTATCAGTAATGATCGTGCTGCATTTACGATACTCGGCGATATATTACTATGGTCTCATACCCCTAGATCAAAGAGATGTTGTTAACATTTTAAAATACGTTTTAAAGAAATTGAAAGTAATCATTAGATAAACACAATTTGAGTGTCAATGAAATTAAACTCTAACAGTCCAACAGCATTTAATACAGTTGATGGCGAAAGATGCAAAATATCGCAGTATATATACACATATAATTGGTCATTACAACCCTTTAGTCAGAATTACGACCTAGTTTCTCACATCACTTATGTATGTTATGCGTGTTATTTTTATGTATGAGTGGCAGGACCTACAGTTTAAAGTCGACTCTAACTACAGATTTTCTTTTGAGAAACTTTTCATGGCAAATTTTTTTATTTACTCTCAGACTTTAGGCAAAAAATCTGCTGAGAGGAAGTCGCCGAACAAATATTTTGTCATATTTCGTTTTGTTAGTGTTATCAGACCTAGGGTTTTAACTGAGGCCTCACATTAGACTAAGGTGACTTCAGATATCCCAGTATAGAAAGCTTAAAAGAAGAATGCATTCTTTATTCACTTCGTTTGAATATAGATTCAGTAAAAATCATTCAAGAAGCCCTAGAAATCGTAGGGTATGGTAAATGGCATGTTAATAAATAATATAAGGTATGCTGATGATAAATATGCTTAAGCTTGGTTGCAATAACAATGTCAGAAATACGGCCTAAAAACAAAATTAATCACTTCTGGATATATTTGAGTGGCTTGGTTGGCTTAGTAGCCAACTGAGGCCCTACTGCAGAGGAAGAGATTTTGTAGTGAAATAGCCAGATCTGCTTTTCTAAAATATGGAAACGCGGAACACAATCTGCATTTAAAAACAAACTTTGCCGAATGAAATGTAGGGTTTGTATTGAATTTAAAGCAACCACATACATACATAATTGATCATTACAACTCTTCAGTCAGGATTATGACCTACCTTCTCCCACCACTTATGTTGTGTGTGTTAATTTTATGCATGAAGTCGACTCCGAACGATAGAATTTTGAGAAAGTTTCCATGGTCATTTTATTTAGTGTTAGAGTTTTTGCCAGATATCTACTGAGAGGAAGTTACCGAAGAAATATTTTTTCAAATGTTTTGTTTTGTTGGAGATGTCTGACCTGGGGTTTGAAACGTGTCCACAAATCTAATAAAGGATGAACGAACCCTGTTCTACAATTTTTAGCACTCATAAAACTGTTTTAGTGTTTCATTTTCAGGTACAAAGCTTTACCTTTATGGCTTTAAAAGATGTTGCTCTTAATTCACTGGCTTATAAGATTCACTGATTTATTCGATTTTTTTCTGTAAAATGCTAATGAAATAATTTTATACCCATTAGAGTAGAAGAAAAGCATATGAGAGTAAAAGATATAGTATGTTTGTATGTCTGCCTGTATGTATGTATATTTTTCTATGATAATCAATGTTAATGTCAACGTATATTGGTTAAAGAACCAGTTGAGTACACATTTTGTACATACATATATACTAGCTCACATACGCATTCATATAACATTAACTTAATCAGTCTCTTCCCATACGCACACTTGTATATAGGAAAACCTTTATAAAAATATAAACTCATACTCTGCATACACCCATCAACATACAACGCAGTTGGTAGTCGTTTACCCTGACAATGTCTTGGTTATTAACTGGTTGTTAGAACGTCAATTTTTATTATTAATGATGAATTGAATATAATAGGCTTCGTTAGGCGTGTGGTTTGTTTGGACTCCTTTTCTATGGGCCTTCATATAAGTATTGGGAAGTTCGATTATGTGTGCAGATTTAACATCGTGTCGATGGTTGTTGGCAATGTTTGCCAAATTTAGAAAGAAAAAACATTAATATTTCACTAGAGACTTCAGTGATGAAAATAGAAATATTTAAACATTTATTGACGAATTTCAGAGTGGTTGGTATGAAATTGAAATTTAAAAATTGTTGAGAAAATGTGTGTATGATAAAATTTAAAACATAAGCTGAAGAGTAAATATAATACAGGGTGTCTTTTTTCAATGATAACAATTTAAAAATAAAATAGAAAGCACATGATTTTAATAAATAATAATAAAAAAATAAAAATAAATTAATAAAATTGAATGTATTGGATAGATAAGCTCATGTCGTTAAGAATGAGATATTAAAGAGTATTGTGAGAGTTTCATTATTCGAGATTTTTTCCAAGTGTACCAGTACATTTGCTACGGAAGCTCTGAGAGAGTACTTTTTTCTTTAAATATTTTTAGTGAAGAACCTAAAGTAAAGGGGCTGGAGTAAAGTTAGTGATGTGTGTGAAAATAGATTTTAGGATAACAGAGTTCTGTAAATAACATAACATAACATAACAACACACCGTCCCTCACACCGTCCCTCACACCGTTCCTCACACCTCACCGTGGACACAAGGGACGGTGTGAGGGCCGGTATGAGGGACGGTGTGAGGGACGGTGTGTGGGACGGTGTGAGGGACGGTGTGAGGGACGGTGTGAGGGACGGTGTGAGGGACGGTGTGAGGGACGGTGTGAGGGACGGTGTGAGGGACGGTGTGAGGGCCGGTGTGAGGGACGGTGTGAGGGACGGTGTGAGGGCCAGTGTGAGGGCCGGTGTGAGGGCCGGTGTGAGGGACGGTGTGAGGGACGGTGTGAGGGACGGTGTGAGGGACGGTGTGAGGGACGGTGTGAGGGACGGTGTGAGGGACGGTGTGAGGGACGGTGTGAGGGACGGTGTGAGGGACGGTGTGAGGGACGGTGTGAGGGACGGTGTGAGGGACGGTGTGAGGGACGGTGTGAGGGACGGTGTGAGGGACGGTGTGAGGGACGGTGTGAGGGACGGTGTGAGGGACGGTGTGAGGGACGGTGTGAGGGACGGTGTGAGGGACGGTGTGAGGGACGGTGTGAGGGACGGTGTGAGGGACGGTGTGAGGGACGGTGTGAGGGACGGTGTGAGGGACGGTGTGAGGGACGGTGTGAGGGACGGTGTGTGGGACGGTGTGAGGGACGGTGTGAGGGACGGTGTGAGGGACGGTGTGAGGGACGGTGTGAGGGACGGTGTGAGGGACGGTGTGAGGGACGGTGTGAGGGACGGTGTGAGGGACGGTGTGTGGGACGGTGTGAGGGACGGTGTGAGGGACGGTGTGAGGGACGGTGTGAGGGACGGTGTGAGGGACGGTGTGAGGGACGGTGTGAGGGACGGTGTGAGGGACGGTGTGAGGGACGGTGTGAGGAACGGTGTGAGGAACGGTGTGAGGAACGGTGTGAGGGACGGTGTGAGGGACGGTGTGAGGGACGGTGTGAGGGACGGTGTGAGGGACGGTGTGAGGGACGGTGTGAGGGACGGTGTGAGGGACGGTGTGAGGAACGGTGTGAGGGACGGTTTGAGGGACGGTGTGAGGGACGGTGTGAGGGACGGTGTGAGGGACGGTGTGAGGGACGGTGTGAGGGACGGTGTGAGGGACGGTGTGAAGGCCGGTGGGAGGGACGGTGTGAGGGACGGTGTTAGGGCCGGTGTGAGGGACGGTGTGAGGGACGGTGTGAGGGACCGAATTAATGCTTCAGGCTTATGTCATTAAAAATTGTTCAAGAAATGTTTAAGTTGAAGCAGAATTCCCAATGCATAAACCTTGCGAGATCTTCCCCTCAAGTTTTATTTTGAAAATTACGATTTAGGGCTGTCTTAAATGGTAAGTTGAGTTCCAGATAGAGCTCAGTATCCTAAATATATGCTTGGCATTATTATTATTTGATAAGCAACGTCAGTGATTGATATCCCATCATCCACAACACCACAAGAGAGCTTCTAATCGATCAATGATAATCTTAATTTGCTCTTTTCATACCTTCGGTTCTCAAAAAAAATTCGCGTTTATTGTTTTAATTCCTTTTTTCGTTTTAGTTTCATTAGAAAGTTTTTTCTACAAAGCAGGTGATTGGTCTGCTTAGCTGATTCTAGTATGATGAGATTCCATCCGTCATCATTATCAAGAAATGTCATATGTAAACAAATGTTGGTTGCAAAATTTCATAAGTAATGATGTAATGATGATAACCACAGGAGTTTAGTGTCTAAAGTTAGTTGAGTTGAACCGGCACTAGTTACGGAAAGTAACAACAGATCGCCAATTCAATTCAATTCCTTACGGGAATCCCAAGTTATCAATATAACATTTGACTCTAAACATTCAAAAGATGGTGGTCAGCCATATTTTTTTATTACATTTTCATAAGTTTAAACTGTACTTTTTTGCTGAAATCAATAAGCTCTTAAGATCTGGATATGAACCCATTGTTTTTGCATATTTTTTTATATAAATAAAATCATTTCTACAGGTATTGCTACGAGTTAAATGATACATATGTGTACCCAGGGGTCTGAAAAAAATAAATACCGTTTATATGTAACGTATTGTACCGTATTCAATGCTATTAGAAATGTGTAGATCCATAACCTTTTTCTTGTTAAATTGATGGATGATTTAACCTTTTTTGTAGACCTGCGTCTAGCCGTTACAAAAAGTGTATTGCCCGTCTATGGATTGTTTAACTGCAAATATTTGGTGAACCATACGTGCTATTTGATTTTTTTTTGTCTCTGATCACTGTGAAATAATTTTTAAAATTAAATTAATTAAGCAATATTGTATATCCATACAAATGTATTAATTTTTATTTTTTCTTTATTTACAGATTGAAATCATTACTATTTGAGATCAATTTAAACATTCTGGAAGCCTAAAATGTAAGTCATTTAAATTTCTATATATCTGAATATGTTAATTGTTGTATTTAGACATAAAGATTTAGGGAGTTCAGTGAACGCGACTTGTTTTTAGTATGTTTTTTTAAATCGTTTCAAATTGCCGATGTTTTTGGTATGTACGTTCGTATGTTGTATATGGGGTCCCTTAGCTTTTAACCTTGCACAACAAAAATTTAAGGTTGCATATTTCCAAAGACATTGAAAACAAAATACCTGGAAGACGTAAGTCCCGAGTCGCCGTAGTCTAGTAGGTAGTGTGTTGGCTTATTAGACGTGAGGTCACGGTATAAACCCCAGGTCAGACATCTCCAACAAAAAGAAATATAAAAAAAATATTTCATCTGCGACTTCCTCTCAGCAGATGTCTGGCAAAAATTCTGCGAGTAAATAAAATTGTCATGAAAATATCTCAAAAATCTGTAATTCGGAGTTGACTTTAATCTGTACGTCCCGCCACTCATGTAATCTTGACTAAAGGTTTGTAGTGACCAATTATGTACATACGTATATATGGACGCATGTCCTATAAAGCCGTTATTTCTAGTACGGTTAGAAGTTTTGACCACAAACATAACAAAAAATAAGCAAGAGTAATAGCTTAGTGGTGGTGGTAGTGCGTTTCGGTAATGTCCCTGCTCAATTAATGCTGGTTGTAGTTGATTTTTAAGAATGTTGACATCAACTAGCTCAGAACAATTCCAAGCTATGTGTGAGCACGTTTTTATCAGTTCTGCATTTATTTATGAGTGTATCCAAGACTTTTAGGAAGTATTTGTCTAAAACAGACATTATAAATCAAATTTTAAATAAAATTTTCTATTAAAGTTTATGAATTTAAAATTGTTATGCCAAGGCTGTTCACACATACACATATAAATTTCAATGTCAACTTCAAAACAAAAACATTTCATGTCATGTGACAAAATCACTTGCACTTTAAATATTTTCAGATAAAACTCTTGATGTCATTATAAATATTTCAGACATAAAAAGTTTGTATTTTTTTTTAAGTTTCATAAAAAATAAAATCAAAAATTCAATGAAAACAATTTTGCATATTTTATTATACATACGAACAAAAAGTGCATGGATATGTTAAGCCGTCATCGTAAATGTTATGTTAACACCACACCACTATACACAATACATATACAAATATATTTTTTTTCAGTTTGTAAACACAGTTTTAAAATCAACTTTTAACAGCCACTCACATAAGTGAATGGACAGGCCATATTTTGTATATAAAAATTCATTGTTAGAAAAGTTATGCCAACCTTGAGAAATTTCTAACGAACACTCTCTCACGAACATACAGCAGCAGGCTTAAAGCCTTGATATAAATTTCAAATTAATGGTTTAAATTACTTGTTGTTGTTGCAATTTTTTTTTTGCATAAAAATTTAATAACATTCTGACTCTGCTATTAACCTTGAATTACTTCAATGTAACGAGTACATGAAATCTGGGTAATAAGTATAAAACAACAACAACAGCAACAATAAAATGCATAAATTTCCAGAGACTTGTTGCATGAAACTTAATGTCCATACGTATACGCATAACGAGAGAATCAAATTGTAGTTGAAAAAAATTTATGAAGTTTTGTAAACGTTGTTGCACATTTAGTTTAAAGAGGTAAGAGACATGCAATGCTATGTCACTCTCTTGAACATACTCACACGCATACATACATACATGCACAAATAAGCAAATAAATAAACTATCAGGATCATCGTCATCATCATCATCATGACTGTTGTCCTTGTTATTGTCCTAATCTTTGTGCAACTTATTCTCTTTAGTAAATAACACCTGAGAGTGTATAAATCTATGACAGCATGTTGGTGTGTGTGTGTATGAGTATGCGAATACATTCAGTGAAAGTTCAAGATTGCCTGCAACCAAGGAGATGTTTCTATGACATTGAATACGCACAACTATGTCAGACACACACCTCAAATCAACTCAAATATGAAATGTGTTTGTGTTGCCTACAACTCTGCAATTATCTTAAAAATGTCATACGAAATGAAGCAAAGTTTGGAAAAGCGGGCAATTTTTGATTTAACTAAAAACATTTAAAATTCAATGCAACTTTACTAAAGTCTGCAGCAAATGAAATCTCGAAAGTTGTTCTCACTTCATTGAAAGTTTCAGGAAATTTATGTAAATTTCTTTATTTAATTCAGAAAAAAAATTTTTTTTTGAGAAGGCAAATAAACTGTAAGTTTACTTATAACTTTACTCACAGAATACATTGTTAAAGATCATGGCTTTTTAATTGTTCTCTTTCATCCTGTTCTGTTCTCTTTCAATCCTGTCTCATTGTCTAGTTAAGAGTTGCCTTCGTTAGTCATTTACAAATTTGTCTACGTAATCTTCCTATTATATACATACTCGGACAAAATATCGACAAAATACAAAATGCTTAGTATGTCTAGTGATACATGGCAACACTTAACACAATGTAGTGTAGCTGAAAAGTGAATCGAACCCACGACATACTTATTATATTCTACATAATAGAATATAAGAGCACCCCAACTTTTGGAAAATAATTAAGAAATTAAATGAGGATCTGGAAAATTACACACGGTTATTAAAGTATACATACGGTTAACAAATTTCAGAAATTTTTTAACCAATCCGTTTTCGTTTAAAATCTTTATAATTGTCTGACAACTTTCCTCGATTTTAACACGGTCTTGATTAAAAAATTTCTGTAATTTGTTAACCGTATGCATACTTTAGTAACTGTGTGCATATGTAATGTTATAATTATTCCGAGTTGCCGTAGTCTAGTGGGTACTGTGTTGGCTTATTAGACGTGAGGCCCCGGTTCAAGCCCCAGGTCAGACATCTCCAACAAAACGAAATATGAAAAAACGAACGAATATGAAAGCAACTTCCTCTTAGCAGATATCCGGCGTAAAATCTGAGAGTAAATCAAAAATTTCTTAAAAAAAATCTGTCGTTTGGAGTCGACTATCAACTGTATATCCCACCAATCATGTATGAAAATTAACACACACAGCATAAGTGGTGTGAGAAGCTAGGTCGTAATCCTGACTGAAGGTTTGTAATGGGTACAGCATGTTTGAGATGTTTCTACTGGGGCTAGAACTACAGCCTCGCATCTAATATTCCAACACACTACCTACTAGATTACGGTGATTTCATAAAATCAATATGAAACCTACATACATATTTTATACGGACTGGTTATATCCTCAGATTATTTCTGTTCAAATTTTTTAAAAATTTTTATTCTAAACTTTACAACAGGAAAATTATTCATTGAAATTTTAATTCTTATTTTTTCTTTTAATTTATAAATCCTTAAAATTGTTAACTCTTTTATTTTATATTTTTTTAATTAACCCTGACAATCCTTTAAAATCAATAGTTTTACTTAATACAGTATAAAAATACATACATACATACATATAGTATGCATAGATTAATAATTCCCAGGGTGAAAAATAATTATTTTTATTTCAATTGTTATGTTGTGTGTGGTTGAATTCCTTTTTATCCCCGCAACTGCTTTTATTCACAATTTCGCAATAATAAATCAAGTGAAAGCGACAGAACGGTAGAGTGGGAAGAGGTAGGCGAGAAAATTACATTTTCTTTTATCTCACATTTGCTGAGAAAAACAATCAATGTTTGATGGACATGTAGTAAATTTGCATACAAATAATGTATGACGTGCAGCAGTTTGCAAAACTAGCATAGAACAATAAGAAAAGAAGAATATTTTACGTATTTCATGCATTATTCGTACAGCACTCGTTTAAGTTGTGGGAGAGTTAACGAAAAAGACGAAGAGGAAGAAGAAAATAGTCAGAGTGGTTTAATATTGTAGAAAAGTTATATAAAGGCAGTTCAAAAATATCGAAAGAAATACGAAAGTAACAGTCGGTGAAAATTTTCATTGTATGAAGCATATTTAAAAGCCTTAACACAGAATGTGAACGCTCTTAGTACCGTATCTTAAAAGAATATTTTAATTTCGCACTTGAAAACATTGGCTACACCTAACAGTAATGTTAGGTTCTACGATTTTAATCAAACTAAGTTTTCCTTTCCAAGTTGTACTTCATAAACACCATAGCACCGTGACAAAGAAATGCCATTCGAATCCATTAAGGGTTGATAACTTTCTTCCCAGGCCTTTATCATTCCTGTAATTCTCTCTTTTCCATTTAGTAAAAGGGGTTCTTGTACTTTCACCTTCCTGAGGATTCCAGTCAAGTTTTTGTTATTGTTTGCGGATCGCATGCGGAATGTGTCATAATTTCATGAAGGGATTATCTTGCAGCTGTACATACATAGATTATAGACAAGTGTACTTAGAACGTTTTTAGTGTTCTTCCATTTTTAAATTCTATGTTCTCTAACTTAATTACTGTCAAAATTTGGTTAAGATGCGCCGATCCGTTCCGAAGTTATAGGGAAAAATCTCCTTAGAATACACATATAGTCGTATGTCGCGTGAAAACTTTGAGAGCTCATAGCTCAAAACACACTTTTTCGACTTAGAATGTTATAGAACGGAGACGTCGATATATCGGGAGATTTTTCGTATGCATCCATACAAGTTTGATTTTACTTTGATGTTGAAAATTATGATCTTGGGCTGTCGTGAAATATGAGTTGAGTTCCAGACAGAGCTCAGTAATCTAAACATATGGTTTGGCATTCTTTATTCGGTAAGCAACCCCATGTGTATGATGATACACAGCTGCTGACGTTGGGGTGCTTTTGACAAAGAAAATGATATTATATTACTGGTCCACCCTCGTATAAACTCTTGTTCCAGTACTTTAAAATTTTCTTTTAGTTTTTAAGTCACTAGCCAGCAAGAGGACATTGTTTCGCATATTTCTTTGCTTTCGATACTTAAGACAGTGATAGATAAACTTATTCCGTCGAATATTTTTACTTTGTGTTCAATGAAAAATGGAATATTGATACCATGCCTGGGCAGGTAACCACAGTAGTATGTTTATGGGGCTTCGCGATCAATCCCTCCATACGAATTTGGGATCATGCCTACGCTACAGTCGGTAGTTTAAGTTAGTTGATAGGTTTGTAACATGTAGATTGGACGGACAGAATGAGTGTGTATGTGTGTGTGTGTGTGTGTGTTAAAATTTGGGATCATGCCTGCTTCTTCTTGTTCCTTTTATTTGTATTACTTTACAAACGAATGATTGGACGGACAGAATGTGTGTGTGTGTGTGTGTGTGTGACATTTTTAAAGTGTGTGGTTAGCCATCCTTTGATTGAAATTGAGTAGGTTCGTCTTGCTTTTGTTTATTTAATTTTTTTTTGCATTTGCTGATGGTGAAAAGTGGGACAACGACACACTGTTACAAACAATAGCAGTGCTTTGTTCTAAACAAAACAACAACAAACAGCGAGACTCCTAGAGATTTCATATTCTTAAGCATAAGTTCAATAAGAATATTTTTTAATGTAAACAAATTTTAAAACGCTTGACTCATATTACATTTTTTTAATGTAAACAAATACAGAATTTTGGATGTGGTTATGTTTAAACTATTTTTTTAAGAAATATAGTTGTACGTGTTGTTGTTGTTGTGTTTATAACAGCGCTTTGTTTTGAGCAGGATTTCTTTTTTTTCAGTTTTTTTTTTGTCAGGTTTTAAATAAATAAAATTATATAATAAAGAGATTAATTAAAACAAATTAGATTTTTTTTCCTAAGATATGTATATTTTATTTTCAGATTTTGTTACAGTTCACATATTTCTATTTCTCCTTGAAGAAAATCTATTAATCACTTAATTTTATCATTTCCTTTAACATATATGACAGAGTATAGTTGTTCCCTTTTAAATTTTATATATTTAGTTTTTACTGTTTAAAATAAATAAAATTATATATATAATAAAGAGATTGATTAAAATAAATTAGTTTTTTATTTCATTAGATTTTTTCCTATGATTTTTTTAAGATGATTTTGTTATTGGTTGAAAGGTATCTTCTAATAAATAACTTCAACTATTTGACTCAGTTTAATAATTTTTCACTTTTCCTTTAGAGCAGCCCTTGCCTTTACAAGATCTTCTAACATTTTATTATAATAATTTTTAGACATTATAATAATTTTTGTATTGATTTTGATCTGCTTTATATCTGGTAACGATCTGCTTTGTATCTCGTAACGATCTGATTTGTATCTGCTCACATCTGATTTATACCTTATCATGATCTGCTTCATGTCTTATGTCTGTGTATTCTGAATATGAGTACGCTATATCGTGCTTTCTACAATCTGCATACACTAAATGTATTCCTTTGTCTCCTTTTGCTAATCGATTTTGAAGTTTTGCATCAGGTACACAAAACTGTTAAACAGGTAGATGTAATTCAACATTTTGAATTTTCAACAATTTGTTTATTATGTTGTTTACAAAACCTTTTCCAATCTTACGCTAATTAGGTTCATTTTTTTTTGTTTTGATTGTAAATTATAACCATTTTGTTATTCATTAATTTCATACCTCTTCGTCTGAAACACTGAAACAGCGGCTAGCTAGTTATACCAGCTATACTAGGTATATCAGCTATACAAGCTGTACCAGCTATACATGCTGTTTACGCTGGCCACCCTAATTTTAAATATACTGTATTAAGTAGTGTAAATACGCTTAAGATGTGGAATGTAAGGAAGAAAAGAAAAGAGAAGAGAATAAAAATAAAATTGATCTTATTCTCGATCAACCCCCAAACTATAAGGTAATGTTTTTTTATTTAGAAACATTTTATATTTTTTCGAATACCTTTGTATTTTTTCTTGGCTTAAAATAAATATTTTATTTTGGACTTTTTTACCCCAATTCCCCCGAAACATTTGGTCCTTCGAGCCGGTCGTCCCAATTTTGCGTTCCTATACCGAGCAAGGATAAATGTTGCCAAAAGGAACAAAATTTGTACGAATTGTTTGGCAACCTCACACGAATTTCGAAGATGCCAGAGCACTAATGTTTGTTATATGTGCAAACAAAGGCATCATTCGCAGCTTCATCGCACTGAAGCCCCTAACCCTTCTCGACCCAAACCCGGAAATAATTCAACAACCCCCGCGACATCAAGTCACTCTGCTCCTATTCCGGAGCATATTCCGGAGCACACCTCTCGTTCTGAGCAAAACTTGGTGGAGAAACCATCAACTTCTGCCGAGGCTCGCTCGTTTAGAAATTTTTCGACACAACTACAGTCCACCCCGTATTCTACAGTCTTGCTGGCCACGACTGTAGTAGATATCATGCTCAATGACGTAAGATATTCTGCTAGAGCATTGATAGACCCTGCCTCTCAGGCTACCTTTGTCTCGAAGAGACTTCAGAGAAAGCTGCATCTTCCAACATTCTATGCCCCTGCTGCTACGATACTCGGTTTGAATGGAGCGATAGCAGCTAATTCTACTAAAATCTGCTCGGTTTCATTGGGTTCGTCCATTGACCCAGAATTTCACTTGGAGACTGATGCTTATGTGGTCGAGCAACTAACTGGTCGCCTGGTCCCTCACACCGTCCCTCACACCGTCCCTCACACCGTCCCTCACACCGTCCCTCACACCGTCCCTCACACCGTCCCTCACACCGTCCCTCACACCGTCCCTCACACCGTCCCGCACACCGTCCCGCACACCGTCCCGCACACCGTCCCGCACACCATCCCGCACACCGTCCCGCACACCGTCCCGCACACCGTCCCGCACACCGTCCCGCACACCGTCCCTCACACCGTCCCTCACACCGTCCCTCACACCGTCCCTCACACCGTCCCTCACACCGTCCCTCACACCGTCCCTCACACCGTCCCTCACCCCGTCCCTCACACCGGCCCTCACACCGGCCCTCACACCGGCCCTCACACCGGCCCTCACACCGGCCCTCACACCGGCCTTCACACCGGCCCTCACACCGTCCCTCACACCGGCCCTCACACCGTCCCTCACACCGTCCCTCACACCGTCCCTCACACCGTGATATGACGCGGACGGTGTGAGGGACGGTGTGAGGGACGGTGTGAGGGACGGTGTGAGGGACGGTGTGAGGGACGGTGTGAGGGATGGTGTGAGGGACGGTGTGAGGGACGGTGTGAGGGACGGTGTGCGGGACGGTGTGCGGGACGGTGTGAGGGCCGGTATGAGGGCCGGTGTGAGGGACGGTGTGAGGGACGGTGTGAGGGACGGTGTGAGGGACGGTGTGAGGGACGGTGTGAGGGACGGTGTGAGGGACGGTGTGAGGGACGGTGTGAGGGCCGGTGTGAGGGCCGGTGTGAGGGCCGGTGTGAAGGCCGGTGTGAAGGCCGGTGTGAGGGCCGGTGTGAGGGCCGGTGTGAGGGCCGGTGTGAGGGCCGGTGTGAGGGCCGGTGTGAGGGACGGGGTGAGGGACGGTGTGAGGGACGGTGTGAGGGACGGTGTGAGGGACGGTGTGAGGGACGGTGTGAGGGACGGTGTGAGGGACGGTGTGAGGGACGGTGTGAGGGACGGTGTGATGGACGGTGTGAGGGACGGTGTGAGGGACGGTGTGATGGACGGTGTGAGGGCCGGTGTGAGGGACGGTGTGAGGGACGGTGTGAGGGAGGGTGTGAGGGCCGGTGTGAGGGACGGTGTGAGGGACAGTGTGAGGGACAGTGTGAGGGACAGTGTGAGGGACGGTGTGAGGGACGGTGTGAGGGACGGTGTGAGGGACGGTGTGAGGGACGGTGTGAGGGACGGTGTGAGGGACGGTGTGAGGGACGGTGTGAGGGACAGTGTGAGGGACGGTGTGAGGGACGGTGTGAGGGACGGTGTGAGGGACGGTGTGAGGGACGGTGTGAGGGACGGTGTGAGGGACGGTGTGAGAGACGGTGTGAGGGACGGTGTGAGGGACGGTGTGAGGGACGGTGTGAGGGACGGTGTGAGGGACGGTGTGAGGGATGGTGTGAGGGATGGTGTGAGGGACGGTGTGAGGGACGGTGTGAGGGACGGTGTGATGGACGGTGTGAGGGCCGGTGTGAGGGACGGTGTGAGGGACGGTGTGATGGACGGTGTGAGGGCCGGTGTGAGGGACGGTGTGAGGGACGGTGTGAGGGACGGTGTGAGGGACGGTGTGAGGGACGGTGTGCGGGACGGTGTGAGGGCCGGTATGAGGGCCGGTGTGAGGGACGGTGTGAGGGACGGTGTGAGGGACGGTGTGAGGGACGGTGTGAGGGACGGTGTGAGGGACGGTGTGAGGGACGGTGTGAGGGACGGTGTGAGGGACGGTGTGAGGGCCGGTGTGAGGGCCGGTGTGAAGGCCGGTGTGAGGGCCGGTGTGAGGGCCGGTGTGAGGGCCGGTGTGAGGGCCGGTGTGAGGGCCGGTGTGAGGGACGGGGTGAGGGACGGGGTGAGGGACGGTGTGAGGGACGGTGTGAGGGACGGTGTGAGGGACGGTGTGAGGGACGGTGTGAGGGACGGTGTGAGGGACGGTGTGAGGGACGGTGTGAGGGACGGTGTGATGGACGGTGTGATGGACGGTGTGAGGGACGGTGTGAGGGACGGTGTGATGGACGGTGTGAGGGCCGGTGTGAGGGACGGTGTGAGGGAGGGTGTGAGGGCCGGTGTGAGGGACAGTGTGAGGGACAGTGTGAGGGACAGTGTGAGGGACGGTGTGAGGGACGGTGTGAGGGACGGTGTGAGGGACGGTGTGAGGGACGGTGTGAGGGACGGTGTGAGGGACGGTGTGAGGGACAGTGTGAGGGACAGTGTGAGGGACGGTGTGAGGGACGGTGTGAGGGACGGTGTGAGGGACGGTGTGAGGGACGGTGTGAGGGACGGTGTGAGGGACGGTGTGAGGGACGGTGTGAGGGACGGTGTGAGGGACGGTGTGAGAGACGGTGTGAGGGACGGTGTGAGGGACGGTGTGAGGGACGGTGTGAGGGATGGTGTGAGGGACGGTGTGAGGGACGGTGTGAGGGACGGTGTGAGGGACGGTGTGATGGACGGTGTGATGGACGGTGTGAGGGCCGGTGTGAGGGACGGTGTGAGGGACGGTGTGATGGACGGTGTGAGGGCCGGTGTGAGGGCCGGTGTGAGGGCCGGTGTGAGGGCCGGTGTGAGGGACGGTGTGAGGGCCGGTGTGAGGGAAAGTGTGAGGGACGGTGTGAGGGACGGTGTGAGGGACGGTGTGAGGGACGGTGTGAGGGACGGTGTGAGGGACGGTGTGAGGGACGGTGTGAGGGACGGTGTGAGGGACGGTGTGAGGGACGGTGTGAGGGACGGTGTGAGGGACGGTGTGAGGGACGGTGTGAGGGACGGTGTGAGGGACGGTGTGAGGGACGGTGTGAGGGACGGTGTGAGGGACGGTGTGAGGGACGGTGTGAGGGACGGTGTGAGGGACGGTGTGAGGGACGGTGTGAGGGACGGTGTGAGGGACGGTGTGAGGGACGGTGTGAGGGACGGTGTGAGGGACGGTGTGAGGGACGGTGTGAGGGACGGTGTGAGGGATGGTGTGAGGGACGGTGTGAGGGACGGTGTGAGGGACGGTGTGAGGGACGGTGTGAGGGACGGTGTGAGGGACGGTGTGAGGGACGGTGTGAGGGCCGGTGTGAGGGCCGGTGTGAGGGACGGTGTGAGGGAGGGTGTGAGGGCCGGTGTGAGGGACGTTGTGAGGGACGGTGTGAGGGACGGTGTGAGGGACGGTGTGGGGGCCGGTGTGAGGGACGGTATGAGGGCCGGTGTGAGGGACGGTGTGAGGGACGGTGTGGGGGCCGGTGTGAGGGACGGTGTGAGGGACGGTATGAGGGCCGGTGTGAGGGACGGTGTGAGGGACGGTGTGAGGGACGGTGTGAGGGACGGTATGAGGGACGGTATGAGGGACGGTATGAGGGACGGTATGAGGGACGGTATGAGGGACGGTATGAGGGACGGTGTGAGGGACGGTGTGAGGGACGGTGTGACGGACGGTGTGAGGGACGGTGTGAGGGACGGTGTGAGGGACGGTGTGAGGGACGGTGTTAGGGACGGTGTGAGAGACGGTGTGAGGGACGGTGTGAGGGACGGTGTGAGGGACGGTGTGAGGGACGGTATGAGGGCCGGTGTGAGGGACGGTGTGAGGGACGGTGTGAGGGACGGTGTGAGGGACGGTGTGAGGGACGGTGTGAGGGACGGCGTGAGGGACGGCGTGAGGGACGGTGTGAGGGACGGTGTGAGGGACGGTGTGAGGGACGGTGTGAGGGACGGTGTGAGGGACGGTGTGAGGGACGGTGTGAGGGACGGTGTGAGGGACGGTGTGAGGGACGGTGTGAGGGACGGTGTGAGGGACGGTGTGAGGGACGGTGTGAGGGATGGTGTGAGGGACGGTGTGAGGGACGGTGTGAGGGACGGTGTGCGGGACGGTGTGCGGGACGGTGTGAGGGACGGTGTGCGGGCGGTGTGAGGGACGGTGTGAGGGACGGTGTGAGGGACCAGGCGACCAGTTAGTTGCTCGACCACATAAGCATCAGTCTCCAAGTGAAATTCTGGGTCAATGGACGAACCCAATGAAACCGAGCAGATTTTAGTAGAATTAGCTGCTATCGCTCCATTCAAACCGAGTATCGTAGCAGCAGGGGCATAGAATGTTAGAAGATGCAGCTTTCTCTGAAGTCTCTTCGAGACAAAGGTAGCCTGAGAGGCAGGGTCTATCAATGCTCTAGCAGAATATCTTACGTCATTGAGCATGATATCTACTACAGTCGTGGCCAGCAAGACTGTAGAATACGGGGTGGACTGTAGTTGTGTCGAAAAATTTCTAAACGAGCGAGCCTCGGCAGAAGTTGATGGTTTCTCCACCAAGTTTTGCTCAGAACGAGAGGTGTGCTCCGGAATAGGAGCAGAGTGACTTGATGTCGCGGGGGTTGTTGAATTATTTCCGGGTTTGGGTCGAGAAGGGTTAGGGGCTTCAGTGCGATGAAGCAGCGAATGATGCCTTTGTTTGCACATATAACAAACATTAGTGCTCTGGCATCTTCGAAATTCGTGTGAGGTTGCCAAACAATTCGTACAAATTTTGTTCCTTTTGGCAACATTTATCCTTGCTCGGTATAGGAACGCAAAATTGGGACGACCGGCTCGAAGGACCAAATGTTTCGGGGGAATTGGGGTAAAAAAGTCCAAAATAAAATATTTATTTTAAGCCAAGAAAAAATACAAAGGTATTCGAAAAAATATAAAATGTTTCTAAATAAAAAAACATTACCTTATAGTTTGGGGGTTGATCGAGAATAAGATCAATTTTATTTTTATTCTCTTCTCTTTTCTTTTCTTCCTTACATTCCACATCTTAAGCGTATTTACACTACTTAATACAGTATATTTAAAATTAGGGTGGCCAGCGTAAACAGCATGTATAGCTGGTACAGCTTGTATAGCTGATATACCTAGTATAGCTGGTATAACTAGCTAGCCGCTGTTTCAGTGTTTCAGACGAAGAGGTATGAAATTAATGAATAACAAAATGGTTATAATTTACAATCAAAACAAAAAAAAATGAACCTAATTAGCGTAAGATTGGAAAAGGTTTTGTAAACAACATAATAAACAAATTGTTGAAAATTCAAAATGTTGAATTACATCTACCTGGTTAACAGTTTTGTGTACCTGATGCAAAACTTCAAAATCGATTACCAAAAGGAGACAAAGGAATACATTTAGTGTATGCAGATTGTAGAAAGCACGATATAGCGTACTCATATTCAGAATACACAGACATAAGACATGAAGCAGATCATGATAAGGTATAAATCAGATGTGAGCAGATACAAATCAGATCGTTACGAGATACAAAGCAGATCGTTACCAGATATAAAGCAGATCAAAATCAATACAAAAATTATTATAATGTCTAAAAATTATTATAATAAAATGTTAGAAGATCTTGTAAAGGCAAGGGCTGCTCTAAAGGAAAAGTGAAAAATTATTAAACTGAGTCAAATAGTTGAAGTTATTTATTAGAAGATACCTTTCAACCAATAACAAAATCATCTTAAAAAAATCATAGGAAAAAATCTAATGAAATAAAAAACTAATTTATTTTAATCAATCTCTTTATTATATATATAATTTTATTTATTTTAAACAGTAAAAACTAAATATATAAAATTTAAAAGGGAACAACTATACTCTGTCATATATGTTAAAGGAAATGATAAAATTAAGTGATTAATAGATTTTCTTCAAGGAGAAATAGAAATATGTGAACTGTAACAAAATCTGAAAATAAAATATACATATCTTAGGAAAAAAAATCTAATTTGTTTTAATTAATCTCTTTATTATATAATTTTATTTATTTAAAACCTGACAAAAAAAAAACTGAAAAAAAAGAAATCCTGCTCAAAACAAAGCGCTGTTATAAACACAACAACAACAACACGTACAACTATATTTCTTAAAAAAATAGTTTAAACATAACCACATCCAAAATTCTGTATTTGTTTACATTAAAAAAATGTAATATGAGTCAAGCGTTTTAAAATTTGTTTACATTAAAAAATATTCTTATTGAACTTATGCTTAAGAATATGAAATCTCTAGGAGTCTCGCTGTTTGTTGTTGTTTTGTTTAGAACAAAGCACTGCTATTGTTTGTAACAGTGTGTCGTTGTCCCACTTTTCACCATCAGCAAATGCAAAAAAAAAATTAAATAAACAAAAGCAAGACGAACCTACTCAATTTCAATCAAAGGATGGCTAACCACACACTTTAAAAATGTCACACACACACACACACACACATTCTGTCCGTCCAATCATTCGTTTGTAAAGTAATACAAATAAAAGGAACAAGAAGAAGCAGGCATGATCCCAAATTTTAACACACACACACACACACACACACATACACACTCATTCTGTCCGTCCAATCTACATGTTACAAACCTATCAACTAACTTAAACTACCGACTGTAGCGTAGGCATGATCCCAAATTCGTATGGAGGGATTGATCGCGAAGCCCCATAAACATACTACTAACCACCCCTTTTAAAAAAAGTGCGAAAATGTTCTTTATTGACAGTAAAGTTTACACCTCTATTGACTTATGGAGCACCGTTGCGATATGACATATTCTAGACTGATTAAGAGAACATGTTCCTTACATTACTCGACTTTATCACACATTACGTACGTTCATTACAGAGATAGTTTTTAAATATACTTCGTACCCAATGAGCCTCGAATTGGCATTCTGATAAATCTTAAACTAGACTCCGCTTTTGAAAACCGCTGGTGGTTTTTTTTTTGTAAATTTATTTTAATTTTTGCTACTGTGCATATTTTTAGTCTGGTTTTCTTTTTGTCTTTTTAAAAACACCATCCTTTGGATATGAAAACAATTTCATCTTACATGTGCTTAAGGGGAGGTGTTGCTTACTTTCACTCCTTCACCACTAAACATAACTGTGAAGAGTTGGGTAAATATTATATTTGTGCCTCCTTAACTGTCCTTTTACATAAAAAAACTTTTTTTGTTGCTTTTTTTTCTTTTACTTTCTTTTTTAAAGGCATTTGTATAGAGTGCATTTATGCATGTATGTATCTACTCTGCATACATATTTACTTAAACGAGTGTAGTTAGAAACGTTTCGAATATTATTTTTTGATATTACATTCGAAGTCCAAAAAACATGTCTTCGCATTGCGTTTGAGATGAAAGTGAGTCTAACAGATGTTCTGCGATGGATAAATGTTTGAAGAAAGCTATGATTTGCTATGAAGTCGACGTAGTCTAGTAGGTGGTGTGTTGGCTTATTAGACGTGAGGCCACGATTTTAATCACTGGTCAGATATGTCCAACAAAATTTGAAGTTTGAAAAATATATTTTCAGCGACTTCCCCTCAGCAGATTTCTGCCAAAAACTCTAAGTAAATAAAACTGCTATGAAAAGTTTCTCAAAAATCTGTCGTTCGGAGTCAACTAGGTCTCGTCACTCATGCATAAATTTACCTCACACAACATAAATGATGTGAGAGGCTACGTCATAATCCTGACTGAAGGGTTATAATGACTTTGGGACAATTGTACCGAATCTATTTATTTCTACGGTACCATTATATAAAAAAAAAATTTATTTCGAAACACTTTTTGATCTACCTTCGTATATACATATGGTGTACATTTGGCAAATAAGAGCGTTTCAGTATATAAAAATAAAGTTAAAATGTTGATTTTTCTTTTATTGTTTTTATTTTCCGTAGTTTTTTTTATAAATTTTTATTGCTTTGGATTTTAGTTTTCAATGTAAATCTTTCCCCTTTTATTTTATAGAGGCATTGTTTTGGGCTGTTTTTTTTTTTTTGTTGACTTTACTTAAATACTTGCAGCATAATATATTGTGGAAACAAAAGTACCAAATAAAATTTAAAAACATGCACACATGAGACTATATTCTTAAAATATTTACTAAAGAAACATATAATTTGTATTCTAAAGTACTAACTTCCAAGTTCATTGGTGCACGATTACTAAGAGGAAATTTTATATTGTAACAGAACGTTAACCATGTACATACATATATGATAATAAAATATTAAATTTGAATTATTGAATCAATCAAAACAATTACAACAATTTAGAATTATTAAATTGCAGCACAAAACATACGTACATAATTGGTCATTACAACACTTCAGTTAGGATTACGACCTAGCTTCCCACATCACTTATGTTGTGTGCGGAAATATTGTGGCGGGATCTACAATTTAAAGTTGGCTCCGAACGACAGATTTTTGAGAAAGTTTTCATGGCAAATTTTGTAATGTAATGTACATAAATAAGTGGCATTACGAATGAATAAGTACTCCAACTGTCTCCAGAAATAGGAAGAATTTTACCACAGACCTCTTATGCATACAACTTCTGTAGCATACAAAGTAGTCGATATTTTCAATGATCATAAGGGGGTCTATTACATAAAGTAACGATTGTGCTGTTAACTAAGGAAGCACAAAATGTCACTCCTCGTAATGTATGTAAGTTGTAGAGGTCACTGTCAGAACAAAAGGTTAGAGTAAGTCCACGAAGAAATATTTTTTTCATATTTTTTTTTTTGTTGGAGATGTCTGACCTGGGTTTTGAACCATGGCCTCATATCTAATAATAGTCAACACACAAGCCACTAGACTACGGCGACTAAAGGTGAATAGTCCTCAATCATAGTCAGCATGACTTAGGAGGCAGATTATTAGTTCTGACGTAAAAGGGTAGAATGACGGGTTAAAATTTTAAATGAAAAATACTTTCCATTTATTTTGACTTCTGCATTGGTACGTTTTAAATTCATTTTACTGTATTTTTTTTTCTTCAAATTTTATATTCTTAATTTACATGTATTACGGCAAATATTTTCATTCATGCATTATATGCAAAATAATGCTCTTTTCATTCATTGCTCCAGCATTTCAATGACATTTTTAGTTTTTGTTTAGTGTAGTAAGTCTTCTTCGTGTATCTACAACTTTTCTTTTTTTTTAAGGGACACCCTATATTTAATAGAAAATCCTTTATATTTACATACGTACGAGTACATTGTTTAAATCCACATTATTATTGCAAAAGTTCTAAATTTATCATGTTTCCTTGCAGTACGTGTATGTAAAAAAATTTTTTTTCTCTTTTCAAATAAAATTTTTTTCTTGCAGAAACTCATACGTACACAATCACTGATACATATGTGAATAAGAAATGAATGTGCATATGGTAACTATATAACCATATGTGCAGGTATATGTATGTATGTAGTTATGAAAAAAAAATACATGCATTTGTCAGACCCTTCAGGCAGGAAGTAATTGTTGCAGATGTTGTATTGAAACAGAAAATGGAAAAGATAGAAAAGAAATCGCTGTTAATGTAAGACTAAGAGAACATAAAGTGGTAAGAAGGCATAATCCTATGGTACAGTGTATAATAAACTTTATTGATATGTATACTAGATACCAAGAGCATCTCCTAATTGAGAACAAAGTCTTTAAAGCTTATAGAAACTGGAAAAATTTAACATTTTACCGAATTACACGATTTCAATAATTTACATTCAATTCCAATATAAAAGAACTTATAATTGTTACCACACACTGTATTATTAATCATGAGACTAAATATGTATGCATTTTCTATAGTAAAATCTATATGTTCAGCAGAATTGCAAGACTTACATATACACATACTTATGTACATACAAAATAATGAAAATCAATAGAAATTTTTCAGATATTTAAACACTAAATAAATTTAATTAAAATTCTTGTCAATGGAAAATAGAATTGTATTCGTAAGAGTCATCCTATCTATCTGTTAATCCAATTTTCCACTATCGTTACATTACATCCTCTTTAGATATGTAAATTTCCTGTGATCAATTGTCAAAATTTTAAAGTATTTAACAATGCAAACTTAAGATATATTAAGGAAACATACTACTCTAGAAAAGAGAAAATAGTTCAACTAAAGGATTGAAAGAATCCTAATGATGATTAATTTTTTTTTATAAGAATTAAAATCTGGTTTCAATTATTCATTACGTATGAATAAGTCCTCCTACTGTCGTCAGAAATAGAAAGAGTTTTACCACAGAACTCTTATTCGTGCAACTTCTGTAGCATACAAAGTAGTCGATATTTGCAATGATCATAAGGGGGGTCCATTATATAAGGTGCCAATTGTGCTGTTAACTAAGGTACCACAAAATGTCACTCCTCATAATGTATTAATATGTAGGTTGTAGGCGTCACTGTCAGACACCTATATAGATCAGTGTGTTCGTTGTGACATTTTGATAATCCTGATCTCCTAATATTAAGGCATAAGTCCGATAAATTATCAACCGCAAGGTAAAAATCAAACCGCTTTCATCTTCTGTGACATCACATTAAACATATAGCGAGCTAGAGAAGAAAAGTTTCCATCTAGTCATTGTCTTTTTCATAATCAGACATTTTTCACCAAATATCCAATGCTGGATCACTATTTTTTTGATGAACTCCTATTCATGCAGTGTATTTTTTTGGAAAAAAAGAATGACAGACAGGAGCAAGAAAAGAGGCCAGTGGATATACCTACACTTTCTTTTTCTATTTCGGCAAATCATAAAATGTCAATAATCAGACAAGTACAAAACATCCAGGGTCTCTAGTGGGAATCGAACCCACGGCCTCGGTATTTGAAGTTTAGCACACTATTTTTTTTTTATTTTATTTTATTTTATTTATTATTAGTCATAGCACAACAAGATAATAATCTTATAAATGAAAGTGCTATGGGAGTACATCAAAGAAAGAAACGAACAATAGAAATAGCAATCGATACAAAAAAGGATAAAAAAATGAATATGTATAAAAAATAAATTAGGAAAACTACAAAGAACAGTATATACAAATATAAAGAAATATACAAACAAAGTAAATATATATACATTTACTAAGATACAATGAAATTTAAAGATATATTAATTAAAAAATGAAAAATTAAAAATAATAATCTTTAATAGAAAATAGAGAGAAAAAAAATTACAAAAAAAAATCAAGATATGCTAAAAACTACTTGAGCAGATTGTATAACTCCTTTTTGAACTTAACTGCATTGCCTATATTCTGAATATAATTAGGTAAAGTATTCCAAAGACTGATGGTGTATATAAAAAACTGGCGTTGTGACAAAAGAGTCCTATGTCTGTGTTGGATAATTTTCATACCGCGGTTGGATCTAGCAAATGTAACCCTACTAAATAAGTATATTGGCTGTTTTAGTGTAATAATCTTATGGAGGAGAATATGGCATTTTATATTTAATAGATTATCAAAATTAACTCCGAATATCTGGTATGAAAATTGTGTTATATGGTCTCGACGTCCCCTAATAAAAACATATCTGGCTATATTATTATAAGCCAGGTTGAGTTTCCGCTTATCATCAGTATCACAGTTCGCGAAAATTTCAGATCCGTATAAAAGGACAGGAATCAAATACGTTTTAGCCAGTTGCATACGTATGGCAAAGGGAGTCGAATCTATAACAGCCCACAAGTTCCTAAGCATACCGTAAACTTTACCAACGATGACGTTAATACGGTTAGACCACGTTAGCCGACCATTAAAGATAACATCCAGATTGGATGCTGATTCAACAAAGTCAATTTTATTGCCCCTGATAATAATATCCAGCACAACAAATGCTCTCTTAGTTCTGGAGAGCAATAAACATTTAGATTTAGAGGGATTTATACAAAGTCCATTGGCCCTAGCCCCGTTGTCAATTTTTCGTAAATCACAGTTGATGGTGTCTATACATAGTTGGATATCCTCTATACGCGTGCTTCTATAGAGCTGAACGTCATCAGCATACATATGTACGCTACAATTATCCAAAACATCAGGCAGGTCGTTAATGTATATACAGAACAAGAGAGGCCCTAATATTGATCCCTGAGGAATACCTCTTCCAACGCTTAGCGAATTCGATACTCGTTGTGATCTGCTCACAAGATAAGAACGTATGAGATTACAAGCTGAGTTAGAAAAATGAAAGAGGGTCTGTAGCTTCTTCAATAATATTTTGTGGTCAACCGTATCAAAGGCAAAATAGACTATCGGGGCAGCCAATTCGATCTTGCTCTTAAAGCTACAGAAATGTTTCGATTTAGTTTCATTGCAAACAAGCAATTAATATTACCAGAGCTGACCCTTCTACCAACAATTTGTAACCGAACTCCCTGAGTCAATACGGACTTCCTTAATCCGATAAAATTCCGGTACGCAAAAAAGCTGCATACAATCTCCATTCTTCATAGCTGACACTTCTCCTTCATAAACATGTCGCAAAAAGTTAAGTTTTTTAAACAAACTTCTTCTATTTTGTTTTCTATGACCACCATCCAGCGCCTTGAAGAGGTATCGAGGTATTTTCAAAAAATATGGCCTATGGCATCTCCAGATCATATTGAAATTGTTGAAAATCGAAAATTTGTGGTACCGGAAAGTTCGTAGTTTTCTCTACAACTTCTCTAGCAACAAAGCTATTGTCTGCACTTTTGTAACACTACCAGTATCTTGCTAATTATAACGACCATAATCACTCCGTAATGCTTTAATATTTGTTGTGAGTTTGAACTATTTTTTAGTGTCCTTGAAATGGAAAATCTTTCGCTAAACAAATGGCACTTCAGATGACAGATATCTAGTACCTAATAGCGTTGCAAGGCGTGCGGTCCTGAAACCATGAAAAATGACGGTATTAGGTAAAATGGCTTCGTTTTTGTCGAGCTAGAAATGTTTTATAACTTTATTAATTTATAGTTACAAATTAGATGTGTAATTATTACAAGCCGAGTAGCTTAGACTTTATGCTCGATGTAGTGCAACACACCACAGTCTCTGGTGACAACCTAACCCACACATCTTATGCTAATTGCCTAGCACACTATCCACTAGCTAGCAGACTAGACTAGCAGGGCTCCCTAAAAGTAAAATTTTCTATGCTTTAATAAATTATCTCACCTATCATTGCATTACTTCAATGCTCTGCTATTAAAATTGTTCAAGTTGCGTTATTCTATTCTTTAGAAAATGTTAAAAGGAGAAAAAAGAAAAGATCTGCTATTCTAAAGAATGTGATTTGTTGTCGACTGCGTTTGTTCAGAATAAAAGAATATTCAGACGCATACTTTTACCCATTTTTTCTTTCTATTTTCTTCGTAAATAAAAATATTGTATCACTTGCAGCCATATGTTGCAACACGTTTCTCTTTAACTCTAATGCATGTACATGTGTATAGGTATGTATGTATATATCTCATGTTAAGGGTTTACAAATATGAAAGTGTCATACAATAACATTCTCATAATAAAGGCACTGACTGTAAATATTTTAAATTATTCATGAACAATTTAAGAGACTTTAAAACGGCATTTGCGCTTTAAGGAAAATAAGAATGAAAATATTTGAGAAACATTTACTTGAAGTGCATTTTTTGCACATTTTTTCGGTATTTATTTTGAACAAAATAAGGTATCACTATTCCAATGGAAATAATAAAAAACCAAATACATTTTTTACTGGATGTTAAAATGATAACATTGATCAAGCGCATAACCAGTAACCAAATCCCAAAAGATATCCCAAAGAATTTTCTTTCAAACAGACTTCTTATAAAACCAAAAGACTTTTATTATTCAGAGTTGTCTACACTGATAACATTACTATTGTAATACCTCTAGGTATAGATCAAGTTAAGATTATACCGATAACCATCAATAGGATGTGTATAAGTCCCTTAGACGCAATGGGATGCTACCTGATTTGAAATTTTGCTAAATTTAACTTTTTCGCATTGCTTATTATACAGTACCTCATTCGATCGGACCAATTTGCATGCACTTTTTCGAGTGTATAAGGTTTTGGCCTCACGAATATTGGCCTTCAAATGCTCGATTGTCTCTGGTTTGTCGACATAACATTTTTCTTTAACGGCTCCCCACAGGAAATAGTCCGTCCTATGATGTCAAATCTCAGCTTTTTGGCGGCCAATTTCAACACCATTTCGGGTAATTAAACGGCCATTAAACGTTTGACGCAATAAATCGATTGTAGCATGAGATGTGTAACAAGCTGCACCATCCTGTTGAAACCAAATATCGTCCATATCAATACCATGCAGAGCGGGTACAAAAAAATCGGTGATCGTGGGGCGATAGGTACCTCCATTAACCGTAATAGTTGCACCGTCCTCATTTTGAAAGAAATATGGGAAAATGATGCGCACCAAAGAGTCACTCTAAACCTCAAAATACGGCGTTTTTGCTTATTGACGTACCCACCAAGATGAAAACGAGCTTCATCCGAAAACATGATCTTTTTTGGCAAAATCGACGTCATAGTGCAGTTTCTCCTTAACCCAATAAATCTCAACGTTGCTAAAGCATAGTATAGTATAGTATTGTAGGCGCCGTAGTCTAGTAGGTAGTGTGTTGGCTTATAAGACGTGAAGCCTTGGTTCAAATCCCAGGTCAGACATCAAAATGAAAATATGAAAAATATTTTATCGGCGACTTCCTCTCAGCAGATTTCTGGCAAAAACTCTGACAGTAAATAAAATTGCAATGAAAAGTTTCTCAAAAATCTGTCGTCCGAAATCGACTTTAAACTGTAGGTCCCGCTACTCATGTATAAAATTAACACACACAACATCAGTGGTGTGAGAAGCTGTGCCGTAATCCTGACTAAAGGGTTGTAATGATCAATTATGTTATGTATGTATGATTATATACTGAATAGAAGGATATACACACAGTTACTAAAGTATACATACGGTTAACAAATTTCAGAAATTTTTTAATCAAGACCGTGTTAAAATCGAGGAAATCAGACAATTATTAAGATTTTAAACGAAAACGGATTGGTTAAAAAATTTCTGAAATTTGTTAACCGTATGTATACTTTTGTGGCTGAGTGTAAGTATTGCCAGATTCTAAATAACCGATGGTTAAAATTTAAACCCTATATATACATATGTATATGTATACGTTTATAAATTTGCAAGTCATCAGCATACATTTGCATGCCACAGTCCTCTTTCACATCGTGTAAATCAAATTAAGCGAATTAATCCCTCTGGCACATCTCTTCTCAAGTTTTGGACTGCCGAATTATTGCCACTCAATACAATATTTTAAAGGCAGATAGTTATGCAAAAGTCTACATAACGAAAAATGATGTCGTACTCCTATCAAAATCAAATCTCAAATTTTCAATAACATCTGAATGCGCTGTGCTACAGCTTCTCCGTTTTGCAAAGTCTGATGACCTTAGTGTTTGATACGTACAAAACATTCTGGTGTAATTTTATTATTTTGATTCCTTTTCTAAGATCCGACCATCGTACTGATTTCTACGTAATTACGACATGATTTCTTTAGTATACTACTTACTGTATATATGTCAGAGTAATTGAACGGATGATACGCGGGAAATGGAACCATCATTGGGTGAGCTTATAATATATAGTATTTGAATTATGTTTTGATCGTGTCGTTGAAACTATCAATTTTCTGTTAGTAGAAGAGGATGGTTGAAATAAAAATCATGCAAAAGTGAAGACCTTTTAAAAATATTCCACAGTTTTGTGTAATATTTCCACTTTTTGTTTAAATTCTTTCTCGTTTTAAATTTAAATTTTATACAGCCTTTCGATGTGCGAGTGTTTTAGTTTATATATGTATGTATTATGTATACATATAAGTATGTATGTATGTAGTACAAAAATAAACTAATTTTAATAGACTCCATTTACAAAGAGTCTCCCATATCCCCCCTCACCAGCTCATCAACAGTGCGCATGAGGAACATGAGTAATTGTGTCAAAATCGAATTTCCTTTTTGTTATGCTTTGACTATAAGGGAATATGGAAATTTATTTAAATTTGAATTAAATCATCCCCTCGTAAACAGAACAGAGTTAAATTGGCATGGCAAACACTCTTAATTGACAGCAAAATTCAATTGTAAATTTTTTTTTCGTTTCCTTTTTTTTTTGTTCTCTCAGCTTCAGTTTTGCTGTAACAACTAAAAATTCGTTGAAAAACTAAAAAATTGTATGTTTTAACAAGCACACACACACACATAGCTGTATATACATACTAACAAATATACATGCATACATATGTATATAGTGACAACAACTGAATTCAAGTGATTGAGTGTGTTAAATTCATCTTGGCAACCCAATACCATGACAGTGATTCTTCAATTCAATTTTTTTTGCCTATTTTTCTATCTAACAATGCCTCTAAAAATCTGACAATCAATGACAGTGTTAGAATAACACGAAACTTTTATTTTCAATTTCTAAAACCTGCAAAATCATTCATGCAATATACCCTAAATTGAAGAGATAAATCTAATAAAGGACACTTAAAAATGTACTTCGCAACAAGTCACTTTGTAGAGAACTTCATAAGTCTGTTTAAAGTGTTATTCACACCCTCTTTTTTAACGAAACTTTTTTCCAAACATGTTTTACAAGACAAGACTGTTTGTCATGGCAACTGTCAATCTAAAATAGACCAACACTTTTATTTTTTCCCCCTCTTAACGGAAATTGTAGGAATTTTTTAAGGGTTTTTAAATGTTTTTTTAGGGGAATACACTGAATGCATCAGGTTTCAAGATTTTCTTTAGTAAATAATACAGTTTAAAACAAATAAGCACAGTTTAAAACAATAAAACAATAAGCAAAGGCGTTAAATATTAAGTTTTATTTTTACTTTACTCTGATCAGAAACAATTTTAAAACAAAATTGCTTAGGCTCGGTCACCACCGAGGTCAACACAAAAAGTCCGGCTTATGGCCTGGCTTTTCCACCAGAGGAAGTAGAGGAAGTCGCCGTAGAAATATTTTTTTTTTTCATATTTCGTTTTGATGTCTGACCTGGAATACGAACCCGGGCCTTACGTCTAATAAGCCAACACACTACCTACTAGACTACGGCGACTTCACGTTTAAGTATCTTGATCTTATTTAAGTATTTCTTTAAATATTTTTCAATCTCCATTTTGATCGATGGCTCGTCAGAATCTCATGTACGTTAAATTTTTCAATAAATTCCAGTACTTGAAATTGAAATTTCACTGTTTGCAAAATAGAGGCAGAATTGCTCTGAAGAGAATACAACAACATCATATTGGGCTTAGGACCCGTTAAAGTTGGGTTTAGTTAAAGGTAAAGTTAACTAAAGTCAACTTTAAAGTCATCTTTAACTTCTTTTCGTTATTACAACCTAACGATAAAATAAAGTTAACTTTTTCAAAAATATGGCAGTACCGGAGCAATGTCGATAACACTGCTCAATTAAACAAGTTTGTTTTTAAACGCAGTGGCAACGAAGGCTTCATTTTTTTGTTTATATTTAAAGTTGCCATATTGAAAATAATATATAATATGGGAAGTTCAAACATAAACATAACTTTAAAAGTTACCGGTTCTCCCTTTACCTCTACCATATTGCGCACTTATAATAATGAAAAACAATTTATGTGCCCGTTAAAATGCTCCATTTAGCTAACGGCAAGTTGTAATAATGACCTTAAATTGTATAGCACAGTGCAGCTTTGGCAGAAAATTGTAAAAATGTGATAACATTTTTCCATGTGTAATTTCCATGTTAAATGCCAAAACATTTCATGTGCATGGACTGTAATTGTTTGCTCTTTTGGTTCGCGTTACATTTATAACTTGGTTTACTTTTATTACCTACAGATTTAACCACAGCTAGAGAATGTATTAATACGTCATAGTCTAGTAGGTAGTGTGTAGGCTTATTAGAGAAGAGCATATACCTCAGTTCAGGCTTCTCAAATAAAACCAAAATCGGAAAAAAGCATCTTCTCTTGTGTAAACTTTGAGAAAAAATAAAATCCGCATAAAAATTCTATTCTGAGTTCCCTCATCAGTCTCTGTTTCTTAAAAGGAACTAAGGGAATAATAATAAAAGCCATGGTACTATAGTTTTTTGAACGCTGTTTTACAGCAGAAAAATCAAAATTATTCTTATATAACATAGGGTATCACATTATTGCAGTTGACGGTCAGCAAATTTCTTGCCTTTAAAATCATGAATATTTTCATAAAATTTACTTCAAAAATATTATGTCAGGAAGTGTGTGTGTGTGTGTGTTATGATGTATTTTGGATGAAAAATAAAAAAAAAACTTTTCATTTCCAACAAAGGCTTGCTTTCCCAGCTGGTGTGCGGAACAAACAATAGGCAGAACAATCAACTTGAAATGTGCATGCAGAGAAACTATTGAATTAAACAATAAAACGTGGCTTCTCCTGGCAGGCGTAATTCAAAGAAAACATGCAGTAAACTTTAAATCAGCTTCGCATTTAGTATTTAATATTGCTGTGATCTTCTCAAATACACGATAAATACCTCGAAAAATAATACATTTTTCTTAAATGAAGAAACTTACTTATTTCAAATGGACATAACTTAACTTTAATATATTTAGCAATACATACAGTGGACAGCAAAAGTCTTAGTACGGCAATATATTTTAGCAATTTCATGAATTTTTAGCCATAAGTTTGTATAAAACTTTATAGTTTATATATTTATTTTATTAATTTATTTCTGTTTTATTATAAACAAACAATTTTTTAAAGTTTTTCATAAAACAAGAGAAAAATAAGGAAAAGTTTCAGATGACTCCATAGCTACCCCCCAAGGAGAACCCTGAGTAAATTTAAAACTCAAAGGCCTAATATATGAAAATGTTATTCCTTATATTTACTAGAATATCCCTTAAGGTCAAGCACTCTATTTAACCGATTTGGAATTGAATGTACAAGTTTTGTTTAATGTTTTCTGGTGGCACCATGAGCAAGTTTTTCGGTTGACTTTTGTTTGAAGTTTAGCGATTACGTAACCGTTCTTTCCAGTGATCTCCTAAATACTCACTTGAAGTCATATCAGTGTGAGGGTGTGAAAGGTGTGAGGGTGTGAGTGGTGTGAGGGTGTGAAAGGTGTGAGGGTGTGAATGGTGTGAGGGTGTGAATGGTGTGAGTGTGTGATTGGTGTGAATGGTGTGAGGGACAACAAACATAAAACTGTGGTGTGAATGGTGTGAGAGAGTGAATGGTGTGAGTGGGTTGAGGGTGTGAATGGTGTGAATGGTGTGAGGGTGTAAATGGTGTGAATGGTGTGAGGATGTGAATGGTGTGAGGGTGTGAGTGGGTTGAGGGTGTGAATGGTGTGAGGGTGTGAATGGTGTGATTATGCGAGTGGTGTGAGGGTGTGAGTGGTATGAGGGTGTGAGTGGTATGAGGGTGTGAATGTTGTGAGGGACAACAAACACAAAACTGTGGTGTGAGTGGTGTGAGCGACGACAAGCATAAAACAGTGGTGTGAGTGGTGTGAGGGAAGACACTCACAAAACTGTGGTGTGAGGGTGTGAGTGGTGTGAGGGACAACACACACAAAACAGTGGTGTGACGGTGTGGATGGTGTGAGGGACAACAAACACAAAACTGTGATGTGAGGGTGTGAATGGATTTTAAAATCTGAAATCTCAGAAAATTTCAAAATCTACTATGAAAACTTGCGCTGTTAAGCGTTCCGGCGATTGACTTAGTTAAAGGGACGTACAATGCTTTAAAAACAATTTACTTTGTCCGCCCATGTTGTCCTGATTTATCCCTATATTGATTTATATGTATATCGGATTACATTAGCTTTCGGAAATGTGTGATTATCTGTTTATTGTAGTTGTTATTACGCAATATTTAATAACAGTGATTAAATATAGGACTTATTTTATCAACTTTTGCTTTTTTTCTTATTTTACATAGGAATTTATTTAATTTTTCTTGATTTTCTTTCCCAGCATAAGTTAATTGTTTAACAGAGTTCTGTTAGTAATATAACAGAGCTCTGTTAACTGACTTGGTTTGCGTCTGGGGAGATAGATTTTAAAATCTATCTTCACACACATTTTTGTTGGGAAAATCGACATCATCGTGCTTAAATGTAAATCGATTCATTACATTCAGTGGTATATTATCATAATATATGTGTATGAAATTTGTGACAGAATAAAATGACATAATTATTATAAATAGCATATGGTTTAAATTTCAAATGATAGGTGGCCTTCATTCTCCTCTCTATCTTTCTTATTTATTTATTTATTTTTTTTAAGCTATTACAGTGGGCCTTTTTGGCCACTGTCCTAATGGCAAGTACACGTCCCCAAACCTAACCTAACCTAACCTAAGGTACAAAGTAATGAATTGATTCAAAAACAAAAACAACTGATCTCTTCAATTTTGCCATCGAAAAGGTCAAGAATAAGTTTGATATGTTGAAGCTTTAAAGAAATTAAAATAAAAATTTCAAAATACAAAATTTTCAATTGACAACACTTCAAGCACCGGTCCCTGTACATCACAAACGCATCATTGTTTCTGCCCTAAACAATGAATATTTTTAAGTACAAACAAAATATTCGCAAAACTAATTTGATTTCATCAGGTAGCTAGCTAGCTGCTCATGATGGTACTCTTTTTTGCTTTTACCAAACCAAGCCGAGCCAAGTCAAATGAAATTGAATTTCTAATGAAATTTCTCTTTAATTTCATTGTGCAGAATTCTCATTAGCATTTGCAAGCTAATGAAATTTGCGAAAAAATTCTGTTTGAAAAGAAAAAACCATTTCAGTTGATTGTAATAAATGAAAGCGAGTGGCATAGAAATAAGTGTATAAAATATAAAAAATATTTTACAAAAAAAAAAAAAAAAAAAAAAATGTGCATAAAAACTAAAGCATAAAATATAAAGTATTTGTGCATTAAATAAATTATTATTGTGGAAATTGTTTTGTGAATATAAAAAAAAATTTTAAATTATTCGTTGCAATATAAAATTCAATAACGAAAGCAACAATAAAAAAACAAATGAATAATTATGAAAATAAATAACTTCAGCAATTGGGAAACTTTATTTGTAACACTCTGGCTAGTATTTGCAAATCTGATTCCACAAATACATACAGAGAGAACAACAAATATTGGTATGTTGTTGCATACAGCAATTAAAACATAAAAATTGGAAAAAAATCCCATAAAAATCTAAATAAATAGAATTTTTTTTAACCAAAAAAAAAAATTAAAATTTTAAAAATTTTATAGTTTTTTGGTTACGTAAAATAGGCAGGCTGTACATTTATTTTATTATTTTCTTTTTTATTTTCATTTCTTTTTTTCTTATAAATCTCATAAATTTAATAGAAATTCCTATTTATGGTTCCAAAACAAATATGATTTTCTACTATAATTTATGCGTATTAGCATGTCGATACAATATTTTATACGTATCTAGGTACGCTTAAATTATATATGTATATATGTATGTGTGTCTGAATATGCCACATTTTGCATTAAAATACTTTGGTTGTTGCAACAAAACAGAAAAGAGATACAAAAAATCTTTGTTTGTTGATGTTCACATTCTAATAAGTCGTACAAGTGCAAGTGCATTCAGATGTTGCATTCAGAAACAGAAAATGGGTCAGATTTACTTTAGACGTGAGCAACATACTATTAATGCACATGCAAAATAACTCGATGCTATTGCTTACTAAGCAGATGCTTAAAATGATGAAATGTTTAAAAAAGAATTCATTATTCAGGTTTACAACCGCTTCACACCGCTCATGTTGTGTGTGTTAATTTTATCCATGAGTAGCGGTAGCCCAGGTCAGACATCAAAACGAAATTATAAAAAAAATATTTCTTCAGCGACTGCCTCTCAGCTGATTTTGGCAAAAACTCTGAGAGTAAATAAAAATTGCGGTGAAGAGCTTCTAAAAAATCTGTCGTTCGGAGTCGACTTAACACTGTAGCTCCTGCCACTCATGTATAAAATTAACGCACACAACATAAGTGGTGTGAGCAGCTAGGTCGAAATCCTGACTGAAGGGTTTTAATGGCCAATTATGTACAGTGGTGGCCTTATAATTAGAAACGACTTAGCAACATGTATGTTTGTTAATTTGTTTACAGTTTTCACTGTGTACCTGGGATCAAAGGCTTTGTTTGGAGGACGTCTTACATACGTTTTTCCATCAGATTGGGACAAATTAAACTTAGATTCGCCACTCCAGAGAACTCTGTTCCAGCAACATCGTTTCTAATTATAAGGCCACCTCTGTATGTAGCCTTCTGTTTAATGTCGGCTCTAACGAGAAATTTGAGAAATTTTTCATGGCGATTTTATTTCTTCTCCATTTTTCTGCCTGAAGACCGTTTTATTCGAGATGTTTACGGCTTTTCGTCTAATAAGCCAACACACTGGCTACTAGACTACGTTGAGTTCATACAATCAAACCATATTATAAAGTTTATTTCCCGCAAAGTGTAATACAATGAAGTTCTAGATTTAAAATAGATATGTATGGGGATAAGGCTTCCAGCCCCGCATGTTCTATGTCCCTTGGTTTGACATGAGGGATATAACCCCATAAGTGAATGTCGATAGAAAAAATTCGTTGTTTTATACTTGCTGGACTAACTCAGTCTAGGCGGAGATATAGGTTTCCCAGAAGACTTAAACCAAGAAGTAAAATTTCTTATAATTTCCATCCCTTCATGTGGGACACCTATGCCCGTGCAGTATTACTGTTGCTTTAACTTAAACGCCAAATACATTCCTTTAAAAAATATATCACAGTGCATACGTTTTCCTTTCTTTTTCCTCGTTTCTTATCATTCGAAAAAAAATTGTTTTTTTTTCTTTTCTTGTTGTTTTCATCTAAATTTTCTTTTACATTCTTTGTGTCTCTTTTTCTTTTTTTCGTTTTTGTCGCAATTTTAATGAGCACATGAATGCATTATTTGTACGTGGGAGTGAGAGTTTGTGTGTGCAAAGGAGCGTAAACAAATTATTTACGAAGAAAAATAAAAACGTAAAGAACGAAAATAATGACGCTCTGGGTTTTTTTTCAACGTAAAGAAATGTGACAATAAATTAAAAACAAACTACACGATGTTTATCTCTCTTCTCTTCATTTTCATTTTCCTTTTCCCAAACCGTCATTTTGTTTTGATAATTTCCCCCATTTGTTTTTGTTTGCAGAGAAAATTCCTTTAATTGATGGCATTTTTCTTTATAATTCCTAATGAAAAACAAATAAACAAATAAATAAAACAGGTATCGTAGGAATGTAGAACGTACATACATACATACAGATTTCTTAGAAATAATTATTTATTAAGTACATACATACATACGTATGTAATGTTTTATTTATTTTTATAGGATTAGTAGGAATATTCAATTAATCATCAGTCAACATTGGGTATTGGTAGCAGTTGGGTATAGAATTTTCGGTAGGTAGCTCTAAAATGTAACGAATCAATCAACATTCTAGGTTTTTTAAACGATAGGATTTAAAATTTCATCTTATTAGAGGACGGTATTAACATCACAACTTACTTACTTAATTGGTCATTACAATACTTCAGTCAGGACTACGACTTAGCTTCTTGTACCTCCCATGTTGTTAATTTTATTTATGAGTAGCAGCACTTACACTTTAAAGTCGACTTCGAACAACAGATTTTTGAGAAGATTTTCAGTGCAATTTTATTTACTCTTAGAGTGAAATATTATGCTCGTTTGATTTTGATGATATTTTGACCCTCTCTGGTCTAAATCATTAAATGGCTGGCATATAAGTAGCTTAGATATTGCTAAGGAACAAGACTTTCCTTACCGAACAATAATCAAACTTTTTGGTGGATGATGCTGGATGTTTGGGTGCTATTGAAAAAATTAAAGAACCATGTTTCCAAACCCGATTCACTTCTAATGCAAATTATTACTGGCGGTGAACAATTGATTGTTCATGGTTGAAGCAAGGTGAAGCTTCTCGTATTCAGTGTTGAAACTAAGGAACGAAATGCTGTGTACCTAATGGAATTGGAAAGAAATTGTTCATTATGAACTTACATATATCGGCTGGTCAAACGATTGATTCTGATCTTTACTGGCAACAATTAACGAGTTTGAAGAAAATATTCAAAATTGGTCATTACAACCCTTCAGTCAGGATTAGGACCCAGTTTCTGCCACCACTTATGTTGTGGGTTACTGTTACAGTTTACTCTCTCAGAGTTTTTGCCAGAAATCTGATGAGAAAAAGTGACGTAGAATTTTTTTTTTGTATTTCATTTCGTTGGAAATGTCTGGCCTGGGGTATGAACTGTGGCCTCACACCTAATAATCCAACACACTACCTACTAGACCACGACGGCTATGTTAGAAGCAAGCACTGGAATTAAAAATGCCAGAATTGATCAGAGCAGACAAATGTTGATGATCCTGCATAACACAGAAAACTTAATTCGAAACCACATAACTCGGATTTTGCACCTTCAGATATTATTTGCTTCGATCTCTTTTGCACCCTCTTAATAGTGTAAATGTAAATTGCGCAGAGGCCTTAAATATGCAATTGAATCTGTTTTTTCGGTCTACTAGAGGTTATCCCTAAAAACGTTGCATATTTGGTTTAATAAAGCTCGTTACAAATATATTTGCTTCGGTTACGTTGCTTTAACAAACATATGATTATCACACAACGTCTCTCCTGTTATTCCCTTGCTTTGCTTCAGTTTAACAATCGATTTATTAGAGCCAAGGTAATTGGCCTTGAACCAGTGGTATGATAGGGTTAGGTTAGGTTAGGTTAGAGGACGTGTACTTGTCAATTAAGACAAGTACAGTACCCGGAGGTCAAATTGACCCATTGTACAACGTCCTAGTTTCTCACGCCACTTATGTTGTGTTTGTTAATTTTATACATGGGTGGTGGGACCTGCAGTTTAAAATCGACTCCGAACGACAGATTTTTGAGAAACTTTTCATGGCAATTTTCATTTATTCTCAGTGTTTTTGCCAGAAATCTGCTGAGAGGATGTCACCGAAAAAATACTTTTTGTATTTTGTTTTGATGTCTGGCCTGTGTTTTTATTATTAAACAATAAATAATTGCAAAAATTCTCTTTAAGATCACTTGTTTTAAATGTTTTTATTTTCTCTTCTCTATTTACAGCTCTTATCTACGAAAATGACAATCCCGATATGGAGAAAATCTTTAATATTGCCATCGATAAGGCAAACGAAGATAATGGAGACTTGAGTTTAAAAGGCATAACCATACCCATTGCACCTAACAATGCATTCGAAACATCGAAGAAACTATGTCGAGCATTAAGGGTAAGCAGTAGTAAAAAACTTTTTAGGAAATAACTCCTACTATTCTTTTTGTTTTTGTATTGCGTCATTTGTAGCAAAATCTTGTAGCTGTTTTTGGTCCCACCACCAGCATGGCTGCTAAACATGCAATGAGTCTTTGTGATGCCAAAGAATTGCCATTCATTGATACACGTTTGGATGTCAATGTACAATTGCCAACGATTAATTTGCATCCACATCCTTCACAGTTGGCGGTGGCCTTAAAAGATTTGGTAACAACTTTGGGTTGGGAGAAATTTACCATAATTTATGAAACTGGTACGTAAATGCTTGCAATGCGTTCATTTTATAAGATAAATTCTTAGTTTTGTTGTTGTCTTTTATTGCTCTACACAACAGGTGAACATCTTCCCCTAGTTACTGAACTCATACAAATGTATGACACTTCTGGTCCCACTATCGTTTTAAGGCGCTATGAATTGGATGTGAACGGTAATTATAGAAATGTTTTGCGCCGCATTAAAAATTCTGGTGAAACTTCATTTGTTGTGGTCGGTTCATTAGCCACAATGCCGGACCTTTTTCAGCAGGTAACGAATGTGTATTTGGTTTTGTAAGGGTTTTTCAGTTTTTCGTTTTTTTTTTTTTGTATTTTTTAAAGGCCCAACAAGTTGGCTTAATGACTGGTTCTTATCGTTACATTATAGCGAATTTGGATTTGCAAACAATCGATTTAGAACCTTATCGTCATGGCGATACTAATATAACGGGCCTACGTTTAGTCTCACCAGATAATGAGAATGTACAAGCAGTTGCTAAACTCTTATCCGAATCGGAAGATCCTTTTCAAAATGGTGAGTTTAATAAACAACAAAAATCTGAAACATTATGCACTAAAGAATAAATAATTACACTGGGCATCAAAAACAAAAAAAAAGCTCAAAAAAGCCCGGTACAGTATTCTCCGGATATAATAATTCCGCACTTAGTATGTAGCACTGAAACATAAGCAATCTTGATTTTTGCTTTAAAATATACTGAAATTATTTCGATATATGTAGCATCAGTATTCAAAAAGATGAGTAGTTTCGAATCATACTCATAATTTCTGATACTTATACGCATTCATACTTATTTTAATATCATACTCATACTACTCATATTCAAAGTTTGAAGTACTCATCGTACTCATACTTAACAATTCGCATGTTGTTGTTGTTCTCGGCTCTCCTTTACTCAACATTTACAAGAGTCACAAAATAAGTATGATTCGCGTACGAACACCACAATACTCACTAGAAGGTTGTGTGTTTGCTTTGCTTGCTGTCTTTGTCTTTTTCTTTCTTCTCTTTTTGTGAATGCAACAACAACTAACACTGTAAATTTTGATGAATGATTCGAATCACTCGAATCATTTATGAGTGTGATAAGTATTTTTCTAAATTTATGAATCTGAATGAGTAGGCGTATGAATGAAACATATTTCGAATGTTATGAGTTTGATTTCAACGTTGTATTCATACTCATTGCAACCTGTACTTATAAATCAATGTTGTAGGGAGTACGAATGAATCAGAGTAGTTGAATTTCAATACTGTTGACTCACTCATACTCAAAATTTCATGAGTACTTATGAGTAGCATTGCTGGGAATGCTGTACACCAAACCAGTTTATGTGCTATTGTCACAAAACAAATATTAAATTGGGATTGAGTATTGATTTTAAACCCATTTTATTGAATTCCTTTCATTTCAAAAATTATTTGCTATTTAAACATTGCAAAGTAGAAGTTTGGAACTCTTAAAACGGCATTAATTTTTCCACGAAAATTATTTCCTCCGAAACTGCAATACATTTTGATACGATTACAATAATAAAATAAAATTGAAATTATATTGCCATTCATCACTCTCAGGACGTAAAAAAATATTCAATTTATTTTGAAAACATTTGGAAACTTGTGATTTATTTCATTCATTCGTTTCTCATCATTATTTATTTTTTTCCTTTTATTCAACATTACCAGTCTGCCATTTCAGATTACATCTGAAAGGACTACAAAGGTGCAGTATTCCAACAGCAACCCACACACTCAATCATTCTTATTTTATTGTTTTTTCTACCCTTAAATGCAATCTCCTTTAACAGTTTCTCACAGCAACATTTAAAATGTAAAGAATGAATATTTAACTTGATTTTCTTTTTCTTTATCTTCTTTCTTTTAACATCCTCTGCCATTTTTTTTGCTGATTTACTGTAAAACTCAGTGTCATGTCCTCTGACCGTTAATATGGCTTTAGTTTATGATGGCGTACAACTTTTGGCTGAAACATACAAGCATGTCACCTTTAAGGCAGTTCCGTTAAA
Organism: Sarcophaga carnaria; assembly: GCA_958299815.1. Classification (NCBI taxonomy): domain Eukaryota; kingdom Metazoa; phylum Arthropoda; class Insecta; order Diptera; family Sarcophagidae; genus Sarcophaga; species Sarcophaga carnaria. The sequence goes on from OY283150.1 coordinate 31,680,109, forward strand.
CTGTAACGATATTAACTCCTGGGATAAAGGATTCACTCTAGTCAATTACATGAAATCGGTAAGACGGAGAGAGCAAAAGAAAATAAAAAATAAAAAGAAATAAATTTTTAAACTATTCCCTGAGAAATTTTTACATTTGTACGTTATTTTGGACATTTTCTTCTTTTTTTTATCTCTTTGCGACAGTTAAACATGGAGGGTCTATCGGGTGAAATTAAATTTGATTATCAGGGCCTAAGAACAGAATTCACGTTGGAAATTGTCGAGTTAAGTGTGTCAGGCATTCAAAAAGTTGGTACTTGGAAAACCGATGAAGGCGTGAGCATTGATCGTCCAGCACCAGTGGCATCCCTCGATCTAGATCAACGTTCACTGGTCAATAAGAGTTTTGTGGTCATAACAGCTATTGTAAGTAAAAAATTAAATGAATTCCTTTGTATCTTATCGTATAGGGTGGGCGATTTAAAAGTTTAAATTTAAAAATGCAATAAAACAAAAACGGTTTATTTTTTTGTTGTAAAGTACAATTGTTCCGTTTGGAAATGGAATATTATTTCATTCATATGGCTGCCGTGGCTGGCCTCACAGTACCTTATTCGATCGGATCAGTTTTCGTGTACTTTATCGAGTGTATGGGGTCGTATCTCGGCAATGGCATCACAGATGTTGGCCTTTAAATGCTCAATTGTCTCTGATTTGTCGGCATAACACTTTCCTTTAACGGAGCTCCGCAGAAAATAGTCCAACGGAGTCAATTCGCAGCTGCTTAGCGGCCAATTGACATCACCATTTTGGCTAATTAAACGGCCATCAAATGTTAGGCGCAATAAATCGACTTTGGCATGAGATGTGTGGCAAGTTACAACATCTTGTTGAAACCAAACATCGTTCACATCAATACCATGAAGAACGGTCACAAAAAATTGGTTATCATGGTGCGATAGGTGTCTCCATTGACCGTAATGGTGTCTCCGTCCGTATTTTCAAAGAAATATGGGCCAATCCGCTCCACAAGCCGCACCAAACAGTCGCTCGTAATGCTTACATTGGCTTCTGTAAGACCACATGTGGGTTCTCTGAGCCCCAAATACGGCAATTTTGCTTATTAACGTACCCACCAATAGGAAAATAAGTTTCATCTGAAAAGATGATTTTTTTGGCAAAATCGACTTCATCGTGCAGTTTCCTGTTGGCTCAATAAATCCCAACGGTGCTTAAGCGTAATTCGATTCATTATGTTCAATGGAGACAATATACTGAACTTCGTGACAAAATAGATGGCCCACCCCGTACTTACATTATTAGTCATTGTAATTCCGTGAGTCTCCTCTGTTTTGGTATAGGAACTAAAGGCAACCACGAATGAGCAAGTACCCTATAATGATAGACAATTCATTACTTTCCTTAAAAATCGTTTTCACCACACGTGGATGTGGTCTTGCTGCATTACGCTTAGTGGTGATCGAAAATGCTGACACTCATCGAACTTTCAAACATTTCGTTTTCATACCTCTATACGTATGACTGACTTTACTTATACGCAAAAGACTACGACATATTGGAATCTATAGAGCTGAAGTTAACCTCATTGCAGCTATAATTACTTATGTACATAATTGGTCATTACAATCCTTCTATGAGGAATACGATCAAGTTTCTTACACCACTTATGTTGTGTGTGTTAATTTTATACATGAGTGGGTTCCGCCGTTTAAAGCGACTCCCAACGACAGATTTTTGAGAAATTTTTGACGGTATTTTTATTTACTCCTAGAGTTTTTGCTAGAAATCTGCTGAGAGGAAGTCACCGAAAATGTTCGTTGTGTTCGAAACCTTGATCTTATGTCCAATAAGCCAACACATTACTTCTGCTATACAACAGCGACTTCTAATTTCCAAATTTAATCAAATTAGACTGCATCGCTCTAGTGAAACAAAATTTTTGCATGTGCTGATGTTCTTGACTGCAGTAAATGTGCTATATGCGTCAGTAAAAGCACATGACAACAATTCTGATTTACTTAACCTCTACTAATGAAGATCAACTTTTTACACAAATTATTTTTATTGTTTTTAACTTTTCATAACATTTCTCCCTCTTTTCAGAGCGAACCATACGGCATGTTAAAGGACGTTCCCAACAAACTCGAAGGCAACGATCAATATGAAGGTTTTGGTATCGAACTCATTGAAGAATTGGGTAAAAAGTTGGGTTTCTCGTATACATTTCGCCTTCAAGAGGATGGCAAATATGGTAACTTGGATCAAAAAACAAAAACCTGGAATGGCATGATATTGGAAATTATGGAAGGCGTAAGTACGAAAGCAATATTAAAGTATATGTGGTAGAGGTTTATAGTAAATCCGTATGTAAGAAGCCTTTGATGAAGCAAACATACATTATACGTAATTGATATGTAATTAACCCTTTCATGCCCTATGTTGCCTATAGGCAACATTGTACATTTTTGTTCATAAATTCCGTAATTTTTAATTTTTTTAAAAGATTTTTTTTTTGCAAACAAGCTTGGTTAAAAACGTGTATAACCAGAATACGTACGACTCTGAATTTAATATCACTTCATATTTAGGTCAATGACTAACAAACACATGTCCTTAAAACAATTTTAGCTCTGGCTCAAAAAATTCGGGCATGAAAGGGTTAATAAAGTACAAAGATTCTTAAATACCTACTTTAAAGAACCTAGAACCAAACTTTTAGACAATCCTACAATCAAGCTCTATATTAAAGCATAACTGATAGATTATTGTGGTGATAACTGAACGTTATAAACTATTTTCTCCCCAAAGGATTACGGAAACATAATTTTTTTGATAAAAACAATGAAAATACTCACAACTTCTCTTCTCGCATTTTCAATTCTTGTTTAGCATATTCCTCTCGGAGATTTTTTTTTTGATGCTTTTGTAATCTCGCTTAAACTTATTGTAAAACTTTAACCCATAATTCTTGGCAGATATGATTTATGGCCCATTATACATACACAACAACAAAAGAAAACATGTAAAATAAGAACTACAATAGTAAACCATTGCATTTGGCTCTTGCATTTAATGTATACAATATTGTATTGTGGTTTTATTATTCGTTCCTTTCCAAAATTTTGCTTCTCATTGGAATAATTTTTGTTAGCATGTTACATCCGTTTCCTGGTCTTAGCAAAACGGAAGACTGCAATGGCTACTAAAACGATTTTAGAAAGTTGATATCAAAATAATAGCAGCAACAAATGTTATCATTTTTTTAGAAATGGCACGTAATGGTCACACATTTTTTTTCTTGAATTACCAAAATCATGGAAACTTATTTCAAATTGGTCCCTCAGTGGGCATAATTCATTGAAATGTGCATCAACGTTTAATGGATTGATTGCTTGATTGCAATGCTATTTTTATAACATCAACTGTATTTAATTTTAATGCGATTGTTCTCATTTATTTTCATTCTGTTTTCAAATTTGTACATTTTATCTGGACTTATAAATATATTATGCAAATGAGTTTTATTCGTTTTTTTTTTTTGGTATTTTTGTTTGTGTTTTTTCTCCTCCAATTTTTTCAATGTAGTGCACATTAAAGCGGATTTTGTTTTTTATATAGACGAGCATAATAGACTCATAAATACTTATGTATATGATTTTAAGTATGTAGATTGTTTTTAAGTGCTCTTTGGATACCTTATATTATGAAAACATTTTCTTTGTATAACACATTTAAAATGTTACACTTCCTATAATAACAGTAATAATCATTTGAAGCTAGAATAACTTTATAATGAGGCCACATAATTCGCCCCATAATTCGAAATAATATGTTGATATTGCAATTCTTTGCCCCACTTGTAAATATGCATTCCGCAGCAAGGTTTAATTGTAATGGTTACTCCAATTGAAAGATATTCTAAAATTGTTGCTTTCTTATAGCCTTAAATAGGAAAATTTATCCTATAAAACTAGTTAATACTCCTATACGGTGGACTTTATTAGATAGTGCCAGGTTTAACTGTCCAAATTATCTACGATGCAGGCAGTGTAGTTGATTTTTTTTAACTCTACATCTGCTACCTGACTTAACAACTTCACATTAGTACCAGTTCCATTATAAGTATAATAACACACTAAAATTTTGTTCATGCATGAGATTGTTGTTCATTCATAATGACTTGTTGCGATTATCCATTCTAATAAGAAATTATAGCAAGAAATCTAACAGGAGGTATTTATTTGAGATAACAGAATCCTTCTGTCAGCTTAAAGTAGCGCAAATATTGTCGGCAGCACCCAAGAGCGAACAGGAGAATTGTAATGTCATATGTATCTAGTTTGCTCTGGGAAGTTGTGAGCGGTCTTCTAATGTCCGTTGCTACGATAATGCTGCACCTTACATACATAATAATTGGTCATAACACCCCTCAGTCAGGATTATAACCTAACTTCTCACACCACTTATGTTGTGTGTGTTAAATTTTATACATGAGTGGCGTACAATTTAAAGTCGACTCCGAACGACAAGATTTTTGAGAACCTTTTTCACGGCAATTTTATTTACACTCACAGTTTTTGTCAATAATCTGTTGAGTGTAAGTCGCCGATGAAATGTTTTTTCATATCTCGTTTTGTTGGAGATGTCTGAGCTGGGTTTTGAACAGAGGCTTTAGACTACTTATCAGACTACTACGTATTTTATAAATTACATTTGCTTCTGCCGCCACACTTCAACACTTGACATTGCTACCAGTCTTGTTATATCTATAACGGCCCACTAAAATTTTGTTCATGCATGAGGTCGTATTTCATTCACAATGACTTGTTGCGACTTTCCAATGTAACAAGCAAAAACAACAGCAACAACAATTAATAATAAAACGACATACTTCCAGAAGCTTTTATTTAAAGTGACAGATTATCTTCTGTCAGCTTAAAAGGGTGCAAATATTGTGGAATGTACCCATTTACGCACAGTATAAGCGTAATGTCATAATCTAGCTTGCCGTGCGGCCTTGTAATCCAAGTTTTGCATAGGATGTAAGAGCATAAACCTACCTACCATTGTAATACACATGCCATCTTTGCTGTCATTTTCTAATAGATTGTGAGCACTCTTCTAATTTTCATTGTTACGATAAAGTCTGATAGGAATTTTTTGGCATGGATATCAGTCGGTATCTTTCTGAAAGTTTCTCCAATTGTCTCTTCCGAAACCTTCCTGCAAAGAAACTCTTAACGCAAAGCGTCTATGTATCTGCGTTATTTGCCGTATACAGTAAATTTTTGCAAACATATGTTCATCCTGTTGCTGCGAAGAGTGCAATGAACTATTGATAGATATTTCATTTTTCCCCATGGCCCAAAAATATTTGGTTGGGCAATGCAAGACGCAGTTTATCGTTACAGTCTTAACGCCAACTATATAAAGAGCGTTTTGAAGCTCAGCTTCACACCAATCATTACGCTAAAGTATGTTCTTACCTTCAGTGATATCTGTGATACTACTTGAAAGATGAAGCCCCTTACAAACTACTCTTCGAACAGCAACACTCTGTTTCAATTTTGCTATGATTGATTAGCTGACTGTAGTTCAATTGCCATATGAGACTTAAAGACAATCAATCTCAATTTTACAAAACCAATGAATAACGCCAGGAAGCTACATAAATCACTCAAACACTTTACTGAAAGGTAGTGGCGTTTAATTAAAGCCAACTAATGTTTCTGCAGACGTTTTTTATGAGAATATTTGAAGTGATTATGGAAGATGCAATAAAATATTCTTTCTTTTGATTGCAATTTAAATTTATTCGTTAAGCGATGATATTTTTAGCAAATTTATCAACTTTTTAGCTATTGTTGCGTATGGGCATATCTTTGTTTCGCTGCGGCATTAAATATTTATTCTAGTAGCTGTGACAAGTCCAATTTTAAAGGATTACGGCCTATGCTCTCACACCAATCACGTTGAGTGTGTGAATTTTTTTCCATGAGTATCATGACCTACAGTTTAAAGTTGACGTTCAAGGCCCGACTTTTTAGAGACCTTTTATAGCAATTACATTTATTGTTAGAGTTTTTGCCAGAAGACTGCCTACTAGACTATGGCTCCATTATTTCCATTCATTTTTATTTATTTTTTCTATGATTAAGCTTTGGTTATCGTTATATAATATCGTCTACAGCGATGTTTGAAACCTAGAGTGTTTTTTGAAAACATTGATCTTGACTGTCTTGAACTATCAAGATGCACAAGATCTTTTTCTTTTTTGGTGGTCAATTGTTTACATTCGAATTTCGAATATCGCATATCATATCGGCGAAAATGTTTATACAACATAAACATAATGAAGTCCTGTGTAGCAGCTAAATTTTTCTCCTGTACTTTTGACGTGTAGCTGGATTTTATGTTAACAATACCGTAATCTATTTGATCGAATCAATCTCTGTCGTCTTGCCATCAAAATTCTGTATGATTGAGAATCCTTTGGAAATTTCGCAATTATGGTTGTCTTAAATTTTTTCTAATCAGAACTTAGTGATGAAGACCATATCGTCGTTCTGACATAACGACCCATGTAGTTCTGTGCAACGGACCAAAGCACCCTATATTTGCTATCAGAGTTTTAAATTTGTATTCACTTTTTTTACTCATTTCATCAATTTTCAACAAAATATTTTCACGGATGGAAAAAGGAGCAAGAAAGAGATGGAGATAATGTTGAAAAGTGGGAGTGTTAGAGCGAAAGAATATAATGGCATTTGCATTTATTCTGTTTCCATTTCGGTCCATAAATTTCCATACAAAATTCATGCAGAAGCGAATTTAACTGCATTTCAGCTGTGATTTATTGTGTTTTGAGTGGAGCATAAAAATAAACGGAAAAAATAATATGAATGAAATACATACATACATACAATATACGATATATCATCATATACTCAAATGTAAATGTATTTCTGTTTTTTTAATGCTATTTTACATAATAAACTTTTATTTTTTTTTTTTAAAGGCAAAAATATAATTTAAAATGACTTCCAACATATCAAAAAAAAAAAATTGTTGCCAGTTATTTAAGGACATTTGTGAAAAAAAAACATTTTGTTTCAGTTTTTTGTATATTTAAGGATTTAAGAACGGCAGTATTTGTTTTGGTTTATTATGCAGCTGAAAATGTTTACTTTAGCTATGGCAGGCAGCATTAAAGAAAGAAATAAAATTTAAAATATATTTTATTGTCTCTTAATTTCATTTATTTTGTATCACTTTCAGCGCGCAGACTTGGGTATAACGGATTTGACCATGACATCAGATAGAGAAAGTGCTGTGGACTTTACCATACCATTTATGAATCTTGGTAAGCATTTTAATGTTGAAATCATATTATTTTAAAGCTTATTATAGAACTGATCTGTAAAGAACAATCAGATATATCGAATCATTCATAAACACTTCCGATCTTTAAATTTGAATAAAACAATGTGTATGTATCCTACATTCTCTCGTTCGAAAGACCTATTGATGTCATTGCATATGTTTAAATGTTCGTCCCTTTATGTTTCCCATGACTCTGGCGTATAAGTTAGGCTGAATTCGGCCGATGACATGAGTTCTGTAGACTTCGGGATTGCTTGATTTCGGTAATCAATTTATATCACCTCCACGTGAGATGACAATGTGCTCAAATCGCTTGTTTGGAATATTCAATCTGGCATGAGCTTGGTCCTGTTACAGTTAAATATCGTTGGTGCCCAGATCATCGAGTTCAGGCTAAAAAGTTAATAATATGAACCAATAATGCTCGCTTGGCCAACGTCGTTCTCAATAAAATATGGACCAATGACACTCCTTAACAAACAATGATGTTTTCGGAATACTGCATTTGGATGCACTTGGATTTCATGTTTTTTGTTAATATCGTCCCATTCATCCAGAAATAGACCTCATCGCCGAAGATGATTATGCGATGAAAATGAAGGTTAGTTGTTAAGTGATCCAGAGTGCATTCAGCAAACATACATCGTTTATCTTTAGTACCTCGATCAGTTGAATATTGTATGAGTGCAGCCTAAGTTACGAAGCGAAATTCGGTAAGTTAAGGTCTGCGAAAGCTCTTGTTTTGTAAGCGTCTCGAAAGCGACACTCGCACGGAATGCGGTGACCTTTTTGGGTCCATCTTGCTTTAGGTCGACGTACGGGTATTGGCCGATCGTTCACTAAAACATCAGAATTTCAAATTTCGACTCGAAGCGACAGATGTAGTTACAACAAGATGGCCGTTATCAACTGCCAAAGTTTGGATCACAACCTAGCTTCTCACATCACTTATGCTGTGTGTGTTAACTTTTATACATGAGTGGCGGGACCTACAGTTTAAATTCGACTCCGAACGACAGTTTTTTGAGAAACTTTTAATGGTAATTTTATTTACTCCTACAATTTTTTCCAAAAATCTACTGAGAAGCAATCGCCGAAGAAATATATTTTCATATTTCGTTTCGTTCAAAATGTCTAACCTGGGGTTTGAACGTTACCTCACGTCTAATAAGCCAGCACCTGGACTACGGCGACTTCGAAAAGCCGATATAGTTTACTTTTACTCCCAAAATGAAATACTTATATACAAGCTTATACAAGGTTCCGCCAATAAATTCGACGTGTCTATAAATCCAAACCTTCCTATCCTACTCCTAAGTGCCAGACAATGACAGAGAAAGTGTTCCATGTTCTTCTCTTCTCTCTCGTCATTGAAGCAGTAGTTGTGAGGTATTCCCAGGACGCAGGTCGCGTTACATTTATTATAAGTTTCTTAGAATCTTATGTTCTGTATAAAATTTACCTCAAAATCTTGTTCTGAACTGGTGGGATTATTTCCCCATCTTTCAAATTGTCCGTTGTATCAGTTTTTGCGAGTGCGTCAGCAATGTTGTTATCTTTAATGCCCTCGAGTTTAGGAACCCTCATTAGGGTAACCATCAAATGTCTCGTTATATTTGCCAGAGACACCCGACATTCGCACATTTTTTAAACCTTAATTGGTACCATCCAACTACCATTTGTTTACCTATCAGCAAAACTCTATTGAGTTGTAAATTATTGGCTAACCGAGGTGTCATTGAAATCTAATGACATTTGAAGATGCTTTAATCAATTGTTTACTGTAGTAATGTGCTATTTGTCTTAAGGCTTTAATGGTTTTCATACCCAAGAATTTATCTAAACACATATTTTCTTAGTTTATAATACTTATCGAACGAAATTACAATCTTGAAATGCTTAAAACATACCCACGCACATGACTTTGAATTTGTGTCACTGTAAGTCTAAGTAACATTGTTACGGCAACTCAATAATGACTTTGCCATGGCGATGATGTTACTAAAAAATGCAAAACTCATATGCCATACGCTTCGTTTGCATACATTAAGGCTAGAAAATCTGACAATCACAATGACATCGATGTCTTTCATAATGAAAATTTAAGAGCCTTTACCCACAGAAGCTGTTGATGATGATGATAACGTTGCCTGTTTAATAATTTCTCTGTTTTAATTTCTAGGCATTGCAATTTTATTTCGTAAACCCATGAAGGAACCACCAAAACTCTTCTCGTTCATGTCACCATTCTCTGGTGAGGTATGGCTATGGTTGGGCTTGGCATACGTGGCCGTTTCGTTGAGTATGTTTGTCTTGGGTCGTATATCACCGCCGGAATGGGATAATCCGTATCCTTGCATAGAAGAGCCAACTGAACTTGAGAACCAATTTACTTTCATTAATTGCTTTTGGTATGCCATTGGCACGCTTTTGCAACAAGGCTCCGAATTAGCACCAAAGTAAGTTGCAGCTGCAGTAGTAGTAGTAGTAGTAGTAGTAGTGGTAGTGGTGGTGACACAACCGCAGTGGTATTAAAAAATTCCACTACTGTGCCTGCTGCTATAATAATATTTTAATTCCGTTTTTATGTTTTTTATTAATTTTTTTTCCTTTTTCTTTAGAGGCTTCTCAACACGTGCCGCTGCATCATTTTGGTCTTTTTTCACTTTGATTCTGGTGTCTTCGTACACAGCCAACTTGGCTGCATTTCTAACAGTCGAGTCGTTAAGCACTCCCATTGAAAATGTCGAGGACTTGGCTGCTAATAAAGGTGGCGTTAACTATGGCGCTAAAGTTGGCGGCAGTACGTTTACATTTTTCCAGGTAAGCTGTCTTACATAATGTGCATATACATACAAGTTGTTTTTCAGGGAAGTATGCTAAGCAATAATAATGAAACAAGTATGATACACAGGAAATGATGTCCTGCACTTCAATACAGGGCATCAATGTTGAAATATTTTCTTTCAGCTGAGCTTTTTTCGATCAACTAAACTACTTCCTATTGGTCTGGATGATTGATGAAATTTGTGCCGAGCAAAAAGGATTTCTTTGGAGTCTATTACACTACTACCGTCCAATATTTTTACCATACAAGCAAAACTAGCGTCTCATTTTGGACTTGAAATAAATATCAGGAAAATAAAAGCTATTGGAATAAACGACGTTGGCACAAAGAATAAAATGTTACAAGGTAAAGTCAACCTGTTGGCTACTTATGTATATGCCTTTGTGTAGCGACAACAAAATGGCATTCGGATGGGATTACAATCAGTTTGGGTTCAGACTTAGTTGCAGGTCCGCAACGCATCCTGGATCTCTGTAACTAAACCTACAAGTAACATAGAAAATGAGTCGAACATATAGAGTGCCAACGTTATTATAGTGATGGTTATGGAGTGAAATCTTTAAAGCTCAAGAAGCCAAGATCGATCACGATTCAGATGTTCTTCGAACAACACTTCAATAGCTAGGACAGTAAGACCTTAAAATATAGCAGCAACGAACCATGTAGAAAGGAGATGCCTAGCGGAAGCTATATGCTGGCAAGAGGGACAATGGGGACATGGGCTATGGGCTATGAAAGTTGGCGCATGCTCGACGGATTATAGAAACCAGAAACGATGCAAGAAATACTTCACTTCATATGATCTCCTTACTATTTACACCACTTATATACGCCCGAGAATGCAATACAACTCTCATGTATGGGGCGGTGACTCGAAATTTATTTTGAAGCTACTCCAACGCCTACAGGAGAGGGCGTATGTGTCAGCATACGACTCTATTGATGACGGAATGAAGGGACTTGTTCCCGCAAATCGTGTATTCTTACGTAGCACCCGTCTTTCTCGCACGTTTGTGGTCGACTGGCCAGAGCCGCAGACCACATTACAGGCCGACTTCATTATTTAGCCTACTACTTTACTATACGCATATGGAACTCCCTACCTGGAGAGGTCCTTTCTGCCCTTTATAATATAAAAAAATTCAAATCTAATGTGCACAAACACTACTCCGTCTGTCCTCCTTCCCATAATCTATTTTCCTAATTCTAGCACAATGCACTGCATGAGTAGGGGCCATACCCTGAGTGTTGGTCTTATATAAAAGAAAATGCGTGTGCTATAGCACAGCAGACCTGACCACTATATGATCGAATTAAACAGCATTTATATGAGCGTATTTTATCTGGCTTATCGCTGCTTTTGTAATACTGCAATGATGAAGAGAAACATGAGGTCTAGCGATGTCTGTAAACTGGGAAACATTAATCGATAAGCACTCTACCGACTCCGGAGCTGACACGGCCTCGGCGAACGTTAAAAAAAAGGTTAAAAATGACTTGAATGTGATTAGGTTTTGTTGTGTACTTAGTACAGCCCTTTTTCCAAAATATATCTCTGGGAGGCTATTTCTTCAGAGTTGTAGTCGTACACTTAACTGGTTTGGCCAAAGAATAGTTTGTAATCTCGTCTTTGGTCTCAATAACTTTTCATTTGCTGGCCTTTCTGCCCGTCATACCTTACCCCCCTAAACTACATGATGAAATAAATTTGACCTGGAAACAGAGTCTTTTTTTGACAATTCTAATGAATTCTATTGTTGTGTCGCAATGTATGTACATACGTTTATTAGAACTAGTTCAACCTCTGCAGATATACAACAAATTAACAAAATTTCTATAATTTTTCCTCAGAAATTTTGTTTTTTTAAACAATACTTGATATTCTCTTATAGGCATACTTCCCCAGTGCAACCTCAATTTGATGCCTTAATTAAAACGCAAATGTTCAGCCTAAAACTCCTCTTTATCTGTTTGTATCTTTCGTTTCTAGGATGCTAAATTTCCCACATATCAGAAAATGTACGAGTATATGTCAAGTCATCCGGAATATATGACATCTTCGAATATAGAAGGTGTGCAACGTGTTGAAAATGAAAACTATGCCTTCTTGATGGAATCCACAACCATTGAATATATAACGGAACGACGTTGCAGTCTAACACAGGTTGGCTCGTTATTGGATGAAAAAGGATACGGAATTGCAATGCGTAAAAGTAAGTGCCTTAAATTAACATTACCAGCTACCAGCTACCAACCCTCACCTCCTTTACATAGAACATGTTGTGTCGTCATTGACATTGGGCGGTGGATGGTGGCTGACATTGTTAAAAATTTTAATTTTAAAAATATTCCACTAAATGCCACAAGGTTTGACCATGTGTACACACATGCATGTGGGTTGAACAACATGGTTGTGTGGGTGTAAAATTTTACTTGTACAACTTTTCATATTTGCAGGATATTTAAAAAAAAAACATTTTTTTTTAATTTTAATATGCGGCAGCAACACAACGAATGTGTGGCAGACATCATTTTATTTACTGTTGCCACATATTCGCATAAATATTTATAAAAAGTTTTATTTTAATGACATTCACTTCTCTCTGTTTTAATAATAATCGTGGTTGTCAGTGATTATTATGGAATGGAAAAAAATTGAGAGCGAACGAATGCTTTTAATTTTTATTTATAAAACCAAGCATAAATACTACTTGAATAATTAAGAGATCCTTGAGTTTGAGGGCACTTAAATGAATAGTGCTTTAAAGGAAAAGTAAAGTATATTGTAATTTTAAAGACCTTAGTTTTGGATTGAATTGAAAGCCTATTTACCATGTAATTAGTATTCGATTCAAATGTAGATTAACTCTTTTTTACTATTTTGCAACACTGTTGCTATTACAGTGCAGTAAAGTATTGAAACTTTAGTTTTAATATATGTATTTAAGCACTCTTTGTTCCTCTATTGGTTATTAATGAAATTCAATACAAGAGTACTTTGTACTTGTTTAAGCTTGGACCGCCTGTCCAGTATTTTTACATAAAATTCCCTGGAATACCAGTGTAGCCGCCATTATTTTCAATTTTCAATCATTTGCGATTATAATAGCACTTGTTATGAGTTAAGAGAAGCTAAGCTTAAGAAGGGTAATTAATAGTGATGAAGACCATACATAAGTTTATAGAGGGGTGACTAGTTAGAGAGCACAATCAAATGTTGATTGCCTAGCAGCGAGGGAAAATATAGCGAAAGAATAAAATAATTTTTAATTTTTATATGTATAGGGTTATCCGAACTTCTAAAGTTAATAACGGCCATCTTGTTGAAGTCAAATCTGTCAAAATCGCTGGCATAACAAAATTTTTTTTTTATTAAAATGTAGGTCCTATCTGATACTAATTTTCATTGAAAAATCATATTCAGTGATACAGTCCATTTGTGGATAAATGGCTACGTGAACAACCAAAGTTGTCGAATTTGAAACGATACTAGGCCACATGTCACCCAAGAGCAGCCAATACAGAATACATACATACATGATTGGTCGTTATAACTCTTAAGTCAGGTTTACGACCTAGCTTCTCACACAACTTATACTGTGTGTTAACTTCATACATGAGTGAGAGGGCCTGCAGATCAAAGTCAATTCCGAAGGACAGATTTTTGAGAATCTTTCCATGGTAATTTTATTTACTCTCAGAGTTTTTTTTTCCCAGAAATTTGCTGAGAAATATTTTTTCATATTTCGTTTTGTAGGGAATGTCGGACCTGGGGTTTGAACCGTGGCCTTACGTCTAATAGACTACTGCGACTTTAAAAATGCATCCCGAAAAAGTTACTATTTGGTGTGAACTATAAGCTGACGGAGTCATCGATCCATATTCCTTTAAAAACGATGTTGGCCAGGTCTTCAGTGTTAATGGCGAGCACTTTGGATGATTATTACCAATCTTTTTAGTCATGTATTAGATAACCTATACACGAACTTAGCGTAGAGGGTATATTAATCCCACGTGGAGATAATGTGAACTGACCACCGAGATCTTCCGATTTAGCCTTGTTAGACTTTTTCTTATGGGGTTTTCTTAACCCGCAGGCATATGCGAATATGTCACAAGCCTCAGCGTTCCTCTAAACTAACGTAACGCATGGCATTGGCCAAATTAAGCTTGATTTAATCGCCAGAGTCAATGAAAATTAGACATTTCGAATCCATAAAAGTCGTATCAAACAAGTGAATGACATTATATTCTACACATACATACATAACATAATTGGTCATTACAACCCTTCAGTCAGGATTACGACCTAGTTTCTCACACCACTTATGTTGTGTGTGTTAAATTTTTATGCATTAGTGTTGGGACCTACAGTTTAAAGTTGACTCCGAACAACAGATTTTTGAGAACCTTATTCATGGCAATTTTTATTTATTCTCAAGAGTTTTTGCCAGAAATCTGCTGAGAGGAAGTCGCCGAAAAATACTTTTTGTATTTTGTCTTTAATGTCTGGCCTGGGGCTCGAACGCTGGCTTTATGTCTAATAAGCCAACACACTACCTACTAGACTATATAGTTGCATCAATAGATCTTTCAAAGTTACCGTAGTCTAGTATGATTTCTATGATCATCCATATTCTGCAATTATCCTGTGTACTAAGTAAAGTTAAAACATTTTTTTTAAATTATGAATTTAAGTGCCTCAGGAAGGAAGTTGATTTCTTCAAATTGTCTTAACATTCCTTAAATGACGAAAGCATTCATTTCCAAACAATACCATTTCAGGTTTCTAAAGACCAATGTACTTTTTCATTTTTTAAGAAACTCGTAACTTTTTATGTTTAAAGAACATGCAACAAACAATACCACATTCACACAGCCACACACTCAAATTTAAAAAGTTAATTCTTTTTAAAAAAAAAAGAAAACAAAAAACCGATTTAACATCACCGAATATAGCAAAAGTTTTCTTCAATTCTATTTTTATGGGCAACCTGAACAGATTGGGAATATCGTGATGTACTCAGTCAGGCTGTGTTGGAATTGCAGGAACAGGGTGTTTTAACCAAAATGAAGACCAAATGGTGGCAAGAAAAACGTGGCGGTGGTGCCTGTGCGGTAAGTACTTTAACAATACTTTGTTTTATTTTTTTTTCTTAACAATTTCAAAGAATTTTAATAAGCCATTTGACTTATGTAACACTTAAGACTTGTTTGACGGCGCAATACATACATATGTATGTATATAATATCAAATAATTTTATATAGAAAACTTATTTAAAATATTCAATAAAACAAACGCAATAAATCACATAAATTCATTACAGTCAATAATCATATCATATGACATCGTATGATAGGATAATGAACAGAAAAGTTATGTCAGTTCTAATTAAAAATTAAAAAATAAAAATCAAGTATTAGTTCAAGCTTCGTATTGATTTTAGTACAAAAAGCTTGCTGTGGACACCGGACATCGAAAACCTTCTATGTAAACTTTTTAATAAAGATTTGTACACCTAATTTTTGCCACCTAAAATACAGGGCCTTTCACGTTTGATATTCTTTTCCAGATGAAAATGAAACACACATATTAAATTTAACATGTTTATTGATATTCATACGTCCTAGCCATCTGGTCTATAATTCACGTATAATAAAATATGGGATGTATACTCCACACTTATGATGCTTTATATGAAATTTCATATAACATGTAATCTAATTCGACAAAATGCTATATTTGTAGACTGCAATGATTTCTGATTTTTTGGAAGTAATTCCTCTAAAGTCGCCATAGTCTAGTAGGTAGTGTGTTGGCCTGATTCAAACTCCAGGTCAGACACCAAAACGAAATATAAAAAAATATTTCTTCGGTGACTTCCTCTCAGCAGATTTCTGGCAAAAACTCTGAGAGTAAATAAAATTGCCATGAAAAGTTTCTCAAAAATCTGTCGTTCGGAGTCGACTTTAAACTGTAGGTCCCGCCAGTCATGTATAAATTTAACGCACACAACATAAGTGGTGTGACAAGCTAGGTCGTAATCCTGACTAAAGGGCTGTAATGACCAATTATGTATGTATGTATGTAATTCCTCTAAATATTGTACATAGTTTTAGAATCTATTGGTCAAAATTTTTCGGGCATTCTTGAAATTTTCCCTTCCAGATATTTCATTTTCAATATGTTAGATTAAGATAGGTTAGGTTAGGTAAGGGTGGCAGCCTGCTCAAATCTAGACACTACACGACACAATGTCTTACACGCATCGCTGCAAGAGCACTAGTTGGCATTGTGCGTAAGGCAATATATACTGAGGGAACTCTCTGCGCACTACTGCACATGACTGTCTTCACCAATACATCGTACTATTGTACCGTATAGCAGTATCGACCGAACTAGAGCGTATTTAGTACCTAGAATTTCTTCCAATGTTGTTTTTACAGCGTAAGGGGCAACCGTCGCCTTCATTACACACTCCACAATGTTTTGCTTAAAATTACTTGCTATCCAAAATAATGCTGAGGCGTTTAGCACTCCCAGTAAGCCTAATCAGCTATAATCAGAATCCCTTTCTGTTAAGGTGTTCACACTTTGACACTAGGCAAGTGTAACACTGCTGACTTTGATCAGTAATGTGTTAGTATATGTGAACATAGAGCAGATCGTCAAGCTAGCTTTAAATCGAATATCCACTGAAAGGCAATCTTCAAACATTTTATATTCACATACCAAGCCAAGACATTCGACTTGCTGCCTAATCAAGCGATATGTGAACGCTCTTCAAAAGCTGCATTAGTCAGCAAATTTAGAGTTTTGTATCAGAACTCAATAAGTCAAATACTATACGAAAATTTTCTAAGCAATTCAATTAGCATATATACAGCGATACGCCAGATATACACGCTAAATGGTGATTAAAAAGAATTTTTAGGAAGTAAAGATAAAAGATGAAGATGATTATGAAAGTCATTATTATGTTCAGAACAACATACCATGTTGAGAAAACATATTTGAAAACCGTACGTTAATGCATTTCAGAAGGAAACACTTGGGTGTTTATCTAGTACATAGTAACCAGGGAGTTATTCTTATTGATATCATATACATTCTGAGATTCTTAGGTTAATTTTAGATTTGGGGAGACGTTGTATGGGTTGAAAGTAGTACAATACATCGTTCGATTGGGCACTTTAGTATCTCTATGCAATATTACACGTAGGAAGACTAGATGGAATTGGTTTGTAAAGAAATCAATGGCTCTAGGTAGATCCAAATGAAAGGCCAAAATGAGAGATATGAATCGTAGATCATTCCAAGAAAAGGACAATTTGAGAAATAATTTATTTTATGATTGACCTTTCTATTTTTTTTTTTTTGACTCATCTTATATAAAGATATGTACCATTGAAGAAGGTAGGTAGTGTGCTAGCTTATTGGAGGTGCGGCCACGGTTTAAACCCCAAGTCAAACAAAATGAAGTATGAAAAAAAATATTCCTTCGACGACTTCCACTCAGCAGATTTCTGACACAAATGGTGAGAGTAAATTAAAATTGTCACGAAAACTTTCTCAAAAAAGTCTATCATTTGGAGTGGGATTTAAACTGTGGGTCCCTCCACTTATAGATAAAATTAACGCACGCAACATAAATGGTGTGAGAAGCTAGGTCGTAATCATAACTGAAAGGAAATGATCAGTTACGTTACGTACGAACGTACATACATTTAACAATTTAATAAAAAAAAAACTCCAAAAATTTTTGAAATAAAGATTTAAGCCGTCAAACAAGTATCACAAGTGTTTTATGACTTTTTCTTTTTTGCCTAAAAATTTCCAAACTGAGACTGTAAATTCTCAACATTTTTTAATATTTCTTAAACAAAAAAAAAACCATTTGTGTTACTAAAACAAATTCTATTTTCTTTCAAACTGAATTCAATAAATTCAATGCCAACCAAATATTTTAAATCTAAGGCAACTACTTCGGAAGGTGGAGCATTGGCCTTAGAAATTAGCAATTTGGGTGGTGTATTCTTGGTACTAATTGGGGGTTGTATATTCGGTATTTTCGTTTCAATATCGGAAATGTTAATTGGTGTCAAGGAACGTTGCGACGAAAATAAGGTATTACTGCCAACAGGCATTAAATACTGTTTATTGTTCATTTATTGTTTGATTTGATTATTAAAATATTTGAACAAAAAAAATTTAAAACCGAAAATTTATAACAAAAAAATTTTGTACAACAACAAGCTGTCAAGAGAATAATTTATACTCTCGTACAATAATAACTTCCTTGAACATTTCCAGGCTTTTGTTTCTTTTTTTTTTTGAATTTTTCTTTTCTTTCGTTTTATTGGTTTAGAATTTCCTTTTCTTCTTAATGCTCCTTCCTTAGCCTTTCTATAAAAGAATTTACATTTGTAATCTATTCAGTCGAGCATTATAAAATTCCATTTTTTTGTTTGTTTATTTTTATTAAATTATGTCTTTAAATACATACAAACAAACATATAAACGTACAATGAAAATATATCCTGACTGACCATCACATCACAACCATATCGTTATGGAATGCCCTGCTAAACATTGATTACCCAAATGCCTGCCTGCCTGCCTTAACTATGGACTACCGACTGCTGACTACCGTTTGGTTGCTGTTTTGTCGTGGTTTCTCCTCAACGTATATGAAAATCTCCGCATTAAAATACACTCATACACCTGAGGCAATTGAACATTTGTTTCTCTTGCAATTGCGTTCCTTGCTCGCTAATCTGAACACAAAAAAAAATGTTTTTTTTTTTTGCAAAAATCAAAATGAAATGAAATGCACACATAAATACTATTTGCTGTCAACACAAATATACCATCACCATCCATACCCCATCCAACACTTTTTGAATTTGAGGCTTGTGCTTCTGTATATAAAATGAATGAAAACGTTTTTACCCACCCAATACGTTTTACGCAACGTGAAATGAACACAGGTTGAAAAAGCTGATGGTGCCGCAGAGCTAGGCATGGCCAATGTAGGTGGCATATATTTGGTATTATTTTTGGGATGTGTGACTGCCACTTGTTTTGGCATATTGGAATGGATTTTACACATTTATGCTACTGCTCGTCATCACAAGGTATTCAAAGAATAACAGAAAAAAATGAACAAAACTACAGCAAAATCAAATCTTTTCAACACATTCACATTGTAACCTTCATGTTGACACTACTTAGTGTGTGTCCTTAGTTGTAACACCCAGTGCTGTCTCCTTTTTTCTTTCCCTCGTTAATCGCTTTTAAATCTTTTTCTGTGGCAAATAATCCATAAAACATTTTTACAAAATTTTTTACATAAAACACATTTCATTTCAGCTTTGTAACATTTTTTGTTTGTTTTTTCTTACCCATGTAAATCCCTTAAAGTATGCTTTAAAGTTTTCCTCACATTTTGTTCTGTAGCTTAACCTTAAAATAGGCCATCATTTTTAATACTTTTTATTTGAATAAATATATGTTGTTGTTGTTGTTGTTCGCCTAATATTATACATATTACTTCTGTATTAGCACTACTTCTACATATTCGTCTGCTATAATCAGCCGGCTTTTTGTTTAACACCATAAAACATCTTATAGAAGGATATGAAATTTTTCTAAACTATTAACCCATTAAAGAGCGCTACTTATGTTGTCAATTCAATTTATTTTATACAAAAAACAAAAAAAAAACATGAAAATCCAAAAATTAAAGAACACTTTTTTAAGAACAACAAAATTAATGCATGTCCCTTCCTCTAATTCACATGTTTGTATAAAAATGTTTTAATCCTGCATGTTTTTGTTTCCCTTTGCTGCCTGGTAATGATTGTACATACAACGCTTTATTTGTATACCTCGTTCTTCTAAAATTCTTAAATAAAAATCAATTTCTTTAATTTTCAAACACATTGTCAACTGTTTTTAAAAAATATAACAAACAGGTACCCTTCAAAACTGAACTAATGGAAGAGTTACGTTTCGTTCTAAAATTCTCTGGCAATACAAAACCAGTTAAATATCCGAAACGCTCAAGTTCCAAGTCTACAGCATCATCGAAAGGTGACTCCACTTCATCAATTTCGGTGGAATCTTTGGCAAACGATGATCAACAATTGCAAAAACGTAAATCGATAAAATAACAACGAAAATAGTTTATAAATATTACAATGTTGCCATACTAGCTAAATAAAGATAACAATTTAAATTCTAAATGTTTATAACGAATATAAATAAATTCTGATGGTTTTTGAGCAAAATATACAAAAATATTATTGTTTTTGTTGCTTTTATCTCGTTCTTCAACCTTTAAGTTGGAAAGCCATGGCGAGGAAAATTATACCATTGCTGCACTATGGGTTGTTGTTCTTCAAATACGACGCTTTATTTCATTTATTGGAAATATCATTAAATTTTTATATTTATTTATGCATTTTACACAATATTTTTTTAATTTAAATTTTTTAGAATTTTAAATACAATTTACTGACACCATATGGCAACACTCTGCGTTCGCTGAGTGTACTTCTTAAATTTAGTGTTTCACTATCGATATTAATAGCCTTATTCCAAACTTAATCGCCGTAGTCTAGTAGGTAGTGTGTTGGTTTCTTGGATGTGAGGCCTTGGTTCAAACCCCAGTTTAGATATCTCCAAGTAAACGAAATATGAAAAAAAATATTTCTTCGGCGACTTCCTCTCAGCAGATTTCTAGCAAATAAGTAAATAAAATTGCCATAAAAAGTTTCTCACACTGTCTGTCGTTCGGAGTCGACTTTCTCTCATGTATAAAACTAACACTCACAATGAAAGTGGTGTGAGAAACTAGGTGGTAATCCTGACTAAAGGGTTGTAATGACCAATTATTTATATATGTAATCCAAATACAAACCACACAGTTGATAAAGAATGGTAGAACCGACATATTGGTAACCCAATAGCTTCACTAATGGAGGTGAATATTACTTATTCTAGGCAAAAACCGGTCAATTCACCACTGTCAGTATAGTGGTACTACGTATAGTAATACAGCATCTATTTGCAATAACGGTACTTTGGTGAATTTTAATTTTTCTCCACCATTTTGGAAAAATTCACCACACTTTGCAAAATCTCACCACCCTAGAAACTCACCACACCGAATAAATTCTTGTTCGAGATGTCTGACCTAGGACCTCGTGTCTTATAAGAGAACACACTACCTGTTAGACCATGGCGACATCAATAAATTCATCACACTTTTCATAAACTCAGCAGGTAAGAAACACACCACAAATTAATTTTTTGGGTGGAGTCAAATCCGACTAAACACACAAACACCAATGCCAAAAACCCCCATTCTCACCCGACCGTACGCCACCAGATTGCCACCCAGAGAGAAACCCCATCACACACAAAATCAACTCATAAAAATTCTTCTACGGACACAAAAAAAAAATTGTGTGAATTAATTTATAAACGTTTTTCTAACCAACAGGAAAGAAAAATTTTGTTATCCTTGGAGTTTAGTAGAGAATCCTAAAACGTCAAAATGTTAGTCAAGTCATGAACCATTTGGAAACAGTATTAGCAAGGAAAACTATTGAGTTTTTTCATTTATTTTAATTTTGCAATTTATTTAATTTCATTTATTTTATAATTATTATTTTTATTTATTTTTTGTTTTTTAATTTATTTATTTTTTTATTTATTATTGTATTTTATTATATTCATTCAATTAAAATACAATACAATACAAATTGTTACATACATTTCTTTTTAGACATCTAGAGAGACAGTGGAAAATGTTTTTTTCATTTTTTTTTCATTTTAAAATGTTTTTTTATTTTTCATTATCTATATATAATATAGCATGTATGATAGGTATGTAGTAGGTATACAATATGGTATGTATAAATTATATATTTTGTTTCACATTATATAGTATATATGTAGTTGTATGTTTGTATGTATGTATGTATGTAATAAGTACATATAGGTTTTCTTCATATATCCTTTGTTGTTTATTCTTTTATTTCAGTTGTATAATAATTTTCTTCTTTTTTTTGTTAATAATTCCTGAAGTATATATTTTTAATTTTATTTTTTCCTTTGTTTTATAAGTATGTATATTGTTGTAAATGTTTAGCAAAGTTGTTTGTTTACTTATTTGTTTGTTTGTTTAAATTTCTATAATTATCGGTGTATCATTTTTTTTTCATCTTCTTTAGTTATTTTCGGGTGGTTTAAGTTTTAGTTTGTTTTGTTAAGACTTTTTTTCTAAGATTTCTTATAAATTTTTTTATTGTGTTTAAATTTGTTGTTGGTTTTTTGTTTGTTTGGTGGTTATTTGTATCAGTTGTAGTAAGTAAAATAGTGGTAGCAAGTGTACAATGTCGGTGGGTGTTAGGGCCATGTTTTTCCTAATCTCTTCCTTGTGGTTGTTTTAATTTTTAAGACAATTTTTTTTCATATAGAAATTGGTTTTTATAAAATTTATGTAAAGTTTACAGCAATTTATCATAAATTTGTATGTATGTTTCTGTTGTATTTTACATTTTTGTTTAATATTTTTTTTTTGTTTTATTTTATAAGAATTTTTTTTTATTAAGCAACATTTTTTTGTTTTTTTATGTTCATGGTTAATATCTATTATATTAAAAAGCCATTTAGTTTTTTTTTATTAATTTGTTTATCTAATACATAATATTATATATATGTTTGTTTGTATGTATTCATTTTGAATATGTTTATTTTTTATTATTTTATTGATTGATTAAGGTTTTATTTTAATGCTTTATTTTTTTAAATTATTTATTTTAATATATATATCCATATATAAGTATTATATGTATGTATGTATTATGTATGTATATATTTTGTATTTTATTTGTTATATTTTCTTCATATATAGAAAAACATTTATATCAAAATTTTATATATATTTTTATTGTTTTTACTTATTTTTTATATATATTTATTAATTTATTTATGTTTTATTTAAATTATTAATTTTTTTATTTCAATTTTTTTTAATTTTAATTTTTAAGCGTATTGTAATTACAAAGTCATTTAGAATTTGTTGTGTGTCTTTAGTATATAGTACAACATGTTTGATAGTGTTTTTTTTGTTTTTGTTTTATAAAGATATTTTAAATATTTTTTAATGTTTTTTTAAACAACAAAAAAAGCTTTTATTATAGTAAGTATCCTGTAGTTTGTTAGTGTGCAAGCTCATGTATATGTTCCTTTAAATGGATTTTATTTTAAGCCAACTTATAATAACAATGAAAACACAATGGTCTAGGAACTCATTTGTCAGGTTATTTGTTCAGCAAACGAATAAAGCTACTGACATCGTGAATTTTGTAATACAAACATATACATACATATGTACATACTACGTCATTACAACCCTTCAGTCTTACGACTTAGCTTCTCACAACACTTATATTGTATGTGTTAATTTTATGCATGAGTGGTCGTATCTACAGTTTAAAGTCGATTCCGAACGACAGATTTCTGAGAAAATTTTCTTGGCAATTTTTATTTTCTCCAGGAGATTTGTCAAATATCTGCTGCGAGGAAGTCACCGAAGATATATTTTTTTATATTTTCGTTTTGATGTCTGACCTGGGGTTTGAAAGATGGTTTCATATCTAATAAGCCAATACACTACCTACTAGACTTTGGCAACTTCAATTAACTTGTAATACAAATAAGTTAAGAAACATTTCAGTCACTTCGTTTAGAGGTAGTTGCACTCTATAGTGGTGGCCAGTTGCACCAAGAGGAGCAAATACCCCATTGGACCTTAACAGATAACACCTTAATTCTATCAAATGAAGTGAAATGGTTTCCATGCAATAAGGTTTCAGAA
The DNA here is from genome assembly GCA_958299815.1 of Sarcophaga carnaria. NCBI lineage: Eukaryota > Metazoa > Arthropoda > Insecta > Diptera > Sarcophagidae > Sarcophaga > Sarcophaga carnaria. The sequence continues at coordinate 31,704,236 of OY283150.1, forward strand.
ACCACGTTTAATAGGAAGATACAAGGTTTTAGTCTAGTCGTTGGAATAACTATATGGACTGATAAAAAATATAAAATTACAATAACAAAACCATATAGAGAGACCACGAAAGACAGAAAATAAAAATAACAAAACAACTTAGGGGCTGTAGAAGTTGCCATATCGAAAATGATTGTGGTGTAAATAAAGCAAAAACATATTTGGGGTTCTAGAAGTTGCCATATCGAAAATTGTTGTGGTATAAATAGAACGATAAAGTTAAGTTAAGTATACCATGTGCTATGACATACATAAGTATAATGTAAAATTTTTCGCAGAAAATACTCGTTTCAAAACTGTAAAAATCTAACAATATTTTAAAACTAATTTTTAGAATCCACCGTGATAAAAAATGTACGCAGCATTGAAGCAAAATAATGTCCATCCAGAGTATAAAAACTACAAAATGTTAAATTTCTTAAAACGTTAATGATTTTACAAGTAATTTGTAAATATACTGTTAAAAGAACACCACTTTTATTGCTCCACCAACTCTGACTTTGAATATTTGCGCAAAAGAATACATCATTCTAAGCTAACAAAGTAGTTCCCATTATTTTGCATTTAATTTCATTGTAATGGAAATGATTATAAAAATTATTCAAATGAAATTCCTAACCCATTGTGTAATATAATTAATATTTGGATAATAATAACAGAATTAGATAAACAATAGTAGGCAATCACAATCAATAAATTTTAATTTTTTACTATTAAATTAATTAAATAATAACTTTTGTTGTTGTGTTTGTGTATTTTTAGTTTTTTTTTCTTTTGTTTTAAGGGATTTTAAATTCCCTGATATTGTCTAACTACAAATATATTTTCTATAATTTAAATCATTTTTATTAATTTCATTTAATACAATACAAATATTTGTTTTTTCTTCTCATATTTTGAAAATATTGTTAACACTAGAACTTAATTATTTATAATGTTAATAATAAAACACTTAATTAATCAATGTATTGATGATGTTTAAACTTAATTGTATCTCCGGTGTATATATGTATGTGTATGTGATGTTAAGGGTATTCAACTTCTCAAAGCATATTGAATTACATTTTTCAAATTAAATTAAAGTATTTTTCAAATTAACTTTGAAACAATTAAGTGCCTGGGTGTAGCAAGTATTATGAATTTTTATACACTCTACTATATACTATATACTCAAGGAGTGAGTTTAGGTTTTTTATTTCCAAATGTCCAATACATATGACATATCAGACATGTTCATATCAGACATGTTCAAAAAATAATATGATTTTTATATCTTTATTTTCAAATGTTCAATACATATGACATATCAGACATGTTCAAAAAATAATATGATTTTTATGTCTTTATTTTCAAATGTTCAATACATATGACATGTACTTTACATATGATAAATACATTTTATGTTATATGTGCATCTGGTTTGCAACAAACAGGCGATTCGAGTATAACAATATTATGTACAGAATTATGACCCTCTATTATTATTATTATTTATGTTCGGCAATATTTTATCAGATTATTTTTCATTTAAATGCATAAAATATTAGCCTCATGTCACTGTAAATAGTTTTCAAATTTTCAGTCAACAGCACTGCGTTAAAAACAATATGTGTTGTCAAATAGGTATTTGATATGAATTTTAACATACCCTTTTCTGATTTATAATACATATAGCACTAGAGGGGAGACTTGTTAAGATAAGTACATGCTTATAAGGACCAATACTTCTCCAGGGCCCATTTCATTGTCCAAAAAATTTAATAAAAAAAATTGCAATACATTTGCATATAAAAAATAGAAAAGTTTGGTCAAGTTCAACGATATACTCGTATGTGAGACAGGAAAATATACCTACACAATTGGCTATTACAACCCTTCAGTCAGGATTACGACCTAGCTTCTCAAACCACTTATGTTGTGTGTGAGATTTGTATACACGAGTGGCGGGACCTACGGTTTGAAGTCGAGAAAAATTGTCATGGCAATTTTATTTACTCTCAGAGTTTTTAACAGAAATCTGCTGAGAGGAAGTCGCTGAAGAAATATTTTTCAAATTTTGTTTTGACCTGGGGTTTGAACCGCGGCCTTACGTCTAATAAGCCAACCCACTACCTATTAGACTACGGCGACTTCAAGAGACTGGAAAATATATCGTATAAATTAAAAAAAGGTTTTGAATGTTAAGATTACCACTTTGAGAGGCTGTACTGAACTTTCAGAAAAAAAAAATAACTGCACGATGCACTTTTATTATTACAATATCTTAAACACCTACAGGGAAACAGCAATTCTGAGCTTGGATTCGGATTCAGTGCATCAAACACCTTTAGAAAAGCAATGTTTGATTTCTGTGTTAAAAATATTGCAGACCTGAGTAATTGTTTACTCGAAAGCACAATAATTTGCTTAGGTTTGTAAATCAAATTTTCTCTTTTTTCTATTTTAAATCAAACAATTAATGACTCGATTAATCGATAAAATTTGTAATATCGATTATTTAATCTTTTTATCGATTACTTAAACCGATTATTCCGATTAATTGAATACCCTTTGTTGATATGTTATCAATGATTATGTATGAATAGTGTGAGTGTACCTTCAGTTTTATTTATATCTACTATAGTTGTTGATATATTTTTATGTGTGTATATATATTATAAGTACAAATGTTTGTATGTATATTATTTGTAAAGGGGATTATTTTTTTTGTTACTATTTTTAATATATTTATTCGTCCTGTGGTTATTTAATAATAATACTTCTTGTTTTTTTTTGTGTTTTTTCCATACAAAACTATTTATTTATGCATGTATTTACATGCACATGATGATATCTTGTTGTTAAACACACAATTTTATTTACTTTTATCGTATTTAACTAAAAAGTTTATTTTATTGGTAATGCATGCAGGTTTACTGTTTAAATTTGTTCTTTGTTTTGAATGTCCTTCAGTATTTACGAGACGCTTGTTTGTGTATTGTATCAAACGAAAGCAAAAGTTTGTAATATTTTTTTTAAACTTTTCATATTTACGACTTCTTTAAAGGGAATGTAATACAGTTCAGATTGTGGCCAAAAACAGAAGTGAGCCCATAAAATTTTTTATAGGAAATAAAAATTTTACAAAATAAAAAATAAAAATAATAAAATAATTACGAAACGCTATAAAATCGAATACAAAGATCTCTTCTTTTGTTTTTGATCAGATATAAGCAAACGTCGGCACCAATGTCCCCCTGGTGCAGAACATCTTCGGCTTCGTTCCTTCGTTAAAAAGAGCGTAAAAATGCATTCATTTTCTTGTCTTCTTCTAAAGAAGAAGCTTTATGTCGATTTTTTTCAGACTTTAATTATACACCCAAAGAAATATTACAGTAAGATTCACTAATATCAATGAGAAATGATTTCGATTTTTAGAAGAATATTTGCCAAGTTAAACACGGTGTCTGTAGGGATTTAGCGCAGTACAATTTTTCTATATTTTCCGCTCACATATACATACATATTATTGGGTTAATAAATAGACCTCTCACAAATACACTCACATTTTTATGATGTTCTCTTTGTGCCGACATCTGGATATAAGTGTGTATGTAGGATACTACATATAATAAAGAAGTAAACTCAAAACAATTCGGATTCTTTAAATATCCTCTATACACTGTCCAACATTCCAAATAACATGTTATTAATGTCCTGTTTATAAGCGTGTTAACATTATTGCTTCATGCAATATTATTTAGAGGTTGTCTGTTGATCAGATATTTGTGAGTCCTTCATATAAATTCTTTTCATTTCAATCTCCCTAGGGTTTGCGGTCCAGACGAATGAATCCTTCAGTCAGGATTACGCCCTAGCTTCTTACACCACTCATGTTGTGTGCGTTAATTTTATACGTGAGTGGTGGTACCTACAGTTTAACGTCGACTCCGAACGACAGATTTTTGAGAAACTGTTTTCATGGCAGGTTTATTTACTCTCAGAGTTTTTGCCAGAAATCTGCTGAGAGGAAGTCGCCGAAGAAATATTTTTTTCATATTTCGTTTTGATGTCTGACCTGGGAGACGAACCCGGGCTTTATGGCAACACACTACCTACTAGACTACGGCATCCAAGATAAAGACTATATTTATATCACAAAGAAGGAACAATTTAGAGAAACACACTCATTACTACAGACCACCGACTTCAACCTATCAGAAATAGAATACATGCATGCATAGAAGGTCATTATTTTAACGATAACATTATTACATGATTATACAACCATACAATGAATTGCCTGAATAATATATAATATATTTTAAAAAAACTTGCAAAAATGTTTAAAAATTGGAAAAATTGTTATTGGCAGCACTAATAAAATTCAAATTTCCTAAATTACAGATCGGCTAAAGTTGTTCAATGTCGTCTGGAAAGTAATAAACTGCCGACTACGTAGCGATATTTGCTGTTATGCCTATAGACTGTGGTCTTAAAAGTGTTCAATACGTGATTTGCTACTGTTCACTATCTTTCGAGCTGCATGTTTCAAACAGTAGCGGAAAAAGTCCACCGAACATAAACATAAATGCGACTCATAACTCCCACAGAATATTCACAAGTACAATTTTGTACTGTCTTGGATACAGTGCATATATTCTGCTAAATGAGAGTTAGACATCCATATCGGTTCTAGCTGTGCTGGCCAAAATATCGTCAATTAACCTTCAAATATGATTTGAAACACAAATTAAAGTTAAGCAATCAATATCAAATGGCGGAAATGGCGATACTTATAGGATAATAACATGAATGGTAAGTGAACGCATAAAATTATTTCATTTTTAACTTTTACCTGATAGCCATTAAAGTTTGATAGTAATTTTGCACAGTTAACATCTAAAAGAAGATACAGAATGGAAAATGTATCACTAGGGCGTAACAAATAGGCAATAAAAATTAAGGCTTTCAACAATTTTTTAACATTCAGAGAGAGACACGGGTTATAATGTTTAATGGAACTTTTACAAGGTAAACATAGTGTTTTACGACCTAGCTTCTCACACCACTTATGCTGTATGTGTCAATTTTTTACATGAGTAATGGGACCTACAGTTTAAAATCAATTCCAAACGACAGATTTTTGAGAAGCTATTCATGACAATTCCATTTACGCTCTGAATTTTTGCTAAAAATCTGCTGAGAGCAAGTCGTCGAAGAAATATTTTTTTCAAATTTCGTTTTGTTGGCAATTTCGGACCTGGGGTTTAAACCGAGGCCTCACGTCTAATAGTGAAGCATTGAGGTAACAGCGACAGGAATTTTACACTCCTAGTCAGTTTTTGAGTGGATACTATTGTATGTGCTGTGACGACATTTTTTTGATTCTCTTGAAACAAAGAGTAAGCTGCGGTAATTTATAAGTCATAACCCGCTTAAACATGGCGACGACCAGCGCAAACAAACTAAGTAAGACGTGTTTAAGAAATAGCAGTAATAGAGGAAAATATATAACACTTGAGTTGAAGTGATTGACCTTGTGATTTGGCCTTTATTGTTGACATATAAACTGGGATGATAATAGGCATTCTTAGTTATTGGTTAGGTTTCTTTCTTTAAGTAATCTCCACTCATTTTTATTGCAATTTATATTTTTCAAAATTTTTTTAATGTTTTTCAAATTTTTTTTTTAATTTTAATGTCCTTATAATACTAAAGGGCATTCAAAAGTCGTCATAGAATTCCACATATATGTACATACATATGTATGCATATAGTTTAATGCTTTAGCTTCCAATATTTTATATTCTCAATTATGTTTCATTTTAATTTATTACATTTTCCGGACTTGTAAGTATGTATGCAATAATACAATATGTATTGTACATAATAACACTTACATAAAAAGCAATACTTACATTATATTCGTACATATATTAAGAGATACTCTCTTTTACTCTCTTATTATAGATGCTTTGCATACATAAATTTTTAGGTAAATGAAATGAATACATATTCATTAAGTCAGACGAAGACAGACAATCGATAGAAATTTAATTAAAAACAATTTCAATTAACAATTAAAGCATTAGCATTACTTTAAAGCCATCAATAAGATGGCAATAGATTGTGCGTTATTATAAATATTTTGTTTCTGTAATTTCTATCAATTGCCTTTTAAAATAATATTTTAATGATGAATGAAAGCCTCTTAAAATAAATTATGTTTGTCCAATTAAATGTCTTGTAATCATACTTAGCAGAAGAGTCTTAATAGTTTAGTTTAGTTAGTTTTTTAAATACTTTTTTAATTGTTTATGTAGAATATTTCAAATTTTTTTCTATTTTTTTTCTTGTATTTCTTCAAAATTTTTATACAAAATTCCCAGATTCTATGGTAAATGCTCGTTCATTGTAAAAGTCTTTAGCTAACCAATTAATTAAAATTTTAAAATAAAAACTGAAAGAAAATTTTTACAAATTAAAAATTAAGCTTACACACGTCCTTGTAATGATTTTAAATTAAAAAGATTTTGAAGGTTGTGTTTAATTTTTGTTTTTGTAGCGTCATTACAGCCAAATTAAAGTAGGGTCTTGCAAAAAAAAATTCTATTTTTTTTATATAAATTTAGGAGGACGTTGATGATGTGTTCAATACCAATGGAATTCTTATCTGGAAAAAAATAATAAAATTTTTAATTTAGTCAGGGGCCATAGTTTGGATTATTTTTTACACACATAGAGTCTCAGTTAAATAACATCAAATTTGTTGGAAAAAAAACAATGAAATTAAACACTACAATAAACACAGAATAAAATCAAAAAAAGGTTTTTAAATAGAAACTAAAACACCATAAAATTTTATAGAATCTGAGAAGTTTGTTAGAAATTTTGTTTTAAATAAAAAGTGTAATTTTAGAAGAATTATAGGAGTCAGAAATCTGTAATCTGTTGGTAATTGAAAAGTTAAGTGTGAATATTATAAAAAAAACTTAACCTTAAAGCCAATACATGTTTATAAGTTTGTCAGAGTTCCAGCTATAGTTCCATTTTTCGATCCTGTAGAATAATTTTTTTTCACAATGTATTGAAGGGAAATTCCATTAAATTGAAAGTTGGCATGAGTTATCGAATTTTTTCAATTTTCACATCAGACTCAAAATTGTAAAGTAAAAGGTACAAAGTAGGCATGGGTTAAAGCGTTAAGATTGTACAATAAAATGAAGATAAAGATACTAGTGTATCAACAAAAGAGTATCAGCGACAATATATAAATTCTTATTTAATTTGGTGTTTACTCTCAGAGCTAAGATCGTCAAATTTTGCAATTTAGAATCTTTGAATTTTTTAAAAAGTGATGTTGATATTCACTAAGATTATATGAATTACTGTACAATTTCTTCCAAATTGGTATATTTTCTTAAAAAAAAATTTGTTTTCCTCCTTTTGATAGGTTTCAGGTAAAAAGTGTATAATTTTAGTGTTTAAAATCAGAGCACTTGGGCTATAATGCAGTGATTAGAAATCTAATTTAAATTTTTGTTTATATTTTATCAATATAATCGGCCAACTTGATTTGGATAAAGAAAATGTATCAAAAGCTTCTGTAAACCTAATTCAATACGTACATACATAATTGGTCATTACAACCCTTTAAGATTATTTAATTTTACACATGAGTGGCGGGACCAAAACTTTCAAGTCGTCACCGAACGACAAATTTTTGAGAAACTTTTCATGACAATTTTATTTTATTTAGTCCCAGAGTTTATGCCAGAAATAAAAAATAAAAGAGAAAGTCGCCGAAGAAATTATTTTTTTCATACTTCGTTTAGCTGGAGATGTCTGACCTAAGGCTTCAATCGAGGCTTCACACGTCCAAATAGCCAAAACACTACCTACTAGACTACCGCAACTCAATTCGTTTGAATGTTATACGCAAGAAAATATTTACCGCAGTTGTGCGAATGAAAAGATTATGGCGGAGTTCACTGGAATTGGGTCTCTAAGCAACCAATAAAAAATGTTCTCTAAAGATTTAAAAATAATAAAAATTGATGTTAAAAGACCATCAAAAGGTGATCAACTAGAAGCTTTCATAAAATAATTTAATTTTCTTAAATGAAACTCAGGTCAGGTCGGAGTGGTAGCTCTGATATCACAAATCTCACTTGAGCACGCATAGCGGCCCGTTGTGATGCCAGGGGTGAACGCAGTCCCTGTATTGACACGACTACCCTACATTGGAAAGTCGTGCTTTTGATGTGCAGCCCTTGCGCTGACCAACTTCTTCGTCTTCCCTGATTTTGGTGGCACTTGGTCAGTACAGTGACTGACCAAAAATGAAACTAATTTCCATTTGGTTTGAATCCAATGAATGATTGGGTGAGAGCTTGTACTAATGCAATATATTCTACTCGAAATTGAGATATTATAGGAAAGTAGGGAAAGTGATGTTTAAGAGTATTGTTTAAAAAACATTAAAATTTCTAATTTTTACATTGAGACTGAGACAGACGGATACAATAAGCCGCTGAATTCGGATTTGATGGTCCTAGCTACTCATGCTCAAATTACGATATGATACTGTGCAGTTTGGTAAGAGTAAGAGTGAGTCTCTAAGAATGGCTACCAGATTGTCGTATCCATCTTGACAATGGATATACTGAACATGGGTTAAGCAGCTTTATTTTATCTGCTATTACCCGGCGTTATTGTCTAAGCAGAGGAAAAAGATGGGACCGTAGAACAAAATCTACATCATTGTCTTGCTCTCGATAGTAGATCATTGGGGCAAATGGTATATATTTCTTTTAAGTACCTCGCATCTCCCCACTGGAACTATGACATGAGTATTAAACAGCAATTAAGTCTATAAAAATATATGAATGTGGCTCATGCAACGTCGCTTTGAGCGATCTCGGTACAAACCAATTATCTGCAAAGAATATTGGAAATCTTTTAACCTGCCCGTAAGGAGGCGTTCTGGATTGCTATGAAACCAACAATTTTGAAAGCCGAAGCCTATATATTGACGCCTCCGTTCTATAACATTCTAAGTCGAAAAAGTGTATTTTGAGTTATGAGCTCTCAAAGTTTTCACGCGATATACGACTATATGTGTATTCTAAGTAGATTTTTCCCTATAACTTCGGAACGGATGGGAGCATCTTAACCAAATTTTGACAGTAATTAAGTTAGAGAACGTAGAATTTAAAAATGCAAGAACATTAAAAACGTTCTAAGTGTAGGTTATAGAATGGAGGCGTCGATATCTTCAATAACACACAGCCTAAGAAAACCATCAAGTAAAAGGCATGTAGGGAGACGCACGTACATATTAGGAGAAGGAGTTATATTAACTGCACGCAGCTGGCAGTCAAGTCAAACAAATGGCTGGAATAGAATCGATTGTAAATATTTTTAATATCCCCTTATACTCCTTATAAGAATTTTATTTTGCCCCCGTATACTTATGTGAACTACAGAGTCTTGTAAGAAGCGAAATACTGCTCAAGAATTTAACTGCAACCTAAAAGATTGTAACATTTCAGTGTGTTTGAAAAGTAGTTGATGAGTTTTTTATTTGTACCTTATCTTCTCCACCATTCCATGTAAATCTTGTAATTTCCTCATCAATATCCTGGAAGGCAGAAATGCCAATGTGCGGCTGATTTCATTTTTTTTAGTTTTTCTTTTCGTTTTCAAATTCGTTTTGATGTTTGTGTTGTTAGTTTATGTCTTTGTTATATTTTTTGTTGTTGTTGTTGTTATTTCTCTTATAATATACTAAAGTGTTAAAGATATGATGCAAATGTTGCATAAACTTATATATGTTGCATATGTATGTTGTATGATGTTGTTTTGGTGATGGTGGTTTTGTATACTGATATGTCTGTATAAATATGTACGAGTATGTTGTTGTATGTTCCTGCTAAGATTTCTGACTTTTATGTTTCCATGTTTTGTGCTTTTCTTTATACAAATAATTCTTGTGTACATTTTTAATATCCTTTTTAACACAACAGACATAACTATGCTATCATATTATAACATATAAAATATGTTTTTTTTTTTTCTTTTTTTTTCTAATTTGTTTTCTCTAAAGTTTAGCTTAAGCAACAAATCTTTAATATACACTTTAGTATTTTAGATTTCAATTGTTTATTTCATGACATACTTCCATATAATCAGGATCATGCATAATGCCTTTAATCATATCCTTTAGCATTGTGTAACGCGGAAATATCGGATATAACTTTGAACTGCCATACTCTTCCTGCAATGGGAGTGCGAAACAAACGCGATTAGTTAAGTGAAAGGGATTTATAAGTTACATGGCAAGAATAATTTCTATTCACTTACCTTTAAGACTCTTATCAGATGCCGTAGACCCAAATATTTCTTAAGTAGTCGATATAAATCATTTATAAGTTGGGTATTTTCTAATTCGATTTGTGCCGTTGTCAGATCTAAAAAGAATGGAAATAAAATAGAAGAAGGCATTTTAAAGTGTAATAATGTAAGCTTAGCAGTCACTTGCATTTCTTATAATTTGTAATTACACAAGCACTTAGGTTAGAGGACGTGTACATGTCAATCAAGACAAGTACAGTGGCCGGAGGTCGGTTTGACCCATTGTACAAAAGCACTTACGTTCTAATCTTTCCATGCGTTCACGCTTTTCGGCCGCTTCTTCGGCTAATTTCGCTGATGTCTTAACACCTTCTCCGGACTTTTGAGTCTTCTCCATAATGGCACACGCACGCATGACATAGGAGGGTACGGTTTCTTGTTTTTCCTGACGCGGTATATCGATTAAAGCCCAATATTGTGTTTCCAAGCGTATTACATCCTACAAACAACGATTATAACTGAATAAGCTATCAACAAAGCTTATGTAAAATGTATTAAGTATACCTTTATCATTAACTTGAGCATGGGATAACGTTGAAAAACATTGCGTTGACTTTTCGAATCGCCATATTTATTCATGAGATTAATTAGAGCCTGCTTAGCGGTATCGTAGGATTCTTCTAAACGTATACGTAAGTTTCTCAGTCTCTCATTGGTCTCAATTACCTCTTCACGACTCATTCCGCCTAGGGATATACAGACAAATTGCATACAGACAAGAGTGGAGATTGAATAGAGTAAGGAACTTACTTGGCGCTCCTTCATCCTTGACATCCTGCACAATGCGACGAACACTTTGGGTGAATTTGCCCACAAAATTTGTTGTTGCTGGAATAAGAAAATAAAAGAGAAATTAAGAAAAGGAACTCTTGAATCATAGAAATTAAATACAATTTCTTACTTTCTTTTAGCAAAAGAATTTTATTTTTATTGGAAATCGCTTCCAACACTATCATTTATTGAACAAACATAGCAATTTTGAAGCAATAACCAGAAATTTTAATCTGCGATTTATTTGGAAATGATTCTGTCTACTGTTTATTGCTCCGAATAGAAGCCAAGTCAGAACATTATGCCATTGAAAATCGCATTCCCACAACCTATATATTAATTTCTTTCTGATTGAAAATAATTTCTCCCCTCCGAACCCAGGCCAACATTTTTTCTTATATTTTTTTTTACCCAACTTGGGTGTTGAACCCGTGAACAACACCAAACAAAACATTGTGAAATGAAACACAACCGCTTAGCTAACTCAACCAGCGTAAGCATTATTATCAGCAAACACAATCAGTCCTCTTCATTTTTCTCTCTTTCCCTGCCTCACTCTATCACTTCGCATGCTCAATTTTGTTTATTATCAGAGAACAAGCGGCAAACGGCAATCATTGTGTTTACGTACGTACCACAGCTATTTGTAGTGAAACCGCATGTTTGTTTACTTGTTTGTGCATGACAATTCAAGCACCACCTCATGGTGAATGGCTCTTTGGCGTAAAGTGTTGCCAACATCAAAATAAATAAAAATATTGATATTTTAACATAAAAAGCGTTGAGTTTGAATTTTTTTTATTTACTTTACTGTATAATGTAAAGTTACGATACTAAAAAAGTAAAGTAATGTGTAATGTACATAGAAATCCTCCTGTAACTAATTTTGTTTCTTTGTGAAGATATTTTCGGAATGTTTTTTAAAAAAAAATTTTTTTTTAAAGAATTACTATAACAAAACTAATTAGAAAGTATAACAATAACAAATCAACAGTAGGTTCTAGAAGTTGACAGGCTGAAAATAAATGAAGCTTAAATAGGGTAAAATAAAGGTTTTAAAAAACGAAACCCATTTATGTGTGTATAACGACTTTAAATCTCTAGACCAACAGTGGAAAATACACAATTCAGCTCAAAAAACCTTATTGGCTAAAGTATGGTACACAACAAGTTACCTAATTAAGTGCCGTTAATAGAATTGATTTCCCTTAAGGGGATAATCCATTAGATTTACATATCAAGACAGAAGTCGCGGAAAACGAAAACACATTACCATACTTTAAAACCAATACATACATACATACATACATAAATGGCCATTACAAACCTTCAGTCAGGATTACGGCCGGATGTGTGTGTTAATTTTAGAGGAAAACGTCCAAGAAATATTTTTTCATATTTCGTTTTGATGTCTGACCTGGGGTTTGAACCTTGACCTTACGTCTAATAAGCCAACACACTACCTACTAGACAACGACGACTCGCATTCGTAAAATTATGAATTCAACTTCTTTTTTCATTCCAACATAATCAATATTAAAGAGGGGCACTCCCGATATATGTATATTTGACAGTGTCTTAAAAATATTTTCAGTGATATAAAATTGAATGCGTGGTACACAATTCATGCGATAATTCCAAATGTGATAAGATAAGAGCGCTCAAATTATGTTTACTTTGATAACGTGAGGGTATTCCTCCTTCTTCTTTGTCTACTACACATGTGAATGTGATTTATCAATTAAAAGCTTGCGGTACTTTTGCATTTGAATTATAGCGGTTTACATATATGTACATACATATATATGAATATGATTTAATGTGTAATTAAAAGTGGGGATAATAAGAAAAAAATCACCGTTTCTAAAAATATCTTCTTAATAGCTTGTATGGGTTCCCGAGTTTCAATTCTTGTTTCAACGTCTCACGGCCAGCCTTATCAAAAACTAAAAAAAAACGTCGATGGAAAACATAGAGTAATGTTTTCTGTTCTTAAATGTTTTTCCCAAGACATTTAGGGAATGTATTATATATCGTTTAGAAACGGGTGGTATTAGTGATAATTTAGGTTGAGATAGGTCAGACCGATAGAAGAAGTATAAGACACACAATTATCTTCACTGCATTAACATTCCACCCTCTATGCAATGCGGTATGGGGTTTTTAAAATATTTAGGCCTACATAATTAAAATAAGAGTTCCAAATAACCTGTTCTGGACCTTTATTACCTATAAGCCGATATCTCCAGATGGCGAAATCCCTATGTATTCGAAATTATTGTGATTGGATTCCGATCAAAGTATAAATAAGTCGATAAAGAATACATACATCCATCTCGGAAAGATATTTTTCCCTGCTTATTGCTGCTACAAAGCAATGACAAAGGACTTTTGTGATACTTTCATTCTCTTTCATTCTGTTTCAAATCCTGCAAAAAAAACTTTTTTTTAACCAAGAAAGAAATTAGCACCCCAACTGACATGCATAGGTAGCGCCTATCAATGCCAATGACCTTTTGTAAATGCAAATTGTTTGAGAAATAGTTGATGACTTAGACATCACCAGGATCAACAAGAATATTTATCAAACAGTTAAAAAAATTGGAAAATAAATATATTGGCTCATATGAATGTAGTTTTGTGGATTTCTTCATTGTAATAGAAATAACATTAATGTAGCTTGTACTAAAGATTCCAGCTATCCAGCTTAGAAGTAAAATTAATGTTATTGCTATGTACCGGCTGCATAGTCCAGGCAAATTTCCACCAGGGCAATACATACTACTAGTGCCGGCCGATTACATACATATATATACATCCAGGGGCGACCTGCCTTTGCAATTGGCAGTCAACAAATTCCGAAACTAACTAAATAATCGATTTCTACCAACGACGATCTACAAGAATTGGACAACAGGTGAAAGGTGATGTAGTTGTTAACAGATGTTATTTTGGCAAAAGCGAATCTTATCTCAATAAGAGCATGACTTTGAAGAATGGGTGCTTGAACAAGCTGTTGAAGCAATGCTTGCAAGAAAGATTCCACGTAATACGATAAAAATATCAGCCTCGCATGGTAGCCTCATCAAATGTGTTAATTGTATGCCAACATTAATAAAATAAAAAGCATACAACAGCAGGACTTACATTCGTCCGAATGGGCTAAGATATATCAGCAAGAATAGTGTTTGTCAATGACCTTAAAGAAATTCACAAAAGATGTCACTCTAATCTTCGAGGAAAGGCATCTGGAAGAGCAACAAATTTCAGAAAGTGTGCGCAAGCCAAGCTTATGGAATTTAATGTTATGTTTAGCATACGATCCAATAGGCTTGTGTCAAATGACCATATACAGTCGGAGAAAAAAGTGAACATACAACGCTGTATGTAGATTTTTTTCCCGGGAACTTTTACAATTAAAAACGTTTGAAGATAAAACCGAATAAAAAATATTATAACCTACAAGTTATTAGAAAAAAATAAAAAAATTAGCTGGAAAATCGTTTGTATACAACAGCGTCTGTACGTTTTTTTCTGTAACTGTAAACCTTTATGCAATTAAATAAATACCGGATAGCTTACATAGAATCCGTTTATTCCTTTGACCACTATTTGAGCAAACTATACTCACATTTACTGACTGTAAAACATTATACTCACAGATTCAATCAAGATCTACTGGAGACCTGACTTTAAGTTGTGATATTTGCATCAAAAGCTAATGAAAAGCTATGAAATTATTCATTAAAAATATTTTTTTTTCATAATTTGAAAAACATTCAAGCTTCATTGAGTGTAATTGCAAATTCACAATTAATTTTTAATTAAATTTTAGTCTGATCTGATAATAACCAGATGGTTAGACGTTAAAGAAATTATTGTTTTAATTCTTCTAAAAACAATATAAACAATTGTAAACAATTAAACAATTCGTATCAGAAAAAAGTTCAAAGTTCTATGGGATTTCCTATACAATTTTGAAATTTCTCAAGAAATAAAAAAATACTTTCTTAACGATTCAAAGATTTTCATTTTCTGTTTCGTCTTTTTTAATTGCCGCTTCCTTAGCGAAAATTGTTTAAAGAATTGTTATTTTTATATATTTTTTAAGAGAATTTCCTGTAAAAAAAACTGAAATGATGCAAATACACTGAGAATGGATGAACTAATTCTGTTAAATCTTATTGCCATATTCATAAAAATTATTTTTGATTATATAAAGGGCTTATAAAATAGAATTTTTATGAAAATCTGGTTCATAAACCCTTAATAAATCAAAAATGAATTTTATAAATTAAATTCACTGGCATTTTTCTTAGTGCTCTTGAGAATGTTGAAAGACAAAGTCTACTGACTCTTGGTTTTTTTTAATTTTTTAATTGATAAACCAGAATCATATAATGAATGCATTTTATTTATAAATTAATTGTAATTGTGGTAAATTGTACATTAAAGACAAAAAAGCATATGCTAAAATTAAATAAAATGGAAAAACACAACCCTTTTTAGAATGATGAATTGAACTCTGGGAGATTCCAATTAAGAACATTGTCTAGTATGTATTCCTTATAATATTTTTATACATAATTATACTGGTATACTTGGATCGTCTCGCTATTAATCAACTTTTTATTATTTCGATCAAATGAATCATTTTTGGAATCCATGATTCCCTTGTGTCTGCTGATCTGGATGCAAACTTTAATTTAAACTTAACCCCCATCAAATGGCGTATAAACAGATGTAATGCTATATTATACATACATACATAATTGGTCGTTACAACCCTTTAGTCAGGATTACGACCTAGCTTCTCACACCACTTATGTTGTGTGTGTTAATTTTATACATGAGTGGTGGGACCTACAGTTTAAAGTCGACTCCGAACGACAGATTTTTGAGAAACTTTTCATGGCAATTTTATTTATTCTCAGAGTTTTTGCCAGAAATCTGCTGAGAGAAAGCCGCCGAAGAAATACTTTTTATATTTTGTTTTGCCTAGGGCTCGAACCCTGGCTTTACGTCTAATAAGCCAACACACTACCTATTACACTACGACGACTATATTATTTGTAATGCTATAAATACATTCAAGGCTGTGGACTACTGGCTACACGACTACAAATGAGTAGCTGATTATTTCTTGTGGTGTCACTAAAACTTGTTTCTCGTTCATTGCATTTTTGAAAACCTTTTTTCATGCATCTTTAGCGCAGAACCCGTTTTTAATTTATAGAATCGTCGCCGTAGTCGAGTAGGTAGTGTTTTGGTTTATTAGACGTGTGGCCACGATTAAAACCCCGGGTCAGATATCTCCAACAAAACGGCGATTTCCTCTCAGCAGATTTCTAGCAAAAACTCGGAGACATATAAAATTGCCTTGAAAAGTTTCTTAAATATCTGTAGTTCAGAGAAGACTTTAAACTGTAAGTCCCGCCAGTCATGTATAAAATCTTGACTGAAGTTTTGTAATAACCAAATTATGTATGTATGAATGGTCCATACTTGCTCAAACCCATCATGTATCCCATTTACAAGATTTTGCGTTCCCAATAAATTGGGTCGAGATCAGAAAATATTACTTGAATAGGCCATATACCTCCTGCAATCTCCAACTAAGGGCGTATGAACAGATATATTATTTGTTATGCTATAAGCACATTCAAGGCTGCGGGCTACCGGCTACACGACAACAAATGAGTAGCTGATTATTTCTCGTGGTGTCACTAAAATTGCTTCGCGTTCATTGCTTTTTTTAAAACCTTTTTTTCATGCAACATTTGCAACAGCCTATTTTCAGCCACCAAAAGAAGCGCTTTAGTGTCTTGGCTTTTTAAAACGTTGCATGGCATGCTTTACCTCATATGTACATATATGGCCTATTTTAAATTTATTAAATTTTAATCTAAGTAAACTTACGTATATTTGCATTTATTTTTCTTATTTAATTTATTGATTAATAAAAGTGTAAATATTTCATACAATACATATTTCATACAGTTGTCACACCTCACATGTGAATGAATGAAACAAGTACGGTCTGCGTCATACATTTACTATTGTATGGATGGTGGGAATTCTACGAGTCAGTATTGTATGAGCCATTGGGTCGAAGTACAAAGGTTTTTGTATTCCAAATGTAAAGTGACGTTATTAAATGCAAATAGAAATGTGAATAGAAATGTCTTGGCTCCAACGATCACTGATCACAATCCTAATAAATTTAAAATCATTTACATACAAATGACTTCGGCACTGTGGTAGTACTGTAACTAAATAGAAAATTCAATATCATCGTCCAGTATTAGAGAACTAGAGGCTAATTTCACACAAAAAAAGGTAGTCCGGCAATTTTGTTAAAGAAGATACAAAATAAAAAGAGAGACTAGTAAACAAAACAAAAATGATGAGCACAAGAGAGCATAAGAGAAGAAAGAGATCGTGAAAGAGAATCGTGTCAGAGAAATACTATAAAGCATGTTCATAATATACTCAACCAGTAAACGGTTTTTTTAAAGCAATTGTTTTGTTGTTATTTTGTTTTTATACATGAGAAAAAATACAACGAATGCGACAGGCGTTTAATGATATGCTCAACTTGATAATTTTGAATTTTTTTTTTTCAGAAACAATGTTTGAATATTTTTAAAGATGTTGTCCAATAATAAAGCCTCGTTTAGCCAAACGTCCACGGAACGTACCGGAATGTATGTTCGTTTTTAGTATATGAAGAGCAATGTAAAAACAGCTTAAAACAGCTTTTTGGTTTTAATTAAAAATTGTTTCTTTTAAACTGTATATGCATACGTCTATAAGTATTTGTGAAGCTTGATCAAACTGAAACCAGTTAAAAAGAGTTTTTAAAACTTAAAATCTGTTTTCAACGTCTCTCGACTTCAATTTATTCTTGTTTTTTGGTGAGCCAGTTTAAACTCGATTCCGAACAACAGGTTTTTGAGAAACTTTTCATGGCAATTTTATTTACGCTCAGTGTGCTCTTGCTAGATATCTGCTGAGAGTATGTCGCCGCGAAATAAATTTTTTTCCACATTTCATTTTGTTAGAGATGTCTGAAACGTGGCCTCACGTCTAATAAGCCAACACAGTACCTACTAGACTACTAGAAGTAAAACAAACATATATTATGAAGGTAGAAAATTCAGTGTATTCGAACTATTCATTCAATCTTTAAGTGAGAGGTTCCCAATAAGTTATTAAAGACATAAGCCATGAAGAAAAAATATGTCATCCGATGTGAATTCTGTATCAAATTTGTACTTATTCAAAATAGTTTCGAAAAAAGGTTTTTTTTTGGTTTTAGAACAAAACTTTTCAAATAAATTCAAACTCCTTATCAGTACGCTTAACGCTTGCATTGTGTTTTTAATGCTGTGTTATAGGGAAAAAACTGAAACAGAAGAGATTGTTTTTGTATAAGAAATATCACATTAAAAACATTTGCAATTTTCTCAACATTAATTCAGTACGATTTTATTATTTATAAAGTCAATATCTATTGAAAGTGGCGGTGGTGTGAGCCCGCTTGAGATTTTTTAAAAAGTCGACCCTTTTAGTTTCGGTATTCTTTCTTTAATTTTTTTTTTCTTTTAAATTTTTGTCTTCTTTTTTAAATACAATTCTTTTTTTTGTGTGTGGGTAAACAAAATGCCAGATAAATAAAAAAAACATTTAAAATAAAATTGCTTAAAGAACTAAAAGATTGAAAAAAAAAATTCAACCAAAAACGTCTACTTGTTGTTGAAGTGAGCAACATATGTATGAATTTATAATTAATTTTGATTATTAATTGATTTTAATTATTAATTTACTAAAGTGATATTGCTTTTCGAGTGTTTACAAATTTAGTTTCCACAAAATAAATACAACAACAAGAATTTTAATAAAATATCACAAATAATTAAAGAAAAGTGGGAAAAAACAACAAAACGTGAGGAATTTTCAATTATAAATCAAATATAATTATTGATTATAAATCTACATATATAACAACAACAAAAACAATTAAAAAAATAACTAAATATTCGAATTTGTTTTGTTTATATATTCTATTTTGTTTAGTTTTTACAGCAACAAAAAGAAAAACAAAAAATAGTAGTGAAACGTGCTTCGAAATATTTATAAATTTTTAAGTGATTTCAATGAAATTTTTATGCAACCTACTATTCTCACTCATACACACACGGTTATTTTACAATTGAATTGAATTGAAGGTAAGCCAGAAAAGATAAGAAACGATTTTGAATTGCATGCTTTAAGTACTTTATTGTGGAACTTGAGATTTTTCTAAAAAAAATTAATTTTTTTCTTGTTCTTTTTTTTTTTTTTTTTTTTTTGAATAACGACTTTGTATCGTATATTTTATGGCTTTTCAACAAATTTTAATTACCGGTTACTTCTAGCATTAAGTATATGGGGTTTAAAGTTAATTTAAGAAAAAGTATTTTTTAAAAATAAATTAATTTTTATGAATAGAAAACATTGTGCAATTTTACATTGCAATTATTAAGCATATGCTTTATGGCTTAAAAATCATAAAATTTAGATGGTACTTTTTTATGTATAAGATTTAAATATTACCACAAAAAGTACTTCTCCATTTTTACATATGTACAGACATATGGGGACTTCTTCATGAGTGTGTAATATCTTCGATATTTTTTGTTGATTTGAAAAACCTAATGATGGCATTATGTGTGCAATATATCATCATTTAACTGCCACCCGGGTTTCTCTTGGAGCTCAAACAAAATGTCAAATTTTCCATGACACTGGCGTATAAATCAGGTTGAATTTGATCGACAGCATAAGTTATGTAGGCTATGAGGGCTGCTGTAGTTTGTGTCTTATTCGCTTACAGTTGCGCAGCTCTAACAGAGTCAAATCGCACGATTTCGTTGGTCAGTTTAGACATTTGCTGGTATTTGAACGATGTGATATAATGCCTCATATAATGGCATCAATAGGTCTTTAAAACGAATAAAATATTTCGATGATATCTCACATACATTTTATTTTATTTAAATTTCAAACTAAGAAATGCTCAAGTTTTTAATTCAATTCAATTCTTTAAGTTCTAAAAATAATATGAAAATTTTTCGACTCATGGATTCAAGCCACTTTAATCACCCCAATGCAATTCGGCCTTGAGCTTTTATTTATTTCTTTCCTCTAATTTCCAAGCTCTGTTTATCACATACATACATAATTGTTTATTACATCCAATATGGGATATATCACTAACTGGGTTTAATTGGGGAAATCTGAAGCTATGATTTGTATATAGTGGGATGCAACAAGTCCCATTTACCCACAACATCGATCACTCTTCCCACACTGTTAAGATAGCGAATTTTTCAAGTTCCGATATCTCAAGTTCCAAAACTATTTGGGATATACCACTAATTGGGTTTTATTAGGGACACCTTAGGCTACAATTTGTATATAGTGGGATATGTGCAGCAAGTCCTATTTTTCCATATAATCGGTCATCCTCCCCGGACGTCATTCAAACAAATACATTTTTTTAGTTTTTAAGTTTTTAGTTTAAGTTTTTCAAGTTCAAAAAGAATTACCGAAGAATTACCAGAGCAGCTGTTGCACTCCGGAACGTCTGGAGCATAATAAGTATTCCATTAACTTTAATATTAGCTCTGTTAAAATTTTCCACACATTATGATGGCTTCTCAAGAACTTATTGCCTTATTATCGATTTGTAGGACAAACGTTATCTACAATGGCACACCAAATACTCAATGATTCCTAGAATACAGGAGCCTTTTTCGCAGAACAAATTTTCAAAGAAAATGTAAACTTTTGATAACACAATGTTCTTATTCAATTTAACTCCGCTTTCTGTAAAAGGAAAAGAAAAAGTCGAATTGAATGCAAATTGAAAAATTATGTCCTTAGTTTTAGTAAAGACAGCAAATTGAAAATTTTACCAATTCCTAGCTACCTTTTTTGTATACAGAAACTTTTTTCAACTGATAACCGGTATTGCCGAAACGAAGGTTAAATCGGAGAAATAATATTTTCTAAAGTTTTTGTTCATTTTATGTGTCATCTTATTAGTTTACACGTAATGACAGGCTTTGAAAAAACTTTCTTTTTCTGTAGCAGAAAACTTGAAAGGTATTCATTTCAATTGTCTGAACGAAACGAACAAGTTTTGTTGACCCTTGATGTCTCTTTATGGAATTTTTTCTTCATCCTTCTTTTTGTTATTTTCTTTCTTATGTTTGTGGTGGTCGCTTTTGTTTAAAGTGGTAAAATTATTTAACCATTAAGGATAAAGCTTTTATGCCAAGTTTTTAACCTTTGATCTCTGAATTTGTATTTTTGTACATATTCTTTCTGTTTAAAATTTTTACCATAATTTTTCTGTTTTTTTATTTTTTTTTATTTAAATTTAAACCCGATGTTAAATTTTTCCAATCAAATATAAGCGAAATAATTTTAAATTGCACGAATATGTTTTAAAATAAACGAAAAGTTTTTGCAAATATTTAAATTCGCTCATCAAATTTTTGCTTTTTGATTGTGTTTACCCATATGTTTCTTGCTGCAATACAGTGGGGCTGCATCAAGGTATAGAGTGGTCAAAATTAGAGTGATAGTTTGCGAATAGAAAAGTTTAACTTTAAAAGTGCAATAAAACAAAAACGGCGTTGAAATTTTTTAAAATTTATATTTTTGTTGTGAAGTACAACTATTCCGGTTAGAAATGGAATTTTATTTCATTCATACGGCTGCCGTGGCTGGCCTCATAGTATCTCATTAGATCGAACCAATTTGCATGCACTTTTTCGAGTGTATTTGGTCGTATCTCGGCAATGGCATCACATACGTAGGCCTTTGAATGTATAATTGCCTCTGGTTTGTCGGTATAACACTTTTTTTAACGGCACGCCACAAAAAATAGTCCAACGGTGACAAATCGCAGCTTCTTGGCGGCCAATTGACATCACCATTTCGGCTAATTAAACGGCCATCAAACATTTGACGCAATAAGTCGATTGTGGCATGAAATGTGTGGCAAGTTGCACCATCCTGTTAAAACCGAACATCGTTCAAATCAATACAATGAAAAGCAGGTACAGGAAAATCTGTTACCCTGGTGCGATAGGTGTCCCCATTGACCGTAATGCTTGCGTCGTCGTCTTTTTCAAAGAAATATGAACCAATGACGCCTCCGCTCTAAAAGCCGCACCTAACTGTCACTCGTAATGGATGCATTGGTTCCTGTGAGGCCATGTATGGGTTTTCTGTGTGCCAAATACGGCAATTTGACTATTATTAACGTACCCATCAGGATGAAAATGAGCTTCATCCGAAAAAATTATGTTTTTTTTTTTTTTTTTGTCAAAATCATAATTATCGTGCAGTTTCTCATTGGCTTACCTAGCGAAGCAAAAATAACTCTTCAACTCTTGAACCAATTGAACTTTGTAAGGCGTCATACCGAGATCTTTTTACAAAATTCGATGTAAAGTAAAGTGTGAAATGTTCAATTCTTGAGAACGATGACGAATTGTTGTTGATGTATTGTAATGCACACTCTCAGCCACAGCTTCGATATTTTCGGGTGTACGTGCTATATGAGTGCACTCACGTCTTGGCGCATTAACAATAAAACCAGTTTCACGAACTTTAGCAATAAACTTGCGTATACCGAGCACTGTTGGCCATTCTCTGCGATCAAATTTTGTACGACATTTTCGTACAATTTTCGACCAATTCTCTTTGTTTTTGAAATAAATTTCCAATAAATCCCAACGTTGTTTAAGCGTAAATGGATTCATTACGTTCAGTGGGGATAATATACAGAATTATTAATGACATATGAAAGTATTGCCAGATTCGAAATAACCGGTGAATATAACAAATGAGACAATCATTATCGTTTTTTGATCTTTGCCTTGTCCGTACCTTTAATTTTGCTATACGAGTAACTCAAATACATTTTATTTTCTTTTTCGTTCTTAACTAACTGCTGCCACTGTAACATTTTCGTTTCGCAAACTTTTTAATGTATTTCATTAATTGTTATTTCTTTCTTTCCTTCTTAAAAACAAAAACAAAAAACAAAAAAAAATTTAAAAAAAGAAAAAGCCATCAGAAACTGAATTTGGCACATGTCTGGTAGAGTAGAGTGTAGTGCCATTGACTGTGCCAGTGAGTGAGTCTTCTTCCAACATAAAAAACCCAAGGAAATAATAACAAAAAAAAAAAAAAAATTTAGCCAAATATAAGCAAGCCAGCGCAAACAGAATTCGTCATCATTTTTTTTTTGGGTGTTCAAAAATACAAACGTAATTTACTGTATACATCTGCAAACAACTCTAGATACATGTATTCATTTATTTATGTATGTATGTGTGTCTGTTTTATTTATTATATACATACATTTGCATATACATACATATTTACATACAAATGTACATACATAAGTATATCAAGAAGTATCAGTCTATAAACAAAATATTCGTACTTAACGTCGCTGCCTTTATTTGTTGGAATTGTTTGGCTTATTTTTTAAGCATTTTATATGATTTGTTTTTTCTTTTTTTATTGTCTTCAATATCATTATTATTTAATATTTAACAGCATATTTTATGTATTAACCCCTTGAGATAATTACATGAGATTATTTTGTTTTAAAAATTAAATTTTTTTTTTAATAAAATTTTTATTTTTATGTTGATACACAGTAAGTGATTAAATAAACACTTTTTTTTTAAGATTTTTAAAACAATACATACACCTTTGTATGTAGACTTTTTTCCTACAAATTTTTTTTGTATTTTTCTAATAATTTCTAACTTATTTTTTATATTCGTTTTTGTCTTCAAACATTCTTAATTGCAACTGCCTTAAACCACGCGAAATCAATTTGATAAAAATCGCCGGGAACAAAATCTACATACAGCAGTGTACGTAGACTTTTTTCTTTAACTGTATATCCGGGGACCGGTGCGAAATTATCCGATCTGACATAGAAAATATAACAGAATTAGTAAAAAATGTCTTTCTTTTCCTCTTCTCTTCGACAAACTTCGACACACAGGATACACTATTCCCTCGATATTCTATACGTTTATACCTATAGTAAGAGCGTTATCAACCGTACACGCTATCTCTTCATTGTCTAAATATCTTTACGACACAAACATTTGATCAAGATGTGAAGTACACATAATTATGTGATGATTAATGACGTAATTCTATAGTTTAACTTCGATTTTAAGTGACAGAAAAGTCGCCGCAGTCTAGAAAGTAGTGTGTTGGTTTATTAGACGATAGTCCGAGGTTCAACCCCTGGCTTAGACATCTTGTACATGAAATGAAATATGAAAAAAAATATTTCCTTCGACGACTTCTCACAAGTCTTGTGGTAAAACTTCTGAGACTAAATACAATTGCCATGAAAATTTACTCAAATCTGTCGATTGGGTCGACATTAAACAGTAGGTCCCGACAGTCACGAATAAAATTAACGCACACAACATAAGTTGTGCCAGAAGTATGGTTGTAATCCTGACTAAAGAACCAATGAAGTAACTAGTTCATGGTATTTTTGTACTATTAGGGCTTTTGCTAGACATAATGCTGAGAAGTAGTTGTCGAAAGAAATATTTTTTTTCTGAACTTTTCTTTGTAAGATAAAAGAGCTTAGGTTTGAACGCTCTGAAGAGCTCTCACCATCTAGAGAAAGGCGTATATTTTGTCATTTATTTAAATGTTTAAATAAGTTAACATAGCAGGCATCAATGATTGTGTTTTGTTTTGTACAAAAACAAGCAAAATTATTCCACGTCAAAAAAATTAGAACACAGTCCAATGAATTTGCCCGTAAATGGTACTGACTTTTACTTCTTTGGTCATGATTGTCTTTGTTGAGTTCACCGCTTTAATTGTTTAACTCTGATGAGGTCAGCCCATATCTAATTCCTGGCTACGAAGTGTTGCTAAGATTGATTGTATTTGTATATGTTTTCTTTTAATTTCAAAATGTTGGTGAATATGTGATCTCACTATTCGTATCAGAAGCCGAATTAATGATGGGTGTGTAATATTCGACTCTGTCGAGAAGTTAAGAGGTCCAACTCCAATAAGGGGTATTCTAAGGATTAAAATATTTAATACCAGCGTAAAATTTCTAGTTCTTTACGGTCGAAAAACATGGAACGCAGTCATAAAAGAATTGCTAGCCTTGCAAGCTTTTATTAAATGTTGTCTATGAAAAATTCAACTCATCTTCGGCAGAAAGCCATCACTTTGGCCAGGTTAGGTTAGGTCTGAGTGGTAACTCTGATTTCACAAAGCTCACTTGAGCACGCATAGCGGCCCGTTGTGATGCCACGGGTGAACGCAGTCCCTGTACTTACCAAGTTCCACCAAAATCAGGGAAGAGGAAGAAGTTGGTCAGCGCAAGGGCTGCACATCAAAAGCACGACTACCCCATACTGGAAAACCATCCAGAAAGTTTGATGAACGAAGCTATATCCTTGATATCAATAGATGATAGCCCCGTCAAGCTGACAAGAAATGGAGAGCCACATAGCCTATATCTGCACCTAGCTAAAGACGGGCACTGACAAAGAAATTGGATAATAGTCTCCTCCTCCTCAGCGGATCTGCATCCACGGCAGAAATCGTTAAGGAGCCTCATTCTCTCCGCGTGTCTACCCATAACGCAATGACCTGTAAGCACGGCCACTGTGGTTGAGATGACGTCACGATCAACACCAAGTAATTGGTTGGTACGCCTTCTACCACTTTGGCCAACACCAAGAGAAATCTTGCGACTCAACAGGATGATGTTGTACTTGAAGTTCTTGACTGATATCCATAGGGAAGCCACAGAAGAGGCAAAGAGCTAGAAGTAGGTTACACATGGCACTTTTACGCGCCATTACATAAGACAATATAGGATTTGTTGAGAAGCTATGTTCCTTCTAGAGACTTTAAGAAAATATATACAAAATATATAAGAACGGAACGGAATAATAATTAAGTTTTTTTCTGATTTACATATTTTTCTTTAAATTTTTAAGTTTGTTGATGCGATTACAGAAGAAAATCTGGCTTGAATTGGATTTAATGCTTGAAGTCACCATAGTCCAGTTGGTAGTGTGTTGGCTTATTAGATGTAAAGCCAGGGTTCAAACCCCAGGTCAGAGATCAAAATGAAAGTATTATTTAGGCGACTTCCTCTCAGCAGATTTCTGGCAAAAACTCTGAGAGTAAATAAAGAATTGGCATGAAAAATTTCTCAAAAATCTGTCGTTCGGAGTCGACTTTAATCTGTAGGTCCCGCAGCTCATATATAAAATTAACACACACAACATAAGTGGTGTGAGAAACTAGATCGTAATCCTGACTGAAGGGTTGTAATGACCATTTATGTATGTATGCTTGAGAAGTAAGCAGAAGAATAATTATACGATTTAAATCCAATTTATCATTTTGATTTAAAAAAAAAAAACTATAAAAGAAACATGTTCTTGCCTCTTATGTTATACCCTCTAAATCTATAACTTAAACAATTTATCATAGCAATGAGTTAATACTCCCCTATTATTATTGTAATTAAATAGTATTTATTATATGGCGATATAGTTTCAAATTAAACAAATATAAGTATAAAAAAAATTCTAGTTTTTTTCTTATGAAAATACAAAACAAAACATTAACGAAAAGTATACATATATAAAAATTGAATAAAACAAAAAAAATTAAATTCTTGTTCTTTTGACGCACAAGAAACAAGATTTTTATTTTTTTTAATTTGAATTTTATTTTAATTTTTTGTTATAAATTATAAAATTTATAATCATTTAGTTGTTAGTGTTGTTGGTTGGTGCTGTCATTGTTGCTTTTGGTGCTGATGGTTTTTTATTATTATTATTTTTTTGTTGTTGTTTTTGTTTTATTCTTTTATCATTAATTAAACAAGATAAATAGTATTCTGGTTGAGAGTTGTGGATATTGTTGTTCTTATTGTTGTTATTGTTGAATTTATATAAATGCGAGTTATATGGCTGCAAAGGAACACTCTAATATATACAATTGTAACACCATTAGATTGTTTAATAGACAGTAAAAATTAAGTAACGATTTAACCTTGAGCATTATGACTCCACAATGAAAATTTTTATTATTTCTAACTAACGTATCAAAAATAATAAATTTTCATTAATGTTCACTGAGCTTTAATTAAATCTCTTTTTATAGGCGAATAGAATGTAAAGTGATCAAGCAAAGCAATTAGATTGAAGAGATTGGAGTTGATATGTTCTAGAGTCATAGAGGCACGTAACGTCTCTATGGCATTAATTGGTGATGTAGTCGTCTATGAAAAAGTCAGGATCTCCTGGATGCATTTTTTATAAGTGGAATAGAACAACCTTAAGGAAAAATTGTTTGTCTTCTGCTGTATTTGAACCTAGGACCGCCATACGTACTTACATATATACATACATAATTTGTCATTTACAACCCTTCAGCTAGGATTACGAGCTAGTTTCTCACATCACTTATGTTGTCTGTGTTAATTTTATACTTGAGTGATTGGACCTACAGTTTAAAGTCCACTCCGAACGACAAATTCTTGAAAAACTTTTCATGCTATTTTTTTTTTAAGAAATATTTTTTCATATTTCGTTATATTCGAGATGTCTGATCAGGGTTTTGAACTGTGGCCTTGCATCTAATAAACCAGTACGCTACCTACTACACAACGGTGGCTTCTGTGAACACAATGGAGGGTCTAATACAGTAACAGTCCAGAGTCTCTGGTGGAAATCGAACTTGTGACTCTCACGCAAATAGTTTAGCACACTAGCCACTAGACCAAACCCAAATGTTTTGGTGTGATACATTTAATTGCGGATTACAGTGAACCTTACAATTAAAACTACAGGGTTAGATGGACTTAATATAATTTGGACTTAATATAAAGGTGCTACAGCAATTTCTGTAATGAATATTATCCCAAAACTACATTTCAAATACAAAGTTCAATTTGGTTTCATATTTTATTCTACTTTGGAACAACCTTAAACACAAACAACATAAGTGGTGTGAGAAACGAGGTTGTTATCCTGACTAAGGGTTTTAATGACTAGTTATGTATGCATTATGTATGTTTGTATGTATCACTCTCCTTGAT
This sequence comes from Sarcophaga carnaria, assembly GCA_958299815.1. Lineage (NCBI taxonomy): Eukaryota > Metazoa > Arthropoda > Insecta > Diptera > Sarcophagidae > Sarcophaga > Sarcophaga carnaria. The sequence continues at coordinate 31,732,638 of OY283150.1, forward strand.
TTCTCCTGCATTTGAACTTGAGGCAGATCATACATTGTATAATTTGTCAAACTTCTTTTTTATTTTCGGTATTTTTTTTTTTTTTTGGTTTAATTCTTTCTCTTTATTTCTTTTCCTGCTGAATTAGGAAGGACATATAAATCGTTTTGTATTTAAAGGAAACTTCAATTTAATTTCTACAGAAAACAATTACATTTATAACAAAACCACATGATTGATAATTAATATTTTTCTAGGTAAAGCCTTCAGGTCCTTGATTGTATAAAACATAAAAACTTCGTAGAATTTGTCTTTATCAAAGTAAATGTTAAAAATAATAAAGACAAAAATTTATTTTAATTAAAAAATATATTTTCCTTTTAATTTCCTACATAATTATTTTTGTTTTTTTATTTTTAATGGGAAGTATTAAGTTTCCAAACTTAAATTCTATTTCCAATGTTTTTAATTAAAAAAAAATTAATTTTTTAGTGCTTCTGACAGTGTTTGTCAAAGTTGATTATTAAATCTGTCATTCATATTGACACTTGCAAAAAATAAAAGCGCATTTATACTGTTCCCACTAATTCATAAACAGCTACTGGGCGGTTCATTTTATTTCTCTAATAAAACAAAACCAAAAAGAGAATATTTTTTTTTTGTTTATAATTTTTTTTTTTTTGTAATTGATGATAGTACTCGCTCAGCTGAAAACTTAATAGAATAATAAATTAAAAAAATAAACAAGGTTAGGAATATACATGCATACATTTATAAATGAATCTAGATAAACTCATTTATCAAAATTTGTCATAATAATAAATTTATTTGAAAAATTATTATTTTTTCGTACATTGTATGAGAGTGAGAAATTAAAAAAATTCAAACTAAAATTGAAATTAAATTTAAATCAACATATTCGATAAGCGTAAAATTAGTTTCCATGTGTACAATTGTTGTCGTAACTATTATTGAAAATAATTTTGAGCACGATAGCAAAAATAGCTTTCTTGGCCTAAATGCTTTCCAAGCGATCATGTGAAAGTTAACTTTCTTTTGCCAAATTATAGGTTCTAGCATGCATGTGTCTTCAAGTAATTTATCAAAATGTTTACCATTTAAAAGTAGTATTTACTGTAGCTGCTATTATTATATCGTTTTTTGCCTGTTTAAGTAAAGAATATTCTATTTATAGATTCAAATAAATTGTCTAAACAAGATTTGAAAAAAAAATAATCATTTCAAATACTCAACCTAAAATTTTAAAATTTTTTTTAATATTTCCGGTTTTTAGTTGATGTTTTGAACAACCACCGCATTGATTGGCTTATGAATTCTGTTCTAAGCCTGACTTCTTCAAGTCTTTCTTTTACTTTTCTAATAAATTAATTGCAATTATTTAATTGCCTGACTTCTACTAAAAAGTTGGATATCATACGTGCATAAAATATCCTTTTTTGTTACAGCTTTTTCCACGCCGCCATCCATCACTTTTATTCAAATTTTAACCTTCAGCACTAATATTAATTTCTAATACAGGATTATTGTATTAGGATTACGTCCTAGCTTCTCACACCACTTCTGTTGTGTGTATTCATTTTTATACATGAGTGGCAGGACCTAGAATTAAAAACTTTAAAGTCAACTCCGAACGACAGATTTTTTTGAGAAACTTTACACGGCAATTTGCTGAGAAAAAGTCGCCGAAGAAATATTCGTTTTGTTGGAGATGTCTGACCTGGGGTTTGAACCTAGGCCTCACGTCTAAGAAGCCAACATACTATCTATTAGACCAAGGCGACTAGCACTTACTTACTTTATAACAAACTCTTGTCCTTTAGCCTGCAGCGGAAGTGAATTCCAATCATATTATTCTTTACCAATTCCTTACATAAACTTTTTCATCATTTTCAATCTGGTCAGATGGTCTTCCGCATCGTTATTCAAGCACTTTCTCTAGTCCATCCTGATTTGTCTTAAGCACTGTTATTCAAGCACTTTCTCCATTGAACCGTCTTTACTCCCCTTCTTTACTTGGCCATGTCACCTAATACGCTTATTTGTATCTATGCTGCCATAAAGCCCATATCGCCCAATACCGATGTCCCCATATACTCTATAACGTGTCTTTCTTTTGAAAATACCTAAAATAGCTGTGTACCCATGATTCCACCAAGTGGATTCTTGTCTTCTAGGAAAGACTCTAGCATTTATACTGCTTGTTGCAACTCAAATAAACCCAGTTCTGATCCTTCGTCTTATTTTCCAACTGATATTAAAATATTTATCCCAGGGCCTCTAGTACAAGTTGTAGTTACAAACGTTTACATTATGCGTCAGCCTCATAAATTTGTTGTTAATTGAAACCAGCAACCTACAGACATACCCATTTATTGATTCATAGCCATTCAGGTTCTGTGTCCTAACTGGACATCGTCCAAACCGTTTACTAAATATGGTAATTGGGTGTCAAACAGTAGGGTTTCAATGTCTTTTTTTTTTAAGTCTGTTTATCATTTGATGACAAAGCAATGACAAATTTTAAAATATTGGAAATGAGTTCACCTTCACGCTTTTTCGCCTCATTTGTGAAAAATTTGTCATATTACAAAAAAACAAAAAAAAAATCATTGAAAAGGTGAAAAAATTATTTCAATTTCCAATTGAATGAATTCTCTTCTTCATAAAACAAAACAAGTAGTGTTTATATGACAATTTTCATACAAAATAGTACAACAACAGACAGTTAAATTGAAAATTAAAAAAAGGGAAATGCATGACAAAAAGAGGAATAAAAAACGATTCATAAATCATGATGAACAAAAAATTATTGTTTTTTGTCAATCTGGTGGTCTGGCTCTGATGTTGATTAATAGGTAGACTCTACCTACCTACATATGTACATATGTATTTTAATTTGTCTAAAAGGTGACAACTCTATACAAAAAAATCTAAATTTAGAAAACAAAAAGTAATTAAAAAAAACAACAACAACAAAATTCTTAAAATTATTGAAAAAATAATTTAAATTTCAGTAATTGCTGTAAAAAAAAAAACAAAATCTTGCTTATGAAGGTTATTTTTAAAATAAATTTTTAAATTTATGTTATAATAATTATTATTTAAATTGAGTTGATTTTTTTTGTTTCTATTTCTGGAAATTTATTGTAATTTAAATAATTTCTTACTCTGCTACAATCATTATATTGGGAGAGAAGGCAAAAAAAAGTCTTATAAAACAATACAAAATTGAATGTCATGAATGCCGCACCCATTGTATAAAAATGATCATGCCTGATTCGTTAAATAGTTTTTTTTGTTGTTGTTGTTATTTCTGTATACAATTAATTACAATAAATTTTATTTTTTTTGTTGAGCAATTCAAACATCTGTCTGAGAATTGTTTTTACTTAAGACATGAACTTTTCAACAGCCCATGACCAATTAAGTTAAGATCGATTATTATTGAAAGTGTGATTCATGCTTTCAGGCATGACTTATTGGAATTCTTTGGCTTTAAGGTGGAGTTATCAAGTTAAAGTTAATAATATATTCTGAATTTAATTAACATTTATGCCTGTAATAATAATGTACATGATGCAAGCCTTAATTTTAATCAAAATTTTTACTTTTTAAAATATGCTGATTCCAGTTCTCATGACAAAAACTTTAACACTTACTGACTGATAAATGTTAACCCTATCTGAAGTTAAACCTACGGCTTATCAATTTTTAATATTGAAACTTATTCCACATAGAGAATGCCTAAATATGAAACCGATTGCTGTTTGTCAAGCCGTTTTGATCATTTCTCCAAAGGGCTTAATTTACGATCACAGTTTGAAAAAGAATTTAGTCTTTCCACAAAGCATTTCAATCTTATCCGTTTAGCTGCTGCGTCTTCCCATATAAGACAACGTGTTTCTTTTCGTGTGTCTAAGGTTGTAGCCATAAGTTCCGTTTGGTTGTTATTCTTCCTTGTTTCTGTTTCGTTAGTTTTTTTATTGTTCCAGCTAAGCAGATGATTGGTCATAGGATAATGAGGCTGCCATCTATTGTTACCTGAAAATAACGCCTTTCGAGTATGTGCTGTAGTGGTGGAAAACCCGAATTGTTGAATCCTAGCTTCATTTCCCCAGTTACCGGGGAACTTTAAAGAAACAACGAAGCTTTATTAATGCATTACCAGACTCTGCAGACCTAATGTACTCTTTCATCCTGCATCCAAGGTAGTTAAAAAATGCAACGTCTTTGATATTCTCTTAGTGGAGTGTATAGAATTCAAAAAAAATGTATCAATGAAGTCGCCGTAGTCTAGTATGTAGTGTGTTGGCTTAGACATGAGGTCGTGATTCAAATTCAAACACCAGATTTCTTAGAGTAAATAAAATTTCAATAAAGTTTCTCAAAAATCTTTCATTCGAAGTCGACTTTAAACTGTAGGTCTCACCGTTTATGGATAAAATTAACACACACACAACGTGGGTGGTGTAAGAAGCTAGGTTGTAATCCTGACTAAAGGGTCGTAATGCCCCATTTGCGTCTAAGCACTAAAGTTTTGATTTTTTTAATTATTTTTAAAAAGTTGTTTTGTTTCATAAGCGTTTTCAAAGAGATTTAGGTACTCTGCTAATTAAAAATGGATTCCAAACGGTGTTTCACTATGTACTTCCTGCAATCCATATTCTATGGTTGCAATGCTAGTTGCCGGTTGATTTTCTTTTCATTTAAAGTTCACATTATTTTGTTCGAACTTCTCATAAGAGTGACGATCTTTTGCAATATGCATTTTAGTATTTGTTAAACTAGGCCACAAGCAATATGCGATATGGTGTGATGTTGAAATCTCTTTTTTTTTTTTTAATGTGCGAAGTATATATTAAATTCCCGAAATTGAATTGAATGTGCAATGGTTTAGTATGAAAGCCTTATGACGGACTTTACATAAAATAAGATTGCTTGGTACAAACAATTTATATGAGTATATGGGTGTCCCTAATGACCATATCGGTTGCATAATTTCGTTCTTTTCATTAAGATTTCGATTGAATAGTTTTTAATTGGAAAATACATTTTTCTTAACAATTAAAATGTTATTCTTTTACCTGAATATCTCCGCCATTATTTATTTATTCGTTGGCTAATTGTAAAAAAACTGATTTTTTATTCATTTTTTTTTTAATTTTCTTAGCCATAAATAAACTTAATTGTACCTCATGGTAATTATGAAACCATTTATTGTACAATATCTTGTATTGCATTATTAAGCACTTTATGAACATGATCATGAGATTCTTTAGGTGTTTGGCTTAAATAAATGTTTGTTTGAAGGTAACAAATGCTATAAAATGAAACTAATTTGTTCTGTCTGAACGAGGGGTGGTTGGTATCATGCTGAGTTTAGATTAATTTTAAAGTCTTTGTTTATATTTAATTATAATAATTAAATATTTCAGTATGTATGGATATGAATGTGTTACTAAAGAAACAGAAAATTTTTTTTTTGGAATTTAGAAACAAAACGAGAAAAAAATATACAAACATGACCTTCATTAATATAAACAAAACGAATGTACATACATATGTATATAAATGTTACAGTGTTGATTTAATTATTTTTGCAAATTATATATTATCTTTCGTAAAGCATTTTTTTTGGGTAATTTGAAACCTTATCATAATTTGTTAAGATGAAAATTATGGCTGATATCATTTCAAAACACCTTGCAGGGGTACAGGCTTCACAATTCATTTGTTTTTTCATTTATGAATACAATTTGTTGAGTTTTGTATAGCAAATGTGAAGTAATTAAAAGAAAGATTTAAAAAAAGTTTCACTAAGTAAAGGGTACACATTGCTCCCTAATTTTTAAACACAAATTAGGCAGTGATTTCCATATTAAAAGGGAACACATCTGCTTGTGAATATCTCAGAACAAATAGTTTATTTTGCAGCCTTTATGAACTCTTTCGATAAATTATTTTCATTTCTCATAAAGTAATGCTACAGAACAGCTCTAAGAATTGATGTGGCCTGTCACTGAACAAATATGCTACTTTTTCTAATACAAAGCAGACAACTGCCGCGATATGTTGAGTAAGAAAAAACTCTGCTTCAGAGTCAATGTTCCTATAGCATAGGGATCGAAAGACATGATTCTTTGGAGATTTAACTTGACCCTTCATCTATAGGTACCTTACGAGCTTGCGCATCAATGTGCTCTATTAAGTTAGATAACATACGATCTCACATACTCTTCTTACATACTCCTCACAGTGTTCAAAAACATGAGTTGTCCATCACCATGTTATCGTTTAAAATAATACGATAGCCACTATGCCAAGAAGTTGGGGCAAGAACTTTAGTGTTGGTGACTGGTTAAACTCCTCAAACCTCAAAGATAACTGCATTTAATTAACTTATCCAGGCATTTAATTAACAACAGCCACCACAAAATGGAGTGTGAGGTTATGAAAAAGTTAAAGAGGCATGTGGCCTTAAGTCTTCGGTCATGCTTTCGAGTATAAATGTTGTAATCAAATGCTATTAAAAAATGTGCAAAAATGATGAACTACTGCACAACATGAAAGGTCAATTAACGTACATAGTTGTGATTCATTCCTTCCTTCGACAAGAAAACAGTAGGCATTCTAACAGAAATTCTAACGGAACCTTGTGCTATTGGCAGTTTTATCGGCAAGCTCGGTCTGCCCCACCAGGATTATTGCAGAAGCTGCCATGTTGTGGAGGAAACAGAATCTAGTGAATCTCTCTTCAACTCTGCACTTCAGAACAGACTTCATTGACCCCGTTCATTAACAGACCGAGCATAGTGAGACCGATATCTGAGCATAGTGGCGAACGTGCCACTAAGGGAACTGACCGGTTTCTTCTATAGCTCGGGGTGGTTGAAAACCATCACTAACGGATCAGGACAAACGGGCTTACCCCGTACTGGGTAACACAATGGGTCATATGTCCAGCGAGTGAACTTGCATGCGACCGGCATACTACCCACTAACCTAACTTAAGGTTAGCGATCACAACTGGAATACAGCATGCGTCTCCGTTCTTTATAACACTTAAAACGAATTATTATTATGTCTCTAGAAAAAGTAAAAGCTTTAGTTCGAAATGACTGATTATAGCCAGATATTTATTTAAAATTCCTATTTTGGGTTTTTGGTTGGTTGTTGCATTAATTTCTAAAACTCACTTCTCTCTGGATCTGACTACATTCCACAAGAACGTGTTATAGGAATGGACCGTCCATAAATTACTTCTGGTCTAGAAAATTAAACATCCAGTGGAGAATAGTGTTTTTCTACCACGCCTTTGTATTTAATTTAAAATGAAATATTGAGTAAGCCTCAGAGAAATGTTTCATTAAAATTTTACTGCCATTTTTTTTTCAACTTTCCCTTCACTTCAATATGTATTTTCATTCTTCACTGTCACTTCTGTTGTCATCACTATCCACTTGAGCTGCCAGAAATATCTCATAAACAACAAAAAAAACGAAATAAATTTTGTTTATACGTGTGCACACACATCTTTTGTTCATAGAGCATCATTTATTGTTTAAAACAAAAAAAATTTGACTGCAAATAATTTTTTAATTTCATTTAATTTTTTTGTTCTGTTTTCCTCACAATAAATGTAAATATTTATAAATTTTTCATATTAAAACAAATTGAATTGAATTGGAATGAGTTGAGTTGAGATGAGTTGCATGTGGCAATGAACGCATAAATTCCAAACGCAATTTGTTTTAAATATTTACGCAACTCAAATAAATCCTTGAAGTGCAAATGGCAAATTGACAGACGGCTTTAAAATGATTTAGAATTTCCTTTTTTTTTAATTAATTTTAAAAATTTATTTTTCTACTTGAGAGATGAGCAAAAATATTTCTATGGATATCCATACATACGTACGTTAATTCGATTTTGGGGAATGAACGAATGCCTCGGTTGTTAGGTTTATTTGCAATTTTAGCATACTTTTTCTAGGCTTCTACGTTTGAAATTGAAACCGACTTGTATCTATACATGAAAGATATCACAAAAACCAGCCTATTGGTGGTCAAATCGCATGATCTTGGCGGATAAACGACTGCTACGTAACCTGAGGTTACACATACGTACATAAGTGGTCTTTACAACCCTTCAGTTAGGATTACGACCTAGCTTTTCACACCACTTATGTTGCGTGTGTTAATTTATAGATGATTTTTGAGAAACTTATTCATGGCAATTTTATTTACTCTCAGTGTTTTTGCCAGAAATCTGCTGAGAGGAAGTAGGCAAAGAAATATTTTATCATATTTCGTTTTGTTGGAGATGTCTGACCTGGGGGTTTGAACCGTGGCCTTATGTCTAATAAGGCAGCACACTGCCTACTAGACTACGGCAAATTCAAACCTGAGGTTAACTGCTTACCAAACTCATCTCTCAATCGCGTGCCTCGTAACATGTAACCTGGTCTAATTCAAAAAGCTTAATTTCCAAATTTTTTCTTTCTGACTAAAAATTGTTCATTAGTTCAACTATTTTCCTTAGTCCAAGATGTCTATTTTTCTTTAAGTCAATTATAAAAGTATAATATTCAACTGACTTGAATATGACAGTTAATGAATGCCCATTTGAATTAAACTACAAATTTTGATGGCACACAGCCCAGCCTATAGTTTCGTTAGGCTTGCGATAGATTCATGTCCACAATTTGCATCAAAACTTTGTTCATCACACTAAAAGATTTTCATCCAGTTGCTCTGCTTTTCTAAGTCTCCATTCTTGTTCATCATGACAATAATGCTTTTCAACCGATCTCATCCCAAGACATTTTAGAGGAAACCTTTTCAAATAACACAACAACAAAGGAGAAATGTAACACTGAGTAATAAATAATGGCAAATGGATACGATTGCTGATCACTACAAGCGCGTAGAAAAGGTTATAAGCCTTAAAAGCATTCTTTTCAAAAATACATTTTTAGATGATACGGGAAATAGTTTTTTTTTTAAATTAATTAGAATCTGTAGGCCTATGGCTTATTTCCAATGATAAACTAGCACCGCATTTCAGCCTTGGTGGAGCTCTACTACATACGAGTACATACATGATTGGTCTTTACAACTCTTCAGTCTGGATTACAACCTAGTTTCTCACACCACTTATGTTTTGTACGTTAATTTTATTCATAAGTGGTGGGACCTACAGTTGAAAGTCGTCTTCGAACGACATATTTTTTTGAGATACTTTTCAAGACAATTTTTATTTACTCTCAGAGTTTTTGCCAGAACTCTGCTGAGACAAAGTCGCCGAAGAAATATTATTCATATTTCGATTTGAACGGGATGTCTGAGCTGGGGTTTAAACTGCGGCCACTTAAGTCTAATAAGCCAACATACTATCTACTAGACAATGGCATGGTGGGGCTCTACCATTAATTCTACTGTCAAAATGTCAAATACCCTTTTACTGCAAAACGACACACATTGAATTCAATTTAGTATATGAAAATATTTGAATTTTAAAAATTTAAATGAATTTTTTTTTTCAATTTATTTGAAAAATTTCCTTCTCTTGTCTGTTTTTGAAAAGCAAATTCTATAATATTTCGTTTTGTTTTTTTGAATAAAAACTGTATATTAAATGGGGTTACTTAATTAACAAAAGAACTGGAATTTTACCATTTAAAAATTTTTCTTGTTTTTTATTCTCATCTTCTGTTGCTGTTTCGTGTTCATCAAAGATGCTGTCATATTTCTAAAAATGCTGTCGAAAGCTATAGAGTCTCCCACAAATCAAATACGAAGATACATACAATAGCTAATGCTTGATAGCAAAAAAAACTAAGAACTTCAATAACGCAACAAAACAGCAAAAGGTCTTTCAACTTATTTTGAATAAATTAAAGACTAGGACAAAAATATTTAAAATACTATGAAAACACAACAACAATAACCACAAGAAAATTAAAAAAAAGATATTTTAAAAAATATTCATAAAATTCTGCTACAAATACTCTCGTTGAGTATTAAAACACAAAAATTTTAAAACAAATAATTTTTTAAAGAAAAAAAAAACGGGTTGAATCTAAAAGCTAAGTGAGTTTGCAAAATAAATGTGGTTAAAACGACCTTGTCAACAACGATTGTTATTTTTTAATATTTTGTTTTTTGTCAAGAAGTTTTGACCAGTTTTTTTTTATCGTTTTATTATTTATTTCCCTGCTTTTTATTTATTTCCCCTTTACTTTCTAAATCATATGCTTATTATTTAGGGTAATCACAGTAGTCTGTTATTATAATTACTAAAGTACTAAATGATAAAATAAATATTTACCGACTTGCGTTATGGGAATTTGTGCCGCAGCGTAGGTTATTGACATATTGTATTAAGATTTATACACTTATTGTTTTGTTTAGAAAATATTCTCTTCCGTAAAAATTCAGAGAATTTTGTTTGAATTACGTTTTTAAAATATTTAATTAAATAACACATTAAGACTCATAATCATCGCAGTCAGGGACATTTATGATTGGATTTTCTCACTAATCTAGTACAGTCATTAAGGCGGATACACGTCTAGTTTTAGTATTAAATTAATGAGAAAATTTTCAACAGAATTCATTTTCGATTCCATTGATTTGAGCCTACAAATAGCTTTAAATTGCAGCCTGTTGTATAATAAATGTCAGGTATTTATATTTTTCGTATTCTAATCCGTATTTTCTCTGAAGAATGTGACGCAAAATTTCTGTAAAATTATTACCAATGGGTTGCATACGTTATCAACTAAATTATTTGTTTCCATTCACCAGATGTAATCGAAATTTAAATGAATTTTACATTACCCGCTGCTGCATACAAGCCTGGCTCAATGCGTTACAGACCATTAATCTTACGAAGAATGTTTCTTTCAAATGCAAATAGCAGTGCCGATGTTTTAGAATTCGCCATTACGAAAGATAAAATCAATGATTTGTACCCACTCTTTTCTATACTAAATACTGTCGGAAACTCACCATGCGTTATTGAAACCTCTTATTAGTTTTCTGCCAGAAGCTAAAAGAATGGGTAATTACTCCGACAATTACTTGTAAGTAAGAATAGGTTAGGTTTAGATTAGGATAGCGGGTAGGTTGCTGTTTACAGACAAGTTAACTCTGTGGTCCATATGGTCCATTGTGTTACCCAGTGTGAGGTAAGCCCTCTTGTCATAATCCATTAGTGGTGGGTTTCAACCACCCCGAGCTCCAGATATAACCGGCACTTTCTCCACCATGCCCATGTTCTAAAACGTTTTGTCACAAAAAGCCGATGAAATTTTTTCTGAAATGCAGGGCAATCGCATAAAAGGTGTTGTACCGATTCCGTTTACCCCATATAAAGGCAGCTTCTGCAGTAATCCTGTTGCGGCAGGCCTAGCCTGTCAGCGGAACTGCCAATAGTGCAGTGTCCCGTTAGAATTCCTGTTAGAATGCAGGCCGAGCATGTCAGCGAAATTGTCAACAGCGCAATGTCCGGTTAGAATTCCTGTTAGAATGCAAACCTTCTCTTGTCGAACTCAAACACTTTCCTGGTGGTTCTCCCGCTATCCACTGCTCTACACAGCAGTTTTGAAATACGGCAACCAGGTATGTTGGTCCATCCACGGTTTGTTGAATTCCATGCTTCTTTTTCTAATTTAAAAAATTATTGTTGTGGGGGCGCCGCCTTTTCGTTTCCCAAGTAGGAATAACTTTCGGCAAATACTTGCTATTACTGAGGTGGATTTTGAAACAAGTTTGAGCAAAGAAAAAAAATTTAAATAAATTAAATTGACATGTGTGTTGTTGTATTGGGTACATTATGGACAAAATTTATCGTTTTTATATTAAAATTTTTTTAATTTAATTATTTTTTCTGAATTTTTATTAGAATCACGCTCGTTTACATCTTGTTTGATACTTTGTTTAATGAAACTCATTGTAGTCGCTGTGGTCTAGTAGGTAGTGTGTTGGCTTATTAGTCATGAGGCCTCGGTTCAAACCCCAGGTCAGACATCACCAATAAAACGGAGTGTGAAATAATATTTCTGCGGCAACTTCCTCTCAGCAGATTTCGGGTAAAAATTCAGAGAATAAAATAAAATTGCCATGAAAAGTTTCTGGCGTTAGGAGTCGAATTTATATTGTAGGTCCCGCTACTCATGTATAAAATTAACACTCACTACGTAAGTGGTGTGAGAAACTAGGTCGTAATCCTGACTGAAGGGTTCTAATGACCAATTATGTATGTATGTATGTATGTTGTTTTACTAGAAAAAAACTTTTTCTAAATCTCACAAAATTTATTTTAATACTTAATATTAAAAACGGTTAACGTTGCCGGAAACCATTTTTTCTTTGTTATAAAATAAATAATTTAAGAAGAGTTTTCATTAAATTTCTTTGTTTTTTTTTTTGTAAATCACGGGGAAAACAATCCGAAAAAGAGAAAAATCACTTAAACGGTAGCAATTGAATGATTGATGGCCATGGCTATGCTAACCTGATTACAAAAACAATGTACAGTATTTTATATGTATATGGGATATTTTGTTGTTGTTGTTGTTCTTATAAATTATATATTTTTTTTGTTTTTTTTATAAGAAAGAAATTTTATGCTGAATTTGGTAGACGTCGCAGTGTCTGCTTTCCTACATTCAGTTGAACTGAATTCATCATTCATCAAAATGTTGGTTGTCATCAATTTTATTTTCAATTTTTCTTTCTACTCTCTGAAGTATTAAAAAATTGAAAAAGAAACAGAACAGAAAATTCACTTGAATACACCCGAGTTGTCCAAATAGAAAAAAACCGACAAAAAAGATACAAATTTAATATGTTTTAAAATAAATACACTGGAAATAATACATGAAAGCTCTCAAGTAGATACGAGTATACATACATACATACATACATACATAGGTATCAAGTTTATATTCTAGAAAAATAAATTTAAAGAATTTAATTTAAATTTTCTAGCAACTATTAACAGTTAAAAAATGGAAAAATTAAAACAAACTTTCCCCATGGTATTGTCAATCTAACTAATGATACACAGTTTGCAGCTATTGTTGCAAACATCATTACTGCCACAATAGACAAAACAATTGTAATTTAATGGAATTTTTCAAAATGTTTTTGTTTTTTTCCGCTTCCATTGATAAAAGTGACATCTTTTGGCTGGTGACAAATGTCACTAGAAATTGTCAGTTCGGAACGTTAATTGAATTTTTAAACATGATATTTTCTTTGTTTCACAACCCATCCTTACAAGGCTAACACAATATTGAAATATATACTCATATATGTATGTATGTATGTACGTGAATATGTACATGTATAAGCATTGATGTATGAGTCATTTTACATTGAAATTAAATTTTTAATTAATTCAAATTTAAAGAAAAAAATGATTTTTTTTTTTGTTTTTAAACAAAACCAAAGTTAAAACCAAAATATCAAAAAAAAAAAAGAAAATTATGAATTAGATCATGCTGGAATTTTGGTTCATAATTCAGAGAAATCTCTAATTACGTGACTTATTATATTTCGTGGAATTTTTTATTGTCATTTCTGTTGCTTTGCTGAGCTCTATGTTCCTATACCTCAAAGCATTTCTCTCTTCTTTAAAGTTAATTATTTGTCTTGTTCTAGTTGCATTTATCAATCTGGTCATAGGGTGATAAGGTAGCCATGTGCTGCTATTTAGGAATTACGCTCTCTTTCAAATAAGTTGTTGTATTGGGTGGTGAGAAACGTTGCCTACTATTTCTGTAGACGATGTAGGTGCTTAACATTACTATGATATTTTTTTGTTGACGTCAGCCTCCCTGGAATGTTATAGGTCAAAGAACTTTTTGATTGAATTATTTGGAGGGCCACCGAAGCCTCTTTAGTTGTACAATTCGCAATTCCATCGCTTAATATTTTGCATTGATCCATTTGCCATAAACAAATCTTCATGATTTACGAAAGCGTATAATGCATCCGTATTATTATCCTTCACTATATCAATTGACAAATTCCTAACTTATATTTTTCCATTTATCCACATAATGAACAGAGTATAGGTCCACGGACTATGTTTTCCATCTTTGTTTTCGGAAGAGTATTTCATTTCCCTTGATAAGATAGCTTGGATACAGTTGTATAGGTGATAAAACTCTACATGTATGGAAATACATACATAGTTTGTCGAGGTCTAGTAGGTAGTGTGTTGGTATTATACGTTAGGTCTCGTTTCAAACCCCAGATCAGATATCTGCAACAAAGTGAAAAATGAAATAATATTTCTTTCGATGACTTCCCCTCAGCAGTTTTCTGACAAAAACTCTGAGCGTAATATAATAGTAATTTAAATTGAGAAGCTTTCGTTCGGAGTTGACTTCAAACTTCAAACAGCACGGGAAGCTAGGTCGTAATCCTGACTAAAAGGTTGTAATGACCAGTTAAATTAGATATGGAAATAATAAATCCTTTGAATATGATAGAATATTCCATACATACATATCACTCAGCAGCTTCTTCAACAACTTCAGTACATGTACCTTTTCTCCAATGTGTTTGGAATGCCCAGTGAGAGAATAACGGCATTATTTGTAGAGCAATAACCTTTTACTCTGCTTAGGTCCTTTAACAATTCTTTTTTGAGCTTTGAAGATATCTTGCTCCCACAAAAAGCTGAGTTTTTATCATTCTTTTTATCAGTCTTCTGACATATTTCTTTTGCTATGCCAAATAAAGGTCTTTTAAAGACCTCTAGAAAGACCCAAATATGTGGAAAAAAAAATTAGTCTGAAAATAAGGAGGGCCCATATAGAGCCTTTAAGAGAAGGCCTGTAGAGAACACATGCCAATTAAAGGAGATATCGAAACGACGGAACACTCTTTATGTCATTGTATTAGTCTTGATGGCGTGATATCTCAATATTTTACGAATGATTTTCAATCAGACGTTATTCATCTAATATACGAGATACATACATACATACATACATAATTGGTCATTACAACCTTTCAGTCAGGACTATGGACCTAGTTTCTCACACCACTTATGTTGTGTGTGTTAATTTTATATATGAGTGGTGGGACCTACAGTTCAAAGTCGACACGACGATAGTTTTTTATTTGAGAAACTTTTCACTGCAATTTTATTTGTTCTCAGAGACTAGACTACGGCGACTTCTGATACGAGATAAGGATAGGAAAAAAAATACAGACTTGCTTTGATTTAAAATGTTTAATGTCTACTGGTGAGCATACAATGCGCTGAAGCGATGTATGCATATAATTCATAACATTTGATGACAGTTTTCTCTATTCAGCCAATATACACACCTAGTTTTACATTCCGCCGTAAGCTGTTCACTCAATTTACACATTCTGTTCGTTTTGTATCGGCTCAGAAACGTATTATTTGCGTTAATTCTGTTTATTAAGGGAATCATTGATCGCAGTACCAAACCAGGCGTCAAAAAGACACTGACATAAAATCTTTCAAAGTGCGATTGTACACTTCGAATTCTAACACTACAGTGGATAAGGCGTATTAGGAATCGTGAAGTAGAGTGTAACTAGTGCTAAAACATATGGGGAATCGAAATAGATTCTTCAAATACGATTTACGAACACCATAAGAATAATAATAATTAACACACTGTCATTAATATATTCTCCATTACTGTTAAAGCGTTACTGTGACGAGAGAACTTTCGTTTTACATTCGCAAACCCAAATAATCGACATTCCGGCTTTACGTTCAAATAAAAAGAGAAAAAAAATGAGCTCTACATGACAAAAAAGCAACAGCGTAATCAGTTTCGTTGCAATTTCTTTTTGTGTCACATGCCGACGAATGGCGTTACAGAAGAAATGACAATGTCACAGACGATGATGCTAATGCTTAACAACGTCATTAGCTGTAACAACAAACGTGTTGAGTCTCTAAATGGAAACATGGAAAAACCAAACGAAACAACGCACTTAAAAACAGAACTAAAAGATATTATCGAGTAAATATCAATAGCATCTTATTGTTATATACATACATACATACATACATATTTGTATTATATATTTACAATTGTTTACGATGTATGTACATACATACATATTGCATAAGTGCTATGGATACAATACATTCATATTACATTTGTTACCACAACAGCAAAATATCAATAATGATGTTTCCTAATGTCTGCTGCAAATAATAAAGTTGACTTTCAAGAGATATTCTATGACAATGATGATGATGACGATGATAATGATGACGACAATAATGAATGTGATAAGGATGTAGCATGCAAATCACACAGAATTTTAAAAAGACTGTCAATCACAAGTCTGCCTATTTGACTGTCTATACATACGTTGGGCAAATGAATGTCATGAATGTTAAAAAAAAACTAACAAATAGAAAATATTGTAATAAGAAAATAAAACCGATAAAACACAGTTATACGCACAGTGCTAGAGAGTAGGTTGACATATGGACTTGTGACAGAGAAGCACAGACAGAAGTTTGCCATAAGGAAAGTGTAACAGAAGTTGACTGAATGAATGAATGAATGCTGAAGGCAAACAAAACAGAAATAAAAAAAGGAAAATCTTAAACAAATATTTGTTTACATACTTTACACTGTAAATAATTTATGAAAATATTCAATTTTTTTATCTTTTTCTGCCTTGTTGTCCATTTAAGAAGCAAACTTTCATTATTTTTATGTCTGATAATATTGCAAACTGTCTTTAAGTGCTGTTATTGAATTTTTGAATACCTTGTTATATAAATCATGCAAAAAAATTCGACAAAATATAAAAAGGTGCGGCTTTTGGAC
Organism: Sarcophaga carnaria; assembly: GCA_958299815.1. Taxonomy (NCBI): domain Eukaryota; kingdom Metazoa; phylum Arthropoda; class Insecta; order Diptera; family Sarcophagidae; genus Sarcophaga; species Sarcophaga carnaria. The sequence continues at coordinate 31,749,490 of OY283150.1, forward strand.
CTAGTGTATTAGATAGTTATTGGACCAGGGATTTCAAAACAGACTGCGTTACGGTCAGTTAATCCATAAAACAATGCTCTAAATCATATATATCAGATATAAAATGGAATTGTGGGGAAAATGGACCTAGTGAGCTGGATAGCCATGGCATCAAGGATTCCAAAACACGTTTCCTTATGGTCGGGCGTCACTTGGGACCGGAGATATATATAAATGGGCAACAAAAAAGTGCTCCATATAAATAAAAATGAAGTTGTGGGAAAATGAACTTAAAAACATTAATAATTCTCATTGAGTTAATGTGTATTTATATGTACCTATACAACAAAATATCTTATTTTACACAAGTTGCATTTCTTTGGTAATTACTATCATTTTTTGATCGATGGCCTGCATTTTTGGCCAATGACTTGTATTTTTTTGGTCGATAACTTGTAGGTTTTGGTCGATGACCTGCATTTTTCGGTCGATTACTTGCATTTTTTGCTTGTTGACTTGCTTATTTTGGTGGCTGACTTGCATTTTTCGTCGGATGACTTGGATTTTTATGGCCGATTACTTGCATTTTTTGTCGATGAATTGCATTCTTTTGGTTCATGAATTACATTCTTTTGGACGTGTCTTGCATTTTTTTAATAAATGACTTGCATTCTTATGGTAGATGATTTGCATGTTTTTGATCGATGGCTTGCTTTTTTTGGACGAAGACATGCATTTTTTATATGAGCCCTTTTTTGCTTATTTGAGGAAAATAATTAGCTTCGTCGCCTATATTGCAGGTCTCAAGTAACACCCGACCGTAATGAAACCTGTTTAGAAATGTCCCCGGCACATTGGCTATCCAACCCACTAGCTCCATTTCTAGTAAATTACAACAAAAATAGTTTATATTTTTATTATCAGTTTTGCTTTTAAGTTATCGACCATATCCGAACCTGTGCATATAAAATTTCCTAACATTTAACAATGCATTTGTCATTGATTCGTTTTTATTAATTTTATTTGTTAAATTTTTTCATTTTGTCATAGAAGCATAATCAATAACAATTGCAATAAGAATAATCGTAATATGTATGATTGCGAAACCTTTCGAACTTCACTATTGATTGCCACTGTTATTGCTACACTGCCATGGAAGTTAATTCAATAAAATTTAAATAATCGATAGAGTTTCAAATTGAATTGTATTTCGATGTGTAATTTCAATTTAATTTAATTTATTCCAATTTTATTCCACCTTTTTTTCAAAATTTGTTTGATTTTTTCTTTTTTAAATATTTTTTTAGTGTGTTTATACGCCCCACCCAGATCACATAATCGACTTTTGACACTCAATATGGAAATATTCTGCCTTTTGTCTTTCTCGTATTACAAAAAGTAAAATAAAATTTAAAAAAAAATAGAAAAAATTATTTTTATACGACTGTATTTCGTTGCAAGTTAAAGAAAAAAAAGAAAACGAAAAATAAAACCTATTCTGGTTATGCTAAATAAGTTGACATGATTTTAAACTCAAAAATAAAATATTGGTAAAATATTGGATTACAATTTAAATAAATTTAATTTAAAAAAATAAAAAAATAAAGCTAGGAACAGAGAACAGAACAGAGAAGTAAAATAATAAGAGTTAAAGCTGTTTGATTTGTTTAAATAAAAAATTTGATGGAAAATTTACGGGATTTTAATAATTTATAGGGATTCTTTCCATTGTGGTGTATAGATGTGTGGTAAATATTAAGTGGACTTAAAGTAAACTTCTCTGATACCATTTTCATGTTTAGAATATCATCAACTCACTCTATTTGTTCACTTTTTCAAAGCAAGTCTTCCGGGCAATGTATTAATTTTGATTTGTTTTGAAATACATTGACTTTTTCCCTGGCCTTTCTAGTTACATTTTTAAAGGATTTGTCCTGCGATATATTAACTTGAATAGTAAATATTATGCCAATATAATTGAAAAATCCGCATTTAACCAGAAATACTTTCCATTGTTGGACTAATAACTTGTTACCGAATCCAATTTAACATTATAAGATCGCTTTCTCTATTACATTTGCTAGATACGGTCGTCTAGGATAATTGTGTGGCACATACAAACAATTTCTTCTCTTCAAAGTAGAGTTAACCTAGGTGAGGTAAGATAGAAGACCACAGTCTATACCAACACTGACCAGCTTATTAGCAGTGCAATTGCCAATAATATTCCTATATACATACATACATAATTGGCCATTACAACCCTTCAGTCAGGATTACGGCCTAGCTTCTCACACCACACATGTTGTGTGCGTTAATTTTATACGTGAGTGGCGGGACCTACAGGTTAACGTGTCGACTCCGAACGACAGATTTTTTAGAAACTTTTTCTTGGCAGGTTTATTTACTCTCAGAGTTTTTGCTAGAAATCTGCTGAGAGGAAGTCGACCTGGGATACGAACCCGGGCTTTACGTCTAATAAGCCAACACACTACCTACTAGACTACGGCGACTTCTGATACGATATAAGGATAAGAAAAAAATACAGACTTGGTTTGATTTAAAATGTTTGGTCTCTACTGGTGAGCATACAATGCGCTGAAGCGATGTATGTATATAATTCATAGCATTTGATGACAGTATTCTCTATTCAACCAATATACACACTTATATTCTTATATAACGGAACGCATATAAGTGATACCTCGGAATGATCCAAAATTTCCCTCTAAAATCCTTAGCATATATGGACAAGGACAGACTAAAACTACATGCATTAAGGACTTAAACTCAGCCTATCTGTTCGAGTTAATCGAGAAATATTCAGGGACAAATTCGCAACCCAACAAACATTGCATCACTTTCAAAACTTAACCTAGCACAGCTTCAAATTTTTATATTCCGAAATTATATATTTTATTTCAAATTTTAGATAAATTTCTTTGGTAAATGAGGGTCTAAAATGTGAACATTTTTCGGAACGAGTATGATAAAAATATTCTTAATATAGCACACTCCTCGTACATTCTTAAAAATTTGTTTGTGGCAAAGCGATCCACGGCAGTATAGAAAGCTAGAAACTTAGGTTCAAAATGTTTGAAATTAATTAAAATATTGAAAAGGGGTTAGAAATATTGAAAATAACTCCATCATAGATTATGTCACTCATTTACAACACTCTACAAAGTAGGCACTTAAAAATTTCATTTTGTCTTCCAAAAATCTCTTATTGTTTTCAAATAACTAGTGCGCCCTATCATTATTTCGTAAATGGATTTTACAATAAATGTTTTCATCACTAATTGCCGGACCATGTTTTTCCTTTTTTTTTTTTTTGTTTTAAAATTTTAATGGTAATGCCGTCAAGTGTGAGTTTCATTTAATTTTTAATATTTTAATTGAAAAAAAAGGCTGAAAATATTTAATAACGAGAAAATTGTTTACATATTTTTTACATATTTACAATGTAGTTAGTGTAGTGGGCGACTATTTTAAGGGAATCTAAAGCATACTATTTTGTAAAGAAATATTATTTGAAAAACAATTTATATCATGATGATGTACACATGTTGTAGCCTAATTTTGGAGGCCTATCTTCAGTTAACAGCAATAGTGGTATTGAACAATCCGGACGTACACCAGATATTGTATTGAGTGTTGTAAGACACCTACATTTTATCGTTCTGCCAACTGCCAACGAGTTCCTGATGTAGTGAGTCGCACGTCTTTTCACAGTCTACAAGTGGATGCTACTCGTACGTCGAAATATTCCACAGAAAAATATTCTTAAATTTTTCGCGTTTTTTTTTTCTCATGAAAATGCTTATTCAACCGCAAAACATTGTAGGCACTTAATTACTGAAACTACCCTAGACATGTAGTCATTGAACCAGCCATCCAGCATGCCAGTCACAGCCAGTCAATCTCATATGGTGCAAGCATACATACATATAAAGGCAAGAACAACAAGTGTGCAACGATAATAATAACAAAAACAATTATTACAAATTTAAATTGAATAATTTAATTGAAAAACAAAGAGCAATAATGCATATAAACAATTCATACAAATGAACATACATACATATGTATAATAGAAACAGGGTCTTTCAGGTTTGGCGTTTGTTTTTCAACAGCAAGTTAAACAGACATTTTAGTTTGAAATTTAACTTGTTTAAGAAGATTTATTTTGAAGGGAGAATATCTGGTAACTGTCAATGCTTATATTGATAATTTCGATAACATTCGATAACATAACATATTTCTGGCACTATATCGATAAATTTAATTTAAATGTTATACACTCTCTAACGGAAATCTATAAAAATAAAATACTATTGAAACGTAAACTTGATTTTGAAAACCCTTTATCATACATACACGATCGGCACAGAGCATTCACTAAGTAGGCTTTTTAGAATGCCCGTTTAGCAACACCATAGAAAAGTTTGGCAACGCAAGAGCTAGGCAAACATACGGGTATATCATACTAGTATTACCAGCTACAGTATTTAATATTTGTGCCGTATTTATTTTCTGTTCATAAGCCAATATGTAGATCAATAAATCTTCATTAAATTAAAAATTTAAATTAAATATTTCTAAGAAGTTTTAATTTAATTCGAAAACATACAAATTTTGCTAAATGTTCCAAATATAATTTGCAAAAATGCTGCCATCATAACATATGCAATTTTATTATGGATTTATTATACAAATATTAAAAAAAATAATTTAAAATGAATGAATGATTTCTCTCACGTATTTTATTGTTTTTATTTTAATTATTCATGAAAATTATAATTTTAAAAAAACATCTGCTATAATAACTTTCGCTTAATGAATTTACATATTCTTGTTCTCTCCATTATTGAAAATATAAAGCGATTGTATCATTCTCTGACATCTATTTGTAAGTGACAGTAAAATGTACAACATTTGGTTTGCAACTGAAAAGATTATGCCACAGAATTTATTGATTTGATGTATTTGCATGATCAATGAACAATTCTATTATTTTTATTAGAATCGGTTGTGCGCGAAAAGTACCTGAAATTTTGTACCAGGGTGCGTAAATTACTCCAAAAAATTGGAGGTTGCGTAGTGTGACTACAAACCCTAACCTGACTATAAAAAATACTTCGCGAGGGAATGAATTTGTTATTAAAGTTTAGACCTTTTGATACAATCATTGGTCCTCTGTTCTTCACAGAGGATATAGCTTCAAAAAAGTATGTGATAAGATGTTCAAGCAATAAAATCTCTTAGACAAGAGCATGACTCAAAGGCTCTAATCACACGAAAACAATTGTGCTGGCGTAAAATGATTGTTTATAGGCAAGAGAGCTGAAGATAATGGTTTTTTGGTGGCGTAAAGTTACAACCCCGCGTTACCCGCACAAAACTAATACATGCACATTTTTAAAAATCAACCAAACATCAAATGAATGCAAAAACACTAATCTATACAAAGCTGTGGATACGTATACATTTCATGTGAAACTAATATTCATCACGTGTGTTTTGAAAAGAATAAAAATTGTGCGACTAAAAATTGTTCTCGTGTGATTAGGGCCTATGGGCAAGGTTCCTCACAACTGCACCTAATACAACAAACAATTTAATTTACTTAGGGAAAGACTTAATTAATGAAACTGAAACAATGAAAAGAAAATAAGATGATCAAAGCGGAGCTTTTCCTTTAAGAAAACGTATATTAATATGAGCTTGGAAACACAAGACTTTTGTATAAAAATAATTTTAAAGCAATCGACTATAAACTTACACTTCTTAAAAGAAGAGTACTATGGGATTGGTTATTTCATTCCAATAATGTATATTCTATAGTCGCCATAGTCTACTATAGATAGTGTGAGGCCTCGGTTCAAACCCCAGGTCAGACATCTCCAACAAAACGAAACACGAAAAAATATTTCTTTGGCGGCTTCCTCTTAGCAGATTTCTGGCAAAAGTTCCGAGAGTAAATAAAAAAATTGCCATGAAAAGTTTCTCTAAAGTCTGTCATTCGGAGTCAACTTTAAACTATAGGCCCGCGACTCATGGGTACAATTAACACACACAGCATAAGTGGTGTGAGAAAATAGGTTTTAATCCTAGCTATAGGGTTGTAATGACGAATTAAGTATTATGTATGTAATGTAGACTCTGGTATAGTATTCGTTAAATACTAAAACACAGCACATATTAGGAAGGTGCTCGACTATCAATAATGATCACTCCTATGCATTATTGAATATACAAGTGATGTGATTTAGATGAAGTATTTAAAGAAACAAGGACACTTTTATATGTCTCTCGATAATTCCTACAAGCCTCGAGTAGTTTTGTTATGCCAGAATAAAAACCCCCTCTGACTACTGGATTAAAAAACGACTGTGTTTGCGTGACTCCTTTCACAACGTGCCTGTAGATAGAATATATCTGAGTTATTCTCGTAAAGAGTTTTAATTTCAATCTGAAAAGAATTTAACCTTCATTCTGGAGGTTTCTAAAGGATTATTTTGGTATACAATTTCAACACTGTTTGTCCTCTTTCTGTATATCTTTCCAAGGATGAAACTTAATTTCTATAACCTACACTTATTACAGGATATCATACACATGCATACATACATAATTAATGATTACAATCCTGCAGTCAGGATTGCAACCTAGATTCTCATGCCACTCGTGTTGTGTGTGTTAATTTTATACATGAGTGGTGGGACCGGGACCTACAGTTTAAAGTCAACTCCGAACGACAGATTTTTGAAAAACTTTTCATGGAAATTTTATTTACTTTCAGAGTTTTATAATCCATTTAATTTAATATTAATTTATGTTTTATTTTAATTAATTGATAATATTTTTATTAATTTTTATTTGTTTTTATTTTCTGTGACAAAGCCGCTAACCAGACAGTTGTCATAAATCTCATTATAAATTTGGCATAAAATGAATTTTTTATTCCTCCTTTCCCATTTCAAACCAATAGAGTTGCAACTTTATTTTGCGCTTTTCAAATACTTTTCATAATTTATTCATTCTCAATTTTCATCATCATATACTCGTACATATATCTGTGGTTTCATGGATTCCTCCTGTTTTTTGCACTGACATTCTTATGAAATCCAAAAATAAAATAATTTTTTAACGAATACGAATACAAGGACATTTATGTGGTAATTATCGCCCCCAATGATAATTATGCCGTCAAGGATGAGCAGCGTTAAAAAATATGTATTATTTTGTTACCACAATCGTGCCATTCGCCCGCTAGCTGTTCATTCATTATTTCATTCAATAATTAAATTCTTGTTAATGTTGTTATAGCAGCTGCATTTGCAATTGTCTGCCACATCTCAATAGTTTTATGAAATTTTCCTACAATACATCATTAATTTTATGTATAGTGCGACTTATTACGGCAGTGCGGAACAATTTATGCGGCACTTATTTTAGTTTTGTTGCAACATGCATTTACTTAGTTCGAACGTTATTAGCCGTATTTATGTAGGTTAGCTTCAAATTTGCACCGATTTAAACCGAGGACTCGGTTTGTATTGAGTTTTATAGATGGCACTAGATTTGTAAGGTTCAGATTCACAGAGTGACGGATTCTATTCTATCTTTCTTAATGAGTTGAAGTTTTTACTCTTGTTCTTCTTGGACCAGTTATTTGCAGATTTGGATCAAACAAGACCTCGTTTAGTTCCCTTACTTTTATCTATCCAAACAGAGTCGTATAAACATTGTCACAAAATCGCATATTGCTGATGAATCCTACGTGTGGCTTTAATGATTTGTCATCTTGGGCTATTGACATCACAAATAGTTTAAAGCCAGAGAATTTTGATTTTTTGAGGTTAGAAATTCAAGCGCCTTGGAACCAGCACTTTATTTCTTCCAAAATCAAATGAAATATTTTTAGCTTCTCTGACACACCTGCAGATCACATTTCAGATTAGTCAGATCACTTTCGACTGCGACTTTCAACTCTAAATTAGGAAGTGACTGATACCATCACAATCTACTCATGGAGGAATTTTATATACACCTCGTATATATGTTCGAGGTCCCAGCAACATCTAGAGTAATTGCGTAGGCTGTAAACTTGTTAGAGTAATAATACTCTATCGAAATATTTTTTATCTACCTATCTAGGCTACCTATTGGAAAAAAGGCTGAACTGAGAAGGAATATTGCTTCAGGGCTAGACTCACTTGGACAGAAACCATTACGATTAACTATTTCAACTTGACCACAAGGACATTTTTAATGGCGTCTGAGATAGGTTTGTGGAAACACTGTTCTTGGCTGTTGCTGAATCAGTTGCTAGATTCATTAGCAGATTCAGATCAGTTTTCAGGTTTGTTAAAGGAAGTTGTGCTTGAAGGCCAAGCCTCTTCGGAAATTGTAGAGATCGGTTAATCTGCACTTATGCGCTAGCTTTCTGGCATTACTTCATGTTTTCCTAAGTGTGCCCCAGAGGAGAGCCATTATTTCAACAAATCAATGTGTCTCTTCTATGCTATCCATTGCCATAGTCAAGGAAATGGTGATGAACGAATTACCGCAAATTTCATGCCGATGAATTTGGCATCTGGTTTGGCATGTACAATGCAACTTAATTCTGCTGCTTTGGGTAGGACATTTGAATCCGGAATTCTTCCTTTTTCTTTTCATTTTTATTAAAGAAACTTTTGTTCACTGTTAAATGATGCAAATGCTAATCATGATATACACAGAAGAGTGCCAAGTGGTACTGAATCTTTTTAAATTAAAAGTCTTGTACAATAAATAAAATAACTTGGTTGGCTAGAGTGCTAGCGTAGTTTAGGTGTCAAGTATGTTGTATAACATCAAGGATGATCTTAATTGTTGGGAAATGATTGCAAATTCATAATGATTTCCTAACTAAAATTTTTGGTCATGCTAAGAGTTGAAGTCGTCTTATCAAACATGAGGCTTGGATTCAAATCCAGGTTAGACATCTCCAACAGAACGAAACATGAAAAAATATATCTTCGACGACTTCTTCTCAGCAGTTTTCTGGCAAAAGCTCTGAGAGGAAATAAAATTACCTTCAAAAAGTTTCTCAAAAATCTGGTGTTCGGAAACGACTCTAAACTGTAGGTCCCACCACTCATGTATAAAATTAATACAAGTAACGTAAGTGGTGTGAGAAGCAAGGTCGTAATCCTGACTGTAGGGTTGTAATGACCAATTATGTATGTATGTATGTAAGTGTTGAGCGTAGGTGAGCTAGGAAATGTAAAGATTTGTTAAGTTTATTAAGATTGAAACGTTTTATCTTAAAATTCTGAAGCTCTTCCAAGAAACTTTTCACTCGAAGTGTGAAACTCGTCTTTATTACTTCAAATATCATTGGTTGTGATTGTTTCTTGCTAAAGAGAATACCTTGTAATCGTGCAAACTCATTTTCATCCTAAAACTAAAGAGACGCACATAATTATGAAGATTTTTTGAGCTGTAGGTGCCGCGGACTATAGTAAAATATTTTTGTGGATTCAAATAAAAGTTCATCTTATTTATGTATGTGCTGATATGTTGTACAGTAGGGTAGGATAGGGTAGAGTAGATGTGTATTGCTATTTGTTTGATTCTTTTTTGCCAACAAATGATTCCCGATAATTCAAATGAAAACATGTTAAAACGAGTGTTATTTGAAAGGTAGAGAGAAAAGTGCACGAATTGAAAGTGAACTGCAAATGCTTTGTTATGTATGGTATTATAATTTGCATAACAAACCAAATTTTTTTTTAGATGTTTAACATTTATTTTTCAATTATTTGCTTGCATGTATAATGAAAACCAAGAAAAAAGAAATGTTCATTATTTCATTGAATTGTAATGAAAGCATTTTTGGTCAAAAATTATTCATTGGAAATGCAAATTATAGGGATTTTAAAAACAAATTCCATGTATTTGAATTCAAATTAATTTACTTCAAATATTTATATTGTATTACCAAAAAAAATTCCCCAAAAAAAAGAATGGAAATCGTTTGAAGTTATGTTTTTTGATATGAAAATTTCAATAATTTCCTTTACATACTACAGTGGACAGCAAAAGTCTTAGCACGGCAATATATTTTAGCAATTTCTTGAATTTTAGCCAAAAGTTTGTATTAAAATTTATAGTTTATATATTTATTTAATTAATTGATTTCTGTTTTATTATAAAACAAACAATTTTTTAATGTTTTTCATAAAACAAGAGAAAAATAAGGAAAAGTTTCAGATGACTCCATATGTATCCCCAAGGAGAACCCTGAGTAAATTTAAAATTCAAAGGCCTAATATATAAAAATCTTATCCCTTCTATTTAGTAGAATATCACTTAAGGTCAAGCACTTCATTTAACCCATTTGGAATTGAATGTACAAGTTTTGTGTAAAGTTTTCTGGTGGCACCATGAGCAAGTTTTTCGTTTGACTTTTGTTTGAGGTTTAGCGATTACATAACCGTTCTTTCAAATGATCTCCTAAATACTCTCTTGAAGTCATATTGGGACTTTGTGCAAGAGTATTAAGCCTGCGGGGACTTTTTTTTGTCAAAATATATTGCCGTACTAAGACTTTTGCTGTCCACTGTATATATGCTTGTAGCGTTGTATCAATATCTCATTTCTAACAAAAAGGTTTTATGGTTTTTATTTATTTATTGGTTTTTCTTTCTTTATCAATATCAAATATAATAAAAGAATACAATATTCCTCTTATCCTTATTTACAAAAAAAAATTCTCTTAGACATTTATAAAGTAAAAAAGAAAATTTAAGTGAAAAATAAACAAATAAAATGGAAATTTATTTTAGAGAGCCGGTCTATGGCTTACAAACTCATAAAAGCTCCATTAGATTATAACTGGATTTTACAATTGGTTGATTTTTTTGAAATCATCGTTATAAATAGATTTTAGCCTCCTTTAGCTCCTTTTTATTATTCTAGAACGATTTTATTGGCTTCTGTATGGCTTCGGCGGCTTCTACGGCCACGTATATATTATTCCTGTGGCTTTCAATGCAATAAAATCAGCACTTCAATATTCAAAATGTTGTACAAATTTTTATATTGTTATCGAATTTTATTAACGAATTCAATAAAAAAGAAAAAGAAAATTAATATGATCCTTAAATTATCCTTTATAGTTGACAAATTCTTAACAAAGAACAAAGGAATTGTGGTTTGGCTAAAGTGGTATTTTTCTTATAAATCTTCCTGGCTTTGATTAGATACTTAGTGAGAGATTTTAGTGAGATTACAATTTGGTTGAGACTTAAATTTTGCTGTTAAAATTTAAATAGATTTTATATTCGCATTTTTTCACAAATTTACTATAGAACTCGAAACGACAACACAAACTTACTGCCTGAAATTAATTATTGGAAGGGTATGTTGGCTATATCGACGCCTCCATTCTATAACGTTCTAAGTGTACTTAGAACGTTTTTAATGTTCTTGCATTTTTAAATTCTACGTTTTCTAACTTAAATACTGTCAAAATTTGGTTAAGATGCGCCGATCCGTTCTGAAGTTATAGGGAAAAATCTCCTTAGAATACACATATGGTCGTATGTCGCGTGAAAACTTTGAGAGCTCATAACTCAAAACACACTTTTTCGACTTAGAATGTTATAGAACGGAGGCATCGATATGTAATATATTTTTTTTAATTATGTGAAGTTTATTTTCTTTTAAATGTGCTGCTTAAACTAAACTGTGAGCCACTGTATCTCGGTAAATAACGCGTACGAAAGGTATAGTGCCTAAACGATTCTTCAATCTTAGAAATTTCAATTAATGTGATTAGGTTAGGTTGAACTGTCTGCCGTGCCAATGGACATAGTTTCCTTGGATCTATAAGATATTGTTGTATCACCAATAATATCTTTTCGGCCATACAGTTTGAATACTTGGTTTACATCTTTCATTTTTCAATCATTTTTCCCTAAATACGTTCTGGTAATGAATTCTTAGTGCTCATAAATTCTCCATTCTTCCCCGAACAATGTTGTTGTTGTATCGTCTCATCTACTTTCTCGTTCCTACAGCTTGCGCGGAAGTCATTGAATGCTATTTCGAGCCACCGGGTTTATAAGCCCAGAAGCCAATGTCTCGTTATAATTTCAATAAGGTTCCAGAGATAAACTCTGGAAATTTTTTCTGCATAAATCTATATCGGGCCAGATCTGTCTGGCCACTCTACAAGCTGGATCACTTTTCCATCTTTCCGTCTCATATAAGTAAAGTTTATGTGTGACAATTTCTTTGGCTCTTTTAGAAGAATGGCGACCTTATGTATGAATTCAATTGAATATTCCGTTGTTGCGCTAAGCATAGCATTTATTTGGAAATACAGTAATCCCTCGATTTACGTCGCAGTTGGTTCCAAAAAAGGCGACGTAAATCGAATGACGACGCAAATTGAAGTTAGAGGGAACAAAAAATTTGAAGACGTAAATCGAAACAACGTTAATCGAGGCAACGTAAATCGAAGGATTACTGTAATTTAAAACCTTGAAATCGATTGAAGAAATTAATTTCAAAAAGATTAAATTCTATATCCTATAATGCTCGTTTAACTAAATGGACCTTTAAATAAGCAAAACTCTGTTTTTTTTTTGGAATACAAATCCGAAAGTCTCTTAATTCGCTTAAAGTCATCGTATATTTTATCATGTCAGTGTGAAACCGTCGTGAATGTTAGAATGAAAAGGAGATACAGTGACCTGTAATAAAGAGGGTAGTTCCTGTATAATGAAACAATGATGAGTAACCCCAGCAGGTCTTGTTTTTTACTTCTACCAATATTCAATGGCGGAGTTCCACTCCTGCAGTGTATCATGTCATCTAGTAAAATAGATTATAGGATAAAGAATAAGTAGTATTTATGGACATTATATTTGGGCCTGTTTTTTATACAGTGGACAGCAAAAGTCTTAGTACGGCAATATATTTTGACACAAAAAGTCCCCACAGGCTTAATACTCTTGCACAAAGTCCCGATATGACTTCAAGAGAGTATTTAGGAGATCATTTGAAAGAAAGGTTAAGTAATCGCTTAACCTCAAACAAAAGTCAACCGAATAACTTGCTCATGGTGCCACCAGAAAACATTAAACAAAACTTGTACATTCAATTCCAAATGGGTTAAGTGGAGTGCTTGACCTTAAGGGATATTCTGTTAAATACAAGGGATAATATTGTCATATATTAGGGATTTGAATTATTTCTCTTATATACTCAGGGTTCTCCTTTTGGGGGTACCTATGGAGTCATCTGGAACTTTTCCTTATTTTTCTCTTGTTTTATGAAAAACATAAAAAAATTGTTTGTTTTATAATAAAACAGAAATAAATTAATAAAATAAATATATAAACTATAAATTTGTATACAAACTTTTGGCTAAAATTCATGAAATTGCTAAAATATATTGCCGTTCTAAGACTTTTGCTGTCCACTGTATATGGGAAGGACTTCCGCAATCCATACAGATTGTTTATGAATTTGTGTAAGAATTTATTGTAATGCATTATATCATATCGACGCCTCCGTTCTATAACATTCTAAGTCGAAAAAGTGTGTTTTGAGTTATGAGCTCTTAAAGTTTTCACGCGACATACGAGCATATGTGTATTCTAAGGAGATTTTTCCCTATAACTTCGGAACGGATCGGCGCATCTTAAACAAATTTTGACAGTATTTAAGTTAGAGAACGTAGAATTTAAAAATGCAAGAACATTAAAAACGTTCTAAGTACACTTAGAACGTTATAGAATGGAGGCGTCGATATACTCCATGAGCCAGATAAATATAATTTTCGGAAAGCATTCCCTTTAATTCTTTATTTTCTTATGGTATCGATTAAACACTACAGATATGTCACTGCTAAACGCGTTCGAGAAATGTTAAAATAACATTCTCTGCGCCAGGCTATAAATGGGAGTTGTATTCCTTTTTTTTAGTTGGATGTGGATGCTTTAAGTAATAAGCAGATAATGACGGGGTAAAGTATACCTTGTACCGTTTTCAGAAACTATGCTATATAGTATACCCATTTGATATCGTACATTTGATATCGTACTTCTAAAGTGAACATTCTAGAAAACATAGTTTTTATTACTAAACATTGTTTCTTTACATTTCTTATAATGAGAATTAATTTCAATTCTTTACAAATTACGGCGCCACAAGAAGAGCAACGAAAAGATACAAGATTTCTGTATATTTTCTGAATTCCAAGAGTATCTTAAAGTAGATACTTAAGTTTCAAAGAAATAAGAACAAAGTAAATATCATTTCTTCATTCAATGTCCAACATAACTATGCCATGGTTATTGTAAACTTGTTTTAACTTTTATGAGTAAGAAATGACAAGAAATTGAGATGAAACAAATGTAGTTTGACATTAATTACCCGTTGTTCGTTTATTTACTGTTTTATTATTATTATTGTTGCTAATTTGTTGAAAGGTACACAAAATAAAAACAAACAAAAAATTGAAAAAGAAAAACTTTCTACAAGCCAAGCCAATTATTATTATTATTATTAAGGATATAAACTCATTAATTACATTCTTTCTTATGCTTTCCTGTTGTTTAGTGCTTTAAGCTGAACAAGTAACATTGTTAACGTTTCCTTTAATTCTATGATTTCCTTAAATTACTTCAATTAATTTTTTTGTTTGTTTTTTTTTCCATTTCCTTTTCAGATCGACAACTACATTACGCTATTGAAGTTACAATTATTTTTCCTGTTAAATATATTGGAGATTAAAAAGTGAGTATCTTTAATAAGTTTAAATAATTTAATGAATGTAAAAACAAAATGGTTTACATGGTAATTATGTGATCCATACAGAAGGGAATCAAAGTTGAAAACTTGCATGGTTTTTTGTAATTAAATTATTGGTTAATTATCTTGATTGTAGATATTTCTCGCCATTTACTAAATCTTCGTACAACGGAATTTATTCACACATGATTCAACAATGACTCGAGGAGCGTAGCACACTTGGGTACTACGAGGTCCCTTTGTAACAGCTATGACACATACATAATTGGTCATTACAACCCTTCAGTCAGGATTACGATCTAGTTTCTCACACCACTTATGTTGTGTGTTTTTAAGTAGCAGGACCTACAGTTTAAAGTCTAGTTTGAACGACAGATTACTTGAGAACATTTTCATGGCAATTTTTTTATTATTTTCTACTCTCAGGGTGTTTGCCAGAAATCTGTTGAGAGGAAGTCGCCGAAGAAATATTTTTTCAAATTTCGTTTTGTTGGAGATGTTTGACCTGGGGGTTTGAACCGTGTCCTCACTACTAGACTATGGCGACTACAAGCAGCTATATTACCGTATATAAAATTATAATTCCTGGCTGGCATCTGTATGCCATCGTGCTAGCCTTAATGAAAGCTTCAACAAACTCCAACAACAAACTTTGTTTCAGATATAATAGTAACAGAGAATATGTTATGTAGTGCCCGCTCCTTTCTAGTCAATACAGCATCTGTAGTAGCTGCTGTAAGATATTCCCTGACATGTATGCACAGAGGCCAGTGCTTTGTTATAACTATTACGAGTTTTTTAAGGTTGACTGTGATCAAGTTTGATGCCCATATTGGACAAGATCTGTCTTATCCCTCTGGAAGTAGGTCCATTATCAAATCTTTTTTTTGTAAATTAATGTGTGAGACGATATGTTTGCTCCTCTGTAATTCTCATGTAAGAATTTAATTGAATTATCCATTCTACTAGCCTCTGCAATTACCTCGGATTTGTTGTAACCTTTAATGATATCATTTCCAGGAACTCCTAAGAGCATAACCGTCCAATATCTCGCCTTTTACAGTTGTGTAGCAACAGTAACAGTCCGGTTAGAAATGAAATAATATTTCATTCATATGGCTGCCGCGGCTGGCCTCTGAGTATCTCATTCGTTCCGACCAATTTTCATCTACTGTTTCGTAGTAATTTACTTTGGAGTGGTATCTCGGCAATGGCATCACGATTGTTGGCCTACAAATGCTTAATTGTCTCTGGTTTGTTGGCGTAACACTTTTCTTTAATGGCGCCCCACAGAAAATAGTTCAACGGTGTCAAATTGGAGCTTCTTGGCAGCCAATTAACATCACCATTTCGGCTAATTTAACGGCCATCAAACGTTTGATTCAAAAATCGATTACAGCATGAGATGTGCGGCAAGTTGCACCATCCTGTTGAAATCAATCATCGGTTATCATGCTGTGGTAGGTGTCTCCATGACCGTAATGGTTGCGCTGTCCTCATTTTCAAAGAAATATGAGCCAATAGTGCCTTCGCTCCACAAGCCGTGCCAAACAGTCACTCGTAATGGAGGCATTGGCTTCTGTTAGACCACGTGTAGCTTTTCTGATCCCCAAATACGGCAAATTTACTTATTAAGGTACCCACCAAGCTGAAAATAAGCTTCATTAAATTGCTTGCGGTTGGTTGAGTCTTAATCTACACTTTAGAACAGTTATTTTCTAATACCTGAATTATAACGTAGCGTACCACTTATTAAATGTTTAACTTTCTTATTTGTAGTCTACACTATTGGCTCATTACACAGAGCTGTGGGTAACAATGAACCCTGTAAGGCTTCTGCAAGAATAATTTCTTCAGCCAATATTATTTCAAAAGATATTTTCTGTCTTTTTGCAAAGAAAAAGATAAAGTGATGACAACAATACAATTATGTATGTACTGTGTTTGAAAACACATTTTCACTGTCTCTTTTGCTGTCACTTGACTGATGGGTTTTTTTTTCTCCATTGTACTTAAGCCATAACCGTATTCATAATTGTTGCGTGCCGGGCTATTATGTCTTTTTGTGATGTTTCTTTTTTCCATTGGAAACTTTCATGGTTTGTGTTAAAAGTATGCGGGATCGTTTTAAGTACTTTTATCAGGTATTCTTTACATATTTAATCACATTTCATGTATCGTACGTAAGCAGCACTACAGTGAAAGAAATATTTTTTACGTTTAACGTTTTTCCTTGATTCAATACAAATATTGTGTGCCTGTATGATGGGTTTAAAGCAACTTGTATGATACTCCCCACATGTTGACATAAAAAAATGTTGACAAACTACCACTAGTACTACAGTTCTGTTGTAGTGTACGTGTATGTACATAACCAGTATAAGTTTGAAATGTTTATGCTTGAAAATAACTGTTGCTGCTGCTGACAATACTGATGGTGATGATACTCTTTGATAGCAATTATTGTTAAAAACGAAAAGAGATAAAATACGCGTAAAAAT
This sequence comes from Sarcophaga carnaria, assembly GCA_958299815.1. Taxonomy (NCBI): domain Eukaryota; kingdom Metazoa; phylum Arthropoda; class Insecta; order Diptera; family Sarcophagidae; genus Sarcophaga; species Sarcophaga carnaria. Next base: position 31,766,787 of record OY283150.1, read on the forward strand.
AGTTTCGCATTTTGGTTAAATTGTATACTTATACAGTGTCTTCGAACTTTCTGGCAAGTATTTTGTAACGCATACTTAAAAATAATTGCTTTTGTTAATGGAACATTACATTTTTCCATCTTCTCTTATTTTGCTTTTCTTTCTTCATGTTATTATTTAAATTCTTGTTTTTCTTTCGAATTTACGTATTGTAAGCAAAATTTTAAAACATACTAATGGTGCCTACTTTACAGCAAACAAAACAAACAAGAAAGTGAAGAAAAACCAAAAGTATTTGGTAGAAATAATAAAACACCAAATTAAATGAAATGAAAAACCCATAAATAAGTCAAAGTTGATTTTTATGTATTTTTATGTAAATATTTCCATAACAGCTTATGTTTATGCTATGTATACCCAACCATACATTTAGAAGTGGGATTATATGTATGTGGAATGAGTTTTTTTTTGTGTAGAAAAATTTACTCTGAATATTGTAAATTAAATTCGAATTTTATAGTTTGAAGAATATAAAACAATATAATATACAGAGTTTTCTTTGTCTTAAATCAAGTTTTATAACATGACGTAAAATTTAATTTGGCGTATACTTTACAAATAGTTTGTGTCTTTAGTAACTTATAGGGCATGTCATGGAACAAAATGGAATAAACAATACGTACATAATTGGTCATTACAACTCTTCAGACAGGATTACGACCTAGCTTCTCACACCACTTATGTTGTGTGTGTTAAATTTATACATGTAGGTCCCGCCATACAATTAAAAGTCGACTCCGAACGACAGATTTTTGAGAAACTTTTAATGGCAATTATATTTACTATCTGAATTTTTGCCAGAAATATGCTGAGAGGAAATTTGAAATTTGGTTTGAAATTTTACCAAATTTTTTTTTCTGTTGTGAAGTACAATTGTTTCGATTATAAATGGAATATTATTTCATTCGTACGGCTGCTGCGGCAGATCTCACTGTATCTCATTCGTTTCGACCAAGTTTCATGCACTTTTTCGTCGTATTTCACTTTGGGGTGGTATCTCGGCAATGGCATCACGAATGTTGGCCTACAAATGCCTAGTTGTCTCTGGTTTGTCGGCGCCCCGCAGAAAATAGACCGAGGTTTCAAATCACTTCTTGGCGGCCAATTGATAAAACCATTTCGGTTAATTAAACGACCATTAAACGTTTGACGCTATAAATCGATGAAGGCATGGGATGTGTAGCAACTTGCACCATCCATGAAAAGCTGGTACCAAAAAATCGTTTATCAGGCGATAAGTGTCTCCACTGACCGTAATGGTTGCGCCCTCCTCACAGAAATATGAGCAAATGATGCCTCCGCTCCACAAGTCCCGCCAAACAGTCACTCGTAATGGGTACATTGCCTTCTGTAAGACCACTGAGTCCCAAATACGGCATCGTTACTTATTAACTTACACACCAAAATGAAAATGAGCTTCATCCGAAGAGATGAAAAAACATTACCGACCAATTGTCTTTGTTTCGGAAAAACATTTCCAATATATCAGAACGTTGCTCAAGCGTAAATCGATTCATTACGTTCAGTGGAGATAATATACTAAATTTTGTGACAGAATTGAATGGCATAACTTTTGTCAGATTCGAAATAACTGATCGTTCAAATTTAAACAGATCTCTTTATAATTTCAATACTAAAATCACCTTTTTCGGATTGAAATTTTGTGTAATTCCATCGAAGAATATCTCTAAAATATTTTGCTACCAATTTAAAAAAAAAAATTTGGTGAATTTGCATCGAATCATAGAGGAACAAATTTGAATACTTCTTTATAAATTCCTTTAGACTCGTTAGAATTAAATTCTTCTTCAACACTGCTAAACTGCTCACATTTTTAATGGAACTTTTCTTTATTATTTTGACTATTCTGCTACAAATCCAATTACATGAGCATAAGTTACAAACATATGTATTTAAGTAAAGTAAGTAGACACTGCTCACAATATCCATTTTTCATTATGATAATTCATGTTCTTTGATTAATGAGCTACAGATTGTATTGAGAGATTTCTAAATTAGCATTTAGACTTTGAACATACTCGTCTAGATATGACTAAAGTAATTTATTATTATTTGGCAGTTAACTCATCATCAAATCAGACAACAATCTCATAATAATTTCCTTCTCTCACATTGGCTCTCTCTCCATACAAGCAGGCTTCTGACAGATTGTAAATAATAATTATCTTTTTATGATTCTCTTTCTTTCTGTTGCTCAACTTGGAAAAGTCATTGAGAAAATATATGTAATATTGATTATCGAATTGCTAAAGTAAAATGTATTCATGTATGTACATACCATACGTGCTGCTGTAGTCATTCTTATCTGTACAGTATTATTAACACATTGTCGGTTCTTTATTTTTGTTTTTTTTGTTTTTGCTTTTTGCCACAAACATGTCTGTTAAACAAAACCCATATTGATGGCCCATCAACGTGTATGAGCAATCGAACATATACAATTAAAAATATTACTCATACGTTCGCAGCATTTCGTTCGGTATTCCTTATTAACATTGTACATAGTTGTGTCTCTTTTGCTCTTCTTGCTTTTCTTCAAGTCATCGATAACAACAACTTCAGTTATTCTTTTTTGGTTTTTTCGTTTTTTTTATTGTTTCACTAACACTCTTTACATACGTTTGTAAATGTGTGTGGTCATATTATTATGTGTATGGAAAATTTGAAGGATACACACAATACTTCAATACTTCACAGCACATCATTATTTTAAATTCAAAAAGAAACAGAAGGAAAGGAAATAAATGGAAAAGCAAAAAAAAATGACAAAAGACATGAAACAATAACTGAAAAAATATCTATGTTTTGTGTGGCGTATTGACACAATGCAACATGTTGCACACAAAGCTAATTAAGAAAAACAATAGGATTTATTTGTTTGTCAGTGTCATTCTTTTTTTTTGATATTTTGACTAGTTCTAGAAAAAAAAACAGATTTAAAATGCGAAAATTGAGAAAATGATTTAAGTAAAGAATAAAGATTTTGAAAATAGAATTTTTAAAGGAAAAAAAATTTTGTTTAAATCAATGGAAATTAATGGTAGTACATATGAGAGATAAAAGCCTGTTTATAGTACCTTATAGCAATGTATTATTAGAACAATTATTTTAGTCAACTAGACAGATGGTTATATACATAGATTAGTAGAATGGGCTAGTTCACTTTTTATCAAACTGCCACACTTTGAAACAACTTCAATCCCTCAGTCAGGATTACGGCCTAGCTTCTCACACCACTCATGTTGTGTGTGTTAATTTTTTTACTCAACTCCGAGCGACAGATTTCGAAAAACTGTCCATGGCAATTTTATTTACTGTCAGAGTTTTTGGCAGAAATTTGCAGAGAGGAAATGTCTGATTTGGGGTTTGAACCGTGGCCCTATGTCTAATAAACCAACACACTGCTTACTAGACTACGGCGACTTTAGTCAGGTATTAGACGTAATTTAAAAATTGAATAATCCCTTATTAATTCGCTAACAGAACTATGTCCAAATGGTAAGGTTAAATCTTCTGTTACCTTGGAGTTACAACGTAAAAAGAAACAAAAAATTGGTCATCACTTGGCGGTTTTAACAAATCTTTGCGTTCAATGCAAATGTTATAAAACTCCAAAAAAAAAATCATAACCTCTATTCTTTCAAGTGCTATGTGGCAGAACACCGCTGCCGATGGCATACAATGAAACACGAACTCGTAATCAATCTTTTGGCCTTACCAGAACCTTAAAAGCAGCAGCATCTCCAGCATCTCTACATTTTGAACAGGAAGCCGCAAAAAAAGCAAATGTCCACGATGAACAATAGAATAAGATGGAATAATTTTATGAAAGCACTTTCTTCTGAAGTGTTATGAAAAAAATGGTACAAAAATGGCATCATGTGGTCTGTCTTTGCTACATTCATCTTTCATTTCAATTCTTTTGAATTCTCTGTGGGAATACTGCAATATCAAGTGTATTAAAAACTATAAAAGGAACTCAATTTAATTGAAAAAAAATAAAAAAAAATTAACCACCCAGCTAGCCACATAAAAACATCAGAGTTATTTTATTTTTATTTCAACCAGAGTAAGAAAATAAATTCGAATTGCTTTACCTCTTTGCATATTTTTGTTTTTGTTTTTTTTTTTTGTTTAATTGAACACTTTATGTGGTTTTATCTTCTGTTATGTTAACTTTTAAATTTTTCCAAGTATTTAATATTTTAAAAACTTTAAAAATTTTGTTACAAAATATTTTATTTTTTTGAACTTTTAAAAACAATTAAAATTTATTAAAAAAATGTTCTTTGTTTATTTTGCTACAAGAAAATTCTTGTTTAAATATTTTATTTTTGCTATATAAACTCATGTTTATGCACAAAATATTTTTAATTTAAGCAAATGCTTTAAATTTCGTTCAAAGAATTTTTAAAATTGAAGCAGAATAATAACGATAACGATGATGACGTTGACTATACTGATAGTAATGCTGTAGTCTGTTGTTATTTTAGTTGGTATTGTTGACACTTGCCAACTTTTCTGTCGATAAAATTTCTAACGTATACGGAAATATTTATTAACACATAGTTTAGTTGCAAAAAGGGGGCAAGGGGGTTGTGTGCTTAAAAATGTAATTTAAACTTAACAAGACAGCTTGAAATACTATCTGGTCTGTGCAGCTATTTAACCTGTGGCATACTTTTAAAACATACATATGTATCGACAACCATGGCCTCGTCGAAGCTACGCTACTGTTGGGTTAATAAAATTATAAACATTCTTCTTTACTTTCACATTGAGTGTCAACACTAGCATTGCCAGTTGCTATGATGAAATCTTCAAATTTTCCATCATCATGAAAATTCACATCCTTTTAAAACATTCGATAACCAAAGTGACCAAGCGATGCAACCATAAACCAGACATAAATAATCAATATTAACACTTTACCACTTTAACAGATTTGGGGGGGGGGCGGTGTACAGCAATAATTCAATAAAAAAACTTTCAACTGCTGAAGACAGTATTGCTGCATCAAGTGAGTGATTGTTTTCTTCCTCTTGCTTAACTTAAAAGAAATTGGTGGTAAATCAATGTCAGTTACCTTCTCATTTTGTATTTTGTTGATAGCGCTTAACATAATTAAAACTACACTAGATAAAAATGTATTTAAAGCTGTTGTAAATTTACTTTTGCAATCGACTGTAATTTAAATACATTCCTGCCTGTGACTACTAGTTTCATATGTTTGTAAATAATACTGAATATACTCGTCGTATATCATTCAGTAACCATGACAACAACATCATTATGTTCTTAACAGCATAAAAAAAAAAACTATTGCTGTTGCCATAGCTCTCGAAATCATTGCAAGTATCGTGATGACCCCTTCGAACTCTGCTAGAGTTCTTGTTGTTTAGTAAACTTTGCCAAGATTGATGGCCTGTTTGCTTAGGATAGGTTTGACATGTTGTGGAGCATCCTTTAATAAGGACATGCATGCCTGCACCACATCCTTATACTATTGTCTGCCTGTCTAAAAACCTAGTGATGCATCTAAAAACTGTTAAAATTTCTATAATTGTGTGTCATTTTACTGTTGCATGTTTTACTGTGTCTTTATTTTACAGTTAATGTTGGCCATCATGACATCAATTGTTCGTTCATTTTTTTTTTTTTTTTGTTTTTCTAAAACCAATTGCAACAACAACTAAAGCAATGCTTTCTCAAATTTCCTTGAAAGGTTTTATTCGTTGAATTTTTTCTTTCTTCCACAGGGAACTTTTGTTTTTTTTTCCTTCTTTTTTTTCGTTTAATTTTTGAGAAAGGAGAAAAACTATTGAAGAGTCTGAGAGTGAAACTTTAGCGGTAGAATTTTACGATGAGAATTTCTGCAGATGTTTGAAGTAAAAAGTTTTTGACATAAAATATTAAAAAAGCTTTTGAAATAATTCAGACAGATTCCTTTTTTTGTTTTAAGTGTTATAATCACAAGTTAAAAACAATTTTTTGGAAATGAAATAAAAAGTATTTTAGTAATATTATACTATTATATATATTGCAAACGGTTTCGAAAGTAATTCAAAAATTAACATATTTTCAAGCCACCAATGGGTGGTCGAAATAGAATTTGTCAACCCTTATTCGCTGTTAAATGCAATGAGTTACACTGTTTGGCTGTAATACTATGTTCAGAAATGCACCTTTATTGAGTCAATATTCGGTTTATTGAGTACAATATTTTAAGTGTTCAGACATAATAATATACGCAGTTCAGCTGCTTGTTCAATATTCATTTGACAGCTGGTAAACAAAAAAGCTGTTGTTTTTTTTGTTTTTTTTTTTTGTTTGTCGTTATTGACATTTGAGTTGTCAAATATCAACAGAAAGTGTTCGGAGAATTGTAATATGCGCACTGAACATACTTATGAAAGTACAGCATTTTATGTTATACTCAATATTATAACAATCTGCGTATTTATTGCGCAATAATTAATTGAAAGTTTATATGAAATATTGAGCTCAATAATGGCATTTATTGCGATTTACGCAATAAAGGTGCATATCTGAACACTGCTACCACTTTAGCCTACCTAATTTGGTTACTCGATGTATTTTTCAATAAAAATCATTAAGGCAAATGGCGATGTAATACGGGTAATGTTGTATTTAAAAATTTTTGATAAAAACAACTTAAAATGAGCCATTTGGTGCATCATGGTAGGTTTAGTGTTAATGATGGCAATTAATAATATTGTACTTTTCTATTTGTTAACAATGAAACAGCAATAATAGCATGTTTTACGGCATAAATATTCAAACAAATTTATTTCTCTCTTAAAAGTATGTGAACTTTTAGTTTTGTTTTTTTCTTATTCAAAATACGATATTTAACAACAGCTTTTTAAACCTTTGATAAGATAAAGTTATTTATTTGCTAAGAAGTCGCCGTAGTCTAGTAGGTAGTGTGTTGGCTTATTAGACGTAAAGCCAGGGTTCAAACCCCAGGCCAGACATCAAAACGAAATATGAAAAAAAAATATTTCTCCGACGACTTCCTCTCAGCAGATTTCTGGCAAAAACTCTGAGGTTAAGTAAAAAATATCCATGAAAAGTTTCTCAAAAATCTGTCAGGTTTTTTGTGTATAAGCTATACACTTTAATTCATTTTTGTTAAGCTTAGGTTGGGAATTAAATAATGTTTAGACTATGACTACAGACCAGATCTTTTGGTTCGCTACTTGTACGGGCTGTTTGCTAGTTTCGCAACTTCAGTCAGTCGCCCTATAGTCCTTTGTGAATCCCTTAAAGTTCCAAACTCGCTGTCTCCAGTATTTCATATTTCTTAGACAGCCACATTCATGAAAACTATCAGCAAAGAAATCACTTAGTATAGTTTCACACAGAAAATTCTATATTGAATCTACATACATATATTAAATTTAAAGTATCCTGTATGTCTAACAAGTTATAACATTAGACCGCCTGTATCCTGTTTATTTTTTTAGAAAAATTCTGTATGAACATAAACTCGCAAATAACTAGCAAAGATGAAAAACCTAAAATTTTTACAAAGCCAATGTTAAACTTAACAAAGCAAGGTCACAAAAAATTTTTACGGAAGTAATCATCCAAATTAAGAAACGGGAGCTTAGGATATGTATCCCACCTCTTAGAAATTATACCCCGCACTTGAGTATAGTTTCACTTGAAATTCTCAAATGGTTTCGGAAATTGAGAAGCTCATTAAAGTCAAATTCACTAGAAAAGGAAAAACGTATATCACTAACGTAGACGATTAATTAGAATCCCAAAGATAATAAAAAAAGAGAGCGTGTCGCCTACACTTGCCGCTGGCAGATCGATGTAGTGGCTTCGCGTACAAGGAAGAGCTAGAAAATTAATACCTTAGAGTCAATCACTTAGATGATACTTATTTAAGTAAATAAGTTATTAGGAGCTGAAATACCATAACGATTAAAATTTCTTGTGAAGAAAAGTTGCAATTTATTCTTCACCACCCCATTGTGCAGTGTATGATTGGGAATCCATGAAATACCATTAAACAATTGAGAGGAGCGTCGTATCGCATAAGTTTTATGCAAATTTTGGTTAGGCAATATCTAATGTACCACTTGTGAAGCTTTTTAATTTTGAACAGAAGAAGCACACATATTCACTACACAACCAACTGTTGAATAAAATTATTATAATCATAATAAAATCAAAATTATTTATTGAATTTTTAAATAATTTAACCATAGCGTCGTAGGAACAGTGTGAATAGATCGCTTAGAGATGTGCGAAAGTAGTTCATAACAATCATTCCCTAGTGGGCTCTTGCAATTGGTTTTTGGGTTCAAAACAGCACTTATCCTGCCCCATCCACCATAAACGGTAACAGAAAGTTTCCAAAGCTTATACCACTAAAGGAGCACAAGAGAAATTTAGTGCCGTTTTTGTTTAGTACATGGTATGTTTTTTAGAAATTATCTTCAGTTGGGTAAACATTTGTAGAACTAAAACAATTTTAAATAAAATATAAATTTTTAAAGAATTTTATACGTCCAAATGCAGTTTCAATTAAAAAAAGAAAAAGTTTTTTCAAAATTTCCCAATGAGAGAAATATTACATTCAGCTAAGTACTCATAACTCACTCATAATTAAATTAGTTGCAGACTTTTCTCTAAACGGAAACCCTGCTTAGTAGACAATAATTGTTTACAAGAGAAAACCCAAATGCAGCACGCTTTTCGATAAAATAAAAAAATTCTCAAACTTAATGACTTTTACTTTAAATTAAAGCCATTAAACAAAAGTATTCAAATGAATTGAACGTCAATCACTTAAAGAGATTAGAAAGAATTAAACAAATTACTCAATATTTACTAAAAGACTTTATTTAGTGAAGAATATTAAACGTGCTGAAAAACCCAAAAAAAACATGAATTGAATGAAAAAATTGCCAAATCACTGCGAGAGACGACTGTGAGACTAAAAATAATACGAAATTTTTCTATAATTTATTGATTCATCATTAAATGTTTAAAATAAAAATAAACATACGAATAATTCTTTTACAATTGAAACTGACGTCATTATCAACACAAGAAATATAAGGGGAAATGAATAAAACGTCATTAGATTGCCTTATCGTATCTAGCAATTGAATCGTAATTCATTCATATCGCTTTCAAAAAAAAAAAAAAACAATTGTTTGGAACAAGTATTCCCTGTAAAAAAGAAAACAGACAGACAACGAGTCAAACAAAAATGATTCACATGATTTAAGAACCATTCCCATACCAATTTACACTTACACACCCACATAATCGCAGCCTTACCTACATATACACCTTCTAATACATCTACATTCACGTGCTCAATACAAATTAAAAGATAAAAAAGAATACGTTGTGGGAATTCCAAAAAAAAAAAATTATACGATACAATAATAAAATTTAATCATTGTATTGTATTCTTGTGTATTGTATTGTATCATAACGTAGCGTATCGCATCGTATCGTATCGTATCGTATTTCATTAGCTATTTTGGTGATGATTTGAAAGTCATATTTTAAAAATGAAATATTGACACATATTTTTCGTCAAGCAATTCTTTTCAATTATTGAAAAATGGTGCTGATAAGATAAACAGGCACATTCTTCATTCATTATATTTGTGTGTTTTTTTTTCCTAAATGAGTAAGACAATGATTTCTATTGATAATACTCAAGGGATGGACAGTGGTATGAGCGAGTTAAAAATGTAAACAAATTAATAATTTTTAATTTTGTTTCGTTTTCTCTCAGAGCACTTGAATAAGAAAGCTTCATTGTTTTATAAATTAAAACAAAAAAGAAGGACAAATAATGTGAACTATCGCACTGAACCGTAAACATGAATATTTTCTTAATATTTTTTTAAATATTTTTTATTTATTTAAACAATTTAAGGGTGCGAATATATGAAATTTTCTGTTATTGGTTTTATAGGGTTTGAATACTTATTGTGTAGAAGTATGATAGGCGGCTTAACAATTGAGTACACGATACTTTATAGAGTCAATGTTATATACGACGACAAGAGTCTCAAGGTATCGTTCTTACAATTAAACTTAACATACATATTTTAAATGATCATAAAATGTTACTCACTACGGTACAAGAGCGTAAGCGTCTAACCACTCCATCGATGCCTAATTCATCAACAAATCAGTGAAAATCATTTTACATATGACAGAAAATTACTTCAGCACTGTGGTCCCTTCTACCTTCTAAATATCCTTTCTTATATTTTTGTGTAAAAAGGATAAAATAACTCCCACATTGTGGTCTTAAATACCTTCGGAGAGTCTACATACTTTCTTCTTCCACAATAATATAGTCCTGCAATGTTTTATCAACTTCTGTAAAAAGTTTTATCATGCCCTGGAGATACTACATTTCGCACTTAAATCTTTTAAAAATTTTTTTGATGACTAAATGACTGTCCATAAGCCTAAATATACCATGTTCGACACCATTAAAGAGAAGAAATTTTTAGCCTTCGTTCCTCTCTCTAAATCAAACTTCCAGAGCGCTTGAAAACCAAATTTTTAGTTTTATGGTAAAGCTCTGAATTATGGAATATAGTAGGACTCCATGGGAAAGGTTCCTCACCACAATACCTAACACGTTTTCTCAAAAAGTTGTTATTTTATTATGATCTTGCTTGCTTTAAAAAATTGTAATCCAAAGTCTTTGATATTCAGAGATTATAAATACAAGAACGAGCATAATAAGGTCAAGCAGTGCCACCTCTTCGAAAATAGTAGAATTCAAAGAGAAAATTTTCCACATTGTTGTACCCAACATATTTGAACACAGGACGTTGTTTATACACAACTCCGGATAGTAATCAAACTATAATAGGACCTGCTACCGTTGACGAATCACCTATTGGGCTAAAGAAATTTAGGTAATCAAAAAAAAAAAAATATAAATAAAAAATTAATTGAAGATCCCGTATAAATAACAATTTGTAACCTTATAATCCTAACACGCTGGAAACTACACCATACCGCAATTTTAAAAACAACCATGTTCCTCCTATCTCACGTTAGCACTATCCTCTAGAACTAAGATAATTTTAAAAGGTCAAAAAATAACAAAATGGCGGCGTTTTTAATTTTTCCCAGTTTTCGCCTATTTTTTCTGCTCTAGTTTTTTAATAAAATTATTAATAATTTACGAATTAAAAGATCGGTTCCTAGTTCGTAGCTAAAGCTACTCCTCTTAGGAACATTATAACAAAATTTCAGCAAAATTTCAGCAAGTAGTTTTTGATAAATCGTGGTTGCCCAGTCGAAAAAAGATTTCGAGAAAAACACGCCCCTGTATGCGTTATACAATATTGTCTTTTTCTCCTTGTTTTTTATTTATTTTTTTTAATTTTTGATGGAAAAAAGGATTTCTATGGCCCTAAGGTAACTAAACGAAATCGCCTTAGTCTAGTAGGTAGTATGTTGGCTTATTAGACGCAAAGCCCGGGTTCGTATCCCAGGACAGACATCAAAACGAAATATGAAAGAAAAAATGTTTCTTCGGCGATTTCCTTTCAGCAGATTTCTGGCAAACACTCTGAGAGTGAATAAACCTGCCATGAAAGAGTTTCTCAAAAATCTGTCATTCGGAGTCGACGTTAAACTGTAGGACCCGCCACTCGCGTATAAAATTTACGCACACAACATGAGTGGTGTGAGAAGCTAGGCCGTAATCCTGACTGAAGAGTTGTAATAGGCTATTATGTATGTATACGAGTTTGTATGTAAAGTAACTACAACCGTGAAAAATTATGATTTTTTGGAAATTAAGAACAATGCAAGAGAATATAAGGAATTAGTCGTTATTCGTTATTCGAATTTGTCTCTCATTTTGGCAATCAGTCATTCAAAATGTTTAAGGCATAATAATTAAATGATAACACCTTGAAGTCGCTCAAATACGATTTTGTAAAATATTTTAACGGATAGGGAGAAGAAGAAAATATAAGAAATAAATTGTTCCACATGCTTTCGTTGTATCCACTGTGCCGCTTAAAATTATTTTATCTTCTGTTTTGCACAAATTGAAGAAAAAGAGGGAAAAAAGAAAAAAATAGAAAAAAAGAAGAATACAAGATAATACTACACTGTTTAGATCAAATAATAAATATTATTGAAATTTATGTACACAAGTGTTGAATTAATTTGAAAAATTAAAATTTATTGCTGTTGTTTCCGAATTTAACAAAAACAAAAAAGGAAAAACAGAATTACACAGAACTCAATACAGTTTTTGCCTCATTTCGCCTAACGATTCCAAAGAATTCTAACGAATATTTTTTGCTTTTGGGCCTCGAAAACGAAAGTAAAGTGTGGTTTTTTAAGTAACAATTATTATAACATTTTGTGTTTTGTTTTTATTTTTTATTTTTATAACGGTTTGGTTTTTGTTTAAACAATATTAAAGAAAAGATAGCAAGAACAATAATTTAATCATTTTTTATTTGAAAATTCATTGAGACTAGTATGCGTCAGTGCCTAAAAACACTCTAAGAAAGCTGTTGTTGTGCATACATGTTTACTTTTTTCTTGTATTTGCTTTTTTTTTGGTTTTATTATTGCCGTTGTTTATCTACATTAAGAAAATTTAAGTGCAAAAAAATCATTAAAAAAAAACAACAAAAACAAAAACAACAAATCATATTTAACAATTGAAAAAGTTGAACTTTTCGTTTAAATAGTATTGAAGCAATTATTAAGACATCAATTGTTGTTTAAATTTCAAATCGTTAACAGTGAAAAACCTTAAGGATTTTAAATTAAATATTCTGAATTTAAAGTAATTAAACGTTTGTAAAATAAAATATATTCATTATAAACCCTTAATTAAATGGCTTATTAAAGGCCTGTGACAATAATAAATATGTAACAGTGTTTTGTGACAACAATTAATGCAAATATAAGTGAAAATACAAGGAACTCATTAATAATTTATGGACGGCTTAATGTAATTTAAAAATGTTGAGAAAATTTTTTTGTTTTTATATGTTAAACAAAAAAGCTGTTTCTAATTAAAAAGTATATATTTTTAAATTAAATTTAACTAAATGGACAATAGTTGATCAACAGTTTTTTCACAGTAAAAAAAATTCAAATCTAATATTTTATATAAAAAAGAACTACTCAAGTGCGTATTTATCATACTACATATAATCACTCTTATAATCTAAGAGGCAGGCAACCACAATAACTCATTTCAAATTCGATTAGAACGTAGTTATTTTGTTATTGATTTTAATTTTTTTTTATTCTATTCCTACCTATATCTACAGAGGCTTTTCTCATTTTTCCGTTTGCATAGAAATTTTTTTATGTTTCCTTTAAGGACTGTGTATAAAAAATTTGAACGTGCACTATTCTTTATATACATAACATAATCGATCATTATATCCCTTCAGTCAGGATTACGATCTTGTTTCTCACACCACTTTCGTTGTGCGTGTCAATTTTACTATGTATATATAAGTGGCGGGAGCTATAGCTTAAATTTGCTTCCGAATGACAGTTTTTTTGAGAAATTTTTTCATGGCAATTTTATTTACTCCCAGAATTTTTGCCCAAAATCCGCAGAGGATAAGGCGCGGAAGAAGAAATATTTTTTCATATTTCGTTTTCTTGGAGTTGTCTGAACCGGAGTTTGAATTGTAGCCTCACTACCTACTAGAGCACGGCAACTTCAATATATTCAATAAAATTATTTCAATACTTACTTAAGTATTAAGCCTTTAAAATGGGTTTACAAATATATTTTTTTTAATTTTTCTGGAATTCCTTTCCTTAATGCGTTTATTTTGTTATTTGTCATCATTTTGCTAGCAGATCCCTATTTCTTATTAAATTATTTCGCATTTTTTACTGCATTTTATAATGATTATTTAACTAAAGCCCTAGATCTCTTAATAGGGTTGGCTTCAGAACAGTTATTCAGATTGTGGCTAGCCCATATGCATAAATAAAATTCTTCGAATTGTAGCACTCAATTAATTTTTTACTATAATGACAAGTGACAGGATCTGCACAGAAAAATTAGAATAGTTTTTGGTTATTTAAAAGTGATAACAGATCTTTTATTGCTGACACACTCGTTAATGTAAATGTTAGTGTAAATGGAGAAACATTTTTTGTAGGTATTTACATTTTTGTTTTCCAAAAGTATTGATTTTTTTATTTAATACCTATTATAGTCTTCTTATCGAAGAAGTTGTGAAAAATCCGCCAACACATATGTCTCCACATCCAATATACAGCACCAGTATTACATTTTTTTTTTGTACACTTCTCCCACTTTTTTATCCTGCAATATCTTCTTTATCTTTCAAGAATTCCTTTAACGTAAAATAAAAAAATAAAGTCTTAGTACGGCAATATATTTTGACGAAAAAATCCCCACAGGCTTAATATTCTTGAGAGTAAATAAAAATTTCTTTCGGAGTCGACTTTAAACTGTAGGTCCCACCACTCATGTATAGAAATTAACACACACAACATAAGTGGTGTGAGAAACCAGGACGTTGTACAATGTGTCAATTCGAACTTCGGGTACTGTACTTGTCTTAATTGACAAGTACACGCAAGTCCTCTCACCTAACCTAACCTAATACATATATACATACATACATACATACATAATTGGTCATTACAACCCTTCAGTCAGGATTACGACCTAGTTTCTCACACCACTTATGTTGTGTGTGTTAATTTTATACATGAGTGGTGGGACCTACAGTTTAAAGTCGACTCCGAACGACAGATTCCTTGAGAAACTTTTCATGGCAATTTTTATATACTCTCAGAGTTCTGCTGAGAGGAAGTCGCCGAAAAAATACTTTTTGGGGCTTGAACCCTGGCTTTACGACTAATAAGCCAACACACTACCTACTAGACTACGGCGACTACAACCTAATACTCTTGCAGAAAGTCCCGATATGACTTCAAGAGAGTATTTAGGAGATCATTTGAAAGAACGGTTACGTTATCGCTAAACCTCAAACAAAAGTCAACCGAAAAACTTGCTCATGATGCCGCCACCACAAAACACTAAACAAAACGTGTACATTCAATTCCAAATGGGTTAAATGGAGTGCTTAATCTTAAGATATATTCTGTTAAATACAAGGGCTAACATTTTCATATATTAGGCCTTTGAATTTTAAATTTACTCAGGGTTCTCCTTGGGGGATACCTATAGAGTCATCTGAAACTTTTCCTTATTTTTCTCTTATTTTATGAAAAGCATTAACAAATTGTTTTGTTTTATAATAAAACAGGAATAAATTAATAAAATAAATATATAAACTATAAATTTTAATACAAACTTTTGACCAAAAATTGATGAAATTGCTAAAATATATTGCCATACTAAGACTTTTGCTATCCACAGTATGTATTTATGAACTATAAGAACTTCAAGTTGAAAATTAAATTATTTATGTAGCACTTAAAAACAGATTCATAAATCAATTAAAATCTAAAGTACTATTTAACGTTTCCATAAATTTAGAAATTTTAATTGCATATACATACGTGTACATAATGCATAGAATTTTCATAATTTCGATGACACAACCAACCAATAAAGGTAATGCGAAATATTAAATTATTTTAATGCATTTCATTTCGACAATTTAAATTCTGATTTTGATACATATTTTAATATCCAATATTCATCATTACCAGCATAAATTTTGGTTTAATACAACGGAGCGTATGATTTATTAACAGAAATAAATATTCCACATACGCGTCCATCATTATCATCACACAAAAATGTTTTGTGTTTTTATTATACAAACATTTTTTTTTAATTAAAAAATAATTTATTTATGTATTCATCAGTTCTTAATTAGTTGGAAATATTAACAATAAACATATGTATGTGTACAATTTTTGTTTTTTTTTTTTTAAATAATTGATGAAATATAACAACAACAGATAGAATGTAGTATGCATTACTGTAAGAGGCGAATATTTAATTTGTAATTGAAATATTCATAAAATTTTACATGAAAAATAAAACAACGAAATATATGAGAAGTAATTATTTTGAAATACATAAATATTGTTTTTGTTTTTTAATTACACAATTTTAATTAGTAAACATGTTTGCAATTAAAAAAAAATATGTATGTTTTTAATATTTTGAATTTGAAAAACAATTTTTTTTGAATTTCTATTGAAAATAATTGAAAACTTTATTGATTTAAAACAAAAATTACCATCCTCTAATATTTGTAAATTAATTTTACCAGCCTAAAAGTTAATATTTATTTAAGCAGAGATCCTTTTGATTAAATTTGAACGCGTCTAAACATTAATTATTTGCCATACCATACCGAACTAAACAAGATAAACGAATAAATAATTGAAACAAATAAAAAACTTTTTTCCTTATACCCGTACTTAGGCAAGGCAATTAATTTAAAAGAAAAACATACATACCAAAATAACAAAACAGCAGGAAAGTATCGTTAATTGGGTTTCAATAAACAATCTTTAAATTGTTGCTGTAGCCCCCTTCAATCAACATTGAAAGTCTTAAAGGCTTTGTGAAAGGCAATAGAAATCGTAGATAAATAGCCGTTTAAAGTAATTTTTCAAATGAATTGAATAAATGTATCGCAATAGGAGCTTATTAACTCAAAGAACAAATCATTTAATTGCTTCTGGAATTTAATATTCGAAACTTAATGGTGAAAGTATATGTTTAGTAGTCATACATTACCCAGACATGGTCCGGAAGGCTTATTAGACGGTTGAAACTGCTGACATCTCCAACCAAGCGAAATGTGAAAAAAGTATTTCTTCCTCTCAGCAGATTTCTGCCAAGAAATCTAAGAGTAAAAGAAAAATGCCTTGAAAAGTTTTTCAAGACTCTGCCGTTCGCAGTCGACTTTCAAACTGTACTTCCACATAACATAGGCGGTATGAGAAGCTAAGTTGTGATCCTGACTGAAGGGTTGTAATGGTTAATTATGTATGAAGTTCGCTTTAGAATTACTCCCCGTTAACATTTTCTGTATATGGGCTGGAAAATTTAAAAGTTTAAATTTAAAAACGCTATGAAACAAAATTAGTTTGAAATTTTACAAAATTTATTTTTTTGTTGTGATGTATCACAGTATCTCATTCGATCGGACCAATTTTCGTGAACTTTTTCGAGTGTGTGGATTCGTATCTCGGCAATGACATCACGAATGTTGGCCTTCAAATGCTCAATTGTCTCTGGTTTGTCGGCATAACACTTTTCTTTAACGACCAACAAACGTTTGATGGATGATTGCATCATTCGGTTGTAATTAAACATTGTCCACATCAATACCATGATAAGCAAAAAATCGGTTATCATGGTACAATAGGTGCCTCCATTAAGCCGTACCAAAAAGTTACTCGCAATGGATGCTTTGGCTTCTGTAAGACCGCGTGTGGGTTTTCTGTGCCCCAAATATGGCAAGTTTGCTTGTCAACATACCCACCAAGATGAAAATGAGCTTCATCCGAAAAGATGATTATTTTCTCAGAATAATTTCCGACCAATTGTCTGGATATGTTTTGGATATAAATTTCCAAGAAATCCCAGCTCAAGCGTAAATCGATTCATTACGTTTAGTGGAAATAATAACTGAATTTTGTAACAGAACAGAATGACATATGCAAGTATTGCCAGATTCGAAATAACCGATGGTTCAAATTGAAACCAATAGATGGCCCACCCGCTATGTATGTACGTTACCCAGACAATAAAATAAAATCTGTTAATTGTAAGAAAATCCCATTCAATATTGTTCAAACTCTAGCATTTAAACATAACATTCCGAAACGATATTCACTGACCATCATGCGCTGAACCATGAGGTCTGCATTAGTCTTTATAATTGTAACATAATTTGTAATTGTATTGTAATTAATAAATAAATAAATTAAATTAAATAATTGGAAAAATATTTAAAATATCTTCTCAAAACTAATCAAAAGCAATACCTTCAAGCGTTGTATACATTGAAGGATTTTAACATTATTTTACCAATATTTTCAAGTAAATGTCAGAGTATTTAAACTTTAACAGTTTTCTTCTATTTAATTAAGCATTTTACATAATTTTTCTTTTAGTTTAATTTGTGTAAATATTGCTTTTCAATTCCAGGTTTGTTTTAGTTACTCATTCACCGGGCTAAACAGTTTTTATTACGTGTTCTCGAAAAGTCTTCTTCAAAAAACAATAACAAACAGAAGAAAACTAAAAAATACAACAAATAAAATAAAAAAATAAAAATTATTTCAAAAACTTTTTCAAGTTGTTAAGAAAACAAAAAAAAGAGAGAGAGAGAAGCAGCAATAAATAAGAAAAAAGCCACAAAATATAATAGAAGACCAAAAAGCAAAAGTTTAACCCACAATTTGCTACAAGTTTAAGCATTTACACACTGTTGTAAGGAAAAGAAGAATAGAAAAAAATCCCTTAAAGCAGCCGAAATAAGAGAGAGAGAGAGAGAGAGAGAGAGAAAAGAAACAACAGCAGCAGTAGCATTAGCAGCTGAATACCAGCAGTTAAAAAGTTAAGAAGACCAAGTGAAATAAAAAGCCACCAGCAAATAATAACAAACACAAGCACATACACTCAGATAGATACACAAACGCACAGAATAAATGATGAATTTTCAAAGAAATTGGAACACAGTCGTTGGTTATTTCCGACCAAACCGGAAATGCTTTTCATTTAACGGAAGTTTACAATTCCTTTTACTCATACTACTTGTGGGCATCGTAGCACAACATCAGGCAGCTGCCAGACCCAGTTCAGATGAGGAATTACCACAGGATTTTAACAATGATGAGGATTTTCGTAATGTCGATAACTTAGAGGTAAGAAACAGATACAAAAACACGAAATGGGATAATGGTTTAAAGAGAAATTAAAAAAGTCACTCAAAGCCCAAGTAATAGTTTCTAAGAAATTTTAAAGGAAATTAAGCAGCGTTTTTTTGTTTTTACTTTAATTTCTGTCTTTAACTTGTTAATTTACAACTGATGTACATATTTGTAGATACATCGTGTTAAAATGGTTGATGGTATACCGCAAGAGGATCATCCGATTATCATCTATAAAGAGGATTTTGTGAATGAAGATTATGGTGAGTTTGAAATAAAACAAATTAAGAACTTAAATAGAATTGTGGGCGTTTGCTAAAACAACCACATTCAATGCGCCACATGCTGTGCAGCAACCTGTTTTATATTTAAAAAAAATTTTTTTTGTGTTTTCATTCTACATTTTAGTGCCTCCCAAAAACGAAACAAAAGCGGGTAAACACAAACGTCGCTACAAGGATATTGGCCATAGACGTCGTCATCGTCCCAACATGACCGATATTGTTATCGAAGAGAAATCCGATAAAGTTCTTTTTGATATTTTACCTGAAACGCCAATTATAGTACCTGAGGATATGGAAAAGCCTAGAAAATCCCATATGAAGCTAGTGCCCCTACTGCCACAAGAAACTAGCGAAGACAATGAACCAAACAAGGATGAACTTAACAAGAGACCAAAGAAATTCCATCGCCGTGTAAGACGTGATGCTAATGGTGGCCACATAGTACGCAAACGTAATCCCTATTTTAGGCATTTACCCAAGATATCATCAGATGTGCCTACACAAGTACAATATGTTTATGTGAAGTAAGTGAATAAGCTCTGTTTTTTTTCTTTTCTTCTAAAATATCCATTAAAACTTCTTGTTATTTGTAGACACTCTGTACCTGGTAAAAAACATAATGGTTTAGATTTGCCTGTACCCCCGCCCACTCGTAAATCCACTACGGAGGGTAATGTGCCCATATCGTTTGATAATCGTGTAGCTGCTGATGAAGATGATCGCGTTATTTTTCCTAGTGTCAGACGTAGTAAGTTTTTCTCAAGCCTTTGCTTTAAGGAGTTTTGTTTTGACTTTGTTTTCTGCTTTTAATTACAGCAACATCCCGACCTACCAGCAGGCCTACAGAATCTATTTTCCGTGACCCTAGACCACCGAATTTTGATTTCAGTTTTATGAGTAAGTATGAGTTAAAAAAAAAATTTAACTAATTTAATTCGATAAGAAGATAACGTAACTCGCTTTTAGTTGCAGGAGGCTTCAAAACTATGTTATAAAAAATTTTCAAAACTGTTTCGATTTTGACTTTTGGTTAGGTTTTGAAGCCTGCTAATGCTAAACGATACTGTAACTGCACACTGAATCGTTATTGTTTAATAATTTCGTATTATTTTATTAGATCCCCAACGTCCAGCTACTGCTGCTTCCACTACTGCAACACCAATTTTTACTAGACGCCCAACAACAGCCGAACGACCTCAAGAAGAATCGATATTTCGCGATCCCAGACCAACAAACTTTGACTTCAGTTTTATGAGTAAGTAAAGTGACATACCTTTGCCCTAAATTGAGCTTTATAAATGAACTCATTCATTCATTATTGTACAGATCAAGGACAATCCTCTTCACCTCAACAGGTTAACGTTTCTAGAGGGCCCACTTCATCGCCACCTGCTCCACCTACTACACAAGCCGGCATCTCTCAATGTGTGTGGGCCATTGTGAATTGTTGTTCGGGTCGCAGCAATGAAATCCGTTATTCCTGTTTCGAACAAAATGGTTGTTATGGTGCTTTCTGGGGCCTAAATCCATGTGCGGACAATGTGCGAGACTCTTTTGTCAATTATGTGGCCGATTATTATAATTAAGCTACGAACGTTAATTAATTGTAGGGACCCAAAAAAAATTTTTAAATATTTGTAGCGTAGAAATTTAGTAAGATTGAGAGAATAGAAGTACACATGTGTTTGTTTATACTAGTATATGTATGTAGATTACTATCTAATCAATGTAGTTTATTTGTTACATGAACACAAGGTACTTAAAAGAGTATACAAGTGGCAGCCTAATAACTTGAGATTGACATTCGAAAAAAATGTTGGCTGGGTTGTTTTGCTAGTGTCGTTTTAATTATAATTCTTTTTATCTTTTTGTCAACTTCAATTTCAATTATATTCACTTACATATTTTCAGTATCTTTCTTCTCTTTAGTTTTTGTTTTCTTCATAGTATTTATTTTGTTTGTAGAAAAGTTGAAATTTACTTCTCGAAATTTTATTTATTCTGTACGTTTGTTTTGAACTACATTTATTGTATTGTAATAATTTTTTTTTGTACATGTATGTAATTGTAGATGTTGTAATTGTAAAGTGCATTTAAGCATTTCTCTTTGTGTCTTTTGTAATTTGATAGCAGAAAAGAAAATGTTAATTTAAGTCACAAATTTTATAAAATTTTACAAGAAACACAAACAAGATGATGTGAAATAAATTCTTTTTTTTTAAATGTAACATTTTCCTTCTGTTTTTTGTAGGAAGTAAAGAAAAGAAGAAGAAACTTAATTAAAAGGCTATTTGATGTCTTTAATAATTAATTGCTGTTATTAAATAAACATTTTAGAAGATAATGAAATCAAATGTACGTAAGCAAGTATGGGAAAAAAGAAAATGTATTTGAGTTACAGTATAAACACAATTGCTGCACATACATATGCGCTATTTGCGTGCAACTTGAAAACTTTTCTCATTACGTACTCAACACTTGCAAGTGTGTAGTTTGTTAGCCAATGACATTGTGTCAAACAGATGGCGAATTGAATTCAATTACCAAATGATTTAAAAGATGAATTGTTTAAAATTTGATTATAAAACAACAAAAAAAAGATTAATTTCACGGTGCTTAGCAAGAAGCAAACGTTTAATGTTTTCAAGAAATTAAGTACGGAATATCATGTAAAAGAAAAACTATCTAAAATGTGGTAAGTTCAAGACTCATGTTGACAAAATCTTATTGCATTCTGTTATAAAATTAGTTTTTGAAATTATATTACTTGTTATGAATCAACTATTTTTGAAATATATTAGCCTGATAGACGCTAGTTCATGTAATATTCTAAACATCTATTCAGGCTAATTGTTATGTAGTTTGTTAAATGGGCTTGTTTGGATACATTGCGTGGTATTTCATTGTTTTTACTCTCTAATGATATTTGGCAATAACAAGCCAAACACATTATTACAATACAGTCGTTAGCAATGTAAGAAATACTGCTTTTAATACATGGGCAAATTGCTTGTCATAATAAAAAATTTTTAGTCTACCTCGCTTGTTTTGAACATGGAAGACTGTCTTAATATATGTTCTGAAATTCTCAACATAGAACTCTTATCCAGAATAACAACACATACGCCTTAAAGTTCGTTAAACACTCACATTTTTCAAAGAAATCCTCGTTCTGTTTTCTGTGTACACATTTTGATTTTCATTTCTGTCTGCCACTTCTCTAATTTTGAAGCTTTAACACCAGTTTCCTTTTAAGTATTTCTAAAAAAACCTCTTCACATTTCTCTTTTGTGAGTCACATTTCTTCCACAGATGTCAACGTGTTTTGATAAAATTATTGTTATTTTATTGGTTTTTTTTTTTGGCGTTGGCAAAGCTTCTCTTTCTTCTACTTCCACTTTTTCTTTCAATACCCAACAGCTCTTTTATATTTATTTTATAATAAGTGAAGCAGTTTTTCGGTTAATTCCTACGAGAATATTTGTGGTATTTGTGTTAAATAGCAAGGTTATTAGCTAGAAGATGATGGTCACTCGAATAAATCAAATATGCGTCTTTAAGATGCCACAGTGAATTATTTTCCTGGTATTTAGTTCTGGAACATCCGGAACTCCTTACAAATCCAGTGCTCCTCTGATAAATCAGACCAAAAACTCTCTTTTCCTAAGGCATACGGCTAAACATGTATCAAATAGATGGGGAAGAGTTTCCTTCACTTCCTCGTCTCTGCAACTCAGACAACCCGGAATGCAATATAACTACAATAATGTCCTTAATAACGCCGCTAATCACGATCGGACTTTCCTCTTATCTGTGTCGTAGAGCAGACATTTTTCTTAACTGTAGCTAATGCTGCCCAAGCGGTATTAAAGGAATCTTTTGCTAAGCTTGCCGATTCGCAATGGAAGGGAATGTAGGGAATTCTCCTAAATCTATCCATCTAAAGACTTGCTGCAACCAAAAATCATCCTTCATTATGTGATAAACCGTCCTGACAGCAGCCTGAATATCAGAAATTATTCATATTTTTTTGCAGAGCTGTTTTCATCACAGCAGATACTTCTGCCAGAAAGGCTTTGCAATGGTTTTAAAATCGCCATCGTTTTTATTTATCATTCGTGATAAAAATTTTGATAAACTTGAGGTCAGCTCTTGTCTTCTTGTCAAATTAAAATTGTTTAGAAGTAAACTTTGATAATACACGTCTCCAATACAAAATGGTAAGAAGTTATCTGGTACGTATATACGATACAGCAACTGCTTTAGGGTGCCATCAACCTTTGACATCAGAGCGAGGTTTTTAACATGGGGAAGAAGTAAGACGCTTTATTTCAAACACTAAATTAATTTAAAATGTTAAGTAAATCAAATCCTTTTAAGAACTTGTAAGAATTTTTATAACAATCAGATAAAGGATATGGTGCCTCTGATTCCTGACATGGGCCATTACAAGAGCTCAAAAAGTGATTGGAGAATATCTAAAGAAAATCAAAAAGTCACCTTAAATTTGTCCACTTTTCGTATATTATGTCATGCCATAATAAATGTATGTATACACACATAACAAAACATAAATCCGTACCACCCTAATAGCTTTTAACTTAAAGTATACATTTCGACCACCATCATGTTTTCCAATTGAATTTATGTTACTGTAATAACTATTGTAAATGGCTATTGTCGTTTTGGTTTCCTAAACTACAAGTAGATTTACAGGATTATATACACAGGTTAATTGTTCTGAGTCCAACTGAGTTCTTAACGTCTGAAACGTATTTAAGGAATAAGTGCTTCCATAGTATTTGCAATTATAAGTGTATATGTAATGATGATTATAACGGAAAGTTTAGTTCGCTATATGCTGAGACATTTTGTGGCATGTACATACATACGTACAACCTCGTCTGTCTTTTCGAATTTCTTGGCAATGTTTCCAATGTTTATTGTTTGCCATCACTTTGGTTTACATTTTGTGGTAATGTTGGTTGCTTGTTTGACTATTTTGGCACTACAGGTAGTAGGTTAGAAGACGTAACAGACATAATTCTTACTTTCAACTTGATTTCGTTTCAATTGTATGTGTTGTCGTATAGAGGGGTCAATAGAAGGTCTTATACTATGGGCTACTTGCAGTATGGTAGCAGTGGTAAAGAGTATACAGAGTCGTAATGATCTTCCTTCGTTAATGTATGGACTACAGGTTTAATTGAAATTTAATGTATTTAGTTTTGAACTTGATGGTCAAGACCGTTTTTTTTTTCTTTTTGAATACAAGTCACACCCCACTGTTAAACGGCATAGCAATTGTTAAATATGGTAGTGTACGATAGATTATTAAAATTTTAAAGTTTTATATTTAAATTTGGAATTTCGTCTTTAATATGGAAGTTTGATTTAAATTCAAGAATATTCTTTTCTTTGTTTATGTATTTAAGAAAAGATAAAACAAAAATGGTTTGAAATTTTGCAAAATTTATTTCTTTTTGTTGTGAAGTACAATTATTCCAGTTAGAAATGGAATATTATTTTATTCATATGGCTGCCGCGACTGGCCTCACAGTGCCTCATTGGATCGGACCAATTTTCGTGCACTTTTTCGAGTGTATGGGTTCATATCCTCTCAGCAGATTTCTGGCAAAAACTCTGAGAGTAAATAAAATTGCCATAAAAAATTTCTCAAAAATTTGTCTTTCGTAGTCGACTTTAAACTACAGGTCCCGCCACTCATGTATAAAATCAACACACACAACATGAGTGGTGTGAGAATCTATACCGTAATCCTGACTGAAGGGTTGTAATGGCCAATTATGTATGTATGATGGTGGTTTTTAAAGTAATATGAGCCAATGATACCTCCGCTGCACAAACAGTACTAAAAAGTCACTCGCTATGGGTGCCTTGGCTTCTGTAAGACCACGAGCGAGTTTTCTGAGCCACAAGTTCGCAATTTTGATTATTAACGTACCCACCAAGATGAAAATGAGCTTCATCCAAAAAGACATCTCGTGCAGTTTCTCGTTGGCTCCATAAACGCCAACGTTGCTCAAGCCTAAATCGATTCATTACGTTCAATAGAGATAATGAATTATGTGACAGAATAGGACATAATTATTGCCAGATTCGAAATAACCAATCGTTCAAATTTAAACCGATAGATGGCCCACCCTATAGTATAGATATAGATTATAGAGCTTTAGCGATTTATTTCAAGTGAAAAATTGTTTAACAAAAAGTGCTCTAAAAGAGATAAATGACCAGTACGAAATAAATCAGAGACAAATTAATCGCTAATTTATTTATTCAGATATTAGAGGTCATCAATGGACAATTAATGATGGGGCACAAAGCATCACTTCGAAGGAATAAGCCAGAAAATTGAATAACGTTCAGAATTACTAGCATGGAATGTCATCACCATGTATATTCATTCCTTTCTCATACATCAACCAGTCTATTATGGACGAATTTAAACGTTCGGAGTTATTTTTTCACAAAAATCTTTTATTAAGTCTTTTTCATTTTCTTCCCTTACATTTAAGGGCGAATAAATATGTTCTGTTTTGGTCAGAGAAGCTTAAAATTATTCACCAATTTAGCTGAGATATTCTTTTCTATTTTTGGTGAAATCACTTCAAGAAATATCGAAAATTAATCATGGATTTCACACATGCATGAGCCAATTAAAGCCACAATAACTTTGTTCCTCTAGTCGAAATAGAATCATTAATAATTGCCTTTAAATGCGAAATTACAAATTGACTCATTTGTAATTTACTCAGTTTCCTAACACCTTTAGCATGTGGAATAATTGCTTTGAACATAGGTAGTTAGTTAACCAGAGCAAACAAATGTTCGAAATTGAACAACAAATTTAATGTCGTTTACACCTTAAGAGACAATATAACAAAACAAAACAAATCAATCACATACAATCTCTCACAACACCCCTGTCCCTGCACTGACCATCGCCCATTTATCAATTTATCTACACGCCTTAGCGAGTCATATAATCCTGGAGCCTTAATGTATAAACATGTAAGAAGAGCATTTAGAGGACGTGACATACATTGATAATATTGTCACTTTATACCGTCACATAATGGAAAACTCATTAAGTGCTTTCAAAATAACGAAACACTCTTCTTCTTCTTCTTCCTCGAAAACATCCATCCCCCCTGCCCACTCTCAAGAAGGTATTAAATTACATGAAAATTTGCCAAACGACAAAAGTGTACGGAAACATGGTGAGACAAACAATAGTTATAAAAACAACAACAACTACAACTACAACAACAATAACAATAACAACAGCAAACACATCGTTAATGATAATGGCAACAAAAAAAAAAACTTAATTATATGCATCAATATTGTCAATAAATATGTGAATGACGACTGAATGGTAAAGTCATGCTATTGTATGGTATGACATGGTCCTTGCCATGGTTGGCAAAAAGGAAATCGTGAAATTTCCCCAGCTCTGATATTTTATAATCGGCATAATGTTAACGAACAACAACAACTATAACAACAACAACTATAACAACAACGACTATGACAACAAATTCATCCACTTAATGCATGTCAGATAAATCAGTTTGAGCTGGAAAAATGTGATGTTCATGCAGTCAGTGTTAATATTAACCCATTGTAAGCAGCAGGTATGAATGCTTTTTTAGTTGTCTCATTAGGATTATCTACAACCATTTTTTAATTGGAAATTTATCCCGAGCAGTATATCCTGCATTAAAACTAGTCAGCAATTCTACTCCATTCTACTCTACTCTATTCATCTGTCTTGTCCTGGAAAAGGGAACTTTATATGCCCTATTTGTAGTCGCCGCGGTCTAGTAGGTAGTGTGTTGGCTTATTAGACGTGAGGCCTCGATTCGAACCCCAGGTCAGACATCTCCAACTAAAGGAAATATGAAGAAATATTTCTTCGGAGACTTCTTCTCAGCAGATTTCTGGCAAAAACTCTAAGAGTAAATAAAATCGCCATGAAAAGTTTATCAAAAATCTATCGTTCGGAGTCGACTTTAAACTGTAGGTCCCACCGCTCATGTATAAAAATTAACGCACACAACATAAGTGGTGTGAGAAACTAGGTCGTAATCCTGACTAAAGGGTTGTAATGACCAATTATGTATGTATATGCCCTATCGCATATAAAGTTGTTACAGACATATTGTGTGAACGACTGAAGCAGCTCGTTCAAGCACTGATTGGACCTTATAAGTGCGATTTCAGACTTGACAAGTCCATCATCGATCAGATATTTCCCTTGCATCGAAATCTGTAGAGAACCCTTAAAAATCAAGACTACATATATAACCTTTTTGCGGATATAAAACAGCTATTAAAAGCCCTTTAAGGAGTCGTGTTTTTGCGGCAATATCTGAGATCGGTAGAATCTCGCGAAGTTAATAAGAGTGTGCAGAATGACGTTGAGAAACTCCTGCAGCTCAGTTGAGATAAAGGAAGTTCTTCGAATTTTTTGATATCGTACGATTTTTTTGACAAGGCGATCTCTTATAATGCTGAGAAGCGTGGCCGTAATCCTGACTGAAGGGTTATAGTGGCCAATTATCTATGTGTGTGATTTCTTATAATGAAACCTCTTTAACTTTTTATGGCAAGCGTTCTGCAGATAACGGATGTACATCCCAAGGGCACTATTTGCCTTAAAAGTGTACAGTTGCTTGCCTTGGCTGAAGAAATTGACATCATTGGGATTACTAACCGAGATGTTACTGTAAATAAGGGCAAAACAATATATTTATTGTCGATAAGTAGAGACATGCAGCATATCGAATCGCAGACTACGGTCGAATACTACACTTCCGATGTTCGTAGTGGATGTGTTTATCTTGGCTCCGCTGTTACCAGTAAAATCGATGTCTGTTTGGAGATCAAGCGTAGATCTATCTTGCAAAAGATGTTATTGCGGGCAGTTGAATAACAGAGATGCTCTTTAAGCCGTTTCATCCTCACCGTGTTTCTCTATGGTGCAGAAGCATGGACCTGTTACCAACCGATGCGGCAGCCCTTGAGAGTCTTCGAAAGAAAAAAGATCATCCGTCCAGTGCGGTGATTTCCGCATCCAATCCAGCAAGGGACTGCATGAGCTCCTCAACGACATGGTAACTTCTGCCACACGCTATTAACATCGACTGTAAAATGGCATGAGTGTTGATCGCACAAAAAAAATCCTACCCTTCAATAGTAAGATAAAAATCATTTCACTGTATCACCAAAACCAAAATTTAACGTGTTGTTCTATACAACATACCCGACTATAATGCAATGTCTCCTAACGAAGAAACTTTATTTCCATTTGCAGTGAATGAGTTTAAGGAGAAACATTAACATGGGTTAATTTTGTAATCCGATGTAATTATTGGTTTCACCTACATGATTAACAAGTGTTGTTGAATGGAAAGAATGAAAAAAATATATAATTGAACACGTCACTATCATGAAAATTAACCCATTACCACTGAAAAAATTTTATTTTGAAAGAAATATTTTTAAAGAGAAATATTTTAAAAGTCGTTCAGTTGAGTAAGGACAAATTGCAACAAAAGAGCAGGACTATTAAATTATATAAATTAGAATTACAAAATTCTAATTTACCAACCATTGTTTCCATAACATGAAAAAATATTTCTTTCGGTGACATCCACTTAATAAAATTGGTGTGAAAAGATTTCCAAATCTGTCGTTCGGAGTCTACATTTAACTCCAGGTTCCACCACTCCATAAGAAAAATTTACACACGATATGAGTGGTGCGTGAATCTAGGTTGTAAGCCTGACTAAAGCATTGTAATGGCCAATTAAGTAATCTTAAAAAAATTGCATCCGACAAAAGTGCTTGATGCGTATTATGCCTTGGAAGTGTCACTGGGTACCATGGTCGTATGAAAACCAACCTTTTTTAGCCTGCAATTGAAGGTTATAAGCTGGATGGCATATAATTTTAACAAAACGGTGTTATGAGCCTTGCACTGTGGCCGATCTCGGCCTATTTGCATAAGAAATTACCAGAGGGAGTTGTTTAATGTTTTGGCAAAGACTATTCAATTCGGCGCCGTTAAACTGTTTTGTGGGGCTGTTATACCGTCGAGGTACCGCCGATCTACGGATATGTGCCAGAAGGCGGTCTTTTAAGTGACTTTATATTGTGTACCTAATGGCAAGGTCCAAGCATTACAATGCAGTATTAATCTCATTGAAATTATGGCTTAATGTGGGTTTCGTTTAACTTTTCTTTTAAAACTGATTAACGTATTATCGTTTGCAGAAAAAGCATTGATGGCAAGCACTACACATGTTTCCCAAAAGTACCAAGGTCCAAAGGTACCACAAATATGTTAAAAACATATCTAGTGCGTATACGTTTGCAGAGTTTAAGATAAAGGTGAATGATATATTTTAAATCGTCGTAGCCTAGTAGGTAGTTTGTTGGCTTATTAGACATAACACCACGGTTCAAATCCCAGGTCAGACATCAAAACGAAAATATGAAAAAATATTTCTTCGGCGACTTCCTCTCAGCAGATTCCTGGCAAAAACTCTGAGAGTAAATAAAATTGCCATGAAAAGTTTCTCAAAACTCTGTCGTTCGGAGTCTACTTTAAACTGTAGGTCCCACCACTCTTGTATAAAATTAACACACACAACATAAGTGTGACTGAAGGGTTGTAATGACCAATTATGTATGTATGTATGATATATTTTTCAAATCGGATAATTCCGTTGAAAAAAGGAGCAATACTCGTGTGGCTTAATTTCTACCGTAGAACCCATCCAGTCCATTTAGCGCTTACACGAACATTTGTTGGAGTTTTTAGATTCTGGCATAGAGACAGGCTTAAAGCATAATGTTTGAGATACACTAACCTGAATAAAATGTGCGGTAAAGTTAGAAATGTCAACCAATCTGAATTTGAAAAAACATCAGGCACTTTTTAACTTTTGGTCTCTTCATGTAGTTTCAAAATAATTCTCGCAATTCTAATCAGGCAATTAAACACTCCAAAGGTTAAAAAGGTACCAATAAAAACGATACTACTTACACGTATAAAATACTTGCTTGCCATATTTCACCCACAGACACATAGTATTGAAATAGTCTGTATCCAGTTCAATAAAACGATGAAATAAATTAACAAAATGGAATTGTTTGATAAACAAAAACAAAAAAAAACAAAAGATTGGCCTCTCTTCCCATTGTGAAGCTTACCAACCAACTCTTGATAGTCATATAATGGAAAACTATCAATCATCGTATATTATAATAGGAGGCGAACATTGAACATTCGAACGAAATCTGAAAATCTTTACAAATTGTACATAAAAAGGAATTGCCACGTAATGGTAGTGGCCCTTCGTAATGGGAATGGTTGGTGTTATTAGGTACTTACCACTGCCACTATCGTAAGATTTGGTGGTTGAACCACTAGTGTTTGAGCGTTTAATCTCTCGACGGCCCATGGCAATTATATGATGAGCAGAAGACTGTTGTAAAGATGGAGTTGGTGGTGACGATGTCGAAAGTTGTTGTAGAGGATTTAACGGAGATGGTATTGGTGATGGTGTCTTTAAAGTTGCTGCTGTTGTTGGCTGTATAGAATGCAATTTATGTTGCAGCTCTTGTACACGATGATGTTGCTGATGGTGATGGTGGTGTTGGGTATGATGGTATTGGTGTTGGTGGTGGTGTTGGTGTGTGTGTGATGTATGATGATGTTGATAATAATAAATGCTTTTCGGTGAGTTATTAGCAGATTGACAGCCTGTTGCACCGGCGGCAAATAAAGTGCTAGCACTGGGTGGGCTGGTACTTGAATTTGGCGCGGTAGCAGCTGCTAAAGCTACGGCTGTTGTTGTGGCCAGTGATGGAGCAGATAATGACGTTACAGTTGTTGAGTCGTGCAACAGTGATGCTTTTGGTGGAAATTCAAAGTAATTTGTTTGCTGTTGATTAATATGGGAATTCGTTAATGATAAATCGGCTGATGTAACTCCTCCACAGGCTGTTAGAGCACCTCCTGTACCGACTGCTAATGCTAATGTTGTTGTTGTTGTTGCTGCTGTAGCGGTGTTAGTGTTAGTGCCAGTTGTGTTGTAGACACAGTGTGGTGTGGGTGGTGGTGCTGGACAAGCGCTAATGTTACTGCTATTGTTAATGTTTGAAAATGACGGCTTACGTAGTGATGTATGTCTCAACCCTTTGACAGGGTGTAATGGGTACTATCGGCCGGCAATACGAACCCAATCACGATTTTCACTATTATACCAAATACCTGCAAATAACAAAAAAAAAACGAAGAGTAAAATAAATTTTCAAACACAAATAAATACAAAACAAAAATTAATTGTTTTTGAGCCATAAAACGATGTTCTATCATATCAGAGTACATAAAACTAGAAAATAAATCAAAGTTATCGCAGCTAAACTTGAGAACGAAAAATGTTTATTTTATAGTTGTAGCAAATATGTTTGTATAGCAGGCAATTACCAGAGTTATTTGGTTGCTATTAGTTACACAAGTTGAAAATGAAAGCCATGTACTATCTGTCTGACAGTTTTGCAAACATACGTACTCAAATCATGGCAAATATAATGAAAACAAAAATCGATTTTTTTGCGTTCTCAACTCAACTACAAACAATTTTAATTGTAAATGTTGGCAATTAAATCTCTTCCTAAAAGTATATTCTTTTGCGTAATATTTGCTATCATGCCTGTAGGCTTCCTTTACTTTCAGCATGTTATAAATAGATTTTGAACTTAAAATACCAGATTATAAATTGGCTTTAATGTGTGAATTTTAGTTGAACACAATTCCTACAGAAAAGCTGTTCCTGAACAAAATGTGCTTAACATTGTTTTCATTTTTTCACAACGAATGAAAAATGATAAATAAAACAAGGTTTGAGTGTAGTTTTTAGTGTATAATTTAGTGCATCACAGTAATAGTATAGTATAGCATAGTACAACATAGTGTAGTATAGTAGTAGTGCAGGATAGTATAGTATAGTGCAGTAAAGCACAGTGTAGGACAGTACAGTAGAGTATAGCAGAGTATAGCATAGTAAAGCGTAGCATAACATAGCATAGCATAACATAGTATAGCGTAGTAAAGCATAGTAAAGTACAGCTTAGTATGTATAATATAGTATAGTATAGCATATCATAGTAGAGCATAGCATAGTTTAGCATAACATAGCGTAGTATGGTATAATATAATAGTATAGTATAGTATTGCACAGTATAGCATAGCATAGTATAGTATAGTATAGCATATCATAGTATAGCAGAGTATAGTATAGTAGTGTAGTATAGTACAGTATAGTATAGCATAGTATAGCATATCATAGTATAGTATAACATAATATAGCATAGTATAGCATAGTACAGTACAGCTTAGTATAATATAGTACAGTATAGTGTAGTATAGCATAGCATAGCGTAATATAGTATAGCATAATACAGAACAGCTTAGTATAATATAGTATAGTATAGCATAGTATAGTATAGTAACATAGTATAGTACTATATAGTACCATAGTATAGTATAGGAAGAAAGAAGAATAATACTTTCTATTAAAAATAAAAGGCCGGATATACTAGGGAAAACTATGCGCTAATGCAAAAATGAATAGAAAAATATATCTGAAAATAATTTAAATGATCAGTGGTCTTACAAATTAATTGCAGCTGCAAATAAAAGTAGAGGAGAATTCAAACACAACAAAATTTAATAGATTTTATGAACGAACACAATAGCCTCCCAATACTCCGATGAAATCCAAACTGTACACAAATATTTGATAAACGGAAAACTCCAAATGAACTCGTTAAAAACAAGAATTTCCAAGAAGCTTTTAAGCCGGCCTATTCCCAATGTATCAAATTCTAAAATCTTTCGTTTTAAAATGCAGGAATGTGCTTAAGTCTCATTCGTTTCATTTGGAACAAATTTAAGAATTTTTTTGCATCGACATATTTTCTCTCAATTACAAGGATGTCATCAACTGAGAATACATTGAACAAAATTATAAATTAGACGACAACAAATATTTTGCATGAGAAAATATCAATATATGTGTGCGCGCGTGTGTGTGTGTTACCTTTTCGGCTTATTAGAGTTTCTGTAGACATAATAAATTGAATTTCTTCAATTGAAATAGAAATTGCCTAGTCATTGCTTTTTGAGACGCCTGTCTATCGAGTGTGATAGCAATGATGACGATAACAATTTTCAAATTGCCATCAGCAATTTTTGCCTAGTTGTTGTTAAAGTTAATTGTTAACATAACGATGATGTAGCATATGTTGTTCAATGGAATATTATTTTACTGTGATTTAAACACACAAGCCTAAATAAATACATTTTTGGCAAGAGAATTAATTTTAGTTCTGTGATTGCTTTCGAGTAGGTGAGTTGTTGTAGACAAAAGTAAGAATATTTTCTATTAATATTCCTTGCAGTAATTTAATGCTTTTAATGTTGATGAAGTGATTTTTGCACTTAATGAATTCAAATTAAATAAAACATATCGTATTTTATTTATTTAAATTTTAAAATAATTATTGATTTTTTCTTGATGTTATGCTCCGGTAGATCCGGAAAATTTACTGACATTTTGTGGCATTTAATTTTAATGTACAAGGAGCTTTAGTATTCCCTACATTTACTCTGTCTCTTGCTATATATTATTTAATTTAATTATTAATTATAATTAATTATTTATTAATGCTGTATGCTTATAAGACTTGGGCCTATGGTTCAAACTCCAGGTCAGTCAACTGCAACAAAACGAAATATTTCATTGGCAACTGCCTCTCTTTTCTGGCAAAAACTCTAAACCAAAATTCTCAAAAATCTGTCATTCGGAATCGACTTTAAACTGTAGGTCCCGCCACTCATGTTTAAAATGAACACACACAACATAAATGGTGTGACAAACTAGATCGTAATCCTGACTGAAGGGTTGTAATGGCAAATTATGTATGTATGTATGTAAGGTAGACAATTTATTTAATGTTTACCTTTAAGTGACTCGTACATTATAAAGTTCAGTGCCGCAAAGGAAAGAAAGATGTCTACATATTAAACTGATGACAAATATTGAAAGTAGAAATTAGCATTGGTTTGGTGGACACAGTGAATACTTCTCCCTTTCTATCCTGCATAGGATTCAATATCCAAACAGTCATAACAAAAATGCTAACACTTTCTACAGACTATCCTGAAGACCATTAGTGTTTTGGCATCATTAGGATTTTCTTAAACAACTGGATAGTGGAAGGCAGATGAGGTGATGCATATCTATTTAGGTACGAGACAAAATTGACTACAGCGAGAAAGATGGATCTTCGGGCGGCAATTTATTATGATCCACAGATTATAACTTATAACAAATCATTTAATTTTTACCCCCATTTCAGTGATTACTGAATTATGCGTCTTCTTTTTAACCCTGGACGGTTACTGTTTCTCGAATCGACGAAGCTCATTTACTCATTACTCTTTGACCAAAATTCGCTCTTTTTTCAACAACGTTATTTGGTAATGAAAGCTTGCAGTCAGTCAGTAGACGAAAAAAAAATTTTTTTTTTGTTCGTCGATTCAACGAAGAGTAACCATACTGTACAAAAATGGCCATCCAGGATTAAAAAATGGGTGGCCAGGGTACGTTTACTCACTACAAGCATTCCTTATCGACCAACATTGTTGATAAAAAGAGCGAAATTAGGCCAAACATAAAAGAATTATATGATAAAGAGTAAATGAGCTTCGTCGATTTGACGAATAGTAACCAATTAGGGTTAAAGTGTTCGTCGATTCAACGAAGAGTAAACTTAATGTACAAAAATGAAGAGTAACCGTCCAGGGTTAAGGAAAATGTGGCCTCAGTATTAATGGATGTTTTTAAGACATAAATGAAATAAGAATACTTTTGTATTCGAATCATATTATATTACTCGCATCACTTTGAAGACTTGCAGGCTTTAAAACACCACTTATTGGTCTATTATTGTTGTCTTCTAAGTGAAATGCAAAGCCGAAGCATGTTTTCTGATATATATAACATACATATGTACATAATTGGTTATTACAACCCTTGAGTTAGGATTACGACCTAGCTTCTCATACCACTTATGATGTGTGTGCTAATTTTATACATGAGTGGCGGAGCCTACAGTCGAATCCGAATCCGAACCAAAAATTTTTTGTGAATCTTTTCATGGTCAGAGTTTTTGCCAGAAATCTGCTGAGAGGAAGTTGCCGAAGAAATATTTTTTAATATTTCGTTTTGTTGAAGATGTCTGACGTGGGGTTTAAACCGTGGCCTCACGTCTAATAAGCCAACACACTACGGCGACTTCATGATCAAGATACCGTCTTGAATTGGACGAAATAAAAATTTCAAATTTTCCCGATAAAAAAAGAAGATAAAGATTGGTACTGAATGAGGATAAACTAAAACTATGTTATTTACAGGAGTACAAGGTATACAAATGGCTAATACAAGTTCATCGATTTCAAATATTTTATTTCTTTAATGCCATCGTTAAAGGAACATAGAATTTCTGTAAAATGTTTTCAAACATTCCAGTTATTCGCAATCGTTTTAGTATCATCCAATGAACAAGAAGGTTAGGTAGCTCTATCTCTTAAAAAGGAGAAGGATTCAAACTTCTTCACTACTACGTCCACTTATACAGATGACGCTATCATCCGTCTTAGATGGAAAGGATGTGATTACTGATAGTGAAACAAAGCAAAGAAGGAATTTCATCGAATGTGAGGGAATAATTTTATTCAATTAGAATTGCAAATAAAACATTACAATTCCTCAACTTATAGGGTGTGCTATAGATTAGATCTCTGATGTAAAAATTAACACACATTCCACTCTCAAACTTTTAT
The DNA here is from genome assembly GCA_958299815.1 of Sarcophaga carnaria. Classification (NCBI taxonomy): domain Eukaryota; kingdom Metazoa; phylum Arthropoda; class Insecta; order Diptera; family Sarcophagidae; genus Sarcophaga; species Sarcophaga carnaria. The sequence continues at coordinate 31,803,012 of OY283150.1, forward strand.
TCTATTTTTTTTTCTATTTTTTTTTTTTTTTTTTTCTATTTTTTTTTTTTTTTTTTTCAGTAACACTAATGTCTTGTTACATTAGGGTATTCAACTGAAAATGTAAATGTAAGTCCTGTAACTGTCTGTAACATAGTATAGTATGTATATATGTGGTGTATACACCACAAAACTAACTATGGAATGCTTTATAGATAGATTCCTAGGTATTTAACCAAAAGAGAAACCAAGAAAGACATAAAAGCAGGACTTTCGTTAAAGCTTTTATTATGAATATTTTAAAATTAGAAAAGAAGACCTTTTATGGTTTTCTTCTTTCTAAATGTTATGAAAATAAATATTTAAATAAATTCCCAATATACATTGGGACGATTCTTGTCACGATAAACCAAATGAAATATGAGGCCAAGTAATGGAGGCGGTTAAAATACAAAGAAAAAAAAACATACTTTACGGTTGTTATTTGATGATGTTATCGTTGAAAATTTGTTTATTTTTTATGACCTCATTTAAATGGGTTGTTTTCTAACAAAAAATGTATTTTATATTTCAGCCATACAACCGAATTAAAGTCGTAAATTTATTTGGTTTTAAAGAAACCCAGCATTGTTAAGAAAAATTCGCTACAAAAAAGTAAAATTCAAATCAATAACGATTTGGCGTTTTCACTTCTTCTGTACAAATTTATTGTAATTGTTGCTATTTTCATTATATGTATGTATGTCTGGAGTTAATATCAACAAATTTAAACTGCCTAGACACACGCTAAAAAGATGTTTATTATTCAAATCGATTTTCATTGTTGAAAAACTTTCATCGTTATTTGCATTCGGTTGAACCTAAGCATTTAAGAACTTAAATTAAACAACAATAAAGTTTAGAGTAATAATGCATAACGTTATGTTGTTGTCAGTACTAATGACATTAGCACAGATTGCCCAAATTATTAAATTTAAATCGGTAAGCTTTATTAGAATCAGGAAGAGTTTCTTCTTTCAAAATTTGCCATACGCAATCATTTAGTGCCTCTATTAAGTGATTGACTTTAGAGGAAAGGAATATCAAGACTGGTTTGAGCGTATTATGAGAATGGTAGCGGATATGGTAACAGGTGCTCTTAGAACTACATCATCATCTAAGCAGATTTTTACTATTCTTAATGGCTAGCACCAGACAAGTTGGAGAAACAAATGGCTCCGAATGCAAAAATGAGACAGCGCCATGGGAGCAAACAAGTATAAAGCTAAAGTCATAACAAAATCTTGGTTATAGTTAATATTAATATACCAGTCGCCTACACAATACCCGAACCCATTTTTAATTATGGTTATAGAACCAAAATATCGAAGGTTGGATGTGAAATCTATTATTTTTCTTTCCCCTTGCACTACCCGAATACTGTAGTATTTTTCAGACTGAAATAATAGCCATAGAGATTGTGGCTGTGCAAATTAAGTATCAGGAAATAACGTTTGGTGATATACAGTGGACAGCAAAAGTCTTAGTACGGCAATATATTTTAGAAATTTCATGAATTTTAGCCAAAAGTTTGTATAAAAATCTATAGTTTATCTATTTATTTTATTAATTTATTTCTGTTTTATTATAAAAATGTTTAAGTTATAAAAAAATATACCCCCGAGGAGAACCCTGAGTAAATTTAAAATTCAAAGGCCTAATATATGAAAATGTTATCCCTTGTATTTAGTTGAATATCGCTTAAGGTCAAGCACTCCATTTAATCCATTTGGAACTGAATGTACAAGTTTTGTTTAGTGTTTTGTGGTGGCACCATGAGCAAGTTTTTCGGTTGACTTTTGTTTGAGGTTAAGCGATTACATAACCGTTCTTTCCAGTGATCTCCTAAATACTCTCTCGAAGTCATATCGGGACATTGTGCAAGACTATTAAGCCTGTGTGGGCTTTTTTCTTGTCAAAATATATTGACATACTAAGACTTTTGCTGTCCACTGTATATACGTTTACTGAAAGTAAAGCGGCCATTAGACCACTAGAAAATTAAATAATAATAGGATCAGATGGAGTGAAAAGCAATTAGTTTCAAAATTTCCCCTCAAAAATTATAAATATATTGAATCTAAGTAATATCACATTGCATTCTAACATCCATAACATGACGAAAGCCTTTAAATTTTATGGCAATAACAGATTATCCACTTCTTAGTTCCAATATAATAGAAGTCACCGTGGTCTAGTAGGTAGTGTGTTGGTTTACTAGACGTAAGGCCCAGGTTCAAACCCCAGGTCAGACATCAAAACGAATAATGAAAAAAAAAAAAATATTTCTTCGTCAACTTCCTCTCAGCAGATTTCTCGCAAAAACTCTGAGAGTAAATAAAAATTGCTATGAAAAGTTTCTCAAAAATCTGTCATTCGGAGTCGACTTTAAACTGTAGGTTCCGCCACTCATGTATAAAATTAACACACACAACATAAGTGGTGTGAAAAGCTAGGACGTAATCCTGACTGAATGGTTGTCATGGCCAATTATGTATGTATGTCTTTTCGAGCAATACGGCGCAATTATGGTTGTCATAATCGGTCTACTGCGTAAGGAATTGGCAAAATTACAAATGCCTGTGCATCACTGCAATTCGCCCTGTCGAAAATAACGCTTTTGTGAGAGAGAGTGCGGCAGATAATACTGATTTTACGGCGCAAGAGCGTTCTCAACGTTCTCTCTATCTTGGCAATTATGGCACCACATCCATATAAAGCCGAACTAACGCAACATATAAGGCCAGCTATCCATTCACAAATGCTAATTGGGAACTACAGCAAATAGTTTTCAATGCTGAGTTTTCGAACAAAGTTTACTTTACGCCGTAGTCTGGCAGGTAGTGTAGCTTATTAGACGTAAAGCCACGTTTCGAAATCCATGGCAGGCATCTCTAACGAAGCGAAATATGAAAAAATATTTTTTCGGTGACTTCATCTCTGCAGATTTCTGGCAACAACTTTAAGAGTAAATACAATTGCCACGAAAAGTTTTTAAAACAAATCTGACGTTCGCAGTCGAATGATTTAATGGCAAAACTAACTGCGTGTGTTTTCGAAAAATATTAAAGAATAAATAAGAATGAATTATGAAATGTTTTAAATTAAATTAAATTTTATGATATACCTTAAGACACATATACAAAGTGTACATACATACATACATATATTTTAAAGAGTTGTGCGTCAACACAGAATATCGTACTTTATTTTGCTTTAAAGTATGAAACCCATATAAAAATAATCATTTTATTCCTATAGTTGCATTCAGTGTTTCGAAGGCCAGTCCTGATCTGACATCTACTATGTTGTTTTGTTGGTCTTCTATTGGTACCATACATGTACAATATATAGTGTATGCATCATGTGGCATGACATAAGAGTGATACATGGTTCACGGCAACGTTAAATGTCACTAACATGTGTGTCTACATGTTGCGAATTTTTTGCGCGATTATGCCACTTTTTTCCAAGCATTATTGGTAAAGGAATGGACAAAAAAAGAATGAAAAGAATTGAGCAGGAAATATGTTTCAGCCATAAATTTGCCATGTTTGTTACAATTTATTTTTTAGAACATCGACATCCAAAGCAAACTGCAACCTACACACTAATGTTTAAATACCTGTTTACTCTCGCATACAGATACATACCCATACATATGTATGTACGTATATTTGTGATAAGGTTATGAAAGGACATAAATTTTTCAATGTTTTGTTTTTATTAAATTAAACACATAAATATTGTAAACAAACAACAACAAAAAAAATATTTTTTATTTAATATTTCTCATGTGTACGGTGGCCGTGGTTCAGTGGAAAGTTTTTTCACCGTCTTAGTGTCCTTCCACTTGTTTTTAATTCCCCTTATTATTTGCAATATCCTTTGGTTACCACAAAACCTGTATGTTTTACCAACAAAATATTTAATCCCTTTCAAAGCATAAACTATACAAATTCGCATCAAGTCTTATACAACAGTTGGTTATTCAGTTAAGCGTTAAGCCGTCCTGTGGCTAAAAAATAATCAACAAATATTTGAATATCGAAAACCAATAAATATTAAAGAACGTTTGATAAGTTTGACCATCATGTGAAAGAGCCATCATGTCACTTGCGTATCATCTCATGGTAGAATTCTATAGGGTGGGAAATTCCAAAGTTTAAACTAAAAAAAAATAAAAAAAAAAAAATAAACAAAAACGTTTTCGCGAAATTTTTTTTATTGTTGTGAAGTACAATAGTTCCGGTTAAAATGGAATATTATTTCATTCATATGCCTGCCACGACTGGCCTCACAGTACCTCAATCGATCCGTCCAATTTTCATGATTTTTTTCGAGTGGGTTCGTTTCTCTGCAATGGCATCATAAATGTTGAATTTCAAATGTTCAATTGTTTCTGCTTTGGCGACATAACACTTTTCTTTAACGACGCCCCACAGAAAATAGTCCAAGGGCGTCAAATCGCAGCTTCTCGGCGGCCAATTGACATCACCATTTCGGATAATTAAACGGCCATCAGACGTTTAATGCAATAAATCGATTGCGGTAGGAGATGTGTGGCAAGCTGCACCATACTGTTGAAACCAAACATCGTTCACGTTAATACCATGAAAAGCAGGTACAAAAATGCGGTTATCATAATGCGATAATAAGCCGCACCAAACAGTCACTTTTAATGGATGCAGGTAAGACCACGTGAAGAATTATATATAATTATATATATATAATTATATACTGAATTTTGTAACAGAATAGAATGACAAAAGTATTGCCATATACGAAATAACCGAAGGTTCAAATTTAAACCGATAGATGGCCCACCCTATATGCATTTCTTGCTTACATTATTAGGTTGTAGAATAGTCACTGAACAAAAAATTTACATCAAAGAAAAGGAAAAAAAGAAATCAACCCAAAAATGTTTGTTGGGTAATGAAAATTATTTCATTTCATCAGAATTTTATAGTTTCAGCGTCCAAAAAACAAAAAAATTCGAGTAAAAATATCATTCTTCTTCTTTGAATATTTCCTTTTGAAGTTATGATTGCTTTTCCAAAATTGTTTGGCAAAAATGAATGGCGAAATAACTTTTAACAAAATTTGAAAAAGGAAAACAAACAAAAAATTAAATGTTGTCTTTGAAATGTAAATTCCTTTCAAAGGCAAACTTGTTTTGGTATTTCTACCGCAATGTTCACTCAGTCTTGTGTGCAAGAAAGTTTGCCACATTAAATCCATAAAAAGTTTAACATTCAGCCACAAGTTACCTAAAAAAAAGAACTAAAGAAACAGAAAAAAAGGAAGCAAAACCAAATTAGTTTTCTTTCGTTTAACAAAATAAAAGAATTTTATCCTGTTTCTTTCGTTTTAATTTTAAAGGCATTGAATACACTTTAAAAACATATTTTCTTAAGGCTGAATACAATTTAAAAATAAAAAAATTCTGATCTTTCCTAAATTTTGGAAATCAGATAGAAGTACTTTTAATACAATACAATTGCAAACAAACACTTAAAACAACAATTGGGCAATTCACACGACTTTGTATCGTGTATGTTGTATTGAATACATTTGTTTGTTTGTGAACGCTCAATGCTATGCTGTATGTCGTATTCTTCTGCATTCAAACAATTTGATAGCACGAAACCAACACAACTTTTTAAAAACATATGGAAAAAATGTGTATTAGTGTATCGGATTTTTATATGAAAATTATCAACAACAAGTATACACTGTTGTATAGTCGTCCAACAATACAATGATTACAACGATACAACGGCTTGTGTGAATTGACCAAATGTCTACTAGTATGATACGGTCAATTTTGTAAAGCAACAAAAATACATTGAGTTTCAGTTTAAACCCCAATTCTTATAAATGTTGAAAATACCTCGAATGTTTGAAGGGCAGTACGTGGGCACTTTATACGAATTTTCTATTTTCATCGCAATTTCATCTGCTTCTAGGGGCCACATGAAATGTTTTGAATTGTATCTAGTAAAATATGTTGTGGAAGAGAGGAATGAGGTAGTAATCTTAAATGGGCATTAGATTTCATATACCTAGATATGTTGTATGTCGAATTTCATCTGTAATGCACGCGGATGTATTCAGCGAGCAGGATAAGTACTATGTAAAAGAATTGTAGTCGCCGTAGTCTAGTACAGTAAGACCCCGCTTAACGCGGCGGATACATTCCAATAAGTTCCAGCGCTAAACGAAACAGCGTTAAACAATGCAGCTAATAAATCAACTGTGACGCAGGAAAGATACGTTCGCATTGTGATTGCGACTTCGGAGAATACAGTTGGAATCTTTATATTGGAAGGACTAACAAAAGAGCGTTGAGAAATATGCATAGTATACACCGTAGCTATATAGTGCACCGCTTTTGGTTGGTGCATGGCCATTTCATTTGCACACTTATACAATAAGTGTGTGATTTAGGGGAATCCCAATACTACCGCATAATACTGAAACAACATTAAGCGGGGTCTTACTGTAGTGTGTTATCTTATTAGACATGCGACCACGGTTCAAACCCCATGACAGATATCTCCAACAAAACGTAATATGGAAAAAATATTTCCTTGGCGACTGCCTCTCTCCCAGCAGATTTCTGGCAAAAGCAAATAAAAATTGCCATGCAAAAAACTCTGTCGTTCGTATGTATGTATATATGTATGTCGTAAGTAAAAGTAAAAAGTTCTGCAGATAGAGTGGCCAATAGCCCAACTTGTGGAGCGGAAGCATTATTGGCCCATTTCTTTGGAAATGAGAACAGAGTAATCATTACGTCAATGGAGACACCTATGGCATTATGTTAACCGATTTTTTTGTACGCGCTCTTCATGGTATTGATGTGAACGACGTTCGGTTTCAACAGGATGTTGCAACCTGCCACGTATCTCATGCCGCATTCGATTTACTGCGTCAAACGTTTGATGGCCATTTAATTAGCCGAAGTGGTGATTTCAATTGGCCGCTAAAAAGCTTTGGACTATCTTCTGTGGGACGCCGTTAAAGAAAAGTGCGATGTGCTGATGTGCAGTATAATATTGTATAAGAAAATGTGATTTTCGCGAACAAGTTCCTGTCTTTCGCTAGAGCTTAATCGGTTGTATACAGTGCTGCAATAAATCAATAGATTTGATTGCGTAATTGACGCTAATGAGCACCTTCGTCATTTCTCTTACAAGGTCGAAACAGATTTCATGGTAACAACTCGAGCAACAGAAATGTCATCGTTTTCTTTATGGTAGACAGTTAAAAAATATGCTGGTTCTGGCGAACATCGCATTAAATTTCCTTCTTCAGAACATCAATAGCTTCTGAGTTTCCAATATCTACACCACTCACAGCAGCAGACTATTGCCGGGCTTATGAGTTATTATACAACACTGGATCCTTCGACTCTATCGACTCCATTACGAGATTGATTGTAGTTTGGATATGAGAGAGTCATTCATATCCTTTTTCCTTCAATTTCCAAAAAGCTAGGTCTTCAAAAGAATAGATAGGATTAGAAGCTAAAGAGAGAAGATCGTTACTAAAAGTAACAAAGAGAGTTGGACATAAAATACAGTCAAGTGTTACCACTGAATTGAGCCTGATCTCATCTGCTAGAAGTCTATTTATAACAATTTGGAACGAACGACTATCGATACCAAAAGCCATAAGTCTCGATAACAGTGTAACGGACCACACTCTCCGAAAAACTTTGGAAAATATTTCACAAATATTACTAAGACATAATTAAAACTGCGGTCGTATTAAAGTCGTTAAAAATAAAACAAATTTATTTTATAAAAAATTTCTTCTAATAAAAATTCAACAATTTGAGCTAAAATTCAATAAAAAAATTCGATTAATTTTTGGGAAATCTTTGAAATCTGGCAGTGTAAACGAAACCGGCTGGTTTAACAAGTTTAGCTTTTGTCAGACGGGCTGGTACTGCTCTGACGGGTTGGCGTCTTTGAAAAACTAAACGAGCGGCTACCACTTCACCATTTTCATCAACAGCAACTTCTTCTTCAACTTCTTCGAGATCTGAAGGAATCTCTTCGGCTTCTTCTTCAGTTTCGATGGCATTATCGACTACATCAACAGATTCTGGTGGACCATAGATTTCATCGGGTTGTTGAGCTTCGGCTTCTGGTGGTCCATAGATTCCATCGGGCTGTTGTGATTCAGCTTCCGGTGGTCCGTAGACTTCATCGGGCTGTTGGGCTTCAGCCTCTGGAGGACCGTAGACTTCATCGGGTGTTTGAGTTTCAGTTTCTGGTGGTCCGTAAACTTCATCGGGTTGTATGGCTTCAGTTATGGGCTTTTCAGTTTCGGTGGGCAATTCAAATGGTATTTCAGGTGTAACACCTGCTGGTGCATAACCGGTGGGTTTTGGTGTAGGCAAAGCTTCTTGACGTGCCAATACTCGTCTCCTTAAAGGTCTCTGGCGTATGGGTTCAGCTGCTACGCAGAGAGCCAAAGCTAGGACAACAATTAAACTGCACTTGAACATTTTTTTTTTTAAATTGTTTGAATTTTTCTTTTCTTTAGAATTGAAACTTAATGTTCGTTGTTTGGACAAATGAATGTTTGTACTGAAGATTTGTGTAAAAATTATGTTCTTATATACAAAAAAAATTAGGGAAGTTATTGTGTTGACCATGTCAATGAGTGTTCCAAGTAGGGCGGTTAAAGCATAATAATTATGTTTATTGTTTTTGTTATTCAACTAAAACTCTATTTTACATTATTTATATGAAAAACAATAACACATCTGTGTGGTTGTTAATATTTTTGGGCCTCTTTTTTGAGGGTGTTTATGATTTTTGTTCACTTAAAGCGGCGCTTTAATTCAATTCGTAGTCATACTCATAGATTTCTAAATTTAATTTTCTATTCACCTTTACACGTGATAATTATCGAACGTGATAGGAGTTGTTAATTCGATTGTTTTTCAATTTTAGAATAAAATTCACAACACAAGCACTACTATGCCTACAGCATAAACACAACAGTGAATACTCGCTACAGGCGTTTGGTGAATCATAAATACAATGCAAGTGTTAACATTTGTAAAATAATTGACAAAATGATAAATGTAGAGTGCTGTTATATGAAAAAATTTTAGTTTGAATGCCAGTTGTTCTTTAAAGTTCAGAAATTAAGCACAGATTTTAGTAGAGGGCCTGCAATCTATGGGAGATAACAAAAAATATTTGAAAAATGTTTTCTGCGTTAAAATTTACAAACGTTAAGAAGATTTTGTTAATTGACGACAGTCATATTGTAATCTGTTGATGGTCAACGCATTTTTGACTAAATTTTCAATTACAGCGATAGAAAATAGAGGAATATGATGGTTTTTTTCAAATTTCTTTATTAAATCACTCAAATAAACATTTATGTGGATAATTTTTGTAAAAAAATTTATGACATTTCGGCATAATTGTGGCCCTATGATATATTAATGGTTTGCAAACATTAGTTTTTAACTTTGGTATCAATTAAAACGTGGAAAGTAAGAGCCAACTACAAAAAATTTGACTAGTCGCCGTAGTCTAGTAGGCTTATTAGAAGTAAAGCCTGGTCTGACATCAAAACGAAATATGAACAAAAAATATTTCTTCGGTGACTTCCTCTCAGCAGATTTCTGGCAAAAACTCTGAGAGTAAAATCAATTTCCATGAAAAAGTTTCACAAAAATCTGTCGTTCGGGGTCGACGTTAAACAACACACAAATCTCCATTTTCGTCTTTGTATTGAACCCGTCTATTTAATTTTACTAATTCCAATTTCTTTTGGCCGATAAAAACGATCAAAACTATCGAAATTCCTCTAATTCGTGGTTTTAGTGTATCCAACAGTTTGATAGACAAACTACAATATTTAGAATCCTAGGAATTTAAGCTTCAATGAATCTTGAAAATGCTTGTCATTATTGTACGAACTATAATGTTGTTTAAATGGTAGCCATTCGATTGGTTGCAGCAGTCGATTATTTTGAGGTCATTTCCGATAACATTCTGCACATATCGGACGATAATATTCTCTCAAATATTTCAATATTCGGAGCCTATCTACGTAGACATGGTCTTTCATGGAACTCCACCAAAGTATTCGACGGTACATAGCATAATCAGGGATTAATTAACGTGAATTTGTCAATAAAACCAAAATTGGAAGTGTTGTGTGGCTCGAGATACCACCCTCCGAATTGTAAGCTTCATAGGGAGGTAAAAGAAGGTAGACTATTATATACGGGAACGATGTTTCCATACTTACATCCATAAATATAAACGTACATACATAAGACCTGATCACAAATCATTTAGTCAGAATTACAACCTAGCTTCTCACACCACTTATGTTGTGGAGTGTTAATTTTATACATGAATGCCGGGACCTAAAGTTTAAAATCGACTTTGAACGACAGATTTTAGATAAACTTTTCATGGCAATTTTATTTATTTTCAAATTTTTCGCCAGAAATCAGCCAGAAATCGACGACTTCACGACGTTTCCATTTTTCAATAAAAGGAACAATTCGTCCCAATAACACCTCCAGACTATAATGGGTACCAAAAAGTATATTCTTTCGGATATAATGCTCGAAGGCATGACTTTTTTCAGTGAATGAAATGGAGTGATACTGGATGCCTTAATTGAGAAAAACAAAAATAATACTAAAGTACCATTTCACATAAATCTAGAGGTCAATACAACCCTTCAGACAGGATTACGACCTAGCTTTTTACACCATTTATAGTGTGTGTGTTAATTTTATACATGATTGGCGGGACCTACAGTTTAAAGTCGACTCCGAACGACAGATTTTTGAGAAACTTTTCATGGCAATTATATTTACTCTCGTATTTTTTGCCAGAAATCGACTGAAAAGAAGACGCTGAAGAAATATTTTTTCATATTTTCGTTTTTAAGTCTGACCTAGGGTTTAAAACCTGGCTTTACGTCTAATAAGCCAACATACTATCTGCTGGACTATGGTGAATTTTACTTCTAGAGGCGTACATATTATTTAATAAATAAATCTCAAATCGTCTTCTGAAGATGCAATAGAAAATAGTCAAATATTTCAATAAATACTTACGTTAATATTAATATTGTGAAAATATTTAATTAAATTCAATTAATTTAAATTCAATTAATTTAATTAAATACGCCTCAGGGTGATAGCAAATCAGACCCGTGGTATACCGCTAAAATTATCAACGCTTTAATTGTGTTGGCATTTTTGTTTTTGCTTTTTCAAACACATTATTGTATTATTTTTAATAATATTTATCAATACAACACTTTAATACAATAATGGTAAAATAATTTAACCATATTGTTGTTGTTATTTAAGGCAACCTTGTTTTTACCGGGTTTCTATCGTATCAAGTTCATTGTCACACTACCTCACTGGGTTATCACTGGCCATATAAATTCATTGTGTTTTCATTCAATGTGAACATGTACTTCCGAATATAGACAAAAGTGTCACGTACACAAACCACATTTAAGTTCATGAGTATTTTATTGAAAGAAGGCCTATCTTTTGTATTTCATTCAATATTTCTTTTTTTTTTATTTTCCAATAAAAAATATAAATAAATAAATGGCGTACTCGTATGTGTGATAAAAGTATTAAGTAGACATGCTGCTAAAAAAAATTCTTTAAGTGAATTATTCAACTATTCGGCTATTCTATTTCAATTGGTGTGATCGATGATGTGATCCAATGAAATATTTAGAATATTATGTATTACAAGTAGTTGAAAAATTGAGATGAAAAGTGTCTCATAGTTGGCCTTAAATTACATAAAGACGTGTTCATTAAAATTATCAGCAATTTCTTATGACTATGGATAGGGCTATGTTCTCAGACTACTCTGAAAACTTAGTATATTTCTAAGTTTTGCAAATGATAGAGACAATAATCTCATGACGATGACCTCTTAGGTAACATAAAAATGAGAAACGAGATATCCACATGCTTATCGATTTAATATGCTAGACCATATACAGTATAGGTATACCGCGGTATTGATTTATTATATCAGCGTCGGAATGTGACCAGACTCTCTAATGAATTAAATGGTTAATCATATATTTTTATTTCAAAGTACTTCTATTTATAGACGATGCGGCAGTAACCTGCACTAAGTTTTTTTTTGGTATGTAGTACGCCTTTATTTCCAGCATATATCCGCCGCGATAGTGAGACCATAGTCCTCATATAGTTCACTATGTGTGAGGGTATCAAACTGTATTGACATTTCTATTCAGTAAGGTTTCGCAAATTTCTGTGAAGCGTTTAACACCAGAACAATACTTCGAAATTGTACCAATCAAGTTAAAAAAAAACCCAGTTCAGATATCTCCTATGAAATATGAAAAGTATTTCTTCAGCGACTTCCTTTCAGCAGATTTCTAGCAAAAACTCTAAGAGTAAATATAATTGCCATGAAAAGTTTCTCTTTAAACTGTAGGTTTCGTCACTCATGTATAAAATTAACACAATCTACATAAGTGGTGTGAGAAGCTAGGTTGTAATCCTGACTAAGTGGTTGTAATGACCAAACTGATCGTTTCCGCATTTACTTTACACTTCTCGATGTAAAACCATCAACAAAACTAAGAAAAATGCGTGCAGCGCAAGTCTTAAAGAAGAGGCTGAAGCGTCATTTTGCTATCGTTCTCAACTTGTTGTATAGGATCTTTCAGCATGGATATCCGAACTTTGCCATTTGATAACGATCATCTTGTTGAAGCTGCAATTGAGAAATTTATAGTCGTTTATTCAATCTGTTTCGAAAATCTTCACAGACGACCATACACAACAAGTTTGATACACTGAATGAGCTCTGAAGCAGTTTCAAATTTTATTGATACAAAGTATTAATTTACTTGCCTTTAATAATCATTTTCAATGACTTTTATAATACAGTGTACGACTTTCTTTCGATTACAAGTAAAAGAAATTGTTTATCAAAGACGCCCAGACACACACAACGATTTCGAAGAATTAGGAGAATAAATTACTTTTTTTCATGGCATTTAAGAAAGTAAAAGGATTCTATTTCATATTCATCATCAGCATATAAACCATTATATCGTTATATTATCGGGTTTCCTTTTAATTACGAAGACAACTTAATAATGAAATAAGCGAAGGTGTTAAGACCGTAGGCTAAAAGCAATTATTTTTATTGAAAATAAAAGAAGACTCAAAACAAGTAGCCTACTTAAGGTGTTTGTATATTTATGAATTTAAATTGATTTAAAATCTAATCGTCTTTAAGAAATATGCAGAAAAAGTAAAACAAAACAATTTTAATATTGGATATTGGATGCTTAATTTAAAAATGTGAAGCTTGTGCCTTTAACAGCTTTTTTTTTGGGATGAAGTTTCTATCATTTGTTCTCACATCAGCGTCTCCTTGCTAATTTCGAAAGAAATAAAAAGCAATTAAATTGCCAAAAAAACACATTAAATTATAACACGTTAACCGCTTAAGTATTGTTTGCTCACCAAAAATGACCGTCAGGAATAAGCCATTTAGCCACTAATGTGCTTCATTAGAATGTCTTGTTGAAAGCATTCTTCTTCGGCTAAATTCAAAAGAGCCCAATCAGCAAAATTTTGAAGCGTACGAAGATCCGTTGGCTTCAATTCTTGCCTGAGCACTTAAGCCCAGATCCTTACGTAAAATAGTCTACCCAGTCGAAGAACAATGGGGCCAATATGTTGAGAATGACGACGAATCGACATTTTGACGTCTTTTTCAGAACTGTGTTCTTTTAAGTACGCATTCATTTCTTTGTATTTTTGAAGGTTTTGAATCAAGAGGAGTAAAATTAGTGCGAAAGCGAATGCCATATTCAGTACACCGATTATATGGCACATAAAGTAAACGAAGTGCTTTGTCAAGCACATTTTTTCTTCTTGTTTTTAAAGTAAATTTCCACAAATTGGAAGCATTGTTTTAGCAATAAACGATTCACAATGGCTTGTCAAGCCTTATTGAATATAAATATCAACACAATTTGATATTCACAAACCCACGGTTAGCCAAACGGCCACAGAAAGTACGTTCATTTTTAGGATACGAAAAGCAATGAGAGCGATTACTTCATATGCTAAAAACGAACGTACATTCCGTTACGTTTTCCTAAACAGGACTTAAATCTCATGCAACAGGATTATTTTTAGGCCTTAACTTATAAACAATTTTAACAGTGTAAAGTTCTTATATTGATCGACGGATACAAAAAGTATTATAATCTCATTGAAAAAATGCAAAATTTGCCAAAAATCTCTCCTCTTTAATTTATACACCCAATATACACTCAGCCACAAAAGTATACATACGGTTAACAAATTTCAGAAATTTTTCATTATAATTGTCTGACATCTTTCTTCGATTTTAAGACGGTCTTTTGCATTGGTTGAGAAATTTGTGAAATTAGTTAATCGGATGTATACTTTTGTGAACCTGTGCAGGGCCACAATTCAGTTCAATTTCAGAAATTTTTTAGCCGATGCAAAAGACCGTCTTAAAATCGAGGAAACTATAAAGATTTTCAACGAAAACGGATTGGTTAAAAAATTTCTGATATTTGTTAACCGTATGTATACTTTAGTAACTGTGTGTATGTTTCTCAGATAAAATTATTTCTTACATTTAAAAGTCTGTCCCTGTTTTATTTTAATTGAATTAAAGATGCACAGAGAGAGCGAGAGAGAGAGACAGAAGGAGAGAGAAAGAACATTAAAGTATATGTATGTGATAAAACAAATTTTATTGTCTTGAATTTGAATAAAACCTTCTTCAATACAACCAAATTAAATCCCCAATAAACAAATAAACTTGAGATGATGTTCATTAAAAATGTAGAGAAAGTAAAGCAAATAAATATTGCTTTTAATAAAGGCATCGTAATTTAAGAGTTTTAAAGCTCTTAGATTTTAAAGACACACATAAAAGAAAGGTTCTGTAATTTTATGTTACGGCAACACATACATACATACATATAAAAACACACATAAATATAAAGAAATAAAAATAAAAAAATATTCTCTGGTTACAGAGTTATTATGTGCTCTTCTTTACAATTTTCTCATTTTGACATTGTGACGTTACCACTGTCATTCACTTACAGTCAATTGTTAAGGGAATGGTAGTAAATTTTCAACGTCGAGTCATGCTTGTACAAATACGAATATGAGCGTGAGGAGTGAAACATTTTCATCAAAGCGAACGTGTTTGTGGCCACAAACGTGACGGCAGGATGTTTATCTCTTAAATAAAGGGAATTAATGTATGTATGGGTGTAGGTGTATATGTATGTGCATATGTAAATGCGCGTATGTATATAAGCTTATAAGTTCATGTGTTAATCCATTAGGATTGTATGTATTCAACGAAACTTTACTTTGCCTGTAACAAGTATTTTCAGTATTTTCTTTTTTTGGTTTTTTTACTTTAATATACGAGACGTATACAGAAATAAAAAATACTTTTAATATTTTGCGGAATGCTAACAATCGATATGCTTTTTGTATTGTTTAGCTGTTTTACTTTTTAGGAACATAGGGTACACAGTTTTAATTTTTCTTTGACTTGTCTTACAGTCGAAAAAAACTTAGAAGAGATTTCTCTACTCAAGGATTGTCCGATTTCTAAAGGTGTTAATAGCATTTTCTGTGTCTTAATTTTAAGTAAAAAATCATATTCAGGTATGTTCAATAGATGCGAAAGACTGATCAGTTTGGCAGCCGCATCTCTTTATCTACCTTTCCACCGAGTATACCAAACTCTTTTTTCTACTCTATAGAAAGGAGGAGCGTTCGAACTATTTTCCTAGCGTGATCATTTGCTTGTTTAACGTTGTAAAACATACATACATACATACATAATTGGTCATTACAACCCCTCAGTCAGGATTACGACCCAGCTTTACACCCCATTATACATGAGTGGCGGTATCTACAGTTTAAAGTCGACTCCGAATGACAGATTTTTGAGAAACTTTTCATGACAATTTTATTTTACTCTAAGAGTCTATGACGACTTCAATGTTTTTAATGTTTAAGTTCTCCCATTATCTGGCATGCGGCAAAATATTGCTTGTATAAACATTCACATACTAATCTAGAGCCAATCTCATAGAAGTTAAACGATAGAATGGTTGTACAACTCATTCCCCAATAATAAATACGAATCAGAAAAATCTTGGATTTGCAGCAGCAGTTTTTGTTGAAAAAAGTCAAAATTTTATTATCAGTATGTACATATGTATGTATGGAACAAAGATTATATCAACAGCACAAGCCTTAAAACAACTTTATTTAAGATTTGAAAGCCAATCTTTTTTAAAGAGATTTTCCTTTTTTTTATCACACACTTTAGGTTGAATGCTTAATTTTGTGCAACAGAAAATGGCAAACGGAAGTGAGAAAAAATAATAAAAATTTTACCTCCTTTTTAAATTGTTTGTTTATACATACAAGCATACATTTACATGCAAACATACATATACTTACATATACACACACATAACCGAACAAATATCCGTCTAGGGCCATAAAGTAAATATAAGAGTGTAACTAAATGTGTGTGTATTTGCATATTTAAAATTGTCCAGATTTATAAACATCAAAAAAAAACGCCATGTATACAACACCAACACATTTTCATATCAACATAAATATATACACATGCATTTGTACATTATCCACATAATATGCATTACATATAAACCTACAAATATACAAATGTTACGTAGATATGTACATGAAACATATGCATACAATGTAATGTATAAGGTATGCCTGCCTGTAAGTGCAGTTAAATAACAACATTTGCTTCCAAAGTGTGTGTGCATGTATGTATGTACGTATGTGTGGATACAGGAATACATTTAAAATTAAATTTCATTTATTTCTCTTATATTAGTCTACATTTCACTCTCTCTCTCCTGCTCTCTCCCTCTCTTTGCGCTTCCTCTGTGTTTATATTTTGCATGAGAGTATGCTCCTATGCCTTCATCTCTATGCTATTGGTAGCAGTGATATGAATTCATTTGTAAACATTGTAAATTGTTGTTACATTTTGTTATTGTTTTTGTTGTTATTGTTGGCATATTTCTTGCATTAAAACACATAAAGTTGTAAATAAACCAGAAAAAAAAACTTAAAGTTGCCAGATGATTGAAGCTGAGCTATGCAATAAAAAAAGGACATTATTTTTACGGTCATTTAGATATCCAAACGAAGTGATATTTTTCTGTTTTGTATGCCACACAATTTCATCACTACACATAGGTTTATCAGTAGCATTCAAAGCCGAGTTGAACGAAAACATGAAAATATTTATTTTCATAGGACGCAGTTTCCGACTGGTTATGATAGTTTCAAAGAATGTCGTTGTAATCATGGCCATCAATAATGAACTTGAGTCCATAAAGTCGCCGTGGACACTACCGTAGGTAGTGTGTTGGCTTAGTAGACGTGAGGCCTCGGTTCAAACCCCAGGTCAGACATTTCCAACTGAACGAAATATGAAAAAATATTTTTTCGGCGACCTCCTCGCAGCAGATTTCTGTAATATGTTCAATAATGGACTTGAGAATGCTGAACAAGATTTAAGTTCGAATCGAAATTTTAACGTATGTTTGTTTAAAGTACTTGAAAAGATTACTGGAATCAAATTTGTATTACAATCTGATTGATATGTACATATGTTTTCCAGCATGTGTCCAACGCGTCAACGAATTGCATGGTCTATTGGGTCGGTCCTATTTTAGACTGATTTTTCTAACAAATAGGGCCTTATGTTGTCGATAATGACTTGAATATTTGCATCCAACGCTTCAGTCGCACGAGAGATGACAAGTGAACAAGACTACTTTTCTCCAAATTAATTTTTAAATACATATACATATATTGATTGTTATACGGTGTTCAGATATGCACCTTTATTGCGTAAATCGCAATAAATGCCATTATTAAGCTCAATATTTCATACAAACTTTCAATTATTTATTGCGCAATAAATACGGAAATTATTATAATATTGAGTAAAACTTAAAACGCAGCAATGTCATAAGTCTGTTCAGTGCGCATATTACAATTATCCGAACACTTTCTGTTGATATTTGACAACTCAAATGTCAATAACGAACAAAACAAAAAAACAACGAACAAAACAAAAACAATGTTGTTGAAACAACCAGCTGTTTTGTTTACCAGCTGTCAAATGAATATTGAATAAGCAGCTGAAATGCGTATAATATTATGTCTGAACACTTAAAATATTGTATTCAATAAACCGAATATTGACTCAATAAAAGTGTACATCTGAACATAGTATTAAATGCGTTGTAAGGCAAGTTGTGTCGTCTTGTTGAAACCAACTGATTTATTGTCGGAATAAATTTCAACGACATCTACCTGTTCATCTCGTGAGAAATAAGCACCAATGATACATCCAGCGGGTAGACCACACAACACAGTTAGTTTTATTCGATGTAATGGCGACTCGTTAACGGCTTGAGAGTAGTCCTCGAACCCAATATGGCAACACAATTTTTCATTAAAAATTCACATCTTTGACTGGGTTTAGAAGAGACCACTCAGGAAAAATACAATGCAAATAATAGTTGTTGGGTTTCAGTTCTTATATGAGCTTTATTTTATAGACACGTCAAGAATCATGTAGCCGACAAGACAAACACCAGCAAATTAAGAATGACGGCAAATAAACTCTTCTTCAAGGTATCACGCTACAGTAACAATATTCTCTTTGGTAAGCGCATTTCTTTATTTTGCTAATGGTTTTGAATCGAAAAGAGTTAAATTTGTGGGACGTTATCAATTCTCTTGAGATCCAAGAGCAACCAATGCGTTTCAAAAAAGTCACTGCTCGGTTTAGACATTCGACTGTTAGTGTCATCGGTCATTGGTCCATATTTTTGTAACCAGACGATTACTGTCAACGGCGACCACTGTTGATCAATGATTATGAATTTCTTTTGCCTTGAATGGAATGATCTCGACATCAACGAATAAGGTTACAACAGAACAGCTCTGCGCCATACACAGCTCATCTCATGTTGAATATTCTGTATGAACGATTTGAGAACATGGCAGTTCTCATGTGGAAGTGATGTTAACTGGCCACCGTTCAATTTGACCACGTTAGCCTTTTTCTTATAGCGTGTTCTTAAATAGCAGTTAGAAATCACAAATGCCCAAATCCAACTTTGACTGTCATATTCAGTCTGATTTATGTTCCATAGATATTGAAAATAGTACATTAAGGGAACCGTGGTGTTCATTTGAACAATGTTGTATTCCACACATAATGGCATCAATTGGCCTTTCAAACGAATAAAAAATTTCAATGATATCTCGTACATGCATTGTTTTATTTAAATTTAAAGTTAGGAAACACTTAAAGAATGACCCTATATATACGTAAGATGTCTGGCATCATTGTTAGAAAAGCAAAAAGTACAACACCATGCTAACGTTAATAATATTAACATGGTTAACATGCTTGGTACTCTTATGCAAATTAATATGCATACTGCCGTTTGTTGTTGTTGCTGTTATTGTCTATTGTTGCCATTTTATTTGTTTCATTTCTAAAAGAGAAAAATAAAATGCAAATAAAATATGAAATAAAGTAGGAGCAAAATGGAAATTGTTGCCACACAATAACTACCACTATAACGGCGTGCATAACAACAATCAAAAAGGAGGAGAGGAAAAAGTTGTTTGATTGCTTTAACCGTGTCGACTAAACTGACTGCACGTCATAATGTCAAGCGAACACACAGTCACATATTAATTTACTCATACTATATAGTCAGTCATACAGCTAAATAAAAACCCATTTGTATGGCACTTTAGAAGTGTTGGTGTCGGTTTCTCTTAAAAGGCGGCATTTTTATGAAATTAGTTAAACAATGTCCATCATACACACACAGTACACACGCTCATATGAGTTTATTCCTGCATTATAACTGTAACTGAATGGATACGAAATAAAATGTTCATATTTTTTATGATTTTTTTTCATTTATAAAGTGTGTTACAAAGTGGGCTTAAATAAAAAAAATTCAAAGTGAACTAAATTTTATTTAAATTTTTACGCTAAAGATAGCCAATGCACCGCAGTCCATGGGATAATCTACGAAGCTCTATTACCATACTAAAGTCGCCGTAGTCTAGTAGGTAGTGTGTTGGCTTATAAGACATGAGGCTACAGTTCAAACCGCATCTAGAACAAAACGAAATATGAGAAAATATTTCTTCTGCGACTTTCTGTCACAGATTTCTGGCAAAACCTCTGAGAATAAATAAAATTGCCATGAAAAGTTTCCCAAAAATTTGTCTTTCGGAGTCGACTTTAAACTGTAGGTCCCGTCACTCATGTTTAAAATTAACACACACAACATAAGTGATGTGAGAAACTAGGTCGTAATCCTGACTGAAGTGATGTAGTAAACATTTGTGTATGTATGTATTACTCAAGTTGCCACAAGGGGTCAAACCTTAGCTCAGACATCTCCAAAAAAAACGTAATATGAAAAAATATTATTATTGAGAGAAAGTAGCCTCTCAGCAAATTTCTGACTAGAACTTTAGAAACCTACATGAGACAGTGTGCAATTAATTGATTTTAAATTCAAACAATTTTTAATTCCGATTTAATATTATCCTGTCCTTAGAGTAAGAGGGGAACAAATTAATAATATTTAATTTTAAATAATAAAAAAATGTATCTAAAATTTTATTTGATCTAAAAGAAATAAAAATTAAAATATTTATTATTATTTATGAAGAGTAGATTAAGCATTCCTATTTAAAAATTTCCCTATTCATTTAAAACAAATTTCGCCTCTAACTAAAGTTGTAATGTTTTCTTTGTGGGCAGTCTTTAACACGTATCCGCCATGTCACACATTTAAACTGCACACAGCAGCACTTGTTTTATGCATCAACACTTAAGTTTCCTGTTTTGCAATTTCCGTTAAGTTTTCTTGTTCTCCCCAGCACTCTACCAACTACACCCTTCCTTTACCTTCCTTAGTTTTCTTTGTACATATAATTAACTCATGTTTAAATATTTAAACATGAAATATAGAATTCCATATAAACGAGAATGTTGGTGGAGACTGTATGTCGCCTGTATACGTACATACATATAAATGTTTAAATATGAGTACTTTTATCAAAGCAACAAAAACAATCACATTGAAACACAGTGTTAACAAATGCAATTTTTTTATTTAATTCTCCTTCTGCTGAGATTTTATTTTTTTAAAGCCATTTTTTATTTCTCCTATATATGTAGTATGGTGGTTGGCAGTTGTTGCATTTGATTTTATTTTCCTTTTTTGCAATGCAAGCAAAGGAATGTTTATGCCGGAGCTGGTGTGATTTTATACTCATGCACTAGAGTAACATATACAACAAACAATCATAATGTTTTTCTACATTTTCTTTTCATTCATTCTTACTCACTCTCCCTCGCATTCTCTCTCTCTCTTTCGCTTTTGTTTTTTCAATGTGTTAAACACTTTACTCCTCCTATTTTATTTAATAAAACTTTATTTAATTGCTGAATGGTTGCTGTATGGCTTTTCCTTGTATTTGTATTAATTCTTCAAAGTAAAAGTGCTTATGAAGTGCTTATGAAAACAAAAGTATTTTTGTTGCATAGGGTATCTCTTTTAAGCACTTCCTGTCTTCAAATTTAAATGAAACAAAGTGTGTGTGAGATATCACTGAAATTTTTCGTTCGTTTGAAAGACTCATTGATAACGTTATGTGTTCAAATGTCCTCTACGGCTTCTCTGGGTGTAGCGCATCCAAAACGTCTTATTTTCCATGAGGCGCATAAATCAGGATGAACTTTATCGATGGCATGGGGCGCTCTTAGCTTTCGTGTGGATTAGCATCATTCCATATGCAACAATTGTGTTTGTACACGTACCCATTCATCCAGAACTGAGCCTTGTCGCTGAAGACGGTTTTACAACAAAAATTAAGGTCAATTGTCAATTCATCCAAGTCGCCGTGGTCCAGTAGGTAGTGTGTTCGCTTATTAGATGTGAGGCCTCGGTTCAAAACCCAAGTCAGTCATTTCCAACTGAACGAAATATGAAAAAATATTTCTTAGGCAACTTCCTCTCAGCAGATTTCTGGTAAAAACTCTGCCATTAAAAGTTTCTCCAAAAAATTAAAAGTTTCTCCAAAATCTATCATTCGGAGTCGACTTTAAACTGTAGGTCCCGCCACTCATGTATAAAAATCATCGTACACAACATAAGTGGCGTGAGAAACTAGGTTTTAATCCTGACTAAAGGGTTTTAATGACCAATTATGCATGTCAATTCATCTAAATCTAAGCCTCATCGCTTATTCGTCACCAATTAAGCGAAAACATTGGCGTCCATTATTGGCAAAGTCGAAGTTGTTTAGTGGGTAATGTTTTGGCTGACGAGAGGCCGTTGTTCAAACCTAGGATCAGACATCTCGCACAAAACGGGGACTTCCCCTGAGCAATTTTTTGGCATAAAGTCAGGGATTAAAATAAAATTAACATGAAAAGTTGTTCAAAAATCTGTCGTTTGGAATCGATTTTAAACTTTAGGCCCTGCCACTCATGGATAAAATTAACAAACACACAACTTAAGTAGTGTGAGAAGCTAGGTTGTAATCCTGACTATTTAAGTAAGTAACCAAAGCAAGTATGTTTGATAGAAGTGCCTTCTACAATTCGATTGTTATTGGTTGTCAAATTTATAAACTCCCTATTGGCAGACCCTATAGTTTTAAAATGTATCAAGAGTTTTGCAGTTGTCGTTGTTGCTGTTGTATGAATATAGGATTATATCGCATTTTGTATACGAGTCTTTACTACAGAAGGCTTAAGTGTCATATGAGTGACATGAAGTGCATTTTAAAATAACCCGAACAAATGGTTGCTTTCTTAGTTCTTCACATAACACCACCACCATTCACACGCTTAATAATTGCGTGTGAAATTATAAACGAGTATTTCAATGGAGGACTTTTTTAAATTGGCTACTTTTAGAATGAAAGCCAACGTATGGTATTCTGTTTCTTAGGGAAAGACCGTTTTTAAACCACAAAACAAAATGTTTTCAGAGAATATTTTTCATTATGATAGAAGAATCGTTGACAATTTTGTGCCAAACAAAATATCGGCTAAATGCTTGCTACATTTTCTTTGTCCCGTCTTTATCCAATGGCCCATATTTTCAATGAATCCTGAGATATAATTGAGGTTCAATGGCGTTAATATGTCGAATAATCGCATCCTTTATGTTTTGTTTTGTTTTTTCTTTATTCACGTATACTTTTTCTTTTAAATGTTCCCCAATCGAGGACCATTCACGGGTATTGCTTAGCAATTCTGCTTGTTAACGAATCCACTGAAATAACAGTGTGCCTCGCCGCTGAAGATTATTTTCCTTGCCCAAGTCCATATCCCCAATTTCTAGCCACAAGAAGTCCATTATAATCTTGCGATAGGAACACGATTCGTGGCTACTGCTTGGCTGATCCTAGTTTCGAAGAATTCCTGGGTTGCCATTCTGCTTGTTAACGAAGGTGAAAGTGTATCACATCGCTGAAGATGATTTTCTTTGTAAAGTCACCACTCACTTCTGCCTGTTTAACCAACAATTCGGGCATTTTACGATGCTTGAAATGGTCAGTAGGCTTCAGTTCTTCAGTCATTTGAACTTTGTAAGCGTTTGAATTAAAAATTCGTTTCAGCGATATTCTTGAGATGCTCAATTGTTGGGCACGACGATGGGACGAACTTCTCGGCTCTTCTATTATACTATTACGAACGACAGCAATGTATTCTACAGAACGAAGAGAGAGAGAGCATGCAAAAGAGTTTTTACATGTCCTACAAACACTTGTCTTACAGTTCTGTGGGTCAAAAGTTGATTAAACTTGATATCGTAATTAAGGGCTGATGAAGTCGCCGTAGTCTAGTAGGTAGTGTGTTGGCTTATTAGACGTAAAGCCAGGGTTCGAGCCCCAGGCCAGACATCAAGACAAAATACAAAAAGAATTTCTGCGGCGACTTCCTCTCGGCAGATTTCCGGCAAAAACTCTGAGAGTAAATAAAATTGCCATGAAAAAAGCTTCTCAAAAAAATCTGTCGTTCGGAGTCGACTTTAAACTGTATGTCCCGCCACTCATGTATGAAATTAACACACACAACATAAGTAGTGTGAGAAACTAGGACGTTGTACAATGGGTCAATTCAACCTCCGGGTATTGTACTTGTCTTAATTGACAAGTACACGTCCTCTAACATAACCTAACCTAAGGGCTGATGAAGTCGTCGTAGTCTAGTAGGTAGTATGTTGGCTTATTAGACGTAAGGTCACGGTTCAAACTCCAAGTCGGACATTTTCATCAAAATGAAATACGAAAAAATATTTCAGCATATTTCTGGCAATACTCTGAAAGTAAATAAAATTGCCATGAAAAGTTTCTCAAAAATCAGTCTTTCGGTTTCGACTTTAAACTGTAGGTTCCACCACTCATGTAGAAAAAACACACAACATAAGTAGTGTTGGAAACTAGGTCGCAATCCAGACTAAAGGGGTTTAATGACCAATTACGTATGTAAGTGTTTTGTTAACTTAGCTACTGAAAATGTATAAAAGTGAGCCACTATCGCTTTACTTGATTTATTTGATTTCAGGCAACTTATACATATTTTTGTTTATTCTGATATGCAGAAATTATTAATATGGCAGGAAATTTCCATTTTCTTTTTCCTGATTCTTTAGATTTCAATTAGAAACTTTGCCACAGGAAATCTATTCCTAGGGTAAAATATTCCCAGAATTTTTTCAATTTTCATACGAATTTATAATTAGAAATTTCCCCAGAAAAAAAGTTTTTCCATTTATTCAAACTTAAATTCTGTGTTAAAACATAATATTTATTCACAATAATTTCTATCAAACCATACCACAGAAAAACATTCACACACTCTATTGCAATTAAAAAAAATAAAAATAAAATACAACAAAACAGAGACAATAAAAAGAGAAAGAAAAAGAACAAAAGTCAGCACTTAACCTTAATTATTTCAATATTTAATGACAACGACAAGAAATTGTCAAACACTAACACATATTTACTTCTACACATACACACACACACCAACAAATAGGCAGGATGTTGTAGTTTCTTAATGAAAAAGGACAAAGACAATGTCCTTAGGGCATAGAAAAATGTTTGTAAGGGTATGCGTGCAAAAACTGTGGCGAAAACAAAAAAATAAAAATTTTTCATCATCTCTCTAAGGTTTTGCTTATTTAAAGACATAAAGAGAGAGAGAGAAATACAAGTTCAAATGAACGGATTCCATTCTCTAGTGTATTAGGGCATACATTCAGGGATGTTGTCTCACTCATGTGTGTGATTGAATTGCTATAAATTTTTAAAGGAGCCTATTATTTTAGTTGCAAAAGAACATGTCTCAGCTGACAATATTTTAGTTAAGAAGAATAAAATCGAAACACAACGGAATTCATTGCTACAATCAGCTGTATTTCTATGACAAGACGGTCTAATGATTTCAGCAGAAATAGACTTTTAAAAAGTTTTTAGAAATATTGTGTTGCTTTAAGAAATCATTTGTTGATTGAAATCTTAGAAAAACTTGTACATAGTGTTTCTAAACTAAGCACCAAAGACTTTTTATACAACGTATACAACTGGAATTTATTAAATTTTAACAATTTTTGAAACCCCAATTAAAAGTTTTCAAATTTTTTAACCTATTTTTCATTGCTAATAACGCCTTATTATACGTGAGCCCACGGTTCAAACCACAGGTCAGACGAAAAAATATTTCTTCGGTAATTTCCTCTCAGCAGATTTCTGGTAAAAACTCTGAGAGTAAATAAAATTGCCATGAAAAGTTTCTCAAAAATCTATTGCTCGGAGTTGACCTTAAACTGTAGGTCCGCCACTCATGTATAAAATTAACACACACAACATAAGTGGTTTGAGGGCCAGGTCGTAATCCTGACTAAGGGGTTGTTATGACCAATTATGTATGTATGTATGTATGTAAAAACACTTAAGTCGCCATAGTCTAGTAGACATTTGGTCAATTCACACAAGCCGTTGTATCGTTGTATTCATTGTATTGTTGGACGACTATACAACAGTGTATACTTGTTGATAATTTTCATGTAAAAATCCGATACACTTATACAGTTTTTTTCATATGTTTTTAAAAGTTGTATTGGTTTCATGCTATCCAATTGTGTGAATGAAAAGTGTGTATATGTTTTCGTATGTTTTTAATAAGTAGTGTTGGTTTCGTGCTATCAAATTGTTTGAATGCCAAAAATTATGAAGAAGAATACGACATACAACATAGCATTGAGCGTTCACAAACAACCAAGTGTATTCAATACAACATATACGATACAAAGTCGTGTAAATTAGACAATTGTATTGGCTTATTAGAAGAGAGCACGTGGTTCAAGTCCTGGCTGAGACATATTGAACAAAACGAAAAATATGGAAAAATTAATACATTGGCTTATTTTCTGTCAGCAGTCTTCTCTGGAAAACTCTGAGAGGAAATAAAATTGCCATTAAAGGCTTCTAGAAAATCTGTCTTTAAACTTTAAGTCCCGCCACTCATGTATAAAATTGACACACACAGTATGGGTGTGGTTAGAACCTAGGTCGTTATCCTAACTAAAAGGTTGTAATGACCAATTAAATATTCTGAAATTCTTTTCTCTTTTATTTTCTCTCTCGTAATAGTCGCCGTGGTAGTGTGTTGGCTTATTAGACGAAAAGCCAGGGTTCGAGCCCCAGGCCAGACATCAAAATAAAATACAAAAAGTATTCTTAGGCGACTTCCTCTCAGCAGATTCCTGGCAAAAACTCTGAGAGTACATAAAATTGCCATGAAAAGTTTCTCAAAAATCTGTCGTTCGGAGTCGACTTTAAACTGTAGATCCCGCCACTGATGTATAAAATTAACACACACAACATACATAAGTGGTGTGAGAAACTAGGTCGTAATCCGGACTGATGGGCTGTAATGACCAATTATGTATGTAGTCTTCTCTGGAAAATTCTAAGAATAAATAAAATTGCCATTAAAGGCTTCTCGAAAATCTGTCTTTAAACTTTAGGTCCCGCCACTCATGTATAAAATTGACACACACAGCATGATTGAGAACGTAGGTCGTAATCCTAACTAAAGGCTTGTAACGATCAATTAAATATTCTGAAATTATTTTCTTTTTATTTTCTCTCTCATATGACTGCCTTCGTAATGGAACTTTCATTCCAATCGTTTTCTCTAGTTTCAAAAGTTTAGTTCGGTTAAGAAGACTTTCCGTCCTCACTCAGCCAACATAAGCAACAAACTTCTGCCAATTTCACCTAACTTATGATAGAAAATTACTACCCACGTGACATCAATTTCTAATTCATATAAGTTTTCTGTCAATCATTCTGATATTTATTATGATATCTTGTTCTGTAAAGACAATCTCAAAACACTGTTCCAATATAACATAGCAATTATTTTTTCTATTGACAAAAAAATAACTTTTCACAGCATAAATTTTCCAAGTCTTGTTGATAATTGTATGAGTGATGAAATTTAGCACAGACAAAAAAATGGAGATGGAAGAGGGACTATTCTACAAATAGGCTGTATAGGATTACACATGTTAACACACTAGGGAAAATATTGTTAAAAACTTTTTTCCGTTCCAAAAGGGCACGTCTCGTTCCCTGCCTAAAATACGTATGTGGCAGTAGGAAATCGGCGACAGATGTTGTTAAGGAGGAGTCAGTAACAGTACCTATAATAAGAAAGTAAAAAATATATGAAAACTTTTTATTTCTCAAATATTTTATAACGATTTGTTTTATTCGCGTGTTCTATTTTTTTCATATTTTTTCCCTTTTTTTTCCTTTTTTTTGCTGTTATTGTTGATTTTGTTCGAATTTTGAAGATGAAAAGATGAAAGTTGAAAATTTACTAAAGCATGTGAATAACAACATACAGCAGTTGTTGGCTAATAAGTTATGAAAAAAAACTTTTACAATGTTTTGTATTACACTTCATAGCATTTCTAATTAGTTGTGCTAAACTTTTATTTAACTTTTCTTAGTACAGGCTTAATCATAAACAACAAGTGTGTTTGGCTGCAGGCAGCTAAACAGTCACTGTAATGCGGCACGTACTTTTATGGTGTGTGAATGTGTTTTTTTCATTTTCATTTTTCCTTTTCCTTAAAGGTTGATAAACTGGCACACGCACCTTCACACTTTTGGATAAAAAAAAAATTAATAAAACGGCTGCATATTTCAAAAAAATTTATTTTGTTATTGAAAGCCTTTAAAATATTTCATTTCGATTTCATATTTTTTGTTTTTTTTTTCATATTCTTTAATACAATTTTTGTTTTATTTTCTACACATTGTTGCTGAGTACAAATAAAATACAATACAAAAGCTGCTGCCAGTTGGTTGTCAGTTACATTTACACAGATTTATTGTGTTTTATTGTTCTTTCTGGGAGTATGAAAAGCTTAAATTTTATGGTACTTCAGTTTAGAACAGTTCTTTGTGCGACAGTTTATTTTATGACAATTAATTGTTTTATACAACAGCAACAGCAAACAATATTATTATAGAGGTACGGTACGGTACATTATTACTTTGAACACGTTTTCGCTTCAAGTATCAAAAAATTGTAAATTAAACGAGCTTACGATGCGTATGAGTGGCATTATATTACTCATACCACATGTAGTGCTGGAATCTTTTGTATAGAATTTTTGATTTTTTTCTTTTTTTTAGGAAAAAGTAAATATTTTGCTCATGACAGAAAATTTGTTTAAAATTTTAAAAGGGAACTAGAATGCGTAAAAATATGTATAAATTTATCGTATAAAAATAGGGTGGCCAGACTTTACATTTGTATTACACATAATTTTTTGGCATTACAGTTCTTCAGCCAGTATTACGAACTAATTTTTCACATCACTTATGCTGTGTATGTTAATTTTACACATGAGTGGCGGGAGCTACAGTTTAAAGTCGACTTCGAACGACAAATTTTTTGAAAAACTTTTCATAGCAATTTTATTCTGCTGAGAAGAAGCCGACGAAGAAATGTTTTTGTACTTCGTTTTGTTGGAGATGTCTGACCTGGGGTTTGAACCGTGACCTCACTTCTAATAAGCCAACACCTACATACCTGCTTGACTACGACGACTTCATATTTTTACTACAGTGAAAATTATTTAGCACTAGGGATGGAGTAACAAGTGTGTTGCTAACTGTATCACTTTGTTTAACAATATAAAAGTTTTCAGAGTTTATTATTGCTGTGAAGAGGTATCTTAATACGACAACCGTACGATCCATTGTACTTCCTACAATGTCTCCTCCAAGCTTTTTGGTCTGAAAAAGTTTGGAATGCTGCTCAATGGTGATAATGACAATTTTCTGTGTAATACTCGTATTTTTCTTCCTCGGATGAAACAATGCTCCACAGGTTCTAAGAACGATGCTTGAAATAACTCCCATTCCGAAGAAGTTTACCCTAAGTCTACAGTATCCTGTTGTAAGCCCTCCTACTAACCTCAGGTTATTCCTGGATAGTCTGATGTATGACTCAAATCTCCTTTCATGACAGTTTCCCAACAGAAGCTACGAATGCCTCAAACCCACTTGGTTTGATAAGAGTCCTTGCCTCACTTTATCTTTCCTTTCGTTGAGTACAGAAAATGCCTCGAATAAATGTAGTTTACAACGAAAATCTTACCTCGGTTTTCATGATATCCACGGAACTAATAAATGCTATAAGCCGAACTGAATATTAAACAAAGGGATATTACCAGTCTTTCTTCAAAGATAGGCGATTCATCTTTGCAGGAGATACCCAGTGTATCCCTTTGTTAAATATTCAGTTGTCCAGAAGACTGGTTCTATTCCTCAGGCTAGTAATGTAAATTGCAATAATTAATCCGCCAATGGTCCCAATCAAGGACCTACTCAAAAATTAGGGCAAGGTAGCACACAATCTAGCTTCTCACACCACTTATGTTCTGTTAATTTCATCCATGAGTGTTGGGAGGTTAATATCCTTTACAAAATATTAGGCTGCTCGTTATTTTACATATATAGCCCTTATTGTTACCTCCCCTTACCTGATATGGCAACAAAAAGTAGAGGAGAAAGTAGTCATATCCTTGTTTCAAATCTGCAACTGTCTGAAAGGCTTTCAATATCAATACCATTGTGGAGGACATGTAGTGTAAAATGTTGGTGCCCTGATAGTCTCATTTGTAGTGTATGGAGGTCGTGGGTTCGATTCCGACCAAAGGCTTTGGGTGTTGAAATTATTATAAATAATGATGCAAAAACAGAATGTGTGATTTACTATGATTAATAATGGTATGTGGTATTTGACCACATACATACATAATTGGTCATTACAACCTTTCAGTCAACGGCCTAGCTTCTCATACCACTTAAACTGTGAGTGTTAATTTACACTTAATGACAGGACCTACAGTTTAAAGTCGATTCCGAACGACAGGTTATTGAGAAACTTTTCGTGGCAATTTTATTTACTCTCTGCTGAGAGGCAACCACCAAAGGAATATTTATTCATATTTCTCTTTGTTGGAGATGTCTGAGCTGGAGTTCAAATCGAGTCCTCACTGCCTACTAGACTACGGCTGTAATTGGCTATTCAACAATTTTTAAACTTGTCGCGTACTACACCTCTTTCCATTTACAATTCCATCATAATGCATTGCATTGAGTCTGAGTCTTGGCCTTATAAAACCTAAGAATATTACAACGATGTGTTTTGCTTATTAAGAAACAAAATTTCATTCTTCAGGGCATTCCATAATCAGACACAAAACCAAATTCTCTATGATTTGTAATGCTGATGGTTAAGAACGTTATTTGTTGTTTTTGCAAAATGTAATAACAAAAGAAGAGAATATTTTTTTAAATATTCATTTTAAAACGTGCAATAATTTGCAAACAATTTAATCTTTTAATCTTTGTTTTTTAAGAAAATCATACGAAAAATGAATTTTAAATTCAACACGTTTGGTCGATATCATTATTTTCCTCGTTTGGTTGTAAAATAAAATTTTATTAAAATTGAAATAAAAGACTTTAAAATGTCGACAAAAACAAAATCAAAAAGAAAAGAAGCAAAAAAAAATCTTTGGCAACATAATAAAATATTAATTATATTCAATTGTCGTCAAAATCATCCATTGTACACTCAAACTTGTAAAGATGTACTGTATACACACACATATATGCATGTATATTTAAACATGTGTGCATGTATTAAAAAATATTGAAATTCTGCATTGCCTGCCACACAATCCCAGTTGCCAGCCCTTTGCCGGAAGACGTGTATACATACGAGAGAAAGAAATCAATTTTGTTTTTTATTAAATCTTCAGCTACTGCTTTAATTTCTTCCTCTTTTTCTTACGCTTGTTTCCTTCTCTTTCCTTTACACATTTTTCTTAAAGTCATAAATGCTTATGTGTTGCTGATATACAAGACAGAATTTCATTATCATCTCTCATAAGAACACACGCACAAGCAAGTATATAAACACACGTACAACTATACTTACTTATATTATACTCCTAAGCAAGAAAGCACAGTTTTGAGTATAACTATGTGTATGTGTGTACGAGTATTTACTAGCTAGTACGTGTTCATGCATAGTCTTTTTAATATTTCACTCTTTTTTGCATTTTTATTCTATTTTTTATTTTTTAAATACATCCATACATGCATACTCGTATGTGTGTATGCATGAGAGTGTATATATACTTATATATGTATGTATGTATATGTCATGTACAAAGTATATTAACATGTCTGTGTTCGCATGTTCTTTTATTTGCTATTCTTTATACTTGATGTCTGTGAAGTTGTGCCGAATTGCAATGTTTTACAGTTTTTTTTCAATTCTCTTCCTTTTTTTATTAAATGTAATGGTCTTACCAAAGTTTGAAGAATTTTGAACATGATTATATAGACAGAGTCTAAAACAAAAAATATGGCAATCAAATCCCGCCACTCATGTATAAAGTTAACACGCGCAACATAAGTGGTATGAGCAGCTAGGTCGTAATCCTGACTGAAGAGTTGTAATGACCAATTATGTATGTATCTATGTAATCGGAAATCTATGCCTTTAACGTGTCGGTGATTGTGAGATGCGTGCCAGCGCTGTTTATCTAACAACATGAGTAAGATGCTGTGATATTCTTATTATTGTTCTCTCTTGAAGGGAAAGAGGCTTTCTGTAGACTTTCATTTCACTTTCATTCATCAAGGTTTTCTAGACCTGTCGTTGTCTTTAAATAACGCCTTCTGTCGAAATTTGATACCTACTCTCTCTCAAGAGGTGGCGCTGGCCAACCTTCTTTTGATGTTTGTTATTAATGTTATCGTTACAGGGTCAATAGTCAGGGATCTCACTACATAAATAGAAAGCTACAACTAGATGGGATGGAACCTTTTAATTTTTCTTAAAGTAGAATATTTTTTGCATTCTCCGATGCTTGAATAAGATTTTCTCAATACTTTAACCACAGCACGCCGATGATATATGACGATGTGAAGCCATACAGAAGATATTAAAAATATTTAAGAAATTCGCAAGATGCGTCATACCGTATGTGACTGTACAATAGCCGATTTAAAAATTTATTTTTTTGGTTTTGTCTATGAACGAAATAGTTTCCATAATATCTAGAACGCCATTTTGTTATGAGTGTCGTTACAAAGCCTGTATTCATCTGCATACTGGTCATTGAATTCCTAGACCTATGTACGAGTCAAAAACAAGCCGATAGGCAAAGAGTATTAAAATTCTGAAGTGAAATTCTGTTTCTAAAATTTGATTTCTTAAAGCAACAGCAACTTTTCGTTATCAGCATCATTGCCGGCACATTTAACAGTAACAGTGTTACGAATCCAGTTAAACTTAAAGGGAAGATCGCATTGAGTTTGATACAATTCCAATCTGAAATGTAACTAAGATACTAACTCTGGAAGCACGAACAAGAATGTTCACTTAACACACTCTATCAGACAGGGTTGAGTAAAATTACGTTTAAATTAAAGAAAAAGGTGTTGGTAGTGGTTAAGTGAGTTAAAGTTTCAGACTTTAAATAAAAAGCCTTTTATGGGTGTTTTGTTCATGGCAGTGCCACAGTTACAGCTCACTTAACACATCTACGAATATTTTTGTTTTCGTTAATTTAAACGTAATTTTACCCAACAACTATGTCTGCCTCATAGAGAGTGTGTAAGAAGTTTTATTCAAAAACAAAAAAAAGAAAACAAAATTTTTTTCTTAACATATTTGTTCTTTGTGCTTGTTCTTGAGTTCAGTATCTGATTTAACTTTCAGCACCAGCTTCCATGCAGACACAACAAGAAAAAAATTTCAAACGGCACGTCCGCTATATTGGCATTCTTTTTATTTTCTCTCATTCTCTCTTTCATGGGAATAATAACGCCTTGAAAAAGAAAATTTCTTTTATCAGCTCATTGATTCAATGAAAATTTCATAGACTGTATAAACTAAAATGCGATTTCTTGTTTCAGTCTCTGCTTTTTTGTTTTTTGTTTTTTTCACACTCCTTGCACTACTACAACAGTTATATAAGGCACAGATGGTATGGCTGCTGATAAAGTTGTGCTGGTGTTGCTTTGTCCTAACGGTCTCCTTTGGAAATACCATTTCTCTTCAAAAATTTTAAGATTGTACTGTTAGGTTGACTTGCTTTTGACTCTCCTATGCCTAGGAATTCAATAATGTTGACGACGGCAACAGTACGTCTCGACAAATATACAACGGAATACAGCCTTCATAACAGCTTCTAGAGAGATAGGGATGGTCGTGCAAAGTATTATACAACTTATGTTTGTAGAGACAAGTGCTTATATTCCCTTGTTTTGAT
Source organism: Sarcophaga carnaria (assembly GCA_958299815.1). Lineage (NCBI taxonomy): Eukaryota > Metazoa > Arthropoda > Insecta > Diptera > Sarcophagidae > Sarcophaga > Sarcophaga carnaria. The sequence goes on from OY283150.1 coordinate 31,837,134, forward strand.
TTTTCTTCCATACTCCCCCTAATGCTTTAGGTCTATGGGAGTCATGCCATTGTTTTAAATGCATTTCTAATGCAATAATAATAGGAAAAAAAGGATGTCTGTGACACGTAAAGGAATCAACAAATGTCTTTCGAAAACATATTGTGTTGCTACAATATTCATTCATTCGTTCATTGGAAATTGTTCTACGCAAATGTGCAATACATTCATTCGCATATCTACGAGTATGTATATAGGAGTGTATATGCAAAATGTATGCAGGAATCTTTTCTGCACATGTTTGTGTGACATTTGAAAATTGCATTTTAAAAAGAACAACAACAAAAAATATATAGGACACTAAGACAAGTTGCTGATGCTGCACAATCAGCATAAGCATAAGAAACAGTAGCAACAACAACAACAACAACAAAATTTTTTATTAAATTATCAATGTTTCTATTGTTTTTGCGATTTTAACGAGATGGAGGAGTGGAATGGCAAATTGTTTAAATTGAATGTGATTTAAACGTTCATTTAAACATTTTAATTAAGACTCAAGTGCAAACAATAGTGCATATATACATGACATACATATACGTTTCTACTAATGGAAGACGTAAACAAAAAGCCTAAATGGATTGAAAATACTTGAAGTATGTTTGTTGACTATCATTAAAGAGCACGTCCAAACAGAATCATTTCTAAAATAGTTTTTTTTGTTTTTTTTGTAAACGATTGAAGTATAAAAATTAATTAATTTGTATAAATTATTCCAGCATAAGAGTTGCTTGGCAACATTAACAAACATTATTGATTTTAAATATATTGTGACGTCTTAACTTTGGTACAGTAATGTTTACATCAAAAGTCCTGCAGAGTACTAATAAATACAGGACAATATAATTTTCTCATCATACTAAACACCTACAATATTGTCTCCTTAGAACTGAAGAAGTTATTGTCTCTTCTAAATGTACAGTATTTTGAAGCTGCCGTAGTCTAGTAAGTAGTGAGTTTGCTTATTAGACGTGAGGACACGGTTTAAATCCCAAGGCAGACATCTCGTTCAAACCAAAAAAATTTTAAAATATTTTCTTCGGCGAGTTCCTCTGACCAGATTTCTAACAAAAATCCTGAGAGAAAATACAATTGCCATAAAAATTTCTCAAAAAAATGTGTCGTTCGGAGTCGACTTGAAACTGTAAACTGTGTCTTTGAAGAAGATTTTTCCATTTCTGTCACGCACATTTTTAACTGTACAAGACCAGCTTCTTTTTAATTTCTGTGACAAAAGACTTGCAACAGTTTACGGTTTGAGTCACTCTCCTTTAGTGGTGTTAGTTTGTTTAGACAATGTCCTTATCATAGTATTATACTCGCTTTGCTGCGTCTAGATACTTATGGTAGAAAATGTAGTCAAGAAATTGAAACGAATCATACACAGTCCGAGAAAATTTTATATTCTGTAGAGAAAGTTAATTAAACGTAGCACTGCAAAGAACTTGCGAAATCAGCATGGCCATTAGGACAACACAATTCGTGAGTCGAGTTTTTGCTAGAAATCTGAGGAAGTCCCCGAAGAAATATTTTTTCGTATTTCGTTTTGTTGGAGATGTCTGACCTGGGGCTTCAACCGTGGCCCCACGTCTAATAAGCCAATACACTACCTACTAGACCGGTATACCTCTAAATCAAAAAAAAAACCTCATCTGATTTCTCGAACATGAGAATACAGAAAGTATCAGCGTAAGAGATGCTATTAGAAAGACTGGCAGAATTACCAATTCGAACGAATGCAGATGAGATATTGGTACGTCCTTTTGCAACTGCAAACATAACATCTCAGACAAACTTAAACTCACTTGTTGAGAGACCAGATAAATTTGATACGTTATGGGTACATGAAGGAGGCAATATCCATTAAATCTTCTTAGAATCCATAGTAGTAATCGCATTACTATTATAACGGACTTCTATGTTGGAAAAGCCTGAGTATACTTTACAACAACTTCTGAAAGAGCTGTAATGATTAAGCAGATGGGGAGATTCTTGAATATAATGGGTGATTTTTTAAGAGCTATAGGAACAATTTTCAAAAAAAACACATAAAATTCAGAAAAATGCTTGAAATCTTTATTTGAATCGATAGTACGGTCCATATAATTTAATGTTTGAAGATTATTGCATGCAAATGTTGACCGCGACTGCGCCTCAAATGGTTCATCCGCTTAGTCCAATTTTGGCATACTCTTTCCAACATTTCGGCCGGTATCTGACGAATAAATGCCTGAATGTTGTCTTCCAATGCGTCAATTGAAGCGGGCTTGTCTGTACAGACATGAGCTTTAACATAGCCCTACAAAAAATAGTCTAAAGGCGTTAAATCGCACGATCTAGGCGGCCAATTGACCGGTCCCGAACGTGAAATAAAATGTTCACCGAACTCGCCTCTCAATAAGTCCATTTTTACGCGTGCTGTGTGGCATTTCGCACCGTCCTGTTGAAACCACATGTCATGCAAGTCAAGCTCTTGCATTTTGGGCAAAAAAAGTTGGATATCATCTCACGGTAGCGCTCACCATTCACAGTTACGTTACGATTCACAGCATCTTTGAAGAAGTACGGTCCAATGATGCCACCAGCCCATAAACCGCACCAAACTGTGCCTTTTTCTGGATGCATTGGTAGCTTTTGCAATGCTTCTGGCTGATCTTCATTCCAAAATCGACAATTCTGCTTATTTACGTATCCATTGAGCCAAAGATGAGCTTCGTCGCTGAGCATAATTTTTCGATAAAGAAGTGGATCTTCGGGTAACTTTCCAAGAGCCCATTCACCAAAAATTCTGCGTTGCGGTAGGTCGTTCGGCTTCAATTCTTGCACCAGCTGTATTTTGAAAGGCTTCACACCTAAATCCTTCCGCAAAATTTTCCACGTTGTTGAGTAACAGAGGCCCAATTGCTGTGAACGGCGACGAATCGTTAATTGATGGTCATCATTAACACTGGCCAATACAGCTGCGATATTTTCTTCAGTTCGCACTCTACGTAAGCGTGTTGATGGTTTAATGTCCAACAATGTAAATTTGGTGCGAAATTTAGTCACAATAGCCCGAATAGCCGCTTCAGTGGGTCGATTAAACTGACCATAAAGTGGAAGAAGCGCGCGATGAAATTTCTTAACAGTGCACGCATTTTGATAATAAAATTCAATGATTTGCAAGCGTTGTTCGTTTGTAAGACGATTTATGGTTAAATTATAGACCAAACTGAAGATGTTTGACAGTGAAACAGAACACGAATCGTGCGTGAGCTATTTAAACCGGTGTTGCCAAAAACATAATAGCTAAAAAATCACCCGTTATTAACTGTTATTGCCCTTCACTTGGGGGCATGCAAACCCATAAGTTAATGAATGAAAACGATGTTGCGATGACTGAGTCAAGATGTCGTCATGAAATATAGTCTTCACCTACAATATGCGCAATGTTATTGCAATTGAGCGTATAATAGAATAGAAATATTGAAACACACTGCCCGTATAACGCAAACCAGTTGTCACAAACCACTGAACACTTCAAACCGAAAGTAGTGACACTTTTTCAGTACTTCAGTATAAAATTGAAAGTCGCTTATAAAATACATTTGAAAATGACACTGAATATATTTGTTATTATTCAAAACAAGTTTTATTTTTAGGAAGTTCTCTTTTCAATTTTTACAATCTTGTTGTAGTACAAGGAAACAAAGAAAAAATTGAAATATTTTAGAAATTTAAGAATTTTTCAAATAAATTTTCAGAACAGAAATTAAATTAGAAATTTCCTCTGTTTATAGATGCCCATGAAAATTCCAATTCAAAAATATTGGCTCGTAAATCCTGTAATTCAGCAAATAATTTTGCCCAACATAAATTAATGAACTCTTGACAGAAAATGTCAATTGGATTGAAAAATTAATGATGCTGACATGCATGGTAAGTACAACAGCAAATTTTAAATTAAAATTTAACACCAATACATACACATACATATAATAATTGGAAAATGTGTGAAATTAAAAAGTAAAGTAAAAATGAAATTAAAAATAAATGGAAAATTCTACAATGAAATCTATTTTGTGGAGCTAAAATTTTTGTCAGACACAAATAATCCAGTCATACACATACACATACACACAAAATAGTATTTTAAAATATTCTCCCAATTGTTTAAAACGTGAAAAAAACTCACATACATACATATGTGCATAGTACATGCTGGTGTTTTAAAACAAAACCAACATCCTCATGTGGCCATTTTAATATAACGTTGACTATGTACGATAAATACATGTTTATGAATGTGTATGTGTATATATGTATGCATGTGTATAAATCACACTCACACTTTTATACACACAGCGGTATATCCCGTAAACTGCCTGTTATGGTTAACGGTGTTTAAATATTTACGAATACAAAACAAAAACGCCAAATTTTGTGGTGAATTTTGTGTCACACAGAACTTTATTTCCGTTTTCGTATTTAAGTGTGTATGTATTGGGTGCTTGTGTTGTTTGATATCATTTAAAATAAATACCAACTGAAATTAAAATCTTCTTGGTTTTGTTCTTTTTTTCCGTGTTTAATGTTAATGATTTAAAAACAAAGCAAAAAGCAAGAGAACATTATTTTAATGGCCTACTCTCTCCCTGAATTGTTATGTTTTGTCTAAATTTTTGCAGCACACAATAGTCGAGGCGCTGACAATCATTGATGATCTTCCTTGGTTTGTCGGCGAAATGTATTGTGTTTTATTGTTTAATTTGTAATTAAATTTTATTGTCAAAAGTTATTTGTTTAAAGCCTACAAGCTTTTTTTTTTGTTAATTGCTTTTAGACATTGAAGCTTTTAATACAATTAAATTTTATGTTTGTGGTTCATAAAATTCAATGTCAAAGTATTTTAAACAGAAATTAAAACGATTAATGATTCGTAGAAATTGTTAAATTTTGTAGAAAAGAGTCCGTAAAGTCAACATCTTTAAAACAAATAAATATTTAAGGAATGCAAAGCATAATTAAAAGTTAGAAATTCATGAGCTTCTATCAAATGCCAAATGTTTCATCTCATTCCATGAGACACCTTCTTTACGTTGCGTATTCTTTATCTGGTGTCTCCAAGTGTTGATAGCCCTACAGGCTCTTTTGGCACCTTAGGGGTTGTATTCGATGGACTGCCTTACGATATCAGCAACAGATTTAGTGATCAAATGCCTCAGTCATGTAAATTTGCGAGAACGTATATCCAGCATTATCGGAGGAGAAAAGTTTCTCAAATTTGTTATTCGGAATCGACATTAAACTGTAGATCCTGCCACTCGTGGTCACACACAACATAAGTGGTGTGAGAAACTAGATTGTAATTTCGACTAAAGTGTTGCTTTTACTAATTAAGTAGGTAAGTACTGAGTACTCTAATTTCAGTAGGAATGCAGAGTAATCACTCTACTTTTCGCGAGTGGTTTAAACGTGATTTTAAATATAAAAAGCAAGCCTCTATCTTCTGAAATATCTACAGACTTATGTATGCCCTTTATTGTTCTGTCGCTTAAACACTACCTTCCATGCACTTGGATACCATTGGATTACTTCAAAAGCGAAAAATATTTGATGCCAGAACAACTAAATATATAAAGCTAGTGCCACAAAGTGAATTCCTTTTTGTATCGAATTAAAACAAACAATCTAAAGTGTAACAGGCCAAGGAATTAAGACTGTATCGTTATAAACACTCAAAGCCATTAAGAAAAATGTGTTTCTAACATCTAAGAATATCCGGCATCATCCTAATTGCCAATAATAATCTTGTGGCGCCTATTGTTGTCAATGGCTATAAAAACAACAGCGCATAGCTTTTACTCTTTGGTCGTTACAAACTTAATGTTTTTGGCCGATAAATATTTGTTGTCGCCCTAGTTGTTGATAGTGCTGTGGTAGTGTCCATGGTTGATAATGCGTTTAACGCAACGTTTTTTAATAGTTTTTCTCATTGTTTTAGATTCGTTTTTCTTCTTTTATTTGGTTCATCATAATTTCTCCAGCTGCTACAAGAGTGTGTATTGCTTTATGCGTTATTAACGTTTTAAAATTGCTTGCAACGTGAACGTTTTTTTGTTTTCTTTGGTTTCTTCTTTAATGTAAGGAGTAATTTAATGGAAGGCATCTTGTGATAAGAAAATATTAATTTGCAGTAAATGAGGGCAGCAAATAATCATTAGAAATAATCAAGAAGGAAAATTCCGTAGAATTATTGTAAATAAAAATTAAAAAAATCTTTCTGTTTTCAATTATAATGTATTAACGAAAATTACGACCTTAGCAACGACTTATTTCTGTAAACAAAGTAATAAAAGGTGACGAAAAACTTATCTAAGTCAATTGATTTTTTTGAGAAACTTTTCGTAGCGATTTTACTTTACTCTCGGACGAAGTCACCGAAGAAAAATTTGTTCATATTTTCGTTTTAATGTCTGACCTGGGGTTTGAACAGAGGCCTTACTTCTAATAGGCTACAACGACTTACATACTACGTTTTTTTAATACAAGCATTTAAAGGCATCTTTGCGAATGTACGTATGCCTGCTTAGAGCAAATGCTAAACAAGGATTAAACAGCTGTTGTGAAGATTTCTTCACATAATTTTTTTTTGTCTGCGTACGACATCAAACTAACAAGTCTTGATGCATTATGGCATGTTAATCAGTTAAAAGAATTTGTAAAAGCTACATATTTAACAGGACATGATGTTTATTTTGCAGATTTGAATTTCCTCACTCGATTCCTTTTAGGAGACAATTGAGTATGTTTAGAGAATATAAAGGAAACTGATGTTTATACAACTTTTAAATATTAGAAGTTTCAAGCTCATCTCTTGTATGCAAAGAACCCTAAGAAATTACTTAAACTTGAAGCAATCGTTTTAATAATATCATCAACGATGATTTTCATCACCATTTACTTCGTCTTCTCAATAAAGCCTTCATTTGCTCCTATTGTGCACTTTTGGGAAAACTCTTGCCACTTAAAATATTTTTTCATACACACAGAAATCTTACCATATGCCGCTGTTAATTTTTCAATTGTTTTGAACTTTTTTTTTTTTAATTTGTTTGTCAGAGGTAACTTCGTTGCAATTTTTCTTGTTTGGCATCAACTCCATAAACTTCCCAAAATTTTTCTTGTGCGTACAACGCGTTACTATTCTTTTAAGAATATATAAGCAAAGCATGACGGTAATATAAATAGGTTTTCCAGAAATGTCACCCCTAACACAAGCTATAAAGTTTCGTCATGTAATTAATACAACTTGTTTATGGATTCTATCAAATCTTTGATATTGAGGGCAGCAATTAAAGCCAGTTCTTATAATATAGCTTTCATCTGTCAATATGGAATTCAGATTGCTGGTACACAGTTAGAAAAATTTTATACCGCATTAAGCATGCTCTAACGATTCCAGTCATGATGTCCTAAGAGCAACTACTGCTTCAAGTGGACCATTGGAGAGTGTAAGTGGTTAATCGCTCTCTGTAGTTACTTTCAATGTTTTTGTTTCAGTACAGCTCATTCTAAATTTTATCTTACAAACATACATACATAAATGGTCATTACAACCTTTCAGTCAGGATTACGACCTTGCTTCTCATACCACTTATGCTGTGTGTGTTAATTTTTATACATGAGTGTCGGTACCTACAGTTTAAAGTCGAATTCGAACGACAAAATTTTTTTAAGAATTTTTTTCATGGCAATTTTATTTAGGGCCTAGCTTCTCACACCACTCATGTTGTGTGCGTTAATTTTATACGTGAGTGGTGGGACCTAAAGTTTAACGTCGACTCCGAATAACAGATTTTTGAAGAACTTTTCAAGGCAATTTTGTATAGTCTCAGAGTTTTTACCAGAAATCTGCTGAGAGGAAGTCCGCGAAGAAATTTTTTTTTTTTAAATTTCGTTTTATTGGAGATGTCTGGCCTGTGGTTTTAACCGAGTCCTTACGTCTAATAAGCCCTCACACTACCTACTAGGCCACAGCAATTTCAAATTTTACCTTAACTGTCAGCTTCTCAAGCCTTGAAAGGCTTTCCAGCATTACAAGCGTTTATGAAAATCCCAACGACGGACCCACTCTTGGCATAACACTGCCTAAGACTACACCATATGCTGTAGTGTCACAGACCAGAGTCTCTGGTGGGAATCTAACCCACGACCCTCATGCTAATAGCCTAGCACACTACCCACTAGACTACCAGGGCACCACATTAAATTATAAAAAACGATAAAATCATCATCGTTTGATTTTTATAGTTGTTTTTAATGCAATGAAAATATAATATTTTACAATTTACATTTATTACACTTTTTAATATAAATATACATAAATGTCATTAAAACAAAATATTTAATTAATACAATCTAAAAAAGTAATGAAAATAATTTTCAATCTAAATTCCTGGTTTTTTTTGAAATGTTATTTTTTCATTAAAATTTTAAATAAAAATTCGTTTTAAATTGTTTTAAAATAAATACAATTTTTATAAAAAATAAAACACAGAGCGCCACAGAGAAGTAAAGAAACAGTGCGCAATAGATAATAAACAAATACATGCACACTCATGCTACATATTGCTTGCCTACATATACAAAGAAACAGTTGCTCTCTGTTTTTGAAACACGGGCACTATAACTGAGTGGCCACTGCTGAATAAACAAAATGAATTCAAAATACAAATACATACAGAAGAAAAACAAATTACTTATGTATACATACACATGTTTCAACCGGAACTGAAAATATATACACACGCATACATCGTACAACAAAGAGATTAAAACAAGGAACCACAACAGCTGTGCACAACTGTTGCCATAACTGTGTTATTAAATATTCACGAATAAGGCGATGTACACAACATCAGTTCAGTGGGCTTTAAGAAGAATGAAGAATTCATTCAAATTAAATTTAAGCCGATATGTGTTAAGCATTTATTTGCCTATGAAATCATTAACTGATGATTAAATCCTGTGATCAATACAATTTTGATTTATCGTGTAACGACTATTATATGCGAAAAGCCGAATAAAATATTTAAGGGAAACATTCAAATGAAGATAATGTTGAAACATAATTTGAAATTTTTTCAATAAAGTTCCTTCTTGAAACTCAATTTCATCAGTAGCCTGCAAAAGAGATGGATAATGTGCCAGAGTTTAAGTATATAAACACTACTAGGTCACTTGGCTAGTCGAATTTAAGTAGTACGGACGTATAAATAAATAATGGAAAAGCCAAGGAAAGGATCAAAAACAGAACTCATAAACCAGACTAATGCTCGCATCAGAAGGCGCAAGATCACATGTGGAGTATCGCAAGTGAATCTCAGGCTAGACCTATATGATATTGCATTACAGTATGTTGTTGAGGATATACCAGAGGCAGAAATCGTCATGAATCCCAGCACCGTATATGTATAGACCACTAGATCTACTTTTTAAAGAGCATTTTCGGTCTCAAAAACCTGCTCGGAGGAAATTTCTTTACTAGAGTGGTGAAGAGCATGAGTTTAGGCTATATGCACTCGCGATATGCTATGTCTTGTTGATGTTCTCTTCCTATGTGAACATGATATCCCAGTATATAGTATAAATTGGTTGTCCTTCATGTATTTAGCGCTTTTCGAACTATTTCAGACGAGACAATGTTCATTCTTAATGGTATGATAACTAGAATACTGGTCGGCATAACTGATGCCAGCGAAAATTTGGTAGACTTGTGTGCAACTAAATAGCAGGTACTTTAGGCAGCTACTACAGAGGGGAGGTGGACTACTCGCTTTATACTCACCCAATACTTAAGATCCGGAAATGATTGGATGGAGTATCTGATTATTTGTACTTCAGCAGGCAGTTTTTGACCGATCATGATTACTTCAAAGCGTATTTACGATATGGCAATTTCCTATTTTACTTAGATTGTAGTGATGATGTCATGGAGGATCTCCGGCACGCTTTCATCATCTGCCCGTATTTTTATGATGAGAGGGAAAATTTGAAGAGAATATTAAGGCAGTGTGTTAGACTGAAAGTCGCCGTAATCTAGTAGGTAGAGTGTTGGCTTGTTAGAAATAAACCAGGGTGCGAGCCCCAGGCCAGACATCAAAACAAAAATACAAAAAGTATTTCTTCGGCGACTTCCTCTCAGCAGATTTCTGGCAAAAACTCTGAGAGTAAATAAAGTTGCCATGAAAAGTTTCTCAAAAATCTGTCGTTCGGAGTCGACTTTAAACTGTAGGTCCCGCCACTCATGTATAAAATTAACGTACACAACATAAGTGGTGTGATAAACTAGGTCGTAATCCTAACTGAAGGGTTGTAACGACCAATTGTGTATGTTAGACTGAAAAATATACGTAGTTGCGACAATGTTGTCCTCGCTGGAGGTGAAGGCAGGTTTGCAAAATTGTTTGTAATGGCATTTTTTACACTAGAAGAGAATCGTAAAAGAATCAACTTTGTTTAGATCGACCTTCCCCTCACTGTGATGGAATGCCTGAAGGTTGTTCGTACAGGGTAGTGTATCAAGGTCTTTTATCATGTTAGAGACTCGCACTCCTGGTAATATTTGTGTCAGAATATTTTGACGATTTCACCTCGCTAAATAAAAATATATAGACGTACATACGTATACTACATTATATGAACACACATCTAAAAATATTTAGCAGTCATGGATTGGTTATTTCTGGTAGAATTGAAAAAACTTCGTTCATCACCATGATCTACCACATGAATAACTGACTGTTTCCCTTCCATATTACTCTGCTTCCTTAACTTTTGATAATTATTTGAATTATTAACCTGGTAAATATTTCACAAACTTTAATACATATTATTTTATAACAAATAAATTGTAATTTTCGCGCAACATTTTTAATGAAACTTTTCGCTTTTGATGAGTGAAACAACATTGCATAAATCGAACTGCTGATAATTTTGCTTTATAGCCTAGCCATCAAAATGAAAAGTTAATTAGTTTTTTTTCTATCAATTTTCTGTTTAACAAATATGGTTTCCGAAATTGCGAAACAATTTTTACTCGCAGTTATTTAGAAAAAAAGGAGAAGTAAATAAATAATACAGCCTTTATTTACACATTTTTGTATCGCATTGAATATCAATAAAATTGGCTTTATTGAAAAGGCAACATTTTTCTTTTTTTTGACTTCAATATTTGTGTGGGATTTTGTGTACATGTGGTTAGCTGTGGTTGTTCCACAGATGACACAATCTAGATAAACATTTTTTGCATCATTTTACCATTGATAAATTTGCGGCTGATGCATCAATAGTAGTTTGCCAAATATTGTTATGCAAATATTCAATAGTTGCGAATATTGAATGAGCCGAATATTTTGACATGTGCCTCAGAGAAAATAACACGAGTATAATGGGCTAATAATAAAGCACAATATTTTATAGATTTTTTGCATAAAATTATAAATTCATCAAATTCTGTGTAATGGTCCAGTCTGCTTTGTGGGGATGTATGGATCCATGTTTGCTAGTCCATCCATTTAATCTACACGTTAAGGGCTTTCAATAATATCGTATTAATTCTCTTAATTCCAATGCTTCAATTAAGTTTGTCTAATATTTTGTTTGGGAAAAAGTCGGAACACTGGGCCAATTTATTGAAATGTTAAATTTTTGTACAAACTAAACTGCGTAGTCCCGTAAACTTAGATTTCCCCTCTTAATTATTAATATTAACAGTCTTGTGCACATAATGCCTCGAATAGAATAAGAAATTAGTTGTTAAACATATTAGCCAAGTCATAAATTTAATTCAAGTCAAAAATTTCAATATTCGACATGTTTTATGAACGTTTTAAAAACCACATCAAATTAATTGAATTTGATTCAAGTTCTCAAAAGTATGTGTAACCAAAACTCCTTTTAAAATACCTTATTATTCTAGATAAGAAAACCTCTTAAAGAGATTAAAATTAAATTAAAATTTTGCACACAGCAAGTCTGTATTATCCTTTACTCTGCGTAAAGGTCGTGGGTTCGATTCCCACCAGAGATTTTGGTGTGTTACAATACACCGAACATAAGGTCTACGCTACTCAGCTCGTAATAATTAGATAGAATTTGTAATTGTATTGTGTAGTCGCCGTGGTCTAGTAGGTAGTGTAATTAGACTAATTAGACGTCAGGCCGCGGTTCGAACCCCAGGTCAGGTATCTCCAACTAAACGAAATATGAAAAAATATTTCTTCGGCGACTTCCTCTCAGCAGATTTCTGGCAAAAACTCTGAGAGTAAATAAAATTACCAAGAAAAGTTTCTCAAAAATCTGTCGTTCGGAGTCGACTTTAAATTGTAGGTCCCCACCACTCATGTATAAAAAAATTAACGCACACAACATAAGTGGTGTGATAAACTAGGTCGTAATCCTGACTAAAGGGTTATAATGACCAATTATGTATGTATGATTGTATGTAATTGTATTGTAATATATAAATAAATGAATAAATATCCTTCACCCCAATGTGTTTCCATAATAATGCACTAAAAACTTACAATCAAGCCATCAAGACTATATCATCTGTATATCCTTGGTAGTCAATTCCTGCCTCAGCTAGTTTTTTGTCAGTTGTTCATCCACAATCAGGCTTTAGATTAATGGAAGCCACCCTGTGGGCATCGCGTAAACAAAGTAAAGCTTGTAAAAGAACTTTTTTGAACATCAATATTTCAGTTTTCCTTTCTACTTCAGTCATTTCCCTTGATGTCATAACGAAGAGAATAATTCCTGCTACAACATTAGCCGGTTTGCAATGTTATAGCGTGATATCAGCTAAACAACCCTAAGGGATATCCTCCGTTCCCAAAAATCATTGAGAAATTTCGTTAATTTGCTTAAGTCAATTTAACGTGCTCCTGCAGGTTAAGTTTGTAAATTAATCCAACTGGTACACATACAAGTCTTAACCTGAAAAATTGTGATGGTAGCAGATATAATTTAATTTGACATGAAATTTACAAAATATCGTATCAGGGCATCATTTCTTCGAGTTGAGCGTATTAGAAACCACCTTTCTTAAATAATCTTTAAAGATTTTGAGGCAGGCAGCTTATTTAGGATAGCTTTTGATAAAATTTATTTTGTGGCCAACGTTTGATTACCAAATTTTTCAGAAATCTGTGCATTGTGGTGAAATATTTAATAACAAATGCTTATAATCGATTATAACATCTTTCGCTTATAATTTCTGGTTAAAGATTTTATCTGATTAATTCTTTTGTTGTTTCTAAATAGCTAACATCAGCTGTATTCAATTAACATACGGTTTTACTTTTTTCAATATTTCTCAAAAAGTCTATATTGTAACCCAGTAACGATAGACAAAAATATTGTAAAGCATTACTCCTTTTATTTATTTTTGTCTCCCTGTTGGTATATGTATGTGCAGTGAGTGTCAAAAGTATACAGATAACCTTGTTTCATATCCCTGTTAACATACATACAGTGATGATGTACATTGTATATTTGTAATTGTAAGCTATAAGTTTAAGGGCCATTATTACAACTTGCCGTTAACTAAAGGAAGGATTTTAACAGGCAAGTTACAGACCTTTAACTTTTAAAGTTAAGTTTATGTTTGAACTTGCCATATTATATATTATTTTCAATATGGCAACTTCAAATATAAACAAAATAAGCAAATACAACAAAAGAGAGCCCCTTCGTTCCTATTGCATTTAAAAAAACTTGTTTAATTGAGTAGTTTTATCGACATTGCTCCGGCGCTGCCATATTTTTGAAAAAGTTAACTTTATTTTATCATTAGGTTACAATAACGAAAAGAAGTTAAAGGTGACTTTAAAGTTAACTTTAGCTAAAGTTAAAGGTGACTTTAAAGTTCATTTTAGCTAAAGTTATCTTTAACTAAACCCAACTTTAACGGCAAGTTATAATAATGGCCCTTAATAAATGAAATTTTCTTTCATATTCATATATTGAAAAAATAAAATAGATTTTGGAAACCAAATGAAAGAGAAAAGTGTCTCAAATTGTTATATAAAATGTACACTATTTTAAAAGACAAAGTTAGGAAGTTTAATTTAATAATATAACCAATATATATTATTTGGAAAACAACAAAACTTTCTCGAAAATATATTTGACACATCAACCATATTGCCACAAATTGTATTTATGTACACGTTATGAATACAGCCTACAGTTAAATAATTTTGTCTCTCACTGTATATTTTCCTTGTTCACCCGTAACTAAATTAATCCTAAAGAAATAGAGTATTATATCCTTTATTTTATTCATTTTTTGGGTCGAATATTTTTTTAAAAGATATAATGGAAATTTGTCATTTTCCAACGACAGAAAAATAAATTGCCATGAATTGAAATGAGCCAAAAAGGAAGGCACAATGGTATTTAGACAACAACAACAACAACAACAATACTGACGAGTAGAATCTTATAATTTACTGACAAGTAGCAACTTTTGATGTTCTTTTGGAGTAAAATGTAAATTTTTGGTAATTTGTTTTCATAATTTTTTTTTCCTTTTTTTTCGTTAATATTCATTCATACTTTAGGCATAAACTGACTGTATACGTAATACTTTCCTCATACAATATAATATATAAGCCCAATTAATTATATTTGCCATAATAAATGGTAGAGTAATAATGTGTTTTATGTTGCTAAATTATATTTCATATCCGCATGATTAATTAAAAAATTTACTTCATTTTGTTATTGAAATATTTGTTACTGTGCATAACTCAGAAGACAGGCTGAAACGTTTGTTGAAAAACAGGTTTGGTTGGGTAAGGTGGCGGACCCCTCTTACTTTAAGAAGGGACCCAAATACGCCAGCATTTATTCGCTTGTCACAATGATATGATATCACAATCTATTCTACCCGGAGATTAAACATTTTCTAAGGGGAAACACACCGAGTCCAAAATAAATCTTGATATAGCAGCAACCAAGGAAAATGAGAAGTTAATTATCTCCTTCTCTTTATGGCAAAAACATGCCACTGACACATGGGTGAAAGACAGTCTCTTCCTCCTCCTCAGACCCACAGCTTCTGCAAATAACATTCGTCGGAATGCCAAGTCTTTCGGCATGCCCGTCAAAAGGGCAACGGCCCGTAAGAATCGCCATTGTGCGATGGATGGTCAAGCGACTTAGGGTCAAAACTAAGTCGGTCCTCTTTCTGTTCATACGTGTCCAGCAGGGTGTAGCAAAAGAGATTGTGCCTCCTAGTAACACGAGTAGACAATATCCAAATTAATTGAGGCAATCGGAATACCTACCTTGTCGCCGTAGTCTAGTAGGTAGTGTGTTGGCTTATTAGACCTAAAGACAGGGTTCGAGCCCCAGGCCAGACATCAATACAAAATACAAAAAGTATTTCTTCGACGACTTCCTCTCAGCAGCTTTCCGGCATAAACTCTGAGAGCAAATAAAATTGCCATGTAAAGTTTCTCAAAAAAAATTTGTCGTTCGGAGTCGACTTTAAACTGTAGGTCCCACCACTCATGTATAAAATTAACACACACAACATAAGTGGTGTGAGAAACGAGGACGTAATCCTAACTGAAGGGTGGTAATGACCAATTATGTATGTATGTAATCGGAATACCTATATGATATAATATGTCGCAGTTTGCCAGCTACGTACTGCCCTGTTCATCAGCAATGCAATATTCAACGATATCCCGGAACCCATATGAGAGTTACCTTTAAATGATTCAAAATTTCTCTGAGAAATCCTCAGCATTTGTAGACAAATACGGACATTGTATCTACGTTCGTTAGGAACTTAATCGGAGTCAGTCTATCCGAGCAAATCAAAAGATTTTCAGGGAATATTCTGCCGCTCAACAAGCATTATGCCTCTTTCAAAATTGGCATAACCTTTGATTGGAAAGTACCGCAGTGGTCAGGTGGCCTATAAGACGGTTGTCATAATGCCTCAAGTGTCCCATCGGTAACCTCCGGAACATCAGCCCAAAAGTCGATTGTTGAAATTCTAGTATCGAATGTTTTATTCAGAAAGTTATAAGGAATCATATAATCGTTCCTACTATGCCTACGTCTTCCCAGAATAAAAGCATGCCCATAGTCCAGATTGGGCCAGGAGGATTTGACTGCTTTGTGTCCCACTGTCACCTCCTCAGTGTTCTGCCTTAAATGAAGATCAGAGTGGAGCTAATTTAGTATAACAAATAAAGCCTTAGTTGGGGTGGAACAAAGCGCATTGGTGATTCGAACAGCTGACTGCTTGCGTACTCTGTCAACTGGTCGGCAATGGTATTGGTGTTTACACACCGTCCGCCAGACATGCACTCCATAGAGCAAGGTTGGTTTCACCACGGTCCCATAGGGCCAGTATGTGATAACTGGAAAGCAACGAAGGCTAAGAATTCAAAGAACGGACAACTAATTGAATTTTTATTTTTTGCATTCACAATTTGAATACCATCACATCATTTGAATAAGCTTGGGCAGTGGCATCTATCGGTTCACATTGTCAGTTTTTGAGTAACATACATACATACATACATATCTGGTCATTACAACCCTTCAATCAGCATTACGAGCTAGCTTCTCACACCTCTTATGTAGAGTGTGTTAATTTTATACGTGAGACCTACAGTTTAAAGTCGACGCCGAGCGACAGATTTTTTTGAGAAACTTTTTCATGGCTGAGAGGAAGTCGCCGAAGAAATATTTTTTCATATATCGTTTCGATGGCTGAGCTGTGGTTTGAACCATGGCCTCACGTCTAATAAGCCAACACACTACCTACCAGACTACGGAGACTTCAAAAGTCCCAATATACTTACAACATAGGCCAGACGTAAGATTTAAGCCTTAGGTTAGCTGCACATATAAGATGTTTGTCTTGCAACCTCCCTCTGAGCAAACTATAGTTTTGCCACACTGACACTGGCATAAGTTTTCGCCTTTATTACAGAAAAATTGTAAAATATGTATCGTATATCCATACAATACTCAGTTTGACAATTATAAATGCATTACAGATACTGCTTTATTTTTCTAATGCCACCCAGAGCGAAACCAATTTAATACAACTCCAGTCTAATAAGGTCATCAATTGAGAAAATAAAGATTTTCTTCAATGTAAATCTAATATTGTTCAATAGCACTTGTCAATATCCCAGAATACTCTGACAGGAGTGTAAACTATACCGCTAATAGCACTTTTCACTTCATGTAATTAAAATACTTAAAATTTTTTGGTTTTCAATTTAAGATTGTTTAACGAAAGATTAAATTGTTGCCATAACCACAGTTACGGTCAATGTTCTGTGCTTACATTTTCATTTTACATAATTCGAAATTTCTATTTCCATTATTATTATTACTACAGATTTCTATAGCAACTGCAACTTTAGAATTGTGTATTGTCTTCCATTGTCTAAAGTCATGAAGTTTCGCTTAATTTCACAAGAATTAGAAGAAGTAAGAAGTGCAAGCATTATGCCATTGAATTGAATCATGCAACCCAGTTAAAGTGTTAATAGAGTCAAATATTTTGTTTAAAACAAAAGGAAAAACGTTAAAGAATGACTCTGAAAAGGGCCAACCAAAAGGACAATGAGCAGCAACAGCAGTAACCTACTAACCATTCAATCAACCAACCAACCTACCCACTTGGTTTTTGTGTGCAAATGATGAACTTGCATTATTTGCTCTAAAAAGGTCATTCATTGTTCCAGCAAAGTTTAAAAAAAGAAATTTTCTTTCTCTTCTTTATTCTTGTACCCCCTCTGGTTGTCATGGCAATTGGGCATACATAAGCCCTATGATTTCCTGTATTTCTCTCTCTCTCTCTCTTCGGCTCTCTTTGTATATCCTGTTTTGCGTTGCCTTCAAAACTGTCTTTCATTATTTTTCTGGGATTATGGCATGAAAATAAAAACCCCTGACGCTGTTACTCTGAATGGAATGTAAAATATTTTCTAAAAAGAAAAAAACAATACAAAACAAAAGTTTATTGACTGAAAACAAAAACAAAATAAAAAAGAAAATGAAATTGTCGTAAACATTTAATATTTCTAACCACATAGTCGTCGTAAAACTGACCATATGGTCCCGCCAACAAAATGAGCTTAAAAGAGATTAAATTAAAAATTTATTTCTGTACTTTAATGTTTTTGTAGTTGTTGTTGTTGTTGTATTTCATTTTATAGCGCATAAGAATATTTAAGCACCAGGATGTCAATTAAAAATTACAAAAAAAAAATTTTTTTGAAAGATAGAAAGTAAAGACCGGATTGAAGTACACAATCCATACTTACATTATTATTCACGAATTGCAATTTTATACATCAAATAATTGAAACCATGACAGCATCAAAAGTAGAAATGTTGCCGTTTTGAGAATTTTTAACCAACATTCTTATTGTTACACGGCTAAAGGAATATTCTTCCAATATGGAACCGTAGTACAGCTTTGAAACAATGTAAATTTGTTTAAGATACCCGCATTGACGATGGTTAGCTATACTAGTTTTCCATACATCTGGCAATATAAGATTTGGAAATTCAAAGAAGTTAAGTGAATACGCACATTGTAGCACTCAAAACGCCCTTTTGTAAAAGGTGGGCCATTTAGAAGTTTAAATTTAAAAATGCAGCAAAACAAAAACGGTTTGAAATTTTCCAAATTTATTATTTTTTTTATGAATTACAATTGTTCCGGTTGAAAATGGAATATTATTTCATTCATATGGCTACCGCGGCTGGCCTCACAGTAACTCATTCGATCGGAAAAATTTTCGTACACTTTTTGTCGTCTATGGCATCACGAATGCTGTCTTTTAAATGCTCAATTGTCTCTGGTTTGTCGGTATAACACTTTTCTTTAACGTCGACCCCCCGGAAAATAGTCCAACGGTATCAAATCGCTGCTTCTTGGCGGCCAATTGACATCACCATTTCGGCTAATTAAACAGCCATAAAACGTTTGACGCAATAAATCGATTGTAGCATGAGATGTGTGGCAGATTGAAACCAACCATAGTTTACGTCAATACCATGAATAACGGGTACAAAAAAAAATTATCATTGTGCGATATGTGTCTTCATACATATATACATATATACATACGTAATTACAACCCTTTAGTCAGGATTACAACCTTGCTTCTCACACCACTTATGTTGTTAGCGTTAATTGTATACATGAACGGAAGTCAGAGGAAGTCGTCGAAGAAATATTTTTTTCATATTTTCGTTTTGATGTCTGACCTGGAGTTTGGACCGTGGCCTCACGTCTAATTAGCCAACACACTATCTACTAGACTAGGGCATAACCCTTTTCTTTACGGGCGCCCCACAGAAAATAGTCCAACGGTATCAAATCGCAGCTTCTTGGCGGCCAATTGACATCACCATTTTGGTTAATTAAACAGCCATAAAACGTTTGACGCAATAAATCGATTATGGCAAGAGATGTGACCAAACATCGTTTACGTCAATACCATGAAGAGCAGGTACAAAAAAAATTATTATCATGGTGCGATATGTGTCTTCATTGACCGTAATGGTTGCGCCATCCCCAGTTTCAAAGGAATATGGGCCAATGATGCCTCCGCTCCACAATCCGCACCAGTCACTGCTAATGGGTGCATTGACCACGTGTGGGTTTTCTGAGGTCCAAATACGGCAATTTTGCTTATTAACGTACCCACCAAGATGAAAATGAGCTTCATCCGAAAAGATAATTTTTTTGGCAAAATCGACATCATCGTGCAGTTTCTCCTTGGACCAGTAAATCCCAACGTTACATACATACATAATTGGTCATTACAACCCTTCGGTCAGGATTACGACTTTGTTTCTCACACCATTTATGTTGAGTGTGTTAATTTTATACATGAGTGGCTGGACCTACATTTAAAAGTCGACTCCGAACGACAGATTTTTTTTTTTTTTTTTTGAGAAACTTTTTTATGGCAATTTTATTTACTCTCAGAGTTTTTGCCAGAAATCCGCTGAGAGGAAGTCGCCGAAGAAATATTTTTCATATTTTCGTTTTGATGTCTGGCCTGGGGTTTGAACCCTGTCTTTTCGTCTACTAAGCCAACACACTATCTACTAGACTACGGCGGCTTCAAAAGTCCTAACGTTGCTCAAGCGTAAATCGATTAATTATGTTCAGTAGAGATGATAACCGGAATTTTGTGATCGAATAGAATGACATAAGTATTGCCAGATTCGCAATAACTGATGGTTCCAATTTAAACCAATAGATGTCTCACCGGATATATACAAGCTACTTATAATTCGTAGCTCTACACAAATTAAAGTTGGAACCAGTACTCACGGTTCCCTTACCTGAATAGACTTTTGTGTTTAATTAGTGTTATTCTTACAGCATCAGATATGAGAACTGGATAAAGATTAAAGGGGATATCAAAGATAGTTATATGGGTAGCAAAACTTGTAATGGAATTGTTATTCCGACCATGCTGTATAAGTATTACTTTGGATAGCATGCAGACCATATAGTGTTTAACAAAGCAATACCCTTAATTGCTGTAAATTTTCATAAAATGTTTATAATGTACAAAGAAATTAATTCAAACAAATAATTCTAACAAGTTAAAATACATAAATAACATTTGTAGGTTTTATTTTTAGGTATCCTTTACCTTGGACATAATAAAACTTTAATAATAGACTTCAACCTCACCCATCTCATTATGCTGAAAGCATTAAATTTCAAATCCTATTTCATTTCTATTTGCTATAAATTTATAATTCCTGTTGTTAGCCTTACTGTTAAATATGCTGGCATAAACCCGAATTAAGTGTGCTGTAATTTAATATATCCCATTTGAAAAATAATACAATGAAAAAAAAAGGGGAAAATAAACAACGACACCGACCCCATTAAATACTTCACCCAACACATTAATGCCATTTAAATTCATATCGAATGATAAAAATACACTCTTACCACCAATACTAGCAAGCATAACAACACCGCACCCTGGTTTCCATTGCCCCTCCCTTTACCACCACCACCACCACCACCACCTCTGACATATGCATCCTGTGTAAATTTAACAGGAAAAAAAATTTTTTTTTGGTTTCCGTTATAGAAAACTTTTATGCACTCCCATACAATGAATATTCATTGGGCGTATATTCAGTTATATGTATGTATGTATGTATATGTAAATGTGTGTATGTATGTATGTGTATGTATATGTGTCTGCATGTGTGTATGTGAATGTATAGAAAAGTTTATGGAAAACTCATCTATTGTTTAAAATTAAGTATCATTCATAAACTATTATTTGCATTAAAACAAAAACGAAAAAATAAAAAAAATACAGCAAATCCCTTCCATATGAGTATATATGTATGTAGAACAGAAGCAATATAGTTGTAGATTTTTAGTTCACTTGTACTCTTTTATTCAATTCGATTTTATTCTTTAGGTTTTTTTCTCTCTCTTTTTTGTCTGAATAGCAAGAAAAAGTTTACAACTTTAATATTTTTATAAACTTTTCAACAGCATTGTGTTGTTATCTGGCAGAATAATAAAGAAAAAAAAATCAGAAAAAACAGAAAAAAAGAAAGAAACAGGAATTGTCGTACACTATGGAAATAAAACGATGTTAATGTTTTTGTTTATACAGTAGAGAGCAATCGTTTAAGTGCATAACAGATGAAATATAAATCTTTAATTGTTAGATTATAAGTTTACATGTTTGTTTGTACGCTATTAATTAAAAATTTTTTAAAAGAGACATCCAGAGAAAGTAAAGAAACTAGAGCTTTATACTCTCCAATAAGGAAATAAAAATTAGCAGGATTGATAGCATAAGGAACTGTTTCTACATCTTTACTTCTTCTTGGAATTCAGCTAAGAACCATTAAGCAATTAAAAAATGTTTTTAAGATTCCTGTTACCAGTCATTTGTTATTATTTCTGCCCTGTCCATTCATTTCATCGTCTTCTTTTTAGGGTATGTCCAACCTAACGTATCATCCTAGTAAGCATTTCGTCTTTCAATGAAGTTCGGTGCGTAACCATAATGAACTCCCCATATTGTGCAAAGTATTCATGCTCAATATTCTCAAAACATGAAGTCGCCGTGGTCTAGTAGGTAGTGTATTGGCTTATTAGACGAAAAGCCAGGGTTCGAGCAACAGGCCAGACATCAAAATCAAATACAAAAATTATTTCTTCGGCGACTTCCTTTCAGCAGATTTCTGGCAAAAACTCTGAGAGTAAATAAAATTGCCATGAAAAGTTTCTCAAAAATCTGTCGTTCGAAGTCGACTTTAAACTGTAGGTCCCGCCACTCATGTATAAAAATTATCGCACACAACATAAGTGGCGTGAGAAACTAGGGTTGTAATGACCAATTATGTGTATGTATTCTCAAAACATTCCCAACATTCTTAAAACATTACGCGAAAGCAATTATAAACAAAAAAGAAAATCATACTGAAATCGTTTTGTTGCAAACCTCACAACCAAATAGTAGTATGGCCTCATCATTGCTATGGAATAATCGAATATTAAATTCTCATTTAGCTTCCCATTTGTCGTTTCGACTTTATTATTAATGTTTTGAAGTGGCTGTGGTGTAGTAGGCAGTGTGTTGGCTTATTAGACGTGAGGCCTCGGTTGAAACCCCAAGTCAGGCATCTCCAACTGAACGAAATATGAAAAAATATTCCTTTGGCGACTTCCTCTCATCACATTTCTAGCAAAATCTCTATTTTGCATGTATTATGCAAACAAATGTGTGATTACATGTCTTCTCAGTTTGTTTATAAAGTTTATTACCGTCTCAATAAAATTTTAATATCAAAACCCAAGCAGGTGCACTGGTATTAAAGCCTACAACATCTGTGTTAATACCAAAACATTGATTACCTGCTGTGTGTGTCCAAACCAAGCAATTATTATGGTCATACGAACGCCACAACAGTTAAGTTTCATGTCTTAATTAGATGTGCATATGCTTTTAGAGCTTTCTGCTATCATGCCATCAAGATAATGGCATTCATTCACTTGTTGGACTGCCAGTAATTTGTGGATTCAAATCACTATGATTTCAGTGCACCTCCTTGGTTTTTGAGGCATTTATTATGAGATCAACTTTGTTCGATTTTTTAGAAAAGTAGTTTAGAAAAGCTAATCGAATAAGCAAGCAATTTAACCAGTCAATTTAGTAAGGTCGTTAGCATTTTCCACATCAATTGAGAGCCTGTTGGTAATAGTGTGTTACACTCCATCAAATTGCTCAATTACTATAAAAAATATGATTAAGAATTGAAAACTCCCGTATTGGACACCTAAAACGATATCATACATACATAATTGGTCATTACAACCCTTTAGTTAGGATTACGACCTAGCTTCTCATACCACTAATGTTGTGTGCAATAATTTTATACACAAATGGTGAGACCTACATTTTAAAGTCGTGTCCGAAAGACAGATTTTTTGGAAATTTTTCATGGCAATTTTATTTATTCCCAGCGTTTTTTCCAAAAGAAATATTTTTTTATATTTCGGTTTTATTGGAGATGTCTGACTTGGGGTTTTAACCTTGGCCTTGCGTGTAATAAGCCAACACAGTACCAACTAGACTACGACGACTTCAAACGCTATCGGTAAAGTCAAAAAATGCTACTTCACGCATACTGTACGTGGAATACCGCATAATGGGCTTGCATTTGATGGAAGAATTTTTCCACGTCTGTTACACACGCTTAAAAAACGCCCTGCATTAACTATAAGAAATAATAGCGGTGTTTGAAGTCATTTTAGTTTAATTCCTTGAGCGGTTTATATGACTCAGACAAACAATTTCATAATAATCGAAACCATTGGTTTTTTTAATTTATATAAATTTAAATAAATATAATATTATAATTTAAATTTATGGCTGTAGCCTGTATTACATATGAATATTACTGTTATTTTATTTTAAATTAATAAAATTACAAAAAATTGTGTAAAAAAATTAAATTTGAAGTATTTCGTTCTGTTTTTTTTCTAAAATTTTTGTATATAAATTGTTAATTAAATGGCAAATACTTACTTATCATCTTATGCCGCCTCAAGTAAAGTTAATCCTTTTTTATTATAACAAAAAAAAGGATTTCAGATTTTGATTTTCTTTGTTTTTTTTTTGCCTTTCTCTGTTTACAAAGATATCCTTTTGCTACTGTGCGTTAATATTACACTATATGTGTATATATGTGCACAAATATATGTATGAAAATATTTTCTCTTTTCGTTTAGAAAAAATACCCAAGAAAAAGTTTATGGCCAAAAGAATTTTTATTTCTTTTTTATACTTTTCTCCTTAAGCATGGATTTTCTTAGAAAAAAAAAACGATATAAAACTTTTGCCAAAACACACACTAATTAACACATGAGGGTTAAAAGAAATACTTTAGAGAAAACTTTTTACTTTCTTTTTATTTATTTTTTATATTTTTCCTCCTCTTGCGTTATAAAATTATTTTTTTTTCTTAATTTTACAATTTTCTTTTGCTTATTAAATGATTTATTGGCTTTCTTTATATTATTTCCCAAAAATTTTATTTTAATGTTTCGTAACTTTTTTAATCCGCTCTTTTATTTTTTCACGTTATTTTTTTTTTATATTTCAAACTCGAAAAGAGCACAGCTACACTTGAGTTTCTTGAATGCTTTCTTCTACAGCCACTTTTTCTTTAAGTGTATAAAGGAGTCAACCAACCTCTTACTCTTCGTATGTTTTTTTGCTTTAATTTTTTTACAACATTTTTTTTAAACAGAATTAAACTTTTTTATTGTTTTTCTTTGCATATGTATATGTAAATAGCAGACATACTATAACAACAACAACTTTATTTATTTTTTTCCTTTTCTTTTTATTCCTGTTCTAAAGCAGCAACATAAGATAGTACCGTAATTGTTGTTGATTAAATAATTTTTGTTTTTTTTTGTTTTTCCTATTCTTTTTGCCTTTTTCTTATTACAGGAATTTATGGTGCAGAAATTTATTTGCTTCTCTTGTTGTTATGCTGTTGCTGCTTTAATTATTCCGCGTTACCGTTGTAAACGAGTCGTAGTCCTTTCACTAACTGTGTTGCGTATGCTGCGAAATATTTGTATTTGATTGTTGCTGCCGTCTTAACTGCTGCCACCGTTTTTTTTTAAGTCCTGTACATTTTCAAAACTGTTATACTACAAATGCTCACGCAGTTTTTTGTTTTTGCTTTGCTAAAAGAGAGTGAGAGAGAAATTGTAGTGTGTTAGCAAAGAGAAATGTAGCATGTATGCGAAGAGAAACAGCATCCCTGAAAAATAAATAAAAGTCGAAAAAATCTTTTATCTTGGAATCAAAGTTTTTCTGTTTGAATTTTTTTATTTAAGCAACAGTTAAGCACACTGTTTCCCTTTAAACAATTTATTTGGAAATGTTTATGTGTGTTTTTATGCCTTGGTTACCCAAGCGTTAGAAACGTAAAATCGTAACGTACGTAGCCTTAAAAACGTTTGTGTAGTTATAGAAACGTTTAAAACGGGACATATGTCAACGAAGAATGTAAATAAAAACGAAACAGAACACAAAGCAGCACACAAACAAACACAACACAATGCATAGAAATTGGTATACAGACTCATCATCAGTGTTGCCGTTTTTTGTTCAATGTGTAGATAGATAAAAATAGCTTTTGTTTTGCTTGTTAAAATTAATTAATTAGTAAGACTATAATTTTGTTTTCTTATTTTCTGTTTTTTTTCTCAATTATAATTAAATTTGAAAAAAAAATAAAAAAACTGCGAATTTAATTTTGGTCATATTTTTCCTTATTTGGTGATTTTTTCACAAATGTTGGTTACAATATTTTTCGTTCGTGGCAACACTGCACTCTCTCTCATGTTCTCTCTCTTATGTTCAAATGTCACGTAAAAACGTGGGAGAATTCTGTTTTATCAGAT
Source organism: Sarcophaga carnaria (assembly GCA_958299815.1). Lineage (NCBI taxonomy): Eukaryota > Metazoa > Arthropoda > Insecta > Diptera > Sarcophagidae > Sarcophaga > Sarcophaga carnaria. The sequence goes on from OY283150.1 coordinate 31,863,199, forward strand.
AACGACAGATCGTTCCGTTTTGCTAACGAGAGAGAACGTTTGGGTAAGCGTTTACATTGTTCTCCATATGCTAAAAAGAGAACGTTTTCTACGGTACGTTACGTTACGTGTGGGTAACTCCAGCATTATTATTAATTATTGAAATAATAATTTGACTACATCCAGTAAACCGTGTTTTTTGTTCACTTTTAGATAAGAATATGCCATGCCGATATTCAGTACATCAAAAACATTTGAAAAAGCAGAGTTTCGTTGCTGGCTTAAACCAGGTTGTTGTACCTATAAAGAGTAAGTCATTTTTTATTTCAAAAGTTAAGTTAAATATCACACATATAAAGTTATGACTTCAATTTAAACTTTTATTTCATTATAATGCTTTAATCATTTAATTATATGCGGAAAAGACGTTTCTGTATTGGGTCCATTCTTTTAAGGTAGTTTTCGAAAACTTTTTCATAAATTTCAAGCGGTACCTCATCGATTTCTTGACGAATTCTATTTCTTAAATGTCCCTACGTAAGCAAGGTATACTCAATCTAGACGTAGTCCCTCAAAAGTTTCTAATTGCACGATCATAGTGGCCAATGGACGTCACCAAAATGTGAAATTAATCTTATGCTCGTGACACAATGTGATTAAAACCATACAACGCTCAATTTAGAATACTCAAGAAAAACAAAAGATTTTTTAATGACAAGTCCAGAACATAATGCGCACGAGACAAATAGTTTTCCTAAATTCTATAGATTTTCATTATCACATCTGGCTTCTCCGAGCTTCATATAAGACAATTTGCCATTCTGACTTAGCTAACCATTGTAAAATGAGCCTCATGGCTGAAGAAGTCCCTGTTCGGAAAAATAAACATAGAAATCCTATTGCCTGACACACAATCTGCATATTTACGGCGTTATGAATGATCACACGACTTTAATCGTTGCATGAGCTGCTTTATGTAGATGGAAATGCAAATTCAAATACAAAATACGCCGTGGAATTGACAAATTCGGTTTATCCGCCAGTCTTCCTCTAATATAAGCGATATTTACAGCAGAGCGTATATTAGGATAATGCACAGCATGACCACTTTTGTATTGCTCGCAGTCTAATAAGATTTCTTTATAATTTTGCCTATGTCTTGCACAGTAGGTCGATTATTTCGGCCATAATTCCGTCTGAATCAAACAATGGCAGCGTTGAATCGCCCTTTTTGAAGGCAGTTTACATTCGGTAATATCTGACGATCATTACAGTCTATTATATACATAAATACATAATTGGTCATTACAAGCCTTTAGTCAGGATTACGACCTAGCTTCGCACACCACTCTTGCTGTGTGTGTTGGTTTTCATACGTGAGTGGCAGTACGTACAGTTTAAAGTCGACTCCGAATGATAGATTTTCGAAAAACAGTCAAAATAGAGTTGAAACACCTACCAGAAAGCAATATTGTCCTAACTTAGGCAAGACTTCAAACTAATATGCCAAATGATAGAGGAAACTATAGAAATGTTTACTCTTCTGTATCTACTGGTCATGGATTTCAAGAATAATGAAATCTAATTTATATTCCCTATACATTCTCTATAATTTTAAAATTTTTTATACCGAACTTAGCCATTGTGCACAGGATTTCCGTTTATTTTGTCCAACAATCAAGTAAAAATAAAGACAAAATGTTACTCTCAATATTTAAACAGCATGTTTATTTGTGTAAATGAATTTACTATAAAATTTGTTTTTGTTTATCAAGTAAATATCACGCATTCATGTATGTATGTATATGTATATGTGTAGAAGAAAAATGTGAGCTGACACAACATATTTCTCTGTATAAGTGTGCATTCATATAATCTTAAACAAAGAGTAACATAATTAAGTTTGTATATGTGTATACACTTTAAGGTAGATATAACACTCGTTAAACTGTTATACTTAATGTTGGTTGTTATAACACAAACTGTTGCGAGAGAAGCAACAATTTGTTGCTGTTATTTTATCGCTACACATACTTTTGTATGTGTTAGATTGTTAAAGACACAACAATTTTAAGTTTGGGTTTGAGAGTGAACTAAACACTTACGCACACAAACACAAATAGCATATGACTGTAAAGAGATTGGAGTGAAGAGTTTAAGTTTTTGAAAGACTTATCTTGGGAGTTTTGTTCTTTGGTTTAATTGTTGTTGTTGCTGTTGTTATTATCTTCTTACATTTTTCGTTCCTTTCACTTGAATTTAGCATAATTCCTTGTCAGGGAGGGTTTTAGTAGAGTTTTTCCTTTTGGTTTCTCTTTCTCTCTCTCTTTTGTTTCTTTTGCAAAAACACAATCAATTTTTCTGGTATTCCTTATATTCTCATTTTTTTATTTTCCTTCTTTTTTGCTTTTTTCATTTGCTTGTTTTTGTTTCCATTTCTTCTTGGTCTTCTTCTTCAAGTTTGTGGTGTATGTGTAAGCACGGCTCTAGCATGCATTTGTATGTGTATGTTAATGTTTTACAAATAATTTCTCCATTTTTTTTAATTTTGTTAATCAGGATTCATTGGGGCGTATGAATGATGTTAATTTCTATCAAACATTTGTTAAGTATACGCCCCGTAATCAACCAAAATCAAATTGAATTAAATGTTTCAAAGGTTTGACTTCAACGCGACTTAAAAGAGTTTCTTAAGCTATTTATTCACTCAGAATTCAGACGAGTCTGCGATTATGAGAATGGGTGTGTAACATAAAAATACGAAAATTATGGAAATTTTTAGACGTTTAATGTAAAACATTGATGGAACCTAATTGCATTCAAAGTACTGAGCACTGTTAGCCTTGAATATGTCCCATTTATTTGACAAAATGTGAATTAGTCGCCAAAAAAATAAATGAAGCCAACTTCGGGCATTTCATTCTTGAGTGAAGCAATGAGAGCCTAATCGATCGATCAAAATAAAAGATAGTCGTACATAGAAAAGCCTGAGCATAGGGTAGGTACAATTTCACAACCATTATCAACTAAACAGTCTATAATCATTGAAAGTTAACGTTATAGATTTACGTTTGATCACATATTTTATGCTTCTCAAAGACACAATTGCGTTCGGCACACATTATACGTAATCGTCAGACTCGTTTCATGCGAAATATAGGTTCGAATATGAGTGGTTTTGAATTCTAATAAATCGATTCCCCCTAATAAATCGAGCCCCTAATCCTTCAAAGGGGGTTATGTTGATAAAGAACAGCAACCCAAAATATTTTGCCGATGTTTTATTGCAGTTCCATCACCTCTTAGGCTTAGAAAACTTTATAAACGAACTGAACCAAAGCAAAAAATGACGTGAAGATGTGGAAGAATGATAATTAAAGGAATGAAAATTAAAAGAAAAAATGCTCAACTAATAGGTTAATAATATCTAAAATGTTCTGTCAATGACTTCCTGTACAAGGACTACGCTCTACAATATATTTAACTGTTTTCTTGTAAGACAGTCATACTGAACAGGATAATACAAAGCCTTTTCTACTTTTACCCCATACCTTGATGGCCTGATGTGCTTCTGCTTCATATATACTTTTTTCACTTCGGATTGATAAAATCGCATACAAAAATGACCTGAACTGAGGACTTTCGAAATTTCATCGCTTCACGGTTACAACTTATGTGATACCCAATTTGCTTGCCCGGTTTTGAAATTGCTTAGTGAGTAAATCTTAGATTTTGTAAGTTCTTCTTGAATTTAACAAATATTTTCTGGTTTATTTTTAGTGAACTTTTTTTTGGCTAATCTAGGTGGTCTTTTGTCTTCCATAACAAAATGATCGCGTCTAAATCTCACAAATTATGTCTCGCACGTTTAAAACAATATAACTGTGTTGCTAAGTTTGAATAAATGAAATACGTTTAACGTTCACTACCCCCGCCATTTGACATCTCCATTTAATTCCCCGTTTTTAAGTCGTACGCACACAAACATAATCAAAATGATAATTAAAATGTAAAAAGGAATTCAAATGGTCGTCAAATAATTCAAACAAACTTTAAAATGAAATTTCCCGTATACATACATACATATATATTCAAAATGTTTTACGAGAAATTATTACACGTTTAATTAACATTCATGAGATATTTTGTGTGTGTGTGTCTATCTTGACAAAACTTTTTATTGTTTTGAAAGCCAAACTTAAGAAATTTAATTTTAAATTTAATATTGGCGGCTGGTAGGGAAGTTGTCGTAAACGCATGTGCTTTATAAATACAAAATTTGGGAGCCTTTTAACTAAAACTGTTTGTTTTGTTCAATCGGCAAAAAGAATTCTGAATAATTTTTTTAAACAACCGTCAAGCACTCTTATTAAATTGTTATTTTCGAAAATAACGTTCCACTGTGCCAAAAATAAAAAATATACACGCTTTCTCGCACAAGACACTGCTTATAAACGCAACAGACTTGTAGAGCAACTTTCCACTAAATGCCGTTTCACAAACTCTTAAAACAGACATCAACAGACATTCCATAACTTCTTTAGTTTTTTCTAAAAAAAAAAACCAACGACAACAACAACAACAACTATATTAGCTTTTAAGATAACATCAACAGAAAATTTATGCTTCATAAAGAGCAAAAGAAAAGTCAAAAATGAAAATGCGAAAGTAGATAAGCAACAGGAGCCCGTAAATTAATAAACAGGCTGGCATGTGGCAAACTGGTATGGCCTAAGAATTTTTTTTTTTGGAGGCTGTTTAGGAAGAAGACTTTTGCTGCTTGATTCGTATATCAATTCTGATTTTTTTTTCAAACGTGACAGCTTCGAGATTTACTTGTAAAATTATTTTGAAAATACAATCGAGAATAAAATATTTGGCAGGCGAAAGGCAAAAGTATATTCTCCTTTTACTGCACAAATCAATACTGTATCGAAAAAATTCCAGAATTCACAAAGGAAATACATGGCAATCCAAAACTACGTGGATTTAAATGAATGCGAATATTAGAGGGGATCAAAAAAGGTGTGAAACAAAAAGCGCCAGAGCAGCAAATTTACTCGTACGAATCATTTTCATGTTCCCATTTTTATATTCGTTGTTCAAAGTTATAAACTTGTTGGACGCAGGCTTTAGGGTGTCTTCTGATATTAACTTAGATTTAGAAATTGCTACCTGAGCCAAAAATCCAGCTCCTGAAGTCACAGCTTATAAACCCATAAAGTTCAGAGTGTGATTCAACGAAGGATAGCTCTGCTATACAACAATATTTTAAATATTCGAATACATCCAAACAATTCGATTTTTCTATTGATCAACATCGACAAAATATCTTCTTCATCTTAAAAAAAATCGCAGGTTGAGTAGGAGGCAATTCTGCTGCATCAATTTAAACTTATTGTAATCTAAGTGAGTACCAGAGCCATGGAAACTATAATTAGGTGACCCAACATATCGAATGAATGACAGTTCTTTCCTTAGACAGCACCAGTAAACTTTGCAAGTTTGTATTATATTTCGCAACGAGACTAAGTAATATAAAGCTGGACCAGCTTACTAGGACTGAATCCTCAATCATATAGAATTTCGCGGCAATGAGCACGCAGATCGGCTTACGTCATAGGTAGAAAGTGTATGTATGGCGAAAGGCGAAAGAAAGGAGAGGAGTACTCCTCTTAAACCGCAAGGATTTGAGATAATCCTAAATATTACCCAAGAATGAGAAATTATTGGAATTATGCATTAGAATATCGACAAATAGCCTGAGAATAATAATCCGGATTTTACCGGGCATAATAAACTCAAGGAACACTAATTTTAGAATAGAGATTTAAGCACAGTATGGAGACATCGTGAAGTCACCGTAGTCTAGTAGGTAGTGTGTTGGCTTATTAGACGTAAGGCTAAAATTCAAACCCCAGGTCAGACATCTCCAACAAAATGAAACTGAAATATTAGTTCGCTGACTTCCTCTCAGCAGATTTCTGGCAAAAACATTGAGAGTAAAAAATTGCCTTGAACAGTTTCTCAAAAATCTGTCGTTCCGAATCGAATTTAAACTGTAGGTCCCTCCACTCATGTATAAAATTAACACACACAACATGAGTGGTGTGAGAAGCTAGGCCGTAATCCTGACTGAAGGGTTGTAATGGCCAATTATGTATGTACGTATGAAGACATCGTGATGAGAAGAACGAATCACTCAACACATACTTGGAACATATGTATTTATGTGACGTAAATGATACAATAAATCGTCTGATCATGGCGAGCCACTCCTTTTACGCAATAATGAGTATTTTCTGCATTCTTACTTCCATTTTGTTACAAAAATCAATCGATGCACAGAAAAATCGCAGACTTCACGGGCGATTTATTAATCAAATTTTCCAAAATTCTTCAGTTAAACCGAGTAGTAAGTGCACTCTGCCACTAAATGTAGTCTAAACAGCTGCAGTTGCTAGCAAACTCATTTTATTTTTAATCCAATGGAACGCGATTAATTTATTCGTTTGCTGCAGATCACCACCAACATGCAAGTGTCTTTTAATGACTTTATAGAGTCGAATTTGCCGTGGTCTATTAGGTAGTGTGTTGGCTTATTAGACATAAGGCCTCGGTTCAGATCCCAGGTCAGACATCAAAACGAAAATATAAAAAAAAATATTTCTTCGGCATCTTCCTCTTAGCAGATTTCTGGCAAAAACTCTGAGAGTGAAAAAAATTGCCATGAAAAGTTTCTCAAAAATCTGTCGCAACTTTAAACTGTAGGTCCCGGCACTCATGTATAAAATTGACACACAAAACATAAGTGGTGTGAGAAGTTAGGTCGCCATCCAAACTGAAGGGTTGTAATGATCAATTATGTATGTATGTATGCATGTACGTATGTATGTATGTATGTGTGATTGTCTCTAAATCGTTTGTTTTGAGAAAAGTCTTTGACTCTCTTTTTCATTATGAAATCTCCGTAGGTAGGTAGTCTGTTGGCTTATTAGACGAGAGCCTGTGCTTCAAACGGCAGCTCAGATATCTCGAATGAAACGAAATATGAAAAAATATTTCTTCGGCGAATATAAAAATATTTCTGGCAAAAAAACTCTGAGAGTAAATAAAAATTGCCATGAAAAGTTTCTCAAAAATCTGTCGTTCGTAGTCGACTTTAAACTGTATGTCCCACCACTTATGTATTAAATTTAACGCACACAACATAAGTGGTGTAAGAAAGCTAGGCCGTAATCCTGACTGAAGGATTGTAATGTCCAATAATGTATGCATGTATTGATTGATTTGAACATGTCTAATATACTTGTAGCATTAAAAATGCGCTGAAACTTTAATTCAGAATTTTATAGGCACTACAGCAAAAGAAAAATGAAAGAAATACTCAAAGAAAACTAACATCACAGTACACACAACAGATTCGATAACTTCGAATTCGATTTTCCTTCCTTTCCTATGTATGTATGTATCATGTACGAATGTGTGCACGTGCTGAGGAGTTAAGTAACCAACTCAACCCTCCTCAATATCTTGCTAAGACTCTGTTGTAAAGTCGTATAGTGTTTGTAAAGTTGAATGGTAAGACTTTCTACCATTTACCATCAGACATTAGCATAATCAAGAAGGATTCAAGACGACAACTTCTTCTGTGTTTTACTTTTTTATTTTCCTTGGAAAATTTATTGAAAACCTAAATGTCCAAAAACGATTTTTGATGGTGGCATTAAAAGTTTTTTGAAAAATTTTTGAAAACTTAGCAGAGGGTTGAAAAACTTATGGTCTATTAAACGCAATTGTATGTTACTTCACAGGAGAATAACTGTAGAGATCGGTTTTAGGATACATTATAATAAAGGAAAGTGTGAAAAATTTAGATTCCATATTCTCTCAGACAGCTGTAGCCACCAAAAGTATCAGCAGCTCTTTTAAAAGTTCCAATTGCATAGGGAGGAACTCTGAAACACATTTTTCGCGGACAAGCCATAGAAACAATGGAATTAATAAGTAACCCGAAAAATGTCAAAAGGTCAAAGAAAATAATGGCAAATAAATGTTTTTTTATTTTCTAATACTTTCCGTTAGAACATCTGCAATTTATGGTACAAACTGTTTATATCTATGCCGTGCCTTATCAAGAACAATCAGAATTTATTTTATTTTTATGTTTTCAAATTTATCACATTTCTTCTGTTGATTATCGTATTATGAAGAGAATAAAGTATTAAAAATTAAGTTTTAAAGACGCCTTACCGAACTGGTGCTATAAATTGGAAAGTGCAACCGACATTACAAAAAAATTTTTTTTACAAGAAATTAATTGGTCATTACCTACAGTTTAAAGTCGACTCCAAGCGACAGACGCTTGGAACAGCTTTTCAATTTTATTTACATTCTTGAAAAACAGAGTAATTGCCAGAAGACTGCTGAGAGGAAGTCGCAGAAGAAATATTTTTATATTTCGATTCGTTCGAGATGTCTGAGTGTGGTTTGAACCACAGGCTCACGTCTAATAAGCCAACATACTTACCAACTAGACTATGACGACTTCCAGTGAAAACAGAAAAAGCTTAAAGACGCCTTCCTATATATTCCTTCAAACGAATGCTATTACAACAGAAACTTTGAATGAAAAATTAGTGAGATTGAGATTCCCCTAAGGACAAGCAACCAAATAATCTTATATAGGCTTTACTCATTTGCAATATAAAGGTGGAATAATTGACCTAAAGATCAGACAAATCTGGTCCCATGTAAGCATATGCTGAAGAAAATGTTATAATGGGACACTGGGCCCTGGATTCACATGCCTTTAGTTTTGGTACATTTGTCAAGAACTTTTACAGAAGTTGTATTGACAGGAAAGACACCACAGAACATCTTCTCTGTCGTTCTCTTGCAGCTTGTTTTGGAAGGTTAGGTTAGGTTAGAGGACGTGTACTTGTCAATTAAGACAAGTACAGTACCCGGAGGTCAAATTGACCAATTGTACAACGTCCTAGTTTCTCACACCACTTATGTTGTGTGTGTTAATTTTATACATGAGTGGTGGGACCTACAGTTTAAAGTCGACTCCGAACGACAGATTTTTGAGAAACTTTTTCATGGCAATTTTTATTTGCTCTCAGAGTTTTTGCCATTTTTGTATTTTGTCTTGATGTCTGGCCCTGGGACTCCAACCCTGACTTTACATCTAATAAGCCAACACACTACCTACTAGACTACGGCTACTTTTTGGAAATTCCAGCCAGAATTTATAAATAAATGATGGAGCAGGTACTGTCGGTATTAAAACCAGAACATGTAGGACCAAATCATGAAAAGGTAAAACGCATAGTTTTTTGAAAATCGCTTTCTTGACATAGGAACTGGCATAACATATATTCTGTGGTACTCTAAACACAAGGGTATAGCAAAGGACGATGATGTCTGTTCTTGTGATTTTATACAACCTTTTAAAACCTTCTTTGCCAGAAATCTACTGAGAGGACGTCACCGAAGAAATATTTTTTCATATTTCATTTTGTTGGAGATGTTTGACCTGGGGTTTGAACCGTGGCCTTACGTCTAATAAGCTTACTAGTCTACCGCGACTAATACTGGGTTTTACGGAATTCAATTGAGAAAGACAGTTTAGTAAGAAATCATTTAAACATAGCAAAAGAGCGCAATTTCTTGATTTTAAATTCAAGCAACGAGTTTGACGCATAAGAATCTCCAAATCCGAATCTCGGTTGTGCATGCCATTTACATTTAATGGCCTCATGGTTTATTAAATTTTAACAAAAACCCAAAAAAAAAACTGCAAAAAGGATTACAAAATTAAAACAACCTTGCTCAATAAGGGACTTAAACCTGCTGAAAAAAAAACTTTACATGCTGGCTGGGCGCCTTTAAAACGCCTCTTGTTTACTTTAATTTTCTTTTTTTTTGTATTTTTATTTTCACTTTCTTTCCCAGTGTATGTATATTCTTTTCAATAAATTCTTGGTTTTTATGCAGCAAAATAAAATTTTAAATATTTCTTACAACCAAGTTTCCATTTCTTCTCCGTTACTCACATTACTCTCTCTATAATCTAACGGACCAGACCCCATTACAATAATAAAATAAACGAATTACCAGGGTTTGAGTTGATGTGACAGTTTGCTTGTTTTGTTGGTTGGTTCGTAGGTTGGTTTCTGGTCTGGTTCATATTTGCTGTTGTTGCTGTTTTTGTTTTTGCCACTAATACACTTACATTTTTGCACTTTATCCTTTCCCCTCGATAATATTTATAATAATGCCACCACAGTATTATTTATGCAAATTTATGCTAATGCACTTACTTAAATGGAGAAAACAACAATTGGCAAGTGAGAGAGAGAGAGAGAAAGGCGGACGATGGAGAATGATTAGAAAATTCTGAAAAACCAAAAACTTCAAATTATAATGAATGATGGTGTGACCAAATGCTGAGTAAGTGATAAGTTTTTTTTTGTTTTTGTTTAGAAAAAATGTGTCTGAAAAATAGTTTGAAATCGGTAATTGTCTTACCATTAGTGCTGGTTGTATTGAGAACAAAAGGGAAAAAACAATTTCACTATTTCAAAGAAAATGAATTTAAACTCTTTAATGTTGTTGGTTTTTACCTTCAACTAACTTGTTGCATACCTCCATGAACCAGTAAAAAAAAATGGTTCTTTTCCATATTGTCCGTAAAATGAAATTTTTTGATTTAATTAAGGTTCCTTGCCTTTCAGCACATTTTTCGGGTTATGAAATGACTCGTTCAAGGCCTTATTATAAAGCAAATACAAAAACTTTAAGGTAAACAGCTATAAAAAATAATACAAAGCATTAGCAACCTCCTCTCCCCTTTAAGAAAGGACATCAAGTGTGCTTTGATATCGGAGTTTACCTTTTAGAATTAAATCTATGTTTACGTTTCATAAGCATCAGCACATTTATTTTCATTTACTTTGGCCCAATTTGCTGTATGAATTTTTCCTTTTTTCAGTTGATAAGAATTTATAAACGTTTGAGGTATACTTTGCATGGACACAAACATACTATATTCATAAACTTATTACACATGCTAATAAACATATATTCTAATAAAGGTGGGGTTAGTTAAGCCCGAATGTTATTACAAAACGTTTGATGTACGGAAGAATACGTAACCATGTTATGAGTCTCCGGTCAGTTGGAAATCGTGTTTAAAAAGCCTTTGACTGAGATGGTCTTTTTTGAATTTTAATTTTGATGCCTACAGTCGATATATTTTTTTTTTGTAATTTTGCATAAGTACACTAGCCCCATATTTATAAAATGTACTGCGAGAAGTGGACAAAAAAATTTGTAAGCATAGGTAGTGGTGAATCTTTCTTAGGTACTCGTATATGCAGATTCGTTTCCTTAGTATTTGTAACCAATATAATTAAAGAACTCGCCGTAGTCTAGTAGGTAGTGAGTTGGCTTATTAGGCGTAAGGCCACGGTTCAAACCCCAGGTCAGACATCAAAACGAAAATATGAAAAAGTATTTTTTCGGCGACTTCCTCTCAGCAGATTTCTGGCAAAAACTCTGAGAGTAAATAAAATTGCCATGAAAAGTTTCTCAAAAATCTGTCGTTCAGAGTTGACTTTAAGATGTAGATCCCGCCGATCATGTATAAAATTAATACACACAAGATGAGTGGTGTGAGAAGCTAGGCCGTAACCTTGACTGAAGGTTTGTAATGGTCAATTATGTATGTATAATTCCCTATTTCCCATATTACTTAGAATATTCCAAAAGCTCGAATACCAGTCCTTCGCCTGTATACTATATTTTTAGGCCATTTTAATTCCGGTCTTTTTCTAATACATTCTTATATTTTCTCATCGATTCGCGTCCCTTATACCCAGTTCGTCAAATTAAGGTATCTCACGATGTCATTCGGATCGAGATCCTACATTGGCCAACTACCAAAAGACTCGTATTTCGGCGACTAAGGAGGACGGAGCAACTACACATTAATGGATAACTGTCTCTAACTCCCCCGAATACCACAGCTACAACAATGGCATCCTGCGGGATGTGTGCTATCAAAACAGGCACATAATTAGATACGTTTGTACGATTGTGGCTTATGAGCGGCCTAGTATATCTGATCTTGAGATCCTTTGAGAGTCAAGTGTCTTCTACCTGAAATTTGTAGATATCTAAAATACCCTTCAATACCAACGGAAATGCCGGGTGTTGGCATATTAAACCAGATTATCTACGAGTCAATTCCTTCGCTCGCACCTTGCCATAGAAACTATGCTGTCCATGAATACGAAAATTGCTTATCTTAGACAAGAAATATAAAAAACTGAACCATCTTTACAATATCTTGCATTTTATGCTAACCGACTAATCTAAAGCCCACATACTTATCATGACACTGTTTGGCTCCTGGATGCAATACAGGAAACTTAAAAGCGTCTTTGGCAACAGGATATTGTTGAATAATATGTCGCCATAGTCTAGTAGGTAGATTTCTCAAAAATCTGTCGTTCGCAGTCGCCTTCAAATTGTTGATCCCACCACTCTTGTATACACAACGTGGGTGGTGTGATAAACTAGGGCGTAATCCTGACTGAATGGCTGCAGTGTCCAATTCAGTACGCAAGTAAACAAATAATATATCGTTCGTTTCTGTAGGTTTCAAGTGATGCTAAAGGAGTTTTTCGCAATAAATATTAACATATAAAAACTAAAAATAGAAAGTCTTCTCAAATTTAAACGACGACTGCCCAATTTTATAGTCATTTCAATTGGCGTTACGATTGCCCTTCAGCATGTTTAATTTTATCCAGGCTTCCATAAGTAAAGAATTCAAATCAAAAGTTCTCTTTGTTATATCTCAGAAACCAAACGATTTTATCCTTTATGGCTGTAATAACTGGTCAAAGAATGTGCTATTCTTATAGAAAAACATTTCGGAACAAGTTCACCAATCAAACGACTGTAGTCTACACTGTTCAGAAATTTACATTCCAGAAACTGTTTGTTTTGTTTTGTGCCCCGCCCCCCTTATAGGGTAGGGGTTGACTCAATTATTTTTTTTTTTTTTTGGTGTATAAATTACTTTTCCCATACCCAATATGTATGTATGTATATGATACGATAATTTAAAATTAACGTTTATGTGTGCACATGCCTCGACTGTAATTAAAAATTTTCGTAATTCGTAATCCCGAATTAAAATTCTTTTGCCTCTGGTCACTTTAAATTATTCAAGGTTAATAAAATTTAAGATCAAATTAATCTTGTTTTTTTCTGTATGACATGTTAATACATCCGTGCTGCATGGATTTAAAAATTAAAATCCTAGTTTTACAGCCACTGTTGTAACGGATTAATAAGAGAAAAAAAGGACGTGATATAATATCCTGTAGTCAAATGCAAGCCAAAGACTACGTACATACATGTAAGATGAAACCAAAAGCAATAAGAAAAGTACCATAAAACAACAACAAACAAGTAAAGTTTATACGATATGTACTCGTAAGTAAATTAATATGATCATCATAATGACGATGTGAATGGTTATTACCTATGAATAGTTGGTTAGATTGTTGCTGTTGTTGTTGCTTTTAGATTACCTTTGCCTATTATTTGCTTGGTGTTGAAGGAAGTATAACACAATGTACGTATGTATGTACATGGGTTGTTTGTATATGTAACATATTCATTGTAAGATGATGACAGTAAAGTGACAGTGGTATGGTCAATCAGTATATACGTTTTCTATCGGAGCTTTCAATAGGGACTGCCAAACTTTAACAATTAATAAAGGCCTTCGTGCTGAAGCTCCATTTATCAAATTAGCTGTTAATTGTTCAATCTGTTATGCCAAAGTCTAAGTACAAAATATTAAAAGTATCGCGCGTTTAACCCATTTTACATACATACACATAATTGGTCATTGAAACCCTTTAGTCAGGATTACGACCTAGTTTGTCACACCACTTAAGTTGTGTGCGTTAATTTTTATATATGAGTGGCGGGACTTACAGTTTTGCTAGAAATCTGCTGAGAGGAAGTCGCCGAAGAAATTTTCATATTTTGATTTTGACGTCTGACCTGGGGTTAAACCGTGGCCTTACGTCTAATAAGCCGACACACTACCTATTAGACTACGGTGACTTCCACCCATTTTACGTTGATACGAGTTGAACGAGTCTACTGGTTCAGTAAACGGTCGACCAACACTCGTACGGAACGTAGGATCTGACGAAAACATCTACGCTGTCCATGAGATTATACAGAAAAATCCAAGGCTGTCGACTTGCAGTAACTCACAAGAAGATGACCTTTCGCAGAGCACAATTTGGGGAATTTCGTGCAGTGACTTGGATCTGCATTCATGCAAAATTTAACTCATCCATGGTCTAGAGGTTAACGACCATAGACAACGACATGTATTAACTGCTTTGCCGCAGCTGGCAACTGACCTCAATTTCTTCTACTACAACAATTTACAAAAAGTTCACCAGACTAATCTGGCAATCAAATCTGGCAAAACTCTGTGAGTAAATAAAATGTCCATGAAAAGTTTCTCAAAAATCTGTCCTTCTAAGTCGACATTAAGCTGTAGGTCACGCACATAGCATAAGTGGTGTAAGAAGCTAGGTCGTAATACTGACTAAAGGCTTGTAATGATCAATTATGTATGTTATATATGTATGTATGTAATCAGACAATTTGATGAGACACAGTTTCGAACTTAAAGTGAGGTTGCTTTTGTAAAATAATTTTCCAATACACTGTATCTCTCTCTCTCTGATTCCATTTCCTGCACTCTCTCAGTCCCTCAGTCTCTCGTTATCTCTGGGCATCTTTATATTGAAAAAGATGTTATAAAAAATGACACAAAAAACCATTCAAAGAGAATTGAGACGTGTGTGTGTGTGTGTGCTAAGAAAATTAATTACAGTAGAAATACTACGCTCTCCTTGTACAATAATAAACATGCAGGCATATCCTTACAAGGACACTAATGGAAATCGTAATGTTACCAACAAAGTACAAGTAGGTATGTAACAGGAGACAAGTATAACAATGACTAACATTGGAATTTAAGACCATTTTTCTTGTAATTTTACCTCTACGCTAGACAAGAATATTAAAATGAATGGTGGTGGCATCAATGAATGGACTCTTAACAAAATAAAAATATTGAACCTTTTGCCTATCCTTTCTGCCAGTACCACATCACTTGCATTTATTTGTTTACTTTGTTTGGTTGTTTCTTCATTCGTTTGTTCGTGTCCATCAGCAGGAAATGAAAATAAAATGGAGCCTAACCTACGGCTATATAAGCAGTACGTTCGTTTATGCGTTGCAGGTATTGTTTATTTAATATAAAATGAAACTCATTTATAACGATGTCTATTTGTATGTCTCTTTATATGTATGTATGTGCATACGTTTGTCTATCCTATCTGTCAGCATTGTCTTTAAGTCTACTTGAAACATTAAATTTAAGTTTATTTTTATTGTTTTCCATTTAAATGGAAGTTATTGACCTGACAGTTAGTAATGTGGTAAGGGTAAGTCTCTCTCTGTGTGTGTGTGTGTTTGTATACATAAAACCCATGGTTGAGTCTAAAAAGAAAGATAAATTTGTTTTACGAAACTTGTTGATTTTGTTTGATAAATTATTTAACCACAGCGTTATTATTGACTTTGTTTACCCTACCATCGGCAATGATTCACTGCTTGTAAATACAGTCCATTGTTGTCTACTTTAGATTTGAGGTTTATATAGCAGTGGTGATTGCTTATTAAATTGAGGACTTCAATTGTGAACTCCATGCAAATGACATGTACGTTCTAATAACACAGGCCATCAAGATTTTTAATACTTTTCTAAAGCTTTTTGGTGCACTGATTTCGAATCAGGACACTGAATGTTTTCGAGATATCCAAACCAAAAAGTTCAATACACGGTTTTCCACTATATTTGAGTCTTCAGTTCATTTTTTTAGAACAAAATCTGGATCAAAACCTCCTTTATTTTTGTAAAATCGTTTTTTGTATCGGAGATATCGATGAACGAACAACCAGGCAATCTTCTTATCCTGGCAGTTATTGTAAGCGTTTATTTCATACATGAGTGGCAGCTCCTACAGTTTAAAGTCGATTCCGAACGACAGATTTTTGAGAAACTTTTCACGGCAATTTTATTGACCTTCAGAGTTTTTGCCAGAAATCTGCTGAGAGGAAGTCGCTAAAGAAATTTTCATATTTTCGTTTTGATGTCTGACATGGGGTTTGAACCGTGGCCTTACGTCTAATAAACCGACACACTACCTACTATTACGGCGACTTCAACCCATTTTACGTTCACCATAATCGTCCTACCGAGAAAACTATTTGCAAAATGGTGGATAAATTCGAGTCCATTGGTTCAGTAAACGGTCGACCAATACTCGTACTTCTACGATACGCAAGATCTGCCGAAAACATTTACGCTGTCCATGGTATTATACAGAAAAATCTAAGGCTGTCGACTTGCAGTAACTCACAAGAACTTGACCATACATACATACATACATACATAATGGTTCATTACAACTCTTCAGTTAGGATTACGACCTAGTTTCTCACATCACACATGTTGTGTTTGTTAATTTTATTCATCAGTGACGGGACCTACAGTTTAAAGTCGACTCCGAACGACAGATTTTTGTGAAACTTTTCATGGCAATTTTTATTTACTCTCAGAGTTTCTGTCAGAAATCAGCTGAGAGGAAGTCACCGAAGAAATATTTTTCGTGCTTCGTTTTGTTCAAGATGCCTGTACGTCTAATAAGTCAACATACTGACTACTAGACTACGGCAATTATTTCGGTAACCCAAAATGCCCAGTTGTTTTCAAGTTTACCTAGTGATATGCGTAATCTGTATTTCATACGTATTCAGCCTTCGTAAGGACTTATATTCTGTGGTGCTCTAAACACAAGGGTATAACAAAGTGATTATGTTGTCTGTTCTGGTGAAAAATGCTCAAAATCCAATCAAAAGATTGTTAATTTATACAACCTGGAGCAAATCTGCTCCAGTTTCGCAACTTTACATACCTTTTTAATTCCGGTATCCTTCGAGTGTTCAGCTATACAAACTAGTCTCATCTCCATGTTCATATGGTAACTATAGTGAGCTAATGCACCTGAGCTTTGGTCTTTAAAAAATTTCAACCTTATTGAAGGCAAAACAAGGGAGTATAGGAAACATATGGTCATAGAAATCGAATTCATACATATGTTATCCGTACATATGTTGTCTAAATTTATATGTGGTCACCGAAAATAGGAGCATGAAAAGGTGAACTCGGCGAAATACTAGGTATATTTACATTAAGATTCTTAGATATGGTAAACGAATCACCAGAACACATATTTGGAACCTGTTCGGCATTAACGCAAGTACGAGCAGCATTGTGGGGTACCTCAGGCCAAGAGTGTTGAAGCCGACTTTATGATGAAACTGTATACAGGTTGACCGCCGTATAATAAATCATCGGATTGCAGTATTTTAACAGATCTACTCGACAATACAATTGCATGTAGTGGTGTGGAACTTTGAACTTAAGTCCTGAGGCTTCCTAATGGAGTTATTTGGAAATATTTAAGCCCCTTAATTTTTAAAGTTTGAAAATAATGATGAAAAATGCATCAACCGTCTCCGAGATTCGATCTGCTTGTAATGGTATAACCGGGAAAGAAATTCCCGGAATTGTAAAAAATAATTTTAGTTGTTTGACTTGCTATAAAGCACCTGTTCGCTCATCCTTACGTGAGATCGACAGTGTAATACATAGTGCTTTTGATCATTAGCATGTAAAAATTGAATTTTATTAAGAGTCTCTAAGACTTGTAATAATGATAATGCTTGATAACAACTTAAAGAGGCGCAAAAAAGGGAAGAGATATGTATATAAGGATAGTAATATTGTTAAAGATATAAAGCGAAAAAAATAGTTTTTGTTTTCCTTTTCCGCTTTTTGATAGTTAGCGCCTTTTAGTGACGGCTTAGACCATCTAAATTTGATTTATTCAAGGTAAGTTTCAATTTTCCATTTTCCGATAAGAATTCATTTTAATATCTTCAGTATTACGAAAGGCAATAAATAATCATTCAGCCGTTAAGTACTTTTATAAACAAAAAAGAGAACGAGAGAAGAAAAATCAATCGATTAGTTTTTCAAGTAATTCTAAGTTTAAAGCAAATTTACTGAAAACAAAATTAATAAATAAATTAAAAATATGTACTTACGTAAATAAATAAATAAATAAGTATGGTTTTTATATTCTTTTCTTTGCCTTCATATCTTCTTTTCTTTTCTTATAAACAAAAGCAGTGTCTTCAAGAAAAAAGCCAAGAAGAATATAATCGAACTGTCAACTTAACTTTATCCTCACGTGGCTCCTACTGATGTGTATTGTTACTGCAATTACATCCTTTTCAAAAGGTATTGATTCTTTTCAGTATAGAGGATGGGGATATGTGAGTATTTGTAAGAAGACTTAAAGTTGCAGCAACGATAACAAGTTCACATCACAATCAATGATGTTTGTTTCAATCCTATAATGACACTTTTTATCTTTTCCTTTTCAAAGGATACGACAATAAAAACGAAAATTGTTTTAATTTTCAATGTCTGTTTGGACGCTTTAAAGTAAATGCAGTAAGTCGGAACATGTATGGAGTGTCTTACTAACTACGCGAACCAATAAATTTTAAATCTTATCCAAAATGAGTCGCAATGAACAAAAAATCTTGTACATTCAATTAATTTTTAAGGAAAGAGTGTTGACTAGTGCCCATGCAATTCTATTTAAAGTTGTTGATTGCCATCGCACAAGTGCCCAATAAGGCTTACATTGAAGTTGTAAGGACAAATTTGCGCTGTAAACAATTAATGGATCATTCGGTGATATTGGCAGATATGCCACCAATTCTCTATATCGTATCATATTATCGTATATGAATTGTTTTTTGACTATCATTCTGATCGTATAAGGAGTTCAATAACTACCGAAAACATTGAAAACATTTTAGAAAATGAAGCATCCTTCGATGCAATTTTTATAATTTTTTGAAAATAAAACGTGTGTCAGTGAAGTTAGTTCCAAAATTGCCTAATTTGATCAGAGCCTAGGTAGTTTCGTGACCATAGTCTGGTAGATACAGTATAGGTTTAGGTTTAGGACGTCAAATGAGACATGTACAGTACCCGGAGGTCAAGTTGACCCATTGTACAAAACGTCTTTAAGATCAGAGGATAAATAAGGGGATAGGAAAAAGGAGAGGAAGTAGGAAAGGGAGAATAATAAGCGGAGGAATTACACAGACCCACAAACACACAAGGTAGAGCGCAACTACACTAATGAAGCCCTAGCACTTCTCAACCAGAGATACAATATTGTCTTAGGAGACATAAGACCGTGGTTCAAACCCCAGCTCAGATATCTCGAACTAAACGAATTTTTTCTTCGGCGACTTCCCCTCAGCAGATTTCTGGTTCAGATTGGCATGAAATGTTTTTCTCGCTACTCAAGAATAAATTTTACGCTCATGACATGGGTTGCGTGAGGAATGAAGTCGTAATCCAAACTAAAGAATGGAACAACTAAGTAGCTAAGTAACTGTCAATTTAAAGCTAGTAATCCACAAATCATATTTGGTCAGGCAATGCCCGTAGTATCCTGTGTTATGGTGTATACTCGTATATGTTCCTCTTACTCCTCTAGGGAGCATAGGGCCGCAACAAGTTGGTTCCAATGAGCTCGATCGCCATCGCAGTGCTTGACTTCGTTCCACTGTAGACGTAGTTTGGATAATTCGATTGTGATTTGGCGTTTCCAGTTGTGTGATGGTCGTCCGATGCGCCTGCTTCCCTGGGGGTTCCAATCTATGGCTTTCCTTGCTATGTCATGTGTTATGGTGTAGCAAATCAAATTCATAATAACCGGGAATATTAATCTTCAATGCACATTAGGAAGGAACTCCTTACAATGTGCTACAAAAACACAACACGAATTCAAACTTATTCCCGGCCTCTAAAACATAAATATGAAACAAAGCAAATGTGCTTCGGTCGTAATCGACTTGCTGTTCCTCTAAAGGCTTGTTTCCTGCAAAATAAAGTTTCTATAACTGATAATGAAGGCGGTAATTAAAAAAAGGCTAACCTGTTGATTGGCACAGTGAATAGGATTATCAGATTATAGAGGCATGAACAGATTTTTTTTTGACAACCTTTGACAACCTTTTTTAAGAAAAAATGTTTTTTCCTTCTTCACAGTCGTCATATACGGCTTTTTAAATAATGTGAACAAATTAATAGAAAGGGAGTAGCATTTCTGCTACTAGAGAGCATTATAACTTCAAAGGATGAACCAATAACATTTATTCCAATCCTACTCTGTGAATAATAAAGGATTTAAGCGTTTTTAAAATTTACGTAAACAATCTTCCAGACGAGGCCTGTTGCTAGACATTAATGGAAGCCCGACAACATTACATATTTGATTTTGAATTAAAGTTTAAGTTCTCTTGTACTGATTGGATCTGGTCAATATGAAATTAAATGTTGTTTTCTCCAAAGAAGCAAGTGCTTAATTCTTAACTCAAACTCTACAACAAAAAATGGATTTCTCCAAATCCATGTCAATAGCCAAAGGGACTTCAACCCTTGACAGGTGCATATGTATGTATGTATGTATCCATAATTCCCAATGCAGTAATGGAAGAAAAAAATTAATTTTCAAACTTATAAACAAGAGAGCTGTTGCACTGCCAATGTTTTCAATTCATGCAGTTTAAGTCTGTACAAAAACTGAAGAAAAAAAGAATTGTTGACTGCCATAACATCCACGTTTGTTTGAGGATTGTTTCACACATACAGTTCGTTCGTAGCCCTACAAGCATTTGTCCTCTCACATAAAGGACCAACAATGACGTGCCCTTCATCACAAAATGTTATTTGTTGGCAAGAAAGTTTTCAGAGCATTTCACTTGTTGCGACTGTTGTTTGTGGATTTAAAAAAGCAATGAAGGGAGGGAAAATTTGACACTAAAAAAGGTGAGTCGGTATCAAATGCTTGGTAATTGCTTGATATAAAACCATAATCTTTTTATACGCATTTGTGGTTTATAATGTTTGTCTACGAATTATTACATGTTGTGGGATGTGTTTCATCGCTAAGATTTGTGGGTTTGAATTTGACTGGGTTTGGTTAAGTGAAGGGAAATTAGTATATACAAGAAGCAGTACAAAGTTTGTAGGTTAATAATGGCTTAAAGAGGAGAAATTAATCTTAGTTCTTGATACGGAGCTAACATTTAAACTATTTTGTCAATTACCCTTTAAGGGGATTTCAGCTACTATACGCTGCCGAATGCTAAGCTAAACAATATATTTCTCTTACGTTTCCATATAACTGAGGCTCGATTAGGGTAATATAATTTGGAGCTCATTTAATTCCAAATTAAAGAATTTTTTCATTTAAAAAAATAACAAAACTAAACGAATTAAAAATATTCAGAACTTTTTCAAATACTTGCTCACAGCTCAAGCCGTAGGTCTTAGGTTTGAATATGAATCGAATTCATACCGCATACCGCAGTTCTCTTTCAGTTTCTCACCTCAAATTTTTAAAGCCAGCCTACCTATACATTATTGAAACAATTTTTCGCCTCAGCCCTGTAATTAAATGTCAACATAAAGTTATTATAGTTGATTGATTGTTCATTGTTCTAATTTTTTATGCATTTTAAAATATTTTTTAATTAAAATTTTTTAAATGCGTAATGCATAGAATTTACTGACATAATGGCAACAGTACGTACGTTGAGTGTACATACGTCCTATTGTTCAGTGCTTGTGACTCCACTAAACGAGATTAATTATCCTTAATAAAGCAGTGCATTAATAATGCAGTACAAAATGGCAGTACCGACATGTTGATGATGCCGTTCATTTTTTGGAGTAACGGTATAGTGTTGAATAGTGTTCATTTTTATTCACCACACCAGAGAAACTCACCATATCGGGGAAACTCACCATACCAGAAGCTCATCCACCACAACAAAAAGTAATATTTTTCCAGGTTGAACAGTCCGTCCGCCAAAAATGATGGAATGAATTCCATCCGGTAAAATAAACTAAATACACACACACTCGCAACAAAAAACTACTACCTACCACCAGGGCCTTCCAATCTTACACGATAAAGCAATAAACACAATCAGAAACTAACGAATTCGGTTGCTTAAAGCTTTTGTGGTGGCAATTCTGTTTTAGGCTGCCATCTACCGTATAAAATTGACTCTTTTATTTCAGTATTTAACAAGTTTCTGTCTTTGCTGCTATAAAAAAATTGACACTAGCAATCACATATGGCAGTGCTGTTGAATTTCTTTTTTAATTTTGTATTTAAACTTATCGAAATGGCCAGAAATGGTTCGAAACTATTAAACAATCTAAAGCTGCATGGCCACACCTTAAATTAACATATGAAACTCACCTTTTTGTGATTTGATTTGAATTAACACACATATAGGCCGAGGTGAGTTTGAAGAATATTAAAAAGTCTAGTCTTTGTCACTACACTCTCAATGACGAAGTTGAAGAGGTCGCGTTTTTGACATTGTCACATATCGTGAATAATTTTTTATCCTACAAAATCTTATGTTTTCTTTGCGTTCATTATTATTGCTATTACCTCTCGTCATCAGCCTATTGAAGCAAAAGTTTTGATGAATATTTCATCGTATTTGAAATTCAGACTTGAGATTTTCTATGTGGTTGAAATCATCAAGCACACCTACTGTTAGAAGGCTACGAGCCATGTGACTTTAAGGCTTAACATCAGTATCATTGGAATCTACAGACGCATCATTGTTGCATCTGTTAGCGAAGACCAAACCCTGACAGATCAACTGGTTGCCAGTTTCGTCCTTGTCAGTCTTGGAACGAAATCAGTTGAACTAGTAGCTCTTGCGAAATAAAAGTGAATACATATGGTAATTTAGAACCAACATACTCTTTTAATAGAGGTCGCCATTCTGTGATATAGAGATGAGTCAAAGATAGTAAGTGAAATATTCAGAAGCCATGGGAAAACTCGCGGGTATTTCCCATGAGCAGTTTATGATACAATTCAACTTGGACAGTTGAACTACCATTCAGGCATTTAGATCCTATGTAGTCGGCTTAATGATACTGTCTCGCGCAAGTTTTTCTGGTTCACATTTTACAGGATTCTAGGTCGTATGAGAATTTATGAGCTTGTCAGGATACTAAGGAATTGCCAGGAGAAGAACTTCTACACTACTGATGAGAATAATACCTTACTGTGGAATGGGAGGGGGAGAAAACCGCTCTGAGTTCAGAAGGGGAAACTTTTATTAGACAATTACAGTGTGAAGAGATTTAGAAGCCTTGTGTAAGACTGTGAAGGAATAACTTGAGGAATTAAATAGTCTTGTGATTGTCGTTCGTTAGGGGAGACATTCGAGAAAAGTCCCACATAAGTTGAGGGCAGTACAATAAATTGTTTTTACTTGAGTACCTCTACATAACAATGGACCAAATACTCCGAAGCACCCATACTCAAGTAATCACAAACAATTTAAACCACTAAGCCGTGTAGATGCACATGGTTTCCATAACCTCTCATACTTTCAAATAATGACAACAATTCCTTGCCATTTTATTAATTATTTCTGAACTTGTTTCCAACTGTTACCTGATGTTGTGTGCTGTTTAAAGCATTAGAATATAAAACGATTTATTTATTTATATTTTTTTTATAATTAATTTTATTTTTATAGAAAAAAAAGATGATTTAAATTTAAACTTAAAATATAATTTGTTGAATTAATTTATACATAGTTTTAGTTTTACTTTTCAAATTTTTTAAATTAATGAAAATATGTTTCACATTTAATATTTTTTTTTTGTTTTTATTCAAATGATTTCTTAAATATTTTTCCATCTTTTAATATTTGTTAAAAGAAAATTTCTTTTTTAAAAAAATTTTGTTGTAAAATTTAACAGCTTAAATAAAAATTAATTATTATTTATTATTATTATTTATAATAAAAAAAATTGTGCTAATTAAATTTTAATATAATTTTTAATGGGATTTCTTTAAGATTATAGAGGAGGATTTCCAATTATAGATTGGCCTTTTTTTTAAACAATGATTTTCATTTATTTTTCTTGTAAATGTAAATTTAGATTAATTTATTAATTAAGTTGGGGTTTATAATGTTTTTTTTATTATATGGTTGATTTATTACATTATTATTATGTAATTTAATTTATTATTATTATTATTATGATTAACAAATACAATTTGTAATTTATATTTTCTTTCCTTTGTTTTATTTTGTTTTGCTTTAAAATTATTTTACGTTTTACGTATTAAAGTTTCTCTTGTTTGATGGTAAAAACTAAATAAAATATTTACAAAATTTATTAAACTTAATAAAAAAAATAAAATAATAAAATAATAAAATAAAATAAACTGGTAATAGTTAATATAATAAAATAGAAATAAAATTAAAAAGAAAAAATAGTAAATAGTTCTTCAATATTTAAAAAAAAAATAATAATTGAAATAAAAAATAAAAACAATTTGCGGAATTCACTTACAAGTGTGTTCGCCAATAAAATATTTCCTCTTTCGCCAAACACTTCAATGAACCTTAAATTTAATTTCAATGTATAAATTTTATTTAATTTCTTTTTTTGTTTTTATTTTATTTTCATAGAATTTAGTTTTAAATGATTTTGTTGTTGTTGTTGTTGGTATAATGTATGGTTTCCTTAGAATGATGTACCAGTTTGATGAATGACCCTTCTCGTTGGTTTTGTGTGTGTGTGTTTTTCCAAATTTTCCTTTTCCAATTCTTCAATTACTCAATGTACGTATGGAGGGGGGAGTGTGTTTGTTGTTTCATTTAAATATTAATAATAATTTTTATTAATTTTGTTTATAAATTTTAACTATTTCTTTTTAATAGACTTAACAACTAATATGTTTTCTTTTTTATTTACTTATTGTGATCTTATGTATTGAATGATTTTATTTTAATTTTATTTTATTTTATTCTTTTGTTTTCTTTAATTAATTCTATATAAATAATATTACGCGACCAGATGTAACCTGTAAATATAAAGGAGAGTATGGCATACATTAGAATTTGTTTAATTGTTTCATTTATATTAAATTATAATATCAGTTTAATTAAAATAATTTATTCAAGATCGTTCAAATATAAGTTAGTTTTGATTGCAACTTGCATGGACGCACTGAAATCTCAACAAACTCTTAACATTCAACAAAGAAAACAAAGTATTCCATTTCAATTTAAATGCCTATGCCTTTCCCATACTCCCACATTTTTAAACTCAAATTGGTCAATACTTTGTTATGATTCTTATCAATTGTTTCGTATGAAGATACCTGAAGTGGATACATAAAACATTCAAACATTATATTCAGTACGCGACATGCATAGCCCCCGATTATGAAACGAAAATCAAATCGACCACATTGTTGTAGTTGGAAGACATTGTGTGAATTTGTTGGATGTGTACTCAATCCGAGGAGCATACATTATTGACTAAGATCATTACATAACTTAACATAATTGGTCATTACACAACCCGTTCAGATTATGACCTAACTTCTCACAGCACTTATATTGTGTGTGTGTTAATTTTATACAAGAGCGGGTGGGACCTACATTTTAAAGTCGACTCCGAACGACAGATTTTTGTGAAACTTCTCTTCGCAATTTTATTTACTCTCAGAGTTTTTGCCAGAAGACTACTGAGAGGAAATCGCCGAAGAAATATTTTTTTATATTTTTGTTTTGATGTCTGACCTGGTTTAGAACCGCGGCCTCATGTCTACTAAGCCAACACACTACCTGCTAGACTACAGCGACTTCTGACTAAGATCATAACTCTTTCGCAACTAAATGTCCTGCCTAATTGAACTGGACTTTGCACATTGAATAACTGCCGCCTCCTCCGCTCAACTAAATAGAAATACATGAACCTTCCATAATGCATTTCACGAGAATGGAAAAAATTTAAAAACGTTAGCGTGAGATCAAATTATTTGCAAATGCCTTGGCTTGAATGTTACTTTTTTTCGCGCAAACCAATGCTTATTGAAGACATGACATTCATACAAATTTGGTCATTAGAACCCTTCAGTCAGGATTACAATCTAGCTTCTCACACCACTTATGTTATATGTGTTATTTGTATGCATGAGTGTTCAGATTTTTGCGTAACTTTTCATTGCAATTTTTTTTATTTATTTTCAGATTTTTTGCCAGAAATCAGCTGAGAGGAAGTTGCCGAAAAAATATTTTTTTTATTTTGTTTTGCTTGAGATGTCTGATCTGAGACTTAAACCATGGCCTCATGTCTAATAAGCCAGTAGACTACATACAAGACTACAGCGATATGGGATTAATTTTTTTTTTTTCAGATACAAACTAAATGACACAGTTTGTTCAATTTTTGGCACGAGACAACTGATAGAAGCCTGTTGACAGGCGTATATTCCGTCCAGGTATGTGTATTTTAATATATTAAATAATATCGTATAAATATAATAAATGTATGTATATAATAATGTTGCCATTACACAATTTAAATATTTCATTGGTTCCATTACCTTCAACAATATTTTAAAATCTACAAACGTCCATGTTCTCTATAAATATTTAAGAGAAAATTACCCAACAAAAAAACCTTCTAAAATAATCACAGCAATATTTCACTTAAGCGTAATTTAATTACCTTAAATAAGTCACTCAAGCACCAGAGAATATCAGCTAAAATTGTACTCCACAGTGAAAGAGCAAAGAAAGGGAACAAAATCTTTATAAATGTTTGACAGCTTAAGGATAAAACTTTTTTGCGATATTACCAAAGCGAAAAAAAGTGTCATAAAAAAGGTAACAAAATACATTGCCAATAAGGAGATCTGTATGGACAAATAAGTGAGAGGAGGGGGGGGGAGTAAAGTATGGGAAGAAAGCATCACAATATTGTATAGCCAACTGAAAGTTTAACATCATTTATTTATTAACTCAATTCAAGCGGAATTTATTAATGATGTTTGGACAAGAGAGAAGAGCGAACAACTAGCAAAAGAGCAGCAAAAAAAAAATGGAAGAAACTTTTTAAAAAAATTAAAATTTTATCATGAAATTAATTTAGACGAAAAACTTTTTACCAACTTGCAGCCAATAGGTGACACTCTGATTGCCAATAAATACCTCAATGTGTGGAAAATTAATGTTGGAAGTGAAGAACAAAGTTTCAAACACGTTTGCCTCCTTTTTTTGTCTTCAGGCCCTTACTCTTTAAACATTATAAAACAACCATTAAACCATGACAACTTGTTCATCAGTTTCTTTTTTTCCTTTTTTATTATTAAATTATTCCCATACCCACAGTTTCTGTGGGTAAAGACGTAAAGGAACAAAGGGACGCAATGCTTAAATCGTTCTTCCTTGACAAGAATTTTTATTAATAAAAATTCAATCTCATGAACATATTTGAGGTGGCGAAATGTTGATAATTTTCTAACAATTTATTCTGATTTCCTTTCCTTCTTTTTTTTTTCTTGTACGGAATACTTTTTTCTATCAAGGATATTTAATAAGTACATGCTTGCAGTTTATTCTCATAAGTATTGGAAAAAAAATGTCAAAGTATTTGACACTTGAAATATAATGTTCTCTAATATTATGGTTCTTGTGGCGATGGTAGCTTTTGAGGTCTCTATGCAATTCAGTGCAAAATGGAAGAAAAAAATTGGAAAATAAAAATCCTTGTTTGTCAAGTGCTGTGTATGTATATGAGTTCACAAGAGAATAGGAAGAAACATACATATGAGTACAGAGAATGAGGGTGACAATATTTATTAAACGTTTTTGTTTTCAACTTTTTTTTTTTTTTTTTGAACCTGAGGGGTATAAATGTTAACCTAAGCAGCTTTGTTGTGAAGAAAAGTTGAACAATTAATGAATGGTTGGCTAAAGAAAAATCTGAATTACGGTAAAACATTTCGCGGGCCTTTTAAAAAATTTCAAATTTTGAGAAGCTATGGAATGACATTTTATATTTTGATGCCAAGATTTGCCGTAGTAGTTTAGTAGGTAGTATGTTGGCATATTAAACACAAGCCAATGATTCATATATGAAAAAATATTTTCACGGCAACTTCCTCTCAGCAGTTTTCTGTTAAAAACTCTGAGTAAATAAAATTTACATGAAAGGTTACGCAAAAATCGTTCATTCGATGTCGACTTTAAACTGTAGATAAAATTAATACACATAACATGGTTGGTCGTAATTCTGACTAAAAAAAGGGTTAGTAATAAGCGCATAATTGGTCATGATATGAAATTAAGTTCTATTTTAATTGAAAATTGTATCACAATAGAATTAAAAAAGGAAATTTGTTTGAAACGTTATGCCGTAATTTACAACTAATAATTACTTTAGAAGTCGGCCTAGTCTATTAGGTAGCGCATACATTCATACATACATACATAATTGGTCATTACAACCCTTCAGTCAGGATTACGACCTAGTTTCTCACACCACTTATGTTGTCTGTGTTAATTTTTTACATGAGTGACGGGACCTACAGTTTAAAGTTGACTCCGATCGACAGAATTTTGAGAAACTTTTCATGGCAATTTTTATTTACTCTCAGAGTTTTTGCCAGAAATCTGCTGAGAGGAAGTCGCCGAAGAAATACTTTATGTATTTGGTTTTGATGTCTGGCCTAGGGCTCGAACCCTGGCTTTAAGTCTAATTAGTCAACACACTGCCTACAAGACTACGGCGACTAGTAAATAGTGACTTGGCTTATATTAGATGTGAGGCCACGGTTCGAACCTCAGCTCCAACATCTCTAACAAAACAAAATATAAACAAATATTTCTCCGGTGACTTTCTCTCAACAGATTTCTGGCAAAAACTCTGATGGAATTGCCATACAAAAATCTGTCGTTCGGAAACGACTTTATACTGTAGAATCTACCACTCATGTATAAGGTTAACACAGACAACATACATAAGTGATGTGAAAGGCTAAATCGTAATCCTGACAGAAAGATTGTAATGACCTAATATGTATCCACAAGTGGCGGTACTTACAGTTTAACAACAACCCTGACATACAAATTTGTGACACTTTTTCATAGGAAATACGTGTGTAGTTACTCTCCGACCTTTGTCAGAAGACTGCTGAATAGGATGCGCTTAGCGGTGACACATTTTGCCCAATGTTACAGCTGCCCAATGTCGAGCTCTCGAGCTCTCTTTTATTAAACAACAGCGTTAGAAGACAATTATTAACAACATTGTACTTCATTATTTAAAGTACAGTATCAAAGTGGCTCTACTGCTTAAATAGAGGAATTAATAAAAAAAACTTAGTATCGCCATTATGCGATAATTTTACCAGAAAATGGACAACAAACCAAATTGTCATGAGTTTCGAAATGAATGCTAAGCATGTCATTCTTAGCACGGTAACAGGGCATTATAAAAAAGAACCTGGAATTCAAATAAAGCTTAGATGGTTATTACATCGATTATCTTTCTATTGCTAACACTGGCTTAACATATGGCTTAAAGACAAATTTGTTCTTTGATTCTTTCATTTTTCTAATTTAAGAAAATATCCGACAAAAACATACGAGTTTGATAAAGTCTTAATTCACTTTCATTATATTTATAGAGGCCCCCAAAAGACTAGCCCCTAACTCCTTATCCGTTACTTCTAGGCGTAGCTTTTTTCCAACATTCTTTTTCTTCCATTTTATGTTTTATCATCCTAAATACACTCCTGAGTAATGATTGTTGAAAAAGGCGCGTTTTTCACTTTAAAACCGAAAGACGAGAAATAAAAAAAAACAATCCATGTCAACTAAATTTTTTGTGGTTTCTTTATAATTTTTTTTATTCTATTTTTCTACATTATTTATTACAACAAAGGGGACTACTTTTAAGAGTTTGTTTTCTTTTGTTGTGTTCATTTTTTTTCACTTCTGCGAGTGTTTCTTTGGAAATTATTGCAACAAGATGTTAAATTAACAAGCCCCACCGTTGTCGCTGCCGTTGTCATTGTCTTAAATTTTGTATATTTCATCTCACCATATTGCTTGACGTTATTAAAGTCTAAAAAATCGTGCGAAAACAAAAAAAAAACCAAACAAACTGCTGAACAATAAATAATTCGTTACAAAGTATTTCCAAATGAAGAGCGAGAAACAAAAAAAAATTCTCAACAATATGTGACGGTAGCTGTGCAACATCATAATGTATCAACGTACCTCTAGGGTTTTGTCAGCACCAGGGCAACAATGTTTCACTTTGTAATACAGTGGTGGTGGTGGTGGTGGAAGTAAGAAAACACCACAGTCTAGGAAATCATTTTAATGTTTGACGTTTATAGACTTTCAGTCTTCCAAGTCAAGTGTGCTCGTATACCATGTCAAGTACTTCTCGTCTTTTTCTTCTTTTTTGTAGCATTTTTTTTTTGATTTTGGTTCATAATAAGCCAATAAATTGTGTGGTAATAGAATTTGTTGCTGTTGCTTCGCACTCTTTATTAGGGTAGCGACATTTCAATTTAGCAAATTAATTTGATTTTAAATTGTGGAAACCGCAAGAATACATCATACTCTTTAGAATAAAATAAAATTTTATTTACGCCATTTAAGGTTAAGTTTTTGTTCATGACGTATGGTTTTCATTAATTGTTTGCTACTGTTAACACCTTTTTTAATATTCGGTGGTTTAGTTATTGTTTAAACGATTTCTTCCATGATAATCCCTTAAATACATATGTTCTTTAGCGTAATGCTTTCACAATACTCTGTTGATTTTCCCCTTTTTATTTTTCAAATCAATGATGCCAGATCAAATGAGCAAAAACAAGTGCTTTGTGTGAAAATGCAAGTCATCGTCTAAAATAATGCAATTCATTGTCCATAAAATTTAAGTCATCGGACAAAAAAGTGCAAGTCATCAGTCAAAAAACAATGCAAGTCATTGTCGAAAAAAAGTGCAAGTCATTAACCCAACATTCAAGTCATCCAACCAAAAAATGCGAGTCATTTGCCAAAGAAATGCAACTTGCGAAAATCATGATATTTTGCTGTATATATACATGCATACATATAAATGCATATTAACTCAATGAGAATTGTTAAAATTTTTATTTTTAATTTTTATTCGTATTTACATAGAGCACTTTTTTGTTGCTTATTTTAAGAAAACAATTAGCCTCCTCGCCTATATCTCTGGTATAAGCTCGATCGTAAGGAAAACTGTTTTGGTATCCATTGGTCCATTTCCCCCACAAGTCCATTTCTTATCCTATTTTGAACGATTTCTATAGAGCATTTATTTTTGCTCATTTGAAGAAAACAACAGCTCCGTCGGCTATATCACCGGTCCCAAGGGTTACCCGATCATAAGGAAAACTGTTTTGAAATCCTTTGTCCAATAGCTAACCAGTCTATTAGGTCCGAAAAAATTTCCTTTTTAAATTCTACCGAATATCACCCGATTTATGGAGGATTTTGACGATTTCTTTGAAAATGTTACGATTTTATGCTCAACAAACCTGGCAACACTGCTTCGAATACAATATTAACCCAAGCATTTATAAACCATTTAAAACGACCGCATATTCAATACAATATAAACTCCCTGTCTTAACTTAGGACTTATGATGGGAAAACAATTGCTATTAAGTCGGTTTCGAGTTGGATGCAGAAGCAACAAATGATAAAGTACACTGAGAAAAAAATTAAATCAAATGTTAAATGTTATGACCAGCATTTAGATATTATATAAATGAACCTCCCAGCTCATCTGCTAAAGCCTGAGAGGAAGAACTGGTAGAACATTCCTGAGCTACTGGCTAAAATTGGTCACCTATGGGCGAATTCTTCCATTAGACTTTGACGTTTTGAAGGAAGAAACATCAAAGAAATATCAAATTGTCATTAAAAAGCTTCTTAAAGCTATCGTTTGGAGTCCATATTAAGCCGTTGGTTCTACCGTTCATAGATTAACACAAGAATTGATAAAAAATTATTCTCAAATAGGAAGAGAATAATATTTTCTCGCAGTGTATGTATTTATCGTAAGAATTGCATTTATTTTCTTTTTGTTTCATTTAAAATTCTTGGTTTGTACGTTTGTGTCTTTAATCTACAACAGATTATAACGTTTGAACATTAAAACAGTATCTCTAAAATCCACAAGATGATGTTCTGCATCTGCCATAGGGTTGAGAATTTTTTCTTTCATTCTTCAAAATCAACTTAAACTACAAAGCCAAACGACAAGTGTAAAGCAACAAGAAAGACAGCACAGTACTATTCTGACAAGCAGCTTAAAATCCTTAAGGATTTTTAACATCCTTAAATGCTATAAACTATGTATAGTTCAAGACGATATCTCAAGTACATGTAAATGTGTTTGATTTACCACTATACAGCAGCAATACAACACGTTAAGATGGAATTGAGTTGAGTTGAGGCAAAAGAACAAAAAAAAACGGTTTACAACCACTTGTTGCTTGTTGGGTCTTAGGATTGGTTTGGTAAAAATGAAAGGATAACAGTATATGTATGTATGCCGTCTAAGTGTGTCCTTGGCTATGTGCGTGAGAAGTTAAAGTTGAGGTATTAAGATGTCAAAAAGGCAAAAATGGTTCAACAAGGATTGTATCGTTCTCTATACATTATACTTCTTGTATGTACTTGTACTTTTCACAAGACAATAAAAATGTTAGAAAAAAGCAAAAAGAAAAAAGAAGAAGAAAATATTTAATACCTATAAAATAGGTATGATTGTTCAAAAATAAAAAAGAATAGGCATGGGTGTACGAGTATGTAGGATGGGCTGCATGTGGTGTAAGTCACTTTGTCAATGTTTGCTCAAAGTTTAACAGCCAAAGGATGTTTAAATATCACATAAGAAAAACCCCTTAAGTTGTTTTCCTTTACTTTTTCTCATTCTCTTTCTCATTCTCTTTGCATTATGGTTGTATGTATTGTATTTAATGAGTGTGTGTAAATTACATGATGAACAAGTTGTAATAATGATAAGGTGCTAAGTAAACAAAATATAAAATTCAACATGTATTACATTTTTGAAATATTGTAAAATTTTACGGTGTCATGCACTAAGTGGGGAAGTATAGCCAAGGAAAAGATATGTTATAATTTTCTACATTAAAGATTTAGTTATTGAGTAATAAAAGCCAAAGTGATGACGTGCAATATGTCACTAAAAGAGCATATAAAGGATATATTTAGCGGCAACAGTAATTCTAAATAAAGGCATTGAAATAACCTTTATTTATTCGATTAAGATAATAATTTTTCATTTTATTTCTTAGTTTGCATTGCAAGCTTCGTAAAATGATTATGGAATACTCTACAATTATATGTTAAATAAGGTTCTGAGAGAAAGGTTTTATTATCTCTGGTGATAAGAACTTCGCAATTCTGAATACATGGCTCTATGGACCTTTGATATGGTGTTTCTTCAATTGCATTTGTTGCAATGCACAATAAAATCCTACAATAAAATGTGTCGATTGTATCTGAACTTTTAATTAATCGATGTTAGGTAAAGAAGCTTCTTAAATAGTTTGATGAATAAATCCAAGTTATGAAACAATCCGTCAAACATTATTACGTTATTCGCAATGTCCAGCACAATATGCTGTAAAAACATATAAAATTTAAAGGATTAGAATAGAATCGCCATTTTTGAGACCGTAACGTCTAAAATAAATTGAAAGTGATGATACGCAATCAACTCGTTTCTGTAGCAAATTTACAAGGCACTGCGAACAGCAAAAGCTTTGTGAGAACAAAGTGCTACAACAGACCAATCACCTGCTTAGCTGGAACAACAAAAATCGATTATAGAAACCGGAAAAAGGCAGAAATACTTTGTAGAAACCTAATGCTCCCCGGAGGTGTACAGGAAAAAAATATATGAAAACAAAAAGTAATAAAAGAGTAACGTTTAGACTGATTATATTGTGAGATGATGTTTAAGATCAGTTCGAAGGCGTATGCTGTTGAAGATGGAAATTGCTTTGTTTTATAACAGGTGAATATAAAATAGCGGGGACCTGTATAAGGCTACTATGTTTTATATTACAAAAGAAAAAAGAAACGACATAAAGGAATATGTTTTCCTTTTATACATATGTATGTACATAAGTGGTCATTACAACCTTTCAGTCAGGATTACAACCTAGCTTCTCACATCATTTAATTTGTATGTGTTTGTTTTATTCATGAGTGGTGGGACCTAGGGTTTAAAGTCAGTGAACGATAGATTTTTGAGAAACTTTTCATGACAATTTAATTTGCTCTCAGAGTTTTTACCAGAAATTTGCTAAGAGGCAGTCGCAGATGAAGTATTTTTCATATTTCGTTCTGTTGGAGATGTATGACTAGGAGTTTGACTACTAGGCCACGGAGATTTTTTCCTTTAGCTTCTGCTAGCACTGCATTCCTAGGATATTTATTAATTACAATACAATTACAAATTATATTCTAATTATATACGAGCGGAGTAACTTTGACTGGTGGGAATCGAGCACACGACCCTCTCGCTAATAGTCTAGCACACTACCCACTAGACTACCAGGGCACCCTAGTGGATTTAAAAGTTGAATAATGTGATTACAGAAGGTAATAAAAGCCGATAAATTTTATCATTTACAAATAACACAAGTAATGTTGAAATTTATGGGTACGAATCTATACCAACTCAATTTAAATTTCATTGAGAAAATGTAGCAAGCAAGATTACAATAAAATCAACTACGGTTACATTCTCTTACAAAATATGTATAATATAACGAATGTTTTTTCTCTAATAAGGCGTCGTACAAACATATTCGTATTTGTATCATCAAACCACTTAAATATTTTCATTTATTTGTAAAGCTGTCAACCGTATAATTTGTACTTGATTAGACAATGAATTCCTGTGGAAGAAGTGTGCCTCTACTAAAAATGCACAACTCATATTGACATAATATTATACACATCCAAACATACATATATGCATACTCTTCTCTACTCATATTTATTTGCAATTTTTCAGCTTCTTAATAATTTATAAAGAAATTCTCTATGAAATAAGGTAATAAATGTTGTGTCAATAAATTGACACACACTCGAAAATGTTACAACAGCCAGAAGCTAAAAAATTTTATTAAATTTAGAAAATTTATTAAAATTTAACATGTTTTATTAAATGTGTATCACACCATAATTATCACTTCAATTTCATAAGGAAATTATGTAAATATCTGTAATATTTACAACAAAAATAAAAAAAAAACGGAAAAGAGAAAAATTCTTACAACGAAGCATGGTTAGTCCTTGATATTTAGGCTGTAAAAATTTGAATATTTATAGGAAGATTTCTGATAATTTTTTTCTTTCTTTTTTTTCCTCTTTAAGGAAAATTAAAAAGCTAAAACGATGTGAGAAAAGATACAAGAAATAATGAAACAAATGGTTGTGATGATAAGCCAGTGTGACAAAAAAAAAATGGAAAACTGAAAATATTCATGAGTATTGAGATAACGAGTGTCAAAAGCAAGTAATTTGCATATAAAATCGGCCTAAGTGTTATGCTATGATATCTACCATAAATAAGCGTCAAAAATTATGCTATAAAATTTAAGTACATTTCACACCACTACCCCTTAGCTTAACCTTTAGCCGGAATGCGAACAATTTCGTCAGTATTTGGAAGAGAGAGGGAGCTGTAATAAACATAAATTCTAAAATAGTTGTTGGCATTTCATATCAAGTAATAGAAACATAAAATTTTAACAGATTTTTGTCTCTATAAATTAGATTTTTATATCATGTATTTGTACTCTGTGTGCCATTGTGTCTTTTTTTTTTCTTATGGCAATTCAGAATTTTATGACCTTTTTTATGGTGTTAAATTTTAATACGATATTTATGTAATTGTAAGTAATTGAATTTGATTGAAGTACAATATCATAATTTTTTCAAAAGTTTAGGTTAGATTACGAAAGTATATCCAGAAGCCAAAAATCCATTATGGGTGTACCCTATGTATTACAGCTTACCAAAAATATATGAAAAATACAGAATAAAAGTAGTAAGAAAATAGGGACAGCAAAACTGAAAAGTAAAAGTGAAAAGGAAGAATAAAAAAGAGAAACCGACTAGTTCAGAAATCTTCATATAAAGAAATTTCGATATAGATCCAGAGTCTGTCTGAAAACATCAAACCACAAATACACAATATGTTCTATTGTCTAAAGTTCCTTTACGTCATCGAACAATCTGCAGGAAAGGCGATAGAAATAAACTAGTCCTCGCTCATAGGACTCAAACCCCAGTCAAAAATTCCATCCAAGTCCTAGGAGAGTCAGCCTGTGTGATATTCCACCACAAAATGCCATGTAACATCGCTTAACTGATGCGTTCGTGTAAGTATCCCATAGAAGGTCTTAGAGACACTTATGCCCGATCCATGTATTTCGTCTTTTCTTCTCTAGATAGTCCACCTCAAATCTAGTTTTCTTCAATATTACGGTGTTCTGGAACCCAGTACAGTTTCAGGAGCATTATAAAGACCTTCAAGTAATTTGCAATTAGCTTCGAGATGACATAATATTTAGTGAGTGGCTTCAAAGCAGAATGACTGTTCACATAAATTATCACACTATTGTCCAGTATCTCTCATTGTAAACACATCAGTCTAGCAGCCATAGAATAGTTTCGCATAAAAAAGACGAAAGACTTTATTTTCGAATCGATCGTAAAGATCACATGACTGTCTAGTAAAATATTCGCTCCTTGCCCTTGCTCTCTGCGGAAATAACACTGAAAGCGACTTGACAAAATTACTTGACCTGACCACGTAGTTCCTGTATATGCTTAAATCATCATTTCTCTCTAAAAGCCTGGTATGCCTGAATTCACTTATCTCCGGACGAACCCCTTTAAATATGCCTTCACCGCAACATTTGAGGGACTTTAAGCCAGAAGAATTTCCAACGATGCCTGTGGAGTTCTCCGAGAAGCACATAATACACGAGAGACACACGTCTTTTTCATGGCTTTGCATTCAGTTGCTGGTTTACCTGAAAACCGAAAAATCTACGAGGTCATGCATCAGACACACCATCTTTGGCCGAAGATTCGTAATCTAAAATATTTTCCCGAGAAATTTTCTCGTATTATTCAGGTTTTTTTTCCTGCTAAGTAGGTCCTTGGATGATAGCAAATCTATCTGTCGTTGCCTAGAAGCAATTTCAATAGAATTTATTGTCCGTAATGCAAAGAAACTTTATGGTGATTGATTCTTATTTTTTCCCAATAGGTGGCGACTTATTGGGTTATTGTTGATATTTGCAGGAGCAATGGACAGGCAATTGGAGAGGATTCGAGCTTCCAAAATTTATATATTCTTACTCTCGTTTTTTTCAGACCAAACAAGAGAAGAATATTCGCTCGACAACATAATTTTTATCCGTGAATCATAAATATTTAATTGCAAGTTGGTGGAATTGAAATTCTATTTTAAATTGGCCTTAAGCTTCTAAAACAGATTTCTTCTTGTGTTTAAAAGTATTTCTAGACATTATTCTAAAATTATGCCTGAAAAAAATTTTTTTAATAATATACCTTGAAACTTAAGAATGAAAAAAAGGAAGAAATTTCCATAAATTCAATTTAACTGTCACTTACTACGTTAAGGTATTTTTTTTATTGTACCAACGTAGTAACTGTCGTATTGCAATATTAATAATTCCCTGTTGTATAAGGACAAAAAGAAAGACAAAATCTGATCTAAAATAAAAACGAAGGCAATAAAGAAATTAATTCACTTGAATGGAATAGAATTTGGAATTGGAAACTTTATGAAGAAAATTTGATTTTTATGAGATGCATGATTTGTGTCAAACTTTCTTTTTGTTGTTTCTTTTTCTTTCTAATAAAAAAAAGTCGAATTTTTTTTTTGTTTTATGTGTTTGAGCAGTTCCTCTACTACATTCACTTCAACTTTACGATGCTATTGAAGAAGAAAAAAATCCGTCCTTTTTACTCTACTAATTGTTGGATTACAGAGACTTAACGGAAAATTCAATTTGTTGGACAACATTTAAGCAGCAGCAAAAAAGAAAAAGAATGTTTTAAAACTTTTTTACGTCGTAAAGAAAGAAACAAAAAAAAAAGGAGGAAAAAATGTTAAAAAACTTTTTCTTCAAAAGAAACAAAAAAACCTGAAGCAAATGCGTACTGACAGCTTACAAAAGTTGCCAAGAGAATTGCATGGCGGGGAAAAAAATTCAACTCAAGAATGGAAAAAAAAGAAAGAACCCAACAGGACGACAAATGAATTACTTTAACAAAGTGACCCTAAATAGAGGTGGCGTGGCATGGCGTCATAACCACCAATGGTGGTAATGTTGGCAACAGAATTCACTGGCCGTTAAAATTGTTTGTCGTAAATTAATTTATCTGTAAAACTGACTTACAAAAAAATTCTTTATCATCAAGTTTTCTTCTTTTGTTTTTATATTTCTTTTTCTCTCTTGTAACTTTGCCAACCAAAGAGAATTCATTTTCTTTTTATTACCATGACCAGAGGAGCATTTAAATAATTTATAATCAGAGCAGTCAGTAGAAGGCAGCAACAGTAATAGTAGTGATGGACATTTACTAAAAGCGGTCAAAGTTTTCAAAGCATCATAAACACTTCAACTCTTTCGTTTTTGTTGTTGTTTCCTCTTTTTTCCTTGCACACGTAAATTAATTAAACCTCAGGATATTTGCCTTTTGCTTCCACCATTACCTTTCAAAGAAAAATCTATGACAAGCAACTTCTTAACTCAGCCGTTTTTTCTCCCTTTTTCTTCCTTCTGCTTGAATAGCTTGAAGTTCATGTTGAGGCATTTATTGAAAACGACAGGTATTTTGAGCATTACCAGCACCTTTCTACACTGCCCTTATACCATCGTATCATGCCATTAAATATGCTGCTGTTTTTCTATCCCAAGGACATCATTAATTTTTCATAAGCTTTTTCTATGTTTAATTTTACACAAAAAAAAAATAAAACAAGTTGCAACGCTTTTATTTTGGGGGTACATTTGAAATTTTTGGCCATTTAAAACAATCTGTGTTAAGAGCACATGACTTAGAATAACGCCATAAGGATGGCAGTTACCACTTAATTGACTTGACAACCTACTAAAGCAACATTAGGACAATCATTGTCTTCTTTTTTCATTTTTTTTAGTTTCAAATTTCTCGAATTTATAATTGGCCATTAAAGACTTATTTAGACGGTGGAAAAAAGCAAAAATAACAAATTGGATTAGGGACTTGAATTATGATTTTTTTGTAAAATTAAAAAGAAATTGTGCTGAGAAATCACTTTCTTTAAGTTTCAACGTGTTTAACTTTCCGACTTAGCTGAATAGGACACAATAAATTCTGATGGGGTATGTGTATGAGATATATAGATTTGCTGTCTTATCATATTGTTTTGAATTGAGATTTAGAAGGTATTCGTGTTAAATGTATTTTAAATTTTGAGCTTAAAATTTATCGCTTTAATAAGATTTTTTTTTCATTTAAATTTAAGATCCACTTTCTACACTTTTCCACACATTCGATAAAAAAATGGAATGAGAGAAGTTATAAGTTACATCAGTTTTAAGTTACACAGCACAATTACGTAAGACGCTTTGAAACCTCGTATATGAATATTAGTTCAGCTTTTTACTTCTGCACGCAGTAAAGTGTGAAAAGGTAAGTAAATTTTAATACATATGGGTGACCAGCAATGTTTTCTTTGTAAAGATATCGATAAATGATGAAAACCTCACACGTAACTTTGCTGCTTATTCAATACGCCATTCAATACATATTAAAAATAGATGGCAGTTCCATCAATTAGAGTCCCCTTAGTCTAGTAGGTAGTGTGTTGGCTTATTATACGTGAGGCCGTGCCCATCACAGACATTTCGAAGAAAACGTAATAGAAAAAATATTTCCTCAGCAACTTTCTTTAAGCAGATTTCTGGCAAACCTCACACGTAACTTGGCTGGATGTTCAATACGCCATTCGATACGTATTAAAAAACAGATGGTGGTTCCATCAATTAGAGGCGCCTTAGTCTAGTAGGTAGTGCGTTGGCTTGTTAGACGTGAGGCCGTGCCCATCAGACATTTCGAACAAAAAGTAATGGAAAAATATTTCCTCAGCGACTTTCTTTGAGCAAATTTCAGGCAAAACTTCTCAGAATAAAAAAAATTGTCATGAAAAGTTTCTTACAAATCTGTCGCTTGGAGTCGACTGTAATATGTAGGTCTCCCCAATCATATATAAAATACACACACACACCATGAGTGGTGTGAGAAACTAGGTCGTAATCCTGAATAAAGTATTGTAATGCCAGATTTAGTAAGTAAGGTTCAATGAATTTCAACGGCATAGTAGTGTATATACAGTAATGTCTAGAAAGCAGGATTGGCAGTTATAATACGGCATTACTAAGAAACATTATTTTTGAAACGTTAAGCAATTCTTACTAAAAACCATCGAAGCTGTTGTATATCACTTGAACAGTGTATATGGAGTATAGTAAACCTTACAGAAGATTATGATGGGAAACAATTGTATGCGTTTTCTCTAAAAGGTCGTTTAGTTTTCAGACCACAGTCATAATTTTATATTTCTGAGTAGTAAAGCATTTAAAAAAACCTCCTTTTTATTAAATGTTAAGGACATAAAATTAGTTGAATAAGGACTCTTTCTAACAACCCACATTAAAATAAGTTTACACGTGTAATTGCCAATAAGTTCCTTTTTTTCTACCTCATAATTTTTTTTATTTTTTGAGCTTTTTAAGGGCAATTACGAGATTTATTTTTTATTATTATTGGCGTATTATTTTCTTTTTTTTATTACACATAATTGTTGGTGTTACCATTGCTTCTGTTGATGCTGAGGGTGATATTTTTTTCTCTTCTCTCTTTTGGTCTCTTTATTTATGCCACATTTTATCGTATTTTATTTCAATTGAATTTGAAGTGGAGACATCACTTGAAATAATTTTAGAATTTCTTTTTGTTTCATTTTCTGGCAAACGTAAATATAGCATCTTGTTGAAGTAAGAAAAAACTTAAACAGTGTACACGTTGCAATTGAAATAGCAGCTGGAGGAAGTAACGTTCTTGACTATAAGGGACTTAAATATTTAAAAGCTGTTGGCGGTATTTGTTTCAGATTTTTTTCCTGCTCTTTCTTTCATTCTCTAATGCTTTTGTATACAAACAAGCGGTTTTATTTTTTCTTCTTTTGATTTTTATAATTTCATATTGAAAAGACTGACGACACGATGTGATAAAAAAAATATGTAACAAGACTGTTAAGCTTTGTTGGAAGTCAGTAGGAGTCAGTGATTTTCTTTTTTTGTTTCCAGTATATTAGAGGATATTTAATGTTATGAATTAGAAACAAGCGGAAATAAATATTAGAAAAGGAAATACGAGCAGTAGCGTAGTGCCGTTAACATTTTTTAAGGGGGAAATTTTATAAATTTTTGATATAAAAAGTAACATACGAGTATAGAGACTTCTGCCAATGACTATCTATGATCGACGATGATCATCTTCCAGAAGTAGACCTCATCTCTAAGGATGTCACTAGCTCCGTATTCAGCCTTCAGATCCGATATTAAGACAAGATCTTGTGGCTCTTAGAGTAACTAACTCCCATGAAAAAAATTGTGAAATCTGATTTAAGTCGACGTTAAGCTGAAGATCCCGGCATTTATAGATAAAATTAACACACACAACATGCGAGGTATTAGAAGTTAGACGCTAATCTTGCTTAGGGCTTGAAACAATTAAAAATGTATGCACGAGTGTATACCTTGAAGGAACAATATCTAGTCATTTTATTTCTAGTCTAGACCCCTGTATGGAAGGATCGTGACATTCCTTAAAAACCAAATAAATGAATGAAAATCGTAGTGAAAATGTTATATAACCCTTATGAGTGGACAGCTGCCACAGAGTCTACTACTCGACATGAGTAGATGAATTGAGAATAGAATGTCCAACACTCTTGGCTGGAGAGCGTGTAATTATGGCTTCTGTTACAATTTTTTCAATACAATTTTCCAAAAATTTATTCCAAAAAATCCTATATTTGTACGTAGAATTCTTTTAGGCAGCCATATGCTTATAAACGAATGGCCAATAGTAGGTCACACCTGACATTATTGGACCAGAGTAACATATTATCGAATACCTTTGTATTGAAATCTTTTCTAGTTCGTAAAAAACACACACAGTTCGTATAACACCCACCACGCATGATAAGAAGACAGACTCTCGTAATCAGACTAGTACTCGCCTCCTGTAGCCACGCTACTAAGCTAAGCTCTAAAAACAATTTAACAAATTGAATGGGTGGCAGTAGTGGGAGGGAAAAAAGGAAAAGAATGAAATCAAGTAGTTCAACTTGTCTACCAAAATTCCTAAGACGAGATTTAATTTATTCATCTTCATTTCTATATAAAGATTCTCTTCTCCTACTCCGCAGAAGGAAAAAAGAAAATCATTCATATTCATAATTTATTTGATGGAAAATTGTATGATTAACATAATTTATGCATAAATGTCAGTTTAAATTAAGCGAAACTAAGACGAACGCCAGTATAAAATAACGAAAAACACTGTGAGACGAATATTTTTAAAATTTTAAAAATAAAATTGAATAGAAATGAATTTAAAACAGGATTATTATTGTATTAAACTTACTTTGTTTTGTTTATAAGAAATTCAATGTGTTTTAAAGGAAAGTTGAAAGTTGCTGATGTGGGTATTGTTGATGTTGTGGTTGTTGTTATTGTTGCTGTTTATTGTATTATTTACACTATAGTCCTGGTAAGTAATTCTCATTATTTTCATTTTCCAATTGAATAGCAATTTGTTTTTCGTAAATGTTGTGGAAGTTATTGCTATTGTAGTGTTTCCAACGGCTAATTCATTTATGAGTTTTCAGATTTTCTTGCTCATTCTTAAAAGCAAAAACAAAAAAAGTAAATATTTTTGACGAATTCTGTTTGCTTTAGTTTTTGATGTCAAAATGAGTTTTTTTTTGCCGTGTACTCTTCAAATATGAAATATATACATAGTTCAGGTTAGGTTTCATTAGTTGTCTTCAATCCCTATTGCAGGATTAAAAATTCTTTGTTTTCTGTTTCCAATGATTTGTTTGAATTTCTTTATGAATTTGCCTTCAAGATGTGATATTACTTTTGTTTGTATTGTTGTTTTAGTGAGTTTGAGTTGTTTTGGGTGTTCGATTGGGGTGTTTTATTGTAGGGAATAGTAGTCAACCCGATGATATCAATGGACCCATGATGGTGGCGTTACTACACTTTGTTGGGAATATTGTACTCTGGCATTAAGATTTGCTGTGGGCACTTGTGTTGGTAATTCTAGTCCAGTTGTCATTGTATTATTATTGTTATTTAGCATTGATGGCAATTGTTGTTGTTGTTGCTGTTGGAGG
Organism: Sarcophaga carnaria; assembly: GCA_958299815.1. Taxonomy (NCBI): domain Eukaryota; kingdom Metazoa; phylum Arthropoda; class Insecta; order Diptera; family Sarcophagidae; genus Sarcophaga; species Sarcophaga carnaria. The sequence goes on from OY283150.1 coordinate 31,906,889, forward strand.
TGGTGTTGTTGCTGATGTTGTTGTTGTTGTTGTTGTATCTGTTGTTGCTGTAATTGTGCCTGCAATTGATTTAATTGCTGATGCTGTGCAGCTAACGTTGCAGCCGTAGTCGTTGTACTACCATCAACCATTAGTCCCGTATTACATACACTGTTACTAACTGTACTACTACTAACAGCCGTCAAGGGGATATTGATGTCCAACAGACCATCGATATTAATTTCTTGTTGCATTAACTGTGTTAATAGATAAAGAGAAATTAGAAAATATTAGAAAAAAAATATTTAAAAATTTTTATTTTTAAGTCTCGTTTCCTAATAGTCAAAGATCTGTCACAAATGTAAAAATTACTGAAATATAAATTCAATAATTTTGTTTATATTTTAGACAAGTCATATGAAGATTTAATCGAATTAAGGGTTACAATAGCTCGTGTATGGTATTATACTGTCAAATACTTAAATACTACAGAAAAAAGTAATGCTGTGGTGAAATAAATAAATTTAAATAAAATCTTTGCCTAGAATCCTTAAAATATTTACCTCTTCGATATTGCACTCTAAACCGCCTTGAAAATTTTCAATATTAAATTCGTCAATTGGTGCCGACTCATTATCTAATGCACCCAAATATTGTCCTATCAAAGTTGATGCGCAATTATTATCTAAAATGATAAAAGGATAAACAAAATTATTAATATGCAACACTGACAAATGAATTTGTGAGGCGCTTGCAATATACATATTAGTGACACAGCCATACAGATGTTGTACAAGATAGTAAACAAGACACCAAGACAATATGGCAGGTGACAGTTGCGAAATTAAATATTCAAATTATATTGACACGCTTAAACATAATTTACCTTCTAAATTTGAGCTAAGTTGTTGTGTTTGTTGTTGCTGTTGCTGCAACTGTTGCTGTTGTTGTTGTTGCTGCTGTTGCTGTTGTTGTTGTTGTTGTACCAGCAGTACATTTGAACCACTGTTATCAGACGTTATCCCTGATTGACCATCAAGAACAACATTCGCATAAGTGTTTAGGGAATCCGATGATGGTTCACTATTTTGATAGGCGGGTGACATGGTATTTACAGAATTTGGTGAGAAGCCCTTTAAAACCAAACAAAAAAGAAACAAAAACATTAATGAAAATATATAAAAAATATTGCTTTAAAGTAAATAATTTATTTAAGCTTACCTCACGTGTTGAATGCAAACAGGTGCAGGTTAATGAACGATGCAACATACACTGTTGAGCTGGTAAATTGCTATAGCCCTGCGATAGAGGTCCATTAAGCGTATATGTTGGTTGCTGGGGATTTGTAGGATATGGTGGTGGTGGTTGAGTTGGCATGCCAGTGGCTGCGCTATATCTGTGCCAGCCGTATGACCGTTTGGTTTCAAAGACATTAAAGAAACAACAAACAGAACTTGACTTTATTTATCTGAATTACAATTTGTAGCTCATAAGTGATTGAAAAAGATATTTTTATTAATTTTTCTTTTTTTTTTGTGTGAAACTACAAACATTTAATTAACATGCCAAGAAAGAAAGGCTGCATGCATAGATATTTTTGTTTTTAAAAATTACTATTAAGAACCAAATAATCTTTGAAATGAATATTTTGACTTTTTAATTAAAAGATGAAGAAGAAGAAAATTAAAACATAAATTATAAGAAAACAAAATTAATAACTGACCCTTGTTGCTGTTGTTGTTGCTGCTGCTGCTGTTGTTGTTGTTGTTGTTGTTGTTGCTGTTGCAAAAGATCTTTTTGTAATGTTAATTCCTCGGCTATTGAACCGGCCAATTTGTCCACAGTCGAAGATGGTGCTGCATTTTGATAATCAGACCCAAAGCCCCAATCAAATTCCAAACCAACAACAGTCTGTCTTGGACTCAAACGTCCACAGGAACTAGCATTCGATGAAGCACGTTGACGAAAGTCCGGTGATATAGGAAAACCGCTGTTGTTTTTTTTGTTTTTTTTTTTTTAATAATGATTTAAAAATTAAAAAAATATGAAAAAAAAATTAAAACAAAATTATGTGATAAATATAAAAAAAAATTATAAGAATACAAATCAAACAAATTTAAAATGATTTAAAAAATATTTAATTTCTAATAATGGTTAGTACAATATTATGTTGGCATGGTTAATAACAAATTTTAAGCTACGTTTTAATTGCTGTTGACATGCCAAAAACTCTACAAATGTTTTAAATTGAACTAAGAATGGAGAAAGAGTAGCAAATTTTGATTTTCATTCCAGTTTTTTTCTAAGAAAATTGTAAAAAATTTGTATGAAAATGAAAAGGAAGTTTGTTTTCAAAGACTAATCAAGAATTTTTACACAGAAGATACCAAGCCGGTCATAATCGTGGTAGAATTCAGTAGAGAGAACATAACAACTCTTCCGTCACTCCACTTTATGTTGTGTGTGTTAATTTACCACATGAGTGGCGAACCCTACAGTTTAAAGTCGGTTCCGAACAAGAGATTCTTGAGAAACTTTGCATGGCAATTTTATTTAAATTTCAGAGCTTTTGCCTGAAATCTGCTGAGAAAAAGTCGCCGAAGAAATATTTCTTCATATTTTCATTTTGATGTCTGACCTAGGATTTGAACCATCATGTCTAATAAACCAATACACTACCTATCGCACTACGGCGACAAGTATTTATATATATTTATTTGGAATTTAAAGTTATTTTTAAAATTTTAGAAATTTGTTTTTAAAAATCGATTTAAAGTAATAAATCTTGAAGTTCTATGACAAGATATTAACTAGGCTTATAGATTATAAATAAAAAATACCATCTAACTAACTGTACAATTTCAAAACTAAGTGCTTTAGTAGTCTAGTGGATAGTATTGTAGTGGAGGTCGTGGGTTCCATTCCCACCAGAGCCTCTGGTCTGTTACCCTACACCGAGCATAAGGTCTAAGTTACTGAGCTCGTAATGATTAGATATAATTTATAATTGTATTGTAATTAATACATAAATAAATCGCACGGCTATCCATTGCAGTGTAAAATTGTTAACAATTTCAAACTTAAAAGCTCTGCACTTATCGCTTGTAAAAAAATAATTTCTAAATAACTGACAAAAAATTAAAAAGAAAATATTCGAAATCGAAAATCTTATAAAGAAACAAAACTACTTTAGTAGGGAATTTTTATGTATTTTTTATTTGGAATGTTTACAAGATTTCCTGTGTGATGCTGTATAAAGAATATATCATGCCATGATTTCAAAATAGTTTAATAAATTATTCAAAAAGCTAATTGGCATATTATCAATAAGAAAATAAAACAAAACAAAAAGAAAACTAAAAGCAATTTTAAATTATTTTCAAGCATGTTATGTAATATCATTCTATAGGTCTACAACTACGTTTAGCTTTTTAATTTCCTTAAAATTATAGGTGATTTATTATATTAATATTAATAGGCGAACGAAATAATAATAATAATTGCTAGCTAAGCAAACTACTTTCAAATAAAGTTACTAATAATTTTAAATTAATTGATAATGAATTAAGTTATTAAGAATATTAGCATATAGTTTAGCATTAAATAGTTACCTATGCAATGGACTTTCGGGAAAATGATCCAAACCCTCACTTATACTACTACTCGGCGATGGGGTATTATCGTTGAGAGCCGTAACACCAGCTTGACGCAAAGCTTCAACGCGTTTTTTGGCCCGCCCCCGACGTTTCTCATAACGAGACGTTTCCATTGAGGCAGCACGTCTACGCACCGATTTACCTTGTTTAGCATCAGGATTCAACATCCACCACGATGATTTTCCAGTGCCCTCATTTTGGACACGCATAAAACGATTATGTAAAGAGAGATTATGTCTAATTGAGTTCTGAAAATAAAGTAAGAGAGAGAGAAAACGTTAAAATATTATAACATATATCTGCTAGACAATGTCAAATTTCAAAAAGATTTTCTTTTTTTTCTTTCAATTCATTTTTGCAAAATTTGCACTTTCCCCTCCTTAAATCAATGGTGATGTAACAATTTATAAGCATTGAGCATTGGTGATATGAATTGAATTCCATTCAATATTTGCTCAGGAACAAGAACATGAACTCAAATTAAGATTATGTGAAGAGAGTTATTTCAAACAAGAAGTGGAAATATGGAATACACTTCCTAACCAATACCGATAACTAACTTCATACTCTCTGCCATGTTAAATGCCATTCAATTGTCTGACGACAGTTTTATAGTCAGTTTTTTTTCTTGCTCTTCATACATACATACATATGTACATTCGACTTATTCACTTAGATAGTAAGTAATATGGCAGACGTACATACATACATATATACTTCTGTATTCATTCAGAAGTATAACGAAATTACCAGAAATTGCAGAAAGAAAAAAATATAAAATAAAAGAAATAAATTTGAAGAAAAACTTGAAAAACTAAAGAAAAAAATAAAAGATGCCATCCATACTAATTGGAAGTTGGCTGATATTTGCTAAACGCAAGACGCTACATCAGCATCAGTTTAAGCAGCAGCGCATCAATTTAATATTTTTCGTTTTTAGTTTCTATCTCTCTGTCTCCGCCTTGCGTATCTTTAAAATGTATCTCAATACCAGGCAAAACCATCATCACTTAAACTGTCAATTCATATTTTATAACACGCAGTCATAAATATGTTGCTGGCAAAAGTGTAGAAAAAAAGATATGAAAACGTTACTGCTTTCAATCGTTGGCTGTTGACAGGTTTTTTGTTTTTCTTGTTGCCTATGCCCCTTCCTGTAAAGTCTATGGTACAACAAGGCCGTATCAATGGCAAACCTATAATAAAAACTGTATCAGTCATAAAAGTAAATGGTTATAAACGTTTATATGGGATTGTTTGTTTTTTTTTACATTTGAAAACCACCTTACATTAGCGTTTCTATTCCCATAAACTCAAAAAGGATCATCATGGACAATTTTATAGTTGGCGAAGAAGATTTTATGATTGCCTACTATGCTAATCTGATTTGAAGGTCGAATTTTTAATGAAAAAGAATACTTTTTAGTTTGCTTTGTAGGGTGGAAGAATACCTTTTTTTAAAAACTAAGGCGACGAAACATGATAAGTGTTTTAAATTCTGGCCAAACTCTTAGAATATAGAGAAGGTAGAGTTATATTTAAATGTCTTATTCATTTATGACCCACAAGAAATCTTTTATGGTTATCGAGTGAAAGTTTAAAAATCAGAAGTTTTTTCTGATAACGAATTAAACGTTCAAAAAATATTTCCTTTCTCTCTCTACTTATTTACTTTCTTAATTGGTCATTACAACCCTTTAGTCAGAATTGCGAACTAGCTTCCCACACCACCCAAGTTGTATGTGTAAATTGTATCCATGAGCGTCTAAACCTGTTTCAAGTCGACTCCGAACGACAGATTTTTTGAGAAATTTCATGACAGCCTCATTTACTTTCAGAGTTTTTGCAAGAAGACTGCTTAGAGGAAGTCGACCAAGAAATATTTTTTTTGGATTCATTTTGTGGATATCTCAGCTGGAGTGTCTAAGCCAACATATTAGATTACGACGACTTCTCTGTCTACAATATCCGCCAATTAAATCTGAACGATAATAAAATACAATTTCCGTGAGTGGGCTGATGTTTCGAAGTCTATTGTAAAATACCTGGACATCTTACACAAAGGGGGAAAAGTGCTCAGTAATACTAAAAGAATATTCAACTCTATTTATTTATTAAAGCTCCGCAATGTATTTTTTACTTCTACACCCAGTAATATTTTCATAGAGTATTTCTGTTCGGCTGCCTTCCAAAATGTATCAATACAAAGTTTGTATGCAGTTCTACTACTGTATATAAACTATGTAGATATGTAAAGTAACCAAACAATGCATCAACTATAAATCCGATGCCTGATTGCTTTTTGACTGCGTTAAAAATATACATTGACGACGTTTTGAAATAGAATACATTGTATATATTTTGTACAGCGGCATTATGAAACACGACACTTCGTTCAAACACAAAGCAACTAACATTTTGGAAGGCAGCCTTCATTATTGAGTGACCTGTGAATCATACAATTTATTACAGAAAAAAAATATTTTATAACGAAAAGGGTTCTGCGAAAATTAGAAAACTCTTTTGATATTTTAGCGTAATAATCCTATTTCTTCAAGAGCAAACATGTTCGTGACCCATAGGCCAATGGATTTCACAAAACATTTCACACAAAATGTGTTCATTGGCTGCACAAGGAGTTTACATAAAAGTATTCTGAAGTTTTGCGATCAAATGACACTTTTTCTCACTCCATAACTTATTTCACTAGTTTAAGCACAATGCAACATTCATCTGTAGGTCATATATATGTATAATGCCAAAAATTTCGATAGTTACAGAATACTTGTTTCAAGACTAGATGGAGTTTGTAGGGGATCAGTATAGATTTCTAAAACTAAACATCCAAACCTTAAGTCATAGAAAATTTATTGATTTGTATACTATTGTGTATATTTGTATTTGTATATTGAACTTAAGGCCGACATTCTTATGTAAAAATCCCCTAATTAAATAAATTTTATTTTTAATTCCCCTCACTGACAAACCCATTAACCAGTCAACTATAACAGTTTAAGGTTGTCTATAAAAATACTCACTTAAATTTATAACAAACGTGTGGAAAAGCCCGTAGTAAGCTGACAATTTGGTACGAAAGTTTTCTTTAATATTTTTTTTTATATTATTTTTATTTCGCCTCCCCATGCTGATGACGTTTTCTTTTTTTTTTTTCTTTCACTAAATTCCTACAACTCCTACAGTGATTACGCCTTATTGGCGCCATTTATCAACGTGTGTTTTACCATAACCAGCAGAATGAAACCATAGTATACAGTAGCAATAGCAGTAGCAGTAGCATCATCATCATCATCATTGTTATTACTATTCCTATACTTATAAGCGATTCAAAAAAAAAAAAAGAAGTGGGGTTGGAAAGGAAAAGGATTCAATAGTATCTACTGTGCCATGTGCATAAACATAGTGGGGGTGTTGTAATTTCCTAACCATCTATAGGACAGAAAGGAATAAAATTCATAACTTTACTTTTAGTTGCTTTGAAAGAGTTGGACGTGAAATCCAACAAAAAAAAATGAAAAAAGAAAACTTTTTCTTGGCGTCACTTTTGCGAGACACAGACATCACTTTTGGTACTTTCGGGTACATTATCCTGAAAAACCTTTACTTTATATTGTACTTCCACTTTTAGTGGCATAAAATATTTTTAAAGGTTATTAGTGGATGCTTATGTTACAAACATACCAGTATTTATTAAAATATTGAATTCGTTTGGTTTTTTTTTCTTCAGTTTTTTTGTTTTTGGTATTTTAAGAAACAAAATTTAAATAAAATAAAATCAATAGTTTTATTAGGTCTATTATATCTCATATATGTATGTACATAGTATATGCGATGAATGATGAATCAAACAACATACTGTTGAAACATTAAATTCATGATTTAAGTTCCATTTCAAAAGTTTATAATTTAAAGGGAATTTTAAATATTAGCCTTGGTAATAAGGTATCATGAAAAATTATTAAAAAAAAATTAAAAATAGATTTGGAGATAATTTCTTATGTTTATCAATATTTCTTCATATATTTTTAAGCCCTGGAGAACATTAAACAAAATCTCATACGAATGCTGCTCTTGTTATCCCTACAGAGTATTCAATAAGATTTTGTCTCCTTTATTTGGTCGCATACGAATTGAGAATCAATTGAAAACTTTCAGCTGATTTGGAATAGATTTGGATACTGGCTACACAAAAACTCAATCCCATTACGATGCTGGTTTAATAACAAAGCTACAGTAAAGGTTCCATTACTACAATGGTCTACACCTCTCAAGGAACATTATTTAAAGGACTGAAGTCGAAAGAGAAGGCCGATTATTATGCTGGAATTAGGTTTAAATAAAGACAGGGTATACTGAATACAAATAATCGAAGATTGTCCAAGAAAGCCGGCTGTCTACGTTAGACCCTTATGAGGATATCTGGATAACTTGTGAAAGCTATCATAACGACATACATACATACATAATTGATGATTACAACCCTTCAGTCAGTATTACGACCCAATTTCTCACACAACTTGTGCAGTGTGTGTTAATTTTATACATAAATTTAAAGTTTAAAGTCGATTCTGAACAACAGATTTTCTGAGAAAGTTTTCATGGCAATTTTATTTTACTCTCTAAAGTTTTTGGCAGAAATCTGCTGAGAGGAAGTCGCCGAGGAAATATTTTTTTTTTCATATTTGCTTTTGGTAGAGATCTCTGACCTGGGATTTGAACCGAGGCCTCATTTCTAATAAGTACTCTACATACTAGACGAACTACTAAGTCCAATAAATTGAGATTAATTTTCTCCTCTTGAGAGACAAACAAATGCTATCACACAGTCTACACTCATTTACAAATGTAAGATGAAAAAATACACCCCTTAGTAGAGAAAGCTTAAAAATATAGGCTTTTATGAATACACAATTTACATAGAATACATTCTGGGAACCACATGGCGGTACATGCTCAAAGGTGGCTTTGTTACACTGATTTATACAGAATAAAATGAATTATTTATAGAAGTGTTTGAAGCACTTTAATTTTTAAAATTGTTAAAATCACCGCAAATCACTAAGACCCGCTTTACATACCCCACCATATATTTATTTATTTATTAATTACAATACAATTACAAATTATATTTAATTATATACGAGCTGAGTAACTTTGATCATATGCTCGGTGTAGTGTCACAGACCAAAGTCTCTGGTGAGAATCGAATCCACGACCCTCACGCTAATAGTCTAGCACACTACCCACTAGACTACCAGGGCATCCTACCCCACCATATAATTATAAGCACCGAAACTACTATTTGCTGTTTGCAAATAGAAAGAAAGTGTGCAAAGAGAAAGTGATAGTCGATTAACCACCTCTTGAGGACTGACTGGGACACTTATGATAACCGAATGAAAGGTAGATTATCGAAATTGAATTTAAAGGGTTGTACCAGACAGATTCAAATCACAGAATATTGTTGCAATTGTTTGCTTACACCTGGAGCTATAGGAACCAATGGATATTTAATTAATTTAAGCTTTAAAAAAAACAATACCAAACACAAATTCAGCTTTTCATATGGGAATGTAGCACAATAGTACTTGATATCGCATTAAAAACTTATTTAAATATGAAAGAAGAGAGCATTTTACATGATAGCATTTTTAAAGTGACTCATATACTTAAATTATGCCATTTTAAACGGCTCTGTGTGACAGACAAATGTATTTTTAAATTTTAAAAATTATTAATAATTCAATTCCTAGAATGTGTAAAGCGATATGCATACAGATGGAAGCCAGTCATTCATTCATTTATCACAGAGAACTTTAGACTAAACCAGTACGTAAGCAAGTCTGACAGTCTGTAAAGTGACCCCGAAGGCACTTGTATGTATATCTGTAAATGCCATATATTTTTTTATTGTATTTGCTTTTATTTAAGGCGTATTCATACATAATTGTAATCGAATGGATGTACATATGCATATACATATGTTACTCTAATATGTACATATGTATGTATGTGTACGTATATAAAATGTCATGACATTTAATTAAAATAAATTTGATTGTTTTAAAAAAAATTGGCGAATTATTAAAATCAAATACAAATTGTATTTTTGAATTCACTTAAAATGTAAAGATCGATATATTAACATACTTCTGTCAAAATTTGAAAACTTTTTTTCTTTTAACAGAAAATAGTCTTTTAAAAAGGTCTGTCTGTGTTTTCTAATTTCTGGTAATTTCATAGAGCAGAAAAAAAGAGAAAAAATTGTACTTATTATTATAAACTCCAGTGTGTTTATGTACATGTACATATCTACATACATATGTACATTAGGGTGGCCCCAAAATAAAAGTTGCGAATGTTCCCGACTAAAATGAAAGTTTGATTCATTCTAAGACTACGTTTCTCAATTTTTTCGTCCTGGGGTCAATATTTGGTGAGCTGGATCAAAGGATAAAAAGGTCCTTTTTTGAGGTTTTTTGTATTTTTTTCATATTTCTTCCAAAGGAACTATATATAAATTTGGTATCATATGAAAGGTCTTTAAGAGGTGCTTTCAATAGATTATCAAAAATTTAAAAAAAAAGTTTGAAAATTCAAAAATTTTGAAAATTTCGGACAAAATTTTTGTTTTTTTTTATTTTTTCATAGAATTTACTTAACTAAATTGTTGAAATTTCTTGATTATAAAGACCATGTAATTTAACCTAAATGGTTTTTTCCGTTTTTCAAAATTCAATCTAGTTCAATTTTTATTAAAAATTTTGTAAACCTAATTTCTTCTCTGTCTGACAACCTCTGTTAACTCAATTCATATATGTAATGGGCATCAAAATAACGCAAATTTTATTTTCTTTCCATTGATGTATAATTTCTTATACTTTTATTTTGTTATACAACGAATATTTCAATTTAAACCAAAACATTTGCAATACATCTCGCTATAATGTAATTTTCTTGTTATTCCGTAATAATAATAATAATTTTTTTAATGTTGTTGTCTTTTGTTGTTTATTTTTAAAGTAATGAAGAAATTGTATTAAACCAATGATAACTAGTAAAATTTAAAGCCAAAAAATCTCTTTTTTATTTTTTACAAAAAAATCGTATATATAGAAGGCTTTGTTTTTTTTCAAAATGTACCGTTAATTTTGAAAGTGATATTAGTCCATATCTACTTTAAAAACATGTGGACTCATAAATAAAATAATTACAGTTACTTTTTCGTTCTCATTTGTTTTTGTGCAATAATATTTTGAGAAAATGCAGCTTAATTTAAATTGTAAATTGATATTTTTGATCAATCGCCTTAAGTGTGTTTAAGTATAAACAATATAATATATAATATAAAAAATATAATATAACATGTTTTATCCAAACATGTTATAACCAACTAAAAACTGCGATATTAATTATTTATTATTTTTGAGAGAACAGAATGGTAATAAGTCACATGGATTTTCCAAATTCTATAGTAAGGTTGTCAATGATGTTCAGCATCTGTGGAAAACAGCTAAAATTCCAACAATAAATAGACCTTCAATCAGGAAAAAAATTGATAAATTGTGTGAAGATTATAGACATGTTATTAAAAATCCAACAAATCTTAATGAAGCTGGTTGGAAACAACTATTTGTAATTTCCTCATGCAAATGCACTCCAACATTGAAAAGCTGTTGTGAATGTCCAATCGATAAACGAATGTCAAGTGTTTGGAATTTTTATGTGGATCAATCTGGTGCACGACTTCTAACGCTGAATTCAACAACTCCAAACTTCGTTGTTTTTGAAGAGCTTTTGGATTCATCTAGTTCTGATAATATAATACTGGACAACAATAATGCAGAAACCGCGGAGAAATAATAAATAACAAGAAAATTACATTATAGCGGGATGTATTGCAAATGTTTTGGTTTAAATTGAAATATTCGTTGTATAACAAAATAAAAGTATAAGAAATTATACATCAATGGAAAGAAAATAAAATTTGCGTTATTTTGATGCCCATTACATATATGAATTGAGTTAACAGAGGTTGTCAGACAGAGAAGAAATTAGGTTTAAAAATTTTTTAATAAAAATTGAACTAGATTGAATTTTGAAAAACGGAAAAAACCATTTAGGTTAAATTACATGGTCTTTATAATCAAGAAATTTCAACAATTTAGTTAAGTAAATTCTATGAAAAAATAAAAAAAAACAAAAATTTTGTCCAAAATTTTCAAAATTTTTGAATTTTCAAAATTTTTTTTAAAATTTTTGATAATCTATTGAAAGCACCTCTTAAAGACCTTTCATATGATACCAAATTTATATATAGTTCCTTTGGAAGAAATATGAAAAAAATACAAAAAACCTCAAAAAAGGACCTTTTTATCCTTTGATCCAGCTCACCAAATATTGACCCCAGGACGAAAAAATTGAGAAACGTAGTCTTAGAATGAATCAAACTTTCATTTTAGTTGGGAACATCTATACCTTATTTTTTCTCCATACAAACGGGGCCACCCTAATGTACATACATATATTATTCCCTTCTACCTGAATGCTGACATACATTTTGCACATTGCCTGTGATTTACAATCAGAATCCACTACCGCTATGAGTTTGTTTCTTTATTTTTCGAATTTCAGGTGGTAACAAACAAGAACAAAATGTTTGCTTTTACTTTTAGCGTTTAAATAAGTCAGAGAGTAAAATTTTTGTTTAATACGTATTTCCTACTATTTTTTTTTAATAAAGAAATATTTCTTTTACGTTTTGTTTTGTTTATACAAAATGTGAGCAGATCTGTATTCTATCAACTGCGCAATAAATTCTTTTTTAGATGCCTATTTGAAATTATTTGCTGGAATATTAATTTTTCAATTAAATGGTATGGCAAATTTGTTTTTTTTTCAAAATTAAAGTAATTTTTTTCCCTATGTCAACTTTCAGTAGTTACTTACATATGTACAAGTATGTGAAACATTTCTCTTATAAATTGATAGGTTCGCAATAATAACGACTTGCCAAGCCAATGACAAGTTTAGTATTTTATCCCAATCTTGGAGTAAAGCAATAATGCTCTCTATCAGATGATTTAATGAAGGAACCTGTTCATAAAAATGTGAGATTATGTAAACTGCATCACGCCGACTCACAGATTTTGAACAATATTTGTCCACTTTCGCATAAGCTCGCAAACGTAGTGTCAATATCATAAGCTCGTCAACTCGCAAACGTAATGTCAATATTAAGAATTAAATTCCGATGTATGTACAGTGACAACGAATGGCGGCGAGACAACAGATTAAAATAGTAACACAGGAATGACGGTACAGACAAATTCCTAAAGGTCTAGGAGCCGTTATTGACCAAAGATTACATGGAGGAGCAATATACTCCAAGATCTAGGACAGTGCTTCCTCATATAGGAAGATACCAAAATAACAACGATAAATTGTATAAAATTGAGATGCTTTGGGAAAGACTTACACATGCAAGAATGGGTAATGGAACAGGCATACTCGCTGACAAGCTTTCAATTTATTTACGGACTAGACCAGTACGGGGACTACGCTTACCCGTGGCATTACAACGGGAAGTCGCTGTAGTCTAGTGGGTAGTGTGTTAGCTTTTTAGACGTAAAGCCAGGGTTTGAGCGCCAGGACAGACATCAAAACAAAATACAAAAAGTATTTCTTCTGCGACTTTCTCTCAGCAGATTTCTGGCAAAAACTCTGAGAGTAAATAAAATTGCCATGAAAAGTTTCTCAAAAATCTGCCGTTCGGAGTCGACTTTAAACTGTAGGTCCCACCACTCATGTATAAAATTAACACACACAGCAACTAGGTCGTAATCCTGACTGAAGGGTTGTAATGACCAATTATGTATGTATGTATGTATCAAATCTAACCTATCGAAACCCAACCTAACCTAACCTAATCATTAGCCGTGTTTTTAAAACAAAGAAGAGAACTGATTGGATAGGACATAACTTGAAGAGTCTTTGGAAGAGTAAATGGTAAAACCGAAATTAACAGCGATAGAGCAGGTTTTCTATGGGAATGAAGCAATAATTTTATAAAAAAAACGAAACAAACCCTCCAAATTCTCACAATTAAATTTAAAAACTGGCATTAAAGCCATAACAAAAAAATAATAATAATGGTCGTGGTAGTCATGTAAATCATCCTCAATTATCCACCAGAATAGCTAAGATAACCATGGTTATCATATTCTTTATGCTGCCACACACACACACACATATGAACATCTACCACTTACAACAAAATGTAACAATTCAATGTTCATTTATAAAGAAAAACTCCGCAGAAAAAAAAATGAAAAGCAAAACGTGTAGAAAACTGTTTTAGTGGAAATATGACCTAATTTAAGCCCAATACTGAGAACAAAAAATAAAAAAAAAATCGAAATATATGAAGGAAATTACTAACAATTTATGGATGATTTCTTTAGAATATGTATTACATACATATGTATGTATGTATGTAGTAACAAAGTGACAGTGATAATTTATAAGAAGAAATACACATGAATGAATATTCATTGAATTAAAAAAAGTATTTTATAACAAATTTATTACATACGGAAGAGCTCTATAGAAATAGAAAATTATGCTACTATTTATTGCTACTATCGCAAAGGACAAAAAAGAAATCTCAATTTAATATACCAAAAAAAAAATATTGGCAAACTTATGAAAAGAGAAAAAAGAAGAAGAAATTAACAGAAATTAAATTTTATTTCACAATAGCCAATGAAAGGATATTAAAGTAGAGTTTCTAAATTTATGATTCAGTTTAAATAAATTTAATTGCACAATAATTAGAGTGATTATGTATTACCATCACTTTCGGTAATTTAGAAAAACCGAAATGCTTAAAAAATCACCCATTATGGCCTTGTTTAATAATTCTTTAAACAGTATTGCGACCCAAATTTGTTATCTTATATTGTCAATCACTTTTCAGCATTAAGTTGATATTGATGCTTATCACCAAACCCTCGTTGAATTTGTATATGATTAAAAGAAAAAAACATTCTGTGTATTTATTTATAAATTTTACGAATATAAAACCAAAAAGAAAACGAAATCATAATCTCTTAATTTGTTTCTCTGTTTGTTATTTATTTAAAGAAAAAATCTTATCATGAATCAGTCTGGATTTATTCCCTCCATTTATTCTACGGCTACTAAAACTAAACTAAACAAATCATAAATTATTTAAAATTAAAAATTTTTTGGTGTCAAATTCTTACATTTTTTCCTGGATTCGCTTAAATTTGGATATTTTTTTTTGGTTTTTATTATAAAAATTTTATTTAATTGTTTAGTCTAAGATCTCCAAAAAAATAAGTATTTTTCTTATTTTGTTTGTTTATAAATAATTTATAAAGAAATTTACGTAAATGAAACGAGATTTGCGAATGTATAAACAGAAATGAATCAGTCTCAGGCTAAGCAATCGAATTTTTTGTTTTTGTTTTTCAAAATCAATTATTAAAGCGCAAATATAAACGTAGTTTGTGTGAAAATTTAAAGCCATTAGGGGTATTCCTAAATACACTGGGAAAAACTAACGTGAAATACGTGAAAAAAACACAATTTTTCAGGGTTTACTTGAAAAAATATTAAAATTATATACCTTTCTTTATAAAAGAGTCTCTGATTACACGTTGCGACAGTGAAAATACACCCAAGTAACTACATAGCCTAAGTTGTTCAGTTAGTTGACCAGAACTCAGAAATACTTTTTTTATATTTCTCAAATCCTCCAAATTTGTTTTATTTGGCAAAAAACGGTTTTTTTTTATCTTTTCACACAAAATTATTGATTACCCAAACATGTTTGAACCTATTTTAAAAATCCAAAATCCAAATCCATTTTTTTTAGAAAGGGGAGATTAGTCTTTCAAACGGCCTGTGCAGACCCACAAAAGTGTACATCAGGCCCACAAATGTTAACAAATTTCAGAAATTTGTTAACCAAGACCGTCTTAAAATCGAGGAAAGTTGTTAGACAATTACAAAGATTTTCAACGAAAACGGATTAGTTAAAAAAATTTCTGAAATTTGTTATCCGTATGTATACTTTTATGGCTGAGTGTATGTTATGAGTTTTGATGGCGTAAACTTGGAAAATATTATTTTTTTCTAATTTTTCTAAGTTTGACCATTCCTAATTGCAAAATTTAATTAAAAACTATAAAATGCATTCTCTTGTAAAGAGATTGACACTTCGTTTGATAAAATTGGACAAAAATTACATACAAAATGTAATATTAAATACAAAATGTATTTATTGGTATCAGACGGGCATTAGTCGTTGCGAGAGTCGTACAGAAGTAATAATTTCCACACTTTTTTAAAAGTTCATGATCATATTGTTTTCAGACATTGTCCATATAGAGGGAAATGTATACGTAAGGTGAATAAACTGAACTGAATATTCGTGGTTATTGAAGTCGTCGAAATCTAGTAGGTACTGTGTTGGCTTATTAAATGTGAGGTCACGGTACAAACTCCATGTCAGACTTCTACAACAAAACAAAATCAAAACAAAAATATTTCATCGGCGACTTCTACTCAACAGTTTTCTGGCAAAAACTTTAAAGAGTAAATAAAATTTCCAAGAAAAGGTCTCAAAAATATGTCGTCCATAGTCGACTCCAATCTGTAGGTCTCATGTAGAAAATTAACACATACAACATATGTAAGTGGTGGAAGAAGTTAGGTCGTAACCCTGATGTAGGTATGTATGTATTATCACAGTGAAACGAAGCAACATCCAAAACAATTTTGTAATAAGGTCGTGACGCGTTAAAGGGCAATTGATTTCCAAAAGCGTTGACATTGGTTTCAAAACAATCTTAATTCACCTATTTAGACATTTTCCAGTTTGTTTTTCTCAAATCCAAATGAATAATGGTCGAGGAAAAGTCGGTTCATGTCTTTAAAATTCAAATATTTTGTTCAAGTGTAAAAATTGATTTTAAATAATTGATGTGGACAGTAGTGTTTGTGGTGGTCATTGTCACAAACTTTTTTTCAACTATTTTTTTATATCTAAATTCACCATCTAAATGTGCTTTGGTGTGCGAGTTATAAATTATGAGTATTTTTATTAGAATTTCCTTAAATTTCCTTCTTTTTTTTTGCACCGCATGTACATACAATAGTTGGCATTTTGTTTGAAAAGCCAGTATAGCCTTTAATTGTACCTTTAGGTTAACAATTGTGGTAATGGGAATATTTGCAGCTGTGTTTAGTACATTATTTTAACTCATATGTGTTATGTGACGTACAAGGCTATACAATTTTTCTACTTCATAAACGGCAAAAAAACCAATTCTTTTCTTCTTTTTTCTAATTCAGTTGACAACAACTCAAAATAAATTTGTATCTCTAATGAAATTTAGTTGATTTAAACAATATTTAAATATAGTTTTAGATTTGATTGTTAAGGAAATAAATTAAATTTATTTTTGGCAATTTCTTTTCACACTATTCTCGGTCTACATTTAAGCTATTGTGATTTTATTTTTATTTTGGAAAGATAATAAATGTCAACCGGTTTATTTGGCTATGAAATATTGCCTGCATTAATTGTTGATTAACTGCTACTAATTGTCGTCTGACTTAACCAAGAGATATATTTTTAAGATGTCGGAAAAATGACAGAAAAAGAAATAAATTTTGTAGGCTATTAATAGTTTAAACTGGTTTAATTATGCATGAAATTTTATGCAAAATATAAATAAACATTTTTATTGCTGCACGATAGATAAAGAAAATTAAATTCCTTCATTTGAGAGGACAGGTTTATTTTTTATAAACATAATGCAATTACAGTACAAAAGAAAGGCCACCATAAATTATAAAAATTAATGCAATAAATAATATTGCTTAAAATTATTGGAAAAAATATAATTAAAAAAAAATAACAACATATACGAAAAATAATCTTGCTGTGGTCCATACTTTTTTTCTTGAATACCCCATAGAAACGACACAAGTCAGCAGAGACTTTTTAAACTTGAGATTATAAAGACTAAAGGAATGTTTAATCGAACAACATAACATACCCTTCAATCAAAATTACGACCTAGCTTCCAATAGTACTTATGTTATATGTGTTAATTTTATACATGAGTGGCGAGACCTAGTTTTTAAAGTGGCTTCCGAACGACAGTTTTTTAAGAAAATTTTTCATGGCAATTGTATTTACTCTCAGAAAAAAGACGCCGAAGAAATATATTTTTCATACTTCGTTTGTTGGCGATGTCTGACCTGGGGTTTGAACCGATGCTTGATGTCTAATAAGCCAACACACTACCTACTAGACTATGGCGAACAAAATAACAGCACATGTAATGAAAAAACACCTGAGTTACATTTAAAAACCTTTGAAGCAAAAATTTTTTGAAATCCCCTTGTTATGCACTTAAATTCAAACATTTATTGCATATTCCTACGCTACACTTTGATTCATTTCGAAAAAGCTAAAACGAAAATGATTTTTTTCGATAAATTTGAAGACAATTTCTTTTATTTGCAAATCTTATCAGTACTTGAAATATAGACTGGCGAAGCATGTAGAAAAAAACCCACAGATAGTCAAATTAATTCAGACAACAAATTAATAATTATGAACTTAGTACCTCCACTGTATTTGTCACGAAGAAAAAAACAAATTCTCATCTTTTTTAATTTGTGATACATTTTTAGTTTTGTTAAATTTTACTTAAATTGTAAATGAACTTTATTTCTACAGTAAGAAAAAATGTCCATGAATTAATTAAGTATGTACTGTTAATAGGAAAAACCTAAAATTAATCTTTGTTTAAGGAGTATATTGACCCAAAACCATTATCATGTGTATTGAGGACATTTTGGAGAAATGATGGCATATGTACCCTTTATGAAAAAACAAAATGATATTAGTGACACGCATACTATAATACGTTTATTGTTTTAAGTATGAATTTATGATACTTTACTGATAATTGTATCTGGCTGTTAGAAAATTGAAGATAAAAAAAATACAAGTGGTCTCGATATTGTCTATTTAGTGACGTCTGTACCTTTTCTGATAATATATACGTGAAAAGAGGGAATTTTTAAATCAGCAAAAAAATAGTGATAACTAAAGGGCCTTTGGTACCTAATCAACCAATGAAGAGTCAAATCCGGGAGAAATCGAACAAACTTCCACCAAACATGTGTATTAATTTAATACATGAGTGGCGGGGCCTGCAGTTTAAAGTCTGTTCTAGAAAAATATTTTTTCGTATTTCGTTTTGATGGAGATATCTGGAATGGGGCGACAGACTATGGCTATTTCAATATTGTGCAAATAATCTATAAATTAAGCCCCCCTGACGTTTAACATCAACAACGAATATCATAGGAAAGCAAAGCATTGAAAAGGGTCGGATTGCGCACTCAATAAATGTTCACCGCTAACAAACCTCTCAGGAAAAAACTTGATTAATTAAACTGAGGCAAAGCAAAGAAATAATAAGAAGATGAAGTCACCTACACATATGTTCGTTAAAGGGTCAAGAGGAGAATTAAAAATTTGGATATTAATAGACGTTTATCTAGGCAAGAACCACAGCTGAACTCTGCAAATATAGTGTAACTTAATTTAGTACTTCGTCAAATAAATGCAGACATGAACGTGTCATTTTGGGTGATTAACTTTAATATAACAGGATGACATTACTTCTAAAAATTATTCAATTAAACTGGAAAAACACATGTCAAGTCAACAAGCATTGATGTATCAATGACAAATTCTATGATAGAACTTTAAGTTTAGCAATGGTTTCACTGCCTTTAATATTGTGAAATATTTGATAGGAAGAGGTATTTTAGATACCCTTAAAAAGACCTTTCGTTTTATCAAAGGCTTATTATTTCAATAATTCGATCTGTCGTGGTGGTTCTTTATTCTTGAAATGTTGAAATTTCCCTCATTTTGCTTATAAATACGATTTCCAATAGTTTGTTTAGAACTTAATTTTAAAAAAAGTATTTTATTGTCATGATAAATTACTAAATATTTCAGTTTTTATGATTTACATTTAATATCTTGTCAAGTTTAACTAACAAAAAAAAATTACATATTACGACTGTACACTATCACTCCCTCAATAGTTATGGATGTGTATAATAAAATGAACTGAAAATAATTCAAAAAAAACTTCGGCTGTAATAGTAATGATGAGCCAATAATGTTGAAATGACCAAACTTTTCAAAATCCTCACAAAAAAAACTGTTTAAGGAAAGTTTCTGAAGGAACTTTTTCTATATTAAATTACTCAAATAGAATGTACACCATGAAAAAGATATTTTCGGGGAAAAAAGTTCACTTAACTATTGTTAACAGCGGCAAATGGGGACAGAATTGATAAATACTTATGCAAACTATGAAATATTTCACAAAGATACCAAATATACACCCCACCAAACATGATAAAACAAAAAAATGGGTAAACAGTTGATAAAAAAAAGATACTTGAAAAATCCAAATGAAAACGAAGAGTCATGGATTAATAAAAGTGACGTTATCACTGTGTTAAAAAAAATAATAATAATACTGAAAATCACAAAAGTAACGAGTCGAAACAAAAAAAATCTCGTGCGTATTTGGTTTTATTTTGTCGGAGGAGAGATTACCAAAAAAAATTGTGTATGGCAGACTGTTGCTAGTCAGCCGCGATTACAATTAATGCGTTAAATAGTTAAAGACTATTTGGCGCCGAAATAAAACTAAAAGTGTGTGTTTAAGGTCGTTTTGCCATCACAATGTTTTACAGGAAATTCTATGTTTGGTAGCAATAAATCCGTTAGACTTTAGTCAATATCAACCTAAAACTTAATTTTTATTAAGTTCATCGTATTTAATTTAATACATATTAATTAAATTTGGATACACTCATCAAATACATTTTGAATTCGATATATTAAAACAAGACAGCATTAATTTTGTTAATTTAAATAAACAGTCAGAGGCCACCATCCTAAAGATCCTAACTATCCATCTGAAATTCCACAATACGAATCGAATACTAATCGGGTCCGAAGAATATTAATAAAAGATTGCATTAAGATTAGATAACGACGATCCTAACTTTGACCTTAGGATGTATCCCCACAAAATTCAATTGATGCAATAAGTAGAATTCAAAAATGTCAGAGAGAAGCTTGATTTTGTAAAACCTTGATATCTTGTTTATGCTAGAAATATAATTTTAATTTCAATAAGTATGCAAATAGGCTAAGTTGTTGTAATGATCGACCTGAAATTTGTTGAAGATAACAGGAATTGTACATGCAGCATAAACAGTGAACTATGTGGAGTTGTTAGGCTGCCATTATGTCAGAAACTTTATTGTTTCTACACAAAGATTATAGTTCCAAAACGAACGAATCTGAAACGTAAGCATCCTTCATTTGTCTAAAGACCAATATGGGCTGCAATGTAGATACGAGGAATTTATCGTTCGCACTTTTTTAAATGAAAAGTGTCATCAAACGATGTTAGATCGCTTTTTAATACGTAAGCAGCAAAGCTTTGCTGGTTATAACCAATAAATATGATACCAGAACACACCTCCAATACGCCTTTACCAAGAGTTCGTAAATTCTTACTTACTTCATGAGTTCATGAGTCTTCCAGTTCGTGACACTTCCATCTTCAGACGATGTAATATACATAATTTGGACGTCAGGCAATCAAGGTCTCATCATCATGGACTTTTATCTGCGGGGTTATAACTAGTCTAACAATATGAGAATATTTATTACTTATTTGCCTTTTTCAGAAGAAACCAGCTCACATGAAACAGCAACCATCACAGATTCTATTATGTTAACATAAACGTTATTTTGTTTTTAAAATTTCACGCCAATAGTTTTCTATCCTAATTAGCTTTTTTATAAGCTTAGTTATTGACACGATTTAATTTGATTTTTCTATGCATATAGACTTTTAACAGAAACTTCAAAACTATGACAGTTGATAACGGCCATCTTATTGAAGTTACAACTGTCAAATTATTTGCAATTTATTCAGTGTTGCCAGAAGTAGGAGACAATTCCTACATTTAAGTAATCGTTCTTATGCGCCATTACAATTCTAGTGACGAATGTTTTTCAAAATAATTATTAGTTAAATACTTGAAATACGTTTTTTAAGTTTAAAATGGAAACCAACAATAGTGTTCTTTAAAAAATTATTGTTTTTTTTCTAAATATAAAATTAATAAAATTAAATGGTTAAATGGTTATCTCGCTTACCACGGTGATCGCAGGTATATGTGAATAACCCAAAAACCACAGTAAAGCCATGCCATCGATCAAATTCAGCCTGATGAATGGGCTATAGTAAATAGTTACGCAACATTAAACATTTTGGGGGTATACATAGTGTGAGTAACTGTAATTACCAATTATCAAAGAAACTATAAACGAATATAAGAGAAAATAACTCATTGGCAACCTTGTTACAATTACTCGACATATTTTATTTCATATAGTTCGGTGTATATTTTTTCTTAAAATACAATATTTTTAATTTAGTTTTGTGTGTTGTTTTTTATTTAAAATTTCGTTAATATTTTAGTGCTTTTAAAAATGTCGAAAAAGGTGACAATATCGTTTAACATGCCGAAAAGTTCGAATCCTCCAAGAATGGGTCACAGTTTAACATCGCTTCATAAAATATGCCGCAATCATGAGGTAAGTCGAAGTAATTAAAAATTGTGAAATTCTAGAATTAATACCAATAAAATGTACATATTTTTGTTAATAACTTGGTGGACAAAATCTTTAACGTAGCTAACCATGCCCAAGGCCAAGGCATAATATAAAATTTTTTCTAATTAGAAGTTTTTGTCCACTTAGTTCAGCATGAGTTTTAACATTATGGCGGTAAAATTTTTTTTTGCTTATTTGGCTTCCATTTTGCTTTCTAATTTTTTCATACGAGATAAATTTAGAAAAAAAAAGATTTTTTTTCTTTCAACATTAAACAAGTCGCGCCACTAACCATTGAATGACCCTAATTTTCACAAGATATTTATTAAACGCAAATAGCTTTTACAAAATGAACTTGTTGGCTGTAATTTTTGTTAATACGGATACTACTGTACCAATGATCCAATCCAATGGCATTAGAAAAAAAAACAAATTACGTTCAAATCGTGTGCATTCATTTATTCAAGCGATTTTGTTTGATTTTCTTGCGCCAAGCAAAGAAATTATCTTCTTATCCAACAAGTTTAAGTCTCTACATTCTTCTGTATGCCATTATTATCTTCTCAGTCATAGTCATGTCATCATAAGTTTGAGAACTTATGTGGTTATTTTCTTTCATGCCATGTGTGCTTGTCTTATCGACAAGTTCTTTTACAATTTTAGAAATAAAATTTTTCTGCTTTTATAATTTCTGTTTGATTTTCTGCGTAACCAACCCCCCCCAAAAAAAATGAAAACGAAGAATAAGCAGAAGATTTTGTGTCCATTTACATCAGACAGTCTGCAGACAAAAATATGACACTTATTACGGAAAATATATTTTTTATTTGATTTCATATGTATTCATTTAGACAATTACCAGCAACTTTTTTCTTCTAGTTTTCTGATATACTTGTAGCTGTTTGGTTATTATTTCTTCAGTGATTTTGTTTGTTTGAAGGAAATTGGCTGACAAAGTTAAAGAAATATCAACTTTATTTCCTTTTTCTTACAAATATTATCGAATCTTTGAACATTTCTTGGTTACATTACAATAATAATATTCGATAGTTTATATCGCACTACAATACACCAGATATCTAAATTGCATAAATTTATAAATTCCTTTCAGAAACATGTATGTATGTATGTATGTATGTATGTATGTATGTATGTATGTATTTATAGTTGCTGGCAAAAGTTCAATGTCCATTGAGGAGATTGTCAGTCGTCATAAGAATGCAACAAATTAAATATAGAACTACACATAGTTTCCTCATCCTTGTTTCCACATATTAAACGCAACGTGCGTATATTCTGTTGCAACATACTACATATGTATATATGTATGTATTTAAATTTATGCGTGGTTTTAAAATGAAATACACATGATTACATATTTTGCTTCTCCTTTTTTTTAATGCAGTTTCTATTGCTGATTTCATGCGCAATATGTAATTTGAAATATAAGAGTGGGGGAAGATACCCTATACAAAATACAAATACAGAAATTTTATGAAACAAAAGTAAAAGGTCCATAAGAAACATTAAATTATGGCCCGAATTTTTATTCTATTTCACAAGGAAATACTTTTTTGTCGTAATAACAATCCTTTATTGGCCCTTACAAACCTTTTGTCAGAATTACGATCAATGTTTTTCACACCAACCATGATTTGTGCATTAATTTACAAATGGCTTAAAATTTATTGCCGTCTCCGAACGACGTCTTTGAGACACGTCTCATAGCAATGTTACAATCAGAGTTTTTTACAGTATAATGCTGAGAGTAGATCTTTTGATGCTTATGAGCATAATGTGGACTAAACATAACATATTGTGGCTTCTTCGTGAACCGATGGAAAACGAGGCCAAGGCGGGTTTGCAAACAACCGCTTTATTGGAAAACATACGGTATAAATCAGAAGGAGGCACGTAGGAACAGTAAAACAACCGATGGCAAACATAGGCTTTTACAACAAGAACTTCCTAACCTTAACAGTTGATAACGGTCATATTGTTGAAGCTACACCTGTCAAATTAGTTGTCATTTATTCAGTCTACTTTGTCAAATCACCATAATGGACCATAGACAACGACGTGTATTCTCTGAACGATCTCTATAGCAGTTGGCAACTGACCCTCATAAGGCCCACTTCCGGATGACTGAGTACGTGAACAAACAAAATTGTCCATTTTGGTACAATACCCAACCACATGAGATTCAAGAGCGTCCTATATATATATCGAAAAAGTAACTGTTTGGTATAGGTGGCAGCGTCTTAGGTCCATATTTCTTTGAGAACGATATTGGCCAGACCATCTTTGCCAACTTTTTTTTGATTTGAATTGCATCTGGATACCAGTGGTTCAACATCTCACGCTGAGGTGATGTGAACTAGCCATCGAAATCGAGTGACTTGGCCCTGTTACTTTTTCTTGTGGGGTTTCATTAAGTCGCTGGTGTATGCAAATAAAAAAATGCAAACAAAGTAAATCAGTCCAGTTGATATCTTACCCGCCCTATCTCCTACTTTTCATATATTTTTCACGAAACCATTTAATATGCATGATTTGCAGATAAAATCTTTCAAAAGGATCTAAAAATAATTAGAAATCAGTAAATTGGTGGTATTTATGTTTAAAATGCATATGTATAACATTATAAATTTAATTTTTACATTTTTTGTTACATTTTGACCTTTCTAAGCATTCTTTAAATTTATTTTTTTTAAAACACCAACCTTTTACAATATCAACACTACATTTAAGGGAATGTATCTCCAAAATATATAATTATGTCATAATAAAAAGGCTGTGGTTTATTGACTAGACATTCTTCACTAAAAACCAGTGCATATTTTTATTGAAGGTGATTTTCTCAAAATTCTTACATTTTTTAAATACGCATTCTAAACAGGCAAATAAAAATTCTATTCAATTAATTTTCTACAGAATTTCTTGCAATTTTATGGCTCATAAATATTCATTTTAATGTTGTAAGCGTTATTCTTGTTTTTAGGTTGCATAATTTTTAATTTTTAATTTTATTTTTAAATACAAAAAAATGTATTTTCTTAGAACATAAACAGCAAGAATGCATATTTCATATTGCATATTGGCTTTAATTCCTATTACTACGAAATAACTCTTGCCTCTAAAATGCACTTAACATTTTTTATGAGATAGAATACATAAACAATGTAAATGCATCATATATGCTCGGAAAAGAGATACTATTTTACAGCTCTTTTCAAATTTGTACCAGATGACAGCAAAATATATGGGCATACAAATATTTGCTGCAAAATATGTTTTCAAAATGCTTACATTTTCTTTTATTGTAATTAATTTCAAAAATGTTTTTTTCTCTTTCACTGTCTTTTATTTTTCTAAAGAAAAAGAGAAAATTTTTTTAATAATTTTTAAAAAAATGTTGGAAATGCTACACTCTACTATTAAGAGCAATTTATGTCTGATGATTAAAAAAAATGTTCATAAATAATCTTTTATAATACATAAAATTATAAAAGCCTTTCCTTTCTATGATCAAGATATTATGCTTGTCTGTAAGACAAGTATGCATTTAACTGAAAATAACGAAAAATATGATATCGATTAGGTATCTCAAAAAGAATAGACTTAGTGGCCTATTGTGGTACTACAACAATTCTGTTCTACTAATTCAGAAACCATCAGGAAAGTGTGATAAAGAGATTGCAATTCCTACAGAGGCCATTGGCCATATGACCGAAATCAATGAGTCCATGGAAGTCCAGAATGCAATTTCTCCTTTCTGTACGCCCTTTATATAACATTGATGGACATTTTTGCGTTATCCGAAGATTTAAATGTGGCACAAACGATATTTATTACAACAACCTCATAACGATGTTGTTAATGGGCTTTCCAATAAAGAAAATTCGCCTGTTTCGGTGCTTAAACCAAAGCTGGCCAATATGGTCTCCCGAAATAGTCACCTAAGAACCAGGATGCATGTTATCTTTACTTGGGATTTTTGAGTAACTTTTCATGGCAATTTAATTTACTCTCAGAGTTATTGCAAGAAATCTACTGAGATTAATGTCGCCGAAGAAATATTTTTTTTTATATTTCGTTTCGTTCGATAGTCTGAACTGTGGGGGTTTCAGCCATGGCCTCCTGTCGATTATGTATAGAGGACACTTCTATGACACGAAAATGATCGTTCTGAACAACCCTGATGAGGCAGTGCAGTGACATGTAATCAATGGTGCTGAAAGTTGACAATTACCTCTGGATTTTTGGGTGACCAATATTGAAACAGGCTCTGCCGTCAGTCCAACTTCATTTACATAGACTGACACTTTGTACCTTCTACAAGAATGTACAGAAGCAAAAGAAAATCAAAATAATTTTTTAGAGAACATAAATGGAACAGGTGATCGTTCTGCTGTAGCAAATCCTAGGATAATTCGGTTACCATTCCCAAGAACGTAATTTTCAATTGCTTTAATTACGTAAAGTCAAGAAAGAGGTGTAATATGTATCGTTGGCCTTAAAATCAACTCTCGTCTTCAAATTAAAAAAAAAAGAAAAATATTTTTATTTAATTTTTTCATTTGTTTAACAAAAGTTTATAAATTCTGAGCAGTGAAATTATATTTGATAAAAATTTTATTTTATAAATCCACGGTCCCAAGGCCTCAAAAAACAAAAAAAAAAAGAACAAAAATAAAATGAAATAATTCCATTAGCAATTAATCAGATATCTGAAATAAATTTTCCTTTAAACAATTGTTTTTGTTTTTACAAATAATTTTCCATAATGAAGCCTAAAGAAACTATAACGAGTTATGGAGACCCCCCGATAACTATTCGTAATGCTTTTAATACTTTTCTTTTAATTTATCGTCTATTGACTTGCCGGTTCCTTTATCGTAATACACACTCGCACCTGGCATCTATTGGATGATTTACGAGCGGACTAATTAACACTGTCGGTGTTAGTTGGCTATTGTATTTATAAATTTATTTATTTTAAATTATTTAAGAAAATAAAACAAAAAAAGGGGAAAAATCAAATGAAATGAATTGAATTGAATTTTAAAATGATTGAATAAACACCAGCACAGGCAGTAAAGTGCAGTGTCTGCTTAGCCAGTGTTTAATTGCAATTTTTTCCCGTTTTTTTTTTCTTTAAATAAATTGAAATATTTTCTTTAGAATAGAACACGTGTGGCTTTTGTTTTCAGTTTCTTTTTTGTTTCACTTCTTTTCTCCTTTGACTTTTAATAAAATATGCAAGAATTTTGAATTTTATTAAATTTTAATTTATTTTTTTCATTTTCTTTCAATTTCCTGTGCTTTTTACTATCATTAGTCATGCCTGTGTGTAAACGCTTGCTTGGGCTTGCCTGACTCTGCCAGTGTTTGAATGTCAATCAACGTATTTGTTTGAAATTTCAATTCAATTCATTGCATAGGAATTTTACATCAAAGCATTTCTATTTTTGCACAATTCTTGCCAAGGAATTGTTAATTTACACAATACATGAGAAACTAATGAACTGACTAATGAAACGCATTTAATATTAAATAAGTTTCAGTTGACGAAGTGAATCTTTTCCACTACGCATTGCGTTCTATACAGTACACTGGGTTTATGAATGAATTACGCTCCTTTGAGCTAAAAGAATAGACGCATCAGTAAGTAGTTTAAAAACTTTAAGAACGTATTGAACTCAATATATATCTGCGAACTGTTCAATACAAATACTTCTTGAGCTATGATATAAACAAGTTTCAGGAGAGTATGGAGACCTGGCTTAAATCTTAAGAGATCAGCTTAGTGGAACATTGAATTCATTAAGTCTGTTAACATATTTCAGTTGGTCGTATTCTTTTTCATTGAGTACTTTATTGTTAAGTACTAATTTCCAATTTAGTACCACTTTTATAACCAAATTAAATTTTGCTATTTTGGCTGAGTTATGGAAATTATTTTTAGTTCGATTATTATTATTTATTTCTCTCCCTCTTTATAATTCTTTTCGTTTCTTACAATCATCTGCTCCAACTTTTCAATAAACCAATATAGAACAGTTAAGGTACTATTTAAAGTACTTTTTATAGCTTTATTCAGTTTGAGGTAACAATAGAAAATCTTATGGGGTCCAATAAGCTTTCATTATCTACAAAAACTAAACAACGCAACAGATTTCTGCAAAAATAAAAAGTGCCAAACAATAACGTTTTTTATTGATTGTTTCCTGGTAACAGCACGCAGATTTTATCCTAGCAGAATAGCAGAGTAGAAGTACTTCACTTATAAATAAAATTAAGTTTTAAACCATAGAAACTTAAGAATTTATTATGCTCCATGTTTCAATAATTAAATCAAGAAATTTAAAGGCTTTTCAAAGTACTTTTTTATTATTCTTTTTATAAATTGAAAAAGAGTTAAAACGTTTATAAAATTTTATTACAGAATCAATATAATACCAACCGGTTTAAGCCTTTATTTTCGAATATTTAAAATTTTATTCAAATGTTGAAGGTACCAATCAGAAGATATTGGCACTTAGTAGTAAAAAAGTACCAATTTCTAAAAGCAAAATCCAATAAAAAAATATTAAACTATTCTGATGAAGTTCAATTGATTTTAAGTCGTTCTTAATTAAATGTCATTGGAAAATTTAAAACGAAAATAGTATCCAGCAATAGCGAATAGTACCAAATAATAATATCAAGAAAAACTATTACAAAATCATTAATTTCAAATATTACAACAAGTCCCTCTCAATTATAAAATGCAGTTTTTTTTTTTAGCAATAATATCTTCTCCCTATTAATCTTAGCGAAGTAAATTACATCCTGTGTCTATAATTTACACATCATTTGCGCAAATTTATGACACTTAATGATGGCACAAAATCCGATTTAAACAATTTCTACAAACAACAGAAAATATTAACGACAATAAAAACTTCCTGGTCAGTAAGAAAATCGTTTTTCATTCAGTTTTTTTTTCTTTCTTGGTTTGAAAGAAGAAAAAAAAACAAACGTCAAACAATAGACAGATACAACAACAACAACTGGCATTGAACACTAGTAGAACCAGCACAAGAAGCAAAAAATAAGGGAACGAAAGGAAAGGAATAAGGAACTATTAGAATTACATATTGGACTTGAATGAAAAACCATTCAAGAAGACAAACCAGCTAAAAAGAAAATAAAAAAAACTATGCAAGTATGACAAGGAATATCTTCTATTGTAATGTGAAGAAAAAAAACCAAACAGAGGATTTAAAGGAAAACGTAAAATTTACAAGCATAAAGAGCAAGTAACAATAGCGTTCAAAAAAAATGGATTGATTTGAAATTGTTCTCGAAGACACACTAGAAATAGGGAATGCATAGCAAGAAAATATTGCAAGTATGTCTTGTCGCTAATACCACTCTACTGTCAGTAGTTACAGGATGATGACATGATAATAAAAATATTTTAACTGACATCTTACAGGCTTAACTATACTAACTATATACTGCTGCTGCAGTTAAAGGCTCAAGAAGTACACGAAAATAAAATATTCCTTTAACTAGGCACCTGAGATTTGGTGACGTCATGCACGATTTTCAAAGATGGGGAAGTCTTTATATGTCGTATTTGAATATTGAAAATATAGAAATTGTGTAAAAAGTTTTTGATCAAAATTATAGAATCAGAAGCAATATTCCGAATAAAGTTTAAGGACCAATTTTACAATGGAAAAATCCTTAAAATTTAACGCTCAGGTTAGTCAAGAGAGAATGTTTTTTAGAGCTTTGCAAGTTCACCTTACATAAATCTCAGTATAGTGTACATGTAAGATCATGGCTTATGTTAAGCGCCTTGCAAACACTACATGTTGCGATAATCCACATCGTGTATATAATACACCCAAACCTTTTTTACACGGTAGATACGTTGTTGGATACCGTGTAAAAAAAATAATGCGTAAAAAAAGACAAATATTATGTATGTATGTAAGTGTATAAACAAACTGGAGAGATATACATAGGATTGATGCAGCAGTCTACATATGCCTATAAAATTGAATAACTTTATAAAAACGCACAGATTTAGTTCAATAGTATACACAGAGTTTTTATTTTATTAAACGATTTTATCCGTATAAAAAGGAGCGACCAAAAAAAAAAATGGTAAATATGTTAAAAAAACCGTGTTATTTCAAATTCGCGTAAAAAACCGTGTAAAAACAGGTTTGGGTGTATGGCAAAATTCGTGTTTACAAACTTGTCCTGATATTTGGGTGGAGAGTGTAATAGCCGTATCGTAATCGCCGTAGTCTGATAGATAATGTGTTACCTTGAACCCTGGGTTCAAACCCCAGGTCAGTTATCTCCTGCAAAATGAAATACAAAAAAATTTTTCTTCGGCAGCAGATTTCTTGTAAAACCTCTGTGAGTAATTAATATTGCCACGAAAACTTTCTCGTTCGGAATCGACTTTAAACTGTAGGTGCCGTCACTCATGTATAAAATTAATACACACAACATGAGTGATGTGAGAAGCTAGATCGTAATCCTGACTGAATAGTTGTAATGACTAATTATGTATGGAGTTCGTTTTAGAATTACTCCCCGTTTACATTTTTATTTGTCAACATAAAAGATAGAATCATCATATTCTAATGGCCTCCGATTAAACGTCTTATCAGCCATTATTTAAATCATCAATTGTCTAACAATACTTCAACAAATTTTTTTTTTATATAAACATTGTCGTTCTGTGCCTTTTTATTGCCATCTCTGGCCGATTGTAAATCAATACGTAAATGATGTGAAGTAACACTTATAAATTAACTGATACTTTATGACCTAAACTAAAGAAGTATCTTCTGCCAGGAATCTGTCAAAATTCATATTTTAACTCTGTTTTAGTCGTAAAATATGATGAAAAGCATAACAAAGTTTAAAAAAGAAGTCAGAAGAAACAGGCGCTGAAATTTAATTATTTCAAAGAACGAAATAATAATTTTTATGTTTACACAGCCACGCCTATTTAGTAAAATTTATTTTCGCCTTGCTGTCAATGATGCTGCGCCTATTTTAAGAAAGGCGCAGATGATGATAATGATGGGTAAAAAACGATGCCAAGCCACACTTGCTTCTTTATAACGTTAGCTTGACTGAACTTGGCTTATGTTGATAATTTTTTAAGTACTTTTTAAGTTGTTAAAACGTCCATAAAGTAAGAACTATTTAAGATGAATGGTTTATAGCCCATATATGTTTAACTTAGGTGTCTCTTAAGAAGAATTTTTGGTTTCCTCTTTTTTTTGTAGTTTCATCTTGTACAAACATAATAAAAGAGAAAAGAAAATGTACTGGCTATTAAAAATGTTCGCTTATAAGTTTAGACTGGTCTGCTACTGCTATCGTTCTATCGTCTTTATGAAATTTTATTGCTTCCCCTGGACATTTGTGTCGTGTTACTCCCACACCAGAAGTTTTTGATAGTTTTGCTCCGTTGCTTTAATCTCCTTTAGTTTCATTTTATTATGAAGTTATTAAAATTTTATTGCCATTATTCTTTAGGTTATTGTTGTATTTAATTTTTGTTAAATTATATTTTAATAATTTTCTTTTTTTATGTATCTATTGTATTGTATCTTATACATACTTGTTCCACATTTTAAGGCCATTAAAAGTGGTCAACATAAAAATATATGTACATACGTCCATACATATACTTATGTATGTTATTATGGCCTTTTTATATACGCATTTTTGAGTAGATTTTGCGAGTTTTATTACTGCTATTTATTTATCTTAACGAAGAATCATGTCATATACTATATTGACCAGTTTGCGTGGAGGCATTTTAAAAGAATTTTTTCTATTTTTCGTTTTTGTAGCATTTAATTAATACTCTAAGAATTGGTGCCAACCAAATACAGATAAAGTTTTAATAAAATTCTTATAATCGAATATTTATTATTGAGGACAAGTTCATAAAAATCATTGGAATCAAAGTTTAAAAGGGGAGAAGAGATTTTCGTTTAATTCATAGAACAGCCATTAATTTAACAGTTATAAAAATTTAAATATCTTGTGCACATCGAAGTGAGGTTATGTTACTGTAAAAAGTTGTTCTACCCATGGCGGAACACGAAGCCAAGATATCGCACTCATTTATAAAATGAACAAACACAACAACATGGATGGTGTGTGAGAAACAAGCTTGTAATTCTGACTAGGACTGTAATGCTCATTCAAGTAAGTAGTGAACTTAATTTGCACTGCAGAATTTATCCTAATTCTGGTACAAGCGCTAGATTAACTCAAACGTTCGCTTTAATTTTATGCCAATGGGTTCCTCTTCACAGAGATATCTTTTTTTAATTGTTTAGCTGATAAACTTACTAGAACAGGCACATTCCTAATTAATACTAATCCATTTATGAGAATAAGAAAGCTTCATACTTCCATTAGGTACCGTGTCCATTATGTACAAAAAAATTTGTCAAATCGGCAAACTTGTATTTAAACATTTCTAGAGGGTTTTACTTAAAATAAAATTCTGTACTAAATATTTGAGTGTCAGGGATTGTAAGGATGAAGTAAAACTTCTAATTGATTCAATCTACTACACTCTAAATCAACTCACAAACCTCCATGGTGGTGGCCTTCTTGTGAAATTTTGTGAGTCCTCGATTCAATCCCCAGGTCAGGTATCTTCAATAAATGGAAATACGAAAAAATATTTTTTCAGGGACTTCCTCTCAACAGACTGCGGGCAAAAACTCTGAGAGTAAATAAAATTGCCATGAAGAGTTTCTCAAAAATCTGTCGTTCGGAGTCGACTTTAAACTGTAGGTCTCGCCATTCATGTATATATAAAATTAACACACAGCGTGGTATGAGAAGCTAGGTTGTAATCTTTAACTGAAGGATTTTAATAACCAATTATGTATGTCAGGATCATTTGCTTATCTAATATCCATACATGATCGATGAACATTTTTACACATTTTTATCTATTCATTTTGTATGATAAATTCATTCAAAATATG
Source organism: Sarcophaga carnaria (assembly GCA_958299815.1). Classification (NCBI taxonomy): domain Eukaryota; kingdom Metazoa; phylum Arthropoda; class Insecta; order Diptera; family Sarcophagidae; genus Sarcophaga; species Sarcophaga carnaria. The sequence continues at coordinate 31,940,356 of OY283150.1, forward strand.
CAACAGTGTATTCGCCTATAAATAACTGACCTTTCTTCAGGAATCTATTTAACAAGACTTAATTTGACAGGAAGTTACAAATATTTTTAAAATATTTCCACATTGTAGGCTGGAAAATAAATCATAATTTAATCATTTTAAGAGAAAAACAAAACTAAGTAATAAAAAAACACTTTAAAACTGACGCAAATAAAAATTCCAATGAAAAAAATCGCTGAAAAAACACACTGATAAACTACTATTCAAATAAGCAAACAATGACAACACTACTACTACGTTTAATAGTAAATAAACAAGAACAACAACGATAGCAAAAAACATGTTGTTTTTGTTATTGTTTAACAATTACTAGCAACGTAATAAAAAGTAGTTTTTTGTATTCTTTTCAATAAAACACTACAAATGGTGCGCAATAGAGTTGAAGAAAACCCAGAAAAATAAGACAAAATAAACTAAAAACAACAAATAATGCACTCAATTCTCTCTCACTCTCTTTGCTATGCTAACATTTTAAACAGCAACAACCTGGTTTAGTAACAAGTATTACACTGCTACATTTACATATATGTACGTGTGAACATGTGTTATTAATGCGTTATTAATGCTGCCTGTATTTGTGTGTGTATTAGTGTTGTTACAGTTGATTATCTTGTAAGAAATAAATAATAATAAAAAATGGTAAACAATATTAAGAGATGGTAAAGTAAATGAGGGGCTTGTCTCTTCAGAAAGAAATCAGAAAAACAAAAACGTAAACACCAACACGAACACCAACACCAAACACAAACGAACTTACAAACAATTGTAAAAGTGTGAGTGATGGTGGTGTGAGTTTTATTGTTTCATTGTGGTTTCCGCATTATAAGTTCTCACATCAAATGCACTACGTATCGCATATAAAGACTTTGAAGGTGTTAAAGGCAACAACACCAATAAAAAATAGAAATAAAAATAATTCTTTTCTTATTATTACAGTATTTATCATGTGACAATTTCTATAGGTATGTCTGTTTGTATTAAGAATGTTGTTGTTATTTTGTGTTTAAAACTAAAGGGGGTGTGTACCCAAGGTTACATTTTTTGTATACACACTGATACACAAACAAACTCAAACACAAACTCTCTCCCTCTCTCCTATACACTTAAACACATTGGCACAAATACAATATTTGTTTTTTAAACTGTTATACTGTTATAAATACTTGACTGCATGCATACGTTTTATTTTTAATTTTGAATGCAACATTAATTATTCTTGTATTGATTGTGTTCTTATTTGTATATTGTTTTCTTTTTTTTATATTTAAATTCAATGTTTTAACCATGAAGACAACAACTATTCACTAAGATATTTAAATAAATGTGATTAAACATTTTTTTGTCATTTATAAACGCGCAATTTAGCGCCACTAAATAAAAAAATAAAGTGTTGCCAATTAAGCGATTATAAACACGTATAACGACAAGATTGTGAGAAAATTAATTTTGAAATATGTATAGTTTTAAAGGGAAATATTTAAAAATAATTAATATGGACCAATTAATAGATGAACAACTTCCATGTCTTTAAGGCATATGGCTGTTTATTTTTTAATCATATCGATTTTAAAAATTGATAACAATAGAAAATTTGCAAAAATGAACGAACTTTTTTTGGGACTACAAATGAATGCTTTCCATTTACTGTTCAAAGATTATTTCATGTTAATATTCGCAAGGGTACCTTTCTTTACAATTTTCATCATTTTGGGAAAATACGTCACGGTCACGCCACACACTGCACCAATCGTTGCATCTCTTGCACCATGCATTGTTAGTTTTTAATCTGCCTCTGGCTACCCTTCACACCAATTTCGGCAATTCTGTTTGTTAACGTATCCATTAAACCATGAGATTTGTCACTCAGGATTATTTTTCGATTTACGAAACACTTCTCTTACTGCACAAACATTCAAGAAATTGCAACTGCTGTCCTTTTGTTAGTCAATTCATAAAAAACGTTTTGAACTTTTCTGTTGCGTGTGGTGTTCCTCACTACACTCCGCTAACCTAACTTTTATATGTTAAAATAATAATTGTAATCTACAGGTCAGTCAACCTCACTGTAGTCCTCTATGACATAAAATAAAAGACACTGTTACGGACCAATCCAGCGTAGAATCTGTATGTAGCTGATTCACTATACTGTTGAGTTTCTAGGCAATGCCAAGAAATTAGTATCCTACAGGTCAGTCATCCGCTCTGTGCTTCTCTATAACGTGAAAACAAAGACATTGTTATGGACCAGTGTAGCTTGGAGCTGTAGACGTTATTCTTATGTTAGACAGTCAAATAATAAACATAAAATCAGTCTAAAAGTAAGTCAGTGTTGCTAATCTCTATTTCGAATAATTTAGCTTCCTTTCGGAAACTGTTTTAAACAGAAATATATAATGAAGGAAAAACCCGCAAACCCTGTGTGTAACGATAGTATTAAAGGACTGAAAATTCCGGGTATTCTTGAAGTTTCACAAAAGTTTGGTGGACACGGTGCATTTATTCCGTCTTATTTTCAATTGCAATATGTTTCTACAATTGCTTTAAATTATTTAAAAAAATTAAAAAATAAGTGGAAAATAATGCAAATACTTGGCATACAAATCGTGTAAAGCGAAAATATTACATATACATGCAAGCAGTGTAAAATATTTGTATTTATTTTTATTATAAAACGAATAGAATAAGCAAATAAATACATTTGATTAACAAGAGAGGGAAAAAATTTAAAAAAATAAACTTGTAAATTTATTATAATTATTATATACGACTACAATATAAATACTTAAACAAAGAATACAAATATATATGTATACAATATTTCTAATCAAATGGAAATGAGTACAAGTGCTCAATTCTTTCAATTTGTAAGATAATCGTGACACTCGGTGTTTTTGCGTTTTAAAATCAGTTTTCAAATAGAAAGGGAATTTTGCATTTCTAATGCATTTGATTTAGTAATTAATTATAAACAAAAAGGAACTATTAAGTCCGAAATAGACTATCAAAATTGTGAAATACAGCGCTAAGAAATTCCTGAAATTATTTTAAGTTTATTACCTGACAAAATTTATTAATGTTACTAAAAACATTTAAATATAAAATAAAATAAAAAAAATGTTATTTAATAACACAGTGTTGAAAGAAACGATTGTATTAGTATTTTCCAATAGCTTGTCACATTATTTCAGCTACTGAGCGTTTATTGACGAAACTCACATTTCAACCAAGTGCAATTTTTCCACTTTGAGCACAAAAAAGTTAGAAATAACCATACGGTTCCTTGCGGTATTAACTAAAACTTTGCTATTTTCATCATTGCCACATAATGTCGTATACTGAGCGTTTATTGACGAAACTCTGTGAGGAGTTCATTCAAATAAATAGGTTTCATACTTAGTCTATATGTTTCCGTTGTTGCTTTCGAATTAAAATTAATTTTCAGCAAAGTAAGCAAGCAAATAAATAAATAAAAAGAAATAATAAGGACACTTTAATTAATAATGCTTATGAGGTCGCCGTAGTCTAGTAGAATCTGTGGTTCGGAGTAGAATTTAAACTGTAGGTCCCGCCACTCATGTATAAAATTAACACACACAACATAAGTGGTGTGAGAAACTAGGTCGTAATCCTGACTGAAGGTTTGTAATGACCAATTATGTATGTATGTATGTATGTATGTATTGTGCTTAAATTGACAAAAATTATATAAAAAAAATTATTAAAAATAAGGATAATTAAAAAACATTTCCTGGTGAATTGCTATAAAAATCAGCTACGCGCCTAAAGTGAGCTATGGAATCTAGATCGAAAAGCGTACATCACTTGATGGTTTTTATAAAGTGTTAATTCGGCCTTCAAAATCTAATTTCTGCAAATAATGAAATAGCCTTTAAGTGAGTTCTTACTTTTTCATGTCGCACAATGTAGATAACTTACGTACTTAATAGATCATTACAACTCTTCAGACAGGTTTAGAACCTAGCTTCTCACACTACCCATGTTGTCTGCATTAATTTTAATTAAGAGTGGTGGGGACCTACAGTTTAAAGTCGACTCCGAACGACAGATTTTTGAGAAACTTTTCATTGCAATTTTATTCACTCACAGAGTTTTTGCCAGAAAGCTGCTGAGAGTAAATCGCTGAATAAATTATTTTTTTTTTTTATTTCATTTTGTTCTAGAGGCCCTGGGCTGGTATTTGAACCATTTTATCATTATTAATAAATAATAAGACAATAAAGATAAACACATTATTAAGCTGGACTTTCGACGTCTACGAAAAGTATATTTTCTTAACAAAATTATGGAGAACAACCATCCCAAACATTGTGCCGGAACTATGAAATTGTAGGTTCAAAAAGATCAAGTAGTTATAATAAAGTGGACTTCTCAATCGCCTTAAGAATAAAGTGGCTTTTAGTTAGTCTAGGAATAACAAAGAGACGGGTGAAAATCCGGTAAGCTTGGTATACTATCTTCTCTGAAGATTATTTCACTCTTGTAAAATATTACAGGTAATATTATTTCCAACAAGTATTGAAATAATAAAATCTTTTAGCGAGCTCAATGAAAAAAATGAAAAAAATTGTCCCTATTATTTCTAAGAGGCTTTATTTCAAAATATTTGCATATTTCCACTAAGAAAGCGGGATGTTTTTTTATTATTTATTTTCAGTTCCAAATTAAAAACATACTTTGTTTGATTTTTGTATGCAATCGTGTGTCCCCCTATTATCTTCCATCTCTGTATAACCGTTTTAGTCATTTGGTTTTAGCGTTTAGTTTTGATTCTCACTAACTTAACAATTTCATTAAAAATTCTTATTTATTTGCCTTTTTTCTATTTACATGTACAAATATTTAAACAATATTTTATTATGTCTGTACCACTGTTTGTTTATATAATAAATAATAATGCATGTCAGAAATATACCACAAACAAACCGACGAGCACACAAATTAAATCGGCTCTTAAATAAAAACAATGCCATTAATTAACAGTGCGGCCGTTTTAAATATTTTTTAAATTTTTTTGTCAACTTAAAATTGATATCGATGCAGTTAAGATTCGATAAAGAAAACTGAATTTTTGAAAATGCTGTCATGGATAAAACTAAACATAAAAGACACAAATTTTGTGAAACTTATCCTGACTAAAGGATTGTAATCTCCCATAATAAGTTCTGGTGTTCGTATTATTAATACCTCATGTCATATTTTGACAACGCTGTCATCTACATATATTGAATGGATGTTTAAATTAAAAAATAATACAAATATCAATGGTTTGACTCTCATAAAAACAATATAAAATCAAAGATGGGTCACACAATGATCAAGCAATAACAACAAATACAATTTTTTTTATTTTGAAAATTATGGGCCATAAACATAAATGCATTGGGTATGCGTATAAATTTCTATTTTTATTTGCCTTTCGACTAAACAATATTTGTTAGCAAATTTTGATTTTTGTGTGAACGAATTTTAATTTTTTTTTTTCTTATTTTTTGTTTGCATATTGCATTTTTTCGTTTTGTGTTTATATTGTTTATATTTGTATGTATTATTAATTTTTTTTTTAACACAAAATAAACTGACTTACAGTATTAAATAAATAAATTCAATATAAAAAAATCAAGTTCATGGCCAGCAATCGCATTGATGAGTGAGTAGCACAGTCAATGACTTTTGATTCACAAAAAATTAATAAAAAAAAATAACAGCTACACAAGGGTACAAATTCAATTTTGAAAATTTAAAAAGAAAAGAAATGTTTTTATATTTTTTTTCTTTCTGTTTTTTTTTTATAGTTTAACTTGTGGACATTTTTATGTCACAAATGAACTAAAAACTTAACTCTCTGTATTAATAATTAAAAATTTGTTAATTTTTTTTTTAAGTAGTAAAGAAAAATAATAACAAGAATTTGCATTGTTATTATTATTGATTGAAAAAAAAATTAATAACAATAACACAATATTAATTAAATGCAAAAAAAAAATTAACTTCAGTTCTATACTATCACGTCAAAAGGCAATGTTTCTTTTTTTCACTTCACTTTTTGCTTGTCAGTATAATTTTGCTTGTTTTTTACACTTAATATGTGTCTCTGTGTGTTTTTTTTTTGCTATAATTGTTCAATAAATTTAACTATTATAGTGTTAATAATTATACTGCACTTTTTGTTGTTGTTGTTGTTTTTTTTTTTTTTTTTTTTTTTTTTTTTCAATATTATTGCAACAACGCATTTAATGAATGGTAAACGTTTACACCATTTCCTAAAGTTATTTTATAACAAAAAAAATTGAAACTTCATACGTATGTATGTATGTATATACGGAAAACAAGTAAAACAATTAAAAAAGAATATTAAATAATAATTTAAGTAAAAAAAAAAATAAAAAAAATTCTCAATCTTGTTCAAAATAAATAGCGTTTTATACTGAGTAAGATTTAATTTTCTTTTCTGGAGAGTAGAGATTGAACATTTTACTGAACTGCTTGCAAATACCTCGTATACATGGTTACATTATACCTCCTATAGTGAAAAAAGGAAACTCAATATAAATGACTCAGTGTGAACTATTGTTGCAAGTGTAGCAAAACAGAAGAAAACAAAACAAACTTAATTGATCATTACAACCCCTTAGTCTGTATTACAACCTAGCTTTTCACACCACTCACGTGGGGTGTGTTAATTTTACTCATGAGCGGTGGGATCAATTGTTTTATGTCCACTCCGAACGACAAATTTGAGAAAATATTCATGGTAATTCTATTTTATTCTAAGAGTTTTTGCTGGAAGACTTCTGAGAGGAAGTCGTCGAAGGATTATTTTTTTACATATTCTGTTTTGTTGTCTGAGCCAGGGGTTGAACCAGGGGTTAAACACGCAGTTAACAGGCCGATATCAGAGGCAAACATTGCATCGTAAAGGAATAACGGCTAGTTGACTATGGCTTCTATCCTTTTCAACAACTCGATGTGACGAACAAATGGCCGATAAAATGGTTAGATCCACAACAAACTTCATTGGTTCAAAGTTTTATTGTGGAATTAAGTTAGAGAAGGCATGTAAAGGGTAGATCGTTGGAAACAAATATTAGATGGGTGTTCGAGTTGTATACCAGACTTAACGATTATTAGGGCCCGTCACAGATGAGCATTGGTACGAAAGTAGGTTTTCTATCAAGCCACTACTACTTGAGATATCATTGAAGTGGACTGCAGCCTGAAATCAGATTGTTTCCTATCCTATCCTGTCCACTATTCAGCAAAATTGCTGACTCTACCTGCACAAATATTGAATACATCATGTAAGAATATTAACCAAACACAGTAACAAATTGAATTTTGATTTTGTACAGTGAAATGCCTTTCTGACAGGTATGTTGTAATATCTCTTTCTGTCCCACTTTGTAAATTTGCAACAATAAATAAATCATACACACTTAATATAAATAAAGAACCATTCATCTGAATAAACATACGTATCTATTGTAAATCGAAATAAATGGTTATCCATTTATCGGTTTCAAAAAGAAGCTTAAATAAAAACACACATAAAGCTATTATTTCAATGAAACGTTTATGCTTGAAACTTACGCTCGAATCAGCATTAAAAGAATTTTGCCTTTAGCCATCCGGTTTTAATTGTTGCGTGAGTTCAACTATATATCATCCATTCATATAAAATCTAACTCAAACAATCCTAATTGAAACTACCCCATAATGAGTTAGAAAATGTGCCCATGTGATGAGAACGCTGTGAAATCGACAAATTTAGAAACAAATACGACACACTTTCTCCAACAGAAGCGTTATTTTCGGCAATGTGCACATTGCGATGATGCACAGGCCCGATCACATCTACCTATAACGCTTCCGATCTTTTGAGATTCCTTTACAATCTTCTCAATTCCCTGCACAATAGATTATTATTAGCACTTTTCAACTACTTTTATGTGTTTTTCCATCGCTAAACGATTCGTATTCGTAAATGACAAACTTTTCACTAAATTAAGCTTTTGATGACAGAGCCATATGACCGGTTTTGAAACCTGTAAAGCAGTTACCTAGTATTACTCGCACATACTGTATTTATTACTCTGCTAAAGCATGCTTTTACACTGTAAAGTTTACATTGAGAATTTTAATAAAATTCAATATATCTCTGCGTGTATCTCTCTCTCTCTCTCTCTCAATACGTATACAATGTAAACAAAATTACAGTTACAAAGTAATAATTGTACGCATGTAGTAAACGATATTGTTGTTGAGTTTGAAGAGAAAACAAAATAAAAAAAAAAAACAGGGGGCTTGGCTTCTGCGTTCTGTTCTTTTCTTTTTTTTTTTGTGATTGTTTTTTGGTTCATTATATCACGTACATACATATATTCCGTGTTTATTTTAATGTTTTTTTGTTTAACAGTCTGTTAACAATAAAGGAACTTTTACGTATTACAACCTGTTTTTCCTTTAATTGTATGTATGTATGTACACACATATGTTTGTCTGTGTGTGTGTGTGCAAAATTTATTATTGAAAAATTTTCCATTGACCGGCAGCAAAGAGAGACTACATATGTTGATGACGTTGTTATTTTACGTTGTTGAAGTGATTGTTCTGCTTTGAGTAGTAGCAACAACAACAACATCAGCAACCTAGTACTTATTTTACATAATTTAACTTTGACTTTCGATTGTCAAAGTATATGATACTGAGTTTCTGTTGAGCATTTTTATTTTGTTTATATCGTAGATCGTAAACAAATACAAATATTTTGCACATCATTTGGGATTTTATTTTATCACGGCTGTATTTCTCTGCTCAGTATAGTATTTGCGTTTATTTGTGGATTCTGGCTGATATTCTTCTTCTTTTTTTCTGTATCAAACGATTGCACAGTGGCCTGTAGTACCAAATACTTGAATAAATTCTAAAGCATACCCCAGATTGGTTTAAGTTTCAATAAATTAATTGCAAAAAATTTATGCTTTTAGAACATTTGTAGGAAGCCATAATTTTTGATTTGTACAGTTTTACAAATAAAAAAGTACCAACAATAGATTAGAAATATATAATAAGGCCTTAGAGAGTAAAGCGGCAACCAAAAAAAAATTTTAAATTTTCGGGTAAAAATTTTCTAAATTTTTGGATTCGCATCTCAATAACATTGTCCCTCAAAACAGCTATTTGTCTCCTGTTTGTAGTAATAAACTCCATGATAATAGGAATGAATCACAAAACTCTGGATCTAGGCTGAATTGCCTTCGATCGTATTCAATCCGATTTAACTTATTAGGTGTAAAATATTTGATATGATAATAAAGAAATCGGTGAACTAACTAGTTATTTATACTAATTCCAACAGTTCACATTTCATGTTTTAAAAATCAAAATATTTTAGGTTTCTATTTCGAATTTTTCTAAGAAAAAAAATTGTTTTTGGATTCATAAAACTATAAAACTTACCTTCCAGCCCGCACTACTATTCGAATCACCCTTATCTTTAAAATATGGCACATTATGCACCATCCACTCATAGATTTGACTCAATGTCAAACGCTTTTCAGTGGCTGAACCAATGGCATGTGTTATAAGATCAGCATATGATAAATTGCCCCAGGCATTACGACGTGATGAATTCTTTTTGGCTGCATTCACATTAGGTACGGTTTGTTGTGAGTCTAAAAAAACATACAAACAAAAATAGTACAAATTGTCACGCCAAATCATTTGCCATTTCTATATGGAAACCCACCTCCAGCCAAATGCTGATTACTGGCCTTTGTACTCTCCACATCGTCAGGAGGATCAACGAAATTCTCTGGTCTCGGGCATGGCCACGTATTTGATCTGGCTCTTGTTTGTGGCTCAAAGCCGCCATCATGTAATTCAGCCACCAAATCCATTTGTAGAGCATTTACAACCGTACGTGTTGGCGTCGGCCAGTCATGGGCAAAGCCGTCCATTATAATGGCGTATGGATCGTTTAATAGTTGCAGTTTTGCGCTTTTTATTTTCAACCGGTTCAGTAATAATAAAAAAAAAGTTTTATGGTTTATGGTTGTCAGGTATGTATGGTGTGCACCAGTTGCAAGTAATCAAAAAGCAATAAAATTTCAAATCAGTTTATTCTGTAAGAAAAATACATTAAAAATTAAATTAAAAATCTTTTTATTACAACTTATTTAAATTGTAAATGTTTTTATAAGTAATTAATTAAGAAAAATACGTTTTTTTTTATTAACTTTATATTGATTTGAAAAACATGAATAATGTAAAGGTGGTCACCTCATCGAACTACTTATGTAGGTCACAGCGACCCCAGAATTATTTCGAAAAGCAATAAATTTAATGGAAATAGGCAGAAATATTTTCATTACCAATGTAGGTAACAATATTAATTTCGATCAGACGAATATCATTTTTGAAATCTTTTTAAATCATTTAAATCATAAGGTGTTGCTATCAACAGTCGTTTGTAGTTAGGTTAGGTTAGGTTAGAGGACGTGTACTTGTCAAATAAAACATAAAATTACTATGTTTCGATGAGGCCATCTAAATTAATTTTCACGAAAGTGACAAACAAATTGAAGAAATATTGGGCTTAGTATATTGAGCTACAAAGCTATCAAGGTTTGGAAAAAAAAAATTAGATTATATTCTGATTGAAAACTTTTGTTTCATTTAAAAAGTCACGGTTTTATTGACTTCGCTGTAATTGCTTTCCAGTAATTTTATAAGAAAGCAAAATAGGGAAAAATAAGCTCATAAACACGGTCGCTTGCCTTTAATTTCCAAACTGTTATCCAGCATTCAAAGAAAGTTTGAGTGCCGCATGAATTAACACTAAAAAAATGTAATGAAACGAATTTCTGTTTGCAATTCACTGTTCAAATGGTGAGAAATTGAGGCATACCTCTAGCAAATTATTAGGGGCGATTAAAAGTGAATTACGTAAGGCAATGATATGCCACAAAATTATGGACAAAGCAAAATGAAGCTTCACAGACAATGACAAAGCCAGGATTGATTAGTAGAATTATAAATGAATTGTGCTTTGTAAGCTTTCACTATCGGGTTAAACGATTGATTATGATTCTACCATACTGAGGCAAGTAAATCTATTATAAATTGATCGATAGAAATGGTGAACTGCATACATCTTTAATAAGAAATTGAAAGAACTTGACCGGGAAATCTTGTTCAAGCCAGGGCCTTACGCATTCAAGTTATAAGTGTCTTCCATCACTGTAGAACTCTCTTAATGGAGTAAATTTAAATTACCTAGAAGCCTGCTGAATTACATAATTGGAATCAGTTTTCGAAATTTTTCGAATACCCAAGCTACAATCATAAGCTTCAGCCAAAAATAGCAAAATATCGATTAAAACGCCAAATATTCGATGTTTGAAAATATAAGAAAATGGTGTTTGCAAAAGAACTTTCTCAAGGACCCAATATTTTATATTTTAGTTTCAAAAGTTTAAGATTCAAAGATTAATATACCAGACAAATATTAAAAATAATATTTCAACAACAAACCAGACGAAATGGTGTGGCGTGATGGTGGTGATATTAGGAGTAACTTGACAGATATTTATGGAAGAGTTTTTTTTTTAATTATAGCCTGGTCAGAAGTGATAACATTGCTAAAGAAATATTGACAAAATTTGTTGTTTGCTGTTTTACTTGACTTTACAACTCTTAGCCTTGGCAACAATGTTTTAAAAAAAAATTTACATTAGAATTAAAACATTTATTTTTCTTACAATTTTTATACCACTTGTATATGGAAAGTGTTAAATTTTTATGTAAATTTTCTTTATTTAAAATTAAAAAAAAATGTTATTTTTCAATGCTAAATTCTATTATTAATTGTGCTAAAATAGGGAGAGATTATTAGCGATTAACGTATAATTAATAAGCAAATTTAGTATGTTTTTTCCCCTTATTTTGAAACAATTATAAACATTATAGGTCATTGAGCTGTCAATAAATTGTGTAAATAATAATAAATACCAAATTAATGTTTAAAAAAAAATATACAAAGTATATACAGAGAATGGCATACCATATATGTATATTCTAAAGAAGAAGAAGAAAAATAACAATAATTCGCCATAAATATAATTTTTTTATTTTATTTCAAAAGCAGATAAGGTGGTACCATGATGGTTCTCAAAACAGAAAAATTATCAAAATTCCAACAAAAAACGCTAACGTACAGACAAACATTTGTTGATTGAGGCTAAGGTGCAGATACCGGGTTTAATGGTACCAACAACAACAACAAAAATTTGCCCATAAACTTGATATTTTGTTTACGTCTGATATGAAAAAAAACTCTAAGGTAGACAAAGAGACGGCAAGAAAAAATGCAATAATTTTTTTTTACTTTTTAATTTATTAAGAAACTTTAAGAATTTAAAATTAAAAATAAAATCAAGCTGATGAAACATAACTTATGTTTTACCTCACTCTGCAACAGTAGGAAAATTTTTTTTTTTTTGGAAAACTTAAAAGCAAAAATAATTAAAAAATAGAATAAAATAATTAATTACATCTCTCTAATTATTTTCCATTGAAACTTAAAGAATTTAACAAATTCCACTTCTAATTCTTTTATTAGTAAACGGAAGTATTCTAAGGAAATTTAATTTTTTTTTATAAATTTCTTAAGAAAATTTTTTTTTATTGTTTATAAAATTTCAAATATTTGTTTTATCTTCAAAGTTCAAATGGAATGCTTTACAAAATTTACCAGAAAGTCTTTTTCCCATTAAATTTTTTATCAATCTAATAAGTGTTCAACTAAACTTAGGCAAGGTTAGATTCAAGGGTTTTTTTTATAACTTTTCGAAGGGCCCTAATTAGCGTTGCTAGAACATTTTTTTTATTTCAATTCATTACCTTCATATAATATTGTATTTGTATGTATTAATAAAAAGCAATTTCCCAATTCACATGATAATAACATTACACCACTTGTGTGCATTATAATAAGCGTGGACCTAAGCACCAACCAATGATTACATCAGACGTATTATGGCAAAATGAAACACACTGTCAAGAATTATGTCAGCTACAATCATAAGTATTGCTCAGAACCAAATCTTATACAAAAAGTCACGTCACTTTAGTTCAAAACTTTCATTTGTAATGCAAAAAAATAAATTGTGCAACGATAGCGATGTAAAAACCTGTTATTAAACACTAGCTTTTGTTATTCTAGCTCTAGACTAGAACTCTCTGACATCTTGAATAAAAGAGGTATAAGAGAAAAAAAACTTAAGTTCTAAGGACTGGCCCAAGAAATACTATCTGGCAGTCAGGCCGTCATTTGGCCACTTGGGTTTTATAAGTTTAAATCGAAAATAGTGTGGTACTGTCTTCGGAAGCTGACTCAGCTAGGTGGGGAACATAAGTTTACTCTCTACTGGGTCTTAGTTCATGTGGGAATTCCCGACAATAAGCAAGCAGATAAGCTTTCGATAAAGGAAGCAGAAAGGTATAGAAATAGAGACAAAAATTGTTCTCAATCCAAATGGGTTTGAGACAATAAGAAGAGATCTGGGCCATGCATCAGACTATTCAGCTATAGCCTGAGATTAGTAACCGGTTTTTTGACAGGGCGTTGTAAACTCAAAGTATACCTATTTGCGCTAATTTTATTTCAGAAGGAAACATGTGGGTGTATGTATATCAGGTACTAAGCATGGAAATGTCATTGTTGACACCCAGCAGCATTCTGAAGTATTCAATGCAATTGGCTTGAAGGATAATGCCTCCTTCATTAGATGACCTTAGAGGAGTACAATAGATCGTATGGTCGTAGTACTAAGGGCTCCTCTTGACGACAATAGTAAGAACCGAGCAGTCACCTCTTATGAGGTTATCTCAAAAATAATAAAAGATTGTCTCCACTAGCTGTATAAGCTAGGTAGAGTAATTATGGTTCCCTTCTGTTGGGCACCGGATCATGTGAAAATTCGCAGTCATGAACTGACTGTAAAGATGACGAGGAGTAAAATCTCCACGCTTCAATGATCCCAGAGCCTTTCTGTAGAGTGGGAAGATTTCATTAAAAGTAGGATACATGTGCTATGCACCCAGTAATAACCAGAGATACACTATACCTGAAGGTTTTAATGCATTTACAGTAAAGACTTTTTCAAGTTTACTAATACAGCTAAAATTTCGGCATTCTGACAATTTCAAGGGACGAACGTGACATCACATTGGCTTTGTAAATTTAAAATGTTTGTAATTTATTTATTTATTATTGGAATACATTTTCAAATAAAATATGTTTATATAAATATGTCTATCTAAGTAAATTTTTGATAGATTTGGTTTATTTTTATAAATTAAAATTTTATTTTTAAAAAATGCAACAGGGAAGAAATTATCTTTCAATAATTTGCACGACACAACTTTTTTCATTCTACGTTTTGCCAAAAATATAACAAAACTCAAACGTATTTATATAAATAAAGTATAAATATTTATATATACAGACATACTACTATAACATACACATATATATATAGAGATTTAAATATATACTATACATGCTAGAAATAGAAATAAATTGCCAAAAAAAAAAGATAGAAGAAAAATAAAAACGAAATAATTTAAATGAAAATATCTATTTGCTTCAAATAGTTGAGGTAAACAGTGTAAGGCAAAAGTATGCAATCATTTTTTTAAATAGATATGATATTAAACTAAAATAAAATTGAATTTAATTCAATTTTGTATGTATGTATGTACATAGAATGTATGAATGAACAAAAGTTTTATAAACAAAATTTTATTCAACTTGTTGTTTACATGGCTTAAAATTTGTACATTTAATTTGCGGTTGCTCTGTTATAAACTCCGCCAAGCGCCAGAGATGACAATCACAAACCACAATGTTGTTTGTAAAATTGTTGTGAATATTTGTCTTCTATGAAGTTCGCAAGGAAATTGATATTGATGGCAAAAATCTGAATAAAATGAATTTCGTGATAAAAAGGCAAGAATCAATGCCAACTTATCCCCACTGTTCTCTGGATTGGCATAGAATGATCTAGAACTGGCCTCCCAAATCAAAAGATATTCCAGCACTTTTCTTGAAGCAGTATTCTTCGACTCTAGAGTATGATGCCAACAATCATTAATTGAGTTTTTGTCCAATATCAACTGTTTCTGTTCTTTTCCGGTTTACACCCATTTCCTAACAATAAAATTTTGCAGATGGCCATATTTATAGTTCATATTAATTTGGAGTTTTAGTCGCCGTAGTCTTGTTGGTAGTGTGTTGGCTTATTAGACGTAAAGCCACGCTACAAACCCCAGGGTCAGACATCAAAACGAAATATGAAAAAATATTTCTTCGGCGACTTCGTCTCGGCAGATTTCTGGCAAAAACTCTGAGAGCAAATAAAATTGCCATGAAAAGTTTCTCAAAAATCTGTCGATCGGAGTCGACTTTAAACTGTAAGTCCCGCCACTCATGTATAAAATTAACACACACAACATGAGTGGTGTGAGAAGCTAGGTCGTAATCCTGACTGAAGGGTTGTAATGGCCAATAATGTATGTATGTTATGTGTATTAATTTGATCTTTTGGATGTCCTCTGAAGACATTCAAGTTATTAGTTGACTGGCTCATTAATGGATGGCATCAATTTCTGGGTATGACGAACCAACAACCAATAACAACAATAGGATATACAAAGCAATGCACATTAACGAAATATCATTTCCTCGCAAAGTAAATCACTTTTTATTTGTTTTGTCATTAGATTTCAAGAAGCTTCAATCCAGATTAGTACGTATACACACACCTGTCCAAATTATTATTACTAATCATTACAAGCTAAGCTGAGGTGGAGAAGTGAACCAACCAAACATGGTATGAAAAAGGAAAGGAATTTTTGATGAGCATTAAGTTGGTATAAAAAAGCTAAAACTTTCTTGTGTAAAGTAACAGATTACTCCGCTAGATGGACTGGGTAGTAATCATAATATGAACCAAATTGCAAACGCTTGCATACTATTCAAGTGAGAAGCGACTGAAGACTTGATCACTGAAGAATTATTATCTTCAAATTATTATCTACAATACAACTTAAAGTTACCGTTTGAATTTTGAAAACTAAATTCGGGACGATAAGCGAAGGCTGAAATTGAATTTTGTTGCATATTTTGGCTGGTATCTTCCAATTGTTATATTTTCTTCCAGAGTTAAAGTTATGGCTAGCCTGTCTCCGTAAAAGTGAGATTTCAAGTGGGGTCAAGTCGTATGATCTTGGAGGCCAATGAACTAAATAATCTTAAGTACGTGGTATCGTGTGGCTTGTAGCATGTGGCGCCTAACCTAACTGTCTAACCTACAATGCATGTCAACCAAGTTCATTCCTTTTATTTTGAGCAATAGAAATTTAACAATCGCTTGGTACATTGCTCCATTGACCGTAAGTTTCCTTTAAAACTTGTAGTCCATTGGTGCCGCTGGTCAAACAGTTGCAAGAAATGCATTTTTCATGAAATGCCTTTCGCTTAATTCGTCAATCCTGTCGTGATATTTTCATTGAGACAAAAAAAATAATTTTACGTTTGAAATACATTTCTCTCACAGTACGAATTATGAAAATTAAATTCATTCAATTGCAAGTGTTATTCATTTTATACTTGGTGGAATGGCAAACGCTACTGAGCTATTTTGGCATTGCCACATTATACGAATCTATTGCACTTTTATGGTAAAATATTACAAAACCTTATCACTTATTAAGATTTGATTGCATTTACTATTTCAAGTGTAATTTAATGTTAATGATAATAATGTTTTATTTGTATTTGAAATATTAAAATATGGATTGTAAAATCCGTTAATTATTGCTCCTGACAAAAAATATAAGATCTTATAGTGTCAGGGACTATATATGTATGTACGTTGAACATTTTTCTTCTAGAAGTCGCTTAAAGAAATTTAAATTCACTTCTAATAAATGCTACTACTTTTATCGCCACTCCAACTATGGATTTTCTTAGTTGAAACTCAATGTGGAGTACAAGTACAAGAAGTAGTAAGTAGGAACCTTCCCCCCATAAGTGTTGCTCATAAACATAAAACGTAAAATTATGTCTTATAATTTATTCTCTGTTTCACAATTATGGTATTTGCTATTCTATCCACGACGTATAAAAAAATTTCATGATGATCTAAAAGAACAATATTTTGTATTTTTTTGCATAATTTCAGTTGATCTTTTAAATTCTGGTACATAGGATAATAAAGAATTAAAATATTTAATTTTTTTTTGTTTTTGTTTTTATTATTTTTTCTTTTCTTTTTTTTATAATAAATAAAAGTATGAACATTTATCTGCATGCAAGCAGCCACAGCCAGCCATACATTAGTGACCGCAATTACCACATTTAATTTATTAAATTCATTTATAAAGACTAGTCACGATATCAATTCAATTCAAAAAGCAAAAAAAAAATACTGCTGCCTCCGCACAGACGAGATAGAAGAAAAAAAGATAATTTATTTTATAAAGAAGAAATAAATAATTATGACATAAGATGCAAAAGAAAATTGCAAAATAATATTATTTATAACTTTTAAATATTAATTAGTTTTATTTTTATATGCGGAATGAATATTATAAAGCCAATTACACCTAAAAATATTATTTTAATCGGCTCATTCCTTAATTAGTAGCTGCTTAACAAATGAAGTTAAATATAATTTTTAAGACAGTTTGAAAGAACCATATTGAATTGAATTAATTGAAAATTATTTAAGATAATTACTTAAATTAATTAAATTTTATTGCCCGTAATATATTTTTATTTTAATTACAAATTTAATTAAATGACTACTAACACGTTAAAGTTTAGCCAGTTTAAACTATTAACTGTTCAGCTATTTTATTGAATACAGAAAACAAAAAAAATTTCAAAATATTTCTTAAACAAACAGTGAATAATTCCTTTTCATGCCCTCATTGTCTTTAAGAAATTTTTGATTAATTAATCACTTGAAATTAATCATTTTATTTAATTAATCATTTTTTAATTAATCATTTCAGGTAAGTTTCCAATAATTTTGATTAAAAAAAAGAATCAGCAGTATTTGATAATCTTCTCCTAAACGCTTAATTAAGGAATAATAATGCATTACAAGGTAATTGAAAATTTAATTAAAGATTTCATTGTTAAAACTTTATTATTTACTTGATTATATGAAACTATTATAAAATATTTAATTCAATTAATCGAATTCATTTACAAGGAAGTCAATTACCTGCTTAATTGGTCATTTCAAACATTCAATCAGAAATATGACCTAGTTTTTCACACCACTTACGTTGTGTGTTAATTTTATCCATAAATGGCGGGGTCCCTATAATGTAAAGTCAACTCCGAACGACACATTTTTGAGAAACATTTCACGACAGTTTTATTTAATCTCAGAGTTTTTGTCAAAAATCTGCTGAGAGAAAGTAGCCAAAGAAAATTTTTTTTCATATTCTGTTTCGTTTGTGATATATATGACCTAGGGTTTGTTACCCTCAAGTCTAATAAGCTAACACACTACCCACTAGATTACAGCGACTTGAAGAAAGTCACTTAGAAAACATAATTCAAATAATTAAATCCCACATAATTATGAAATTATTAATTAATTCTGTGTTTCAATTACTGGATACCTTTAAATTACTGCTTCAATTACTAATTTAATTAGCGAAATTAAAAATAAATTTTATTATAGTCATCTAAATAATTTAATTAAAGCATATTTGCTTAAAGACAAGACAACAATTCAACACCGTTTGGAAAAGTAGACATTAAAATGAATTTAATTAAATTAATTGAATGCAATTAATTCATTCACAAGTACTTTATTAGCAGTACACTAATAATTATTTAAGAGATTGTTTGAATTTATCTTAAATTTTTTAAGAAAAGCGTAAACGTAATTAGTGTTTTAATTAAAGAAATTGAAATAATTAATAATTGTATATAAAATTAACACACACAGCATAGGTAGTGTTAGAAACTCGAACATTATCCTGATAAATAATTTAAGTAAAGTCTCTCGTTTTCTTGCATTCATTAATGCATTAAAATATTATGAATGATTAATTATAACTTTATATGTAAATTATAAATTGATAATTTAGCCTTTCATTAGTTAATTAATATCAATTTACAATGAAACTTACAATTTGCGAATGTTTGATAATTAAAATTGCTTCCAAACATATAAATTTCCATTATCGGGCGTTCTTTTTCCTCTTCTGTTGCCATGTGAGCTACAGAATTTTTATTTAAATATATTTTTTATTTCTTTTCACTTAAAGAAATTTTAAATTTACTTTTATAGCTTGCCGTAGAGCAAAAGAAGCATTGAATTCACCAGACTAATGCTCTTCTCACTTCCCCAATAGATAAGATAAAACAAATTGTAATTGGAAATGAAATAAAATGAAATGAAATCAGAATAGAAATAAAAAATCGATCTTTGCAAAAAAAAATTCCACTTCCAAAGAACTAAATTTAATAAAATAATTATAAAACAATAATTAAATTCTCTACTCTTTAATCAGCGACAGAGGTGCCAAAAATACTTATCGATCAATTGCAGGTGGTCTGTTTGAAAGTAGGCATACATCGTGGTAATACGAAATTTCTTAGTCTATTGGTGGGGCAGCGCCCACTGAACAATAAAAAAAAAATTAAAATGAAAAACGTTTCATATATTGTTATCAATAGCATGAATGTGTAATAATTGTTAATTTATTTATGAGTGATCCAACTAATGAGATTATGTTCATGTCATATTATGTTTATTAATTTTAATTTTTTTTTTTATTCGAAAATTAAAAATATTTTACAGTAGAATTATATTCAATTTAATTTTTCCACTTATAATTAGGAGTTTATGTTTATGCGTTTATTGAAATTAAAATGGCGTGTAATTGTTTGCTATGTATACTATGACACTATTAAAACAGAGCAGCTACATGCTATATGCATGCTTTCAAAGTATTGGATTCGCTTCACAATGTTATTGCCACAGTTTAACAAAACTGTAAATTTTTGTTATTTGTTATTATTAATATCTGAAGGTCCTGCATAAAAATATCACATGGCCAATGCTGAGGGAAATTACAGCAGTTATTTTCAGAAATATTCGTATTAAATTCAAATCTCGCTTTAAAATCACAAATTCTTACATTAAAAATTTTTGAAAATCAAATAAATATCTGCACAAAAAAACTATAGGTCAAAAGGTCACTATAATAACGTTGTGGGAAATTACTAAAAGTCATTTAAACAACATTCTGGAAACTGCTTGAAGCAGATGTACCAAGTCGGTAATTGAAAATTTGTCTAGATTAGCGTGGTTATTCTATTCGTTTATTTAAACAATTAGAAGTTATCGTAGTCCAGTAGGTAGTGTGTTGGCTTATTAGAAGTCAGGCAGTGGTTCAATCACCAGTTCAGACATCTAAATAAAATTGCTATGAAAAATTTCTGTCGTTCGGAGTCGACTTTAAGCTGTAGGTGCCGCCACATATGGATAAAAATAACACACACACAACATGGGTAGTGTGAGAAACTAGGTCATAATCCTGACCAAATGGTTATAATATTAGTTTTTAGAAACAAACCATTACTAGCCATTATTCATTATTGCACACTAACTTCTCAAACCGACCACAGTGTGTATGTGTTTATTTTTATTCATGTGTGGTGGAGCTCACAGTTTATCCGTCGAATGATAAGTAGTTATTCTCCATGAGTAGTCACGGTCTCCGCAAGAAATATTTTTAAAGCAGTATTTGATGGTTGCTTAAGCGGAACATATAAAAACTAAGTCAATTTTGTTGTCCTCTAAGGTTTTCACATGAAATAGTTTTGCTTTTCTTCTGTTATCTATAAATTCGAATTATTTAATCTTTCAGTACTAGTCAGGATTACGATCTACCTTCTAACACCACCCAAGTTGTGTTAATTTTATCAGTGTAAAGTCGACAGATTTTTGATATTTTATTCTCAGAGTTTTTGCTAGAACACTGCTGAGAGGAAGTCGCCGAAGAAATATTTTTTTTTTTCAACATTTTATTTAGTTCGGCATGCTGAGGCTTGAACCACGACTTCACGTCTAATAAAGGCAGCACAATACCTACTAGACTATAGGAACATTAGTTTTTATTTGTAATATAATGACATCAAAATAAAACTTATATAGTGGAATTTCCATAAAATTTCTTTTGTTATAAAACATCTTATGGCCATGTAGTAGCGGTGTTAGTATTATTTCGTATCGCCAATAAAATTTATGAAAAACTAAATAAAAATTGAATAGTTGACTTGAATATGAAGCCACTTCAATCGTTATTTTTTTGTTTATTTTGTAGAGGAGCACACAAAACCACTAAAAAAATTTCTTACCTTAAAATGTGGTTTTAAAGAGTTCATAAATATTGCTTCAATTAAAAAAAAGGGGTGTGTATATGCCAAAAAAAACACTGCTTTTTTCTCTCTACATGCAAGAAAACGGCATTAAATTTAACCACAAAATTTAATCTGCAATAAAATATATGCAAAAAAAAAACAAAAAACAGACTAATTTACCGCAAGTAGCCAAGTCAAGATCATTTTTGAAGCAGCATTAAATTTCATAAGCTGCATTTCGTATTTTTTGTTTTTGAAGTCAAGTCGTAAATTTTAAAACATATTTCTGCTGTTAATATTGAAAATTGAATCACTGCGCTTGGCCTGGCCTAATTTTTATGTGTCTTTTTTAAATCCTCAATTGCTAGTGTTTTAGATTATTTCACTATAAAGTTTAAAAGATTTGCTGATAATTACTTTGGTGTAGACATGTACATAAATTTTTATATTTACGGTTTCTGATTATAAACCAATGATATTTATTTAGAGCATAGAGATTCAGACCTTCAGTAAACAACACTTGTTCAAAAAAAAAAGCTGTTTCTGATTTAGCAAATGAATTGCAAGTATTTTTTAGAAATGAACGTTGCAATGACCTATAGTTGATTGTATTGCAACACTTATTACAGCCTTCAAGTAATGAAATTAAGAAAAAGGCCATATTTTCTAAGAAAGGAAGTGTTACTTCGTCAAGGGCAAAATTAATGAATCATTGAAGTACGAATTGCTTCATCAATTGCCTTATTCACTACTTTCTATTTCCATACTTGGAAAAAAAGCTCGGTGGTAAAAGATATGTCCACAATTAAGATGGATAGTTTTAGAATCTAGACGGTTCTTGACGTTAATGTCTCTCGAAAAAGTCTACCGCGTGAAGATAATTGTTCCCAAATTTATTTTATTTTCCTGAATAAAACTGCACTGTGAAAACTGACCCTGTAACTGAAAAGTTTTTCTATAACCCCTGAAGTCGCCGTAGTCTAGTAGGTAGTGTGTTGGCTTATTAGACGTGAGGCCACGGTTCAAATCCAGGTCTGACATCTCCAACAAAACGAAATATGAAAAAATATTTCTTCGGTGAATTCCTCTCAGCAGATTTCTGGCAAAAATTCTGAGAGTAAATAAAATTGCCATGAAAAGTTTCTCAAAAAAATCTGTCTTTCGGAGAAGACTTTAAACTGTAGGTCCCGCCACTCATGTATAAAATTAACACACACAACATAAGTGGTGTGAGAAACTAGGTCGTAATCCTGACTGAAGGGTTGTAATGACCTATTATGTATGTATGTATAACCCCTTTACATAGAGGACAGCAATGAGAATTTTTAAGATTTCTCAAGCGAACGTATGAGAATAAAATTAACATACCCCCATCGGAGTGATGCGAAAAACGAAGTCACAATTCTGATTTAAGTGTTGTAATGCCCAAAAAAGTATCTAGACGAACATATCTACCTCATCTATCAAAACTTTTCCCTTCCTTTCTAAATATTTCACCATTAAATGCGCTGAAACTATAAAATTTTCTTTTCATTTATAAATTCTAATACTTAACAAATTATTCAAGTTATTTATGAACAAAGTCCCCCCATCAATTGCGTTCTATAAGTACACGGCTTAAATAGTCAACACATCTGTATTCTAATGTTGACCTCAATAATATTGCAAAGTTTAAAAATTCTGTTAACAATTGTTAATTAAACAATTATTGTATAATAATATTTATTAATAGTTTTATTTAATGTTAAACGAAAACTATTTACAGACGATAAATTATACGAGTATTTGTTTGGTTGTATAATTTTTATTAAATATTTAATCACAATTAAGCCGGCATTCATATCTATCAACCTGTTACACGTTTTTCGCTCAAATTCACACTCTTGTTACGAAATGCAAATAAAGTATGGTGGAGCTTAAAATACTGAATTGTTTAACTAGAGAGAGAGGCTATTTTGCTACAAATTAATTATAATTTTATTTCTAAATAAATACTTTACTATTGCGTTGCCAATAGTTGTTAATGCAAGTAAATGAGTATATTTTGTTACAAATCTTGTAATTAAAGACATTCAATTAATTAAAAACTTAATTATATTTTATAAACAATTACAAATGCAATCGCATTATTACATGTAATTGGAATTTTTAAAATTTAAATTATTTTTAAATCGTGTAATAAGAAAAGTTTTCCCGCAGACTGAAAACTTGAATATTCATGCCAAATTAATGAAGCATTTGGAAACCCCTTTGGTTAAAATAGAACAACTATTTCCAGACAATTGAATTCATTGCCGGGAATATGGTATCATACGCAGTCACACGTAGAAGAGAAAACACATTATTGTCATTGATATTGTAGGGCTAGCTTTTGTCTCCATTACGCTATGAGCGTTCCTGCAGCTTTTTCCTTTTTTTAGTACATACAATAATCAATAAATATCGTAAATAAATTTTAACAGAGAGTGTTCTTTCTAGACAATGACACAAATCAGCTCTATTATCCTAAAGCCGTTATAGTTTATCTGTTAGAAAAATTTAATTAATGAATCTAAAACAAAAGCAAAGAAAAAAAATGAAAACTTAAAGAAATCTCTTAAATGAAGTGAACGAATTATAAAAAAAATTATTGGAAAAAAATCCATAAAGAAACTTGCCTAACATGAACTGTGAGATGTTATTGTGCCACTTTCTGTTCTAGTTAGTGTATGAGCTCAATAAGGTATAAACCTCACAATGTTTCTGCCGCATCACCAGAAAATTTAGAGCAATTTAAATCACAATAGCAACTGTGATATTGCCTTCCAGAAATAGAATAATAGTTGCTCTGTCTAGTATTTAGTCTAGTGAAGACAAATCGCAGGATCTTGGTGGTCAAAGCGTGAGATTAGTGAGATTAGTAGTTCATTAAATCAACATTAATTTATTATTAAAGAAAAATACTTTATAAGTCATTGTATTTATCTAATTAAGGCACACTCATGGTTTATCCAGACGTTTTACTGGCGAATAAATTCGAAGCTTGTTAATACAAAAAAAAGCAAATATTTCAAAAAATAAATTGTTGAAGAATAGAATTATTTTGCGATGCACATTCCAATCGCTTAGGTAAACTATAGGGAATAAGTGAACATTACAACGTTAGCATAGCGACAGTATTCTTAGAGATGAGTTCAAAAACAAGGAAAACTATATTGATTTCGCTTTATTAGGGTTATTGGTCTTTAAAATTTAATGTCGAGTATACTCGTCAAGGCAGTATATTGTAGAAATTATTCGTATTATGAAGACTATACTCGCCTTAAAAACAATACAACAAATATGCTTCAAATGAATTGCAATTTTTTCCTGGAAAAAGGCAAGGAAAGATTTTTTAAAAATTATACATAACTACATATTAAAATATTGTGACAACTTTCTTTTTAATTTAAAATTTTTTTTTTTGTTTAAAATTTTTTTTTTTTTAATAAAATACATAACTTTTGATTTCTTGTAACGAATACAATAATAATTACCTTAAAATTTCCTTGAAGTTTCCTATGATTTTACATTTTTCTTGATTTTTTAATTCATTTTACAGGCAGAAAAGCGTCACCCAGTTTTCATCAAGTACAGTTGGCTTCATTACAAAATAATTAAACCGACAGGGAAACTTTTTCGAAACCAAATCAGTTAATTAACAAATTGGTGAGTTTATATTTCTCTTTTAAGGCGATTTCATTTAAAATTTGAAGGAAAAAACTTAAAGTAATCGCCTTGCATTTGACTTTTTCCAAACTATTATATTTACTTTTGTTATGAGCCAAGAATCAACCCTAGACCAAAGTTTTAAATTTGGGTATTTCTCGAAAAGAAAATCTCTTAATTTAAAGTAAAGCATTTATGTTTATCTGGCAGCCCGGCTTATAAATCGCATGTTATTAAACGCACACTATTTCAATACATGTATTTTGTTTTACGATTGACTCTTGTAAAATATATTTTATACACTCACTCTCGCTCTCTCGTTCTTCTCTCTACTATTCCTCAGCAATAATATAAATTATCAGTATGGAAAATTTTGTTCAAAAATACTGACTGAAATTGTATATTTAACAATTTATAATACAATATAAATAAACTGTATTTGAGTGTTTAAATGTTTGTTGGCATTTATTGAGTTTATAGAAAAATGATCCATTATTATGAACATAATCATAATAATATGATTATTATAAGGAATGCAAACTAAACTAAACAATTTGTAAATGGCAGTAAATGTATTAAGTTGCTCTAATAGTCGAGTCGAGGTAGTGTGCTAATCTATTTGTGTGAGGTTGGTGGGTTTAATTCCCATCAGAGTCTCTGGTCTGACGAGAATCCTAATTACTAGACTAGTAGGTTTCTAATAAATAAAAAAAAATATGATACATAATGCAAGAAGTCGCCGTGGTGTAGTAGATACTGTGTTAGCTTATTAGACGAGAGGCCTCGGTTCAAACCCCAGGTTAGACATCAAAAAGAAAATAAGAAAAATATTTTTTCGGCGACTTCCTCTCAGCAGATTTCTGGTAAACACTCTGAGAGTAAACAAAATTGCCTTGAAAAGTTTCTCAAAAATCTGTCGTTCGGAACCGACTTTAAACTGTAGGTCCCGCCACTAATGTATAAAATTAACACATACAACTACAACGACGAAAGGGTTGTAATGACCAATTATGTATGGATGTATGTAATATACATAAAAATAAATTTAAAGGCACTTCTTTCTACAAACATGCATTTAGTCTATTACCACCTTTGGAATCATATGGCTTCCACAAAGCATCTTCTTTTTGTACGGTTTGCTTCTCTTTCCCGTTTAACATTACTGTGTCCTAGCTCTTGGAGTATCGTGCGTTTTCAGCAGATTTTTTCAAACCTCAGAATTCTACTTTGGCGATAACCTTGTAATAATATCTTGCTTCCTCCTGATGGTATGACTAATCCGTCTTGGTTGTTTAAGTATCAGACATCCAAGTTGCTTAATGTTGTCTTTACAAAATATCTTGTAAATGACTCTGATGTTGGCATATGCGCCAAATATTCGTTTCATGCAACAGACTTTATGTGTTCTGTTAGCTTCTTAACAATTTCAATAATTTAACTTTCGACTTCACTTTTAACGAATAAGAAAGTATGTTAGGTTAGGTAGAAGTGGTAGCTTTGATTACCAATGTGCACTTAATCACGCATAGTAGCTCGTTGTGACGCCACAGATATGTAAGTGTAGTCCCTGTACTAACCAAATTCCACCAAGCTCATCGAGGAAGTTGGTCAGCGCAAAAATTTTGATTTAAGCAGTCATAAAACTGTCAAAGACGTTTTTGCAAAATCAAGCAAAGTCTGGCACAAAATCAAACATAAACTACGGCAAATATAAAAAATTTACGGTTGAGTATCATATTTCTAAGGGATAATAATTTTTATTAATCAAGAAGTTAAGAAAAAAAAGTAAACTGCGACCAATAAAATTTTTCAATCACTGATTTGTATGTCAAAATTTAACATACATATGTACTTACACACTTTTGTTTTGTTCTTTACATGGGTTGTGTATATATATAACACAGCAACATAGTAATTCGTTTTTGTTTCAAATTATAATTTATTTTTATTAAAAATTTCATTTCTTATATCAAATGTTTTCATATATTTATTTGAAATATGTACATATATTTTTTTCCTCTTATAAAACCAACTGAAATTCAATAAATATCATAACAAGCGCGATCGTTATCATTTTAAAATTCAATTTGTATTTCTATTCATTTTATTGTTTATATTTCTGTATACATACACGTGTATAGTAGTACTGTGACTCTTGAATTTTTTTTATTTTTTTTTTTGTTTTGTTTGTTCATTATTCACTATTTTTAGCTATTCTTTGTTTACATGCCTATGTATGTGTACTTTTAGCTCAGACATTAACCTGCTATCGTTTTTGCATGTCATCATTACAAAGTTTTTATTTTTAATTTAAATTTAATGACAATCACACATCGACACCTAGTCTGTTGGCTGCACACTTAGTAACACAACATTGTTTACAAATTGCAATATAAATTTCTTGGAACAAGATTAATATTTAAAAATATTTTACAATTTCGTAAAGGATAATCACGTTGATTATATATTTAAGATTTCATTATATTACGAAATCAATTTAAAGAACAAAACTTTTACAAGAGTTAATCGAAAGGAATTTCTTCTATAATATTCACAACAATATTTTAAATATTTCGCGACGGCGCCCACACTGCACAACTTTTCAAGACAACGCGACTGACTATCATACTGTGTCATCGTTCGCAAAAACACAAGTGAATCATACCATATGCCACTAGCTAGCTTGCCATATTTACACGATATCAGCCGCTGTGCTGCATCAAGTGACTGCCGTATATACACGGCATCCGTCACGAAAGGGGTTAAATATTTGGCTTTAAAGAATCTGGTTAAACCACTTTATTTTACTAGGCCATATTCATTGATAGAGTTTAAGAGTAAGTAAGTCAATGCAAAATATTACAAATGAGATTTTGATTTTATTTTATTTTTTTTTTAATAAAATTTTGTTTTATATTCAGATGGGAAAAATTAATTAAAATCATCTGAACAGTGACTTTCAAGTCCGAGTTTGTTTTCGAAAGAGAAAGTGGAAGCTTATCAGGTTTATAATCATATCAGAAAAATATCTTAAGCGTGCATCTTCCCCGTATCGATGCTTTTGGTGAATTGTAATTTTATCTTAAAAATTTTATGCCGAATATAATATCTGTTTTTAAGTCTTCAATTGCCTCTGGTTAATTTCAAAACTATTCGGTATAAATTTTGTCCAGTACACAAAATGATTCATGATTCAAGCAAGATTCACGTAACGCGCTCAATTTAATGAGCAAAATTCGTGCTGTATAACGAATGTGTTTCTATTGAAAAATTATCTTCAGCAACAGAATTCATTTTTAAAACAATGGATACGTCAGCAAACATAATTGTTGAATTTGATGTGAATGGCAGACAAAGTCAATTTTCGAAATGTTAATGCACCTGAAAAAGGTACTGATTGATGCGGTTTGTGTGCCGGCGGCATTATTAGACCGCACTTTTCAAGAATGCTGAAAATCACAACGTTACAGAGGTGGAGCAAGGAAGAATTTGACTTGGTTAACATTGGTTTTAACAAAATGGTGCCGTATGACACACTATAATAAGAATCTATTGGGAGGCAAGTTTGATGAGCAAAATTGGATAACATTCTCATGCGATTTAAACATGCTCTCTACTGCTTGAAGTCCTTCTTGTACATTACATCTGCTATTGGTGAGATATTGGCTAAAATCTTAAAAGTATGCAACATTTACATGAAATGATCTTTAAAAAGTAAATGGAAATATATAAATATTTTATTATTTTTTTTTTTCAATTTTTAAACTTTACATCTGACTTGTCCGTTTGCATCTGACTTGTCAGGTTACATCTGACTTGTCAATTTACATCTGACTTGTCAGCTTACTTTTGACTTGTAAGTTTACATCTAACTTCTCAGTTTACATTTAACTTATCAGTTTACATCTGACTTGTCCGTTTACATCTGACTTGTCAGTTTATATCTGACTTATCAGTTTATATTTAAATTGTCGGTTCACATTTGCCCTGTAGTTTACATCTGACTTGTATGACTTGTCAAATTACACCAAACTTTCTAATTAACCCCCGATTATAAATAGTTCTGTACAACTGTCCAAATTATCCTTTATAAGTTTCATGAAATAAAGAAAATATTCCTTTAAATTTCTGCTTTTAACAAATATGTGCACATGAACATTTCAACATTTGACATTTTTATTTCAATGCATGATTTTTCTTTTTTCTGGCTGGTTTGTTGGTCGGTTCATTAGTGCCGTCAAAAATGATCATAATCAGCTTTCATAATCAGCCGAACAGTCAACACAAAAAAAAAATATTGTGAAGCGGCCTGTAGCACAAACACTTTCATAGGTACTAATACACATGCACAAAATATGCAATCACGTGTTGTGAATCTGCTTTATTCTGTGTGTTTTGAATCTTAAATTTGAAGAAATAAAAAAATGAATACTTTTGAGTTTCTCTACAATGATTCCATTGACCCTTTACCTAAACAAAAAAAGTGCCAACTATTTAAGAAGTTTTAGCAGTAATTCTCAAGAATAGTTTTATAAAAGAATTACATTACCTTTACAAAACCGAATTATTTGTTGCATGCCGGCCAGAAAATTGTAGGTAGAGAGTCTGAAGATTGGAAAAGACCAGAGCAAATTAAAACAAAACGTTGTATGGCCGAAAAGTTCGATGTACAATGACGTTGGCAACAATTAAGTGTCAAATAAAAACTCCAGGCATAAGCTAACATAAGGAAACTCCTTTCATTTTACGTCTGGTCTGTCTACCTCGATTAAGTGGAATGACAGAAAATATTCTGAATCTTATGTGCTGCTCTACGGAATTGTTTGAAATTTTTATGGTAGAATTAGCCGAACATTAACAGAACTTAGCATATGAAAAGTAATGCAAATGCCTACCGAAGTTACATTACAGATCGGTAATCGCCTTCATTGCTTTTCCTATGTTGAAAACGAAAGTACGTTTCGTGAACGTTTGGCTAATTCTAGCTTTAGGAGATCGTTTCATTTGGGTACATTAAGTTCCCTCTACATCCAAGCAACTTACTGGTGATTTATTTTGTTTTCTGCCTTAGGCTTGTTTGCCTACCACATGTTCAGTAACTCCAATTATAAAGAAGGATCATTCACTTGAGCAGAAGATGTTTGCTATCGTCTTTCTGTCCTGCAGTACGAATAAGGTAATTTAAATTAATTTTTCTTTAAATGAAAAACACTGCAAACCCCAAATGATTTCATGTGCAGTTGGGTAATTTATTTACAAGAAGAGGGAAATGCGTAATCGACCGCCGCCTGAAATTATATCACACGGGCTTAGGCAATTAGGGTCTTATTACAATGGAACATCAGCGTACTTTATAAGTTAATAATTTCTGTTGCTTTAGCTGGCATACTAGTTGATGGTGGAGGAGTATAGGTGATGTATCCAAAAGTAGCAGAATCGACCTATTGGAGGCTATGCAGCTCTTGGCGATTAATTCAGATACGTCTGTAATCAAAACTAGTCTATTGTAGTGAAATCTGGCTTATAATGAATAGTACTACTCGAAAGGTAAAAGTAAATACTTGCTTTGCTAGAGATTTACAATTCCTTTAGCTGTGATACAAAAGTTATGATAAAAAAAAAACAATTTTGCAACAAATGTTGAAAAATAAATGCGAATGGGTAGGAGAAATTCTAAAAATATCGCCATCAAGCATATCTAAAAAGGCTTTCGAATGGAACCATTACAGCAATCGCCGTTGAGAACGCGTAAAGAATAGATGGCGCCGAACAACGCTGAAAGAGCTTTCAAGTCTTGCGAAGATAACAATTTTAAAATTGTTGTGAATATGAAGAAAAAATAATTAAAAATACTTGTTACAGTCCTATGATCCCAAGTGCATAAATACTAAAAAAAAAACAATATTTTAAGTGTGATACATTTAGCGTTTTTTAAAACGCTAAACTCAATCAAAAGAAAAACGTTTCCCGCCAAGTTTGAAACCCGGAAAAAAAGAATAAAAATTAAGCCGACGTAATAATAAAAAATACAAATAATTTGATAGACATTCGGGTGTTATTGTTGTTGTATTATTTTTATTTTATTCTGCACTGTCGTTCTTACTATATTATCTAATTGAATCACTTAAAACATGTGTGATAATAAAGTACAACAGCAACAAAAGAATATGGAAAAAAAATAAGTGAAAATAAATAAAAAAAAAAAATATTTCTTTTTTTTTTGTTTTGTTTTTTAATACCGGAAAATTTTATACGTTCAACACTAAAGAAGAAATGCAAACAAAAGTAAAAAAAAGAGAAAAAAATTAAACGACAGATAAAACAACATTTATTGTATTAGAGGTTATTATAAAAAGTGAACAGAAAGCAAAAGAAGATAAAGAAAAAGAGTTAAAGACCAAATGAAATCACAATTTAAGAGACTTATGAACAAAATAGAATAGAATAAGCATGGTTTTCCATTGTTGTTGAGCGTTTTTTTTAGTTTTCTCTTTAAAAAGAAAAGAAAAACAAAAATGAATTAATTTCTATGTACGTTTTATTTGTTTTGTTTTTTATTTTATTTTATTTGAACCATAAATCGTGTTTTTGACCCCTCCTCTACACAAAATATGTTGTGGTATTACCACAGGCGAAATGATAATGAAAATAAAAATAGTAGAACGAAATAGAAATCGAAAATGGAAATAAAATGAAATGAAAAATTACTTAACAAAAGAACAAAAAAATGTTGATTATTGACAATCTTTTCATTGTTAATAACTTTTGAGTTGCTATAAACAGAATTAAGTAAACTTTGCTTTTATGGTCAAAATTTTTTTTAAACATTTTTAATTGTTTTCATACCAATTTTTGGTCAATTAAAAGCTTATGTTTAACAGAAACTGAAGTCGAAAGCGTTTAGCGAAACTTGAAACAACTTCACGGTTAGGATTATTACGTTGCCACATCTAAGGAAGATGGATTTATAATAATATATTTTTGAAATCTATTTTTGAACATTTAAAATTATACTTTTGTATACTTATGGTCATTTAAATAGGTATTCCACTAGTATTAACAAAAAATCCTTGAATTCCAATTGTTTAGCGTGTTAAACTTCCGTTCTATTAAAAATCCTCTTAGAGCAAATGGAATTAATGGTCAAAGTGAACGGAATTATATAAAAAAAACGCAAAACAGTTTTATTATAAACACCCATAATGCTTGTCAATAGCCGCTGTATTCGTCAATAATGGTTACTATTTCGTCTGTTCTATTAGGCATGAATACTGATAACCTTTCAGCATATCTCTCAATATATAACTTATTTAAATTTAAATCGAAGTCGTCGTGTGGTGTAGTAGGTAGCACAATACAACCTGTAACGAAACGGAATTTGACAGCGCACAGGCGAAACGTGAAAGGGACAGCAAATATTACCAAAAAGTATTTCTGTCTCTCTCTGATTGTAACTCTGTTTTGTTTATTTATGTTTTTTTAGTTTTCTGGGTGGGTTTTTTTTTATTGGCGAGAGTTAATAAAAAAAAATGTAATTTTTGTCTAAAACTATTAAAAAATAATAAAAACAAATTTTAATTTTTTCTTTCAAGAAATTAAAAAATATTGGCAACTTTCAGCAAGAAAAATTTTTTATCAGCAGTAGTACGTCTTATTTTGATCTTGTAATATTTAGCTTCTTGCACAAGAAACTATATTCATTGTGACCGAAAATCACCCACATTTCGTTTAATAATTAAATATTTAAGAATCTTTAAACTTTTCATTGAAGAATTTAAAAAATATTCCAAATTGTCCCTTTTTTAGCACAAAATAAATGTTTGTTTACATTTAATTTTTCTACTTTAACCGCCATTTTTTACTCTGTATATCTGTTGCTTCTAACACATTTGATTCGCAAAACATTATAACGTTTTTTTTCTCACTCTAAATTGGCCTGTGCTTTTATGTTATGAGCGTTTTTCAAATGTCATAATTTTCGTTACTGGTTATATTGTGGTAGGTGGTGTGTTGACCTATTAGCGATATTCAAACCTTAGTCTGGACATCTTGAACAAAACGAAATATAAAAAATATTTTTTCCTGCAAAAACCCTGAGAGTAATTGAAATTGCCATGAAAAGTCGTTCGGAGTCGACTTAAAACCCTAGGTCCCCGCTACTCATGAATAAAATTAACACATAAACATGGGAGGTATGAGAAGCTAGGTCGTATCCCTGACTAAAGGTTTGTAACGACCAATTAAGTAAGTAATTTAAGTTTCCCCAAGGTTTTCAATTGGCTTAAGAAGTTTTTTGGAACTAAACACATTAGGATAGTGGCATATTCTCCTTATTAGTTTCCTTATTGTTCATCAACAAATCAAACCAAAAAATATTATATTACCACTCACGCGTTTCACTGCCTGTTTTTCATAGCCGTTAGGTCGTCCTACAATAATGTAGGATCAACATCTTTCCCAAACATAACGACTGAAATTTTCAATTTGTATAAGGAATGCGTTTCGATCAAAAAGTTATCTTCAGTAAGAAAGCTTATTTTTGATTCGATAGGTATGCCAACAAACAGAATTGCTATATTTACTGTGAAGAGCAGTCAGAGATAAATCGAGACCTGGCACATAAAGAAGTGTGGTTCGGTGAGATTTCTGAATCCGCATTATCACATACTCCATCAAGAACAATGAAAATTCTAACTTTTCATTCAATGAATATTAATTGTTATGCACAAAACAGAAGAACTGGATTTGGTAGGCATGTGGTTTCAACAAGACGGTGCCACATGCCACACGAAAAATGAAAATGGATAATTGTCCAATGCTTCTAAAGCCCACTTCACACGGTAATACTTTACGTACGTAAAGTCTAATGAAAAAGTAAAATGAAATTCCATCCGTATGACCAAAAAGAGAATAAAAGTCGTATGATTTATATATTTTGCGTCTACATGATCGGTATAAGACAATAACAAAGTAAAATGAAAACAGCTGTTACACTCTTTTTCTATGTGTTTACATAAAAATACATCCCTGATCTAATGCGACTTGCTTGTTTTTTGAATCATTTCAAAAAATGAAGAGAGCCATACGACTGTCAAACTTTTCATCCGTATTTTCTCTCAATCTGTGATGGTTTCATTACATAGTACGTTTAGACGATCACATCCGTACTCTTCTACACAAAATTTTGACAGATCATATTACTTGTGGGACCGTGTAAAGTAGGCTTAAGTATTATAAATACCAGCACAATTCCATTCCACTTATTTTGTATATTGACACAACATTTATACCTCCATTGGCGTTAAACAAATAACACGCATTTCTTTTGTACTAAAAATAACTTGTTATTTTTCATCCCAGAAAATAATCACAGTCTTTCAAATTTCCAAATATTTATATACAAAATATCTAATTTAACGTATCACTTTAGCCACTTTTAGTCACATTTTTTTTTTTGTCAATCTGCCATATGGTCCAATGAAAATAAGACCCTTAAACTGTTGAACGTTTAAACGCATTTTTAATATGTTTAGACTGTCAATAAATACTATATATTGATCACTCTAGATGGGTTATTTTTTTTTCTATTGAATCAGTACTTATTTTTCTTCATTTTGTTTATTTTTATATACACATCTATATATGCCGCCATATGGTTTCGGTGGACTAAAGAGAATGTCGCCAAAATGCTTTGACTTGGCAACGCATAACAGATATGCTAAAAGCAAATCTCTTGTGTGCTGTAATAATACCTGACCAGAGATAATAATACAAAAAAAAAAAAAAAAATATCCAGTCAGGCACTCATTCATTTATTTTTAGAACAATCAACCGACCTTGTTATTAGTACATACATGTAAACTTATTATTATTGGCTATTATTATTGGCTATTAAAGTACATACGTCAACAATTAATTCAAGATAGATTTTCCAAGGAGACTTGAATAACTATACATACGTATACTTTGAAATTCGTTAAAAAGCAATTACAGTCTTATAAATCGAAATATTAAGTCATTACAACCTTTAAGTGAAAGATTGGTTTGTGAATCTAATTTACTTCGTTAAATTTATGATCCGATACTATAACAGCCAGTCACATACAACTCTATTCTGTTCCAATACAAAAATACTCTGTGCTCTGGAAAAAAGTAAAGTAAGGAAGAAAACAGGCAATTGTGACACTTTTTCATTGTCTAAGTAGTGCATAGAAAACCATTTGCAATCTGGAGCAAGGCATGATTTCGAATGAGGCAGCCGGCCTCAAGCTGTTAAATTGTGTTTTAGCTCGACAACATCGTACCGCAACCGTCAACAATAACTTACCTGAATCTCTTGGAACTTGTTCGAAATTTTCAGCCTACAAAGATAATTGCCCCTTAATAAAGGGTGTGTCAGTAAAACTTCCAAAAAAAAAAAAAAGAAACCTGTTCCGAAATATGAAATAAAATACGAATATCCATCAAATGGCTGTCACGAATCTTATGAATCTATGCCCTCTTAACAGATATGCGGCTGGATTTCACTGATGACACATTGAATCTGGGATTCGAGCCTAGAAACTATTTCTGGTTTATTCACATAAATATGAGATTTCACAAAACCCTACAGAAAAAAACACAGCATTAAATCGAACAATTGTAGTCTCTGTTGACATAACAATTTGTTGAGGAAATTTCTTGTGGAGATCTTTGCTACAATAAAACGATTGTTGCATGCGCGGTGAGACCTGTGACGGTGCTGATGCTACATGTCAGTTAGTTGAAGCTACAATAACTCTGTGTTCATCTTCCTGTAAGAAATCCCACAGTCTCTACAATTTGGGTCTCATCTTAGAGAAGTAAGGCTCTTGTGGATCCAGTTGTACCCCATATATTGCATGGCGATCATAAGAAGGTTAATCAATGCCGACTCCGAATAGGCAATATTCCTCACCAATACTCCCAAAAAATCTTAACCATTCTTCCAAAGAGCTCACAAATCCAAGTTGTATACTTCTTACTCAGCAGATTGAACATTTCTCCTCTGGCATAGGATTTCTAATAGAACCATACCTAGAACTCATTTAGACGGAAAGAATCGAATTTCATAAAACGCTCACTAGGTATTTCAACAATTAATTATTTTTCTATTTTCGTTTTTGTTCACTTTTCGTTTTACTGTGCCCTGATAATAACGCAAATTTATGCACATTAAAAATTAATCACATAACACTACGAGTAAAATTTTTTCTACAGTTTCAAAGCATTTCATTTCAAAAACGTTTCGATTCAATTTCAGTCTTGTAACTTAGAAACTGACAGCGCTAGAACTGCAAGAACAAGGTTCGGAAAAAAACTTTAAAACAAGTAAAAGAATTTAAGGCGACTTTAAGTCATACTACACATAGCATAGACAAAAGGTAGATTTTATCAATACATGTACAGGCATTCATAGAAGCAGAGCTTTTGGTAAATCTGGATCGATGTCAACTCAATTTATCTCAGTTGAAGGTTAGGTTTGGTTGCATGAATTGCTCAAAAGCAAGTTCACTCGAAGCAGCAATCATCACTTGTGAAACTCAGAAAATTTACCTTCCCACATTCAATATATTCCATTTGAGAATCAGTAGACCTGATAATTCCTATCTGATAGAACGGTGGCACATTCAAAAATAGCCCCACTTTTTGAAAATTATCTACATTGCTATGTCTAGCCTAGTTTCCCATAGTGACACAGCACATAGTTTTACTGTGGGTAGTCCATACCTACTTGCTTACAACTCTACAACGATTCAATCGGGATTACGATGTAGCTTCTCACATCACCAATGTTGTGTATGTTAATTTTATGCATGAGTGACGGGTCCTACAGTTTAAAATCGGCTCCAAATGATAGTTTTTAGAGAGTTTTTGTCAGAAATCTGTACAGCGTAAGTTGCCCAAAAAATATTTTTTCCTATTTCGTTTTTTATCATCAGATGATGCGAATGATATTCAGAAATAGATTCTGATTGCCTACCTATTAAACAAATTCTAGTCCGATGTTACCAACACCATATAATTTCAACACTTAACTGAGGTAATGCTATTGCGTACTAGAAGTCTACTGAAACTAATAAAAGATTACAAAGAGGAAAGGCAGTGAAAACTAAAAAAGCAACAAATCTTATTATGCACTTGAATGAATGAGCGAATGAATGAATGAATGAACAATCTGACTCGCTGACAAACTAAACAACATTAACAGACTATTACGACGTTGCTAATGCATTGTTGTCTACCGAACAGTGTAAGGGCAACAATGTTGCCATTTATATTGTAAATGACCGAAGCAGCAACACGTGTAAGAAATGTATTAAAAAATAAAAAAAACCAGTCTTGGTTTTAGAATTCACTGAATTATTGTTTGTGTGTATATTGTTGTAGACAAATATTTAAATTTTATTTTCCATAATTTTTCTCATATTTTTTTTCCTCGCTCTCTTTATTAAATTGTAAATTTTTTAAAACGCATTTAATAAAAATTATTACAAATGCATGTGTGGAAAAATAGGGAAACAGAATTGTATATTCTTGTATAACCAGGCACTTAAAAAAAATACAGAAAATTAAAAAAAAAAATGGTATAAATTTTTAATCGAATCTAATCGTGTTAAAATTAAATAATAAAATATTTTAATTATTACTTTGTGCTTTTGTTTTTTTTTTCTCTGTAATTCTAGGAAAATCTAGTATAATACAAGTACAGAGGCAAGCTTAGATAAAAATCATTTTTCATCTATTAATACTGTATTGTATTGTATTGTATTGTATTGCATTTCATTTCATTTAATAAGGCTAAGTCATGATACCAAGTCGTATGAATGAATACAAATGAGTTGATTTCTTCTCTTTTAATTTATTTTCATTATTTGCTGGGAACATGCAATAATTATTGTTTAATGGTTCAAATAATA
This sequence comes from Sarcophaga carnaria, assembly GCA_958299815.1. Taxonomy (NCBI): domain Eukaryota; kingdom Metazoa; phylum Arthropoda; class Insecta; order Diptera; family Sarcophagidae; genus Sarcophaga; species Sarcophaga carnaria. Next base: position 31,978,498 of record OY283150.1, read on the forward strand.
AAAAGAAAACTATTCGCATTGTGAAATAAATCTGCTCTAATGTGTACGTAATATTTTTAAGCTGGATTTTTATAATCATAAATCATCTCTCAATTATGTTAAATAATTCTGAATACATACTTGAAATGCCGATTGTTTGTTGAATTAATAAAAGATTTTCTTTAAGCCTAGAAATAACGGTTCATGCAATAGATTCCGAAGTAAATTTTCGTTACTAATCTCTCCAAAAGTTTCAATCATTCAGTCTCTTTGAAATATACACTGGCTCCACGTATTCTGTCTTATTCTGAATAGCTGGCTAACAAAACATACATAATTAGTCATTACAACCCTTCAGTCAGAATTACAACCTTAGCTTCTCACATTACTTATGTATGTTGTGGGTTTTAATTGTATAAATGAGTTGCGCAAACTACAGTTTTAAGTGGATTGAAAATGAAAGATTTTTTTATTCGCTCTCAAAATTTTAGCCAGAAATCTAATGAGAGGAAAACGCCGAAGAAATTTTTTTCATATTTCGTTATGTTTAAGATCTCTAGATTGTGGTTTGAACAATGGTCTCACGTCTAATAAGCCAACAGTCTACCTACTAGACTACGGTGACTTTAGACAATTGGGGCAGATTGTTGAATAAAACTAACACACTACATGGATGATGTCCATAATTCTAACTTGCGTACCATACTTTCTCTATTCTTTTTAAGGGTATACAATACTCTGTATTGTGCATGTCTAAATTATTTTTTTATTTTATGAATCACTAATAGAGCGGCTTTATGGTTATCCTACATAATCTGACAAAGAGCTTTTCAATGGAAATATAATTTCTATCTGTAATGTTAGCTGAAGCGAATTGTTATACACAAGTCAAGATGAAAAAGCTCTTAAATCAATCTCCCTAATGCGCGTTAAATTCTTTTTAGGCACTGCAATTTAAGATGACAGCGAATGAAAGGTCAGGAACCTTTAGCTTTACCTTTCAAGAACTAAATATTAAGATTAGCTTTCCAACAGGAAGGTTTTCAATGTTACTATGGTCAGTGAGTAGCGTTATTAGTGATGCGGAAGTTCGTTTGATTCAAGAAAAGTAAGCAAAAAGTTCTCTTATTCAGGTTGGCCCAGCTGGGCCCATGAATAGTGCAAGTGCTTTGTTGCTGGCATGCATACTCTTAACCGCAAGATACCCAATTTAACTAAAGGCAATCAGAACATGTATTTTCGGTAACAATTCGAAAATTAATCAGCTAAACTATGGCCAATTGGGGAGAGTAGGACAATTGTTTCTCACAACTACACCCCATATAACAATTTCTAATCGTTATAGAGGACTTTATTTATAGGCTACGATAGATGACATTTCAGGATCTGCTACAGTGACAAAAGGCCTGCTTATCTGTATATGAAGTTGAAGAATAACATGGCAAGAAGTAAGCCAGAAGGGATAACAAAAAAAAATAATAGGGGCACTTCATAACACAGTTATTATAAAAATAAATAAAGTAATCATTGATAAATGTATACAAGCTTCATTTACTAAACAACAGATGTTAAGAAAGTAAAGTAATACTCTCTCAAATATAGCATTGCCTAGAATATCTGTCACCATTACTGCAATTCTTGTTGAGATTGACTGTCTGCAACTTTGTGTAATGATTGAATCCTTTGGTTATTTCAGGGCAGATCATAGTTTATTTCTGCACTTATTAACATTAATACAGTGGGACGAAATGTAGATAAATTTCAACATGTGTTTTTAGTAGACTGATTATGTTTTGCACGGTCTTCTTCAATTCCTAAAAAGAATACCAACACAAAGAGCAAATCCCTAACAATAACTTCGAAATGAAATGGAAAAACTGTTGTTATAACAAAAATGTTGCAAAGGAAACAAAAAAGTCTCCAAATTTTAATAATTCAAATGCATATTTAAATTCTCAACTGCAATACAATATTTCATGAACTTCAATGAACGCTTTTCAAATTTTTCATTAATTCTTCACTAAATGCTCGTATTAATGGAACACTTTAATTTTAGTGTTTAAAATTATAAAAATAAACCTCAAACTTGTTTCGCGTGCTTATGTTCTCTTATTTTAAATGATTTTATTTAAATTCTTATCAACAAAAAAAAAACTTGTTTCACAACTGCGGTTAAACCGCACAATTTTCGTCATATTGATTTAAATTGAAATAAAATTATTAAAAATATTATGTAGTAAGAAGAGCAGCTCCTTTCCATTCTACTTAAGTTCATATGTGTACAATAGCACTCACCCATAACATTTTACTAAAATTATTCGAAAAACATTTAATAAGAATTATTAACAAAATAATTAACAATCTTAAGTGATTGTGACAGCGACACACAATTTTTAAAATATTTCGTTTTATCAAATATTTCCTAACAACTGGACAAGACCAGTTTTATTTTTTTTATTTTTGAAATTAAAAACATGTAGAGCACGTCATTAATCAGAAACTTCACACCGATTAAGCCAATTATTTAACACATCCGGGTCCAATAGACTTTAGTGGTTAAACATGATTCGAAATGTATTGTACTTTACTTTTTCTGTATTAAAACAGAATCTAGTAGTAGTATCCTCTGCTAGAGGGTACCCATTCTACCTCTTTATGGATCAGAATTGTTGTAAAAAAGAATGATTTTTTTTTATTCACATGTATATTCAGAAACTTTTTATGCATGGTCGAATCGTAGGTCGAAGTGGTGGTAGCTTTGATTACCAAAGCTATTTACAGCAAGTAATTGCTTACACGATGTAGTGTAATGGGTTACGTTTTCTGTGCAAACCTTTACTTCATATGATCGTAACTTATTTAAAATTTTTTAAAACAAATTTTTTAATATATTTTTCATTTTACTTACCCGTCTAGACTGTCGTAATAAATTTCCTTTATTTCTCCAGTTGATCTTGGTTCTTGTTAACGTTGTATAATTCACTCTTATTTTTACTCTCTTTATTTTATTACTTTTTTATTTTCTTTAAATTGAATTGAATAGAACCTTAATTCAGCTTTTAGCACTTTGATTTGGTTGTTTCTTTTAATTTATTTTTCTTTAAGGATTAATTATTAAAGGGGGGGATATATTTGTAGAAAATAAAACCACTTCCACTGCCACTATTCTCCTGCTACTACTACTACTAATGGTGATTGATTATAAAATGATGATAATGATGTTATTGATCTTTATTATTATTATTTTCTTTCTATTGATTATTTTTGATTTTTATTTTTATTTTTAATTTTATATTAAAATAAAAAAGCTGAATTGAAAAAAATAAATTTATTGGAAAAAAATAATAATAATTTAATTTGTTTATGATTATTTTTTTCTCTTTTTTAAACATTTAACCTAATGGGCCTATTAACAAACAGTGTGACACAGTTAATTGTTTTTAGACATAAAATTTACATGGTTTTTTTAATTCTTTAAATCTGTTCAATCTGGATTCGAACTCAAAATTTATTCTTAATAAACTGACTCTTTCCGATGAGTCATTTCCTTTGCAAATAGTTTCTTAGTGCTAAATCCGATGATGAGGGCCAATGAGCAAGCAGCTTATACCCTAATTCATTAATTTTTACCAAATTTTGTAAGAAATTTCCTTCGTTAGCCTGTTGACAAGGCACAACTGCAACAGTGCCGAATAATCAATGCAAGAGGTGGTACATAAGGACGCAATATTGAATTTTCGCAGTTTGATTGAAAAAGAATTGAAGATAACGAATTCTTCTTTAATTTATTGTTTAATTTTGTTGAGGAAATTAATAATATCACGATCTATTAGGAGCAAAAAGTACTCTCTACACTTGGGACGACAGTCTTAGCTCCTCTTGATATAAGTATAGAAAAGCGAATTAAAAATTAGTGGCTCAACTAGCTAGGATATGCCTTCGTATTTTGATAAGCTCCCAGATGTTTAACTCTGAAATGCATTAAATCCACATAGGAGCAGCCTAGTATGTGTTCTAGTGATGCATTGTCCACATCACAGAAGCTACATCTTAGACTAGCGGCAATTCCTGTTTAATGTCCGGTCAGAGGATCGATTATTATTGTTACGCAATTCCTGGATTGTCCGATGCTAGACTCAAATCTCTTCCCACTAGATTTTTCTATCAAAAGCTAATATTATTCGTCTACCTTTCGAAGAGTATCCGCGTATTCCAAGCGAGTCTCGAATTGCCACGTAACCTGGTATCGAGCAAAGATTGACACTACTTAATGCTCTAATCACGAATTAAACTCAAAGGACTACTGTAATGTTACGAACTATACAGTGTTACAAATATGAAAAGATTAAATGCCACGAGACTGCGACGGAAGGACCAGGTGGAAGAAGATACAAAGAGACAGCAATGATTGGAAATCATTAATAATTTAGGCCAAGACCAAAAGCATCTTGTAAAACCACTTTAAGTAACTTAGTTACGAATGTGTTAGTAGTTCAAAAAAAACGTCTGGTAGAACGTATTAAATTTGTGAGTTGTTTAAAACAAAAAATTATAACGAAAATATAACACTGGTTATGAATGCGACACCAATTTCCCACAACTTTCCGAGACTATATTTGAAGAACCCATTAAAAAATTTGAACATTTTAAAACAAATTTAACCGAGAAATATATTTTTTCTTTTTTGATCTGGTCACACTATTTATTAATAGCTATTGATTGTATACACATATAATATTTTAAATGTTGCTATTTTTTATTATCGTATTTTGTTTTGTTTTTAAGTTTCTTGAGAGAGAGTAGGCCTATTCACAGACGAAAGCGAAAGAGCGCAAATTATTTTTACATGAGATTAATAGACCGTTTGTGTAGATGTGTGGGTAAATTGTCTATTAAATATTGTCTATTTTATTCAATACTTTTATTAGTTTTTTTCTCATTTTTTTTGTTTGTTAATTTTTGCGTATTTATTTTCAGTTAATTTTTTTTTTCTTTTTTTAGATTTTTATTATTTATAATTTGCTTTCCCATTTCTTTTATCACTATTATTTTGGCACATATTTTTTCACAGTGTGTATTAATTTTTTTTTCTACACAATTGTTACGTATGAATACTTCTTATTTTTTTTTTCTTTTTTTTTTATTAAAATTTTTCATTTGGTAGGTAGTTTTTTTTATTATTAGTAATTATAGAACATTTTTTGGTTTTTTTATGTTTTTGTCTCGACAAAGAAAGAATTATGACCATTAATTAGCGAATTAAAGTATCACAACCAAAAATATTTCAACTAGAAATGTTAATTTTTATGACATTGAAAACTGTGTTTTTTTCCGGCATAATATTCTCAGAAAAAAAAAATTAAGAAGATAATAATACTTTAAAACTATTAAAATTAGAATGTTCCGTGGTGCCCTGGTAGTCTAGTAGGTAGTGTGCCAGACTATTAGCGTGAAGGTCGTGGGTGCGATTCCCACCAGAGACTCTGGTCTGTGGTATTATACCGAGCAATATGGTCAAGTTACTCCGCTCATATATAATTAGAATATAATTTGTAATTGTATTGTAATTAATAAATAAATAAATAGAATGTTCCGTGTAAGTTAGCCAAGGACTAAAAACTATCGAAACTTGATCTCCAATTGTATTCGTTTAGATCAGGTAAATACCAAATATGGTCTTTAATGGTCTGAAATATTGAGAAAATATTTTTTATGAATTTCGGTAGCAACCAAGCCCTGCAAATCTCATTTTCAACATTCTTTTTTTATCTCTTAAGGAGTTTATCTATTAAACTTCCAATCTAATCTACTCTTTAGCAGTTGGCATCAACTTTAGTTATTCATAGTCTTTTGAATTTTGGAAATCAGGAGTTGTCGATGTATCAACGGTCATTGTACATAAAAAGTGGTAAGCCGGAATGTGACTTTCTATACGATTTAATTCGTTTGAAAGTAATTCTTTTTTTCTGGTATTGTCATAAGCATTCGAGAGCCTTAGTTTTTTACAATTGTTGCACTTGAACAGTTAACTTTACTTCATCTGAATTATGTATGAAGTCGCCGTAGTCTATTAGGTAGTGTGTTGGCTTATTAGACGTAAGACCATGGTTCAAAAACCAGCTCAGGCATCCATAAAACGAAATATAAAAATATTTCTTTCGGCTACTGACTCTCCACAGCATTCTAGCGAAAAAACTGAGAGTAAATTGCCATGAAAAGTTTCTCACAAATTTGTCGTTCGGAGTCGACTTTAAATTGTAGGTCCCACCACTGACGGATAAAATTAACACACAGCATGAGTGATGTGAGAAGCTAAGTCGTAATCCTGACTTTTCGACAAATTTTTGGATTAATATCTTGATGAAATTTCAATATTATATTCGCATATTTGTATGCCATGGGTTTTCAAAAAGTTTTTTGTAAAATTATTTTACTGTCCACAACTGGTATTCAGCTTTTAGCTTTGTTTTTAATGCTTTAGTGCTGATTATTTGATTTAATATGGAACATACATATTAATCTCCCAACTAAGTATATTGGTCTCTAAATATTTCACATAATCTTTTAGAATTGGAGCAGTATACAAGCGTAAAATAGGGAAATTTACTCTCCGTGAGGCATAAAATGCACCAAAAGCGAAATATATACGTATCACAAAATTTAATGTTAATTTCAAAAAAGAAAATTATCAACAAATCTAAAACAAATAGGGCTGAAATCCCTGTCATTATTATTATAGTTCTGTTCCATTTAAGTTGCAACGATTAGTATTTTTTATATAATAGTTGTGCCATTTTTCTGTACACGACTATATATGTCTACATTTCTTTTTTAATTTTTATTATTAATTTTATTTAATCAACCTTGAAATTGTAACAAAATTTTTCTAAATGTTTAGAAGAAAAAAATAGTTGTTTTTTTATTTTGCCAATAATTTTTATACATATGAAAAAAATAAGCAACCGCAAGATGGAATTTGCACATCAACTGAATTTAACGGGTTTTTAGAACCGCTGTAAATATAATTACAATTTACGTTTCTTTTTATTTATAAAATATTTTATGTTTACTTCTTTAAACAAATTTATAACAATTCAGGTTTTTTTTTAGTATTTCAGTTTCTTTCTTTTGAATTTGTTTTTATTTTTATATTTTATTAATTTAATTTAGTTTCATATCTTTTTTTTAATTTATTTCATTGTAATATTTTATTATATTTTTTTTATTTTATTTAATTTTTTTATTTAATTTTTTATTTAATTTTTTATTTAATTTTTTTATTTAATTTTTTAATTTAATTTTTATATGAATTTTTTTTTTATTTTCTATAATTTCTTTATTTTTATTTAATCTTTTTGCCTATTTTTTTGTTTTTGTTTTGTTTTCAATTGCTTTATTATTATATGTTTTTAGTTTTGTTTTGTAAAATGTCCGTTATTTATTTTTTAACAATTTTCGCGTTGGAATATATCAACGTTTTATTATTTTATTTTATTTTATTTATTTTTTATTAATTATTGTAAACAATATTTTTTTATTAAATTTATTAATAAATCGGTAAAAAATCAACCAAAATATTTAGAAAAATTATATAAAAACTGAAATAAACAATATGGGCAACACTAGCGATTCAATATTAAAATAACAATAACAAAAAATAATAATAATTTTAAAAAGCAACAACAATAACAACAAGAATTATAAATTAAAAAGGCGAATAAAACTTGTTGACTTTTTATTGTACGATTAAAAAAGACTTCTCGCCATCATATCACATTTAATATGTAATTGTTGTGGTAGTAGTTTCAAGTGATAGTATTGAAAGAAGCAAAAAAAAAACGAATGATGATAAAGGAAACTAAATAAAACATTAAAGAGAAAGACTCAATCAAGTTCTCTTTTAATTCGTAATATAATGATCGCTGGTATATTTTTTTTTGTATATTTTTGTTTTTATTTTTCTTATTTTTTGGTATGCGTATTATAACTTTTCTCTCTCACTCTTCCTCTCGCTCTTTCTATCTCTGATGGAGTTCAAAGTTGTTTGAATTGGTTTTTATAAAAATTATTTAAAAAGAAAAAGAAAAGTAAGTTCATTTTACATAAAACAATTATTTTTTCAATAAATATAATCATGATCAACTTTTCTTCTTTCATTTTGTATTTCATTTTTATTTTGATTTTTCTTTTCTTAGTTATTTTTTTTTTAATTTTTTAGTCTTTTTACACATTTAAACGATTAAAAAAGATCGCTTAGCCTTATTTTTCGTTTTTCTTTAATTTCTTTTCTTTTGATTTCTTTCTTTTTATTCTTTTGATCGCCATAATTATTTTTATTTTTTTGTTGGCTTTTTTTCTTCCTATAAATGGGGAAGGCAACCGATCATTTTTATTTGAAATAAAAAAGTGTTGTCTCTCCTTTTAGCATCACCTCTCAACACACCTCTTAACCCATTAAGTGATCATCAATAGCACATACAAATTCTTGTTTGTTTTTGTTTTTTTCTTTTTATAAATTTATATTTTTTTTAATATCAGTACATATATAATACGTTTATATATACAATTTTTTTAATGTTTATAATATTTTCTTGTTTTCTTTTTATTACTTATAAAAGAATATTCTTTATCAACCGTTTTAATCTTTAATTTTTCTTGTGAAAAAACGTTAAAATTGTTGTTTCTTTTTTTGAAATCAAACGACCTCGTGGCTTTTAAGCTTTAAACGTTATATACGGTCTCTACCTGCTTACAAGTTGGATGCGAACTGACAACTGATTCGTTGCTATTTACTAAAGTACACGATTTAGTGGTTAAAATACCAATACATACACTTATACATGCTTATTTAATACCTACTCTTACACTCTCTCTCTACTTATAAAACATTCTACAAAGTTTTTACGTACATATGGGTGTATGTATGTTTGTATGCACGACGAAAAAAAAGTCATACAAGTAATCAGTATTCTCGTTTTCTTGTTATTATTTCTTTCTTATTCCACATAAAGCAATAACAACTATGGGGAGCATATAATAAGCAACGACGACATTTAGCCGAACGAACAGTGTGCTTGTTTAACATTCGTTTCATTTTAGTAACGCTCAACCCATACACACGAAGAGCAATACACACATTCAAATATAAACAGCCCCATTTATAATAATAAAAAGGCCTGCCTCACATAAGTATGGTTATGCTTGCTCTCCCTTTCATATAGAAAACGAAGCAAATTCTCTTAAAACTGAGCTCCCCAGTTTACCATTTGTAAAGAATTAAAAAAGAGTAATATGCCTGCACACATACATACTTACTCTAACTTAACCCATATTTACAAAACAAAACTCTCTTCAACAACTTTTCTCTCTTTTGATACGATATATTTCGTGTTTTCGTTTTTATTCTTAAAATACAATCCACAAAAGAAAAGAAAAACAAATATCAAACGAGGTATTCATTTTTAGCGGCCCCAATTTTATGAGAATTCGTTTACTTTTGTTCATGCTGTTCATATTATTACAGCGTGGTTTTGTTTTTGCATTGATTATCAGCCAATACTATTACTATTCTTATAACCACAACTACAACAAATCCAATCAAATGTTTACAAATGTGTATAAAGTATACACAAGAAAAAAAAAACAACAATAACCATACAGCCAGCAAACAAAAACAACGTACCCATCGAGTGATTATTTTTGCGTTATTAATTGCTTTGAAATTTGATTTGGCAAAAACGCTGAACGTTTTTATGAGCAAAACAAAACAGCAAAAAAGTACTGTTCATTATATGGAAACCATATTAGTTCCTATAAATTATACGTGCCTGTGTGAGTGGGTGTTTGTGTACATAAATTATAATTTATTAAAAAAATGTTTAATTATAAAGGCATGCACTTTGAAATACTCTCTCATTCCTAAGCCGTGACAAGAAGGGCCCACCTGAAAATAATTTGGGTGCCAATATAGCAAGTTTTTTTTTTTGTTAAATTTAAGCGTTATTTAACCTGCTGTATTCTACAGTCAAGTGAAGTCAGTGAAACATTCTTGGATCTCGTTTTCTAGTGCAAATTTGTTCAGTATAAAAAAGATTCGTGACATGTGTTAACTCTAGAACTGATCGGTAAGGTTTGCCATTTCACCGTATCGAAACTAGCAAACGAACAACACTTTCAAATCATTACATCTGATGATCAAAATTAGATTTCGTTTGGAAAATCAGAAAACTTACACCGAAAAATATACTGTTTGGTGCGATTCTATGTTGTATATTGTCTGTGGTACAGATGATTTGTCATTTTTTTTTTTTTATTTATTGGAAGACTTGAATCTGTTGTTTCAACAAGACTATGCCGCCTGCCACATTTCTAGCGATACCATAAATCTATTGAGGTCGAGTTTGGTGAGCAATAACTCTTACGTTTTGGAGTAGTCCATTGGTCATCAAAATCATGCAATGTGATACCACTATACTATTTCTTGTGAGGATACGTAATGTCTCTTGTTTACAGGCACACACTAGCCACATTTCCAGCCGTGAAAGACATTTGCCATTGGACTCAAATTAGAGTTCACAGATGGACCACCTGCAATGAAAATAGTGGGCATTAGTTTACTTCCAAATTTTCTGGTTTTTTTTTTTCAATTTTCAAAACCCAAACGGTTTACGATATGGAAAGAGTTCGCGTATAACCATAAACTATTCCTACCTTTCGATGAATAAGACTGTGTACTAGTTTTTACTTCAGTTAATGTATTTCTTCTCTCATGGATATGATTGAAAGATATCAAAGTGCATAAAGAATTATTTCTTCACTGGTATACGAATCAAATGATTCTGCAACATATCTTTCTAAGCGTTTGTATTTCGCTCGATTCGGTTGGCCAACTTGGGTTAAAAAGAAATAGCCTTAACGAAGATGGACTAATGAGTCGCAGTTCAGGAAAAGTGTTTCCGCTTAGAAACCGGAATATGCGAAAATCCGATATGGGTCGTAATCCACGAAGAGTACATCTTTTCAGCACACGGAATGCTCGCAAAAAGAAGGTTGCTAAACAACACTTGCGTCGTAATAACTGGAACAACTTGCTAACGGTTGACGAAACAAATTTATATCGGGTCAGGAGGAAAATCGTCTGTCGATCATGTTTGGTTTCAGGGAAACACGAACGTTGCACAATATTTGGAAATTCCACAATAGCAATATGCTTCTTTTGCCAAAGACAAAATGCCATCCGAGTGGTAATTCATGTATTATAACGATCCTAGATATTCCGCTAGAAGTGTAAAATGATTTCCAAAGAATTAAGTGCTCATAATGGAATGGTCTTCGCAATTGCTATACCATAACACCTTCAGGGAATTCTCAAGAATAGAAAAGCTGGTATAAAATTCAGAAATTCGTTTTCTTCAAAAGTTTGTTTCAATCTTGTAAATTCAATAAACCGGCATTAACGTCAAGTATTGTAAAGTACCAGTGATGAATAAAGTAAGATGCCCCTATTATAACGTGCGGCCACCGCTCTTTTCCGAGATTTTAATTATTTCTACGAGTACGGAAGATTTTTTTTTTTTAATTTTTAAGAAAACAATTTGAAGATCTTTCAATTAAAATTCTTCCACATTTAATTTTTTTTATTTTGTAAATAAGAATGTAAAATGCTGTTGAAATTCTAGTGTATCCCTATTATTTCTTCCACCACCGTACGTACCAAAACTTTTTCTAATAATTTACCACAGAAGTCATCTACTGTACTTCAACTTTCACACTTTAACTAAAAAAAGGTTCAAATATGATTAGAGATTCCATAGATTCTAGTGGATAAACAGTGTCCACTTAATGCCAATAGGCATCGAATAGAAACGTTCATTTTGCATTTGAAAAACTAAAGAAAATTTGACACAAGCAAAACACGTTATCAATGCTTAGCACACAACACCAGCTGTTCTTGAACGACCTTCACAAAGAAAACAAAACCAAAAAATATTCACCACTTCTCCCCGGTTGGCGGTAGTGTTGTGATGTTGATTTCTTTATTCACTTCATATATTTGTTTATTTTATTTAGTTTTGCCGTCTCTATTTCACATTTTTTTCTAAGTTTTTGTCTCTTTTTTTATATGTATATTTTACCAAGTGGAAAAAAGAATTAAAATGTTTAAGATTTTCTAACATTGAGGCCCGCTTTAGCTGAAAAGATATGCCAGCTCAATTGTTTGGACTTTTCTCATTTTATTCACTTTTTTCAATAACTTCTCCTCTGTTATTTTTTCTGTCTTTATTTTATTTCGATTTGATTTGCATTTTTCCCCTGCCTTTTTACCTCTTCATCACATTTATTTTTATATTTTTGACGAATTTTAAATAATAGACTGCGTCAGAGATTCTCTATTTTATTTTCTACTTTCCATTCTCTTTCCGTATGTGTTTCTAAACAGAAAACGAAAATAATCAGAAGAAAGCAAAAAAATAGAATTCAAAAATAATACGCAAAAGTAAATGATTTTGCCAATTGAATTTTGTTTATACGAGGGGTTCTTCAAAAGGAAAAACTCACAAGGGTTGGTTTGAAGGGTTTAGAGTAAGCAGTCCCTCAAACAAATGAGAGGAAGTTATTTCTAAAAATATAATTTCAGACGATTAAGGTGAATTTGCTTTGGGTAAAAACAAATATTTTATGGCAAACGACTAACAAATTTTTATAAGGTTTTGAATTTAAAAAGGTAAAAGTTTCAATCCCCCTATAAACAACTAGAAAAGTCAAGACCAACTCCTAAGAAGAAGTGGTACTTGTTAGCAAAGTTGAACTCGCAAACATAAGAATCGCTGTGGCGTTTTTTCTTGGCGATGACAGATGACAGCCCTAAGGTTCTAAGACCTGCTACAGTAGGCCAATTAGTGATAAAAACCTGATTCCAGAAATTGAAAAACAACATAAAATCATAGAAGAAAACGCGACAGATGCTGGGTAACAGCGAAAAGAAAAAAAAAAACAATAAAAATAAGAACAAGAACGGAATGGCGCATAGTCTTTGAAAAGGTGAAACTGATAACGCGTCGTGGATATTTGGTAGTAAAGTCGATAAAGTACCTAGTCCCCGAGGAAAAACATTGAAAATGCGAGTAGAAGGACACCATTATTAAGGAGCATAATCCTGAAATTGTACGTCGTTTTCGCTCAAAGTTGAAAAAATCCTAGATTTCCATTGACTTTTTCGAATTAGATGAAGTCTTCTCAGAGATCGTGTTATACAAATTAAGGGTGGGTAATACGAATCCATATTTTAATATACGTTCCATATTTTTTATCCAAATTCTAGAGTTCTGTCTACTACCTTATAGCAGCATTTACAGCACTGTTTAGAAGTGAAAAAATATTTAACATGAAATGCATTATTTTAAATCACAAAAGTCCAATGTTGCCCCTACCTAGCTTATTGGGTTGCACTGACCGACAGCAACATTCATGTCATCTTTCTTCTTAAGTCACGTAATAAATATAGATTCAGATGCCATTCATATGCTACACGAAAAAAATTAATTGAGAACCAACATTCGGTTTTTAGTATTTCCGTTGTTGACGCCATCTGCGTTTCGTTGAAAATTGAATAAAAGTGGGTCTGGTCTCTGAGAAGTCTAGACATTGTCCAGAATAATCTTATGGATTCTTATTTGTATGATCGTTACCAAGTTAACACATGAAATATAAATATTCATGGCGTAGAATAGCGTTCAAAATGAAAAGGAATATCCATACGAGTGTACAAGGTAGTTCAATAAATATCTAATTACTGGCTTTATATATATAGCGGAAGCTTTTTTTTTTGGGTTAATACAACTGTGTTCTCAATATCTTTGTCGAAGAAATTCGATTTACTCGGGATGTCTGACCTGGGGTTTTGAACCGTGGCCTCACGTCTAATCAACCAACACCTACCTACTAAACTACGGCGACTTTACTTCTAGCATGAACATTAATGAGTGCTATTTCGGCAAGTATCTAGGCAATGGCAGCTGTGATGTTGTCTTCTCTCTGTTTACGACAGAGTTCATATATCTCCCCAAAAAATAGTCTTGGTGGAGTAATATATCATGATATTCACTGTTTTAAAACCTGAGATTAATTTCTCATCAAACTTTAAAGAACAAAAAAATTTTGCGAATACTTAAGTTAGTTCTTATTCGAATAATAGCAACACTGATCACATAAACATTCCGTGGAGTGTTGGAAAATATTTGAAATTTTTTCTGTTTAATTTTTATTAATTGATCTCTTTCCATATAAAGTGTTTCTTTTGTCGTCTGAAAACCAAACACACACCTCATTGCGCGCTATAATCATCAATAACCTCTATTAGTATGCCAAGATATCGATTTACACATGTTCGATATCATCGGCATCGATTTATTATTTGAAACATTGTTGCAGATGCACTGCATGGCTACAAACTGCCAAAAATAATAAGAAAATAATGATAATTGGCAAGAATAAAAAGAGAGTGTAACGAAGAGAGAGAGAGAGTTTTTATTTTATTTTCTTTCTCTTTCTTTTCATAATTCCTATCTGTGTTACCGGGTTCTGCTGCTGCAGCTGCTTTTTTATGGCGTTTTTTTTTTTTTCTTTTCTTCTTTCGAAAGATGCAACTGGTTTTCCGTTTTGTTTAAATTTAATTGCTTAGCTTGTGACGTTAATGTGATCGCTGGTTCGAGATACTAATTTAGTGTCCATGGTAATAAAATTAAAAAAAAAAAATTAAAAACTAGTGTCATTAAAAATATTATAATTTATTAAGGCAATCAATTAAATGCAGCGCTTAAAACTGATTTATATTGACTTTTGAGTTTTACCATAGCATATCTCGTTGTATGTATTTAGAAATTAAAGGGTTTTTAAGTACGTAGGAGTAGAGACTATTTTTAAAATTAATAACATAACATAACAATAACATCGGCACTTAATCACCCAGATTTTACCTGTTTTTGAATTACCGACCATAATGATTCAAACAAGTTGTCTTCCGTTTTACCAGATATTGTCTTTCAAAGTGTCAATCCATAATAGACGTTTATTTTATCAATGTTTTTATCAGTTCTATAAGTATTATGCTAAGAATTGTTGTATAATTTTTTTATTTTTCTTATTTAATCCAAAAATAAATGAGAATTATATCGTATATTGTCTTAAATATCTAAGACACAAACCTATTTATTGCCTTTAAGACTGTTCTAATACAGTCGATGTACAATAATTAAATTAAAAAACTCATAAGTTTTTAATGCTTGCAGGTATCTGAGGCTCGACGGTCGCATATTTAATGCTGAAAATAATCATCCTAGAAGTCATAGAATCTCTAATCATATAAACACTTACACCAACGGCATCTTAGGCATCTAAAAATTATATTTTCAGACAAGAAAAAACTCCAATGTTATATTCATCAATGTTGACGCACTCATAACTCTTTTGTGTCTAGGGCAACACTATTCTGCAGATCAATATCCTTTAAAATAAATCATCCAGGTCTGGCTTCCCAATCTTCTGTTTTGATCAGACGCCAACAAAGTTGATCAGTCAAATAATTTGTCAATGACCTCGATAGCCACGATCAAAATTTCTTATAGGAAAATTATGGCTTGAAATGCCCATGTCCTCAATGGAGTAATACGTAGAATTGATTGGTACTGTTTGAATTAGAACACCAAGAATACTATGTCTTCGTGGGAAAAACAAACAAACCTTTAATCCTACTAGTAGAGTCTATTGGCGTTATTTATTGGCAATGTTCAGCTATTCCTACAAAAGTCGATGCATAAGGCCAGGCAGATCGTATACTTCAATTTTTATTCACACGAATCTTCTGTACAATGTCCGTGAGCACCAACTTAGTGTGTGCCTTAGCAAACCTTTCAAGATCCTTCTTCTTCTGACAAAAAATCTGCCATGACAAGTTATTAAAGATTTTTTTAAAAATCATTGCTAAAAATTAACACAGACAACATTGTTGGTGTGAGAAGCTAGGTAGTAATCCTGACGAAAAAGTTGTATTGACCAATGGAGTAGGTTAGGTTAGGTTAGAGGACGTGTACTTGTCAATTAAAACCCTGGCTTTACGTCTAATAAGCCAACACACTACTTACTAGACTACGGCGACTTCAAAAAACCAAACCAATGGAGTAAGTAGTCAAGGATATCTTATTTGGAAATGACAAATAAAACTTTTCTTTTAACCGCGCTTTGTAGGCTAAAGATCAATTTAACTTCAATGTATTTTTAAATTATAACTTTCAATTGAGATTAATCAACATTTTTGATAAAATTGCGTCAGTTTATGGCAATCCACGTTTTATCAAAATACTCCCTAAGAAACACGTGCCTAATAAAAGCAACTTGTTTCTCAATTTTATAGGGAAGTTAAATTCCTTTTTTTTTATTCATTTTTATATAATTAGTAGTAATTAAAAACGAATAAAATGTAGTTCAAACGGTTGGTTCAAACAGTGGTTCTTAATAGCTTTACTTTCACTTACCATACGCGGCGCGTGTTACCGTCTTTATATTGAACCCGGTATAATTTATTGTTTTATTATTGAAATCGTTTTCATGTATCATTTTGGCATTAAAACGTTCACAGGTTTTTAAATTCGATCATGAAATAAGTAATCACGCAGTAAACCACTCATGGATGTAGTGTCGCATTAAAATTGCATTTAAAATTCGATACAGTCTACATCACTTTCTTATAAAAAGTCTTCTACAGCAGTTTTACTAAACATTCAGTGGCCAGTAATAAAAATAGTTTCATCAATGTTATCGATATTCTCTCAACTATCTTCAAGCAATAGCTGATACAGACGTAAAGTCCTTACTTACTTATTTACTTAATTGGTCATTCCAACCCTACTGTCAGGATTACGACATAGTTTCTCACTCCACTTATATTATGTGTGTTAATTTTATACATGAGTGGTGGGTCGACTCCGAACGACAGATTTTTGAGAAACTTTTTCATGGCAATTTAATTTTACTCTCAGAGTTTTTGTCAGAAGTCTGCTGACGTCTTAGCTGGGGTTTGAACCACGGCCTTGCGTCTACTTCGCCAACACTATCTACTAGATTACGGCCACGTAAAGTCCACAACTGGGATATTCCTAATTATAGAGACTAGGGCGCTGAGGAGGTCTTCACTAGACTCACTTTATCTTTTGGTTACAATGAGAATCCACTGAAAGAGTAAATTAGATTAGAAAAGGGAGTGGAAAATGGTACACATCCATTATGAAAAAGTTCTGGCATTGGATTCGATAATGCCAATAAATTTCTCAACTTCGGTGCAAGAAGGACGAGTATTTATTTCGAAACTGGACAGCATAAGCTTGAGATAATATTTAGAGGCACTATTCTAACATTAATCACCTGTAGAACTTGGTGATCCACTGCGGATGGAATAGGCATTACGAATACCTCTGCGTAAAACGCCTAGCCTGATTCCTAGACATACGTAGAGATTGAATGTGGGATGTAATCAAAAACTCAAGTCACTGTAATGCAATTCTGCTTAAGTCCATCAATATAGCTCGTGTTCGACAAGACGTTCTTAATGTAAACACATATTAAAGTGGATTAAGGGATCTGTCGTTACGACTAGGATAGAGAGAGAGACAGTGCTCCTCATCAAACCAATGTTTGTGCTCGTATTTTGCCTTGTAATACTGCTTTTGAAGTCGCCGTGGTCTAGTAGGTAGTGTGTTGGCTTATTAGACGAAAAGCCAGGGTTCGAGCCCCCCAGGCCAGACATCAAAATAAAATACAAAAATATTTCTTCGGCGACTTCCTCTCAGCAGATTTCTGGCAAAAACTCTGAGAGTAAATAAAATTGCCATGAAAAGTTTCTCAAAAATTTGTCGTTCGGAGTCGACTTTAAACTGTAGGTCCCACCACTCATGTATAAAAATTAACGCACACAACATAAGTGGTGTGAGAAACTAGGTCGTAATCCTGACAGAAGGGTTGTAATGACCAATTATGTATGTATGTATGTATACTGCTTTTGAAATTCTCTTAGATACGTAGTACGATACTTTGACTTCAATGGAAATTCTAGCAACTAAATGTTGAGATTTCGTATTTCAATCATATGAATCGCTTTCATTATTCATGTCTCGCGCCTAGGCAATCAAAATAAATTTTTGTGACCATAAATTTACTTTCCCTTACTAAAATATTGTTGCAAAAATTTTCATGTCTTATATTTGCTACACACCCTGTATTTGTCTAGTTTAAGCGGCATTTAAATATTGACTTTTGTCACACTGAGAATAGTTTTATGTGTCATTCTCTCAATATTTAATTTAAAATTATGCTTTAAACGTCTAGACATACCAGATGGTTAGTTAGTTGGTCACTGAGTCGGTAGTTTCCATTAAACAGAGTGACTGGGTGGGTAAGTGAGTGAGTGAATGAATATGTTGATGCTGGTGATCTTAAAAACCGGTCTATAAAGATTGAAAACGTATCAATTCTTTCAAGGTTTTTTCATTGGTTTCTAGATTTTAATCAAATCAAAAGAATGAAAAAATAAAAAGTGAAAGATAGAAAAAAGGTTTGCAAAAATGTTCAACATTTTAATAAAAAAAAAAAAATAGCAATATTTGTAGGCAAAATTTCAAATATTTAGTCTAAAGCAAGAAATTATAGCTTAAGGAAGGAATTTTAATTTTTAACTTTTTTAAAATATTTGCCTTAAACGTCTGCTGCTATTAAAAAGCAAAACAAATTATTAAATTTTTTTTTATTTCTTCTCTTGTATTTTCAATTTTCCGAAATTAAAGGTGCTTTGTTCATAATTTTTTTCAATTGTTTTGCTGCAACGTATTGTGTTCCAACCCTTCTTGTTTGTATCGAAATCTTTCTGTTATAATTTCACTGAGGCACACACTGAGTTTTGATTTATTTTTTGATTTCTGCGTTAGTTTTTGTTACGCTGGTCATTGAGCTTGAGTTGTGTTTGTGAACTGAAAGAACTGTGGAAATTTTGTTTGAAATTTGGCGAATAAACGCACTGGATTCAATGCAATGAATTCTTCGATTTTTTTTTTTTTTTAATGAAGAATTTGACGTGATATGGCACCAAGGAAAAACTTTGGCAAACTCGTCTGTTTTTACAGAAGTACACAATTCGTTAACGTCGATTATAAAAATATTTTAATACCAATTTGCCTCTCACTAGACAGAGTGGATGTAGCTTATCGATACATCGAACCAATTCTGAGATATAGGAGGGAGGAGCGTAGGTGTTAAATCCCAGAGAGAAATATACAGAATAGTTTTCATACTGCAAATGAGGCCAGAAACTTTGTGAGGAGTTAGAAGTGAGGCTTGGAAATGTACACTCGGCGGAAGGAAAGAAATATACGCTCTTCTCAAGTCAAATGCGTTGAAAAGTGACATGAGTTATGCATCAGACTATCGACAAGTAATCTGAGAATAGTAAACAGCATTTTAGCTGATATTGTAGATTTAAAGTCGCCGTAGCCTACTAGGTTCAAAACCCACGTTAGGCGTCGCCAACAAAACGAAATATTCTTCGGCGACCTCCTCTCAACAGAGTGTTGGCAAAAACTCTGAGAGTAAATAAAATTGCCATGAAAAGTTTCTCAAAAATCTAGTGTCCGGAATCGACTTTAAATGGTAGGTCGGTCCCGCCACTCATGTATGTATAAAATTGACACACACAGCATAAGTGCTGTGAGGAATTAGGTCGTAATCCTTACACAGGTATGTATGTATGTATGTAAATTTGTTTTGTGCAATGAAAAGATATTTGAGTTATGCATCAGACCATTCACAAATAGCCTGAAGATAGTGACCGGCATTTTAGCTGGCATTGTGGATTCAAAGACCATTTGTTTTAGAATAGCAACGAATTCAAGCTCAATATCTAGACTCTACCTAATCGTCCGACACAATGCACTACATGAATCAACGCCACATCTGAGTTGAGTGTTGACGACTGTAGAAACTAGGCTGTGTCTTTATATGTATATGAAATACTATCAGGAACCTACTAATGTCCAGAATAGGCATCTAGATAATATACATACATACCTATGTATAACTTAATAGGCCTTAACTCTTCTTTTAAATACAAAAACAAAGTGTAATTATTATAACAAACAACGGTATTATTTGTTGTTTTTAATTAAACTAGTTAAAGTCAATAAAAAAAATGGAAGAAACCGTTTATTTGTTACGGGCAAATATTCAAATCAAATTTGTTTTAATCGCGTAAGCGCGCAAGAAGTGTTGACGTCTACGCCATGGCTTTAAAGTCCAGTGTCGCCGTACAGATTTATTTTAATTTAAGCAGCCAACGAACGAACGACTGAACGAACGTCGACCGCTTTAAAAATACAACAAAAAAATTTATATTTTTTTTTTATTTAATTTATAAACAGTTTTAAGATTTTTTGAAGGCCAAATGAGCAAAAATATTAAATGATATTAAATGAACTGGACGCGAGATTAAATAAAACTGGTATCGTTATTTCATCTAATTTCAATTACGTTGATCATTAATTCTGATTTTTTTTTTGTTTCTTTTTTTGTTTATTTTTTTTGTTCTGTGTTTCTTAGTGTTAATGTGGCACAATTTAAATTTTACCAAATAATTTATTTAAACATTAATTTATTATAAACATTTGATTTTTATCATTTCCAGAGAAATTCCGCGTATTTCAGTTTGTTTTGTCGTAGATTTTGTTGGTTTTTTACGACTTGAAACTGAAACTGAAACTGTATGATTTGTGTTAAACGTGAATTTTTATTAGCGCGGCGGCAATACGCCATTTACATACGAAAAGCGATACCAACACTTATTTACTTATACAAACGAATGCAAACAATCGAAATTTTCGCATTTTAAATAACAGCACGTAATCGATTTAAAAAAATCTCTTTTTTTTTGCTTTGTTGGAGTTTAGACACCCCCGCTGTGCGGCATTGATTTTATTGTAGAAGCAAAGTTCAATAGAAATGCAAAGAGAATTCTAAATGAAAGAGAGACTTTAGAGAAAAATAGTTTTGCCTCTACCGTTAGTTAACTTATTACGATGGTTAACGATCGTCGTTATGATCATTTAAAACATGGAAATGATTCAGTTTTGATTGAAAGTAAAATTAATTTTCAATTAAATAGCATTTCATTAGATCGAAAAGGTCTCAGTGATTGTATTTCCTTAATTTTATGTGATGGAACTGAAATGCGCGCATGCATACATACATACATATGTATAAAATATTTCAATTTATAATATCTGAATATCAATTTAATGATTTTAATATTCTAGATTTTGTCTTCCGCTTTAATCATTGGCAAAGTAGTCACATCGTATTGTATGTGTTTTAAGGACACACACACAGTGAGGTGACTGGAAACAAAAATCCAATTGAACCTTAACACATGAATTTTGTGACATTCAGGAAACTGAAGGGCCCTTTTCTAACTTCAAATTTCATTAACCTCCATCCTCAACAACTCAATTCCATCAGGTATAAGTATTCTGAATGCACTTCTGTTGCTCATTTTTTCTTACATGAGTTGTATTACCGTCATTGACTTGCAGATTTATTCCGTTGTTGTTATTCGACTGTTGTTTGTAAATTAATTAGTTGTAATGCTAGAAACACAATAAAAGCGACATTTACGGCACATCAAGTTCGCAATTGTCGTCTCAGGCAAGCAGCCTAGGCGGTGATAAAGTAGTGACAAATGGACAGGAAGCATGGAACATTTTTTGCAGTTGTTTGAAGGGAGTTTTGCTTCAGCAGAGGTGTTCGATCAAGGTTCCGTTTTGAAATACAATCTTGACGAATGACTCGGAAGATGAAGGCTGGCACCAGTTCGTTAGCATATTTTGCAAATGACATTAAGCTGTCCTGTACACTACCTAATGGATAAAATATTTTCCAGGCTGAGATTTTTTAACACGGCCTTGAAATCAAGAACCTGTTTGTGCGACATAAGTACCCCTTCTTTCTTCAAGTTGTGTATAAACGTGTGGGAACCCGAGTCTGTTAGGCATATTCGGTATATCTGCCCTAGTTTTTTCTACAGCTTTGGTGAGTTGGATTTTGCTAGGATTTCAAATATTGAGAATTTCGTCGTTGGCGTCATCTGTCTTGTGACATGACGTGTTATTTCTGTACCTTTCCCTCTTTAATATGTATTTTAATTTTTGATTAGTAACTGTGCTTGGTTTGATCTATTTTAATGAACGTTAAAATAATGTGCCTACCCGATCTCAGAGTGGCTGTGTCTCTCCTGAACCTAACTTAACCTAAGGCAACTGTCGGTAACAAGTCATAATTACTGATACTTGTTAAATCCTTGCACACATAAATATGTAGATGGCCTATAATTTCCTGTTTTCTCTAGGATGCTTATGTTTCAACAAAAAAATACCCCTGGAAAAATGCAGTATTAGTAAGAATGTTTTTTTATATTTTTGAATTGATTTTTGTTATTTTTTATTTAAAAAAAAAAAAGTGACAAAAATTAAAATATTATTTTTTATTATCTACATACATATATTCTTTAAACGTTATTAAAATTCTAACTGTATAAGGAACGAATTTATGGCTTTTTTCCATAAATTAATTGAAGAATTTAATTAAATTTTTATGCTGATTTCTTTTTTCTGATGAAAATATAAATTTTTTTTATTGTACAAACAAAAAATTAATTCTGAAATTTATAAATAATAACTAAATTAAGAAGTAATCAACTTAACAGGGATGGGAACATTAACACAATATGTATATCGGTATTAATTTTTTGTTTTAAATTTTTTTAAAGAATTGCCGTCAGATTCAGCTTCCTCTCAAAGCACAGCACCTTTTAAGATTCGTATTTGAATAGTATATAACGATAACTAAAAGGATAATTTGAATCCATTTAGTGTCCATGGCAACCATGTGGACATTGTCGTTGAAGTGAAAGAAACGCATACAAAAGGATTGGATTTTCTGCTTAAGGGCTAGGAAAGATTGAAACTGGTACATAATACAATTTCGCCGTTGGTTAGCTAATAAAGGCAGCCAGTTTCTGTTACAGTTATTAATTACAGGCGAAAGTTCTAGTTCTACTTTCTACACTCACCTCCTCCATTCAAAGAACCCAGCTTTGCAGAATATTTGGGGTAAGTAATCAGTACTTATTTTCTTGTGGGTCTCCAAGCGATAACCGGCCGTCTGAGATAAGAATACCGTTACTTACATATGTGACCAGCGTTCCCAGTAATTTCTGTTCCCTTTTATTTTTGGGAAAAAAAACTTCTTTTTACAAAAAAAAAAAACTTGTTTTCTACAAAAGTATCAACATTTTTAAAGGAAACACCGGAGGCCGGTGCCCTCTATTGGTTTTTCCTCTCTACTTTTACCCGGGGCTAATCAAATACAATATATTTTATTTAAAAATGTAAATATTTCGTGTTATTGTTGAATTTATTGAAATTTTGAATTTTTCGTAAAAACTTGTTTTGTTAAAAAAAAAAAACTTTTAGAAAACTTTTTCACATCTCAATAAACCATGAGACCCGAATTAAATAGAAATCCTATGGCGGTTAGTTCCGCATCAGCGATTTCGTAAATCTAAACATAACAGTATATGTCATTTTCACCAGGCGTTTTTCAGTCTAAGGAAGGAGATGCTCTTCTCGGATGGCTTGAGGTTGAGTGTTGCTGTAGGTGGAGACATTGTTTTCGGAGTTCGTCTGCATAGCTTGTTAAAGCTACCGGACCATTGCAGTGCCTTTCGGGTAGTAATATTGGCCGTACGGGTTCTCATATAATAGCATCGGAGACATTTCTACGTTGCCTCAAGTTTGTAAACGACTTTAACATTATTGAATGTACACAATAGTATTGAAGGATACTGCAAAGCGAATGAATTTGCCAAACGATGTGACGCAAATAACGAACATTCGAACAAATTTCCTACTTTGGAAATTCGCATTAGGCAACTCTCAATTGCAATTGATGTTGCATGGACTACTTCCCATACGGGTAAGATAGCGTAACGCGGATTAGATAAGAAGAAGAAGAAGTAAAGAAGAAAATGAAATTGCGCGCTCATGGTCAGCATTATGTAGTAGGAGCTGAAAGCACCAGGGTTTCTGCCACACATTTGGATCTCACTGATCTGTCGGGAAAGAACATAGGGAAGTTAATTATTCTATTAGAAGCTCTGATAAGGGATTATGACATTATAATTGGCTATACTCAGCCTACATGTGCGTATCCTTTTAAGGCTGAAGGCTAATGATCTCGCTATAATGTCATTATTTCCTTGTGGATGGCCCTTACCGCAGTCAAAATTAATTCTTTTATTGACATCAAAACGAGTAAAAAGTCTTATTTTCATGTATGCTATCGAATACCACGATACTATGAAATGTTAATTTTCCCATCTCTGGCAAAGACCCAAATTTTTGTTCATTTACATTTGTAGGTTGAGTAACATGAGTATGTGCATGTGTGAGTGCGAGAGAGAGAGAGCGTGCGAAGTATTTGAAACAACGTCGTTCAATAAACCGATGACGTCGTTATATTCAGTAAATCAATAACATTTTTTCTTAATGATTATGCGCTACAATTGCGCAGTAAACCACGTTTTTAGAAATGAGCAGCAATAGCAAAAACAAAACAAGAAAAGATACATAAACAGTAAATATTTACATTAATGAAACGAACGAAACAAATATCAAAACAAGCCAATCTAGAATTACAAAAACAAATACTTCCGTTAGTTTTTTAAGTTTGTTTTTATTTTATTTTGCATTTGATTTGAAAAAACAAAAACAAAACGTCATGCTAATTTATTAATCATATAAAATAAATAAAAAATAAACAAACTAAACAGTAACGAGTATCGTAAATGAAACACTAAACAAACAATAATAACTACTGTTGCCCTATTAAACAACAATAACAATAACAAATTTTTATGCATAATTTTATAAATAATATACCTATGTATGTGTGTGTGTTTATATTTTTTTGAACTCATCTTACAATGAATATTGATTACGCGGCATTTGGCGGTTGATTGTTGAGGACAGCATTAAGAAAAAAGCGCCAAATATGTATGTATGTTAACAATGTAGAATAAGCAAAACAAAAATAAGGCAAATGAATAGAATAGAACAGAAAACAGATAACAACAGCAATAACAAAAATAATGAGAGCGAGAGGAAGAGAAATTCAATATCCACAATTCATTTTCTCATACACGTACACACAAACAAACAGATGAAATATCGAAATCAAATAAAAAAGATAAATAAACAGCAAGATTGAGAAAAACACGTGGTTTTTCAAGTTCACTTTTTCGCATAGCAAACACATGCATACACACACCTTCAGAAATTTTAAAATTAAGCCTGTGTGTATGTGCATATTTACACGCGAAAGCTGCTTTTGCTGCTGCTGCTGCTACACAAGCAAATTTACATGCTAGTTTAAGACGTCAGTGAATGAGTAAAGTTTTATTGTTTGTAGTAGTAATGATGTTTTAATCGCAAATATAGCAATAGCAACTATAATATATTGTCTACATATATTGTCATAAAGTGTTTTAGCACAGAGTATAACTAACAGTGTAAAAAAATTAATGAGAAGAAAAAAAATGTATAAAAGCTATAAAGACTGCTCAATCCACCAGAGAGAGCGATAGAGAACTAAAAAGAGAATCAAGAAAAAACTTTCTGTAATTGATGTTATTGTTGCTGCTACTGTTTATTAACACATGCTAAGTAAAAAGCCAGAAGAAAAAAACAGAAAACGAAAATACGAAGTCAAATAGAACGAAAGATCGTCAAGTTTATTAAGTGCAGAGTTTAGAAAGAATTCATTCCACACATAACATAAGTGCATATGTACTTAAGTCGTATAGAAAAAAGAAATGATAGTAAGTCTCTACTTGTTTGAAATAATGGAAATAAAATCGGAAATTCAAAAAAAAAATTTATTTAATTTTTATTTCCAAAGAAACGCGATTATAAAAAAATGGGGATAATTGTAAAATCCTAAAAATATGGTCAATTGAACTTCGAATGCAAATGTATTTATGATGGGAAAAGGCGATTACATAAAACAATGACTCCTACTTAGAAATTAATCTATATCTAAGTATGTATAATGTTGATCAAGCTGTACAACTAATCGAAACGTATAGGGGCCAGATAAGCTTAGCCAAGGAATATTACTATCACACGAACTATGATCGGTTCAAACCCCAGGTCAGACATCTCCAACAAAGCGAAATATAAAAAAATAGTTCTTCTGTCATTTCCTCTCAGCAGATTTCTGTCAAATACTCAGAGTAAATGAAAATTGCCATGACAAAGTTTCTTAAAAATCTGTCTTTTGACTTTAAACTGAAGGCGCCTCCACTAATGTATAAAAGCTAAGTCGTAATCCTGACTGAGGGGTTGTAATGGCCAATTATGTATGTATGTGAATACGCCAAATTTGGTGTGAAAAGCAATTTGTGATACATGTTTAGTGACATCTTTGGTCCATAGTTCTTCATGGATCGTAATTTTACAATCAATGGACCAGGGTTACGTGTGATGATTACCAACATTTTGTGACTCAATTGAAATTAGTTGACGTGTGGTTTCTAGACGCCTTGTGTTACCGCGAGTGTATTGAAAGGTGAGTTTGGTTTTTATTATTCACAATATGCAACACGTAATTAGCCGACAAGACCACGTACATAATTTTATGCTTTTTTTTTTTTAATATTATTATTATTACATACATACATATGTGTTTGAATTTTCGATAATATGTGCATAACTGTACTTAAATATTTGCATTTGGCGCCAATACTTTGTAAATGAGAAAGTTTTTAGTTGGAAACGGCACCAAAGGCTAATGCGGCGCATCTAATGTCCATGACTGTACATTTTTAAATTAAAATATGTACTTACATATATAAATATATATGTATGTAGGTACATATTTATGTAAGTGGTGATTTAATAGTCGATAAGATTATTTCAGTGATTTCTGCTCTTGTTCCCACTTATTTTTATTTTTTTTGTTTTTCATTGCAAATGCGCATAAATCCGTATGATCGAAGCAAATGTCAACAACAAATGCAAGAATCTTATTCAAACACCTGCTGTGTGTATAGAAAATCAGTATAAAAGCAACAATATAGAAAATAAAGCAAAGAATAACGGAAAGAAAACAACAATAATAATAAATAAATTTGTTGTGAACCAAAGAAGAAAAAAAAGGAAACCTAACCTTACCTAATGTATAACAACAGTTGTCATCAAAATATAACCGCGTAGTGGTTGTTTTTGTATTTAGAAGAAGAAAAAACGACAACATTTAGTACAAAACAATGCGAATTGGAATAATAAAAACAAAATCCAAAAAAACAACAGCAACACACAGTAGTATGTAGCTGGCGTCATTGTTGTGTTTTAATAACCATGATACGCAAAAAAAAAGGAATGAAACGTAATACAAAATAACAACGTCAGCAAATGTTACAAATAGAAATAAAAACAAAATCAAAATAAAGTGCAAAGGAATACAACACATATTGAGAGTGAGAGAGAGAGAGAGTAAAAGATGAAATAACAATACCACGAAAGGAAAGAAAACCAAAGTAAAACAAGCAACTTACGCAAGTTGTCTCTCGTTTTTTTAAGTGCCACAATTTTGATTTTATACCGCCGGTTTTAATGAAAAAAAAAATTCATTTCAAATTTTAAATTTTTTAAATAAATCCGGTATAAAAAGAGAGAAGAAAAGAAACCTCTGCACTTTTTTCCACCCAAGTTATGTATGTATGCTGCTGTTCATAAAAGGTAAGAAAATTTAACATTAAAATCAAGAGATTACATATGTACATATATGTATGTGCCTTTATGTATGTTTGTAAATAAAATTGTGTACGTTTGTATATGTATGTGTAAAATAATAAATTTAAACGAGTTCCTTTTAGACTTTCTCAACAAAAACAAAAAAAGGAAAAAAATAAAAATTAAATTGTGATAGTTCTAAAGTGAATAAGTGAACCGGGTTTCCATCTGAATGTTTGTAAAAATACGAAAACGTAAGCAGAAGACTGCATAAATAAGCCTTGTCTCTCAAAATATGAACTTTGTTAAATATTGTAGACACAGCGTGTCTGGTGAAAACCGACCGCATAAACCGAACATTGACACGCTAGCACAATACCCTCTAGACTACCAGGACCCCCAAATCACAACAAATTCCTAAAAAAAAGAAAGATATTAAAAAGTAAATGGTATTTTGGCAATAACTTGACGAATGTTGGTTATTGGATTATTCGCGCAAACGCGGTCCTTTACTTAACAACAAATTATGTCAAATTACATGGTATTGCAGACCATTTGATGCTGCCAAAACCTGAAAGATATTTAACAGTTGATAGCTTGCGCGACCGGCAATTTTAAAACCACTGAATTGATAAACCGATATCAGCTCATAGGTCAAGCTTCTTTTTGCCTCTTGGCAGTAATGCTATTAGGCTCAATATGGTTTCATTTTCTTAACATTGCATATTTGGACACTGTTCAAATGATTAACCCTGGATGGTTACTATTCGTCGAATCGATATGATAAAGAGCAAATGAGCTTCGTCGATTCGACGAACAGTAACCATTCCGGGTTAAAAATTGTTCGTCAATTAAACGAAGAGTATTAGAATGCCCGGCTCAGTCTCCAGACCTAAATCCCATTAAACATCTTTGGGGTGATGTAAAAAAAGGTGTTTTTAAAGATAAGCCGATAAATATAGAGCAATTGAGGGAGTGAGGTCAGCTTGGGAAAGTATTCCTATCGAGAGGTGCAGATCTTTAGTTGACTCAATGCCTTGGCGTTGCGCAGCTGTAATAGCCAATAAGGGCTTTTTAACGAAATATTAAGGTCTATCTAATAAAATAACATAAAAAAGTAATCACTTGTGATCTTTTTTTGCAGATACGTTTTCTAATGCTACTACTATTTTTTTGCACGCCAAATATTTCGAGTTTTTAACAATTTAGCATCGTTTTCTTTGGAAAATTAATATTTGTCTTGAAGTTTTTTTTATTTTTCAATAGTTTAGACTGGTGGTAATAAAATCTAATAACAAACTTTTTTTAACTTGAATAAAAATTAATTTTTTTACTTAACTAAAATATTTTTAATACAGCGCTACTATTATATTTCACACAGCTGTAAGTCTGTACGCTTTAGAACGTCGAACGATAAATTGATATCAAATTTTTTTTAACCATTTCAAGAAACTTAGGTTTCCACTAAAAGTAGTGTTCCTATTAGTAGGTATACACATAACAGCACAGTGAACTCTTGGAATTTTAAAAGCCGGCGTTTCTATCTAAATATTTAGTAGATCGTGGTTCCCACCAAAAAAGTTCAATTAAAATTCGGTCAAAGATTAAACTGTAGACGTTTAAACATACATATTAAAAAATCATTTATAATAAGGGAAAATTTTAAATGTGAAATTTTTTCACGATAACAATGTTGAAGATTTTTGCAATAATATTTCAATTTAAAAAACCACGTGAGTGGAGATTGAGTGTTATACACGTAT
The DNA here is from genome assembly GCA_958299815.1 of Sarcophaga carnaria. Taxonomy (NCBI): domain Eukaryota; kingdom Metazoa; phylum Arthropoda; class Insecta; order Diptera; family Sarcophagidae; genus Sarcophaga; species Sarcophaga carnaria. The sequence goes on from OY283150.1 coordinate 32,008,121, forward strand.
TTTATATTATCTGTTGTTATTTAGGAAAAAAATCTTGTTGGTAGTGTGCAAGTCTGTAGGTGCATCAAACTAGTCTATTACACTACATCGATCATAAAAGCTAGATATGTTGTCAATAATAAATACGCAAATTAATGCTACGTATTACGTAAATCGTATAAAACAGATCATTATTACACACACACACAATCGTTCTTATTACGTTTTCCATTCCAACAATGTGTGTGTGTGTGTCAGTTTAGCTCAAGGTTTAGGTGTTTAGTGGTAATAATGAATTTTAATTTGTTTTCGAAAAGAAAACCACAAGATTAACCAACAAAAAAAAAATCAAAATGTAGGTGAAACTTGCGCTTTTTTTGTCTGGGTTTTAAGTTCCAAAAACGTGAAATCAACAATGAATATAACAACAATAACAAAAATACTGAATCCATGCTCATTTGTGGGTTCAATATTGAAACACTTGTTGTTTCCAGCACTACTACACACAAATTATTTATACGCTCTCTTTATTTATCCAGTTACTCTCTTAATACAATACACTTCAACAAAGGGATGTTAAATAAAAGAGAAAGAGCAAAATTAGATGAGAGTATGAGTTTAGGGATGTTTAAGGATATTTAAAATTGAAGTCATTTTCATTAAAAAAAAAAACAACAACCATAAATTGTCACCAAATCAATTGTTGTCATTGTGTATGGGTAAGAAAGAGACCTACACATTATGCGCTCTTCTCTATCTCTCCAGTACACATTAAGGTTTCTTTAAGAACACTTTTATGTGTGTTCATTATATATAAAGTATACACCAGCGTCCTGAATGTCCAAAGCCACCTATTAAAGATGTGCCGTTTTTTTTGTCTGAAAATGCCTCTCTTTTTCGCACCTCATAAAAAACGATGATGAATCGAATACGAAAATGCATAATTTCCTAATGGGGAGTGTCCAAGTGTTTTACCTGAGCCTGCGCCTTAAGAGCCTATTCGGTGCACGTCATATATTTATTACCATTGGCTGTTGTCCTGCTTTAACTGAAATAGGTGCTCCTGTTCTTTTACGTTACGTTACGTGCCAAGCAATAAATTATTGTGTTACTTGCCGTCGGGGTATGTCTTGTGGTTTCTAGTGTCTACAGGGAAAATACTACTTACTATATACGTATTGCCTAGTGTATGCGCTGCCATCCGCTCATAGCACAGGGTGAGTAACTACGTAAAGTGGTGTTGAATGGATCTGACAAGTGACTGCGTTGACAGCCCGAGATTATGTATGTGTATGTTAGTATATAGGCCTCTTACTACTACTACTACTAATATTGCTATTGCCATCTAACATTACTACGCAATAGTATTATATTATGTGATGGGAGTTTTTTTTCTTTCTCTTCATTGCATTGCGAGATGTCCTTGAATCCATTCGTCGTCGTATTCATTGTCGTTGTCGTTGTCATTGACGTAATTTCCATCATAAATATGTTAATGAGCTGTTGGTTGCTATAAATTGGTTTCTTTTCTCATCGTTAACTTTCATTTGTTTGATGGTAAAGTGGGTGGTTTACCATCCTGGCCCTGTAACTGTTGTTAGCGTTCGAATGTTTGCTGATGATGAAATCTTGTTTGTTCCTGGTACTAAGATTTCATCTTAACGAATCACCTCACTTTTCCGAAAGTATTTAATGATTTTGAAACTTTCATTCATACGATATGTATTTGTAAAAAGAACAAGAAAATCATTTCTGGAAAAATTATCATTTGTGTGCGAGAGTGTTTACTGACATCCTTGAAATAAATTAAAATGATACAAAGAAATAAATTCCATTGAAAGAAAATTAATTTAAAAGAATTATTAGGTTTCGACGAAATCACTCTCATAAATTTGGCCTCCATGAAAATTTATTTAATAGCTATACACTTGGCCTTTGTGAGCGTACTGATGACACTTACCATACACATAACTCTCGCAGTAACATAATCAAATTAAATTTTATGTAGGTTATCTTCACATCATCAGCGTGGTGATTCCATCAATGTTGAGTTCATCTACTCTACAATAAGGAGTGTTAGCTTGAAAAGGACATTTTAAACACGTTTAGAATTGTTTAGAAAATTTCTTAAATATTTGTGTAGCCATTAGATCTTTAGATGTTTATCGCAAAACGGTACAAACGTTGGTCAAACGCAGCAAGCCTCCATGCCCTTATCGCTTTTTCTCTGTTTTGGTAAAAAAAAAAACTTGCATCCATCTTTAAGACCTTTTTTGTATTGTTTGATGCAAATTGTGCATTATTCGTACTTAATATGCATCTATTCTTAACTATCCATTAGAACTGGTCATTATAAATCATGGTGTTACTAAGTGACGTTTTGATATCCTTTACGACTACAACTAGTTTTTGTTTTCATCAACCATATCCATTATTAGTTATTAGCTATTGACATAGAGTTGTTGCGGTGTACCCCTCCGATCTTCTTTTTATTTCTTTTGCTTTGTTTTAGTATCATTAATCAAGTTTTGATCGCACTAATCAGGTGATTGGTGTGCTATAGCACGTTCTAAAATGATAGGATTACCGTCTTTCGTTTCGTTACAAACAAAGCCTTTTCTTCTGCCTCTCAAGAACAAGCATTACTTCATCTTCCATTCATGTGCGTTGTTGATTTTATATTGTCAGATGTTAACGACCCTGATCTGAATTGATTACTTGGTCTTTTAATTTTTCAGTTCGAAAATCATGACGAAATTGTTTCGCTTTTTTCCATATTCGTATATGAATTTCTCGTGTTTGTTTGTAGTCAACTAATTTAAATACACCATCTCTACAGCAACATCATAGCAGTCCTAAAATATAACTATTCCTGAACGATAGTTATCTTCTGCTTAAAGTTTATCGCGTGTACACGTCTTACATATAAAAGTTGCGAGGTATGAGCTATCGAAGTACATGAGGTCTCTAATAGAACTTCGATGTTTCGCTTTCACTTCTATTTTCACCTCCCCAACGTTTTCAATAGTTTTTAGCGTGCAGGCGCTTCGAAAATCTGGTACATTATTTGGTTATAATTTTCATAGAAAATCGTTTACGGCCAATTTCTCTTCGATCTGACTTACTGCTGACCACTGTGACCAATTCAAATTTGTGAAAACACACAAATTTAATGAAAATTCTCTGAACTATTTTTCTCAATAGCAGAAAATCACTGAGCACATTACAAATTTGTAAAATTTTATGTCTGTAGACGAACGAAATATTTTGCGAAATTTAAAAGAACAATGGCATCACTCGCATTATAGTGATAACTAGTCGATGCGCCCTTAATACCAATTTTGCTCACAGGATTTAAAACAATAGAAAAAAATTTCTTGAGTCTTACAAGTTGGATATTTTCAAGCCCCAAAATGGGGAGTGGGTTAGTGATCTCCTTTTAAAAGTAATGGCTTTCGGCACCATTATTAGTATAAGACCTTTTTCTTACACAAGACCTTTTTCTTTTCCCATCATTTACTTTCACTTTCTAACTTCTATTTATTTCTGGATGAAGTATTTTAAAATTTTGGCTCATTTGCATGTACTGACGAAGCTAATGCTGTATAAAAATAATTTTGATGGAGATTGTTTCTAAATAAACGCAGAGTGTTTAAAACGAGGAACATAGGGTTGCCATAAACTTTTCTTATTACTCAGTTTTGGTTTTTTCGTTGCTTTATACTAGTTGCATTAATTAATTCTTTTCTGATAAGCAAAGGTCTAGTACAGGTTCTAGGATAGTGGGGTTAATATTTGCCGTTGTCTAGAAAAAAGATTGTGAGAAAGATTGGTCACTGAGACCTAATATTTGCAAGATGTGAAACTGCCTGTCCTTCGTGTTGTATTTATTTCGGATATTTTCTTTGTTTCTGGATGGATTATTTGCAAAGGAAATGACATCTCTTACTTGTTTTAAAATTTGAAAAACCATAATGAGAAATTGTTTGCTGCAACTTGTTTGCTGATTTGTTTAAATAATTTAACAACCACACCAGACATATAATTAACGGATTATGGTATATTATCACTGTGGTATATTATCACTCTGGTATATTATCACTGTGAAATTTTTTAATACGTTTAGAGTTCGAAACAACAGAAAGTAAAGTAAAAAAAAATATTTTTAAATTGAGGAGGTTAGTAGTAATTTACGGGTTTATGAAATACATACATACATACATATATAATTGGCCATTACAACCCTTCAGTCAGGATTACGGCCTACCTTCTCATGAGTGGCGGGACCTACAGTTTAAAGTCGACACCGGAACGACAGATTTTTGAGAAACTTTTCCTGGCAATTTTATTTACTCTCAGAGTTTTTGCCAGAAATCTTCTGAGAGGAAGTCGCCGAAGATATATTTTTTCATATTTCGTTTTGATGTCTGACCTGGGGTTTGAACCGTGGCATCACGTCTAATAAGCCAACACACTACCTTCTAGACTACGGCGACTTCGTTTATGAAATACCCTCACAGTAAAAGCTGTGTTTCTTGATTCACATACATCGTGTCGGCAATAAATTAAGAAGAATACAGTAATCATTCGATTTACGTTGCCTCGATTGACGTCGTCAAATTTTGTGTTACCTCTAACTTCAATTTGCGTCGTCATTCGATTTACGTCGCCTTTTTTTGGAACCAACTGCGATTTAAATAGAGGGATTACTGTAACTTTTTTAAGTTCCTTGTTAAAAACATACTACTTTGTAGTATGAGCAATATGAAATTCGATTTACGTCGTTTCGATTTACGTCGCTTTTTTGGAACCAGCTGCGACGTAAATCGAGGGATTACTGTAATTAAGATTATGTAAGACATTCTGCGTTATGTTTTTGTTTTGGGCTCAGGTTTTTCTCTAGTCTTCTTAAATTGTTAAAATATGGTTTAAATCGTTCTGAACAGCTTCTAAATAAGCAGATATACACAGGCATCTAAAGTCACCTATACTTTATGTGCGCTCTTCCCTATACGTAAAATTGATAGAAAAAAACTGACCTTGTTTATCAGAAATTATTATCAGCGCGATTCTAATTTCATAAATTGACATCATTTCACCATGGTGAACGCTTGCAAAAAAAAAAAAGAAGAAAAGAAAAGAAAGATAAAAAGAAACATTAGATAATAATAAAAGAGAAATAGAAATTATTTCATTACAGCATCATCATATCAAAATTTCTATATAAAAACCACAGAAACAAAGAAGCAGAAAAAAAAGAAGTGAAATGAAATGAATATTTGAAATCACGATATCAACGGAATCCCACCGAGAGGCATGAGAGATGTCAGCAGCAACAAGTGTCAGTGCTGAGGCAGTCATTCACTTGGGACTAGTTGGAAACACATTTACGTTTACAATTACCATTACAAACAACGAACAATAAGAACATTTTAAGCATCGAGTAAAAGGGCGATGACAGCACCAGAGTCAAAAGGAAAAAGAAAAAATAATAGCAGCTATAGAAACAAAAAAATACCCACATTGTCGTATAGGACTTTAGAGAAAAAAAATCACATTTTTGACCCCAAAAAATTAAGAAGGAAAAAGGATACATAGATTTTGTTGTTGTTATAGAATAGCAGTGTTTTTTTTTTTTGTTTTTGGGAATATTTCTTTCAACTTAATTTGTATTTCATTAATTTGATAAAGATACGGAAGGGGCATCTATCTATTCTATTATACACCTGTACACTGTTCAGTATTTTAAGTAATATTTAGCACAGTGGTTTAAAAGGTAATTATTATTGAAAAGTTAAATTATAATGCCGATAGTAGTTCCTTTTCCGAATCATTTTCATTTCAAATAAAATTTAAAAAAAAACTAAAATAATTACTTTAGTCTCTCAGTATAAACTAAGCTCTTAACTTAGCTAAAATGATTGCCTAAAGTTATAATTTTTCGCTGTAATATAGATCGTGTAGACGCCGCTGGCATATCGAACAACCTGACCAGAAACATAAGCATTCCAGTTTCGATTAGAGCACCAACTTTTCATCATAGTTTTTTTTTATAAATTCTCTGCTGAAGTAGAGAAATCTTCTGCTGAAGTAGAGAAATCTTCTGCTGAAGTAGAGAAATCTTCTGCTTATTTAGAAAATATGGCAACGCAGTGCATTGTGACTTAAAAGGACTAAAGCTGGATTCACCCATGTTGTCGGAATAAAATTTTTTTCCGAAGAAAATTATTTTTTACTGAGTGTTTTAACAAAATTGTGTGTTTTTCTATATATTTTTCCATAGAAACAGAAACATTCGTCTTACATACAGATTATATCCAAAACTTTGGCTTTGGTAATGATTCGGCTTGTTAACAAGGCTTTGAATACCTTTTCTTGTGTTTCGGGTGGTCATAATTCAATAATTTTTTATCGCTAGAGTAATTCAACGGCAAAGTTGGCCATACAAAATTGTCGTTCCTCGTGTCCCGGCCTTAATTCGTGTAGTATCCACTTTTTGCTCGCTTCTACTTCCAGTAGAAACTCCAAATCGGTTTGATGGATGGTGTACCAGTGAGTTCGACGGTACCTCTTGATTTGAAAATAATTTTTGAACTGGAGCAAAACCTTTAATTCATCGAATTCTCATACAGGGCTGCTTCTTTGACAAAATCACAGACCAGCACTCGTATGGTGAAAACTGTGGAAAATATTCATTAGGTTTAGTTAGCAATATGCTTGTGAAGATAGATTTTAAAATCTATTTCCCCAGACGCAAACAAAGTCAGTTAACTGTTGTCCTGTTTTCCCGCAAAAGGACATTTAGTGGATTTTAAAATCTGAAATCTCAGAAAATTTCAAAATCTACTATGAAAACTCGCTCTGTTAGGGGTTCTGGCGATTGATTTAGTTAAAGGGACGTAAATTGCTTTAAAAACAATTTACTTTGTCCGCCCATGTTGTCCTGTTTTCCCACAAAGGACACTTAGTGGATTTTAAAATCTGAAATCTCAGAAAATTTCAAAATCTACTATGAAAACTCGCTCTGTTAAGGGTTCTGGCGATTGATTTAGTTAAAGGGTCGTACAATGCTTGAAAAACAATTTACTTTGTCCACCCATGTTGTCCTGATTTATCCCTGTATTAATTTATTTAACGGATTACATTAGCTTTCGGAAATGTGTGATTATCTGTTTATTGCAGTTGTTATTACGCAATATTTATTAACAGTGATTCAATATACGACTTATTTTTATCAACTTTTGTTTTTTTTTTTATTTTACCAAGGAATTTATTTAATTTTTCCTGTTTTTCTTTCCCAGCATTAAATTAATTGTTTAACAGGGTTCTGTTAGTAACATAACAGAGCTCTGTTAACTGGCTTGGTTTGCATCTACGGAGATAGATTTTAAAATCTATCTTCACACACATGTTAGCAATTGTATTCAGTATTTTTACCTTTACCGCAAATAATAATTTGGTATACAAAAAACTGTGTTGCTTTCGTTATTACATTCAATTACTCATGTGAAAGTAAATAAGAGATGTTTACCTTAAATGCCATAGAAGTTATTGAAGGTACATAGCCTGTGGTTATCGTACCAGAAAAGTCCATACATAATTTATCTTCTCATTTCTACCATTCCAGCCCACTGTGTCTTTTATTTGGTGTTCCATAATGAAATAATAGCGCAGATAATAACATTTTTTTGTTTAAGAATCTAAATGGAAACTGTGTTCATAGCCTTTTAATTAAAGTGACCTATCGTTTTAGGTAATTAGAGAGGAGACTCTCAGGATGGAATTACTGATTTGCTTGATTTTTTCTTTTCTTAAAGTAGTTTTATAGCCTTTTTGTTACCAGGACATAAATGGAATGCCTGTTGGCCTTGACAACAAGTAAATACCATATTGAATTTTTTGTTTTCGATTACAATTAATATCTTAACATTAAGAATAAATTTGTATATTGAAATTTGATTAATTTATGTGCGTGAAGTTAGCTGCGAAAGTTGTATTCTGATGTTAATAGAGACTGTTAAGTTAACATAGCTGAAAAATTTTAAAAACTTAAGAAATACAATCTTAATTAATCACGAAAATAGAGATAAATTGTTGTAAATTACCAATAAATCGGTTAAAAAATTCCATAATTTAAAAATGTGCGGTTTTCGGACCTAGCGCTCTATATAGCTATTGGTTCAAGGAACCGGAGATCTTTTAATCGACGAAGGTAACTTTTATATACGAGCTCTATATAAATGGTTCGATCAAATTAAAGAGCTGCAATTTCCGAACCCAGTGGGATAGCTATGCGGTCAATGATTCCAAAACAGGTTTTCTTAAGGGTGAGCGTTACTTGGGATCGGAGATTTAGATTTTCTATTAACACATTTTGCCTCAAACAAATGTAAAAAGGGAATAACTGTAAAGTTAATCGCACAACTTATTTCGCTGATGCCAGTAATTTATATCCTATATTGTAATCATAGGTCCAGCTTATTGGAAATTGAGACCAAAAGATTTAATTTGAATGGCTAATGACACTGATGATATTATATCTAAGATTGTAACGTTGACAGCTTCAAGAAATTTATCATTTCGGGAAGATTTCTTAACGTGTATGGGTAATAACTGTCAGCTGAGTAAGCCAACACTAGTTCAGAAGTGACAGCAGCAGAGTATTCATTTCTACTGCCTTGTACTTCCCTCTTTTTTTTAATCATGAAAATTGAACTCATGTAATAAAAAATTTAATAAAATTCTATGATTTCATCAGACATTTTTATTTACATTTTCCATTAGCTAATGACTGTCAGATCAAAGGTGTCTAATTAATTAGTCAGAGTGTTAAAAGTTGTCGCTATTGGGTTTTAAATCAATTATTTTTAATTAATATTTTTTGTTTTTCCCTTTATTTTTCTTTAGTTTATTAGATTAAAAACTGATAATTTATAATTTAATAGAAGCGATTAAAAATAACACATTATAACATGTAGAGTTTAATTATAGATTTTAGTTGAAAGCTCACTCACACCAAACGTATATTAAAAATAGTACCAACAAGAAAATTTAAAAACCAAAATAATAAAAAATGTTTTAGAAAAAACATCTGAGTTTTCAACTAAAAACTGTCTTATCGGTCACGTAAGAAAGGCGGCCCTAAAAATGGGAAACAAAACTTTTCCATTAAATTCCAAAATTAAGGTGCTGCACTATTGTTTGTTTGTTATTTTTTTTTTCATAGTGTTTGTGTTTATGGAGTTGTTGTAATAATCTCATTGTTATCAGTTAATATTGTAGTTGTTGTTGTTGGTTTTCTTCTGTTATTTGTCAAATAACAAATGACACTTTTCTCTTAATGGGCTGTATATTTCGAGAGCTTCTGCTATCTACAACATTCGGTATCAATGGATTTTTTTTTTCAATACGAGGCTTAAAGAATTTGTGGGGCACCCTACCAAGTACATATATCTTGCAGCAGCCATCTTAGTACGGAATGGTCAGTCATTGACAGAAAATGTTGGCCATACAGGTCTGATGGTAATGTTTTATGCATTCCAACACGTCGCGTCACACAATAGTTCCGTTCAGGCTTTGACAATGTGCGACTATAGTAGCCTACGACTTTCTCTGTACCATTGACCACTTGGGAAAGTACACCACCAATACCATATCCGCTAGCATCACTGTCTATAATGAATTTTTCCCCTGGGACTGGATACGCCAAAACTGGTGTAGCACACGATAAATCTATTTCTAGCAAGGAAGCGATATTCCTGAAATCCTGACAGAAATATTTGAGATTACGCAGCATCAGATTGCAAACTTAATCTACAGCATGAAAGCATAATCTAAATTGGTAATCTAGATTGCTATCAAAACCAGGAACTATTTGGTTATACTTGGAAATAGGAGGTGTAGCATATAGCTTAGAAACATCGAGGTTATTTCCTTCTTTGTAAATGAAATGAAATTCTTGTATAAATTTCCAATTTTATCGAATTAAACCATCTTCTTTATAAACACCGCACACTCGATTTCAGAACTTCCATACGATATTATGTTGCGGACTGTTTGCCTCTAGGATGTGCATCTATGCACTTGTTGATCCTATTCTAGTTCTTTTCATAAAGACCATTTTCCTTATACTTTAGCCTTTAGAATCAGACTGATTACAGAAATCATTTCTCGAGTTTCGTTCTTACCGGGGCATTTGGGAATACTTAGGGGTTACTATCGCTAAAATGATACATATATAGCTACTGTATCATTCTGACCCTTCAAAAATTAAGTTAAAGTTGATCAACTCCAAACTTCGTTATGTATTTTAAGTGTCTTTCTCTTTCTTTGAGTTTTTGCAGAAATCTTTGACCTCGACTGTGCGTATAGATCGTCTAAAAAATTTAAGTTTTCATTACCCAAACTGTATTGCTCGTATATTTCTTTGTTCTCTGCGATATCTGTCGCTGATATAATGAAACTCATAAAAATCTGCTTCTAGAAATCGCATTCTTTACAACTCCACACCCTATTGAAGACAAAGTCGGTAACACTGAGATATTCACAAATTTTTTAAAGGTTACTTTGGCATTTTACTACAGTACATACGCATGTCGTAAACTTAGGCTCATAAACAATAGAGCGCACGTCCTCCACCTTTGCGGTTTGAACATCAATCTGCGAAAGAATATTAAAAGTTTTTTGGGTAGAAAATTGTGACAGTTAGTGCGTAAATTTCTTAATAACTGACATAGCCGGAAAAATAAGAGAATTGTGAGCGTAATAGTATGCGCTGGATATTAACATTTTGTGTTCCATTGCATAGGAATAAAATATGAATCGGCGTATAACGAAGCATAACGGGCTTTGTCTAGTATTATTTCAATTTAAAATTGATGGTTCTTATCTGCTTTTTTATAACACAATAATTAAAATTAAATTAATTAGAGAAATGGGGCTGTTAAAGATATGATAAACTATAGGTTGACACAATAGTAACATCGTAATAATAATTGCTAACGGTATTGCGACATGTTTACAGGAGGCATTGGCCCTATCATTCTAGAACTTACAGCACTATATCGATTTCAGATTGAAGCAGAAATACTTTTAAAAAATATTTTGGGTATCCAATATGTTGCTTAAACGCCATAAAAAGAAATAAGTTTTCCATGTGGTCCATTATAAAATTTGCCATTCCATGTGGTTAAAAAAAACATGGAATATGCAAAAGATCAGAAGCCGTAAATTTAAAGAAAGAAAGAAAAAAATAGACTGCTTCATGATTAAACAATACTGTTCTAATTAAAACTACATACTTATATATAATATACTTACTTATATTAACTTTTACGCTTTAAATCATCCTTAATTGCCTGCGTTTTTTCTACAACTAAAAAAATTCTTGAGAAATCTAAAATCAAATCATTCCAAATGACAAGTCATTACATTATGTGACGTACATTTCGTTAAATGCGTATGCCATGCGAATGCATTTTTTACTCTCCTATTATTTGCGTAAAAAAATCTTATCAGTATTTGAATGCAAAAGTACATAAGCGTGTTCAACACTTTTTTTTACTATTTACACGTATCTTTTATTACTTTAGCTATTAAATTTATTGTGTTACTTTGTTTAAACTGATTACAAGTTCGAGTACTATTTTACCAAACACTGACCTTTCAGTAACAGAATTAATTTGTTCCCCCCATTTTTTTTTTTTTTCTTTACAACGATTACACGTGTTTGCACTTCATGTACGGGTTCGTTTAGTACGAGATACTTAGGAAGTATTTGCAATATTAACGATAACGTTATTTAGATTATTTATTACCTTGATAAGGCAAGATAATTATAGTTTTTAAATACGATTACGTAAGAGGAATTGCAAGTGATGTTTTTGAAAAAACACTAAATATTTTTCATATTAATTAGTAGGCCTTTATTTAAGAATTTTAGCAAATGTACGAATTCGGTGAATAACATGTCTGGTAATTAACACAGTTTGTAACACATGGCTGGATAGTTTTATATTCCTTCAATACTCAGTTAAAACAAAGAGTAGTACGGCTCCTCATCACAAATTTCAAAACAGCAATTCGTTAGGAAATAACTTCATTAATTAAACTAATAGAAGCGAACGTAAACCACGCCAAATCGCTGCCGAATAATAAATTTAATATGCTTTGTGGCAGCTATTTATTGCTTAAAGGATATATAGAATATTCCTTAAATGAGCAACAACACAATAATCTCAGTTAAGAAGATGAAACTCGTATAAAAATTAGTTTGTGAAAGGGAAGGAGTAGTAGGGTTTATAGACTCTAGATTGCTACCTGCCTACATTGTTAGAGGCAATCAAAGCTTATGCGAGAAAAATGCTGTAATTATGAATAATCCAACTGGAGAAGGCGTTCTCTCTACATCATGTGTAAACAATATATATGTACGCATGTATATCGACTATTTCATATAGGCTACGTACGTAATTGGTCATTACAACCCTTCAGTCAGGATTACGACCTAGTTTCTCACACCACTTATGTTCTGTGTGTTAATTTTATACATGAGTGGCGGGACCTACAGTTTAAAGTCGACTCCAAACGACAGATTTTTGAGAAACTTTTCATGACAATTTTATTTACTCTCAGAGTTTTTGCCAGAAATCTGCTGAGAGGAAGTCGCCGAAGAAATACTTTTTGTATTTTATTTTGATGTCTGGCATGGGGCTCGTACCCTGGCTTTTCGTCTATTAAGCCAACACACTACCTACTAGACCACGGCGACTTCTTTCATATAGGCTTGTAATATCAAAATTACGGCCTGACTACATACATCACCTCTATTATACATTTTATCATATATGGATTGTGTGCTTATTTTTAAAATTCGAAAACAATGATACAAATTTGTTGCCTTCACTCAGGTTTAGAATCTGGATTGTACAGGTTTTCAGTCAGGCACTTTAACCGCCATATTGCGTCAAATTCATGTCATAAATATGCTAACACCAATTGCAGATGGAACAAATTCTATTATCCGAAAAGTAATATCAGTTCTGTGGCATTAGTACTACAACAACTGTCACGTCTGTTCTTGACAAGATTGTGTGACATTTGATATTGATGTGGTTCCATATACATACTTCGAAGTTTCTAAATATTTCCATTCATTTTAATAACTGACATTGCATTAGCAAATTTTCAGTAAACGGAAATAACGTCGCAAATTTAAAACACAAAAATATATGCTTCAGGAATAGTGCTCGTATTCCATGGGCAATAAAAAATGTACTAACCGTAGTTACTTAATTCCATATAAGTTTAGACAGTGGTTGACTGTTTTCCTGTGAGTACTTTTTTTTTATCAAACCCAAATCAAAAAAATTGTAGTCAAACTAGCCATTTTCCTTATCGTAAGAAACAAAAAAACGATGTTAAGCATGATGGAGCTGTTATAATCCTATGACACACGAAATTTACAGTGGCTTGAAGAGCAAAAACGGCTAAGCACTTATCTTTAACAGTAATTTCTTAATTGAAATACCGAAAGAAAAAATAAAGTCCGGTAATGCGGTAGAAATTTTGTACATTTATTTGAATTTTTTTGTACCAGTCTGCATAATGTGCAACATCACTAAAGTTAAGCAAAATTGTTTAAAAATTAAGCACTAGCGCAATATTAAGCAGGTCTAGGTCTTTTAAAGGAGTTAAACTGTGTTGAAATACGTCCGGCGACTTGGGCTGTGGTCAGAGAAATATATTTAAATTTATTGCTGGATCCTTAATAAATTCATTTAACACGTTAATCGCCACAATAATATCAGAAAAATTTTCGCATTGGCCATGGCAACTTTATTAGACAATTTAGTTAATAATGTGTCAGGGAAACTTAATGTATCACAGAAAAATTTTTTTTATCAAAATTCCCGGATAAGCACTATTTTTTATGTCACACATATATGACTGACATGGCCCTATATTAAAACTTTTATCTCAACAAGCCGTGTCAATCTTATATGTCTGACGCATCCTGTTGTTTTGAACACAGCGTCGAACGTATTGTGAAGGAATCAGTGGTACGTGTAGCATTTACCGAATAACACCTTGTTACTGTGACTAATGTCAGACATATGTCCATATATATCTAACATGGCTCATGTAGAACTTCTTAGCGTCAGACACATATGACTGACATGGCGATTAACGTATTAAAATTAAAAATTAAAGAGAGAATGTCATTAAGTTAGATTAGAATATGAGATTTGTAAATAAAAAATAAAAACTTTAATACGTTCAAAGATAATCCTTTACAGCACGGGTTTTCCGTACCAAATGTAGACTTTTCCATCCGGTATTATTACACACTGCATAAGTACACATTTGTGAACATACTATCCTCATTCAACAGTAGTGTTTTCATCCAGTCTGAAAAGGCTTCTATCTTTTTATATCTTTATTAAGCACTGATGCAGCAGCCTTGAGAGTGTTCGAGAGAAAAGTCCTACGTAAGATCTTCAGTCCAGTGCAAGTTGGCGATGATTTCCGTATCCGATCCAATAGTGAGCTGTATGAGCTCCTCAACACATATATACGTTGTGCAGCATATTAACATCCATCGGCTGCGTTGGCTCGGCCATGTCGTTCGAATTTAGGAGGATGCTCCGGTGAGACGGGTATTTGATGCGGGAATCTGCGGAAGTCGGCGAAGGATGTGTTGCGGCAGGCCGAAATCCGTTAAAGGGGTTGTTATGGCCAATTAAGTAAGTAAGTAAGTAACCTGAGCCGCCAGGGGTATACTTCACTTGTACTTGTGACCTCAATACGTCAATTATATAAGAAATATGCCAATGAACTCATATGAATTTAAACAGCAATACTTATGGACAATACGTCTTGAAAAAATACGAATTTAATGAACTTCTTAGAGCACACATCCAAAAATACGATGTGGAAATTAGGGAAACCGCTTTGGATACATGGTTCGTGAATTGAAGCTTTTGAAATGTGTTTTTTCTTTAAAAACTAATTCAACATCGTTATTTTAAGACGTAAGAAACTCTTGGTTTACACGCAGGTTTAGGGATAGAAACTCAACTATATTTTGAGCAGGTATGAAGACGACGAAGTCGCCGTAGTCTAGTAGGTAGTATGTTGGCTTTTTAGACGTAAAGCCAGGGTTCAAACCCCAGGCCAGACATCAAAACAAAATACAAAAAGTATTTCTTTGGCGACTTCCTCTCAGCAGATTTCCGGCAAAAACTCAGAGTAAATAAAAATTGCCATGAATCTGTCGTTCGGAATCGACTTTAAACTGTAGGTCCCGCCACTCATGTATAAAATTAAAACACACAAAATAAGTGGTGTGAGAAACTAGGTCGTAATCCTGACTGAAGGGTTGTAATGGCCAATTATGTATGTATGTATGTCTGTATGAAGACAATTTCAGTCTGATTTTAACAAGGCTTCCAATCCCAAGAACTTAGGCAACTTTTGAAAAAGTTGTAAAAAAATATTTTTTTTTTTTAAATTTCCAATCATAGAATTATATTTCTACTGATTTGCTGTGTTGCTTGTTATTTTGATTCGATCGGTACAATAAGAAATAGGACATAAGCATTAATAAATTCCCACTAAATGACTCACCAAATAGGCCTTTTAATCAGAAAACAAATATTGTTTTCAATGCCCTTCTTCATTATGTATTTTACTTAACCCTTTCCGTTAAGTGATACGATTTTATTTTTATTTCTAAATAATCTCTCTCCTATCTTGCAAGCACTTTGAAAGGATTTAAAGGGATTTAGTAATAAAATTTGCAACTATTAAAAGGCCACAATCAGCACTAAATAAAATATAAAAAAGTAGAAAATTATACGCGTTTTTTTTTATGACAACACCCAACCATCACCGTTTAAACTGATGACATCGTAAAATATTTGTGTTCCCCAGCACAAAAAGAGAAGGAGCAAAACTCCCAGGCATGAAAGCTATGATGATGAACTAGGAATGTTAACTGACAAGTGACAAACTAAAACATCAAATTTCGAAAAAGTCGTCTCCATGATGGTATTGACAGTAAATATTTTTATATACTGTAGTTTTACGATACAACAATCAACAACAACAACGATTCAAATATAAATTGAATGGAAAAACGGTTGTAAACGTTTTGAAATGTTACGACTGTCAAAACACATTCACTCGCACCCAATCTTCCCAATACGTACCAATTAAAGTGAGGCCACGGCAAAAGATCATATGAGTTCTTCAAAAAGATGACGCTGGTGACTCGTATGCTGACTATAATCGAATTGTCATAAAAATCTACAGCATAAGGATTTATATCCTTACAAATGAATGAATGAATGGCTGGCTGGCTAGGTTATGTGAAAGTGTATGTATTTGTGTGGCGTGTGATGTGTGGTGTTATCAGAAAAAAAAATTTATTTGAAAATAATATTTTATTACATGGTTGTGTCAAACAATATTATATGGTTTCTTTTTTTATTTTTATTACATATATTTCTTTTTTTATTCCTTTGAACTATTTTTTTCCATCAGTTTTTTCTTTTCCATTTCGTTTCTAAACAAAAAATTTTAAAAACCATAAATCTATTACAGTGATAACATGTTTTTGGCAATTTATTGTGACACTTTTAAACAATTTGACCAACAAAATAAAGAATCTCTAGAAGTCTTATGTTTAAAAGTTTTTGTCTTATATTTTAGAATTTGAAACTATTTTTGTGAAACGCAAACCAACCAACTATTTTGTGATTGTGATGCGTATTTCATTGCGATACAGGATATACATACGTAAAGCAAGTTTTTTTTTTGTTTCTTACAAAAGTTTAAAATCAGCTGAATTGCATCTCAAGGATATCTAGAATAGTTACGACAGAAGTTTGGTACTAAAGTTGGTCACATTGTATGATAGGATACCCTATATTTTTTTTGCTTTTACATGGTCGAATTGTTAATAACATATTCCTAGAGGCACACTATTGCTATATACTATTGGTTATAGAATTAAGTTGGGTTTTTGTTAAAAAAAAATCTCTGAAATCTTCTAAAATGAACTGAATGTACTTACATGTAAAGGGTTACGCATATAGTGGTTTCAAAACCTCTGGCCTTGCAAGCCTATCTCATATCACTTATGTTGTGTGTGTTAACTTTATCTATGAGTGGCAGGACCTACAGTTTAAAGTCATCTCCGAACGGCAGATTTTTGAGAAACTTTTCATGGCAATTACATTTACTTTCATAGTTTTTTCCAGAAGCATCCTAAGAAGAAATCTCAGAATGTCAAATATTTTTTCATATTTGGTTGTGCTGGTGGAGATGTCTGACGTGGGCTTTGAGGACCGTAACCTCACTTCTAATAAGCCAGCACACTACCAATTAAACACGGCGACTTCATTTGCGAATATGGATCGTTTGAAACTTAGTAGTAGTAAAATCACAGTAAAAAGGTAGTATTTCAAGCGTGTGGTCACTTTGCGAACATTTCGAGATGATCATGGTCCTCATAATTGGCCAACTGCGCAAGGAATTGGCAGAATTTTAAAGAAATTTGAAGAGATTGGAAACGTTAATCAGTTCTGTACGCAATGTACGGACTGCCGGAAATATACCATCTGTTTTGTTTGTTTGTAGGTTGATAAGTTGGAGTGGTGACTTTGATACCAAAGCCCGCTTGAGCACGCATTACGGCCCCTTGTAAGGTAAGCGCAGTCCCTGTACTAACCGAATTCCACCAAACTCAACCGAAGCAGTAGCTCAACATAGGGGCTGCATTTGAGAAAGTGCGACACAATAACTAATTTTGTCGATTTCGTATATCTTGTTGCTCAAAGTTAAAAAGAAAACAAAATTGTTACATATAGGGCTTGGAGAATTTAGGAGTGATTGTTGAAAAGCCATTGCATTCGATAATGTGAGTGTTTGGTTCGTTATAGTTTGGAAATGTCCGTGAGCCCTGAAAGAAACGTTATTGTTCATTCAGAGGGGTTTTTGGCCTCCAATTAGAGATTATGTACTGGACGCGAATACTTGTGGATTTAACAACACAGTGCCACGAGCTACACATCTTTAGCAATTTTGACTGTAATGCATGACAAGATACATTACATGACATTGTATTTCGTATACAATGGTAAGGTCCAAATTCTATAGTGAAATATGTTTTGATGTTTTGATGTAATGAATCCATAAGTAAATACTTACTTAATTGGTCATTAACAACCCGATTAACGGATTTCGACCTGCCTTAATACATTGTTCCAGGCGCCTCTGCATCTTTCACACCAGTTCGCGCCTGATAGTCACACCAATCGATGACAAGGCGCCGTCGATTTGGTCCTCCCAACGTCCTCTTCGCCGGCTTCCGCAAATACCCGTCTCGCCGGAGCATCCTCCTCCATGGATGTTAATACGCTGCACATCGTCCATGTCGTTGAGGAGCTCATACAGCTCGTTGTTGGATCGGATGCGGAAATCATAGCCAACTCACACTGGACCGAAGATCTTACGTAGGCCTTTTCTCTCGAATACTGTCAAGGCTGCTGCATAGTTTTTAATAGTGTCGATGCCTCTGCGCCATAAAAAAGCAAGTGGAAGATGAGTATGTATTATATTATTTACACTTTATAAGTACACGATATTCAAATTCCTAAAGCTGAATTTAAATTTAAACATGAGGACGAAATATAATTATTTGTACGGATTTGTTGTAATTTCATTAAGCCCAAAAATTACAGTCTTCTAAGCTTGTTTTGATTTTGTTCATTCAGGTGTCGGGAATTCGTGAAATTTGCCAAGCTCAGTCTTATAATTATAAGCCTTGGACGTGGCTTTTTGCTGAGAGTATTTCGAATGAATCTATAAGAGCTCCGTTGGCATTACTTAATTTAAAGGCCTTGT
Source organism: Sarcophaga carnaria (assembly GCA_958299815.1). Taxonomy (NCBI): domain Eukaryota; kingdom Metazoa; phylum Arthropoda; class Insecta; order Diptera; family Sarcophagidae; genus Sarcophaga; species Sarcophaga carnaria. The sequence goes on from OY283150.1 coordinate 32,027,009, forward strand.
AAACTAGATGCTCGTAAATCGTTGGTTAGCTTTTCAGCCTTTCAAGGACAACGTTGTTTAACACTTGTGACGTCAATTGTTGATATCCGATTTGTGCTTAATGTGTTGTTTGAAATTGGATCAACAATAATTGCGGCTGACTGTGTAACTTATTCTAGTAACTTGGCATCACTGTATGTGAACAAGAGTTCTCACAATCTCACAGTTATACAGGCTGAAACATTATCCCACTCTTTCCTGAAATTTGTTTACTCTGCTGTTACTTGTTTGTCGATCAGACAAACTTCAATTCGATTATGGAAAGTGTTCTGATTTCAGTTTCTGGAGCCAAGGCATTTTTGATCTCTTAACCAATACTTATTCATAATTACAGGCTGAATTTTAAGCACTTCATGAGTAACTATATGCTGCACACTTTCCGCAAGATCAACTACTATTTTCTCGCCAATGGAATAAATTTTATCAAACTTAACGTAGAATTTCAACATTCTTGTTCATTTTTTATGTGTTTTTAAAAAACTTTCTTAATTTTTTCTTCTATAAAAAAAGAGAACTTTAGTGGAAAATGCCTTTGAAAAAATTTGTAAAAATTTAATTCATTACACACTAACAAACATGCCAAAAATTTTGTAAACTTTGTTTGAAAAAAACACAAAAAAAAGAATGCAAAACGAAAAATTACTCTTTAAAACCAAGACACAGACTCATTATTAAATTTCAATGTTATTCCTCTGCTCTTCGTGAAGCGTTTTATCTGTGAAAATATGTTGCACATGCTACATGTAAAAAAAAAAAAACTATGACGCCTGTTAGTCCTTGTGCATTAGTTCGTTTAACAGTGGCAACCCACTCTTGAACACCCACTCACACGCATTTCCTCTCTTCCTTAGCAAGTCACTTAATTTTCCAACAAAATTTCAATCTTTTTTTTTTCCTTTAATAGTTGAATGCGATTTTTATTTTTTCTCCTCTCAAATAAATTCTTTTAAAACAATTTTCATTTCTTGATAAAAAAGAGAGTGGAAAACTTTACATTGTAGAATTTTATATACACGTAGAGGTGTGTGCATGTTAAAGCCAAACAGATACGTGCTACAATATTTCTGCAAGGGGCCAAATAAGTAAAACGCCTCGGATGTCTTTGCTGTTTTGGAGTTTCTTTAGGCCATGACTTGCGCTTTGCGTTAATAGCCAAGCGGACCTGGCGGTAATAGCATTCAGCTGATGTAAGTCCCTAGTGGTTCGCGACTGCTACCATAGACCAAGATATGTGTTCGCTGTATGGGATCTGGAGCAGTTGACCAATGGCTCTAATTTTCATCGAAAAATCATCTTCAGTGATAAGGATGAATGGCTACGTGATCAAATAGAATTGTCAACTTTGAGACGATACTAATACACATGAGATCCATGACTGTCCAATACATCCCAAAAAAGTACAGCTTTGTTGTCCATATATATATATATGTATTGTTTCATTGTCCATATTTCTTTGAGAACTTCGCTGAGCAGGTCATCACTGTAGTTCGATGTTTATCAACTTCCTTTGAATTAAATTTGATGATCTTGGATACCAATGATATGTGGTTTCAACAGGACAACACTACGCATCAGCATGACCGATTTGAGGGCATGATCATTTCATGTGGAGGTGATATGAATTGATTATTGAGATTGTCCGATTTGACCCCAATAGCCTCTTATGTCTTAGGTGTATGCGAATAAGCCACAGTGGTTTTTATAGCCAACATAACCTATGTTAACGGCCAAATTCAGCCTGATTTTTGAGCCAGAGAGAATTTAACATTTCAAATGCGCTCCACCCAAAGAAGCCATGGCGGACTCTTGAGCGCTACACTTTACTTACTTACTTAATTTGTCTTTAACAAACCGATTAACGGGTTTCGGTCTGCCCTAACCCATCCTTCCAGGGGCCTCTGCTTATTGCACGCCTTCGCCAATTGGTCACACCAATCAATGACAGGGCTTCCTCGATTTGGTCCTTCCAATGCAAACAAGATCGTTCTCTTCACCAACTTCCGCAAATTCCTGCATCAAATAACCTTCCTCCGCTAACTCTCATTGAACCCGGTCTTTTCTTTCAAATACGCCCATGCTTCTGCGCCATAAAGAAGCACTTGTAGACTATTAGTTTTGTCGTATGAAAGAGGTCTCTGCTACTAAATTGCCTATTGGAACCATACATGTTGGCAAGAGTGATCATGCTTTTGATCTCCAGACTGACATAATTTTTGGTGGTAATGGCGGAGCCATGATAAACAAATTGTTTGACTATATCGAAAGTATAGTTATCGGCCGTATCGACATCAATAGGTCTTCCAAACGGATTTATTTAATTTTAGTAGATAAATTAAATAGGAGACGCTCAAAACAATCATCAATCAAAATCTGTACAATCAATATATGGGGTCTACCGTCCATAAACTGTCATTGACAGAAATTGGTTCTTAAGTAACCATGTTGTAGATTCTGCCTGTTCGACCTACATATTTATGTATATATTACCTGGAATCATATTTTAGATAAGAAGCTATCTTACCTGACATAGCCTTCATTATAGATGCTGATAGAGATCAACACGCACTTTTATTACACTCATTGACTATGAAGTAATTTTTGCATCAAATAGAATACCTTTAGCCATCGAAGTACTCTGCAGGATTTAAATCGATCACTTCCAGTACTAAAAAGTTGACAAAATTTCGATAATTTTCACGATATTTTTCTATTTTTAAAACGGCTTCTTAGACAGTCCATAAGTCAACTTTTGTAAGCTTAAAATATCTTCAAAGTCGAGTTTCTTTCTTATTAGAAGTTTTATAAATACACGTCACATTGTTTTGATGGGTCTGCTCTGCTATACGCAAAACTTTTTTTAAGGATATAAATTATCGTTTGCATGATACCACCTTTGGTTCTACGATTTTTTAATGTTCTTTTTCTGTGTAACATTTTTTTTTTCATTCTCTTTGCCGTACAATTCGCATTGGAAAAAAAAATAGAGAAAAATCGAAAAATGTTTAGTTTTCTATCACATCGAAGATGTTTGGCGCCAACCAATTTTGACTTGAACAAATGGCTTGTATTCTGTCTCACTCGCATCTCTATTGGTGTGTAACATTTTAAACGCACATCCCCAAGTCCGTATAACTAACTAGTCGGAAGTATCGAAGGTGTGTATGCGTGTGTGTTAGTGTAAGAAGAAGAAAAAAATTAAAAACTGTTAAAAATTCTAAAGTTATCATACGGATGTTAAATCAAATGGATAATTTAACAAGTTTTTTTTTTAAGAGTTCTTTAAAGTTTAGATCTTTTCGTTTGTTCGTTCTCTTTTTAGCTACAAATAAATGTCAGATAGTTTTTGTTGAATAAAGTTGAAATAGTGTTTAGATTGTTTTTTATCTCAACACTTATAGATTGGAGTATAAAAATAATTGAACATAAAATGTAAGGATTCGAGAATTTGAAGGATTAAAGAATTTGAACCGTGGCATAACAAAAAAAAAAATGAAAAACTAATACATATAAGCGTAGTCTATACAGAAGGAGAAATACACGAAGTCTCCCTTGCCAACTCGGGAATTTTGATTATTCGGAGGATAATTGTCTACTGTAGCACCAGATCTCCAAACCAAATCCATGAGATTGAACAACATTAACACATTGAAAATCATAGGACTAGCTCAACTAACCAAACACATAGATTGACCCTACTATCTAGCCAGTATACTGACAGTAAATTTGATCACAGAAACAGACTGAAATAACAGGATCAACAGAGCTAAAGTGGCATTCGACTGTTAGCCATTAGCATAGATAAGCTTACAGACAAACTAGTCTACAAAGACTACTCTATTGTATGAAACCTTATAAAACCTCGCTCGTATCGAATATAATAACAGTTATTCATCACGATTTGCTTACATAGTCAAGATATTCTGGACCAACACAATCATCATTACGGATTTCTGGTACTTAACCTGTCAAGGTATGAAGTCGCCGTAGTCTAGTAGGTAGTGTGTTGGCTTATTAGACGAAAAGCCCGGGTTCGTATCCCAGGTCCGACATCAAAACGAAATAAAAAAAAAATAATTCTTCGCCGACTTCCTCGCAGCAGATTTCTGGCAAAAACCCTGAGAGTAAAGCAACCTGCCATGAAACAGTTTCTCAAAAATCTTTCGTTCGGAGTCGACGTTAAACTGTAGGTCCCGCCACTCACGTATAAAATTAACGCACACAACATAAGTGGTGTGAAAAGCTAGGCCGTAATCCTGACTGAACTGTTGTAATGGCCAATTATGTATGGATGTATGTAACCCCAGTCAAGGTGAATCGGTTATATCATTAGCCATGCCGACAATATTCTCATAAACCGCGACTAAGTTATTTAGAGTCTTAAAAACCAAAAATAATATCCTTATAAACCTCGGCTAAGTGAGTTCTAAGATACCTTTAAACTCTCGAAATAAGGTTAATATTCTCTTTATGGATTATACAAGTGAGCGCTTTTGTGAGACGACAACTCTTTTTTAAACATCTTTATCACATGATACTCACCATGCCACCATCGGCCTTTTTTTATTTATAAGTCGAAAGCAGAATACTGTGAAGTTTTTAGTTGCAGAGCGTGATAAACTCCTCAGAGTCAATCGAGTACATGGACATAATAATTGACGATCATGTTACCATCAGGAATCACATCGTCGACTATGTTTGAAGGCAGGAAACAAAAAAAGTTTAAAATTATTTCGCCAAGGATGCCGACTTTAGGATGACCTAAGCGGAGTTTTATTATTATGATACACAGTAGAGTAGGTTGTCTCAGTCAACTACATCATCCACTTCGCCTGGCCGAAAGGCATATTCAAACAACAACTTCTTCGGTTACGTACATATATAATCGAACAAATCTCTTACAGGAAAACAGGTATGTTTTACCCCGTATCAAATTTACATCCATTGAAACTGTGCAAGATGGCCGATACCAGTTTCGCCCTCCTTCTGATAGAGTTGGCACACCGTTTCACTCAAGAGCTACCCTGACCTAAGGTAAGACTATATTGCCGAGGATGAATAATTCAGTGTTATGGTAGAATTAGCCGAACGTAGTCGGAAAGTAATACGAAAGCATTGGAAATGCTTACCGCCATTACCATTACACTACAGTTGGGTAATCATTCTCATTGCCTTTCACATGCTAGAAACGAACGTACGTTTCGTTACTTTTCGTGAGCATGCCTCTAATTCTACCTTTATTGTGTGCATTATCTGAACGGAAAGGAATCTCGAAAAATACAATGAAAAGTAGCAAATTATCAATTTTTGAATGGAACTGCATAAGCATATGTTTTTATATCGAACAATATCTTCGAATGCAGGGAATGTTGTAGCAGAAATTACTGGATGACTGAATTGTACTGTCAGATAAAGGAAAAATCGGATGTCCCCAAATAAAATATAAAAACACAAAAGAGCCCTGTAGGCCGATGGACTTATGAACCAGAGGTGTGGCAGTTATTTGGCTATTATACATATATCATTTTGGACATGACACCTTATCACAAGATGCGAGTATGCAATCCGTGATTTGCAAAATCATGACGGTATATAATATAATGACACTGATGCTACGGTCCTAAGAGATTTGCGACTCTTCGAGAAGTTCATTAAAGCAGTCAACAAAGAAATGTTGCACAACCCATCGGAGAAAGAGCAACTAATGGAAGAAAACCTGAGCGTTGATTATACCACGTATGGGGTGCGGTAGCTGAAGGTCGTTTCGGACGATCAAAAGCCGGCATAACCGATTTGGATTTGTGCCTATCAACAGTTTCCCCACCTGCAATCCAAAAAAAAAACAATTCTAAGATTCATTAGCATGTATACCCTACTTTCTAGTTTAATATGTTAATACACACATACTTACATACAAATCTTAATGTGATATGTATAAATAAATACATATACATGTATGTATTTATGAATGTATTATACGGTATAACAATAAATTTACCTATTGAGTCGGCAGACAGTTACAATGGATGGCAAATAAAAATTTGCGTCTATTTTCATATTTTCGTTAATTTATGCAAATTTTAATCACAAAATAAAAATAAAAAATAATAAAAAAAAGTTTAAATCAATAATGATTAACGATAAAAAAAAATATAAATTTATAAGACCTACAAGGCATTAATAAAATGTATTTCTTTTAACAAAAAAATTACAATAGAATACCACCCTAGAATGACTAGAATGTTCGCATGTAAAGTTCTTTAAATAAAATCTTATCATTGGAGATAGAAAAGCTTTTAATTAATAATAGTTTTTAAGCTCTTCTTCTTTAAAATTGGAAATTGAGAAACAAATTTAAAAAACAAAAAAGAACGAAAGAAGGAGCAACAAAAAAAAACACAAATTTGAAGATTCAATAGGGCTCAACACACACAATTGATAAGAATGCTTGTTTTTTCTATGGGTGTGTTTGTTGGTTCGTGTCACAATTTTTGTGTTGAGCTTTTGTCATCGTTTTGTTAAGTGACGAGGTGGCCGAGTGGTTAAGGCGTTGGACTGCTAATCCAATGTGCTCTGCACGCGTGGGTTCGAATCCCATCCTCGTCGATTCCGATTTTTGTTTTTTTTTTTTATAAAAATACTTTTTCTTTTAATGAAAGTTATTTATTAAACTTCTAATTTTTCTCAGCAAATTGATTTTGCATAGGCCTCTAGAGTATTTAAATAGACGCCATTAAAAGTGTTCAGTACAGATCGATAATGATAAGTATCTGGACGATATGGTCGATGCCTCAAATCTTTCCTAACTAGCTATCTCCGTTTCTGCCGATTCATTAAAGATGAGTATGGTTGAATGTTGTCGTAACATAATACCTTTACTGTGTCAATCTATTCTAGTCGTTTTAATCGAATTGCTTGCTTCAATATCACTAGTTGATGCCAGTAAAGACAAGAGCCAATCGTTTAAGCAGGTATTGAGGTCCACGCTGTTTATATGCCCGTCTTTTTCAATTTGTTTTTAGCGTTTGATGGGCCAAAGCGACCAATCGAGCTGCGTATAATACACCAAAATATCTGTCATTACCCTGCTGTTTTCTAGTTACAGCATTGTCACCATAAATTTAAGTAGCCGTTGACTATGTTTACTTTTTCAATAACAGAAGCAAAATATGAAGGCAATGATCGGAACATTCACTTTATTGACCCGAATATCTAGTGAGCAACTGTTCTCTTTTTATGTCAAAGTCTCCGAAAACTGTACAAATTTCTTCAGTAGCTAGTGCCTCAAAACAGGCGCTATGAGTTGTTTACAAAGCTAAGCCTCCTTTGTGGTCCATTCGACCTGAAAAATCCACTGTTTGGTTTCCGCTGTAATATAGCGGATCCTCGTTTATGAAACATCAAACAGTCCTGTGAAATTGTCACAACGCGGCACCCGTGTTTGAAACTGTATCATACTCAAATGGTCGTTCAAAATTTAACCATAAAATAATCCTTAGTCTGATATTAGGAGCTGTCAAACATGAACTAAATGTCACAGCTTGTTCAAATTTTGACAAAATTCAACTGATAATGCTTGACGAAAGTAGCAGTGTTGCCATTTCAGTTAGGTGGAGAGAAATTCAAAAGGTCACGAAGTAATTAGTTGTTCGTGCTCTTAAGGATTATCTTTTGTGTTCTGCGATGTTCTTTAATGTGTTAAAGAATAGGGAGTACATCACTTTTAGCCTCTTTTTAGTTTACGCTAGACACTCGCATAGTAGATATGTTAAAGATACCAAGAGTGGTTATTTTGCTTGAAAACCTATAAGGTTTTTAGTATTATCCTTGACAGGCTATGGCCAAGTTACATACATAATTGGTCATTACAACCCTTTAGTCAGGATTACGACCTAGTTTCTCACATCACTCATGTTGTGTGTGCTAATTTTATACATAAGTGATGGGACCTACAGTTTAAAGTCGACTCCGAACGACAGATTTTTGAAAAACTTTTCATGGCAATTTTATTTACTCTCAGAGTTTTTGCCAGAAATCTGCTGAGAGGAAGTCGCCGAAGAAATATTTTCTCATATTTCGTTTAGTTTGAGATGCTTGACCTGGAGTCAAGTCAATGTAGTGATATTCTTCCTGTAGTTATCTACGTTGCTTCCTCTGCAGTTTTATTTATTATGATGATGATCGCTTGAAATACTTGGAAATAATTCGGCAATGTTCAGTTTGTCACAGCAAACATCTGTGTAGAGCTTAAATTAATTACTATTTTCTAATTGTAGTCTCCCCCTCATTATTAATAATAAAAATTTTCTTATATTGTCTAATAAGACTTTAGAACTATAAACAGCTTTGATATTATATTGTAGCTTACTAGTAACAGTAACCACGCTAATCCTTGAAAAAAATCGAACTTTTTTCCAGGGCCGTTTGTAATTTATAAGTGTGGCATAAAATCTGTTCTATTTATTCCTTCCTCTCTATGAAATTTGTAATACCACTTATTTGATTGTGGCTTCTGTGCCGAGAAACCAGCCAATCTATTAAATAAATTTCCATATTCTAAACACAAAAGAAAAAAAAGTCCTTGCCACAATTGCAAATTACAACCACCATCGTACACATGACATTTACATGTGTACGGCTTGGCATGTAGGATTGCAATGAAAAACGAAAATCTCGATGACTAAATTGAATTGAAAAATCAGAAAAAAAGATAAATCTTGTAAAAAAAAAACCAGTAAGTTTAACTATGGATTTAAAACTAAAAGGCAAGGCCCACAAAAATAAAGCGGCAACGAAATAGAAGATGAAATTGAAATCCTTTATCGCTATTTGACATTTGGCAAAGAGTTTAAAGCCGTGGCATTTTTTTCTTTTCTTGTTTCATTTTTACTATTTCCATGCTTTACTAGGATTTTTTTTATGGCTTACGTTGAAATGGCGGACCTAAATTTACTTTACATCTTAGAAATATTCGTGTTCTATCTTATGAATAAATATTGTAGACTTTATTACATGGAATTCATCTCATCCATATATTTATGAGTATAAATAGTTGTGTTGGGTGTTGGTGTGCTGGTTTGGTGTATATTGTACGAGTGTATGGATTTGATTATAATGACTACCATCATCCATTATCATTGATGATACAATAATTTTCTATTACATTCAAGCAAACCTACATGTACATCGATTTATTCAATATGTGTGTATACGGGGAGGTCATAAAATAAGTCCTTTAATACAGTCGGTATGCAAATTTTAAGGAAAAATTAATTTCAATATTTTCATATGCGTATATTTGTAGGCATAAATGTGCAGAACCCATTCATCTCTATATATGTACATACATACATTGCCATAGATGTTTGTCTTTCTAACGTTGAGCTGGTTAAACATGTTTGGCTGTGATTATTTCTATCCCAGCAAACAATTCAGCCGATTAAAATAAACACAAAAAAGTATGGAACTTCTATCATTGATTGTTTTAAAAGATTTTTTCGTATAGCAAGTAGTCTAGTAAGTCGGCTTATTAGAAGCCACATAATTGGTCATTACAACTCTTTAGTCAGGATTACGACCTAGCTTCTTAAGTGGCGGGACCTACAGGTTAAAATCGACTCCGAATGACAGATTTTTGAGAAAATTTTTATGGCAATTTTATTTACTCTCAGAGTTATTGCCAGAGATCTACTGAGAGGAAGTCGCCGAAGAAATAGTTTTTCATATTTCTTTTTGATAGAAAATTTGTACACCCAATGGCTCAACTTGACCTCCGGTTAATGTACTTGTCGAGTACATGTCCTCTACCTCTTGATCGAGATGTCTGGCTTCGGGTTTGAAACGTGGCCTCATATAATCCATTATATTTCGGATGTATTTTTATGCAATCAAATATCTACACAGAAAAATACATTCATTCATACATTAATTTTACTTTGTTTTCGTGTTTTAATAATCTTGTAAACGCAAAAAAATCAATCCTTGGATTCTTACTCTCATGTTTAAATACGTATGGAATTCTGCAATATTTTCTTCCTAACTTTAAGCACATAAAACCTTATCGTGTAAATTGGTCTTTAGTGGTCCTCAACGCAACGAAATGTAGGCTGACTTTCAAAATGTATCAATAAAAACTTTGTATGCAGTTCTACTACGGTATATAAATTATGTAGATATGCAAAGTCACCAAACAATGCATCAACTATAAATCCGATGCCTGATTGCTTTTTGACTGTGTTAAAAATACGTATTGACGCCGTTTTGAAATCGTATATATTTTGTACAGCGGCATTATGAAACACGATACTTTGTTCAAACACAAAGCAACTAACATTTTGGAAGTCAGCCGTAGATGTCATCCCCGTAACCCAGGTCTATTAATCTTACTGATCCACTCTTGATAGAATGCTCTCCTGTACAGTGGTTAATGACAAAGAGATGTCACACTCAACCCACTATTCTACTATGTGCAATAATAGGTTTGTTGTTTGTTATGTTATGTCACATATTAGTCTTTCCGATAAGAGTACTTTTTAACTCTTAAAAAAAGCTTCATACGACAATTAAATTTTTCCGATTTATTTAAGTTTTTGTTTGTTGGGATATACTGTATATTTTAAATTATGCGTGATTTTGCCAGGATTTTAGTTGATATAAGTAATTTAGAAAATAAATTTCATTTGCATACGTACGAGTACATTTGTTATTATGTCATACCCCCTTTTTCTGTTCATTACCAATCGAATTGTAGAATAAAAAATTAGTACAATGGCCCTAAACGTATTTATGATTTATGAAAAAAGAATATTTTTAAAGATTTATTATATATAATTTTAATATTTTGTAATAATTTTTTACAAATATTAAAAATCTTGTAATTATTTTGAAGTTTTTTTTTCTTTAGTAATTTCATTTTCTTATTCCGTTTAAAACAATATTTTTTCTTATATTTTCCCATACCTACACACCAATAATGCATAACGTAATACTTTTCACCATATAGAATTTGTTTGAACACAACCTTGTACACTGTTTTACACACGATTTGTATGGGGATTAAGTGTTCTTAAATTGATTGATTGCTTTAATGATGAATAGACGTTTTATTTATATTTTTTTTTCACAGCTTCTTTCTTTTCTAGTCTTCATAATCGCTTTAAGTTCAAATACTTTGACCGTAAAATGCTTTGGCTACTAGACACAAATGCTTTACAGTTGTGATCAAGCAAAGAGTGGCAACGATTATTAGAAATAAACACACATGGAAAGTAGTATTTTATCTGTAGTTTACTACCTAAGCAAAAATAATTGTTTTTAATCTTATTTAAATTTTTTTAAATCCTTTTTAAGTGCCACCCACTAATTTCAATAACAATGGTGAAGTGTTGGCTCTGATTCCTTCATGAAAACATATAAAATTCTTAAATAAATATTTCCTAAATTTTATTCTATTAACTTTTACGCAGTAAAGAACATTCTGGTTTTTATTGAATGAAATCATTGATTGTAGACGTTGCTGATTGGCGTTCGAATTCGGTTCTTATTCTAGCTGAGACTTGAAGCAATTCTTTATGAAAAATTGATCCCGTTAGGCCAGTTGAACGAAGAATATTTTCAACAAATTTTCTTACTCTTGCCTCAGTTGTAGGATTATAATGATGAAAATTCTTCACAATTTTGTGAAATGTGATTACCGTAGATCAGTAATTGACTGAAATTCTCAATTCTGGCCTCAATGATTCGTAACATGTCGTAATGTTTTGCCATTTCATCAAAATCAAAATTTTTTATCGAAAAATGTTGTCCAGAAAAAGAATGACGCAATTTAGTAAGAAGAGCAAACAAAAGCAGTACAATAGCTGCCAATGCACACTGAAAGATTTTCTGTTTGATGTGGTTTTAGAGACAACCGAAGTCCTTAAACAACAGTTAAAATCACGTTGTTTTGTTGGACTAAATACTGCCTAAGTACTGCGACCATACGATTTCCTCCAAGCCAATTACCATGAACAATAAAAATCCCTTGCACTTGTTATGCACCCAGGTGCTTCTTCCTTTAATGCATAATGGGAGGGCAATTAATGTCGCGTTCATGAGTAATCCATTCACAGTGAAGATCATGTGATTTGAAACTAGCATACCAGGAAAAAAAACTAGTCCTTGCAAGACCAAACTACAGCTGATGTTGATCAGATATTGGCTAGACAAAGTATGGCAAAAATTGGAACATACGGTCATAACCGCGGGTAACAATGAAATAAGCCTTAGAGATTTTAATAGCAGTCATTTATCGTAACAAATAAATCCTGAGTGTAGTCTAGTAGGTAGTGTATTGGCTTATTAAACGTCATGGGTTCAAACCGCAGGTCAGACATTTCGATCAAAGGGAATGATGGAAAAATATTTCTTCAGGGACTTCCTCTCAGCAGCAAAAACTCTATTCATTGCAATCCTATGTGCCACGCCGTACACATGTAAATGTCATGTGTGCGATGGTAGTTGTAATTTGCAGTTGTGGCACGAACTTCTTTTTTTGTTTGGAATATGGAAATTTATTTAATAGATTGGCACAATCAAATAAGTGGTGTTACAAATTTCATAGAGAGGAAGGAATAAATAGAACAGATTTTGTGTCACGCTTGTAAATTACAAACGGCCATGGAAAAAATTTCGATTTTTTTTTTCCAGGATTACTAGTAAGCTACAACGTAATATGTACATAGATAAGGGAAAATCTATGAAGTTTTCAAAGCTGTTTATAGTTCTAGAGTCTTAGAACAAGACAATTAGACAATTTAGACAAAATGAGGGGGAGGACTACGATTAGGAAATAATAATTAATTCAATCTCTATACAGATGTTTACTGCGAAAAACTGAACATTGCAGAATCATACGAGCTTCCAGATTATATTCAAGTATTACAAGTGATCATCATTGTAATAAATAAAACTGTACAGAAAGCAACGTAGATAACTAAACGACAAAATATTTCTTCGGCAAATTCCTCTCAACAGATTTCTGGCAAAAGCTCTGAGAGTAAATAAAATTGCCATGTTTTTTAAAAATCTGTCGCTCGGAGTCGATTTTAAACTGTAGGTCTCTTCACTTATGGATAAAATTAACACACAACATAAGTGGTGTGAGAAACTAGATCGTAATCAAATTGTAATGACCAATTATGTATTTGAATGTAGCTTTTTTGTTGCGTATATCTGTCATGAGTACTGGAAGAAGAGGTTTATGAAGATCAAAATCTTTGTCATTTAAATTATAATTATGTTCTCGTATGTCTTTGTCACCACTATATAGCAGAACGCAACTGTATTTGTACAATATAATATAAACTACTACACATACATATTCTCTGGAACTTGTTTTACCGTAAGCTTATTCTATTCTTTGTTATAAAAATCAATTTTGATTTTATTTTTCTCTGTCATAGACTTTTTGAATTTCTGATGGCGATATATGGGTTATTACCTGGCGAATGAAGGACATACATATGTATGTATGTATGTATTGGATATGGAATAAAAATAGAGCAAAAAAAGAGGAAAGAAAATTGCATAATTAGTTAAAGTCAGGCAAGCATTTAATTCGACAAGATTTTAATTGATTATCTTTTCTACGATAACCAATCTACAATTTTTAATACCATGAAAAGCTACCCAAGTATGTGAAGTGAAGGGGAGGTGGTCTACAAAAAAAGGCTTTACAATTAAGATTAATTTGATTCTTGTAAAGATTGAAGTGAAGAATATTCTGAATATAGGGAACTTTTTTAAAAGTGAAAACATTTAACAGACCCAAGTGAAGTTTGAAAATTAATGATTTTCTTTTCGCTTCACTTTGGCAACAATGCCAACAAAAATGGGAGTGATTTTTTAACAGTATATACCTTTATATGTATGTATATAAATTTTGATTTATCAATATTTTATAAGGAAATAATTCAAATATTTTCTTTGCTTATTCTGCTTTGTCTTTGTCTTCCTTGCAAATAAATTTTATTGTTTTAAAATTTATTATGCCAAGAAGAAGTGCGTAAAACAACGGAATTTTTAGGACGCCAATCAGACAATAATTCACTTAAAATAATAATTTTTTTTTACACACTCATTCATACATAGAGGTTTTTCTATATTTTTCAAGCCTTCTGGAAATGAAAATTTTCTTGGTTGTAACACAAAACTATGCTTCAAATTTCTTTTTTTTTTTCACTTACACACGCACACGGTTATTGGCGTGTATGCGGTAGTGATAGTGTGTAAAGAAACACAGAAAAATTCTTACAATTTACCTTAAGTAGCATCGGATATGGTCGGTTATAAAGCGAAGATATATTACCTTACATGGGTTTGTGTATGTATATGTAGAAGACTTTCAGGCGTCTTTCTTAAATCTACTTAATCTTAATGCTTACTTTTTAAACAATTTTCGTTCTCTCTCTCTCTCACTTTATATCTTCAGTTCCTTATTCAATAAACTTAAAACTAACGCACGTTAAAAAGGAAGTTTCACTACTTTTTTGATGCATAAAACTGCAGTTTAGTTTTAAACACAAAAATTTCAAATAAATTCGGTTTAATGTTACGAAACGCATCGTTGTTCCTTAGCTTTAAGCAATAAGGGACTGAAGACTTGTAATTAATAAGACTCAAATTATAAGATTAAAATTGTTTAAAAATTGTCTTAGCATTGATGACATGTTTTAAAAAATATTTTTAGTTACACCGTAAATACCTGGCTATAGTATGGTAGGTGGTTGCCTACCCAAAGAACTTAGAAAGACGTACGTAAGCCACATAGGACCCATTGTGATAACACAGTTTTCTACTTTCTCCTAGTTTCGTAACCATTCTGGACTTCTGATGAATAGACTTAAACTGCCAATGTCCATGCTTCACACTTCGTTTAGTAGACACAAAGGTATCTTTTCCTCTACCGACATATTCCTATGTATGTTCCCAACAGGCATTTTCCTTACCTCTACGACCTTTGTGGTAGTCATTTACCACCTAACCACGACCAACGCGTTTTGCATAAGTGCCCTCAATACCCAATAATGAATCCAACAACCATTATGAGTGTCCTCTTTGGAAATTAAACATACTTTCCGTTCGCCCTCTAAGCACATTTGGCCAGATTTTCTGCGACAATCTGCCCGTATTTGAAACTACCCATTCACGGAATTCATGACTGCATTGTCAATTACAAACCCGCAGGTCCTACGAGTTCAGTGGTTGTGCCACTCATGGCCATCTTCTCCGCTCTTCAGTTTACTTAAATAACATTGTGACCCGGTATTCATATGGACATCATACCGTTCCATTATTTCGTTATGATGAGGAATTCATGTTTCAAAACTCTGTTTTCTTACAACCGCCTACCACTTGAAAAGTATGATAATATCTTCGCCGGAGGTATTACCGCTTGGTGTTTAGATCGGCTTGATATTTTATAGTGAATTTACACGTTTTGTAAAGTTTACAGAGACGATGTAAACGTTAACATAATGTTTTGAGTGCTGGATGGTGCTCTGGTGTGTTGTAGCAAACCTGCGTATCACATACGGCTAAAAAATGGAGCAAAGACTTTATCATGCCCAACTAATCTCTAAAAATTGAAACCCATGAGCGATGTTATCGATGGACGTCCACAATTTCACTTTTAATATCAGATCGGTCAAATCCATATCGTGATTTTTTTGAAACTAGTTCTAGACAGCCGAACAATATTTTAAAGTTTGTTAGATCCAAAAGATAAATAAGGACAGTTCAATAAATCGCTGTGCTCTTGCTTCTCTGCACAACAATAACATAAACAAAAATGGGGTGAAGACAGAGAGATAGTCCATCGACATTAGATTTCAATCTGTTTTCTTTAATCGATTTTTGTCAGATTATTATTTTTGCCGCATTATTATTTGTAGAAACTTATTTATTATTGGTATTAGGCTTCCAGAGAAATCGGCATTTTTTGGGTTTGTACAGCAATAATCAAATTTAGTAAACCAGGTTTTGCTCATTGACATTACAACCCTTCAGTCAGGACTACGACCTAGCTTCGAACACCACTTTTGTTGCATATGTTAATTTTATACATGAGTGGCAAGACCTACAGTTTAAATTCGACTCCGAACGACAGATTGTTGAGGAACTTTTCATGGCAATTTTATTTATTCTCCGAGTTCTTGTCAGAAATCCGCTGAGAGGAAGTCACCGAAGAGATATTTTTCTCGTTTGAGATGTTTGACCTGGGGTTTGAACCTCACGTCTAATAAGCCAACACACTACCTACTAGAATACAGCGTCTACCAATGTGCAATGCGTTTTTTTTATTTCGCAGCTAGGAACACAAAATAGTGTGCAAATATTTAAATTTGATCAGAAAAGGAAGGAACGATTTGAATTGCGTATCTAATCTTTCGATTTTCACCCTCCCTGCACTTTTACGTTTCGTTCACATTCCGCTGATGGTCTCAATACACAAAATCTTACATACAAAGTGCTCAGTGATGGATTTGAATTAAACACTCAAATTGGATACTTGTGATTCCATTTTTCTTGAAACTATACACCAAAGTAGGCGTGTAATTACGTTTTGCGTTATAAATTTGATTTCTATAGCCCGAAAAGAGATTAATTTCATGAACAAATAATCTTTCTACTTTATGGTACAGAAAATATAATTATATTTTAATAATAAATGAATTTTAAAATTAAAACGAAGAAATCATTGGCAAAAATTGAAATTATGATTTTCACACGAACACACATCACTTGTTTTATAAAAATGGAACACAGACATTTTGTGGATATGAAATTAAATGGTGCATGATTGAAATGCATTTTTAGTTATAAAATACAGGAATACAGAAAGCATATGGTTGCAGTCTGTAATACATACATACATACATACGTATATAGACTGCTATAAATTTAACTGTCGGTCTGTCTGTCAGTTCGCTTGTATATTTGTTTCAGTATCATCGTATGTGTAAGTAAAATAGTCTACACTAAATACAGACTATAAAAGTGTCACATAACGATGGAGAAGGATGAAATGAAATGATAAATTTTATTTTGATCGGAAATGTCACACAAAACAAATTCATCTCAAAAACGCATTTTTATATCAGTTCCAAGGAAACTCCTCAATTGACAATAAGAAAGGGGAATGGCGATGGGAAGTCCTAGTAAAGTATAAGAAGAAGTCGAAATGGATTACAATAGTTTTGAGTTCTCCTGTTTTTTTTACGGCATTTCAATTGAATGCTGCAAATATGCAGCAGCAGTAATAATACGAAGACAGTAAATTTTATTTTATTTCATTTTGACGAGTTTTTTCGTTTTCTTTTCTCTCTTTTTATAGTCATTCATGAAAAGTTGTATAAAAATAAACGTAAAGTTTTTAAAGTGATGAAATATAACCCCTCTCCCCACACCCATTCTATACCATCAATAGCCATCATATAAACCAATAAGGAATTGAAAGGATATAAATTTGTCACTATTTTATTATGACCATATGTATGTACATACATATGTACATACGTAAATATGCATATGTGCTTACGTAGAAGACTCTTTCATATTTTGTTGTTTAAAATGGAAAAAAGAAACAAACAAAAAACGAAACATATAAAAAGGCGTTATAAAGAAATATTGTGGAAGAATATGTATGTATGTAGAAGACTTAATTTTATCATAGCTAGGGGGGGGAGGCTATGTATGCTCATAATAAATATTGAAAATTCAATTTTTAATAATGAAAACGTTTTGTATGACAATTGATAAGCAATTTTATGCTTCTGATATTATTAACAAAGATGATGAAAAATATCGAAAGGATTTAAAGGATTTGATGGTAAATAAAAATTAAATCAAATATTTGATTATGAATGAAAAATAAATAAATAAAAATTTAAAAAAAATCATTAATCATTAACGCTTGTTCCAGTAAAATGATGTATCATTTTTACATGAAGATAATACCATTAATAAGCACTCCTAGAAACTCTTTCTCCTATCGGCAAAGGACCTAAACATACGATTTTTATAATCTTCTATCGAAGCGTGAAGATTTTTTTACCAAAAATACTATTTACAATAGGCAGAAACAGATGAAAATCACTGTGTCTCAGACTATAAGGTGGCTCTTATACAACCTTTCAACAAGCTCCCGGAACTATATAAATTTTGCATCGATGTATAGTCCGGCGCTATGTTAATAGCACCAATTTTTCTCCTATTGGCGAAAGGTGACCAATTATAATGGTGGTCGTGTAGCCAAGTAGTCCATTATTCATACATACATACATAATTGGTCATTACAACCCTTCAGTCAGGATTGCGACCTAGTTTCTCACACCGACTTATGTTGTGTGTGTTAATTTTATACATGAGTGGCGGGACCTACAGTTTAAAGTCGACTCCGAACGACAGATTTTTGAGAAACTTTTTCATGGCAATTTTTTTTACTCAGAGATTTTGCCAGAAATCTGCTCGAACCCTGGCTTTACGTCTAATAAGCCAACACGCTACCTACTAGACAACGGCGACTTCGGTCCATTATTCAACTTGGTGCTAAATTCGCTGTTTTCTCTTTTAAAAAGATTTAACTTGAGTCGTCGTAGTCCAGGCGTTCAATCCAGTGCTGTGATTCTCAGTAGTCTTCTGGAAAAAAACTCATAGAGTAAATAATTGCTATGGAAAAGCTCCTCAAATCTGTCGATGTTAAATTATAGGTCTCGCCACTCGTAAATAAAATTAACAAACACAACTTGGGTGGTGTGGAAAGCTATGTGGGAATCCTGAATAAAGGGTTGTATTGAGCTGCTATGGCTTCGAAGTCACAACCACATAATCATGACTTTTTTGTCTCCTTGTAATAAATACCAAATGATTATTAATAGGTTATTGGTGTGACCATTAGAAGCTGCTCATTTGTGGACGAAAAATTCTGTCAGGTCGGTTATTTTTGGGGCCGCCATTGTATACCTTAATGGACGGAAATTCAAAACTTCTCGTTCAAACTCTCAATTAAATCGTTCCCAAATTTTCTTTAGAGGCAACGGCAACCTTATATTGAAGTGAAACAGTGACAGTTTTTATTTTAAAATCACTAAAAACGCTTTTTCGTTGAAGTTAGAATTGCTTCAGTCATATGGAAGTCCTAAAAATTGACAGACATCTTTGGTAAAAAAAAAGTAAAACTTTTTTGTTCAGCAGGCAATGCTGAAAAGATCCTGTAATTGCATAAACGTTTTTAGTTTTCGAAATTGTAAGTCAAACTTTTTAAATGACTGAATTGAAATCATCAAAACCGAATTAATTTGACATTTTTATACAACTCTGCCAGGACAGTTTTTATTGAGCCACCCACCATGGCCATGGTTGGTTCCGAAATTAACTGCTAGTACGTATTTTAATGAATATCGATAGTTTTAGATTATAAAGGGTGCCTGAATTATAATGCATTCTTTAATACTCTGTTTTTTAT
Organism: Sarcophaga carnaria; assembly: GCA_958299815.1. NCBI lineage: Eukaryota > Metazoa > Arthropoda > Insecta > Diptera > Sarcophagidae > Sarcophaga > Sarcophaga carnaria. The sequence continues at coordinate 32,046,549 of OY283150.1, forward strand.
TGGACTGCAGAGAAGTCCAATTTTCCTATGGAATCATCTTCCATCTTCGAATGAAATTTTCCATGGCTTTTTTAAAAAGAGGTCGCTGTATTTCATCGATGACGAGTTCAATTTCGTATTTAAGGTCAATAATTGTCTCTTATTTGTTCGCATAATACCGAGATTTTACAGAAACCCGAGGAATTAAATCACACAGCATTAAATCGTATGAATTTGTTGGTCAGTTAGCATTGCAGTGTCTGGCCACATGAACTCCGTTATCACTTTCCAGTAACGAATTCCATTCGTGATAGCTGCAATTTCATCACCATCTACAAGAAAGCAAAGCCCAATTACTATTTACTAGTAGGTTGAGGGTCATGAGTTCAATTCCTATAACCGATTTTACACAACGAACATCTGAACTTAGTTACATACATGCATACATAATTGATCATTACAACTCTTTTAGTCGGGATTACAACCGAGTTTCCCATACCAGTCATGATGTGTGTGTTACTTTTATCCATCTTCACGCAGAACGACTGTTTTATGGGAATTTTATTTTATTCTCAGTGTTTTTTGCAAGAAGACTGTTGAGAAGAAGGCGGCGAAAGAAATATTTGTTCATATTTCGTTTTGTTTTAGATCTCTGACCAATATCCGAACCAATCATTTGCTCGTTGTGTCTGAACTTCGACAGTTTTGTGTATTCGATAAGTCATTTAAAATTCACTTTAACTTCACCTTGTTTCATTGACGTTATAACTCGTTTTTCTTTTGTAAAGCCCCTCATTTATAACAATCAGAATAAATAAAAGACCATTCTTACTGACCTACCCTTTATATGATGCCGCGATTATTTAAAATAAAGAAAAATAAGCATTTATTTCTATTCTTTTTAAATTAAAGCGTCATGAACACTTTCTCACCACATCACATCTAAAGGGGTTGACATATTCGTATCGTAAATATTCAAAAATTTAATTTTAAATTTAAATTCCATGGCAAATTGACTTACAAGGTCCTTTCATATCCTTCCATCCAAACCAAAATGTTCAAATTCCACATACATACGGACATAAGCACACTTCAAGGATAATTTTCATGCATAAATAAAAGCTTAACAAACCGAAACAAAACAAAATGAACATAAAGAAACAATACAAAACAAAATAGAATGGAATGTAAATGAAATCAAATCAAACTCAATTGATTTAATCATTGAGTGCAATTATATTAATGATACTTATTTTAATATGATTATCTTATAGTAGAGCTGGTGATAAAATTGGCTGGCGACTACCATTGCCAGTCGTCTAACCAATTATTACTTAATTTCAGTAGTTTAAAAGTATAAATTCATCTTTTGGTGGATATTTTTATGAAACGGCGGGTTCATCTTTAAAATATACGCAGAAAAGTTAAATTAAACGTTTAATACCCTGCATTACGGAGGATCAATAAAACAGGGTTGTATGTCTGTAACTTTCTGGATTTTAGTCTGGAAGCCGTGTTTGATTTAAGTACTTTGCTACCAAAGCTATGAAGGCTATGGTTAGGTTTAGTGGACACAAGTTTAACATCAAATCCATAAGGAAATCGATCGGCTGACGGACGCCTTAACTGGAACCAGTAGACTATGATTTTGAGAAGTGTTTCGCAACGAGATTTGTAACAAGAATGAATGAAATGATCTGGAAGCTGCGAATTATCTGGAAACAGGGACTATTTCGTAATATAGAGAAGGACAAGGGACGGATATTCTGGCAGAAGAAATGATCTGGAAGCTGCGACCTATCTGTAAACAGGGACTCTTTCATGATATAGAGAAGGACAAGGGACGGATATTGAGATATGAAATATGCCAAGACTATGGGGAAATTGGCATGTATCCTCCAAGCGTAAGTTTATGATATCGAAAGTTGTGCTCAATTCCACAATTTGACAGTTTGGCCGGCAATAGTGCCCTCGGGTTTTATGAGATAAAATCGAAGATAGTATGGGACTATCTGGGAAAGCTGAATCTGCTAAGTAGTTACCCTTTACTGGGTCCCGGGCATGTAGAAATTCTTACCAATCAGCACACAGACGAAATTGCGAGAAGAGTCCTATTGATGGATTGTGGATTGGAATCGAAAGTGGAATTAGGAAAGGACGCTTAATGAAAGGCAAAGGCCTTTCAAACCAAATGGGTTTGAGGCAATCAAATCTTTTGTTGAAAAATTACAATAAGAGGAGATCTAAATCATGCTTCAAACTATCCAGGAATAACTTTTTACAGGGCATTGTATACTCAGAGGACACACATTGTAGGCTGTCTCGAGCCTAGTCTTGAAACCAGTGTAGCAGTAAGGCATCCCGTAAGGAGAAGACGTTATAATGATACCTTTTACAGACTGAAAGTAGTACAATAGATGGTATGGTCGCAATACTAAGGCACCTCTTCAGAACTATAATAATAATAATTATGCGGAGATCACAAAATTTTGATGAAAAAAACAAAATCTTCTAGAGTACCTGCCAAATTGTGTCTTAATTTTGTGTCCATTTACAACATTGTTTATATGCTGATTGGGTGCTGGGACAACAGTCCTTCAATGCTGACTTTTTATCAAAATTTTATTAAGCGACGACACTTATTTCTTACTCGATAGTATCGTAGCAAAACTAGCCAAGTTATATTGGTGTTGTGGAATATAAAATAATTTTGCTGAATATTATTTGTTCCTCACCGTAATCTGCAGTGTTATGGCTTTGTAAATAATAGGTTAGACCCTACTAGATCATAGATCCATATAATAACGTTCGCATAAATGCATTTGAGTTGTTTTGGAAAGATATGCTGTCTTTGGAGCATTGAGAGCAGGAGTTCAGCAATATCGCTCTAGTGGAACATATTCACAGAGTTTCATTCGCATTAATCATTCAAATGTACCATATTCTACACACAATTATGATTCACCACACTGTGTTGAATCCAAAAACCAATTTTTTTTAAAATTTCAGTCTTTTAAGGTCATGGTTCAGACACTCTTCCTGAAACGTGGCCTTCAGAAGTAAAGTATGTTGAATCGGTAATTCAAATAACGTTTAATTTTATAAATTTTCCTGACTAAATAACGTTTTTGTTCGCTTTTATTTTAAACGACAAGTAACAAAAAAAAAACAAAGAAAAGAAGACAGAGAAATAAAATACTTTTCGTTCCCTATCTATCGATCGGTACTAATTCGCAAATTGACTACAAATTATTCAACAATTTACAACCAACGATTTCTTACTTCGTTGGTCAAGTCAAGGGGGGACAACAAGGAGAAAGAAAGGATGGAAAAGAAGGATATTAGCCAAGTTTAGACATTTTGCAATATAGACAATTGAAGTGAAAACAGAAAAAGTTTTGCAAACCTACGATACCAACGAAAATAATGTATAGAAACGAGGAAAAAAAATATGTTACGCACACTGACCATAAACCAAGTAAAGTAGTTCGATGGCCATTTGACCATTAATTTTTCGAAAGAAAACTTCTTTTGCAATAGCTTATCTGTCTCTCTCTCTCTCTCTCTCTCTTGTCGTACAATAACGTTTGCAGCATTTAATTTACGGTGCCTGTAAGTGTTTGTATGATTGTAATCATTGCGTTAGAGACCTATTGACGACCTTTATCACATGGCCATAAACTATAATCTGTAATGTTGGCAACAAAATATTCTCGGTGATCTCTCTCACACACACACATTTTCGCACTGAATTTAAGGTTAAATTTACTCCTTCTTTTTTGCTTTTTGCTCCCAATTTTTTTGTTTTTTTTTTGGTCGAGCACTTGAATTAACGGATGTATCAATAACGGAAGCAATGGTCATTCATTTAAATGTTGTCTACAAGTTGGCAACTTTTGAAGTTTCTTAAGAGTGGATAACAACAGCAACAACATTATATACAATAAAATGCTACTGTTTCTGTTGGTGAGGATGTTGATAGAGATTTTCTGCAGGGTACTACTGTAAGGATTACCTTTTTTATTTTCCCATTTTCTTAGAAAATTCTTCTTAATCTTTTAAGTTTTTTTTTATTTTCCCAGCATATCCTTTTTAGGATTGGCGCCAGTATGCCGTTTGAATAGTCACTTTTAATCGTTTAAATTTCTTTTAAACTTCCTTTTACTTGGTTAATATTTCAATTGGTTGCATAGTTTTATTGGCAAAAGGATTTAATTTTCAACAAAGATAATAAAATTCGAAAAAATGAACATTTATTTCTCTAGTTAATCTGGTAAATCTAGTGCCATGAGTACAGCATTTCAAATTTTATAAAATTTGGTTCGATATTTAATACGTTATTATTCGTTGAAAGTAAGTCCATACTTTTCCCCTCTTAACGGTTATTCACGACTCCAAAACCTCGTTTTTAGGTAATCAATAAGCTGAATACCTTAATGTTCAGTTCAAAGTAAAGTTATCTCTGCAAAAGTAACATCCGCTCCATGTAATCTTAGCTGACTAAATAAGGTGATAAAATATTAATTTTGTCATTGTCAGTAAACCGAAATATGAGTAAATTTGTTTGTTATTTGTAACCACATGCATATCATAATTGGTCACTATAAACATCCTCAGTCAGATTGTTTGAAAAACTTTTGATGGCCGAAGAAATATTTTTTCATATTTCGCTTTATTCGAAATGTTGAACCGTGACCTCACCTCTAATAACCTCCGACCTACTGTACTTCGACGACTGGTTACAATCCTTTAGTCAGGATTATGACCTAGCTTTCTAGCACCACTTACGTTGTGTGTGTTAATTTTATCCTTAAGTGGTGGGACGTACAGTTTAAAGTCGGCTCCGAACAACAGATTTTTGAGAAAATTTTTATGGCAATTTTTATTTACAGAGTTTTGCTATGAATCTGCCGAGAGGTAGTCGCCGAAAAAATATTTTTTTATATTTCGTTTTGTTTGAGATGTCTGACCTGGGGTTTGAACCGAGGCCTCACGTCTAATAAGCCAACGCATTACCTACTAGACTGCGGCAACTTTCCAGTTACTCTATGTATTGTAAATTGAGGTACTTTGGTCTGTTTTGTGCTTTACCCAACGGCAATGGCGATATTGTCAGTATAAGCAACGATTTTACTGTCCGTAGATTTAAGTTGAATAAGAAGCATGTTGATCGCAAGGTTCCAAAGGAGTGGAGTGATTCCGTAGTTTCCTTTTAACCATCCTCTAAAACTATGTACCACTAGTCGAGACTTCGGAAGAAGTTTAATGAACCCCACACACAATTGCCTGACAATACATAGAACATAAAGTTGAAGGCTAAAAAAAGACCCAGAAGTTTATAAAAAAAATTCTTTAAAAAATTAATTTAAGTTTCTTTAATATTTTATATTGATTTTTAATAAATATTAATTATTGTTATTATTTAAATATAATTTTATTGAAATATCATATACATACATATGTACGTATATAGTTTGTGCATTTTAACTTGACAATACGATGATGACTGAATTAAAAAAAAAACATTTTCATGGTCCATTAAATATCTCAACAATGTGCAACAATTTTTCAAAAATATTTCATGAGTTTTCCATGCTTTAAGCCGAAATAAATAATTTCGTATGCAAAAAGTGTACCATGTACATACAATATAGTTATTGTATGAAAAAAGAACCCGAAAAAATGCCATTTGCAAACAAAAGTAAAAAACAAACCCCCATCTCCGCCTGTCCATAATTTAAATCAATGATTATGAGTAACAAACAGGCCAACCAACCAAAGTGGCATACCCAGCAGCATACTCTCTCTCTCTCTCTTGTATAGCTCAATACGAGTACAATGATGAACAAAATACACACAATGAATGTAATGCAACAGGCGAATAAAAATAAATATCGTATAGCGACGGACACAAGGAAGGACTCACGCAAAAGGATTCACAACAGCAGCGTACATCTGCTGTAATGAAATCAAATAAAATTTATGCCGAACACTCAACTGCAATTTCAAATGAATGCAAAAAATGGCAACAAACATATAAACAAACAAAAAAAAAAAACATTGTTCTCGTCCTTAGTAGTAGCATCGTTATTATTAAAGTGGCAGACAATAAAAATTTGAATTTTATTTGTTGCATTGAAAAATATGATTGTGGCTGTATGACCTTCTCTCTAACCAGCCACATGATGATGACGTTGACGTTCATTTATTTGTTTCCACTTCCATGAACACACAAAATTAACCCAAAATATGATGGTGGTGTTGTTGTTGTTGTCGTTGTTTTAAGGAAGACAAGGATTACAACCACTCAATGGTGTCTTATTAACATTTTTGTTATTGTTGCTACATTCCATTACCACTATTGCTGCTGATTATTGCTGCTTTAACAGAGATGCCATTTGTAGCAGAATTTGTAGTTTGGGATAAATTGACATAATAGACAAGTTAGAAATTTATGTACTGGGGTAGTAATCCCCCATAATAACATAAAACAAAGAATATAACTTCTTGTTATATATACAGGGACTATTAAGATCTTGACCAGAGATCAGCAATGAATCGCTTTTTCGCTACTCATGAGTACTCATGAAATTTTGAGTATGAGTGAGTCAACAGTATTGAAATCCAACTACTCTGATTCATTCGTACTCAGTACAACATTGATTTATAAGTGCAAGTTGCAATGAGTATGAGTACAACGTTGACATCAAACTCATAACATTCGAACTATGTTTGATTCATACGCCTACTCATTCAGATTCATAACTTTAGAAAAATACTTATAATACTTAAAAATGATTCGAGTGATCATTCGTCAAAATTTACAGTCTTAGTTGTTGCATTTACAAGGAAAGAAGAAAGACACATAAACAAAAAAGAAAAAACAGCAAGCAGAGCAAACACACAACCTACCTTTGTAGTGTTCGTGCGCGAATCATACTTATTTTGTGATTCGCGTATAAGATGAGTCATGGAGAGTCGAAATCAATAACATCATGCGTATTCTTAAGTACGAGTACTATGAGTATTTCAAATTTTGAATATAAGTAGTATGAGTATGACATTAAAATAAGTATGAATGCGTATAAGTATCAGAAATTATAAGTATGATTCGAATCTACTCATCGTTTTGAATACTCATTGCTGACCTCTGATCTTGACCAAACTAAGCTTACGCTCCTAAGAAGTAATATATACGAGGACGTTCCAAAGTTAGCTGATCCTACAAACAACAGATACAAGTTTGAGAAAAGTTTTCTTATACTCTGCTCTTAGTCTTCATTTTGATCGAAATTCAATAGCTGCGACATCCTGTTTATAATAAGAATAGTCAGGCTTGTTAAAAATTCGTCAAACGCAGACTCTACCTCCTCATTATTGGCAAATCTTTTACCACCGGAATAATCTTTTTTTTTGTTTCTCCAACTTCAACTAAATTGGCCAAATTACGAAAGCTCAAGTCACAAGCTATGCTTTTATGTTGTCATTAACACACGCAAATTACTGTCCCTCGGTCCTATTTTTGTTTCTTTCCTGAAAAGACCCTGGTTTGGTTTCTATTACATTAGGGTTGCTATATTGACGAACGGTTAAATTAATTGGCTCTTTCAGAATCTGCCTTAAACTAACACTATCTGATCGCTGTGGGTTTACCCTTGGTTTCGATAATAGAGGTATTTTAAACACTACTTAGAACAGACGAATTATAAGCGTAAAGCTATCGGATTCTCTCGGGCAATGATCAATCGGAAACCATATCTGATGGACGAAAATACAGTATAATGACTACTGTCCCATCTGTAACAATCTGAAAAGGTGGATGCTTATGATCCTATTTCAAAAGTACGTCGTAGGGCTTTTGCTGATTGACTCCCACATGAGATCCTCGCAATATCATGAATTGTTATGCTGAGATATCTGACGCAATGGATTTAATCTATTCACGACTCTCAGATTTTAAAGTCAACATTTGAAGCTTTCGGTATCCCCGCAATATCATGAATTGTTACGCTCAGGTATCTCAATCTGACGCCATGGATATGAGTGTATAGTGGTAGACTCTGAAAAGAGTTTTTCAGGACAATACTTGAAGCTTGTGAAGTCGCTGTAGTGTAGTAGGTAGTGTGTTGGCTTATTATACCTGAGTCTTGAACCGTGGCTCTAGCTCAGACATCTCGAACAAAACAAAATACGAAAAAAAATATTTCTTCTGCGACTTCCTCTCAGCAGATTCCTGGCAAAAAACCCGGAGAGTAAATAAAGTTGCCATGAAAAGATTTCCAAACATAGGTCGTTCGGAGTCGACTTTAAACTGTAGGTCCCGCCACTTATGGATAAAATGAACACGCACAACATATGTAGTGTTATAAGCTATGTTGTAAACCTGATTGAAGAGTTGTAACGACCAATTATGTACTTAAAGCTTGTGGAACTTATGTACGGCAACGAACAAGTCCATTCATTGAAAAAGATTCTTCATAGAAACTTCGCAGAAGTAATGCGGCATGTTTGTCATTTACCAAGAGCTGAATGATAATTGCCTCTCCGGTTCGGACGCTGCTAACGTATTTATTTTCGCAAAGACTACTAATGTTTTACACACTGTATATATACGTTTTAATCGAAATCTTGGTGATATCGCACATAACTGGCTAGCATATAAGTTTGATGTGTACAAAAAAAATGTTTCAATAAGTCTGTACATTTGAGACAAGCCCAACAACTCACGAAATCAGATGTTATTGGCGAATAACTTTTTAGGAATGATTTCGTTAAGTTCAAATTTTTAAAGAAAGGTAACCCGGTTTTTGTGTAGTTGAAAAAAGTATAGCGAAGTCAAACATTGACATGTCAAAAGATATACGTTCATTGACATGTCAATTGCGTAGCATTTTAATATGATTACATTTCATATGGTGTCCTGATTTTAACTTCAAGGATATTTTCTTTTCTCTTTTTGATTTTTGCATTTTTTTTTGCGAAGTCTCCTCATTTAAACCGACTTCATTGCGATGGAGATGGTGAAGCATCACTTTAAAACAAAATCCACCCCAAATAATTTTAGAGATTTTCCACACTCATACTCGGGACTCAATGCCAGCAGATAATTTAATTTTTAAAAAAGTCTGCACAGTTTACTAACGCCAAAGTGGGAAAACGGAATGGAAAGGGAACGGTTCGAAATGGAAGGCAAAAAATAAATAAAATTGATGCCAGCCTGCTGTGATGGATTCAATTTAATATTATAAACCAGAAACAAATCAAACAAAAAAGAAATGTTTTAAAAAAAGCTGCCTCATATGCAGATACTCCACTAGTCCCCATACAAAATTGTTCGTTAAGGTTAAAGGATTTTTACTATCTTTCCTATCTTTTTTTTTGTTGTGTGATGTCAGTAATAAAACAACCAACCTCTAGTACTAGAGATAGGTGTCTGTCTGTCTGCCACTAAGTGTGGTAAGTGTGTAGGTCATATTGGTTTTAAACATGTGTCTGGAATGGCTTCATTTCACACAGTAAATTAAAGCTCCTATGCTTCTGCATTCACTTCCAATACTTTTGTTAGAAAATACAAAAAAAAAAGGAATGCCGGAAGCATTTAATTGAAATTTATTACCAAATTTCTTTAATTTTTTTTTCTACTTTCAAACACCTTTAATCTTAAATTCTTTAATTTCTAATGCAATTTAATTCAATTTTTAAGTTCATTTTTAAATATATCCCTTAGTATTACAGTATGTTGTAATACTTATAGTTTAACAACAATTAATCTTAATGACATCTATTGAGCTATTAAATCCTTCAAATTCATTTCCATTCTTCATTGACTAACAAGAGAAAAATTTACTCCGTATTGTGTTCAGTTTTATAATAGACACCCAATGGTGATACGTTTTTTTCTTTATCTCCATACAAATGACACATACACTGCATACAGGACTGACCATATTATCTTTAGAAATTACAGTAGAGCATAAATATTATCCAAAACTTTGTTATTGCTGGCACACGACTCATGTAAAATGTGCAATCTGTTTGTCAGTTAGTTCTCCAAAATGCACTATAATATAGGGTGTGGTGGATAGAAATTCATAACTTCCACATGAAAGTAAAATTTTTAAAAAAAATTTTCTTAATAACAACAATGTTCTGTTTTGCTTTATAACGTGCTACCTCTTTGACTCCTGAGGACCTATTGGCAAGAAACTGGAAACTGTAATCTAAATTAATTGGGGCTAAATTGTGACCATTAATCTTAGGCACCATAAACGTGATCTTTTGGTAATCACAGGTCCGAGCTCTAAGGTAGAAGCATAAAAACCTCTCAGTCGAGCCTGCAGTGCTGTAATTGGGCCGACGGTTGTCATAACCTCTCGTATCTATTAGAAAAAAACTTTGTTTTTATAAGCTTCTATTGGGGCGAAAGGAAACAAAAATTTCATTTTTTTATAGATGGGAAGAGGTAGAGTAGAGTGACTAGTTAGTGATAGTCCTGTATGACAAAGTAAACGCAAAAGAATATTTCAATTAAGCTCGCGGTGCTTCAGGAATCCGATTCCTCTTTTCTCTTTCGAAATTGATGCCTCCAGGCCATGTGATTATTAGGAGTGTAAGTGCATATTTGTAGATTAGAGAGCTACTCATTGAACATGCCACCAAACAAAATACAGTAAACCTCTCCGTCGTTCTCTTGGTGTCTGTATGTAGGCTTGGTTATTGTTCTAATAGAACGTAATTCCTCTTTTTCAAAATTGATTATTTCAGACGATGTTATTGCTGGCAGTACATGTGAACGCATACACATCGTAAAATCTGTCTAACCTTACTTACTTAATTGGTCATTACTACTCTTTATAGTCAGAATTACGACCTATATAGCTTCTCACACCATCCATGTTGTATGTGTTAATTTTACCCATGAGTGGCGGAGATCTACAGTTTAAAGTCGTCTCCAAATGAAAGATTTTTGGAAAACTTTTCATAGTAATTTTTTTTATTTACTCTGTGTTTTTGCCAGAAAACTGCTGAGAGAAAGTCGCTGTTAGTTTTGTTCGCGATGTTTGAGCAGAGATTTGAACCACGGAGTGTCATCTAATAGGCTAGCACATTATCTATTACACTACAGTGGCTTTTATTTTTCAGATGGTAAATCAGACTTTGACTTAAACTCAGTTCGGCACCACAATTTTCATCGCATCATTCTAGAAGTGGGTTTTACTATTTAGCAGAAATTAGGAATTGAAAATTCTGACTATTCCTGCGGTGTTTAACCAGAAAATTCAAGTGGTTCTACAAAGATTTTTATTTTCTGACCAAACTAAACAATGCTTACCACAAAAGCGCCAAATCTTTATCGGCAATTTCGACAATTGGTCTAGTGCAGCTTTGACATCATTGAAATGAGCTGGATTGTCTGTTATAGTATAAGTAAGGACAATAAACTCCATTAAATTTTTAACCGCCGGGCTTATATGTTTACCTTCATCGACATAACTTTAGTCAGGTTTATAACCTAGCTTCTCACATCAATTACGTTGCGTGCATTAATTTTTTACATGAGTGGCGGGACCTACAGTTAAAAGTCGACTCCGAATGGCAAATTTTTCATGACAATTTTATTTACACAGAGTTTTTGCAAGAAATCTGCTGTGAGGCATATATGCCTATATCTATGTGACCTTATATTTAAGTTAAACCATGTTTTATTCCTTTTCGTTGCTATAAAAACAGAGGTCCATTACAAAGCTCGTCATAAAGTACCTATCTATCCCAACTTTTTCCTTTGCTTTGTTTAAGTTTTATTACTCGACATTTTCCATCTAAGCAGCTGGTCTACTGCAGACCCTTTAATGAACTGGGTTTGCAGACTTTCTAGTTGATAGTTGCCAAACTGTAACTTGGTTTCCCTTTATTATTACACATCTGCACCTGTATTACATGCCTCTTTGATTACATTTACATGAAATTTGCTATGTCCTCTCTATTTGTGTTTTCTTGGAGCATTCAATGTAAGTCTTTTCTGCAAAACGTTTTCATATATATTTTTCTGACATTCCATTTCGGCAGTTTTATATTTGTAGCAAATTTAATCTCTTCTTTAGAAACATAAAGCGTTTTACACTGGTGGTCACTTAAGATCACAACACTCAGAAACTTCAAAAACTAACGTCACTTATAATATAAAATCTTATCCAATCTGGGGAATAAGGTCAATTGGCTTATTGCAGAATTTTTTCTGGATGTTTGCTCTTGCTTCTAAAATTCGAAAAATTCAGTCCTTTCCCGGAATTCGAACCTGAATTGTTCGGAAACAATTAAAATTTTAATGAAAAATACTAAAAGTAAAGCCCTGATATAAATGTTAAGGACAAAATTTCTTTTTATTTAATTTAGAAAAAGAGTTTTAAAAGTGTAAAATAATATACCCTGAGTGACAATAAAAATGTAAAAGATTAAAAATTATTCGTAATGCAATCCACTGATGTCTTCATTTTTGGGCTACACTGTATATGATTAAGGAGGGTATACAGTTTTTTTCTAGACTCTTGCATTAAAGTGACAATTAAATAAATCAAGAAAAGAAGATTATTATGTCAAACATAACCAATACAAGCATGTCAAGGAATACATATATACATGCATTCAATCTTTAATACAATCCTAGTGATGATAAGGATAATGATGATAATGATCATTATTATCAACATGATGATGACAAAATATCTTTTAACCCGTACTGTGAAGGATTCAAAACTAACATACGCAGACACACATGTATTTATATACATAAGTCATACTGGACATAGAGAAAAGCCACTACAAAAAAAAAAGGATAGAAAATAATGCAGGCTTTATAGAAAACAAAAAAAAAGGATGCGTAATTTTTTAAACTTTTGTAATTAAACTGACATCAACAGTGACTTTCGTCAAGGCGATAATAACGATGGTCATGGTATCCCTACATGAAGGATACACGCTGACAAGTGTTAAAAGTATCAACTTGAACAAGAGATGAACACAACCTTGCAATTAACTTTCAGACATAAAGATATGTTGTTTTATTTATTATTATGTAATGCTCACATACATACAAACGTATATAGACATTAAAAAGTTTTTTCTATAAAAAAAAAGAAATCATTTGAACCAATTTTTTAATTTCAAATAAAATAAAGTTCTACCACATGATATACGACAGCAATAACAACAACATCAATTCAAGTTAAGTAGTGAGTTGTTGGTATTATTTTAGACTCTATTCTCCCTAAAGGCTATTTGTTTATTTATAAAATATTTAAAAATAAACAATATTTTATTTTATTTTTCATTAATTTATTTGATATCAAGTTTAATTAGTTTTTTTTCTCAAAATATTTTCCACACCACCCACTTTTATTCGAATTAATTCCATTACATGCAGTCGATGACAAATCTCTTACTCTACTCACCATATTTATAGTTTAACGAGCACAGGGCATTAAATAATTTCTTGAATGTATCGTTCACTCTACAGCACTTGCTATTTCAGATTACTTTGTACATAATCTGTGTCCCAACATTTCTTAAACAACAGCATCAATTGAACAGCCGTTAGGATCTCTTTGCTCAAATACCATTTCAATGTAAAGGATTACACAGTTACCGCATTATTGAATCAATTGCGCGTTCTTATTTAGCTGTCGTGTCTATCACCGTTCGTGAGTATCGATATGCACTTTTATTGAGTCAATATTCGGTTTATTGAGTACAATATTTTAAGTGTTTAGACATAATATACGCAGTTCATCTGCTTAACTGGTAAACAAAACAGCTGGTTGTTTCAACAACATTGTTTTTTTTTTTTTTTTTGTCGTTGTTGAAATTTGAATTGTCAAACATCAACAGAAAGTGTTCGGATAATTGTAATATGCGCACTGAACATACTTATGACAGTGCTGCATTTTAAGTTTTACTCAATATTATAACAATTTGCGTATTTATTGCGCAATAATTAATTGAAACTTTATATGAAATAGTAAGCTCAATAATGGCGTTTATTGCGATTTACACAATAAAGGTGCATATCTGAACACCATGTAAGACTCTAAATTGTTTATCTGACTTTATTTACTTCCGATTTGGTTATGGATACACTGACTATTAGAAATGTTTTCCACTCTTTTCATTTGTATATGCATATACATTACTTCTTGCCTTTTTTATTTTCTAATCTGATTGTTCAGATCATTTGATTTTTTTTCTTTTGTTATCCGTTTCTAAAGAAAAGAACAAGTTCTTCTGAAAATCGCTTGCGGATATTTCTTAACTGTATTTAGCAGGCAGGGCACCTGTTTCTTATCTTTAACAGTATACTCTGCCTAGATCCTCCCACATTAAAAACTATTTTTCTCTTCATAGCGTTTGTAACCTTCGTTACGGTTTTGCATGGTCACGTACCTCTGTAATTAGAACGCTTACTTACTAAAGGAAGTGATCTATTGTTTCTTGCGTATTGTTCCTAGCGTGTTGTGGCACTATTTATGACAGGCAACACAATATCCAAAGAATGATTATAAATACTGAGAAAATTGCTCAACATCTTTTAAGTGAGTGCTCAGAATGCAGATTAAATTTCAATAACTATTTACGTACTTTGCTTTGGAAAGGCTGTTTCAGAAGTACCAGCTCATGTTTCTTAATTGATCTGTTCAAAATTTTTTGGAGTTCAAATTTAAGTAAAGCTTTGGAATTTATATACAGAATTGTATGCAGATTTTTGCATGAATTTATTTTAAAAAAGTCTGGCTTTCTTATTAACTACAACTACTAACCCCAGATATAATCATTTTTTCTCTTAATTTTGTGTATTTACTTATCTCATATTGATAAAACTCACTGTATCAAATATTTAACATGACAAAGGCTTGAAGATGTCCATTCAGAACTTCTGATGAAGCTACTTACGTTGCCAATGTCAATGCTTGTCAGTTTATCAAGAACATCCATGTAGTAGGCACCAACATGGTATTTTTCTCCTTTGAGGTAGTGCCGAACATCTCATCTCTGCAGTTTTGCAATATGCTCTAGACAAATGCGCCTTGCATGCATGTAAATAGTGCAATGCCATCTTATATGACCCCGACCACCACATTTTAAAAGCAAGTTCAGATCGTTTATTGCATTATAAAAAATGGCATAATTTTCTTATTAAATTATCGCATTACATAACTTTTCATGTACACTTTAAGTTATAAATCTATTATGTGCCCTTAAATCGTTACAAATCCTACGAAATCCGATTAATCATTGAGGCACTTTGTTTAAACGTTGATAGATTTGAGTTTCATTGTTGCCAATCACCAAATAAAAGTTTGACAAACATGTGTGTGTCGGCACCATAAAAATGTTACACCCTCTCAGACATTCACACAAATATTGTGATTAATGACGGTTCCCACTGACCGACCAAACATCACAACAAACAAGAGAGCAAAAAAATGTTGGTGGGTGGTCGTCGTCGCTTGTAGACTTGAAGCTTAAGGAAACTGTTTAAAGGGATAAGAGTGATTTAATAGTCACGCCACAACAATTTGTATAAATTATCAAAGAGGTCAATAAAAAGGTTTGAAATTGGTAAGGAATTGTAAATCAATACAATAAAAGGTTACAATATGATACCATAAGGATATGTTTCTCTGGGTAGCACAGTATTTTTTGTTTACAAAATGGAGTTTTTTGAAGAAACATTGTCTTTAAAACGATTTATTATTATTTCAATCGGTCGGTATGTTAAAAAAGTTTTAGAATTCGAATCCGAACCTCTTAAAAAATAGTCGAGAAGTATTGGGAGTAATAACAAAAAGGACTTTTTCTATTTCAAACTTAGATCCTCCCATTATCCCTCCAATTACCTCAGCAGCAATTATTACAATAGTCCACTTTATTTTCTGTTTTCGGCACTAATTTTACCGGCACGTCCTTATGCTTAAATACAGAGATACATATGTCCAATAGGGAAATGTGTTTGTTTATATTAGTTAGACCAAGGAGTCGCTTCTTCGCGCTCGTTTTTTAACCTTATTCGGGTTTGAGAGAAAGCCATTCTTATCCCAGATCCCTCCACTACTAACAGAATTTCCAGTTATAATTGTCAATCTCTGAATCTTATTACACTTCAGAAGGAAATTTCATGAATCTCATGAATATTTCCCTCGGTTGGTATAAATGAAATTTAAGCTTCCCTTATCGTTTAAGAGGTTTTTTTTATCGAGCGTATAGTTTGTTGTTGGGTGGTTGATGTGTGCATCTGGTAAGAAGCGGGTTGCATTTGTTGAAAGTTGTTGCGTGTGTGTTGTATGTTAGTTACGTAAAAGGGATTTAGGCGGATAAGTTCAGTCCTGACTGACGTAACTGTCCAACATGGACACAAATTTTTGTTTTCGTGTTGAGTTTATCCGGTGTGGTGAATAACAATAAATACACCACTATACCGTTACTCCAAAAAAATATACGGCATTACCGAAATGTCGTTACTGTCATTTTTTACTGCATTCTCAACTGAGTGGTTTATGTCTGGATTAATGAGATGATTAATATCGATTAGTGAAGTCACAAACACTTAATAATAAACAAGGTGTAAAAGAAAGAAATAATTCAAAAATAAATTTATAAAATAATTTAAATTTATGCAGTTTTTAATTTAATTTTTTTTTAGAATTTTACACAGAATGGAAACACTACCTTATCGATTTATTCAGTGTTTCACTAATCGAGATTAATTATCCTTAATCCAAACACAAACCACACCAGTGCATAAGGGTAACCAGGCATATCAGTGAATGCATCCGCTACATATGTGAAAATTACTTATACTAAACACACACATACTGTCCAAATACACAATATACGGTACATTGATATATGGTAATACATTACCATTTCGAATAACGGCACTTTGGTTAGTTTCGATTTTATTCACCACACTTTGTAAAAACTCACCACACTTCAAAAAAAGTTAATTTTTCCTATTATTTCCCTCTCCGTCCGTCGTATGTGGACCCAAACTCCAAACAACGAAGAACGGGTGGTGCAGCAGCAACACAACTACAATTTGCTCATTTCTCCTCCTCCCTTCCCACTCAAAAGGACCCCCACCAACAACAATCCATATACAACATTCCACATTAAAACAAAAAGGGATTAATTTTTACTTAAATAAACCGGGAACGGAAAAAGAATGTGCGAATTATTTAAAGAACGTTTATTTTTTGAACGAACAAGAACGAATTTTTCCAACCACCAGTGTTGCCAGGAAGGAAAAAAATATTCTTAAAAACTCGCTGGTGATGGATGACCAGTGTTGCAAAACTAAAATTTTGAAATTGTACTTAATAAAACTGAAAAAGTGCTTTCTGCATCAAACTTGCATAACTTCTCACACCACTTAATTATTTTGTGAGTGTTCATCCTATACATGATTGGAGGGGCAGACTCCGTACGGTAGATTTTTGAGAAAACTATAACGGAGAAATATTTTTTCATATTTCGTTTTGATGAAGATAGATTGTCTGCGCCATTGGGTTTGAATCATCACGTCTAGTAAGACAGCACTATACTATTTATTTATATTTAATACAAAACATACATATGGGACAGCTGATTCGGAACGTAACAAAAAGTAAAAAAGCCCCGTTTAGTCACGTCGATGGGACGTTACGTTCGTTTGAAGAGCAATGAAGATGTTTGGTAAGTGTTTTCATTGCTTTTCTTATTCTAAAAACGAACATACATCGTGGACCGGGGCTAAAGCCTAATTCTACTTTTTAGCTTTGCTCTAACAATGTGCATTAATATAGTTGATAAGTGCAAGACATAAATGAAATATGTAATAAAAAAGTAGAAAATACTGAATTTTTCAACACTGTCGTATACCATTTCTCCATCGCATTGCTTAAACCAACTAAACACGTCCCACAAAAGTAAATATATTTCTGACATCTATACAATCAACTGTCAAATTGCTAAAGGGGATGTATGTGTGTTTGTGCGTATGAGCGAATAGAACAAAAAGAAAAGTTGTGAAGTGAAAAAGTGTTTTTTTTGGTGGAAAATAAGAAAATTAATAAAAATTAAACGGAATATAAATGAAATAAATAAAAAGTAAAATAATTCACAATTAAAAATCTATAAAAATTAAATAACACACAGTAATTTGATTGTGTGATAAAGAAAAATAACGGGAAATTAAAACAAGTGCTTTCTATAAGATCTAATTGAAAAAAAATTTTTTGCTCGTAAAAAGGAATAAAAAAACAAAGAGTATTAAAACGAATACAACAACAAATATTAATAAAATTATATACCACATAAAAGGTAAATATTAATAAAATTAATTCATTTTGAAATTGTTGTTGGAAAAACTCAAAGTAATTTATTAATAAAAAGAAAATAATTGCCGAACATTTCTTAAGAATCCATGACGTTAGCAGCTCGGCGCAGCACCTCCGCCCAAATACAATACAATGAATGTAAAAAGAGAGCAAAAACAACAATAGGAATAAGAATACGGTAGTGTGCTTACTTACAACAAAAACAAAAAGAAAACCAGCAACTATAATGGGGGAAATAAAATAAGAACAACAACAACAACAGTAATAAGAAAGTAAAAACAAGAACCAAAATTTAAACCAAATCATTCATGCAACAAAACCAATTCGAAACCGAACCAATATAATTCAGTTCCATCCACTTTGACATAATGCGGGTTGTTACTGCTTTTACAACAGTTAAGGTTATTGTTGTAGTTGTAGTTTTTGCATTTATTTTTGCCATGTGATGAATTTCTCTTAATGGGTATATCAGTTAATAAGAAAACACACTCCTACAAATTGTAATTATATTCTGTGGAATTGCAATAAAAAACTGTTTAAAGACATTTGTTGGTTGCAGCCTCAGTCGTATAACCGACCACCATAAAATGTGACTCAGACAGTATTTAATGTAGGACGTATGAGTGTATTGCGAAAAGATTTGCATTGTTTACATATATGTACGTATATGATTATTTTAAATAAAAAAGTAAATAAAATTTATATTATAAGTGACCACTATCAAGTTATGTCGACTGTTGAGTCCATTATGTGGTATACTCCTCATAACAGTTAAAGAAATTTTGTTGGCTTCGGCTAGATGCCGGCATCAGGGTTTTTATCCTTTTGGTTATAACGCTGTCTCGGAGTAGGAGTTCATTGATAATAAGTAATGAATGTCAAGAGATCTTTGCTTCCAAGGTCGGTTCTAAATATAAATTCAAACCTTATTTTAAGATAGTTTTCAGTAATTATCTATACATCGCCATTGTAATGCATGTATTTTTCAATCTGCATGCAAATAATATATAAAATAAGAGCCATATTAATATTTTATTACAGTTATACTTATTAATGTAGTTTTAAAAGGGTCACACCTCAAGTTAAACTGGTGTCCTTCTTCCAGTTTAAGGGAGTTCTAACATTTTCAAAAGAAAAAATCTTAGATGAGGCTTAGCTATAGCTTAGCCTATAGAATTAGCCTATACGATCACACGTCATTGGTCATCTGTTAATAAGAACTCTTACGAGAAAATTGGTACCTTCATATAATCTACTAGAGATAGAAAATACAGCATCTTTTCTTCTTTGCTATTATCCTGTGACTATGCGGCCAGCTCTTGAGAACATTAGTTCAGAGTAGTTTCTTTACAAACTAGTATTATAGTAGGATCCTTTCTTAAAAATATTTGGAAATCGCTATTAACCACTTACTGCCAATCCTCGTCAAATGGCATCGGAAACAGTTGACAGTTTCAAGTAATTGCAACGCGGGCAGTGTCTATATTGTTGAACCAGAAACCAGGCTATTCTTCAGTTGGCGTAACCAGTTTTTGAGGCGGAGATACATTCGATCAAGGAATGTGTGAGCTGGTACAGCTAAAATTACGTAGAAATGAATAATTTTTGTAATATTTTTGCTAAAAATCAGATGGCGTGTAGACGCCAATACACAGACTCAAGATCTAGGACAACTTTGGACTAAAGTAGGCGATTAACGATTTGCCGTATGTGGTACAATGTACATTATTTACATACCTCAACACTAAGGAGTGTTAGTAAATGAAAGATCAAGCTATTGTAGCTTAAGAATCAAATGAGGTAAGATAAGATGCTACTAATCACTTGATTCAACCGAATTTTGAATTTAGTAACGTTACAAAAGAAGAGAGTTTAATCCTAAATTTATGAAATTAATTTTGCCATACGTTCTTCCGAACATAACCCATTTACTGAATACGATAATTACATCATCTACTTTTCCTGCAATGTGGAAATGTGCCAAGATAATACCTAGGCCTAAACAAGACACAACTTACCGCCCAATCGCAATTTTGTCATACTTATCGAAAATTTTCGAGAAATTAATTTATAAGCAGATATACCCAATACTTGTATAACAATGGTGTGCTTTCTGAGAGGAAGTCTGGTTTCAGACCTAATCGCAGCTGCATTTCTGTGCTCATTGAAGTTTGAGAAGAGTTGCGATTAAGGGCGGATAATAGCTGTTTGTTGTGCCTATTTATGCATATTTATTATATTTCATATGCGTTAACCTTATTTTGGCACTTTTGGAAAAACTACTCTACACTAATTTCTATTTCCAATGTTTACATTTTTATGGTTTTTGAAATAAATTATTTGGGATAATATTTTGTATAATTAAGAATTGTAGAAGAATTTTTTCCATTACTAATGTTTACTTTGTACAAAATATATGATAATATTGCATCCTTGGCAGGTATAAATTACTTGCTAATGATGTCGCGGCTTATTAGTAGCATAAAAATTCTTATCTCTGTGGACGTTTTAATTTTTTCTGATACTTAACGTTGTTTAAAAATGTAGTCTTCAATTAAAAGAAGTTTGTAAAATAGCAGACCATTTCAAGTTGTCTCCAGTTATTTTAACGTAAGACGACTAAGAGCCTTGAACTTGATTCTCAGAATCAATTATATTTACGTTCCATATCTGAATGATAAGAAATCAATAATGCTAGTTGAAAGAGTCAACATACATTCTTTAAGTGCAAGAATTTATTTTTAAATTATAAAAAAATGTAAATACAGATAAATAAATGAAGATATGGATTTATGATTTATGGAGCGTGAGTTGGACGATTTATCATTAATAATTCACTGCAATGAATATTATGTAAACAATATTTTTTATTAGTATAGCTAATGAAATAAGTGACAACAGTTACCAAAAGACTACCACTTCTATCGAAAATATTTAATAGCAATTAGTTTTACCTCTTGAATGTAATATTCGTGAAATAATTTTTAAATCCTTTTTTTTTTTTTGTTCTCCAAAAGATTTTTTTTTTTAAATATTTAGTAACAATCATCTTAAATAAAATGAATAATTTTTATATAATGAACAATTTAAAGTCATAAATAAGTTTTTATTTTTAACACAACTCTTTTTTTTATCAAGTATTATATTCATGTCTATGAAACAAGTAAAAAAAACGTATCTTAAAGTAAATGCACTCTACTTAATCAACCACCCATGGCATTACATGACTCTGGTCTGCTTAGATATTTCATTGCAGCAACTTTCAATGCTGATATGAGTGTGTATGTATTTTTTTTTTCGTTTTGTTTTTATAATTGTTGCGTTTTATATTTTGAATTTTCTTACATTATAATTTGGCATCACGAATATTTGAACAATTTTAATACGGGAGGAAAAACCCACTCAATTCATTACACCCAAGTTAATTAATATGTGGCTAAAAGATATTTTTGTACTATTAACTCTTGACAGGAATATCTGTATTATTTAAAATAATTTCTTTATAGAAAAAATTGTATTGTTGTTGCTCTTTACTTTATTATATAATTTGTTTGAAGTCTAGAACTGAACGGAGTACATAGTATATATTGGTTGTATTAAATAATTTCGTTTGTTTTATTATTATTTATTTCCATTATTATTATTGAAAAAACTTTTTTATTTTATTTTTAATTTATTTATTTATAATATAATTATATTATTATTATAATATAATATAATTATTTTGCAAGATTATACTAAAAGTGGGATTAGTTTTGATATTACAAATGGCTTTGAAATTTAATCGAGGAAAACGTTTTAAAACTAATACAACAAACAACTAAACAAGGAGCTTATCCAGTCTTCGGCGGGAAAAAGTATATTGCAAATTATAAAAATAATCCAAACAATCTCCTTAAGTTTCCATCGCAATTGTTCATGTCAATTCAATACGATTTGCCAGATAATATTAATTTGAAATAAAACAAAAATAGATGGTGTGTTGTCTTACTATGCGTGAGCTCTTTGTTCAAATTCCAGCTCAAAGATGTCGAGGAAAAGGATATATGAAAATATATTTCCGTTGGCGGCTTCTCAGAATTTTTTTTTGGCAAAAACTCGAGAAAAATAATAATTTGTCATGAATTTTTCTCAAAAATTATTTGAAGATATAAGGTGAGGAATCAGTATATATTCTTAACGTATTAGGCTATATTAGATTGGTGACTTCTCATTTGGAAGTTGGTCATTACAACCCTTCAGTCAGGATTACTACCTAGCTTCTCACAACACTTGTGTTGGGCTTGTTATTTTATCCGTAAGTAGTGGAGCTTACGGTTTAATGTTGAATCCGAACGACAGACTTTTTTGAGAAATTTTCATGATAATATTAATTTACTCTCAGAGTTTTTGCCAGAAAACCGTTGAGAGGAAGTTGTGTAAGAAAAAATTTCTTGATATTTCGTTTTGTTGGATATGTCTGACCTGGTGTTTGAATACGTCTAATAAGGCAACACACGTCCTACTAGACTACGGCGACTTCTAAGTTCGTTTTAATGTCCCTAACAACAATAACCATAATAACCTAACCATGTTTAACCATAATCCATATTTTTATGCTCGTATTTCATAACACATATGTTAAACTGAATAAGTGACGAAACATACATACATATATACATAATTGGTCATTACAACCATTTAGTCAGGATTACGACCTAGTTTCTCACACGACTTATGTTGCGTTAAATTTTATACATGAGTGGTGGAACCTACAGTTTAAAGTCGACTCCGAACGACAGATTTTTAAGAAACTTTTCTAAAAACTGCATAACTTTTAAGATCCTGTACTTCCCTCACAAATTATATCGTGCACCCAATTGTTTATGGGAAATTTGACTCAATTTTTTATACATACAAACCCAAATAAATTTATTTTTTATTTGAATTTGAAAAAAAGACGATTTTTTCATATGTCCAATTATAAAAAAAGCAAATTTGCTCCAGGGAATTGTGCAGCTGAATTCTGTGTATTTTTCTATATGTTCTTGGCATCGGAGAGTTGTATTGTTCCTCTTATTAAAGCAGCTTCTGCACATGTATAGATAATGTATTCATTTAACCTTAGCTACTGTATTCTCTCTAGGTTATCAAGATTCTAGAGGTAATGGTGATAACCGTTAATATTTATATGTCCATAAAGCCAGCTAGTTGCTCCAATGGACTTCTTTCAGTTAAGGTCAGATTTGTTCAATATGTTTGATGATATAATATTTTTTTTCCAATTAAATAAAATCTCAAATTTTTCGTGTTAGATTTATACTGGAATGTCAACCAAGTTATAGTCAGTAAAAAAATTTTCCTTTAATCTATTAATAGCAGGTCAACAATATAAGCAATATGTGCGTGTTAATCTTATAGTAATATTGAGAACTAAAGGAAAACTTGTTTTGTTAATGTAAAGCTTTGTATGGCAGGTTGAATTATTTTAAAAAATTCGTAATTACTGTGTGTAAAATTAGTCATCGATCGACATATCCTTAAATGCAGCATGTAAATTATTTACAAAGCAATTTTCATATGAAATCGAGAGTGTTTTCCTGTAGTATTGTATATATTGTGGCTGTTCCCATTCCATAAAATTGCATTTTGTGGAAATTTGGAAAACTTATAACAAGAAATCCACTTGATAGTATGTACATACATGTATACGTACATGTATTCCAAAGTGTTTTTTGGTCCCCTATTTTTGTTGGATATTAGCTTTTAATATCATCTTGTCTCTAATACCAGACTATGCCACTTGATTTCGTGATTTAAAAAATGGTTGTGGTTGTTTTTTTTTTCTATTTTATTTACAATTTTTTTTATTATTAATTGCGTTTATATTTATTTTTAAAACATGAGACAACCGACCGGCGTCGTCATTTAAGCACATTTGACTTCCATACACACACACACACACAATCACATATGTACATATGCCGGGGCATGACCAAACATTTGTTGCTCCCGCTCCCCACAATTTGTTAATAATTTCAAAAGTAGTATATACGCTTACACAGACACACACACATACATTTATTGTATAATAAACTATTTCATTTTGTTTAATGTGCTGTTCTCCTCCCTCAGAGTGCATTATTTTTTATTCTTGTTTTTTTTTCAGCAGTTTTTTCTAATATTGATGAGAAGATACTTTCTTAAGGAAAATCTCTTTTTATAAGATAAAAAAATTTATCATCATCATTCTTTTAATGCTCCAAGTTTCTTTTGTGAGCGTTAGTGTATGTTTGTGTGTGTGTGTGTATGAATGTGTGATCTATTTTAGTATGTCCCCTATTTTAATTTTGCAAAAAGCTGAAACAAAATTAAACTAATGTCGTGTTCTCTTTTTGTTATTCGGTGAGACAGTTTTTTATTTTTCTTTTTTTTAATTCTATTTTTATATATTTTTTGTTTAATGTGGAGTTTATTTTGTACATTTTGTTTTTAATATTGTTGTTTTTCTTTGTATTATTTATTTTAATTCCGTTTTATTTTGTTTGTCTCATTTCGTTTGTGTCAGTCTTAATGGTTTTTTGACTTGTTTATTGTCATTTGCCACTCCTTAAAAGTATTCTTATTTTTTTTCGTCTTATTTTCTGCTCAAAAAGTTTTTTTCTCCGTAAAAAGTGTTGGCAAAATCTGGCATGATCACCTTTTCATTTGTGGTCATTGCACTATGGGAAACAACAAGTTTGCGCAAGTTTAGATTTGTTTTTTTTTTTTATTATTATTTTGAAATGACATCAGGTCATGTCAAAAACAATTTTGAGGTTTTACACAAGGCAGGCATTAATATAAAATCAGTGAGAAAATTCATTTGAATGTTTTACTGGTCATTTAAAATACAGTTTATAGGTGGAATAAAATGTGTATATGGACGATTCTCCATATAAAATATTATGAATACAATTTGTATACCAAGTAAAAAAGGTAGCTGTGCATTTACCTTGTGAGATTCATATTTCCTGTATTAAATACAGTCAAAGAAAAAAGTCTACATACACCGTTGTAGGTAGTCTGAATACACCGTTGTATGTAGTCTTTTTTTCTTTGACTGTAGGTAGTGTAATCAGTTTAGTAAACATTATCAGCAATGAACTATAAACATATCTAAAGAAAATTAATCAGAGTACATGATAATTACAAATCGATGAAGTCATCATGATCTTTAGAATTTGTCTAGTCACTATTAAACTATCTTGGTCAGCAATAAGAGGGCGGTACAATAAGTAAATTGAATTTTTCGCCCCTTAACTACTGTCAAAAGCAGCATCATTTAAATTATATTTTAAGAGCCAATAAAAAAGCGAATTGAACATAATTTTTTGAAGAAGATAACCGAGCAGGATACAATTCAAATGAAAATTCTATCAAGAGCATAGGCCATGTAATACACGGAATATCCAATGATAAAGCGTGATATATAAAGAGGTAACTCATTAATTTGCAAGTTAAAACAGTGGTTCGCTGAATTTTGTCGTGGCAGCATAGTCTAGTTAAAGGCTATATACTCTTAACAATTGAAAAAATTAACGACTTGGTGTGGAAT
Source organism: Sarcophaga carnaria (assembly GCA_958299815.1). Lineage (NCBI taxonomy): Eukaryota > Metazoa > Arthropoda > Insecta > Diptera > Sarcophagidae > Sarcophaga > Sarcophaga carnaria. Next base: position 32,072,472 of record OY283150.1, read on the forward strand.
TATCGGAAATTGAAACTACACAAAAGTTTGTAAGCCATAGACATCTCAGATGTCTCAAAATGGTTTAAATTTTAAATTATCATTTAGGTACGATAACGTTTTCCGCGTTTGCTCACAATCGACCACAAACACAACCGTGTGACAATTTCGCTGCAGTGTTTGGTTTGCTCATAACCCTGAATGAATAATTGATCCAGCACAACGCCACAAACAGGTCAAGATGTATTTGTCAGCGAATAAAGTTTATGGAGGAAACTTTTTTAGGATGCATTTGTTTAATTCAAATGTGTAAAATATTGAAATGCGAATAGTATACATACTAAATTAGTCAACCAGATCTCAGATTATTCGAAAAAAATGTAGTGCTTGGCGAAGAAATTTAGGAGCTTAATTCATTGATGAATATGGAATAGTTAGTAGGTTAATACACTTCTTTAACTTATTTTTTGTACACATATATACACACGGATTAGCCGCGAATTAAATCAATTGGTAACCTGCTTCAAAGAGAATTAAAATTAAATCCTGATACGCTTTTACATCCTGTATTGAGTATGTTTGGTGATCAATAACATCACATCACTAATAAAAACTGTTTTATACAGATTTCTATGTGTCCTAACTTGTTTATAATTGTCTTCCTATAGAAATTGTAGTCGCTGTAGTCTATTAGGTAGTGTGTTTACTTATTAGACGTGAGGCCATGGTTCAAATCCTAGGTCAGACATCTAATATACAAAATTTTTCTTCGGTGACTGCCTCTCAGCAGATTTCTGCCATATGCCACCATGAAATGGTTTCTCAAAAATCTGTCGTACGGAGCCGGCCTTCAACTGTAGGTATATAAAATTAACACACACTACATAAGTGGTGTGAGAAGCCATGTCGTAATCCTGACTGAAGGGTTGTAATAACCAATTATGTATGTATTAAGGTTTTAGAAGGTTCAATTATTTCTATACATATTAACAATATTAATGCATTCGATTTCGAAATTGAAGCTTTGTTTTCATGTTTTTTTTTCTGTTTTTAACTAAAATAGATAATCATCCAATAATTTACAGAATTAACATTGCGATTGTATTATTACGTACATATATTAAAAAGTGTTTGTTCTGCCTTTAGCCGTTTAAACTCAAAGGTCTTTAAAGTTTAACCTTAATTTCCTTTTTCTCCTCAAACTCATACATATTAACAAGTCTTGTACAAATAAAATATAAATACAGAACATTATACAACTTATAATGAAATCGCGAATTAAATAAATACATATTAATTTCTTTTTTTTTATTTCGCGCACATTTGTGCTTAAATATCAACAAAAAGCGTTACTCTACTGGTTTGGTTATGCATTTAAAATTCCATAAATTCATTGCTTTATGCTACTTTAATCAATTTAATTAGAAAAAATTCTATAAGTTCATCAATGCACGCAACACCATGCACCAACTCAACTCAATACAACTCACTCGCTCGCTTGCTCGCTCATTCATTCCTTTTTGTCCAAATGTTTTAATGTTCGTACTCATAGCACAAGTATGGTTGGGTTTGCTGTTAAAAAACTTAAAAAAAAACTACATTCAATTGTTTAATTGAATGAAAAAGTTTCAAGTTAGTCTTCAGTGAGTGTGTGTATAGAAATTTTTTTTAAAGGCAACTTTAAACAAAAAGAAAAACGTCAACAATTGTCATCGAATACGCAACGTACTATAGTTCTAGTCAATAACTAGGCAGATATTTAAAAAGTTTTAATCATCTAACAAAATATCACAATATATTCGTAATAAAATTTTATTACTTCTACAATATATTATATACAGAATACGTTTTATCTAAACGTGTTTAAAAATTGATACATGTATGTTTGGGAGAAGGATCGGAATGTTGTGTATCTAGGTGTCTATGGCCTGCTATAGACAGTGATAGAATAGGGTTGCTGCTGGTCTTAGATAAGGCCAGGTATTGGTATCGTTACACGGCACTTCGGGATTAGGTCGCTGACGAGGATCAGAGCCGGACAATTGCAGGATATGTTGCCATAAGAAGGAGTTGGAGGCTATCGAACATCTAATATGCAACTGTCCTTAGTAGGTTGAGGGCCTTGGCAGGGGCTTGCACTCTTTGTCGAGAGCTGATATTAGGGCTCTCCATAGATTCATTAATAGGTTGAGCTGGTTAAGAAGTGCTAGGGCATAAAGGTTGTAGTAATGCTGTCTTGTGTGATTGTGGTCCATCTGTTTTTCCTCCTTCTTTTTATCCTCCCTTTCCGGCCTCCTCTATTTTTCCAATTTCACTATTTCCTTAACTATCGACTCTCTCTCCTTTAGGACGTATTACAATGGGTCATTTTAACCTCTGGGTATTGTACTTGTCCCAATGACAAGTATAAATAAAATTTTAGAATAAATTATAATACTAAGTAGCGCTCGAATAAGATGAAATAATCTTGTAGAAGCCCTGTGTTATCTAGTGAAAGAGAAAAACAACAGTACATACTTTTTTTGTCATTCAATTTCCTTTTCGGAAGAATTATCTTCAACTTTTGTATGATAAATTTACTTCACATTTAATGTTTTGTAAGAAATTAATTTATATATTTACAACTCTGTTTCGCAAATTGTTTTATTTATATAAGAATGTGTATATAAAAAAACTAAATAAAATACAAATACTTGACGGCAAACGTAACATATCATGTCTTCTTTTGTATTACAGATGTCAACAGGAAGACCCATCAAATGTGTTGTCGTTGGCGATGGTACTGTCGGCAAGACATGCATGTTAATATCATATACCACAGATAGTTTTCCCGGAGAATATGTGCCTACAGTGTAAGTTACAACCAATTTATATACAGTAAAACGAAACCATTTACTTTTTTTTTTTTTAACTGCAACAATTAACAATTGAAAATGGTGTCATTTTAAGTATTTCTCTATGTCTGTAACTTTGTTGTTTTTCTTTTATTTGTATTTTTGCAAATAGTTTTGACAACTATTCAGCACCCATGCAAGTGGACACAATACAAGTATCATTGGGTCTATGGGATACAGCTGGTCAAGAAGATTACGATAGATTACGGCCACTTTCATATCCACAGACGGATGTCTTTCTGATATGTTTTTCAGTTGCCAGTCCATCATCGTTTGAAAATGTCACCTCAAAATGGTATCCCGAAATAAAACATCACTGCCCCGATGCGCCCATTATATTAGTTGGTAAATATAAATCATAAATCATATTACTTGCTCTCACGTTATAATAAAATTAATATTCTTTAAAGGTACCAAAATTGATTTACGTGAAGATCGTGAAACTCTTAGTGCTCTAGCTGAACAGGGCTTAGCGCCTTTAAAACGTGAACAAGGACAAAAATTAGCAAATAAAATACGTGCTGTTAAATATATGGAATGTTCCGCTCTAACACAACGGGGCCTGAAGCAGGTGAGTTTTCTAATTCAAAATTAAATACTTACTCGTTATCGTTATATCTGTTTTATAAACGTGAATAAATGCTACAACAAAACCTTTATAATTGTCCTTTAAAGGTATTCGAAGAGGCTGTGCGTGCCGTTTTAAGACCTGAACCCCAAAAACGACGTCAACGAAAATGTATAGTAATGTAAAAAAATATATTCTTTATGTTTATATTATAAAACAAATCTCCTACTCTTTTACCCCAATCTCCTCCTCTCGAAACGCATCTCTCTCATTTCGATTTTCCCCTCTAAGAAACAAAAACTTTTAATTCGGTTGTGTTTTGTTTTGTCAACGATATGTATGTATGTACTTTTTTAATTTTAATCGAAACTGATAAATATGAACAAAAATAATCGAAAAATAAACCTTTTAAGTCCTATATTTATGTGTATAACTAAGAAAGAGATAAACAACAATTAAACAAACAAACAAAAAAACCACTAGTTTTTATACCTTTTAAACCAAATTTGCTAAGATAAAAAATAAATGAAAAAAAAACAAAACAAAAATTTATAAAACGGATATGTCCTCGAATTGATAATTGTAATAAGAAAAGAAAAAAAAGAAAGAAATCAAACACAAATCTATATTTAAAAAGAAAAATCCAAACTTTTTAACATTAAGCCACCACACATTTTTCTTTAATTTCATTTTAACCCATTTTTCATTTCATTTTTCATACCATAACATTACATGCAGTCATTAAGAACACTTTTTTACGATTCATTATAATTTAAAGAATTTATTTTTATTATTTTTTTAAGCTGAATTTATTATTATTTTTCCTTTTTTCATTTTTACAAAAAACAATGAAACAAGAGTTCCATAGTTTCATAAACGTTTCTATTAAAATTTTTAATTTAACAAAATATTACTTCGTGTTCAAATTTAGACCAGTTATTAATTTATTAAAATTTTATCCTGTGAATTGATATAGATTTTTTACTTTGGTTAATACAATAGTTCCTAAATAAACTAAATTTTTTTATTTTTAAATACGAATTTTGTTTAATTCTTTGCCCTGTAAACAAAAAAATTCCTTATTGCGATATAAATCGCATATACTTTCGGCATTTTATTCTGCAGACATTGTGTTGTGGTTGTACTTTCGTATCAATTTTACTAAAAAAAATCCTAAATATAAACGATTGTGTTATGGTCTAGTAACTAGGAGGTTGGTTAAACTGTATTTTAGTATAATGTGAGCAGTATGCTTGCCTTGTTAAGTCCCAAACTAATTTGTCAACCATTGCCTTTAGGTTGTGTTAGAATTCGCATAAAAATTATAACCGAATCATCTCAACTATAGTAGTCATAGCTCCCCAAGACCTAATATTGTTACAATCTGATTTCACTTTTAGTATAATATTTTCTAAATGAAATTCTGTATATGGTTTTCTTCATAACTTGGTCCGATCAATTCTTAATCTTATCAATAAAGAAAATATTTTTTCAAAAATCAGTATTATTTAGTAAATTCAAGATTATGTTTATCGTTTGCATTATGTTCTGCATTTAAAGTCATTGTTTTGCCAAACATTAATTATTGTTCTTGACGGTATTGGTAACCGTTCGACAATTTTTAATATGTTTTGCCAATTTAAGTATTTATTTTCGAATCTCTAGTGACCTATTTGAGAATATTCGTTATATTGTTTCGAGGCCTTCCAGGATGCAGCTTGTTTCATAATTTTTAATAATTTTTTTGCACAATAGGGCGACTTATTTTTACAATTATTGAGATTTCACCAAAAAAAAATTTTCACTTTGGAGCTTGTCCATGTTATTTCAAACTGAAAGTTGCATTTTCTCTTTGCCACTTTCAAAGTGTAAGACAAAGCAAACTACCAGCTATGTATTTGTACTTAGACAAGTAAATTAACTCATAAAAATTGAAGGTAGTTGGTTTCTATTTTATTTAACTGCCATGCTGTATGCAGAATTTTATTTGCTGGTTACAATATTTAGCGATAATAATTTCTAAACTACTTATCTTTTCATAATATATTTGATTCTGAATATTATTTTGAAAATCTTATTATATGCGTCATCACTTTTCCAAAATTTTAATTGATAACAGAAGTAACAATTAGTGGTTTAATAAATTATTTAAATAGTAATTAAAGTTCGTATTTCGTTTTATCTAAAAATTCTAAACGTTTATTAAAAATATTTGCTTGATTAAAAATCTCAAAAAAAAATAGTTGAAATAAATTACTTTTTATAAAGGGGAAATTAGTTCGAATTTATAATTTTATTCTGTTATATCGTAAAAATATTGTGTTATTTGAATTTCAATTTGTAACAGTTTTAAGGTTTTACTACAGAATCTTTTAAAGAATCTAGTAAATATGTATATATCATACGCTATTTGATACATACACATATGTTTAAGTACTGCGCTATAAACCTTTTTAAAAACTTCCATTGCCTTGATATGAATTATGTATTTATGGTTTCCTTATCCTGCAATATCACAAAGTAGATCAAACAAAATTGAGTCTGTCAAATGAACGTAAATATTTCCTATTCTTGTTGAGTGATGTTGTAATCGGATTTTTTGCTCTATATCAATACTCGATGGCAGAAAATCGTTCATATGGTTATTTGCATAGGGGTAAAGCGGTCGATCGGCCATGTAGGTTTGGCATGAATTTTTTTTTAATTATTTCAGCTGTTTTTAACTTAACAGGTGTTTTGTTTCGCTAATTGTCCCTGGTATAAGAAAAAATTGTTTCTGCGATACTTTTATTGAAATGCAAATATAGCGGAGCATATAGTTTCGAATACTTTAAAAATAAATTTTGTTAGGTTCCGTTAGCATTTACTAAATGTTTAATAAGATAACAATTGTTAACCTTTACCCATACAAATAAAGCTTTTTAATACCTGTTTCAAGCAACAATAAAAAAATATTGTTTGATGCAGTCTCCTTTTAATATTTTTTATAATAGTAAACTGATGTGAAATATTTCTTAAGTATACCAGATCCTAAATAAAACAATTGTTTTATCAAACATTAGATAAAACTGTTGTTTATTTTTTTTTTATTCGAATATGCAAACATCTTTCGTATACTTACTATTATGTATCATTATCTTTCGACTTTCGGCAATTTTGGCAACGCCATTTTAGGTTTCCAATAGTATTTTATTTCCTTATCTAAAACAACTTTCATTCTCGGTTAAGCCGAAAACAATACGGAACTCTTTGTTTTATTATTATTTTTCTTATTTTCTTTAATATCTTCTTTTAATTTCAATTAATTTTATTGAGTGAGAAATTACAAAATCCTACACACATAATGAGCTTAACTACAAAAGAGATCAAAACACTTTCTGTAGTTGTTATCCTTTTTGCATTAAAACCCTTAAAGATTTTTTTTTACATAAAACAACCAGTTTGTATAATAAAAAATTATTTTAGTTTTGTTTTTTTTTATATTGTTTAAAAGAAGCTTATCTAGTCAATTGAATATTTTTACAAAAGTATTGTTGTAATGCAAAGAAAAAGAACATAATTTAAACCTGAAACAAATTTAATTTTTTTTACGGGCATTCGAACAAAAAAGAAAGCAAAACATTAAGCCAATCATTAAACATTTAAACTCATTTAGAGAGCATATCACATCCATTAATAATTGTTTTTTTTTTATTTAATTTTTTTTAAATAAGCACAAATAAATAAAGTTAATATAATAAGTATACATAATTATTTTTTAATTAATTGTATGAATTACAATCAAGGCAGCTTAAAAAAATCCAAATTCCTCAATTTTTTATTTTTATTATCATTTCTTCGTATTTTAACTTTTTTTTATTATTATTATTATTGCGTATTCTTTTAAACAATAAATTTTTATAGTTACTATTATTAACAAGAAAGAAAAAAAGAGTAAATGTTTTGTGAATATCTCTATATATGCATTTATATATTAACTCGAATTAAAAAGCAAAAAAAAAAAGATTATATATTATTAATTTCTTTTTTATATATAAACAAATATATTATTATACAAATAAATATTTAAATGTATTTTCATAATTTCTTTTATTTTCGTGGTATTTATCGCAAAAACCAAAAATTCTACAATTTTATAAGCTTTTTTATTTATATAAACTGATTGTACGCGTAAATGTTATGGCAAAGAAGTTTATGTTCTATATTTCGAATGTAATGAAATGAAAAATTTAAAATCGCAATAAACATATAAAAGTAAAAATAAAATAGTGTATGAAATATTCGGAAAGGAAATACGAACCACATGAAATGTTATAATTCGCTATATTCAAATGAAATATTTCAGATTCAAAATGCTTAGCATTCTTTTTTGTAATACATGAGATTCTGTTTACGAACCTCATATTTTATATAAGAAAAATTGGGAATTCTCCACTTTCACTTCAGTTAACAATTTTGTATTAAAAACCATCAAATTGTGGACCTTCTTGTTTAATACTGATATATTGTTTCTTAATAAAATTGTTTCTCGGCAATTTAATTTCTAAAAATTATACTATTCTCTGCAGAAATGCTAAGGTAAGCCAAGTACATTTTTAAGCTATGCTACTGCGCTAAATTTAAAATTTAAATTATTTAAAATTAAACTTCTTCAATATTTGTATGTATACTAATTGCTTGGATAACTTGGAGCTCAAAACTAGTCTTTAAATATAAAACTTTTCATATTACACATTCAATTTAACTTTCACTTAAATTAACAAATATTCGAGTGTTTTTCAGGTAAAACTTTTCTAATAATTAAGTATATACTCCAACTGTTTCAGGTCAGATCACTTTAGTGAATTGGAAAAAATAGTACTTTTCATATATAAAATATTCTACAGTCGCGTACAATCAATTTAATTTCTACTAAATGGATGCAAAAATTTAAACTTTTTACTGTAAAAGATTTACAATGTTTGAATACATACTTCAACTGCCCCTGTCCTGATTGGACTTAGAATCAAAAAGTACTTTTCAAATAAAAAAAATCCCAGCGCGCCTCACACACTTAATTAATTTTCTCTCTAAATGGACTAAAAAAAGTCGAACGCATCCCAGTCTTACACATATAATTTATTAGATTTTCTTCATTACTTTCTTCAGGTTTTTTCTCGATTATGTAGCTTAAAATTCAAAATTTTGTTATCCTATTGTAAAACTGTTGCAATGTAAATGAATATCTTTAGGCATATGTCTTAACAAATATTCCTAGATTGTGATTGTCGAGGTATTCATACATATTTTTGGGCAACTGAATACGTAAACGTACTATTCAAGTAGTAAGTTTCACGCAATCTAACGTACTTAATATAAAAGATTTAGCCATACATACACGTTCTATTATTCACTGATAATTTGAAGACGAATAGTACTCGTGTAAACATTACTTTCACAGTAAATATACCATTCACCATAATTTTTACAATAACAATGTGTGTGAGTAAATTAATACACTTGCCGTTCGAGCAGACTGTTGAGTGAGAGCAGTTTGTAAATTTGTATGATCCGAAGGGTTAGAAATGAAAAAGAATTGTTTTTTTTTGTTAACTCGAAACTCTTTTAGTTTTTTTAAATTTTGTACCCGTTGTTCTGTAAAACTTTTAAAACAAAACTTATATAATATGTTTTCAGTTGTTTAATTAACCCTGTAAATATTTCGATTGTTTCTGCTTAAGCTGTTTCAAGAACTAATTGACTGCAATTAATACAATCATGAATTCGAAAATAATTTCAATTTAATATTAAAAAGAAGCTTCAGGCACTATCTCATTAAACAGTTATTCAATGAATATGTATATACACATCATATTAATTTAAGTTCAATTAAAGGTTTGTACGCTTTTTTTCAACAAGTGTTTGACAAATATATCTGTCCATAGCTTTAAAACAATCAATAAAAATTATTAATTCCTCTTTTCTATAAATTTTCGTCTTCATTTTGTACTTCAACTTGTAAAAGTGTAAAATTTTATTACAAACTTTTCTATAAGAATTCTGACATATGTACCTACTTCTTTTGTAGGATCATTATAGTACATATTTTTAGTATTTTTGTAAAATATCATTCATTCGCTTTGTTTTAATTATACAAACGTCTGTGTATAAAAATATTTTTTTAATTTTTATGCTTATTACCTAAATTTAATTTAAAACCACAACATGAAAGATGTTAATAATGCAACACTCATACAAAATCATTTAAAAATAATTACGTAAATTTAGTTTTATTAAATATAATTAATTTTTTATAACCTATATGACAAAAAAAGAAAAACTAAAACCAATAAATCAAAAAGAAATTTAAACTAAAATATACTTACGTTTTTAATTTCTCTTGTAATGTATGTATATAATAAAATAAAGCCTTGATGAGACATTTATTAATTTTTTTTAACTTTTATTAAATGCTTCTCTTAACATTAATTTAAATAATGTATTAATTTTAATGAGAGTGTGATTTTTTTTCTTTGAAATTTGTGAATAGTTGTCGCTTAAACCTGTCTAAGAATTTCCATAATTCTAGTGGGAAATTTATGACAAGTTTTTTTTTCTATTACAAATAGTGAGTGTTTCTTTGAATTTTAATAATTTCAACAATATTACAAACAATTTTTAATGAGTTTTTAAAAATATATGTATGTATCGCATCAAGGTGTATAGTTTTCTTTTTTTTTTTCTAAAGTTTCAATGGAAAGTTTTAAAGGAGTTTTATTTTTCTTGGAGAACATTTCCGGAAGATTTCAATTGGACATGTAATTATAATATGGATAAAAAGACTTTCCATCAGTGTTTGGAAATAAAATAATTTAAATCATCAGTATTGAAATTGTTATTTGTTTAATGAACAAATCAGTACAAACGGAACGGCTTGGGATGAACAACTTGTCCTTTTTTCTTTTTGGGCCCGGCACTTTTTGATCTCTTATGATCATTACTTAGAGATGGCATGGATACTGATAAAACCAAACATTCTGCTGGCAAAGACATGGATGTTGATAAAGTTGTGGATCTTTGGATTTTAGGTGCTTTCCAAAATTGCTATTAAAATTGAAAACGTAAGAGTTTAGTTTAAATTATATTTTTAACTTTTTTTTTAAATATTCAATGAAAAATAAGAAAAATATTAAGTAAAAGTGTAAAACTTACTGGTAATTGCAGTTATTGATACTTTGCAAATTGTGTTCTAGTTTCGTTATTACCAACCAATAATTCAATCCAAATTTAGGTATTTAAGCCTTTCAATGATTTTGTAATTTGGTGGTGATTTAGGCTGTCTGCAGTGTTTTTCTTTTTTTTAAATCAAATTATTACAGTCCATTACTACATTTGCGCAATCTTCTTTAAGGTGTTTTAATTTTGTTTTTTATTGTAATCAGAAGCTTTTTACAGTGTATTAAGAAATTAAAAGAAGATTTAGAATTCTACTGAAAAAAGATTCCTTAAAATTAATAGCTATTGATCCATAGGTTTTGAATAAAAGTGCTTGAGTTGTTTATTGTTAATGTAGACATACTGAAAAAATTCTTTATTTCAATTTTTTTTTATATATCCTTTACTATCAATGTCTTACAGCTTGTTTTTATTTTTGTTGTTTTTAAAAATTAGGTGAACATGTGAAGAAAATATAAGAGATTAAAAAATTTTGATGATAAATATTATACTAAATATATATTTTTATTTAAATGTTTTTTTTCTTTTGTTGTCAATTTATAAACCAAATTATTGCTAATATTGAATTCAACAGTTAATAATTTAATAATAATAATTTGATTAAATAAACAAAGAAATGATTTTTAAATACAAAAAAAGAAAGTGTGCTTAAGATGATTTAAACACGGAAAATTATTAAAAAAAAATACCCAGTATAACTAAACAAAGGATTTCTTATTTCAATAGTCGAATTGATTTTTATTTTCATGTTTTATTGAATCTGCATAAAATGTTTTGCTTTTTTATGGCTCAGCACTTAGGCGATCTCTATTGAGTTTGTTTAAATCTTAAGTGATAATAAAAAACGTTTGCCTAAGATTGCTGACACACGAACGGTGTGATCGAAATTCTAATTTTATCTGAAAAGCACTGAGCATTCCACCATAAATGCATTGTACTCACAAAATACTTACTAACTAGGTCAGGATCTCGCACCGCTTATGTTGTGTGTGTTAATTTTATTCATAAGTGGTGTAACTTACAGTTTAAAGTCGATCCCGAACGACATATTTTAAAGAAAGTTTTTCGTGGCAATTTCATTTGCTCTGAGAGTTTGTGGCAGAAATCTGCTGAGAGGCAGTCGCAGAAGAAATATTTATTCATATGTACTTCGTTTTGTTGGATATGTCTGACCTGGTGTTTGAACCATAGTCTCACATCTTATAGGCCAACACACTACCTACTAGACTACTTACAGTAGTATGGTAAGTTAAAAACTGAGAGCATTATAAGACCTTTCCTTTATTTTTAACGTCTTCCCTATTAGTCTTCTTCTTTTAAATATTTTAAGTTAAATTTTAAGAAAATTTTAAGTGTTTGTATACTGGGTATTTTCTTGTGAATACGAAACTTATTATTTATGATGATTTTCTGTAATGAAATTTTGCATTTCGTATATGATTTTGAAGCACATTTATGTTGTAAATATGATTATTAAATATTATTTTTTTTTTCTTTTTGTTTTCTAAAATATTCTTTTTTAGAATTTTACCATTTATTTAATTTTTTTTTCGGTTTTATTGTTAAATATATAATATTAATATCTTTTTTTATATACTTTAAATACGTATAAATTTCTATAAACGGGTAAATATTTTATTTATTACTTTAGTTTAAAAAAGGTGTTTCAGATTATTCCTTAAATATTGAGTTAAATAATAAATAAAAAATTTCAATTTTTAACAAATATAGAAAACCCTGTGATAATGCAAAGTTTGTCATTAATTTTCTTTGTATATTTGTTTTCATTTCGGTTTAATGGTGGTTTCTAAGTTGCTCTACTATTAACGGTCCATTTGTAATATTAATTGTTTAAATATTTAGTAAATAAAAAGATATTCTTGTTTAAACAAAAGCAAAAGAATTTCTTTTGGCATAAACTACAGTAAAACTTTTGCTATTTAAGGCAACCGAAAAATATATTTGTGGATAAAAAATAAAACATTTTTCTAATATAATATAAAATATTTTTATTTTAAAATAAAAATTAGAATTGAACAAAAAAAATAAATTTTATTGCCATATTTAAAGTTTTAAGGTGTTATTTTTTATTATTTTTTTTTATATGAATATGATATTTTGTGAGTTTCATAATATATTGTTTGTTTCTCTTAACTGTTGAATATATGTTATTCTATATGAAAATGATAAATTTAGTACGGTTTTAATTTTTTTTAATAACAATTTAATGTCGATTTCTTTTTGCTATAAATATTATTTATCAATTATAATAATTTTTTTTTTTTGGTCTTTTTATTCAAATAATTTTTTTTTAATAAATTTCTTTAAAAATGTTTTGCTTTTTTTTATAAATTTATGTATGCTGATTTAAATTTTCATCGGCACCAGTTGTTGAAGTCGTCATGGATGCTGGTGGTTGTGGACTCTGTGTGTTGAAAAAAAAATAATCAAAAAATATTCAATTTCATTAAAAAACTATTTCAAATAAAAATTTCTCAGTTAGGATTCGTTTTTAATAAAATTAAAAGAAAACGAAATAAAAAAAAAATTATAACAAAAAATTTATAAACTTAAAACTGGGTATTTTAAAAATGAAAAGAAAAAATAGCATAAATATATAAAATAATAATTTTTTAATTTGAAACAATTTGTTAAATTTAAAAATTTATTTTAGCACAGCACACAGACACAATTTTAAAAAAATTTCTAAATATTTAAAAAGATAAAGGATAAAGATAAAAGTATTCATAAACATTTTTAATCAAAAGATCTTATGTTTAATCCATGTATTTGGAAATCGTTTTATAGGTTTAAATATAGTTTCACTAAAGCATTTTTAACCTACAATCTAAACGCTTGTAGAGCTTTAAAAAAATAACTTCATACTATTCTTCAGTATTTCAAAATTTATTATAATTTGCAAAATAAAATATGCAAATTATGCTTTACAGAATTAAATTATAACTTTTGTTTATTTCAAATCGTTGCTCGTAGAGATAGATTATTTAATTTCCTATTGCTCCTACACGAGCAGTATATTCTGCTAGAATCTGTAAAGTAGCGAGAAGGGAATAAGAAGTATCAGGTGGCAAATTGGTATTGGTATTATTATTTTTTCTCCTAATGATAAGTGTTAAATTTTCTTTATTTTCGTTCTATTATTCATAAATTTCACTAAAACCTGTATCTCTGGTAGGAATTGAATCACTAACTCTGATATTAGCATTAAAAGTAGGTCTATTAAAGTTTTTTAAAGTAATGAAATCGAAAACAAGATTATCGTTAACAGCGATGAAATGGGTCGATTCCTACGAATCTCAAGAGCTAGGGTTTGGCTATGTAAGCTTAAAATATTTTCAAATTTAATAAAAATAAAACGTTGTAGCAATTTTAAGTGTAAGGATTCCTGGCTTGATTTAAAGTCAAAAAACTTAAAAATTAATTTTAATGAATAATTTGAAATACTTCAACATTTAATTAAATGCGTCCAGATTTTCAATGTATTAGCAATGCTTAATTTTATTTAATACAATGTGTTTTATATTCCAAATTAAATTTAATTTATTACACAAAATGTTCACTTTTTTGAAGACCGTACGAATACTTTTATCTTTAAATGTTGATTTTTCATAACACAGATAATAAATGCAACGTATAATGAAAACCATGTACCATTTTCTTTCACATTTTTACTGGCAACAGAAATGGAAAATGAATCAGTATAAATATAATTTATTTTTGTTTTTTTTTTCGTATTTCTGATAATGTTGTTCACAGCACATTTATGTGGATGTTAATCGAAATGTTATACAATTGGAATCCAAATATATACAATAAATATTGTATAAATACAATAACTTAAATAACTTACTCATTTCTTAATGTGATGTGTTCTTTATAGTTTTAATTTAATTTTTTTTTTAAGAAAAATTATTTTTGTTTTTCTTGAGGACGTATGTATATTTCTTTTAAATATTTACTTAAATAATGCACTTAAATTTGTTTTCATAGCTTAATTCCTAATAAAATGTATATAAATATTCCTAAAAAAAATTAAAAGATAAATAAATAATTAAAATATTTAATAACAATAAATTAAGCGACAAAGTTTTTGAGCATATAATAACATTAATTGCTTAGGGAGAAATTGAGCTTCAAAGAGTTTCACTTGGCACAAATGTCATTGAAATAGGTTTTTATTTTAAAAAGAGTCTGTTTTAGGTAGTATGTGCGTTGTAGTTCTGTGATATAATTATGGCATTCAATGACCTATCCTAACCTAGTAAACTTTTAACTGCTTAATCTTTAACTAGGTCAGGAAACAGAAATATTTAGACAAGTTACATTAAGCAATTATTTTGATTTCTGTAATTGATTGTTTCCTGAGTTTATCTTAAATAGAGCTTTGGAATTAAATGTGAAAAGATAATTTTGAATTTAGTTAGCACAGACAAAAAACCATTACATTTATCTTAATCGTAATTTCGATATTACCAATCGTTTGCTGTTGAATGTTTAATACACTGTCTTTTTTAGATGATGCTGCTTAAAAAAGAGATGCAGTTTCTACAAAATGGTGCCGCGATCCAAACAACACGACTTTCTTTATTGCATGAGAACCTTATAACCTTTCAGTTAGAATTACGACCTAGCTTCTCACACCGCCCATGTGACGGGACCTACAGTTTGAAATCGATTCCGTACGAAACATTTTATAAAAAATTTTCATGGTAATTTCATTTACTCTCAGAGGTTTTGCCAGAAATCTACTGAGAGATAGTCGCCGAAGAAATATTTTTACGTTTTTCGGTTTGTTCGAAATGTCAGGGCCGGGACTTGAATCATGGGTTCATGCCTACTTCAGTGACTTCAGGAGGTCCCAAAAACCTTATCAATATGTATAATTTCCAAACATTGGTGCCTTTGAAAACCAACATTAGATCAAAAGCGTTCTAAAACCACATCTAAGAAAGTTCTGTTGCAACCAGTTCACAGGCGGTATTTTAAATGACTTTATTTCGTATACGATGGGCAAGATCCATGCATTATGTGTGTATTGAAAACGAATTTAACAGCTTGATTCAATGTACATAGATTTTTCAATACTATCGTTTATATTGCATTTTTGTAGGACTGTTGTAAGGTAGGTAGGTAGAGATGAAGACCATGAAGTTGGATGCCCATTGTGATTCTCCGAAATTACTATAAGCTTCTGATGTAGAACTTAAGAAATTTTTCTTTTAATTTGGACCTGAACTCTAGTTATTTTTTCCGTTTTCATTCTAAAGACTTCTTTCCTTTTCTAATTAAGAGATTTCGTATCATAGATTATAAATTTAAAATATGACTTGACACAGAAAACCAATTTCTACGCCACAACAGGCCGCAATGCGTGCTTAAGTGGGCTTTGGTATCAAACCTTCCACTCCAACCTGGACCGGGACCTGAACCTGGTCCGGTAGACGTTTAACATCTAATATTTTGCTTTTTGTCTATGCTAGTAAAATTCTTAATTTCCTAATACAGTTTGGAGCTTTTAAAGAAACCGAAATTACAATATTAATCTTAATCTAATATGGCATGTGATGGCAAATGCATTGCAGTTTCAGTATGAATTTTCCACAATAAACTGAAGGTGTTTATATGTTATGAAAAGTGTTATTTTCTGAATTTGTAGCAAATGTCTTTTATGGAAATTTAAAAAAAAGAAACATGTAAGGTATAGTAAAGTAAATAATAAAGGTGTGTAGGTAAAAACAAGTACATAATTTATAATATTTACAAAATTATTAAATATTATTAAGCTTTTCGGTACAAAATTCAAAACCGAGATAAGAATTTTGAGCATATTTCAATTAAATTTTAAAGAAAAAAAGGACTATAAACTACTAAAAAGAACTGGCAATAGATTTAATAAAAAAAAAGATTCGTATCTAAAACATTTGGCTTACACAACAAGTTCTTTGAATTCTGATTTTTGTTTTTTTTTTTTAGATCTTTCATAATATATTCGTATTTGTAGTTCGTATAATATGACAACAATTTAATAAAATTTTGAATAAATTCAACAGGTAAAATTTAATGTTGAAATCTATACGGTTCTTGTTGTTTTAAATAATTTTCAGATTTTTTGTTTTATGTAAATAGGATACATACGATATAAATATATCATAGTAAATAATTCTTTTAATATATAATAAGTATAGTTTTGTCTTTTTGTTTTAATTTTTAAATTATTTTGTTATTATTGTAAATAGTTGCAGGCGTTAAATTAGTTTAATTTAAAAGAAAAGGTACGTTTTTGTTTTTTGAGAATGTTGTCTAGTGATGGGAGTTATTTGAATGTATTTTATTTATACGATATTAATTTTAATTAATTTTTGTTTTTCTTTTTTTTAATTAATTTGGCCTTTAAGGAGTTTTTTTTTGTAATTTATTTTGTTTTAGGCTAGTAGAGGTGTGTATTGTTGTTGTTAAGAAAAAAAAAATATAAAGAAATGCTTTGTTTTTGTTACAAAATAAATTTTCTAAATCTATTTAAAAAGCGATTTAAAGACTTCGGTACACACACAATCTTTATTACATAAACCGAATTCAAGATGAATCGTAGCTATTAAACGCCCTTGCGAGAGCTAAGTATAATAATATATAGTATAACAAATAAAAAATTTCCAAATTGTAGTATTTTTTGTTTTTGTATTGTTTAATAAAATAAATTATTACATACATATTTGCGTAAAAGAAAGAAAAAGAAAATTGGGAAGAAAAGAAGAAGAAAAACAAATTAAGAGTAAACTTTGGTGTTTTCTTTAGCATTTTATTTCTTAATTTTAAGCAAAACTAATAATTTATTATTTAAAAACAAAAAAAACAAAGCTATTTAATTGAAGTAATTTAATACTATATTTAGAAAGAATTTTGTTTGTATTTAGCTCTACAAATAATTTAAATTAAAAAATTAAAATTTAAATTAAAAAAAATAAAAAAGTAGGTAACCAAATAGGGTATGAAAAACAAAAAAAAAATAATATTTTTTTAATTATAACTCCGACATTAACAGCACGTATGGACAATTTCGCTTTGTTTCGAACTAAAAAAATTTTTGTTTGTTTTATACTCAAAATGTGAATTTTTTTAATTTATCTACAATTTATGATATATTGATCACTTGTCATCGTATAGTATACATCCATAATTGGTCATTACAACCCTTCGGTCTGGATTACAACCTATTTCCTCACACCACTTATGTTGTGTATGTTAATTTTATACATGTGTGGTGAGACCTACAGTTGATACTGAACGACAGATTTTTAAGAAGCTTTCTCAAGGCAATTTTTTACTTGCCAGTAATCTGCTGACAGGTAGTCGGCGAAGATATATTTTTCAAATTTCATTTTGTTGGAAATGTCTGATCTGGTGTGATCGTACAGACCTAACGTAAAAGAATTTTAAGCATTTTCCCATTCCGACATCATTTGTAAGAATCGGAACATTAGCTTATGAAGAGCATATGTTTGAATGCTCACTGCTCACTGAGTTGGTAAAACTGTTTAATATAACAAACGATTTGACAACAAACAGTTGATTCGTTTGTTCAAAATATTGTTTCAATTCTTAAAACTCGTCCTGCTTTTAGTAAATTAAATTAAACTTTAGGCAGAAAAAACTCACAGTTTTTCGTGCCCTATGTAATCAAGATAATGAAGTAGCTGAGATTGTGATAATTGAACAGGTGATAATTGAATCCCTATGTTGTAGATTGTTTCATCTGCTTACTAACCGTGTTACTAGCGGCGTTATGGACGAAAGTCAGAGACAATTTTTCTTTTTAAACATTTTGACTTCCCTTGACACAGTATTTGTAGGTAAACGTTGTGTAGTTGCACCTATCAAATCAGATGCAATTACACTTAATTTAGGGTTTTTTCAGTCCGCAGAATATGAAGAAAAATACTGTACCTCCATGGTGATAGCAATTTAGAATAAAAATTATTTTCTTAAAATTTTAAAACTTGCTTTTATATGTTGAGTTTTCACCGGATAATGCGCTATTGCGCTATTTCGCTGACAAGCTCGGTCTGCCCCACCAGAATTACAGCAAAATCTGTCATTATGTGGAATAAACGGAATCGGTACAACACCATTTATGCGAGTGTCCTGCACATCAAAACATACTTCATCGTTTTTTGGGTGACAGAACTTTTGAAATTCTGGACATAGTGGCGAACGTGCCACTAAGAAAACTGACTGGTTTCATCCGAAGTTTGGAGTGGTTCAAACCCACCACTAACGATTCATGACAAGGTACTTGCTTCACACTGGGTAACACAATAGGCCATCGAGTGAACTTGCCTGTGAACGGCAAGCTGCCAGCTAACCTTACCTAACCTATTATATGTTGAAATATAACATTTTGAGTTAGTAAAACTTACAGCGCCTAGTCCTGTATATAATTGTAATATAATATACCCTGTATATAATTATTGAAAAAGAATGCAATTAGTATTACCTAATTACCTACCCTAACTTTCCTAACGATCCTTACATAAGACATGCCGGAAATTAAATCATACCTGGGCAGAATTTAATTGATCTTCACACAATCAATTTTATGGAGGCCTATTGAATCTGATTTTAAAAATTTGAATTAGGATGTCTTAAAATAGTTTCGAATATAATCATTTTGTTTCTGCTTTCGAAGCTATTTAACTCGGTAGGTCGCTTACAAAGCTTCTATTTTCTCTCTGATCATCGCACCGAAATCTTTCCTTTTTTAGTAGAATTTCTTTTTCTAATGTCAATATCGGAGGATGGTAAATATTTTTAATCTTTTATATGTAATTCTAATTAGTTATTCCGTATTTTTAAAATAACTAATACAAAAACACATGTGTCTCTTAATTAACTCATAAAATATTTTTAATTATATTGCTTTTTTTGTTTTTGATTTCTCAATTAGAAATAGGATTGTTTATAGTAAAATTTTGTGTTTAAATGTTTTATGAATTTGTCTTTGATTGTGCTTTATTTCATGGAGTGTTTTAATTTTTTTAGCGCTTTATGACCTAATTTCTAATTAGTAAATAAAGAAAATATTTCATATTCATAAAATTTCAGCGGATTTTATTTGATTGAATGAACGATGTAAACTAAAAAGCATTTCTTACGAGTGCTAAAAAAAACTTTATCTTTGAATTTTTATATTCTGATATTTCTAATAGTGCAGTGCTTTAATTTTATTAATTGATCTTTTTTTAAATAAAAAAAAAAAATAAAAAAAAATTTAATTCAAAATTAAATATTTAATATTGATAAGTGCATATTATATCGTTGCATTAAATAATTATAAAAATAATACAATCGGGTTGCTTTCTGTTCGACCGTTTGGTTTGGTAGCCAGATAAATCCCAATTGAAATTATATTTTTTTAAAAAAATTGTATTTTCATTTATTATTGTACTGCCGCGCAAATGTTTGCATTGGTTTACGCATTTGAATCAAACGAAAAATTCTCACCACTTTGTTGTGTGTCTTAATTTCATACATGAATAAAAGTGGGATCTACAGTTTTAGTCGACTCTGAACGACAGATTTTGTTGAGAAACTTTTTCATGGCAATTTTTATTTACTCTCAGAGATTTTGCCAGATATCTACTAAGAGGAAGTCGCCGAAGAAATTTTTTTTCATATTTCATTTCGTTGGAGATGTCTGACCTGGGACTCACTTCTAATAAGCCGACACACTTACTACTATATACTATCTTTCTTGACCTATCTCTCAATTACTTTAGGGAACAATTTTGCAATAACCCGAAGAAGAATACAATCTTTAGTCGTACTCAAAAGCTCAGGTAAGAGAAGAGCTTCTTTATGCCTAAATCCACTCAAGACTTCTTTAATGGAATATCAATCAGCAGGGAACAGAAATAACAGCAACAACAGTCGTAATGAAATGCAGTAAATGAAGTGTACGGGATAGATTTAGGCAAATATGCAGATATTTTTCAAATTGCTTATAAATCGCATGTTTTTAATCACAATATATTTACATTTTTTTAAATCAATATTAAATATTTATTAGCTGTTTTTTAAACTATTTTCACTAATATTCAATTATAGATCTAAAATAAAAACATAATAATAATCTACAAAAAAAAAAAGAATAAAAGCAATACTAAAAACAACTCAAAATTCAAAAAAAAAATGAAATCAAACCAAACCAAAAATGAAGGGACTACTCAGAAATGGTGGGAAAATGTATAACATTTATTCGTAAAAAACACAAAAATTCGTGACAAAATGCCAATGTCACTACGTTGGGAATGTGAATGAAACGCAATAAAACTCAAATGTTACCTGAGCTGGCGGAGTAGTTATGGGTACACCATGTTCGATATTTTTTAAATAATCCTTGTCATCGAAGATTTTCTTTTCACCGCCACCAGGCTTATGCTTAACATTATCCAAAGAACCGATTTTACTTTGTGCCTTAATTTCAATTTTTTGTGTTTGAATCTGAAAATTTTGAAGAAGTTCCGAGAAAAGAGAACGATTTTGACAAGATATTAGAAATTTATTAAAAATTTTCTGCAAAGGCTTTATAAATCTAAAGAACTTAAAAGAGAAAAACGAATACAAATGTTTGAATTGGACGAAATGTTTGAAAGGAAATTTTGATCAAATTAAAATTGACGACCAATTTGTTTACAACACATCGCTAAGGATGTTGATTTTTTTTCTGAACTGAAAATATGAAAAATTAAAAATGTAAACCAACTTACAGCCTTTGTGCTTTTTTTTCATTACACTCTCTGTCTTACACAAATTATTACATACAAGTATTAATTTTTGTTAATTGTGATTTTTATTAATTTTTGTTTAAAAGAAATTAAAATTTTCCATACAAAAGAAAAGAACTCAATAAAAAATAAAGAAAAAAATGAAAATAGAAATTAAAACATTCGAAAACAAGAAGTTATAGTGAATTTTGAAGTACAAAAGTTGCAAAAAGTTTAGTTTAGTTGTCTCAAATAAAACATTTTATTGCCATAAACATTAAAACAGCACAAAGCAAAATAAAAATTGGGTCTGGTTTATCTTGTCTAAAACTACTTACATCCTTGGGTGGTGGTTGAGGCTCTTTAGACTCCTAATTTATAAATATTTTTTTAATTTTTTTTTATAAATTGTTTCAAATGATTTTTAATGTAAATTGCGTGTTCAAACAATTTGTTAAAGAGAATTGTTTTTATTTTTTTTTTTGATTTTTTTTTTGTTAAAATTAGAAAAAAAAAACAGAATGAGAAAATAAATAAAATTTCATTCATAACAACAAAATATATTCAGTTTTAAATACATAAATTGTGTTTTATTTATAATTTTGTATACGTAATGATAAACTTAATGATAAATGATAATAGATATTGTTATGTTATATAATACAATATATGTATGTTTGTAGTCTTACATATAATATAACATAATTTGTTTTATAAACTTTGTTAAACACTGTTTGCCAGTTTTAAAATTGTAAGCTGTTCCCTTAAATTGAAATAGTTTCAATATAAATACACAGTGAGCGTCAAATGGAAGTAAACACCTCACATTATTTGAAAAATGTGTGGATTATATTCATAAAAACAAACTAAAATTTATTTATAAAGTATTATTGGCATAAATAAATAAATTATATTCATAAAAACAGTGGAATGTAAGAAAAAATATTTTGTAACTTTTTGCAATTCTTTGTCGAATAAATTTAATTTCATTAAAACCGAATAAAATGTACATTTTTATCAAACGAAATCGGGTGTTTACTTCTATTTGACGCCCACTATATATTAAAAACAAAACTATATTTAGCACATTACGGCTCTAAAAGCAATGCGTTTGGGGAGAACTTAACCCGAATAATTTCAATGTTTAATCAAAATAGTTGCCCATTATAGGTTTCTAGTATAAGAAAAATATAAAACAGATTTGTAAGGGTAATGGTGTTTTTAAATCCTTTTTTGCATCAATTTTTAAGTCGTGCTGACCAACTACACCGCCAAAAGGGACACAGTAGCACTTGTTCAATATGATATACAGATTACGAACGTCATATGTTGATGAAGTAATTGGGATTTTTCTATTGCGCCTTTTATATTGCTAAGCATTTCGCGGTAAATAGCGTGAAAATAAGACAGTTTTTGTCAAATAATACTCTCCTCATTCACCTTGTGATACAGAAATATAGCTTGCACAAAGCCATTGTAGTTGGTTTTAGTGTTTTCAATATTTCGTAGAGTATATGATCCCATTTACGTCAGCGGCCAATATAGGCCTCAACCGAATAATGAGGTACAGTGGTGACCCTTTTAATTAGAAACGATGTTTCTGGAACAGAATTCTCTGAACGTATGTAAGACGTTCTCCAAACAAAGCCTTTGATCCCAGGTACACAGTGAAAACTGTAAAACAAATTAACAAACATACATGTTGCTAAGTCGTTTCTAATTATAAGGTCACCACTGTATGTGAGTTTTAACCCGATATCCATGTGGTAAGGCGCAAGTTGCATCGACTGCGACGGTTTGGCCAAGTCATAATCTACCACAAGCGATAATCTACCATCTTACCACAAGAAATCGCAGTATTGCCGGCTAAAACTCTGGTATAAAGTTAATCTTTAAAGTCATTTTTAACTTATCTTAAAATGCGAGAAATTGGAGAAGAAGCGCATACGAACGATTGGCTTGGATTTGGACTCTAATTCAAGGTAAAACAGCAACAGGTTGTATTCTATTTACTTAAGGGTTGGTTCTAATACTATTTGATACAAATTATGATCGCAGCTAATCTTTGTATCAGACGTCCTCAAAAACCTTGGATTTCTCTTCCTGATTACAAATTTTTTCTTATTTCAATTGGAAGGCATAAACATTGCTAATATTTTTACAAAGTGGATTCATTTACTACTGAATTTCTTTAGAATTCACTTCGAAAAAACAATTAGAATGCATGGCATGAGGTCTGGTTATCCTAAATCCAATTTTGTTTGATGGTTTCTTTAAATATTCAAATGTTAGACTTTCTCCAAAATAATACCTTTATATTGCAATAATTCATTGTACAAAGTGGTTTCATTTAGTACTGAAACTGTATAGAATTTGCTTCGAAGAAACTGTTCAAAAGTTATTCCTAATATAATTAGAATGCATGGCATGAGTTGTGGTTATCTCAATAACTGTTCCCTGTGATAGTTTTTTTTAAATATTATAAACTACGACTTCTGCAAAATAGTATTTTCCTACTAAAATTATGCCTTGCTATCGTCACAAAAAAGTTTTATTCTCACGATTGAATGTTTGAACTACATTTCCTTGTTTGGAAAGATAAATTTTTATTTCATTTAATCGAAATATCTCCCAAATTATTTAAATTTTCTTGAATTTTTTATTTATACGACAATATGCGGTTGTTTATTTATTTTAAATCATGAATCATCATTTTTTTTGTCCTAGGAACTGTCAATTTAAATTTTGTTGAAATTCCAACTTTTAAGTCCTTCTCAATTTAATTCCTTATATTTGAAAATTATTTAATACAGAAGAATATTTCAAAGTATTACAAAGAAGTTCTGTTAATTTTTTCAAATAACGCGTACAACTTATAATAAAGTATTATAACCATATAATTAACAACCGCTGCTTTTATAAATAAAATATATTCTTGGTATTTCAATTAATATAATTAAAATCATTCCGTAAAAAATTATCTGCAGCCAAGTATCATTCAAAATTTCGAATTTATTTTAAAAAAGTATTTAAATGATATAAAATGACATCGAATGAAATGATAGCCAATTGATATTTTGCAATAAACTCATGTAAAACACATAAAGAAATAAAAAATTATATTCTTTTAAGAGTAATAACAATAATAATAAAAAGAAATGAGCATTAGAAAGAAATTTTCATGCATTTTTCTCTCATAAAGTAAAACATGCATATAGTTAACCTGGATTATTTTTTTTGTTTATAAACTAAAACAAATTAAATACATGCTTAATAGTTAAAAAAAAATACTTAAAATAATTACTATAAGTATATACAATAAATACATACATAAAACTCTTATTAATAAAATAATACGATATAATAAAATGCATGCTTTTGTTTAGACTTAATATTAATAATGAAATACCTTTTCATATGTATTATAAATAATTATAATATTTTCATAATTGCATTTATTGCACATATTTATTTTAGAGCTTTGAGTTTATTTTCAAGACAGAACTCACCTTAATGTCACCACCACCAGGCTGATGTTTAACATTGTCTTTGGAACCAACTTTTGGTTTAGCCTTATCCTTAAAGTCGGTTTTAATCGTTTCGATTTTCTTATCACCACCGCCAGGCTTATGACTGGCATTTTCTAATGAACCAATTTTCGATTTGGCATTCCATTGTAATTTTGTTGAAATTATCTAAATTTCCAAAAGCAATTAAAAGACTCTTTTTTAATTAAAGAATTAAGTATTCATTAAGAAACTGGGTATATGTATACGATATATAAATGGGTCAGTGGAATGGAACTCCAATATATGTATATGTATAGGGAATGATAAATTTTGATGGATAATTGATGAAGGGCTTTTTGTAGAATTGTATTTATTAATATTTGCTTAAGAATCAGGAATAGAAGTTTTTCATAATAGAATTTAAAGATTTTTTAGAAAACTATGAATTGATAAGTCGACTTATAGCGTCCACTGTATTTATGCAGTATCAGTTTGATGTTCGAATTTTCTAACCTATATGAACAAATATAATTAAATTAATTTTTTTTAAACGATATGTGCCTAATATAATTGTAATTTAAACATATTTTCAATATTCCAAATAGCTACACTTATAAACTTAAGCATACATATAAATATTTCTGTTAATTTCAATAATAAATTTTTTTTTAAATCCAATTTTAGCTTATTTTCCATAATTCTCTTAACGATCTTAATCTCAGCCATTTAAATTCCTATCAAAGGAATCAATGTCATCATTCATCGAGCTTACTGTCTATCCCAAGTCATAAAAATACTCTTCTATTTGTTTTTTTTTTACTGGCATCATACGTATTAAATTTTAAGTTTTATTTTCTTTTGTTTTTATGCGAAAAAGAAGAGGAAAATATAATTCAACTGAAAGTGTGTTTTCCAAAACATATGTTTGTACATTATTTACTTGGCATTTTTGTGTGTGAGATGTCATAAATTCTATTCAACCGTGAAATTAAAAAATTATAAACCAAATCAAACATACAAAAAAAAAAAAGATACCAAACACTAAAAGAGTTTTGCTGACAAAATTACTGAAGAAAAGTGTTGGTTCTAGTCTAGTCTACTTTAAGTACTTTACTTTGTTTAAATAGCGACAATGCTTGTACGTGAAGTGTTTTTTATAGAATTTTTTTAAGATTTCATAAATCTTTACAGCTTTTTTTTCGTTACTGCTTGTATTGAAATGAAATTTAAAAATTAAAAACCTTTTTTCAATGTTTTTTTTTTCATTCAATTTTTGAACGTTTCTCTTACCTTCTTTTCACCTCCTTTCGGTATGTATTTATCATTTTTAGCCTCAATTCTTGGAGCTGCCTTTATTTCAATTTTCTTTGTTTCGATTTTAACATTGCCACCACCGGGCTTGTAACCAGCATTATCAAGAGATCCAATTTTGGAGCGTACGGCCTTCAAATTTGGTGAAGGAGCGTGTCCAACTTGAATTTTATTCATTGGTACTAAAAGAAAATTAAGTATATTTGAGGCAATTTTATAAAGAAGACATGAATATGTTTTCTTAATGATATATTCTTTAATTCAAAATATTTTTTTGTTGAGAGCAGATATATTTATGCATACATCCTCTGAATGTTGTCCTTAAAAAAGAATAAAGTGTAATACTTCACACATTATTAAATTGTTTTCTGTCTTTTCACATCAAAATATTATTGCAGCCCAGCTTTTAGATCACTATACGTATTATCCTACAGGGTATCCATGAGTATTCATTTTCTTCCAAAATGTATTTCTTTGTATGGTTTTGTATAAAGTTGACTGCCCTATTAAGCTCTTTATATAATTTCAAAACCCACACACAAAGGCTAAAGTAATAATTTTGAAACAGAATTCAGAGAGCTAAGAAATAAATCTCTTTTTTTTTGCTTCAAACACATTCTTCACTTCACCAACGAATTCTGGAGCAAGCTTTATTAAAAACTTTCCTGTTCGAATACTACAACAGTGTCAAATAGTTGCCAGGACTTTGGTTTATTAAATTTATATTTTCAACAAAGAAAACTTCATTCAAATATTTGTTCGAAAGAGATATGTATTCGTAGACAAATCTTCTAACAAAACCATGTTTCAGATAAGCTCATTGCATTAATTTAATTGTTTTTATTATTATCTTGTCATATAAAAAATTTTACCTTTTTTAACTGGTTCCGGTTCAGGAGTTTTCAATAGCAAACGATTACGTGAAGTACTACGAGACTTTGAGGATTTATTAGATGGTGTAGTACTGGGTGGTCGTGAAGTAGCCGACTTTTCCGGTTTCGATGATACCGAAGTGGGAGTCTTAGCTGGTGAACTTGGCGAGCCAGGGCCGTTGCGTTCCTAGAAATAATTGTAATAATTTATTTTTAAATCAAATAATACATAACATTCTTAATAGATTTTATCTTTTTCTAGTTACAATTAAAAAATTAGTGTCTGCTGTTATAATTAAATGCATTTTTAATCGAATTCTCTCTATATCTTCTGCCCTGCCTGTATTATATAATTATAAATAAATTATATTGTATTAATTTTTTATTATTTTAGTTGCTAAAATGATAACAAAATTTCGTAAGAAATAAAACCAAATAGCGTTGTGTCTTGCACTCTTTACAAACTTCTGACAATTTCTTCACTGGATTTTATGTATTCAGCTGGAGAATAAAATTTCCTTCCAAAGGACGAAATACGAAATAAAGTTTTCATGTTGTTTTATCGATGGTATTGCATGTGTGTTTGTTTCATCATCCTGTATATGTATATTTTTATTTTAATTTGTTTCTTCTTGTTTCTTTCATTTCAATTTAATGGTTGTTGTTGTTTTAGTAAAAAAATAAATAAATAAACAAAAAAAAAATAAGAAACGAAAACTAAAACTTGATGATAAATTACATTTATCTATCTATACAAACTGTTAAACAATAAACAAAAGTAAAAAAAAGTGAAAGTATGACTGACTCCTTCATACAGATATGACAACCAACACAAAAGGAAAATAATTTCACATAACTTTTGAACACAAAAATTCATGAATTTTCAATAGGTATTTAAACCCGAACTTAAATATTAGTAAATTATTACAGAACAATAAAGAAATACACCAACTTCTGTAATTATATGTATAATCAATATGACAATTCTGTCTGCTCCCTTAAAGAGGACAGATTTTTTTAGAAATTAAATAATTTTACTAATTTCATAACTACAGAAAACAGTGCTTTGCTATGTATAAACAATCGGTATTGTTACTTATCTGGGCTAACTAAATGCCCCAGTACTCTAGTCTGCTAACTTGCAAGAGTATACCCATCAAGTACTAATCTGGTTTCCAATTTTCGAATTTTTTTTATAATTTTTAAAGTTAAAAATACTTCCTAAAGCACAATAAATAATAAATGCTTACTATAATCAAATGAATTTTTTACATCAGTATACATATTAGCACGGTATAGAACCCCATAAGGCATCCATGACTACTTATTTTCTTCCGAAATGGATTTGTTTTCACAGATCTTGTAAAAGTGTATTTTTCTATAAAGTGAACAAGGTCTTGGCAATATGTTCTACAAATTCTGGCTCACAAAGGCTAAAATAATAATTAGGAAACAGCATTTAGACAGTAAAGACAAACAATTTTTTTTTTTTTTTTGTTTACTTCAAAGACATTCTTTACTTAAATAATGAATTGTGGAGAAAGCTTTGCAAAAGTCTTTGCTGTAAGAAACCACAAGACTTTTATTCATAAAATTTATTTTTTCAATGAAGCAGACTTCTCCACGGTTCTTAGGTGGTCAACAAACAGGCATCTTTTAGCATGTTTTTTTGATTGCCCAACTACCAGTGGGCTTAGTAAGGGAGGCTTAAATACGATAAGTAAGTTGAAATTCAATCCTTTGAAATAGATTTCTGAGCCCTTAAATGCATTATTTAAGCCTGACTTTATGCCGTGTGGACCTATGTCAAGATTATCTCTTTTCAGAAATCAGAATTTCCATATCTACTGAGCATATTCTATCGTATGCAGTAGCCGTGCATCTGATGCTGCATAGCCGTATATGATCTGTGCAGTGAGATTGATATGTATGTAGCAATTAAATGCTGAATAAAGTTTCCCCTCAGGAATGATGAATTTTTACTTTTTTGCCTCAAGCATGATTAAACGTCCAAAAAGTAATAAAAATCTATATTTTGTTTTCGGTTCTGCCTTTGTGGTCGCCGTAGTCTTTTACGTAGTTTGTTGGCTTATTGGACATGAGACCTTGGTTCAGGTCGGACATCTC
Source organism: Sarcophaga carnaria (assembly GCA_958299815.1). Taxonomy (NCBI): domain Eukaryota; kingdom Metazoa; phylum Arthropoda; class Insecta; order Diptera; family Sarcophagidae; genus Sarcophaga; species Sarcophaga carnaria. The sequence continues at coordinate 32,101,728 of OY283150.1, forward strand.
AGACAAAACGAAATATGAAAAAATATTTCTGCGGCGACTTCCTCTCAGCAGATTTCTGGCAAAAACTCTAAGAGTAAATAAAATTGCCATGAAAAGTTTTACAGAAAATCTGTGGTTCGGAGCCGACTGTAGGCCCCGCTACACAGGTATGAAATTAACACACACAACATACATAAGTGGTGTGAGAAACTAGGTCGTATTCCTGACTTGAAGGTTGTAATGGCTAATTATGTATGTTTCCTCTTTCTATGCAAATATTTGCTGACAAAACCGTAATCCCTACTTTTTTTAAGTCTTTACTTTAAATTGAAATGTTGCTTAATGCTGTTTGCTCTTATAAAATTATTTTGCTCTTTGGGTAAATATTTGTATAGTCAGACCGTACCTTAAGTTTAAGACTTCATGCTGAGTTAACTCACTTCATTCTTTTAAAACTGGGAACTTACTACAATCTCTGTACAATCTCTTATTCATCGATTCTATACACTATAAACTGAAATCAGCCCTCATTGAAAGAGTGAAAAAAATACGACAAAATTTCATGCTATTCGTTGATTTGATGATGCTCATTCAATCTGTCACTAACGCAACTTTTTTGTATTTCATATAAAGTTAAAAACTTTAAATAAACTAAAGTTTTGTATTTTATTAACAATTAATCCTGAGTGTATGTCAATATTTGTAAAGATTGCTGGAAAGAAAATTATTGTCTATATGTACATACTCTTATACTGAATTCAGGTATGTCAGCTAGAATATGTTATAACTTTAGTTTCTGTTTTAGTTTTTAGATACAATATTTTCTATATCATGTTACATATACCGTATATAACATATACATATTTGCATGAGCATGTATGTATGTATGTATTTTCCTTTTTTTGTTCTCTTTTAGTTTTTTGGTAGTTACTTTATTGACAAGGTAAAAACGAAAATTGTTATCACGTTTACAAATTTGTTTACATGTAAGTAAAAAAAACAAAGCACCTGTTTTCTTTTAAATCAATTTAAAAAATGAATGAATTTTTTAGGTAAAATATTGAATTTAAAATTTGAGTAAGAAACTGTTTTTTTATTGCGTTTAAATTTAAAAAAAATTAATTTTTTAGACACACTCGTTTGTCTGGCTGCTTAAAACGTTCTGTAAATGAAAGATTTTCATTTGAGGTATTAAAGTCTCATTGATGGGATTTTGAATTTTTCTTTAAATTTATTGTCTTGTTTAATAAAGCGTAACGCAGTTTTTATTGCTTCTGTTCTTATTTTAGGTTTTCTTTGTAATTTCTTAAAAATGTTCTTGTTTTTTTATTTTTTATTGAATTAAAGTTTTAACAAATTGTATCATTTTGCTTTTTTTGTCAATGCTTTTGCGTAGGTTGTTGTTGTTTTTTAATTTTTTGATCATTTTTTTTTTGCTACTTCTAAATGCTCCTTTACTCATGTGTTTTTCTATTTCTTTTTCAGTTTTAATTGCTTTGGTTTCTTCATTGCATCATTTCGGATTTTCAGTAAGTACATATATATTGGATTTGTTTGTTTTATTTAATTATAAAATTGTATTTGTAATGATATTTGATAACGATTGAAATTAAATTAATTTTAAAAACTTTTGTGTTTATTCCATATCTCCTTGTAAAACCATGAAAAAGAAATTTATATTCAAACGTGCCATACCATCGATAAATATCATACATTTCTTGGGACTTATTTCAACGTTTTATTAATCATGGAAATTAAAGTCAGCTCAAGATAACCAACTTATAATGATAATCGACTTATAGAAGATGAAATTTCTAACTGTAAACACTCAAAGTTTAACTCTAAACAAAGGCGGCTGGTATCGACTATCAAATATTGGGTAAGTGGAAAAATGATTTTCTTTATAAAATCTAAACTGAATAGTAAAATTATTACAATCTTTCTATAAATTAAAGAAAATATTTTGTCCTAACACAGAAAACAGGTTCTTTAAGAGATTATATTTTTTTTAAATTCCTTAAATAAGGACTTTTATTGCTTGTAGTTCTTGGAGTCTGTGAGTAGTTCTAGTACTTCAAGTGTGACTGTCTTTTTGTATCATTCAAATGTTTTTAATTCCCAATACACCTTAATATGAAGGTAATACAAAAATTGGTCATTACAATCCTTCAGTCAGGATTAGTAGCTACCTTCTCACGACACTTATGTTTTGTGTGTTAATTTTATACATGAATGGTAGGACCTACAGTTAAAAGTCGACTCCGAACGACAGAAATTTTTCATGGGAATATTATTTATATCCATATTATTATATTATATTATTACATATATATTATTACATATATATTATTTACTCCCAGAGTTTTTGCCAGAAATCTACGGAAAGAATTTCGGTGAAGAAATATTTTTTCATATTTCATTTAGTTTGAGATGGGGTTTGAACCAACGATTTCTGGCTTTTTTTTTTTTTTTTTTTTTGCTATAATAACTACCAAAAGTATGTGGATATTTATGAACTATACAGCCATATCAATGCTAGTCAGAGCCTTTAGTAATAAAAGAAGTCTTTTATAAAAAATTTTAAACTAATACAAAGAAAGTTTCTTTACTAACAGAATTGTGCAGGAAGCTTGCGACAAATCATCCAAAATATATCTTATCGTCCATTAAATATCATTTATATTCTTAACGGAGTCCTTTTATAAATTTTTAACACGTTTTTTAACCCTGCACTTTTTCTGTTTGGTCACTTTTTATACCCATTTCTTTTTGAACCTATCTTACTAAGGCTCAAAGCATCTTTCATTTTAAGCCTCTTTTCTTCACGAGGAAAACGTTACTGTTTTACTTGTTGGCATCTGCAAATCCTTGAAAAAATTACTAATTGGTGTCGACTTTCTACTGATTATCTGTTCATATTTTTTTGAGCACGCTGTTGGTGGGGGTCATCACTGTCAACGGCGAGCATTACAAACTCCTCTTTTCCTTAATTGAATGATCAATTACATGTTATTTCATCAGCAAGGCACTACGTATCACACAGCTCATGCCACATTGGGTATTCTGTACGTGCGGTTTGAGAGTATGGCCTGCGAGGTTGATATTTTCTAGTGGCGTTTTCTTAAGTCGCAGATGTTTGCGAATAAGCCACAAACCGCGGCGGCCCTCAAAGCAACATAACTTATGTAATCATTCAAATTCGGTCTGAATCATGTGCCAGAGTCATTGAAAATTGAAAACTTCAGGTGCTCTCCATCCAAAGAATCGATGTGTGGACATTTGAGTGATGTCATGTTCCACACATAATGACATCAATAGCTCTTTCCAACGAATTAAAAAATTAGAGGAAATGAAAATTACTTAGGCATAGAATATAAGACTGAAGTAATTCTTATAATTTGGATATATAGGATATATAGGATCGAGGACAATTTATTAGTTTTACAAAAATCTGTGTGCACAACTTCGCTTCATAGTCCAAACTGAATTATTTAATTACATATGTACGTTATGTTTATGCCGTAATTTAATTAAAAATGTTTTAAATTTAAAACTCACCTTCTCCTGAGTAGACTCATCCACACCACTGTCATTATCGCCTTCTGTAATAAAAATTAAGAACGTTATTGTCAAACAGAATTTAAATTAATAACGAATTTATCTCGGGAAATTGTTACAATAAAAAAGGCTTCAATAGTTTAACAAAAAAAAACAACATTTCTTACTAGACAATTCAATTTTCTTAGATTTCGTAGATGATATACCGGAACTGTTCGTATGATCTTCACTTTTAGATTTTTGAGGTTCCGAATCATTGGCATAGGAATCGGGAGATGTCAGCGATAAATCACTAGTTTTTGCTGTTAAAGGTGATTCAATATCCTCCCTTAAGTGTGGTTGTTCAATCTCTTCCATGAGCGATGCTCCCATGGGATCATTTTTAACATATGATGTGGATTTCAGTGGTGTAACAGCCTGACCCATAATAACATCATCGTCATCGTTTGTTGAGAGAGCTGAGGGTGGTCTATGCGGGGGTTGATGCTGTTGTTGTTGTTGTTGCTGTTGCATTGTTAATAGAGATGGTTGCCGTGATTGGGATTGTAAATGCTGCTGCTGTTGTTGGGGCTGTGCATTTGGTGGTTGACCTGGTGGGCGATTAAATGGTGGTCTTGACTGCGGATTACCTGGATATGGATTCTGTGGACGATTAGTCTGTGGTTGTCCTGGCGCCTGCGGTGGCCATGGAAAAGCACCTTGAGGTCTCGGTGCACCTTGACCTGGTGGACTTTGTGGTGGTCCACCGCCACTGTGAGGCCGCATTTGTGGATTTTGGGGACCTGGAACACCAGGTCGTGGACCCGGTGCACCTGGACCCACTAATAAATTTCCACGACTATCCATAGGACGCAAGGGTGGTGGTGGTCCTCCCGGTCTAACATTTTGTTGTTGCATTGGTGGACCTCCCGGTCTTGGTGGTTGACCCATGGGTGGTCTAGGTGGCATGCCGCCCGGAAACGGGGGTCGCGGTAGACCGGATGGCCTCATCTATATAAGTTTTTTTTTATAGACAATTTATTTTCAATTTCAAAGAATAGTTAATAAAACTAAAGCAAGTGCTAAACAAATGTGCAAATACCTCTTGCTGTTAACAGGCTTGATCCTGAGCAACTAAATTTTGTTTCAAGCTATAATTCCCTTAGTTGTTGTGTAGGAAACTTTGTCTGTTTATATTTTAATGGCATCTTCATATGCCTTTCACATTCAAATGTAATTTGTAAAGGCTTCATTTACATTTAAAGAATTTTTGTCATGAAATTCAGTTTCCAGTTGTAACATGACCCAAATTGCCTATTTTAGCCTTTTTTTATTAACGTTCTCACACACACGTTAGTTTATTTGGAATAAATTTATTTGCTTTTTACCAATCATTTATTGATTCAACAACTTTTTTTCTATATTTTTTTCCTTTTTTTGCTTAAATTTCGTGGCCCAAAACTAACCACAAAACTAAACTAATAAATGCAGACAACAGAAAACAAAAAAGGAAATCAAATATAATAAAACAAAACAATAAAAATATTACGATAAATTCAATTTGAGAAATTTATTGTTAAACATTTGCAAAATATCACAGAAACTATTTCAAATGCTAAAGGGTTTACGACATTTTCTCCAATGTTCGTGTGAAACATTGGCTTGGTGTTCTTAGAAATGTAAGAAATTTGTTTCTATTATGGAAGACAACGGTTATGTTGTTAGAATTCACATGTCGTATAGTGATGGTAAACGAATGTAATGTTGGAAGAAGTTATACTGATACTCATAGAGATAGTAATACTGATAGTGATGACAAAAAGACCAATCTTTAATAGTCGAGTAATTCACGTATTAATTCAGCATAAAACAGCATTCTTTGTTTCTAAAGCACGAACAAACCTGTCAATATGTCATATGCTTTTACTAAATTTAAATTTACACGTTCAGAAACACCTTATATTCATGCGGTGTCGTTTATCATGTGACATTCGTTCTGTGATAATCTACGACTTTGAAATCATTGAAAATTAAAAACGACTGTCTGTAGCTAAAGACATGTAATTATTATTTTTCATTTAAACAAAATAATTACAACATAACTGTAACTAAAAAGTATTATTAATATTTTCCAAATCTCGATCTTATTTCTTCAAAAGAAAAATTTTAAAATTTAATTTAACGAAATGGTTTTTCCCGCATGTCGGACTTAAAATTCAATTTCTAAATCGTAGTGAAATAAAATTTTTATTAAATTGAGGAGTGCAGATGCCAAAATCAATTTCTAAATAAAATTAAATCAAAAGTAAAAACAAAAACAAAAGAAAAAAAAATAAATAAAAAATACAACTTACCGCATCGGTATCACCCATTATGTTTTAAAATGAAAATTTATATGTTCAAAATCTTTATGGGAAAAAAAAGGGATTTTCCAAAAGAAATAGTTTTAAATTTTTATTAAAACTTTTTTAATTAAATTCGTTTAGAACCGAATAGACAGACACTCAAATCGATAAATTTTGCACATATACACACACAAGAAATATACGAGTATTTTTCTGTAAATTTAAAAAATGTAAAATAAATCATGCAATATAAAGAATTTCTATTCCATATTAATCAAGACACATTATTTCTTTATGTTTGACACATTTTTGTATCAGGAGTAAATTCAAAAGAAATCGTCAATTCTCTTGTATAAGGAAGAAAACAAACAAAAAACGCTCGCTTAACACCGTTGAACCCTACACCACGTGTGAAATCCTTAACACCAGACATACTACCAGAAAGTTATCTGTACTTTAGTCTGTTTGGTAGAGGAGCAACTGCTAAAGTCAGTAACTTTTCAAAATCCAAATAGGAAAACAAACAAACCAAAAAAGGCGTGTCTGTGAGGATAAAATTTAAATGAATGTATTGATTTGCGTAGAAAAAATTCAATATGTGAAAATTAAAATGTTTTTTAAAGCGAAAAATAATTTCCATAAAATTTTTTTTTGGACTTTTTAGGCTTTATCCACCGTCATTTCTTGCTTTAAATTAAATGTCCATCACTAAGGCGTAGTTAAACGCCATTGTAAACATCGATGTTTTTTTTTTTTTTTTTTTTTTTTTCAAATATAATGAATTGATTCCAAATTTATCACAAAACATATTTTTCTAACAAAAAGTGTAAAAAACAGAAAGTATTTTGGCGAAGAACAGCGCCCCGACGAATTTGTCTACTATCCTACATTATAACAAACCTATAGCCTTAATGTCTCTCCCTAACAAACTTCAGGATGCTTTAAGGCCTCAGTAACGTTAACTCACTGCCTGTTATTTGCTAAACACCAAAGTATTTCCATCTGAGACGTATTAACACCGCACAATTTTCATGGTTCGTTCCAGTCTAATCGAAATCTTCGAACATCTGCATGGAATCCCTACTCTAAAGCCAGTGTCTATTAAATCTATTCCCGGTTAAATTCTCACAGCTACCCTTGCATAAATCAAATATCTCCTCATTGTAATTGCGCCTGTCTTCACATTTTCTATACCCTTCCAACACCCTCTCAATTCTACAGCAAGGTCCCTCAGTTACCCTCTTCGTAAAAGCTAACTTCCTTTGCCTGCACATTCCTGTGAATTCTCAAATGATATGGGACCAGATTTCCCTGACTCTCTGATTCCGTTTTACATTCTAATCTCGAAACAACCTCTTAGAAGCTATGTGCTCGGATGGTGGTCTGACTACCAGGTAATTTTGCAATATCCCGTTCTCTACACTTTCTGTTCAAGTTGAACACATCCTTCGATGGCGTTCACGGAGTCGGAATCTTTCGTTGCCTAAAAAATGTTATCGCTAAAAAGTATTAGGTGTAGAGGTTAGAAACCTTACTCAGTGTATCCTACTCTTTTCTGGTTTTTGTTGTTGATGTTTTCCTTTCTGAAAGGCTATCAGAACTTTTGTTATAAGTGAATGTTATTACCCTATAGACATTTTCATAAATACATACATAATTGGTCATTACAACCCTTCAGTCAGGATTACGACCTAGCCTCTCATACCACTTATATTGGCGGTAATTTGGAACTCAATTCTAGATTAAAAGAAACGATGTATTTTCTTTAATGATTTAAATATCTGTTTAGTAGTATTAGGGCTATTATCACAACTTCCCGTTAAAGTTGAGATTAGTCAAAAGTAGCTTTAGCTAAAGTGAACTTTAAAGTCGCCTTTAACTTCTTTTCGTTATTACAACCTAATGGTAAAATAAAGTTAACTTTTTCAAAAATATGGCAGTGCCGGAGCAATGCTGATACTTCTCAATTTTAAACGCAGTAGCAACGAAGGGCCTCTTTTTTGTTGTTGTGTTTCCTCATTTTGTTTATATTTGAAGTTGCCATATTGAAAACAATATATGTAATATGGCAAGCCCTAACATAAACTTAACTTTAAAAGTTAAAGGTAGGATGATCCTCCCTTTAGCTTAATGCTCCCTTCTACCTTATTGTCCACTTATAATAATGAAAAACAATTTATCTGCCCGTTAAAATCATCCCTTTAGTTAACTGCAAGTTGCAATAATGGCCCTTAGTGTGTTTTCAAACCTACTATTAAGAAACATAAAAGTTTGTTCCTTCAAATATGAATTCATTCCTTTGAATCATAGGTAAGTGTTATAACCAAAGTAATTATTTCCTATGATTTTCTTTCATTTCCTTTCACACACACACTTAGGACTTTGTAGTCAGACATGAAAACAAGTCCAAAGAAGACAAAATGAAAAGAAAAAGAATTATTAAAAAAATTTAAAAAAAAAAACAAAAACAAAACTTGCTCGTAACTCTAACTAAAAATGAAAGTTATTTTCTAGGCATATGGTGTGTCGCATGTTTAAACATTCCCAAACTAAAAAAAAAACGAAAAGAAAAAAACTTTCTTTTCCACAAAACTATGAAAAACCATTGACTACATTTTGGTAAATGCTGGTTGGTTAGTTGTAACAAACAAAACAATTATCATGTTAAACAAAAAAAACTTCAATTTTATTACGAATTGAATTTAACATTTTGGCAATATTTCAACAACAAAAAAAAGAAAATAGTAACGAATTTACGAGTAACAACTGGAAATAATAAGATGGTATTTGTCTCAAAGTCTAATTTACTTTATTTTCACTTTGATTCAATAAGTGTATCAATAGGTAAAGAAAAAGCATATCGTGAATTGAAATTGTTTAATGGAATATCAAGGCAAGATGTTCTTTTTCTATTAAATTATATGAAGGCGGAGAATTTGACATTGAGCGTACATTCCTATACTAACTAGGCTACTAAAATTTGTGTATGGCTTCTAAAATTTGATTTTTTTTGTGGTAGTTTCAATTCCGTACCATTACTATGAAAAAAAAAAAATTTTAAATACTGCCAAACTTAGGGAACTGTGGATGCCACAATTTGAAAACAATTGTACACTCTAGTAGCCCAACTAAAGTTGAAAAGAACCAAAACAAATTTGAGCTGATTGTCTAGAGCGTTGTCACCGTAGTCAAGTAGGTAGTGAGTTGGCTTATTAGAGGTGAGGCCACGGTTCAAACCCAAAGTGAAACTCATCCAACAAAACGAAATATGAAAAAATATTTCTTCGCAGATTTCTGCCAAAAACTCTGAGAGTAAATAAAACTTGCCAAGAACATTTTTTCAAAAAGTCTGTCGGTTGGAATCGACTTTAAACTGTAGATCCCGCCACACATGTATAAAATTAACACACACTGCATAAGTGGTGTGAAAAGTTAGGTCGTAATCGTGATTGAAGGGTTGTAATGTCCAATTATATATCGTTAGTCTAATTCGCAAATGTGTTAAGTACCTTTTCTCAAATTTTACAGGAGACACAAAATCAATTCCGGCTTCTTCAGTTTTTAAAATTTGTAAACTTTTTAAACGCAATTATTTTTGCAAAGTAGCTTTCTTTAAATGACCAAGATCAAAAATTAAGAATAATTAATAAATAATATTCGTGGAGTTAGCACGTGCTGTTAATATTTTTCGTAGTTTTGTGGACTTAGCATTTTTGCAAACCACAAAATTACAACAACTTTAAACTACATAATGAGATTTTTTGTCGTAAAATATGTATTTTGTATAATGTTACCGTTTTGCATTAAAATCTCAATTTTGGAAAAATGTGGACTTAGCATCTTTGCGAATTATACTAACGATATGTATGTATGCCTAGCGCGTATTTTTCCTCTAAAATGTATTCTATGTAAAGGAAAGTACTGAAGACAATCAACATTTGTCTATTGAACAGATTCACAGCAATGTTTACCATTTACAGGACACTAAGGCTTACAAAACTTAATTGAGGCAAGGACTGAAGTCAGCAACGCCAAAAACTTGTTAATTTTATGGAAGACGATATTTTCTCAGTATTTAACTTTTAATTGAACAAATGTTAGTTTGCATGATAATGTAAAAAAATTTTGACATTTTATATGTTTCGTCCTCCTATTGCTAATTTTGCTTGTCATATGAACAATTTTCATATTTTCCAAGAATTTTTTTTGTTTCGACAAATTTTTATTAATGATATGAATGAATTTATTCCTGACATGAACATTTTTATGAAATTACTTTGACTATTGAAATCAAAACATTTAAAACCTAAGCCTATCTTAACGATAAACTTTATTGACATTACACAACATAACATTGACATTAAAGTCTTAATAGAACACATATTCGGTGTGAATTTGCGTTATTTTAATACAGGAGTTAACTATCTTAAGATTGTTATCACAAAGATAAAGTTTATTAAAAGAAATGCCAAAAAAATTGCTGTCTTGAAATGTATCATCCAACGTGCATTTAAGGAGATTCTACCGAAAAGTAGGCACAACTTTTACCAAAAGCGTCAATAACACGATAACACGATTTATATCGATAAGCACAAGGAATTCCCTTTTAAAATATGTGTACATATTTATTTAATCAGTCTTTGCAAAACTAACTCTCAATTTGTGCATGAGTGCTGAACGTATAATATTACTCATACGTAACGGTTTCGAAGATGTGTATGTAAAATTATTTCTGCTCTGCTTTTTAACGATATTTGCCAATCAATTAATAATTTTTAATATTTCAAACAGCTGACCCTCTCGTTTTCAGACGTATACTTAACTTACAATAATACAGTGCATATAACTCATACGCCACAGTATTTTAGGTCATTTCATAAATGTCGTAAACTAACATTTTTCTTTCCTTTCAACTTAGCCTAGTTATATTTCCGTTTTAATTTAATTCTCTTTCACAAGCATTTGTGTTTACAGGTATCCAATGAATGCTCATAGTTTTCATGTACTTTAATGGTTCTATTTATACAATGAAAAGCCCTTTACACTTTGTGCAAATATGGCAAAATTTATTTAAAATATTTGCATTTGGTCATAATTCTAGACGATAACAATCTAAAAAGACATTAATGTAATGGCATTATTAAGAATTTCAATTAAATTATATTTTTGTAGACTTGTGTAAACTAAAATATAGGGTGGCCTATTGTAAAGCTAAAGTAAATATAAAGTTTTAAATTTATTAATAATGTTTGTAAAATTTTGTAAAATTCTACAGTACTTTGCTGAAATAACTTTTTTAAGTGTATATTCGTATAAGACTTATAGTTGTTTGAGAAATAATGTTAAAATGGTCACCCTAGGTTTTTATTCGCTTCATTTTTGGTTTTGATTATCATGGCACCAGTGGTAACCATTACATTTGGTCGTTATTTAACTGTCAGTGACTATCATTAAAGGAGTCTCTTTTCTAATTTGGGAATTTTGTTGTAAAGTTTTCTAAACTAGTACTTCTATAAAAAAAAAAATATTCTTATATTGCAAATACTATTTAATATAAATAAGGAACTTGCTAGTTTATTAAACAATTACAATAAATTAATACATTAGGGGTAACAAGACGGAAAACGTTTTAAGAAAAAAGGGCATCCCATTAATAAGAAAAGGAGTTTTGAAAGAATAACATATCGTTAGTCTAATTCGCAAATGTGTTAAGTCCCTTTTTTGAAATTTTACAGGAGACACAAAAAACACAGTAGCTTTCTCAGTTTTTAAAATTTTTAAACTTTTTAAACGCAATTATTTTTACAAAATAGCTTTCTTTAAAAGACCTAGATCAAAAATTAATAATAATTAAAAAATAATATTCGTGGAGTTAGCACGTGCTTTTAATTTTTTTCGTACTTATGTGGACTTGAGCGTTTTTGCAAACCGCAAAATTACATCAACTTTAAACTACATAATGAAATTTTTTGTTGTTGAAAAATATGTATTTTGTATAATGTTAGTGTTTTGCATTAAAATCTCAATTTTGGAAAAAAGTGGACTTAGCGTCTTTGCGAATTATACTAACAATGTTTTAAGTTGATTTTAACAAATTTATTACTTTTCAAATAACATCCAGGTTTAGCACACGAAATCATTATATTTTTCAACGCAGTGCCGTTTAAGTTCTCTCACTTTGTTTAAGGTATCTCTCATGTATTTATTTGATGAAGTTATAAAAATAAATATATGTTCATTACATGATGTCTACGTTAAAATCATTTACCGCCGAGCCATTTCTTTAGGTTTGAAAACATGAAATAGACACTCTGGACTAAATTCGAAGCAGAGAGCACATGAGTAAATAATTCATAGCATAATTCTTCTCATTTTTACACACGGAATTATATTGTAGTCAGCGCTGTTAAATTACATCTCGAATCATGTGGTCAAAATTCCGGCTTGAATGCCCGCTTGGTTTTCATCTTGATTTTAAGACAGAGATATACAGCCTTAGTCTAGTCGGTAGTGTGTTGCCTTATTAGACATGAAGCTTCGGTTCAAACTCCTGGTCAGACATCTCCAACAAAACGAAATATGAAAAAAAATTCTTCGTTGACTGCCTCTCAGCAGATTTCTGGCAAATACTCTGAGAGTAAATAAAAATTGCCAAGAAAAGCTTCTCAAAAACTTAAACTTAATACTTTAAACTGTATGTCTCGCCACTAATGTATAAAATTAACACAGACAACATAAGTTTTTTGAGAAGCTAGGTCGTAATATACAAATACAATATGAACGATCTATATTTTTTACTTTATCATTTGATTTTTTATTTTATAATAAAAAACGAATAATTATTTCACAGTTTCTTCAGGGTAACGATTCCTAAAATATGACGACATAATATTTAAACCGAAATTGTCATTAAAAGTTTATGGAAAGTACGTTGAAAATAATTCCGGCGGGTTTTTATTAAAAACTATTCAATGTCATAAAAGAGGTAAAAAAGACTGAAGCAAAATGAAACAACTTTTTTTGACAGCGTTAACTGTCACGTTAAATATTTACAACGAAATAAAGTAGACAATAAAATCATAAAACATTATATGATATAACTAATATTACATATATGTATGTATGTACATACATACATATGTAAATTAATTACCTTTATAAAGAAATACGTTTTGACAATTATTTATGGCATTAGCTTATTTTCATAATACTTCTAACCAAAGTGGCAATGATAGGTGTTAATTATAGTTATAACCCTATCTGTTTATACAACAATGCAGATCAAGTTGTGTATAATCATTGTAAAAATGACTTAAAATTTGATTCCTGTGTTTTAGAAACGATTCAAAGTTTCAACAGAAAATTTCTATTTGAGTAGCTAAAGAGTATGATATCGCCTCCTAACGCTTAAGAATTCTTTGACAATACTAGAACACAGTATTCGTATCAGTGTTGCAAAACTGATATTTTGAAATGGTACCGAATTATAACTGAAAAAGTACTGTTTTGCATCAAATAGTACTTTTGTAAAAGATACATACATAAGGTCTCATTATAACCCTTCAATCAGGATTACGACTTAACTTCTCACACCACTTATTTTGTGTGTGTTAATTTTATAAATGAGTAGCGGGACCTACTGTTTAAAGTCGTTTCCGAACGACAGAGTTTTGGGAAACTTTATTGCGGCAATTTTATTTCCTCTCAGAGTTTTTGCCAGAAGGAAGACGCCGGCTAAATTTTTTTTCATATTTCGTTTTGATGGAGAGCTTGCTATTTTGTTTGAGTCATGAGCTCACGTCTAGTAAGCCAGCACATACCTACTAGACTATTTATTTATATTTAATACACATACATTATTACAGGACAAAAACAGCTGATTCGAAACGTAACAAAACATATAAGCCCCGTTTAGTAACGTCGATGGAACGTAATGTAACATAAGTTTGTTTGAAAAGCAATGACAATGCTTACCGAAATTACATTACGGTTCGGTAAAAACGATCGTACGTTCCGTGGACGTTTGGCTAACTGGGGCTAAAGCCCAAATCTACTTTAGCATTGCATTGAACATGTTGCTAATGCATTAATTAATTAATAGTTGAAAACGTAAGACATAAAATATGTATATAATAATAAAAGAGTACTGAAAGTGTAGCGTGGGAACTGCGGTATTTTTGAAATGATAAAGTACTGAAAAAACTACAAAAATACTGAATTTTTCAACACTGATTCGTATTTGCATTTATTTCTTAATAAATATATATTGCTTTATTAGCAAGCTAACATTACCAAAAGTTCAAAAGAAAATATATGCTCATCGTTGTTTCTAGAAATTGTCTTGATCCTTAATACCTTTTTGTGTCCTAAGCACTGAGGTAATTAAATTATGATAAACAAGGGGAAAAACTGTTTTCATTTCTTTTGCCAATAGAAGACTCAATTGTTTAGGTTTTGCTTCTGTATATTTGAATATTACAACAGGACGAAAATAATTCTAGGAGCTAGTTTTAATTTTCACTCAATATAATTAAGAAATTATTTTTATAAATGCGTATGTATGCTAAATCAACACCCCACTTAGTATGGGGTCTTGAAAAGAACTCTTATTGTAGTAGCTTCTATAAATGCTTAGCAACACTTCTCATTCTTCGGCAAGGTGAATACACTATCCCGCCCTTCATCGTCCGATTCAGTATAAAACTTAGTCGTGTTTTATATCATGTTCCTCTAAATAACTTCTCAAATTTTCCTGTTTTTTCCGTCTAAAACGAATGAAGTTTGCGATATACCCATACATTTTGTTACAATATTAGATATCTTACTAGTAGTAGTAGCAAAATTCCTTATGCTTGCCTAATAGTATCCTTGGAATTGCATATTTGTAATGAATACATAAGCTGCTATAGTACAAATACTTTTGGTAGCTATTTCAATATTAATTTTACCAACTAAAATCAAACGATTTTTCGAGCGTCTATTAAAAGGCCTTTATCGTTATTATCTTTTATCAATCTGATAACTCGTTTGTCTAGATGTTTTGTACAGAGTTAAGCCTTGAAATCAAATTGTGTGTTCAGTTTGCTAAACACTGACCAAATATTTTGTCAGTGCACCTTGCTCAATGGCCTTTTTAAGGGTAATTATTAGATTTTAACTTTTCCACATCAAAGTTTTAGAAAATCGAATGTCCATCTATTAAATAATTCACGAAGCACGGAAAAATATCAGTTTATATACATACATAATTGGTCATTACAATTAATTTTATATGTGAGTGGTGGGATCTACAGTTTAAAGTCGATTCCGGACGACAGATTTTTGAGAAACTTTTTCATGGCATCTTTATTTACTCCCAGATTTTTTGCCGGAAATCTGCTGAGAGGAAGTCGCCGAAGAAATACTTTTTGTATTTTGTTTTGATGTGTGGCCTGGGGCTCGAAATCTGGCTTTACGTCTAACAAGCCAACACGCTACCTACTGGACGACGGCGACACAATATAGCATTTCCGAATTTGTGTTCTAAGATTTTATATCCTTAATATCTGCGTTACTTTATGGTAGTAAAGATTTCGAAATAAAGAATTAAAAATTTTTCAAAAAATTTTGGGTATAAAAATATTGAAGTAATGTCAATAAAGTTTTATCTAACCGTCGACCTTCTAGAGAAAATTGTAAAAATTCAGGTTTAATATTTTAGAAAATAACATTCAACAAAAAAACAAAACTTTAAAAAATATACAAAATATACTGCGCCACCCAGTAAATCACATGGTTTATAACAAAATTAAAAGATTTTTAAAGTTCCAAAGTGGTCGCAATATAAACTTAAATTCAGTTGGTTTTAATAAAAGTTTAACATTTTATATTATTATCGATTACTTGCCACCGGCTTTAATTTATCAATTACCACCTGTCTAGCTATAATACACGCAATCAATTGTCTCATTGCCGGTCCCATTGGCTATTCTATTTACAAACAGATTACATCGCAATAATTGTAACAAATACTAAAAACAGAAACAATGTTTGTCCATTGTCTGGTTTAATTACCTTAATTTGTTAATTGTTTAATGCTAGAAAATTACAAAAAATGAAACAAATTGGATTTGTTGTGCGATTAAATGTTGTTAAAGAGTTAAATACTTTAACAATTCTAATTATAGAATCTTCAATTTATAACTAAACTTATCAACAACAATAATAAACTAAATTAGGGTGCAACTGGTCATTTTGTAAAATTTCACACACGCAATAGTTCAACTACAGCAATCGTTTATGTACCACCAAGTGCATATTCAAATTTATCGATTTATTTGTGTTTTTCGTTTGTCATTCAACCAGCCAGCCACTGGCCAAAGGGCAATAACTTTTCGGTAATTTTACTACGATATTGCACTTTTAACGCTATGCGAACTTATCCACCTTTTTTTGCAGTTTGTTTTTAATTTTATTTTCACTTTTGATGAGAACCACGATTTTGTTATTACGAACACAAGCTATTGACTGACTGACTGACTGTTAAGGTGAAAAGTTAAAACTCAACTGAAATTTTGTTCACCATTGATTGTTTTATTTTGTCTAAGAAATTCTTAGAATTAAATAAATTTCTGTTGTTGTTGTTGTTTTCTTTATTTTATTTCCACGGTTTAATACGTTTGTTTTGCATGGGGTTTTGTGGTGTCAATACAATAAATGCCTTCCACAGCCATATTTGTAATTTTTTATTCGGTCATTTTATTCCTTTTATTTTTTTGGTTAATCGATTACTTGTTTTGGTGTTGTTTACCTTTTTTTAATATTTTAGGCATTAGCGGAACAAATTGCTTAGAAGCGAAATAAATATTGAAATAAACTGCCATAGTTTTTGAAGATTTGAAGACTATTTGATAAAGAAGGAAGGTGATACAGTGAATTTATTTAAATTTTTCAAATCAGTTAGCGAAAGGGAGCAAGAAGATCAACCGTGTTTCAAATGTTTGTAGTTTCTCATAAAAATAATTTTATTCGCATGAAATTTCAAGTTGCTTTCAAATCTTATTTTAGTTCAACTGTGGGTCTTTAAGGAAAAAGAACTCCTTGATTACACTTGGGAGTTCAGTCTCAGTCTTTACTGATGAAAATAAAGTATAAAATATTTTCCTCATGGTATTTATTTGCGCACAAGTTTAGAGGATTAAAATTACACAAAAACGATCAGTATTTTGAGTATTATGTTTCACCTACAACGCTTCTTATCTTTTTAATTTAAATAAAACAAAATGAAATTTGTTCATTCTTCTGAAAGAATATAACATCGATCGTGGAATATAACATCGTTCAAATGTCCGCGACGGTTTCCCTGGGTGGAGCTCATGTGAAACTAAATCAGGCAGAATTTGACTGATAGCATGAATTATGTTGACTTATTGCTTATTCGCTAAGTCGTCCTAGTCTAGTAGATAGTGTGTTTGCTTATTAGAGGTGAGGTCACGTTTCAACCCGTGGCTCAGACAGCTCTCAAAAACTATGAGTGTAAATAAAATTGCCATGAAAATTTTTTTTAAAAAATCTGTTGTTCGGAGACGACTTTAAACTGTAGGTCCCGCCACACATGTATAAAATTAACACACACAACATACATAGGTGGTGTTGTATGTTCAAGGCATTTATTTCCGGATAAGTTTTCAGAATGAAAATTAGACAAAATCGATCAGTATTTTGAAACAGATCAAGTTCAAATGTCCGCCACGGTTTCTCTAGATGAAGTTTATACGAAATGTCCTATTTTCCACAACTCTAGCACACTTATCGGGCTGACTGCCTGCGACTTAAAAATAACCGCAAAAGTTTAACGGGGCGAGTTCACATCACTTGCACATGAGATGACCATGCCCTCAAATATCTCGTGCTGAATATCCGATAAGCCATAAGTTGTGTCGTTGGCGACCAGATCATTAAATTTGGGAAGTTGGTAATTATTGACCGACAGTGCACGCCATTGACAATGGTGGCCTGACCAACGTCTTTCACAAAGGCATATATTACGTCGTCGTATATTCCACACCAAACAGACGATTTTGAACTCATTCCATTTTAAATATTCGAATATTCAAAAACACCAACCCATTTTAAGTCTAAATAATAACAGCGGGGAAAACAAAGAATAAAAAATATTCAAAATGAAACTATAAAAGTAGAGTAGAGGAAAAAAAGGTATAAGCAGGTATAAAGTTAAAACTAAAACTAAAGGGAATTGCGTCCTTGCGCAGTTCAATGTAAATAAAAATAAAACTATCGATATATAAAAATTAAATAAAAACATACTAAAGAACACAAAAACACAAAAAACAAATCCTAAAAGAAAGGCAAATCTAAATAAAACAATTGTTTATCACGTTTTTATATTTTTTCTTCATTTTTTTTTTCCCTCGAATAAATTTGTATTTCCTTCGCTATTTGAATGTAAAGAATGAATGTAAATCATTACTATGGTAAGGTAGGGAATTATTCTCTTATATATAATATATATGTATGTGTGTTGTTGGATTTATAATGTAGAAAATTAAAAAAGGAAGAAAATATATAAAACAAATAAGCAAATTATGATGTAAATAGGTTGAATAAGACCTAAAGACCTGATTTTCTTCAATGTGATTAAAATGAAGTATACTAGTTTATTATTTCTTCTAAATTTTTAATCAAAAAAAATCATTTCGTTATTAAGTTATAGACAGACATATTATAGAAAAAAAATTGAAAAAAAACCAAAATTGGCAATGCATTCAAAATTTGTTTTACATTCACAACTTCTTAAAGGCTTTATAACTCTAATTGTTAACAGTACAGATCGGGAGCAATCCTTTGACCAGATTATGCAAGATCATATTAAATAAGTGTCTTCCAATTCCATCTAACAAACAGCATTAATTTCTCAGGCTTTTTATCAATACTGGCTTTACGTTCAAATTCCGAAAAGGTTCGACTTCATTCCGCTTTAGCTGCGATCCATGATATTTTTCACTTTTAATTCACGTGGTAACCAAACATCGGATTTCTTTGTGTACTCATCCTTTTTTAAATTATTGGCAACAATTTGATAACACAGTCCTGCATGGGTTTTGCAAATAAGATCGCTTTATGTGTTTCCGAAGGCATTTTGTGCGCTAAACACGAATCTGATTTCAAAAATTTTCCATCACGTCAGGTTTTCGAGAAAAAGGGGGTTGAAAACCCTAAAAATAGCGTTTTTGGCCATTTTTGAAACATTGTAGAGCTCAACACTGACGTGCTAGAACCATCGCTATTGTTATAAATCGACAATTGATCTTTGCTCTTTAAAATGAGCCCAAAGCCAAATTGTTTGCATACACCCTTAAAGTAGGGGGTGGGTTTATATCAAGGGGTGCAAAAGAAAAAGAAACACAATACGGAGGTCCTTAAAAATTAATCAGATTTACTTGAAAATTGTTACTCAGGGGTTTTTGGGGTCGCTGATTACAGATCTTCAGACATCTCGATAAAAACTAAATATGAAACTATGTTTCTTGGGCGATTTTATATTTTCTGAGAGTAAATAAATATCGCCGTGAAAAGTTTCTCAAGAAAAAAAAATCAAATGAACTGCAGGTCATGGTTGGTCTGAGTGAAGGGTTGTAATGACTCAAAACCCTATTCAGCGAATGCAGGTCGTTGTTTATGGTCGTCCAGAGTGATTTGGCAAAACAGAAGTCCCTATTTTCCTATTTTCCGATATATTACTGACTGGTTTTAAAAAAATATTTGTTATTATTATCTTTTGTTATGTATGTACATATGTATACTACTATATATATATGTAAAGTACCTTAAGGGGAAAAAATATTGTCAAGAAAAAATTTTCTTTACAAAAGTTGCTATTCTACCCCGATTATTTAAAAAAATATGCAAAAATAATTCGTAATTGTATTCTAAGCAGACGAAACTCATAAACTTCAAAATTTTATTCATTTTGAATAATAAAAACAAACAAATTTGGCCTTGAAATAAATCAGATCATCTCTATTCTAGGACATCATGTGTCTCATGCTTTCAGTTGAGTTTTGAAAATAATTTTTATTGTTGTCTTTTGCAAATTTTTAGTTGTTATTCTTCGTCTTAAGTCATTGGCATTTAAGAGTTTGTCTGTCATTTTCATAGCCAATTGTTTTTGTTTTTTCAATACCCTACATTTAGTAAAATGTGGATACTATTGATGTCCTGTTGAGGGATTTCGTCATTAGATAAACTTGCTATAAGCTTTACTATTTTAAGTTTTTTAAATAACATTTTTATTACATGCTATTGTATATATGCAAGTATGTTAAGGTATTTAAATTTCGCTGCATAACTTTATATTCTTAAAAAGAATATTTTTTCTGCCTTTATATCACATTGTTTTTATTTATTTGCTAATTGCTGATATTTAATAGTAGAAAACAACAATAAAAAAAAGAAAATAAACAAATTGATTGCACGCATTCTCTTAAACTAAATCAACTGAGTTTAGAAATTTTTTACAATAATTTTCATTAACTTCCATAGTGGAATAAATACTTGTTTTTCAGGCGATTCAGATGATTATAGATAAATAAAAAGCTCTAATCGTAAACCACATTTTTGAACGATAATATATTATTCAAGCCGTAAAATATTGCTTAAAAACACAATAATTGTAAACATAAAGTATCAGTAAAAACTTTAACTGCTAAATATGGGAAAATAATGTTGATAATGGCTTCAAAAACAAAAATATGCGAGAAATATGTAATCGAATAGCAAAACCACGTTACTTAAATCTGTAAAGCCAATGCCAATGCTAAATAAAGGATAAGAAATATCTAACAACCGCTAACTAGTACCAAGATTATGAAAATGAAAACAGTATTCGCTGCATAAGACCACTCGTTGGTTTTTTTTACTGTATGTGCCCTTTTGTCACTGTATGTTTTTCGTTTTTTTTTTTTTTAATAATATTTCCTACTTTTCTCTTTCGTGATTTTTTAACGTTTTCGTAAAAAAGAATAAAAATGCATTTAAAGAAAATCTGAATTAATTTTTTAAAAAAATTATTGGCTTTCAACACTTAAAAGAAATGTTGGGAGTATGCAAAGTTTTGCCCATGACTGTATATGATGTATGTGTGCAATAGCATAAGTTTGCATAAGTTTTAGTGCAATATGATATTCATTAAACAAACCCTCATACCATGTTGGCAGCTTATTTTACAGCCAATATTTCATTATGAATGTCAAAAATCTGCAGAGAAAAAGTCGCCGAAGAAATATTTTCCATATTTCGTTTAATTCGAGATGTCTGACGTGGGGTTTGAACCGTGGCCTTACGTCTACTAAGCCAACACATTACCTACTAGACTAAGGCGCCTTCTATAACACAGCCCTACAAATTTCAACCATTCAGATTTAAAAAATTCAAAATGGCGGTCGAGATTTATAAAAATTAATCAGATTTACTTGACCGCCATATAGGATCCGCCATTTTGAATTTTTTAAATCTGAATGAAGATCTGTAATCAGCGACCCCAAAAACTCCTGCGTAACAATTTCCAAGTAAATCTGATTAATTTTTAAGGACCTCCGTAATGTGTTTCTTTTTCTCTTGCACCCCTTGACATAAACCCACCCCCTACTTTAAGACTGCATGCAAACAATTTGGCTTTGGGCTCATTTTAAAGAGCAAAGATCAGTTGTCAATTTCTGACAATAGCGATGGTTATAGCACGTCAGTGATTAGCTCTACCCTTTTTTCTCGAAAACCTGACGTGATGGAAAGTTTCGTTCAGATTCGGGTTCAGCGTGCAAAATGCCTTCGGAAACACCTGGAGCCATCTTATTTGCAAAACACATGCAGGGCTGTGTAATTAGCCATAACTAGGCTAATGTTCGTCAAAAAACGCAAGGCTGATACCCTTTGCTACAGTAACCATATCATCAAGTTGATCTGATTGGCATCAGAATATATGCTTATTGTGTTATTTTCTTCTCAAGATCTTTATATTATATCTGTATGCCATTTAAA
Organism: Sarcophaga carnaria; assembly: GCA_958299815.1. Classification (NCBI taxonomy): domain Eukaryota; kingdom Metazoa; phylum Arthropoda; class Insecta; order Diptera; family Sarcophagidae; genus Sarcophaga; species Sarcophaga carnaria. Next base: position 32,123,624 of record OY283150.1, read on the forward strand.
CACCTTTGTATGAGAGAATGTCGCAAACTTTCTCAAATAAAAATAAAAATATATTGAATGCGAACAACATCTTTGGTTTCTGGGTTGTTGACCATGGCACACGTAAACAAAAATTAAAATTAATTCTCATACTCCCATAATAAAACCATAAATTAAATTTTTAACAACAACAACAAAAATAACTAAATTTTTTTTTAAGATTTAATGTCATGATAAGCAAGGAAGTTCAATTTAAAAAAAAAATTATATTTCTTTTCCCCAATTTTTTTAACACTCTCATATTTCTTGATGTATGTTTTGTAAGCATTCGTTGTCTACATAGATATTTATTACAATTAATTATTTAAATAAATAAATTATTTAAAAATGTCTAAATATTGCATATTGAAGCCATTTCTTATCATACCGTAAACGAATACTTGATATTACGCAGCACATACCTGAAAGAAAAATAAAAATACAGAAAATTAACGTTAAGATTTCAAATATGAATTTAATAATAATAAATAAACATAAATAATTGTTTATAAACTTAAAGCTCTAGCATTATATAGCTAAGTCATGAACCACTATGTTTTATAATTAAAAATTTTAACGCTGTTTTCTACAAGCTTAACTGTACTAAAATGTGCACTCTCTTTAAGCTAAATTTCCCCTTTTTTATGGCATTATGAGGTACTCATCAATTGCATAGCTTTACAGCTTTTGTTGATTTAACTTTTAAAGGGGGTAAGTTTTTTTTTTCATTTTCTTTCTTCCCATTGCCACCCACCCCTGCATCCATCATGTAACCGCTTTTTTCCAGAGTACAATATCCATTTGTTGTCATTCTGGTCTTGTGTAAAAATGTATCTAATTTTATTGTTGTTGTATTTCTACATTTATGTCTGTACCTCTGTCTGTCCGTCTGTATATACCCTTAAAAGAGGGTGCGTTAACTTGGTCCTCCAGAATAATGAGTAGATAGAAAAATAAAAAAATTCCGAAAGAAAAAAAAACAGAAAGAGAAGGGAAAATGAAAGGAAAAATTGAGAAAATGCTTTTGTTGGCTTCTTTTTATTTTCTAAATATTTTTCATATTATTATGTTCATTATGTTTGTATGTATGTACTCATATTTGTTTGGGGTATATTTTGTCAAGTGTAAGTGTTGGTGTACCCAGTTCTCTTTTGTTCCGCAGAGTATTAAAAGAATGTAAACATTGTGTTAAGGAGGTCAAATCATGTGACACTTTGCAAAATACACATGCAGGACACATACATATGTATGTGATGTATTTAAATTTGGAGCCAAATTATTAATTTTAATTTAAGGTGGCTGTAATCTAAAGTCTAATTTATGTATTGTAGTCGCCTTAGTCTAGTAGGTAGGGTGTCAGCATAATAGAAGAATGGCCACGGTTCAAACACCAGCTCAGAAATCAAAAATAAAATATGAAAATATATTTCTTCGACGACTTCCTCTCAGCAGATATCTGGCAAAAACTCTGAGAGTAAATAAAAAAAAAAAAAAGTTTCTCAAAAATGTGTCGTTCGAAGTCGACTTTAGACTGTAGGTTCCGGCACTCACGTATAAAATGAACACACATAACATAAGTGGTGTGAGTAGCTCGGTCGTAAACCTGACTGAAGGGTTGAAGTGACCAATTATGTATGAATCTTTCTATCTTTATTATCAATGATAAACTGCATGGACCATGATTAATGCGTGTAGAAATAAGACAGAAAAAACCTAAAATAATTCGCAACGGATTAACGAACATTTCTGATCTCTCACTGGACAATAAATTAATTGAGCCGTGGAATAACATAATATTCTAGAATTTCCATATGGTATCTGAAATTAGTTTTTACTCCTTTAGGGCACTGTTAAGTTACCCATAATTTTTTATTCAATCCATTGATTATTTTGTGGTACAAAAATTAATAGTAAAAAAAAATTTATGTTCGCCAAGCCGGCCATTTGTTCAAGTACAACAAAATATTGTGGGACATAAAAAGCTAAAGCAGCAACCAAATCGTTGGCAGAAAAAAATAACCATCACAAGCTGGCTGCATAAAACATAATTATGAATGAGACATCACCACCACTGGAGGAATTTAAGCAGCACAGTTTATAGCAGAAAAATACTGAAGCAAAAACTCACACAACTACTATTGGTGCTATGTATTTGGAAAAGAGGGTTAATTTTGCATTTTTTTTTAATATTTTCTGGAACAAGGGTGGCAGTAATATAAAAAAAATTTTAATTAAAATTCATGTAGTCAAACAAGAATTTACTCAATTTATCGATGTTAAATCCCATAAAATACAATTCGGGAAGTGCCGAACTGACAATCAATAACTGTTATTTATTGATTTATTTTTAACACGTCTGCTTAGATGTTCTTATCCCCAGTACTCATGTTTAGGAATTTTAAATAGATTTTATTGTTTCTATTATTGATCTTATTACTGTTGCTGTTGTTACTTTTGTTGTAAACTGCTCCGAAAGCCAATAAAAGTGAATAAAATTTGCATAAGAATATTTAAAAAGCTTACGTACTAGGTGTGTGTAAAATCAATTGTATTTTTTGTAAAAGATTTTTATTCTTTCTGTGTTTTATTTATCTTTGTCTCTTTTTTCTTGCTATTTTTGCTTTCTTCTCGTTCTTGCTATAGAAAATAGAAAAATTATTGAAAACAATTTCTATATGTGCTCATTGCACAAATTTCGGTCACACACATTAAAAAGAATTAAAAAAAGAATATTTTTACATACACATTGTCATTGTCACCTGTCATCAATTGTATTTATTTAAATGTATTTCTGTATTTATTTACACACAGTATTTGAAAATAGTAATAGCAACACATTCAATACTATCCTGATAATATAGAAGCTAAACATTGAATAGTACTATTAGACAAGTGGTTCTAAGACTGAATATATGTAAGTTAGATGTAGTCGCCGAAGTCTAGAAGGTAGTGGTTCAACCGCTGGATCAGACAGCTCGAACATAACGAAATATATAAAAATATTTCTTTGGTGACTTCTTTTCAGCAGTCTTCTGGCAAAATCTCTTAAGAGTGAATAAAATTGCAATGATAAGTTTCTCAAAAATCATTCAGAGCCTACAATAAACTGTGGGTCCCGCCATTCATATATAAAGACAACACATATAACATGGGTCGTAACCCTGACTAAAGGATTGTAATGATTAATTAAATGTATATATGTATGTGCCCCAAAGTGGTTTAATTCAAAAGCATCTCAGTCATCGAAATTCCATCTCCAAAATACTTCAAAATCTCAAGGAAATTCACACATTTCTAAAGGGAATTTTGACTGGTGAAAAAGAGAGAATGCAGTCAATTCGATATGCAGAAAGCCGCTGAAAACGGTAGCGAAAATAGGATGTTATAGACAGGTTGTTAGATAAAGTCTGTTTGATAGGATTAACAAGGGATCTCTTGTTTGTTATTGCCTTATGGTCAAACATATAATAATTGAGCATTCCAAATGAACCAATAGCCCAAAAAGGATGGGTTTTTGGAAATATGAAAAAAAATATTTCTTCGGCGACTTTCAACAGATTTCTGGCAAATACTCTGAGAGTAAATAAACCTGCCATGAAAAAGTTTCTGATAAATCTGTCGTTCGGAATCGACGTTAAACTGTAGGTCCCGCCACTCACGTGTAAAATTAATGCACACAATATGAGTGGTGTGAGAAGCTAGCCCGTAATCCTGATTGAAGGGTTGTAATGGTCAATTACGGATGTACGTACGTACATACGTAGTAGATTACATGTGGCCTATTCATCAAGCGATTACTGTTTATATCGAATAATTTTATAGAAGCTTCTAAAAATCGATTGTTCCAGATATTTTGAAATAATAATGGGAGTTTAAGGAAAATTAGTACGCTCGTTGAGGATCGTGTTATGGCCGATTTCTGGCATTAAAGATATATGACATGACAGAAATATTACCTTTGATTCGTATCACCTTTTATTATAATAGAAGACTATTAAAAAGTAGGCTCAGAATGATGTTTTTCTAAACGTAACATCCTGAATATTTTATATTTTCAATCTTTAATTGTTAATAATTTGTTTTTAAAACATATTTTCTAGTTTTTATTTATCTGTCAAACTTGTCCGCAATAATTAGTTGTGTTTAAAGTATTGCGGTCATGAAATCGATACGATTTTAATACAAGTTTTTTTTCAATAGTATGTGAGCAGTTTTGAAAATAATTACACAAGTTCTAAGTGCAATAATTTGTTAAATAATTTAAATACATAGTATTTAAGATTGTTCTCAAATACACTAAACCGTAGTTTAATATTTAGTGTGAAACGTTTTGACTATTAAAAATATATCATAATTTTAGAATAATAATTTTTAAATCTGTCCAATTCAAATTTTAATCGATGCTATTTTGGTATCTATAAATTTATTTGTATATAAGGTCAACTGAAATGCTTTCATTAAAAAAGTTACCTGAAAACATAGACGGATGATCTAAATTTCTAACTTGAAATTCATTGATTACTTAACGTAAATAAAACAACAAATAAAATTCCATGTTATTGATCCATTTTCTAAAATTCTATGGAGACATGAGCAAAATGTATAAACCCCAGCTCTTTTTATTCTTTTCATATTCTTCTTATATTCTTATGATTTTTTGCTTTGTTTTAAGATAGGCGATAGGTCAGCTAAATCAAATTTTAGGATCATACTCGATGATTATTGCCTGTTGTTGTCTATGAATGGCGTTAATATTAGAAAATAATTTCGGTCTTGTGAAAATCACTTCCTTACTTAATTGGTCATTACAACGCTTCAGTCAGGACTTTTCTCACTATCCCATGTTGTTATTGTTAATTTTATTCATCAGTTACAGGATTTACAGTTTTAAATCATCTGCGAACGACAGATTTTTGAGAAACTTTTTCATGGCAATTTTATTTACACTCAGAGTTTATGCCAGCAGACTGGTGAGAGCAAGTCACCGAGAGAAATATTTTTTCTTTTTTCATTTTTATTCGAGATAACAGGGCTAGGGTTTGAATCACGGCCTCGCGTCTAATTAGCCAACACACTACCTAGTAGACTAAGACGAGTTTAAACCACAGGCAATTAATATCAGCAAAATTAAAGGCAAAATAAAAAATTTGAAATATATATCCATATACATATATACATATATGTACATATAAATATGTCAAGACAGAGCATTTCTCATACAGTGCAACACTTCTTTTTCAAGATGATAGACATACTTTCGGACCGCTTGAGTAGACAGGCATATTCGAAGCGCGTAGGAGTGGCGTATGATAGCAAAAGTGTATGTTATTGCTCAGCTTTTGGACGCCTGGGGTACAAACTTTCTAGGGTTGACGCTTTATGAGATTTCTATCGTCTAAGAGGCTTGGATTGGAATAAACTGACGGCATATCGAAACAGTATTGGTTTCCGGGGTTAACCCCTATCAATTTATCCAACTCATATTTCCACCGTCGTACAAAAGTTATCAAATTGTGAAATATGACAATATTTAAGTTTTCTTTATAGAAAATTTCAGAAAGTACTATCAAACCATATTAATGTTAATTTCAATGATCAAAACACTATGTTGTTCTATTCATAAAATTAATTTCATGAATTCGTTTCACTCTATTTTAGCATCAATTTAACGTATTAAATTTATCTGTTGCTACTGTTGCCCCAAAACTGTATTGTTCGCCTATTTATTTATTTGTTACGATAATGACACAGAGATAATCAAAAAAAAAGAAAAGTTTATCGTTTGACTACCATCAGTTAAATGTTCAAATAATGTTCTCGCATTATTTGTTGCAACACCAAATAAAACTGTCTGTCTATTATGATTGGGTTTTTATTGTTTTTGTTTTGTGATGTGATGAAAACATCACCATTCGAAATAATAAAACGCAACAACATAATTTACATAAAAATATACACTTACTGTACTACTAACGCCTAAGGAGTGTGAAAGTCGAAGTGGTGGGGAGAAGGGAACATTTGTTTACATGATGAACGTTAAACAAAACAAAACAAAACAAAACGAAAAAAATTTGCATAAAAAAGCTTAAAAACCATGAACGGCAAGACTGCCTTAATGAATGAGTGACCACTGAAAAACATAAAAAGAGTGAAAATTAAACAAATTATAGGCCTTTAGAAAAGAAGTAGAAATGCTTCAGTCGTTTTACACTGTCAGAGTGTATTAAAGTTTTAAATACATATACTCCTCCTATCATCCGCTAAGTATTCATCCAAGTGGAGCGTAAAAGTATTTACGGGTACTTCACAATTTGCATTTATGTACCTTTGCTATGGTTTTCTTTTTTTCTTATACATTTGATGGTCATTAAAGGGGCATCTTAAGTGAAATGTTTTCATTTAATTAGCTTTACCACGTTAATACGGGTTTTATTTCTTTTAATTTAACACTTTATAATACCGTAGCAGAGAATAGTGGTGGTGTGGTAAAAGTGCACTGACTTTACAAGATAACAATCGAATGCGCGAATTGTTCAAAAAGCTGTTGGCTATTTCTTCTTTTGTTGTAAAAATATTCAACAAGTGTTAGAATTTAAAATTGCTAAAGAAATGTTGGTCTTGGCACACTTTTAAACGTAGCCGTATGTGTACGTTTTTGTTTTGCCGGAAGTGAAACCATTGTGTATTTCCTTAATTCCAAAATGGAAATTTCTTTTGTAGTTCATAAATAATTAAAAAATAAAATATACGGTGTATTGAGAACTATTTAAGTTAACCCCAATCGTTAATGAGGGGTATCTGAGACTGTGTTTAAACTTGTAATACAAAATATTTTATTTCATATTTCGCGATTGTGCCGTTTCCTTACTTATTTTTTTTTTCCTTACCATTTATTTTGTTTGTGTTAATTGTATACATGAGTGGAGGGACCTAGAGTTTAAATTCCACTCCGAACGACAGATTTTTTTGAGAAACTTTTCCATGGGAATTTTATTTTCTCTCAAAGTTTTTGGCTGAAATCTACTAAGAGGAATTCGCCGAAAAATCTTTTTTCATATTTCGTTTTGTTGGAGATGTCTGCCCTGGTTTTTAAACCGTAGTCTAAGGTCTAATAAGCCAACATAGGACCTACTAGACTACGACGACTACTAAAAAGTACAGATTGTCTCAAAATCGTTTTATTAGAGCAGATCCTTCGCCTCTCACCCTATTTTACACTTCGCCGGGAATTTTGCTCTCCAGAGTTCATAAGGTGGTTGTATTCCGGATGAAACTTCTGTCTTGGCAAATTCATTTGTGTGCTCTATTTGCACAACGAAACTGATTGAGACAGTGCCATACAAATCTCGAGTAAACCTCATCACATCTGTACTTTCTCAACAAGTTAAACTGAGCTTATCTTACGATGGCGCAAACTTCCCTTTAGAAGATACCCGCGAGTTGTTGTAGAGTTTCACGAGTTTTTTTTTTAATAAAAAACTTATTTTAAAAAATATAGACGAATTGTAATGTATATTTAGCATATTTGTGTTAATTTGTATTAATTTAAATTATTTTTCTTTTGTTTTAGATTTTTAAAAATACCTGTAATACACCCTCCCAGAAATAAGCAGAGATCAGGAATAAGCATGTAAGTTTAAAAAATATCTTATTTTTGTTTTTTCTTACGAAAACTTTAATGCTTAAAATATGTATAACAAGTTTGATCAATAATTTTTAATAATTAATATATTGCGTGCCACATTATGATGGACAACTGTTTTGAAAAACTTTGACTTACAATTTCATACAGAAAAACAAAACAAAAAAAAATTAAAAATTTACATGCAAAAAATCTACAGGTTAAAAGCATTTAAATTATAAACTACAAGACAGAATAACAACAACTCAAGTATATGTACATACATATTCAATCATTTATAGTTATAATACAACTACTACTATACGATACAATTTAAGCCAATTTAAAATTGTATAATTCGCGTTTTAAATGGCTAAAGAAATACTTGTAAAATTAAAATTTTTTTTGTTAAAAGTTTTGTATTTCCTATGCTCACTAGGCAAATGTAGATGTTATTTTAAAAGCATTCAAAAACAGCTAATATATTAGCCGTCTTTTTTAGCGTATATTTAACCATATGCCTGTCATTCCTGTTTAGAGAGTTCAGATATTGAATAGTGTATAGGAAAATCCCTACCTTCACTGTATTCTAACCTTCTTTGCTGTATTTACAGCTGTTTGTTTTGCCAACATATTTGACGCTACCCAAATGTCTCTAAAGTAAAATTACATTTTTCTCCTCAACCTTCAAAAAAGAAATTATTTCCTTTAAAAATTTTAACACTTTCTCGATAAGGAGTATTATTTTTGTTACCTCTTGGCATCGCCAGCTAGTTAAATTCACAAAATTGGAATAAACTTTCGGGAAAATAGAATACAAAACTTCCTGTATTTTATTCGGCATTCTTTCCTTATTTTAGGCTGAAAAAAGCTAGATAGAGTTACTATAGAGCACCCTATAATTTTCTACTTAATTTTCGTAAACCCACGATTTTACAGCCCTAGTGAAATATAGGAGATCGTTGAATTGCATAAATTGCCATCTTGCCCTCGGCAAAGAAAATCACACTGCTCTGTACAATATCCAAATAATTAGTAAAGATTTTTTTCCTGAGTCTAGTCCGATTCGCCGCATTTTTTTTTTTTTTCATTAACCCTCTAGGGAGCATATGGCTTCCATAAAGCATCTCCATCCGACACGATTCTCCGCCGTTTTTTTGGCGCCTTCCCATGTCAGGTCATTAAGCCTTAGTTCTTGCAGGACAGTGCGTCTCCAGGTGTTTTTGGTCTGTCACGGTTTCTTGAGCCCTGGGGATTCCACTCCAGCGCCATTCTTGTAATACTGTCGGGCTTCTTCCTCAATGTATGGCCAATCTACCCCCATTTTTTCTTTTTGATCTGCTTCTGTATGGATTCCTCCTCTGTGAGAGTCCAGAGATCTGCGTTGCTGATATACATGTATACATATATAAACTAGCCATATTTTTATATTACGAATAATAATTTTCATTTGCTGGTCAAACTATAATCTTTTTCCTACATTCCGTTTATTGAGGGGCTATTGTCAAGGGTTCAATCGAAAAGTTCAATCTCCTCAAGTATGAAATAATCTTAAGGCGTTAATCTTTGAGTTTTACGTTAAAAGTTTGTCTTTTCAATGAGTTTGAGATACACTAAACGATTCAATATTGAAGCACTTTGTAGTCCAAAAAATTTTTCTTTCCCTCCATTTACTTTAAGATCACTGTTGTCTATATTTAGTTGCCGTAGTCTAGTAGATAGTGTGTTGGCTTATTAGACGGTAACTTCCTCTAAGCAGATTTCTGGCAACAACTCAGACAGTAAATAAAAAATGCTATGAAAAGTTTCGCAAAAATATGTTGCTCGGAGTCGACTTTAAACTGTAGGTCCCGACACTCATGTATAAAATTAACACACACAACATAAGTTGTGTGAGAAAATAGGTCGTAATCCAGACTGAAGGGTTGTAATGATCGATTATGTATGTAAAAATTATGTATGAAATCCTATCATATTTGTATTTCATCAATATAACTTAAGTACACCAAATTTATTGGCAAATTATTGAAAAAACAGAAATTGTTCTTTTTACTCTTGTTATCGTTGTGTGTATATATAAAATTGTAAATTTAAAAAGATATCGAATATTAAATAAAATCATTAAAATTGGTCTTTAATATTTGTAAAATTGCTTAAAAAATATTTACCGTTACAGATTCAAATTAGTTACGTTTCACTTTCGAAAACTGTTTTAAGTCTTTAATCAGGTGTCAAACTGAATATGGTTTTGATATTTATTTTAAGCCAACAAATTTTATAACGTTAGCTGACTACCATAGAAATCAAAAATGAATGGACCATTTACAAAAAATAAAATCAAATGGTTTTTTGTGGTTGTGCCACACCTAACGAGCGTTATGCCACAGAATGTTGTATTGGCCATTTTAAGTGTATGGCTGTTAAATGTTTAATGCCAAACCAATAAAATAGAAAAAATTATAAATATTTGAAATTTATAGCTTAATTATTAACATGATGATGGTTGATGCTTTTGGTGATGGTCATGATAGTGATGATGGTGATGGGTTGGTGATAGATTAACAGCTACAAACTTAAAATAACAGTCGTATGAAAACCATAAACGTTATTCTGTTTGTATAAAAATTTTACGCACATTTAAACCTGATTTGAAATATTAAAACCATTGGCAAGTTATTTCTATGCCAACACCTTATCTAGTTATCGTTTATGCTTTGGTTTTTTTTTTTTGTTTTTTTTTTGTATATAAAGGAGCGAAAGTTTATTCATTTATTCTATTACTGTTACAAAATATTTCAACTATGACAACATTTTCCATATCTTTTGGTTTTTACTTCTTTCTTTCTTTATTTCTTTCTTTCTGTATTTGTCTAAAGCCACTTTGAAAAATTTTGTTTTTTTTTGCACGTTTGCATGACTTGAGCCTGTAATGGTTACACAAATCTGATGATCAAACACCAATTGCAATTGCAATTATCAAACAACATAAATTATGTGCGAAAATTATATGTATGTTGGGAATTTAAAGTTGAAATTTTTTCATTCCCTGCGTAGTTTACTTGTTTTATCTTGATTTTTATTGTTTTGTTTGGTTTTGTTTTTTTAACAACTTTTATGCGATTATTTGGTTATGACAACATCAGTTTTGGAAAATTGCAATAAAACAACAAGAAAACAAGAAAAACAAATATTGTTCAACTAACAATAGATTTACTACGCTTTTTATCACTGGAGAGAGGTTCCCAAATTGTTTAAAAGTTTAGTGATAAAACAGTTGTTTATCAACACCATCAATCCATTAACACTATGAAGAGCGGGTACAAAAAATCGGTTATCATCGTTCAATAGGTGTCTCCTTTGACCGTAATGGTCAAATATGGGCCAATGATGTATCCGCTCCACAAGCCGCACTTGTAATGGGTGCATTGGCTTCTGTAAGACCACGTGTGGGTTTTCTGAGCCTCAAATACAGCAATTTTGTTTATTAACATGACCACCAAGATTAAGATAAGCTTCATCCGAAAAGATGGTTTCTTTTTAGTAAAATCGACATAATCGTGCAGTTTCTCTTTGGCCCAATAAATCCCAACGTTGCTCAAGCGTAAATCGATTAATTAAGCACAGTTTAGAATGATAAAGGTATTGTCAGATTCGAAATAATCGATGGTTCAAATTTATACCGATAAACAAGTAATCCTGTATGTTACTTGTTTTATAGTGCTTTGTAAGATTCTTTTTTGGAGTATCTTTTATACTACCTTAGTTGGTGTTTCACAAGGAAGATTTTACGTATAATCACAAAAAAGTGTTCAGTAGAATCTAATTGTTTGACCTTTCTTTAAAACGTGATATCAATTGCTTATCAAACATGCTTCTCAGTAGGTTCATGTTACTAGCTTTCTAACTGTTTGTTGACGTACCTATTGAATGAGCTGCTTTGCTGGAGATTTCTTTTAAACGAAACCCTTTATGTCACACGACACGAATTTTAATAATAAAATTCAAAGATTGGCATACATGAAGTAGTCGTGGTAGGCAGTGTTTTGACTTATTAGACATAGAGCCACGGTTCAAACCGCAGGTAAGATCTCCAACAAAACGAAATATGACGAAAATATTTCTTCAACCACTTCCTCTCAGTAGATTTCTGGCAAAAACATCTTGGAGGAAATAAATTGCTATCGAATTTAAACTGCAATTCCCGTCACTCATGTATAAAACTAACATAAATTGTATGAGAAGCTTGGTCGGAATCCTGACCAATTATGTATGTATGATTTGCACACGCAATTCACTTTTGAGTTTCTTAGTCTACTGAAATGTCGAACCTTTCTAAGCATTATTAGCATTGTCACATGTCATGAATTATTTTTTAATACTGAAAAACCATTTAGGAAAAAATTAGTCTTTTTGGGCACCACTGCTGGTTGTTTACATACATACATATATGGTAGAAAATTGAGTGGCTTTTAATGGCGGTGTGAACGTAATATTGTTTTGTTTTAATTCATTCTTTTTGTTTTTTCAAAGTTTCGTAGGGTAAAAAATAAACACTGAATCATGTAAACTACAGTTCAATGATCTATTAAACAAAAATTACCAATTTACTATGTTTCATTAATTCCATACAAGGCTGTTGTTATTGTTGCAATTAAAATTTTTTAGGAAAAAAATCTAGAAAATCAAGAATAGAATTTTCCAGTTCAAAAGGGCATGGTTTCAACTAATTGCATCCGTTTCGAATGATTTCTAATTTAATGATTCGGAATTTAAATTTTCGTAATTTATTTACGTTTACCTTAATAGGTAAATTTAATACATTTTATATGTAAAAACTTAACAAATAAACGATAAATTAAAATATTAAGAGAAAATAGAAATGACATAATTATCGTTAATTGTGTAGTCAAACGTAATGACATAAAAAATGATGAGTATTCGAAAAAAATAACTTTTTTAAGTGAATTTTAAATGTAATTGAATACGCACAGATTAAATCAATTTACAGACATTCAAGATTCATTTTGTAATTGTCATAGATATGAGATAATCAATATTAAATAATGTTACACTAATGTGAGGAATTTAAACAATTTGCAATAATAATAACATCAAATTTTTAAATTATTGAGCGCTAACGACATATAACAGAATAAAATCTTAACAGAGTCTTTATCTGCGAATTATGCAGGATGTTTTTGCATTTGTTAGTAAATTTTTAATGCCGAATGGTGCAAAAGTAATGCTTTAATATGATACGAGCCTAATTTGTTTTAAAATATTTTGATCCGCTAACATTACATTGCAGTTGTAGGATTAGTAGATATGTAGTAATCCGTAGAGCTATTATATACTAATTTTGTAGGCATTTTTACTTTTTATTTCGCTTAAATAAGGATCCTATACAAAAAAGTAATTCGTTTCATAATCCTAGTAGACAGGCTTGAGAACATATGCATTATACTAAACTTTCCTAAAAGAATTAAAAGAACTTAGTTTTTAAGTTCATAAGTTTGCCCCCATAGGTTAGGTTATGTCAGCCATTAGCTTGCCGTTTACAGGCAAGTTCACTCGGCGGCCATATGGCCCATTCTGTTACCCAATGTGATGTAAGCCCCCTTGTCATGATTCGTTAGTGGTGCGTTTGAACCACCCCGAGCTCCGGATGAAACCGGCCAGTTCCCTTAGCGGCACGTTAGCCACCATGAGCAGATCTTCAAACGTTCTGTTACCAAAAACCCGATTACGTCTGTCATGAAGTGCGCCCCATGCTCTGTTAAAATTGCTATAAGTAGCGGGAAGCCCTTTATCCAAAAGCAACAGAGTTGAAAGTATTTTTTTGTTACATACATACATACATACATATTTGGTCATTACAACCCTTCAGTCAGGATTACGACCTAGCCTCTCACACCATTTACGTTGTTTGTGTTAATTTTTTACATGACTGATGGGACCTACAGTTTAAAGTCGACTCCGAACGACAGATTTTTGAGAAAGCTTTCATGACAATTTATTTACTCTCAAAAGTTTTTGCCAGAAAACTGATGAGAGGTAGTCGTAGAAGAAATATTTTCTCATATTTCCTTTTTTTCCGAGATGTCTGACATAGGTTTTGAACCGAACCATGAATTAGTTAGTCCACAAACTGCTCCAATTTTCCTCAGATGAAGTCCCGAGAGACTATTTCCTGTTTGAAAACCTTATTATATGGCTCTGCGTAAATCCCTTTAACTCCAACGGGCAAAGGATCCCACAAAAAATTTGGGAAACGTTGGACAAAGTGTATTCAACTTAAAGTCTTTTGTTTGGTCTTCCTGTTACCAAATATCATGGGTATTGGAATTCAATTTCCAACTGATAGTTGATGGTTTTATTAACCTAAAGTATCACTTAAACAATTTTAATGATTTCATACTAAACTATGTATTATCCTAGAGAATCTTCCTTTTAATGAATCCCTTTTTTACTGAATGAATTTTGGAATACTTTAAAAGACGACATTGTAATGACTATAAGCCATAGCATTCAATTTCCATCTGATAGTTGAGAGTATTGTTTTATTTTTTAAGAATTAATTTAGCTCTTAAAGATTTGTAATGATTTCATAATAAACTACGTATTATCTCGTTATTATCCTAGTGGACCCAGACCAAATAAAATTTGAATAAACATTTCCTCTGCATAGATTACAATATAATAGAAAAGACTATGATTTGTAATTTGTGGAAATAAAGAGTTTAAATCATTTTTATATAAAGAAAAATTAAAGCAATTTATCTTATTCCCTTCTAATGGTCAGACAGCTTCTACAGAAATCATCATTTGAAATCCCATGAGCTAAAGCCATTTACCCCGAAATTCCCAGTAGTAGGAATAGGTTCTTAAATAGTAAATAAAAGTAAATAATGATAGTCTAGTAGAGTATAAATATCTTGATCTACATTGTATATCAACATAAAGCAATTGTGAGCTGTCAAATCGCTTGTCAAACAAAACAGTAGAAGTATTTGAATGAATTTACGGTCATATGATTAGACATCGAAGATGGTTAGACATCGAATATTTCACTTACGATTTTAAAAGCCGATGAATTACTGGCAATTAGTAAAAAATTAGAAGACCAACTGCGATTACCTTTTATATCAATTTCTAATCTAAATGTGACAATAATATCTTCTGTTCAACAATGAGATCATTTTTAAACGCATGGATTTTATAAATAAATTCTTATCAAAATTGTAATCGTAGAATATTTCTTAAAGAGATTGTGCGAGTGCATTAAGCAATTGTTTTGCACAAAAAGTCTCCATTAAATATTTATACAATCTGTTATCAGTTCAATTGATTAAAGGCGATAAAAAGAAATATTATTATAACAAAAACTTAAAAACAACCACAATATTTTTAAAAAAATTAAAATTTATTAAAACAAATGATAATCATTTCATATAAGAAGTATATGAAGCAAAAAAAATTAAAAAACAAAAATATTACATTTCGCCATGAAACTTTTGATTGCTTTAACGACATTCGAAATGTCAAATAAAAAGAAATATGCTTGTAATTCTGCGATATATATGTATATAGTACATTAATCTATTATTCTTTGATGAATTCATGCATCGGCTTGGTGCCCATTATCATTTTGGTCATTTATTCAAATTTGTTATACAAATAAATCAGCAGCAAAAAAAATCTATTTGAAATTCAAACGCATACAGTAACTTAAAAATAAAAACAAAAAATCTCGAATAACTAAATTTAAGTGAAACTTTAAATTAATATGAGCTCATTCAACAGCGTATCAGTAATGAATACAAAATAAAATTCTAGTATTATTCTCATAATTTAAAATTGTAATAGAACCGGGTAGTAAGATCACTGACTAACAACAGCGGTAACTAATAAGAGAGTTAGTTTACATGAGAGTTCTTTATTAATTTTAAATTAAAACTATTGTCTTAAATATTTTTAAAATATTCAAATCAAAACAAACAAAAAAAAATAATCATAGCAACCAATGCATATAAATAAGGCGAACCCGATAGAAATATCTCCATTAAATGTAAATTTAATACGCTTTTATTATCTTCGGTTAGGATGGCCCCCTACTCATACAGTGCTGGCATTATAAAGAGGGAGAGTTGTTTGAATCTGCATATTGAATGTTCTACATATCAACAGTGTTGTTAAGGAGTTAATTCTTTCTGTATTACTGTGCGTTCTTTTAGCCAATCAACCGCAAAGTTTAGTCTGCTACTTGTGCAACGAAATAGCCCTAGTCTAGTAGGTAGTGTGTTGGCTCGTTAGACGTGGGCCATTGTCAGTCATAAAAAAAATAAATATTTTTTTGTCGCCTTCCTCAGCAGATTTCTGGCAACAACTCTGAGAGTAAATAAAAAATTGCCATGAAAAGTTTCTCAAAAATCTGCCGTTCGAAATCGACTTTAAACTGTAAGTGCCTCCAGTCATACATGAAATTAATACACACAACATAAGTGGTGTGAGAGGCTAGGTCGTAATCCTGACTGAATTATATACGTATCATCACTTCGTACTTTGAGCTCCTATCTGTTTAAAAGATTTAATTTCTTTAAATCTGATATCGTTTTTTAATTGAATAATAGTGTCTACCATTTGTATAATTCTACACACAGATCATCTCTCTGATCAAAATTGCCCAAGACATTCATTATTTGGTATTTTTAAATTGTTAAAATGCGAAATGATTTTTAATTTTCCGTCATAAATTAGAATTTGAAATTGATGACCAACAACAACACACTTAACTTATTTATTTATGACTTTAACACAATTTACTAAATATTTCATTCAGTTAATTGTACGCATTTATTAATTTAAATGAATACAAGTTTAGAAGCACTCATGCCACAAATTATATTAAATGGGGTTTTATTTTTTGCACTTTCATAAATTTTTTAAATGCAATTTTTTTTCTTCATACGACAACAATGTCTTATCAAATTGCATTCACACTAAACAATTTAAATTAGAATAAAAGAAAGAAAGAAAAAAAAACATGAATATTTTCAAAAGAGAAACTAAAAAGAACGTCTGTTACATTTACAGTTTATTGATCTTACGAATCCATAGTGTTTTGTTCTTTCTTCTTCCTCCTAAAGCCAAACTTTTTATTCTAAGGCAACTCAATTCAAAACCGTATGACGTCAAATGGGTAGTAAAAGGTGCACGAAAAATGTGAGTGGGTCGATGGGCAGTAGTTTCAATTTCCAATACTTATGATGATGTCAAAAGCATTGACAAACAAAATCAATATTTTTATGTCACACTCTATAAATGTACACCGAATTTGATTAGAGTAACGAATCTCTCCGTAATGCCTTGTACCACTACTTTGTAAAATAAGTGATAATTTTTTTTTGTAGAAGCACCTGGTAAAAAAGAGTCATTATAGTTATTGCGACACCTGTTCTGCTTCGTTTCCTACTATTAGTCGGATATTAGTATATGCTGTAAATGGTAAAGTAATCACATGTAGTGAAGTATTTGGGACAACCAAGGCACTTGATAGTTTTTTTTTTTTTTCGACAAAGCAGATATGAGTCATTTTTGACGTACTTTCTTTCAAATCTTGAAAAGATGTGACCCATGGGTCATAGGAATATAAATGTTGTTTATTTTCTGCAAAAAATCCATAGAGTTGGAAGGGTAGGTTAGAAGCCTTTTAGCATCTCGTAATTTATTCTGATCTATTCCTATAATATTATGACCAGCATTCGAGTGAATCTTATGGAATCCGACTGTCTCGTTCAGTAGATTTCTGAAGAAGTTAACCACACATTCCAATATTCCTCTACGAAGTGAATCGCCGTCATGACGTGTGTGAATCTAATTCCATTAGTTAAAAGTCAGCATTGGTTTTATACTGCCCGAGAAGATTTCTTTATTTTGTGATTCGTTATAACACTTGCAACAGCACATGTTTGATACTGATGACGTCAACATAGTCCAGTCAGTAGTGTTTTGGTTTAATAGCCATGAGGTCGAAAGTTCAAGTCTAGCTCTGACATCTGGAAAAAAGTGTGAAAGAAAATTTCATTCTACAACTTTCTCAAAGTCACCGTAGTCTAGTAGGTAGTGTGTTGGCTTATTAGACATGAGGTGACAGTTCAAATCCCAGGCTAGACATCTCCAACAAAACCGAAATATGAAAAAATATTACTTCGGCGAGTTCCTCTCCGCAGATTTCTGGCAAAAACTCTGAGATTAAATAAAACAACTGTCATGAAAAGTTTCTTAAAAAAAATCTGTCGTTCGGAATGGACTTTAAACTGTTATTCATGTAAAAAAATATCGCACAAAATAACTGGTATGAGAAGCTAGGTCATAATCCTGACTTAAGGGTTGTAATGACCAATTATGTTATGTAACGCTCATCAGTCTACTCGCACAAGCTCGGAAAATTGAAAAGCTTCTCAAATCTGTGGTAACACTTAAGGTCTCGCCAATTATGAATAAAATTAACACGCACACAACGAGATTGGAGTGAGAATCCATGGTGTAATACTGATTGAAGGGCTGCATTCATTTCCAATCGTGAAGTGAATCACAGTTGCGGTTTTAGCATCGTAAGCCCTATCAAATTTAGCAGAATCTAACTAATTTTTTTCCATGCTTCCTAAAAAGTACCTAAATTTGTTTACAGCAGTTTTATTTGCATCAGCAAGAAGACAAAGAAATAAAATAATCCCTCAATCAGGTTTAAAAAGGGCAGTTGATTGTCATATGACATTTAATTATGATATCAGACCTTCGTCTTTCTACAACTGTACAAATGCCATTATATTGACTATTGAATGGCGCCAATTATTTGCCACATTATTTGATGTTTTATTGACAACTTGGGTATTTGATGACTGTAAGGTATTCTCGACACCCTTCATTTGAAAACGTTGAATTATCTGCTACTGCTTGTTTTATTTGCAATATTTTCATATTCCTCAATATGGAGGTGTATGTCTATGTATTATTTTATAATGAGTTTAAAAAATGACTAATGAGAATCTGCTTTTTAGGGGGGAACGAACATCAATAGAGTTTGAAATTAAAAAGCGGAAGTTCAGTTGTCACATCATAGCCTAAGAAAAGAGATGATGAAATTTATACACGGCCTTATTGAAGAGGGGAATATTAGGTTTAATTCCATTGATTAGAAATATTATTAAAGTCAAGATCCTTGGTATTCATTCGAAGTCAATTTATTCTATCTCTTTAAATATTAAGCTGTTTAAATATTTATAAATAAAAACATGTTTTTATTGCATTAGAGATTCTACAGGCCTTTGTGTCTTCACAGAATAATGTCATTATTAAACAAAATTCAATTTAAATCGAATAGAACATAGGGGGGGCACTTAGAAAAGGTCTGCGCTTTAACAAATAAATATTTTTCTTTTTTAATTTGTTATCGCTTTATTTGCCAATGCACTGTTAATAGTAATCAGGTGTGCGATAAATGCTTATAAAAACAAAAACTCTAATTAAAATTAGAATATAAAAAGATAAACAAACAAATACAACAAATAAAATACAATAAAAACAGTGTGAATTTAACTTTTAAAGAAAAACAAAATTCTCTCTTATTTAAGAGGCATACACCGTGAGTCATACACCCAGTGAAATATCAGTCCTCTTAAAATGCAATTGAGGTAATTAGCCCAACTAGAAAGTGTTATAATAAACCGCGATGAAATGATAAACAAAATACACATAAAAATATAAAGAAACAAAAACTAGTGAACTGACAAAAATCACAATTATAGAAAATTTTAATGAATTAATTAACAAAATTGCCAGCGACCTTCAGTAAATAATAACAATCAAAATGACAACAATAAAGAAAAAAGTCAGTTATATTTAGAAAGTTGCTAAATAAAGGATGACACCTTTTACATTAAAACAAAAAAAAACCAAATAAAAACAAGAGGAAAATAAATGAAGCACATAAAGCAACACTCCTTACACCAGGGAAAATTAGAAGCACACCTTTGTGAATTAAAATTATAGCATGACAGCTAAAGAAAATTTGAGTTAGAAAATGTTAACATAATAAAATAGAAAAATTTAATATGACAGACACGGTAGCACGCAATGCTTATTCATAAAACGTACGTAAGTGTACTTAAAGGGTGTGACCACAATCTTAAGGACCAGTGATTGCAACGACGAACTTCAAAATGAATTGTGCGTGATTTTTGTAAATATTAACAATTATTTGAAATTTGTTTGTTCATTATTTTAATTGCATAATGGCAGGGCAAATTAAATCAGAAGAGTTCAGTCCTGTGTTCATTCAGTGTTCATTATAACAATAATCCTGTTGTTGTATCATTGATGTTCCTTTTTTTTCATAAGTTTATAACAATTTTTTTATAAAAAATAGAATTAGTCTTCCCATATTCATATCACCGTAGCCAATAGGTAGTGTGCTTGCTTATACCGGTTCATACCCCAGGTCAGACATCTTCAACAAAACGGCGATTTCCTCTCAGCAGATTTTTGGCAAAAATTTTGAGACAAAATAAAATTGCCCTCAAAACTTTCTCAAAAATCTGTCATTCGGAGTCGACTCTAAACTGTAGATCCCGTCATTCATGTATAATATTAACACACACAACATAAGTAGTGTGAGAGAATAGGTCGTAATCCTGACTGAAGGGTTGTAATGACCAATTGTGTTATGTAGTCCCCCCCATAATAGAAAGCAGTAAATCCACTGCAGAAGAATCTGCAGTCTGGTGTGTTGACTTAGAGTTCGAAAGTTCAATCCTCAGGTCTGTTTGAACCGCGGCCTCTATTCTAATAAGCCGACACAACTTATTAGATTACGGTGACTTCTACTCAAAGGTATTTCCACTTTGCTATTTTTTTTTTAATAAAAAATTAAGTTTTAAAATTAAAATTTAGAAAAACATTTTTTCCACACAATGTCGTACACATTCTTTGCAAGAAATCGTTAAACCTCTCTACATACTTTGTCTTCATAATTCTGTGTATTTACGATTATAAGCAAATTCAGCCATGTTATGATGGAGTAGAACCAAAGAAAAACATGTCTGAGAGACATACATAGTATTATCGTACCAATGCAAAAGGACATGCCTCTTGTAGTTTTAAGAATTTTCACAATTTTTTTATCTGTCTTTGTATTCCTTTTTTGTGTTTTTGCTTTCATGTTGAAACGAACAACAGTGATAAGAAGTTAAAAAATGTTGACATTTGCAGAATGTTAGCACTCAGACACATGGCATTTTATTGTTTCTCCCTAAACTTCTTCAAACAGAAATATTGAAAGAATGGCAAGTATTGTTAAAGAAGAAGAAGTAAAGGAAATGTTAAACATCCTTAATCGATTTCTGTATTTCTAAAGTAATAATTTCAAAGGTTTTTGTTGCATTTAAAATAAATAATTTCCTTACTCATATGTATTATACGTATATGTATTCGTATTTTCTTTTTGTATGAAAATGGTAAAACCAGTCCTATTATGCAGTGTAATAAATTATGTATAACGATTTGTAATATTATTTTGTTTTCTCCTTTATTTCCACATTAATTATGAATATTTCTTATTTACAACTCAAACATATTAAATTACACTCTTGTCTGCTCAGGCGTTTAATGTTAATTGTCACGTATTTTGATTTTGATGTTTAAATATTCAATTTTTTATGCAACTGTTGTGATCCAGATAAAATGCACGTTTATAAATTTAGAATGAGGTACCCACCTCTAAAAATTTTTAAAGATTTTTTAATAAATTTTAGTCACATTGTCTCTCGGCTTTGATGTAACATCTTTGAGACCTTTAAGACCTGCTATATTTTGAATTGTTGTTTTATTCTGTAGCTGGAAGTTCTTGGAATAATTATTATTTATTATTAATCCAAGTTTTCGCTCTTTGAATAAAAATCTAAACAACTCCAGTTTCTTTTAACAGCCAATTTTTTTTTTCAAAATTCTAAAATCAAATTCCATATTTTAAATTGAGTGTAAGGCGGTTTACTCCCTAAAGGGACAACTTTCAAAACAATATTACACAAGAAATGGTACTTTTTTAAATCCAAATTTTTTTTTATTTAAAAAGTGTAACAGACCATAATCTCAAGGGAAATCAAAACCACACCTCCTGCAGAATTAGACTAGTGCGGTACTAACAAGACTACTGTGGCACTTGAGAAAAAATATTATCTAATAATGCTGTAGGTTGCTTTGTCGAAATAGTGCATCCTTCAGGGTATATGGTCTGAGACGCTCAGGAAAATTTTTCAATAGAAATACATATCTCTCACAGCATGAATTTTTATAATAAAATGCAAAGACTTGCAAACGTTGGAAGTCGTAGGTAGTACTAGGTAGTGTGTTGACTTATTAGACGTGAGGCCACTGTTGAAACCCCAAGTCAGACATCAAAACGAAATATGAAAATATATTTCTTCGGTGGCTTCCTCTCAACAGATTTCCGGCAAAAACTCTGAAACTTGATAAAATTGCCATGAAAAGTTTCTCAAAAATCTGTCGTTCGGAGTCGACTTTAAACTGTAGGTCCCACCACTCATGTATAAAATTAACACACACAACATGAGTGGTGTGAGAAACTAGGTCGTAATCCTGACTGAAGGGTTGTAATGACCAATTATGTATGTATGTATACATGACTTGCAAATGTTGTCAATTGTGAGTCCATTCATGACGAAATGGCATAGCTTATGTTATAATTTTTATATTTGATATTAGCATGGACACCGTGGCTGACGGGAAGATAGAACCAATTGTATATCTATATATATCACTTTGTCAGTAAAATTAATATCCGCGACTTAAGAATTTCAAATATAAGTTATTGTATCCCTACACCGATGTCCATAAGGATATAAGAGTCAACCTTTTCATCAAACTGCAACTATATTTTCAGATGAAATTTACAAAATTGAAATAAAATTACAAGTTCGCCTTTAGTTCCGAAATTAAATCAGAAAACCAAATACATTATGGTTCATGCATTTCCTTGGGCTAATACCCATTCACGGCATTCACGCTTAGAGAAGGCTCAAGTTCATTCAAATATTTTTTTTTTTATTAAATTCTTTGGTTAATACCTTTTAGTTCCGTTTGTTGTGGTGGATTTTGTTGCTGTTGTTGTTGTTGTTGTTTAGTATCTATAATCTGTTGTTGAGTTGTTATTTGTTGTTTTGTATCTATAATTTGCTGTGGGATTGTTTCTTGTTGTTTTTGTAGTTGCTGTTGTAAGTTATCCTGTTGTTGCATTGGTGGCAAAGAATTGTGTTGTTCTTGCTGTTGTTGTTGCGGCGGCTGCTGCTGCTGTTGTTGTTGTTGCACTTGTTCTTTGACATGTTGCTGTGAATCATCATTATTCAACAAGATAGGAGTCGATGCAGGAATAGGATCTGATGCAGCAACAGCAGTTATAGCAGCTTCCATAACAGAGCTTTTATCCATAACATCCGCCATTATGAATAGAAAAATGAAAAATTCGTGTTATTTTTCTCTCACTCTCTTTTACATACAAACACACGCACACACTGCTTTATTTATTTGTTCTTTTGTAAGTTTTCGAAATGAGAACGAACGTTACGAGTGCCAACTGAATGTATAACAATGTATATGTATGTACTTAACGGTATATACAGAATCCTTTAAAAAATCTCTTCCTTTCAAATGTATGTTTGTATACGTATATGTTAAAAATATATATTTATTTTTCACCTTTTGTTTTAAATAATTTGTATGTATATTTATTTAATTTATTTATAAAAATAAGAAATTATGCAACTTTCTTTTCAAATTTAAATGAATTGGAATGATTTTAACACACTTTTCTTGAAACAAAAACTAGAAAAAAAAAAGAATAAAATATGGTATGGGAATAGGAAGTTAAAGCATATATTTTTAATTAATTAAGACACTCAATTAACAATAAAAGAAAACAAAACAAAAAGATTAACTAAAAGCAGAAGAAAAAAACCAAAAAATCAGAATGATTTCTTGGCAAATAATTCTGTTTAGAAAACACTTCTAATGCACTTTAGCCGGTTAACGAGTTATTTTTTTTTTCTTTAATTTTTTTTATTTTATTTATTTAAATTTTCTCTTTTTTTCACTTATTCACACTTTTATATCTTTATAGTGTTGCTATTTAATAAATAAAATAGAAATATAAAATTTTAATAAGAAAAAACAAAAAACGCAATTGAATTGGTTTGTCTTCTTCTATTAATGAAATACCGTAAATATCTGTAAGGTTTGTTATCTCGCCGTCAACTGATTTTCATATGCAGTCCAATCAGTCAGTCAGTGTGTCTAATTAACATTCAAAATACCAACGAATTCCTCCCCCTGTGCCATCATACAGCGCAAAAGCTTTTGTTAGCTGTAGTGCTCTCTTTTAAGTTTAAAAGTTGTTTTGCTGCAGCTTTTTAGTACCGTTTGGAAAATATTTTTAAAGAGGGGAAGTTTTTCTTTATATGTAAGTGCTCTCTATTGGATATTTTAAAAACAACCCATTAAGTTTATAGAAATGATACGATTTAACATTATTTATATCCGTTATATTTTAAATAAAACCGTTTTATTTTTATTAATAAGTTTACATTACATTCATTTTTCTCAATATTTTGAAAGTATTCCTTTGATTTAATTGTAAAGGGAAGTGTCTGAATTTTATTTTTTATTTTTTAAAATTTATTTAATATCCTTCTTACTTTCCAGTTACTATTATAATTGATTAAATATGTTTAAGTCACCTTTATTTATACGATTATAATTTTTTGCATGTTTACCTCAAACAATATGAAACAAATTTTTAAAAATTTTATTTCGCTTTGAGTGATTTTTTGTTGTTTATTGCCACAAATATTTAAAGAAAAAAAATCATTGTAACATATTTAACGGAAGTTTTATAAAAACTACAACAATGTATTTTCTTAAGGTTAGTTTGTAATACACTTGTATACCTATTTTGACGTTTATCTATAAGTCCTCGATAGTATTATTGAACTATCCTGATAGTACTATGAACATTAGATAGGTTACCAATAGATTCTGGGTGATCAAAATCCTGCCTTTCAGGTTCCCAAGTGTCCGACTATGGCATAGAAGATGTTTTATTATATCCACATTGTCACGGCGTCGTTGTTATTACAGGTTCTCTGAAAACCGTTCTATGGTATTCTCAACCTCTAGACAACAAGATCAGCATCTCGTTAAGAAACTTTACTGAAATGTTCTGCGTATATGCATAGTACGCCAGATTTGTTAAGTCTCTACAAAAGTGGACTCACTTCTCTTTAGTCTTTGCTTTGTCTGCATGAGATAAAATTTTTATCTCTACAGAGGAAATTTCACGTATGAATTCTTCAGTATTATTTGCTTTCAAGTACTTCATCTTTGTTTTTGCCTTCAATATCACCGAGTCCAGAAACCGATATGAAAGTAACTTCTGCAAGTGTGCCATCTATGTTCTTACCTTCAATATCCCCATGTCCAGGAATCCACTGAGAATAACCTTCTGATGTATCGGTATCTCTTTTATAGACACCCTTAGATGTGCAATAGATGCTCATCATCTAGGGATCTAATGGCTGTTTTACTATCAGTAAATATATGCATATCTCTACTTGATATATTTCTACTCCCATATCTCTACTTGATAGATTTACACAGCTATTGTCTTTATAGTCATTATTTCAGCCTGGATTATACTGCAATAATCAGGTTTAAGACTTGTAAGCTAGATTTACATGGAAAGGCAACATGGTCGAGTACAATGTTTGTTCGAAGAACTACAGTTTCTAAAAAGTATTGCAAACGTAGCCTTAAAATGGTACACGAAAACTAAAACACAGACTCTGAGAAAGAAACAAAGTTAGTATTCGAAACTCAGCAATTAAGCATAAAGCTAAGCAACGAACTGTCCAAAAATTATCGAAACTGATGACCTTCAATGATCAAACCTTCTTCTGGTTTTGCTGTAGCTGGTTTCAAGATAAAAGAGTTAACATTTGTCGTTACAAAGAAAATGAAGGTGTTGCTGTTATTAAGTTATTCATCGTTGATGTATTTCTATACGGGGCTCAGTGATCAAGAGGCTTCCTGGATGTATTATTAGGGGGGAAGTAAAGCACATCAATCACTACACCACACCACGTCCTTAAACTGAATAATAATGTTTTCTTTAAGATCGTCAGTAAAATTCTCTGAACTTCTGTTGCCTTTTTTCATTGGGAAAATAAGTTCGACGCTCATTAATAAATCTTCCCTTAAAAGCTTTGAGTATATACTAGTGACAGTATCTGAATTCTTGACATTCTTGATTAATTTTATATATCCGACATTACTGTTGTGGTAGCAGTGTTCTAAATTAAGTATACTCTGGTAATTACCACTGAACCCCTATGACTACCTAATACTATATTACATTTTTCCCCACTTTAGTTCGCCTAAACTTCTCAATTGGTTCTTATGTTATCACTTATTCGACTATCCATTTTACATCATCTTCATATAGAAATATAAATCATTTTGTTTTTTTTTTTCTTCCAGGTTTTTGTCGAAAAGTTTATTTAAATAGAATTTATAAAACTTAAGTCCAAATAAAAGCTTTAACATTTCAAAAGCAGCCTCAGTTATCTAAATAGTGTGTTCTTTTTTAAAAATGCCAAAATTTTAAAAGTGTTTTGAATTTCATTTCACACAAGCGAAACGAATATGTTTTGAATATGAATAGTTTCTGAACTGCTCTCTCTTAGCGAAATGAGAAGCGTATTATTTTAGTTGATAAAAATAAATGGGTTGTGCTAGTGGCAGGAACTGGTGTAGAGCAAAAGATATCGTGTTTGTTTCTTGCAAACGGGGTTAAAATGGAAGAATATTTTTTAAGAGGATTGTCAAATCATAGATCAGAACGGGTATATATTGTCTGATGTTTTAAGAAAGAGAAGAATTCTTAAATAAGCACAATCGGTCTCTGTGCCTGCTTAATGTGTATTTTTTTTTTTTTTTTTATTCTATATCAGTTTTTATTATTAATCGTATTTTAATTTAATTTTTTGGTTTTTTTAAAAAAATGAACAACAAAATAAGTTTTTAAATTTTTTTCTTCTTTTTTTGTGATTTTTTTTTCAAGTTTTCTTTTCATATAAGTTTTGTTAAAATTATAATAAAGTTTGTTTTCTTAAAATTGTTTTATTTTTTAAAAAATAATGAAAATTATTAAAATTAATTCATTTGCTGGTGATTGATGTTGGTTGCAAATACAGTTTGTTTTTTGTTTTCTTTTTCTTTTTTTAGTTTTTGTTTTTGGTTATGAATTAATTTAATTAAATTTATTAATTAATTATTACGAGAGAGAGTGATGAAATAATTAAATAACATCAATGGAGAATGGAGTAGGTGTGGCGTAGCTGCAAAATATTTGTTGAAGATGTTGAAGCAAATATTTATAGCTGATCGGGTCTATCGCACATCCTGGCAAGAAATGCTAGAAAATTAGGAAGAAAATTGAATAAAAATTAGTAAATATAATAAAAAGAGTATTGTATATGCAATATAACAATAACGCTGAATAGTGAATATTACAAATTTTTCTAAAAATAATGTTCAATATTTAATAGCAAATTTAGTTTAAAAATCGATAACCTAATTTAGAAATATATTTTTGACTCGTATATTTACGCCAAATTATTCCAGAATTATAAAACTGTATTCCTAGCATATTAGAAAATTTTGAGTTCTTGTAGGATGCATATATATTACAAATAGTGATCTGAATTTTCACCAGTTATTCGTAGAATACGTTTGGAATAATGTCGACCATTAAAACCCAAAATTCTTTTTTATTAATTTTTTTCAGTATAAAAAGTATTATTTAGGGCCATTATTACAACTTACCCTTAAAGTTGAGATTAATAAAAGGTAAAGTTAACTATATATGTAAACCTTAAACTTTTTCGTTATTACAACTTTAACTGATGAAATTAAGTTAATTTTTTTAAAAATATATCGATAACTTTTACAAATTCAAGTGTTTTTAAAACGCAGTGGCAACGACCAGCTTCTTTTTCGTTATGCTCATTTTGTTTATATTTGAAGTTGCCATTTGAAAATAATATATAATATGGAAAGTTGAAACATGAACTTAACCTTAAAAGTTACAAGTGTGATGATGTTCCCTTTAGCATAACACTTACTTCTACATTATTGTCTACTTATAATAATGAGAAACAAATTATCTGCCCGATAAAATCCTTGCTTTAGTTAAGGACAAGTTGTAATAATGGTCCTTAGTCTCACTCTTATTATTATTTAGTTTTCATAAGTATATATTAAGTGCTTTGCAAGTTTCAAAAATCCCGAATACATATAGTTTTACATCAAACAAAACATAGGGATATGGTAACACTTAGTTCTTACAGTTACTTCAACTTCTTTTGTTGCCTAAATTCTTAAAGTCAAAGTAAAAAAAATTTCTATAAAACTTATAAAACTTACCGCTTAGTCGAAGACAACGGGGTCGCTCATCAATCTTTGGATGAATTCTGTGGTATGTGGAGTTGATTTAACATACAAGACACGCAGATGGTGAAAGGTTGGTGATGGATTGTGTTTATTGGCAGCAATCAAGGTAACAAGTGTATTTTTTTTTGTGCAATTTTTTGGATTGTGTAGGTGGAAGTGTGATCATGTGTCATAAAGTGCATTTTTTTATAGGAATTGTGTTGCATTTATCGTTGATTTTTTTTTGTTTGGTGACATACAAATACAAGTGCCAGGGTATACGCACACACACACATAGATTTAAATAATAATTTGACATGAAAATTAAACAAATAGATGATAATATTTAATTTTTGAATACATTTACTTGAACGTCATAATAAAAGTTCACGTTTCGTTTTTATTTTAGAAAACTTACGTGAGTATGGGATCATGCCATCATCATCCTCAGGGTCCATACAGTCAGCGAAGAGTTCTTCAACTTGTTCATCGGTCAAGTTTTCACCCAAGGAAAGGAGGGCGTGTTGCAATTCAGCCAAAAGCATGGTACCGTTTTCGGCTTTGTCGTACAATTTCAAACATTCAATGAAATCTTCGTAGCAACCTTGTTCCTTTTCCTTCTTAACTTGAGAGTAGATGGGCAAGAATTCTTCAATGGTAAGTTTCTTTTCGCCACGCTTCTTGGTGCCACCCAACTTTTCAATCATAGCCAAAGTGGGGTTCAAGTTCAAAGAGCGGAGGGCATCGCCTAGATCAACGGCATCAATACCCTCACCAGGGCTGCCCATAACTTCGAATACGAATTCGACATCTAGGAAAAAAGGTAAGAAGGTTTATTAATAAATTTTAATTTAAAAAAAAAGAAAACTTCAAGACCAAGGATTATGGGATAACTGCTAACCTTAAAATTTGTAATGTTTTATACAAGTTTTTTATTAATTACTGAAAGATGTTGTGGCATTTTTGATATGAAATTTATTAAATATTTTTGTAATTTAGAAATTTTTTAAACGTGTTAAAAATTGTAAATTCCTTTATATTTTCAAACTTAAAAAAAATTTAGTCGGATTTGTTGTATAACTTGGTTAATAATTACAGATTATGTTCAATATTAAGAAACTGTTTTTATTATTTTTTATATACAAATACAACAAATCACGAAGCCTTTGAAGATTGATTGTAAAAACGAATTTGACATATAAAAATGTTTTTAGTTAATAATTTGGCTTAAAATATTTGAAAAAGTAAACATGTAATATTCATAATTCCAAATTTTTGAATTTTCAAAATTGTTTGAAATATTTTCTCAACAAATATTTAAAATTAAAGTTAAAGTATTTAGTTCATGAGCATAGTTTAAATCATTTAAGGAACATTTATATTTTAAGTTTGAAAAAGTATCAAAATTACAGTTCAAATTGGTTTCGATTTATTTAAGAAAAATTTCTTTCATTATTTCAGATACACTTCAAGAGGTCACCTAACTGCAAAGTCAAATTTGTGGCCTACATTTATAAAAATTATTGAATGTTTCCCAGCATTAAGAGTCGTGGTAAGTCAAATCATATTGAATTTATTAAAAAAATAAAATTTAATTGAATGTCAAAAATATTTTAAATATTTATGTGTTTATATAGTCATAAATAAATAATGCATAAAACATTTCAAATGGTATACATACATATATATAGTATATACGCCTTTCAGAAGAAACTGGGCGTCTATATATTGTATTATGACATAACAACAAACACATTTACGAAATCTGACACCCAAAAATAAATTTTCCCTAATATATATGCTCTTTATATGTATATACACACTTATATGTATATATATATAGTCACACAGTAAATGTGGTATATACACGTATATATACATAATATAAATATCTTAGAAGAAAATTTCTACATCGAAATAATTTCGAAAAAATGGCAAAACGAAAACCAAAAAAATGTATAAAGTTTGCCAAAATTAGACATGCGTTTGTTCGTATTATAGGCATAGATATACGAAATATTTACGAAGCTATAGAAGATCGTTGGCGATAGTGTAGGATTTTTATATTGTTGTTCGGTGTTCTATATTTGCATTTATTACTCTTTGGCATTGGGATTGTTGTTATTGTACGTTTTAATTTATTAATTTCTTTCATTTCTCTCTGTTTTTCTTTTATATTTTCGTATTCGTAAATATGAATGAATTTTTATAGAGAATAAGAAAAAATGAAAGAAAATTTCGTATCAATTTTTAAAAATAGCTCACATTATAGCAAACTGCTATAATTTTTCTTTTTCGTTTTTTTTTATTTTTCAAATAAATTATAATGTACGTAATAATATATTATTTTACTTTTAGCATTTAAAACACTTTTTGGTTTAATGATGGTTTTTCCTTTCTTCAGTCACTTTCAAACTCTTTATTGTTAAATATTATATAATAATATTTTTTAAAGATATTTTTCATATCTTAGGTCAATGTTTTTTCATATTCTTTTTTTTTTTCTTATAAAAATATTATTTTCGATAATTTATCACTTCACTTCTTTTGTATAGTTCTTTATTTTATGTTTTCTTAATATTTTTGCCATTAATTTATGATTTTATTCAGTTATTTATTTATTTTCTGTTCATTTCATATTTTAAGGTTAGAATCAACGATTTTGTTTTTTAGGTCGATAGGTTATATTATCATAGTTTTATAATGTAATCCTTGGTACTTTTTTCGTTTTAAAATATCTGCTATATTCAACTTACTTTCAACTTCACGTTTTGGTACATCGGCCTATTTTTAGTAAAAAAAAAAAAGAAAACAAAAAAGTAAAGAAATTATAAAAAATATTTGAAAATTATATTTCAAGTAATTTTTAAATCGTTTTAACTTTATGAACATATGCTTTCTTTTCTAAATATTTTCTTTAATAATTTTTTTTTTAAATTTAATTTTTTTACGGAACGTTTTTCCACTCACCATTTTGACTGTTGGATGAGAAAATTCAACTAACTCGCGGATGAGCTCGGTCTCGACTGAACACTTTTCGTTGCTAACAATTTGTAAAGGTAATTCCTAAGGTGGATACAGCCTCCTCTATGCATATACAGTTAGTCACATATACTCTGACATTCTTTCATTGTATTTATCTTTTTTTATATGTATATATTATATGATTCGAATTTTCTTTCTGAGTATACATACATACACACATATATAGAGTGAATCGGTATGACGAAATTTTTGTATTTGTAGTGTTTGCATACGACCTCACCAATACTAATGCAAATAAAAAAATGTTTCATGTTAAAATCTATGAAAATTTACTTTAAAATTGTTGAATAAAAATAAAAACTTAGGAAAATATTTAAAAAAAAAATAATCTAACAATTTATCAGAGGTGACAAAGAATTAATTTTTTTAAATAAGTTATGTTAATTTTCAATTAATATTGACACGAAAACGATAATTTTCTACGTTCCATTTGAATAGAGATACAAAAAAAGCATGTTCGCCCATATTCCCAGAAGTTTTACCTTGTTTCAGTGCCATTATACAAGTTTTTTCCAACAAAACATGGGAATGATCCCCTGTAGCGTGACCAATTGTCGGTGACCCTTTTATGTATTAGGCGTATTGGTGAGGAACAGTCTGCTCTTTTCGTTCTACTCTTTCTCAAGAAGTGGAGCAGCTTAACCTTTCTATAATGATAGTTTTCGATGTTTAAGACGTGAAGGAGATTTAAGCTTTTTATTTTTATAAACTCAGATGCCGGAATAAAAATTTTTTCCCCTTCTTAGAATTTAAAACTTGAATTTGTATTTTTAGTCGAACACTTTAACCACTACACTTCGCCTCATCTTTATATTGTATAAAGTCATGCACATATACATACATACAAATATATATGATATACATCGTATACAAATATGAGAGAAACTAGATCGTAATCCTAACCAAAGGATTCTAATGGCTATTAAGGAACGTATTTATATTTCTGTCATTCTAAGCAATTCCACTTTACTGTCAGTTGAAAAATTCAAAGTACTTTTCACTACTGCAGTTTGAAAAATGCTTTTCTAAAGCGTTTGTTTTATTCGAAGACTTCCTGCTGGGAAATAAAATTTCCATGAAATGTTGCTTAAAATTTTGTCATTAGCAGTTAACATTAAACAATAGTTCCCTTCAATCTTAAATGGGTGCACCGATGGCCTAGTTGGTAGTGTGCCGAGGCCGTGGATTTGATTCCCACCAGACACCCTGGGTATTTCCCAATTGTCTGATTGCTGTCATTAATTAAATGCGATTAAATGCAATAGAAAAAAGTGCCAAAGGCTTTACACGGGTCACTGAAAAAAAAAACAATGTTTCAAAAATAAAAAGAATTTGTCGCATACTACTCCTTTTCTATAAATATCTTTCTGTTATTCTAACGCAATATAACTGCATGAATAGCAGTTTAACACACATAACATGAGTGGTGTGAGAAGTTACGTTGTAGTGATGACTAGGGTTACAATGACCAATTAACTAAGTAAGTTATCAGTGTTTGTTCTTAACTTTCGCTTTAATAAATTGAAAGAGTTCATCGTGCTAAACTTTATCAAATACCAGAAAAAAATCATTTTTTTTTATAGAAAATTTGTATTCACGGCCAACTTTTTGTTATTATATTCAATATGTATTTCAAGATTTGAAGAATTAATATTGCCTTACAATTAAAAATTGTAATGCTATCGATATACTATACTATATATTCAGTGGAAGTGATAACAGCCTATATATTCTGGTCTGAACTTAACAATCTTTTCAATTTTTATATTTGAAGAATAATGAATTCCTTTAAATGCATGCTATAAGTTTTTAAAAGTGTCGGCATATAGAGAGAAAATTTTTCTCTATTTTTCTTTAAGTCTATTCTAAGATTTTCAGTTAATAGCGACTATGAAAAAAAAGCACAAAAAATAATAAAAATAAAATCTACTCTACAACCGCCTGTTGTTCAAAGAGCGAATAATTTCTTTGAGATTGTTCGTATTTCTGGTCTCGTATATTTCATAGCTCTCTGATACGTACACAACAACACAGCATCGATTAGATATAGAAAACAAGAAATTCGGGCAACATCATTCCACCTCCACCTTGTATGAGTAGTTGGCTGCTTTTAACTTTTTTGTTGTTATTGTTGCTGCCCCATGTTGCCTTGTATTAATCTATTTTTATTTTTTTAAAGAAAAAAACTTTTTTCTTTACTTGTTTAATTTTCTTTAAAATAATGAAGAAAGAAAAAAAATATAATTTTACGTATATTGTTTTTGTGTATGATCGTTTTCAAAGTGTTGAATATCAATTTAAGAAAGAAAAAAAAAAACAAGAAAAAATATTTTATTTTTTTTATCTCTATTTAATGGATTTTACGCTTATGCTGCTAAAGGTTTTTGGTTCCGCCATGTTGTTTATTAGCGAAAATTTTTCAAATTTCGATATCGAAATAATTTCAATTCAATTTTTTTATGACCCTGCTCTGCTCGTTTATGTTTTTCCCCTCCCTTTTTTTTATGCGTTTGCCAAATATTATTTGAATTTTTTTTCTTTGTCTTTACATATGTACGAGCATATGCATACATACATACGTACATACATACATATATACGATCTTTCAAAATGGGATGTATTTTTTGTTTATGTTTTAAATTTAATTTAAGAATGCGTACTCATTTTCAAATGTTTGACTTTCTATCTGTCTGTCTATCAGTCCGTCACTCATTTTGTCCGCCTTTAAATGTTATTCGTGGCTGGCAACTCTTGTTTTATTTTATTTTTCATTTATTATTGTGTGGCAAATTCAATTCATTTTATTCATCTCTATGGTATTTCGGCCAAAATCAAAAATAAATTCTATTTAAAATTTTTTTCAAACACATACATGCAACCGCATTTGGTTAATTGTATATAAACATTTACCCCTATTAAGTATTACACGGATATAAATATTTTGCAAAAAAAAAAAAAAACTTGTTAAAATGAAATAATTTCGAATATTTATTGTGTTTAAAGAATTTATTTCCTAATTGTACTTGACCATAACAGTTCGAAAACTAAAAGAAATTTATATTTGGCGTGCAATTTGAGCAAATTTCTTAAACGTTTCGCAAAAAAAAAAGAAAAAAATTTAATAAGCATTAGAATGCACATGTAGAAAAAAATTATAGCTTACGTCAGAATAAAATATGATTAAAAATGATAATGATAATTAATGACAAAAAAAAATAAAAATAAAACATTTTGTGAAGAGGCGAATTCATACACCTGAATTATTAGTTTAAATTGAATAAAATTAATTTGGATCCATAAACTATATTGTAGGACTTTGAAAAAAAAAAACTGTAGTTTGTCATATGATTATAGAAGGAAACTGCGTTACTAACTGACCTACTGATTGTTTCATTATCACTCAGAACAAATCTGTTAAGCACCGAAGTATAATTTCTTACCGTAGTAGCAGTTTAAGGCGTCAAAAAAATCCATTAAATGGAAAAATTTTTAACCTTAATTGTTAACTTCTAAATGCATTTTAGCGACTGTATATGTATTTGGAAACTTTATACAACGCGATAGCCTAGTAGGTAGTGTGTTGGCTTATTAGACGTAAAGCCAGGGTTCTAGCCCCAGGCCAGACATCAAAACAAAATACAAAAAGTATTTCTTCGGCAACTTCCTCTCAGCAGATTTTTTTTAATTTCCCCAATTTATGAACCTAACCACAGAAGAAGACAATACTTTTAGGTGTATTATAAATTTTGTTTTGATACTTTTCCCTTGTCTGTATGAAGCTTTTTAAGTTTTTTGATTAATGATGATAGAAATAAGACATAAAAAATTTGGCGATGATGTAAAGAATAGTAATGGACACTAAAATATGTACAAAAACTCGTACATAATTACCTTTTATGTATTAATTTTTAATTTTATATAATATTTTAATTTTTTAATTTGTTTTTTAGTGAAAATAAACATCTTTAATTACCTTTAGAACATAAGACCATCAAATGTACATTAAATTAAATTTAAATTATTTCTCTAGTAAAAAGAGATTATTTATTTTTAATTTTTGCTATTGAGCCAATTTGTATACAAACCATCTGTATAAAACTCAGTGTTCTTAATTGCTCGTATTTTTCTCCTTTATTTATCTTATTTGGAAGCAAGTCTATTCCAATTTAATCTTATTTTATGCACTGATTATCATTGCTACTCTTTACGGTCTACACTATCATAAGATCTGTGTTGTGGACATTCATTTTATCCACAAGCGGTGAAAAAAATTTTTCTGTTCTGTTCAAAATATCAGAGCTATTTTATAAATTCAAAACTTCCATCTAGTAAGCCAATTCTCCACCATACAATGCAGTTTCTAATTATCATTATACATATGTACATACATAATTAGTAGAGTCTTCAGCCAGGATTACGACCTAGCTTCTCACACCACTGATGTCGTGTGTGTTAATTTTGTCCATAAGTGGCGGGACCTACAGTTTAAAGTCGACTCCAAAAGACAAATTTTTTTGAGAATCTTTTCATGGCAGTTTTTATTTACTCTCAAAGTTTTTGCCAGAAATCTGCTGAGAGGAAGTGGAAGAAATTTTTAGCATATTTCGATTTGATCGAGATGTCTGACCTGGGACTTGAACCGTGGCCTCACGTCTAATAAGCCAACACACTACCTACTAGACTAAAGCGACTTCCGTCATTATATAAAACTTATTTTATTATTTATAATTTATGAAAGATTTTGTTAAGTAATGCGTGTACAACATACTGTAATTATTATACATCCTTTAGTATAATTGTTCCACTGTTCCATAATGAGATTTGAGCCTTTAAAGGTATTCCAACTTCCTGAGGTGCCTTGTTGTCTTGCTTTTTAATATCGTTTATTTAATATTAAAGTTTATACAGTTTATTTTTTTAGTACATCATTAACTACTATGGATGGTATCACTATGGATATTAAAGAATTAAGAATTCTAGTTCTATTAAAGAACTATTTATCGTCAATTGCACTATATTAGATGTATATGATAAGTTTCGAAATTGCAAATTTTTTATCAAATTAAGTGGTTTAATAACAAATTCATTTAAATTATAAATAAATTGCGTCCACTTTAACAATATTTTCAAAGTTTTGTCAATCTAAGTAGGAAATTTAATTCCACATTCTTTCATATTTTCCAATATTTCGCTACACTTTTGCATTGTAATTAGTAATCTTAAAAGAATTATTAAAGATTTCAAATTATTTCTGACTCTTGAATGACTTGTACATATATAGTAGATTGGTAGTAGATTAACCGCTTTTTAAATTTATAATATGCGAAATACTTTTAAGATATGGTGACGAAAGCCTTGATAAATTTTCAGAGAAAATAGAAAAGCAATGTGGAAAAGCACAGAAAATTAGAAAAATAGACTGTGGTCAACCATGTCAAAAAGTTTTTAAAGACCAAGGAAGATCAAATAATATAGTCAACCTTGATTCAGGTTTTTTCGTTTCGTTGAAAAGCCGCAAGAAATTCTAATAGTGTTGTTATAAAGGTCGAAAGACTACAACATTTTTATAACATGCCCATTAAATGTTATCACAATTCTTTGTCGAATTAATTAAATTCAAACCGATTCACACATGAGAATTATTGTAATTAACTTCAGGCGTTGAAGAAACTACTGAGAGATGAATGCTTCAAAATTGGTTTTGTTAAGATTCTCGCCGCCGTGGTCTAGTACGTAGTGTGTTGGCTTATTAGACGAAAAGCCAGGGTTCGAGCCCCAGGCCAGACATCAAAAATAAATACAAAAAAAGTATTTCTTCGGCGACTTCCTCTCAGCAGATTTTTGGCAAAAAAATCTGAGAGTAAATAAAATTGCCATGAAAAGTTTCTCAATAATCTGTCGTTCGGAGTCGACTTTAAACTGTAGGTCCCGCCACTCATGTATAAAATTAACACACACAACATAAGTGGTGTGAGAAACTAGGTCGTAATCCTGACTGAAGGGTTGTAATGACCAATTATGTATGTAAGATTCTCGATATCAACTCCAATTTCTCTTATACATTTCCAACCGCAGAAGCAAAACATCTGTAGTAGTTTATAGATCTTGCAGTTCGTATTTACGTTTCTTCTGCTTTCAGTTCTGAGGTTCTGAATTGTTTTTGATTAGAATACGCAATATCTGTCTTGCAAATACAAAATTTTATATTGGCAGAGAATTGATGCAACGAAAAAGAAATGTAAAAAAAATTTACATAAAATTATTTACGCGTATTTTGAAATACAAACTTTTTTGAGACTTTATTTACTTGAATAATAATTTAAAAAAAATCCTAAAATTATCCAAAAACAGAAGCAATGCATAAAGATGATGGGCCCTATACGATTTTATTGTCCATATTATTTGTAATGTTTTGAATAGGATACAGATCTATTTATATAGGGTATGACACACATTTATTGCACGTATAAGAAAAAATATATTTTATAAGAACAGAAAAAATTAAAAAAATGAAAATAAAATACTCGTACATATAGTGCAGGAAAATACACCACCTACACATCGAAATACATTTTTTTTACAATCAAATATGTGCGTATTATACAATAGAGATACTTGTTATATATCTTGTATCTGAATCTTGATAATCGGGTAAAATGATTTCTTTTTTTTTTCTTGTTAGAATTAAACAAAATTTTCACAGTCTACCGATACCAAAAATTTATTTCTTCTGTTATTCGTACATATACAAGATCAACAGATTTTTTTTGTTTTATTATGTTTTATTGTAGTGTGTTATTCTTGTTTTTCTATTTCTTTTTAAGACAGAAAAGAAAATGTTTTTTATTGCTGTGTGTTTTACCAAAAATAGAATTTAGATCGCATTTTTTGGTGGAAAGGAAAAGTCTTTGGAAAGTTTTCTTTTTATAACGATACAAAGTTCCTGGATTCTTGTTTTTATTTAATTTAAATTAAAATATTGAATTGTTCTTATTACGTGAAAAGACGTATTGAAATATTTATGAATAAAAAAAAAAAACAAATGAAGTGCTTGTATTAAAAACACAAGAAAATTCTTTATTAATTGGCAGATTGAAAAAATATTTTTCCTGTGTGACCTTCAACGTATACATTATGGCATTATCAAGTCGAATCGCTGTAATTATCAGAAAATTCACATAAATTTAATCAAGTCAAATAAATTTGTGTTTTATTGTTTGGACCGATTTTAAATAGCAGTGTTAGAATCGTGTTAGTGTTTTATGCCCACTTTGTCTCCTTAATAACTCTACGTAATAGAAATTGGGCTTTAAATCATTATACATTTTCTTCTCTTAGTTTCGAGTACTTCCCTCAATTCGGAAAAGATCGTTTTTAATTGCCTTAAGTCTGTTATATTTGC
The DNA here is from genome assembly GCA_958299815.1 of Sarcophaga carnaria. NCBI lineage: Eukaryota > Metazoa > Arthropoda > Insecta > Diptera > Sarcophagidae > Sarcophaga > Sarcophaga carnaria. The sequence continues at coordinate 32,162,269 of OY283150.1, forward strand.
ATTGCATTAAGTCTGTTACAATTTGTTAAAAAAGTTAAATTCCTTAATGCAATGTAGACATTTTACACATATTTTTACCCAGTAATAGCCATAGTGAGCGTTTATCATGAAAATGATATTTTACTCATGTGGCAAGGTGCCAACATTTTTGGTCATAATCAATAATTAACAACATAAATTATGAATGAAAGAAATTCTAAATTCAAATATTTTTGTGGCATTTTGCAGTTTATCTTTCATACGCTATCGATTTCCTCTAATTCGTTTATTTTCTTATTTCGTATACGTATTAAAATCATACGTATTAAAATCAACATAAATTCAGATAACAATTGCTGGTAATAAAAGATTGGACTTCCCAATATTATTATACTCAACGAATCCTAAATAGTAAACTTTTAACAAATTCACAGTTAAAACTATGACACGTATTTTACAAACTTAAGTAAATTAGTAAAAAAAAAAATAAAGCTAGTCTTACCTAAAACAGTTTCAGGTAGTAGAAAAATTTTTAGAATATAATACAGTAGTAATATACTCAGTAAAGCTATTCGGAGAAATCTTTTATCTGAGTTGTACACTTTGTTAAACTTCTAAGGTTGTTGTATTGTTAGTTACTAAGCTTCTGATGATGATAACTTCTCTTTAAAAATACTGCTTCATATAAATGTCTAGTTATGGGGTATAAAGTTTTAAATCAAAACCTCTACATAAGTGTGTATATATAGTACATTAGAAGGGACTTATAAATCAAATCAAAATTATTTCGTTAATCTATGAAAAATTCGCCGCCGTCTAGTTATCTTATTAGACAAGAGGCCTCGGTTCAAACCCCAGGCCAGACATCACCAAAAAACGAAATATGAAAAAATATTTATTCGGCGACTTCCTCTCAGCAGATTTCCGGCAAAAACTCTGAGAGTAAAAAAGCTGCTGGTCCCGCCACGCATGTATAAAATTAACACACGCAACGTAAGTGGTGTGAGAAGCTAGGTCGAAATCCTGACTAAAGGGTTGTAATGGCCAATTATGTTATGTATATATCAGAGATCAGCGCTACTCATAAGCACTCATGGAATTTTGTATATAAGCGAGTCAACAATATTGAAATTTAACTCTTATTCATTCATACTACAACGTTGATTTATAAGTATGAGTACAATGAGTATAAGTACAATGTTGACATCGAACTCATCGAACCATTCGAAATATGTTTGATTCATATGCGTACTCATTCAGATTAATAACTTTAGAGAAATACTTAATTCGAGTGATTCGAATCATTCATCAAAATTTACAGTCTTAGTTGTTATTGCATTTACAAAAACAGAAAAAGACAAAGACAGCAAGCAAAGCAAACACAGAACCTTCTAGTGAGTATTGTAGTGTTCGTACGCGAATCATACTTATTTTGTGTTTCTTGTTTCATGGAGAGACGAAATCAACAACATCATGCGTATTGTTAAGTATGAGTGCGATGAGTACTTCAAACTTTGAATATGAGTAGTATGAGTATAATATTAAAATAAGTATGAATGCGTATAAGTATCAGAAAATGATATTATTATGAGCATGATTCGATTCTACTCATCTTTTTGAATACTCATTCCAGATCTTTGGTTTGTTTTTAATACATTGTCCAATTTGTCAAATTATATACATACATATAAACCTAGTTTTCCCTTCATATAAAGTTTGAGGGATTCTGTATTAATATACTTCAATTCATTCTTTTCCTTAAACCAATTTTTAACACAATTTTTTTGAAAGTGAAAGTAAATTTGCTAATAATAGTAACAATTTGCTTTATGTACGAAAACATTGAAGAATTCAATCAATTAATAAAATATTGGTGATTACGTTGAATATTGATTTTAATCATGCCATGACACGCATAAAAATTGTGGCAGAAAAATTTGTCCCAAAACTACTTAATTTTACTAAATGGCGTCAATGTTAATGCTACTTTCCTCAAAAATGTAGGAACTAATGCATATACAGGCATATAGAGTTGGCATCAAACCTAACATCCTATCTTCTCATAGAATCGAAGTCTGAATGTGTTCTACTTTAATCGAGACAATCAATGATGCTAGGGAACCCTTAGATAGAATTCAAATTTATGCTGATCTCAAAACTAAGATGATGTTTGTTTTTCAGAGATTATTCAGAAGGCATAAAATAGATGTTTGTTAAACATATTCCATTACATTTAAAAACAAAAATCTTTAAAATTTTTTAAAGAAAACTAAACTACAAACCCTTTTTCATTTTCTTTACATTGTCACAGTTCCAAAAAACTTTACAATAATTAAAAAATGTATTCGAACCTAAGTGAAGATATCTTATTTTAATTACCTTCTTATGTTAATGTTTTCTTTGTCGCTGACTGAATAAAATTACACTTGAAAACGCTTTCCAAACTTACAAAACTTTTTTCTTCAAGGTTGCTTAGAAATTTCAAACATAAAGCAAAACAATTTCGTAAAGATGAAACGAAGTCATGGTGAAAATTGTAAACATGGAAACAAAATGTAAAGGCCAAGGATATTGTATCCTTGAACTAATTACTGCAACACAGAATTATCAATGAACCACCAGTTGGAAAATATTTGTGTGAATGAAAACAGCTGTTTAAACCAACAGCTGAAGACTAACTTCGTTCTTACTTGTTGCTTAAGAAATTCCACACAAATACGCAGCCTCCTAAATTCTATTTTACAGCTTATCCTTAAAAAATCATACAGCTGACATATGTATGTATATAGTTAACTTTTACTCTCTATATTTTTTTTAGAAATAAAACGGCAGTAAAATTTTTATAAATCTGCGCAGTTAAAAAACTTTCACATCGTATTGTCAGGCACAGTTGATAAATGAAATTGTCTTCTGTTGTTTTTCGTATGTTTCGTTTGATGTATAATAATATCAACACTTTACATACATATGTATATTGTTGTACGTTTAATCAACCTGTGTTTTATATCAATTATAATTATTAGTCAAGCGATTTCGTTATTAATTAATTTTTATTTGTTTCTTACATTCAACGATAAGAGTTATAATTGAAGCTTTTTTTTATCAATTTTTGTTTCAATATATTGTTCCATAAATAAAGACTTAAACGTTGGGTGTTGGGTTTGCCAATGTTAAAAAAGTGGGTGAAGAAGTAAGCAAGAGGAACCCCCTTTACTAGTGGCTTTTATGTACATATGTATGTCAGTATTATATTCGTTATTTTACTACATTACTCTTAAATGCCAGAGGCGTAGCTTGTATTTTTTACGGAAAGGTTCTTATTGTCATAGACTATACATTGCAATTAATAAATAATAATATATATATGTATATATAATTGAACTTGTTATGGTGCGTAGTGTATGACAAAATAGACATTTTTCGTATAATACCGTGTATATCGTCATAAACATGGAAAAAATTACACTCATATTATATTATGGGACATCTAGAATCCGTAAAGAAAAAAATATAAAAAAAAATTGATAAATTTCCGTCATTTAATTTTTTAAACTTTATTCTGTTCTCGTTCCATCTTTTCATTTAAACATTTAAAAGTTTAAAAAAGTACACCTTAAGTAAGTAAGATACATGCACAAGTATATTTTTTGATATACTTGTGTGCTTTAAGTCCTTTTTTGAAAAATTATGTTTCATTTAAAAGGTACTAGCTGTACCCTGCGGGTGTTGCTGCGCCACCAACTAAAATAAATTTGAAAGAAAGACATTACACAAATGTCCAATTAATTTTGAATCATTTTATTGATTTTGTTTCCCGTTTTCCTGATGATTCAGATGATCGGGCCTAAGTAGTATGCATTCGATCAGTTTCTAATCTCACTTTTCGTTGTTCAAGTGGTTCAAGCAACGGGCCTCAGCGGGATATACTCGGGAATTTTCCAGTCTCAATGCTCTTCTCATTCTGAGGCTCGTAATGCTCTTTTCTTCCGTGCTTGAAGGGTAGGTCAACCAATTGCTTGTCATTCATTTTGAATAATTTTCAGTGACGCCATCCATCGGAAATTAATCGCACCAACCTTCGTCGACTCATGCGCACCAACTTTGTTAAAGAATGCACAGTATACGATTTAATTCATTTTTATAAATTTTTAGTGGCACCACATGTCGGAAATTGTTCATACCAACTTAGAAACCTTCGTCGGCTCATGCGCTGCAACTTTGCTAAAGATCATAGCATGATCAAATGCACAGTTTACGATTTAATTGATTTTAAGTAATTTTCAGTGGCGCCACCTGCCGGAAATTAGTCATACTAACTTAGAAACCTTCCCCGGCTCATGCGCAACAACTTTGCTAAAGATCATAACATGATCAAATGCACAGTTTACGATTTAATTGATTTTAAGTAATTTTCAGTGGCGCCATCTGTCGGAAATTGGTCATACTAACTTAGAAACCTTCTTAGGCTCATGCGCAACAACTTTGCTAAAGATCATAACATATCAAATGAGTAGTTTACGATTTAATTGATTTTCAGTGGCGCCACCTGTCCGAAATTGGTCATACTAACTTAGAAACTTTCTTCGGCTCATGCGCAACAACTTTGCTAAAGATCATAGCATGATCAAGTGCACAGTTTACGATTTAATTGATTTTAAGTAATTTTCAGTGGCGCCACCTGCCGGAAATTAGTCATACCAATTTAGAAACCTTCCCCGGCTCATGCGCAACAACTTTGCTAAAGATCATAACATGATCAAATGCCTAGTTTACGATTCTATAAGGTACATACAAATAAACATTAATTTTTATATATATAGACTATGGGAGGTGACATGCCCAATATAGTCAATCCGCCCACTTTGTTCATATATACGTCAAAGTCGTCCATACAAAACTCTAGCTGTTGCAGTTTATGAGATATGCGACATTAAATACTTATTGGGTATGTGGCGTGGCACCTCGCCTACTTGAAATTTTAAAATAAAAAATAGCCTATAGTTGCTTCCAGACATACAGGAAGGTACTGTTAAAATTTCAAGAAAATCGGTCCAGCCGTTTAGCCGTCTTAAACTTCAAACAAACAAATAAACACACATTCATTTTTACCTACTGTAAGTAGGTACTTTTTTAAGGAAGTATTAAAAAAACTTCTCCAACTGTTTCTTACAAAAAAGCGAATCGTGGAAAATGCTTTTGAAATCCTTTCAGAGAATTTTTCAATCCTAAAACAGCTGTAAAAGTTTGTGTATTTTATGTCTTCTAATAGTCCCATAAGTCAGGAGTACAACCTATAACCTAAAAATATATTTTTTACTCTTCTGATAGCCATTTTTCTTCTTCTTTATTGCAGGAATATCATGATACCACTGAACTTAAGGATTTTACACTACAACCAAGATGTCTAAATCATTCAAACACAAAACGCATTGTGCAGTAGGAACCGTTTTATCGTTTTAATTTGATGGTTTACTTCGTCTATTCCTAAGGTAGTACGGAAAAAACGTTAGACACCCTATATCATTCTACCATGCTGAAGTGGAATATCAAATCTGTTCAAGTCACCTGTTCTATCTTTGTATAGAAATGCAATCTACCGCATTGTGCACGAGGACATTATAAGCAGCCTCGGTCATTGTGGGTGAACGTGACCATTATCATTATCGACCAATGTCTGCTGTCGACAGTCTTATTGATATGCAGTTAACACTCAGAAAACTGGTTTCTGCAGCAGCACTATATAGCATCGGTATACATACATTATATATAACCAAGATCATATAGTTTATCACGGAAAATGTAAAAAACGTCACATTGCAGCAGCAGCAAGTTGAAAACTTCCAGTCAATTTACTATCTTGAAAGCATTATTACAACAAAGGGTGGCTCTGGAAAGGTATATTGTGGCCAAATACTATCAATTATGATCGTGATTTAAGCTTGAAAGTGGAGGTGGTTTTGGCATGTTCTGCGCTTTCCACTATCATGCAAAACTATGCCTGCAGTTGACTAGAATACCGAGCAACAGTTGGAATGAATAGTTTAATATCTAGTGTCTCTAAGTACTTTTTTAATTATATATCTCTTTATGGAAACTCTGTGAAAATTTTTAAATTTATTATTTATTATTTAACCTATTTTGTACAAATAAATAATGTATTTATGTAATAAAAATACATATAATATAATAATAAATACTCTATGCCACATAGAAAACGTCTAATACCACTTTCTTTTTCATTGTTTATTTCCACATAAAAATGTGTTTTGTTGAATGGAAGTGCCAGTAGAGGGTTAAATTGGTTAAAATTTATTTCAGAAATTGAATTTCAAATTTCATGTGAAATACCAGGCGAGCAGAAAAATCAGCAACAAGAGATTTTTTGCAAAATATAAAAATTCCGATAAAAACATAGCATACTTTTAGACATTAAATAACTGACAATTTATTAACGCCCCCTAAAATATGCTAACTTTTTCCAAAAATTTAAAATTTAACGGGATGACTCAGAGAATAATTAAATCATTTTTAATTTGGTAAAACTTAGCATACTTTTAGACATTCAATAACTCTCCATTGTTAACACCCCTAACATATGCTAACTTTTTTCAGAAAAATTAAAATTTAACAGGCTGACTCAGAGAATAATTAAATTATTTTTTTTAATTTTCGTGCTCCATTGAATTCTGGGCGCCTGGTATAAGAATAAAATTTAAAATTGAAACTTTCAACAAAACAGATTGGGTATGGATAGGTTGAGTAGTAAGGTAGGTAAAAGCGATAAAAAAGTAATAAACAAAATGCATAAAATACTTATTTATTTATTATTTTTATTAAAAAACCATCATTTTAAACAATAAAAATTTTATGATTGTTATTATGTATGTATGTCTATGGTATTTTGGAAATAAACTGGACAGACGAAAGAAATGAAGTTTTTATGAATGCATCTTTATGATTGTTGTTATATTGTCTTGGTATTTTGGAAATAAACTGGAAATACGAAAGAAATGAAGTTTTTATGAATGCATATTTAGGCAATCCATCCATCCATCCATCATAAATACATTTTCTGTAATAACAAATGAAACAGAATTTGTTATACATACAATGGAATGTGTTTAAAGCAAATTTTATGAGTTTTAACAATTAAAAATAACTATATAAACGTACTTTCAAAAAGTAAAATAAGAAATTTTAATTAATTATTAAAAATAATATCTACAAAATAAAACTACTGTATATCACTGGAGGTATGTATACATTGTTCGTTGTTTGTTTAAAATATATATTGAAATACGCTATTAGATGCCTACTTACTTAAAAAAGGATAATGCCAGGGCAAAAACTGTACTGTGCGAATGCTGCAAGAGAATGTGGAAACCAGGAATAGTTTGTTCGCTTCCATTCGGCAACCATGACAAAGATGCAAATCGCTCAGATCGGTTAATCACTAAAATAAAAAAGAGGATAAAATTAGGCAAATGTGTGTGTTCTGGAATTTGTTCTCATTACAGAATCTACTTATTGGGCGGATGGAATTATATTCTAAATAAATTCTACAATGCCTTGCCAAAAGGCTAGTTATTAGTATTATATGTCTACTCAAACCATTCCCACAAAATTACCTAGTAAAAGTGTTCATAGATTGTATCATGTTCCCTTTCGTTGGTTATATGTCCTCATCAACGGCTCCCCTCGTGGTGAGCTCATCTGCTTTTTTATGTTAATCGCAGCACTCCTAGTAACACATTTTAGCATATTTTTTACGAACGCAGTTAGCCAACTTCGTTTGGCCTGAATTGAATAGCCTGGGCGCCAATGACATTTAGTTTCAATACACGGCGCTTCTTGCGACTCAGCTCAGTTATTTAAGGGCATGGTCATCTCACGTTGCGGTAACGTAAACTAGCCACCAACGTCGTGAGATTTGACTATTGGTGGAAAAATATACATGGATGTTTTAAAACGTTTCGCATTCTTGCAGTTGAATAAGTTATAGAACTGAGCTTGCGTTCATATAACCGTGACAATGAGAGCCTATCTTTTAATGACACTGCAGACTCTGTTGAATTTAAGCCCGTTGCATAGGGACTCTAATTAGATTAATGGGAGACACATCTAACGCAAGTTTCCAAATGAAATAATAAAAATTGTCGCTTTATTTGCCCCACAAAAAATCCTTATGTATGCGATCCTGACGATTTTCTATCTCTATTTGTAAAATGTCAGTTTATCTGCTTTGCAACCCTCGCGCAAATAATTCATTCGCTAAATAGAAGCGCAATGTGAAGGCATTTACGACTGGGTGTTATTTAACCTATAAACACACAAAGAAGCATACATATACTAAATGTTTATACACATACGTTGGTATGTGTTTTAGTTGAATATCGGGCGCACAAATGTTTTAATTTGTTATCAATGATAATATGTTGAACAGTAGTTGGTGTATACAGGGTGTTTAAATGAATTTAAAATAAAAGAAAAAAATATATATGTAAATAGGCATATACATAAATAACTTTTGTATTGTACTGACTGCATATTATAATGTTTGATTGATGTTTCTTTCATAGATTTTTGGCAGTCAATAAAGAAATCGCAATTTTAATGGCATTGTTTTTAAATTCTTTCAGGACTGAAAGATTTTTTAGGAAACGTGCCTATTTTAAATTGTTTGTTGAATGTTTTTAAATTCAAATAAAATTCAATTAAGATGCTAGTTTATAGATAACAGACATACTATGTACATAAGATAACCAGACATTTTAATTTTTCTACTTAAAAATATTGGTCGTTTTTGTAACTTCAAAAGAAAAGGGTTTTTCTATAAGAAAAATTTAATCAACCGTGAAAAATATGAGTGTATAATGTGATCGACTTAAAGAAGACAGCTCGAACTACAGAAAAAAATCATGAAAAAATTGTTAAAGATTAATCCATTCATTTCAAACTTGACGGCAATAAAATTTATTATATTCTACTGTTAATAAGTCTCGTGATTTAATTGGGTTTAGAAAATTGAGAAGAAAAACACAGTAAATTTACAAGATTAAATGAAATATTTATTGTGACTGTGATTTACTTTTCAAGGATTATTTCATGTAAATGTTGTTCGCGGTTACACCATAGGTGGTGGACCACCTCCAATTTCGAAATACTTTTTACAGCTTTTGGCTCGATATCACTTCAGTGGTACGTGAGTTTTCACGTATTTATTTATTTTTTTATTTATTTGATTTATAATGATCCACATAGCACAACAAGATACTAAATCTTATAAGTGACAGTGCTATGTTTACAATCAATAAGGTATAAAAAATTAACATTAATTAAATATAAAAAATTAGAGAAAGTTAATTTATGTATATAAATATTAAATGAAATTAATAAGGTAAAGTATAATAATAATAATAATAATAATAATAATAGCTATAATAATAATAATAACAATAATAATGATGACCTAAAAAAATTTCTACAAACAATATTCTAATGGGGTCTAATCGTATAAATCTTGGCGGCCAATAAAATACTGCATAACGTGAAATAATTGCTCACTAAAAACACCTCTAAATTCACGGTATTAGGAATCGTGTGGCATGTGTCTTGTTGAAACCACCGCAATCCCAACTTAATAAATTCTTCCATTTGAGCAAAAAAAGAAATAACAATAAAAATAGTAATCACCGCACGGTACCTAATGATCTTTATAGTTTTTGAAGAGGTACGGTCCAGTAATGGCGACGGCATAGAAATATAACCAAACAGCGCATCTTTCAACGCGTTAGGAAATCTTGAACTGCCTCTGACTGCTCTTTACCCGAAATTGGGCAATTATGTTTTCCTCCAACTGACCTTAGGCCCAATTCACCAAACAAATGACATACATGGATTACGACCTAGCTTCTCACACCACTTACATAGTGTTTGTTAATTTTATACACATGTAAGTGCGGGGCCTACAGTTTAACACAGTTTAATTTGCTGTCAGAGTTTTTGCCAGAAATCTGCTGAGGGGAAGCCGCCGAAAAAATTTTGCTTTATATTTCGGTTTTGGTGGGGATGTCTGAACTGGGGTTTGAACCGGGGCCTCAAGTATAATGAGTTAACTCACCAACTACTAGACTACGAGACTTCACCCCAATACACTTCTTGTCTATACTGTTCTCTAATACGAATGGATTAAAGGCCAATAAAGTGAAACTTATGTGACATCAGTTCACTGAGCCTGATTTTCATTATGAGCAATAATCAAGTTACTATTGTATTACGTTTAGTGATGAGTCTATTTCTCAATTTATTGTCAATATCTAATAAAGATAGACTAGCATAAGGGTCGTGGTTTCAATTCATACCAGAGATTCTAGTCTGGTCTGGTCTCTCGTAATAATTATAATATAAATTTGTAATTGTATTCAAATTAATAAATAAATAAAATGCTTCTTCTTCATTTTTACAAGAGTTGATAAGTTTTATAAATTCTATATAGAGTTGAAGAGTAAATTAAGTATTCAATTAATAAGTATCAGAAAATTATCGTTTGAATTTAAATACCCTGTACTACCATCTTTACACACTAGGACATCACCCATACGCACTGTACCATATACATAGGTATGTATGTATGTATGTATGTATATATTGCAGTAATAGATTGTATGTATCCGCTAAAAATTGAGAATCGTCATTTGTCGTTTAACTGACTTACTCCTGGCAGATACATTTTTCTTTGATTCAGTTACATCCGAGCGCTCTAACTGTTTAAAAGTCTTTTTTAATAAAATATCCGTTACTATTACTGTTACAAACGCAGTAGTGTAAGTTAAATGACAAAGAAAAATTTTAAGTTTCTTTGTTTAGACAAGAAAAGAAATCAAATCAAAATGTCATAAAATTTTCAATAAAAGTGTTTAAATCAAATGAATATGCTAAGAGAATAAGAAAACAATTAAAATGAGCAAAAAAAATTGAAATAAATTGTTGGAAAATAAAGTGAAAATTGTCTTGAAACCAAATAAAAAGTAAAAGTGCCAAACCCTTTTCTATACAAGAATCATAAAATAAATTGGCTACGACGTTAAATAACAAACAACAGAAAAGAAATTTTATGGAAAATAAGGTGCGGTTGTGGTAAATAATGTACAAAATAAGTGCTACAAAGTCTTTAAATGTTTAAATAATGAAATGAAATTAGAAAAGAATTATTTTTAATGATTATGTAAGTGGGTGAAAATTTATTTCGAAAAAACAGTGGCGACCTCTAGAAAAATAGTGAAAATTTTATTCAAGTCTCTATACCTGGAGCCGAAGATGTGGAGTCTGCGTTTATCAAATGCACTGATATAAAATGAAACTAATACAAGTGTAAACAAGACACACAAACACACACACACAAACCAAAACACTTGTTATTGGACCACCAACAGGCAGGCAGACTTTGGCCTCCAAAGGAAAATAAAAGTACAAAAGATGGGGGAGGTTATTTGTTTACAAACATTACAACAGATGAGAGAGCTCACATGATAAGATGCTAACGATGCTTGTTTAGAATATAGAGAACAAAACAAAGAAACAATGTCAACAAGGGATATACAAATATGTAAATGAGAGTAAAAGTGGGAGTAAATCCTTTTCTTTTTATCTCAGTAAAGAGAATCCGTATGACCTAGTTTTACCACAAATACAAAAGCCGGCTTTTGTGTCCAACACTCTATAATAACTCAATGAGTATAGTGGTAGTAGTTGTAAATAGCTTGAGTATCGTTTTTCATTCATGTGTTCATGTCCTTAAATTAGTTTATTTTCTTGCCATGCTCACGCAAACACTTGTTGCAGCAAATACAAGTTGTAGCTGTTGTTGTTTTTTTTTCCGTTTTCATGTCAATTCATTCTAATATTTTTGATACTAGTAGCAAGGGTAGTGCTTGAGTTACTTCTACAGCTATTGTAGTGTTGTAGTGTTAAAAGAAGAATTATTGTAGGCATTATTTCTCAGACGTTCCACTACAAATTGAAAACACTTGAGTGTTTGTGTTGAAATTAGTCACTTTCATTTAATGGCCAATTAGCATGTCAGGTGCTTGTCTATTCACATAATGAATCGTTACGATACATGAAGTTTAAATGCAATTTGATGGCAGACAGATTTATGGGTGTGATTTAAAACGTCTATTTGTTGATAAGTAGGAAATCAATGGTGAAGAGCTGAAATCATTTAATAATTGATCATAAATTAGCAAGATATGAAACATATCGTGTTGAAATGTGAAACCAATCTTTTCACGGCTAAAACCATTATTTAAAAAACTCTTTTTTAGATAAATTAATCAGCTACAAAGCTGAAAGGCCAGGTGGTAAAGAATTAATACGAGAGCGATTCAATAAGTCATTGAATTTTAGAATTTTCTACCTCTTTTCTGAGAGAGAAACACTACTTCCAAGAAGCTTCTGCCAATTGACTCCTGTTAAGATTTATAAAGTTGTAGCATTTTGTTTGTGTTTGACAGCCATTGCTAGGGAAAAAGTTAATTTTCTGTTTCACATGGTTCAATGATATTAATATGTAATTATCATAAGAGAAGTTTTCGCTCTGTTAGTGCATCATCGACCGCATAAGGAATCGTGTAACAATTTAAAAGTGTTCGTCGTTTTCCGCAGCAAGACACCAAACAGCGTTTATCCTGTGGTAAATTAACGTCAAGGACGACCCAGATACATTTGTCAGCTAATAAAGTCTACATTCACTACATCCAAAATAGTGGCGTATATTATGTTAATTACTGAGTAAATTTAATTAGGATTTTATTAAAAAAAATCGCAATTGACAAAGAAAAATATTCCCTTACACCAGAACAGTGTAATCTATGAATTAGGCTACAAATCGGTTCTTAAATCCATTCTATCTTCCAGATTTAAACCCCAGTAACTATTCATTTTATCCATAAGTGGCTGGGCCTACAGTATAAAGTCGACTCCGAACGACAGATATTTGAGAAACATTTCATGACAATTTTATTTACTACCAGAGTTATTACCAGAAATCTGCTGAGAGGAAGTAGCCGAGAAAATATTTTTTCATATTTCGTTTTTTGGTGATGTCTGACCTGGGGTTTAAACCGTGGCCTCACGTTTAATAACCCAAAACACAGTCCCTACTCGACTACGACGTCTTCTGTTAGTTTACTTCTATTAAGGTTCAAAGAAGTTGCGTCATTGGTGAATTTCCAATTAAACTGCTAATAGCTCTTTCATCCATCCAATTCTCCGGCTCCTTCGTCGAGTAACTATTTCTTGTTTCCAAACCTGAAGAAAGCCTGAAAGTTTAATAAACGAAGCTATATCCTTGATATCAATGGATGGTAACTCCGTTAAGCTAACAAGGAATGAAGAGCCAACCTAAATTTGCACATAGCAAGAGATAGGCATTGACAAAGATAGTGAATAGCATTTTCCTATTCTTTATCCAGCCCGCAACGACGGCAAAAGTCATTTGATGAGAGATGCTGTGTTTCCGCGTGTCTTCGATGACGCTATGACCAGTAAGCAAGGCCACTGTGATCGAGATGACAATGCGATCAAGTTTAAGCAGTTGTTTTGTACGCCTCCTATTCATTGCGGTGTCCTATCGTGCATTAAGCTAGAAGTGGAGCAAGATTCCTCATTGACCCAGGATTGGTTGCTTAATATCTAATTCGATAATTGGCGAAGTTTGCAATAAAATCATTACACAAAGGAAAGAAAATCAACTTTTATCAAGAAACTTGTTATTAATTTAGAAACCCACGGACTTATTAATGCACCCTCGTACATATAAGGACAGATAGTGTAATTATTTTTGGTTCTTTTTTTTAGAATTACTTCAACATCATGTAAAATTTGTTAATCAAAATCAAATTAAAAAATAAACTTCTATAAAGAAAAAAAGAAAATCAAATAAAATAAAATAGCTATCTGTAATCAATATGGTTACTACGGCAACGAATAATAATAATCATTCGAATAACAATGAAGAATTCGAGATCGATCAAGATGATGGCATGCAAGATTTGGGTTTGCCAGTATCGGTGCAAACATTTCTATGGCGTCAAATAGCACCGTTTATAAGGCCCAAATTGGGTAAATTACATGAGGCCAGTTGTATGGTAAGTAAATTTCTAAACTATTATGTTACAAATACGGTTTGTTCAAACCAAAAATATAGGAAACTTTTTAAAACTAAAATGTAAAATGCTGCAAATATGAATGCTAAACATTTTCTTATAAAAACAAAAATAAAAAAAAAAAAATTAAACAGAAACTTTAAAACAAGATTTTCAAGGTATTAATAAAGAAAAGAGTGGTAATGATTGTGTATATAATTTAATAGATTTTTAGTAAATACAATATTAAATAAATACAAAAATGTGCTGTAAATAAAGCTATTAGTGTATAAAATTCAATAAAAAAAAACAAATGAATTAATTAAACAAATATAAAATGAGGACTATTATTGTTTGTATTGAAATTGTGTTTTGTGTTAACATTCTAAATAGAAAAACTGTATTAAATTCAATTCAATTCAATTCAATGAAAACTAAAAAGAAGCAGACACTTTTAACAAATTGAATTGGATTGAATTGAATAGGACTGGATTGTATTGGATATGTGTTGAATTTATTATAGATAAAAATTAAATCACATTTCAAATTGAATTTCTATGAAAACTATGTGTTTAAATACTATTGATCAATTAAATGTTTCTTTCTTTTGTCTGCGTTTATTTTTCTTTCCATATTTGTATTCTTCTCTGTAACTCCTTTTATAATTTTTGTTTATTTTTTTATTTCCAAACAAAAAAAATCATTCCAAATGGAAAACTAAACTACAATCTAAACAATCTATACAAACAAAAACTTATTGGAACATAAAATTTCATTTGTTTCATTTAATATTATATACAATAACATAAACAAAACCACATGAAAATGAAAATAAAACATATTTCTTGTGTCTGTCTTAACATTGATGTAGTTTTGTCAACATGCACCGGGACACCATGTAAGTTGCAAATTTATGCGGTAGAAATTTTGTTAACAAAATTGAATGAGTTTCTTGAATGACACTAAATCCACTCCCCACTACCCCCCCCCCCCTTAAACCATAACTTAATCTTTTAAGTTGTAGTTCATATTTTTGATTCAACTCATTTCAATTTAATGCGTTTTCTTTATTATTCTCTTCATTTGTTATCAATTTTCTGTATGCAAAATTAAATATTGAAAACGAAAACTTTCTTGTTTTTTTTTTTAATTTTCAACATGAAAAAAACCGTCGTAGGCTCATAAAGCGGTTCTCACATATAGCTTTTCGTTGTACAAGACAATTTTATCGAAGATTTTTTCCGTCGTGTGGAAAAACTTGTGTGAAAGCATGAGATTTTTAAATGGAATATTTACTTTCTTTAGTGGTAATGAAAGTGGGTATCTTTAAGAATCAAATTAGCAGACAGAAGGCTTGATTGTTAATCTCATGTAGGCAAATTTGAAGGTATTCGTTCTCTGGCAACTCGACAGAGAGTGTACATGCAGAATATTTTACTGAAAGCATAACAAAAGCTTAAATGATAAAAGATCTCTTATGAAATCTTTTAAAATTTTAAGAAATGTTCAGCAATTATTCTTTAGTACGTTATCAAACAACTTTAATCATTATTTTTAAGAAAATGCACTCAGTTTCTCTACGTTCCTCTGGAACAACTGTCAAGAGTTTAATTTAAGTATGGTATGTACAAAACATTGTTTTTAATGAGCAAATTCTCAATAAATTGAATCGGAATATATATCAATTCTATTGTTACACTTTCCAAAACTTCTCTGTATCAGCAGACTATGGGTGGTGTTATCCTAAACCACAAATTTTGAACTCAGGATTTTGTTTTATTCATCTTTTCCATTTGAAACTTTTGCCCAAACAACCAATTACCAACATTTAGAGTGTACTTTCTTTCGATGATAAGAAATTATTTAATACTATAAGAATACTAAGAAGACATTCATAAACGAAAACTGCAGGAAGAAAGTGTAAAACCGCTGACCGTCCAGATAAACTTTTTCATTCGATTGATGTTTGAGTCCCTCCATCATCAAATAGCATCAAAAAACAACTCAGTTAAATAAATAACAGACTTGAAGAATCTGAACCTCTTCCCTGTAAACAGAATGAAAAATATTTGTGTCTTAACAACACTTGCCTCGCAGTAACTAGAACTAGGGCCGGCAAGACGAAGTTTAATTTCTTTTAAGTCAGATGGATACTGTACTGTACGCCGCCCCAAAAGAAATCATGTGACAACAAAAAGTCCAGTTATCTGAATGCAGGCAGTTATCTGAATATTGTACACAGCGATATGCATCCTTTTGCTGAGGACGAAATGCCGTTGTATTTCCAATTTATGCAGAAAAACTATCCGAATTACTATTGTAAAACTGTAGATCATGGTTTCAGAAAAATAATGTACTGAGTACCTCTGGGGAGTTCTCAAGAAAAAATAGTTTATTTTCCTCTTAAAAATAGGTAAGAAATATGAAATAAACTTCAGGATATTGGTGTTTTTCCAGGAGGTTATATAATAAGGGTGCTTCGAATATATATGTATGTGTCCCTTAATAAAATATCCCTATTATTCTTTCGGGCATTATTTCAAAAAAGTTTTTATTTCGAAGAAAGCTAGATTGCCATCATTTTTATATTTTATATGCAGACGATTTGAATTTGAAAAAATGTAGGTGTATCCCTATTATTTTTTCCATCACTGTACGTATTATAAGGTAGTCTGACATTGGTGAGAAAACTTTACTTAAAAAATAATAAGTTAGTAACTTAAAGCATTAAGTAGCAGAAACTAAAATAAATCGTTATTAATTTGTATACAACCAAAGAAAAAATAGCCGTATTCAAATAGCATATGTTACAGTATTAATTACACTTCGTTTTGCCCGCAACTGTATATGTTTCCATTGGGCTTAAAAAATGTTACGTTTGTTACTCTACATTTAAAAAGGCTTTGAACGATATTAACTCACTAGAGCGCGAACCAACCAATCAACCCAATTTTTAAAAACGTTTTAAGTTACAATAAAAGAACATTTTTGAAATACTTTCATATTGGTATGTACTATCTTGGCTAAATCGATTATTTTATTTAGAACATTTCCTTATTATTTTTCAATAATTGTCATATTTTGTTTAATGTACATAATTTTTTATACAATTTATACAATTTTCTGTTTGTAGTTGCTTAAGTATGTAAAATAATTTTTTTTTGCTATTTTTTACGTTTGATGTTGAATAGATTTGTTTAGTCATTTCAAATTTATGTTGAGAATATTTAGTGACTCCTGAAAAGCCTAATTTCTAACGTACATAATTTATTTTTAAAAACTAATAAAATTATACATCACTTTTTTTAACAAATTATTACGCAAATTAAAACAAAAAAAAAAACAGGAATCCAAAGAAGCATGCAAAGTAAGTTTAAAAATTGCATATGAAACTTGGTAACTTTTAAAAATAAAAATAAATACGTGCTCTTTATGAATTTCTAGTCTTTTGAAAAGGTTCTAGTTCAAAATATACAATTTGGTTTATCACCACCATTAACCAAGGCTTTGGGGGCCATACCCCGGTGGCGTTTATTGCAAGCCGCTTTGCCACATGTCATGCATTGTGTGGCAGCATTATTGCATAATCGTGTGAAAGATATGCAGGCCATAGGTCAAGTCGAAACTAAACTGTTATACACAATGCAATGGATTATATTGTATGCAGCCGAAGAGTGTGCCGATGATGATGGTAGGGATGAATTATTGGTTGATGGTGAAACAAAAAATAAATCCATGGATCAGTACTTGTTCTCTGTGCCCACAATAACAGTAAGTTAAGAAAAGAAATTGCGTTACTTTGCTAATAATTACTATGAATCAATTTTGTTATTCCAGTTATTTGTTTACTTGTTTGCCCCAATTATACACCATTTGAAAGAATCGGATTTTCAGAATTTCCGCTTGGAAAATGGTATAAAATTGTGGCAAGGAATGTGGGATAATCGTGCACCAGGAGCACCTTGTTTTACCGCTCCAGTGAAACCCAAGGCTAGAAATCTATTGTGTGCTCCAACACCCAAAGGTTCTACAGATGTATTCTCAGGACGTAAGTTGTTTTCATATACATATGTACATACGTACAGTCAGCGAAATAATTGCATAACTACATAAGCAAAGGATTTTTTAATTGAATAATTTTTGAAAATCACATTCCCTTAGCCAGGATTACATCCTAACTTTTTCCACCATTCATGTTGTGTGTGTCAATTGTATCCACAAGTAGCGCGATATATTTTTTATATTTTAAAAGTGTCTCCACTATTAGATTATACTGTTATTTGGATTATTAAAATACAGAGAGTGGACTAGTATGTGTCCATATTGTTATTTCGCTCGCTGCATGGTATATGAAGATGTATTTTGAATTATCTTTTTGGTTTGTAATACATTTCAGGCAAACAGTCTTTAAGTATTGATGCCATGTCACCGAAAGCTGATTCACCACAAAGTGGTATTTCGGAACACACCACAACACGCCAAGATGAAGAGGTAAGCTGTTTGATATCGCTCCTAACAGTATAGCTATAGCTTTAAATGCGTATTTGGTGTGTTTTTTGATATGTGTTGTTTCTTTATGATTTATTTTTTTCAAACCTTTAATAAATGTTTTAGAGCTCTTGGGTGTCATCGCCCAAAGAATTTGCCTTTCCCGAAACTATACCCGAAGAAGCTTCCAGTGTTGAAGATGAACGTGTTGTTATTTTTCGTTTACCTTCTGCTTCCCATTTAATGGATAATTCATTTTTTACTGTAATTTTTTGCTAAAATTCTACCTAATCTGTAGCTGTTAAAATAACGGCATTTGTTTTATTATTGCATTTAAAATAGGCCGATGCAAGTCTATTAACGCAACAACATCCACAAAGTCGTCGTGGCAGTCATCAATCGGTACATTCGCGTGACAAAGATAAACCATCAACGAAATTTGAATTCGAACAACAGGAATTAATGCGCGGTGCTTCAATGAAAGAGAAACGTAGCGCTTCTATGGAAAGAGAGACCGATTCGAATAGATCGGAAAGTGTTAAGGCCGATGTATCAGCAGCTACTTTTCTCGATGTAGCCGTTATGCGTTGCCTCTTTATATCCCACTGGCAAGAAGAAGGCATATTTTGGAGTCTTCAATACATGTACAATAGGTATGTCTGACCATAGTTTAAATAGAAATTTCATTTGTTACCTACGAATATTAAATTCTTTGCAGATTAAGCGAAATTGGTGAAGAGTCTTCCATTACCATAAATCAACCCCGCAAACGTTCGAATTCATTGCCCATACCACAAATCGAAATATCTTTGTACCAGGGACCCAACAGTAATAATCGTGATAGTCCCAGCAGTTCTATTAACAAAGATTATATAGAAATACCAGAACCTTCAATAACAGCTTGTCTAGTGGGTAAGCATATTATAAAATGGCCGTTTTAAGTCATATTTAATTCAATTTAACTGCAATTCTATAGAAGAGGCCAGCCCAACTGCAGAAAGACGAGGCAGCGAAAAGAAGAAACGTGTTAAAATGTCCGACTTACGTGCGTTTGTAGAAACGAAAATGTTTTCAAAATCGGAGAAAAATTTGGAAAAAGTAGGCCTCGATACAATTTCAGCCAATGGCAAGAGACCACTGCAACATGCAGTAAGATTGTTATTCTAAAACGCAAAATTTTCTATGTGTTTTAGCTTTACACTTGTATTGTTGATTAATTAATAAATTTGCGATAATTGTTATCTCACCCCTATGATGTTATACAATACATAAAATTTAAATATTTTCCCCATTCTAATCATTTCGAAATTTCCAAGTATTTATAGCAAAAAAAAGTAATATTTTTATAAAAAAAAAAAAAAACAAACGTAATCATACGCATAAATTCTAAAATAATCAATATTTTTGAAATACTTCAATATTCATATCATTTTACTTGTAAAAGTTGCATATGTTTCTTGTTCAATGTTTATTTTTTTTTACTTTATATTTTACTATAAACACTATGGAGCAAAAGTGAACATTGAAGAAAACGGTTTTTGGGTTATATTAGATACTTATGAAATATTTTATGTTTCTCTAAATTCTTCAGAAATTTTCGCAAGAGAGTGTTTCAACAAATTCGTGAATTTTTGAATTTTCTACCTCTGAGCTGAAAGGGCAACTCGGCTCCTGTGTCAAAATTTGAACGAGCTGCGTTATTTAGTTTTCATTTTACAGCCACTTCTAGCAGACAACTGCGTAATTTGAAGAGAAAAGAAATTCATAGAGAAGTTGTATTAAACTAAAATTCATCCGTGTTTTGCACCGGATTTAGTCCCGAGTTACTATTTCTTGTTTCCAAACCTGAACAAATGGCTCGAAAGAAAAACATTTGTCTTCAACGATGAAATTCTCTCTATTTTAATGACGTTTACAAAAAATTTTCTTTCTCGAAGGAATATGAAAAATTTAAGACAATTTTTTTTTAACATGCCTTCGAGCATAGTAGACCTTTAGTAGCCGCCTAATAGCTATATGATTGTGGACGTTGAAAAATATATTCAAATGGTCTAATTACACAAGAAATTGAAAAGAAAATAAAAACTTTTCATCATAAATAACGAAAATTATGCGAAATGCCGATTTAGCTATGGTAACATGACAAAAAGTCGTCGGAGTCTAGTAGGTAAGGTGTTGGCTTATTAGACATGAGACCTCTGTTCAAACCCTAGGTCAGACATCTCCAACAAAACAAAATATGAAAATATATTTTCTTGGACGACTTCCTCTCAGCAGATTTGTGGCAAAAACTCTGAGACAAAATAAAACTGCCATGAAAAAGTTTCTCAAAAATTTGTCGTTCGGAATCGAGTTTAAACTGTAGGTCCCGCCATGTGTAAAATAAGGGGTTTGAGAGGCTAGGTCGTAATCCTGACTGAAGGGTTATGACCAATTATGTATATAATATAATGGCCGTAACTAGTATATAAAATCTGCTTTATTAAAAGAGCTAAGCCCTAAAATTATAAGAGATAAGCATAAATACCGCCTAACCAATCTTAGGATCGCTATCAATAAATGTGACCTGACTTTGACCTTATCAAACACTGTTCTGTCGCTTGGACTTAAGTTGATCAGTTTGAAATAATTTCGCTCTTGCAACCATTCAATTCAAGACAATAAATATCCACAAGAAAGGGTTTGTCCGTTGGAGAACAGCTTTTACTTGATGATTTTCTACCAATATATCAAATACAATAAACTTTTTATCGTAAATATTAGCATTGCAGTCACAGTAGTCTAGTAGGTAGTGTGTTGACTTATTAGACGTGTGGCCATGGTCCAAACCTCACGTCCAACAAAACGAAATATGAAAAAATATTTCTTCGGCGACTTGCTCTCAGCAGATTTCTGGCGAGAACTCTGAGAGTAAATAAAATTGTCGTGAAAAAGTACAGTACAGTACAGGACATATGATTTACTAAAATCTCTTTTTTACTAGTTTTATTTCACTTTTGCTTCATAGTGCATAACTATATTATACTATATGTTGTATGTTTTTTAACTTTATTTTTAAATATACATGTTTAAAAACAATAAGTGTTCTACGATAAGAAATTAAAACATTTATTGGGTTTTAAACGTATATATTGTGTACTTTCGAATTTAGTAAAAAAAATAAAACCTCGTGTGTTTAATATCATTTCTAAAACAACTAAGGATATACATCGCAGTTTGGACACGGGTGAAAAGAAGTTATCACGTTCGGCCTCTATGATAACGCGAGAACCTGCCAGTAATTTAATTAAAGGCAAATCTATGCCAAGTTTAAGGTATGCTCATAGTTATTCTATTAGATTTCCATTAAATGTGATTTCTCTTTCTTAATCTACAACAATACAATATACAACACAAACAAAACAATAAAATATGAATATAAACAAGTTATATTAGTAATATCATGAAATCTGGCTTAAACAAAAATAATTTAGTGTAAAAATTTCTAAACAAATGTTACAAGAGCCGATTTGCCCTCTTATCTGAAATGAAAAAAAAACTTACTAAAATAGAAGCATTATTCATTAATCGTTATTCGCTAAAAATAGACTTTGTGGAACGAGATATTTAACTTACAATTGAACTAAAATTGAGATTTTTTATATCCAAGGTAGTCGCCCAAACGTGAAATTAACACATTTTGATAAGATGACATATATTAAAAATATAACACGACTGTTATACTATTTAGATAATAACTACGATAATTTTTGTCCGATTTGGTCAAACGAATGTCATCACTTATTTCATATTTTTTAATTAAATTTTCCAATTAAGAATAGCTAAACTTGAAAAAATGAGAAAAAAAATCATATTTTCCAAGTTTACCCGATCAAAACTCATAACATGTAAGTTTGAACCATGCGTTTATGTATACCATTTTAAAGGCTCATCTGTTCTCTTTTCAAAAAACATTGGATTTTGAAAATAGATTGAAAAATATTTGAATAATCAATAATTATGATGTTTGAGTATTATTTATGATATTAAAATTAAATGCTCTGTTGGGATAAACTCACTTTCTTGGAATATGTATAATAAACTTTAGTTAGTGAAGACTACAGCTCTACAAGAGATCATTGAGTTTTTCAATGCCTTGTGAGCTTTTGGCTAATTTTCTTTACTTTTTAAGTTATATTCCTTGTTAAGATGAAGATAAATTATTTGTTGTGAATAATATTAACAATCTATCAGCGCAGTTTAAGACAGTATATTAAATGTAGGTTTACAACAATTTCAAAAGAAAACATTTGATGGGAGGAAAATAGAATCAAGCAAGATTGTCCTGTTACTTTCGACATGAAATCAAATGCAGGCAAAATTAATTTTTTGATATCCGATGTAGAACTCTTAATGCCCTAAACCCGTTATCGACTCTTTAATTGAGGCTTTTATAATAAATCAGGGTGATCATTTAAATTATTGAACAATTTTTGAGTCAAGTTTTAACGAAAAAATTGGTTTGAAACAACATTCCCTGATACCTACATATTTGAAGATCTAAATACAGAAATTAAAACATCTACATTGGCAAATACTGTACCAGTAATTGGCATTTTAATTCTAGTTAAGAAATGCTATAAGTAAAAAATTTTAAAATCCAAACTTTAATCTTGATTGAAGGTTTTGAGGGTATATCTTAATACGTTTAACAGATATCGTTCCTATGCATTCAATGTATATCATCACGATTAGAAGTAATTGTTTTGTAGCTTTAATTATTTTTTAAAGAAATGATTCAAGACACATTATTCTTAACTTTGTGTCTTCTTACGAAATCAAATTTCTAAAACTAGTTATCGATTATAGGTAAATACACGCAGCACTATACACTCAACAACAAACATTAGAAACTATATAAAAATGAAAACCTAGAACTAAATTTCCTCTAAAAACTACGCTATAACTTTTTAAACATTTTCTCTTACTATATTATCCTGAAAAAAAATATATGTATACCAGCTGTCTACTTGATAGCGGGTGAGTTGTGTTGTAATAGTTTTAAAATGTTGAAAGTTTGAAATAATGTGACAAAAATAAACTAGTTTTCACAACAAGTAAAAATAAATTATAATTATGTAATTAAAAAAAAACACAAAAGTAATTTAAACACTTATAAGTACATACATATATGTAAATACGGTTAAATTTTCATTTATGGAAAGAACAGTAAAAACTGAAAATTAAAAACAATTTAAGTTTGAAAGTTATTTGAAATCTTTAAACTACTTTTCTTACCTAAACAATTCATAGATCATTAAAACCAAAAAAATTTGTGCCAGACAAGCATTTATCGATTTCAGATAAACAATTACTTGAGTGGCAATGCGAACAAGAGTGGCTTAGTACGCTTACATTCAAATATCCTTTGTACTCTACTTGCCAAGTTTAAGATTTAAAAACAGATTTTACTGTTCTTTTGTTTAATTATGTAGTTAATGCATTTCAATTTATATTATAATTAGTAAATGAAAATAAATCTTTAATCAAGCTTTATCGAATTTTCGCTTTCATACTCGTACTTGCACTTTCCTATACATAATATTTAATAACGCTTCACTTTCCTTCTCTATCATTTCAAATCAGAAACTAATATCAATTTGCTTTTTTGTTTTTTTTCTTTCAATTTTAATTACAAACTATTTTATCGGCAAAAATAACAAAAAAAAAAAAAAAAAACTCTCATATGCACCGCCATGCCATTTTGACTAATTTTTTATCTCTTTATTCTCCTTTTACGGAATATTCAAATATTAAAGATTTTACAGATATGTAGAGCCACCAAAAGTTATCAGATCTTCGCAATCGTCTGGACAAAGAACAACCTTTTATCCGAGAAATCCCATAATAACTGTGACGGAACATACACCAACACCCTCGCCAGATTATTTAAAGAGACAGGTAAAGGGTTTTTGTATAAGATACTCCTCCTTGTTTTATGTACTCAAAAATTGTATTTACAGGGTTCGATTGACTCACAACTGGATGCTTTAAGTAATGGCGGCAGCATTGGTGGTCTGGGAGGCAATGGCGTGAATGGTAGCATGACAGGCGCCCCAGGTAGCTGTAGTATAGGTTCCCGTATACGTGGTCAAATGTTACGTTCCCATACCGACTCACACATCGATTATACGGGAGTGGATGAATCAGAAGCTCCGGGCTCATCATTTTATATCACGCGTGATGGTGGCATTGATTATGAGATCGTGTTGTTAGCCGTATTAAACGTTTTCAAAAGAGACTTAACAGTGGTCTCGATAAGAGTTTTAGAAGCTGGTTTAAACATATGTGAACTCCTGTTAGAAATGGGTGTTTTGAAATTGGGTGAACATGCTCATGAAATCTCGATGGGCATTGTTAAAAGAGCCCTACAAGTTTTGGGTTGCCCACATGGCTGTAATGATGGTAAAGAGTTTATGCTTTCTGTCCTACAAACATTTCTAAAAAAAATAAAAATTATTTACAATTGAAGGTGTACGCGGTTTATCAGCCGATTTTTTACGAAATCAATGCCAAAAAATTTTATCACGCCTGTTACGTAATGCTGGTCAACGTACAAAACGTTTTCTACAGCAAATGGTCAAGACGGCAGCTCTACAAGAGCTCATTGAATTTTTCCATGCTTTCTGCGCTTTTTGTGTTGATCCCAGTTCTTTGCTCTCGCCTCTAAGTAAGTGTTTTAATTCTATGCCCTAGAGAGTTGAAAATTAATTTTTTGCAGTGAATCATAGATTTGTTAAATAAATAGTTTGGCTTAAGACATGGCCTTAAATGTAGGTGCACAACAATTCCAAACAAATTTAATATTGGTATCTCGAAAAACAAATTCCTACATTATTTACAACAGTTTTGAAAATATTTAATGAATCGACTAATTTTGCATGGAGACCAAAATTTCTTAAAAACAAATTATCGCTTCTTAGTGCTTTTTTCTTACAATATATCGGGTGGGTCATCTATCGGTTTAAATTTGAATCATCGGTTATTTCGAATCTGACGCTACTTATGTATGTCATTCTGTTCTGTCGCAAAATTCAGTATATTATCTCCACTGAACGTAATGAATCGCTTTACGCTTGAGCAAAGTTGGGATTTATTGGAAATTTTATTTCCAAAACAAAGACGAAGTGTGCGCGAGAATCCATCAACATAAACTCGTCATCGCTCTCCAGAATTGAACACATCACGCCCAATTTTACGTCGAATTTTGCTAAAAGATCTCGGTATGACGTCTTACAAAGTTCAATTGGTTCTAGAGTTGAAGGCCAGCAAGAAACTGCACAATGATGACGATTTTGCCAAAAAAAATTATGTTTTCGGGTGAAGCTCACTTTCATCTTGGTGGGTGCGTTAATAAGCAAAATTGACGTAATTGGAACTCAGAAAACCCACACGTGCTCTTACAGAAGCCAATGCACCCATTTACGAGTGATTGTTGGTGGTGCGGCTTGTTGAGCGAAGGCATTATTGGCCAATATTTCTTTGAAAATGAGCACGGCACAACCATTACGGTCAATGGAGACACCTATCGCACCATGATAACCGTTTTTTTAATGTCAGCTCTTTATGGTATTGATGTGAACAACGTTTGGTTTCAACAGGATGGTGCAACTTCCCACACATCTCAGGCCACAATCGATTTATTGTGTCAAACGTTTGACGGCCGTTTAATTAGGCGAAATGGTGATGTCAATTGGCCGCCAAGACGCTGCGATTTGACACCGTTGAACTATTTTCTGTGAGGCGCAGTTAAAGAAAGGCGTTATGCCGACAAACCAGAGACAATTGAGCATTCGAAAGCCAACATTCGCGATGCAATTACCGAGATACTATAGGGTCGTAAAGTGCACAAAAATTTGTCTGATCGAATAAGATACTGTGGACTGAATGAAACAATATTCCATTTCTAAACGGAACAATTGTGCTTTACAACCAAAAAATGATTTTGGCAAAATTTCAAAACCGTTTTTGTTTTATTACATTTTTAAGTTTAAACCTTTAAATGGCCCACCCTTTACATGCATTTGCAAATAGTTATTCACATCATATAGCAAAACAAAAAAATTAACGTCTCAATATGTATGACATGATCACATGATCCCTTTAGAATTTTTATAAATAAGTTTTTTTTTTCTTTTGCTGATGAGACTTGGCATTGAAAAAAGTTACATTTAAATGGTAATTGAATTCAAAAACTTATCTGCAGAATGCAAAAAAAAAACTTATACTTGCATGCATGTTCATGCTTCGAATATTATAATAGAATTATTTACATACATACATACATATGTATATAAATAGCATGAGATTTTGTTTGATTTCTTTCTATATTGTTATTTGCAAAATTTATTTTTTAATTTTTCTAAACTTCTTTTGTTTTTAATTTGTTTTGACCCCCTTCTTCAATAAATAAAAATAATTCACACTGTCCGTTTACGCATCCATTTGTTTTGAATCCACCTACACACCCACATACACTCTGTGTCCATTGTTTGTTTTCAAAATATTTTTTGAAAACCCCCTATCCCTCATAATCATAAAATATCAAATAAAACATAAAAAACTAGCTCATAAGCGCACGAGTGCCTTTAAAAATCTTAACACGGATCTTGGAAATGGTGTATCCTCATCAGGCGGACAAGGTGGCTACTCGACAAACTTCAGTGGTGGGCTAAGTGGTGGCCCAGAGGCTCAGGTAATAGCGGCTGTTTTTAAGCCATTGGTAACACGTTTCGTAAATGCCTCTAAAGATCTGAAGACAATAGAAAATCTGGCTCTTTATGGAGATGTACGCCAGTTGGTTACCTATGTTAAGGGTGCCCATGGTGGCCCATTTCGTTTGGTGGCTTTAAGTGGTATTTTAGCTGTAACACCAAGACCGCATAAAAAAGGACCACCAGCACAAACAACTAGGGTAATAAGGTATATTATAATTCCATAGTTTAAACCTAAAATGTTGCCCCCCTTCTTCTTAATACTGTTTTAAAAAAATTTGCAGACACATACCCCAAGCCGAAGTGGCTCAAAGTATACAAAATGATGATAATCGTTCGCAGAGGCGTTTATTGTTGAAAAAGCGCAGTACATCATCAGCCTGTGCTGTGGTAAGTTCTTTACTGCTTATAGTCATAAACATAATTGTTTTGATCTTTTCTTAGAGTCTTTTGGAAACAGAACCATGCGATGAACATTACAAGACTAGTCAATCGCCCTTAAGTAATTTTCGCAGACGTACTACGGGCGTACGACCCACACTTACGCCTAGGCATAGTGAGCGACAACTTCTTTCGGACTCTACGTCAAGCTCTGAACGTAATTCGTTGGGACGTTTAAGTGGTTTAGTGCGTTGGTTTAAAGGTGCTCCTAAGGAAGGTTCATCTATCGATTTGGAAATCGGCTCATTAAATCCAGAAACGTCTACAACATTTGTACGACATCCTTCGCTAAAAATACAAAGAGGTCGTTCCAGTGATGGCATAGGTCGATCCATACAAAGAGCTAAACGTAGAGTAGAAAGAAGATTGAATCGTTTTGGTGGCATAGTCAAAGGCAAGAAAAAACAAGGCGGCATAGAAGAAACAGCCGATTATAGTCGCCGTAGTTCTTCTGATATGTGTGATGGACCCAGAGAATCCGAAGTGGTTGTTCTCAAAGAACGAAAATTAATTCCTTTGGAACCTGTTCGATTAGGCATGCTAAGGTTGTCATTCTTATTGGAAACCTGTGCGCCAGGTTCTTTTCCCGATCCTCAATTAGTGGCAGCTGTTTTAGACTTGGTAATTCAATGCCAATTTACATGTGCAAGGAAAAGTTAATTTATAATAAATATTTTGTTTTTACAGCCTCAAGCACCTTTAGTAACACGCGCCACTTTTCTTTTAGAATGTGCTCATTTTGTGCATCTGTGCAATAAAGGTCAGTGGCCAGTTTGGATGAAACAAAATATAGCCAATTACCGACCGTCGGGCGCTAATATAAGTGCTAATCAAATCAAACAACAAGCGAATACAACTAGCACTAGACGCACTCATATATTGCAGAGAACTGCTGGAAAAATGTTTCATCAGGTACATGCTTAAGAATATAAACAAATTTAGGGTGGGCCATTTAAAAGTTGATATTTAAAAATGTAATAAAACAAACACGGTTTGAAATTTTACAAAACGTATATTTTTGCTGTGAAGTACAATTCGGTTGATTCGGTTAGGAATGGAATATTATTTCATTCGTATGGCTGCCTCGGCTGGCCTCACAGTACCTCATTCGATTGAACCAATTTTCATGTACTTTTTCGAGTGTATGAGGTCGAATCTAGGCAATGGCGTCACGAATGTACGCCTTCAAATGTTCAATTGTTTCTGGTTTGACGCTTTCCTTTAACGGCGCCCCACAGAAAATACTTTAACAGTGTGAAATTGCAGCTTCTTGGCGGTCAATTGACAACACCATTTCGGCTAGTTAAATGGCCATAAAACGTTAGACGCAATAAATCGATTGTGCCATGAGATGTGTGGCAAGTTGCACCATCCTGTTAAAACCAAACATTGTGCACATCAATGCCATGAAGAGCGGGTACAAAAAATCTGTTATCACTGTGAGATAGGTAATGTAATGGTTTCGCCGTCTTCATTTTCGAAAAAATATGGGCCAATGATGCCTCCGCTCCACAAGCCCCAACAAACAGTCACTAGTAATGGGTGCATTGGCTTCTGTAAAACCGCGTGTGGGCGTTTCTGAGCCCCAATTACGTCAATTTTGCTTATTAACGTATCCACCAAGGTGAAAATGAGCTTCATCCGAAAAGATGATTTTTTTTTTTGGCAAAATCGACATCATCGTGCAGTTCCTCATTGGCCAACAAATCCCAACGTTGCTCAAGCGTAAATCGATTTATTACGCTCAGTGGAGATAATATACTGAATTGTAACAGAATAGAATGACATAAGTATTGTCAGCTTCGAAATAACCGATGGTTCAAATTTAAACCGATAAATGGCCCAACCGATACTTTATAATTATAAAAGAAGCGATTGCATGCATACATAATTTATTATGAATTACGAAACTTTATTAGGAATAGTTTAACAAAAAGTAGCGGACATGACCATTGTGAAAAAAGACCACCACAATAAGGAATTAAATATTATTTTAGAAGGATAGATAATATATCCTTTTTTAATCGCATGATAACAACGCACTAGGGATATTATTTGTAACAACAATACCCTCCCCTCGCAGCAACAATTATTATCGCTACTATTATAGACAAACAAACACACTTTTCGAAACAAACACACACACAATCGAAAACTCTCTTAAGGAGGCAAATTTACAAAATCAATTTTTATTTCAAACCCAGCACTGCCAGGATTTGAACCCTGTCATGTTGACTGCAAATCAGAATCGTTATCGTCAACACCATTATAATACGTTAACGAAAGTAGCTAAACCATGATTACATATTACATAACAAATCTTATCTTATTTTTTACAAAATCACTACAAAAATTATTCAAAAAATTCTTTTTTACACAGTGGGCCGAAATGTTGGGTGCTCGTTTGGAAGAGATTATTTTTACTGAACATCTACAATATGAAGCTGTTAATGCTAGCTTAACTGATCCTGAAAAACAACGAGAACTTCTACAACAAGACGAGGAGGAGGATTTCTTAGACGAGGCCTCTGTTAATCCTCATGGCAACGATTGTCCACATGCTTTGAAATTAATTGCTTGTGTGTTACTTTTCGAAATAACGGCATTTCTGCGTGATATTTATGTGACATTACCAAAGGCCTCCAAACTACATAAAGATAAACCAGCTCCTTGGGAAAAAGTTTATAGAGAGGCAAATCGCCGATGGTCGATGGCATTAAGTTCAATGGGCCACTCACAGACCTCAGCACAAAGTTTGCAATCAATAGCAGCTGGAAATGATGTTGTTTGCGGACAAACAGAGCGAAAAATATCCTTTGTATTGCATGAACCGGACAATGAATCAGAGAATAGTAGTAATACCACCTTGACAAAGGAGGGCGAAGAAGCACGTCGCCCACCGGCATCTGCAGTTAGACCATTTTTATCGCGTCGTGGCACTGCCGCTACAACTGGAGGTTCATTCAAACGTAGATCATTAAAGCTTAGGCGTAATACTAAAGACGGCAAGGAGATGGAAACAGATTGTAAGTGTTGTTTGTAACCAAAAGAAAAGAAATTCAATTTTTACCAAATATTTTTTCTATTTTTCCCACAAACTTAGTTAAACGAGTGGATTCCATACAATCAAGACGCAAGGTTTCATCACTATCAGATCGTAGTGATACCTCGGAACAAGGTGTGGCCAGTGGCGGCGAAGAAGAACATGGTTCGCCAGGCATTCTAAGCGATGATCAACAGCCCGAATCCCCCACAGATTCAAATGAAACAGACGACACGGCTAAAAGTATGCCATGGCTAAAAGCTGTAATTGATTTGATTGGAAGCTATAATTACTATTGTAGCCACAAGGGCTACTGTCATCCCTACTGTTACAAACGACATATGCGTGCATGTACGCGTCTAGTTAAAGCTACGCGAAAGGTAATGTTTTTAATCACAGAGTTTATTGACCTTTTACTTTACATATACACACAATTCCGTCAGTCATCAGGGAAAATAATTATGAGTGATGATTCATCACAATTACTTTGATCGAACTTTTGTTTACGAAATATTTCGCATATACTTTACGATTAATTGTGCACATTGTCAGTAGCTTTTATAGACTATTACGCCGAGGCTTGGCTGTCCGCCTCTTTAGCTCAGTGGTAGAGCACTGGTCTCGTAAACCAGGGGTCGTGAGTTCAAACCTCACAGGAGGCAATCGCAATTTTTTTATTTTTTTATTTTTTTTTTGCATTTAGAAATTTTATAGAAAATTTTTATAATTCAAGAAGTTGTACATTTTTTAAAACAAATGTTTAATTTATTAACAACATGTTGGGTACTTAATTAAAACCACGAGCAATATATACTCATATCTTATGCTGTTAAAAATTAAGATACGAAATAACTGATTACATATATACTTAAATATAAAATCCGAAATCCTAACGCTTGAAATGAATGCATGGATTCGAACTGCCAAATTTAAATTCCCAAAATTCAAAATTTTAAAATCCAGCATCAACCACAATTCCGAACTATGGCTCAAAAAACCTATCCTATATCTAAAATTTATAATACTATGCTGTCTGTCTGTTATAAAAAATATAGTATCCTTTAACTTTAGAAAAAGAAAAAAAATATTTATTTTATTAATTTTTTCTTTTGAAGTATGAAATTCACCAGTTGTGGTGAGTTTTTTTACAAAATGTGGTGAATTTTATACGGTGTGGTGAATAAAACAGAAATTCACCAAAATACCGTTATTCGAAATGTGGTACCGTGTTACCATAAATCCATGTACTGTATATTGTGATTTGGACGGTGCGTGTCAAGTATTTATTTTCACATCTGTTAGTGGAGGCATTCACCGATGTCTGGTTACTGCATTAAAACAATGTTGCCATTGTGTGTCATTTATTTAAAATTCTAAAAATTAAAATTACAAAAAATAATTCTATTTTGTAAATGAATTTTTGAATAATTTCTTTCTTTTATGTTCTAAAAATACTTTTTTGTAAATTGGAAATTCTTTGTCGAAATATTTATAAAAATTTTTGTGCGGATCAGGAAAAATTATTAAGAATTTTATTTTTTTCTTTTTCAAAAAAAGGCTGGTTACAGACAGATTCCTGATTTTATGATTTGCGCTTTTAACTATAAATGGGATTAGGCAAGTAAAGGTCTTAATTAAGCCCCGGTTAACCAGGGGCTAACGTATGTATATTTGATTACGCAAAGCAATGAGAATGCTGAATGAACCGTTGCGTCGACATTTTTTACTAAACCTTACGTTTCAAATCAACTGTTTTTGTTTTGTATATGAGAAACATGTGTTAGTTTTTCTATTCCATTCCGTACGGTAAAATAATATATATATATATATAATATATATATATATATAATATAATATAATAATATATAATATAATATATATATATATATATATATGTATATACTATATATTACATATATATTATATATATATATATTATATATACATATATATCTATATATATATATATATATAAATTAAATTAATTAAATTAAAATTTAATAAATTAAATTAAATAAAATAAAAAAACTACCATTTGATGCAAAAAGGTACTCTTTCAGTTATAGTTCAGTACTATTTTAAAATTTCAACTTTGCAACACTGTAACAAAATAACCTCGTATTTACTATAAAGTTTAACATAAAGTTATAAAAGCTTTTTCTAATAAAGCTTTTTTATGTTATGACTCCTTTTTCACGTTCAAAGTTTACATTGACAAACCCTGTTAAATTTTCTTTTAAACTTTTGTTTTGCATTTCAAATGAAGCTCCAAGTCATGTAACAGATGGAAAATGAAATTCAACTTAAAAAATTACCGTTTCGTTTAAGACGACTATTGACATCATGCTATATAGCGAACTAAGCGTTATCCGACAAGCTTTCCTACAACTTCAGTATAAAAAATAAATAATAGTTTCTAACAGTATTGTAGTTGAAAATACTATCAAGAAGTCAGATAACAAACGGACTGTATTAAATTTTATACATTTCAAAGGAATTGATTATGTTGCAGTCGTAATAAATCGTAAATCGTAATTTGTATTACTTTTTAAGGTTTATGGAGAAGAATTTGGCTTTACATTTGACTCGGATCACCCAAATTTGGAACCCACGGTGATAACATCATCTAAGGCACATCAACAACGTACCAGATCAGCACGTAAGGTTTCTGAACAGAGCTCCACACAGACGTCTCCATCCAAGCGAAAAGATAGTCTGTCACGCAAAGATCGCATCAGCGATGATCCTGATTTGGAAATGGCAGAAAAGTTGGCCAAAGCATTTCGGCAGAAAAAGGAGAAGAAAGAACAAGAGGAAACACCCATGTTGAAATTTTTACGTTTTCATGTTAGAAATCTTTTCCACTTTCCCTTCGCCACTATGTTGAAAGGGGCTGTCATATTAACCGAAGAAATGGTTATCGAAGCAATGCCAGCTGCTTGGGAACTGTTATTAGAACCTAATCAAGATACGGCATCATCAAGTGCCGCCGTATTTCTAATGGGTTCGGTAAAGGCACAAAATTACGCTTTTGACATTATGCAGAGGGCTTTGAAAAACAAAGATCCCGATATAAGAATTGGTGCGATCCAAAGGTACTAACTTATATTTCTATTTTTAATGCGAAAATTGTCTAAATTAATAATTTTTTATGCCATTAGGTATCTAATTTTATGGAAGAATCGTTTCCATGTATGGCCTCGCATGGAGGATAATGCTCATGATGTTACATTTAAGGTGCCGCCTGGAGGCATAGAATTCACTTTGCCTTCACCGAAAATAGGCATAGAAAGTCTACCAGTTGTAGATCCGCCTTGGATGCCAGTGCAGCAAACTAAAGATATGGATGTTACACTTAATCAAGATCGACATGTAGGTTACAAAGGTAAACCTATAACATTTCCTATAACTTTAAAAAATATCAATTCCAGACTTTTTTAGTTACTGCAACTAAAAGCCGCAAAATGCAACAAACCGAAGCTATACGCAATGCTCTACGACAGCAAAGAGACAAACAGAGAGCCGAACGTCACAGTTTTCTTATAACCACGATACCTATAAGTCAGCAAGCTTCTCACGAACCGGGAATGGAACATGAAGACCATGAAGGCGAAGAAGAAATCGATGGCACACGCATATCATCCCACCTACACCATGCTCACTCGCTGTTCCCTTCGGTACTTTGCTCTTCTGTTATGCAAATTGTGGGCTGTCTAGATGATGCTGCCATTGGTAGCGATGGCAATGCTGTCTATGAAGTGGCATACCAAGTGATTTGGGTTTGTTTAGTGGAAGAATCGGCCTTATTTTTGCGCTACGTTTTTGAACGGCTTACAAGAGACAGGCAAGATCAAATGTTTAAATTATTAAGACATCTCATACGTTTTGTACCGAGATTGCCACAGCAAGCAGCCTTTGCCTTGTATAATTCTATAATTGGTTACATCATGTTCTACGTAAGATCTTCCAATGAATTGAAACAAGAGGTAGGTTTAAAATTCATATTATTAGGTCTGTATATTGTGGTGCTATAATATGATCATAATTTCAGCTTGTGGGCTCAGCATTGTCTGTCCTGTGGATGGTGGTGCATAGTGTACACGGCATAATGTTTAAGGATTTAAAACAAATTCTACGTAAAGAACAATGCGATGCTTCCATATTATTAACAGCTAATGTGCCAGCAGCTAAGAAAATTATTGTTCATGGACCTTCTGAAGAAGAAGGTAATATACCATCACAGTTCCCAGTGCAAGAAGATACTCTATTTTGTCAATTGCTTAAAGAAGCTCTGGATTATTATTCAGTTGATGAAAAAGATATAAACAACTATTGTTTGGTAGACCATAAGAGCAGTAAGTTTTATTTGCTATGAATATATGTACATAACGAGACTTGTAAAAAATTGCTTTAATTTTGTGTTTGCAGACAAAATTTTGAATCCCAATTGGTATATACGAGATTTATACTTTTTCAAAAGGTCACAATATCCGGAAGTACGTTTGCTATTATTTAAGCCTGAGGCTTCGTTCTTAGCTTTACAAAAACAGGAGCTCACTAAAAAATTTGTAGAGATTGGTAAAGTCCATTTAACCTGGGCCATTTTAAAGAACGTTGACATGGTGGTGCAGAGAGTTGTATTCCTGCACGAGGAGCTAATGAAGTTGCCTTCGTTTCCGCGTAAAGCTCTAGAGGTTGACTTGGACTTACATCAGGGTGGAGAATATGGCAAAGTGTTGTTGGGTCTGGATGTGTTGCACAAATTTATGTGGGTTCGTTTAATAGCCCGTATGTTCGAGGCAATGGCTGGAAATTTTGCGTATTCAGCTGATATACAGTTATTTTTAAATGTGCTATCGGGTGCCGCATTTCTACATGCTGAGGACTCTTGCATTATGCGTTATGTAATGGCAACCTATATAAATGCGGCTTTTAATTTTAAGAATATATTCTCAACCAACGGTTACTTTATGATTATGCCCACGTTACTGCAAATATATTCACTGCACCAAACAAACAAGTTAATTACCACCACAATTGAATATGCGGTCAAGCAGTTTTATTTGTTAAATCGTAAACCTTTCATACTACAAATGTTTGGCTCGGTCTCAGCTATTTTAGATACCGACGAAGAAGGTACATATGGAGAAGCCCATAAGGTAACAATTTTTGCTTCTTATTAAACAAACATACGTTAGTTAGTATATATCTTTATTATTATAGGTTCAATCGAGTTGCTTGTTTAATCTGTTATTAAGCTTGGAGGATCCATCTCCCGATCCGTTAAATATTGCCGAATTGGTAAAGGAACCCAAACCTTTGAAAGCGATTGATTTTTGTTATCACGATGAAGATGGTGATGTCACAGTATTGGATTGTATTACTCTTTGTGTTATGGTGGTATCATATTCCGCAGAAAGTACCAGAGGTTATCAAATGTTGGTAAGAATAGGAGACAACCATTTATAACCGAATTCTAATACTAATTAAAATTGCAGATAATTTTAGAAGCCATATTGCCTTGTTATCTTCAGCAAATACAATCTCCCAGTTATGTTCCTCTGCAGGGAAAATCAGAGCGTGATATAATTTTGCAATTGGCAGTTGCTATACGTACAATGGTTCATAATTGTGAAGGTTTAGCCAAGAGCTATAACGGCCCCTATCGCAATAGTCCCGAACATAAAGGTTCATCGCAACGCAACTGTAGTCGTGGTCCACCATGTTCGCCGGGTTTAGATTTTGAGGAAGAATCTCATTCCAAGTATATAACTGATCCACGCACCAAAAATATTATGGATTCTGGAGAAGATTCTGAAATGATTCGGACTGAATATCGTAGACCTAGAGATGTTTTACTTTCCGTAGTTGGCGATTTTCTTAGTAAATCAACAACGCGTTTACAAGAACTGTCTAAAAAACTACCAAAAGAAGAGAACAAACTTAATGAAGTGCTCGATGCCAAGTGTCATATACGTTTAGCCGATATAGCCCACTCTTTGCTTAAAGTTTCGCCTTATGATCCCGAGTCTATGGCTTGCCGTGGACTTCAAAGGTACATGCAGGCGGTTTTACCTCGTGCCGAATGGTCTAATGATACCCTACGTAATGCATTAGTTACTATTCTAAGAAGGATCGACAAAGTTTTTCTTAAAATATCAAAGAAGCCCTCCATACGCCGTAATACGGATTGGGAAGCAGCAGCTGGATTATTGAAGGGTATACACGAAACCATAGTGAGACATCCGCATGTTCTGAATTGGCAGCAAATGAAAACATTGATTAGTACCGTACAAAACTTGATTGTAAATGAACCAGGATCATCAGCTCCAGAGGGAGTTTCAAGTGCAGGAGCAGCTCTTATGTCTCAGAACCCGCCGGCCTTCTTCTGTTCCACTGTGGTACGTTTGGTGGCGTTACAAGTTGTAAGCCCTGTAGATTGCTTTTCTTTGGTTCAAATCTGTGGTGGTAGCGCGGAGTTCTCCACGCAGGAGAAGGCCGAGGGATATCTAATGCATTTGATTATGCCTTTGTGCTTGAAAGTATGTTCCGGACGAGGTGTATCTGATGTTGGTGAATTGAAAATGACTGATGTTAGTTACTTATTGACTGCAGTATTAAACGCAATGAGCCCACCAGCCGGCAGAACAGGTCAAGCAGTCTCGCAAATAAACCGTGTTGGTGGAGACCTAAGGACTGGTTCGTTGACCTTTACTGGTAGTCGCGATGCAAAAAGACCAGCCAGAATTGCTGGTTCTCTATATCAGGCTGCATTTTTGGCATTAAGAATAGTGTGTATATGCTTCGAAAACCGCTTGTCAACTGAATGGTCTAGAATTGTGAGAGTTATGAGAGACTTAGGAAGGAGAAATGAAGCTGCACCAGATTTATGGAGTTTCTTAGAGTTTGTAGTAACACATAGAACGCCATTGTATATTGTACTGATGCCATTCATATTGCACAAGGTAATCAAAGAATTTTTGAATTAAGAAAATGCTACAATGATTGTTTTATTTCATTTGGTTAGATTTCACAACCTCCTATTGGAGACCATGAACGTCATATGCAATTCATTATTAGAGAACGACTGAGAGGAACTCCTCCACAAGGGGGAATAAAATCTAAAGGCGCCCTACTGCTTGAATTAGCAAGAGAATTAAAGGATTTGCGAGATGAACTTGAAGAAAAACGTTATGGTAAGCGACAAAACAACAATTATATTGTCGTATTACAATAAAGATATCATGATATATATTAAACCTTTTCTAGATCGTGAAAATTCCGATCTGAAAAAAAGCGACACACCTGCCGCAGCTGGTGGAACAGATCACAATAAATCTCAACAAAGGCCTTCTTTAATTTCCATATTTACGGGAACTAATACCGGCCAGGCTACACATTCCCATATTTCAACAGTACCAATAGATTCACGAAGTGGTTCTGGAGGAATTTGTACTCCCAGCGATACCTTGTCTCAACAAACTCTACATCCACCAAGAGAATCTCTTTCTAGTAGTTCCACAGGTCGTGACCATCATACAACAAGCGAAAGCCAAAGTGGCGAACAAGCTGCTGGTTCAGCTCCAACTTTAATTGGAGCTTCTGGATCTGGCGGAGTAGCGTCTAGTCAGGCAACTAGCTCAGCAACAATAGCAACAGCTTTGCCTGCAGGAGTCACTTCACAACTATCACATTCACAAAGTCTGCAACAGGCTCCATTTAAAGCTCAACCTCCTAAACTGCGTTTTGTGTCTTCAGTAGAATTCAGACATTCGTCGGGTGAGACCTCTACAACGCCTCTTTCACCAGAAAGTCCAGCCGAAGACAGTTCAGGAGATCACACAAGATCGAGATTACAAAGATCTAAGGCCGCCAGCAGAAAAACATTCCGCTTAAAAAGAAGTCGCTTAACACCCATGGAACCACCCAGTATTGTAAGTTATTAACGAAAATCTATTTTTAAGCTTAATATAATACACTGAACCTAAATATACAGGTTAATGCTCTCTCACAGGACGAACATCCGAAAGCTATTGGTGAAATTTCGTGGGATTCTGTGTCGCAAACTTCATCAACATCCGGATATCGTGATACCAATAGTTTGCAGACAGGCTTGCTTTCGCCAGATGGTTCACTGGGGGGCCTTACTATGGGACGCTCACCATCACAGCATTCATTGTTAATGGTCTATGAAGGACAAGATGAGGACACGCTTATATAACAATCACAGTTAAATAGAGAAAACCAGTAGAAATGAGTGTTATAGGCAAGAAACAAAAGAAACATATTTAAATCGTAGACTGCATAGTTTGAGCTAAAAGTGCTGAGTTTTCAACTATTATTATAGCAAAAACTTTGATTAGAAGAAAGTAGAGGTAATTCTTTACATTTTCAAATGGTAAAAAAAATGGAGTAATAGTTTTTATATGAATTATTTTTTTTATCTATACTATCGTCGTATTATAGTAACTTTATTCGAAATTGTGAAAATTCTATGTAAAACAATGTCAAATTAAATTCAAATTTATATTTTATAGATTTTATATAGTTTATATAGACGTTAAATGTGTTTTGTTTTTCACACTTGCATATTAATGTTGCATAAGTAAATGATTAAAAAAAAATTAAAATTAAAAGAAAATGAAAATAAACTTACATGTAATGAAAAATTATAAATGATGAACGTATGAAATATTATGAGTTATTGATTTTATTAGCTACAGCCTTAAGACGATTCTCTTTAATCGTTTTACGCCATTCGAGCCATTTTTGCATATCAGAATTTTCAGTATTATCACGCTCCTCTAATTGCATGTAATATGCTTCACGTAATATTTTAAATGCCTGAATACTATAGTAAGGTTGTTGTGTTACAGGATCAAAGTAACGAGCGGGTAATCTAGAAAATAAAGAATTGTATTACTACATTTCATGGCAACATATTACAGATACTTACTTTGTAATGGGACAAAGATAACCAGAGTTTCTTTGAAGCTTTTTCGACTTGAAGATACTATGGAATACTTTTTCATTTAAATCATTTTCCAACGAAATAAATGTACGTCCACATTTGGATTTTGGATCGTTTGGGTCTGGATGAGCATTGCAGCCTCTTGTTTGTTTTCGCACTACTGGCATAGTCAAGGAATGGTAGCGTATCATTGTACCATTAAAAATGCGTTTTGTAGGACGAGTTTTCTTTTTCTCCAATTCCATTTTTTGAAATTTTTCTGTTTAAAAGAAGTGATCAGAGTATTAAATACTTACAATTTTCATTTACATGTATTGCTAGAAAAATAAATAGATAAAATCGCCATAGACCCTCAAAGTTCAGCGATTCTAAAAATTATTATAGATTTTTAACTTCTTAAGTCATTTTAATAAAATGTTTTAAAAAATGTTTATAGACTTCCTCAATAAATATTAAAAATTTAGTTGCTAGTTCTTCGAATACAACTTGGATGGAATTCAGTTCTGGCCAATATCGTCTACTACTGAATTCTGGCCAGAATTCAAATCTTTTGCTCACTTACCTAAAGACTTAATATTTTCCTCTTCAGTTATTTTAGCTTCTTCCAAGAGCTCCTCTTGTGTTGGCATGTGTTCCTCTAGTCGTCTAACTTTTCTTTTCTTTTTACGTGCATCATCCATTTCCTTTAAACGTATTTTTGTGGCTTGTGTTTTGATGGCTGTAGATGCTCTAATGGACTTACGAGCTGAATCTAAAACGGTAAACTTTGCTCGGGCTTTTTTCTTTATTGCCTTTCCAACCTTTTTCTTTGCCGGACTTCCAGATGTTTTATCACCCTTTTTTGCTGGCTTGGGTTCTTTGTAGGCTTTGGTATTTACGCCGGTACGTTTTCGTGTTTTATGTACATCGTCCTCATGATCTGAAACGGGCTCATCATTTTCATCGATACTGAAATCGGAATCGACAACATCCTCCTCCTCGTCTTTTTGTCTGTAATAATTATCACATTTAATTTTAGTTATAATTAGAAATTTATTTACTTACACATATTCTTTGTCCTCTTCTTCTTCCTGGAAGCCGCCATAGGAAGTTTTATAAAATTCGTCCTCTTCTTCATTGTCTAATAATTTTGCAATTTGATTGCCGGCATTTGAACGTCGGGAACGTTGAGCAGCCATGTTTGTTAAATTATGAAGCTTGTTTACTTGTGCTGTATATTAACAGAATTAAATGTTCACACCAGTTTTTCATAAAAATAAACACAAACCGATGAAATTTTTATTTTGCCTGTAATTTTAAGAAGAAACTAATGAATGTCAAAAGTCGAATTGTGCTACCAGATTAACAATATTGCTACAGTAAGGCATAAAAGTTTTGTGCCAAACACCGTGGTGTTTGTTGTGGTGCAAATCTCTTAAATATACATTTTATTTCAAATACTCTGGCATCACTGCGAATGTTTGACAGCTGACATAGTCTGATAAGGCTCAATAGAAAAAAAGTAGATATAGTATGAGAAATATTGATAACGAATTTTGGCTAGAATATCAGTATCAGCGATCAGAATTCTAACAAGAGAGGTGCAGTTCCTGATAATAAAAACATTTACGCGGAATGCAATTCTAAAAATAAAAAAACAGTCATCGTACAATAACTATCTCACAAGTAAAAAACTCTATTTAACCGATATAAAACAAAATAAATAAATTCACAACATATTGATAATGATGAAGCGAAAATTAGATTATTTAGACAAAGAAAAATTGTTTTGAAATAAATCTGTACATTAGCTAATAAAAATTAAGTTAACATTGAGCATTTCACTGAATTTATGAGATTGCAAAAATAAAACATAAAAACAAAGATCCTAAAATGTCAATGAGCTCATACCAGGTAATTAGAAACACAGAATTCTTTGTTTACGTTCATGAAAAATGTTTCTATCTCATATTAACAGAGCACCGGACAGCGGTTATTAAAATGTTTCTGTGGTTGTCGAGAGATGACAATCAAAGAAGTTCAAAAGATATATCAATTTAACATACAGGAAACTTTAATAAATCGACAAGCTTTGGCACTACTGAAAGCTTTCTTGGAGCAAAATCGTAATGGTGAAAAGTCAATACCACATCAGTATGTTGAGGTCTATGAACAATGTGGTAAATATATGAAAACCCGGCAGCCTTCACTTACATTAGATGATTTGAAAAAACTAAGGCATTTGGGTTTACCATATCATCTAGAATCTGAACTGCATACTCAAATTCAAACTCGTAATTGTGATAATATTATACGCTGCCTAATGCGTATACAAGGAGAAATGCGTGATAATATTGAATTAAGTACGGAGTATAAAGATTATAAAAATGCTATTCACAAGAAATTACAACAATGAGCATCAATTGCTCTTATTTTTATATCATTCGACACCAAACTTTTAAAAGCTGATATAGAAAATTTGTCTATCGTATTCTATCGGAAATTTGTAACTTCTAAGATTTCAAATTATTTAAATTTGTTTTGCCATATTAGGGTTTATATACATATAATAAAACTGATTCGAATTTTTAAATAAACCACCTTTTATCGCTGTAGAATTCATTCACCCCGGCAACACTGTGTCTGCTGACAGAACATCTGGCACTAATGAATCTTTGACAACTGACACTGTCTGATAAGACTCAAACAATAGAAAAAAAAGTAGATATGGCATGTGAAATATTTGTAACAAATTTTGGCTTAAATATTAACATAAATTGATCAAAATTCTAAACAAAAGTGGTGCAGTTCCTTATTTTAAAAACATTTGCGCGGAATGCAATTCTAAAAATACAAAAACCAGTCATCGTAGTAGAATTATATCACAAGTAGTTCTTAAAAATTCTTTTTAACTTAACCGATATAAAACAAAATAAATAAATTCACAACATATTGATAATGATTGAAATGAAAATTAGATGATTTAGATAAAGAAAAATAGTTCAGAAAAAAATCTGTATATTAGCTAATGAAAACTAAGTTAACATTGCGATTTAAACTTAATTTATAAGATTGCGGCATAAAATATAAAAACAAAAGTCCTAAAATGTCAATGAGATCATCCCAGGTAAATAGAAACAGAATTCTTTATGTTTTTTTGAGAAATTTATCTATCTGACATCCATCAACAGAGTACCGGGCAGCGGTTACTAAAATGTTTCTGTGGCTGTCGAGAGATGACAGTCGATGAGGTTCAAAAGATATATCAATTTAATATACAGGAAACTCTAATAAATCAACAAGCTTTGACACTATTGAAAAAATTCCTGGAGCTAAACCGTAGCGGTGATAAGTCATTAACACAGCAGTTTGTTGAGGTCTATGAACAATGTGGTGAATATATGAAACCCCGTCAGCCTTTAATTACATTAGATGAATTGGATGAATTAGTAGATTTGGGTTTACCATATCATCTAGAATCTGAACTGCATACTCAAATTCAAACTGGTGATTGTGATAATATTATACGCTGCCTAATGCGTATACAAGGAGAAATGCGTGATAACATTGAATTAAGTACGGAGTATAAAGATTATAAAAATGCTATTCACAAAAAATTAAATCAATGAGCGTATTTAGGACAATGTAAGTGGAAGAGTTATATACTCAGGAACAGAAACCAACAGTGCTTTCAAACTATTTTATAAAATTATCCTTTATATTTGTCACAATTAACTGCCCAGTTTTGTACGTATCAAAGATCAAGTCTATATT
This sequence comes from Sarcophaga carnaria, assembly GCA_958299815.1. Taxonomy (NCBI): domain Eukaryota; kingdom Metazoa; phylum Arthropoda; class Insecta; order Diptera; family Sarcophagidae; genus Sarcophaga; species Sarcophaga carnaria. Next base: position 32,205,841 of record OY283150.1, read on the forward strand.
TAGATGTGATTGTCGATTCTTTCATACAGAAAAGCTCAAAAGAAGAATTTGAAACTTAGTTTTGTAATCTCAAAAATTTTGTAATTTCTTGTATTTGGATATTTTCATTCGAAACACATCAAAATTTTAAAAGTTGATATAGAGAACTCCTTTATCTAACTCTATCGAAAATTTGTGGTGTACTATACTAAGATTTCGAATTATTTTAAAATATTTTGCCATAAGGGGTTATATATAATTTAACCAAACAAGAAATATATATTAATAAATAAATAAAAGAGAAGTCGTACGAACATGTTAGATTTAGAAAAACAATTCAACGAAAATTATTCACAATTTTTCTTCTTCGAATATAGGCAGTAGTTGATTATTCAAATATAATTAATTAATTTATTATAAATATAATAAATTTTTATTAAGATGGCTAACTATTTAACGAACTTGTGTTATTCGTTTTTTAAGCCTATAAAAATTAATATTTAAATATGTACGTCAAAGTGGTGGTTCACGTTTTTCATATTCGTATGTAAAAGACTATGTTATCACAAATCATAATTAGACACATAAATAATTTGTATCATTATTTAACATGACTAAAGAGAAGTTTCCACTATGTTTTCAGACATTTTAAGTAAATATGATGACTGTTATTCGGCAGCTTGCACACAAAAGCCTGTAAATATCGCCTAATTTTTTAAAGCTTTAATTAGGGCAGCTAAAACAGCCTTTCCATCATTTAAAATTTGTACATTAACTTTAACAACATTATGTTCGTTACGTTTTGACTGATTGGATTCCAGTATTCTTTCTAACTTATCTAACACAATTAAATTATCACCATTAATAAAATAAAACCAATTTTTATCGTCTAATAGAAATAAAAACTGTCAGTATGTTGTATATGTATAAATTAAATTTGAATTTAAATATTTTTAAATTTTTTTATACTTTGAATAATAAATTTATTAATATTTACATTAAAATTCTAAACTTAAAATTTTATCATTGAAGCAATGAAGGAGCGATTTAATATTTTTGTTACTTTAGATACTTAAATACATATGTATGTATGTATATTTTTACTATTATATATGCACATTGTGTAGCTTTAGTCAATTCCAATTTAGTTTTGCTTATCCTTAAACAATTGTTATGTATATTATATTATTTTGCTAAATAAAATTTTATTAAAAGTGATCAATGTCATAAAAACTGTGTGTTTACTGCAAGAAATAATAAATCCACAGGGGTGAAGCTTTCTAACAGCTATAAATTTCTTAAAACAACAATGAGTAAAATAAAGATTATATTAGATGGGGACAAATATAAAGGGGCCGTCCAGTACGATTTTTTTTTCTTATGTTGGATTTTTATTTGTGTGACAAGTGTTATATGGAAAGAGTTAACAAAAGAGTTCAACTGCACTTAAGAATCTTATAAAAATAATTAAAATTCACTAACGAAAAATTGATGAAAACCAGATTTCTTAAAATTATACCAGGATAACCCAAAAAAATTTCCAAAGTCCAATGCCAGTCTTAATAGAAATATTATATACATACATATGTATGTATTCGTTTCAGAAAATATCGTTGCTACAAGGGAAACATTTTAAAATGTAATATTGTTGCAATTGTGCAACAACCACTTCAAACAATCGATGAAGAAACGTGTCAATAACTCACTCGTATTCTTGAAGAACAACATTAAACTCATTTACGCCTAAGAGTAGGTAAACAAAATATGTTGATCACATGAGTTTTTGGAGATTCACGCTAATTTGTAGAATAATCTTTGTATCTCCCGAGGTATACGTTTGATTCTGGGTGTATTCCATATTTCTATAAACAAGCCATTGCATGCATATGTTCCGACCGGCAACGAGCCACAAAACCATGAATATTTCAAAAAATGTATTTTATGCAGTTATTGGCGGTATGCGATTTCCTTACTTAAGTCGATTTCCGCTACCGGAATTGGTAGGACAATATTCAACAAAAAATTTAAATTTTCTAGCCGCCTTTAAATTACAAATACCATAAAAATTTTGATAATACTAAATTTTTATTATTTTACTTTTAACAGACACAGAGCTTTTAAAAAGAAGCATTTATTTTGTAATTGCTGGGTAATTAATGAGTAAAAACAATAAAATGACCAACATTTTTCTTATTTAGCCAGAAAGAAAAAAACTATGCAAACATAACTTGATTAAGTTTTAATATTATTTTTACAAGCTAAAGGAATAAAATATATGATAAATATAGTTAAATTAATTATGTATTATTAAATATACGTGTTATTTTATTTGCAAGAAATTAATTTAAGATTTCTTCCAAGAATAAAACATTTCCATGGGTTTGTTAACTTTCCAGAACTTTTCATTGACTTGATGCAAAGTTTGATTGCCATTTAAAATAACCAATTGAGAGGGCTGAGGCGCGACATAGATGCAAAAATTTAGCATACGATATGCTTCGGGCAGCTCTGAACCTAAGTCAAGTGTTAAGCGCAAAGCCAAATATTTGCTTAAGTGATCAACTAAAAAAGAAATTTTTGTAATATTAAAAGGTATTTTGTTTTTACTAACCAATCGTAAGGTACATACCGGTAGCATTAGCTGTGGTTTTTATATAACGTATACAATTCTCTTTTAAAGCTTTCATTAACTGATTATCTCCAGCCATTTCTGTGGGATGAGGTTTAAATACCAATTCAATTTCATCATTAATACCCAACTCGCCGTTGCCTTCACCTTCAGTGTCTATGTTAGAGTCCCCTTCTGTGCGGCAATCCATTTGCGAATCCGATTCAGATTCTTCTGAACGTTCTGATGTTAGTACAGACATGGCTCTCTTGGGTTTTGAGCTGCTAGAATTAGAGGGCACTGGGGAGGGTGTAGAACGCACGGAGGGAGGATTGGATCCTCCATCATCCATACGAGTGGATGAAGTACTTGCAGCTTGACTGCTGGCTACTGAGGATGGTGCAGCAGCAGTAGCATTGGAATGAGTTGAAGTAGTAGTTGTGGTAGCATGTGTACCCGTTACTGCGGCAGCCGTTGTTGATGTACTTTCCCTAGTATTGGTATCACTTTCGTTGCCATTTGTATTACTTTCATTGGAAACGTTGTGTGCATGCGCCGAATTGTGATTGTTACTACCGCCGCCACGAACTCCAGAAGCATTACCGCTGCCCTTTGTGCGAAATCTTTGTGGCCTATTTTGACTTTGCAATTTAATGCCCTCATTTATAGAATTTACCAAAGCTTGCTGAGATTGAGTTTGATTAAACTTGGCCATCACTTTTTCCTGTATAGCTTCGTATTCTTCTCGACTGGGATATATTTTCGAAATCAATAAATCAAAGTTGGGATCTGGTCTCAGGGACCGTTTAGAAACCAATTTCTTCCTGCAAGTTGGACATTCTTTGTTGCCTGACCGCAAAGCGGTTATAATACAATCTTGGCAAAAACGATGCAAACACTCTTTGGTAGTCATTGTTTTCTTGAGCATATCCAGACATATGGGACACATTAGTTCACTGTGTAGACTTCTGGGCGAAACAGCAATTTCTGTGTTGTCCGTAATAATTTCCTGCGGTTTGCGTTGCAACTCGTACAAAGACAAGTCCCATGTCTTATTTTGTGCTGGTTCCAAAGAAGCCATTATTAGAAAAACTCGGAATATTTCCTTTTCTTCCTTATTAAACAATTTTTAACAATAACTTTCCACTTTGTAAATATATTTCTCCGTCGAAAAATATAAAATAACCATGAAGTTGGCTGCAGTTATATTGTTTATTTGAATTCACAGAAAACAGAGCTTTATTGTTAATTAAATATAACACTGCGCTTGCGGATGTAAATGTTAGCAAAGACAAGAACCATATAAAACAACATTTATCAAAGTTAAGCAGAGACGTATGGTGGGTTTGTTTTAACCCAATGGTTCCGTTAATAGAGGTGAAATTAACTTATTTTAGACATACACCGATTAATTCACCTTTGATAGTACAGTAATGTATGGTAATACCGCACCTAATTCGAATAACAACGCTGTGGTGAATTCAAATTTTATTCACCACATCGAATAAATTTACCACATTTTATAAAACTCACTACATTGGGAACTCACCATACCGGACAAATTCACCACCCTTTGCGAAAGTTCACCACACCGCAAACTCAGCACACCGAATAAATTTACCACTTTCTTAAAATTTACTACGATAGAAACACACCACACTACAATTCCAACAACACACAAACGATGCAACACATTCAATTAGAAAGAAGATACACTCAAGGCATAAAATCTTAAATGACAATGGGCTTCATTTTTATTTAAACAAATCGGACCAGTTTTAGTTTGATTGGGAGCGAAAAGGTCGCCGTAGTCTATTGGATATACTAGTACTTCTAAACTAGTGCTCCTAGTTCCAACCTCATCCAAAACATTCTATAAAAAAGATATATGAAAACAAAGTCTCTCAGTAGTCTTATGGTATGGTGAGAGTAAGTTATTGTCAAAAAAACTAACCAAACCTGCCACTCTTGGATTAAAATTAACACACAAAACATGGCGGTGAGTGTATACATAAGATGAGGTTAAGATAGCTTGTCAATTGTGTGTTCGCTTGGAGGCAATGAATGAACGAACCACTCTGTTTACATTCTTTCCAAATCTTTTTATAAATTAGGTTAGACGATAAACGCATACTTTGGTCGTTTTTCATGAATACAATCAAATTCAAGGTCCAAAAGGCTAGGAAGTATAGGACTCAAGAACTAAAATTCAGCAATGCTAGACAATAGTGGTGACATATGTATTTGTCGTTCTGTACTCTACACTACAATTTGACGCTTTTCCTCTTCAAATGGCAAACAAATTCGTAGTTCTAATGGCTGAGGAATATAAGAACACAAGGAACAAAGTTCACCACTACTAGTTTGCAATTCATATCTAAAAATATTTGAGCACTTTCAGTTCAATGAGTTTCTACAAATTTTTAAAACTCGTTTGCAACTGATTAACGAAAATTTATTCAAAATGGCTAAAACAGAAATTGATGTTATAAGCTCTATTCGTTTGAATTTCGGAACCCGATTTTCTATGAAAATGATTATTAAAGCGTTAACAGCTTTTTTTTATACTCTAACGGTTTCTTAATCAACATGTTCAATTTCGTTCGATGCATTTAAATCCTTTCACATCAATCTTAGCAAGACAGCAACGAATGCCAACTGACTTATAAACCAATTTGTAGTTTTTATTAAGGCCTATTAACAGGAAAAGAAAAAAAGAAAAACAAAAATATATTCATTGCGAGAAGAGAAAAAAGAACAAAAAACAAATTTGAAAAACCGTTTAAAATTTCATGTTTTAAATGAAATGCATGAGTGCCAATGCATTGATTGCAATTGTGGTAGTGCACAATGGCACTACAAAGACTGGTTGATGTGGTTGAAGTAAGTGGTGTATATGGTACAAGTTAGTAGAACGTATTACAATAATAAAAATGCAATGGTTAAATAGTTTTAGCCATTTTATTGCCAACATTTTGATTGACAGTTTCTAATTGAGGTGTTGACATTTTGTCAAATTGAGATGGACAATAAAGCAAAACAAATGAAAGAGTTGGAAACATCTGCAACATATTACCTGGTATACAAAAACAAAATAGACCTCGTCCATGTACATTTAATTCATTTATTTGGAATCATTTGGCATTGGAATCGTTTAAAATATGGTAAAAAAAATATTAACACAACACTTTTTTCCTTAAAAACTCCTCTAATCATTTGTTATTCTTGTTGTTGTTCTTTCTGTTGCATTTCTACTACCTATAATACACGATATATTTATTGTATGAAAATAGTAAATGTTAATAATATTTCCATCAATTCTGATTTAAGATTTAAATGATGATGGAGTCTCCTCATCACTGCATGCATGTGACTATGTAATAATGAATCCGGCCACCTGGTTACACATTCTAATTTGGCCACATGACTAACAGATGAATTCAACTGCCATAAGAGGATAGTGGATCATGATAATGACGAATTATAACTATGGTCATTCTATTTCAGAATGACGATTGTGAATTGTTGTTGTTTGTATGCTTGTTCTTTAATATCTTGTTTTGGTAGTCCTCCAGCGAATATGTATAATAGCATTGAGGATAAACTACTAAATTAAGATGACGACAATTTTGTTTCAATTTATAAATGGCGTTCAGCTAATTTGAGTGACAGCTGCCATTAGGCGTGATGGAAACGGGTAATAACATCGCTTAAAAGGATTCCGCTATAAATAAGATTTCTTCTAAATTGGTTTCTATCATATATTTTTATTAAGTAACGAATTATTCAAAATATGAATTTGAAAAAAGCGAAAAAGTACGCCGTAGACGAGAGATTCTGGTTTAAATCTCAGCTTTGTGATCTAAAAAAAAAACAGAAATATGAAAAATATTTCTGTCGACTACCCCATTCCAGTAGTATTCTCGCAAAAGGTCTTGTTGGAATGAAAATAATTCTTAAGTTAAGGTATAGGTCCCGCCACTCTTAGATACAAATTAACACATTCTTGTATAAAGTGAGGTTATATGGATAATCCGTCAAAAGCGCGATTTCTTAGAGACCATCCATCTACTCTTATGAATTATATTTGCAAAATCTATTAGTGGAATAAAAATATCACTCGGTACTGGCATATCGCATACTTCTTCGGCCATTAAATTTTCATAAACACTAGAGAGTCCCGGTATGGTTAGTAGTCTTTCTTTGTACATTTCAATGGCAAACAAATTCAAGGGTTGCCACTACTCCCAAAACATGAGCATGTTATTTTAAGCCAACGACAGAAATATCATTCTTGAACTTGCTACAGTGCACCCATCACTTGCTTAGGTGGAAAAAATTAAATTGCAACAAAAAACAAAGAAATAAAAAATGGCCGTCACTAAAGATTTAAATTCTCATAAGGTTTAGAAGACGTGATTTTTCATGTGAACAGAACACTTATTCGACAGCAATCTAAGAGATTGAGAGAAGAGCAGCAGCCATAAATATATTCATCTTCAAACAGACTTTATTTTTAAAACATAACTTCAGGTATTAGGCGTATTTCTCGTAGACAGCTAATTGTACAAATTCTGAAAATATGCGTTTAAATTGGTTTTGATTGATGTGATTTGTTGGAAGTGACGGAATAAGTTTTAATATCTGGGAACATAAATCGAGAAAATAATGATTGATAAATTACAAGACCTTTAAGATATGCAAAGTAGGAGATCTCAGGGTTATATTGTGTATCTGGGAGTCTCATTGCTTAGTTCATTGCCTCGGTGTCGATAGTGAAATTAAAACAAATTACAAAACGTTCTCAAAACATGTATTTCGGAATAGAAGAGTGACGAAAATAAAAATATTTTTAAAAAATCACTCATCCAATCAGCCATGTGAGTCTTTTTAATAACACAAAAAAATGTGTGGCTAATAGGAACGTTATACAAAGCACGTACTTCAAATAAGATAGAGTTTAATATGTTGCGAAGACCTTTGGTAGCAATATTTCCAGTTGAATGGCCAGAATGAATAGTCGAGTAAGCGACTCTGCTGCGAACGCAAGATTATGTCGTTATGATATGATATTCGTCTGTCACTTCAAAGTCGTAAAAACAATAGAACTTATGGAAAATTGCCGGAAGCACCTTTATACTTTAAGAACGAAAACATACATAAAGATCTTAAAGTGTTAATTGCGCCAAAAGAATTGGAAAATATTGTAATTCTTGAAGAAGCTTGCTTGCATTCAACCTATAGACTTAGATTCGTAACATTCTTGAAGTTTTGCGCCATATATTTTTAAGAAAAATGGGTTTCATACATCCACTGTATTCTTTACATAAAAGAAATGTCTTTGCTTGCAAAAATAATTTAATACCAAGTGCCTTAATTTATTGGCGATATTATTAATCGAGTGTAAGAAACTTAATTTATTTTTTATGGATGTTTTAAGACGCTCACTGTTATTCTAATTTGAAACGGGAGATTCAAAAAATAAGCGAATACAAACAAAAAGGAAATTTTTTCCAAAGAATAGACGGTATTTAGATTATCTATCGACTATAAACTAAATTTGCTGCAGTTTTTAAAAATAATTATTATTCAAATGGTTTAATATGCTTGTACATATATTAAATTGAAAAGAAGTAATAAAAAAATATTCACTCTTCTGAAAGTACCCTGTGGTTAAAATGTAATTTAAAGCGTATATTTTAATTTTTTCTTTTTTTTATTAATTTATCATTTGGAAAAGGAATCTGCATCACACATATATGTACATACATACGTGTATATATGCTATAGAGTATATTTGTTTTATTTGAAATGCACTTGTACAGCAAGTGCATCATTTCTAATTTGTTCTGCCAACAGGCAAACATGATTGTAAAAAAGAATCTATGCCAAGAGGTCACTTTATCAAAAGTAGCTGCAGAAACAACGTTTACACACATGAGTTTGATATTTGCAGCCACAGAAGATCATTTGCTAATGCCTAATACACGCAAAATTTCCATTTACTTGCAAGTAAATGAGTTCATTTTGTTTGAACGAAACCGAGTTTGAATATTGACTTTAAAGACCATATGAATGAGGCTAAACAACAAGAAAATCTTGTGGATTTCAAGACGATAGACGGATGATAGGGTAGCAATAGAAAAAGTAGAGAAACTCGTTAATTGATTTGACAATCATTAGTTAAGCAGAAGAATATAAAAAATGCAGAAATGTCTGGATTTTATGCAGCACACCGTCTACAAAACAAATAAAAGAAATTCATTTAAAGTCATACAACATGCCATTTGTTGCGTGCATATGCTACTGCATATCAAGCAAAAGATCATCAATTTTGATTGAAATGCATTTCCTTTTATCATTTGAAGAGAAATCATGCCTAAGAACATTGAACAATTCATTGGTACCAGCCACTGCAGGTTTTATTTATAGAAAATGAATATTTGAATATGAGTGTAAAATCAACAACAATTGCAAATACATACTGTATTAAATATATGTTATCCTCATAAGCATAACCTAGTCGAAAAACGTTACGCTTTTTTATTGTTCAATTAAACACTCACGGTAATAAGCCTCACTTTACTGTAAGCTTTTTCAAAAGCCGATCTATTGACTATTCTTTAAATGTGTAAGATTTATAAAAATTCTAAACAAAAACTTTTAATTGAACACAAAATAGAAACAGCATTTTTTATATATTTCTAAAGTATGACTATGGCTGAATTTGCTGTTCATTTATTTCTTATAATTTATAGCTCTATAAGCATTGAGGTACAAATTTTATTGTCTATTAACAATAGGTTAGGTTGAACCGGCAGCCAACTCACTTGGCTCCTATTAAAATTCCGTTGTAATACTAACTGTAGGTTCCGCTACTCACGGATAAAATTAACACACACAACAAAGATAGATGATAAGACGTAATCCTGACGGAAGGTAGTGAGTAAAGCTATACCTGTATAGCATAGCAGTCCAGTAGATAAGGTGCTAGTCTACAGTGCAAGGGTTTTGGGTCCGATTAGTGTGTTACACTACACAGAGCACAAAGTTTATGTTACCTCTGTAGTAATAATTAAAATAAAATTTGTAGTAAATAATGAAGTGAAATAAATAAATGAAGTAATTGGGGGCCCTGGTAGTCTAGTGGGTAGTGTGCTAGACTATAAGCGTGAGGGCGTGGGATCGATTCCCACCAGAGACTCTGGTCTGTGACACTACACCGAGCATATGGTCAAAGTTACTCAGCACGTATATAATTAAAATATAATTTGTAATTGTATTGTAATTAATAAATAAATAAATAAAATCAAGTAAAGTTGCGTTTAATATAATAAGTATAGACCTATCTAGCTATTTGTATAAGTTCAATCTGTATCTACAATTATATTGAATTGTGTAGATATATATTATAAAATAAATTGTTAGGTTATGAAAATTTCATATAATATTTAAGAAAAACTCACCGGCTGTTGAAATATGTACATATGCTTGTTATGATATGATGTTAATATGCGATAATGATGAGTAACTCTGAAAATAGTTTAAAATACATACCAGTTAAATCAAAAAGTTTTCTGAAATAAATAAATTCAAAAACTTGAGTAATTCTCTAATTCTATATAATTTTGTTCTTCTTTTCTTATTTAATAAATACAAGTTACCACGTTTTCTTATCAATGAACTCTTAGATTGTCAGTGCAAGTCAACAAAGTTGTCTGTATGTGCCAAGTTTACCTGTCTGACTTGACTGTCTGCCGTTTCTATCTTTTTTTTGCTTCAAACAAGTACAAAACTATTCTAGTGTTTGTCCTCATTTGTTGAATTTCTCATGATGGCATTAAATGCATATATTTGCTCATTCATTCATTCAGTCGTTCAGTGAATTTTCTTAGTGCTGTAAAATATTGATTTGTCTTGTCAATGACAAGGGAATTTTGGTTTTATTGAGTTCAACATTTCAGTAATGACATCACCATGAAATATTTTGTTTCCGTAATTGTACACGTTCATATTCATCAAGTTAGCGGAGAACGAAATCAAAAAAAATTAATGATAGAAATTTAAAAAAATGAAAATTTATGTTTAATTCATCACTCGAAGTGAATGATAAACGTTTTCCAAAATGTATTGGTAATGATGATAAGAAATATGTTTTTAAGAATCAGTTTTTTGTATCGAAGGATATTGAAGGGCGTTATCAAAATTTTGCATTTTGTTGGCAAGTGATAAAGAGGTAATAAATTTTAAATCCTTTTCGATGGAGATCGGCGTGAAGTCATCACGCATAAATCGAAGTCGGGAATTTGTAGAAAGTTAATATATCAATAGAATGGAAGAACAGCTTGAGGCTAATGAATAAATCCTCCAATCTTTCTGCAATCTGTCTAATAGGTGTGTTGGCTTATTAGAAGTGAGACGACGGTCAGAAATATCCAACAAAACGAAATTTGGAAATAAATAATCTTTCGGCAACTGCCTGCCTCTCAGCAGATTTCTAGCAGAAACTTTGAGAGTAAATAAAATTGCCATGAAAAAGTTTCGCAAAAATCTGTCGTTTGAAGTGGACTTTAAACTGCAGAACCCGCCACTTATGTATAAAATTTACACACACAACATTAGTGGTGTGAGAAGATAGGTCGTAATCCTCACTGAAGGGTTGTAATGACTAATTATGTATGTATTTAGATATACGAGTATGAAGTATATTAGCCAAGCAGCTCTAAAAGTCTTGGATGGTGTTTATTCAACATTCATCCTGATTTAAAGCATCTAGAAACCTATGAATAAAGTGTTGTAATGTTGTTTTTGTTTGAGTGTATGGTTATGTAAACCTCTTTCTACCTAGTTAAAACAGAGGTCGATCGCACTACGCAGCTGTTGATAAAGGTTAGATGGGACTGTTATTGCAAGTGTGCTATACGCCATAGGTTTGAATGCTCAATGCACTTAAAAATTTGCCATGGCAAGAATATGTGCATTGTCAGATAGAATGATTACTGGTTATTGTCTCATTGATTCTCAAGCGAAAAAAAAATAAGACTTCGATTAACCCATTGTGCTGGTTCTGTGGATTTTGTATTTCGAACACTATCGCGCTCGAACACTGTCGAGCTATTGGACAAGAATTCGCTGATGTACTATTTGAATCGTGCCGTTGAATCCAAGGGGATATTAGAGTTTTCTTCATACTCTTCTTCAGCCCTTCGTACCTTACCCTAATCTCCTTATAGAAACATTATAATATAGATTATAAGACAAGCAGATTTAGAAAATATTAGCATAAAATCATAGCCTGCATTTTTAATTTGCTTGTTTTATATTTTGAATCGTTTTTGACGAAAATAAAGTTGTTTACCAATACACCGAAACGATATAATACACGTCGATATATGTATATACATAAATATGTACATATGTATAATAATATGTATGTATATAATATTTATTTCCATTCAAATTAAATATTTATTTGAATTTAAGTATATGCCTTACTGAATACTGTCTAAAAATATTTCAACCTTCCTTCCATCATGTCAATCATATTGTAATACGTACATAAATATTTCGTGCAATATTTATAAAAGTGTCTGCTTTATTATTATTAGAGACTAATTTTTACCGCCTTCACTTTGCTGTCTGGACGAAAGTTGAACAATCTATTGTTAACTTTTTTGACTTTCAGTCTGTTTGTTATTCTTTCTTTTGGCTCGAAATATAACTTTTACTTTTAGCAGGGCATTACAAAAGGATGAATGCTATGAGTGGGAATGAAAAAGAGGAAGAAACATGCAACATCAATAAAAGAAAGTTTTTCAAAACTATTTTTTGTAATTACATACATATTTTCTCTTTTTTGTTGTATTTTATTGCTTGTATGTATTTAAAAGGGAAATAATTTAAGTTCATTTAAAAAAAAAATAGTAAATGAAATTCACATTAAAAGGAGTACTTGTTCTAAAATAAATGCTTGCTTTTAAATGTAAGCCAGGTATGTCTGTATATAATGTAATGTTTCATGCAATGTTAAAGAACCTTCTATAAGCAGAGGTTATATTCCTACTATTTTATAACTATGCAAGAGAAGAAAGTCCTAAGGGTACATATCTATAAATTAGAAATATGAAGTCGCCGTAGTCTAGTAGATAGTGTGTTGACTTATTAGACGTGAGACGACGGTTCAAAACTCAGGTCACACATCTCCAGCAAAACGAAATAAGAAAAAATATTTCTTCGGTGGCTTCCTCTCAACAGATTTCTGAAAAAACCTCTGAGAGTAAATTAAATTGCCATGACATATTTCTCAAAAATATCTTGTCGCTTGGGGTCGACTTTATACTGTACGTCCGCCACATATGGATAAAATTAACACATTACATTAATTTTTAAATGAAACTATAGTTTTTGAATTAAAATCCATTATATTTTTCAATATTATCTCTTTTGAGCGCTATACATGCTGACCATTTGCCGCAGATTTAGCGAAATCAGCAATCATTGAATTCAAAACATTTTCTGCAGAGCCACTTTAGAAAATGGCTAAATTCGGCGAGAATATGGTTCTCTTCAATCTTGATAGGATTCAACTGACCCAATGCCTGTTCATAGGAAGCATGGTTGTCAGCGACCCTCGTACTGTAAGCACACTTTGAAGTAAGACTTAATTTTTTGCTCTTTTAAAAGCCTACATATTTTGCAGCCTTATAAAATATTGAATAACTTATTGTAAATAATTTCGCATTTAATTTAAAAAAAAATATGATTTCCATGTTATTATTTTGTTTATTTTCTTTTGTTTTAGTGAATAATTTTATAATTAAAATCTGTAAGGCCATGTGTAAGAAAGTAAACCTTTGCAATATTAAGTTTTTTTGTTTTGGAAATTCTTTTTTACAAAAGCAAAATAACTAAACTTTTCAAACGTGTAGTTTCAAGAAAAATTTGCATAACTTTCATTCAATGGCCAAATATTTAAATAAGAAAAGAAAAAACAACTACAATTTTCTAAACAAAATGTTCAACAACAAAGAATTTATTGGATAATAAGCAAAATGGCCTGCCATGTATTACAAGTAGGGTTTGTGGATTTTTGCACAATTTTCAGGGAATTCGAAAAAAAATTCTTAAGATTTCTTGGCTTAAAATATGATACAGGTTTTTAATCCATTTTTTCCGCCACACATTGTATAAATTGAAGTTCACTTTACTTGCTGCACTGAAATTTTCAAACCCTAAACTCTAAATGTATTTAAATTTAACCACATATTTATAGAGAAATTCGTAGCCTCTTACGATGATGAAACTCCTTCGATTTTTATTGCCTCATCCGTTGTGTTGATGATGTTTTTTGTTCTAAACAATGCCTCTGGGTTGTAACAATTACTTGATTTATTTATGCATACATGGCTAAAACACATTTTGTGTTAGAAGAATAACAAAAACAACCAACAGCACATATAATTTTATAAACCAAAAAAAAAAAAAAAACACACACAACAACCATCCCATTCCAAAGAAATTCTAATAATAAAAAATCACACCCGTCAAGTTCACAAAACAAAAACGAAAAATTCCATTCAAAGACTGATGCAAACAAACGTTATAATAATGGTCAGTCATCAACTTCCTGCAGCAGCAGGCAATAGTGATGACCAAAAAACTTTTAACTCAAACTGCTTTAAGTTTGTTGCAGAAACAATCGGTATTGACGATGGCTTCAATGCTTCATTCAACTCAGGTCTTTTCTCCAATCGTTGATGCGGTTGAGGAGGTTAAGCCAATACTGATGACGGCGACAACAACATTGAAGATGGTGAAGTGTGTTGTTATTTGGCATATTTGGAAAGAAACCCCAATTTCAACAGTTTCCAAATTTTTTTTCTTTGAAAATCTTTTTACGGTTACGGTAATAGTCGGATTACATAAACAGAACATTTATTTTGGCTGAGTTTTTTGGGTGGACAAAATGAGGACATGGATATGGTTGAGCAGTTCGCTTTAGTCTTCAATAATTGTTATGGATGGATGTCGTTTCATGTACTCGTTGAAAATTATTCTCTGGGTCGTTTGTCCCACAAAATAACAAATTACCAATATGTGTTGCAGAAATATGCATAAATGTACAGTGGGACGAAAGCTAGAAAGTTAGAATGAATTTTGAAAATAAATTTTCAGTTCCATGCGTTTTATTCAAGAATGAAGCGGAACCATTTTCTGACATTGTCAGAGTTGTCTGTTGGAAATTATATTTTGTGAGAAGTTTTAATATTTTTCACAAATAGTGATTAATATAAGTTTGCAGTAAATACATACATACATAATTGGTCATTACAAACCTACAGTCAGGATTATGACCTAGCTTCTCAGATCACTTATGCTGTGTGTATTTATTTTATACATGTCGACTCCGAACGACAGATTTTTGAGAAACCTTTCATGACAATTTAATTTACTCTAACTGTTTTTACCAGAAATCTGCTGAGAAGAAATCAAAAATCATTAAGAGTGCTAATAAGGACCCTCACTTTGCACTGATAAAAAAACTGCTCAAAAAAGGATAGAAAGTAGAGTTGAGAAATCACAGGATCGCAAATAAAAATGTTGCTTTAGATATCGTTTGACTTGAGGATCGAGTGAGTAAAATTTGTCTTGAGCACTTCTTATCGGTGAAAGTGATTGATATTTTGGTCAGAGACAATACCAGAAAAACAACTAACTCAGTTCCAATTTGTTCTCTGAAGTGATGACACAGAAAAGAATGGAGATTGACTACGATTTAGCAAATAAGAATGACTGAAGAATGATATTTCTTCAAGTACTTAACATAAGTAAATTCACTGGCTAATAGTAATTTAATAATGAGCATAGTTTTGATGTTAATAGAACACATTTATAAAATAAACATTTATAAAATAAAAAATAGGGAAACATGTATTTTACATTGTATACATGTTTTCCTGTTTTACTTTTAATTAAAAATTAGTTCATCCATGTTTTAAACTAACAAAAATTTTACTTACAAGGTCACTGTTTTACACAATTTTACAATGCAGATCATGGGCAGCATTTTTAACATACTCCTTCTGGTAAAATGCCTGTAAACATGCATTTTCAACAAAGCTGTTTTAAACAATAGAAACGCATATTTCAATAACATATTCGATGTACACTGTTCTCATACATACATGCATAAACGCATACAAACGGCAAAAACTTTTTATACTATAAACCCTGTTAACATAACAAGTGGAGAGTTTTCGTAATAACCATCAAAGAAAATTGAATTCCTAACAAATGTAAGTATGTATGAATGATTGGAATGACTATGTAACGTGTAATCATAGAGATGGAGAGACAAAAGGACGTTCAAATAGACAGGCGGACAAATAGACAGACAGACAGTCTTATAGAGTATCAAACATATATTTGGTATAAATTATAGTTAGAGGGTGAATAACTGTGTTTTATTCTACGATTTAATTCTATACAAATTCAGTGAAAAAACAGTATTTGTATGGGAAAAAACAAAGAAACAACAAAAGCAAAAATTTAAAAAAAAAAAAACTTTTGAAATGCACTCCAAAACCAACGAACGAACAATGGCAATGACAGTTCTACATACAGACCATTATTTGCATTTGTAAAGTTCAAGTGGCAGTAAGTGGCTGTTAAGAATTGTTTTCAATTACTCGTTGAATGCGTCGATGGTTAATCGATTAATCAAATAAACCTTCAAACATTTGAAAAACATTAAAAAAAACTCAATTTTTCATCATCAAATTCATTTTTTTTTTCGCTAATAAAAAATTGAAATTCATTGAAAATGAAACAAGTAATTCAATTAGAATTTTTCAGTTCCAAAAACCATAGAAACTACTGAAAAGGCGGATATTTTCAATTACTGGAAGTACAAATTTTGATATTTACAATGTTTTAAGAGATAGGGATTGTATCGTAGACCTCAAGTCAGTGGTCTAGCGAATAGCGAATTAACCACCAATCTGTCTCACAAAAATGTCGCCGCAGTTTAGTGGGTAGTTTGTTTTATTCGAATATCTGAAAAATCTCATACACAACACTCATCACAATGTAAGTGATGAAATTAAAGCTTGCCTGACTGACTGACTATACAAATTTAAAATAACATGTAAGGGGAAACGAAAATTAAAAAAGAGAAGAAAAATATATAAAGAATTCCAAACGGAAATTTTAACTGTTTGTTAATGTAAAACTATCAAGTTAACAAAGTTCACATACATAATGATTTTTTGCAAATAAGTTTTAATTTGAAATTACATACGCATACAATTGCTCGGCGGAATTTCGTACTTTCGTACATGGGTTCATATTGGATTGCAAACTAAACTGGAATCCAGAACCACTAAAGCGACAATTGCTCTTTATTGAACTGAGACCGAGACAACAAGAGCGTGAAAGTTATGTTAAAATCTGGGGTATCCCATATACTACCCGATTACTGTAATGATCAGGCTGAAATAATGGCTATAAAGACTGATGCTAGGCAAATCCGGTATATCGTATGCTGATATACATACTTATATTAACAGACTCTAAAGCGAACGTTAAATCCCTACAGAATCTAATATTATCCAAGTACGTTTTGTGTCTCCACGGTAGATAGCGGGACATTCGACATTCCCTTATGCGGCTTCTGGACACGTGAGCGTAACAACAAAGCCGACGCGTTTGCAAAAGCTGACACTATGAAAAAAATTAATTGAATTCATACATAAGATTGACATTCATTTACTGCCGAGCTAATGATATTACACATACTTCATTCATTTGCAAAAGAAAGATAGGATAATGAACCCACTTACATACAGCCCAGGCAGATCTAGACGCGATATAGATATAACCAACCTGGCCAGATTCTACCTTCGGAACCTGACGGTATACTAACTTCTGGATACACATGCCCGAAGACTGAGAATACTTCTCAGTGACAATTGCAGAATCTGCAACGAGAAGAAAGAAGAGGGGACCAAAGCACGTCTTCTATATCATTGTCGGACAATTGGAAATCCAAGAAAAAGAATTCTTGGACAGTCAGAATTTGTTGACAGAACGTTTCTAGCAAAAAGAAAGTAAAATTCAGATTCACAGAATGGTTAAGGTATGGCTACTAGGAGTTGTAATGATATAGTATAGCAGTCGCCGTAGTCAAGTAGGTAGTGTGTTGGCTTATTAGACGTAAGTCTTCGGCGACTTCCTCTCTGCAGATTTCGGGCAAAAACTCTGAGAGTAAATAAAATTGCCATGAAAAAGTTTCTCAAAAATCTGTCGTGTGGAGTTGACTTTAAACTGTAGGTCCCACCACTCATGTATAAACTTAACACACACAACATAAGTGGAGTGAGAAACTAGGACGGTGTACAATGGGTCAATTCGACCTCCGGGTACTGTACTTGTCTTAATTGACAGCTACACGTCCTCTAACCTAACCTAACCTAGTATAGCAGCATTATAGGACACAATTTTTTCTTGTTCTACTAGAGAACTATAAAATATACCTCCCTAAAGGGTTGTATGCAGTTGTACAACGCATTGTGTTTTAATAAAATAGGTTCTGGAAGATAGAATCGATTATGGACATTCTACGAAATTCTAAACTTAAATAAGGTGTGCATAAAGACAAAAGCCCCTCTCTCTTGCTAGGCCGTCAACAACGTCTAATAGTCCTCTTGAGGATTGAATACATTGCTTTAAACGCTGCCAGGTTTGTAAACTAACTAGTCCGCAAGGTCCGCTTACAAATTCTGGAACTAAACTCTAAATTCTACAATTATTCTGGAAATGCTTATTGCACGTATTTACTTACTACTGATTGTTAAAAATATAAGAAAAGTTCTGGCCAATACAGATCTCTCCTACACAAAGGGAACTAAACACCAATTCGCAAGAAAATTTTAACGAGAAAATGTAATTGAATCGACCACTTATGTTTGTGGACACTAGATTCTAATCTCTTTATATCATAAATGAGATGAAAGACCTCTAAACGAAAGGAGTTCCACTGGCCAATCGACTACAAACTGATGTGCTCGCTGAAAAAGACAAGTGTTACATGGGAATACATGATTCTCGAGAACAAAGCATCTTATTTCGCTAGAGTAAAATCAGTTATAGTAGCGATAGAACAGTGAAACACAAGTCACATTGCGACGATGCTCCAATGAATAAGTAGAGTTGGATACCCTACCGCCATTACTGATCACCTTAATATGGTTATAAGAAATCGAATTTGAATTCCCAACCTATAGCCATAGGATTGTAATTGTAAGTCAAATGCAATTTTAGGTGTAAAAGTGTTATAATGTATGTACATACATATGTACGCATGTAAGTAAACGTGTGTATATATGATCTAATTTTTATAGGCCTTTGTTAATGCTTCTTATTCCATTCACAATAAAATTTTTCAATTTTTTTCTTTTTGTCTTAATAAACAACACACAAATTGAAATTAAATTTTTTAACAATTGTTTGCAAAACGTCTGTCTATCTATATACACACGTTTTAGGCCAGTGTAATTGCTGTTGTTGCGTTGTCTAATGTTGATGCCAATGGCTGATGCTGTTCCTAATGCCATTGTCATTATAGCCACAAACAGTACAACACTCTATAATTTGATTTTTTGTTTTTCTTTTTTTTTACCAGAGATCTTTTTACGATTTATGAACAAAATTTTTATTTTCCTTTTTGGTTTTGTTGTTGTTGTACATTTTACTCAGACTCCTTTAACGTTAATAATGCAGTCGTGCTGTGGTAGACGTTAACAAAACATTTGGCAAATATCTAATAAATAACAACTTATTATTGTTGTTGTTGTTGGTGTTGTTGGTGTTACTGGCCAGTTTTTGGCTAAAATTTATTTGTATTGTTTTGATAGGGTCATAATTTTCATAATGAGCAGAAATAAACAAAAAAAATAAATAATAAAGGAATAGGGTTAAATAACTGTTGGCAATTGATGCAAAAGTTAGGTTATATGAAGGGTACGTAGTATGGTGTGGCTGGTCAGAAGAAGAGACAATTATGGCTGAAATATTTAAAGTGAAAACACAAATACCACAAGCTGTGACTGGCAACAGTTAGAAGAGCTTACAAATATATACTCGTACATATGTATGTGTATGTATGTATGTATGTATTAATATTACAAGTGAATAGCAGATGTTTTGCTTAAACAGGATTTCGTATTCGTATCTGTAGATGTTAGATCGCTTTTTTTTCTTTCTTAAGAAATTATGACAGCTTTTGTGTGATAACAGACCGCGGATTAAATGTTCTGCCTAAATCACGGAGTTGTGCGCTATTATAACTGGGTATGGTAAACCAAACATCAAAGGAAATCCAAACATTACAGGTGTAAAATTATATTCTTTGGCAAACACTTGTCTAGTCGGGTTTCTTTATAAATAATAAGCCTTTAATATGATTTTGTAAAACCAATTCTGTGATTCTGCTGATTTGAAACACGTGCAACCGTAGCCTTTAAAGATGTTCAAATAAAAAAATACTCCATTGTGGTTTGACTACATAACGAATTAAATTAAATTGAATTGGATATTAAATAAATTGCAAATTAAATTTCTAGTCTTCTTATTTGTATTGGCAAATACGCTACATTAATAGTTATAATATAGGGTTCTAAAGTTGTAAAGTTTTTACAAATTTTTTAAAGATTAATACGTGTAGGAGATTTTTACTTTAAAATTCCCGTCTTCAATAAATAAATAAATTAATTTTAAAACTAAAGTTTAATTAACCTAAAAATTCTAATTTTCCAATCAAAAATGTGTTTGAAACTACATGCAGAAAAAAAATTTCTTCGTTTTTTTTTAAATTAACGTGAAGATGACATTTTTCAATAGCGCTCTGTACTTTAATATAAACTTAGGACATAAGTCCTATGTTGAGTGTGTGTGTATAGACAAATATAAACCTCATACATATATGGATTTGATTGATTAAATATGTTACTGTGACACATGTTGTTGTCGAGGGTTTATGGACAACAAAAGTCTTAGTGCCCCAATATATTTTAGCAATTTCAATGATTTTAACCAAAAGTTTGTATAAAAAATTCTAGTTTTTGTATTTATTTACCCCTAAGAAAAAAACCTACTATATATAAGGGATAACGTTTTCATATATTAAGCCTTTGAATTCTAAATTTACTTTGATTTCTTCTTGAGGGTACTTCCACTTTTGTGGTGCAAAAATAAGGAGTCATCAGAAACTTTTCCTTATTTTTTTCTTGTCCACTGTACAAACATACATACATACCTAATTGGTCATTACAACCCTTCAGTACGGATTACGACCTAGTCTCCTGCACTACTTATTATGGGACCTACAGTTTAAAGTCAACTCCGAACGACAGATTTTTGAGTAAGTTTTCACTGCAATTTTATTTACTTTCAGAGTTTTTGTCAGAAATCTGTTAAGAGGAAGTCGCCAAAGAATTATGTTTTTTATATTTCGTTTTATTCCACATGTCTGACCTGGGGTTTGAACCGTGGCCTCACGTCTAGTAAGCGAACACACTACCTACTAGGCTACGACGACAATCGCCGAGGGATTATCAGCATAAATTCGTATATTCTGGATAAAAATTGTCGAAAAACTAACTAGAAGGTGATCCCTTTCGCTGTCTAATGTAAAGAACTATTGATAATGTAGAACCTACCACCTCTTGCCTCCTCGCGTTGAAATTAGGCATTCATATACTACTCACAACTGGCTGATCAGTTTTAGCGAATGACTGAACTAAGGAAGTTTGAAGAAGACGGATTGGAGAAATGATAAAATTAGCCATATTCTCCGGTAGAAAACTGCAATCTTTTCTAACAATGAAATCCAGAAGCAGTGAAAATTATGAATGAGAAACAGTATTCTAAAGGCATTTGTACGCATCACAAATAATCATCAATACGGATGTAGACTTAACACCATACGTCACGCTAACGTGTCAAGCAACTTTACAGGCAAGTAAACATACGAAAGTATTCAAAGCCAATTTTATCTTGCGCCCAGATTTTCTAGAGAGTATGACATCAAAAACGAACATCATAGGTTAGAGGTTGATGAATATGTGTGCTTAATCCCATATATTTATAGTTTTTACCGGTAACTTATTTACTTTTTTTGAAAACTTCTGTTCCAGCAACGATCACTTAGATTTAATTCTCATAGAGTGTATAAATGTTAGCCTTGGACAACATGTCTTGTAAAAATAAAAACCAAATCATTTAGGGCATAATTTAAAGGCCATATAAATTTGGTAAGTCAGTCATTTAGTTTTGCTTATCATCGAATGGTTTTTAGAGGATATTTTTGTTTTTGTTTATTTTATTAATGTATACGTTATTAAGGGCTTTATGATTTTCACATTTCTTCTTCTTATTATTTTCCTCTGTGTATCTTATGTTAAAGAACAATAACAAACATTTCTCGCAACAATATTAACTTCAAGCGTTTTCATTGTTTCTGGTCTAAATTCTTTCGAGGCTTTTTTAATTCTATTTAGTTCTGTTCATATTTTTGTTGGTGCTTTTTTGTTGTTTTTGTATTCGTTGCTGTTCTTTCTTTCTGACCACAACCGTGAAATAAAGTAAAAAGATTTAAAAAGAAAAAAAAAACAAAGAAAAACAAAAACTTAAAAAAGAAAAACATTTTTTGAAATGGCCATAAGTCATAAGCCATTCTATGTATGGTAGTGGTAGTAGTTGTATAACAAGAGCTACAACAACAATAATATCGAAGAGAACAAAAAAAAATATTGTTACAGTATTTGTATTAACGTTGTTTTTAACTTGAGGATGGATGCCCCATCGCCACAACTGTGAGGACCACTGCTATAATACAGTTTTCAATGTAAGTGTACTTTAATTCATGTTGCCCTACACCGACATATGGGGACTGATATCGTTAGATAATTGGATGATAATTACAATTATAGACTCTGTTGTTGTATGTCTTAATTAGAATAGCTTATTCCCATTGGAATAATAATTTTACGGTTTTCATATTAACAAATTGCTATTGAACATGATATAATTAGAATACATAATAATATATATATACATATATCTATATATATATATTTATTTATTATATACATATATTATATACATATATTATATACATATATTATAATATATATTCAATAATTTCGTTTCGTTTATAAATGCTCGCAACTGTCAAAGGCCCCAAATAATTTGGTGTAGGTTATCTCTTGGTTCGGTTTGATTGTCCATAAATTTTCTTTTACATGTTATTGTTGTTGTTGTTTTCGTTTGTTGTTGTTGTTTTATTATTCTAGCTGCCAAGCGTGACTTTTGTTGCTTCTATTTATTATCAGTTGTTGTTTAGTTGTCTTTGTTTTTGTTTTTGCTTTTATGTTTCATGTTTTTGTTTTCCATTTTCTATTTTCCTTCTAGAATGCCGGCTTTTTCTCTCAGTTAACGCTTTTAAACAATAACAACAAAATGAATAAAATGAAAAACCCCAAAAACAACAAAGCACAGCATGTTGTGCAGAAATTGCCGCAGGTGAAATAGTACCAGTGCTAAAGGAAAATCCAACGTACCATATGATTTCATGAGCACAAGTTTACAAGTATGAAAAGAGAATTAAGTTTTTAACACTGAGAGAAATATAATGTTTGTCACTTTGATGCAAGTATCATGAGTTTAAGTCTGAAGAACGTTTTTAGTGTCACCCTTAGGTACACTGGTCTTAAGAAATGGATTTCATCGATGTCTATAAAGAACATCGAAGGACCATTGTGTATTTTATTCCCAAGCTGATAGACAATTCATCAACACAGAAAGTCGGACAGGGTCACCGCTTGAAAGAAGTAGAAATTAATGAATAACGTTCCTCATCATTATACCCAGTAAAACAGCTCAATTTGTACGTGGCGTATTTATAAAAGAGAATATTAATTGCTTTCTCTCTGTGTGTTAAACTAGAAACCACAAAACAATTCTCTCCTCTGTTCTTTGTTCTCTTTGTTGGTTTATGCAGTGTCTGTTGCTTTCGTCTGTAAACAGAAATAATATGATTTTTAACGCTTCAAACTAATTTCTTTGTATCATCAGACTGCCGCTCCGAACAATAAAAACAGACTTGGCATACAAACTAAGCAACAGCAAGAGCAACGTGATGATGAGGAGCAACACTGAACCAGTCGGCCGACCAGCGCCAACCACCATCGTCAAGCAGCCAGCCAATGTCAGTTGGCCTTTAGTTCTTTTTTCCATTCTTTGTTGTTTGGTCTTCTTTTTATTTTGTTTTGGTTTGGCTTTAGTCGTTTCATTTCAGCTCTCCAAAACTATGGAAGAAGACAACTTCTTGTTGAAGTTCAGTAAATAAGCAGAGACATTTCATGCAAACGCTTCAGTCTATGACAAGATTTTATCGTGTGCGTACCAAATAAACGTACGAGATACTTAATGCGATTGCGCAGTGTTTAGTTCTGTTTACATTCGGTGTGTGTTTAATTTTTTGTGCTTTTGTTTTTCTAGTGAGAACGAAAGCAGCCACATTTTTAAATGCGATTTGTTGCATATTAGTTTCTTCTTTTACTTGCAACTCGTGTCAGTTTAACGGCAACATTACAACGTGTTATTAGTGTCTCTTATTCTGCAATTCTGTGTTCAACTCCATTCTGGCATGTCAGATGACTTTAAGGTTGACACTGTCTTACTGTAAATTGTGCCAGTTTTTTCGTGAAAATTTCGCAAAACAAAATAGAAAAATTCAACAGCAATACGGTCTATTACAAACAGTGAAAAAAATAACGTGTTAAAAACTGTTAATATTATTATATTATTATTAACGGTATGTGTTTTTGGAGTATTAAAAATAAAAAAAAATAAAAAAAATTTAAAAAAAAATTATTCCTTTCCCCGCTCTCTATCTCTATCTCTCTATCTCTTTGTCTAAAACGTTTTCCAATATTTGTTTCGCTGTCAATGGACTAGGATGTTAATGCGACTGTAAGCAAATATAAAATGTTGAAATTTATATTTGAAATAATGTTCGTAATGTTTTTACATCTATGTGTGTGTGTGATAAATAAACAATAAAATCAAAGATATAAACATGAATTAATTTTTTAATGCTTTTTACCTGTTATTGAGTGGATACTTTGGAATCCACAAAAGGTAAACACGTGAAAGGAGTTTAAATGTTACACCATTTCCGTTTTTAAATTAAAAATTTTTTAATAACAAATTACTCTGTTTTTTTTTTTTAATTTCATGTAACTGCAGTGAATTTAATTCTGTGTCCATTCAAATTGATTTAATTTGAGATTTTATTTTAGTTTTACCAAATTTTTTAAATTGTTTGAATATAAAAAATATTCAGTTGTTTCGAAAAAAATTTCTGTAAATTTTTAAAGAAATCAGTGCCGACAACATATTATCAATCTTCTAAAATTTTTTGATAAATTTTGATTGTAAATAATATTTGACGAACTAGTGTCCTTTTTTATACAATGAAGCGCAAAAGGTAAATAGCTATCACAAGTTGTCATACTTTTATGTCTAAAAATTAGAGAATATGGCAGCGGTTAAATTATAATGTCCACCTTTACTTATACAGTAATTCAAAGTCTAGAAATCTAATACTTAGGAGAACAAATGCTAGAAATTATTTTAGTAATAGTATTACATAAAAGCTTACCTACCCAGTTTTCTAAGAAATTACATATTTTGAAAGGAGTGCTTTGGCCTGAACTTGTTAATTATTTTACATTTTGAAGGCAGTTTGTTGGGAAATTGTGCTTGAAACATTTCTATTCATGAAAAAAAATTCATATTTCGTCGCTTAAAGTTCTAGATCTGATTTATTAAATGGACGTATGAGAATTTCTAAACTAAGATCGCAGAGATTCAGACAAGCCATAATTATGATGTCTAAACTTTGTAGGCAAATACTTCGTTCAGGGGCTTCAATTGTTACCAGTACAATGCCGGATTAAGTCTCTTAAGGGAGAAGTACATAGTACCAGACATTTTACAAAATTCTGTTGACTGAAAATTCCGCCTAGATCAACGGCTTCCGCTGACAGTATTCGCTTGACGTTGTTGTTTTTCACTGATAATGATCTTAGCAAAAGGAAATCGAAATCCTTTGGAATAGAAACGATTTGAAAATAGGCGCAATTCACATGTTTGAAATATTTTATCGGTCATGGATAACAAGTACATATTAGATATTCGAAAATGTTTGTACAAAACGAAAAACATGCCAACTGATGTAAAACCTAAATTATATAAACAGTGATCAAACCAGATCTTACAAACCATTGGGTGCGAAGCATGGACACTAAAAAACGGATGACAATGCCTTTAGCAATGAGAAAATTTCTAGAATAAATACATAGAGCTATGCAAGTATTAGTAGACGATGAGTAAAAGAATGCAATGAACATTAAATAAAATTTCCATAATCAGTAAAATATTTTCCAGGAATTAGAATAGTAAGGGAAGAGATTTAGTGTATAGGTGGGATGTGCAGATGATTGAAGATAAATTGTAAAAAACAGACCTGACAGAAGAAATGCTGCTAGACGCCGTAGTCTAGTAGGTAGACTGTTGGCTTATTAGACATGACAACGCGGTTCAAACCCTAGGTCAGACATCTCCAACAAACCGAAATATGAAGAAATAGGAAATGGTGTACAAATATTTAAATATTTAATTAACTTTACGACAGGATTGTAAAATTGTTGAAGATCTTTTATACAAACACAATGTTAATTTAACAACAACAATATTATATAATATATGTAATGCTTTGCTCTTTGCTCTAACATTACTAGTTGACTCTCTACACTACTGGACATATGTAGGATGTCTATAAGATTTCTTGATAATCAGCAATTACCACATGGTAATAGAATACAATAAAATAAATTTATAGCTTAATAAAAATGAAAATGAAAAAAAAAACATTTAAAATAATTAAAAGAATATGAAATTAGCAAGATTACATGCACTGTTAGTAGTAGAATGAAATAAATTTTATATCATGGTTTAGAGTTGTTACACATAAAAAGAGGCGTAACTGCAAATGGCATCTCTGCCATACCATTTGAGTGTCTGGTTAAAATCAATTTGCTGTCATAATTTATCTGTGGGCGTTTAAAAAAGCTTGCATAATTGTATTACCTGTACATCTCCTCAGAGAAGCAATTGAAAAAACAAGTTTCTTTCTAACGACTATCTATAAAATGTATGGTATTTCTAAAATCACTTTAATTTATAAGTTTAACGCTGCATTACGCTGAGATTTACTTTTCAAGCAGAAGCTTAAAAGAAAAATATGTAAAATAAAATATTTAAATTAGGAGCAGGAGTAGTATGAGTATCCGATGGTACTAAAATTAAACCAATAAACTAATGTAACCTTTTGAAGATCTTATAGATTTTTATCAACAAGTGAATCAGATATGGATTTATCCTTATAATAATAAACAATTACTTATTGTAAGGTGTAGTAAACAGAAATCCCAGAATTGTTTATTTAAATAATTTTGAACACGTGGCTTAGTAAAGTTAGTTAAAAATATACAATGTTTTCCAAAAAAAAAAAAAAAATATTGTATTTGACAATCTTGTGATGGCTTGGCCCAATATTGTTTGAGCTCCCATTCTAAACAAACACTCACTAACTAACACTAATGATGCGTTGGAAACTAGATAACAAAGAAGATCAATAGTGCTATGAAGGCTTTTTAGAAATACAGTAATTTATATGTCAAAATATCTGTTGTGGAAAATTTAAATAAAATAATGAAAAAACATAAAAAATTAAACGAGCATATGATCTCAGTTACATACATACATATGTACATAATTGGTCATTACAACTCTTCAGTCAGGATTACGACCTAGCTTCTTATCTTGTGTGTGTTAATTTTATACATGACTGACAGGACCTACAGTTTCAACTCGACTACGAACGTTAGATTTCTTTTCATGGCAATTTTATTTACTCTTAGAATTTTTACCACAAATCTGCTGAGAAGCAGTCGACAATGAAATGTTTGTTTCATATTTCCTTTTGTTCGAGATGTCTGGCCTGGGGTTTGAAGCGTGACATCACGTCTAATAAGCCAACACTGTACCTACTAGAATATTACCGGTTGTATTGTCTTTGACAAAATCCCAATTTATTGACACAAATTTATATAAAACGCCTAGTACTTCAAAAAGGATGCTACGCGTAGGCCAAGAAATTAATGTTTTTTTGAAATAAAATACTTTAATAAAATATTTCAAATAAAATTTTTATTGTTCACCCTGGTATTAAAGTTTTCCAATTAAATTTTTTAATCTAACTACGTCTGTTTAAGCCTTCGGTGATTTTAATCTTCCTCGCCAGTTTCAGTCTCTGCCTGCATGGTATGGTATTGCCAGCCATCATAATAAAACTTGTGTTTGTTTTTTTATATTTTTTTAGATTTTTCTGCAACTCAGAGTAACATTTCCCGTTATTATTTAATCTTGGCACCCACTTGGTCTTCTTGCACTGACATATAAGTGAAGTTGACATTCCAAAACTATAGACTTGATAATTTCGCTAATAATGTTGTTATTGCTGTTGTTGTTGTTGTCTAGTAATATGTTCATCACATACACATTACGCATTATACATTACATACATATATACATACATATACAAGTAGAAATAAAGAAAAATCAACAAAAAGTGTCACGAACACACTGACAGCTATTGTAAAGTTCATTATTAGAAATAAAAACAAAGAAAACACAAGAAAAACTATGGTAAAGAGTGATCAGAGAGACAGAGAGAAGAAAAAGTTTCTTTAAAATAAGCAAACCATATAAAACAACATGACTGAACAAACAACACTGCATAACAGTC
Source organism: Sarcophaga carnaria (assembly GCA_958299815.1). Lineage (NCBI taxonomy): Eukaryota > Metazoa > Arthropoda > Insecta > Diptera > Sarcophagidae > Sarcophaga > Sarcophaga carnaria. Next base: position 32,234,361 of record OY283150.1, read on the forward strand.
AGTATAAGTTCACATTTGTTGTGTTTAATTTGTTGTTGTTGGTGTGGTGTTTAATTTGACTTTAAAAGTGTTTTTCATTGTTGTTGTTCTTTTTGTTTGCTTATTTTTCTGTTCTTTTTTTTGTTCGACTAAAAATTTCCTTTATATAAATTGTGTTGTTGTTTTTCCCATTTCTTTCTTTTAATGTGCACATTTTCCGTAATTCAGTGACTGAGTGATTCATTCATTTGTTCATTCATTCATTCATTCATTCGCAGTGACTTCATTAATTGGAATTCGCTTGAGCGTGTAAAGCATTGCAGTTGAAGGATTTATTTTTAAAAATCATTCCGTTCGTTTAATCGAGTTGATCGTTTGATTTTTTTTCATTGTAATTGCGAAACATTATATCGTGTTACGGTTGTGTTTGACGACAAATTTGTACAAAATGCTGTTGTTAAAATTAATTATAATCAGGTAAGTTGGCTCTCTTTTTTATTTTCTTATTTATTTAACTTTTCCTTTAGAAATTAATTCGTTCTGATTACGTTCTTGTCAACTGTAATACTGGTTTTAAAATATTTGATTCCTTTTAAAACGTCAAGAAAAGTGTGTCGCAAACCGTATCAATTGCAAAATTAATTTGAAATGAGCATCTTGTGGCTGTTTTAAGAAATTTAAAATATATTTGTAGGCAATAGGAATTACAGAATCAAACAACAAGAATATAAAGCACTACAGGTCAAGTAATATCTATCGACTGTATTAATTTGAATAACGTGTTCAATTACCATAAAGTATTAAAATAGCGCAGAGCTAGAACAAAATTAACTTAATTTGGCTTGCCTTTAAATAAGCAGTTGATTTTGCTGTCCAAGAGATATGTATCCACAATAATACCAAATAGGCAACAATATAAAATTTAATTAAGAGAACTTTTGCTGAAGAAAACCAGAAACATATATTTTTATCATCTAATTTCGTGTCATAGTTTATTTAAAAACTTTTATCCGTCCTAAAGAAAAATTTTATTGATTGTAATCAGACATTTAACATAATAATATGTCGTATAGTCAGGCAGTGCTGACTGTGATATAAATGCTCACCATCGGACTTATTGGAATACTTAGAGCACTGTTTACCTATTATAAGAATGATTTATGTTTGTCACATCTTTTTTCAAGACAATTCCTAATTCATTAATGGCATGTAGACGTCTATTCGATCTTTCAACGCTCTTTAATGGCCGCAAAAAGTAGTGAACTTATAAGCTTATGAAATGTAATTTAAAAATTTCTTAGCTTCAGGTAACTGCAGCATGCGCTGTGGTTAAAGAAAAGCTAAAATACAATTCGAGTTATAAATCACTATCGCTATCATATATTCCTGTCACTGGAATCATTACAAAATCCTACATAGAGCAAAATAGGCCACCACTATGTCCAATACCATACATTTTGATAGAGAACGTTATTGCTAGGCAATGAGAAATCCTATCATACAAAGACGTGCTACAGTAGTATGATGTTTGGGATTCTTTGAAGCAATGCCTATAACAAGGCATATGAATGATGAAATATTATATAACTGCAGTGTTCCACACGTCTTGTTGAGTTCCATAATCTGCTGAGAGGAAGTCACCAAAGAAATATTTTTTCATATTTCGTTTAGTTGGAGATGTCTGACCTAGGGTTTGAACCGTGGCCTCACGTCTATTAAGCCAACACACTACCTACTAGACTACGGCGACTATATATTCAACTACTTTAAATCTCGTGGACACAGTAGTAAAGACATGAAGACTTCATGTTAAATGATTAAAAAAACGGTTCTTTTCACTTCCTTTGGATTGTCTTAAGAATCATAGCAGTGTCCACATGTTGCTTAAAATCTAACGAAATAAACATGTTGCTTTGCTTTTTCATAGTAATTAATCACTATGGGTCAGATTAATTTTCATTTAGTATTTCGCATTATTTTTTAACGCCCGAATACTTATAATAGGATAGCGAATTACTTTGCAGCGCAGGGTTTTGCTAAAATTGTGGCCTATGGCCTATAGCAGGAGAATCTAAGGCTGTTTTTTATAAAATCCTAATAATCTTTCTTCCTTTAGTTTTGCCAACATCGTAATGGTAAAATAACGGTTTATTGTCTAACCTAAACAATTTTATGAATGTCACCGTGGTGTAGTAGGTAGTGTGTTGGCTTACTATTCGTAAAGCCCGGGTTCGTATCCCAGGTCAGACATCAAAAATGAAATATGAAAAAAAAATATTTCTTCGGCGACTTCCTCTCAGCAGATTTCTGGCAAAAACTCTGAGAGTAAAATAAACTGCCATGAAAAAGTTTCTCAAAATTCTGTCGTTTGGAGTCGATGTTAAACTGTAGGTCCCGCCACTCACGTATAAAATTAACGCACACAACATGAGTGGTGTGAGAAGCTAGGCCGTAATCCTGACTGAAGGGTTGTAATGGCCAATTATGTATGTATGTAAACAATTTTATATCTTTACGTTGAAGTACCAAATCAATATTAAATATTTTCACACAACCTGAGTCTTCATGAGGTGACTTATAAACAGTAGAAATTTATAAATATTAAACCTTAACATTGTATACAGTTTTTGCATATTGTATTTTAAATAATTTTTTATTCAAATATTTTATTTTAATGGCATATTTTACAAAGTATTTTATTATTAAAATTAATTACTAAAATAAAATGCAAAGGCACACTGTTCTTTTTCCCATTTCTCTTCCTAAATATGAAAATTGAAGAAGAAATTTCTAAGCATTGCCTGAGAAGCAAGCGCCAGCATTAATTATAGTTCACAGTTAGTACAGACTCAGACTTGTTCTTCTACAAAAAAAAATGTGCGGCTCATAAAAATACCAGGAATTTTTTTGTTTTTCTTTCGTTAAAAGCATCTTCTTAATTATTAAAAAAAGAAAAGTAACATAAAGCAAAACTACAGGAAAAATATAAGAGTTACCACCACTTTATTTAAAACTGTCCGTCCTTTTGCTTGTAATTTGTTTTATTTTGTTTTTTTAACTCATCTTCTCAGAATGTTTGTAGACTTTGAATACCTAAAAATTGCGTGCAAAAATGCAATAATTTATTTATGTTTGTCTCAACTTTTGTATTCATTTCTAAAACGCATTTCTTGCCATGAATTCCACTTGAAGTCTGTGGTCATAACTCACATCATAACTCATTATTATTATTGCTATCATTAGTATTAAAAAAAAGAATTATTATTATACACTACGTATAGAGCAGCAGCAACAGGCAAATTGAATTGGAACTTTATTAATGACTGCATAATTGAAATTAGGATTTAATTAAGGAGCAACGAGATGAAATATGCTTAAAAAATTCTTCTTAACAATATCATTCTTATTCTCCCTAGGCAACATTAAAAACTTGTTATTATTTCAAAACAAAAAGCGGAAGGATTGTACGTGTATTTTTAAAATTAAATTAACTAGTTTCCTCGCACTATGGGACTGTACAAGGAATATATCGATGGCTTAATATAAAAAATGCCTAACTCAATTTTTTTCAAAATAAGGTTTTTTGTTTATTCTGGTAGGCAAATGTCAGATACACGAAAAAAATAAAAATTTTTTAAATGAGAGATTAAATGTGTTGCTGTTTCTTATTAAAAATTGTATTAAAATTTTTGTTGTATCTAAAATTTTACGAATTTTTTTAAGTTTTTTCCTTCTCCTGTAAAGTAACCAAAAATCGAGTTAGGCCTTTTTTATATTAAGCCATCGATATACAAATGAACTAAAATATTTGAAAGTTTTGTTTTGCTTTCTTTTACATCGATCCTCAGATATCAAACGATTTCTATAGATCCATTGGTTTGATAATAAAAAGTGGCAAAAGTCCAAAAAGAACAAATCGAACTGAGATTTGGATAATATAGAAACATAATATAGAAACCTAAACTAGTGAATAATGTGAATACAGAAACCTAAACTAGTGAGTCAACCCTGAAGAGTGGTTATGGACAGTTAGACTTCTGTGCATCAAAGTACCGCTCGGTTCAATGAAAAGATTGCTACTGTAAACGAGAGTGTTACTTGAATTCCAAAAACATTATCGAAAACAGCATCATTCTCAACAATTTCAAACTTCTCGTAACCTTCAGGCGTACAAAATTCAGTGTACTAAAGAGACGGCGCCTGCTTATGCTTATTATCTAATGTCAACCGGCCACCAAGATTATGAGATCTATATACGAGTGTTTTATTTTTTTTCTTTGAGGATTTGTAAAATTCCGGATTTATACGAACAAACAAGAACCAATATTACATACATAATTGTTCATTACAACTCTTAAATCAGGATTACGACCTAGCTTCTCACACCACTTATGTTGTGTGTTAATTTTATACATGAGCGGCGGAACCTACAGCATAGAGTCGACTCCGAACGATATATTTTTGACAAACTTTTCATGGCAATTTTATTTACTCTCTGAGTTTTTGCCAGAAATCTGCTGAGAGGAAGTCGCCAAAGAAATATTTTTTCATGTTTTCGTTTTGATGTCTGACCTGGGGTTTGAACCGTGGCCTCACATCTAATAAGCCAATACACTACCTACTAGATAATGAGATTAATACAAGCATTAAAAGTAATATGTTTTCCTAATTATTATTTATTATTTATATGATGTAATGACACACATAGTATTATATTCAGACACCGAAATTCTTTCAAAATTTTAATTGTTTTGTTATTAATGCCTATAATTAAAAAATAGCAGAGTAAGTGATTCCATTGCTTAACTCTTGTTTAAACAGAACACAAAAGAATAAATAAATCAAAATTTCCTATAAGAGATAATACAAAGACGTTTATAACATAAAAATATTGGAGAAAAATGCTAGCGAAAGATGATCAGAAGAACAAAAAAAAAATAATAAATAAATAAATAAAAGAAAAGAAAAAATTATTTTAGAATCTTGAAATCATGTTGTAAAGAATTCATCTGTTGACACGCAATCATTTCATCACTGGCGGACAACAGCAGCAGCGGCGACAAAACAAAAAGTTTTTGTTTTCATTTTTGCAATATTGTTTGTGCCACATTGCAATAACAACGGCTACAATTACAAAAACAACAAATATCCAAGATTTATTAATAATTCAATAGTGGCACATATGTGTGGTCGTTAACAATTGCTCTTCAACCCACCCTATCTCTTCACTCTTATGAGTCAAACTCTTACAGCCTTATAGTTTGATTGGCAAGCCATGAACAGATGAGCAAAAAAAAGGAAAAAAGAATCAAAGTCCCATCACAACGCACATCATCATTTGAGTTTATTGTCGTATCCTTTTGTTCTCCTTTATTAATTCTTAATATCAGTTGTTCGTTTTCCTTGTGGCTTTCGAAATTCATAAAAAAGGGGTGCTGCATCACCAACCATCTTTAGCTAATTTTGTTGTAATTTTTCATTTAACAATGAGCTGTCTTAACTTAACTGCCTGCTTGCCTCTAGACTTTATGACACAAAACACTCATACAATTCAGTATTTAGAAGACTATGGGGGTTGTTAGGGAATCGTTTCGAGAGAATTAAACAAAACAAACACTGCTTACATGTCAACGTCGGAAAAAGGGGTCGATTTTTATAAAATCTTTTGAGATTATATTGTCAATGTTATAAAAATATATCATTGAAGAAATACATACATCAACACATGTTTCTATTTAAAGTTTTTCATGTAATGAAAGTCGATCTGATTGTGAATATTAAAAAATTCTTACTAAAAAAATTGTTCGGTTTTTTTTCAATAAGGATTCCTTCCTTTTCGTTTATATTTTTTCTAATTTTTCATATCATCATAATTAATTTTTTCAATATCACCCTTTGCATCTCAATCGAAATCTACTTTAAAAAAAAACTACTCGTACGAAAACAAAATACAGAATGTCGGATAATTTTGTTATCCTGCCTGTTAATTACTTGTTCTTGCTAGAGCCATTTGAAATCGATGCAAATATAAAATCAACTCTTCTATAGCGTCTCCAAACCTGGAACTTTATAACACGTGACATGGTTGAGATCCAAGATCCTACGAATATTGTGACCACGTACTGCCATATCCAACCAAAAACTCTGACAAAGGGCAGAACGTAATAGGGCCGAGTAAATGGCGCCAGGTCAGTCACACCCTTAGCTTTCGTTAGAGTTTCCATAGAATAGAACTTAGAACTAGAAAGTATACAGAAGAAGAAACTGGATTTGTTGCCAAAGAGACAATTGCGGCAACATTAGTTAAAGCGAAATGTAGGCATTAAGTTTAAATCCAAATTTTTCTGAGATCATACGTTTCTTGATAAGACATTATATATTTATATAATATTACACCCTCTAAATAATCCATTTAAGAAGCAGCAGTTTTGATTTATTCATCTTGTTTTAGAGCGCAACACAGCCATAATTATTAATAATCAATCAATCAATAATCAATCAATCAACAATCGTCCGTCAGTTGGCTACTATCCTAAAACTTGTGTCATCTGGTTTATATTTGACAGCTATTGATAGCACAACACAGCATGATTTGAGAAAAAAAAAGAAAAAAGTGAATTTCTTGTGCTCACGAAGAACTATCTCTCAAACCATGGCTGTGATTTTTAATTTCAATGATTACCAAGTGGTTTACTGAACATAGTTGCTGGCGTAGAAGCTTAGAAACTGCTGGACGTTCAACTCGAAATAATAGAAAAATTTTCAAAAATTAAAAGTATAATGTTGACCGGTCGGAGATTAAAAGTGCGAGGGATTTTGAAATAGTAGTCTAGTGGCATCAATTTTGAAACACCACTTTCTTCGATAAGAGCGCCGTGTGTTTACTCACAATCGATCACAAACGCAATCGTCATACAACTTAGCAGAGTGTTTGGCGATGTTCAACCGTAATGTGGACGAGTTTTCATAACCGTGGCCGAAATTTAATTTAACTGCATCACACCAAGAACCAATCAGCAGTATAAAGATGGTTCCACATAACGTTGGTTTCACAGAAGCCTATCCATATTGACCATTTTCAGCAGATGATTTAAAAAGTATTTAAAAAAAAACATTTATTTGACAAAATGAAAACTTATTCTGCGCCAGGACAATGCAAGGGTGCACTCATGCACAGTTTTCATTGAAAAATGGCAAAAAAAAACTTAAGCTACGAATTGATCTGTCATTTTTTATTTCCAATATCGACAAACAAATACCAATTTTAATAGCAGGGATGAAAAATTCGGAGAAATATTGGACGAAATACAGTCAAAGAAAAAAGTCTACATACACCGTTTCACGCTAATTTTAATTAATTAAATTAAATTCGTTTTGTTCTTCAAACATTCTTGATTGTAAATGCCTTAAACAATGCTACAACTTCTTTTTCAATTTGATAATAATCAGGGGTGTATATAGACTTTTCTCTTTGACTGTATATAGAGCTCATGGAAGACTTTGTTTGAAAATAAAAACCTGTGTTGCATTTTAAAAACTTATTAGCCTACCTCTTTATATTTGTATGGTAAATATTAAATCGTTTGGACAATCAATCATTCCTTAGGCATCGATCGAAATCCTGATTATGGGGACAGACGAATACCAACTACTAACTAGCTTTGTCTAGCTCTGAAGTTTTGAAAAAAAATATAACAACCAGGGTGTCACTATCAACATATTATCTGTCAAAAAGATTATATTCCAGAAGGAACTTCACGCAATTTCAATATCGTAGAATGTATGTAGACTTTTTCCTTGACTGGCTAATAAAAATGAATATTTATTTTTAAAATAAAAACTAATTATGCTTTGGCATGTTTCAAATATCAAATAAACTAAAATAAATTGTAACGCTTTGGAACCAAATGCTATGAACATTCATGAATAATATTTCGTTTTCCTACAAACTCTTTCTCATTTAATTTTTCACTATGACATGTACAAAGTACAATACCAAAGCCTTTATGAACCCCTTTTTCGACCTTTTTATTTAAGTCTGTTTAAATTGCTGGTCTTAAAAATATCAAGTGTTTCACAGTTTGTTATTGAAATTTAATAGCATAACAAAAGAAATCAAAAGAATAGAAAAAGGTAAAGAAGAGATCCCAAATAATATCAAATATACTCCGGTACGAATAAAAATAAATCCTATCAATTTATCAATAGAGAAACAAACAGAAAATAAATAAAAACATTGTTGTAAACCATTTATACATATGTACATAGATACATATACATACATATATGTGTGTATATATTTGTATGTAAGACAACAATCTATATTGAGGACGGCATTCCTATATTTACACGTCTTTTCAAAAGAAATGACAAGACAAATTTGTCAAAATAACAACATTTTCTGTTTTTTTTTCTCAATTTAATGTTAAAGTAGTAAAAGAGTAGAAATAAATCAATTCATTATTATTGGTATTTAGAAATATTTCTCTTTAAGGGTACATTATATTTAGTAGTTCGATATTAAGGTACAGTTACTGCTAGCTAAATAGAAATGGGGTTTATAATACTAGGGTTTTACAAAAAATTCGAAAAACAGCAGTAGTTTGTCATTAAAACTATCAGAATTAAAATCATTCTCAAGAGGTGGCGGTATAGGATGTTATTTCATTTACATACATGTATATGCTGTGGAGCATATTTTTTGGGTTACACAAGCTTGTAATAAGCCCCCTCATATATCACATATAATCTAAAAAATATTCTCTAAAATGAAACAAAATTTATTAATACCACCGGAATAGTGTAAAGCGAAAATTTTCCAAGTATCTGTAGTGCTGCTGAGCTGACCTAGTATGGTGCAACCATCGAACTATCCAGTGGGTTCTCTTCTTTATGCACTTTGTGATAAAAATAGCAAAATGGTGAGATGTTCAAACCATAAGAATACCACGACTCAACGGTATTCCAAGTATCTGTAGTGCTGCTGAGCTGACCTGGTATAGTACAACCATCAAACTATCCAATGGTTTCCCTTCTTTATGTACTCCTTTAAAGACCTGAGAGCTTATAACAGACAATGTACTTTAATGTTCCACATTTTTAAGAACTCTTTTTTTTGAGAAACTCTGTTATTGATTATTGGGGAGGGGAGCTTAGAAATTTCCCTTTTTTATTGTAAATCTTCTTTCATTTAAACAGAATTTTAATTTATGTATCTGATCTTTTTTTTTTCTAAAAAGCAATAAAGAGAGAAAACGGCTTTTCTTATTACATTTCGGGTATAAAAGTAGGTGAGACATTTCCATCAGGGATAAAAACAGTCCATTTGTTGAATACTACGGTATTCCTTTTGAATCGTTTGTACTTAATAAAGACGAATTTTAGCCATATGAATCAACCTGGATATGATATTTATCTGGCTTCGATACCACTGTAATAAACGAACCTCCGCTGTAGATAATAGCACTAAAAACGAATAATAGCACTGTACATCAATACGAATGAATTTGTTGTTTATTTTGTAAATACCAAAAGCTTTATTCAGTTTAGGTTCTGAATGTCATTCCCAATATTTCTAATCGAAAATTTTTTTAAATACAAATATGTGTTGTCTACCCAACATAGCATGTACGCACAAAATCCCTATTTATTAACTGCAGCGTCTGGTGCAGATAGTTATCTGCAACCGAAGTCTACGGTTTTTGAAAAGTGCATTAATCGTCAAGTTCTAAAAATGCCGTGAAGTAGTAGAATTTGAAATAAAGGCGTTTCAAGAAGAACTCATATTGATAGGCAGATAATTAAAATTATTATTAGTCGCCAAAGTCTAGTAGGTAGTCTGTTGGAATATCTGACGTAACGCCAGGATTTCTAACCCCAGGTCAGGCATCTCGAACAACGCGATATATAAAAAAAATATTTCCTCGGGTGCATCCTCTCAACAGATTTCTGGCAAAATTTCTGAGAGTAAAATCCTGTCGTTTGGGGTCGGTTTTAAACTGTAGGTCCCGCCACTTATGGATAAAATTAGAGCACACAACATAAGTGATGTGAGAACCTATGGTCGTAATCCTGACTGAAGGGTTGTAATGACCAATTATGTATGTATGTACATCTCAGAAAATGGAGGAACATATGTATATAAAGACCTTCAAAAACATTAATTCTTAATGGAAAAATTTAGGAAAGATGTAAAGAAGAAGAAGTAAAAAAATAAAACATATGTATATTAGATTGAATCAGTCTCACTGATGTAAGACAAACAGTTGATTTCTGGTACAAACGAAAATTGTAACATTAAAAGCAATATTCTTACAATAAAATATATGTATGTAATGATGTTGATGTACAATCCCCAAAATTCCGATATCAAAATAGCAAATAAAACAAGAAAAGAATACATTTCTAATTAGTTCGCCATTTCCGTAAGATATTGTATATTGTGCTGTATTGTATTAAAAACCTATAAATAACAACTAAATGGCAAGTGTATGTGTGTGGTTAGTTCTGAAAAATGTGCTAAATAACTAAGAATAAATAAATAAATAATAAATAATAAAAGAATACACGAGACATCAGAGAAGCAATAAAAAAAAGAAGGTATGAGACGAACAACTCATCTTTTGTAAAAGGCACGTTCTGCTATTTGGCATTGTGCTGAATGGATATACTCTTACATGGGTTATTGAACAAATAAGTAACACTATGAATATGAATATGAAGACTATATAAATATGAAATATTTACGTACACACATACATTCGTTTGTATATACATATGTACATACATTCATACGTCTATACAATATCGAACAAATACTTGGCATGAAAAGAAAATATGCACTGAGAAGAATTAAAAAATATTAAAAAGTGAATATGAAAAATGTGTTAAGAATGTTTTCTTTTTAATTTATTTAAATCGATTTGTCATTATCCGCTAAAGAAATTTAATTGCTTTCGAATATTATTTTAAAACATGTTTTTTGTTCGTATTTAAAAGACACGCCTAAATTAGTCAATAAAAATTATGACGATCAAGTGTCTGCTAGGATGTTAATGGATGTTAAGGCTCCCATATATTATCTGGCATCTGTGAATTATGATGTTTCATGTTAAATCTTTTTTATTAAGAACAAATACTTGGCTATAAAAAATACATTGAGAAAAATGGGAGTGGGCTTTCTCATTTTGCTTCAAATATTTGCAATTCTGAGATACTTAAGTTCATGCACCTGTTAGAGTTGATATAACATTATTGGGGGCCATTTGAGCTAACCTCCTTCGACCAAAGTTTGGAGTTTCAATAGGACTATATGGAGACTGATATTTTCTAACTCTTCCTTAAGAATATTCAGATTTTGTTGCAATCTGCAAAAGAACTCGAGATTATCAGCATATCCGAGTGTAGTAGATATTACTGCTTTGACAATAGTCGGTTTCTTATGTTGTATGTTTTAAATGTTTTCCTGACATGTTTTCAATTTATAATCCATGAAAATTTTGATGTCTGTATTGGGTTTAAACTCTATTAATCTCCCAATCTCTTAATGAACTTAGTCAGATTAAGAAGCTTACGCAAGGTTATCATTTGTTTCGGTCTATGTAGAACTCTGTCAATGGTGTAAATTTCAATTCCCTAAAGAGCTGAAAAACACATTTGTATACTTTTTTGTTTAGAGAACTTAGAAGTTTTACGCTAATAAAATAATAGGTTTGATAATGTGTTGACCGACCTTCTCACACCACTTTTATGTTGTGTGTATTAATTTTATACATGAGTGGCGGGGCCTACAGTTTAAATCGACTTCGAACGACAGATTCTTGAGAGAGTTTTTCATGGCAATTTGAGATGTCTGACCTGGTGTTTGAACAGTGACCTCACGTCCAATTAGCCAAGACACAACCTACTAAACTACTGCGACGACAATGCTGATATACTAGTAGGAATATTGCAATTAGTGCTATGAGAATCAATTTTTTTTTTCATTTGTATAAAACTATTATTTTAAGTACAAGCCACAAATTGGAATATAATGTAATGGAACTTCGAAACGCTTATCAAAGTAATTCATTTTTTATTCGATTTTTAAACATTTTAGCGTTCATGCAATGCCTCACTACTTATACCATAAATATATGAAAGAAAATGAATTTTTTCCAAGTGTATTTGGCATAATAATATGCAACTAAAATGCAAATCTAGAAAAATATTCTCTGGTATATTTTACAGAACATTACTACACTATTGACCGCCTAAGATGTTAACGATAATGACTGCAATGTACCCAATGTTTTTTTATATTATATTTTGTTTACGAATTCTTCATTTTATGCCAGCATTTGCATTTATTTCATTTCTTAAAATTTCAATCTTAAGTAAGCGGAATAATTTTTTTTTTGTGATCAGCAACATCTCAGCAAATCATAAATTCCAAATAAAACCATAAAATTGTGGAAACCGTAGAGAAGAGGAAGAGGAAAAAACGCCAAAGAATATAAACAAATAAAAAGAATTTAAAACTGACTATTTACTTGTTCATGCCACAAAAAAGCACAAGTTGCAACAGCATACGGAGAGAAAATGCCGCATAGTTTAGTACGTGTTTAGCATTTTCAAATTAAAAAAAATAAATAAATAAAAAAACACAGTAGCAGCAGCAGTAGAATTATTTATAAACTTTATATGAACATTAAGCACACAGCATATAAATTTATAAAAAAATATAAAATAAAATTTATTAAAAAAAAAATTTTTTTAACCAAAAAAGGAAGTCAGTCTCTACAAACCATATCATCATCATGGCCTTTGGTGGGGATTTTTTCCATAGAAAAATATGGAAAAAATCCAAGAGAAATAGGTTTAAACAATTCAGTTGTAGTTGTTTAGCTAGTAGTTAAACTATAAGTAAATTAAATACAATAAATTTTGCAATATTCGCAACATATGTTTGTAAGTAAAAACAAATGGACTTCTAAAGAAATATTTTTTAAACCATATGTAGTCCTCGTAAAAATTCACCCATGTGTACACACAATATGTACAGACATAGTATTTTATGTATGGGTTGACCACCAAATAGCTGCCTAAAGAAAAATCTGTAAAGCAAAACGGAATCTAAATGCTAAAGTTAATACCCGTTGCCTTGTATATGTGTGTATAGTATATGGAAACGGAAGAATTGTAGACTAAATATTCCAGTGCATTGCAAAACATGCAATAATCAATTCAATACAATATGGTTTCTGAAAGGATTTACGTCTTTTCATATTTTTTTTTTCATTTTGGTCTCTAACAGTTATTAAAATTGAGTTTTTCCACAAGGAAGGATTATGTGGTAATAAAAAAATATTGTATATATTGTATAAAAGTTTTAAACTATTTTAAAAAATTGCATAAAATATGAAATTTATTTCAACTTAAAATATTGTAATCAAAGTCTTATTTAACACCAACCATGTATACACGGCAATAATACAAGGTTTGCTTTAAAAATTAAGATGCTTTTTAAAGCTTGTCCGAAACCTATTTATTTACTCAATCATATTAATTAATTACTTTCAAAGTAATATCTTTAGATGTAATACATTTTTAATGCAGAGGTTGCTACACTCCTGATAACCTCCATCAGACCTCACTTTTTCAAACATTTCAAAGCTTCGTCATTCCATAAATCTTTTTAGGCTTGGGGATAAAAGTTCACAGAAGACATTATCTGGAGGCGTGGTAGGTAAATTTTTAAATTTCACTTCTTTAGGAACTCATTTACTGTTGTTAGCACTTTATGGTTTCTACAGGGTTTTTTTCCTCTTCGATTTTCCCTCTAGGCTCTTCTCAGCTTAACTCAACAATTTTCTCAAAAATCTGTCGTTCGGAATCGACTTTAAACTACAGGTACCGCCGCTCATGAATAAAATTAACACACACAGCGTAAGAGCTGTGAGAAGCTAGTTCGTTATCCTGGCTGAAGGGTTGTAATGACTAATTATATTCGTGTATGAAACGAGACATTAAGTTGAAAACATCACCAGCAACTGCCTGATTGTGAGTCAACGATTCCTAGTCACTAATTTCTTCATTTTGAATTTAGTTTTGATGTAATTAAGTCTTTCATAAAGAGATAGGTTCTATAGCATCTTTTTCCTTTTTTTTTTTTTGTTGAAGATTTTTTGCGACTGTTAACTTGATGACATGTCAGTGATATCATATGTATTGGGTACAATGATGAAAAATGCTGCTCATTGAGGCTTTTAAAGTTATATTCTCTGGAAATCTTAGATGGATTACTTGGAGTCCAATAATTAAAATTTTTTCTTTCAAATGCTATATCAATTGCTCGATCGATTAACGATTTGTAATCTATAAGATACTTTACAATTACACTATAATGATGATTCAATGATTCCTACTCAAAATTCTTCATTTACATTAGTTGTTGGCATCCAAAACGAAGTTCTCTCTCTTACACCATCTCGGCTTTTCTTCAATAAATTCTACAAGTATACCCGATACATAATAAAAGAAATATCAATAAGAGCGGTTAGAATCGATTGAATAAATTAGAATTGACAATTGGTCTAAGTGGGACCTCTTCCTCTAAGATGGTCCGCCACCTTAACTAACCTAATCTAATATGACCGTTATTCCTATTCAACTACAGATTATAACTCTCTCTAACTAATCATTTAGCACCTGCATACTTTACTCTATTTTCACTGCATTTATTTACAAAATATTTTGCCCGTAAAAAGCCCACTAAATATTGATTGAAGCAATAAAGTTGTGCTTGAAACGTATGTATCAAAATAAATTTAAAAATAAAAAAAAACTTAAAGTGTAACATAAAATTAAACTTACCTTATTGACGAATAATCATTTTCATTAACGATGAGTGAAATTATCGAATTTGGTGCTGGAAAACTTGTAATAGATCAGTAAGCACAATCACACTGCCTGGTGTTAATTTAGAATATTGAAGGTTATTTGTTGATTACTTTTGCTATCAAAATGGTGATAATGAACAGAATAAGTTATGATATTGTCGGCACTTCACAACATACGAAACTTTTGATTTGTTGTAGCATTCTTCATGACGAAGGCATCTTTCGAAAAACTATGCAATATATTTCTTTGGTTTCTTGTGAAGTCTTGGAATCTAGCGAATTAAGCATACAAGCTTCAATACAATGGAAATGTCACAATTTTCTGAAACAAAAATACGAATGTTATTTTTTAATGTATCAAGTGCATATGTATTCTATTTCTTAAGGAAAGGAAATTGTGCAAAAAAAGAAAGCAAATTAAATGAAGAAGTTCCACAACCGATTAGAATTTAAAAAAATGAATTTTTTAATTCGAACTGCATAAGTTCCTTTATAATAAAAATCATCTCAGAAACTTTAAACTTTAAACCCTTAAAAAATTAAAGTTATTCTCACTAATTCAAGTTTAAGTATTGTTGCTTATCCTTAGGCAATACTAATATTTAAAACAACCGTAGCTCGAAAAGTATATTCTTTTCGCACATTTTCACACCCTAATGCGAAATATACAAATTCTATAGAAATATATGTCTGTTTGTACTTAAACAAACAAAGGAATAAATAAATCAGTTCAAGGATATCAAATGAAACCAGTTTTAAACGCTTCATTATTTAAATGTATTTTTTCTACATTAACACAACAACATAATAGACATTAATTAACTAATTACAAGCAACATTATTTAAATAATTACAATCCTTTTTTAAAACGTTATCTTTACACTGTTTTTTTTTTCTTTCACAGTTTATTCTGCCTTTTATGTCTTACACACAGAGTTCAGTGTGAAAAGACAGAAAATTCTGCTGTAAGTGAGGCTGAAGGTCTTACTGTTGTACACGAGCACAATAAACGAAAGGATACAAAGTTAACAGCAGCACAATCGACCATTTATAATATTAAAAGACTGGATGTATCAAAGGATAAAGAAAGCATACATAAACAACGAATAGCTAAAGAAAAACAAAACCAGCAACAGCTACAGCAACAGCAAAATTTAGAATATCAACAACACTATACACAGTCATATAAAAACCAACAGCAGCAGCAACAACATCAATTGCAACAACAAGAACAAAATCCAAGACAGCAGGATGTCATGCATCACCAGGAATTTAAGGGAAATTACAAAACAACAGAAGGCGGCGTCGACACCACTGCAGCAGCAAAGAGGTATCACGCAAAAAAATATCGCAAATCGGGCAAAAATTCTCATGGCTTAAATAGAAAATTATTAAAGTGAGTATAAAATTGATTAGAAAGTTCAAAAGAAGAGACATTTCAAAAGAAATACAATGTAGTTCATAGAGGGCCAATATAGCAGGACTGTATTTATATGATAAAGCTTTAACTTGGTTTAAGAACCGATGAAATGTATTTACATGAAAATTTAATAATAATTAAGGTCTTATTATTAATAGCTCTCTCTCTATTTTGAAAACGAAACAAAAAACTTAGTATGGTAAGCACAGAGTAAAGTGACTTGAAGAACTCTGAGTTCAAATCGCTCTTGAAATATGGGAAAATTATTCTTTTAGTAATCTTCTGCTAGCCAATTTCCATGAAAAAGGTCTCAAGTCTGCCGTACTTAGTCGACGTTAAACGCTAGATCCGTTAGAAGCTAAGCCATAAACTTTTTAAGGAATTGTGAAAACTTATTAGAAAATAAAAAGTATTCTGGTCAATTAGATGTACAACCTGACTATAGGCATAATAAAGTACCGGATAAAATATTGTGAAGGCGTATTTACGGACATCGTACTGTAATACATATGTAAAATGTACATACATGCACAATTAGTCATTGCAACCTTTCAGTCAGGGTTACGACATAGTTTCTCACACCACTTATGTTGTGTGTGTTAATTTCTCATGGCAATCTTTTACTATCAGTCTTTTTGCCAGAAATTTGCTGAGAGGATAGGTTAGGTTAGGTCGAAGTGCTAGCTCTGATATCACAGAACTCACTTGAGCACACATAGCGGCCCGTTGTGACGCCACAGGTGAACGCAGTCCCTGAACTGACCAAGCTCTACCAAAACCAGGGAAGAGGAAGAAGTTGGTCAGCGCAAGGGCTGCCCATCAAAATGCTGAGAGGAATTCTCCGAAGTAATATTTTTTCATATTTTGTTTCGTTGGAGATCTCTAACCGAGCGTTTGAACAGAGGCCTCACATCTAATAATCCAAAGCACAACCTACTAAACTATGGCGACTTCACCGTACTGGTAATAATATGTGGAATAAGATGCAGCTGATTTGAAGTGCTTGAGAAAGAAAATTTAATATTTATGTCCCACAGTAGCTTTCGAATAAAATCCCCATGGACCGAGTTTGCATCTACAAATTTACCCATTTTTAAAGCGGATAGTGACTAATTATAAAAGCAGATAGTGAGTGAATCATCATAAGTGGACGTAACAGTTAGGGCCTGTTTCTATAAGACAAACGATTTCAATTGTTTGTTTGTTTGCATGGAAATCAAACAAAACATAATTAAGTGGAAAACACATACAGAATTGAGTGTTTCTATAAGACAATAGGTTTTACTTGTTTGTGTCTTTGCATGGAAAACAGACTAACAAAATTTAGTATTATTTCTTGTGTTTTCATGCAAACACACAATAAAGTGAAGAAGTTTGTCTTACAGAAGCACTTAATTTTGTTTATGTTTTCCATACAAACAGACAAACAATTGAAATCGTTTGTCTTAGAGAAATAGCAGATTAGTTAAGTTAGAACTGACGATCAGAAAGTTGCCATTGTGTGCGTTTATTAGAATTAGATAATAGGAATTTGTCATTTATTTCCATAGGTTCCAACTGTAAATACGAAACTATAGTGCTCACAACTATAGTGCTGCAAAACTCACAAATAGACAGCTCTAAACCTTATAAGAGGAATTGTGTTCTATCAGAACAAAATATTAGTTTTCCGTTGGGAGGAATTTAGGAAAACTAACTTCCTTATTTTTTTTTTACTAATATTGACGTTTCCTAGAATACAATGGACTTAACTTTAAAATGACAAAAGATTATGAAACCAAATAATACATAATCATAATAAAACTATAATTACACTGAAAAATAATTGATTGCAGAATATTTATGGCTCCTTAAACTAACACCAACATAAACTTTTACGGCAAATATCCGTTCTTAAAGAACTAATTTTCAAAATGTACGGAATTATCGATAGCTGTTACAATGAATTGAATATTTTTATTTTCATTTTACGGTTCACGGTTTTGTTATATTTACTAGAAACTTACTTTCGCTAAGAAATTAAATTAAAAATTTTCAATAACCAAAACCATAAATATTGCCATTAAGGATACTGTGGGCTATACTGTTAATTTTTATTGTCTTTCCATTTTATCCTCTAAATACTTGAATTCAATCATTTAAATAAATCACAGGCCAAGCGACTAATGTAACGAACAAATGAATCCAGAGGTAGAGGTTTCAAATGATTTCAATGTCTTTCAAATCATAATACAATGTATTTAAATTAATCATTAAATGGATAATGAAATTTTCTTTAAGCTTTTAATTTTCAAACTTCAATATTCATGCTGTCAGTTAGATATTTGAGAATGATTTCTGTAAATTAAATATTTTGCATCAGCAAAAATCTAAAACTTTTAGAATTTTAAGTGACATAAGCAGACAGGCAGAGAGTCTAGAGATATTTTAGCAATTTGCCTGATTGCTCTGATGATGTAATGACCAGTTGTGTTAACAACTGCTGGAAAGACCACGTTTTCATGCCTCATTATGTGGAAAATTTCTGAAAGTTTTTCTTTTGTTTTGCCTTATGATTTTATACATTTTCTTCTTTTTTACACGTGCAATAAAAGCAACTAATTTATGGCATAGAAGAGGGCAAAGCAGAGAAAGCTAAAAGAACAAAATTAAGAAGAAGAAGAAAATAATATTTTTACAGGCTTTCCTAAATTCAGAGGCATACAGTGATTAGAAAATAAAATTTCAAGTTAAATACAATGATTCCTTCATCCTTTTTTTCTTTCTTTCATTTTTGTGTGATAAAAGTCTGGTGGTAAAATAAATGCATACAAGAAGTTTTAACTGCAAAGAAATTTCAAGTCATAAAAAAGTCAGCACAAAATTTATGTTGTGGCATTCATCATTTTTTCTTAAGCTTTTCTTTGTTAAACATACATATCTTTTTTTATTAAATCTTGAATTCTGTTGTTGTTGTTATTCTTTTAAGTAAATTGGGTTTCACTAAAGTCAAGGCACCCAACAGTCATA
Source organism: Sarcophaga carnaria (assembly GCA_958299815.1). Classification (NCBI taxonomy): domain Eukaryota; kingdom Metazoa; phylum Arthropoda; class Insecta; order Diptera; family Sarcophagidae; genus Sarcophaga; species Sarcophaga carnaria. Next base: position 32,253,648 of record OY283150.1, read on the forward strand.
ACCGGAAACGTTTGGCCATTGAATCACGACGTCATGCATCACCAGATGATTCACACATGTTTATTATAAAATTACCGCCAAATATGTATTACTACACCAATCCTAAGCCATCGAAGTCTGGCACTGCATCGTCATCAGCATCATCATCATCGTCATCATCTCCTAACGCTATCCCAACGACAGCCGATAAGAAGAATTCACTTAAGGATGATACAACAAGTATGGCTAAGGATGCTAACGGAAAAAAGGTAAACAAGTTTCCATATATATTTGTACATACATATATTTTTTATAGTTTTAAGAGAAAATTCTGAAATAGCTACGCATATTTGTGTTTGAGTATGAAAATTCGCGCATATTGTAGATGATACATGGGTTACCGCAAAAATCAGTTATGGAAAATGGGTAGAGTTTTCCAAGAAAAGTTTAATTCAAATATTTAATTTATGTGTAGTAAAACCCAGTAGCAAGGCTAGGAAAATTCCACATTTTCATTGAGAACACCATGGGCTTAAATGTTTACAATGCCTCAATGTTATACTAATACTGACGTAGGTTAGATTAGCGGATAGCTAGTGGTACGTTCACCACCATGCCCAGATTTTGAAACGTTCTGTCACCCTGAAGTACAGAGAACTCGCATAAAAATTGATGCGCCGATTCCGTTTCCTCTACATCATGGCAGATTCTACAGTAATCCTGACAATAGCACAGTTTCCCGTTAGAATTCCTGTTAAAATGCGAACCGTTCTCTTATCGAACTCAAGTAATTCTCTCGTTCTTCCGCTGTTCATTGCTGGGTACAGCAGTTTTGAAATTCGTCAACCAGGTATGTCGGGCTATCCACGGTTTGTTGAATTCCATGCTGCTTTTTCCAATTTCGAAAAGTATCCCTGTAGAGGCGCATATAAACTGACGTAAGGGAACTTTAAAATGTTAGCAGAAACTAAAATTGGCAGACTCAAACAGGCTATAAACCCTCAATTGCTTTAAGGATTTGATGGTTTTTTGTGTTTTTATTTGACAAAGAACATTGAGACGAAAGCCATCTATCACTGTCGGCTTTCTTATGGTTTTTGCTGGTGAAGCGCTGACAGCTGGCGGAATTGGCGCTGCAATATTCCCGAATAATCTCTTACCTTTTTTCTTGTCTAAAGTATGCGTCTTGTATATCCTAATTCTTGAGAACATTTGGAATACTGATAAATACATGCGTCTAAGTTTTATTGACTTTATATTGTCCAAAAGCTTGTGGGGATTTGATTTGACTATGGGTGAAATCATATCCCATTTATTACTGAGAGAGATATCGCCTACTCATATAGAGTATTGCAGCAGTAGATTGCAGCAGAAAGGAAAGAGAAAAGTGTACTGCAAATTGGTACTTATCAGTGTTATACCTCTGACATTATTTGTCCATACTCCATAAAATTATTTAAGTGTAACAGGAAGAATCTTTTTTAAGAATTTCCAAATGTAAGTATTTATAGCATCAAGTGCTCACTTAAGTTTGTCTAACGTTAGCCATTACTAGATTCTGTACTTGATTGATTTCTAACGGTAAGAGAGCCATTCACTAAAGGAATGTGCACCGATTGTTAGGATCGCATAAATAAGGTGTTGTGTAAAACCTTTAAGCCTTGTTAACATTGCTGTGCAGAGCCTATCCAATAGTTTTAGTGTTTAATGATTACTAAGAGACAAACGTGTAGAGCAACGTTTATATTTTACATTATTTATTTTTTCTTATGTCCTAAGTAAAATAAAATCTTAATAGAAAAATACTGAAAATTCTAATTTTTAGCTAAAATGACAAGGCCAAACGACTCCCTTTGCTTAAGTAACACATAAATTCTATTTTATTTAAAAGCCTTAAAGTAAACCGTGAAACTGATCCTACAATTTCTTAAATACCGCAGAAAAAAACATAAACACACTTTAAGACGCATATTATGCCTGTGTTTTTTGTAATAGTGTCTGAGCATCAAGTTTTCAGATAAACATCAGACCAGTTCAATGGTTCGCTTCTTTTTCAAAAAAGGAAAAAAAAAACGCTCAAAAATAAGTCGAAAAAAACGCGTGCTGATGTGCTGCTGCTGCTCTCTCTGTTGTACCATCAAACAAATTGCAGACACACGTTTCTTGTGTTGCAGAAATGTCCATGCCAACTCCGCAACGCTTTGGTACTGTACGAAAGATACGGTATTGCACTCGTATACATAGTATATTTTCTATTGAAGTTTATTTTATCTGCAACATCAGCATCAGGCATCATCAGTAACACCATCAGCATCGGGAACGTTTTTTTTACTTGTTTTTCTTCGTTTTTGACTTGCACTTCGATTACAAATTTCTGTTTGTTTAACTTAGTTGTTGGTATTGTTGTTGTTACTATTGCTATCACTATTGCTATTATTGATGCTTTTTGAACCCAAACTCGTGAGAAGCGCTAAGAATGAAAGAATGAATGAATAAATGTCAGTAGCAGGGATTTAGACTTTCAACGTGTGACTGACATATTTTCCATCAATTGTTAACGCTTATGAAATAAGTAACAAAACGTTGTGATCATGTTAAGGAACACGAGTAGATGTGAACGGAATTTTAATAGAAACTCGTTTGGCCTACAAATGAAAACATTTATGGATGTTGGAAGTAATGCAGTAGAGTTTATTAAAGAAAAAAAAAGTATTTTTTATGAAATATTTAGAAGGATGTGATGTGCACCAAAAGAGATGCTAGCATTTTGTAATTTCCGTTAGGTGTCGTTTATGTATTAGATATGTATGTCCGCAGGCATGAAGTTAGGTTAGTGAAATCTTTCTCATAGAAAAAAATCAGTAGGACAACTAAATTACTTAAACTCATTAAGTTAATAAAGCTCAGTTATTACCAGAGCTCTAGACCGTGGATACAAAACAATGTTCTGCCTATGTTTTTTCATCATACCATGCAAATGTGCCTACAAACCCGAGTGACCCGTTAGAACACTTGATAAACATTAATTTTAATGAAACCTACATATAATTAAGTATACAAGAAGCCACCGTAGTCTAGTAGGTGGAGTGTTGTTATTAGACGAGAGACAGCGGTTCAAACCCCAGGTCAGCCATTTCCAACAAAACAAAATATGTAAAAAATATTTCTTCGCTTACTTCCTCTCAGTAGATTTCTGGCAAAAACCCTGAGAGTGAATAAAATTGCCATGAAAAGGTTCTCAAAAAAAATCTTTAGTTCGAAGTCGACTTAAACTGTAGGTCCCGTCACTCATGCATTAAATTAACACAAACAACATAAGTGGTGTGAAGAAGCTAGGTCGTAAGTTTAAAATTCTTCTCTTCCTATTAAAATATCTTTAGAATCATATCTGAGGATGTTAGGTTAGGTTAGGTTAGAGGACGTGTACTTGTCAATTAAGATAAGTACAGTACCCGGAGGTCAAATTGACCCATTGTACTACGTCCTAGTTTCTCACACCACTTATGTTGTGTGTGTTACTATTATACATGAGTGGCGGGACCTGCAATTTAAAGTCGACTCCGAACGACAGATTTTTGAGAAACTTTTTTCATGGCAATTTTATTTACTCTCAGAGTTTTTGCCTGAAATCTGCTGAGGGGAAGTCGCCGAAGAAATAATTTTTGTATTTTGTCTTGATGTCTGGCCTGGGGCTCGAACCCTGGCTTTTACGTCTAATAAGCCAACACACTACCTACTACACTACGGCGACTTCAAAAGGATACCGCCTGAAATTTTTGTAAGATTTTTAATTCAGTAACCAGATCTTCAAAAATGTGTAAAATATGCTATACACTGCTTTTGGCTATAATCATGAGGAAAATTCTGAAAGCGATAACCTTACCATTCAAAAATTATTTTTTCATTTTTGCGAAACCCGCATTGTTACGAAAAACTTGACTTGATTTTTTTAATTTTGGTTGCGTCAAATATTAACTCACTTTTATTTTTTATGGTGTTAAGCTAGATGAAAATTACTTTCTTTATTGCCTCTAAAGTTATAATTTTAACTTTAATTTCTGTTATTGAGACAACAGAAAAAGAATATTGCGAAGTTTTGCGATACGAATATCAGTGAAAACACAATGTACCCTTACTACTTATTGTAGTGGTAGATTATAAACAACTGGTTGTATCTATAATTGTAACGTTTTATATTATTATGTGTGGAAAATTGTTACCAATTTATGTGTCATTAAGTTTATATGGTTTGCATAAATTTACAATGGCTATCGCTTAAATATGACATACATTTTTAACATATTATATTATTGTCCAACGATTAAATGTACCATTTTAAACAAATTATTTTTTAACAAGGTCTATATGATGCCATCAATTGAGTCATTTCGTTATTGGTAATTGAACAACATAGGTTGTCAACAGAAGTGTTAAGGAATTAAATAAATTAATAAAATAATACAGTCAGTGTAATTGCAAAAATTGTTGTTGGCAGAGAAGAGCATCCCCCAGAAATTAATGATAATTCATCATTATCTGTTTGGATTCATTAAAAAATACTGGAACACAAAAACTTTGTCAAAGAATTTTAACACAATGGGAACTGTCGAATCGTTCACGATAAATATGTCGACAAGCGAATTAACACAAAATCTGGTTCTAGACAGGGCAGTGTTCCATACTAATACTTTACCACATTTTTAATCGAGCTACAAACACATAAATAGGAAACGCGTGTGGAGCCAAAACCCGCCTTAGTAAACTTAGACTAAGCATATGACTTCTAACTTCAATCGTAGACTGAGGAGGATTAATCACTTGGTGTAGAAACCTGATCGTCATCATGAAAACTGTCACTGTGTTCCACGCTAAAGCAATTTTCACTGATTATCTAAGTTTTCTAAACGTGATATATAGCAGAATTAGTGACCGTAGTTTATTAGGTAGTGTGTTGGCTTATTAGACGTGAGACCACGATTCAAAACACAGGTCAGACATCTCCAACAAAACGTTAAATGAAAAAAATATTTCTTCGGCGACTTCCACTTAGAAGATTTCTGGTAATAACTTTGAGAGTAAATAACAATTGCCATGAAAAGCTTCCCAAAAAAGTCTGTCGTTAGGAATTGACTTTAAACGGTAAGTCCCGCCACTCATGTATATAATTAACACACACAACATAAGTGGTGTGAGAAACTAAAGCCTAATCCTAACTGAAGGGTTATAATGACCAAATACGTATGTATATATGGAAGCCATTTAACATGTATAACATTCTTTTAATACTCTGAATACTGTATTCGCAAACAAATTTTCCAAAAATAAAATGCAAAAAGATTTGTATGGCAACCGAGTGTTTAATTGCCATCATAAAAATTAAAAAGCAATCTGTTGCAACTGGAAGCATTCGAAAAAGTTAAATGGAGATTATTTTAACAAAAAAAATCTAAATGGCGGCAATTAAAACAAGACCTTAAATCTATATACAAAAAATGTAATGATTTTTTTTTTTTAAATTTTTATACCCTTAAACAAATATTCAAATGAACGACTTTAAAAATTAATTGGCGCCCCATGAGTTCACATAAAAATCGAAAACTTTTATTCAACAATCATTAACACCAGAGCAACTGATATACACACACTATTTCAATAAAACGTTACGAGAAATGAAACCCGTATTGCAATGTAACGTATCTCATACAGACCCAATTTAGAAACACAGTTTGTGTTCATCGAAAAAAAAAGCGGGGAGAAAAAAATATTTAATGATGCTATTGGGTGCTGAAAGATAATATTTCTTTTAGACTATTTATATGCATTTTATGGCTCTTTGTTTGTTTATTTGTTGCTATTTCTAGTATCTGCTTATATAGTAAATCTTTAAAAGTATCCAAAGAAACTGCCCAGTAAGTGTAAGTGGCAAAATAGTATGAAAAGTCTTTAAGGTAAAAAAACAAAATCAAACAAACGATAAGTATTTTACTAAAGTCGTACAGGCTGCCAACATAGCAGAAGCAACAACGGCAATAGCATATTAAGCAAACATTAAGCAACATCTTACAAATTGCAATTTTAATTGGCCACTCAAATAAAATGCTAAAAATGAAGCCAATAAAGCTTACGAAAAATCAACTTCAAGTCGAATGCAAAAGAACAAAAACAAAAATATTCTTTTTCATGCCTTAAAAAAAAGAGAACAAAAACACACAAAAATAGTTCAGAAAAGTAATAAAAAATCATGTTGTTGTAGAGAGTAGCCTTGAATATTAATTTCGTTTCTTTTAAATCAATTTTTAATATACACTCTGCAGGCCAACAGTGGCGAAAATTTAAATAGAGTGACTTTAGTTTTTATCAAACACTTGAATTATTAATAATTCTCATTACATTTTTTCTATTGTGAGTACTCACATATAATGTCAGACAAACAGACATTCACAAACACCCAGAGTCCCTGGTGGGAATTGAACCCACGGCTTCGGCGTTTGATATTTAGCACAATACCAACTACACTATTGAGGAACGATTTTGAAGGTTCTTAAAGAACTGCAACGTGCGGATCCACAAACCGCACCTGCATATTTTTCAAGACTCATTAGCAGCTCTTGAACTGTCTCTCTGGCTGCCCGTCATACCAAATTCGGCAATTCCGTTTGCTGACGTACTATGCTAAAATTGGTCTGCATCGCCGAAAACAATTTTTGGTTGGAAATAGATTTTCACCAGCCTCTCTAGGCACTGTTATAAAATCAGCATACGTTGAAGGAATATCGGAATACATAGATTAGGGTTTCGAATATAAAGATTTTGTGTGTTAACTGCAGGCATATTCATTAATTTATGGGCATGTAATTTGCAGATACATTCATAACACACATACATATGTAATTGATCATTACAACCCTTCAGTTAGGACTAAGACTTAGCTTTTCGCACCACTTATGTTGTGTCTGCTAATTTTATTCAAGAGTGATGGGACCTACAGTTTAAAATCGACACCGAACGACAGATTTTTGAGAAACTTTTCATGGCAATTTTATTGCCTCTCAGAGTTTTTACCAGAAATTTGCTGAGGCGGTAACGGAAGAAATATTTTTTTTAAATTTCGTTGTGTTCGAGATGTCTGCCCTGGGGTTTGAACTGTGGATTCACGTGTAATAAGTCAACACTCTACCTAATAGACTACGGCGATTTCAAACAGGTTTAATAAAATACAATTTTCTCAATTTATACTGTCAACAATTATCAAAAACAGTTTGCTCCATTTACTTTCATAACACACAGTTTTCAGTTTTTTCTTGAGCTTAATTTAAGCATCACCTGTGTATGTGCCACCACCGACAACATTAAATACTAAAACTACGTGGTTTTCTGTTATGGATTACTTTGGTTGAAAATAATGAAAATGGTTTAAACGGACTCGATGGCATTACGCACTAAAGTTTCGTTTATTTAGTTCTTGCAACACACAATTTCTAGTTTTGCCTCAATGCAATTCGGGTTATATATGACACTTGTAGTTGCTCTGATGATGTTCTTGTTGGCGGTGGTGTTGAAGTTAGTCACTGAAAATAGTAAATGGTTCTTACCTTTCTCAGAAGTGTGGCTTACAAATAAACGTATTTCTAAAGTCAACTAAAGAACCTTGACTTATTTATATGTGTTGCACAAAAGGGCTACGATAAAAAATAATCAAAAAAAAAAAACAATTTAAGTTTGTTTATCTAAAAATAGACAAACTTTTTAAGTTTTTTTCTACTCAAAATACAAAAAATAAAAAAAAATACCGAAAAAAAGAGAAACAAGTACACAATGGATAAATGGCTTATGGCTTGAAATTGCTTTGGTTGGATAATAAAGAAAATGTTTTAAATTTAAGCTAATCGTTGGCATTTAAAATGTTTAAGAAGAGCTCTATTGAAAATCTTCTACTTTAACAAAATCAATCTCTGCATAACACCATACTTTTTGTGTTCTTGTCATGCATTCTTCCACATTTTTATGGCCATTTGCATTCAAAAGCCAATAGAGGCGAGTTAAGAATATAACCCTTAAGGGGTGATAAAGTTTAATTATAATTCGTTACACCACAAAGACAATAAATTTCCAAACCATTCTGTTTGAAACGAAGTTGAAATAAATGTTTTTACAAGTACCAGCACATTTACCCTTTTATATATGAGAGTACCAAATTAAAAAATCTTTGTTTAAGGCATGAAGTCATACTAATTAGCATTTCAGACCGCGAAAGAGTATAAATTGAAATCCAGTCACCAACACCTTTGAATATGTAAAAAAAATAAAAACCAATTACTCAACGAGTCACACAGCAATGCTCGTTAAAAAACAAAAAAAAACATTTTTCGAATATTATTGCCTGAAAATTGAAACCGTTTGGGTAGATTTTTCTTCCAAGATCACCTTGTTAGTATCACTTTTAATTGCTGTTAGAATTACTTTCTTATAAAAAGGACCACTTGGGTTGGAAAATTATCTGATATGCAGTAACTCTGGAACAATAAGTATGGCTCGCCCGTATAGAGGACGAGAATTATAATTGATAAGTTACTAACTTGTTCATCTACAACCTTCTTTTCTCAACACCCGAGCCCGTTGGGTTTGTGCACTTCTTCTTCAGTTTATCTCACCTCGTTTCAAAATAATATCATCGGCTTGAACTTTCTAAAGCGCTCTCTTTTATGTTGTCCAAACCCAGCCAAGGCAATTGTTGTACTTTAAGACGTTTAGCCATGCCAATGTCGGAACATAGGGCATTATTTAAGAGAATGTATGTATTTTATGCGGAGGATTTTCTTTCTCTAGAAGGTTTTCCTGGCACAAATCCAAACTGATGGCTGCAAAACACTTTAGCAACGAAAGGTATACGCACTACTTTTTCCATTTTCAAAGTGTGTGTACGTAAGTCTGCTGCTTAATTAGTTCAACAACTAGAACCAATAGCACTCTCCATATAAAATGTAAGTAATACATACATACATACATACATAATTGGTAATTCAGTCAGGATTACGACCTAGCTTCTCACACCGCTTATGTTGAGTGTGTTAATTTTATACCTGAGTGGCGGGACCTACAGTTTAAAGTCGGCTCCCAACGACAGATTTTTGAGAAAATTTTCATGGCAATTTTTATTTACTCTCAGAGTTTTTGCCAGAAATCTGCTGGAGGAAGTTGCCGAAGAAATACTTTTTATATTTTGTTTTGATGTCTGGCCTGGGGCTCGAACCCTGGCTTTACGTCTAATAAGGCAACACACTACCTACTAGACTTCAAAAATTAAATTAATACATTATTTAATTGGCCTTAATTTAAAGCATTTATTTAAATATAATATTTAATGTTTTATGCTTTAACCAAAATTAAGTAAGCAGTCAAAAATATATTCATCTCTAGACATACCTAACATAAAGTTAAAATTTAAGTTTTGTTTATATTATAACGTTATTAATAAAAAACAACCCAATATTATCCCTTAAACTTTTAATTTTAAATTAACCTTGAATAATATGTTTTAATTTTTTGATTTTTTTTTTCATTTTCAAGGTCTCATTCCCATTCAACTCAAATGGCAAACCGGGACGTATATACCATTGGAATTTGCCGGTCATTAAGAAAATGCTCGAAGATAAACAACGTTTTCCACATGTTGCTCATATCGAACCCAATAGAGTGGAAGAATTGATTGACATAAAAAATATACCGACATGGTCGAAACCATGGGAAAACGATTCAATTGAAAAATCTTACAATCAGGACTCAATGATGAGCTATAAAAAATCATTGAAACGTAAATCGCCAACTTATTATGCACCCGCCAGTGCGGTTAATAAAAATAGTTTCAATAAATACTTTTCGGGCAATGGTAAACCGAAAGGTTTCTATGTCATTAAAGAAAATCAAAAGAAACCGTCATACTATAAGAATATTATTGCGTAAAAGATTAAAGCATTTTATGCGTGGACTTAAATATAAGAATACAACAAATATTGGCTAAATGTGAAAACTACAAAAAAAAAAACAAAAATATTTTGAAATATCGTACTACATATGAAATACACTAAAAAAAATGAAAAATTAAAAGCCATAACAATAATTTTAATACAATATTATATGCATAATAATAATAATATCTTTGATGACGAAAAACTACATAAAAACAAAGGTATAACAAGTATTTAATAACTCAACAATAAAGTGAAACTTAAAACTTATCAAAAAGACTAAAATAATAGCATTTAGGAAAGAAAAAGAAAACGAAAAAAAACAAAATTTTTATACTTTTATACGGAAATAGTAATCTTGTAAGGATCACTTTCACAATGTTTAATTCACACAATAACTAACTAAAGGAGCGAATGACTCAAGTTGATCTATAAAGTCCAAAATATTTTCAAATAAACATGTTCATACAAAGACGATTAAACTAAAGATTACGACACACACATGATTTATCGTTACGATACGTCTTGACATTGTCTTGGTTGTTATGCCAACAATCTTAAAGTGACGACATTTCTCATAGATAATCAGGAAATTATAAACAGGAATTATAATTATGTATATGCCGTATAATGCCGTAATCTTTAGTTCTATTAGTCTTGGTTCAAATTTGTTGTTTCTTGTCTGTCCCAATAACAAGTACACGTCCTTAAAAATAACCTAACCAAACCTTTGTTAGGATTTTAAAATGTAATCAGTGGCCGGCCATGCAAAGTGTTGGTCTCTAAAGTAAAAAATATGTCAGACAGACATGTACGAAATCTTGAATATCCTGTTAGTATTGCTATTTACAGAAGTTACATTCATTCCAATTCACACCAAAAAATATAATTTCAAATCAGAAATAGTTACGGATTATCAATAAAGGCAATAGAGTTGAATAACATCTGAACTATATTTGTAGTTCTCTCTACTCCAACATCAATTGACTTCATTAATGGTAGATTGAAAATGCTAAACAATGGGAAGAGAAATTGAGCGCCTTCTATATATTTTTAAAATAGAAATCTCTAAACAGAGCACCTATCCTTCAAGCTTAAGTTCCTATTAGACAAAGGTCAACGGAACATTATAACTCTACAGATTAGGTCTACGCATAGTGATTCTAGAAAATATTTGCCAATCACTTGCCTGCAGTGTCACTTATAGCTACAGCGCACAGCCAACACATTTGTTGGTTCGAAATTGCCAGTCTGACAGCATTAACGAAATTACCCTGAACGCCTATGTGCATCTGTATCGAAAGCTAATTTACAATGATACGTTAAACTGTTAGAGATGATCGACAATTCTTGATCATGGAGAATGTAGCATAAAGTGGCATTAGGAATCTTAAAATTTTAATATCCATATCAAATACTTCGGATTGGATTGTATTTCCTATTGTTAATGCCTGAAATACTTGCCAGCCTATAACTTCAAGCCCTGTTGCAAAAAATCGCAACCAACAGCAACATCTGTTATGAAAACAACTGTGTGAGTCTCAATACAATACATTTCATTGTAGAGTAGGAGACTTTAGCAGATCTGAAAGGTGAATTTTAAACTCAAAGAGCTAGGAGGAAAAAAGTCTACATTTCTAGGAATGGATCTCAATCTGCACGTATTAATCTACGATCTTCTGATAAGATAAGATGATGGGCAATACTGCTCATTTTACTTCCAATTGTTAATCTTCCTTATTAAACTAAGCATTGTTTATAAAATAATATGCAATGCGACCTAACATCCCTACTCAATTAACAAATGTGTTTTCTGTTGTCTTCTCGAACCTTTACACATCATCATATTCTGCCGACCACTGAGATAAACATCTTTAATTAGCGTATTGCTAAAGTAGAACTTGTGTAACTGATCCTCAATTGAAAAGTAAAACTTAAAAGCTTTTTCCTAAAGGAATATCAAAATTTACAATTTAAAATATATATTTTTGTAATTGTAATCTGACTGTCATTCATAAACACATACCACAAAATAAATACAAATAAATATTATTCATAAGAAATAAAAATTGTAGTAATACTAGAATTAATTTGTTTAGATTTTTAAGTCATTTAACATATAAATTTTGTTCAATTGAAAAGTTTGTGAGCAATGTATTCTTCTATGTTTTATATTAAATTTTAAAAACTTACCAAGTCATACAATCAAGAAGCGATATCTTGCGAACCAAGAAGAGATCTGCAAAAGAGGAAATGGAAATAGAAATCAATAGTTTAAACATTATAACAATATACATATTATTAACATATATGTAGCAATATTACAAAAACAAAAAGAATACAGTATTTTTGTTAAGTTGACTGGAAACATAAAAAATTCTTACGATGGTTATAATGGTTTTTGTATCCGCTTCTGGTCTTAGTAACACTAAAAAATTTGCTTAACAGTTCACTAGTTCGGGCATCTTGGAGACCAGACATACATATGTACATATGTAGATGATATCGTACTCTTGTGGCCAGACATAGAAATTACACTGCTTAAGCCTAAATGCAAAGACCAAATGTACCTTTCGAGCAAATAAATGATCTTTACTACTTAGCTTCTCACTTAACTAAGTACAATATTAGTTAACTAAACTAAGTATCTACATCTCCAACCTAAGATAGCTATTGCAATAGGGATCTGCTTTAATCGAAAACGACAGACCTTCACAAACCACTGTCTTTAAAAAATTCTCTAAACAGCAAATATTTACAATTGAAATATCTACCAACCGATAATGAAATCAAATGACGAAAATAGTGATGGCTAGGCCCTACTTATAGAAAAGACGTAAAAAATTCTATTAAAAAAGAAAGTTAGTGGAATTCCTGATTCCTGGCCGATAGCAAGTTTGATTAAAAATATTCTAGAGTAGCAACACCAATACAAAAGTATATCAGATAAACAAATTTTGAAACGAATTGATAATGTAATGTGTACAATTGAAACATACATATGTAAGTATGTCCAAACCAGATATTGTTCTGATTTCTTTCTCGTTTGGTATTTGATTTAATAGTGCCCATAATAGACAATTCAAGATTGTGTTGGGTCTGAAAATTCTTAGAATTCTCCGCTAACGAATATCTGTACAGTCATGTCCATCTTAAAAAATGTATGGTTTTTTCGATATTGTTAAAAGGTAGCGTGTAAGATGAGTAGTTGATTAAGCCTAAGCATCCGATTCTCGTGCCGGGATTGCCACCAAACAGTGATTCTTGTTGAAAGACTGACTCCGCTTTCGATCAAACCTTACATGATGTACAGATACCGTATCCGATATGTAGTTGCTAAGCCGTTGGGCGGCTTCTATTCACCTTGTATTCATTGTTGATGGGTGTCCATTACACAGATTTCAACGTCAAAACGAAGTTCTTGAGTTTCCAAATATGGGTCATATTAGTTAAGTTGGTTGAGGAATTTATGAAGTAGATTTTCAAGATGCTATGTATGGACTTAGAAACGATGATCCTATAATATCAAGATTGCAAATTTTCTACTGAACTACAGTGTATACAATTGAAATTAATTTTAGCAATAAATAATTAATCAATTTCGATAACAAAAATTTACTTTGAAGTTGTAATGCCACGCCCACAATTGTAATTTCCGTAAACCTTCAATTTAAATATAATTATTGACAACAAATTTACGAGCATAAAAATTTATAGAACACTCGATCAATTAAAATAAAAATAAAAAAGATGTTCAAATCGATGTAGTTTATAAAATAAAATTAAAATATAGAAAGACTAACAGTTTAAAAATTTGCCGAACCACTTTTCAGTAATTTATTTCCAAGAAAAAAAAAAACATATACCAACTTTAATAATTTCAGCTAAACCGTCCATTATTAAAAATATGACATTTTCCTCTACGAACTTTTCAATTTTATGAAAAAAAAATATATTTTAAATATTATTGATAAAATAAAAAAAAAATATATAAAAAATGTTTATGTTACTTGAATATTAATATTAAGTCATATTTTGTTTAATTTTATTTTTTATCAACAATACAACTATAATTAATATTTTTTTTATATTTATATTCAGTTTATAATGAATAAGAATTATACCGAATTACAAATAAGTTTTTATTTTTTTAAAGAACGTTAAACAAAAACGAAAATTTAAAAACGCAGAATTCTGAGAAAAAAACTATTTCGACTGATAATATTAATAAAACGATAACTTTTTCAATAAATCAAAAAATAAATACAGAGTTTTATTTTTAAAGGTAAACTTAAGTTGGAATTGGTCTTTAAAACACCGTATAATTGAAACAAGGCAGGTATTATTAAGATTAAATTCTTTAGTTGTCTTTAATGTATAAATAAAAGTTAATACATGTTGGTGTTAGTGTTTTGATTGTTTTAAAAAATTGTTGTTTTTCGTTTACAGATGTCACGTATAAAATATAGAAATTGATCAATTCGTAAATTTTAGATATTTATGGTCGTTAAAATCTTTTAACTGAAACTAGAATTAGAAAGTAAGACTTTGTCTATTAACGCATTCAGTATGTTTTTTTTGTTATTTTGATTTGGTTCGTGATAATTTCTCCACCATCCAATTGCATGCACGAAGAAAAATCTTTGATTTAATCTCTAGGAAAACTCCAGTATATAACAACATAATCTCAATCCGGTGCCTACAATGGTAGTAAATGTGAAATATGTTTAGTACAGTGAAATATGTTTAGTTATCAGTGTGAGAGCTGTCCTAATTAAATTAAGATTAATGTCAGCATAGTAACACCAACTTCATAAAGGAACATAGGTAGGACTTCTCCTAAATACCATTCTCTCAGTTTCTTGTTGTTTCTTTTCTTAGTTTCAGTTTTATAAACCAAGTTTTTGCTAGCTAAGCTACTGTACTGGCCTTTTGTAGCTTGTCCACGAATTATGTATATGGTCTCCATTTGTCGAACATACATACATAATTGGTCATTGCAAACCTTTAGTCAGGATTACAACATATCTTCTCACACCACTTATGTTGCGTGTGTTAATTTTATACAAGAGTGGCGGGACTTGCAGTTTAAAGTCGATTCGATTTTTGCGAAACTTTTTCATGGCAATTTTATTTATTATCAGAGTTTTTGCAAGAGATCTGCTGATAGACAGTCGTCGAAGAAAATTTTTTCATATTTAGTTTTGTTCGGAATGTCTGATCTGGAGTTTGAATCGTGGCCTCACGTCTATTAAGCTAACATACTACCTACTAGACTATGGCAACTTTACAAACAACATAAAAATAGTTTGGATTATTTTATTGACTTAAGTGGGGACAACCTTTTATCATTGTGTCATACTCTTACTCAGGGGGTGT
This sequence comes from Sarcophaga carnaria, assembly GCA_958299815.1. Taxonomy (NCBI): domain Eukaryota; kingdom Metazoa; phylum Arthropoda; class Insecta; order Diptera; family Sarcophagidae; genus Sarcophaga; species Sarcophaga carnaria. The sequence continues at coordinate 32,268,971 of OY283150.1, forward strand.
TGCTTACTAGTTTCGTATGATGTTTGTGGTTGATGTGGGGGTAGGGGCACGGAGGGTTCCTGAAAGAATTATTCAAGACGAATATTTCTTATTTGAAATCTGGTGTATCAGGTACTTTAAACAATACACCACGCCATTGCTGGATGAGAATTTATAATTTTACTTCTTTGATGGAATATTGGAATTTCACAAGAATTTCTTTCATCTTATTTCCTTACGGTGGTAAAGTATCAATAACCAAGTGTAGTGGTAAGCAACTTAGCTGATTCGAGTTTCGTCTTCCTATGAAGTTTTTATAATCTTGCCGGACAGGAGTTTTCTAAATGGATTATTTAGAAGGAATAGAAGTCTCTTGATTTTTTAATTAGAAAACCATGACCAACATTTTGTTCACGTTGTACGGGATTTGAACCTGAATTGCTTAGGTTTGTTTGATTTTTCTGGTAAAACGACAATGGTTCGTTAATTTCACGAAGAATGTTGTATTTCAAAGTTCTTTTCGTTTGGAAAAAATTTGTGATAAATTTGGCAATTATGGTTTTTAAATACTTTGTTTAACAAATTTATTAAAGTATTTCTTAAGGAATCTCAGTATATTAATTTTTTTCTTGAAAATACAGCCCAATATGCTTTAATCCTTAACCACATATCGTCGATATTAAACACGCTAAGATAATAAAATTCCTAGACGGTAAGAATATAAGATCTTCAATTATCCACCAATTGAAATTGAATTTATTTTACTTCACTTTCCACCAGACACTTGTTAACAGAGCCCTGCCTTTTATACAAGCACAGCAAGTTGCTCTATATGATGCATTCTCTTAATGAATTAATACCTTTAAACATTAGTAAAATTATCACACAAAAAGCCATCAAACTCTTAAATCATTTTAAGTCTTTATTCCTCATAACGATATTGACGTGGCTGAAATAGAGACCACCACTCTTCAAGGTAAGAAGTGAATAACAAAAACAACAACACCAGCCAAAGTAATAATAAAAACCCAAAAATAAACTTTTATTCATATACGTTCAGAATGAAGTCGAAACAACAAGAAAAAATCAGCAGCGAAATTAATAAAAATGCACCCAAGAGTATTTATAAGTAACAACAAAGATACTCGTACTAAATAAAGATAGGTACACATACATACATTGTCCTCAATGTTTTAGAAACATTCATACATACATATGTATACTCAGAGACATAGACGATGGATGGAACGTTTGTTAAGCCCTAAGGTATGTCAAGTTAAACTCATATCAGGATATTACGATGTCTGGTATGTTGTGTTCCTTCGTTCTTTGTGGTCTATCAGCCAATTTTTTTCCTTTTTGAATTTTTTTTTTGTTTTTTTTTTTATAAAGTTTCATTTTTTATAAATTTTTTGCTTTTTTTTTCCTTCATTTCCTTCCAATGATGGGAATATTTATAAATCAAAAACGATGTTTGTTTGGTTTCTTTTCTTTCCTTTTATTTTCCTGGTGAAATAGTGATAAAAAAAATGTTTTTGTTACGGTTGAATAAACCTTTCAGAAGACGTACAGTATTTATAAATGAAAGTGAAAAAATTTTAAATAATATTGTCATGATTCATGCTTATTTTTTACGGACAATAAACAGGCTTAAGAATAACAAGTCTGTCTGTTGTCATCAAAATACCATCGATTATGGGCAGTTCTTTTCGCAAAGTTTGTCATAATTTACCGGTTTACTTAAAAATATTATAAAGAATTTTTAAAAAACTGCAGAAAAGAATTAAAAAAATTTGTAATACGAAATTATTCATTTGTATAAAAAATAAATTTTTTTGTTTGAAATACGACTGCGGTAAAAATTGATTACAGTAAAGTAATAATTGTGAGAAAAAGGAGTAAGCTAACAAACTCGTATATTATATCCAACACTTTTTTTGATTTTTAATTTAACAATAATTTTAAGACAGTTACTGAGAACGTCAAATAAAACTGCACTCTAGTAATGGTCATAATTTAGTTTATGTTTCAGTCTTGAAAAGTATAATAAATTTCAACATTTTACTCCATACATTAGATTAGGTGATATGGTGGACTTTCCTTACAGATTAAAGTCACACTTAGGCCAGAGCTAAATGCCCATTTTGGCCCACAAAACAATAACCACCCCGGAGACCAATCAATTCCTATAACACACCATTTCCAATTCAAAACATTTCTTGCTATAGCAACAATCGTTGTTTTGAAGAGTTCGGTCAATGAACTACGTCTTTTCATAGCAAAAACCGAGAACTGGCACGTGAGATAAAAGACAGTGCCTTTCATCTCAGATCCAAAGCTATAGTAGAAGTTATTTGATAGAAAGCCAAATGTATCGGTAATCATTGAAATGGAACAGTGGCTTTTGATTTAAGACCAAATAACAATCAGTCCTTATCCTATATACATATCAATCCAGCAGAGCCTAGCAGTATTGCACATGACGTCATACTGCTAATGAAATTGGGCCTTCCTGTAAAAAAAAACAGTTTAAAAGATGCAATAGGAAAAACCATGTCCTGTTATATGTCACTGATAGTGCCCTATAATCTGGAACCCATATAAGATATTTCTTATAATTAATTTGAAATTTCCCAAAGATCTCTTTGACATACATACGTATATGGACGAGAACGCACATCAGCTGATGTCCATGAGGGACTTGATAAGAACTAAAACAAAAAAAAAGGAAAAATTTCATATCTCAATAAGCATTGCGCCGCTTTGACTATGGTCATCGTCTCTATCCAAAACACTGCAGTGGTCAACCAGCCTATACGAAAGTATAATGTTGTATAATGTATCCTTATTATAAGTGGATATAATCCAGATTCTAGCAAATAGTACTCTGATTAAGAATAATATATCACACTACCTACACACAGACTTTGGATTTCAAGAAGAACAGGCAATTAAATGCCATCAATAAAAATTCATATAATTTAAAACGAGGCGACACAATCTGGCACTTAAACCCAAAGGGTTATATGTAGCAGCTTTGGAACTATTATAAGGTCGTTGATATAATCTGCAATTAAATCACACACAATAAAATTGGACACAATAAAATAAGTTGAAAATATTAAAATTTTAAAGTGATTCCTTGTAGAATCCATTGTAACGCGGGTTTGATAATATTCCAATTGGATTTTCTGAGAATATGACATAATCTCGGATTCTATTGCTCTGTTGGTTTGGCGAATAGACTGTAATGTGACATTAAACCAATGGATACGCTTAACCATCTATTTACGAACGCTTTTTATAATAGTACTGCGCCCAATGTAAGCCGCCGAAGTCTAGTAGGTAGTGTGTTGGCTTCTTAGACGCCCCAGGCCAGACATCAAAACAAAATACAAAAAGTATTTCTTCGGCGACTTTCTCTCAGCATATTTCTGGCAAAAACTCTGAGAGTAAATAAAATTGCCATGAAAACTTTCTCAAAAATCTGTCGTTCGGAGTCGACTTTAAACTGTAGGTCCCACCACTGATGTATAAAATTAACACACAATATAAATGGCGTGAGAAACTAGGTCGTAATCCTGACTGAAGGGTTGTAATGACCAATTATGTATGTATTGCAGATTTATAAAGTAATATGGATTGAATGCTATTATTAAATAAATAGAGATTGGTTTGGCAGCTTATACTGCACGATTTTCATATCTTGTGCAGAGTCTGGAAAACCGATCTTGTTTTATTTAAACGGACCTGGATGTCCACTACAGCATCGTCATCTTTGGACATTGTGCTTCCAAGGTAACATATTCCAATCTGTTCTTATCTAATATTAATTCTAAGACCGATACTTCTAGCGTATATTTTGCAAAACTTCACAGTTTCGATTTACGTTTATACACGTACATGTAAGTTCCACTGTATTTCACTAAGATCTTCATTCTTTGTTCGATTTCAGCTCCACTGCATATAACCAGAGCAAACATTCAATATTTGGTGTTAGACGCCTAGTTTTTATGCTCAGTATGTAATCTACATCCGTTCGATTGAAAGTGTTCTATTGTGTATTTTAAATTTGGAGACTTTTATTCGGTTATCTTTACTGCCTTGCTTTCAGTAATGCAAATTAAGTTTGTTTTTTAAAAACGTTTAACTTGTTGCTTTTTTGAAAATAAAAAATAGACTCTACTCTCAACTTTCATATCTACTAAATAGCCATCAAATAATTTATATTTTCCTCTTTTTCTCCGAAAAATGTATTCACGTATCGCAAATTAACATATAAATTCTTTGCCATGAATACAAGTATCACTTCATTGCCACTCTGGTGGCACTTAAGCAAACAGATGACGCCGACCACACTTAACTTTTGCATCTTAACGTTGTGATATTCGCAATAAAATGGAAATTTATTGCCACAACAGTATGGCAGTGACAAAAACATTAAACAGAACCATAAATACGTTATGTATTGTGATATTCCATATCTTTCGTTCTTATCCACACCATAAAATCTGATGACTTATTTAAGTTGTTTCTACAGTATGACTCTCCGGTAAAATGGTGTTTAGTTAGCCAACTCAATGCTATTATAATTTAAACAACGTATAATTAAGGTAACAATTATGGTTTTGTGTTGTATGTTTATAATTTTTATTTAATTATTTTTAAGTCACGTTGTAATTTCATTGTTATTTTTAAAAAACGAGAAGAATGAAAAAACGAACGAAATTTATCTCCTTAAAGTTCTATGACACAGCCTAAAATATGTTGTATGTAATCTTTATACTCATTAGAACATTAGATAATCTAAGTAGCAGAACATAATTTAAGGTGAGTATTTTTTTTTGTGTTTAGCTCGAAACGCTCTAGTGTACATTGAACCATAGTAGGTACAGTGGAATTTAAATGAATAACCTTAGCTTGAGAAAAGTAATGGTTTAACTTATAAAATTTAGGAATTAAATCAAATTTATTTGATTTGGCTTCTGTCAACCACGTTACACAAATTTATCAAAACAAAAGAAGTCTTGGTTAAACAATTTAAATAACAAATTAAAGCATTAAATACAAATTAAATACACATTGGGTGCCCTGGTAGTCTAGTGGGTAGTGTGCTAGACTATTAGCGTGAGGGTCGTGGGTTCGATTCCCACCAGAGACTCTGATCTGTGACACTACACCGATCATATGGTCAAGTTACTCAGCTCGTATATAATTAGAATATAATTTGTAATTGTATTGTAGTTAATAAATAAGATAAATACATAAATACACATTTTTCATATTTTCTGGTATATCAACATAGAGCAGACAATCTATGGAAGATACAAAATATCTTGGAAATTATCCTCGCTTGTATCTTGATCTCAACAATTTCTTATCGCATGCTAAAGATTGAAGTGCTTCGGATATATGTTATTAGACTCACAAAAAATAATAAAAAGGTATTAAATCTGAGGATCTCAATGACCATTCTTTTCAAAGAAACCACAGCTGAAATTCTGGAGCTTTAGATTTCAAAAACACACAGTATTGCGTAGTTAATTGAAAATTAGTATTGTAAGCATTGTAATGACTGGAAGGGAATACTTACTGCCTTATACTAATTGACAGTTGATAACGGCCTTCTTGTTAACGATAATTCTATCAAAATAGTTGTCAATTTTTCAAACTGTTTTGCTAAATCAACATGGACGGATATAGCATTCAAAAACACTTGCATATAATAAAATGGTCTTATAAACATGGATTTTCTGGTCGGAAAATGTACCAAGCGCTTCGCCCATTTTACGATCGCCATAATCATCGTACAGAGAGAACTGTGTGCGATATGGTGATTAATTTCAAGTTCACTGCTTCAGTGTACGATCAATCAACTTAAACGCATGATGTTCCGAAAAAATGGCCGCTGAGCGTGAGAGTGCGCAAGAGAATCCAAGGCGAAAGATTTCGAGCCATTCACAAGAATTTTGCCAAAGCAAAATTGTAACATGAATAGAATATATAGGTTTTCCTGAACATTTGCGGGATTTTACAATGTCTAAACTATTGTCTACAATGTCTATTATTGACTTGGACCTGCACCCGTATAAAATTCAACTGATCTGGGAACTTATGATAGACAACCATAGACAACGACGTGTGTTCGCTGAATGTATTGTGGAATAGTCGGCAAATGACCCTAATTTTCTGGGTGAACGGATTGTAAACAAACAAAAAGTAGAATTGGAGTTGATACCAATCCACATGAGTTTCAAGAGCGTTTAATCCATTCCGAAAAAGTCCTTATTTGCTGTGGATTTTAGACTGGCGACGTCATAGGTCCGTATTTCATTGAAAATGTTATTGGCCAAGCTATCACTGTCAGCGGTGAGCACTATAGTTCAATAATTACCAACTCCTCTTGGTCTGAATTGAATGATATGGGCACCAATGTCATGTGGTTTTAACAGCTCATGCCGCACTGAGTCACATTCTTTGCGAGCGATTGGAGGATATGGTCATCTCACGTGGAGGAGATGAGATAGTTTGACCCTGTTTGCCTTTTCTCGTGGGTTTTCCTTAATTCGTAAACGTACACCTTCCACAGCTAGCCCCAAAATCAACATAACAAATACCGTGAGTTGTGGAAAATTTGAAATTTCGGAAACGCTCCATACGTTAGGTATTTCAAACGACTAAAAAATGTCGATGATACCTCACACGTACTTTCTTTTATTTAAATTTAAAGATAGGACGCGTTAAGGAAAAATCCGCTAAATACTGGCAATCATAATACAGGGAAGATACTCTTGACTAATTTCGTTTGCAATGAATTTATTTTTTCAAGGTATAAATGGAAAACTGCAACACATTTTCCATATGATTGTGATAATCAATACGGATCAATAACAAAGCCAAACGAAACTGCGTTCCAATTAATAACATTAATGAATGAATGTGGAATATATAGGTTTCCCTGAACATTTGCGGGATTTTACAATGTTTAAATTATTGCACTAGAAATGCCTTAGCCTAGTAGTTTTAATTTGTTCGAATAAAGGAACCAAATTCTTTGGCAACTGATATATGAATTATGCAATCGCTGCTTAAATAATAAATAATCATTAAAAATATGAAATATAACAATAACAACATATTAAAAAGATAATATTTATATAATTCCCCATTAAAAACTGTCCATAACTACATGTAATTAAAAATATTTACTCTTCATGTAGCATGCAGTGTTTTTTTTTTCTAATATACCACCTGCTTCTTGCTTATACTAGCTCTTCAAATTCTGAATGTATTGTTTGAGGAATAATGAAGCCAAGAGTTTCAAACATAAAAAAGAACCATCATAATCATTACATATGATCACAATGCAATGAATGTGTTGTTGAGAAATTCAAAGATTTTTGTTTCTTTTGTTCTTGAAGCTAAACGCACCCAAGCGTTAAGGCATACCAAAATGTAGATAAAGTTCTAAGTTTTTTTTTCTTTATTTTTATTTTTTGAAATAATAAGAAGTTTATACATTAGCTATACAGTGTTTACAAAACAATTTCAATAAAAATTTATTTAAACATAAGGAAACCGTTAATTGTTTATGCCTATCTTCATATATGAATATGGAAACAGTGAAAATAGTGTGAACAAAAAGAATGTAAACATTTATTATAAAATATAAATAAATACATACATATTATAATAATTATTTTTCTCTTTTTTGCATGCAAGAATTGTAAAAAAATATTTTTTAAATTTCTGACACCGTTAGGCACTTAAATGAAAAGTGTTTTAATTTTGCGCATTGGAATAAAATACAATGGCCTAACTATTGAGCTTGGCTATTCCAAAGAATTTCCAATGCATTTGTGAAACAACGATTGCACAATGCCAAGATTTAATTGAAAGGTCTTTGAAATTTTGTTAACATAAAGTCGTGAGTTCAAGAAGCCTTACAAAAAGAAGCCTAGACAGTTAAATAGAGCAATCTCGACTGCCATCTATGACGCGCAGACCCCAAAATCCACACCAATCAGACACTTTTTCGAGATGCATGGCCGAAATTCGTTAATCGGCTGGACAAGAAAGTAAGTAAATAAAAATTGGACGCTCTTGGATTAATTGTGCATTGCTATCAAAAATGGGCTCATCAATTTTAATTTAATTATTCGATTAAAATTAGGCTCATAAAGAAGATCCAATTTAATATTTGCACATGTTGTGCTGAATGGTATATGCGTCCATGGTGATATGGCAAACCAAATTAAATAAATGGCAGCTAATTTAACAAATGTAGCTGCAACAAGATGGAAACTAAAAAAGTTCAGCTGTCCTTGTTGGAACACTCTTTAGTTCAAACTGGGAATATTCAATCGGCTTCAGTGTATCACCACAAAAAATAAATCCTCATGTGAAATTAAAACATCACCTTTCGTTTTGAATATATCTCGTATGGTTCTTAAATTGGAAAAAAGTTCAAAGTCGCCGTAGTCTAGTTGTTAGTGTGTTGGCTTATTAGACGTGAGGCCACGGTAGGCGACTTCCTCTCAGCACATTTCTAACAAACACTCCGAGATTAAATAAAATTGTCATGAAAAGTTTCTCAAAAATCTGTCATTCGGAGTCGTCTTTAAACTGTAGGTCCAGCCACTTTTGTATGAAATTAACACACACAACATGAGTGGTGTGAGAAGCTAGGTCGCTATCCTAGCTGAAGAGTTATTATAATGACCAATAATGTATGTATGTAAGTTAACACATGTAATTAAAATAAAACGGCGGTTATCAACTGCCAAAGTTTGAAACTCCCTGTTGGAAGTCTCTTTAGTTCAAACTGTAAATGTTCCATCAGCTCTAGTGTATCACCACAGAAAAGAAATCCTCATGTGAAATCAAAAAAAAAACACCAAAAGAAATCACAAATTTACATTTACAATAAAAATATATACATACATATATATAACTATACCTTTCGAACACAGTGTTAGTAATTTTGAAAGAAGACATCAAAATTTCACATCAGTGGGTCTGTTATTGTCGTATCCATGCTTCTTAATTTAATTTTTTTTTTTTTGAGATTGACAAAATATTTTTTCTTTAACCCACAAAAAAGCATAAGTTCAGATGGCAAAAAGAAAGAAAAACAGGCACACACGTTAACTTAAAGTGGTTTGCCAAAGAAAATAATAACAAAGATAATAAAATAATAAACAAAAATTTTAATTTATTTACGAGTTTTTTTTTGGTCGGTAAATTATTTTTACTTTCGTTCAATGACCCGTTTGTATACAATGTAGTCTGGCCTCTGCCTGTAAGTTTAGGCCAAGCTATAATTTGTTTATTGGTTTTTCAACTCTAATGACTTTTAAAAAAAAATAATAAATGTGTGTGGCTATGGTTTGGGTTTGTAAGCAAATTTACTCCCATCATGAGAATATTATTTTTGCTAAACTTATATGAGCACATTTCAGGGAGTGTTCATTAAGGAATTTTTTTTTAAAACCATACACAAACAGTATCGTTTACAATGGCATAAATAAATATCGATAAATGATAGTCGAGTCAAGTATTTGAAAATATGCCAACGTTAAGTGTTATTTTTCAATTAAAAATCGAAAAGTATCACTTCAAATCGAAATAATTTTTGTTCTTTTTTTGTCAGCACTTAACTTAGATTCAAAAGATTTATAGGCAAAAAAAAAGCGAATAATTTCTTAGGAATAGTAACTCAACATAAGAATATCGGACAATAAATTTTTGGCAAATTTTTTTTCAAGCCATTAAACTATATCTGTTACGTGTAACAGATTATTACTCATCAGATCTATTTCAGAAGTATTTTTTCTAATCCGATTGGAAATCGATTCACCAAACAGTCTGTTCCAATCCTTAGTAGTCTATTTTTCTTTGCATTCTTTTTGCAGAATTGAATCGGTATTTTACATATTTTTGAAGAACCGAATCTGTAAAGCATTTTTGAATACATCATTCGCTTTCGTGTTTATTTGTAGCCTTATTTAAACGGTGTCTCAGTAACAATACATATTGAAATATAGTCATATTTTTTTGCAACCACCAATTCTTAAATTTTGCAATCATCATTCCGATTACTAAAAGTGGAATGTTTTGTGGAAGAACAACGCGTTATATTTGCTAAAATTTATTACAAAAATTTGGAAAGTTATGCTGAAACTGCTTTACAGTCGAGAAAGTGGCCCACATGTGTCAATCATTCAATGAGCAATCAAAAGACTTGAAGAAATTGTGTCGGTTATGGACAGGTGGGTGTCAATGTACCAAATGGATTCTTGAAAACTTTATTATTGTAAACGAAAGTGTCGCCGAAGACCCGAAAACATTAAATAGGCGTCGATCTCAACAAATTTATATTCAGTTTACTCAGAAACTCAAACCAGCAGACCATGGAAAACGCTAGCTATTTGTTTAATACGTACTAAGGAAAAGTAAAGTTAATTCAAACATTTCGAAAAAAAAAAGTTATCTTTTCCGACGCAGCGTATTTTCATCTAAAGCCACAATGAATGATGTCGAAATTACAGAGTCTGTGAACCGCATTAGAGTCGCCGTAATCTTGTAGGTAGTGTGTTGGCTTATTAGACGCAAAGCGAAATATGAAAAATATTTCTTCGGCGACTTTCTCTCAGCAGATTTCTGCCAAAAACTCTGAGAGTAAATAAAATTGCCATGAAAAGTTCCTCAAAAATCTGTCGTTCCGAGTCTACTTTTAACTGTAGATCCCGCCACTGATGAATAAATTTAACACACACAACATGTGTGGTGTGAGAAGCTAGGCCGTAATACTGACTGAAGGGTTGTAATGGTAATGAGTTGTGACTGTAACTGGACGGCAAAATTGAATTAACATTGATTGTTAGAACAAAAATTTTGGGTATTCAATTTTAATATTTCGAATGGGGACAAAAGGACTAATATTAGTGACTGTTCCATAACTGATCACAAGCATGATCTTACAATAGTTGACATAAATAATAGGAAACCAGAAACTCCCAAACTATACATATGTATACGTATAACCTATTATTCTTAAGAAAATTCTATAAATACCAGCCGACTGACCGTCAATAAAACTCATATATAACGCCAAAGATATATAATTTTTAAATTTAATTTCTTAACGATATAGTAAGCAAAGAGCGTTATTTCCTGTAAAAAACAATTGCACGATATCATACATACTTTCTAACTAACCACGAATATTAAAAACCTTGAAAGACAATAATCGATAATAAATTCTATCAAACATGTCTGCGAAACAATCTGCGTATAGACGTGAGAATGGGTCAAATATTATATATCATTAACATCTCCAGTGAAAATGTATCGTAACCAATGTAGTAAACTTCAATGTTGTATGGGTTATTAATTTAGATTTAAAAAAATCAATTTACACGTGTAACACTCTGTACGATTTTTATTTTTATTTCTGTTTTAATCTAACGTACTACATATCGTATACAAATTTTAAAATTTCTTCTATTAATTTCTAATAACGCATTGAATACTTTGAAATGTTTGTAAAAGATTTCCCTTCTAACGTAATCACGTAAAATCGGCGCCATTTAGATTGCAATTTTTATTTTATTTTTTAATAAAATTTTTTAATTAAAATCATAAAATAATTTTTATTGCATTAATATATCAGATTACAAATTAAGACAATTCTCAATCATTACGAAAAAGAAAATCATACATTAAATGCAACAAAAAAAAATCGGAAAAAACAATTTCTCACCGCAAGATAATAAATTTTGTACAAGACTCAGTAAATAATTAATTTCAACATTAAATCAAATGGTAGAGAAATTTTAATTTCATTTAAGCTGGTTTTAAATTGCAACACTTGTTGCCAAGTTTTGCTATAGAGCAAATAAGATATGATCTGAAAGATATGTAAAGGAATGAAATGTTTAAAAAAAAAGTAGAAATACATACAGAATTATAGCATAACTGAAGAGGTAAATAAGAAATTATTATATAAATTATAGTAGAAAGTTAACTAAAGAGTCTATCACGTCAACTCTAGAGATTAGATTTTGCAGATGATATTTGTACACTCTCGCACAAGATCTGCAGCATTCAAACAGATCTAGAATTAAGAAGATTAAATTTGACCTCAGATATATGTCAAGAAAATTAAAACAGAAATTAAAACGCAGGTATAATATACATATACTCTGTGATTTGAAAGTGAAACCTGGCTATTAATGGACACGTATAGGCTTCAAGTATTCATTAAGATCCATCCATTAAGATCCAGACTTAGTTGGTAGTGTACTAAACTGTAAGTACCGAGGCCCCGTGTTTGTGATTGTCTGATTTTATGAGAATTATTAGTAAAAAGCAATTCTCGCACACTACTCTTTTTTCCTTTCCTCTATCAACTAAGTTTCCTGTATTCCAACACAACACACTGAATGATGGGGCTCATCTCATGAGTGTCAGTCTCAAAAAAAAAAATATGCAAAATATTTAGCCCAATACAATCCACAACACGGTAAATTTACGTGCCTTTTTGGGCTTGTCTCTGTTAGGGTTTCTGATTCTAACGCGCGAATTGTCTTCATCATTGCCTTCAGGCAACAGTTTCTTCTTCACTACTATACATAATAATTAAACGAAATATTACACGAATTAATCGAAATACCAACTTATATATGTACACTCAGCCACAAAAGTATACATACGGTTAACAAATTTCAGAAATTTTTTAATTTGTTGAAAATCTTTATAATTGTCTGACATCTTTCTTCGATTTTAAGAAATTTGTGAAATTTGTTAATCGGATGTATACTTTTGTGGGCCTGTGCAGGGCCACAATTCAGTTCAATTTCAGAAATTTTTGAACCAAAAGGCCGTCTTAAAATCGAGGAAACTATAAAGACTTTAGTTACTGTGTGTATATAACACGGACCATTACCCATCACTATTTGCTTTAAATTTTTACTTGCCCGTCCGCAGTGTGATTTTTTTTTTGCCATTCGTTTCGTGATTTCAGAATAGTAGAGATATATAGTGGACCAACTCAGTGTCATTGCAAACGTTTGAAGACTTTTAGAGAATTTGGATCATTAATTCATTTAATTTTATTTGTTTGATAATTAATGCAAGCATCATGATTAATACAATGCAGAAAATGGAATTCCTCTAAACTTAAATCTTATAAGTTACAACAAAAGTAAATCGTAAGAGAACAGTCAAAGAATATAAAAAATTCCACCATTTTTCTTTTGAAAATACCTCGTATTAATTAAAAGTTTGCATACTTTTCAGTATCTGTGTAATTTAAATGTTTTATTTAGTTTTTGCGCATCGTCTGATTTTATTGTCATAATAATTTATTTCATGCTGTCTTGTATATCATTTCAAGAATTGGTATCTAACCATTATTATCTATTGCATGAAGGCACGACTTTTGAGTATGCTACAATCAAAAACAACTTAATTCCAATGCCTTTTAATAAGTTTTTATGTTAAAAACTTTCTGCATAAAGCAAATATTTTTTTCTCTATTTTCTGGTTCTAAAGTTTTGCAACTAAGTGAAAAAATTCAAAAATTTTATTCGAATAGTTACATACAATGGAATTAACACACTACACCGTTTCTTTAAGTGTAGTAAAAAATCTTAAAAAATTATCCACTAGCATGTTACAAACACTAAATAGGCAAGTGCAAAATGCTTACTTCGTTATATTTTTAAAGGTCTACCACGAAAAATTATAAATTTTTGGTACACGATAGCTTTATGTTTAAACTGATAGGGCTACCTACGTTTAGTAAAAAAGTTTGAGTTTTATGGAACCTAAGGGATGAAGCCAAGTCTTATTGAAAACTCCAATTATTTTTACTGAAACTAAGCCAGGCAATTAAGACAACGTTTTAAAATGGATTTTTTTAAGAATGAGAAATGTGTCCTCCATGCTAGTTACCTTTTTTCATCGAAGTAACCGCTTGCTTTGGAAGAGCTATTCGTTCGTTTATAATGACTTAAATATTCAAGGGTATTTGCAGTTTTACTTCTAATAATCTCGCACATTAGATAATCTAGCAATTTGGATACTTCTATGCTTTTTTCGGGATATTGCATAAATACTAGGCATAGAATATTACAAAGTTTCGTTCCTTTGTTTGTTATAATTATTCCGGATTCAGGTCCAATACTGAGTACAACGAACAAAACACTTTAACAAACAGGCCTAACAACAATTAGGATCGTTACATCGGAAAACTACAATATAAGGCACAGTCAAGACAAAATTCTGTATATTAAAACTGCTCCACTTAGTACATTAAACATTTAATCATTCATAAGGACCTTAACGGATCTCTGTTTAAAATAACATATGTAAACAGCCACTGATTTCCTCATCTTTAAAGACGTTTTTTGATGTTTTATATTTCATTAAACTCCTTCGTGTACTCTCTTTTCCTTAGTTATTTCAAGACTTTTCCAGGTTACAAGTTTTTTCACACATTCTGCGTTTGCGTGAGTAATGAATGACTAAATGAAAAAATAAATTTGCAATTTTTTCTGCATGTTTGCAGAGACGAAATAAAATAAAAAAGGAGCAGTAATGCAATGCTAAAACATGAAACATTAAATAAAGTGGAATAGAAACAATATTAGAAATTCAACACAGGTATTTCATTGCTTAATTTGTAATTTCAACTTTAATTTGTCAAATCAAAACATGCCTCTTTCCCATTGCATTGTGGTATTATTCTACACGATTCTGTGCTGAATGAATAGCTCGTCAATGCAGATGGCGCCAGGCGATAAATTATTAAAGAAGCCTTTCCTTTAAAATGATTTCGATATGCGATTAATCAAGAGGAACCCTTTGGAAGAAAACATCTATCGTAGACCATGTCCCTGTCTCATAAACGACAACATTGTTGAAATTAATAGGGACCATAACGTTAACTGTTTAACATTCTACAACTTCATATACGATTGGATTTTCCACATACGAGTGTTAATTTGGAAAATGCAATTTAATTATTAGATTAGATTCATGTTTAGTTATTTAAGCCTTCTGTAGTTGTTAAAGTTTAACTGCGATTTCTTAATTAGCTTAACTGGTTTCGAACTTAAGACATTGATAGCTTATGGGATAATAAGTATGGCTTTTTAGCAAATTCTCTTGCACAACTCTTGCTCTCTTTGTATTTCTCTGTGCTGTCACAGATAATAATTGTGATATGACAACCGGAAATCATGCTAACGTGTTTGACTGTATTAAACTTTTTACATTTTTTGCATCTTATAACAAAATTGGTATATTAGGTTTGTGCTTAAGTCTGTAACATTACGAGGAATTCAAACTAACATTTATAATTTCAACTATAAACAGTGAATTATTTCATCATCATCTAATTACAGAAATCGCCTTATTCTATTGGGTAGTGTGTTGGCTTAAAAGACGCGAGGCCTCGGTTCAAACCCCAGGTCAGGCCGCAAAACTAAATATAAAAAAAATATTTCTTCGACGACTTCTTCTCAGCAGATTTCTCGCAAAAACTCTGTGAGTAAATAAAATTCCCATGAAGCTTGTCAGTAATCTGACGTTCGGAATCGACTTTAAACTGTACTCATGTATAAAATTAACACACACAACATCAGTGGTGTAAGAAAGCTAGGATGTAATCCTGACTAAAGGGTTGTAATGACCAATTATATGTATGTATGTACCTAATTACTGATTGGAATGTTATAGATTGCACTTTGATTAAAGCCGATTAATAAGGAGCTGCACAAGATTCACTGGGCCTGAATCAAACTTGCTTCTGACGTTACTTTATAGAGCATAGGGGTGTCATTAATCTGCTTCATTTTAGTTTTTGTTAATTAACTTTTCTTGGTCTACTTATTTAGTCTACCGCAGCAGGAACCCTCGGACAACAGCAAGTTAATCTATCGTTTTCTGAAAACAACGTCGTCTGTGAGCAATTTCGTGTGTAGCCGCTATTGTTACTTCTTTCTCGAGCGGTGACTCTCCTTGATCCTCCTATCATTTTCGATATTGTTGCTTTTCCTAGACGGATTGTTTCAAGCGTATTCAAGCAATTTCTTTTATATTTTTCATCTTCTCCGGAATTTACCCTAGATTTGTAGAGGTAAAAAATTGTTACGATTCATTGAGACCCGTTTTTGTGAGGATTGTTATTATCATTTCAAGTTTTCAGATCTCTGGCATAATTTTACTCAGCCATGTAAGTTGTAGTAAGTACTTCAGTTGATGGAAACGGACCACAAAGGATGCTCAAATGAGTGTAAAGAAATAATTTGCCATGTAAACGTATTTGAATAATATTGGTACACATTTAAGTTTAAGCGCTTATACAGTCCATTGATTTCAGTAAATGGAAGCTTTTGTTTCAATCGAACTGATTCTTAACGCAAAAGGCACATCATAATCAGTGAAAATTACTAAAAATTGATTTAAAATTTAACGCGTGTACACACCTTGGTACTACTAAATTTTAGTATATGTTTAGTAAATAGGTTCAACTAATTATTTGATTTCTGTGATTAGCTAAAATTGCTAAACATGATTATTTTTTTTTTAATTGGATTGTTAAAGATATCACCTTGTGAGTAGTTGTAGTTGTCGACGGAATAGGGTATCCAATAGTAGAGAATAACCGATGATAATTCAATCTCTTGACTTTTGTTATGTCTCGTTTAGTTCTGTAACATGTTCATTTATAGTTATTCGTTCATCTCCTCAACTTTTTTTCATCTTCTCAGTTTGAGTTTCTTAAGAAGTTTCGTTTTTTTTCGTATCTACAGAAGCTGATAGATGATGTGTATGGACGTACGTATAAATGTTCTTCTATGGTCATGTGAATAAGAAGATATTTAAGAATTTTTTTATTTTTTTTATTTTACTTTTATGCTTATATTTAACTGTTTATCATCATGGTTTGATGCGTATCTTTGCCACAATTAAAAGGAAATTAGTTCGCCATGTAATGACAACCGAGCAGCAAATATACAATATATGTACATATGTACATATCTTTCTACATAGTTTAACAAGTGATTCTTCACCGGTTACCGGTACTCTATTGAAACTGTAGCATTTCATAGTGAATATAATTTTCAACGTAATTTTTGTTTTTGTATTTTATCTAAAAATAAATATTTTATTTACAAAGATCAGATAACCAGTAGACTTTAGCAAAGATTTGATAGCTCACATTATAAGAAGAAAGTAACAGATTTCGTTAAGGAAATAAATTCTCACATTTCGTTCAACGTTGTATTTTGAGATTTGTTTAAAAATAGATTTCAATCTAGTTTTTAACTTCGATGTTTGGGTCATTTACCACAAAGGAAAGAAAGTTTTTGCACAAAGCGTTACTAAATCTTATTCTCTGTGTATCTTATAACACAAATAAAAATAATACAGATCTTTTAGAGAAAAGTTATTGTACAAATTGAGGTTCTTTAAATCCCTTTAACCATAAACTTTTACATGTTAGGTTAAGTTCCACGAATATTGTATTTCTTTTAAATGCCGTTACTTTTAGATGTCAATGAATGACAGCGACTATTTAACAACTTATTACATTTTTATTGTTAGGATTTCTTACATCAAATACTAGCTAGAAATGGCGTTGTGTTATAGTTATATTTCAAAAAAGTATCACAATATAATTATGATTCAGTTTTCATTTAGAATCTTAGGAATTAGAGTGTTTACTAAATTAATTCCATTTAATTTAATTTAAATTCAGTGTAGCTTTCTTAAGAAATTTTTCTGCTTTGTCAGAATTTTGTGAAGCAACACCTTTTACAGGAATATGGTTAATTGAACTGTCGGATGGGCCATCTAACGGTTAAGATATTTCGAATCAGGCAATACTTATGTCATTCTATTCTGTTATAAAATTCAGTATATTATCTCCACTGAACGTAATGCACCGATTTACGTTTGAGCAACGTTGGGATTTATTGCGCCAATGCAAAAAGATTTTGCAAAAAGAAAAATTATCTTTTCGGATGAAGCTCATTTTCATCTTTGTGGGTACGACAATAAGCAAAATTGCCATATTAGGGGCTCAGAAAACCTATACGTTGTATTACAGCAGCCAATGCACCCATTACCGTTTGGTGCGGCTTGTGGAGTGGAGGCATCGTTGACACACATTTCTTTGAAAAAAAGGACGTCGCAATCATTACGATTCAATGGACACACCTATCGCAACATGATAACCATTGACATGACACATCTCATGCCACAATCGATTTATTGCGTCAAAAGTTTGAAGGCCGTTCAATTAGCCGAAACGATGAAGTCGCTGTAGTCTAGTAGGTAGTGTATTGGTTTATTAGACGTAAAGCCAGGGTTCGAGCCCCAGGCCAGACGTCAAAACAAAATACAAAAAGTATTTCTTCGGTGACTTCCTCTCAGCAGATTTCTGGCAAAAACTCTGAGAGTAAATAAAAATTGCCATGAAAAGTTTCTCAAAAAAATCTGCCGTTCGGAGTCGACTTTAAACTGTAGGTCCCGCCACTCATGTATAAAATTAACACACACAACATAAGTGGTGTGAGAAACTAGGTCGTAATCCGGACTGAAGGATTGTATTGACCAATTATGTATGTATGTATGATGATGTCAATTGGCCGCCAAGAAGAAATGTCGGATTTTTCCGTATTATTTATTAAATTTGGAATTTCCAGAAATCGCTAAAGGGTACCTGCACGACAACATTAATTTTTCTAGTTTCAAGCGTTAGTCAACGAGTTCAAGCATTTAATCAATAGTGCAACTCGTTGGTAATAATATTTCAAATTCCAAGATATTAATAAAGTCCAATTATATACGACAGTATATTGAAATATTCCCACGCTAGTATGTATGAATGAATTTTAAATTTTCAAAAACCTATAATTTAAGTAAATTTAATTGGTTGACCTACATATGTATAAATGTATACATACGTATGTATAAATATGTACATTCCCATACTTACTAGGCAGGTATGTATATGTATGTGCTAAATTGCCATAAATGTTCCTAATAATACAGTACCATCAAGTAAAATCAATTAAACGATTCTACATACAAACACACTTACTATGGGGTTGTAATCATGGCACAAAAATATTTTTAGGAACTGCCGCAGTTATCAATAACTTCAATGCAAAGAGTGTAATTTGTAAGCAAAACAGAAACTACAAAACAATACATTGTGCACCATCAAAGCAAAAGCCTGTAAATTTATACGCGCTAATGTGTCGACAGGAACGCAAAAATACTTCACTGAGCCTGTAAACATGGCTTAAAAGTTGAATCGTATATAAAAATAGTTTTACTAGAGGTGCCTATACCCATATGTATGTATGTATGTATATGCGATTGTGTTTTTTTTCTTTTTTTTCTTAGACAATCATTAAAATAATGCAAGCAGCAAATGCCTGAAATGCTTCTGCACTTAAACTAGCAGACAATGTCAGACGATGCTTAAAGGGTTTTCCATTTGCCTTTATAGTACTCGTACAATTTTAGTTCAGTTGATTTTATTATGATTATTTTTCTCTATTTTGTTCTTTTTTCGCTGACTTACAATAATAGCGTTTACATTTTAAATGGAAGTCAGTTGTAATTTATTTGACTTGCATAATCACGGACGCAAATTAATCACTTTTTAACCATAATTATCATCAGCAATACACGAGTGTATGGCTAGGGATTGTAGGGATGCAGATATTGAAAGGAATATAATTTCAAATTATTCAATATCAATTATCAATCACTTATTAAAAATGTAGCATTTGCAACATACATACATACATACGTACATTATTGATTATTACAACCCTTCAGTCAGGATTACGACCTAGCTTCTCAGATCAGTTATGTTTTGTACGTTAATTTGATACATGAATAGAAGGACCTACAGTTTAATGTCGACTCCGAACAACAGATTTTTGAGAAACTTTTTCATGGCAATTTTATTTACTCTCAGAGTTTTTGCCAGAAATCTGCATAACTTCGTTTTGTTGGAGATGTCTGATCTGATATTAGACTTCACGTCTAATAAGCTAACACACTACCTACTAGACTGCGTCGACTACTGAAAGCAGAAAATGTTTAAAAACACGAAAAGCAGACCTATTTTCAAGGTTTGATTAAATTTTCTTGTGAAAAGAAAGGAAAATCCTTGTCTAGTCTCTATCTAAGTGGTTCAGTTATTTGATTTTCCAGTAAAAAAAAAACAGTTTACGGGGCTTGTCTCGTTTTGTTCGCCAGCTCCTGAATTATTCTTGGAATCAAACTTAATTTCAATATAAATTCATTAACGTAATCTGTGCAACAATTAAATGGATTAGAAATCTTTAAACTAGTTAACAGAATACTCAAGAGACATTTGAGTCAAATTTTATAACGATCTAACATAAGTTGGCAAATAAAAATTTCCAAGGCCACTACAATTAAGTTAGGTTTTGAATAGGCCATCATTAGGGGATTAAATAGGAGCAAATATTGTAGTCTTCATTGTGAGTGTCTAATGAGTATAAAGAAGGATGCACCTCTTCGGCGCCGCTCGGTGCATTTCCGCACTTTGTGCAAAGTGCGAAAAGAACTTCACTGCAATGAGCTTCTACTTACTCTACTGTGTGTACAATGTACTATGCAAACATTAAAATTTGCATTCAATTCACAAAGCGTATTCAATTTATTAATATATACTATGGTTTCAATTATGACTAGCATTAGTCTAAACTTAGTATAACCAAAAGCATATCGAAAGGATAGGTCTCGTTGATTTTATAATAATTTCATACATAAGATGGCCTTGCTTGAACATGCGTTAGCTTTGGATCTCTTCTTACATGTTTAGAAGTACATAGGTATGTACAAGTATAAGAGAACTAATTTGAAAACAAAAATTCCTATACAAATCGTAGAAAAAAGTGAGAAGAGATCAAAACCTAGGGAGATTTTCGAATAATTCACTGTTTTCAACTACTGTTTCTAAAATACTATTTAGGTGAGCTAATATGTTCGCAAACCTGATCATCGCATCCATCGTCGTAAAGTTAAAGTAACTTCCTATCATTTATACCGAATTCCGAACGATGAATAAATTCAATTAAATGTCTGTCTGTTCCTATTTATGTACGTACATAAAAAAACAAAAAATATGTATACATTTATTTTACTGCATTTGTTTAACAGAAGTTCTTGACTTTTTCATTCTCAGTAAAAGTTTTTAATGTTATTTATTTAGTTATAGTCACTCATAAGCATTTGCCTTCTTCTGTTCAGAGACATCTTTGGACAACCGAAAGAAAACAAAGAAAAAAAACAATTTATAGGTGTGGCACTCATGCGCACATTACTTTGAAATGTAGTCTGTATGCGCAGAGCCATTTCTAGATAAACAATCAAAGTTATTTACAACATTCTGTCCATAATGCAAACATTTTTGAATCTACATAATGCAAACATTTTTGAATCTACATACGTCGTAAGGGGTCATAGAAGTGAGACATTTGTTTTAAAAACAACACAGAAAAAGTTCATTTCTAACGTTGGACACATACTACAGGCATATGTACATATATAAGTATATTTACAAATTGTGTACACAAATGATATGATGTTGTCTTAATTACTTGGAAATAGGGTGTATTAGGTTTGAACTTTATAACATTTTAAAGAAAAATGTCACAACTATTCAAAGAACAAAAAATTCCACTACAACCATTTACTGCTTATGTTAAATTGCATTAAGGTTCATAACATTTTTTTTGATTTAAAAAAAATAAAATATTAGTTTTGTAAAAGAAATGAAATCAAATTAAGAAAATTATAAAATTGTGTACTCATAGCATGTATTGCCTTCCTACCATAACAGCACTATCATACGAAGTAATAAAGTTAGTTAGTCGACCAACATTTTAAGATTCTAACTGATTTTTCACTGATGTAGTCGCCGTAGTCTAGTAGAAAATGTATTGTCTTATTGGATACGAGGTTTCAAACTCCAGGTCAGGCATCTCCAACAAAACGAATTATGAAAAAATATTTTTTCAGCGACTTCCTCTCAGCAAATTTCTGCCAAAAGCCCGGAGAGTATAGTAAGTATTTCAACACCTGCAATGCATTCAAAATACCGAGTAAAATCTGTCTCTATATATTTTTCTGCATTCATTTAAGTCCGGAAAGCGACATAGAAGATATTATATAACCTCTTCTCCTTTTCATGAAGCGATCTTCTGCAAACATCGTAACAAAATGACAATTCTTTCGGGCATAAGTAAGTCCGAAGTTGAAGATCTTCAATAATTTTTGTTACGAATTGTTCCTTACAGTATTTGACGATTCTCCAAATGTTAGTAGTCAATCAAATTTGTTCCCATTCTCTGGGCCAACTCAGCAATTATATTCGACAAAAGTTTCCGGGGATAATATTAAATACGGACAAACAAATCACTTTGAGTGTTTCATGCGTATTTTAGAATTTTGTGGTCATAAATTGACCATTGCCATTGTTAGACTCGTTCTAGTTTGACGAAGGGTGCTAGAAAACAACTCTTTCAGTAACCGTACTAATTTACTTTTTTTTGACAATATTTAAAGTAGAGAAGGTAGACTGCTATATAATGAATGTAAACACGAAATTATCTTTGGTGAACTGAGTGGTATGGATCCCAAAATTTTGTATGCTGGATAATTCTACCTCAGTCTTGAGTTATAGAAGGTTATGTTCACTGTTCCAAGGACTTCAGACTGAACAGCCAACCCTATGCCTATTCGGTCTTCCAAGCCTTCAAAAGTTGCACAGACAGATAAACATAACATAATAACATAATACAGTAAAACTTTACGTACGTAAAGTAAGTGTAAAGACATTACAGAAGTGTACCCGTATTTTAAAAATGAGAGTAAAAATCTTACAACAATTTTTATACGCTTACATGATTGTTAAAAAACCTGATCCAATGAAGTGTTATGGGTTTTGAAAAATTTCAAACAAGCGAACACACCAGATTTTCAACCATATTTTCTCTCAATGTAAAAATTGAATTTACACGATACAGAGACTTGACATGACGTACGTAAAGTCTTTCGTATAAACCACCCTTAAGTAGACAGGAAATCACATCTTTCAGGATTTCGTATGTATGTATAACAGACATTAACATGAATAGTCATATCCCTTCGCCCTTATCAGTTATAGAAATACTATTATTTCTTTTTCATATTAATTTTTCCATATTTTGGCAGAGTGAAGCATTTTGTTTGTTCGAAAGTAAATAATACAGTAAAATTCAATTTCATGTGACATCAGTTCGGCTCAAGTGAAATTTAGTAACGGCATGTCATTTCAAAAAGATTTTTGAAATAAAAAGATCTGGCAGCTCTGTTTATTTCTTTTTTCTTCTTATTGCTTATGGAGACTTTGTTTTTCTACAATTGTAGAAGGCTTGTAGGCTTAAGCCAGCTGACTTTTGTTTACAACAATTTATTTACGCTCACAATAAATTCTTCAATAAAATAAATAATGACCAGTTACGATAGCAGTCCTTTAAAAATTCGTGAAATTATACTAAATACTCAGAAACCCGTAGTATTTAAAAACTTCCCTTTAAATTGGCTTTGCTTCCAGGGAGGCCTTGAACTGTGGTGCAAAGAATTGGATGAGTTCAGCGGTTCAGAAACCAGCTTCGAAAGAATATCAAAATATGATTCTCGGGAGCCACAATGGGAACGCAAGCGTCAAGGGATACAAATGACGGCAAAGCAATTCTTAACGGAGTATAGTAAAGATAATCGCTATTGGTGTGGCTTAAACTATAAGCGTAGACATGAATTGCCTGCAGAGTGTACAAATGGTATTGACTTTTCCGCTTTTGGTTTTCCACATGCTGCAGATGATGCATCTTTATGGTTAAGCTCACAAGGAGCCAATACACCATGTCATTACGATAGTTACGGTTGTAATATTGTAGTGCAGGTATTTGGAAAGTAAGCTACATGTTCATGGAAAATGTTGTATTAGGCCAACATGAAATTAGAAATCTATATACTGCCACTATAAGTTTTTGTTGCGTTGTAGGCTGTTAGAAAGAAAGAAAAAAACTCTAAGAGAGTATGTCCTCGAACATGCCCTGCCCTACAAACAAAAGAAATATAATTTTAACTTGACTTCAAAACAGAGTTTTAATTCTTTCTGATTATTTTAACAACCTGAAAATATTCACCTTCAAGTCATTTATTCTTTGTAATTTTATTTTTCAAATATCGCAGATAATCTGGTGGGATAGAGAGCAGCCGGGATCTGGCAGATGGTTCCGTAAGACCTCTTGTAGTTCACTTCTTCGTACAATTGGTCACACGGAAAATGTACATGTTATGGCTAAATAAAGGAAATTGTGGAACACTCAGATTGCTATACAAAATGAACCGATCTAGTGTGACATGGGAGCATTTTATGACCTTAGGATTTCTGACCGTACATTGTGCTCAGAGGGCTAGGACTAGTTTGTAGGGGACAGACATCCGTGTATTTTAGAACTTAGCATCTTTCAGGTTTTCTAACCTGAAGAGATTCATCTCGGACATTGGCTTTATTATCTCGTTTCGTTAGAGATGTCTGATCCAGTGGTTGAACCACTGACGCTCGTCCAATAAGCAAACACACTGCTAGATTACGACGACTTCAAATTAGATGCCAAATCACCCAGGACGACCATAGACAACGAAGTGTGCTCACTGAATGGGCTCTGGAGCAGATGGCAACTGACATTAATTTTTATTGAAAAATCATCTTACGTACATACATGAACCTTTGTTTTTCGCCTACTTTCGTTACCTAACCTAAATTATAATAATCATTGTACTTTTGTATTTAAACATATCAAAAAAAGTATAGAATTCAATTAAACTAAGTTTTTAAACGTAATTAATTAACGCACAGTTTTAATCCATCTTATTTATTTAGAAAATCTTGGTTACTATTTCCACCAAATGCATCACTTATCACCACTAGAATACCTTACGAGGAATCTAGCATATATTGTAAGGAAAACTTTTACAATCCTGGTCAGAATATTCAAAAATACCTCGACAAATATGAAGGTCTAGTACATCACGTAATACTGGAATCGAACGATGTATTAATTGTACCCAAACATTGGTGGCATTACGTTGAAGCTCTTGATATTTCTCTAAGTGTAAATGCTTGGATACCATTAAAATGCGATTTGGATCAACAAATTGATGAATGTATTGTTAAATATTTAACAGAGAGTTTTGTAAAGAACTGTTCAATACAAGAGCAAAAATATATAATGAATCCAAATCAAGTAAGTTTTATTTGCATAAACTAATAGTTTTCTTTTTAATGCAATTTAAAATTATTTTCAGCTTTCTATCATTTCAACAAAAGATGAAATATTTCAAATTCTTAAATTTCTTATAGACAAATCTTTAACAAATAGCACAGATGACAAAAAAGAAGAAATGGTATATGATTACAACTATCTAAGTGAAATAGAAGTCAATAAACTATTAAATAATTTCGAAAATTCGGTAAAAGTTCCTTTATTATCCCATGAGGAATTTGAAAAATATTTGAAAGCAAACAGTCAACGATTCTGTGAAAATCTGCCATGTGCTGACAAAGAATTATCTTTAGATGGAATAGAAGATATGCTGATTAACAGCATATGTAGTCCTTTAATAATACAAGCAATTAAAAATGAGTTTTACAAACGTTATCAAGTGGAAGTGGAAGTAGAGGACATTAAACAAGTAAAATAAAAACGTATTAATTTGTGTTTAACAATATTTTATTGATATTTTTCTATGTTTATTTTATAAAATCCACAATACTTGAACAAATTACTACAATTTTTTAAAATGGTATTGTTTATTTTCAAACAATTGATTTTAATCCTAAAAGCATGATTATAAATAATAATTATAGAAACTAAAATTGATAATAATTGATAATAATTATAGAAACTAAGAGTGCAAATAGAAGATAATAATAATAGATACAATTTTTTTCTGGACTTTTAATATTATGTTGTAAATTAAAATACAAATAAAACTTCTCTCCAACTGAATGACAACCGATAATGTAAAGAATATAAAATTAAAAGTCTAAAATTTTAATTTAAATGTTAATGTTCGCAATTGATCAACTTAAAAACGCTTTGAAGTATTTACCAACCGGGTGGTTTTTGATTTGGATAACCTCCTTGTTGAGGAGCGTAGCTACCAGGGTATGTGCCATAATGGCCTGGTGGAGGGCCTTGAGGAAATCCAGGATATTGATAAGCAGCTAATTAGAAGAAAAATGCTTAATTTTTTCCAAAACTTTTCAATTTTTTTTTTATGAAAACTTACCACCAGGATACGGCAATGTAGCATAAGGATTAAAACTTTGTGGCATTGGTGGTGGTACATATGATGGATATGGTACATTTGGACCAGAGCCATATGGTAATGGCATTCCCTGAACTGCTTGAGGATAGGGCGCATTACCACCTGCTGTTGCGGCAGGTACCGAAGGAGCAGATGTGGCGGCCGATGGAATATCTTTATAAGACAAACACAATTTTATTATTCACAAATAACTCTTCATTTCCCGTTACTTACCACTTCCACTACCCGAAGTCGAGGAATAATGAGATGGCAACGATGGTGTCGGTCCTGGTGCCTGACGACTCGATTCAGTTGTCAAGTCTTTGAGTAACTCTTCTTTTTCAGTTTTGCGTGCAAAACAGAAATCAGATATTTTATTTTGAAATACCACCAATAACTCTGTCAAATCATTATAAAACTTGGTGCCTTCTTTAAGATTTCCTAACAACTCAATGAAACTATCGTATGCTGTGGCCAGTTCTTGGCAAAGAGTATCACGAGAATTACCACTAGAACCGGTCTCACCTACAAATTCACTATGAGCCACTTGTATATCGGTAACAAGGGTTTGTTGACGTTCAATACTCTCCTTAACCTGGGCCTGTAGAGGATTTAAGGTCTCACCTATACGTTTAAGAGATAGAGCTGGTTCATCGATAGCACCATCTTTACGCAGAGCATCCAAAAATTCATCCTTCATGTTGAAATTAGTCGTCTTTAATTCAGATTCGATAGCATCACGCTCAGCTTTGATCGTTTCCACTGCTTCCATTAATTGCTTCAATTTCTGGACACTAGCACAGTTGGGGTCAATTGAACCACCACCAGCTGGCATTGACTGTTGCAACTGATCAATGGACAAAGATAAGAGTTCGATGCCTTTCTGATTTTTTTCAAATTTCTCTCGTACAATTTTATCAGCAGCTACCGCATTATTAATAACTTCACGGTACTTTTTGGCATTAGTGCGAAACATTTCAGTGAGTTTTTCGGATGATATACGAGTCCATTTCTCTTTGAATTGGTTACGCAACTGATTGTCTGAGTCACGTTCTTCATCTAACATTCTTTCGGTTTCATCCAGTATCTCGCGATTACGATTTAGTAATTCGGGCAATTCTTTCAAATGGTTTGTAATACTTTCAATACCACCTTTTTGACGTACCTCATTGGATTTTTCTATCAAAGAAGGAGGTAAACCAGAACCGACATCTGTTATTTCGACAGCAGCTGGTAAATTAAGACTGGCCAGGACACCATTTAAGGTTTGAGTTGCTTCCCTTAATTTCATAATTTCTGTATTAACGATTTCGTTTTTACGCATATCGGAAGCCTGTAAGGCACGATGTAACTCAACTGGCACCAATTCTTTAAACAAATCATCGGAATCTTTAGCCATTGGCGATGTTATAGGTAAAGGTTTTGCCAGTTGAGCTTTGCCTGGCGAAGCAACTGAATTTATGTCTGGTATCATTTCATTATAAATTAAATCATTGTCTTTTGTTGATTCCGCCAAATTACGTTTGGCCTTGTTAAAATACTCATCCAAATAGGTTGGATTGCCTGAACGAGTTTGAGCAGCTTTAAAAAGATCCACAGCATTGCGTAGACGGGCAATTTCTTCGCCAATTTTCTTCGCTGCACGACAAGCTAAACTTTGATAGAGTTGAGTTAAAGCATGAAAACCGGCTTGTTTGCCAGCGATTGTGGGAATCCATTCCTTTTCCCATAAAGTTCGAACCGAATCTTTTTGCATGGCTCTTAAAACGTCAGCATAGAATTCCTCGCATTGACAGCATAATTTTGCAATGATATTATCCTTCATGTTGTCTGTAATATTTGTTTAAAGCAATACTTTCCTTCAATTCTCATAATAGTCTACATGCATTAGATTAAATTTTGAAACACTTTAGAGAAAAACTCCTAATCAATTTCACCTTTTGTCTCTGCTTTAGAACTTTTAAATTTAGATTTGTACACTTAATGCAAACATTTATATTAACACAGTAAGAAAAACAAAAATACTTTAAATATGTAACTTCTATACTTTTTTTGATATGTTATGCGTGTCCTAAATCAAAAAATCTATATTTTTTCTTTAATATTAATACACAGTTTATAGAAAGTACCTTCTAGTACCACTATAAACAAAACCTCGAAACGATTTTACTATTTATTTATTAATTATGTGTGTATATATACTGTGAGTATAGTGTAATTTTCCTGATAAAACGAATTGAAAACTCAATCCTATTCTTGTTGTAATCAAAAGGACCTAAATAGTTACAGAAGTATAAACATTTTTATAGATCTTCTTTGTATATTCAAATGCGTATGCTCATATTTAGAAATTTTGCTTTACTTCTCATTGGAGATATTAAAATGTCTAAGAATAGTTTGCCGAAGAATATTAAAATATCAGACTTTATTTTATTACCAGAATCTATGAAAGTATTTTGGTTTAGTGAATTGTGTGTTGGGTTACTAGACGTAAACTACAGAATTCAAACTTCAGCCTTCTGACAAAACCTCTTTGAGTAAACTAATTGCGAATAAAAACGTTCTGAAATCTGTCATTTGTTTTCGATGTTTATCTATAGGCCTTAATCCAACCTAAAGTATTCTAATCTGATCAATAATGTAATATGTCATACTAATAGGTAAATGTTTGAATTATTGATCGCGTAGTTTGATTAAGCAATTCACATTGAGGTTATTCGTTGGTAATAATTAAAGAAAATTATAAATTAATGAAATATGTGACAACTTACCTTTTATAGCTTTCATTATAAAAACTTCCTGAGCCTGTGAAATCATTAACGCCTGTAAACAGGTTAAGGTGTCTTGTGTTAAATCTGGTGTTGGTTCAGAAGGCACTGCCGCTGGTACAGCACCCTTTAAATATTGAAAAATACCAGCACTTTGCTGTAAGAGTTTTATGGCTAATTTTAAGCCTTCATCACTTTCCATTGATTGAGCAGCTGCTACATGGCTTTGTAAAGCTGCAATATTGAAAAGGACACAAACCTTTTCGTACAGCAAAGAGGTATGCGCTATTTGAAAACGAGAAATATATGTCGTATTTATATGAAATAAAAATGTTCAAACATAAATTGAGTTTAACTTACTTAAACTTATTCTACCACCAAAAATTGTGCCTTTATCAAATGCATCTTTCCACTTGAAAGGTATTTGAAGTTCATTAACCGGTATTTTTGTCTCCAGCATACAAATCTGATCATAGTAGCTGTAATGGTAGCAAATTGAAAAGGTTTATTGATTTAAGATAAGGAAACAAAAATAAACAATTAAAAAATAATAACATTTGCGTTAGGTCAACATGTTTAAAAATAATTTATTGCTATAACAACGTCATACATTGAGCGATAAAATAATTATTAATTAATGACTCATGATAAATGTTTTGAAGCATTACATTCGCTTCAACTTCACGCCAAATTCCCCTAGACAATCAATGGACGAATTAGCAGTTTCTTTACTTACGCATAAACTATTTCCAACGAGGATTCATATTTTTCAAAAAACTTCCATATTGCCGAATTGCGTTGTCGGGCGAACTGTTGTACGGCACTTTTATAGGTTTCTTTAGCTTCAGCAGTTGCTCCACTATATGTACTCTGGATGAGATTATTTAATGGTTTTTCCACATCCACTTCTGAGGGCTTCTTTAGAGGCACACCCAATAATTTAGACATTATTTTTTTAATATTTTCTACCTATTTTATGCAATATTTCGTAATATTCTTAACCGATTAAATCGTATTTAAATGCTAAAATTTTCTTTTTTTAATTGTATGCTAAGCGGAGAAAATCCAGTTCTTTTTTCAATATTCCACACAATGATGACGAGTTTTTCGGCAAATGTTTACGATTCTATGAAATTTTTACTGTCGCAGTACAAAAACAACACAGGGAACTTAAATGTCAGATTAGTTTGATAATAAGGTTGCCATACTAAAAAAAATAATTTTATTAACCCCTTTGCGTAGTGTGTACAACTGCGAAAAACTGAATGCATAAATTTATTAACACACATGGTCCAGGCAATTTCTTAACTCACAGAATTTTTGATATTCACTCTAAGCCTCCGCGTATAGTGAAATAATTCAGTAGCGGAGAGGATTTCATTACATTAAGGCGTCATATTCTTATAATAATTACATCAATATAATCAAATAACCATGTAAAGTGTGATCAACATAGAATCGTACAGGAGATAGTAGGTCGAAATTACATTGAACCTCTACGGAACTCCGTTGGTGAACTGGTCTATGTCAGAAACCAAGAGATATGTCATACATACATAGTATATATTTGTGATTGGAATCCAATGCATTACACACATATCATCACCTATGGCCATTAGGAGCCCAAGGATTTCATCTCTCAGTAGCTCTCACAGTTATAGGACTAGGAAATGGACTACTGTAGCATTAAAATGGATCATATGTGACCTAAAGGCATCCCTTTTTGGGAAGGAAATTCATGTCATTTGGTCCAATAATAGTTTAATAACACTGCTATTCCCTGAAAAGAAAACTGTGCTGTCCTATAAATTCTTCCGTATTAAAAATTAAGCTTTCGAAACATTCTCGAAATTATTAAAACGCAAATTGCTAAAAAGAAATTCAAGTTTTATTTTTTCTACCGCCGAAATTATACAAGTTCGAAATAAAGACTGGAATTGTTTTTACAATATTGAAGAAAATAACGAAAAATATTTAAATGCATATACTGTATCCTTTAAGAACTAAATTTAAACAAATCTGAAATACTTTTATTTTAAAAAGAAATTTTAGCTTAATTCTTTCTAATCAGAATCGGAATCTGAAATTTCATAAATTTTTTGTTTTGATCTAGAATTACCCACCATATTAAGCAGCGTTTGTTGAGTTTGTTTACGCGGTGAAGAACGCTAATAAACAAGAATTTTAGATTATTTTTTGAATTAATAACCACTTTTTTACAAAAACTTACAGTAGACCTTGAAACTTCCAAAGCTGGCATAGTATGTTTAGTAGCTCTTGGTGGTGTACTTTTATTCGCTGTCACTCTACTTCCTCTGCCACGTGTAGCTCGTCCTTTTGCTGTAGTTGACGTATTAGAACGGGTTTGTTTCACTGGTATCTCTCCGTCTTCGTCCTCCTCTGTGTTTTCGTCATTATCATTTTTATAATTAGAATTTCCAACACTACTCGACTGTTTATTGGGCGGATTAACGTGCACCGCACTTATCATGTGTAGTATATCATCGGACGTAACATTTAATTTGAATTCTTTTAACTCTACATCTAATTCATCTTCCGCTGGCATTTTATCCATTAAATACTCTATGGCTTTTGCTTTATAGGATCTTTGTTAAAAAAAGAAATGCAAAAGATTAAAAGAAACGTTTTGGTAATTATTGAAAATAGCGTACCTTAGTAAATTGTCGGCAGCATTATTATCTTTGCGATCAACCAGCTGATGGCAAATTTCAGTTAAAGCTTTAGTCGATAGAACCTTAAGCGATTTGCTTTCATCCACTTCATTGAAGTAACGTTCTACTAAATCTTCAACACGAGTGGCTGATTCTCCTTCCTGTAAAATAATTGGACATAACAATAATTTTAAGGGATTTTAATACACTTCATATAGACCAATGTACTTTGCGTTGTGGGGTAGAAACTTACGATTTTTTTAAATTGACTTTTCATTTCTTCTTCATCAAAATTCGATTGTTCTTTTTTCTCCCTCTTTATCAATCTCTTAAAGTGAATCATATCAGCTGGATTGGCTACGCGATCATTAAACGTTTGCCCCAGACGAATACCGTTAAACATTTGTTCTTCATCGCTGAATTCTAAACGCAATCTTATGGTGGGCAATGTCGGCTGTTTAGGATGGCCAGTCAATAAGTCTTTAGCTCTTTCTATCATGGCTTCTATTTTTTCCTTGGCCATGTCTCGTACTTTATTGGAAACATCACCTTCCTCTAAACGCAATTGCTCAGCCAAATCCATTACTTTAACCGATTCGAAGACAAACGGTCTTACAGTCTTTAACGGTATGGGCTTTATTTGAAATTTATTTTTATATATTTCCAAAACAGCTACATGCTTTCTTAAAGATTCACCTTCGGCCAGGGAAGTAGGTACTGTTGAACCAGGCTGACAAACATAAAAATCTCTTTTAACATTATGTTCCGGTTCTATACGACAATCATGTTCATGACCCCATATAACTAAATTAAGGAATTCTGGTAAAGCTTCCTCGGGCAGGTAGTTTTTCGGTCCTCGATCAGCCCGATTTTGATGTAAAACCATCAAATGAAACCATTCCTCACCCTCTGGCACTTGCATATGTACTTTGCGACTTTCAAAAAGTCGAGCCAAACGCATATCTTGTATATGACTTAGACCATAGAGTGCTAATTTAGTCTCCCCTTTTTTCAAAAGCAATGGAGCTATATCGATTCTTGACAAGTCCGTCCATCGGCCAAAATAATTCACTAAGCCAGTAGTGGATAGTAAATCTAAAGAACTTAAACCTCCGTAAGCACTGGGATCGTCATGATTGCCGTGTATAGAGTAGACAGGTATGGAAATATTTAAATTAGGATCTTCATAATTAACACTTTCGTTTACGGCATTATGAAAATTTTGACTGCCGTCGCTTAAGAATTCCACTGTAATGGATCGATCACCAAATGTATACATTCTCAATAGCTTCATACATCTATAAGAAAAAAGGCGCGCATTAATAAAATTGTGTATAACAACAACAACTACATCAACAACAAAACTTGTTTGCTACGGAAACTTACTTGTGCAATGAATTTTGACTGGGCACTGCATCATGGAATAAATCGCCACCCAACAATATAAAATCAACATCTTCCTGCACGGCCAACTCTAGCATTTCCTCAAAGGCCAAGAAACTATCTTCACCTGCATCATATTAAAAATAAATAAAGAAAAATATATACTTATAATGCAGGGGGTTGGAGGTGCGCAATTCGGTCGGCTTGCAAAGAAAAGCGTCACTCCATCCCTTGATATTTTTATTTTGATAAGCTTACATCTCACGGCATCTTTTTCTCCATAGCCCAAATGATTATCTGTAGATACCATTATACGCAGGATATTATTGGAGTCAATATCAGTTTCACTAGTCATTTTTTAATTGTTTTCGTTTTAATATTTCAAAATTGTTTGCAATTCTGCTTCTACCCGCTACAATGTACGAAAAAGTATACAAAGTTTTTTGGCATTCAAATTAAGATAGTAGCCACAGGGTACGGATAGAGTATAACACAATTTATTACAAATTTATAAATGTATTTTTAAAATAACATAAAGTATATTTGCATTGATTTTCTGGCGTATTTCACATATTTCTGCCAAAAGATCAAGAATTGCTTTTAATTATTGCACACACATTAGTGATCATGACATAGGCTGGATGCAACTTGATAGCCAATTTAATTTTCACACAAAGTGTTGCCTCATAAAGTTTTATGAATCTCTTTCAGTACTATTTCAAAATTTCAATTTTGCAACACTGCTATGACCGTCAACATTCCTACTGTGTATAAGGTGTGTGTTCAGTGTTTATTTACAAAAATATATTGTGCTATCACTGATTTAAGAATGTCAAAAGAGCGTCCAGTTTAATTGTTTTATTTTGCATTAAGAGGTAAAAATTTTCTTTTTCTTAAATAATTGACAAACCTTACGTATGACTTTTTCCAGCAATTATGGATAAATCGAGAAGTAATAAGAATGAAAAGACTGCTATAAATTATTGTGAGATACCCGAAACAATATTTGTGGAAACGCGTTTTATAACATTGTCCGCTGCTAGGCACAAGAGGAATGAACAATTATTTTATTTAATCGAAAAAAATGGCCAATTGGAGCTGAGTCGGAGTGAAAATCAATTTCTAGCTCTAAAAAACCTTAAAAATATTGCAAAACCAAAAACAGTTACCGTCAGTATCCAGCCGCGACCCGCAACAACAGCTACTGTTCAAAAATCACTTTTACCGACAGTCACACCGCCACCCTTACAATCGATAAGACCTGTTTCATTGACAAAATTTAGCAATAATTTGTTAAACACAAATGTTGCTCTTAATACTGCGCCCTTACCAAGGGTAACAGCAATACCCATAGCCACAGCAAATTCCCTTCAGGAGATTAATAATGCTGCCGTTGTCATGTCGACACCCAAACCATTAGAACTTTCTACATGTGCACTTACGCGTCCTCTGAACAATCGCATGCAACAAACAGAAATTTCAGCTTTTAATATGAAATCTGTTGGTATACAATGTGATTTGATAGAGGAAAGTACGGATTCATTTACAGAACAGCCGGTTATGCAAGAGGATTCGTCTGATCAAGATGGACAGTGTGGTAATGTGGAAATTGCTAAGGAAACGTTTTTAAAATTTGTTAAAGACAATTCCACACAGTATAAAAACTGTTACAGAGAATGTTTAATATGTGGAGAAGTAAGCAAGTCCATTAAATCTTTCTACGCACATATGGCCATACATCAGGGCCCTAAGGTTTTGTGTTTTAAATGCGGGATTTGTTTAGATAATGAGGTTTTGCTTCGAAAACACAAATGCTATAAAGCAAAAAGAGTAAATAAAATTCGTCTAAATTGTCCTCATTACGGCTGCAATGTAGTAGGCATATCAAAACTGGAACTATACGACCACATAAATGCACATAATGGATATCGTCCCTATAAATGCAAAGGCTGTCAAAAATCTTTTCTTACACGTCAAGAATTCCTGCGCCACATCTTAATTCGAGCAAAATGTTTTACACAAGTCAAGCGGAAACGTTATTGCATCTATAATTTAGAAAGGCAGAGAGATCGTTTATGTCGGGTTCGTGTCTTCACACTACACTCATTCAAGAAATGTACTATTTTGGGCAGAAAATGTTTACCACAGAAGTCAGTTAAGCGTGGAAGATGTAAAACATGCTTGAAATCTTTTATTAATAGAGGTGTATTTGAGCGACATCGAATCAAATGCTTATTAAAATTTCGTAAAAGATTAACGCGAAAAAGATATGGCCCTAAAACTATTTAAAATATGTTGAAAATTATCTTTTATCAAATAAAAAAGAATGCAAATAAACTGTGATTTAGTTTAAATCGTTCTCAAATCACATTATGCAATAAGTTTTCAAGTGAGCTCTTATATTATCGGTTGGGTTTCATTTTAACTGACCACAGTTTAAATTTTTGGCGAAAAGAACAATAGAAAATTATATATTACATTAATTTTTATAATTATTAATATTGGTAAATAATATTACATTAATTAACCTCAGAAAAATATGATATTCAGAAATTAATTTAAAATCTAACTTCCTTTATGGTACTTATGTTATGCTTCTCTATAATTTTCTCTCAACTCTGTATTACGGACAATTTATTGGACATAATAATGCATATATCAACAAATACTCTATAGCTGTAATTAAGGAAAATTGATTGGAATCAATAAATACAAGATTGGTTATGAAGAATATTTTATGTTTACATCGATATTCGGTTTTATTTAGAATAATTAGTTATTTATAATAAAAGCTATTCGCAATAAAACGAATATAATTGTTTTTATTTTTGAACACCATGAGCTTTATTTAGACCCTCAAAGAGTTGTTTCTTTTCGGTATTTATTTCCTTCAGTGTCTGCAATGCCAACTCTAATTGAACCTTTTTAAGAGCATGCGAGTTGACATAGTGTTCTATAAATTTAAGACACAAATCATCCACTTCAAAGTCTTGCGCCGATTTTCCAATTGCCGTTTCAATTTCTTCGTGTATATCACCTTTTACAACAGGCTTTAATTTACTCTTCAATTCTTTTAGAACTGATTCTTCCAAGCTCTGGTATTTATCTAATTGTGCGAGAAGTTCGTTATAGTTTTCGGGAACGTTGTGGATTTTGTAGTAAAGAGCAATAAGTTCGGCACCATTACGTAAATGATCACGACGGACCATGTCGTAGAGAAGGTCATCTATAGTTTTATGCCAGGCAAAGAAAAATGCCATGGGGCCAAAGTGACGCGTAGAGCGGAGTTGTTCAAATTCCTTTGTTTCATTAATATGCTGAT
This sequence comes from Sarcophaga carnaria, assembly GCA_958299815.1. Classification (NCBI taxonomy): domain Eukaryota; kingdom Metazoa; phylum Arthropoda; class Insecta; order Diptera; family Sarcophagidae; genus Sarcophaga; species Sarcophaga carnaria. Next base: position 32,305,522 of record OY283150.1, read on the forward strand.
AAACTTTAGCACTTAATCTATGAAATTCTGGTTCATAGGGATCATACTGCACTAAAAGGCGGTCTAAAATGAACTCGTACTTATGTTCTTCCAAACACCTTTGTAAATGCTCATCTTCAAACATTTTTGGTTTAATTATTTTGCGACCATCGAGTGGTACATACAGTTGTTTTACACGTTTAGCTACCTCCATAGGTGCGTAACGCAAAGTGCCATCGGTTTCACGCACAACCACTTTGCGCTCTGTTTGACGCACACCGTAGGTAATGTCTGTTATAACAAATTTCGTTTTCGAAAAACCCTTTAATGCCTTATCTTCGGATATAACCTTTTGTTCATCTTCTTTTACCTGAACCACGGGAGGCATTTGCAGTTTTATTTTAGCTTTTTCTACCGCCTTGAGAAATTCCGCTTCCACATCTTCGGTGGTCATAAATTTGTATTCTACCGAATTGTCTTTAACAGCTCTTTTGCGAAATACCTTATTTAAATTTAATTGAGTTATAGATTTTAATAATTTTTGTGTCTCTGGATCGGCGAATAATGGTTGCGGATCTTTGTCGTATGACAAAGTGATTCCCTTTGTTGAGGCAGCTCTCAATGTAGTCTTAAACGCGGCATTGCGTATATTTGTTAATAAGTTTATTTGTTTTATTAAAGACATTTTTCGTTTTAAAAATTGTATAAGTTTCTTTGATAAAATTAGGTTTTATAACAAAACAAAATGCCTCACTTTTTCTGCCTCATGCAGTCCCATTAGAAAAGTTACAAAACTGAATTGATCAGCTGTTAGTCTTAATAACAACACAGAGTTGAATATAAATGTATTTCTCTTACTACTATTTTGTTTAGTATTTTTTGCAACCAAAACAATCATGCACTGAACATACCGTATTGCATATTACAGAAGAAAAGAAAAAATAGAAAACGCAAAATACATACAAATATCTTGGAAAGTTTTTAAGAAAATTATTTTTATAATTTTCTTATAATATAAACAACTATTATAGTAGTTTTTAAATAATGGAGGATTTCGCAAAAGATAAATATCAAGATGGGGGTGGTAGTAGGCTAGAAAATGGTAAACGTAAACGCCGCTATTCTTCAGCACAATCAGATGAGTCACTAACAAAGCGTATAGCAACAACAACAACGTCAACAATATTTACTGGGGCAAATGAAGAATATAAAACAAACAATGGATCTGGCGAAGTTCTTCCAACTAAGGAAGAGCCGCCTAAAGAGGAATTGGATGTAGAAGAGTTTTCTGAATCTGAATTCCTTTTAGAAGAATTTTGTGATGAAGTCCTATATGAAATATTTAAGTTTTTGGATACCTGGTCGTTAATGGCACTAATGAAGTAAGTTGTAATTATACTATTAATTTATACACATACATAATTGGTCATTACAACCCTTCAGTCAGGATTACGACCTAGTTTCTCATTATACATATATTAATATATGAAACAATCATGTGAAGCAGAATAAATAAATAAACATATATTTTCAAATTCTAAGCTCTTCGATTATAGTATCTCCAACGACCGTCTCCACTTCTGACTAAGTAGTGGTCATACACTCAATCTCTTGTGCAAACTTTCGGGGGTGCAAAAAGTTATGAATTAAATTTACGTTCGATTTCAGTGGTGGTTAATTTTAAACTGGAGCAGAAATGCGACACTACCTTGTAACCGCATTTTAAAGAAATTATGCATAAACATATACACATATCACTTTCTCATCTATAAGCTCTTCGATGGAATAACAATTTACATATATGGATAATTAGGCAGCCATGCGAGCTTTGAAGGGCCACACGTTTAGGTAATATCTAGTCTGGAAGTATAAAAGCTTGTCAAGCAGTCTTATGTGTGTACCTTACCATTACGATGTTCTTGAACTGGCAAGATCAGGAACGTCTTGGTCAATGGAACCACTAAAAAGCCTTCTTCTTTGGAATTATTGAGGAAAGGTTCGATTACAGGGTTGCAAGAATCTTATGGCCAAAACTTAATTCTGCAGGCACAAGGGACATAGTCCCTATTAGCACAATACAACGGATGCATCAGAGATGCCTTTGGTTTTTGAGGATTGTGGAAGAGGGTGTTGGAAGAGGATGAGGAAACAAGATATCATATTTTGTGTCACTATCCTCGCCAGCAGATATGTAGGAAAAATTAGCTAAGTATTTAATTTCTTGAGAAACTAGTTGAGGAATTAATAGACTGTAAGCTTGAGTATCTAATGGAGTCGGAAATGGGGTTGCTTTATCTACAGGACATTGTTTCTAGTTGTTGGCATTATGGTTAGGAGATTTGCCTTTACTAACTTTTATCTCTTTCTCCCTCTGTATAGAGCCTTTTATTTACTGAAGAGCTTTTATACAATTGGCCACCGCTAATACAGTTGTACCCTAACACAAGGTATTTCAATATTCCGATCCAAACCTAACCTAACCTACTTTCCTATTATCGGTTTTTAAATAAAACTGAAAACTCACGCAATTATTTAGTTTGTTAAGAATTTTAATTGGAGTCTATATCTTGATATATTTTCCATGTAAAAATGTTTAATATTTTTAACATTGTATATTATCCAATTGTATAATTTCAGTGTGTCTAAACGCTTCCAAAAATTTGTTTTGGATAAGCGTTTATGGGAGGATATAAATCTCAGCCAGGAACCATTACCTCTAGGTATCCTAGAAGATATGTTAGAACGTTCGCACGAGAAAACAAGAACAATTAAATTAAGGGGCCCCTCTCCATCACAACATATTGAAGGAGAAATACAACATTTTAATCAAACCATACACATTTCGTTGACCACCAGATGCACAAAATTAGTAACTTTGGAATTGTATGGCATAACATTGGATATTAATCAGGTAAACATTAACAATATAATTTAATTAATCTGTTTATTAAAACAAATACTTGGTTAAAATACATACAACACACACATTTGCACATTGTGTTGTTTATTTATTTATTTACGTCAATAGATTATAACAGCCTTACTGACTAAGTATACATATGTTATTGAATGCTTTTATACCTTCAACATTTGTCTATGATTTTAGATAACATTTAAGGATTTTCCACAGACGCTTAAACGTTTAGTACTCAACACTTGTAATGTTCGCTTTAGCAGTAACAAATCATTGTTCACGGGTATTGATACGATTTTAGTCAATTTGGAAGAATTGGCAATTGAAAACAACTCATGGTTTGACCCTTACTATGTAATGCCCATCTCGAAACTGCCAGTACTACGCAATTTAAGTCTCAAAGGATGTTGGCAAATGCAAGAATTTATACCTTATGGCAGTATAGCAGCACGTCATGGCTTTAAACAATTAGAAGTAATTACTTAATTAATAAAAATTGATTAATTAGAGAATTTTAATTTTAACATACATATTTCCTCGTTTAGATTTTAGATCTGCGTGATACACCACTGAACGATTCGGATTTACAATGTTTTAACGCTATTGAAACTTTAAAAGAAATATATTTACAGTGCCCCGAGGAAGATAATACTACGCAAATGCCTTCTTCTTCTTCTTCTTCAGCAGCAACCGGCCAAAGCGAAACAACGAATAACGTAAATAAAGATGAGGAGAATGACAATAAGCCATCTACTTCCTCTGTTTCTGTAGAAGATTTGAATCGAAGTTCTGAAAATATTATAATAGCATCTCTGGCTCCTAGGAGTCCCTCGATGTCAGATTCGGAAAGTAATACATCCATTTTAACTGAGAATCCTAGTTCAAGTTCAAGTTTATGCTCTACTAGCTCATCTAAAGATGATGATAGAACAAAGACAAAAGATGATTCTTTAACGACAGTTACAACTTTAAATTTCAATGATATTGAATCATCATCTTCGTCTTCTTCCTCTTCTTCTTCGTCTTCATCTTCGTCTTCACCGTCGTCATCATCGCCCTCATGTTCTCAGTCACCTAAAACAAGTGTTAATAACGAAAATAATACTACATCGCCATCTACAAGTTCCTCATCATCAGGTTTTGGTTTGTCGCCAAATATTTTACCTTTGGTGGGTACCAATACACCACCACGTAGTCGGTTTCTACCACGTCCAGATCATATATTTTACTTGGATGTACGCGATAGGGCTTCTCCAAATGCTGTACACTTTAATGCCATGAGGCACAACTTTAATACCATAAGACACGTCAGATTGCATGGACGTAGTCAACAGAATGAGCAAAACCAACCGAATCAACAATTGCCTCCACCTGTTATTGAACAAATGATGCGTCATAATCTCTTTTGGGATATTGTAAACCCATTAGGCCGCGTAGTTGGTGTAGGTGGTCCAGATCGTTTGTTTGGCGAGGAAAATGGCGCTGAATATCACTTGAATCTCTTTCCCTTGTCATCATCTAACCGACAACAATCACGTGGTACTATTTCGGATCGTGGCGTTTGTTGTTTCGGTCGAACCCGCCAGCCCGTACAACATGGAGTCATTTGGATACGTTTTAATAATCGGCCCAGCGAAAATCGTTTCCAACGTTTTTCGGTGCGTGATTATAAATTCGTTACTGACGTTTCTCTACAACATCTCGTACAATGCTCACCGCAACTAATATTTTTAGATGTAAGCGGTACTAGTGTTACCATAGAAGGTATACAACGTTTTAAAGAATTAAAACCAGAATGCAAAATTGTTGCTGAGCATTTGTTGGGCATAACGACAAGCGTGTAACAAAATAATTTGTGAAACGTTTATTTAAACACTTTTTTGATTAGATGTTTTGAAAATACAAAACCTAAAATGGACTTCTAAGAAAAGTCCAATTTAATTACCTTACCTTCTTACCTTTAAGAAGTTCTTAATTTTTTTTTCATCCAAAACAAAGTTCTTAAAATTTATTTAATTTAAATTTATACGATATACTGTAATTCTATACCATGTATACAGTGAGTGTTAAAAGAAACTGTACATTAAATATACATTAATAAATTACCGTTATTTTAATTTTAAAAATGTTTCGTGGCCAGTTTTTATAATTGAAAAAAAAAATTTCGAAATATAGTCAAATTTTTTCGGGCATGCTCCTTAAGTGAAAAAGTTCAGTTTAGTGAATTTTAGAATTTTTGCTTAGTGTACAGTTTCTTTCGCTCATTGTATGTATATATGAAGTGCAAATTAATTCGGTTCAATTGTTTGTAAGAGATTTTCATTCAATTTTCACCGGCTATATATCTGTACATAATGTACAGTTTGTGTTTTATACGAAACGCTTTATTAAAGGAATACAGCAGGATATGCAGCAGGTCTGTTTTTGCTTTGATAGAAAGAATTTTTTACAGTTGCTTTTTGAATTTTCAAGTATGACAGAACGAAAGGTCATTGGTTCTTTTAAGTTCGTCTACATTTGGTATTTATTTTCGCACGAAACTTTTGATTCAGAAGTTATAAACAATTAATAGTATTTTTAATTAATCATCAACAAACATTACTACTTTCGATCGTCATTAAGTATTTCAATAAATAGTGCAGTATTGGAAACTAATCGGATATGTGATGGTATACGAAACAGAAAAAGGGAAGTCAACAAATATTGTGGTGAGTTTCTAAGGTAATTTTTAATCTTTTTGAATACTTTTATAGATTTGTTATGATATAGAAAATATAGGGAACAGCATTTCTTAAGTCAATTTTAAAATTTTAGTTTAATTTTATTTTTTTTACTTTCCCAATCTGTTGAGTTCCATCACATACCTGATTGCCTTTAAACTAAGAACAGTACCGAATTAATTTGTCTTCACAAATCTAATGCAATAGTTAAGAAGATAACTAACATTAGTTTTCTAAATTAACTCCCTGTTTTTGTATGACAAACGATTTTAAACGATTGAAATTTTATGTGAAAATTAATCAAAAAAAAAAAGGATTTTTCATATAACTTTTGGATCGTTTAAATTGTTTATTTGTATATTTATGTCAGATATGTTATCATTATTATAAGTAATAATGTTGGTAAATTGTATAATTTCTGTTCATTTTCATATAATGTTGGCATTGTCAGACAGACATTTTGATAAAACTTTGTATGATGAAAATATGATTTCTAATGTAATAAATTCCCTTTGTCACTATCATTAAAATACATTCAAAAAAATGTATAAAATTATTTAATAATAAAAGAGAAAAAATAAAAATTATCATGACAGTTGGCATCTTAAATTTTATAACTTTTGTTAGGCGATTTTCGAGTCTCAAGCTATGAATAGATAGAAGAAAAATGTATTCAGTAATCTTTCTTTATTATACGTTATTGTAAATATAGAATAATCTATAATAAAATCTATATACTTTAAAAGGTAGTACAATTACTATTTATTTTATTTTTGTTTCAACTTATTTTTTATATTGCAGTGTATTTATAAAGTTCTATTGTCTCCGCAAGATCGTCTCAGCTTCTTCTGATATATAAAAATTAATGTGTGTTTATTTGTTTGTGGGTTTGTTTGAAGTCTATAGACGGCTAAACGTCTGGACCGATTTTATTGAATTTTAACAGTATCTTCCTGTATGTCTGGAAGGAGTTATAGGCTACTTTTTATTTTAAAATTTCAAGTAGGCGAGGTGCCACGCCCACATACCCAATAAGTATTTAATGTCGCATATCTCATAAACTGCAACAGCAGCGGGAAAGGTTTCTAAGTTGGTATGACTAATTTCCGGCAGGTGGCGCCACTGAAAATTACTCAAACAGGCATGTTCTGACAATCGCACGATTTGAAATCGCAAGTGATTTTAAAAACGCTAAATATATTTTAGGGTGTTCTGAAACTCACGCAATAATAAAACATATGTAATAATGCAATAAAGAGCAAAAAACCCTACATTTTTTTTCAAGCATAATTTGTTTAAAAAAAGCTGCAAAACAGAAAAGAAAAATTAAAAAGACGTATCTTGAGGGATTATTCTAACCCATTAGACGTTCCGGATCCATATCTACATATCGATGGCTTAATATAAAAAAGGCCTAACTCAATTTTTTTCAAAAAAAGTTTTTTGTTTATTCTGGTAGACAAATGCACAAAAAAATTAAAATTTTTTAAATGAGAGATTAAATGTGTTGCTGTTTCTTATTACAAATTGTATTAAACCATCAATCTACATTACTTCTTTATATCGATGGCTTAATATAAAAAGGCCTAACTCGGTTTTTTGTTACTTTACAGGAGAAGAAAAAAACTTAATAAAATCCGTAAAATTTTAGATACAACAAAATTTTAATACAATTTTTAATAAGAAACAGGAAAACATTTAATCTCTGATTTAAAAAATTTTTATTTTTTTGTGCATCTGATATTTGCTTACCAGACTAAAAAAAAACACTATTTTGAAAAAGATTGAGTTAGGCCTTTTTTATATTAAGCCATCGATATGTGGATTTTGTGTTAAGTTTTATAATGCTTTACAGGCTGAATAAAACTGCATTTAGGATGGTTTATGAAGAAACTGCATGATATGACCTTTAGCAAAGTCGAATCAGACGAGCATTGAGACTGGAAAATCTTCAAGTATATGCAGCTAAGACCCGTTCGCTTGAACCACTTGAACAACGAGAAATGAGATTAGAAACTGATCGAATGCGAACTACTCATGGCCCGTTCATTTGAATCATCAGGACAACGGGTAACGAAATTAATAAAATGATTCAAAATTAGTTGGACATTTGTGTAATGTCTTCCCTTCAAATTTATTTTAGTTGGTGGCGCAGCAACACGCGCTGAGTACAGCTAGTCCTTTATAAAATTTTTAAAAAATTATGACACCCGAGTATAACTGTTATTTGATTGTTATTTTTTTACGTTCCTACTATAGATAGTATTGAACCCACATTTTTTTCGATATTTGATTTAATAACTTTATTTGCAATGCTTTTTGCAATCATAGGCAAATTATTAAAAAACATTAAATATTCAAATTCGTTTAAAACTTCATTAAGAATGCAAATACGTAAGAACACAAAACTATGGAAAAAAAATTGCAATCAATTTTACCGTATCCAACATATATGAAGTGTTGGAAAATCCCAATATTGCTATTGTAGAGATCACGGAGAAGATATCTTAATGTCTTCAACTCCTTTTCGTCTCTACATAGCCTTCAATGTTCCGCAAGGAACTCAGTTACTACTCTCACGTTGGGTTTATTGCGCCCAGCAGTAAGCTAGTTCTACCATCATCGACAGAAGTTTAACTGTTGACGAATCTTCTTTTATTAGAAAGCTTTATTTCAACAGAAAAACCATAACAAAATCTGTATATAAATGTAAATCAATTATAAAATGTATGTATAATGAAATCAAAAGAATTTCATATTATTTATGGTAAAAATAAAGTTTTAATAAATCTCCATATATTCAAAATAGTAACGATCGATATCCTTCGAATTTATTTTTCAGATCTAGCACTTGCGTTTTCTTCAGTGTCATCGTGTTCTTCATCATCGTCATTGTCTTCAGTATCAGTTTCTGAATCGGAGCTAAGGCAATCAGCTATTTCACCAGTAAAAAACATTACGGCTTTCGGTATAACACGTTCTTTCAAATAAAAACCCAATTCGAAATCGTTTTGTAATATAACCTTAGAAAATTAAAAAATATTAACGTATTAAAATCGGTGAATCAAAAATAGGAATTTAGAAACTCTAGTTCTTTTATAGCTAACTCAAATATGGAGTGTGTATGAATGTGTTTTCAAACGAAATATTCGAAAATATTATCGTTCCTGTTCTACATTATGAATCATATAAAAAGTTGTTGAATGGATATACAAAATCAAAATAAAATTTGATTTCATTCCGCTCTTTTCTATTTTTATTCATTTAAAATTAAGAGAAAATTAATATTTTGGAAGAAAATTAATCCCAATATCACAAAACATTTCGAATATAAAAAATAGCTTCCTTAACAGCCTATATTTAAAGATTATTTCTAGTGTTGGGTAATTGGAATCTAATAAAAATATTTAAAACATTTTAGTACCTAAAAATCAGCAACAAACTGTCTTAATTATGATGCTGTAACACCTAAAAAAATAATATGATCGAAATCCATAGAAAAACATTTGCTTCGCTTTACAGATAACCAGAAAGAGAAAGTAGTTCTTAAATTTTTTGATGATTTTGTTCTTAAACTGCTCCAATAATAATCCGGTAAGAAGGATGAACAGATAAATTGGTCTGCTTGTACAATAACGAAAAGGATTTGGCTTCATTATCACAAGGGTTTTTTAATAATCCGTATTATGGCTATCGTATCATGTAATAACTTTAGCAGAAATTGCAGAGATGCAATTATGCCAATATGATGTTAAATAAAAATTCAATATGGTTTGAGTATGGTAAAGGCCATTGAGACATATTCAACTAAAACTTACATAATTGGTCATTACAACACTTTAGTCAGGAGTACGACCTAGATTCTCACACCACTTATGTTGTGTATGTTAATTTTATACATGAGTGGCGGGACCTACAGTTTAAAGTCGACCCCGAACGACAGATTTTGGAGAAACTTTTCATTGCAATTTTATTTTGCCAGAAATCTGCAGAGAGGAAGTCGCCGAAGAAATATTTTTTCATATTTCGTTCAGTTAGAGATACCTGACCTGGGGTTTGAACCGAGACCTCACGTCTAATAATCCAACACACTACCTACAAGACCATGGCGACTTTTAACTTAAAATTATCGAAGACAATTCTACGGATGAAACATTGTTGGTGAATTGGCCTACATAACGGGTGATTGTTGCACTTTCGAGTTTTGAAAAAATAAAAAAAAATATTGTGAATGCAATAAATTTAAAGCGATGCATTTTTAGAGTGGAATTGTGGCCTAGACGAGAATCCTTATTAATCACTGACCAAACACTCTGGCCAAAAGGCTTAAAGCATCGTCTTCCGTGTGACTAGTGGCATCGTGTTGTTGAGGCATGTCTACTAAGTTGAATACTTTCAATGTGGAAAAAGATCGGTAATAAGCGCATAGTTCATTGATGCTTGATTGGCTTTCACATCAACTTCTGTATTTCTGTTTGAGGGAAATCATTTTCGTGGCTGAAGATAATTTTTCAATTGAAACTCAATTTTAATTTATGGAATTTTTCCATTACCATTTGTTTGAGAGTATTGATTCTTTTCATATTTTATAGTTTACAACTGTTAGTTTTACGCTTTCCCTTGTAATATCACACTCCTAGAATATAGTGAATTCCCTGAGCTTTTGTGGGATATTGTTGGGCTTTCACCTGTTGATATATGTGATCCTCTTACAATTTGCTAATGGAGTTTGGCAAGATTGCTATCATCTGAATGATGCCCTCACTTTGTACTGCCCATCTGTTAGTGTGTAAGTAGGTAGGGGCCCTATTGCTTGATGTTCCCTATGGTTGACGTTTTTGTGGCTTGGGTTTTATTCATATTTAATTTAAGTATAACAGCACTTCGTATTCTGTTCATATCATTGAGTTCCATTGAGACACATAATATAATTGATCTTCTCTCTGAACAGTCTTGACTCATGATACCATCAAGTACTTTGACGTATAACTGATGTGATTAATTTAGTCTTGTTTTATTCCAGCGTTGCTACAGGATTGAAGGATTTCTTAAAGTCGATGTAAAGTGAATACAGGGGAGTTTGCCACTCTATAGATTGTTCTGTTGGAATACTTCAAGTTAAAGTTTGTAGTTTCGGCTTCATAACGGCTATGATGCGAAATTAGCTTAGTGAACCGGTATTAATGCTATTTAGTCTTAGGCATTGATGCATCTATGCGGGTATTATAATGAGAACATTATTCAGGCACAAGTGAGGAATCCCTACTTAACTAACAACATCGCACTAGTCTCACCTAATCACTGTGGCTATTCATACACTTAATATTTTCTATGTTGCATTGTGTTATTATGTCGATTTCTTGATATTTTGTGCGGAAACATAATAGCTATTTAGTTTACAACAGTGACTTTCTAAAACTTCTAGGCAAGTTGGCTTTAGATGAACATTAGCTGAGCACTCTAAAGGCGTGGTATTAAAAAAATTAATACCCGCCTATTAGTTATGGATGGCAACCTATCTCTAGATGCATAGAAAATGTCGTAATAAGACATAAGTGAAGTCAATTGACATAACTTTCTTCAGGAAGTGGGAATTCGCTTATATAGGGTTAACAAATAAGACGTCGTTTGATTCCAACTGAAGATAGGTTGCCATCCATAATTAGCCTCCAAGCGTTTGATGTGTGTATTCCTAAACTTAAGCTAAGAAAAACAACAAATATGTAAAGGCATAAATAAACTTGCATTAATATCGGCATATGTAGGGTCCTCAGGATTATCAGGCAAAATGGGAGGATCGAAAAAGTCAAAGAAGGAAGTAAATGCTGAAAATTGAAAAATAATTAGAAATTTTAATATTTTCTAACAATAAATATTCGATTAAATTCTTTATTTTATTACCTTTCTTATCATGCTCTTTTTCCTCTTGCTTCCAATCAATTTTACAACCTTCACATTTATAGATTTCGGCGCCATCATACGACAAGGGATCATCAACATCGGGCAAACAATTAAGGTAGTAAGTTTTGGTCAAAATGCGATTCGAGAAATAGTCGTTGGGTTCAAATATAAATTCAATAACAAACTTTACCACCGGTTCGTTATAAAGTTTAGAACGTATATCGCTTAGATACTATTCAGGGAAAAAAAATTGATTATAATTAAATATCGTTTGAAATTATTACATTCCTTTTTTTTATTACCACAAGTATTTTTTCATCCCTTTTGCTGATGAATTCTGTGTAGGAAGCCTTCAATACCTTCAGCCAGAAATTATTGATATTGCCATCATCTTTAGAATCGCCACCCTCTACTTGCTTTTTAAAATCTCTAAGCGATTTATTAATTGCATAGAATTAGCCCTTAATTTAAATTGTAAAATATGCGTATTAAACTTACTCTAATATTTTAATACGTTTATCATATATTTCATTGTGCTTGTTTTCGAAAGACTTTTCCAGATTGTAAATTTCACGCTGCAAATCCACATCGAGTTTGATTGTTTCCAAATATAATTTCTTAAGATCCCCTATGCATTTCTTTTCATCTTCTGTATATTTTTGTTCCTGCATAGAAAAGTTATGATTGAATATTTAATTTTTTATCTTGAACTGACATTATAGCTACTCATGGAAGACTTCAGAGCAAGCCTTGTGAAAACCAGATTAATTCTATTAACGCTATTGCTTTAAACACAATAAAAGCAACGCAGCAAGCACAACAATTTCTTAAAAATCGAATACATGTTTATATATGAAAATGATTATTTTAATAGCAACGCGACAACACTAGCAAAAAAAATTGCTGTGTGCTGCTTTGCGTTTATTGTGTTTATAGCATAATTTGGTAAATTTTTCAGTCGTTATATGCAATAATGCTATTTCACGTTGATTAGATTAATGAACGAACTATGAAGATCTTTTCTGGTTTAAAGAGTACATACATCAGAAATAAAATAGCCAAATTTGGTGAGCAGATAATTCAGAGGCAGTTTATGAGATGCAATTGAAGGATGTAGTGTTTGTAAAAACTGAATAGTGTCGCAGGTGAGACATCAAAACGAAATATGAAAAAGTATTTCAGGTTTCTGGCAAAAACTCTGAGAGTAAGTAAAATTGCAATGAAAAGTTTCTCAAAAATCTGTTGTTCGGAGTCGACTTTACACTGTAGTGTGGTGTGAAAAGCTAGGCCGTAATCCTGACTGAAGGGTCAATTATATTATGTATGTATGAATAGCGTCGTTACGCTATTTTTTTATAACAGCATGGATTGGGTCCGTATTCATAATGAAGTGATTGGAAATGAGGAAGCAAATATTGTGCGTATTGATCCAAAGTATTACCTACCCTTAGCTTGTATAACGCAATAACTTTCAGTGGGCGGAAATATCACAATGACTATTATGGAATAAATGATACCGTAGGAAGAATTAAAAAAGTACTTTGGGCCGATGCTAATGAGGAGAGAACCATGAATATTTTGAAACTAAATAAAGGCGACTCGCTAATGATCGTGTTCACGGAACCCTCTGCCTTACACGTAAACATGAACCGTACTGGAGGTGTGGAAAGTGATGAAAACCGGGCATGCAGGGAAGACATTGAAACGATTAAACATTCATTGTATCATTGCCCAGCTGCCGTAAGTTCAAGATTCCAAATGAGCATGACACTATACTTCACATAACTCATCTCAGAGAAATGGAGTGGTTAGGAGAAGTTAAGGAAGTTTGTATAAGATACAGACTTTTAATAGAAAATAAGGTGAGCGCACAACAAGCCTACATGATGGCTTAGGTGTACGTTAATTGCTATGAGAACTTTGGCTGGTTTTCTGTCCTTCAATCCAAAGCAAAAAGAGTTAACTGGCGCTATGCTAGAAATGATTTTTGCTTTTTCCTTCAAGCACATACATACATACATAATTGGTCATTACAACCCTTCAGTCAGGATTACGACGTAGTTTCTCACACCACTTACACTGTTGTGTCGACTCCGAACGACAGATTTTTGGGAAAATTTTCATTGCAACTTTACTCTGAGTTTCTGCTAGAAATCAGCTGAGAGGAAGTCGCCGAAGAAATACTTTTTGTATTTTGTTTTGATGTCTGGCTTCGGACTCAAACCCTGGCTTTACGTCTAATAAGCCAACACACTACCTACTAGACTACGGCGACTTCAAGCATATATGAAATCCATAATATTAAATAAGTTTTTAATCCTCAATTGAGGTCTTTTGAAAGTTACGATTATTAACAAGAGACGTAACAGTTAATTTTAGTTTAAACGAGATCCATGTTTCTAGGCTTAGACGTTGAATAACCTGTTTAAGCGGGTGTGACTTAAAACATATGTGACAATATAAAATTAATATTTTATAAGACTCATATTCGGTCACACATGCACACAGTTTGATCTGAACTGCGGAATTCACTTTCAACTTACAACTATCATATCTAAGTAAGCAAAAAGAAGCTGTTTAAGTCCTTCTCTTTTGAAGCAAATTTGAAAAGTATCAATTTAAAGAAAACCTGCCAAAAGCCTGTCATTGCCTTTATAATTCAATTTCAAATTGAATTTAGAAATAAAGCAACTCATGGACAACCAGCTCTAAAAGTAAAAAAAAGTTAATGTCTCATCTACCAAAATCTCTATTTCTCTCAAGCAAAACTAAGGCAAAGAACTTAGTGGCACATAATTACTGAATTAAATCTCCAATTTGATTTGATTCTGCATCCATTGTATGATATTTTCTTTTAAAATTCTCACCTGTATCTTCTTTTTCTCAGTTTGTACAGGAGTTTTATTTCCTTTATTAGAGCCGCGGTTCTTAACATCCATTATTGTTTAGGCCGCGAATAACAAAATACACACACACACAAATAAACGACAATCGAATTATTTAAATAAATTTATAAAACAATATTTTTTTTTAATGTTGACAAAAAATTAACAAAATTTCTTAAAGTTTTGAACGTTTTGAAATTTAAAGCTAAAATGTATAGATTCATACAAATTGTACAAAAAAATATTTGAAAATCAAAACAAGTGACTTGAAAAGCATCAAAAATGTTTGTAATGAATCATTAATTTCATACCCTACTAACGCCATTAAAAACGTTTACGCTCTTAATGTTTAGCTATTCAAAAAAGGTGTCGATGCAAAGTTTTTCAGGACAAGGGTTTTAATTTGTATTTGAAGCTCAGAACAAGGGAAGGATGGCATAATAATACTCGTCATTGTAGCTTTTATGTTTTTATGCAGCAGTCAGAGTGTAGTTGGCTGAAAGAAAGGGTTCAGTTACAATTTAAAATGGAAATTAAACATATTTTTTGTTTCGTTCATATTTAATTTAAGATGCAAGCAGCGTAGCGTTATAATTTTCCAGTACTTCGCCTTAAACCAACCAACTGTGTTACATTATTTACAACTTTCATAACCAACCGACGACTAACCACCCACCAATAATGGAAAATCATTTTTTGTTTTCTGTATTTTTGTAAGTGCAACACACCGATTCTCACTCTCTCTCTTTGTTTTTTTATTTTATTTTATTTTATTTCGTTTTGTGTTTTTTATTTTTTTTGTTATTTTTCATTCCTCCGGGGAGTTTGCTTAACGTTAATGTTTAGTTAAACTTAAGTTAAACGGTTGTTGACCGTTGTTTCGAAATAAATATTAAATGTTTGTACATTCAACCGTTTAGTTTTCTTCTTTGCATACTTAATAGATTTTCGCTATATTTTCTCTGCTCCTGTTTTTTTTTCATTATTTCTTCCATTTTCGTAAGCTGTAAGGCGGACACAAGTAATATTTATTTGTAGATTAAAAAAGCGCTTGCCTAATAGCCTTTATTATACCCTAATAGCACGCTATACGCTGTTTAGTTTAATGAATTATGACCGATAGTCTGTCAATCTAAGATCTGTGAATTCGATTCCTGCCAGAGATCAGAAATTAATCGGTTTTTCGCTACTCATAAGTACTCATGAAATTTTGAGTATGTGTGAGTCAACAGTATTGAAATTCAATTACTCTGATTCATTCGTACTCACTACAACATTGATTTATAAGTACATGTTGCAATAAGTATGAGTACAACGTTGACATCAAACTCATAACATTCGAAACATGTTTGATTCATACGCCTATTCATTCAGATTCATAAATTTAGAAAAATACTTATAAATTTACAGTCTTAGTTGTTGTTGCATTTACAAAAAAGAAAAAAGAAAATGACAAAGACAACAAGCAAAGCAAACACACAACTTTCTAGTGAGTATTGTAGTGTTGGTATGCGAATCATACCTATTTTGTGATTCTTGTAAATGTTGAGTAAAATTGTCGAAATGAGTAGGATGTGTACTTCAAACTTTGAATATGAGTAGTATGAGAATGCGTATAAGTATCAGAAATACTGAGAATGATTCAAATCTACTCATTTTTTTAAATACTCATTGCTGATCTCTGATTGCTACTAGTACGACTAGAATATGCGGAGAGACAGTGAAACTCAAGTTACACAACAGCTGTGGTGTAATGAGCAAATATAATTTGATACCAAAGCATGGATACTCTAGTGATTGTCTTCGTCCTCTACTGTACCCGGTGGGAAGGTAGATAGGTAGAGCTCGAAAGTTGGATGGCAAGGCCCATTGTGATACCATACATACATACATAATTGGCCCTTACAACCCTTCAGTGAGGATTGTGGTCCTAGTTTCTCACACCACTTATACATTTTAAAGTCGACTCCGAACGACAGATTTTTGAGAAACTTTTCATGGCAATTTTATTTAATTTCAGAGTTTTTGCCAGAAATCTGCTGAGAGGAAGTCGCCGAAGAAATATTTTTCCATATTTCGTTTTGATGTCTGACCTGGGGTTTGAACCGTGGCCCATTATGATACCACAATTTTTTATTGTCTCTTAGCCGTGGAACTACTCGAAACTTCCGATGAAGCGGCGCATACTGCCAAATGCTAATGTACATACGTCAGTTCCACCAGACTATCTACATAGTAGGCACTAAAATGCACTTTTCTCCACTGACATAGTGCCGGACATGTTCACAGTAGGTGAAAAACAATGCTATCATGTTCCTCTTCCTTGCAGCCTCTGCTGAAATCTAATGTGCCTCGTATGTGTTCACATAAAGCAAAGCCTTATAATTACCCGGACAATCATACTGAGCGTGCTTTTTGGAGTTTAAGCAGCCTTATCATGCGTGCTTCATCGAGTTCCTGCGATGAGCGCATTGTCAATTATAAGCTTGCGGGTTTTTAGAGGGATTTCGAAAGTCGAAAATTCATTGTAGTGTTCGATAATTGTACCGCGAATGGCCTTTTCATCCGTTCTACAGTTACCTGAAGTTAAATTTCATGCTCAGAAAATTAAAGAGCTACTGATTCCACAATATTTATGCTAAACATGGCTTCATTTGATATGTTACTTGATGGAATCTTATTTATGCTCGATATAAATCGAGCGAAGTGACTACCGTCACCAAAAGCAATGATCTCCCCTAAAAAGTGAACCCTATCACACTCTGTCAAAGTTTGAAATGAATAAAGTCACAACCTTGCTGTCACCAAATAATTGGATAGTTTGGTTCCTCATATCTGAGAGTAACGTTAGTAGATCCTCAGTAGAACAAGCCTTACGACAACTACACTGTCTATTCCTGATCATATTGGTACACTCTAAATTCATTAGCTGGCGGTTAATCGTACTTTCCATAACCTTGGATGCTCGGAACGAATTTTATTGAACGACAATTTTTAGGCGTTTCATTAGCAACATTCTAGCAAGATGAGAAGATAACGGCAGGACCAGGTCTGGAATACCATTCGGCCTTGTTTATGTTGAGGTCTGTACTGAAATGGGCATGAAAAGCTATCAAAGGACCCTTGACGATTGAAAACATCGTCATTGTTAATAGTTCCTCTCGGTTAACAGTGTTAATTCTCATTTACTTTCGTTAACTGATATTTCATCAATCGTGATTCTATTCCTGTTTAGTGTTTTATGAATAATTATGAGTTGTGAGGACAAGCTGGAGTTTTGCACGTCTTGGTGTCTTGCGGACATTCTAGTGATCTGTCATATCTAAAATGATATTTTATTTAACCGATCCATAACTTCGGTTTATCAATCTATCAATATCAGCGATTATATTAAAGGTCCACCGACTATTTACAGAAATTTCTCATCCCATTGTTCAAAGGCCGGCATTCAGAAGTTGTTTAGTGAATAACGAAGAAGACTTCCTGGTTATTGCTAGACGTATAAACTCATCTCAGATATTAAAAAGTATGGATAAATCAATGGAGATCGTCGTCTGTTGATCTTCGCATCAAATACCTGTCTTGCCGAAACGTTCTCTTCTATCCGACCGACTTGGCTGAGCTAGTGCAGCCGCTTGCTGTTAATACACTGAACAACGTTCTTGTCGTTGAGCTTATGGAGGTCAATATTTTCAGGGTACGGAAATCAGCCAACCAACTCGCACTGGACGGAAGACCTAGATAGACAGATAGGACGACCGACTTGTAGAGCATTAGTTTGGCCTCACGGGATATGTCTTGCTATTGAATTTCTATATATTTCAGCTCTTGTTGTACTGATAGAATAATAGTGCTATCCTAACAAAGCATCCTAACGAAACATGGTTAATTTCTTTCCTGTCTTACTTAAAGTGGGTTTTACTGTTCACCTTTTATGAAGGATAAAATCATTTGAGTCCAGTAGCAAACTTCATTATAATATTCTAAGCATACAATCTATAAGGAGAATAGCTTGCTTCATCACCAGCTGCTAACCGTTTCATCTATGCGTATGCAGCCTGTCCGAACTAATTACTTGTTAAATCTGGATCTATTTAGAATCCAATATCAATCTGCAATATCCCAGAACAGACCTTATTTATAATCTTTCAATGTAAGTTATGTATACGAACTATATGTCACATAATCTATCTTAAGTATAATATTCTAACGTACCATTTTAAGGCACATCTAAAATATTTAATTCCAACCACGATTTTGTAATATTTTTTGTAAAAAACAATTTTTCTCTTCGTTTCATACATTTTTTTTTCTACTTTTGGTGGAAAATGCATTTTCTTCCTGCAAATGTTGCCGTGTCGTGACGCGTTGCATTTATTTAAACATTCTTTTTTTATTTTCTTCCGTTTGTTCCTGTGTTTATTTTCATGATGAGTATTTAACTAAATAACCAATAATAACAACAATAATAGTAATAATGAGATGACTAAATTGAAGTTAGAGGCAATGAAGGTAACCGAACAGGAAGCCGAACATGGAATAAACGGAAGCTTATAAATTGAGTGGCGAAAAAGGAAAGAAACCATAGAGTTGTAAAGAGTTGCTAATTATGGGTTTTATATGCACCATTAATAATACGTAGCTGAAGGATATGTGCGATTTCATGTTTAAAATGTACTCCCTTTGTGAGGTAGCTAGGTAGGATGTGTTGGTTTATAAGTAGGATTTGTTAAATTTCAATTTCCATTAGAAGATTGAATAATTTTTATCAATGTTCAACGAATTTAATTTATTAAATTGTCATTCAAAGATTATATGAGAACATATACACTGCCAAAGCTGGGGCCCAAATGATTTTTGGATAAAATCAGAGCAACTTTTCAAGCATCAATGTAACAAGTGTTCATCTTGAAAGAAATTCAGGAATATCAATACATATATACATAATTAGCCATTATAACCCTCCAGACAGGATTATGAACTTAGTTTCTCACACCACTTATGTTGTGTGTGTTAATTTTTTGCATGAGTGGCGGTACCTACAGTTTAAGGTCGATTTCGAACGACAGATTTTTTGAGAAACTTTTCATGGCAATTATATTTGCTTTCAGAGTTTTTGCCAGAAGGCATCGAAGAAATATTATTTTTTCATAAATTCGTTTTGATGTGACCTTTGAACTGTGGCCTTACGTCGACTTCATTAACATTGAAAATGATTGACACGCAAATAAACAGAACTGCTGCTACTGGAGTTTGAGAAGCCTCTTCAGTTTAAGTTTCACATTAAGTATCCACTTAATAGTAGCTTGTTTTGACAAACTTTAATTATTTTTTTATTGAAATACTTTTAAATTTAACACACTAAATTATTAAAAATATATATGTTGCGTTATTTAGGACAATATTTTGATAATTGTGTTTAAACTGTGAACAATTGTGTAAAATTGACTGGAAATTGTTTCAATAACCTGTTAAAAAAATCAATACAAAAACAAATGTATATGTATTGTAATTTTATGAAATCTTAGTAATCCTTATGATAACAAAACCACACTTTTTAATACAATATATCTAGCCTTGATTATCCCCAAAATGTTAAGTAAACAGTAGTTAAAAATTTAATTCCGTATACGTTTATGCAAATGTGTTCTAAACTAGCTAAGGCCCCGTGTGTTCCGCTATCATAATTTTAGTGCTACCTACAGTGATGTATAAAATAATAAGGACAGTGCACACCCAAACCCACATTATATTTAAAAGCGAATAAACACTCGAAAATTCCTTCATGTTTATACGACTTATTTTTTCTTAAACGGTAGAAAAAAGATTAAAAACAAAATTTTTGCTATTCCTATAATACATTTTGATTTTTTTGTGATTTTGTATGAATGTATGTAGTTTAAGGTGTGAACAAAAAATAAGGACACTTCATGAAATCTTAAAGCTATAACTAACCGAAGTAAAACTAAATAGATATTTATACTGAATATTGTTGCATGAAGCCTTAGTGCCACATTAGTACTTTGTTGCGGATCCTTTGTTATCCAGAACAGCAGCACAGCTTCTAGGCATTGAGTCGACCAAATTTTAATAAACATGCAGCGGTGTTGACTTCCAATCATCCTGTATAACATTCCAAAGCTCATCGCAATTTGTTGGACACTTTCCCCTGATTGCCCTTTTAACATCCTTCCACAAATTTTCTATTGGGTTCAAATAAGGGACTGTGCTGGCCATTCCAAAACATTAATTGTTTTGTCCTGGAACCACTTCTTTGTGTACTTTGCCGTATGCTTTGGGTCATTTTCCTGCTGGAAGACCCATTTGAGTGGCGTATTTTCTTAGGCAGCATTGTATTCTTCAAAATTTCGGTGTAATCAGCCGATTTGACACCCATACCATGATGCTATCACCACCCTGTTTTACCGTCTTTAAATTATATTTTGGATTGAATTCTTGATGGATAGGTCTTCTAACATGGTAAGATGTAAGAATTCAATCCAAAATATACTTTAAAGACGGTAAAACAGGGTGGTGGTAGCATCATATAATGTAAGTTTGGGTGGGCACTGTCCTTATTATATTTCACATCACTGTATATTTAAATTCATTTAATATTTAAGAAAAGATGATACCTAAGTTCATAAATAGCACATACAGTGGGTCAAACCTTATTGACTTATTGACATGCCGATTTTTCCACTTCGAAGTGTAGAGTAAATAAAACTGCCATGAAAGAGTTTCTCAAAAATCTGTCGTTCGGAGTCGACGTTAAACTGTAGGTCCCGCCAGTCACGTATAAAATTAATGCAGACAACATGGGTGGTGTGAGAAGCTAGGTCGTAATCCTGACTGAAGTGTTGTAATGGCCAATTACGTACATATGTATTTGATTTTTCCACTTCAATGGAAATATTTAAAAAAAAATTTGATGTGGATTTATAGATTACGCAGAAATGGACACTCAAATAAAATACACTATTTTAACACTTGGAACCAAAACTTTTTGCTTTAATTACTGCTTCCAAACGTCAAAACGTCGACTGCACAGTGTTGAGGTCAGGGAACTGTGCCTGTGCTTGCAATGGTTTTGAATATGGATAAGCTACAGCTTCGCAACGTGCTACGGATCGTTGTCCTGGTAGAAACAAATGTGTCTAATATATATAACTTATCTGCACTTTGCTTCACATTTTATTTTAAAATGCCCAAATATAGAAATTGATCCATTTTACTGTCTATATAATAAACATACGGAACTGCTGCACTGGAAACACATTCCCATGCTTGAAAATAGCCTGAATATTGGCAGGCAAAAACTCTGTATTTGGGTTACGCCATCCATTTGATCCATGTTGGTTAAATTTACTCTCATATGTAGGCACTATGCATTACATAAATATTCTTTACATACAATTTTAAGATCCATATTACTGTAAATGTGTCAATGATTCTAGTCTTGGCTCATCGTTGAGTTTAAGTACTCTGGGTTTAGATCCTATCGTTAACTTTCGTAGACATACCAAATATGCACTTTGTATTGGAAGTGCACTTTGTATGCACCTTGTATTGAATAAACAAACAAAAATTGTCTTCCATATTCCATTACACAATACGTGTATAGATAAAGGACTAATTAAACAAAAAAAAAAGTTTGTACATTATACAATTTGAAAGACTATAAATTTTTGAAATTTAGAAATTTAAGTCCTTTTCAAATTAAAACAATCTATGCAACTACAATATATTTACGAAAGAAAAAGAAAATAATTTCATTCGGTCTTAGACTTTTTATTACACCAATAAACGTACAAGTACAATAGAATTGCTTGTAAATGTAAAAGTATGTATGTATGTAAAAATGTAACATGCTTAAGTGCAGTTGGATATGTGTGTGAGTGTGTAAGTGTATGTGTGTACATAAATGTTTAAATGCCTCGAAGCAATTTTTTGACTATAAAAACTTTGTTAACTAAACATTCTAAAGTAATTTCCGAGTTTATTGTAGCAAATAATTTCATCTTCCACATACTTTATCATCTTGAACTATAACTACGTACGTATGTATATTCATACACAACTATGGCTAAAACTATGGCTATGGCTATACTTATCGTCAACACCAACACCAACACCAGCACATCACCAGAAGATGTTCATCATCTTTTTCATTCTTATTATATTATTTGGAAACAAGCGTATGCAATTAAAATTGTTATATAAACCTATTAGATTATAAAATATTTAAAATTTTATTATTTGCTTCTTCTTCTTCTTCTTCGTTTTCTTCCTCAATGTTTTTCTTATTGTTTAAAGTTTACAAAATGTTTCTATTATTTTTTCGTTTTTACATATGAATTCACTATAAGTGAGTGTGTATGATATTTGTACACTAAAACAAAATGAAAGTTTGAGTTGTATGACCATAGGAAAATTATAAAATATTTATACAATCGAATAACTATTTAAAACCAAATAGAAAATAATACTATGTATAGTGGCCTTTGAGGCAAATATATTTTTTAAAGTATACAATTAGGCTAAGGTCAAGTTTATACTGTTTTGTGCACAAAGTTTATGTGGAAAAAATTTATAAACTTTTTTTGGGATATTTCTTTCTGTTTTGCTTAGTCAATTTCATGTGCATAAATATAGAAAATAGAATATTTTAGTTTAGTTTTCCAATTAAGGACACAACACAACTCTGTACAATGCAATATAATCATAATATAATATACTTTTTTGTATATCATTTTATAGATATTGAAACTAAATGACCGTAAATATGAAATTAGTTTTTAAAGCAAAATGAATTGAATGTGTTTCCTAGTACCGTGAAGAAAGAACATGAACAACTTTCTCCATTTATGTATAAAAATTAACACACACAGTATGAGTGATGTGAGAAGCTAGGTTGTAATCCTGACTAAGTGCTTGTAATGACCAAGTAAGTAGGTAAGTAAGTTATGTGTTTTTTTATATCCATGATGTATATGACACATGAAAGAGCACTTCTTGAATTTGTCAAAAACAGGATATACTGTTGGGTGTGGTTCTGTGCACATTATAACTTTTTTTCACGAAGGAAAATCTTTCAAACCCCGAAAAAGAGAGTATTTTCACTTTGGCCCTGTTTTCCCTCTAAAATACGTAGTAAAAAGATCATATATATGATTTTTCAACGACCATTTTGTTGCAGCATTTAACAACATTTTTCACTTTTGATTTATGCGCCGGAGTCATGGAAAACTGTACATTTCCGGTACCCAGAGAAGATATTATATACGACGCATAGTGACGTCAATAAGTATTTTCAAACGAATTAAAAAATGTGAGTAAATTTAATACTAAGAGCTAAAATAAAATAAAGTAACTACGAGCATTTATGTATAGAGTTTTTCATTAAGCGCTTCATACATACATACATACATACATAATTGCTCATTACAACTCTTCAGTCAAGATTACGACTTAGTTCATCGCACCAACTGATTTGTTTGAGTTAATTCATACATGAGTGTCGGGACTTACATATTTTTGAAAAACTTTTCATTCCAATTTCCATTTACTCTCAGAGTTTTTATAAGAAATCTGCTGAGAGGAAGTCGCCGAAGAAATATTTTTCATATATCCTTTTGGACTGGAGGTTAGTACCAAGGACTCGCGTCTAATAAACCAACAGACTACGCACCAGACTACGACGATTTAAAGTACTTGCGATACAAATTTACCTTTAACGTTATATTATTAAACCGTTTGATACATGATATTAGTAAGTCATCGTTATTAATACGCAATGGCCAAAACCCCCACAAAGGTCATCGCATAAATTTGTTCACAAGTGCCTGCAAACTCTTGGTGATTGAACACTTCTGTTACTTCACCACCTCTGTTACTTACACTGCACCAGGTAGAATACTCATTTAATTCTGTACACCAGTTAGTGAATGCAACATTAAGCATACATAGATCATTTGATTAATCAGAATCATTGACGCGTTGATTTATTTCCCATTTAATACCATTAGCAGCATCGAAGTTAGTTTTGTACATTATCGCCTTTAAACTCAGAAGAAATATACAAGACTGTCTGACGTCGCCGGAGTATAGTAGGTGTGTCGGGTTATTAGACGTGGTTCCACCGTTCAAATCTGCCTCTTAGCAGATCTGTCGTTTGGAGTCGACTTTAAACTGTACGTTCCGCCTCTTATGGATAAAATTAACAAACACAACATGAGTGGTGTGAGGAGCTAGATTGTAATCCTGACTGAAGGATTGTAATGCTTGTATGTGTATGTCTTGATCCATTGTTAATGTAAACTTTGGGCCTTACATTAAGCATCTGTCCAGTATACCAATATTATTAAAACATTTCCATATGGTCCTTTGTGGATTCTTTATCCCAATGTTTTATTAACCCTAAATATCTTTCCCACAGTAACGATAATAAAAACAAAGATTTAATTTTATACACATTTAATTAATCCCCCATTAAAATTATTATTTTGTATCATAAACTCTTTTATGTTTCATTAATTAAATAAAATGTTATTTTGAGATTCATCAGCCAACATAAGGGTTAAGCGATATCGTTTAACTTTTGACGAAATTTATTATGATTATTATTTTTCTTCTTTTTAATTATATATTACCTTTATTATTTAGAGACTGTCATTTATTTCCATTTTTCATACATTTATTAAGAGAAATAATCATTTTATGAAAGCCATTAAATTGGTATAAAAACTTTTCTTATGAAGCTCTGCCACATAACCGAGCGTAAAAGCGAAACCGGGTAACTTGACAACAAAGTGGGCATAAAAAATGTGTGAAAAAACGAATATTATTTTAATAACATAATAAAACATAAAAGTATGATAAATAAAAAAAAAACAAAAACAAAATCTAGAAAATTAAAAACAATCTGATGAAGTGAGGCAGCGAACCATAGAAACAATAGAACAGTAAACAGGACCAAAACCGTGCATAATTATGAGCGACATTGAAAGGAAAAGTTTTATTTTTATAGCCATTAAGTAATAAGTATAAGGAGACTACTTGTTATATGTAGAAGAGTGAGTATGTGTGTATATGTATACATGCATATATACAAGTAAATGTCTATGGCTATGAAAGTGTATGTATAGTATATGGCTGTATATGATGTTTAATGGTTTTTGTGGTTCTACTTGCAACAAGAGGTACTTCATGCTTTTATTCTCCTGCTGTTGTTGTTGCTTTATATTATTAAAGCAAATCAACAAGCCGTGTACCAACAACAACAACAACAAGAACCATGCAATCATCCAGTCATTCATTTGTTCATTCAGTCACTTCATTCATCCAGCCATTTAACCAAATAACCAGCCACGAACGAAAAGCGCCAACCAACACAATAAACTGAAATATGGAGTTGGTACATAATTTCGCACTTTGCTGCTTCATTGCGTAACTACCAGTACGATGAAGAAAAGATGCACGAGTACATGAATTTAAAGTTTTAAAAACATTTATAATAAACTTTTATATTTGCTTTTATTGTTGTTATTGCTATTGTTGTTGTGAATAAGTATATGGTAGGTGGTGCACCCAATATTTGTAATGTACTCATCATAAACGAATATTGTTACAGACTACTTTGGTAAAGTTTTTGGAAATTCGAAAACCTGGCAATAAGAAATCTTACTAATAAAAACAACACTTTTACGAGTTCAAGTCATTTGAATTTAACATTTGGTTGCCAGAAAGCAACTTTAAAGGCTATCAATAAGTCTACCTAGTATCCTTACTTAGCTTCAAAAAAAATACGTTTTGAGAGATAAACAGTACATCTGCACTGCACTACTCTTTTATTGTTTGGCTGCTCTTTTCATTTTGTGAGAGTGCTAGCAGTTAGCTTATATAAAAAATAGGTAGGCAGTTTGGGTATCTATAATAACTGCTCTACTGTTATATTGAATTTTAATTCGGCGTGATATAAAAACGAATTTCGGACCTTACTAACGCGACTCGTAGTATTAGTCTTGCAGCCATGTCTCTTGTCTAAATTGCATCCATACATACAAAATTGGCCATTACAACACTTTAGACAGGATTGCGACCTAGCTTCGTACACCACTTACGCTGTGTGTGTTAATTTTATCTATAAATGGCGGGACCCTCAGTTTAAAGTCGACTCCATACGACTGATTTGATGAGAAACTTTTTCATGCCAAATTTATTTACTTTCAGAGTTTTTTCCAGAAATCTTCTAAGAGGAAATCACCGAAGAAATACTTTTTTTGTTTAATTCGTTTTGTTCGAGATGTTTGACCAGGGGGTTTGAACTGAGATTAGACGTAAGATCACACCAACAGCCAACACACTACCTACTAGACTACGGCGACAATAACGTGGGAATATGGTTCCTAAATAGGAAAGATCAGCTGTGGAAGTAATTCTCTTCTCTGACAAAATAAGTCCACATTATTAAGGTGATGAATAACAAATCAACTTTCTTATTCTCAACCGTTACTTGAGATAAGAAGCTTGCTGAATAACGATATGTAAGTTCGCATAATCATGGTCTTCTGATCTACGTTTTAAAACCCACATGACTGGTCTTCAATGATATGTTTTTGAAAACATTGCTGTATCTAGTACAATGGAAAAGAGTTAAGCTAATCAAATATGTACAGTGCTAATGTAGATTTTATTGCTAAGTCGATATTTATGATGGGTGGAGAGTAGAGTTTCCTATAACCCTCTTTTGTGGACTGGATTCTGGCAACAGTATATACTATACTTGCTTTTTGAACAGGCTTTGCAAACAAAATTTTGTTTTTTATCCGCGCTATACGTATGTGAATAGTAACTTCTTACTTACTTGGTAATTACAAACCTTTAGTCAGGTTTACGACCTAGCTACTCTCACTACTCATGCTGTCTGTGTTAGTTTTATCCATAAGTGGCAATTTTATTTACTCTCAGAATTTCTGCCAAAAGACTGCTTAGAGGAACTCGCCGAAAGAATATTTAAAATTTTTAATTTTGTTTCAGATGGCGGAAATTCTAATTTCCCTATATGACCTTCAGCCATCTTTAATGGAACTAATGATCCAAATGTATAGCGAATGCAAAAAAATTATTTTTAATTTAATACAATACGAGTCCTTTAATTCTATACTTTTGAAGGAGATGCAAATAAAAGTTTTACAAAACAACAACGAAAGTTATGTGTGGTGCAGCTAAAGTAACATTTCTCAAAACTCCTCTGCGGACTCGTATTGAGAGAAACAGCTTGTAAAATTCTGTGAAATATTTTTAAAACACATGCCTATACAGTCATATATGTAGATGAACACTACAGTGTCGTACATCATCATTGTCATATAGATGTTGTTATTGTATGTTGTATGCAGTCGGTATACGTTCATCGTCAACATTTCCATTTTCTTAGTGTTGTATACACAACAGCAACATCCAATATAACACTGTGACGGAGAGACGGAGTTTGGTCAACAACAATAATAACAATAAATTTTCTTATCTTATGCCAGGGCAAAATATAAAATTTATTTAAATTTTCTGCTTCAGTTCAAGTTTTATAAACGATGTACGTCCTACAGCAAAGAGTGCGAGAGTGCAGATGGAAGATGGAAGAGCGCCAAAAGTTTCGTTATGACTGGAATTTGCCAGAAAACGGCAAAAAGGCAAAAAGAAAACAGAAAACAGAAAAAAGAAAAGAAAAATAAAAAAATATGAAAATTAAAAATATTAAAGAAAATAAGAATTAGTTGAGGAAAGTATGGGTATTTGTTGTAATCAGATTAAAATGCTATGCTAAGCGTTAGAGTCTTCAGGTAAAATTCCATTTTCTATACTGTCCAAAAAACCCTTAAATGAAATTCCAAAGACAGTGATTCCGTAGGATATAAGAAATGGAAACAAATTTTTATTTATGAATTACATAAGGTTGGAAAACAAATATTCACTAATCATAGAAAACTTTATGTAAAAAATACATGTTATATACATACATACCATACATTACTGGGCAGAATTATATTTGCTCACATTACCCATATAGTGTATATTTATCTCATCAATAAGTGGTGGAATATATAGTTTGTATAATACCAGTATTACTACAGAAGCTGCTATGATGTGGAGGAATTGGAATCGATGCAATACTTTTTATGCGAGTGCGCTGCACTTCAGGACAAACGTCATCGATTTTTGGGTAACAGAACGTTTGAAGATTAAGGTATTGTAGCGAACGTGCCACTAAGGGAACAGGATGGTTTCATCTGGACGGATCATGACATAGGGGGCTTACCTTCCACTGGATAACACAATACGGCCACCGAACGAACATACTTGTAAACGGGAAGCTACCCGCTAACCTAACCTAAGCTTAAGTTTAATTTGAGAAGTTTTTTAGTGGTGGAAGCATTCCCTCGCATCATTTGCCAAAAATTGGCTGTAGAGAGAATTGCCGTCAGAGAATGTCAGAGACGGTGATTAAGCTCGACGCTCTAGTGTTACTTGTTGGCTTACTTGTATAGTAAATATTGGAAAAGTAGGTTAGTGGAAAGGTAAATAATAAAAATTGATACCGGGGATGGCGTGATGCTTATAAAACCTATTATATGGGTACTAGAAAAACAGTCAAGTAGAGATAGATTTACAGATAAATAACGAATTTTTTTTACAAATTGGTATGGTATGTATACTGCGACTAAAATATGTTTTTATGATACAGAAAAATACGAAGGGCAAAAGGACCGTAATTTGATATGAATGAAGCACATGTTTTTGGCTTTTAGCTCTAAAGCATATTGTTTCACCAATATTTTATTTCTTTTCTTTATAAGGATAAGATTTGTCGAGTTAAACAAGTTTTGTTTGCAGATAATTCACTAAATTCGATTTCAGCCGAGCCATTCCTCCAAGTTTGGACCAACAAAATGCCACTCGGACCTGCCGCTTTTTTAAATCCTCATTAAATATTCCCAATACTTTGCCTTAGCAATACTTGCTATTGATTGTTTTTAGCTAAAAAGTCAACATTTGTCGCCGATTGGCAGCGAGAAGCCGGTTTTTTTTCGGGAAACTTACTGTTTTGATCTGTATTGTGTCTGCTATGTGATGGATCCACATTATGTTCGTTGCAATAACTAAACGGAAAGATGGATTAATCCAAGTGTTCATTTAAAATTGAAATCTTTCACAATCTCTTACATTTTCAATCTTCGATCTGTCCGAAATTTTGCGATAGTTTTGGATGCAGAGACCTCAACTGGCCATCCTGATTTCCGTGCTCTCTGAGCTTTGAAATATATTATACTGAGCTTGCATTGCTACTACGACGGTTTTTGTACTGAACTAATTTATAAGAATAAAAATGGGCATAACCTCAGACTAATATTGACTATGTATGCGAGATCTATTTCCATTAGTCTCTGACTAAACTTGTTTAAATTATTTTTGTTATACTAGTCTGTTAGCATGCTTGGCATATTCGTACCACTTTGCCTTGTTGAAAATTTGTTGTTATTTGTTGTACAGAAATTCTTCTTGGCTCTGGCAATCTAAAATTCAGTGTTTTGGTAAATGAAGTTTTCAATTTTACCCATAATTATTTTGACCTTAATTAACACATCGTTCCATCATCATCATAATTATTATCGTCATTGTCGGTGTTGTTGTTCGTCTTGCGTTGCCGTTGTCGTAGACATTCTTATGAAAAATGAAGAAGAAACGGCAGCATTGAGGGAAATGTTGCTTCTTAGTCATTACAGTATAAGGAATATTTAGCTGGTTCATCTTGGGTTTTTCCCTTCTCGAGAAAAGAGCTGCAGTTTGTTTAGTGAAAATATTTACTGTTTTTGTTTTTGAAATTTTTAAGTCTACTTCTGTATACAGACTTACCATATGACCCTACTCCGTATCGTCTGTCTGTTCCAACGTCTGTTACTCTTACAGTTACTTGACTGTTTTCAAGAGGTAAATTGTTGTTAGATTTTTTTTTATTATATTGTTGTTGTTGTTATTTTTGTTGTTTCTAGCATCATAGTATATACCGTAGTATAGCCGTGTCGTGTTAAGAGTGTAGCTTGTTTCTTGTCTTGCTACCTAAAGGCGTTAAATGTCTTTTTAAGGACAGAAGCTGTTATTTAAGCATCAGCCAGATTTATTTTGAACATTTTCATTTTCATTTTGTTTCTGTTTTTATTTTTATTTTATTATTATTTTCTTCTTTTTTTCTAGTTGATGCTGTGTTGCTGCTTGAAAAGCTTATAAAATTTTAGTTTTAATTAAATTCATGTTGTTACTGCTACACAATCTTAATTCATATGAGTGTGATTGTTACTTTTCCTCTTGTATTACTACTACTACTACTATACATAGCAGTAGTAATATAGTAAATGGTACGTAGTAGTGCCAGTAATACCTGCTATCTATTCAGTTTTTTTTACGTATTTTTATAATTATTTTAAGGTAGTTTTTTTTCTTTAATTTTTTGAATACAAATTTTAAATGGAATGGATTTAATTTTATTTTCAAAAATTGCTTATAAAGAAGATTAAAATTTAAATCCAGTTGTAAATGTTAAAAGAACACAAAATAATAGTAAAAGATTCGAATATTTTTGTTTATGTCAATTGTATTTGTTCGTTTCATAAACATTACATTAGCTCTGTAATTGGAATTTGGTTGAGTTGCATAAAACAAGAAGATGTAATGTTTTATTAACAAATAAAAATAAAGAAATTTGTATATGTTAATCTATTTAATATTTTAAATATAATTTCATCATTTCAAAAACTACAGCCATTGCAATTAAAGATACTGCTTATAGTACTTTTGCTTTGACTTTAAACTTTAAACTGTTCTTGTTACCATATAATGTGGTGCATCGACTGAATCACTTATACAATATAACAAATTTATTTCATCCTGTTCTCTGATTATACTGTAATGTAAATGGTACAACTGTCAGGCATCTAAACATTTTTTTATTCGTTTAACCAATTTTTTTCTGTCAGAATTAAAAATAAGACTTTAACGGTTAACTATGAAAAGGTAATAGTTTTTATCAAACGAACATTATTAGGTTCAATGTACTGTTTATAAAAAGACAAAATTTTTATTTCTTTAAGTTGCACTAACAATATTTAATTCGCATCTACTGTAAAGAAGATATTGTATAGTCTTCTAATTTTCTAAGGAAAGTCGTTTTAATTGAGTTCCTGATAGGCCTATAAGCTTAATCATAAGTCCGTTTCTACTGATAGTCTAAAAAATAATGTCATATCTCATTAATGACAAGTTGATAACTTCAATGTCCTTGTAATGATGTTAAATAGAGATACTCAAGCAACACTTTCTTTTTCAGTATCCATATCCGAGTTATATGTGAGGACTTATACAGTTTTATGTAAGAATAGGGGAATGTAATCCATCGTTCTACGATAATCGGTTTGATATAGTCTTGAATCCAATTCGAGTATTAAGTATCACACTAGCTTCTATGGGTCTCTATATTGATATTGTTGAGGTTTTCCAGGTTGTAAATATTCCGGAGTGTTAAAATGTTAAGAAGTGTTAAGAATATGCCATAGTGTAGTAGGTAGTGTACTGGCTGATTGGACATGAGGCCACGGTTCAAATCCCAGGTCCAACTTCTACAACAAAGTGAAATATGAAACAAAATTTCTTCGGCGACTTTCCCTCAGCAGATTTGGGGCAAAAACTCAAAGAGTAAATAAAATTACAAAAAAAGTTTTCTCAAAAAATCTGTATTCGGAGTCGACTTTATTCTTTTTCACTAGTGCAAGACACCTACATTCTGTTAAAGCGTTTTAATTTAAATTTTACTTGTAAGCGATTTATGCGATTCCAAAATTTATGTTAGAAAGCATTTACCGTAAATTCACCAGCTTTTCAAATTGATTGGAGAGTCTAATAGGTTTGTAATCTTTAGCGGGGTTGTGTTTGATGTAATGCACTGTTCGCGTTATTTTCCTCTAATGTGCAGTTAATTTTATTGAACTGTAGTACATAGTGGTTATCACAGCGACATAGCGAACAGTGTGCACATTATACATACATAGTACATACTTACTTTCTAGTGTGGTTTGTGTAGAGATCGTGCAGTTTTTGGTTTTTGTAAAATTTTAATTTAAAAGACTTAAAAAGCCTCTCAAGTTTTTCTTTTGATTTTTCTTAAACCCTTGAAAAAAACTCAAGGTGTTCCTT
This sequence comes from Sarcophaga carnaria, assembly GCA_958299815.1. Lineage (NCBI taxonomy): Eukaryota > Metazoa > Arthropoda > Insecta > Diptera > Sarcophagidae > Sarcophaga > Sarcophaga carnaria. The sequence continues at coordinate 32,338,164 of OY283150.1, forward strand.
TAATTTTTTAAAATAACTGGGTTTATTTCTTCCTTTTGTTTTACTGAATAAACCTATACACTAGGGTCCACTATTATTAGAAATTTCCAACGGATTACACAACACATGCCTCATGGTGTTATTTCAGGTTATGTAGACTTTTCAATTCATCCTGAATTGTTGGAAGTGTAATATAACAGACAATGCATTCAATAGTCCAATTATCGGTGTGTCATCATTAATTTGTATACTTTATTAGTGTAACTATGTCCTCAATCTCCTGTATTTAGTGAATAAAATCTTCATCAAGAATAATTGAAATAAAAAATAGAATTTCAAAATTATTCATCAATAAAAGTGTAATTTACAGTTTATAAATCCACATAAAATCAGAAATGTTGACTCTGGATATTTACGTTTGGATGTCTAGAAAATAAATCAAATCTACAAAAAAAAAAAACAAAAAAAAAAGAATAAATAACTTGCTAACCTAAATGATGTGTTGCTATTTGTTTTTCTTTTTTATGTGTATTTAATAAAAATTATTATTATTTTTACCGTATTTATTTATGTTGATTTCCCAGCGGTATTTATGTTGGACTATACTCTAACTACTTCACTTGCTATACTTGAGTTCCCCTAAATAAACACAAAAATGAACAACATCTCGTACTGTGTAGCTTCTGAAAGCTTTTACTAAAGGAAAAAGTGAATGAATAAAGGATAGTGAGAGACGACGACTACCTTCATATTATTATAATAAATGCGACATAAATTTCATTTTTATTTATTTGATTTCATTCCGATACAGTCGGTTATAAAAATATATTCACCAAAAAAAAAAATCAATTGTCGTCCGTGATTGGTGTCTTTTAATAAATAAAATTTTCCTTCATATTGCAAATTTAGTAATGGGACGTTAAACCATTAATTCATCAATTTATGGAAGTGCAGTAAATTTGAATGGAAAGCAAATCAAAAGAAAAAGGATATGCTGCTTCCCGCTATATTCCTTAACCCCTTCCAGTTCGATTGGCATAAAAGATCTTCATTTGTTGTAAATCATTTTAAATTTTTAAATTTTACTACGCCTACTATGCAGGTCCAAGAAAGTATTGCTTGTAGGCAATGTTTGGTAATAACGGTACATAAACCCAATATTGTATAATTGTAACCATTTTGGCTACCAATGTCTCGCCGTCTTATTTCTTGATTCCCTAATTTAGATGCGTGACTAGATACTTAACAACTACCTAACTTTCTTCATATCGTATGATTTGTAATACCCCAACCCACATTACAGTGTTTTAAATTGTAGGTATGAAATATACTCTGAACATTCTTTCCCTTTCCTCTACAATTTCGGATATCGATTTAGAGCCATCCACACTGATTTATATTCGATTCATATCGTTTCGACTGAAAATACTACAGAAAACTTTCACGAATCAACTTGTAAGGCATTCTTACCCAGAATACAAGAAGTATCATAAAATTTTTGTTATGCACTGTACGTACTACATCATACTTGTCGTATAATATTTAAAATGTTGACTTAATGTTTAGGGGTCAAGCGTGTTTTACTCTACTTAAATTAAAATTATGACACACAGTTCCAAAGCATCACCACCAGTGCACAGAAGAGAACACAACAGAACACAACAGAACAGAACAGCACACAAACGAATAGAACATACAAATATTTCACTCATAGGAGTGTATACAAATAAAAAAAAACAAACACAAAAAGAAAACCATTTTGGCTTATGTGATCCTGTATCTAGTGAAAGCCTCCATGCTGCTGTTGCTGTTCATAGTAATGCACTCACACATTAATACAATTTTTATTTCCGCTTTGCTAAATTTTGTTTATTTATACGAATATTTGAGTGTTTCATTTCGTTGTCCTGTGTTAACTACAGCTTCCCAGCCATTTCGTTTTCTATTCCCTTAAATAATTTCATTTAAATTTTCTGTTTGTTTTTGCCATTTTTTATTTGTTTGTTTGCTGTTTCGTAGACCACTCCGGCTGCCCAGTGGTGGTCTTTTCATGAGCTCCACATATGCGAGTACTATTTCATCGTTGACTTCTATTGTGTATTGTTATGTTTCCATATATGCGAGAGTTTTTGTGTTTATGTGTGTTAGAGTCGTACTTTGCCCAACTGACCTGAAGCCTCTTAATTTCATTATGTTGTCTTTTGCGTCATGTTTACAAATAAAATTGGAATAGATTTTAACAGCAATGAGTTTTGCTTACATGCAGAAGTTGTGGTATTTAAATAGGCCCTCAGTTTTTCTGTTTGACATGGGGTATTATTGTGGGATATGATGGCTTCACGAGTGTTATAAGAAAAACTTGCAGACTTATTTTTCACAGGCTACAAATGAAACTGTCTCTCCATAGCTAACTCAGTTGTGTCAGGTTATATTTAACATTTCCTTACTAATTATAATAAATTTCATTCGATCATAAAATCTCATTTGGTTGCCTTTTAAGAGTGTGGCTAATTTACCTTCATTTGCGCTTCTTTATGTCAATCGACATAGGTTCGTTATTCCGTTATTTGCCGGAGAATATGTTTGACCACAAAATGCCCATAATTCTTGTCTTTTATGTCGCAGGGTAAACAGTCTGATGAATGCTCTTGAAGGCGAATGACTTCACCTTCTCGAAATCTCTATAAATGTAAACATGTTGCCAAGGCATCAAGAGCATTTTGAATAGATTATTTGGATTAATAATTCGTTTTCAACTGAATGATTAAGCTTTCGCGGCTCATCTAATTACACTGTGTCATACAGGAATTATGTTGGAGTTCCCCATGACATAGCAGCTCAAGACGCCCAAGGTCTGAATGAAAACTAAACAGCCTAATACATGTTCTAAAGTTTTGCTGTTGCTTCGAGTCGATAATTGTGAGTTTAGTCGGTTAGCAATCGATATACTTAATAACATTAGTCACTTATGTTTTAAACACCTTGTTCCACTGAATATATGTATTTAATATTCCTTTTGAATAGGATACGCTAATGTAAGAATTATGTGAAACACATTCTCAGATACAAATCTCTTGTCTTTATCTCATCGTACTATCTATACTATCAGGTATAATACTGTTTCAAACTTCTAGGATGGCTCGCAAAAGCAAATGTATGTATAAATGGGTGTTAGTGTCTTTCTGAAATTCTCTGAATTTTTGAGTCATCAGCCTAGACTCTTCGACTACTGTATTCTATTCCAGTACTATTTGGAAATGAATCCCTTCGATCTTCCTTCAGATCTGCTGAAGACTGAAAAATTTAGAACCTTTTTTTGTATGTAATTTTCTGGTAGTAAAAAAAGGATATGCGACCAACTTCTGTAATTTTTAATGAATTTCTTTGAAATTTTAAATACGAACTTAGTAGCGTTATTTACGACCTTTATGAAAATTTTAACTTCGTTGCATAATTTGTTTGGAAATGGTGAACGAAATTTCAAAATATTTTGAAAATTTTCATGCATATATGTAAATACATTCATATATGCCTACCTATATATATTTGTAAGTATTAAAATACTCTTAAAAAATTTCTGAAATTAACTTTCACTTCTTTTTCACTACCCACTCCTCTTTCTTTCTCAGTATCAAAATAACAAAATAACCGCGTATTTAAATCGAAATATTTTTTATATCTTATTTACTAATACATTATTTAAACCATAGTTAATATACATATTTACAAGCACTAGTTAATACATACATATATATTTTCGCCATATATTCTCTCATTTCAATTCGAAACAAAATTTTGTTATTGATGAATACAAGTTACAGCATTTCCCAAAATGTTTTTTTCGCATTCATTCACTTATTTTACATTCATTCATTTGTCTTTTCAAAATATTAAGATTTTCTCTTCAGAAAAAAGGATATGTTAACACATATCGTTATGTATGTTTGAAAGTATTCATTTACATACACAAATAAAAGTTGCCAAAGAAAAAAACAACAAGTGAAACATACATTTCCGTTTTAGCACCTTGTAAAACTATGAAATTTTCATGTTATAACACATAAAAGTTTTTCCATTAAAAGATACCAAAAAAAAGAGAATAGAAAACACCTACAAATTTACGTATTTTATGTACACGAATAACTTGGCTGTTGTAAGTACTATGTCTGTATGAGTGTCTGTATGAGTATATTTTGCGAATATTCATAAATGTTTGTAGAAATGTTAAACATGCGAATGTATATATCAAGAATAGTTTTGTATGAACCATGAAAATACTTTTCGCTAAGCGCCCTAAAGTCATAATAATAAAACTTATTAGAGAGGGTTGTGTGTGTGTGCGTGTTCTAACTTAAAACATGTGTAAAATTGTCTTCAATGAAATAGATTCGTAAAATATAGTTGCTGTAGTTTTGAATACACCAACACTAACGGATAAAGATAGGTGCCTAGGTGAGAGGGTGAATTACATGTATAAAATAATAGGGACACAGAAACCGAGTGTAGTTAGTTAATTAAGAAGATTGGAATTTGATTTTCACGTTGGTTTTAATTCACTACTTGTGTGGAAATTGAAATTGATTTGAAAGTAAGCAATGCTTCAAATTGTTTATGTGTGTTACCAGAACAAGCAGCAATTTTGTTATCAGGAGTTCGAACATAAAAAAATTAATAGTCAAAATAGTTAATAGTCAAAACAGACAGACATACATACATACATTATTGGTCATTACAACCCTCCAGCTTCTCCCACAGATTATATTGTGTGTGTTAATTTTATCCATAAGCGGCCATGACCTACAGTTTAAAGTCGATTCAGTATGATAGATTTTTGAGAAACCTTTCATGGCATTTTTATTTTATTCTCACAGTTTTTGTCACAAATCTGCTGAGTGGAAGTCGTCGAAGAAATATTTTTTCATATATTGGAGATATATGACCGGGGATTTGAACCGTTGGTTCATGTCTAATACTCCAACACACTACCTACTAGGCTACAGCGACTTACAGTCAAAATAGGCGTTGGAAAATATTTACTGAAATACTGAAGAAATACTGAAAATATTCTAAATCCTTTGCCTCTTAACTTTTTGGATTTTTGTCTGCGTTGTACATAACTATGTTCCGGTTATGTATTTCACTAGTTGACCCACCTACTATCCTGCTGGTTCCATTCAATAGTCTTCCTTAATGTGTGTCCATTGCAGGCTTACTTATGATTTTTTTTTTAAATTGGGTTATTTGGCCCTTCTCCTAAGTTCGGTGTAATGCATGATAGTTGGCCTGCTAATGCTGTGTTTCATGGTCTGCAAGCAGAGTATATTTACGCCGAAGTTGAAGAGTACTGGGTTTAGCCTTTAGCGATATGCATGGTAAAGGCCAGGCTAGTTTTAATTGTACAAACTTGTTTCCGATGGTATACATACATTAGTCACCCGGCATGGATTAATTTATCTTTGGGCTGCCCTACTATTCCAAACAACGGATAACAAATTTCCGTCGTAGCTGCAATCAATTGTGATTTGATATTACTTATCGCAGAAAGTTTGACAGAACAATATAATTCACAGAGTCTAAGGTCCTCAATTGTTTTTATATTCCACACACATAAATCCTCTCCTGTGACTCACAGGTTTGGATAGTGTTACATTAAGGACGTAGTTAAACTGTAGAGGTGACTGTTGTTTAGCAAATTTTCATGTAAGCTGAGACATCTGACATTATTTTTGAAGTCTTGTTGCAGTTGCATTCATTTTGTGGGAGAAAATATTTAAACTCCAAAGCATTCCATATCGCTGAGACGTTGAAAGTATTGAAAATCTTTTAAAAATAGATGAATACTGGTAATAACGGTTCCAATGCAGAATTTTTCGCAAAACCAAAACCCGGCTATATGCCATCCTACAGTCGATATAATTTTTGTAAACAGTTTTTGGTTAATTTCTTCGATAAGTTTGGTTGAATGCGCTTAACTGTGGCATAACAAAGGCTCGCTATGCGTGCTTAAGTGAGCTTTGGTCTCAAAGCTACAACTCCAAACTACCTTGGCTAATGACTTTGTTCAACATGTTAAACGATTATGAAGGAAAAAAATTAGAAAATTGTAGTTACAACAGCAACCTATGCTTTCAAAACGAAAGCATACGACTTAGGAGTTGATTCAATAAGCAACTTAAAGTTGATTGCTATAATTATGGAGTATAAATCTCAGCAGATATTATTGTAGAGTACGGTAAACATATATTTACCACCCTAATAAATGTTTCTACAATTCCCAAAAAAACGTTTCCTTTTTTGGTATGAATTTTTATGTAGAAAATAATTTAATGTTTTTGTTGTTGTTGGCTTTGGTGTTTTTTTTTTCTCTTACCTTTTATTTAATTTGTTAGTTCCGGTACCAAAGTTTAGCTATTCGTTCGCATTTATTGAGGCGGAAAAATAAAATATAAATTAAATATTTGATTACTTCATATTATTCGATGATGATCATGATGATGATGATGATGATGTCTTCACTTTATACAAGAGCGTTTTATTATTGTATAGGGAATTTATTTAATTTTTATGTTCTTTCATATGAAACTATTGCATAAAAGTTTTCATTCGATAGAATTAAGGGCTGTTTGATGCTGTTTTTTTTAACATTTTTATTAAACTATCAATGAATTAAAATAGTTTGAAATTTTAGTTAAATTACTGTTGACGAAATTTATGTTCCGAAGATTACATTCACATTTTTTATAACAATTAATTCATACAATTTTTTATTCTGTAGAAATAGAATTTATTTGATAACTACAATTGTAAAGGAATGTTATTTTTAATCTTGATTTGAGAATGTTAAATATTTCAGCATTTTATCATCATTTATTATTTTTACAATATTTTATTACGCCTATTAAAACCATAAGGGAATGATACTTTCATGTCTGTTTTACAAAATCATTTCTGAGAATATATCCCGTAAACTCAAATTCAAAAGGTCTTATACAACAAAATCCCAATACAACAAAGTTCTTCAAAGCCTGTGTTAGCATCGTCAGCTACTTGCTATTATGAAGTAAAGAACAACACCGTATATTGGAAACATTATGTGAAATAAACTGTTTCATACCCATCTTATATCGATATCAAAATACATCTATGTTTTCTGTGCTTTGATTGATTTTTGTAACAAAATTGAAGTACAATAAACCGAAAACATTTATTGCTTCGCCGGATTGGTAGAATACCACGACCAGCCAATTTATTGTACTGCGCTCAACACCTATAGGCAGTATCCCTATAATGCCTCTCCCAATCTGGATACTGTTCGGCATTGCTAAGGACATCCCTGCTTATTACTTGATAAACACAAAGATTTTTCTTCTGGCACACAAGTGCCAAAATTGTTTTCTGGTGATTAGTTGTCCTCAAGACGGAGTCTACAAATGTGCTTGAATCGATCTCCATTCTAAAACAAGTATTCTTTGAGTCTACAATGAATGGTTATTATGTTCAGGCTTCTTCTGGATGGTAACAAGCGTAACTCAAAACTCTTTTCATTATATTTACCCAACAATAGCTTAAATTGTCTTAACGACTTAACGACTTAAATGAAGAAGAGTATCTACCACACTTTATGTTCTATCCTTACAAACCACTATTACTACTTCACAAAAGTGTTCTAGTTCTATCAGTGGCATGCAAGTCCCCTCCTCGTAAGAAAATCCGACTGTTCATTACCGCAAATTTCCACATGACTTGGGATCCAGTAAAGGGTAACTTTATTTCATTTGCCTATTCGCCTTCAAGAATATTCAACAGACTATTTACGTTGCCATATAAAAGGCAAGGAAAAGCAGGTAACTGAGTTAGTAAAAATTCAGTCAGTCTTGTGTGAAGACGCGGTGTGTTTAAAGAGAGTTTTGAATATCTCCGTTACAAAGATTTGTCGAACAATTGTCTAGTAATTGTTGTTGTTTATGCAAAGTGTGTAAACAGAGGAATAACACATAAAGCAATTGTTGTTGTTTACATCAAGTTGTGAACAGAGGCACACAGAATTGTGGGAATAATAAAGAATTTTAATTAAAACTAAACACAAGCTTATTTTTATTTTATTTGCAATCTACGAGCTAATATTTTAAACGTTTTTAAATATCATCTACCACTGTTTATTTGTTTACGTAGAATAAAACCGCATTTTTCCGAATAATTTAACGATCTAAAAATTTCTAATTTTCTAATTTTCCCTAGCAACACTAACGTAAATAAGGCCAACTTTTTCACTTGCAATTGCATTTTAGCTTTGTTATTTTGTTGTTATCGCAATTTGACATTATTATTCAAGTATTTTAAATTATAATTTCAAGTTTTTCTATAATCCCTATGCAGTGTCTGTTGTTGACTGTTGTAGACTTTCGTTTTGGGAATATACGGTAGACACTAAACTCGCATGATATTTGCTTTTTTGCTGTGGAATTAACTTTTTTGGCATTTGAAATGATACTCATAAATTATGCAAACTAAGTAATAATTATAAATTAAGCATAAGAATTGTTATTGTTGAGAGAAATATGCAAATGTCAACAATAATTTATATGATTTCTTCTTCTTCTTCCTCTTCTAAAATGTATAAAATTTTAAAACCTTTTGTGTGAATTTCTTCCATTTCCTATAAAATTGTGTCACTTCATATAAAATTCTAAAATAATTATTTTTATTTAATAGAAATATGTGGTTAAATTGCATAACAATTTTGTATACGATGTCTTACAAACTCGGAAAATACAAACCACAGAACATCTTCTCCGTCATTGTATGGCGCTTGGAAAGCTGAGATGTAGAATTTGTGGACACCCAGAATTTAGAGACAGAACATGCCTACCCAAAAGCGATTTGAATACAATTCACGCCTGTATAAGACTCTCAAGATGGTTGAGAGATGCCAACTAGAGCTATAATTCTATGGCAGCATAAGCAAAATCGGTATTACAACGGAACCGTGTGGCGGCTGCCAGTTTAACCTAAACTAGTGAGTATCACGTAGTCGAGATTGAATCTTAATCTTAAAATTGGGAGTGATTCGCAACAAACGGGACTATCTAAAATCATCTATTCATCATCATCATCATCATCTATTAAGTCTCATAACGTTTAGTTGTCCAAGAATTAAACATGAACTACAAGAAGTTTATCGAATTCATATTCAAAGCAGCAAAAGATAAGGAGGAAGCTACAGGAGAAATAGAAAAATCTGTTAAATTACCTCTCGAAAAGGAAATTCTATCATTAAGTACTACAACATATAAGATGTCTCTATTCAAACTACAATACAGAGAATAAAAAAAAAACAACCAAGTACTGAAATCGATTGGTCTTGTAAAACTTCTTAATGTAGCGGGCACGAGTTCCATCGGTGTTAGTGAAAATCAGCCTGATTCAGAAAAAGGAGGTTTCTTGCCTGGTTCCTTTAAAAATGAGCAGATATTATGCTCAAAAAATGCCTGAGAACACCGAAAAGGATTCCAAATCGATATATATTAACCATCGATTTTAAGAAAGCTTATCACACTCCATAGCGGAATAAGCCGTTCATTCTACTCAAGTTTTTCCAAATGGTTTAACAATTTGCTTGAAAGTTACTAGAATTACACTTGAAGAGGTTTAACACGGTGATTATGAATTCGGAAAACATAATGATTAAGAAATTGAGTCATACAGTTGCCTACGTGGATTATATTTATTTGACAGGCAGACTGTCAATCATAGCAAACAAATCACAACTTACACAACCTACAGTCGAATAAAAAAGGAATTCTGTAGGTCGGAAATTTATCCAACTATCACTATCGTTCTCCCGTATAGGTTCTGAAACATATAACAATAAAGGAACTGCTGAAATCTAAAGAAGGATTATACTGGCCAGTAGGTCTACAGAACAATCAGAGAAGACGGTAAAAGGCAACGTCGACCATTCATGATGACTAGTTTTATTGGTTGTAATTATTGATGATAGGGGTGTTGAGATATACCATTCACTCACAGAAACTCAAGACCTTATAGTCGATCTTCAATGTCAGTCGACTGAGTAACTGCTGAAGTGATTATTCATTTTCAGATCTAAGGGATATTGAGAATATTGGTTTGACAGGTCTATTCTGCTGCATTTCAAAATAGAATAAATGACAAAAGATTTAATAAGTCAGTTTAGGGAGCGACTGTTGTTTTACGTTAATATTCCGATACTACTGTGTCACTAAGATTGATGTTATAGTACACGTTTTAACATTTCATTCAATTAATTTAAAATGCTTTCATTCATAGTTTTCCAGAATTTATAAACATTTGTTTCGATTGTATTGTATTAAATGTTGATTTTTGATGAGTTTCCATTGAAAATACGTTTTATTCATCAGAAAAATTTATTTCCTTTTTGTGTTTTATTATACTTTCGAAAAATATTTAATTAAATTATATTAAAATAAGTAAAATAAAATTATAATCATTATTATACTACACTCTACACCAAGCATTGTCTGCTTGTCTAACTATCTTGTAATACAATTGCAGTATTTTTATGGATATCAAGCCTCAGGAGATGGAATTTTGGATATTGTGATGAAAGAGGAGTAGTACTTTAATTTTTATAAAGAAGGGCGTACCACAAGGACATGAACATTAAAGCAACTAAATGTCGTATTTTTAACAATGACTTCTATTTTTAAACTTCAAAACTTGTTTTGCTGACGAGATTTATGTTCTCTTTGGTATACATGTATTAGAGGACCACAGTAACGTGCTACAGTCTAAAAGGTTTTTTTTTATTAAATCATATGCGAAGAATTTATGATGTGCAGTATGGTAAATATTAGAAAATCTAAAACGTGTTTGACATGAAAGTTAGCTGTCGAAGGAGTTGCTTAGGTTAGGTTAGGTTAGAGGACGTGTACTTGTCAATATAGACAAGTACAGTACCCGGAAGAGTGACTCATTGCACGTAACGTCCTTAAGAAGGAATAAGAGGGAATAGGAAAACAAAAGGAGCGGAAGTAGGAAGGGAATGGAGTTACTTAAGTGCCTTTGTTATCTGAAATGATAGAACATTGGACTTTATCTAATTTTCTTACCTTTATCTCCATCCTTATGTACCACATTCAGTGTGAAAATGTTTCTTCTTGTGGCTTTTATTTGTAGCACAAGATCTTTCATTTTGATCTATCTTTGAAAATCTTCTACAGGTCTTAAGCAGGTCTTAATGGTTTTCTGTTACCTTGAGAGTTTCAATCAATCACCACCTATGACAGTATATAGTATACATAATACTCAGTATTTAATATGTAGAGCTCCTTGCGTAAAAAATTTTGATCGGTTATTTTTTTGACTTCTACTACGTGGAAATTGTTTGGCCAACAACAAGATTGACTTCCAACTTCACCTATGCTTTTTAATTCCACCCTTCAAAAGTACAACTTGTTAATCGGGTCAGTTAAAGTACAATAAACATACGTACATATGTAGTGTGTTATCAATTCGTCGAATCTTACCAAATACAATATTGTTTTTTCTATAAAACAAACAAATATGCATAAACAAAATATGAATTCCTATAATTATACAATTATTTGTATATAAAATTATATGATTTAAATCTGTATTTATTTACATATTTAGCGTAATCAGTTTTAATTACCACAAATGCTTCCATTGTGTAGACCACCAATATTTATTGTGTGAACCAATAGATGTATAACAGAGGAATACATATTTATATTATGGCATGAGAGGAAACCGATTATATATTTATTGGAATTAATTATCTAATAATTAATGTCAATTATTGATGGTTATAAAATTGAATTCTTGTATTAAGTTGCATATGGTTTATAGTAATTAATTTAGAGGCATACAGACACATGGCTTCAAACATAAAATTATGAAATTTATAAAGAGTAGTGCTTGATCATTGAAATTTGGCGTTGAAACTATTTATTATTGATGAAATTTCATAAAAATTATTCACATCCATCGTCATTACTACCTAAAACGCTTAAATTATGTATTTAATATTCAAGTTAAAGTTTTCAAATTTAGTATGTACTTATAAACAAAAGGCGCATGATAACTGCTATTAACATCGGTGGACAGTAATAAGGCTTCATATATTAATTTGCAATTGCTTTCATGTTAAGGAAATATGGTAAGGTTGTTTAATTGTATGTAGAAAAGTAAAATTATAAACAAAAATTTAAAATCATTCGATCTTTTTCTTTGTATTTCATTCATCAACTATCATTTCCTTAACGATATCATCCAGTTCTAAAAGATATTTGTGATGTATATCTTATACTATCTTATACTATTTATATACGAATCAGACGATGCCAGCAAAAATTGTAATAACAGGAAGACACTCTTATTAGTAAAAATATTTTACACGCATTTGCTATTAAATTACATTAAGGGCTTTATTAAAATTTGCCGTGAAACTTGGGTTTAGTTAAAGGTAACTTTAGCTAAAGTGAACTTTAAAGTCACCTTTAAATTCTTTTCGTTATTACAACCTACAGATAAAATAAAGTTAACTTTTTCAAAAATATGGCACTGCCGGAGCAATGCCGATAGCACTGTCAATTAAAAAAGGGGTTTAACGTGGCAATAACTGTTTTTCTGTTTTTTGTTTTAAAATAAATATAATGAATACGCCAATATCCATTTTGATTTAAAAAACTATTAATATATTAACGTTTATTTTTCATGTTTATATTTGAAGTTGCCATATTGAAAATAATATAAATAATATGGCAAGGTGAACTTTAAAAGTTAAAGGTAGGATGATCTTCTCTTTAGCTTAACGCTCACTTTTATCTTATTGCGTACTCATAATAATGAAAATTAAGTTATCTGCCCTTAAAAATCCTGCCTTTAGTTAATGGTAAGTTGTAATAATGGCCCTAAAACTATTTTATATTATATACATATGTACATTGCTTTTGTTAAAACAGATTATTGATTTTTTTTAATCAAATACTTCCCCACAGCAAAAGCATCATTAGATTTTTAGATAGTAATTGTTAAAATAACGCTTTTTTTGTTAGCGCCACTAGGATTATTATAATTATAAAAAATATTTAAAATAATAACAATGGATAGATAGAAAGAAAAATTATGTAATTAAATATATATTAGAATTGATGATAATTGAAATTAAAATATTTCTGTTAAATTTAATTAACCTGTGAATAAACACAGTAAAAAACACCATTTAAAAGTATGCCACAACAACACAAAAATTATAAAACTCTTGGGGTTATCACTTCTAAAAATTAATACAGATAGATTGTTAGCAATAACAAAAAAAAAAGAATTTAGATTGATAAAAATTGTATAAAATGACGGAACAAAAGTAAAACAAATATGGAGTATACGCTATTCCTACATTTTAATTTTAACATGCTTTATTTCTCGACCTGTGTGAAGGTTACCTGCAAGCAAACGTCTGTGAATTAATGGCCTTCTAGAATTTTGGTAACACAGGACCGATATAGCAGTTTCGTAAATTCCTAGAGCATCCTTTCTTGCAGTTGGCAGCTACAAAACCAAAATTATTGTTATGCGGACAAAAACAAACTGAACATAAATAAGGAAATTAAACAAACAGACAACAACAAAATGTACATGTCATGTGGTAAACAGAAATAACGCACACAAATACATTGGAATTTACGAGAAGGAAATAAAAAAGATCAGAAATCTAACAAAAACTATGCTTAGAAAGACTTTGAAGTTAGCAGACATAATTAAATTAAAGAGTGAATGTAAGGACGAACAATGTTGACACCCAGTCGTTATTAGTTAGTCAGTGTTGGGAAGCGAATCTGTAACCAGCAGTTGTACTAAAAAGTGGATGTTAAGCACAGTGGTATTGAATACAGCTAAGTTTGATCTTTTTTAAAAAGAAGCGTGAATAAAATTGATACAGTTGTGTTATAAATTTAATCTACATACATACATACATAATTGGTCATTAAAACCATTAGCCAGGATTACCGCTTAGTTTCTTACACCACTTATGTTGCGTGTGTTAATTTTATACATGAGTGGCGGACCTACATTTTAAAGTCAACTCCGCATGAACGATTTTTGAGAAACTTTTCATGACAATTTATTTACTCTCAGCGTTTTTACTGAGATGAAGTAGCCGAGAGAAATACTTTTTCGTATTTCATTTTGGGTTTTGAACCATGACCTCACGTGTAATAAGCCAACACACCACCGACTAGACTATGGCGACTTAAAGTTTAACGGTGTTGTTAAAGAAACGAATAACGATTCGAAATAAATCTATTTTATGCAATCTCCAAAGCCACTGTAAATAAACGTTTTGCAAAATTTAAAAATTTAACAGTTTGATGTTTCTGAATGTCGAGTGTTTGTTTAACCTTTATGTCAACAGATAAAAAATTATACTTACGTCAACAGAAGCATACCCGGGTATGTTCACATAGTTTATATGGAATTTCTTTTGTTGCTAATCTTATTTTTTTGTTGATTTGGTTTTACTTACTTGTTGGGTGGTGTAACGCACTCTGGTTACGTACATACTAAAGACTTATGGAAAACGACCTCACATTCCTTATATCGAGCTCCCATGAGTGTGCGGCGTTTTTGGGATATAAGCCGCTTTATACTTTTCGATAACGGAAACACACGTCAACAGCGTAAAAAACCGACAAAGCCGCAGCTTTGGACGCAGCATAACGGACTTATTTTTAATACTGAATGATAATCTGCGCAGCAATTACGTAGCAGGTCCAAACGTGGTACCGGGTTTACCCAATATATACCATTGAAACCCGCCAATTACGGAATATAAGTATGGTGGGTATGTGACTACGTCTCATCCTATCCAATGAAGGCACAAATTTATGCTGGATTGGTAGCATCCGGGGAAAAAAGTAGGCGAGAGGGTAGTGGAGGACTTCTTCGTCAATCATTTTCGTGGAAGTGGACGGAATATTGTTTGTGATAATTTCGTCACAACTTATAACTTAGCGAAAAGTTTTATGATGGACAGCAGTTTATCAATATTAGGTACAGTGAACAGAAGACGAGTGTTTGTACCACTATATTTCACTTTATCTAAATGACGGGAAGTAGAGTTACCTACATTTGGTTTCAGTTACAATATTACCTTGTGCTCTCACATTAAAAAAAAAGTCAGTTATACTTCTTGCATTATTTATACGAAGTGCAAGCTCCAAAGAAAACGCCACTCTAGATCTTAGATTACAACAAATATAAAGGTGGCGTCGATAATATGGATAGAATATTGAACAAGGCGACGAAGAAATAGATAGCCCTTGGCTTTATTCTACAATATACTATACCTCGTAGCCCATAATTTATTTAATCCTGCGCGTTATGCAACAAGCCCGTTTGTGCCGCTCATTCAATTTGTATGCCGCAATATAACAAATGCATTTAAGAAAAATTAGCATTTAATATTTTTTTATGTCTTCTATATTTGATTGAATTCTAATCTTATTATTAAGAACGTGTAAATTAAATTCAAGAAACATCAAATAACAAAATATTTTCATATATTTCATTATACATACCCAGGTATGCAACTGTTGACGTAAGGGATATGAATCAAAAAATTGCCACATCTTTGACCCCCATCCGCCATTTTTACTCAAGTCTAGGAATAAAGTATAAAACACTACTAGTGAGGATATCAGGAAATTTCAGGTTAATACAGTTATTACTTCCTGAGAGACGGCGATTTAAAAACACAAAACATACCCGGGTATGTATCTGTTGACATAAGGGTTAATTTAATATCTAGGATGGATATTGATTTCATATCGGATTGGTAAATCAGTTACTGGCTTTTCGGTAGGCAGAAAATTCCAGTCGCTATGGACTTTCAAGTACTGAAAAATTTGTCTAGAGACTGGGTTAGTGCCTCATAAATTTTTTTATTAATAAAGTATGGCAAACAAAAATCTCTGTTGGGAAACGAACCCACAACACTCACACTTGTAGATCTCAAGCACATTAACAGCTCAACTTCTTATCTTTGTAGTTTTCAATATTTTTATTTAATATTTCTAAAATTTTTTAATTATAATCAGTTTATAAGTTTTGTGTAAAATCGTTTATTTTTAATCTTTTTAATCTTTTTAATCTTTTTTTCTTTTTTCAAATTTAAAAATTCCTTTGAATGAAATGCACGTACTGAATTTCTTAGATTTCATAAGTTTTTTTGTGCAAATTTTATCAATTCATAAAAAGTGCTTACAAAACATTTTATGGTAATTAAATTATCCGTGTAATTAAATAATCTTTGTCAGAAAAATAATTATAACAAAAAAATGTCTGGTTTGATGACTTTCTAATTCTATACTTTTGGGATTTACAAACATTTTTCTTTCAACTCTTACACATCGTAATCGTCATTGTACGTGTATGATTTTTTTTTAAATAAAATTGATTGATTAAAAGTTATATGAAATTCAATTTAAAAATAATTTATAAAAATTTTTCTAATTTTATGTTATTTGTGGGAATTGGCTTGAATGAAGCCAATTAAACAAATATTGAAAGAAAAAGAAAATTATGCACATTGCCTGGAGATGATAAATTATGTTAAAAATAGGAAAAACGTTTTGAATTTACGGATAACCTTTATTTATATAAATTTTATGATGAAGAAATTCTCAAGAAAAATTAAATTTTATTTTACTCAGATGTTTGCAATGTTAAGTCTTTAATTATGATCAAATGAGTCAAAATCGCGCTAGTCTAGTAGGTAGTGAGGCCACGGTTTAGACCCCAGATCAGACATGTCATCAAAACTTTGAAAGTAAATAAAAATCCTATGGTAAGTTTCTCAAAAAAATTTGTGTTTCGATGTCGACTTTAAACCATAGATCCCGTCTCTAGTGGATAAAATTAACACACACAACATAAACTTATGTGAGTAGCTAGGTCGTAATTCTGATTGAAGTGTTGTAATGATCAATTATGTATGTATGTATGTAGGTGTATATGAATCAAAATCCAGTAGATGCATTTTCAAATCTTAGTAAGTAAGTTTAAAAGGATGGAAAGTGGAGAAAACAAAGTCTTACAATCTATCTGCTATTCGAGGACTTAGCTTCTATGCAGTAAACTTAGGGACAATACGGGACACTTTGGTCTTGTAGGAACTTAAGAAAATGAACAGACAGATGAACTTTCCAGAAAGTCAGCTTCCATGTCAATGAGACAAAATAGTTTGAAATGATAGGGAAGGATTTGAGCTTTGCATTTGACAACCTGAAATTTATTTGGGAATTTTGGTTGGCCTTCTGACCGGGCAAATTTATGCAGCAAAAAAATCTTTTCGACTTCAAATTAAATATTCCGTGAGGAGAAATTAAAATCACAGCGTAAGATACTTGGATGTTTATTAAGTCTTAGGCATCGAGTAGTGCTTATTGAAAATGACCAGCATTTTAAGGTTCGTTAGGGTAACAGGGTGGACAGCAATTGTGGGGAACGGTGGGGAAGTCAGGTCAATACTTTAAATTAATGCAGCACTTCTGTACATACAACATTGAATTAATTAACCATAAGCTTAAGATAAAAACATGAAGTCGTCGTCTAGTGGGTAGTGTGTTAACTTATTAGACGCAAGGCCTGGGTTCAAACCCCAGGCCAGACATCTCCTACGAAACGAAATATGAAAAAATATTTCTTCGGAGGCTTCCTTTCAGCAGACTTCTGGCAAAAACTCTGAAAGCAAATAAAATTGCCGTGAAAAGTTCTCCAAAAATCTGTCGTTCGGAGTCGACTTTAAACTGTAGGTCCCGCCACTCATGTATAAAATTAACACACATAACATAAGTGGCGTGAGAAGCTAGGTCGTAATCGTGACCGAAGGGTTGTAATGACCAATTATATATGTATGTATGTTAAGATAAATACATTTATATTTAAAATATTTCGCCAAATGCCCCTGGTAAATTTTTACTTCAAGCCCAAGTTCTTTTTAAAAGTCTATGGCAGACAAATAGAACTTATAGTCACGTACTTATCGCTCATGATACTAAAATTCCTATGTAACCAATCTTTTCAAAATGTCGTAAATAAAATTTCCCATAACCTGATTTAAATTGAGTAACGTTGTATATTTTGTTAAACGAATGTAAATAACAATTATTTCCTGTTTTAATTTCAATAATTTTTTTTCTAATTTATTGTATTTAAATTTTTAATTACTCTCTAACGCACCAACACAATTGGGTTTTTGTCGAAATCTGTTTTTCTATTTGCAATTCACTTGCAAAATCGCATTTCCTGAGAGCCGAAGCTCATTAAACAATCAAAACAAAAAAAAACTGATGGCACCCACAAGCACCACAAAGTTTTTATACAAAATTTACCAACCGTATAAAAAACCCTTCCTGCATTGACCTAAATTTCTTCCACTTATTGTAATTAAATGCTATTTTTCCTCAAGTTTTTTTGTTGCTAAATAGCAACAACAGCAACAACTCTGAATTTGATTAAATCCTTCCATCGCCAATAGAATTTTTGTAAAGTGTTGCAGGAATAAAGGAAATGTTAGATTTATGCAAACGGAATTACAACTAATTTAACAACAAATTAATTTTTTTTTAATTTTAAATTTCTATACACTTAATTGTAGTTGTTGTTGTTGTTTTTGTTTATATGTTTATTTTCATCACTGTGCACAGCTATAAAGCGAAAAGAAAATATAATCTTGTCGTTTGAGTTCTTTATATGGAACAAATCATAGGATTCTAATGCAGTTTAATTGCTTTTTGTTGTAAAGATTTTCTGGGAAATATTTTCTTCTCTCTTTCATTTTCCTCTCCTTGCTGTAAAAATAGAAAAATAAAATATTTCCAATATACGACAACGACATCAGTTCAAGTATATTAAACAAGTGGAAAGACGGTGAGACCTTAATTGTGCTGATAAATATAAGTATGTGTACAGTATCGGTCATAACTAAAACACCTATTGACGATGGGAAATCTGGTCTATTACGATATAAAGTAAATAAAAATATTCTATAAACCACTCAATAATTACCAGGTTTTTGCTTTCGTGGCGCATTCTAACATTACATTCTGCAACACGCCAACGAATCGACGAATCGACGAATCGACGACCAGTAAAAGAGTTTTTTATATCAGTAAAGTACAGAAATGCTTGAGTTCGCCACTTCGAAATAAAAATAGTTCCGTTAGCTGATGAACGTGTTAAAAAATCAGATGAAATAAAGGTGGAATTTAAAACTTGAAAAGCTAAATCCTAAGTATGATAAAGCAACTGTTATCGCGTTGCACTAATTTATACGATTAATAGAACAACGGGCTAACTTATGTACCGTGACATATTACAAAATTTAATACAAACGAAAAACTGGTAACAGAATAACAATTCTAAGCACACCTTCAAAGTATGTAAAGAACAGCTACTGAAAAATAGGATCGAAGTTCCCGAGCTGCCTGCTCAATCCGTTGTTCTATTAATCCTAGTTCGACTGATAACTTGCGAGAGATCGTCGATAAGAAAATAAATCGAGAAAATTGCGGAAATACTTACTTAAATAAATTGGTCATTCCAACCCTTTAGTTAGAATTACGACCTAGTTTTTCATACCAACCATGTTGTTTGTATTAATTTCTATCCTGCATTTTATAGTCAACTCCGAACGACAGATTTTTTTGAGAAACTTTTGAAGGTAATTTTATTTATTTAAATATTTTTTTTTGCAAGAAGACTGCTGAAAGGAAGTCGCCTAAGAAATAATTTTTTATTTTTCGTTTTGTACGTGAGGTCTGGGCTGGGGTTTGAACCATGGCCTCACATATAATAAGCCAACATACTACGTACTAGACTACAGTGACTACAATTTGCCGAAATAAGGAAGATTTATTTGATGACATTCTATCCTGGGAAGGAATATTGTCACATGTTATATTTAGTTTGACATACCTCATGTCAAAATATTTTTCTTTTTATTTCCATGAAGGGAAATAAAAGTTGCCTTTATAATATTTTTGAATTGTTTTTGTTAAAAGAAATTACAAGTAAATGAAAAAATGAAAATTCAACACAAAACCAAGTACAAAAGTCGTTTTAATAGTTGTGTTCAATACTGTATGTGTATTCTTAAAAACAATAATGAAAATATCATCATAGATAAATTATTACTGACAGAAGGGACCAACCTTCCATTAAAAAAACCAAACATTTAGACAATTTGTGGAATTTAAGTATCAGTTTTTGAAAATCTTTAAATTGGGAGTAGTATCGTGTATCCCTTAAAGTCTATACTTAGTGCTCTTGATGAATGGCATCCTTCTGATATTGCAACAATCAAAAATTAAATTAATTAAATTAAACATTTAGATTCCATCTAAAATAAATGAAACAAGATATTTTAACAATAAAGTCGTCGCCTTTCAGCGAAAAATAACACTTTAAAAGAGTGTATGATATTGTATATACATTATTAACCATTACAGGCCCCAAGTCAGCCACGTTGTGTGAGTTAATTTTAATTTTGAAGTCGAATCCGAACGATAGGTTTGAGTAACATTTTCATGCTGATTAGCTTTAAATTAGCGTCAGAAGTTTTGCTAAAAAGATGATACAATAGGATGTCAAACTTGATCATCTTTTTATGGCTATTTTATTTACTCTCCGAATTTTTGCCAGAAATCTACTGAGAGAAAGTCGACGAAGAAATTTTTTTTCATGTCTCGTTTTGTTGGAGATATCTGACCTGGGGTGCGAACCGAGGCCTCACGTCTAATAAATCAACACACTACCTACTAGACTACGGCGACTTCGACTATTTTATATACAAAAATCTTTAGTTTTCCATTTTGAAAATTATATTCCACTTGATGTAAACAACATGATATTTAATTTCAATATTATTGGATTTATCTTTTCATTTTGTTAATTACAACCTCTGCTTAAGATTTACCATTCCTGATACTATAAAAATATGCATCACTTTAAGGAAATAGATGTGCACACTTTACATGTACATATGTAAAGGTAAATAATTTGCAGAGAGTGTAGTGATGAATTAAAATATTAATGTTGTTATTTGTGTTGTTATTGTATTTATTAGAAACGAAATAAAATGCAAAAACTAATACAAAATGCATTATACTCTTACACTTACACGTATTTATCTTCTCGCTATGGTATCCAACACTCTTTAATACCCATAGATTTCTCTCGTAACATTCATTAGGATTTCGTTATTAATACGAAAATAATCTAATAATGTTTAGTTTATAAGGAAATTTTCAAGAGGAATAAAGAGAGAGACAAAAACAGTCAGTGCGAAAGCCAAAAAAAAAGAAACTGAAAGAAATTTATGTGTTAGACAGAGATACAAAGAGAGAGAGAGAGGGAGAGAGAGAAAATGTAAAGCCTGGGATAAAGTTTATAAAGCAAAGTAAATTTTTAAGCTTTTCTTTCTCTTTGTTGTGTTGCTGATATATTTTGTTTTTTTTTTCTATTTTCGCAGAAAGTACAAGACAACACAACACAACATGCAAGAGCATGTTTAATATCTTTCTTTCATTATAAGGGAAAACAGAGTCGAGCAATGAAACTGTAGGTTCTTGTCTATTTCTGTGGTTGTGTATGTGTGGCTTTTTTGTTTTGGTTTTGTACGTGGATCAATGTTCCTACAGAAATACATATTGATGTACACACACACATACATAAGTGTGTGTGCAGCAGTTGGTGTTTATGTTTGTTTTATTGTTGTATGTAAAGTCTTATAAGAAAATTATTCTGTTGCTTTAGAAACTATACTTGTTGTTGCTGTTTATTTTTGCTCTTTTCCAGCTCTTACACTACGACAATGTCAACAACATTCTACCACCTTGTTTATGCTCAATACAACAAAAACCTGGGGTGTTAATATTAGCAAAAAAATACAAACACATTTTCATATACATGCATTCACTTGCAAAAACCCATACTTGTATGTATACACATTAATATTTTAGCAACCTTAAAACAACAACAAAAACTCAATTACTAACACTAATACAAGACTCATATTAAGCTACCATAATGCCAACAAATATTACAGTTGCAGGCAGAATTAAATTATAATTGCCAATAAATTGCTGTTAAAGAGAAAGAGAGAAAGACTCAAAATGAAATATGCAAATAGTTTTAATTGCAATGTCCTTATGTTTCCTAGCAAATACTGTAAATGAGGTGGGTTATAGTTTTTATTTTCTATTTATTTTACAATAGTTTACATTTGTCGCAACAGGAAATGGTTTAATTAAAATTCCAGCAAAATCATTAGGGGTAATTGAAAAATTTTTACTCTTTTTTTGTGTATTAAACGGTAAAAACATTTTGTTGAATACGAGTATTTGTCATACATGGAGATGGCTATAGGAAAAGAACAGAAGAAATTGAAAAATAAATAGAAAAGCATTACAAATGAAATAATAGTAACGTTTCGAAAATGAACATTTCAAAGAGTTGAAGGAATACAAAATAAAAAAATCGATAAAAATAATTTTTCATTAAAGTTCTTTGCGATAATATTTACAGTAACTGTAAAGTTTTTAATCCCCAAAAGGGATGTAATAATTTATTAGAATTTTAGCAGTTTAGTTCATTAGAAAATAAATTCAGCAATTTACATTGATAATGTCTGTAAAATGTAAAGGCTATGTAACCTATAGGTAGTCATATAGCTTACTTGAAAGGTGACATTTTGGGATCTTATGTCTATGTTTAGAAATAAATTAAAATTTGGAACATTAACGTTAAGTTTTTGCTATTCCATTATAAAAAACGTAAGAATCTGATACAGACTGCGGAAAAAATATGTTTACGCAGATAATGTTCACACATACGTACATAATTGGTCTATACAACCCTTCAGTCAGGATTACGGCCTAGCTTCTAATACCACTCATGCTGTGTGCGTTAATTTTATATGTGAGTGACAGGACCTACAGTTTAACGGCAACTCCGAACGAAAGATTTTTAAGAAACTTTTTCATGGCAGGTTTATTACTCTCAGAGTAACAGAGAAATCTCAGAAATCTGCTGAGAGGAAGTCGCCGAAGAAATATTTTTTTTCATATTTCGTTTTGATGTCTGACCTGGGATACGAACCCGGGCTTTACGTCTAATAAGCCAACACGCTACCTACTAGACTACGGCGAATTAACACGCAATACGTTTACGCAGATAACGCTGTAATTAGAAAAACATCAGCGGAATGGTTAACTCGTTTTCGATATAATGATTTTGCTGTTAAAGATGCTCATTGTTACGGTCGACTAAACACTAAGAAAGTTGGTAAAATAATGAAAACAGTTAATAGCGGTACATTAGTCGCCGTAGTTTAGTAGGTAGTGTGTTGGCTTATTAGACGTGAGGCCACGGTTCAAACCCTAGACATCTCCAACAAAACGAAATATGAAAAAATATTTCTTCGGCGACTTTCTCTCAGCCGTTTTCTAGCTAAATCTTTGAGAGTAAATAAAATTTCCATGAAAGATTTCTCAAAAATCTGTCGACTTTAAACTGTAGATCCCTCCGCTCATGGATAAAATTAACACACACAAAACATGGGTAATGTGAGAAGTTATGTCGTAATCCTGACTGAAGGGTTGTAGTGATCAATAATATATTTTTGATTTTTAACAACTCCTTTGTGTAGTAACAAGTCTTCTATCCAGTTTCAAAAATCTCATCTTACTTTCGCATAAAATTAAAAAGAAATCAAAAAGAACATTGACTAAGAATGTACTTCTGATCACAGTACATAATCTAATGAAAAAATGCATTATTTTTATAAATATTTTTTAGCTTTTAGAAATTATTCCAATACATAAATAACATTTATTTGTAAAACAATTCGTTTTACATATAATTTATATTGGAAAGTATTAAATTGGAAATATTTGATATATTTTCTATTAAAATCTTAAAAACAAATTTTCGAAAAAGAATTTTCATTACAAGTACGCATCTTAAAATTACATTTCGATAACTTATTTCATATACGAGTACATACAATACAAGAAAATATTCTATTCAATTACTTTGGTAATTGGATTTTGATACTCTTTGCTCTACCAGTTCACTTGATTTAAATAATTTTTATTTCTTTCTTTGTTTTTCAAATTCCTGATTTAGATTCGTTTTTATTATTTTTTTTTATTATTTTAGCAAAATTGTCTTTGATTTCGTTTTGATAAAATGAAAATAAAAAAGTACAGAGAATAAAACAATTTTTTTTTTCAATTTTAATTAAAGATTATAAATATTTATGAATTATCAATAAGAAAATAAAAATAAAATAAAGCAGGAAAAAACACAATAAAATAAAAACAACAGAAGACAAGAAACAAGCAATTTATCAAATGTTAAATGCAAATTACAAAAACAACAATTCGAATTAGATAACCGATAACACTTTATATGTATGTACAACACGATAGCGGCCAAACTCTAATAATAATCATCAATACAGATTAAAAGTATGAATGACACACATACAAGGCGGTTATAGTCGATCAAGCCTGGTTATGTGACATCTTATTCGTAGGAAATTTACATTGAATTGGGTTTGGATGTTGTTAAGGCATAGGGTCCTAGTGACCAATTTATTAAAAATATGTTATCCTTGTAAAGGATCCTTATCCTTATTAAACACCCTCTTCGGTTTTTGAGTGAATATTTTAATAGCAGTTAAGGTGAAATAATGTTGGATGAGCGTTAGTTTTACAATTGTATATCGAACGAAAATTTCAAAAAGAGAAAAAATTGTGTCTAAGGTGCACGTCTCGGTTGATCTACGATGTTTTAAAAGAGTATTTTGAAAAGAGAAAACGTACATAACATAACATACAAAATTGTTCATTACAACCCTTCAGTCAGGATTACGAATTAGTTTCTCACACCACTTATATTGTGTGTGTTAATTTTATACATGAGTGGCGGGACCTACAGTTTAAAGTCGACTCCGAACGACAGATTTTTGAGAAACTTTTCATGGCAATTTTATTTACTCTCAAAGTTTTTGAAAGAAATCTGCTGAGAGAAAGTCGCCGAAGAATTATTTTTTATATTTCGTTTTGTTGGAGCTGTATGACCTGGGGTTTGAATCGTGGCCTCACGTATAATAAGCCAACATACTATCTACTAGACTACGGCAACTTCGAATAATATAACATAAACTATTATAATAGTTTTGATCAGCGTAGTTCCTCCCATGAGATTTTCAATTTCCCTACTAAAAGCCTAACTCAACTGATGTAGGGTATAATTACAACTAAAACAAACAAACAAATAATTGTTTAGATATTTTATTTTAAAAAAGAAAAAAAAGAAAGAAAACCTTATCAAATGAAAACAAGAAAAGAAAGAACAAAAAAACGGTTTTTACACAATTTTTTTTTACGATTGACCTACAAAAACAATTTACTTTAAGTGTTGAACCTCAGACTATCGGCAATTGACAGTTGTAGAGCAGCTACAGCTCAAACAAGCTAACAAACATCAACAGTAACAACAATACGAAAGAAGAAATCAAACTTAAAACAATTCGAAAATCCAATACCACGACAAATCCAATTCTCTGGAAAGAGACAATAAATTATTCCGATTGCCAGGATGCCACAGAAAGGACATAAATATTTAAGATGAAAGCTTATTAGCGATGGTTAAAAGATATTTTCCGTTTTTGTTCTTTAGAAATGATTGGCGTTGTAATAAATTTTACGAGTAATTTCTATTATACGTATACGTCACGTTATGTCTCCTATATTGGGAATTTTACTGGAAAAAAATGCTTTCTTCAGATGGACATGTCATTTGAAATATTGTCTATCAGAAGAAACGATTTTTTCATACGCTGCTCTGAAGTCAAACGTTTGTCATTGACAGAAACAAATGGCGCTCCCTTTCACTGTTTTTCGAACAGGTTTTGATCGACGCTGCAACATGTTGCCGAGCTTTACCATGATGGAAAATTACGGCTTAGTGTCTGATGGTTTATTCATGGCGTTTTTTGACATTTGTTCGCTTCAAACGAATTAATTGCTATCTGTACAGATATCGCGTGATAGTATGGCCTACTTAAAGCAGCTCATAATGGATTACAAATTCAGAACATTACCTTGCCGCAACGGATTCTGCTTGGCTGTATATTTTACTCGTCGCTTATACTACACATGAGAAAGTGTCAAGCTTTAAGAGCAAAGTTAAAAAAAAGTCAGTATATATTCACAGAAGGCGTTGATTTTAGATATAAATAGATGGCAATCCCATGATCCTAGAACTTACTACGAGAATTACTTGAATAATGAAACTGCAGCATAATGAAAAACAAAATTATCTTTCCCTTACCCAATATTTATTGACAGGACGGCAATAAAATTTCCTTTTTACATAAATAAATACATTGAAAATATAATCATTTTAATTTTAAAAATCAAAATAAAAAAATTCAAAATGAAAAAAAATTTTAAAATAAAAAATTCAACAGACAAGGCAATCGTAATAAAAACCGCTAAAAAATATTAGAAAAACATTGTAAACATACTACGGTTACGGGCTGGGTAAATAATAAAAAAAATCCTTCGAAATTAATTCAGCGGGAGACTAAAAGTTCACTGGCAAATAGGCGAAAGGCAACAACAATCACCATTTAAAATCCCTAAACAATTTGAATACAATAAACAAACAAGGCAATAAATGATAAACAGAAGATGAAAATAATAATAAAAAAAATAAAAAAAATACAATAGAAAAGAGAATAGAAGAGAATAAAAAAGTCATAAAAGAAAATGAAATGGAAATCAAATGAAATTAAAATGAAAACAACAATGATGATGGCAATCATGGACAAGAAACAAAAATATCAAAATATAGACTCATTTTATCAATAAATTAACACCCGTGGCGATTATTGTGGTATTTTTACTATGAAAACTATAACGAGATATGAAATATTTATTAAAAGATGCATAAACAACAGCAACAACATCATCATTATTATTATCCATGCCCATGTTGTTCACATATACATACAAGAATTAGAAAACTAGCAAACGACACAAGTCAGACGCGCCAACCAATGATAAAAATGTTTAACTGAGAGATATTAGGAGAGTTAACAAAAAATAAGATTTTATGTTTTTATCCTATTTTTTTTACTCTCTCCTTATTTTCTTATTCATGATATGATCGCCATAGTCGCCATAGTCTATTAGCTAGTATGTTAGCTTATTAGACATGAGGCCACGGTTCATACCCCAGGTCAGACACTTCCAACAAAACAAATATGGAAAAATGTTTCTTCTGCGACTTCCTTTTGTATGGTACGGCTCAAAACCAAGTTTAAAAGAAGTTCATATTTTTGGATCTAAATGTTTTGTACACATTCCTACTGAAAAAAAGGCGTAAGTTGGACAAAACAGCGATGGAAATGATTTTCTTAGGTTACGATAGTAACTCTAAAGCTTCTCGTTGCTATAATAGTACGTCAAACAGAGTGGTCATTAGTCGTGATGTCCGTTTTACAGATAGTATTCGGAATCCTGTTAACACAGAAATATCTCTTGATCTCTTAAGTCAAACCAATCGTAACGTTAACCCTTTGTTGATTGAGGAGGAGAATCCTAAATCCATTAAGGCGGATGATAAGAAAGCAATCAACAATGATATTGTGGGTGCTGAAGTAAATTCCGAAGTTAAAACAGACAAATCTACTGTTAGAGTTTCAAGCAGACAGACCAAAGCTAAAGAGCCTAGAAGACTGATAGACGAAATTTGGTTAAAAAAGGAGCTTAAAGAACCTAAATCTATCAGGAAGCTGTCGAGAGTGAAGAAAAAGAGCAATGGTTGGCTACCATGCAGGAAGAAATGATAGCCGATATTCTAACGAAGCCGTTGCCACCGAACAAACATAACTATTTTTGTAATAAATGTAATTTGAGGTGAATGAGGAGGAGTGTTGGAGTAATTACATTCACTTTACATTTATTAACTTGTGTAATTTTCTTATGTATACAAATGTAATTATTAGAAATTAAATATTGTAATTACCCTGTTGTAAAATTCTGTATTTACCTTATGAATTTTCTACAACTTCATTTTTATTCAGAAAATGTTCATTCCAATAAAAGCATTCAAACTAGAAAGTTCTCGGACCTCTGATAAAGTCCAATACCTTTCAGCAGATTTCTGGCAAAAACTCTGAGAGTAAATAAAAAATTGCAATGAAAATCTTCTCAAAAATCTGTCGTTCGGAGTAGACTCTAAACTGTAGGTCCCACCATTCACGGATGAAATTAACACACACAGCACATGGGTGATGTGAGAAGCTAGGTTGTAATCCTGACTGAAGGATTGTAATAACCAATTATGTATGTGTAATATAATCACCAGAAAAGTTCTTTAATTAATTTTGTCTTGTATTTATATAATGACCATTGTAGGACAAATGCAATTCAGTATTGAAAGTCAAATACTCAGGCTTGTACTGGACAAACTTCTTACCACAATATATTCTCACTTTCACGACTTTATAACTCATATATACAACGATTTTAAGAGCGTGTATCAGTTGTTTAAACACCAAACCTGCTGTATGCAGTGTGAGTTAGGTTAGGTCGAAGTGATAACTTTAACAAAGCACACTATAACATGCATTGCCGTCTGTTGCGACGTCGCAGGCAAGCGCAGATCCTCTACTGACCAACTTCCACCAAACTCATCGAAGAGCAACCTACTATTTATTACCACACTGCACCTCCAACGCAAAAGTCAGTCATTATTACCCAATACTCCAAAAAGTAAAGCGTTAAGTTCTTCAAAAATAATTTTCAAAAGTAGAATACTTAGAGCAATGGGTATGGTACGTTTAAGTATAATTATGAAATTACGGTATGTAGTAGAATTTTATTCACATTTTTTATAAATAATTTCGGTCATGTGGTAAATATGAAATGAGTTCATCACAGATATATAATCCGGCAGATTTTAATTTTGACTAAAAATATATTACACCTGATTTGACACTCTGCCTATTTCTAAACTGTTTCCCAAAGCCGTGTTTGATGTGACTCAAGTTACAAGAAGTGAGACAATTTGTTATATTGTGGCCCAGTTTGCCTAGAGAAGAAACAGGTTTCCAGATTTTTCCACGTAGCCTTTGCTTAATCTTACGCATGAGATAATGAGATAAGGCCCTTAAATGGGCTGTCATGGGAAACTTCATCAGCTTTCCCGTTTCCATTGATATTATAGAATTGCAAATATATACTTGATTATATAATAATAGGTAGGTCAATTTTCCCTTGATTTTTGTTGTATGTTTCTATTTGAAGAATTTGTTGTATTTTTTTTTGATTTTGCGTAAATTCCGGTTCCAAGTTTAATAAAGATTTTCACGACTCTTTTTGGTATTTGAAAAGGGTTTTATTAAACCAATTGTGTTGGTGTAAATTTTGGGTTTTCTGAGCAAAAAACTGATGCAATTATGCTTTAAAGACTTCTATGGAATATCAATTTGTACCATTAAGAGAATTCTGCTGAGATTAGAAACTTAGTTGATGGCGTAAGGCACTTAGCTGTGCCTTTTTTAATTCTTGTATTTTAAACTCCACGACTGCTTGAATCTCCTTAAGTATTGGCAGTAGGACATCTTAATTCAGGTAGCACTCAAATATCAATCTTCTTTGTTTACCCCTGTTCTACAAATTGTTTGGTTTTTGGTGTGTTATGATTTATGCCTTGTCCACGTTACTCATGTGTCGGAATTTCTTAATATTTTCCATGGTTTTATCGAGTTTCTATTAGGGAATGGTCAATCAGAGCGAGATGCGTTTTAACCATACATTTATCAGCTTGCAAACAGCATAGTCCTTTTGGACTGCACAGAGGAATGTAATTCTAATAATTTCTTCTAACAAAGTGAAGCTTAAAATGTTAACACGATATAGTGCGATGAAGCCTGATGCAACTAACATTACTGGATATACAGTGGACAGCAAAAGTCTTAGTACTCCAATATATTTTGACAAAAAAATTGCACAATGTCCCGATATGACTTCAAGAGAGTATTTAGGAGATCATTTAAAAGAACGGTTACGTAATCACTAAACCTCAAACAAAAGTCAACCGAAAAACTTGCTCATGGTGCCACCAGAAAACACTAAACAAAACTTGTACATTCAATTCCAAATGGGTTAAATGGAGTGCTTGACCTTAAGAGATATTCTACTAAATACAAGGGATACCTATGGAGGGGGTAACTATGGAGTCATCTGACACTTTTCCTTATTTTTCTCTTGTTGTATGAAAAACATTAAAAAATGTTTGTTTTATAATAAAACAGAAATAAATTAATAAAATAAATATATAAACCTTAATTTTTATACAAACTCTTGGTTAAAATTCATGAAATTGTCGAAATATATTGGAGTACTAAGACTTTTGCTGTCCACTGTATAGTATTACATTTTGGAGTCATCTGCGGTCCAATTATAATCTGATATCCTCGCGGACCATATACGATATTCTAAGTTAGTCTGACTTCGGTCAAAGCATTTTTTAAACCGAAACATTAGATGTCAAAATGGGCAGTGAACACCGATATTATAAATGAATGGCAATATTTACGGACCGATTATTTCCTATCGATTTTTAAAAGCTCCTCTCAAAATTTATGTTTTTCTTTTCTACTACAGCTCTGTTTAATTTGAATAAAACTGAATTTATTTTACATTTATTTTAGAGAATCTCTAAAAAAGAAGAAAAAACATAAATAAATATTTTGTTAAACATTAAGAGAATTATTTTTAAATAATAGAAAAGCAAACAAGAAAAATTGTAAAAATAATATTAAAACAAATACAATGGACGAAAAATAAAAATACAAGAACAATAAATACGGAAAAGCATTTCTGGTCATTGGTCACCCCACGGGCGGCCTTACATTGTTTGCTAGAACATGTTATTCGTTTGGCACAAATGGGAGACCAAACAAGATAGCGAAATATACACACCGTGACGTCTACAACAAAAAAATGTTAATGATTATTTGGCTATTCAAAAACGTAATAATAATGTTAATCGTAATGATGATGATGACAACTATAAAGTTTAGATGATAACGATATTGTACAAATCATTGATGACGATGATTGGAGAGCAAATAAATTTATATGAAAGAAAACGAAGAGAACAGAAAACAGAAAAAAATAAAATAAAAATAAAAAAAAAAATAAAAACATTAACGCTAGAATAGCTGGAGGGGGATCGTTTGTATTGAACTTATTATTATACAGTGTGGTATGAAGTGCTGCTGTTATAACTGTCATTGCTTTTAGACGTATGGGTCGAATTGGTGGTCGTTAGTGGTGTTTGAGTGTAATGCTGCTGTTTATTAAAGGAGAATATATTGCAAATCATAAAACAATAGACGCGAAAAAAATTGTTTTCAATTTGTGTACTTTTTTTATTTTTTATTTTTTTTGTTGAATTTTCTTATTGTATTTTGCTGTAAGACTTGTTCTTAAAGTTTTTTTTTTTAGTCAGCTGTGTGGTTTTGTGTTTTTCTGCCACTAAAAATCCTCATAAATATTCATTACAATTATGAGGACTGGGCATACAATACAATGGCTCCCTCTGTGTAGTAAAATAATAACAGCAGCAGCAGTAGACGACCGCCAATATAAAACACGCCATTAAACTATGACAGTATCTTGAGTAGATGAAGACATTTGTGGCCATGTAATAATGACAATAATACAATTGCATTGTAAATTTCATTTATAAATTTTCCTTATATTTGGTATAACTTTATTTAATTTTGTTTTTTAAATAAAATTTCTTTAATTTGCTTAGGAATCCTATTTAAGAAACTCATACCTACTTACACAGCCTACCATATTGTGTACTCTCTCCATGGAGTAAAAAATATTCATTTGATATTTTTTTTCCTTTCAAACAATAATTACTTTCAATTACTTCCATTTACTTTCAATTTGAAACTTTATATGCCGCTCTGCTTGTGCGCTTATTTCAAATTGGCGTAATTAATTCATGTTGTCCGGCAGACCTTCTTGCTTTAAGACTTTAAAAGAAATTAAAAATTATTATTCTGTCGCATATTAATTTCTTTAAAAAGAATTCGTATTTTTTTTTCTCATCTTCTTAAATGATACTGTTTGCAGAGTAAAAACAAATTTGATGTTGTTAATTAATTGCAATTGTGATGACACAAAAAGAACAACAGCAACAAGATGTCACAAAACATTGAATGGAAACATTGATAAAGTTGAATGACTTACTTCACAGTGTAGTCGCATATGTAATGGAATATGAGAAAATGAAGTTTCTTAAACAACATACATTAATATTAAACACAACTTTTGAAATAATCACACATAAACTTCATTTTTGCTATTTCGTTTGTTTTTAGGTGGTTCATGAAAAGTTATCATTATTGATTGTATAACTTAAAGAGATTTGGGTTCATAAAACATTACGTATCTTTTACTAATGATTTGTGTGTGAAAATTTGTGTGACAGTAGGTAATGTATTCAAAACAGTTTTTTTTTCGTAAATAATGTACCGATTGGGACTAAGTCGCATCGATTGTTCACAAAAGCGTATCCTGAATTACCTATTTAATTGGCCATTACAATACTTTAGTCACGATTACAAACTAGTTTCTCACACCATATAAAGTCGTAGCCGAACTACAGCTTTGGAGACACTTTTCCTGGCAATTTTATTTATTCTTAGAGATTTTGCAGGTATACTGCTGGGAAGCAGTCATTTTTCGTTTTGTTAAGGTGTCCGACCTGGGGTTTGAACAGTGGTCTCACGTCTAACAAGCCAATACATTACCTACTAGACTACGTCGACTTCCGAATGTGTACCATCAAATTTCCAGAGAGTTAAATTAGCAATAACAATACGATATTCAATACAACAATACCATTCATTTAACAAAGGGCGTTGCTTCTAGGAAATCTCATAATTCCATGACTGATGTTGTAGACTGATTACTTGGTTAGCTCCAAAGGTCTTAACTAATGTACCAAAAGTAATCAGGCCGAGGCAATGCAGTGACTAGGGAAACGGCAGCGAAATAGTTTGCGACCAACAACGAAATGTATTAATGAAATCATGGAAAATATTAAGAAAGAGCGGCACAAAGTGGCGTGGACGTTGCTAGGGAACCATGCATTTATTTTTGGAGAAAAACGTCAGGTGCTGTCGAAATCAAAAGTAAGATGGAGGATAGACAAATGGACCAACTCATTGAAGAAACTACTGAACTTGGGAAAATACAGACGACTTCTATTCTTACTTCTTATATTTATAGTGTTTTGTGTAATACTACAGCATTGGAGATGTATGATGTAAATAAAAATCAATCCTACACTGAAAGATGACAAATTTAAACGACACTCAAATCGAATACGTGAACAACTTTTGCTATCTTTAAAGTTATATTACATTTAACAGTGGATCAATTATCAACATAGCTATAAGCATTAAAAAAGCAAGAGCAGCTTTTCATAATTTGTAGTTTGAATACTAGAACTTGTGTGAATGTCACACAAATATAAAATAAACGTCAATAAGATATGAGTTATTAAGAATGCAAATAACACAATATGTTGTTGAGTCTGGGTTGGCTGTTTCCCTGAAAATATGAATTTTGACTAAATATGTCATATGGAAATCGGGATATCGCTGCACATAACATAATTGGTCATTCAGGATTACGACCTAGTTTCTCCACCACTTATGTTGTGTGCGTTCATTTATTTTTTATACATGAGTGGCGGGACCTACAGTTTAAAGTCGACTCCGAACGACAGAGTTTTGAGAAACTTTTCATGGCAATTTTATTTACCCTCAATTTTATTTGCCAGAAATCTACTGAGAGGAAGTCACCGAAGAAATATTTTTTGATATTTCGTTCAGTTGGAGATGCCTGACCTGCCGTTTGAATAGGGCAACACACTATCTACTAGACCACTGCGACTTCAGTATAGCTGAATATGCCTTGTAATAGAGCTTCAAACGGCGGTCGTCACAATTTATTTTGGTGTAAGGTGCAGACAGCAGCCGTTAACCGCCAAAGAGCATACAACATATACCCTTCAGTCAGGATTACGACCTAGTTTCTCCACCACTTATGTTGTGTGCGTTCATTTATTTTTTATACATGAGTGGCGGGACCTACAGTTTAAAGTCGACTCCGAACGACAGATTTTTGAGAAACTTTTCATGGCAATTTTATTTACCGTCAATTTTATTTGCCAGAAATCTGCTGAGAGGAAGTCGCCGAAGAAATATTTTTTGATATTTCGTTCAATTGGAGATGCCTGACCTGCCGTTTGAATAGGGCAACACACTACCTACTAGACCACTGCGACTTCAGTATCACTGAATATGCCTTGTAATAGAGCTTCAAACGGCGGTCGTCACAATTTATTTTGGTGTAAAGTGCAGACAACAGCCGTTAATCGGCAAAGAGCATACAATATATGCACAAGATATTCTGAATTTCAGCCACGACAAACATTTCATAGGAAATCTTACTAAGAAGAATATATATTGTTCTGCTGTGAGTACGTAAACACACAGAATTAAATATTTTCGGCACCCAAAATTCGAGTATTATATACGAAAAGCGATTATATCCTTCCAAAATTGGTCGCTGTAACCTGTTTACGTTGTTACCAATTTACGATTCGATCACATTGTGGGCCAAGCGAATTCTGTGGATGGCCAGCCCAATAGTGCCATGTTCAATGACGTACCTTTACTAATCAGGAGGCAATGTAAAAGCTTTCCTAAAAATCGCTCAACAAATGAAGAAAATATAACGGATAAGGCCACAACCTACGAAAACCATTTGAATATTATTAACCTCGAGACAAAATTGTTGTTTGACGAACTTAGACAAATAGAAAACTATGGAAATTATTTGTAAACGGTTTGCTCTTTTTTAATTTATTAATTTTAATTTATTGTTCCTATTTTCTTTTCTTTTTGATATAAAACGCCATGGGATAATTATCATTAAAATTTTTTTTTTAATGGAAATTGCCATATCCAAAGCCATAGCAAGAAAATATCCTTTATTTAAGAGAAAATATCCTAAAGGATATACTTTTAATTCTTACCCCGTATAGTTACCAAAAAAAATTCCATATTTTTTAAATTTCCCTTATATTCTCCTCATAACAGTCCAAACAGCAGGATATTTTTATGAGAGTAAAATAAAATAACCCTCTATTAACAGACAACTTAACGAAAGAAATTTATTGCCCCTTTAAATAAAATGTCCCAGTATTTTAGCTTAAAAATGAGAGCGAGAGAAGAGAGATACCGAGAGAGAAAATGTGTAAAAGAGTATGTTCGCTCTGCTGAGTCATATAAATACACATGCATACAGATATGCAACAGGATAATTGTAATAACGGTAACTAACCTCTGCAACTATTTGAAATTCAAAGAAATTTGTTTTCAAAAATATTCTCTCTCTCTCTCTATGACTCTGTTTGATTCTCCCTCTATTTTTTAAAGAAATTTTGAGTATGAACTCGTTTACATTAATACGAATATTTTACTTCGCATTTGATATACACAAGATATTATATGTGTTGGTGTGTGTATGTATGAACTATACAGGGATATGTGTGTGTGTATATGTGCAGCATAGAATTAGGCGAAAAAAGGAAAATAATTGCTAAGACAGAACAAATAGAAGTATGAAGAGAAATTTTAAGAATCTGTTGAATCAACGAGTGGTTGTGGGGATTAAAATTTGTTGAAGTATGTGGTAGCCAAGTTGCTAAATGGCTGATGTGAAGGAATTTTTTTTTAGTTTATGCGGACACTTGAAGGTGAACGGTTTCGAACATTTAATATTAATTCTAATTTTAAAAAAGGTAGGAAGACTAAATAGGGGAAAGAAATGCATTGGCATCTTGTTACATTTTTATTAAGGGAAACAACAATAATAAGCAGTTTTTGTAATTTTTGAAAAATTATGTTTTTCAATTATTTTTTGTCTTCAAAAACTGTTAATTTCTTTAAAATTTTATTCTTATAAGTTTGATGTTTGAGTTGCAAGGTTTGACACTAGTTGTTCTACTATTCTTTTAATTGCGTGTATTGCAATGGTGTTTCGTGTGCAGAAATGTTGCATGTTAGTTGTATAGCTGCTGTTGCAGTTGTTGCCAGTATGTGATGTGCAGCTGACACAGAAATAATGTCGTGTGCATCTCTTTATATTCGAAAACGATTGTAAATTCGAACTATTTTTTTTAACGACCTCTTACAGCAAGCAATTTATGCTTGAATCTATAGTAGCATTGATAGCAATATATGCCAGTATAGGTTCATTCCCTATTGAAGTTTTATGGAATTCCTCATTCACAACGTTGGGTTACGCTAGTGAAGAGCCCACTAAAACGCGTTTTATGGAAAACGGAAACGAAAAACTGTTAAAAAAATTTACGAAAATATTTGTTTTAAACAAAATTATAAAGAAACGGAAAGATTTAGAGAATATGAATAAATCTATTGTAAAAGTGTTTAAAACTTAATTCATAAAACAAATCCTCACAAGTTACTGTGCTGTTGCCAATTTAATACTGTAGTGTTTAACTGCTTAATAAAAGTGTTTTAAAAAAAGAAAACTTAATATAACAACAGCTGCTTATACGCTAAGAAACTTTAATGTATTGAAACGCAAAGAAAAAAAAAAAAGAAAAAAAATACAGTAGCACAGGAAGAAAAAGCAGAGTGCTTGCCAAGAAAATTAAAAAGCGAATAAAAAAAACGAAAAGAAACGAAAAAAAAGAATATCATGTTTATTAAATATATCCCAAAAGTTTGTTAACCCAATTTGAAAGCATACTTTTGGGGCGCTCAAACTTCTTTTTTTTGTATAAACGCCAATGCAGCGAAGAGTAGAAATTATCCTTATTGTGTTAAACAAAATGAAGTTTTTAAATAATTAAATGTGTCATCCTTATTATGATAAAATAATTGCGAAAACTAATAACGTTTTTGTTGGCATACTTTTCGGGGTGTTTAATATTTAAAAGCATACTTTTTAGGTAAATATAAATGAGTATAATTAAAGTGTTTAAAATAAAATATAAAGAGCACTTTATATATATTAATAAAATGTAAAATTGCTATAATTAAATTTAATAAAATATATTTTTATGTTGAGTGGCTTTTAGGGCTTTTTGTCACGCGGTATTTAATTAAATAAAATAATTTTATGGGATTATAAAACGATATATTTAAAACTGAAATTGGTAGTTTTAAATTTAAAATTTATTTTTTTTTCAATTTTCTATTAATAGGTATGTATGTGTGTTAGAAAAGTTTTTCAAATAGTTTAATTACATTCGAGAACAGTGCTTTTCAAAAGCCTTGTGTGTTATTAACATAAACTTCAGTTAATATGATATTGGTATTCTAGTAATTACACCTTTTGGTATATAATTTCTTGGGTCAACTTCTGAAATATAATTTCTGAAATATTTAATTAATAATTAATAAATTCATTATGAATTGAAGGCAGTACTAATAAAAATTAAACAACACACAAAAGCATGTAAACATATCTTTTCAAAACAAAATGAAAATCAATTTTTGGCAAGGATACCAGTCACTCTATTCTATTGTGTTACAATATAGCTTTTAGTCAGCCGGTTTGCGTTTTGTTGTGCAATATAAATACATAATTGGTCATTACAACCCTTCAGTCAGGATTACGATCTAGCCTCTCACACCACCCATATTGTGTGTGTTAAATTTGCCAGAAATCTACTGTGAGGAAGTCGCCGCAGACATACATACATAATTGGCCCTTACAACCCTTCAGTCAGGATTACGACCTAGCTTCTCACACCATTCATGTTGTGTGTGTTAATTTTATACATGCGTGGCGGAACCTGCAGTTTAAGGTCGACTACGAACGATAGATTTTTGAGAAACTTTCATGGCATTTTATTTACTTTCAGAGTTTTTGCCACAAATCTGGTGAGAGGAAGTCGCCGAAGAAATATTTTTTCATATTTCGTTTTGATGTTAAGGTGTCTGACCTATGGTTTGAACCATGGCCGTACATCTAATAAGTCAACACACTACCTACTAGACTAGGGCAACTACTATTAGTGCACAATATTACTATAGGTAGTCCAATATACCAGAGGAATCAGTCAACACTATTTCCTAGTTCAGAGACCTTCCATTCTATCTTCCATTTAATTTTAGCGTGGCTTTCATTAACTTATAAGTGAAAATAATAAGAAAACAAATTAAGTTAGGTTACATAGGTTATTTGCATGTTGACCTCGCTAGATTTTTCGGAGACCAGAAGCCCATTGCATTTATATATTTACTTCCCTACGTTTAATAAGAAACAGTGGGTCACAACAAATAATTTCCAGTTACCAAAGTCTGAATTTCTTCACAGCTTTTCCTCGTCTTATCAATTTGTTTATCATCGGATTCTTCTGTGGACCTATGTCGTCGTAAGATTTACGTAGTGCATGTCTAAGCAAACTCAAACTGAAGCCTCCCATTTCTTGCTCGATTGGCATTTGATATGTTTGTACTCCTAACAGACCATTTCATATTCTGATGAGTCAGAAAATTCGTATGAGTTGCCGTAAGCGAATTAGTACTTATTAATTCTAAAGTCGCCGTAGTCTAGTACGTAGTGTGTTGGCTTATTAGACGTAAAGCCAGGGTTCAAACGGCGACTTTCTCCCAGTAGATTTCTGGCAAAAACTCTGAGAGTAAATAAAATTGCCATGAAAAGTTTCTCAAAAAATCTGTCGTTCGAAGCCGACTTTAAACTGTAGGTCCCACCACTCAAGTATAAAATTAACACACACAACATAACTAGGTCGTAATCCTGACTGAAGGGTTGTAATTACCAATTATGGATGTAATTCTAAATCGCGCGGTGGAGCGTCCCAGATCTGACAACAATATAAAACAATTCATATGATTTTAATATAGAATTTTGATATTCGTTGACAAGCATATTGATTTCCAGACGTTGGTCAATCGTTATTTTCCAAATTTGATGCGATTTCCTCTGTCAATTACTCAAAATTCAGGAATTGTTCACGTTGGATATACTGTATATACCATATATCCTCGATATCCACTAATGAATAGACATTACATTTTTGGTTTCTTCTAATAAAGTTTCCAAATGTTTTCAGGTTTTTTATATAATCGACCTTATGTCAGCTAGCTGTCTTTATTAAAAATTTTAATCAAAGGCTTTCAAATGAATTTTTTAAGTAGTTTGGTTCAGTTAAGATTTTTCCGACCTTTTTATTTTAAACTCTGATGCGATACTTAGTTAAATGGAAGCAAATTAAGTGAACATAATTCTAAATTGCAACAGCAAAATTTTGTTGGTTTGTATCTGTGACTCATAATTCAAAAACCAATCGTGCTTTAAACTGTACTTATTGTATACATGCAGTCGATCTAATACGACGCTCTTAGACCTTAAATTAAATGGTGCTGCCATCTTCTTAGCAATGATAAGGCTTTAATTTGTCTGGTCCAATTCCATTTTAAGCCCAAAATTTGATCTACATTTTTAAGTTCAAGAGTGAGTGCTTTAAAAGATAGATTTTAATTTATATTGATTTTTATTAAATAAAAAAGTTATTCATTAAATTAAACCTAAAAAAAACGTCATTTACCATATTGCATTGTCCTATTGTATTAATGCTGTCGACTGATTTTAATTTTAGACGAAATTTTGCTTGTGGAATATGTATCACGAATTTAATACAAACAATGTTATCATATCATTGCAATATATCGTATCGATATTCAATATTTTGCTCACATATTCCCTGAGGACGGCAATTACTGTAATTGTCCGTTAATGATTAATGTGTTAAATTAATTATTATCCATTCATATGAGAGTAATTCATACGGTTGATTTAGCAATTTAGTTGGTTGTCAGTTCAAACACAATTACAGAGTAAACAACATTAGGATGCGATTTTACGTTGCATGGAAATTTCTTGAATATAATTTTTTTTGTTGATTACTATTAAATCATTTGTTAGAATTTGATA
This sequence comes from Sarcophaga carnaria, assembly GCA_958299815.1. Taxonomy (NCBI): domain Eukaryota; kingdom Metazoa; phylum Arthropoda; class Insecta; order Diptera; family Sarcophagidae; genus Sarcophaga; species Sarcophaga carnaria. The sequence goes on from OY283150.1 coordinate 32,378,339, forward strand.
GGCGAATATATTATAAATTTAAGAAAAATTTAGAGGAATTATTTTTTTTTTATTTAAAAAAATATTGTTTTTAATATCTCCAACAGTTAGGATTGCAGTGTCAGGTGCTAACCGTTAGTAACCCAATGTATTGTGCTGTAGCTAGACAGTTAAGTTATGGTGCAAACAAGTTTATTGAAGTTCGAATTGTATTTGTTTAAGTGTAAAGTCTACAAGTAGTGCCGTTAAAGAACGAATTATACTTGCAATATATTTTATAACACAGTCGTCAACTAGGTCAGGAATGGACGACTTTTACAAGAAACGCGCCGTGTCTTACCATCGGAATAAACTGTTTACCAACAAAACAAATGATTTTCGGTTCGAATACAAGCGGATACATAAAAATTTGCAGCTTAATTTTTTCCTTAAGAGGATAACATCAACAGCGAATATCATAGAAATTCGGACACTGCCAGAGGAAGCACGATTTCTCATCGTTACGTCCAATACAATAACATATAGGCAACCCTGTTGTTCTAGGCCCTTACATAGTTGACCTATTACTTGCATTTGCACTGAAATGGAAAACATTATTGAAAAAAAAAACATGTTATGTAAATTAGAAAACATAATTGTATTAAGTACCTGGCACTAATGTTGTGTTTATGAATCAATTAAATTGTGAAACCTTTAGAAGAGAAGAAATGAAACGTTATCCTTGTGGCTCTATGCTTCTTTAAGAAACGTTTTCATATATCTCTTGGTTGTGATAATAGTATTATTTGATACTTTTTAATTATGAGGACGAGCTGATGGCCTTAGCAGCTATTGCTCTTTAACTGAATATAATCCTTGGATTAATCCCTTGGATTTATATGAATAAATAATAATAATAATCATGAGGAAAATTTAAAAAGAAATAATTTTCAGGTTAAACAATTTTTGAACCTATTTTGAGGGTACGTAAAATTTATGGTGTATACTTTTTTTGCAAAATTAATTCAAAATTAAAAGCATACTTTTTCGGTAAAACTAAGTAATCTAAAGTAAGGCAGACTTCTAGGCTTACATATTTTTAAACATCTATCTCATTTGATTGCATTTGATTCTTTTAAAATTTTTAATAAAAATTCGCTTTGTCTACAAAAAGCAATAACCAAACTTGCAGTTGTTGTTCACTACAAATTTTGAATATTGAAGGGAAATGGTATAACGAACTCTCTAAAAACCCGTAACAGGCGCCAGTGAAGTGTAATATATTTTAATGAGAACTGCCACATCGTTCTACCTTATCCTAATATTCATATTGTCCAAGTAAAGCATACTTTCAGGAGTTTATAAAATTGAAAAGCATACTTCAAGGACATTTTAAAATATATAATTTTTATCATTTTGTTATACTGCTTGTAAAGTTGTTGATATTTGCAGCATATTTATAGGAATAAATTGCAGATTTTTTTAAATTAAAGGATAAAGTTTTGATAACAACTTTTTTCGAAATTACAAATTTAAAAAATAATAAAAACAATTTATGTTTATTATTTAAGATTTTTCTTTTTGATAACAAAACTTTCTATTGAACTTAAGCATCCTATTTTGCTCAAAACAGCTGACTGTAGAATAAAACTTTAATAATAGTTTTCTTTCAGTGTATATTTCGACATTAACTAAACACATTTTTACCACAAAATTCATTCATATTGTATTCTATTTTCGTAGAAAATTGCTGTGGTTGTATTCAAAGAAAGTATAAATGCTATATACATTCTAAACCACACCATCAAAGGAAACTTGCATATTTAACGCAAATAAAATTTTAATTTTAAGCAGCCAAGACTTGTCTGGCTTACTTGAAGCGAATTGCGATGCCATTAGAAAAATATTTTAAAGAATAAGAAAATAATTGAATAATTTGTATATACAGCGTAGAAGTATATGTTAACATTGATTTAGTTTGAAGAAATAAATTTAAAACTGTTTTGCTCTAAATTTATTTTAGTAAACCAAACAGCTGTTTAACTGGAAAAACACAGAAGCAAAAAACAGAAGTTTGCGTCTACCCCATCTTTTTATTACGTTGTGTTGTTAAAATTAACCAAGTTTTCCAGCGAACCAGGTCGTTGGTTTACTGCAACATGTCTTAGAATGATAGTGCTGACATCTTTCGTTGCCTAAAATTAATTCCCTCTATGATTGGATTGTAGAATTGGGTGTACTGATCAGAAATACTCGTTCACAAAGAATGAATGAGTGAATGCCCAACCATCGTAGTTTTTTTGTGATGAACACCATGTACAGTCTCTGTTCTTGGATTCCCATTTTTGTCAACATATCACTTCTTGGAACTGTCATAGATTTGTTACTGCTTCACTGGCTTCGTGAGTACGCTGCTCTAAACTCCTTTTGCAGATTCTTTTCGTAGTGTTTCTTTGTCTGTGTACATCTATCCCTGTCGTCCTCGGGATCATTGAACGATTCTCCTTAAGGCTCATTACATGTTTTGCACTTTTGTTCTCTGTTCTGGGTTACCTGGACTCATCAATAAGTCATCTTGCTCTAATCTATAATGGGAATTTCTATATCCTTCATGTCTTTTTATACTCGAAATTAATTTATATGTCCTCCGCATTCTATTGCTACCGTAGAGGCAATTTCGCGTCTTATGAATTTTTCTATGAGTAGAAAAGGAGACAGGATCAACAGGTTCTTTGGTTGGAGAAAAAGAAAAACAATACAGTCTAGAGAACAGTCTATTGTAATAGATCATGTGTGGATTTTTCAGATCTTTGATTTCAAGATCCATAGGCTTCGACAACAGTGTCTAAGGGGTAATTTTTTGCTGAGATATATTACATATTTTTAGTCGAAATTAGATGAACTAGTGTGAGATATTTTTTTCCTAATATTATTCTAAAAAGCATTCTTTTTAACAAATTCTAATTTTTTCTTTTCCAGGTAAAAACTTACAAAGCTCTACTTAAACTCTAATTATACGAAGTGTCGTTAAAGCGTTTTAAAATCGAGTAACGTGTAAATTTCGCAGTATACTTTTAAGCGTTTAAATGCGGTTCGAAATTATAACTAAACGGTAATCGTGCGTGTATGATTTAAAACGTAATACAATTTAAAATAAAAAACACTAATGTTTAATTATTACCCCTTACACTTAACAAAAACTAAAGCACTGGCAAATAAATTTAAATAAATAACTTTATTTATAGCAATCGAAATACAACATGTTTAAAGCGTACGTTAAGGTGTTAAAGAAAACAATTCTAAAGAAATAAAATATGAAAATGCGATATTAAGTCAACATTTTAAGAAAGTTTAGATTTTATTAAAAAAAGTTTAAGGCCATAAGCTGTTAAGTATAAAATTAAATTAAAATCATATTTTAAGCCAATAACTCTAACGCTAACAAACTTAAGTTATACCAACAGGCGTCAGAAAAATAAGTAAACCAATAAAAAAGAAGCGGAATAACAAAAAGCAACAATTCAATTTTAAAGTTAAAAAATAATTTAAAAAGAAAAGACCAAAGGGGAAATGATGATTTGTTGGAATAAAAGGCAACAAAATTTCATGTAAATAAACATAAAAGTGAGCATAGCTTAAGGCTGTAAAAGGAAAAATAAACATCAACATAGAAATAGTTAAAGAATTTGCAAAATATTTATGAAAGGTAAAATATTTAAAACATGTCGCAAGACTTAAATGAAAAGTTAATAAATATTCAATAGAAACAAACTGAGAAGCTGGCTTTCAGAACAGTTAAAACGAGAATTTAAAACTTAAATAAAAGAAAAGTTTATAAATCCTCACAACTGGATTTAATAAGTAAAACGTCTAAATAAAACTTTTCAGTATTAACAACGTTTGCCTATTTCTAGGCTTGAAATAATTCAACAATATTCAAACAGCTGCATAAATGGTACATTTATTAAGAATAATATTTAATAAAATTTAATATTAAATAAAATTTCAAATAAATTACATTATTTACCTTCATAGTAAATATAATAAAATAAAATAAAATATGATATAAAATCAAATTCAATTAATGCCATTTTGTTTAATAACAAAATAAATATAAATTGAAACATAACTTCAGGCATAATACTGTTAATTGTGGTAAAATATAGCTTAAGGCTTTACTGGAAAATAGTTAATTCTGTTTAAAGGTGTCATAAAAAAGGAATTAAATTAAAATTAAGAAAAAATTAAAACAAATAAATGAGCAAAATAACCCTGCCATGAAAACAAGAAAAATAAATTTAAATTGAAACAGGTAAGTAAGCAAGTGTTAAATAGAATTTAAATGTCTTTTGCCAAATTCTTGTGCCATAAATTGAATTAAAGTGTTAGTTTCCTAGCACTCTTCCAAAAAAAAAACCTAGAAAATATAAAACTTTCTGGTACAAATTTCTAATTTAGTTGTTGTGTTTCATTTCGTTTCTTCAACAAGAAAGAATTCTGCAACAACTTTCATTTTCTTGATTTTTCTTAAATTGAAATTGGGTCACTGCAGGCATTATAATCAGTTTCTGGCTTCAATACTCTTTAAAATTCTAAAATATATACATACATACATATACACTCACAAATTGCCAACAATTCTAGTGCCAGCCATGACAAAATTATTTCCATAAAAATCATTTTTGCAATTCTTAATAATTTTCACTTCAAGTCTTCTTCCTTCATGCTGCTTATACATGTTGCAAATGTTTTTCTTTTTTTCTTTTTTAACTTGTTCTTCTATTTCATCTCCTTATTATTCTATGAATTGCATCACTAACAAGTATTTTATAAGCAGCATAGTTTTGTACAGAATAAAACAATTTTGCTACTTGCAGTGCATATTCTTTTACTTGAATTTCAATAGGAGTCAGCCTTTTTTTATGTGTTTTTTCTTGGTACAAATTAAGAAAATTCTACTGCAACTTCTTACCAACGTTCGTTCATTGATAGTATTTGATTGAAAGAAAATTTTTTTAACAAATTTTAAAGAAGTCATAGTATTGTGGAAGTCGTCGTAGTCTAGTGTGTAGTATGTTAACTTATTAGACGTAAGGTTCAACTCTAGTGTCAGACAAAAGGAAATCTGAAAAAATATTCTAGGGCCACCTCCTCTCATCTGTTTCATGGAAAAAACTCTGAGAACAAATGAAATGGTCATAAAAAGTTTCTTAAAAAATTTGTCGTTCGGAGTCGACTTTAAAATGTAGGTAAACACACACAACATGGGTCGGGTGAGAAACTAGGTCATAATCCTGACTAAAGGACAGTAAGTAATAAGGTCGATATTACAATGGCACCCAAGTAAACTATACCTTTTCTCTCAACAATCCCGAAAGGTTTATGAATGCGTAGACTCTGCCCAAATCAGAAACGTTCTGTCAATAAATTATAGTTCTGGTCATAACAGCTTCTATGATTTACACTCAGTCTCCGGGCGTATGCACTGGTCTCTGCCAGTATCCCGTTATATCTGCCATGAGTTTCCTAAGATGGAGTCTAGTCAGGTTTAATGTTCTTGCACTTGTTCTGCATTTCTCTCTGCAGATAAGTGAAGTTCATGTGAGATCACTTGTTCGCTTCTCAGCAGAGGAACGCCAATCAAACGAATTAATTGATTTAAATTTTTTTGTAACTGACGCTATCTCCTCCGAAGATATCCGGTCTTGGACAATTTTGGCATTTAAAAACCGTCTTACTGATATATACTGAATCCTCACAATATAGTTTTGTAGTCATTTTCATTGTCTAAGTAGTTCTACAGTAATTGGTTATTGCAATGAATAATCCAAGATTTAATTGTCCTGACCACATTCGACTTAGTTAAGTGATGCAGAAATATCAATCAAGTATTCACTTCTCAGGGAGGTGTAAACTCTTACCACAATAGGTTCTATCCGGTATTTTCATTGTTAACCAGACGGAAAACAGGTGCAGGTACCGTGTAGTAGATATATACGAATTAACTGCATCCAGAACTTTGACAAGTCCATAGTTTCCATATTGAGCTCATAATCCTCATGCTATTGTGACTCGCAGTCGCGTTCATAGTCAATTGCTTCGTTAACATGTCTGGTGGTAGTTAATTAAGGATAGCAAACAATTCCTTAGATGAATAGTTCTAAAAAGACCCGTCTATCATGATTGCATTCATCCTTACCGTGTTTGATGATGATTCCTTTTTTCTAAAGCCAACCACAAAACTCCGAAACTCTGTAATAGAGTTGGTTTGATTACTAAGTTTATGTCCATTGAAATCAGAATAATAGAGAGAGGTTATTTTGTTGTAGTGTGCTTAACTGTCATTTGAAGATATCTGTACAAATGAGAGTTAAATTAACCAATTTTAGAACTCGATGTAGTCTAAATGTTCCATGAAAAGCTTCTCAAAAATAGGTCGTTCGGAATTGACTTTCAACCGTGGGTCCCGCCACTCATGAACAAAATGAACACACACAACTTAAGTGGTGAGAGAAGGGTTCTAAGGACTAATTGTTTTAGTTTTAGTTTATGTAAAAAATAATTATACCATGGTAAAGCATGGTGACTGTAATATTTGTAGGCAATTTTCATCCTATTACATATTTTAATAGTATAGAAGGTATTTGGAAACTAATGGATTATGTTGTAATTCTTCGAAATTTCATGCTACATTATGTCGAACAAAAGTATGCAAATCAGATGCGCGTACCAGCAGGGGCAATGACTGTACATACATAATTGGTCATTACAACCGTTTATTCAGGATTACGACCCAGTTTCTCACACCACTTATGTTGTGTGTGGTAATATTATACATGAGTGGCGGAACCTACAGTTTAAAGTTGACTCCGAATGTCAGATTTTTGAGAATCTTTTTATGGCAATATTATTTACTCTCAGAGTTTTTGTCAGGAATCTCCTGAGAGGTAGTCGCCGAAGAAATATTTTTTCATATTTCGTTCAGTTAGAGATGCCTGACCTGCGGTTTGAACCGTGGCCTCACGTCTAATAAGCCAACACATTACCTACTAGGCACGGAGGGTAATGACTGTATGTATACTAAAAAGTGCATTAAGAAATGGTTTGAAGATAACAATTTCAAAGGCCGCATTATCTTCAGTTCCGAATTTAATCAAAAACTTGTTAATAACAGTAAAAACAACAATCAAACAGATTATGGGACAAAAAATAGTTAGTGTGTGGGCTCACTAGACGTAAGGCCACGGTTCAAACCCCCGGTCAGACATAAAAACGAAATATGAAAATATTTTTTTTCGGCGACTTCCTCTCAGCAGATTTCTGGCAAAAACTCTGAGAGTAAATAAAAAAATTGCCATTTGAAAAAAAAAGATCTGTCGTTCGAAGTCGACTTTAAACTTTAGGTTTCGCCACTTTTGGATAAAAATAACGTACACAACATTGATGTGAGAAGCTAGGTCGTAATCCTGACTGAAGGCTTGTAATGACCAATAGAAAAATTTTCTCTTTAAATGAACAGAAATATTTTATCTACAAAAAATTTCCACAGTATTTTTTCATAGTTCAGGCATTTTTTTTTATCTTTTTTATTCGTAAAAAATTTAAATGGATTTCGAATATATTTTGAAAAAAATTTTGTATGAAAAAAATTATCTTAAAATATACGAGTATTTTATATTGAATACAAGCATAAATATTTATTTACTTTTAATAATATTTGCTGGTTTTCCAAAGAATTTAATTCAATAGCTATTCTGTAAAATAGTTTCCTGCATTTTTATCTGCAGTATTTCATTAGAATTTGATGCACAGAAAATAAAAAAGAAAAAAGTTAAACGTAAAATACTTTCATAATTATTGACCTTAAATTTAACAAAAAAGTTAGGAAAGCAAACTTCGGCACTTGAAATTTTAAAAATTTATTTACAACACAGATTGTATGTTATGAAACTATACAGAGGCTACAGAGAAAGCGAAAAGGGGATTTACAGAAGTAAAGTGTGGGACAAACTCAATTCAATCAATTGAAATTAACTTTTAATTTTTGAATTTGTTGAGTGTCGTTGTTGGGTTCTTTGTAAATATTTTGTGGTTTCCTAAAAAATAAGATTTGTAAAGTAAAGTTTTATTAAATAATATCTTAAAATTATTTTATTTAAATAAATATTTTCTGAACAGCAATAACAAAAACAAATTGAGAAAACTTTCATGGGGTGAAGTCAGAATTGTATTGATTCCGAATTTCTATAAATTTTTTTTTTCTTTTGAAATAGAATTTGAATAACAATTAATCGCTTTAGGAAATCGATAAATAAATAATGAAAAGAAAGAAACAAAAACAAAACCACTTACTATTATAGATTTGAATTTTTTTATAAGTGGCAGGAAAGACCTCTGCAGGTAGTAAGTCCAGATTGTTCGTCGAAAGAACGAATTCTGTCTGTAATGTAATGTGCGTTCTACTGGTCAATCGACCACAAACAGATGTGACTCGCAAGAAAGACAGATGCTACGTAAGAATACACGATTTTCGGGAACAAGTCCCCTAATCAAGAGTTGGATAGCCTACCGTCATTAATGAGCCTCCGAATGGATTTTAAGACTCCGGCCCTTACATGAGAGTTGTATTCCATTCTTGGTCGTATATAAATGGTGTAAATAGTAAGGAGAACAGATGAAATGAAGTATTTCTTGCACTGTCTTAAGAAACCGAGATACTTTAATGCTGCTTTCGACACTTGCTGGTTGCAGCAAATGTCACACTGAATGCCCAGAAAATCAAGAGCGTCTACCTCATTAATATTTACCCATAATAACAGATTAATGATGCACTTGTGTGGCAATATCTTTTCGAACAAGATGAGAGTTTAAATATCTTATTTTTTTAATAAATGTAATCGCAAGGGTTTAAAGTATTACCAGCCTTTGGAAATTTGAATGATAGTTTAATGTGAACGTGAAATTTTATTCAAATCACCTTCGTCTAGATTATTATGCCATTTTTTTTTGCAAATAAGTGAAGTCGCTGTGAGACAATTTGTCTACCCTGGCTCAGAGGAATGCCAATCTTATTTATACATACACAATCATTCCAACATCCCTTTGTACAAGCTTCTGCAAGTTGGTCTCGCAGTTCAAAAACTTTTAAACAATTTCTACGTTTTTTATTTTTAAAAAGGTTTTTTTTTCTATGGATGTCCCTCTTACTTACTTACTTAATTGGCCATTAATAGCCAGATTTCACTCTGCCATTTGTTACTTGGTACTTCCAACGCAAACAAAGTCGTCCTCTTCGACGACTTCAGCAAATCCCTGTATCAAATACCCGTCTCGCAGGAGCATCCTACTTCATTCGAACGATATGATTGAGCCAGCGCAGACGCTGGATAATAATAGGATGCTCAACGTCCATGTCGCTGAGGAGCTTATACAGCTCATTGTTGTATCGGGTGGGGAAAAAATCGCCAACTCTCACTGGACCGAAAATCTTACGCAGGACTTTTCTCTCGAATACTCTCAAGGCTGCTAATTCAGTGCTTAATAGTGTCTATGCTTAAGCGCCATAAAGAATCAAAGTGAGGATGAACATCTTGAAGAGTATACGTTTTTTCGTACAAGAGTGGTCTCTGCTACACAATTGGCTATTGAGACCATAGTAGCACCTGTTGACAAGCGTGGTCCAACGCTTGAATACCAGACTGACATCATTTGTGGTGGTAACGGCGAAACCAAGATGAAGAAATCATTGACTATATCGAAAGTATAGTTATCGGCCGTAATCTGGGATCCAATACGCTACATATACTTTGTTTTGCCCTCATGGATATCCCTCTTCCATGTAATATTCCCCTACATTATCACGTATTCCTTACTCTTGGCCAAAGTTTTGCCAATATGACGGTCTATGTGGGTTCTCTACTCTCAGAGAGGTTAAAACGTTTTTTTGATAACATAACCATACAATCTGACATGCTCCTTTGGTTTGCTCGTTCTCCCACGAAAAGTAATTTTAATTTGTTCGGTATTCAAGCGTTATGATCTTAAATTTTATACCTCATCATACATACATAATCGGCCGTTACAACCCTTCAGGATTACGGTCTAGCTTCTCACACCACTCATGTTGTGTGCGTTAATTTTTATACGTGAGTGGCGGGACCTACAGTTTAACGTCGACTCCGAACGACAGATTTTTGAGACTCTTTCATGGCAGGTTTATTTACTCTCAGAGTTTTTGCCAGAAATCTGCTGAGAGGAAGTCGCCGAAGAAATATTTCTTTTCATATTTCGTTTTGATGTCTGACCTGGGATACGAACCCGGGGTTTACGTCTAATAAGCCAGTAGGTAGTGTACCTACTAGACCACGACTTCAAATATATATACCTCATCAGTCTTTTCGAATTTTATATTCGTTTTAAATTGAAAAAAAAAGTGTTAAAATCTTCTACTAAACTTAATCATATAGAAGTAGTGGTTTTTTTAATTTCCTAGTTGTCAGAATACAATCAAACACACATACACGCAAACACTGTCAGAAATACTCGCATACCAATAGAAACACTCTATCAATAACCATGACCACATGTTAAATACAATTTGTTTTTCAGAATTTTTGTTTTTAATTACAAAAACGATGATGATTTCATAAAGTTTTATATCATGGAATATAAAAATCTACACTCATACTAATGCATATATGGTATATATGCATCGATGTGTGAGTGCATGTGTTTCAAACAGATACTACAATATGTATTTATGTTTAATGGTGTTAAACTCATGTTTACCTTTAAATATTTTCACACTTTAAAAACGTTTGTGTACGTATTAGTGGAGGTAATATTCTTAATTTTTTTTTGTTTCAAACACATTTAACATGTAGTATGCCACACACACACACATTCAGATACGTATACTTATACATAAATGCGTAAATAAATGTATGCAAGTACAATACATTTAAACACGTGTTGTGTGTTGTTTGTTGACTGACTAACTGACTGAGAAATTCATTTACTTTTTAATATTGTTTAATGTGTAACAATAACAACAATTTGCCACAATACAACGTATGAAAAAAGAAAGAAATTTAATTAATTGTTTTAATTTTATTATTGCTATTGCTACTGTTGATGTTGATATTGTTATAGTTGTTGTTGTTGTTATTGTTGTTATTGTTGTTATTGTTGTTATTTTTCAATAATTAATAACATTATTTTAATGACCATTTAATAATGGCGGTAATTTCTACAAATTTGTGGAAACATTTATGGTTCTTTTCATTTACTATCTTGAATACAGGAGTTCAAGGTATTTTATGCGTATATATGTATGTATATTGCGCGTGTTTATAATGCTTGAATGTGTATATGTGAATATGTGTGAAAGCATAAAAGTTGATTTTATTTCACAGTTTTTAATCGAAATATTAAATGGGCTTGCAAAAGATGAAAAATCAATTTTTTTGTATAGTTTGTATATGAATTTAAAATTTAATTTTTAACCGTGCAGCATAAATAATAAAAAGTTTTATTGCCAATTGAATTTTTCATAGATTAAATTCATGTTTAATGAACTGGTATTTTTCTAAAGGTTCCATTTTAAGTTTAAGGAATTTGGCATCGCTAATTAATTTTCAAAAATAAATTTATTGTTTAAAAACATAGAGCTTTGAGTGCGTTTCATAGTAATTTTATAAAGATTGCATAAAATTAACCCAGGATTGTGCCTTGGTAGTCTACTGGGTAGTGGGTTCGATTGCCACCAGAGACTATGGTCTGTTACACTACACTGAGCATATGGTTACTCAGCTCGTATATAATTAAATATAATTTGTAATTGTATTGTAATTAATAAATAAATAAATAACCCAGGATACTTCATTAGTAAAATAGTTATAAAAATTTTTCAGATTAAATTCAGGGATATTTCAAGATTCTGCTCTCTCTCCATCGGAGGAGTGTGCAAAAAAATTTTGGCTTACTCTTTTCTTCATAAAAATTAAACTTAGTTGTGCAATTAATTAAATTAAAATTTTGTCAGACAACAAAACGAAATATGAAAAAATATTTCTTAGGCGAATTCCTCTCAACAGATTTCTGGCAAACACTCTGAGAGTTAATAAAACTGCCTCACTGAGGGTTGTAATGACTAATTATGTTATGTTATCTTATCTATTAGACCATTAGGCTGTACTATATAAAAGGATTTTTAAATATTTTGAACAAAGCGAAACCGAACTTATTTTCTTTAAAGGCTTTGCTCATTACACTTAGTAACCTGTGAGTCTGTTCAATGAAGATTTGTTTGCCTTGTTTGGAATACAATCGATTGCATTTAATAATGAATTTTGGTAATAACAATTTTGCAAATAATTTTGACAGAATGAGTACAAATTTTATTTACGTATATGTCTATCTACGCGTATGATTTTTACCTGCCATTTGTATTATCCAAATAAATGAAACTTTCCACTCGTTTGAATTTAAACATTAAAAAAGCATATTATTGGGTTAAAAATATTTGTTTTATTATAAAATTTATCAATTAACAAGAAACTATAAAAAAGAAACATTTGGGTTAAAAAATTCATTTCATTTAACTAACCTTTCATTTTTGTAATTATCATTTAATATGAGTGAGTGAGTATTGTTGCTGGGCAACAGATAAAAAATTATGAACTGTTTTTCATATCGAATGTTAAAAAATAAAATTAATTTCTTGCTAAATTCAATCATTGCAGCACAATATTTATTATTTATAACGGTTGTTAATAATTTATTTATGAAATGGTTAAAAGAAAAAACAAAAAAAAAACAAAACAAAATAAAAAATAACCTGTCATACACGCAAGCACTTGCAAACACATGCAATGTGTATCGTTTGACAATATAAAACGGAAATTAAATCATATTTAAAGAGAGGTGACCATGACACAATAAATAAATCCATCATATAAATGTTTCAGCACTCACACATACATACATACAGGCATAGGAAACATGAACGTAATAAAAATTATTCTTGTTCTACTGTCATTGCTACTGATTTCTCTGCTCATCTCTCTTTTTCACCACTTCTCACCGATTATTTTTGTTTGTTTCTTTTTTGTCGCAATAAGTTGTAAATAAAACATCCCTAAAAACTACACACACACACACATAGTTGCTATACAATATTTATTTACCGCATAAAACGCTGATGAATGAAAGTGAATCCGGCAAAAAGCCAAAAAATGTCAACCTCAACTAAAATACAATTTTAAAATTGTCAACCGCGTGTACAAGATACCCTACATTGTGTTTAAGGCTAGGGTATAAGTATTCTCTTCCTTATATTTTGAAACTCAATACATTATTATCTTTAGAGAGAAGACGGGAGGGCCTATATGTCGTATATCATGTCTTATGGATCCTAGGATAAACAGAAGACTATAATAAACTCCTATTAAAACGTATTGTTTAAGAAAATTTGTTTGATTTCCCTACAGCTGTAGTTGATCATTTCGGCTGGTAACTTACCAATTCGTTAAAAATATTGGCTACCAAACTTTCCCCTGTATATGTTCATGATATCGTATGTGGCACCGGCTTGTTGTATATGTGCGCGCATTATGTTGGATCTAGGATAATAGATTGAGGGAAATTGGAAAAAGCAAGTAGCGTAGGTAGACGTAAATCTAACGTCCATACCTATATCCTTAGAGACAGCAAAAATTTCTGCAGGTAGGGTGTACGACATCCGAATAGTGCGGTTGATGAACGAATTTTCTTTGTAATAGTACGTTCCACAGGCCAATCGATTCACAAAAGGATGTGTCCTGCGCAAAATATGAGTACTACGTATAAAGATAAGATTTTCATATAAAATATCCTTTATTTCGCTAGAGTATAATCCGTTGTAATAACGGTTAAAACGGAAACAATATCAACAGAGTTGAATACCTTACCGTCCTTATTAAACACCTTCCTTCTTTCTAGTGGAGTTGAGTTCAGTTGAGAACTCTATAAATAGACATCCAGCCACTGGTTCAATCATGAGAGTTGTATTCCATTCTAAGTGGTGTAAATCTTGTGCAAATAATACGTCTTCCAAGCTCAATTCTTTTATTTTAAACAAAATGAGTTGATAATCTAGAAGTCGTCGTAGTCTAGTAGGTAATGTGTGTCATATTAGATGTGACTCCAGGTCAGACATTTCGAACATACATACATACAAATATAATTGGTCATTACCACTCTTCGGTCCGGATAATGACCTAGCTTCTCACACCACTTATGTTCTGTGTGATAATTTTAAACACGAGAGACGGGACCTACTTTTTAAAGTCGACTACGAATGACAGGTTTTTGAGAAACTTTTCATGGTCAATTTATTTACCCTCAGAGCTTTTGCAAGAAATTTTTTGAGAGGAAGTCGCCGAAGAAATATTTTTTCATATTTCATTTTTGTTGAAGATGTTTGAACTCTGGCCTTATGTCTAATAAGTCAACGTAGAACCTGTTAGATTTCGACTGTAATTTTCCCAACCATATGGAATGCCGAGAAACCTTTAAGCCATAAAACGTTCGATATCTGTCGAACTACGTACTTGATTTGTCAAAACCTATCTTTTACTTGTTTCTGCTAAACGTTATGACAGTGATGTAAACAGACTTTGGGATGCTTATACATAGGGCCAAGTGAGTCAATTTCTTATGTTTAATGTTGAATTAGCCGAATGATCATTGGAAATCTATTGAAATTTAGGAGTTTAATCTTCATAAATAAAATATTAAATACCATCTCTTGAGAGGTAATATCATTCGATGTGTAAATTTTCACTGCCCCCAATACCATACCTGCATGTCAAAGACAGGTTATTCTGATTTCAGTGAGAAATCTCGTTTTGCACAAGGTCTGGGGATACTCAGACAGAATTGAGAAGTGACAAGACAGAATTACATATGTATTGGCATTCAGTCGCATTGTGATATGATACGCATGTTGTTTAGTAAGAAATAATTTAAACGCAAGTAAATATTTCATTTTAAAGTTTTTTTTTGTTTTTTAACATTTAAACGTCTACATTTTATGCCATATTAGCCATTTTTATGGCTTTTTTTATTTTTATTTTCCAATATATCTGTAAGTACATATCTGTATATCTTTAGTTTATGGCCACTAATGTTGAATATCTTTTGATGTTACTGCCCCTTTTGGCACCAGCAGAAATTCTTTGTTCAGTTACCACCAGCATCGTAAAGGACAACTACGAAGAAAATAAAAAAATTTTTGCTTTCAATTTTTTTTTATTTTTGTTATTTGCCTATTAGCCAGTTTATATATGTATACTGCCAGTACATTCATACTTGACTTGAATTTAACTGAAAATGCATTTGGAAAAAATCACAATTTATGGATGAAAAATACGAAGAAGAAGAAGAAGAAAAAGGATGTCGGCAAAGTGTTAAATTATGAGGTCATTTATATGCAATTTTTTTTATAATTTTTGCTATTCTTTTTCTTCTTCTCTTTTCATTTTTCGTTGGCTGATTATAATATTTCTCACTCGAGTTTTTTTTTTCTTGCCGGACATCTTTGTTTAGTTTAAATATGGTACCCTACAGAATGCATTTTATTTTCGATATTTATTCATGGTTGTATTGTAATTGTGCTACTAACTGAAAATGTATACATTTTCCTTTTTTCTTCTTTAAATTTGAATTTTATTTTCACTTTCTGTTTACATTTCGAGTTTGCTTTTTATATTGAATAGTCAGTCGTTCTCTGCCAATTACATTTATTTTCATTTACATTTTTCTCTGTTTCTTTTTCATTTTATTTAGCCTTTTGCCATGTAATTTTCTGTCAGTTTTAGTGGCCATTTAATTTACTGCGTTTAGTGGAATATTTCGTTTTTTTTGTTTAGTTTTGTTTCCTCTTTTTTGGTTTGTAATTTTAATAATTATAATTATAGGGACTACAAAATAACAAAAAAAAAGCGAAAAATTTTTTGTATAAATTATCACAAGTATAATTACCTATTGAAACAATTCGAATATATAACAAGTAAAAATATTCGTTTTATCTTCAACGAGTTGTAGTAAAACTGAAATGGAAAATATTTTGTGATTATTTGAAATCCAATTCCTTCAGGTGGAGTATTATCGCGCAGACACGATCATTTGCTATTCGAAATTAACGAATTAACAAAAGGCCTTCAAATCTTAAAACTAAAGTACACATAATTAGATTGGCAGTACTCTTATCCGAGCTATAGCGTGGCGGATAATCTGAATTTGTAGATACTATGAGCCTAACTTACGGCTCATTATGGCATAAAATCGAACTCACACAACAATTAAAGTTGCCGTTTAGCATCGTAGTCTAGGAGGTAGTATGTTGACTTATTAGACGTAATGTCTCGGTTCAAATACCAGCTCAGATATGAAAACGAAAATATGAAAAAATATTTCTTCGACGACTTCCTCTCAGTAGATTTCTGGCAAAAACTCTGAGAGTAAATATAATTGCCATGAAGTGTTTCTCAGAAATCTGTTGTTCGGAGACGACTTTAAACTGTATGCCCCGCCATTCATGAATAAAATTAACCAACACACAACATAAATCCTGTATAAAGGGTTGTAAAGGTCAATTATGTTATGTTATGCATGTGACATCTAATAGTGAGCTAGAGGTAACAGCTCTATTCAATACGGATTTTTCGAAAACATTTTATGGAAATGAAGCTCGCTGGTCACACCCACAAGCAAAATTGTCGCCAATTCATTACGGAAAACTCAGAGGTGATAGTGGAAAATTTATTACAACTAAGAATAATTGGAATAATCATTTACCATAAATTTAGAGCGCTATGGCTATAAAATAAACAACCGTATTCCATCAGAAATTGAAGATTATAAACTGGATGTTATTGGTCTCAACAGCGCAATGTCACGACTCAGATAACACGACAGATTTTGGCTATATTGCAAGAGTTATTTCCAGACAAAGTAAGTTCATGTTTTGACGATGTCAATTGGCCCCACTTTCTGTGTGCGGCAGCGTCATAGTCTCCAAATAAGGAGATTATAAAAACCAAAATAGTGACCTTAATCTACCGTAAACGAACGACTACATGAATGTATCGTTTTTTGAACTTCCCATTACGATTACAAAATTTTAAAGTTCAGTGCAGTTACATACATACATACACATACATAATTGGCCATTACAACCTTTCAGTCAGGATTACGGCCTAGCTTCTCATACCACTCATGTTGTGTGCGTTAATTTTATACGTGAGTGACGGGACCTACAGTTTAACGTCGATACCGAACGACAAATTTTTGAGAAACTTTTCATGACAATTTTATTTACTCAGAGTTTTTTCCAGTAATCTGCTGAGAGAAAGTCGCCGAAGAAATATTTTTTTTCATATTTCGTGTTGATGTCTGACCTGGGGTTTGAAACGCGGCCTTAGGTCTAATAAGCCAACACACTACCTACTAGACTACGGCGACTTCGGCGACGTTAGACAACACAAAATCTATTATGAGAAGCAAATCGGAAGCAAAAGAAATATATATTGTGCCGATCGAAAGTGAAGTGTTTTTTTCATATTTCGTTTTGATGCCTGACCTGCAATACGAACCCGGGCTTTACGTCTAACAAGCCAACACATTACCTACTAGACTGCGGTGACTTCTGTGCAGTGCAGTTACCTAAAAAAATAAGGCGATAGAATTCCTTTTATAGCATAGTCGCCGGAAGACATATTATAACAATATAATAAACAACGGGCTCTCCTCTAATAACCAACACACTACGTACTAGACTACGGGAACGAAACATAGAACAAAGTTATTAGATAATTTCAGCAATTCTTTATCAACCATTGTTTACCAAAAAATACGAAGTCATACTTATCTTCTGATGGATTTTCGTCTTATGCTAAGGAAGCCACAAGATATTATTGCGCACTGGATTGCATTCCACATGGTCTGGTAACTTCTAGAACTTTACTGTTCATTTGTTATTGTTATTCTTCTTTTTTTATCTATTGTGGTTTTTGTAGTATTTTTTTATTTTTTATTATAATTTCATTTTTTATTGTCCCTATTCATGCAATTTCTTTGTTTTTTATTGCATTTTCTTCAGTTGCAAGAATGCAGTTTTTATTCTGTGTGTGCAATAATGTTTATTGCTGATCGTGTAGAATGCCAAACCAGTGGAACTGCAACATGAGAAGTAGACAGTGTTTACACCGATATTTGATTATTATTTCGATTGGAGTATTTCCTAAAAAATATTGGCTTACTTTACGTGAAATAATATTTAACAGAAGTTAATTAAAACTGACCAAGAGACGTAAAAAAGTTTGAGTTTTTGAAAGAATGATTATTCCAAAAATTTATGATACAACGTTCCGAAGTGCAGTCTCTAAATATGTGAAATATGTGTTGTATAGGTTATCTCAGAGCCGTATTTGATCAAGTTAAACAAGTCATATTGGTTTATTTAAATTTTTGCATTTATTTTTAAAATGCCACTCTATGTTGCAATGAAATAATGAATTGTTCAGAATTTATAATTAAATTTCGTTAAATCCGCAGTTTGTTTAATCACATATCAAATGGCTGCCCGTTTTTTTTTCTCTATTATAGGCTTCTGAACATTTTCAAATGAACATTTGTAGTTTCATTTCTTTTAATTTTTTTTAATTTTTATTTATTTATTTAATAATAATTTTATTTGAGTTTTATTTTTAAGCCTACTGGCAAGTTTCTACAAATAAAAACAAAAAAAAAAAAAAAAAAATACACACACACAAACAAGTAATATTAAACAATAATTATGGTCAACTGATTATTAACGAGTGGCTGGAGTTTATTGATTGGAAAAATTATTTATTCATTTTATTTACGATGCTGGTGTATATGTATTTTACTTTTTATTTCATTCATTTCAATATTTAATTCTGTTTCTATTTTTATGTGTGGCATAAAGTAGAAATCATTGTGAAATATTAAAATCAAATTCACTGCGTGCAACATTAATAATAAGCCTCCATTCTATAAATAACAATAGGACAGAACATTTCACAGGCTAACACACAGATGGCGCCACTAATATTAAGTCCATATGATTTTTCGATAACACTAACCTTCAAGGGACATGCTGTACAACAGTCGGAATGTTTTGTTAGTTAAAAAAGTGTATTAAAAAGGAATGCCGTGTGTGGAGAAGACATTAGGTTAGGTTAGGTTAGAGGACGTGTACTTGTCAATTAGGACAAGTACAGTACCCGGAGGTCGAATTGACCCATTGTACAACGTCCTAGTTTCTCACACCACTTATGTTGTGTGTGTTAATTTTATGCATGAGTGATGGGACCTACAGTTTAAAGTCGACTCCGAACGACAGATTTTTGAGAAACTTTTTCATGGCAATTTTATTTACTCTCAGAGTTTTCGCCAGAAATCTGCTGAGAGGCAGGCGTTGTAGAAATATTTTTTGTGTTTTGTATTGATGTCTGGCGTGTGGCTCGAACCCTGGCTTTACGTCTAATAAGCCAACACACTACCTATTAGACTACGGTGACTTCTGGAGAGAAGACTTTACTTTTTCGCGAAAAAATACTGTTAAAGCCAAGGCTTTGCACCAAAAAAAAAAAACGTCTTCTGAAAAGTGGTTTACAAACCTTAAAGGATTTTAAACGATCAGCACCGTGAACGACGTTCACAATGAATGGCCCAAAGTGAAGTTTATCGACTTATTTAAGCCCACAAAATAATTTTGAAAGAAAGTGTAAGGAGGTGGAACGAGAAAACTTGAGCTCGATCTCTCTTTGTCATAGTCGGGTAAACGAACACTTTGTTGAATCGTCGAGATGCTGCGTGACCTGACAGTCGATCCAAAACAGCAACAAATTGTTGATTCGGAGCAGTGTTTGAAGCTGTTTTACTATAAAAATAATTTTGAATTTATGAGACGATATTAAACATTGAATATCACATGTGTTGACATCGAATGGCAGGACAGAATATCAATATCAAATTAGCAAATATTCAACGTAATAACCAACGCACTAGATTTGGAACCCCAGTAGTAACAGTTTGGAAAAAAAATGAAAAAAAGATTTCTATTGGCAACCCCTCTTCGCAGTCGTCTGGCAAAAGCTCAAAGAGTAACTGGTTGCCATGAAGAAGATTTGTAAGGTTTCGACATTAAACTGTAGGTTTTGCTAATTATAGAGAAACTTAACGCGCACACCATGGATTGTATAAGGAGCTGGACCGTAATCCTGATTAAGGGTTGGTGATAGTCAATTAAATGTATGCATGTATGTGTTTGTATTATAAGGCATTAACAGCTGGCTAGTATTATACACAATCTTAAAAAAATATGCGTATACATTTGTAAGTTTAGGGTCATTTCCGATACATATTGGCTGTAGCAAATGAAATAAAAAATTAAATTCAAGAATCAAGATAACACAAAAGCTAGAGCAATTATGTGTCATAGGAGAAGACGCTGTAGTCTAGTAGTTGGCTTATTAGACGTGAGGCCACGATTCTAACCCCAGGTTAGACATCTCCAACAAAATGAAATATTTAAAATATTTCTCCGACGATTTCATGTCAGCAGATTTCTGGCAACAATTCTGAGAGTAAATATAATTGCCATGAATAAGTTTCACAAAAATCCGTCGTTCAGAATCGACTTTAAACTGTAGGTCCCACCACTTTTGGATAAAATTAACACACACAATAATAAGTGCCGTGGAGAAGATAGTTCGTAATCCTGACTGAGGGGTTGTAACGACCAATTATGTAAGTAAGTAGAAGAAGGGTAAAAAATAACTGCAGTAAACCCGTTAAGCCATATGCACCCTGCAGGACTAAAGAAAAAACTTTTTCTGAAAGAGAGCCACTAAAAATTAATTTTATAGAGCACACACAACTGAATTAATCAAATGTATTTACCTTTTCGCTCGATAATTGACAGCATGGCGCTTTGGTGAAAGATCGATAACTTTTTGGAAAAATTCTTTGCATTAACAGAATTCAGTTTTGAATGAATTTTGCCTAACTTCTGTGTAGTCCTTCAGAGTTTTAAAGCAAATTTTAAACAGATTTTTTCAATAATTTTTCTTTTTCACTTTCCGAACGTAGTTGCCATATGGGTTATGAAAGTAACAATAAATCTTTTGCAAACACTTCAACACTATATGCCCATATTTCAGTGTACCGCCAACACTTTCATTGTTCATTTCAGCTGTTAATCATTCTTTTTTAATTGCAGTAACTTTAATAACAATTAAACAATTAATTTCATTTAATATTCAACAATTAAAAATATATATTTAATAATGATTTTAAGCATATTAATAATTTTTAACACCGAGTTTTTTCTCGCTGTTTTTTTTGTTGCTTCTTCATCTTTATTGTTATCGTTTCACATGCAATGAACAGAAATAAATAAATTTCATACACACAGTAGCTGTGTTCATTTCCATTGTGAATGCAAACGGAAAGAATAACAGGAAAAAAAACGATTTTTTTTAAACACATAACTGATAAAAAATAAATAAAAAAGTAACAAAAAATTATTAAAAATAAAGGCCGTTTTTTGAATGCAAGTTTAAACTCGAGATTAAGTTAATCTCCAGTTAAAGTTAAGTTCCAGTTAACTCAGTTTTCATTTTTTGAATGGGAATTTAACTGGAGATTAACTTTGTAGAGCTGCCGTACTTATAAGCAAAAATGGCAACATTTTTTTCGTTTATATTGTTGTGTTTACTACTTTTTGCAAATTATTTCACAACAATTTGCTTTTGTATATAACAGAAACAAACAAACAAAAGCTGAATACTATTGATCTTTATGTAAAAAAATTATTTTCTTAAAATAATAAATAAATTAAGACTGTCTATTGTCAATTTGTGTTTTATATAATTCATAGTCACTTAAATATTTGTCTTATTCGGCTTCCCCTCACTTAATAGCTTTTTTTTTTAAATAAAATTTGTCAACTACTTTTCATAGTTAATCTCGAGTTTAAACCACCAACGTTGCTGGTTTAAACTCGAGATTAACTACTTAACCGTAAGGTTAAACTCAAGATTAAGTGAATTCAAAAACTGAAAACGGAGTTTAACTGGAGATTAACTTAATCTCGAGTTTAAACTTGCATTCAAAAAACGGCCCTAACAGTTTAATTTTACAAAACCACACAAAGAGCTGCAAAAAAAAAATATGATGGGTTTTTCAGCATTTACTCTTCATGTGTTCAATCCCTATTGAGGAAATATGTAGTCTGATAGAAAACGATGAAATATTATACATATTTATTGGGAAAAAATACTACAATAAAATTAAAAAACAATGTTCAACAATAATCACTCTTTGCATTAATTCATAAATCAAAACTAAAAAAATACCGATAAAATGGAGAAAAGAGTAAAAAGGAATAATAATTCGCAACTGAATGTTTATGAACGGAAATTCCGGTTTTAAGCATATTCTCTTCTCTTTTTTTCCACTTTGGAGTTTTTTCTTTCCATTTTCTATTGGTAGCTATGTATGTGCGATCTATCTAGTCTCTGACCAGATATCTTCAAGGGAGCGGAATGGTGTATACGGGTCTGGTCTATACCGGAATTTCATAAAAATTCATCGTTGTTTGGTTATTGCCCCCAGACGTTTCTCCTTTTTTTGTTCACGTTTTTCTTACTATTTTTTTTTTATAAATAGCGCTGACGTTGTGCAATGTACCGTCATTGTTAGTTTCATCATCGATGATGTTTTATAGTTGATAACAAAATTGTGACAACATGTAGACGTTTCCAAAACTAATATCGGTTGGCAGATGAGTTGTGTGCATCGTATTTCATGTGCAATTTTTCAAGGATGTCATTTACATTATTGTTGGCTACGACTTAAAATGGTTAACAAAATAATTGCTCACAGGATTGCTATCATTTCCTAACTGCTATGCTTTCCATGCAATAAAATTGGTTATTGTGTCGGAAATAATATCAACTTAGAGCCTTTTGACGTAATCCTGCCGAAATAAATAGCAAGAGTAATATTTAATGTACTAAGCCGCTGCATAAATCCTCATCAATGGTGCATCTTGCACTCGTATATCACTTTTTTCTGATAGCCAAGCTGCTATCAGATCCCTCTCGAGCGTTAAACTCGTTAAAGAGTGTCGCCGTTGTCTATACATTCTCTCTGAGCGCTTCAATGTCTCACTTGTCTGGGTTCCTACGCACAGGAACATTTCAGGCAACTCTATGGCAAATGACCTTGCCAGGAACCCTCACCGTTTGAACTGGGTATGCCACTTACCTCGCTTAAGTTGACAATTAGGCAAAAATTCTTCCGGGAATTTGATTCTGGGTCAGTGAAAATTCTTGCTCTACTGCCAGACGCACTAACCAACCAACTACTCAAACTTGATTGCAATGCCATCTCGATCACAGTGACCATGCTTAAATGTCATTATGTTGTAGGAAGACATGTTGAAAGAGTGCAGCTCCCATCAAACGACTTCTGCTGAGGATGTGGGTCTGCTTAAGAGCAGGATAATGTTATCCACTGTGTCACGGCACGTCTCTTACGAGGTTCAGATTTAGGTTATTTGGCTCTCCATTCCTTGTCAACTTAATGGAGTTATCATCCATTGCCATCAAGGATACACACACATAACACATAATTGATCATTACAACCCTTCGATCAGGATTACGACCTAGCTTATGCCGTGTGTGTTAATTTATATACATGAGTAGCGGGACCTACATACATTTTAAAGTCAATTTAAAGATTTCTGAGAAACTTTTTTTTTTTTTGCCAGAAATCTGCTGAAACGATATTGCGAACAAATATTTTTTCATATTTCGTTTTTGTTGGAGATGTCTGACCTGGGGTTTGCACCGAGGGCTCACGTCTAATAAGTCAACATACTATCTACTAGACTACGCCGAGGATATATGTAGCTTCGTTTATTAAACTTTTAAAATTCTTCGATTAGTTTAGTGGAATTCGGTTAGTACAGGAAGTGCGATTGCCTATGTCGTCACAATGGGCCGCTATGTGTGCTCAAGAGAGCTTTGATAAATGAAGCCACCAGTACAACCTACCAATCTAGCTATTATTTATTTTCTTTTATTATATTTTATTTATAGCACTCCTGCTTAGTTAGATATACTTGATTAGTATACCTTAAAACCATAGCTTATGGCGCCCACTATTTCAGATTATTTGAATAATTATATGATTGGTGATGGTTTGCAATTCAGTTAAGCCAAAATAAATTAAATTGTAGCTGAATAGTGTTTGGAGCAATAGAAATACAAATTAGTCACACTGAAGTAATTTAAAATTTTATTTGCAAGAATACTGATAAGTATGGATGAAGTCGTCGTAGTCTAGGAAGTAGTCTGTTGGCTTATTAGACGTAAGGCCACGGTTCAAACCCCAGGTTAAACATCAAAACAAGAATATGAAAAAATATTTCGTAGGTCCCGCCACTCATGTATAAAATTAACACACACAACATGAGTGGAGTGGGGAACTAGGCCGTAATCCTGACTGAAGGGTTGTAATGGCCAATTATGTATTTATGTATGTAAGGATGAACAAAGATGGCAAAAAATAACAATAACAAATCAACAATCAGTTCTAGATGTTGCCAGACCTTAAGTAATTGAAGTATAAATAGAAAGAAAGGTAACGTAGTCAGTAGCAGTGAAAAGTGCGATTTTTGAAAACTATTGTATTAAAGACTATTAAGCTCAATGTTTGTAGTAAAAGATGTTCAATCGATTAAAGTGTTTAGTTAATCATAAATAAATTAAAAAACCATAATAAATAAAGAAATAACAGATTAGTAATTAAAATAATTTTTTTTTAATGTTGCATATATTTTTTTGACTCACTGTTTGAATCAAAAGAGTATTCTGTCCAGTTCCTGACTGCATGGATGAGTAAGTTTTTTCTATTTTCATTCCCCGTTATTATTAAGATGGCATTACGTTGTGTGCTTGGGTGTGTGTGTGTGAATGAAAGTGCAATTTAGAAAATATTTATGATTTTCCGTTATTTTGTTATGAGTTTTAATTTTTATTTTTCTAACTGTATTTCTTTTTTTTTTTTTGTTTTTTTTTGTGTCTTTATTATTATTTATGCCTGTTATGCTGGTACTTTTTTTGTAATTTTATTCTCTTTTCAGATATTTATCATTTTCTTTCTTTAGATTGTGGGTACTTGTTGACGGCGTCTTGTTATCGTTACAGGCTGAAAGATGGAAAGTTTTTATTTCGCTTTCTACGCTTCGTTAAGCTGATTTCATTTAAAAAAATTTCATAAAATATTTCTAGAGTTTCTTTGTTCTATGTACAAGGCCTTGACTTTGTGTCTAGTCTACTGCACTGATGATTGAGGGAAAAAATGAGCAAAAATTTCTTTTGGAGTTGATTGAAAAGAAGTTGAATTATTGGCGTTTGTAATTGGAGGGTTATTTTTGAAGGAACATAGTACGAAAGGCAAAGAAGCATGAAAGAATTTGAATTCACAACTTGGAAATTTCAAAATTCTTTTTAAACTCAAACAAAATTAGAGGTTTTCTTTGATGTTTGAAATTAGAAATAAAATCGTAGTTAATTTGTTTTTGAGTATTCTTGGGCTCTTAAGAGTTTCCGGAAATATCTATTAAAAGAAATGAATTCCTCTTTTTTTCGTATTGTTAAAGAATTTTGTGTTTCCTTAACAATTAAATTTGAATCATTTATTGCGAACAATAATTTGAACTCATTAACAGGGTTTATATTTGATTTTTCGTTGTGACACAGCAATAGATATACGAGCGTGCGTTTGTTTAATAACTTTTTGAAAGAAGGTTTTTACGGAGTGTGTTGTTTGTTTGTTTCTCTTTTTAAATATAATGTACAGTTTTTGGAATATGAAAATGTAATAAGGAAGTTGTTAAAATATATTAAAAAAAAAATCAATACTAATAACACATAACATTCAGGATAACGACCTATTACACCACGTATATTGTGTGTGTTCATTTTATACAAGAGTGGCGGTACCTATACTTTAAAGTCGACTCTGAACGACAGAGTTTTGTGTCAAATTATAATAAAAACTTTTCGTAGCTTGAAGTTAGTGGTTCCTATACCTTGTTTGTATAATTCGGGTCAAATGTATACATTAACTTCAAACCTATGGAGTTATGGATCTATTGATAACAAATCAAATTTTCATGTTATTTCCCAAACTTACTTAACAGACCGAGCTTATTAGCAAAATAGCGCAGTGAATTAGTGAATTAGAATTCCTGATAGAGTTCCTTGTCGCACTTAAATAGTCTCCTGGTTTTCCTGCTATTCACTGCTGGACACAGAAGTATTTGAATAAATTCGGCGACCAGGTATGTCGAACCACATATACATATGTACATGCATAATTGTCCATTACAACTCTTCCGTCAAGATTACGTCCTAGCATCTCACACTACTCATGTTGTGTGTGTGTTAATTTTATACATGAGTGGCGGTACCTACAGTTTAAAGTCGACTGCGAACTATAGGTTTTTTTAGAAACTTTTCATGGTAGTTAGAGTAAATAATCTCAGAGTTTTCGCCAGAAATCTGCTGAGAGGAATTCGCCGAAGAAATATTTTTTTATATTTCGATTTGATGTCTGACCTGGGGTTTGAACCGTGGCCTTACGTTTAATAAGCCAACACACTACCTACTAGGCTACGGCGACTTAATATGTCGAACCACATATGGTTTGTTGAATTCCATGCTAATTTTTCCAAGTTGAAAAATTATTCTTGTTGGGGCGCATTTGTCCCCTCTATCTTTACTTTCTTTCCGAGCCAGTTCGCCCACCTTATAATGTGATTGACATTGACATCGACAGACTAGCCTATTAGTTGCTAGATTGTCATGAAGGCTAGCATGTGTATG
Organism: Sarcophaga carnaria; assembly: GCA_958299815.1. Taxonomy (NCBI): domain Eukaryota; kingdom Metazoa; phylum Arthropoda; class Insecta; order Diptera; family Sarcophagidae; genus Sarcophaga; species Sarcophaga carnaria. Next base: position 32,405,267 of record OY283150.1, read on the forward strand.
CGTCCTGACTTGTGCTATTACCAAATATTACACGAACTAATTAATATTCCTTGAGGACATCTACGTTTACATGCAAGTTAGGCGTTATTGCTAATCAAACAAAGGTAAAAGAGATCAGCACAAATTCGCTACACATTATTCCATCATTCAATGCTTTGTATGAAAAGAATTCAAAAAAGGGAAAATAGTCTTGCGGATTTCCTTTACTAATTGATTTCTTTTCATTGATCATTTTCACCATTTCGTTTAAGTATATTACTTTGATCGCCATCGAAAATAGTACCTCACTATGAGGACATCATTTCACTATTCTCTCTTGCTTCTACACATTTTACTATCTTCAGGTATGTTGTTTCCGTAAAAGCACAGATGCTATCTCCATTATATAACAAATGAAAACCGCTTATATTAGAAAAAAATTTAAAGTTTTATCAATAAAATTTGCCTTCTATATTAATGGACGTGTTATTGATTTTAAGATTTTATATACGAGATCCTTGAACAGATCACTTAAGCTAAAGACAGGCTAATGAATAAAAATAAATGCCGTCATGGTATTTTTCGTATATTCAACGTAAATTAAAATTCATTTTCGTATCACATTAAATTACTTTAAGAATTTTCAACACCTCTTCATATTTATAACGCCAAGTCATTTTTTTATTTTTGTTCCAGCTCTTAATGAATATGAAAAATTAATTGAATTTGTTTTAAATCGTTGTACGGTTGTACAATAACAAATAGTCAACAATTAATTATAACATTTAACGGAAATAATAATATAGTCCAGTAATTTCCTCTGGACATCGCGCCTCTCTACACGTGAACATAAATCGGCCTTTTTGTGCACATATTTGTTGGTATTTTAAATTGTATTGCAATGGAATGTTTTGTAATCAATAACAGTGAGTGTGTGTATGTGAGTGTGTGTCCATATATTTAAGTAATTGGTTATGTAGGTGTGGGTTTTTTTAAGTGTGTAAATGTGTTGAATTGTTTTTTGCGCTCTTTTTCGCATTGTAAAATGGTTTACAATGGCGTATAATTAACACATTTTTTCACGCCTAAAAGCAGTCAACGCCAATTGTAAAATTTTTGTTTGCAATTTTGTTTTTGTGTTTTTCTTTGTGTGAGTTCATGTATGTGTGTGTTTTTATTCCTTTGTTTAATTGTCTGTATGTGAAATTAAAAATAAAATGTTTTTCATGTTGTATACAATACATCATGTTAACAAACATTAACAAAAACAAAAAACAAACAAAATTTTAAAAAACCGGCATAAATTTATTATCAACGAACCAAACAACAACACTAGGCTCCTTCATACAGTGCTTTTCAAGTTCCATAATTTGATGTTCGCTCCAATGGGAATACGCATGTATATCTTGGTAAAGATAGGAAGTATAAAGGACGGACATAGCAATAGTAACTGTCAGTCAGGGCAATCGCAATAGTATTGGACTGTCAGGGGTAGCATTGAGTAGGCTTGTGGGGAGAGCAGCTTCCACGCTACCTTTCTGTGAAGCTAAAAGCGACTTTTGAAGGGACACTCAGTCAAAGGGAAGCAAATGAGTTTGAAGAAAGCAAAACATGTGTTGAATCACTACAATTGTAGGAGATTTAAGGCTACACAAGCGATTTTTCAAGGGAACAGTCAGGCAAATGAATTCGAGAAAAACTAAACTTGTGTTACAATTGGAGGAGATTTAAGTCTTGCATCAAACTACCCAAGAATAACTTGGCTAACCTCAACAGGCCTTTTGACAAAGCATTGTATGCTCCAAAGGCACTTGTTGAGAACAGCGGTAGCCTCGAACACAATATGTAGAGCCTGCTTTAAAGAAAATTAATTCTTCTAATACATATTTGCAACCTGTTAGGCATTATTAATCCATGGCAGAAGGAAACTCCTCTCTGTCTATTAAGAGCTACGCAGATAATGCTTCTCTACGACACCGAGCAGCATCTTGAAGTTTGTTAAGGGATTCAGAAGAGGTGCTCTAGGTACAATCGATCATATATTTGAGTACTATAAAGATATTAAACGCTCTTTAAACCCAATTTAAACTTGTTAAACTCTGTACAATTAATGTTCGAAACCTAAAATCATGCAACATAAAAATTAAATTGATACGCAACTATACGGTTATGTTGTGCGTAAGAGTCAAAAACGCATAGACTGACAGCCAGATAGTCTGTGAAATGCATAAACTATCCACATCAGCTAGGCAAATGACAATAAAGCTGTGGCATTTATTTTACTTTTTTTCCTTTCTTTTATAAAATTATTCAACCAAAATTGTTGAAAAAAGCAGAGCAGAGCAACAAATGCGGAAAAATGAAAACAATTTATTTATCGCATTCTTTTTTTTTTTAATAAAAATTGGTTTTGAATTTAAAATTTCATATGTATTGTATGTATATCATAAGCTATGTGTGTTTACATATGTATCTGTTGGCGTTTTAAACGTTTACTATTGCAGCTGCAGCATATCACATGTGTTGTAAATTTTGATTATTCAGAGAAATTGAATATTTTTTTGGGTAATATTCAGTCGATATTTAAACCACATGCAAATAAATAAATAATATTTTGTTTTCTTTCCACCACGCAAGAATTTTTATTCGTCTGTGTTCGACATATTCTGATACAAGTGTTGCGCATAACTAAATTTTCCCTGTAGTTGTTTATGTGTTCGATTTGAGTGTGAAAACTCGATTGCAATCAGTTTCGTTTAAAAATGTTAGGCTGCTGTTGGCAATATAACAGTCATACGCTATTAAAATAGTGTAACAGTACTTTTATAATTCACAGAAAATAATTTCTTTAACACTCTGAAGTCCATCAGTATGTTATAAGAGATTCGATTTTGAATGGAGATCTGCTCCTGGTCAATTTATGTACTTAGCATAGCTTAATTTATGTTCGACCTCTTATTCAATGGCACCGTCTCATTTAGGCCAGCCTTTAGATTAATTGTGATGTCATAAGTTCATTAAACATTGCTTATACGAAACCAACCCAAATCCACAATAAATCGTGCTATTGCAACAATCTTTGTTTTTGAGATTTCACTGGCACATGGAGTGGAAGATAGTCTCTTCAACTTCCTCAGACCTACAGCATCTGCAGAAAATATTTGAAGGAATATCAAATCTATTGGCATTTCTACCAATAGGCCAACAAGTACATAACATACATACATAATTGGTCATATTACAACCCTTCAGTCGTGATTATGACCTAGCTTTTCGCACCAATTATAGGTTGTGTCTGCTAATTTTATTCATGAGTGACGTGACCTACAGGTTAAAGTCGATTTTGAACAACAAATTTTTCAGAAACTTTTCATGGTAATTTTATTTACTCGTAGAGTTTTTTGCCAGAAATTTTCTGATACGAAGACGGTGAAGAAATATTTTTTCATATTTCCTGGCCTCATGTCTAATAAGCCAACACACTACTTACTAGACTACGACAACTTCACCAATAGGCCAACAGTGACTCGTAATACATCGTAATTGTGCGTAATGGACGTACATGAGATTTATGAATAGAAAACAATCAAACCTCTTTTAATTACAAAAGTCTAGCAGAACCTAGCCAACAAAGTTGATTCCTCCTGTAAAACCAGTGGAAAGTAGCTTGTTTAACTGATCAATTAGAACATCGATTCCCTGTAAAAATTGTAGGCTCCATACCGTGGTCATTTCATACAATATCCGATGATATCTCTTTGTGCTATAACCCATATAAGAGTTATCATTGAATGATGCTAAATTTCCATGAGAAAACCCCAGTATTCATGGCAGTAGCAACATTCATTAAGGACTTAATTGCAACCTTACTGTTCGTCAGTTAAGCGATTTTTCAGCAAAAGTATCATGACCCAACAAGCTTTTTGCTGTTTTCAAAATATCCATGACCTCCGCATGAAAAACAGTGGAAAGACAGTAAGAAAGTGTACTATCAGAACCTTTAATACATGCCTACATACATAATTGGGCATTACTACCTTTTTGTCAGGATTACGACCTAGTTTCTCACATCACTTATGTTGTGTGTGTCTTAATTTTGTACATGAGTGACGGAACTCGCAATTTAAAGCAGATTCCGAACAATAGATTTTTAAGAAACTTTGGTATGGCAATTGTATTTTACTGTCAGAGTTTTTGCCAGAACTCTGCTGAGGGGAAGTCGGCGAAGAAATATTTTTTCATATTTCGTTTTGTTTGAGATGTTTGGACTGGAACCTTTGTAAAGTATACCAAAACCCACCCTGCTTAGAATTTTGAAGCCAACGGGTAACTCCGAATCTTCAGATTAGAAGTCCGTATTACGAAATTCATATAGAAAATTATAGGGAACCATATAAACAACCAGATCTGCCTTAGATTAGGTCAGTATTTAATTGCATTGAATTACTCAAGTTATTAGCAATTCCACTAGTTTCATTTTTATGTTTATTTTTCCATACATCATCTTGTCCACGATGTATGAGCAATATTAATTTTAATTATTATAACGTATACGCATGGGTGTACTGTTTCTTTGTATTTACTTCATACAGTTTTCAATACATAATTATTTTCATAATTCCAGCCTTCTTGGTAGTTTGTCTAAATTAAATTTTTATTTTTATTTTCTACTGTTTCTATAATTATTACACTTTACTGTGCTTATTTGCATTGTTATTCGGTTACCTTATTGCTATCTAACTCTGAGTTTTTTGTTTCCCTCGTAATAACTAAAATTCCATTGTCATTTCAATAAACAAATCAGGACACTTATTATACATTTTCAAAATACCAATAATTGCTGGGAAAAATTAAATTAAATGGCAAATAAACACAAAACACAAATAAAAGCAATGAAATTCGGTCATAATTGATAAATAAACCGATTCGAAATCCTATGTGATGCAATTATAAAATTGCGGATAATATTCAAATTATCAGAAAAAAAACTAACATTTTCAACTTCCATAAGGTCAACTGACAATTGTAATGCAAATTTTAAAATTTTTGAATAAACCCATGTAATATAAAATTTGTTTGAAATTGAATTTTTTGTTTTTATGTGGAAATTATTAATCCTAAGTGCGATAACTGAGCTTTATACATATGTACGGGTATATATACGTACTTTATACATATAAATAAGTGTATGCGTCTTATTATTATTACATACGCATACCTTTATAAAAAATTTATAGCCTATGCCATGAAACTCTTTACATTGATTATAGAGAAACCATAAGCCAAAATTCCGTATTGGCTTAGAAGCCATTTGAAAATGTTTTTCATTTGGTATACGCTTAAACTTATCTTTGAAGTTGATTGTGTGATGGTCTAAAATAAAGTAGTCGCCGTAATCTAGTGTAGTTTGTTGGCTTATAAGCCGCAAGGCCACGGATCAAATCGCAGGTCAGACATCTTCAACAAAACGGCGATTTCCTCTCAGTAGATGGAATTGCCTTCAAAAGTTTCTTAAAAATCTGTCGCAGTTGACTTTAAAATGTAGGTCCCGCCATTCACGTGTAAAATTAATACACACAACATAAGTGGTGTGAGAAACTAGGTTAGTAATCTGGACTGAAGGCTTGTAATGACCAATTATGTTATGCCTTGGATTAGTTTAGAATTCTGTAGGTTTTTAGACAATTTTATATGGTTGGTAAAAGTAAATCTATTACCACTCTGCACGACCTCACTTTCATATGATCTTTACTGGACATAATTTTTTTTATAAAGGCATTAAAAATAAAAAGATAAACCTTCGTGGTCATAGAAAGCTTTTTCTGAAATGGGGTGTTAGCGTTTTGACTAATTCGAAGAGCGTTGGATTGAACTCGTTACATACATAATTGGTCATTACAACCCTTCAGTCAGGATTACGACCTAGTTTCTTACATCACTTATGTTGTGTGTATTAATTTTATACATGAGTGGTGGGACCTACAGTTTAAAGTCGACTCCGAACGACAGAGGTTTGAGAAGCTTTTTATGGCAATTTTATTTACTCTCGCAGTTTTTGCCAGATCTTTGCTGAGAGGAGATCGCCGCAGAAATATTTTTTCATATTTTCGTCTTGATGTCTGACGTCTAATAAGCCAACGCACTACCTATTAGACTACGACGACCTTGAGTTCATTAATAATGCAATAAAACAAAAACGGTTTGAAATCTATCCAAGTTTACTTTTTGTTGTGAAGTATAATTGTTCCGGTTAGAAATGGAATATTATTTCATTGATATGGCTGCCGCGGATGGCTTCACAGTACCTTATTCGATTGGAATAAATTTTCAGGCACTATTTCGAGTGTATGAAGTCGCATTTCGTATCAATGGCATCACGAATGTTGGCCTTAAAATACCCAATTATGTCTGGTTTGTCGGCATAAAATTTTTCTTTAACTGCGCCCCACAGAAATTAGTCCAACGGATTCAAATAACAGCTTCTTGACGGCTAATTGACATCACCATTACGGCTAATTAAACGGCCATCATAAGTTTGAGCTTTCTGAGACCCAAATACTGCAATTTTGCTTATGATGATTTTGCCTAGATGAAAATAACCTTCATCCGAAAAGATGATTTTCTTTTTTTTTTTAGCAAAATTGAATTCATCGTGCAGTTACCTATTGGTCCATCTAGCGAAACGAAAACGAAACGGATGATCATGCGGCTTCAATTATTGAACCAATTGAACTTTGTAAGGCGTCATACCGAGATCTTTTTTGCAAAATTTGATGTAAACTGGTGCGTAAAATGTTAAATTCTTCAAAAATTTCCATATAAATTAAGAATCTTGTTCCACCACGATGATCCTTGCAATCATACAATATAAACGTTAATCGAAAATGTTAAAATTTTTTTTAAATTTTGTTGTGTTTATTATCAAAACATTTTGACTTGAGCTATTGTTGCTTTACCCATTGCAATGAACAAAACTTAAAATTTAGTCATCTAGAACAACAAATATCTGCAACTTATTTAATGGAATAAAAAACATTAAAATTTAGATAGAATGATTAGAATATTGTATATTCATATGTATACATATTCATTCATAGCCATGCATAGAACATTATTTTAATTACCACACACACACACACACCATAATGTAATTTGCGTAGATATGGTTTGATTTCTAGACAACAAAACTAACGATTTTACTAAACAAAACATTTTACAAGTCATTATCGTTTATAATCGCTTCTAATGTATGTACATACATACATACATAGATACATGTTCAAGCCTAGTGTTTCGTTATTATTACACCCTTTTTTTGTTATTGTTGTTGTTGCTATTATTACCACTGCCACTGTTTATAAGCCACAATAACAACAATTATAATTAGTATTTAATGCCAGTGATGGAATTATTATTAAATCATAAACACAAACAATAAAAACAAACACAGGAAAAAAATGATTATTAGAATAGTTTGTATGTGTGTATGTGTGTGTGTGTGTGTGTGTGTATGGAACTAAATTATTAAATAACAAAAACCAAAAACCACTAAATTATCCATACATACTGTATATTCTAGATGTATGTATGTATGTATGTATGTATGTATGTATGTATTTGTGTTAGCGCATTTGCGTTTGTATGTGTGACAATGTCGCTTATAAAATATTCAATAATAATGCCCATTATGCAGTGAATTAATGTTAAAATTACCGTTACTGTTTAATAATACCTTTGAGGTTAGAAAAAAAAGTTGTTGTTTTGTTAACTTGACTTGGTTGTCATGGTTTAATGACAAAAAAATAATATTAACACGTAATTTTATCAATTCGTTAGTGTAACCCTTTCTATTGTCCTTTTTTCCTTTAAATTTAATTACTATCCTCAATTGAAATCCTTGTTCCTAAGGCTGTCATTTGATTATTATTGAACGGAAACGTATTTAAGTAAGTGTGTCGCACTTGAGGCTACACTGTAAGAATTGTTTCTTAAGAAGTGCCTACACTAGCGTTAAGAGATGTTGATTATAAATTAAATGGAATTAAAATTTATTGTACAATAATTGATATCCGTTTTAATTAAATTCTTAAATTAAAAGTTTTTCTTATTGAAAATCAATTTTAATCAGGTACAAATTTGCTTTGAGTCTTTTTTTGAGTTGGTCAGCCTATCGGCTTGAAATAAGTGGTAGTGTGCTGGTTTAACGGTTCAAACCCCAAGTCAGATATCTCCAACAAAACAAAATATGAATACATTTTTATCCGGCGACTGCCTCGCAGCAGATCTCTGGCAAAACCACTCTGAGAGTAAATAAAATTGTCATGAAAAGTTTCTCAAAAATTTGTCGTCCGGAGTCGTCTTTATACTGCAGATTCCACCATTCATGTTTAAAATTAGCACACACAACATAAGTGGTGTGCAAAGCTAGATCGTAATCCTGACTGAAGTTGTTGTAATGACCAATTATGTATGTATGTACGAGTGTGGTCTTTGTTTTTTGAAGTCGAAATCATCGCTTTAGATCAGCGCAATACATATATCTTTTGTATTAAAAATGTTACAACAGTTTGTATAAAAAATTAAGGTTTTTATATTTATTTTATTAATTTTTTTCTGTTTTATTATAAAACAAACAATTTTTTAATGTTTTTAATAAAACAAGAGAAAAATAAGGAAAAGATTCAGCTGACTTCATAGGTACCCCCAAGGAGAACCCTGAGTAAATTTAAAATTCAAAGCCCTAATATATGAAAATGTTATCGCTAGACTATCCCTTAAGATCAAGCACACCATTTAACCCATTTGGAATTGAATGTACAAGTTTTGTTTAGTGTTTTCTGGTGGCACCATGAGCAAGTTTGTCGATTGACTTTTGTTAGAGGTTTAGTGATTACGTAACCGTTCTTTCAAATAATCTCCTAAATACTCTCTTGAAGTCATATCGAGACTTTATGCAAGAATATTAAGCTTGTGGGGACTTTTTTTGGTCAAAATATATTGGAGTACTAAGACTTTTGCTGTCCACTGTATATGTGTATTTCCCTACAAAGATTCATCAAAATTCTTTTGCATAAAAGTCCTTAGAAAATTTATTAGTTTGTTCAGGTGCATACACAATCCAATTATTTTTTATTATTTTAAACAGCACTTCCTATGGAGCTGTATAAAAATGTTCAAAATGCTTTTGTTTAGCAATATCCATGTAACTTCAATTGATTTTCTCAGAGACAACACATCATCTTGTGTCAAAACAAATAACGCATCATATTTAATCATTTTAATTAAAATCAGAAAATTTTCAGAAATTTAATTTTAAAATTTGAAAATTATAATCAAATTCACGTGTACATTTTCAGCAGAATCACAATAAAATAAAAAAGTCAAAATATTAAACAGAAAAAAAGAACACAAATATTATGTTAAACAAATCAAATTCCAAGAAATGAAAAGCAAACAGACTTCAAGAGATTTATAAATTCTTAACAAATTATAACAATTGAAAAGAAAAGAAAAAGAAAAAAAAAATGGAAAAATATGGTAACATTAAGACAAACCACCTTCATAATGCCCTTAAAAGAAAAAATTTGGTTCCTTTTCTTGTGCAGGAGCAACAAGAATAAAAAAGTCTTGAAAAAAAAACAAAAAAGTCAGCAATTTTTTACTTTCCAAGAATTTAAAGAAAAATTTTTTTACAAAGCAACCAGCACAACGAGAAAAGTGACACTAACAATCCTTTATGTTGATAAATTCTACAGTGTTGGCATTAGTCATTGGTAAAGCTAAAAATAAACGAACTGTTGTGTGTATTTTAACACTATTTCTACCACGATTTTGTGTATACCTATTTCGACCAAAAGATGTCTTTTGACACCTTTGCGTTTGGATGCAAATAATTATGGAAATATTTATTAAAACATGTCCTATTCCTATTTCTATTGTTCCCAAACAACAATCGAATATAAAAATTATAACGGGAAATTCAGTGTATCTGCATTTTCGAAAACTTGCTGAACAGAAGAATTTCACAATTTCACAGAATTTCCATGGCATGGCATTTCGCAGAATTTGCAATTGCACAGAATTTCTAAGGCTTTGTATAATAATACGAAGAGGAAAAAACCAAAAACAAATTATAGTTCAGTATAAATGTATGTATGTGTGATGATCCAGGATGAGTTGGAGGAAAATGATAACGCTAAATAAATTTAACAATTATTATATGAATTGTCAAAACATTAACTGAGAAAAAATTATTAGAAATGGAATTATAAGAAATTTCAAGTTAAAATTTTAAAAGGTGTCTTTTGGAACCTTTGGTAGAAATAGTGTTAAATGAAGTCTGCCTTTAATTTTTAAGTGCCAACTGTGGTGTAGACGAGACAACCATTATCACTTTGAATTTGAATTTTTTTTGCGGTTTGTAGCAAATGTAACAAGTGGCAGCAACAGCCATTTAACAGTCATTAAGCAGTATTAGGCGTGATTTGACTTAACAACACAATCATTTCGATGTTATTTTGTTTTTTTTTGGTTTGTTTACTTTCAAATTTGTTTGAAGGACGTTTAGATAAACAGTAAATGAAAACCAATAGCCAATAATAAATTAATTAAAAACGATTCAAGCCTTTCATAGAACCCTTTAATCTACTGTTATTTCAAAAAGGTCAAATAAATTAAAAGGCCAATTCAAATAAATAGAATGGGAACACATTTTTATCATAAATTGGAGACAATATTGTAAATAAAAGTGAAACAGACTGAAATACAATGAAAACACAATCCTAACCGACTGCATAACATCAGTTATGGTCACGTTAAATCGTAGAGAATAAGTTACATCATTATTACGTCGTTTTGGTCTTCAAGGTGAATTTACATTTGAAAGAACAGAAATCAAACTCTAATAAATGATGCGTTGATAGTACCTAGAACGATGGTCGTCAATTGCATTCTCTACGAGCAGTTGTAAGAACCTGGACCTTTTTCAACTTAAAAAAATTGAGTAAAAGCGCTGTGCATTTCATTTCATTTTATTGACAAACCATTGAAATTGTAATCATATTGCATCACACAAACACTTCTCCATGTTTTTTGTTAGTATATGATGTTGTTGCCGAAACGTTACACAACATACATAACATAATTGGGAATTACAACTCTTCAGTCAGGAATACGACCTAGCTTCTCACACCACTTATGTTGCGTGCGTTAATTTCATACATGAGTGGTGGGACATACAGTTTAAAGTCGATACCGAACGTCATAATTTTTGAGGAACTTTTCATGGCAATTTTATTTACTCTCAGAGTTTTTGCCGGAAATCGCTGAGAGGAAGTCGCCGCAGAAATGTTTCTTCAAATTTCATTTTGATGTCTGGGGTTTGAACCGCGGCCGTACGTCTAATAAGCCAACACACTACCTACTAGACTACGGCGACTTCGGCTACGTTAGACAACACAAAGTCTATTATGAGAAGCAAATCGGCGTATGAAAGTAGAGGTCAAATTTTTAATACAAAAGAAATGTGTATTGTGCCGATCGAAAGTGATGATAACGACTCCAAAAACAAAGATCATACTTGTACATACATATTTAATTGGTCATTACAACCCTTCAGTCAGGATTACGACCTAGCTTCTCATACTACTTATGTTGTGTGTGTTCATTTTAAACGTGATTGGCGGAACCTACAGTTTAAAGACGACTTCGGATGACAGACTTTAGAGAAAGTTCTTCATGACAATTTTTTTTACATTCAGAGTTTTTGCCAGAGATCTGCTGAGAGTAAGTCGCCGGAGAAAAATTTTTTCACGAAACATAAAATTTAAAGTCGACTCCAGACGACAGGTTTTTGGAAAAACTTCTTCATGACAATTTTATTTACACTCAGAGTTTTTGCTAGAAATCTGGTGAGAGTAAGTCGCCGAAGAAATATTTTTTCATATTCCATTCGTGGTGTATGACCTGGGGTTTGAATCGTGCCCAACCCACAACCCACTACCTACGGCAACTTCAGAAACGTTCTATGCGTCTTTTATATATTGTGAAAAATGCACAAAATTTGAAAATCTTTACTGTGTTATGAAAAGTTTTATACGAAAAAAAAGAAATACGTTTAGATTGTATGGATGGTGAGACCAGTATTGATAAAATTCCATTTTTTTCTTAATGCCGAACTTTAACTGATCTAGCAGCACAGCTTTAAAATTATAAGTTTTCCAACAAATATACAAAATGGATGCATTTAGTGCCTTAAAAATGTAATATAAGTGCTTATAAAAATTAACTGATGTTTGATTCAAGCCAAACAAAGCACATTCTATTGATAATGGTTACAGAATAATTGTTGATTTTACTATCATATGCTGATAAATCAAGCTTTTAATTAGTCAAAGTTTAGAACAGTTGACATTAGCATTTACATTTATTCTAGGCATAGATTCTAAGCGTGTATTGCCAACAACCCAACCAATTGTGGCTGTATAATTTTATTTTCACATTTTATTATCACTTAACCAAACGATTATTCCACAGGCTTTCTTTCCTATCATTTGTTATAATGAAACGTTCGAAAATTCCATCGTACAAGAAAAGTTAAATAAAGTACGCATATTAAAGCCTTAAAATAAGGACCAATTCAATAAAGTAAATTATCAGACCACCAACAATAAGGTTATTTTGTTATTTTTTTGGGGGGCTTTTATATGCTGTTGGATTTTCCCATAAATGCCAACTCGTAACGATGATTATGGCCTATTAAAGTCTTTTTAGTGTCAATCACAAGCGCAGCATGTGTCAAATACAGTGTTTTTATTATTAATCATAATTTGTACCGTAAATGCCGTCTCTATTGCAACGCACTTCACCCACCCCTGAAGCCATGAATATTTATTTTTCTTTTTCAGCATTATTGTGTTAAAAATTGTTTAAAATGTCCATGTTTATTCAAAAATTTATGGAAAATGACATGAATTTGTATGGATTTGGCATTAAAGCCAATGTTAAACAATACAAAAATAATAAAAAAAAACAAGTAAATTGTAGACCTTTGAAGTGGCCACAACTTTACCCCTTGGATAATTATAAATTTATCAAAAATAAACATTCCAATGGCTTTGCAGTGAGATACGTTTTAAATTTATATGGAAATTTCCAAGATAATTATTGAATTTATTATTTTTTTGTGCTTTGGAAGTCTAATGACTTTTTGGAATCAATAAATTCCATAAATAGGTAGGTAATCCGTTCTATCGCATTTTCTATGAAGATTTGTAATATGTTGGCTTATAATTCTTAGAACAATATGTGCAAAATAACCGAGATCATCACTTGCAACATTTACAGGAAACCATCTCTTTCTATGATAGGTTGGGTTAGGTAAGAATACTGGGCGGGAAGCTTGTCGTTCACAGATATTTTCACTCGGTGGCCCATATGGCCCTCACCCAGTGTGAGGTAAACCCCCTTCTAATGATCCATTAATTATAGGTTTGAACCACCTCGAGTTCCGATAGAAACTATTCAGTTCCCTTAGAGTCAAGTTCGCTAGCATGCCCAGATTTTCACCATTCTCTCAACCAAAAACCGATGATCTGGAAGTGTAGGGCACTCTTATAAAAGGCGTTGCAGCGATGCCGTTTCCTTCACATCATGGCAGCTTCTGCAGTAATCCTGGCGGGACGCACCGAGCTCGTCAGTGAAACACAGTGTCCCGTTAGAATTCCTGTTAGAGTGCAGACTGTTCTCTTGTCGAACTCAAGCAATTCCCTGATGCTCCCGCTGTCCACTGCTGGACAAAGCAGTTTCGAAATTCGGCAACCAGGTATGTTAGACCACCTACGGTGTGTTGAATTCCATGCTGTTTTTTCCAATTTGTTGTATCGACGTATACGGTGTAGAGAGTCCAAATAACGAGTCCTAACGCAAAAAAAAAAAAAAATACAAATATTAGATGAAAGTTCCGGGTACTTTTGATGCCAATGAAGCTTGATGCTATGTATGACATACGATCTTGAATGTATTGTAAGCCATGTACACAATAATTCTGTGTACCTTATGATGTGTGTATTTTGTTTTTATCTGTTTAGTTTGTTTTGATTAGCTTACAGGAAAAGTATTCCTTTAGAGGCGCATATATCCCCTCTATTTACTTCTCCTCAGGCATCTCTAATCCTTTCCGTGCCAGTTCGTCCTCTTCTTTGCCCACTCTTTAGTCTGGCTAATAGTGTGTTGTAGAATACATAGAAATTCCGGGATAAAGTAGTTTAAAATTACAATAACATAACAGCATAGCAAAACCATAAATACGAGGCTTACTTAAATAAAGAAGTAAGATAACAGATAGTAGCAACAATTTTTTTTATTTCCAAATTGCAATCCTTAAAAGGGTAAAGTCGTAAGAATATCTAATAAAAGTCTGTGGTTTAAACCTGTTGGATTCACATAAATGTCGAAATATGACAAGTAAAACATTTTAAAGTGGCAAGAAAATATTTAGGGCAGCCGCAAACGCGGCAGTTAATTCCATATCTGGTGACAGCAAATGAAAATGTAAAAGCTTTAACGGAATGAAAATACTGGTATTAAGCGAATCCTCTCGGTATTGTTCTTTTTATATGGGACTAATATGCGTATGTGTAGGTAAATTATACTGAATTTATTTTGCATGAACATAAGAAACGATTAAAATAAAATAATTAAAATGAATAGAGTTTTCCACACAAGAGATCCAAATTTAAGTCAGTATTTTTCGAATGATTAAGTTAAGCATCAAATAAACTTGATTTCATATAATTATAAACTTTCTTTCATACATTATTGTAATCGGTAATCGATAAAAGTTAATCACTTCTTAAGTATCTAAAATTAACTTACATACATAATTGGTCATTACAACCCTTCAGTGAGGATTATGGACCTAGTTTCTCACACCAATTATGTTGTGTGTGTTAATTTTTATACATGAGTGGCGGGATCTACAGCTTAAAGTCTACTCCGAACGACAGATTTTTGAGAAATTTTTCGTGGCAATTTTATTTACTCTCAGAGTTTTTGTCAGAAATCTGCTAAGAGAAAGTCGCCGAAGAAATACTTTTTGTATTTTGTTTTGATGTCTGGCCTGGAGTTTGAATCCTGGCTTTACGTCTAATAAGCCAACACACTCCCTACTAGACTACGGCGACTTTAAATTAAACGGTCTTGAAATCTTTTTAGAATTGTTGACTTTTATTTGTAAAGGATGACGATATTTTCGGTTGTACGCAATTTACGAACGAGCTTACATCTTGGCGCATAAACAATGAAACCAGTTTCACGAACTTGCGTATACCGGGCACTGTTGGTCCTTCTCTGCGACCAAATTTTTTACGACATTTTCATGCAATTTCCAACCAATTGTCTTTTTTTTGGAAATAAATTTCCAATAAATCCCAATGTTGCTCAAGCGTAAAACGATTCATTACGTTCAGTGGAGATAGTATACTGAATTTTGAGACAGAATGATGACCCACCCGGTATATACATACTTATCGCTTTGGCAAATATTAAATCCTTTATTAATTGCTTGAATGTGTAATTTATTTGAGTATAAAATAATTATTTGAGTATAAAATAATACAATATTTGAAACAAAGAAACTATCCCTTTTTCGTTTATCATCAAATTGCTTGAGTAGAACCTTAATTTCTTTATTTCTTATCTTTATTCGTTTCATTTAAAAATTCCTTCTCAAAGCAAAACTTTTTTAAAATTAAACCCTTTTCTGTAAACTTCTTCTTTTTGTTTTTTAAATAAAAAAGCTGAAACAGAAGAAAAATATTTGACTGAATTACGACTTAACAAATAGAAAAGGAAAGGAAAAACAAAAGTAGAGAAATCTCGATAAATAAATCTTAACTTAGACAAACCGCAACACATACTCAAAAACCCTACATATGCGTATACATTGTATTAAAAGAAAAGGCCCAAGTGCCAACAAAAATCTACAGGTGGCCCTAAACAGCTAAACAATTTTATTCTTTTCTTTTTTTAAGAAACTCTGTCTGAAATATGAGGGATAAGGTTAAACAAAAGCTTGTTTCATAATATTTTTTATTTTTATTTTGATTTTTCTTCTTGTTCTTGTTTGTGTTTGTTTTGTAAAAGCTAAACTCCTGAATAAATATGAAGTGAAAGTATTTCTCTTTCTCTACTTCTTTTTTCATTTTTGTAGAAACAAAAGTTTTTCTCGTTTTTCTCCTTCTTTTTTGTTTGTTTTTTTTTGTTTTTTTTTCTACCAATTTGCGTTTTATAAATAATGGAACCTTGAAATATTTCCAAGTTTGTTGTTGTTGTTGTAACCACGTAACAAATAACAAGATTATTTAACAAAAATAGAAACAATAACAAAAGGAAAAAAGAATATTTAAATATTTACACGTTAATAAATCAAAGTAAGAAATAAAATAAACAAAAGAAACACCAGCATCAAAAGAGTGAAAGAGTGAAAAATACTCACAAACAGAGAGGAGAGAGAGAGTCAGAGTGGAGACATAGAGGTCATTTTACCTTTTTCTGCTGGTGGCATTGGTTGAAAAGGTCATAAGGATTTTAGGCCCATTTACCTTCTTGTTCATATAGATTAAGTGGTAATCACTAAATTTATTTAGATTTTAAAGTTTTTGGCAACAAAACAAACAGTAATAACAGCAACAGCAACGATAACAACCGACCAAACAAACAAACAAACAAAACCCACAAACACTTCAATTTAGCAACCATGAGGTTTTCTTAGGGATTAAATATCCTTGAATCAAAAAAAAAATGAAAACTCCTGTTACCATTACTAACCATAAAAACCCTTTTCACAAATTGTTGCTATTAAATGAAAATCAGTCCAGAACAGAGAGAGATAATGCTTTTAAGACATTTTATGTTTTCGATAAGGCCATCTCCAGCAACAGGGAAAAAATTTAATCTGATTTTTTTTGAAAAGAGAATAAAAATATTCATACTTTTGTTAAAATAAAAGCCTGCCGTAATAAACTTCAGAGTATTTTGTTTCAAAGTTTTATATTTGACAACAACTTTGTTTTATTTTACGTACAGCGAAAAAAAATTCAAATAATTGCTGGGCAGTAACTAAGCTCGAATTTGAAAAGAAATAATTACAATAATACATTCAATCAAGATTACGACCTACCTTCTGACACCACTTATGCTGTGCGTGTTAATTTTATATGTGAGATGATAACAGTTAATGTCAACTTCGTAGGACAGATTTTTAGAGAAACTTTTACTGGTAATTTTATTTACTCTCAGAATTTCTTTCAGAAATCTTCGTTTTGTTGTAGTTGTTTGACCTGGGGTTTGAACAGTGGCTTTACGTCTAATATGCCTATACACTTCCTGCTAGACTACAACGACTAAAATTTTATCACTGGTAAATTAGAGCTCATAAGTGATTGTGAAAAAGTGATTCTTTGCTGCGCATAATGGTCTGGGATTGTCAAAGGGTCGTTTTATTTCAAAAATTATACTGAAAGGACTCTGACCGCCAATTCAGAGCGTAATAGTCGAATATTAGTTGTTTTTTTTTGTATTCAGTTGAGGAGTATAAAGTGTGGTATATGGTTTCGATGGCACGATTTTTAGGCTTTACATAAAAGAATAAAACCACGCTTTGGAGTTGGCAATGACTATGTCTAGAAGCATTCTAGAACTAGCTTAAACTACCTTAAAGGCTTCAATGCTACAGCTAGTCCATAGTTCGTAATTTAAGTGATATTGTATACATCATAACATAATTGGCCATTACAACCTTTCAGTCAGGATTACGGCTTAGCTTCACACACCACTCATGTTGTGTGTGTTAATTTCATACATGAGTGGCGGGACCTATATTTTAAAGTCGATTCCGAACGGCTGATTTTTGAGAAACTTTTACTGGTAATTTTATTTACTCTCAGAGTTGTTGCCAGAAATCTGCTGAGAGGAAGTCGCCGAAGAAATATTTTTTTTCAAATTTCGTTTTGATGTCTGAACCTTGGCCTTTCGTCTAATAAGCCAACACACTACCTACTAAACTACGGCGACTTCACAATTATAATAATTCTTAATAAAAAACATCTTATTTTTAATACATACGCACTTTTTCTATTGGCTATTAAAATCCTTTCGGCTACAGGATTACAACCTGGATCCTCAAACCACGCATGTGGTGTGTGTTAATTTTATCTATAAGCGGCAGGTAGGTAGGTAGAGGAACCACTCGGAGCTCCTAATGAAGTCACTTAGCAAGCACCAAACTACCTTTTTGGTGCTACTTTGACAAAGTGCCGAACATGTACCTAGCAAGTGAAAGACAGTCTCCTTCTCATTTCTACAGTTCATGCAGAAGGTGTCCAAGACAAATGCGTACCCAGATTGCAATGCCCTGTTATGACCCCAACAACCATACTGAGCGCACCTCTCTGAAGCTTAAGTAGAATGGCCTGTTTATCCGCTCTAAAATTACACAGAATAGCACTGTGCCCCGGTACTCATATGTTCTATAGACATCATCGTTTTGCTATCTCGTTAAAATATCTGCGACAGGAGTACTCAGTCCTGGAGTTCATCCATACAATTTTTTATAGTAATTATCCTTCCATGTGTACACCACATTTAAGATTATCCAAGAATGCCAGGTGTCTCTGGAGAAGATAGTAAGAAATTTACGGTGGGTAACATCGAAGGTAACAACAAAGCCGATGCGATTGTTAAGGCATACATTGAATTGAATTTCAAAAAACTTCGCTTATTGGCGAGAGTAAATGGATTGTTAATGAACCCACATGTAGCGTAACTAGACAGGATCTGGCCCGATATATATACATATGTAGAACAGAATTTATATCAAGCCTTTCAAGATTACATCTGGGGAAGCTCCTAGTAGTGACCACAGGACACTGATCTCTAGGTGCTCACGTCACGCGATTGGGAATACCACATAACGACTATTACAGAAGCTGCAACGGCGAAGAAGAGGAGAAGAACACAGAACATTTTCGCTGTCGTTGTCCGTTGCTTGGGAATCAAAGAAGAAGAATTCTTTGACACTTAGAATTTAGTGACAAAACGTGTCCAGCCACAGGTGATGGAGGGAAAATATCACAGTTTCATAAGACTCGCGAGTAGGTTGAAAGATGCCAACGAGGAGCTCTAATTACACGACGGAATAAGTAATATTGGGATCCTTACAGAACTTAAGTATGCTGTGCCCCGTGAGGCGGCTGTCATATTATTCTAACCTAACTTAACCTAAGCAAATCTAACCTAACCTAACCTAACATAACCTAATATGTTGCTTTAATATATTCCAAAATTCCTTCATTATATATCTTTATATCAATCAATCAATCAATTTAAAATTGTTACAAAAAGTACAAGAATTTTCAGGATAATAATTTAAGACAGTGTTATAATGCAATGAATACTTTTAATGAAAAATTTGAGTTGTAGCAATATTTTTTAAAGACAAGAACGAAGTCACTGTAATCTAGTAGTTAGTATTTTGGCTTAATAGACGTGAGCCCACGGTTCAAACCCCAGGTCAGACATCTAGAACAAAAACAAAGAAAAAAATATTTCTTCGGCGACTTTCTCTCAGCAGATTTCTGCCAAAAACTCTGAGAGTAAATAAAATTGCCATGAAAAAGTTTCTCAAAAATCTATCGTTCGAAGGCGACTTTAAATTGTAGTAATCGCCAGTCGTAGGTTAAAGTAACACACACAACATAAGTGGTGTGAGAAGCTAGGTCGCAACCCTGACTGAAGGGTTGTAATGTGTATGTATATAAAATATTTATGTATGTATTTCCAAGAATCACACACGGAATGGTGCAAACTGAAAATATAATATAACACTCATGTATTGGCCAGTACTTAGACGACTTCGTCAACGAGTAAAGAAATGGGCGAAAGTGTTCATTAATGGCGTAAGGGTATTCAAGTCGTTTAATTCATTAGAATACTGTAGCAACCTGGCTTGTTTTTCACGATTCTATCACTTAAGCAAAGGATTGTTCTCAAACGAAATTAAAGCACTTGTTCCCGAAAATCTTTCTGTTTATGTAGTACTCGTCGTTATCGTAGAGCACATCTTTCGTGATCAATTAATCAGTGGAATACATAATGCGTTACAAAGAAAATTCACCGGACTCTTGCTCTCTAAGTAGTCCTAACATAATGCACTGCATAAGTAGGTGAAATATCCCGAGTCTTGGTTGGACCAGAGAGCTTTGTAATAACAACCAAGAATTTAATGGCATTCAATGAAAAAAAAAAAATTGTTAATTGAAACTCTCTCTTTAGAATTTTGTATAATTTTTTCTACAAAATTTCATTCTTGAAAAATTTTTTCTTGCGATTATTTTAAAATTCTTAAACTTATTGGCCATAATTTTCAAGTGCTTATCTACTTAGCTAAACGTTTATTTTATTGCACAATTGATAGCGAGAGAGATTTAAATGACTTTTAAATCTCCAGACAACAAACCGTCTCTACTTAATACACCAAAAAAAGGCAACGAATAAATCGCTTTAATACTTAATACCCACCACCAATCAAATCAAGTATTCGTTGTAATGATTTGCTCCTTTACTTCCACCTCAACAGTTTGCTGCCTGCCAAGTCTTTTAGTATCATTGTCATGCAACATTTTGTCTCGTTTTAAAATTAAATAAAAGTTAAATGGCATTAAAATGTGGCAAAATATCAAACAATTTACAGCGACAAGCAAAGAAAAAAAAAACAAAAAAATAAATGAAATAAGCGAAGGTAAACAGCCGGTAAACATCAAGTGTAATTTTCATTTACATTTTCAATTGTAAAGGTAAATTCATGAGACTTTAAACTGTCTTAACATAAAAAAAAGCAGACAGAAAAAAAGCCTGAGAAAATTCACAATAAATGCTAAGAACAACAACACAATTTTGGGGAAATTTTTTTTTCTATTGTTAAACTAGAAAACCACACAATAAAAACGTTTATAAACGAGACCAAGGAAAAAACACAAAATAACAGTCAAGGAAACGTGGCCCACTACCATTTAAGTTGGTAAGAAATCGTATAAGATGAGACAGTAAAGTGAAAATATTAGAAAAACAAAAGTAAATAAACGGTGACAGAAAACACAAGTAAAATCTACATTTGACACACACACAGTTTAAATAACTGACATCCAGCCTTTTGGCTCTCCCTCCTACGTTTATTCTAAAATACAAAACTATTTACACTTTGTTTGCTAAATATAAAGACTCTACTGTATTTTTAAACGATCCTATACAATTAAAGTGGTCGTAGTGTGGTGGGTTCATACCACAGGTCAGACATCTCCAACCAAACGAAATAATAAAAAAGGACGACCTCCTCTCAGCATATTTCTGACAAAAACTTTGAGAGTAAATAAAAATTGCCATGAAAAGTTTCTCAGAAATATGTCGGTTTTTTTGACTCATGTGTAACATACACAACATAAGTGGTGTGAGAAACTCGGTCGTAATCCTGACTGAAGGGTTGTAATGACCAATTATGTATGTATGTATTTATGTATACAATTGAATTCCATCATAGAAGAGATTCGTTTTTTTTGGAATTTTAATTTCAAGATAAATTCTGATTACGCTTTTGTTTTGGTGCTCTCATCGATCGCCTTTGTTAATATCTCGCCTTTAAAGATTTAAACACTCTCTTCCTTATGAAGGTGTATTACGAGGTAAAACAAGAAATTTATAAATTTCCTAATAAATGTTTAAAGATGTCCTCTTCCTTGTCATATTACAACCTCTTGCCTTTGTAGGGCCTCTCACTAATTTGGAGTGTATACCATATGGCCAGTGTTCTGTTGTGATCGCTATAAGATTCTGACGACATTTATTTATAATCTTAGTTTCCGTGCTTCGACATAGGGTGGGATTTTTTTGGCCTCTCTTCATTTCTAGAAATCATTTTGCCATCGTGGTTTATTGTTAATTGAGAGAAGGTTGTGTGGAATTACTTACATGACCGTCAATAATGGCAATCTCACGTCTGAAACTGAATGTGTATTATTCGTTGTCCTACCTTTCATAAATTCGTCAGAGACTGGCGCTATTGTTCGTACACCACTTACAGAGCGTAGGTAGCCTTAATGTCACTAAATATGTGTATATCCATACTGAGTACAGGCATACATATGTACATAACTGGTCATTACAAACCTTCAGTCAGGATTACGACTTAGTTTCTGACACCACTTATGTTCTGTGTCTTACTTTTATATATGACCGGTTTAAAGTCGACTCCGAACGATAGATTTTTCTGATTTTTCACGGCAACTTTTTTACTCTCAGAGTTGTTACCAGAAGTCTGCCGAAAAGATAATCTTTTTTATTATTTCATTTTGTTGGAGAAGTCTGACCTGGGATATGATAGCAACACTGTACCTGCTAGAGTACGGCGACTACAATCCATACTGAATATACCGTTGTAATCGGGTAGCTTAGGGTATAATCTAAGTTTCAATTCACCCGAAATGATTCCACGTTTAACCTCTTTTAACATAAATTAACAGACTAACATGATTATTTGGATTCATAAGGGTTTGCGAAAGGCATGAAGCTATTAATACAATCCTTGCAATGTCAAGGAAGTCGCGGTAGGTTCAAACCCCAGTTCAGACATCAAAACGAAATATGAAAAAAAAAATATCTTTTGCTTCGGTGGTAAATAAAATTGCATGAAAAGTTTCTCAAAAATCTGACGTTCGGAATCGACGTTAAACTGTAGGTCCCGCCACTCACATATAAAAAATTAACACACACAACATAAGTGGTGTGAGAAGGTAGGCCGTAATCCTGACTGAAGGTTAGTAATGGCCAATTATGTATGTATGTATGTATGTTGCAATGGCTTAGCAATGACTGGATTATACGAAACATAGCTTTTAGTTTTCTTTACCCTATATTTAAAGCACCAACTGTTAATGTCACAAACCAGAGCAGAATTTTTCTTCCATTACTAAGAAACAAACAAAAAAAGTGATATAAAAAACAATAACAGCAACAAAACTACAATTGTATTTGTATGTAGTATACATTGTTTGTATATATGTACACACAAAATGCCTCGTTAAGGGAAAGAGGAAACGCATTTTTTTTTATTCATTTCATTGCTTTACAAAGCGTGTGTTTCGGCGTTGCTACTTTTGCCTTTTTGTTGTTATTTTTTCTCAATTGTTTAACAAAAGTCAACGGAAAACAACAATAGTAAAGAAAGAACAAGAACAGCCACACAATATGACAGCTACAAACCAAAAATATCCGTTTCTGTTTTTCTATGCTTTCTCCTTTATCTACTTCCTCTTCTTCTTCTTCTTCTTCGACTATATTTACTTAAGTTTTGGTCTTTAAGGAATTTGCATATAATTATTGTAGTCCCATCCCCCTTCCCACTTTTACACAGAATCTTTTCCAGCGTTTGTGATTGCTCAGGCTTAAAGTTATTTAAATAAGCAGATGTAAAGGAAAACTGGCAAAAAGAGAAAAGCATAACTAGGAAGTTGATAATAAACACGACCATTAAGACAAGATGTACAACCGCAAAACCCACTTTTCAATTAAATTGGAATACAATGACAGCACAGGAAAAGCAACAAAAAAAAAAAAAAGAAAAAAAAATCAACGAAAAAATAGAGCATAACGAATGAATGAATGTTGGTGGTGGCACAAAATATGTGTCAAATAAAAATGTTGCAAAAGCACAAAAAAAGGAAATTTGCGTTGCTTTTTTATTCGCATAAGAAAAGCCTTTCTCGTCCTAATGACAGAATTATGTGGGCTTAAATTGAATTATTAAGTGAAGCCCTGGTAAAACTATAGGGAAAGTTCTTTAAATGGGTTACGTTGCTGCCAAACAATGAATGAAGAGTTTTTCTATAGGAAATCAATAGTATTTAAAAAAAATTGAAACCTTCAAGCATGACAACACAATATGAATCACCGTATGTATTAGACGTAAGTAGACTGCCGTATATTCAATCAATAAATTAACAACACAACCATGAAAATTGATAAAAAAATATTGATAAACAATAAATGAAAACAATTTTTTTAATTTTTATTCAGTCAGTGTGGTTAAGAACTTAAAATAACGCTTTGTTTTGTAATAAATTAAAGACTCAAGTAGATAGCTTGGCATAAAATCTATCTCATGCAATATTTGCGATAATTTAATCATCATTTTTATTTGACAAATAATTTTGAAAGATTATATATCGCTCATACAACGTTTTCTTCTTCATAGATAAGCCATTGGCCATACGACCAAGAATAATACTTCGTGTTTAACTACACAGAGTGCAATATCCAGTAAATACTCCTACAACTACACTGACCATTGTCCATTAGAGTCGTAGCACACTTTCCATATTCCCTCTACCTAACCTTATCCAGACGAAATGCGCTGTTTTGTCCATACATTGTTAATCCTGAGTTTGCCGGTTCTCAGTGGGATTCACAGAGAGAATACAGCCGATAGTTTAACAGTTCTACCATATCTTATCGATTTATAGATTCTAAAGTTTCCTGAAATACCAGTTTCTGGAACGCTTTTGCAGTGAATGTTATGCAGCTTTTCCATCTCTTCGAGAGACTGGCTGCAGCCAAAATTTATTCTAAAGGACATTCTGATGGCACATCAGAAAGTGCACTTTTAAATTTTCAAAAAGGAATTGTCGTACTTAAGAATCATCACAGAATCCTTTATAGTTAACACATCCGCCTAAAAGACACTGTAATAATCCGGTATCCACAACAAGTGAGGTATTTCTCCACAAACAGCACCATACAATTCTTGTACCATCCATGAAGATCTCTAAGGAGTCCTTGTATACGATGTGTCACTCCATTTTCCATTCCAATTTCATGATGTGGCATTATGTAATCAATATTCTCGAAGGCTCAAACTGCCTCGAGTAAGCAGTGCTCCAACCGTTTAGGAACGTTAAATAATACTACCTGCTAAACCTTTACGACCAAGAGGATAAAGTTCTAAAATTTTCTCCAGCGCTGACTGAGGTATAGTAAGAAAAGCTACGGTAATAATGATGCTGGCGAATTTTTATGTCCTTTGTATGGAGGTCAGTCGTTTCGCTAAGGGATTGATACCATATCAGACAGACGTAGATAAAAGCTGGGCCTTAACATTGCTGTGTGGATTCAATGAAAAGCGAACAATGTCGTTTCCCAAGAGTACACTTCCCAAGTTTTGCTCCAAACAACTTCAACGATCCCAAAGGTACTATTTCCGTTTTCCTGGGTTTTACATCTAAACCGCTATTAGATGTAACCTCTAGAATTTACAATCTGTAAGTCCTTTTAAGAAGAGAAATATCCCTACACCTGAGCCTTCCTATATGGGAATTATATTCCTACGTTGTTGGCGCTGCAACCTATTAGGTAGTGTCTTGGCTACTATATTCAAGCCCGGGGTTCAACTCCTCGCTCAGATATCTCGAGCAAAATATTAAAAAACAATATTTCGTTCGACGACCTCCTTTCAGCAGACTTCTGGTAAAAACTCTGAGAGTAAATAAAATTGCCATGAAATGAAAATTAACTTTGAACTGTACGTCCTGCTAGTCACGAATAAAATTAATACACATCAAATTGGTGGTGTGAGAAACTATGTCGTAAACCAGACTAAAGTGTTGTAACGACCACTGACCGAATAACCAGCCTAAGTTAAATCAACCAGTAATTAATACATTAAGTAAGACCAGTAATTAATAACAAAAGTGGCAGTGAATCCAAAACATATGCTAAATTAGGTGAATTTTCTCAGTAACAAAACAAATAATAATTTGTTGCACACTACTCTCCCCTTCTCTCCTTTCGTATTCTACAATCAGACTTCGAAAACAATGCACTGGAATGTAGTGTGGTGTGAGCAATTCAAAGGGTATTGAATTTGGGTGAAAATTAAAATTTTTAATTTATCCGTTAATTTATTCGATGTTTTCCTTTCTGTACTCGTTCAAAACTAGAGAAGAAGCAAAATGGGGTTTTTGCTCTATCTTTTCCCCTAAATTGAGTTATTAATAATAAGATGACAATATTTAATAAATAAGTTCCTGATTGCTGCAATATTTTATTTTAAGTTAGATCTCAAGCATTGTAAATACTAAAAAAAAAAAATTTTATATATTTTTTTTTTAAATTGTAAGAATGATAGAATAAATAAATTACAAAAAAAAAAAAAAAAAAAAAACTAGAG
Organism: Sarcophaga carnaria; assembly: GCA_958299815.1. Taxonomy (NCBI): domain Eukaryota; kingdom Metazoa; phylum Arthropoda; class Insecta; order Diptera; family Sarcophagidae; genus Sarcophaga; species Sarcophaga carnaria. The sequence goes on from OY283150.1 coordinate 32,431,518, forward strand.
AAGAAGAGAAAACTAGAGCGAAAGAGAATAATTTTTATCATATAAAATGAAATAAAAATGACATTTGTTTGTTGATTTTTATACGGCTGTTGAATATCCTTTAAATGAGAATGCATGGCAGACGCAAATACATGTTACAGCATTTTACTTTTGATTTTGCCATGTACTTATGTATATACATGTACGTACATATGTGTATAAAACACTTAACTGTGTAACTAATCCATTCAAGCTAAAGTTGATCTTCTTGTCGAGGTTCATTTTATGTTCCTCAGAAGTTTTTCTTCTGTTGTTGGTTTTCTGAATTTTATCTTTTGGTTTTATGATGAAAGGAAAAATAAATAAGAATGTAAATGAAAGCAAAAAAAAAATGTGTGCAGAATATAAACCGCATCATAAGAAAGCCACGCTCAGCACATAGAAAAGCAAACATGAAATAAAAACTGATTAGAACTAAAAATGGCGTGCTGCCGTTGGAATATCCCATTTCCAATGAAATTATCATAAGAATTTTCCTCTTGTGATTATCATAAATTTAAAACGTAAATTATGTAGATTACCTCACATGATAGACCAATAACGGTTATAATATATTAGTCACGCAAACCGTTTAATTTAACGTTTCACTTTTAGTTTAAAATCGTAAGAATAAAATAGTTTTTTCGATAACTTTTTGAAGTTGGATTAACCATTCGATTAAGTAATTAAATTTATGAAAACTTTTTTCTTTTTAGCTCTAGAAATGGGGACAGTATAAGTATAAGCTGTATAAGACTCTAGAAAAACAAGAGTATCCCTTTGAGTTCATTTGTTAAGTTTCACTTAAACGTTTTTTTTTTTTAAAGAATTACCCACATTTTCTTTGTATCAGCTGTATTAATTCATTTCAGTCCAGCTAAACATGAGGGTTATCTGCTTTAGCGCAGGATGAAAGAGTTGCTATCCATACTATCGAATAAAATTTTTGTTTAGATGTTATTCAGCCTGACATTAACTGAAGTGTTTGTTCTATACGTCGTCGTAGTGCTGTAGGTTGTATGTTGTCAGAAATCTTCAAAAAAGACGGAAGATAAAAATATATTTCTTTGGGCGACTTTCTCTCTGCAGTCTCCTGACAAAAACTATAAGAGTGAAATAAAATTTTCATGAAAGTTTTCTCAAATATATCGTTCGGCGTCAACATTGAATAGTAGGTCCTGTCAATAATAACAGAAAACAGAACACAACGTCCCGCATTAACGCTCAAATACCTGGACAGGATTTTTATTTATCTGCAGCTCGTTTAAATTAAAATGATTGCCAAATATCCTGGTGGTGGATGGCAAAGGCAAAGATAAAGTCAATGAATATGAAGTTTAAAAGTCCATGTCATTCATACAATTGTTTGATGGCAAGTCGGATACAGTTTACGGTGAGCTCTAAAATCACCCTGTTCACAAAGTTGCTCAGAGTGGCAAAACTTACAAAAATTTTTCTAAAAATCATACAGAAAATTGTTTTTTTTCTGCTATATTCGAATGTGGATTCCGTGTGGTTTGCAAAAAATTTATTTAATGATTTATTCTTTTTTCTAATTTCTACGCCTTTACTTCTAATTATCTGACAACAACTGTAGAAAACATACAAACTACTTACTCAACTAGTGGTAGTCTTTTAATTTAAAAATTTCCTTTACGTTATATGTATATATGTGTGTGTGCCTTATTATGCATCTGTATAAGTGTGTAAGAATATTGTGCAGCAACAATAACAAAATAATAACAATCAACAACAACAACAACAATATACCATTACAACAAGTACACACAACAATACACGCCGTTGATTTCTTTATATTCCTTAATAGTCGACTTTCTTTTCTACTTATACTCGCTCGTATCTTTCTTTTGTTATTATTATTGTACTTTCTACTTGCTACTGTTGTTGTTGTTGTTGTTGTAGTTGCCGTTTTTAATAAAAAGCTGGCAAAATGAATAGAATAAATGAAAATGAAAAGAAATGAGAACAATAATATCAACAAAAAAAAAAAAAAAGAGAGAGAGAAAGAGAAAAGAAGTCAAATTTAACTATAAAAGAGTGCGTGTGTGTGGGTTAGACAAGTAAATAAGTGGGAAAATAAGTGTCTGTGTGTATGCGTAAATGACATTAAATGAAAGTAAGAAAAGTCTGTAATTGTCGTTGAAGCTGTATGTGCACAATACAATACAATACAGAGAAGTAGAATGGTATACAGTTACATACATAGATTGTAGAGAATTATTTTTATAAAAATACAAGAAGAAAAACAAAGCAAAAAAAGAAAGAAAAATATACACAAGATAGACAACAACAAGGATGCGTAATCCCTTTTAAATCCTTACGCAAGTTGCTGACTAAAAACAGATTGTAAGACTTAAATCTGACGCAGTAACAGCAACAGCAGCAGCAGCAAAGAACAATAATAAAAAGCAATATGTTTTCGGGAAACAATTTTCTCTGTTTCTCAATTTTTTTTTATTTCTTATTTTTCCTTCGGACAGAACTTAAAAATCCGTATAAAAGCCATACTAAAACCTTTTTGGATAGAGTGAGAGAGAGGGGGATAAGAACAAAGGAATATCAGGCAAAAAATGTTAAATTAAAAAGAATACAATGGACTGTTTATTGTTGTTATTTCTGTATATGACCATCACTTTCTCGTTTTTATGTCATCACTAATATTCCCAACATCCCCCCCCTTCCAATACTTTCCATTATGTTTAGTACAAATTAAAGAACCATATTTCAGGACTTGTTTGCGTGTGTGTGTTATTTTTGTTTTTGTAGTTGAAAAATTTGCAATTTTTATTTTCCGGATTAATTTTTTTGATAAAGGCTTTTAAGCGAAGCACTAAATAAGTGCTTTTTGCCTTTATTTTTTAATAATTTTATAAAGCTCTTTAGGCTGCTTTAACAATAATTTTTATTGCGGATTGTAAGATGTTGAATTTAGGAACTTAACTGCATCAATTCAGTTCCTTTGTAGGGTAGCATTTTGTAGCATTACATATGCATAAAGCATTTCCCTCTTATACGATTGGATGCTGTTATTTTTGCGTCTTCCATGCAAAATTAACCTGTCCTGGATCTTGGAGTATTAAACGACTCTAGGTATTCCTTGGACGGCCACGTTTTCTTGAGTCTTGAGGCTTCCCCTCATGTGTCATTTCGTGTCATATTATCAGGGTTCTTTCTAATGGTATGGCGGATACATCTTCACTACCTGCGTTTTATTTGTGCAATAAGTTCCCCGTTGGTAAGCTTCCAGAGATCTATGTTGTTGATGTTATTAGGCCAGAATATCTTGCATTTGATTCTGAGGAATATGTTGATGGATACCTTCAATTTTTGGGTGATGGTGTTCGATACTAACCAGTTTGCACTGCAGTACAACCGAGTTGATTTCATATATGCATTGAATATTCTGAGCTTGGTTAGCCTATGTATTAGTTGGCTTCTTCATACTGACTGTAGTTGTTCGAATGATACACACCTAATTGATCACTACAATACCTCAGTCAGGGTTAAGACCTAACTTCTCACACTACTTATGTTGTGCGTGTTAAATTTATACCAGATTGACGACGATTTAAAGTTGACCGAACGACAGATTTTTTTTGAAAAACTTTATCATGGCAATTATAATTTACTGTTATACTACATGTTATACCTTCTGTTTTTGAATAGCTCGTGCACTCATCCAGCACGAATGTAAATAGCTAAAGTGATTGGGACATCCATTGGGACTTATATTGCCATTGTGAAGAACTCAGGGTTCTGTATACTCGTTATTACTTTTCTTTCTGAACAGACTTCGCTTATGATATCATCCAACATGATGGTGAATAGTTAAAGTGATTGGGACATCATTGTTTTACACCAGAATTTGTGTGAAATGGTTGCTGTGAAGAACTGAGACTTCTGCATACTAGTAATTCCTCTTCTCTCTGAACAGACTTCGTTCATGATATCATACAACACGCTGGTGAATATATAAGGTGATAGGGGGTATCCTTGTTTTACTCCAGTTATTGTGAGAAATGGTTGACTTATATTGGCGTTATGAAGAACTGAGAGTTCTACATCTTCATACATAACTTTGAGGATTCGTATGATCTTCTGCGCTACTCTATTTTTTCTCAATGCTTTCCATGTGGGAGTTCGTCTAATGTTATAGAAGGTTTTTTTGAAGTCTACTAACAAAAAGTACAGGGGAGTACGGCATTTAAGTGATTCTTCTATTATAATGCGTATAATGTTGGCTTGATTCTGTTTGCTCGGAAGCGTGCCTATTCGTCTGCGACCATAATCATCATGTAATTTTTAAGTTCCATTATTTTTACACGTGCTTCATTAGCTAAACCTTCCATATTCTTAACATATGGCAAACATTCCATGAGGTAGTTTGACAGTTTTGGAATAATTGCATTTGAATTTATTTATAATTTAAATTCATTAAGTGAATTGACTATTTCAGAATTCAAACCTTTTCCCATCTCTGAAAAACCATGTCTATATGTGTGATGACGTGTACTGATGTCAACAGCATTCACTTACATGATAAAATTACTCTGATTCCGATTCTCTAACTGCTGTCATGCCAATATCAAACAGCAGAGAGTTTTTATTTTCCTTTTTCTATTGTTTTTATGTTCCATAGACACATACATATGTACATATGTGTGTATGGGTGTGTGAGAGTGTTGTGACAAATGTTAAGTGACAGTTCTTGATGAAATTTCATTTCGAAAATATTGACAATATTTTTCTGTTACTTTATTTTGGGTGTGATGTGTGTGTATGTACATATGTATTGTTTATTATCCTTTGCTTTCTGGGAACAATAATAAAGCAACAATAACACCAAGTATAAGTGTAATAGCATATATTGTATCTTTAACAACTACAGCAACAATAATAACAAGTGTATGGCAGCAGGGATTAGTTGAGAAATTTGTTGAAAGGCAACAATAACAACAAAAACAACAACAACAATTACAAAATCATTTCTCTCTGGTTTGTTTTCTTTTATCGCCTTTTATTTCATACGAAAAACCCCCTGACTATTGTTTATTTTTTGTTTTTTTTGTTTGCTGCCAGTAAGTGTTTGTGATTGTTAGAGAGCGAATGTTTAATTTTTTGGTATTTAGAAAATCTTATTATTGTTATTGTTGTTGTTGTGGTATGGTATGGCATGCTTTTTCATTTTTCCCAAGTATTGGTGTTATTGGTGCATAGTATATCGGTTTTATTATTCGTAAGAGTGCTATGCTTGAGTGTCCTTGTGTTACAGTTCTCATCGGGGAAATATTTGTTAATTTCAATGGAAAGATTTCTAGAAATGATTGCCTAGAAAATTTTATTAAATTTTAGTTTGTGGCTTAAACTTCCAATTAAATTGGTAAACTATGGAATGCAGTTTTAAATAAAACTATAATTGTATTCAGTGAAATGAATTTTATAATTAATTTGATTACAAGAATTGAATAACAAAGAATTTCACAAATATCCAGAAATAAAATCACAATTTCAATTCGAGATGCAGAAATTGCAAATTTAAACTATGCAGATGACATATGTATGTCTCATCAATCTATCAAATAATAGACTCTACTGCATCCTTGATAAATTCGTCGAATAAGCTGACTTATTTTACCACTTCAGCAGTAAACTTGACAATTTAGCAGTACAGTCAACCCTCTTATAACGCGGTGAGTGCATACCGCGTTGTATGGAAACTGCACTATAAGAAATTCCGATTTATCCGTACAAACCAGGCTAATTCGTAGAGTGTGCTATGGAAACCATCTACCGCGTTGTATGAAACCGCGCTATAAGTAACTCGGAATTAGTACAAATCACATCATTCGTAACGCGTTATATGGAAACCATGAAATACAAAAGACAAGATAAATTATAAATTATTTTTATTGAATTAAAAAGTTCATATAAGGATTGATAAAAAAAAATGAAAGAAATATAAACTAAAAGACTGTTTTCTAACAATAATGAGAAAGCCTTTTGTAAAATGATTTGAATGTAATATTTCAACATTCATCCTCACTGTCAGATATGAGTCGCCTATTCGTCTTCTTTTAATGGGTAAAATATCTTCCTCACCTTGGTTCATCTTCACATTGGTTTTCGGTTGTAGCTTTTTTTTCTAACTCCACTTAAACCTCTCTATAGGGAGTTAAGCAATTACTTAACTCTCTTTTAAACTTTACGCTGCGCAAAAAAACTTTGAAATACATTTTTCCATCGTATAGGTTTCCACTGCCGGGAAGTATAAAATTTTGAGTCTCCCAATCTTTATTATTAGATCTCCAGAACACAGGCAATTGGGTCTTATTAATGTTTTTCATTACATGGGGAGTTGAAGAACAATTTATTATCATTGGTTTTATCATCTGGCTGCCTGATAGATTGCTGTACTAACGAAGGGTGATACGTTCTTTTGAAAGCTTAAACACCTGAGCACGCCTTTGATTGCTCAACATGAAGGTCCTAGATGGTAATTTTTTCCAATATAATGCCCGAACATCAGCGTTAAAAATCTGATCAGAAGAATAACCTCCTTTATTGATAATTCTAGCGGAAGGAACTTATAGGATGTTGTTTAACGGAAACCGCGCTATAAGAGTACCGCATTATAGGAGGGCTGTCGCAATTTCAGCTCCGCGTTATATGGAAACCGCGTTCTGAGAGTACCGCGTTATAGGAGGGTTGATTGTATTATCAATTGATAAGTTATTCGAAAATTTTAAATCGATTTTATAAATCAAACATGATGTCTTATATATCAGAGTGTATATTTAATTCACAGGTAAAGTCAGCCTATTTTTATATTTTACTTTATTTTTATAGCATACAGTCCTTCTGGCCAAAAATGATCACAAATAGCTGTTTATGGTCAATATTGCAACAGAGACAGGTTCACCTTGAATTTATAAAGAGACAAATAGACTTCACAGATAATTTTCAAAACAAGCCTACAGCCCCTATGGTAGAAGATGAAGACGATAGTCTTTGCCTAAAGGAAGGGGCCAGATAGGCATTGAAGGCACAACCTTGAACTATATAAAAAACTGAAAATTAAATAAAAATCAATTGTAATGGCCTAGTGCTTCACCCGGATGTAAAGTATACATATATGCTCGGAAGAGCTGTATTTAGTTACTATAGACCAATTGAATTGAGAGAGCCAAGAAGTTATTTTTTTTGTAAATTTATGAACAAGAGTTTACAAATTTCATATAAAATACTACATTGTAGTCGTTGTAGTCATGTGGGACATTTTTTATAGAAACGTCAAAACTTTAATTGCCGTTTAACATCAACTTAATATCTATCACTGTCAGCGTTTTCTTTCCACATATTTTTCTCCTAAAATAATCAATGACTATACGCTAAATATATTCTTACCTGCGGAAGATATTGTATTATAAGAATTTGTGTTACTAAGTACCAGCCCGAGGTTCAAATCCAAGTTCAGACTTCTCGACCAAAATGAAATCGAAACACAAATATTTTTAAGTCGACTTCATATCAGCAGTCTTCTTGCAAAAACTTTGAGAGTAAATATAATTGCCATGAAAAGTTTCTCAAAAATCTGTCTTTCGAAGTCGACTTTAAACTGTGGGTCCCGCCGCTCATGTATCAAATTAACACACAGAACATGAGTGATGTGAGAAGCTAGGGCGTAATCCTGACTGAAGGGTTGTAATAGCCAATTATGTATGTATGCATGTATGGATGTAAGTGGGATAGGATTACAACAGATATAGAATATAGGATTACAACAGATATAGAAAAAGCTTCAACTATTAACAAAATAAATAAATAAAGCTGTAAGCAAAACAGAGTCATATGACATATTATTTGAAGAAATGCAAGCATTAAGATATGGAGTCATCGATAAAACGGTAAAAGTTTGTAAGGAAAACGTTGAGACTAATGACAGATTTTCATCGAAATTATATATTCTATTACAAGCATAAAAAATGCAATTTTAATACAAAATGAAGCATTCTTATATTAATGAGTTTTGATTATAAAACCTGACACATAAGAAATACAAAAAAAAATATAAAAGAGATTCCTTTGTTTCTTTATTTCCATTATTTTCTTTCATTATTTTTATGTGATGCATATGATTAGCATCATAATTATTGTCACTTTACGAGCTCATAAATTATTCAATTATAATAAAAATTAAAAAGATTACAATAAATTATTCTTGTTCTTTTTTTTGAATTTAAAAGTCGAAAATAATCACGTTTGTTTTTTTATAAGACATTCTTTATAGCACTCTTTAATTACCAAAAGAAACGCGACATTAAGGAGTTTCATAAACAAAACCGATAAAAACCTGCAACATTTTAAAAAAAAGTCGTAAAAACTGAAAATAAAATCGTATGATTTTTTGAATTTCAAAAGAAAAGTGAATATGGTTGGCAATGATGTTTAAAATCTTCTTCTCAATAATAACAGGATTTTGTAAATGAAAAGTAAATGAAACCGAATGTAGGAATAAATACTCATTTAAATGCATTGAAAAGCATGAAAACAAACAAAAAAATAAAAGAAACGATATGAATAAAATGCGCATTAAAACGAAAGTAAACTCAATATTAAACAGAGGTTATCTATGAGAGTGACTTATCGGGAATTAGGCGACAATAAGGTAATAAAAACAAAGCCAAAAACAACACATATAAAAGACATAACAGAGAATACCTTCACTCAGCCTCTTATATTAAAAACAATGCAAAATAAATGAAAAAAGAATATAAGAAAATTAAAGGAGCTTCACATAGTCCTATATACATATGTATGTGCATATTAAATAAAATACAATGAAATACAGATACGGTGTCATAAAAATAGAGATAAGCCAACCGTAGTTACACACATATTCTGCAATAATGAATTGAGTCACAAGTCGACAATGTATGTAGAAACGTACGCAGACTTTCCTCAAAAGCAAAGGTCAGATGATGAAAGAAAAGAAAGTGAAAGTGACAAAAAAAAATTACCATAAAGACATAAAAGACAAACAAAAAGCAACAAAAAATAATAAAAACAAATAAAATTGTTTGTTATATTAAAATAATACAAGAGAAGGAATGGTTACTGTAACTGCATAATTTACTTATACACTTACACTAGTACATACTGGCCTATATTGTCATACAGAGAGATGTGAAATGATGTGTTCAAAAAAATTTTTTTTTGTAGTCTCTAGCAAAGCTTGTCTTAGAATAGGTGTCTCAAAAACCAAGAAGGTATGTGTGAATACCGTATCATCACTTATTCGTATCGTATATCTGCCACAAACCCTTAGCTTTGTATGGCAGAATTTCAATATGTGTATAGTTTTATAACAGAGGATGGTGTACTTGTAAAATATGATGGAACCTTATGCTGCCAAATTTTGTTTTTAATCGCGCTTCTTTATTTAAGACTTATGGAGTTAATAACATCTTAGTTCGTAGATGAAAGATGTAATCGTATTCGTTTTTACCATACCAAGATGAATAAATTTCTTATTGCATTGAATTGAAAGGAATTTCAATAACATCGAACCCAGAATTCCTTTAGATTGTGTATAACTACGATAGAGATAGTTCATGTGAGCTTATCAAGCTGAATGGCAGATCTGCTGTTTTACACCTACACAGTTTGACGACTTTTCAATCGATTGGTAATGTTTGATCCTCGGGTAGAATAGATTGTGGTATCATAACGGGCTTAAATACTCCATTGAAGGAGGGTCCGCCACATTACTTAACCTCACCTAACTTAACTTAACCTAACATAACAAATTGAGCTTTTGAAGATTGAAAAGAAAAATTATATTGTAAATGGAAAATTTTATTGGGACGATGAACAAATGCCTGCTATTTACTATTGCAACGAAAACGGCCCAAGCACTTGTATGCAGAAACTTTCATGAATTACATGAATCTTCGCGAATAAGTCGAGTGAGTACAAATCGCACGTTCTTGGCGGATAATGGACTGCTACAAAAGGTAAGTTTACGTGCTCACAAAAACTCATTCATGTTGTCGTATGCCGTGCTTTGTGTGGCACTGTTGCGTTGAAGGTACATGCGAATTAAGTTCAATTCTTTCATTTTGGGTGGCAAAAAGCTCAATAAACATTACGCCGTATAATGTATAAAAAGTCTCTGTAGTATAGTTGGTAGTGTTGGCTTATTAGATGTGATGACTGTGTTCAAACCCCCAGGTCAGACTTCCCCTCAACAACCTTCTGACGAAAACTCTGAGAGAAAATAAAATTGCCATGGAAAGTTTCTCAAAAATCTGTCGTTCGGAGTCTACATTAAACTGCAGGTCCCGCCATTCATGTTTAAAATTAATACACACAACATAAGTGGTGTGAAAAGCTAGGTCGTAGTCCTGTCTGAAGGGTTGGAATGAACAATTATGTATATCTGTATGTTTGTACGTATGCAAAGATTGCCCGGTACTGTGCTACCTTTCATGACAAATTTGTAAGTTTTTGTTAATATTTCGTTAAGAACATGTAAGTCACACAGGAATTTTAATAGAATACGATGATTTGCAATCGTTTTTCGTCTGCTAGATTATTCAACTCTTTTCGTTTTATGACATTGTCACATGTCACGAAGTTTTTTATACGGAAAATACTCACTGAAAAACCGAATTGCAAAAATATCACCCTTTACTGCTGGTTTATAGTATTTTATGAGTTGATGTGAGTTTAGTTGATATACAGTAGTTGCAAAAGGGGTTTTTTTGTGATAGATCGACAAACTCTCTAATGAATCATAGTCACAGCGGTGTTATTGTGAGCAAACGTGCGTACATATACAGATAAACGTGAGCGCACAGCTTTCTTAACTTAAAATTTTCAATCAATATGATTGTACAGCTCTTTTTCACTTCCCTATCATTTCAACTGTCTTACATACATACCTACATGCAAGGCTTTGCGAATTTTGTTAACCGCTCGTGATTTTGATACGTCAACTCGTTGATTACTACGATATTCATTTAGAAGCTTGTATGGATTCGTATGATTTCGGCAACTAAGAACCAGATTTCGGATCAAATTTTTTGTTGATTCAACTAAGGACCTGTTTTTGTAAGACGAACGATTTCACACGTTCGTCTGTTTCTGTGGAAAACACAACAAAAATACTTAAATTTTGTCTCTGTACATGCATGCGATATCGTATTGTGTATGAAATATTTTCAGCTCTACTGTAATAACACAATTTTATGTTGATCTCTGCACTTTTTTTTGTTTTAATTCAGTTCTTTACTTTTGTTATTCAACAAAATTAACAAACAAACAAAAAAAAAAAAATTCCAAATATGCCTACACGTGTATAAAATAAAAAGCAACCATAAGTACTCAGTAATCTGGTACAATCAAGCGTCGTAACACCACCTACAAATGAAAATGGAAAGAGGAAATTTTCGCAAATTAATACTTAATAAGTTGGATACTTTGCTGGCATGACCAACTAATAAAAATGGCCATGGCATCCTTACATAAGTGTGTTGTCTTTTTTTGTTTTTTTGTGAATGTTTGTCGTTTTTATTAAAAACACATGAAATATATTGGGGTTGTTAAACAAAAATTAAACATGTTTGCGGGTTACAGAGAGAAGACAAACTACTTGTCAAATACTTTAGAAAACCATATGCACAAACCACAGTTCTTAAATTAGTTGGGGAGTATTTAAAGGTTATCATGAGATTTACACTTTAGCATAAAACTACTATTTAATTGGATGATAAAATAAAATAAAAACACCATTGCTGCGGTTAAGTTAATGTGGTTAAAGGATTACGTAAGTAAAATTAATAAGACACTCTATTAGCATACCGGCATTGGCTTTTTAGGTAAACTATTGTTAACTATTCTTCTATAGCAGCAAGGGGATAAGCACTGATCGATGGCATTAAAAATGAGATTAATTACTCCTTTTTTATATAGGCTATGGCAAAAAGTTAGGTTATAATTGCCTGAAATTGTTAGCTTTATCTTGTGTAGATAAGTATAACTTCTTTTGAGATGTGCTACGATTTCTTTGATAACTTGAAGCCACTTTGAAGATCACGTTACTATTTTTCCGTTAGGTTAGGTCGGAGTTGTAGCTCTGATATCAAAAAGCTCACTTGAACGTGCATAGCGGCCCGCTGTGATGCCACGGGTGAACGCAGTCTCTGTACTGCCCAAATTCCACCAAAATCAGGGAAGAGGTATAAGTTGGTCAGCGCAAGGGCTGCACATCAAATGCACGACTACCCTATGCTGGAAAACCAGCCAGAATGTTTGATAAACGAAGCTATATCCTTGACATGAAGCTGACAAGAAATGGATAGCCAAATAACCTATATCTGCACCTCGCAAGAGATGGCCACTGACAAAGAAAGTGGATAACAGCCTCCACTTCCTCAGCGGATCTGCATCCACGGCAGAAGTCGTTAAATGGAATCCGCATCCTTTTTGCGTGTCTACCCATAACACAATGACCTGTAAGCATGGCCACTGTGATTGAGATGATGCCACGACCAAGTACAAGTAACTGGTTGGTACGCCTTCTATCCATCAGGGGCCAGGTGAGTCTAGCGGTGGAACAGGACTCCTCATTGACTCAGGATAAGTTGGCATCTAGAAGGAAATTTCGCGCAATGGCCAGCTTGACCAAGTCTACTGAAGAGGATTTCGAAAGAGTGCACCAGGTCTGGCGAGCTCAGCAGTTCCCTGGAATGTCACCGTGCTCGGGGACCCAGACCAGTGAGACACTAAAGCGCTTAGAAATAAGGTGTAGACAGCGACGACATTCCCTAACGATCCTGGAGTTATTCACAACACCCGACAGAGATCTTATGGCGGCCTGACTGTCAGAGAAGACCGAGACGCGAGTAAAAGGATCACCGTTGACGAGGATCTATTGAGCGGCCCGGTAAATGGCCATCACCTCCGCCTGAAACACGCTACAGTAGTCTAGCAGTCGGAGAGAGATGCTTAGATCTAGTTTCCCATTAACTAAAAATTTACAGAACCTGTGACAACAGACATGACTGGTATAAGATCATACATTTATTCATCTATTCGACGAAACCAGATTCTGTTTCAGCAGCAGAAATATACTTCATAAGATTTGTGTGGGAGCAATAAAATTTAATTTTCATAGCCTAAGTGATGAATTTACAAACGATTTTTTGTGTGATATTTTGCTTGTTGATGTTCCTTCGATCCCTTTTACTTTTTATCCGCATTTTAGACACTTGGTTTCACAAAGTGTGCTTCGATTTTCCAAAAGATTTTTCCAATTGAACTATAAATTGTAGGTGTCATGGGAAATTAACGCACTCGACCTGTGTGAAAAGTTAGGCTCTAATTCTAACTAAGGGATGCATGATATAAATTGAACACGACATTCTTGTTAAACCAGTGTTTTTTTAGACAATACATGGCCTTTTTATGTACATCCATATCCAATGAAAGATACAAGCCTGCCCGCAAAATCATCATTTGTTCTTATTCCGCACTTTTAATATGTGGAACTATCGTTGGGAAAAGTTTTTACTTCTCTGTTAACACACATTATAAGCCATAATCTAAATAGTTTTGCGATTTTATTTTTAATAAAAATTTCTCAAGTATGTAAATAAACAACCACTTTCTAAACGCAATTCTCTTATTTCGTGAATTTATTGAAATGTTCTTCGGTAGAAACATATTTTTAAAGAAATAAAAGCCTGAGAGCTATAGACGAAAATTATTGAACGAATTTACATATGCTAACAACACCATAACCACTATACTTTTAATATGTTGTATATGTACTTTGCTCATCATTTACAGGTTCTTTTTGTTAAGCGTTTCCTAATTTTTAAATTTATATAAAACAAGACATTTGAAAGACCTATTGAAGCCATTATGTGTGGTATATAATATCGTTCAGATCATCAGATTGAATCATCACATTGAAATCTTTCGAGCGGAATATCCAATGTGGCATAAACACCGTGTTATTAAATCCACATGTCCGTCGGGCTAAATGTGACCAAAGGCATGGATTATGCTGGATTTGTGGACCGCTGTGGATTGTGGCTCATGCGGCCTTAAAAAAACCCTAAAAGAAAACGTCTAAAGGGAGATCTTGGTGACCTATTAACATTACCACCATGTGAGATGACCATGCCTTCAAATCCCCTCGTGCAGAATATTTCCAGCCAGAAAAATTGGGTTGCATTGGACGCTCTTTGATCTCATAGGGATTGGTATCGTCGCAAATTCGACAATTCAGTTCAAGTACCCATTCAAACTAGAATGATTTTTCAATGAGAGTTAGGATCTGTTGCTAGACACTATTAGAGCGCACCAGAACCCATTCAGCAACTACACTTCATTGTCTACGGCCGTCCATGGTGATTTAGAAAAACAAACTCAATAAATGACAACTAATTTTACAGATGTAGCTTCAATAGAATTGTAGTTATCAACTATCAAAGTCGAAAGTCCCTCTTGGGAGACCCTATAAAAAAATAAGTACACTGCTGAGTTTATTGTTATTGTTGCTGCTGTTGTAGTTTAGAGCGGTTAAAAAGGCAACGTACTCAATAAGAATCACTTGAATTTATACCACAAGTATTTAGCAGACTGTTGCTTATTTTTATTTTTTCTCTTTTCGCTTCATACTTAGGCATATGTATGTGTATATATATCAGAGTGTGTGTATGTATATGTGTACTTTGTTTATCAACTGAATAACTTCAATGATTGTTGGCTTTTTATTTTTAAGCATAGCAGGTAAAACATTGTTACGAACTAGGAGGCAAGTCTTAACAAATATTTTCAAATTGCATGCCATGAACATGAAACGGGCCCTAGTTTGCCCTGCTCATTAAAATACTTCTTCCTGTTGTTGAGTTGCTTTCATTTCAAGTAGAGACACATTATTTGAGTGTATGTTACTGTGCGTGTGTGTGCTGTGGACGAATCATGGAAAGCATTATGGTGGGTGGCTTAAGTGTTTGCAAACTACTTAATGGTGTGTAAATTTACATCTTTACCATTTAACCGTATTACCATTTTAAAAGAGGTACCTTTGCTTGGCTTTTTAAGTCAATTCGAAATAGTAACGGTATATTAAGTTTCTATATATATGTATGTATTGCTTTGTTGCTTTCTACTTGCAGTTGTATGTAAAGTATGTTTAAATTAAAAAGAAAGCAAAAACAAATTCAACCATACGCTGTATTAAAATAAAAAAAATTCTTATTAAGTTTTAATATGTGTGGAGAAGAAAGTTGTTTTAGTTGTATTGCTTTTAATCCATAACGGGTTTTAGTTTTCGTGTGTTGTGTTGTGCATTTTGAAATTGAAATTGATATGATGGTGGCTCACTTGTTTGTGTGAAAATCTAACAAAAATAAAGAAAAAAATCCTTACAGCAAAGTGCTTTAGTATTTTTTTGTATGTGTGAAGCTGAATGTGTGTATGGGTGTTTTAATAGTTTATGAAAATATGTTCGTCTTTGTGGTTTTATTGCACTAAACATGTGTGTGTGTATGTTAGTATTTGTTTTTTCATTAACTTTAATTGACGAGAAAACTTTCTTTTTCACTTCTTTCCCTGCATTCTGTAACTAAATATGTTTACATGCTTATGTTTATATCAGACATACATACGAGTACATTACTGACAATTCTTATTATTCTTTTGGTGCAGGATTTTCTATTATAGCGCTATAGATACGCTTTGAGAAAATTGGATGTTGTGTCAATGAGACTATAAAGTTTGTATGTGGTTAGTATAAACAAAATAGTGAAATAATTCTTTCATTGCTAATGTTCAGCTATATTTTTAAGTTTTCCAATGTTATTGATCTCATTGTGGACTGATTTAAGCCTCCTTTGCTGAACTCTGTCGTCTTAAAATACTTTGTCGTCTTAAAATAAATTTGTGGCATGATGTGCCATCTGTTATACATCATGTTCAGCAGATTTTGAATAGATTCAGTGAACTACTGTTTAATTCTTTACGAAAAAAAATTGATAAATTAAATAACAAGATGTTTAAAAATTGAGCCGGTTTTTATTTTTTTATTTTTAATGCAATTTTGTGACTTGACTTTTCACTTCAGAGTGAAAGCCATACCTTACAAGCCAATAAGTTTTATTTGGAAGGCTTCTGATATCCGAAACTGAGGTTATAGGTATTCCGAAAGATTAATCTGGTTTTAAAAAACTGTAAAATTGTTTCAAATTATAAGAAGGACACTCGAATAGAAGAAATACTTTGTTTTTGTTGACGTTTTCCAGTACTTGACAGGTGAAGGCAAGAAAATCTGGTTCATAAGCTGATATTAAATTTTAATTTTAAATATGATTGCAGTAGAGTAGATCGGTCGCAAGTTATTCGTCAATGGGGGAAAGTTTGTTAGTGCTTCACAGACTAGTTTTACCATAAGGCAGCATGTTCGAACCTGTTTCACTCGAGTCTGTTCAAAAAATAAGTTGAATTTTCGACTTTAAATTATTTACATTTTTTATTGTGATACGCATAGCATGTGTAAGTCGCCGTAGTCTAGTAGGTAGTGTGTTGGCTTATTAGATTTAAGCCAGGGTTCGAGCCCCAGGCCAGGCATAAAAACGAAATATGAAAAAGTTTTCTTCGGCGACTTTCTCTCAGCAGATTTCTCGCAAGAACTCAAAAATCTGTCGTTCGGAGTCGACTGTAGGTCCCACCACTCATGTATCAAATTAAGACACACAACATAAGTGGTGTGAGAAACTAGATCGTAATCCTGACTGAAGGGTTGTAATGACCAAGTATGTATTTATGTATAGCATGTGTACATAGTTTACATGTTTAGTTTGTTGTGAGAGGCATAAATAAGACAAGTACTTTACGTGTTTAATGATTTTCTGCTATCGAAGAAAAGAAAAAAAAAATTTGTTTAAAAATTTTGTTAAAAAAACAAACTTAAGATATTGGCATCATTCAACAATTTCCGAGCGATGCTCATACAACGGTTTTTTATTTTTTGATAAAAATTCAGCAATTTTGGAACGAGCTTCGCTGTCACATGCTTCATGCCCAAAATTTTCGAAAAACTTGCATGGCATGAGTGAAGCAATATGACGACATCCTCAGCAAATTCTACAATTTTCCACAACAATATTCATCGCTTTTTCAGCATTTGCATCGGTTATTACAGTGCAGGGGCGCCCATTGCGAGCGTCGTCACTCGCATCTCCTCGACCTTCTGTTAAAAGCTTCTACCACTTGCAAACATTTTTTCGACTTAGAGTACTCTTACCGTCACATACTCATGTCAACATTTCAGTTACGGATACTGTTAGAACCTTAATAGGATGTACGACTGTTTGTTGCCCTCTGTGAGACAGGATTATTATGTAGGATACAAGTATTTCCGTTTTTTGCAGATTATGCGATGATGTCGAGTAGCTCGAATTTAAAGGCACATACTTTGGATGCTAAAGCAGGGCTTTAATATTATTAGAGTTTTAAAGTCCATCAGGAACTTCAACCAGGAGAGACTCATTTCACAAATTGGAATGAAAATTGGCTAATGAACTGACTCTCTATATTCTCTCTTTTTACCCGCTTATTAACGTGTCCTGGGCCACAATGATGGTTACCCGTATAACCTAAACTAATAATTCCTTAAAATAATTATAAAATTTTTGACCCTGTTTTCTTTAAAAAAAAAAAGAGGTGAAGTAAAAGAAAATTAAATTTTGTCAACTCGGTAGCAATGCTATTCTATTATATTAATTTCGATAAAATCTGAAAATAATTTTTAGTCTTAGGGCCATTATTACAACTTGCCGTTAAACTTGGGTTTAGTTAAAGGTACCTTTTGCTAAAGGGAACTGTAAAGTTACCTTTAACTTATTTTCGTTATTACAACTTACAGATAAAATTTTTCAAAAATATGGCAGTGCCGGAGCAATGTCGATAAAACTGCTCAATTATACAAGTTTTTTTTAAACGCAGTGGCAATGAAGGGCCTATTTTGTTGTTGTTGTGTTTCCTCATTTTGTTTAAATTTGAAGTTGCCATATTGAAAATAATATATATAACATGGCAAGTTCAAACATAACCTTAATTTATAAGTTACTGGAAGGATGATCCTCCCTTTAGCTTAACGCTCACTTCTATCTTATTGGGTACTCATAATAATGAAAAACAATTTCTTTGCCCGTTAAAATCATCCCTTTAGTTAACGGCAAGTTGTAATAATGGCCCTAACAATAGTTTTCCTTGAACTTTTGCAGTGTTGGTGTATTATCACATTTTAAAGTGCAATGTTATGCGATACATGGCTATAAGTACATATACTTACATATGTACATATGTTAACTTTTCTATTTTTATTGTATATATTAAGGTTTCGTATTTTATTTAATTAAGTTTTTTACCACATCATATATGTAGTAACGGGGGATTTTTTATCGTTTAAATAATGTTACCAGCAGTAATATAAACCATACGAGTGGTGATAAAAAGCTGGAAGGAAGTTATTGTCTCGGTTTTATATCGCCTACTCAACTGAGAAAATGGGTGGCTCCGGTTTTTGGTCGGTTTCTTGTTTCGTATCTGTTTATCTTCCTACTCCATGTAATTGCATTAAATTGCGGCCTAGGGAACTTGACACTATAATTATTGGAAATATACTACTGCTGGCTGCCAGTGTTAGCTACTGTTGCCATTGTCATGTAGTGAACCTAGTTGTAGGTTAGATATTATCAACATCATCATCAACATCATCATCATCATTTTCTTTTTTTTCTTCGTTTTCATGAGGGTATGGTGTATGGCAAGTTATTTTTTATATGCATTGGCTTATATACAGATGTACATATATAGTATATGTAAGTACCTATTTGTGTTTGTATAGGTTTTAGATTTTAATGCCTTTATTTACAATAAAAATTAAGTTATGGGGGTGGAGTAAAAAAAGTTATGAAGCGAAAGGAGAAGAAAAAAAATGAATTACATGTAATATCGTATATTAAATAGATTAAATTGTATAATTTGCTTAAATAAAAGTGGGAAATATGTTTAGATTTGCTGTTGAGGCATAGAATAAAACACAAAATAATTAAACTAATTTCTTAACTACAGATTAGCGTAAATTATAGCACAAGTTTAAGAATTTCTAATTAATTTAAGTGGTTTCTCTAATGAGAAATGTTTATAAAAATAAAAATTAAAATTATTAATTACATTCGGATTAATTAATCTTTTACATACATACATACATAATCGGACATAGTTTCTCACACTACTTATTTATTTTATTTGTTTATTTATTTATTTGTTCACAACAATACAACAAGAATAAATCTTATATTACAGTATTGCTTAGCAATTGTTACTAACATTTATACTGAACCATTTATTTTAACTAAATTAACATAATTTAACAAAAAATCAATTTAAAAAGAAAAGAAACTTAAAATTTAAGAAAAAAAGGAAATTAAAGTAAAGAAAGAGAAAAAGAAACATTATTATCACAAAAGTATTAAAGAAAAAGAATATCACAATTATAATAAAACTAAGGGGAAACAAATTTACCAAAATTAGAGAACATTAACTAAGTAAAGTGCTTGAAAATGGCAGTTTTGAAATGCTTTGCATTGCTGATCATTTCTATTGAGGGGTAAGTTGGTTCCACAGACGAATGGAGTGAATAAAAAAATGTTGTTGAGAGATGGCCTTGTCATATTTCATAGAGTTTATCCTGTTCCCTCTATTCGACCTAGAAAATATTAATGTCTCATACAAATAAGGTGGCTGTCGACTATATATAAGTTTGTGTAGAAATAGCAGAGTCCGGCAATATTGTGTGTGTTTATTTTATACATAAGTGTCGGCACCTACAGTTTAAAGTCGACTTCGAACTACAGAGGTTTGATAAACTTTTCATGGCAATTTTATTTTCTTTCAGAGTTTTTGTCACAAATCTGCTGAGAAGAAGTCGCGAAAGAAATATCTTTTCACACTTCGTTTTGTTAGAGATGCGATTTAAATTCTTTTAGTTTCAGTTTTTTGATGGCGAGGTTAGCAATTGAAAAAAAAAATTATTTCAAAGCCTTCCAACACTATAGATTTACAATATTAAACTTTAAAGGGTTGTTATCTTGCTAACAACTTGCTCAGGAATTTTAAATATTGTAACTCTGCTAATATGAAGTTGTACCAATAATAAAGTGTGTTGAATTCGGTCAGTGCACTGACTGCTCACACTTGTAGTGCCACAAGGGGCCGCAACAACTCCGCCACTCCAACCTAACCTGACCTACTTACCTTATTGCACATTACAACCATTTTGTCAGGATTACAACCATCTTCTAACACCACCCATGTTGTGTGTTATAATTTTATCCATAAGTAGTGGGATCTACAGTTTAAAGTCACCTCCGAAAGGTAGAGTTTTGAGCCACTTTTCATGTCAATTTTATTTATTCTCAGAATTTTTATCAGAATACATGCATGCTGAGAGGAAACACGAAGAAATATTTTTTCATATTTCGCTTTTTTCGAAATGTCTGAGCTGGGGTTTGAACCACAGACTCGCGTCTAATAAGCCAACATATTACATACTATATTACAAGGATTACAATTCTATTTGGATCTTCTGATTTTAGACTCTATTGGCATTTGAAGACGTGTGTTGGGCCTGAAAATGATAAAAAAGGTAATCTTTATAGCCTTACAGCAACGTTTCAGGTTTTACAACCCTACAAAGGACTTGATTTTAAGCTTTCATTACCCTTAGCTTTGTGCCCTAAAATAATTTTCAACCCCGCATTGCCTTCATCTTGGACAACGCTATTAAATTTACTTGAAATGTTCCTATAATTGTCCAAATGTTGTTCATGTAGTCTATATCTTCTGACCGCTTACCATGCGTTCAGTTTATTCCTCGCTCTTCTACAAAGACGTACTTCACGAATTTGTCCAAAATAATGTTGTAGAGCAAAGGGGACAAAACGCAGCTCTGCCTTCGTTGTAGGAACTGACAAAGCATCTTCATTCACTCTCAAAATCTCAGGGCGGATTGATCAAAAACTGTAGTGATTGGAATACTTACGTCAGCCTAAAAATGGGAAAACGAAATCGCATTCAGACACACCAACTTGACAATGCAGATATTATAGGAACAGGACTAAGTTGTGGTGTCTGTAAACACAATAGATGCAACGCAGCAAACACAGCAATCCTCCAAAATATAATACATGGTAACGCGATAACAAACAACGATGATGCTGCTTCGCATTTAGGCTAAATTCTACTTTTATTCTCAGTAATGAGGGAATCAGTGCTGGCAATGAGTGGATTAGTGCTGCCAATAACACTAATATGCATGAAATAGAGGTTTTAAGAAAAAACGTATATTTTCTTTACTAATACTTTGCCGCTGCTGCCTTTATTATAATTAATGCGCATCTAGCTTACCTGAGACTGCAATTGCAAACATTGTAGAGCTTGCTGTATTGCGCGTATTGTGTTTATGGCATAAAACACTCTCAGAAGTATTATTGGGTCTAAAGAAGTTTATCTATCTATCTGATAATAATGGAAATAAGTCTAACCTTAACGGTAATGTTTGTTGCAACAGCGATTAACAAATCATAGTTTAGTTAAACGCTTTAATCTCGTACGATATTGGGAGTTTTAATCCTTTTATTTTAATTGGAATTTAAATTGTGATACAATGGCATAGAAATGTTTTTATTATTGTTATTTAAATATGTATGCGAAACGCTTCAGTTGATTAAGAACACAAATTGATTTATTGTGTGAGGGAAGTGGTAGTTTCTGTTTAAGTTAAAATGCAATCTTTTAATTAAACAATTACAATTATTGACAAATTAAATAATCTCTGCATAAATTTATTTAAATTTTTAACTTGTTTTCGTTTCTTTTACTTGCAGGTAATTAAACCAAAATGAATAATTTAAATGCAGATATTATCAGGTAAAAATAATTGACTTGATAAAAACGTACACCTAGACCCCGATTGACGATAAATGAAGTCTCTTCTTTTGTTTACTTATATTTTTTATTATACATACATACATAGACGTATTATGTTAATCGAGTTATTGATGTTTTGCAATAACAAAAGCATCGATAACTGTAGGTTATTAGTATGAAATTGGTGTACTTATGAATGCATTGAATACGTATTGAGGTTAAATAAACAGGCTAATAATCGTATAACAACTGGAAAAATATATGAAGCGTAACAAAAATCGATAATCTGCATGTGTATTTGTGAATTTATTTCATGATAAATACATTTAAGGCCAAATTATAATACCAAACTAAAGTAAAGTTTTAGCAATCATCTCACGGTCAAATTTTTTGTGAGAAGGAAATCATTATGTTGTGATGGCTTGTTGGTAATGGTCATATTAAAGTATATAATTGTACATATTGCTACGTTTTTACCTTTTAAAAACCTTTAAAATATGAGTTCGTAGATTGCAAATAAAAATAAATTTGTGTTCAGTTTTTATTAATTTCGCACAATTCTGTGTGCCACTGTTCACAACCTGATGTAAACAACAACAATTGCTTTGTTTGGTTATTCATCTTTGCGCTCTTTTTCATAAACAATAACAATTGTTCGACCGATCTTCAAACCACAACTATTCTCTTCAAACGCAACTCGTCTTTACACAAGATTGACTGAATTTTTACTGACTGCGTTGCTTGCTTTGTCTTGCCTTTTATATCTCAGGGTAAACAGTCTGACGGCTGCTATTGAATGAGAATGACTCTCGAAATCTCTGTAAATGTAAACATCGTTGTTTGTGTATTTTGTTTAAATTTATTCTGGCAATATTTGTTGTTGCTTCTTGTTTACTTGTTTATCCCCTTTTTTTTACTGATGTTGTTGCTATATTTTCGTTTATTCGTCGATCATGTAAACAAGTCCATTGTTTTTGTAGCTTTTGTTTATCATTTTAATGTTAAACGATGTAACATCATTTCCATTTTCGTAACAATATTTTTAACTATTGTTTTACGAATGCCTCTAATCTGTATTTATATATTATGCTCTCAAATTTAAGTAAAATTAGTATCTAGCAATTATCGTGTGTCAGATCCCGTTGATTAATTACTTATAAATTATCAATTATACTTCCTTAAGCGCTTTAATTGTTATCATTAATTGGTAGGTAATTTGTTAGTTATCTGATAAGAACTAAATATCGTAGTATGACAGTAAAGTCTTTTATTTTTATATTTCAAATCAGTCTTGTTGGTCATCTTCAAATTACCACCTTTATATACAGGTTTGGTTATCTATATATTGTACCTTAATTTGATTTTCTCTACTAAAACTTATAATTACAATACATATTTAAGTATGTAAGTATGTAGAGAGAGAGAGGGAGTAAAGAGAAAACAAAATAAAGACTTAAATATCTTTTTTTATATTAAAATAAATAAATAAATAAACTTTCTCCATCAGTATGGGTGTATGAACATACATGTGTGTACACAAAATATTTTGTCAGATGCTTATTGAGTCATTAATTAGTCTGCACTAAGAAACCATAATACCCCTTCTTATGTCTTTGTAATTACAACAATAACAGCAACAACAATAACAACAAGTAGTTAAAAAGGACAAACAGAAATTAAAACGAAAATATATATGAAAGTTATAGGAGACAGCAACAAATTTTGTTGTACATACATGCGTAGCCATATTAAATAAAACACACTTAAAGCTATGATTTTTATGAAACTTTTCATTTCACTATAATGCTTGGTCTTAGACATTATGTACGCAATAAAATGTAATTTTAATGACCGCCTTTGCATTGCTTACAGCCATTGATTGTTAACCACATTTTCGGACATTTCTAGCGAGAATTATCTGTGTACGTATACTCTTTAATGCAGCCCCATTAAAGGAAAAAAAATGGATGAAAAAAAAATGATGATGGATTGCTCACATTAAAATATACTCTCCTATTGCGGGCATAGCCTAAGTTAATTATTGGTAATGGTTTTTCTGGGGTTATTTTCGAAGATATCTTCCAGGATATCTCCAGACCACAATGCATATTTAACAGTCACTTTCTCCGGATACCTTTCCTACAACCAGTTCTGAGACCTCTACAGCCTCATTTTTCAATTATGTTTGGTTAGATCGATATTAAGAGGAAGGTGCATACTGTCAGCTTTGGAAATCATACCGAAATGTATGGAATTTAAGGCGGAAAAGTGATTTTGCACCAGACTGTTAACATGCTGAAGGCTTCTGAGTCTCAGCAGTAAGATCATGACTGTTTTGCCAAAGAATTAGTATTGAATACTGAACAGATGGTTATCCCACATTCCAATGACGTCAAATCTTTGGGTGATGCCATCATGCAGTATTCGACAAGGTTGTGGTCTGTCCCTAGCCTTTTTGGCAAGACATTGATTCCGCATTACGATTTTTAGGTCAATCAATAGACAAGTATATTTCATACGAAGTCGCCGTAGTCTAGTAGGTAGTGTGTTGGCTTATTGGACGTACGGCCACGGTTCAAACCCCAGGTCAGACATCAAAACGAAAATATAAATAAATATTTCTCCGGTAACTTCCTCTCAGCAGATTTGTGGGAAAAACTCTGAGAGTAAATAAAATTGCCATGAGAAGTTTCTCAAAAAATCTGTCGTTCGAAGTCGACTTTAAACTGTAGGTCCCGCCACTCATGTGCAAAATTAACACACACAGCATAAGTGGTGTGAGAAACTAGGCCCATAATTCTCACTGAAGGGTTGTAATGACCAATTATGTATGTATGTATTTCATACGATTGTCTAAAGTGGAGCATAAGGTTTCTAGACGATACCTGCATAAGTTGTTTTAACTCGCTATAACTGAAGGCATGCGCTGTCGTTCGCTGTCAGACTGTGGCAGTATAGTTTACAAATATGTTGACTGCGGGAAAATTGAATATTCCAATTCGGTAAAATATAATTTGAGAGTTTTACTAGAAAGGAATTTCCAACTGCGTGTGGTGCTCGCTACTTATAAGTCGACGTGGGCTTCTGATAATCTCTTCGGTAAGACGTGGGATTTGAATTTATTTTTTTTATAAAATTGTGGCTGTATACTACGGCTATTAGGCGAAACATAACGAATGTGTCCTTTGTTTTGCGGCCTTAAGTGAAGCAATTGGTAGCTAGACAACATCTAGACACACAATGACTATTAGGTCGATCGAAACAGTATCAAAGCGATCAAAGCATCCTTCGTTCAGTGGGCAAAAGTGGAATAAAATGTTGAGCAGTTGCCAGTTGCCTTTGAACAACAGATTTTTTAGAACTTTTTCACGGCAATTTATTATTATTTATTTACTCTCAGGGCTTTTTCTAGAAATCTACTAAAAGGAACTCGTCGAAGAAATATTATCTTATTATTACAGATGAACATGTGAGGGATGTATTGTCATCAGACTTTATTGATCTAGAGGTCTCTGTGATTTCCCTCTTAAAGCTGCAAGAGTGGTACTGCCATAAAAATGTTCCACAAGCCATACAACTTATAAAATCTGACACGTGAAGCTTAAGTGGCAGCTTGGTATACAATTAATTTTCGAATTCCTTTAAATCATAAAATATTTAAAGCCTTGCAAGTCTTAACTTTGGGTTTTTTGTTTTTCTTGAATTTTAACCAACAAGAACTACTCAAAACGATTTTGCTTCACCAAAAAGAAATCACATCTCAAAAGAGTATAGCAAAAAAAAAAATGAAAAGAATTTCACATAAAAACAAGAAGGGAGCGAGAAAAAAAAACAAACATAAACCCATGAACTATGAAAAATTTATATAAAATTCTTCTGCACCAAATACCAGACTTGCACTCTTATGCTTTATTTTTCAGCATTTTTTCTTTTACATTTTCATTCTGTGTAACTAGAACTTTATGTTTTTGGCATCTCACTAAAAGTTATTGTTGTTGGCTCTTCTTATATCACTGCACTTTAACTCGAACAATTTTTGTTTTCTTGTTTCACACTTCTTACGGCAAAAGTCAGAAAATGAATGGTTATTACGAGAAGAAGAAGAAGAAGAGGAGAAAGAAAATATTCATACACATACACATACACTTACTTAAACACATAATGCTACGTTTTTATTTTAATGCAATCATATGAGTATAAAAATCTGTATGTAGTTGGGTTTAAGACACAATGTTGCAAATAAAAATAAGAAGGAAAATAAACGAAAAAAAAATCGTAAAGTGTGAAGGAATAAATCAGCACAGCGCAAAAAAGTGCATTTAATTGTAAAAAACTCTTCAAGGGGTAATAAAAGTAGCATGTATCAGTGATATAGTTTTTCTTTTGGCTGTTCTACTTTCACTTTAAAACAGATTTTTATGATGCAAAAGATTAATAGACGATGTTGAACTTTGTATGATGTACGTTAGAAAATTCACCAATAGGGCCAATAGAATTATGGAAGCGTTTGTTCGTTAAACATAACAGAGTGTGAACTTTTATGTTTGTGCCTTGGAAAGTAATGGCAATTTAATGGTTTTATATTCGGTATTCGAAGTCATTGTCTACACAGAAACACTGCATTCGTTATGCCTAAACATTATAAAGTAATACATCACCGGTGATTTTAACACTTTGTTTGGCCTTAAAAAGAAAAACTCGTGCGAAATTTTTCGCTCTTTTGAAATAAAGATTTAAAGATTTCTGTTTTTACTTTTTTAATAAAACTCTGAGCATTTCGCTTTATGGGGTACTTTGACTCCCGAGATGTTAGAGCATTTGGCAAAATCCTCATTATTTTACTTTCCTTTACTTTTGTAGCATGCCAATCCTTTTTTCTTTCCACTTATTCCTTTTAATTCCTGGACTTGTTTTTTTTGTTATTCTCACAGAGAATTTTTTATAAAAATTTCAGCAATTTTTCGATCTCAATTTTCAAAAGAACTTCTTTTTTAATTTAAATGGAACAATACACGGCTTTAAGGAGACCAACAATTACCAAAAGCGAGGTAACGATTTAAAAGATTTAAGTAATCTAATCTAATTGTATTAAAATCTTCTGATTTTACTCTGTAGGTAAATATTTAACATGTTTTTTCCCGCATCATGCATGGCAAAGGTTGCGAAGTCTCGATGTTATAGTGGTATTAATCTGAATTGGCTTTCAATTAAAAATTGAAGATTTTAACATTCAACGTTGAAGTCACCGTGGTCTAGTGGGTTGGCTTATTAGACGTGAGGCCTCGGTTAAAATCCCAGGTCAGGCATCTGCAACTGAACGAAATATGAAAAAATCTGTCGTTCGGTGTCGACTTTAAACTGTAGGTCCCGGTACTCATGTATAAAATTAACACACACAGCATAAGTGGTGTGAGAAGCTAGACCGTAATCCTGACTGAAAGGTTGTAATGACCAATTATGTAACATTCAATGACAGTGAGTTGGATTTTTAAGCATTTGTCAGTTGTTAGATTAGCGGGTAGCTTGTCATTTACAGGCAAATTCACTTGGTTGTCCATATAGCCCATTGTATCACCCAGTGTGAGGTGAGCCCCTTCTCATGATCGTGGGATTGAACTCTCTGTGAAATCGGTCAGTTAGTGGCATATATCTAGATCTTCAAATCTGGATAGCTCTCCGCATTATGGCAGCTTCTGCAGTAATCCTTGTACTGCAGACCGAGCTTGTCAGAGAAACTGAAACGTTAGTCCGTTAACTTTAAAGTAGTTTGTGATTTATTTTCACACAAGAAAAATACCAACAGGGTCAAATCGCATATTACAGGTGGCCAGTTCACATCACGTTAACGTGACCATGCCCTCAAATAAATCTTGCTGTGAGCTGTGAAGCTCGTATCGCCTTTGAATCATCCGATTCCTACCAAAAGAAGTTAGTAATTATCAAAATAGAGTGCTCGCCGGTAACATTGTTCTTAAAGAAGTTTGGTACGATAACACCGCCACCCAAAAATCCACACAAAACAATAACTTTTTCGGGATGCAATGGATACTCTTGGATTTTATGTGGATTGGTATTGTTCCAAATTCGAAAAATTTCAATGAAAACGTTTCTCAAACCGAATACCTACCCTGTTGCAAACTCCGATACTATAGTTTCAGTTAATGTTTTGATTTGACAAATGATATACGAGGTCTGTTTGGTGCAGTAGATCGGCCGCAAGCTTTTCGTCAATGCGGGCAATTTTATTGAGCTTTTCAGCCGACTGCTGATGGGGTTTACAATGGGGTTTACAATAAGATGAATTTCCCAATATCGCGGGCTACGTATTTTTTTATATTGGTGCACTATTCTCGAACATATGTCCACAGTTTTATCTGTATAGCATGTTGAGCGTGTTTGTGAGTGGCATAAATAAGACAAGGGTTTTGCATGTTTAGCGATTATCGAAGAAGTTGCAATCAATGTCAATCAAATTTTATCTTAAAAAAAGTGCTCAAAAACACTTAAAATCTTCACCTCATTCAACATTTCCTGAGCGATGCTTATTTAGCGGGTTTTTTTTGGTTCAAATTCAAAATTTTGCTTCACGTCTAAAATTTCCGAAAATATCATTGCATGAGCCAAGCGATAAGTCATCTGTCTTTTAGAGTCGACTTTAAACTATAGGTCCCGCCACTCATATATAAAAGTAACACACACAACATAAGTGGTGTGCGAAGCAATGTCCTAACGCTGACTGAATGGTTGAAATGACCACTTTTGTATGTATTTCAAGAAGAATTTCCATTTCTTTACGTGTAAAATTAATACATTGTCAGAAAGAGTTACAATTTCATTATGATAATAAATACAATTCCCTTATAGTTTTTGGTTAGTTTAGGGCACTTATCGCTCAAAATCACACCCCATCTACTTATTAATTTTGGCTAAATTTTCTCTATAAAGATTTTTATCAGCCAAGTAATGATGATAGCATTGTATAGCAAAACACTGGATATGACAATACTATCTGACAGTCAGACAGCCACTCCAGTACTCGGCTTTTATAAGGTTAAATAGAAGATAGCAAAGCGCACGCTGTCAGACCCATGAGGAAAGAAAATTCCACGCCGCTGATAGGAGTAGAAGCCTTCTACGGAATGGGAGCGAATGTTTGCAACGATATGTTCTATGGAAAGGAAGATAAGGAGTGGTAAAAGCTGTCCTCAATTCAGGTTGATTTGAGGCAATCGAAATTAAAGGACAATTCTGCGTAACCATTTTCTACACTTTTTCAACATTTTCGTCTTTTATTGATGTGCTGGAGCATCCAGGGCGAGCGACTTCATTCACATCTACACTGTCGTCATTCACATCTTCACTTTGTGAAAAGCTTGTACCACTTGTAACCACAAGTTTTTGACTCAGAGTACTCTCAGTATTTCAATTGTTTTTGGGATATTAGGTTTGAGATCCTATAACTTGCATTCCATCTCTCTGTTGAACCCAAACATTTTGAAATGCTTCGTATATATTCAAACACTCCTTATTGCTCCACACTGTATATTGATTTATTTGCATTGAGCTTAGTTTGTTGTTGTTAATAATTCAAATTTTAAACATTTTATCAGTTTGACAATTTTATTTTATTTTTTTTTCAAAATTCCGAACACTTTTCTTTAATTTCAGACTTTTTAAAACTGCTCCAGACTTCAGTTTCCTATTCAGGTTGAAATGAATTTTTTTTTCTCTTTGCTTTTATTGACTTTTCATACAGATTTTCAAGCTGTTACATTATTAAGTTGATTTTTCAATTTAGCAAACAACAATAGTAATACACACATACACAAACACAATAATACAAACGACAACGAGAACAAATTTGAAATCTAACCTAACAATATTAAGACAAGGCTATGTCAAGAGATGAGAAAAAAAGAAAATAAATTTCCATCTATTATTACCAATGATAACTTTGTATCTTCAACAGGAACAAATTACTTGTTCAGATTTTTTCTATTTTTGTTGTTGTTCTTGTTATTGTTGTTATTGTTACTTCTACTTTTAGATTTAAAATTCCAAAAGTCGAAGAAAAATATTGAATCTCACACAAACGAGATGAACACGAACGAAAAATCAAAAGAAAAAAAATAAGAAAAGAACAAAACGAAAACGGATATCCATTGCTTTTGTTTTTAATAATTCAAAAGGAAATGTAAGAGAAAATGTTTAAAAATTCGTAGTGAATTCGAACCAAGCAGCATAGCACAGTACTGTTTACACTCCTTTTTAATGGTAAAATGCAATTTTCTTTTGTTAATATTAAGCAAGAGAAACGATGCTAATGCTATTGGCTTCTGTATATGGCCTGCTGAAGGGTATTAATAAAATTCTCAGTTGCAATTGCAAAAGTATTCTTCTTATCAATATTGTAACACATACCTGACTGACTAACTAACTGATTTGCCTGCCTGGCTGTGTGAATGTCCGCCTGCCTGTTACTTCATTGGTTACTGACAGTTCCGTCTGTCTGTCTGTCTGTCCGTCTGACTGTTGCACCTTTAGTTCACTTACTGATTTTTTTCTCCATTTTTTGTTGTTCTTGAATAGTGGCAAGAATGTTATCCAGCAGGAGAATTTGGTTGAATGGCTAGTTGGTTAATCGGACGTATGGTTGAATAGTTAACTTTTCTTTTCGTATTTTTTCAATAACAACAACAACAAACGCCACAATGTTAAAATTTAACACTGTTTGGAGAGATCGAAGTGGTTTTGAAATTGTCATTCGTTCCAATTCAGGCGATACTCAAGTTCGTATAATATTAACCCCCCCCCATAAAAGTAAAATCCCACAACACTGAATAATACAAAGAACACAAATGGACGAAAATTTCTCACTCATAAACAAACTAGATAACTCTATAAATAGCAATACATCAACGATAAATATATGCTCAAAACGCTAATAGTATGAAAACTGAATAGAAGGTATAGAATCCAGTTCTTTAACTTTGCGGTATTGGTCATTAACTTCCAGTAGCCTTACCTATATAGTTTTGTAAATACTTATCGCCAGCAAGAGAGGACATATATCAATCAAGAGGATGTTTACAACCCTATCCCTAAGTTGAAAATAGATTCATACTTTTAAATATGGTTCCTAACCCAACTATCTATGGGCAGAAGGCTTTCAAATGTAATATTTATGGACATATTAATTGCGTCACACAATTTTATGTAAAAAGTTATCTTTGTTTAAAAATAAATGAAAATTCAAAACTTTATGCCAATATTTTGCATTTCTGTTGTGGAAGACCTTAAAATGTGAAGATGGATGCTGGAAAAAATTGTAAAGTTTGTGTGGACGCAACAGTTACTAAAATAGCAGCTGCGTAGTGGTATCTACTGACGTTTTCATTTCGATAGTTTTGAAACTTAGATGCACCTTGTTCTGATTAACAAATCACTAAAAAATTGCGATAAAACCATGGGGAATGATGGTAGCTACAGTTTAAAATCAATTCCGAACGACAGATTTTTAAGAAAAATGTTCATGGCAATTTTATTTGCTCTCAGAGTTATTGACAGAAATCTGAAATGGTTTTTGAATTGAGGTCTCATGTCTAATACGCCAACACACTACCTACTAGATTGCGGCGACTTCATGTACGGTGGCTTTGTGTACAACAGTAATGTGCGAAAATGATCGTACATATATATATATATATATATCCAAACTCAGAGAGAATCATCAACAGTCAGAATCATATGAAGGTCAACCAGAAAAAGTAGAACCAAATGAGCAAAGTTTCTCATCGCTATATATACAGCCTAAGAAAATATGTTTGCAGGCACTCATCTGGATACAATATTCAGTCCATTTGAATCAAATTATTAATGTGGGATGGGCAGACTAGATGTAAATTGGGCTGAAATTGAAACTAATCGATATGCCCTAGTATTAACATCGAACCGAATGCTAGTTGTAGCTGTTCTTTGGTGCGCTGTGGCATATTGGTTCCGGCTATGCTTTCACATTGATTATGTGTTAAGGATGCCGTCCTCAAAAAAAGAGATCACTTCTGGTGTTTTGAAGCTGGTTGTATAGTTAATAACAAACTATACATACAGACAGAATTTGATTTCTTCTTCCATATCTACAATGAAAAATAAATAAAATATTATTTTTAAGGAAAAGTTTCACAAGAATGTGGCCTAGTTGAACATAAATTTGTAGTCCTATACAGGGAGACCGAAGTTCTCTTGTTGTTTTCTTCTTCCAGATCTACAGTGATTCTTAGCCTATTCTCTGCCAATAGATGTAAATCGAGACCTGAAGTAAGAGGTTTGTATGTCAGTCGTTTGTATATCACTGAAATGGAAAACTTAGGCAAGGCTTCGCGCATGGTCTTTCAAACTGAAATATTATTTAATTATAGAACTTTAAGTTGACTAAGGTATTACCGATTAAAATTTAAGTGCATTCAGAACCTTACATATATATATTCAAACATTTTTCAAGATTCGGATTATGTGGCACGTAATATGTTTTAGAAAATTGAAAAGAGATAAAGGGCCCTACCTTACGTGTTGAGTCAGCGAAAAGTTTTCTTGAATATCTATGAAGTCGCCGTAGTATAGTAGGTAGTGTGTTGGCTTATTAGACACGGTGGGGACACGATTCAAACTTCAGGTCAGGCATCACCAACAAAACGAAAAATGAAAAAAATATTTCTTCGGTGACATCCTCTCAGAAGATTTCTGGGAAAAACTCTTAAGAGTAAATAAAAAAAAAATACTATGAAAAGTTACTCAAAAATCTATCGCTCGGAGTCGACTATAAACTGTAGGTCCTTTCACTCATGTATGAAATTAACACACATAACATAAGTGCTGTGAGAAACTAGGTCGTAATCCTGACTGAAGGCTTGTAATGACTAATTTTTTTTGTGTATGTACGGGTGTGGTCCTTGATACAATCGATTACAATTTAAGCGCATTCAGAAATCTATGAAGATTCGAATTGTGTGGCACAATATCTGTTAAGAAAATTGTGAATAAGAACAAATGATTTTAAGCCCATGGCCTTAAAATATTAAACATACTACAAGTAGCCAGCTATATTTATTTTAAATATTAATTGATTTTGATCCTTGATATTGAGGTGGTTGAGAAGTGCTAGGGCTTCATCAGTGTAGTCGCGTTCTCCCTTTTTTGTTTTGTTTGTGTAATTCATCCGCTTCCCATTCTCCCTTTCCTACTTCCTCTCATTTTTCCTATCCCCTCTATTATCCTTCCATTTTTAAGGACGCTATACAATGGGTCAATTCGACCTCCGGGTACTGCACTTGCCTACTTGACAAGTACACGTCCTCTACCCTAACCTAACCTGATCCTTGATAAGTTAAGTAAGCCATTTTTATTTCAATAAAATTCCTAGCTCTTCGTGTATGTTTATGTCTTAAATTCCATTATTTCATGCAAATAAAGTGCGAAAATAGTTACAAAGACAAGCATTAATTTTGTCTTCTGTAAAGGAATGGTGGTATACTTACTGGGGCTGCTATATGCAGTAGAGTCTGACATTGCTCCAGTAAAGTATTTCTTAAGATTTTATCTATATTTTCCTTTGATAACCTG
Source organism: Sarcophaga carnaria (assembly GCA_958299815.1). Lineage (NCBI taxonomy): Eukaryota > Metazoa > Arthropoda > Insecta > Diptera > Sarcophagidae > Sarcophaga > Sarcophaga carnaria. The sequence continues at coordinate 32,465,181 of OY283150.1, forward strand.
CAACTTGCTATGTAAGAGACAGCGAACATTATTGCATTGCTGTGGACTTTTTTATGAGCCCAAGGAAATTGTTCAATTTTTTTGCCTCTTTATTTCACTTTAATCCATAAGAGACGTACATTTTTTTTCTGTGTCTCACTAGCCTTTGTAAAAAACCACATGATAATGCTTTGAAACGTACACACACATATGCAGTCACATCTAGTGCAATGGTTAAATGTTTGTAATCGTATACGTACATGGTTGGAGTCACTTGTTCAATGACTCACTCACTCTCCTTCTGCCTGAATAAACAAAATGAAAAAGTTTTTCTTTTTTTTAAAAGTGATAATTCTCTGAGTTTTATGTTGTGTTTTTTTCTTCTTCTTATTTTTGTTGTTGTTGTTGTTGTTATTATAGCCTGGCCCTGGTTGTTACTTTAAGCTGTAACGTTAGTTCGTTGCATGCGACATCGATAAGGAGTAGAGAATAGTTTACAACCATCTGGAATTATGTCTGACATGAAAACCAACAAACCAAATACGTTAGATGGACAGGCGGACGTTCATGGACATTGTGAGACGTCTCTATCTATCTCCTCTATCCATTTGGGTAAAAAGATGTCGATAGACGACGAGCATCTGCTATTCACAGTTGCGATGTACGAGCATTTCGCTCAAATGTATTGGATTGTTTTGTGGAAAACAAAAAGAAATCTACGATCTACGATAAATTCTCCATTGAAATGAAGAAATTTTTTTCAAATGCGCTTGGCATGTTGGCAACTATTTTAGGTCACTTCAAATAGCGGCCAGGGCGTAGGGGCAGCTGGTAAGGGCATCTCTGTGAATTTATAAATAGAAAAAGGAGAACAATGTGAAATTTCTTCATCGAATGATGTGTAAATAACGGTGTTTGAAAATATGTTACAATTCGCTTTTTTTGTTGTTTTTTTTTTTGTAAATCAATGTTACAAACTATAAGAATCTGTTGTTGGAATATTTACGACTCTATCTAGGTAGTGTTGTTATATGAGGTATACATTTTAGTTTGTTTTTATTTGTTTTTTTTTTAATAAAAACCTATAAAGTTGCTGTAAAATATGGGTACATTTTAAATTTAAAATTCCTGAATTCGTTAACTGAATATTTAAAATCTTAAATAATTAACAAAACAGGCTTAAAGTCATGAACAGAATGTTGTGATCCCTCATATACGATTTAAGAATGAATTGTTTTTGATCTCCAACTATAACTGCAATTAATTTACTAGCAACATAATTCGAAAAATTATATTGACTTCAACAAGGTATGTTAATGGATTTTTTTATTGAAAACATAAATAGCAGTCGAGGTCAAATATAAATATACTCTGGAATAAAACTTCAATCCCCATCCCCGGCAAACGGTATTGTTAAACCGCGCTGGCCAATCTAATAGAGTGATATATCAGATCAGTTGATACAACAGCCGGTAAATATCACTGGTTAAAAGCTAAATCTATACCAAATAGATTCAGATTTAAACAGTAACATAGTAGGAAGGAACTAACTATCACTCACTAACTATCCAATGAACCTAGTCACGTTCAAACTATTTTTAGAATCTTACGTAGCGTAGTATCTATTAATTGTGGGGTTGCAAAATAATTAGAGGATATCCACGATCCTTTCTCTATTTATAGACTACGCTGGATGATGTTTCATATTTCTCACAATATTGCGGCCGCTGCAAAACTTCAGATTTTTTTCCACATAAGGATCATTAAGGTTGTGATCAGTAATCACTCTAAACAACACGGCCAGGCCTCATGTATGTATTCCCGTCGAAGTAAATTAAATTTTAAATAAGGAAAAAGGGACACAAACTTTGTGCCAATGCCCTTAATTGGCAGTTTAGTATCGACATTAGTTAGCCTATCCTCAACCACATTTCATTCATGCTGTCAGGAGTAACGCTGAAAGAACTCATCATCTCACATGCAAATTTCGGACATCCTCTAATCAGGATGGCTATTACGTGAGTATCATCCAAGGCTTTTATTACTGCTTGCAAGGATTTTAATATTACTTTTTCTGTAATCCTTACCGACTCTTAATCTTTTTGTTCATTCGACTAAATTGATTTAGATTCAACGGAGAAGACCTCAGTCTGATTTTTATTTTTATACAAAGAGCCTATCGAATATTGATTCATTATGTATTCTCATGGGAAATCGTACCTGGTATACGGAATTGGAAGGTGTAGTAATTTCCATTACAGGAACATGAATAGTAGTAGAAGTCTAGTAGTCGTCGTAGTCTAGTAGGTAGTGTGTTGACTTATTAGACTAGAGACCACAGTTCAAACCCCAGGTCAGACATCTCCAACAAAACGAAATATGAAAAAATAATTCTTCGGCTATTGTTACTCAGCAGATTTCTGGCAAAAATAAATTTGCCATGAAAAGTTTCTCAAAAAAAAGACTGTCATTCGGAGTCGACTTGAAACTGTAGGTACCGCCACTTGTGTATAAAATTAACACACACAACATAAGTGGTGTGAGAAACTGGGTCGTAATCCTGTCTGAAGAGTGGTAGTGACCAATTATGTATTTATGTATGTAAACCCCTGGGTAGAATTAATTGTGGTATCACAATGGTCCTAAACTCTGGCCTTTGTGGGAGCCCTTCCTTCGAGGATATCCGAGAATAATGTCTAAAAGTTGATATATTATCTACCCTCTGATCACTAAGAGATGACTGCCAAGAATGCCATCTACAGCCTTAGGTATTCATCATTGTGCTGGCTGATATAGTGCATCAAGTTTGTTCACAAAGAACAGAAATTGTAGATTTTAATATGCGGATACTCTGCTCAATAGTACCGGAAGGGTTCGAAAGTTTTGATGTAAGGTTGAACACATTGTGGTACAGAGCTAGAGGGCGTTAAAAATGACTATAAGTAGTATGGAAAGGCTTACAAATATTTAATGAATGAGTCTACTCTGTTGTATATTACAAAACCACTGGCTTTCATCATCGACAACACAGATCTCTAGTTAAGTTAATCAAAAAAAAAAATTATACTAAAGAAAATTGACTGTAGAGGATGAAAGTCCATACCATAACGCAATACCGATTTTATTATGCCGAATTCAATAAGTTACTAAGCAGCACACTGAAATTGCTCGTATATTGGCCATGGATAATGAGATTCTATTCTTACTCTCATAACAATCATGACATCATGAGGTTCACTTGAAACCCTTTCCATTATACTATGATATATAATATCTATCCTTTGAACGCAAAGATGCTACTAGATATGGATCTACTAAAGCAGTGGCCAATAACAAACACCCTGATTCCGACAATTGTTCATAACTGAGTAAAATTGACATGCCTTCTGAAGGCCATACATACATAAATGGTCAATATAACCCTTCGTCAGGATTATGTCCTAGCTTCTCACACCACTTATGTTGTCTGTATTAATTTTACATATGAGTGACGTGCAAAGTCGACTCCGAACGAAAGATTGTTTTTTGAAAAACTTTTCATGGCAATTTTTTATTTACTACAGACTTTTTGCCAGGAATCCGCTGAGAGAAAGTCACCGAAAAAATTTGTTTCTGATATTTCGTTTTGTTGGAGATGTCTGATCAGGTGTTTAAACCGTGGCTTCACTACATAGTAGACTACGGCGACTACTGAAGGTCGTCATATGGTTCCAAAAATTGTAAAGTAAGTCAATAAAAGGCAAATGTGTTTACTTTACTTTTATATTTCATCTTTAACACCATCATTCTATTTTCAATTTATTTTAAAGACTTGCAGCAATACAAAAAAAAGACCATACTAAACCATACCCAAATGAATCATTTAATGCCATAACCTTTCGTAACTTTATAAAGAATTTCTCATATTTCTCCTCCTACTGTGGCAATTATCTAATCCCATCTCTGCTTAAATACAATAAATAAAAAAAAAAAGAAAGAAAGAAATGAAAAAATTCCAAATCAATTTGATTTCTATCTCTGTCCAAAGAAATATTCTCTGAAAATTTTATAGATTTTTTAAATCTCCCCAGTTGATAATGCAATGGAGCAGCTCTTCAAATGTTTTATTTTTGCTCTACTTACTGGGCCTGTATTTATTCTATAAGCAGCAGATAATAGTTCCAACAACCTTATTTAGTTTTTCCTGCAGTTGTTGTTGTTGTTGTTTTTTATATTTCTTGTACTTCATTTCAGTTCAAAGACACAGCAAAACTTTTTGGCCAGACTGAAATATTTCGATTTGTTTTACGATATCCATTTCGTTAATGTGGCCTGTGATTGTGTTCTCGATTACCCGATAATATGTGTTTGAGTATGTGTATACCTACATATGTACATATGAGTATGTGGCGGATGCAAGTGAATGTAATTTCGATGTATCGTAAGATAAGTCAAGAGAGACAGAGATGGAGAAAAAAATAAAAAAGAAAAGAAAAAGAAAGCAAACAAGATAAATACTTTAAAGTGCTATTGTTGATTTAATATTCGAGTAGCATTTTGATTGTTTGCTAAGATATTATCAACGTTGTGGCAGAAGATAAGAAGCCTTAATGGTAGGTAGTATGGGACTACAGTAATGATAAATTTAATAAACTGTCGTATTAAATTATTTGCAAAGAATTTTAAACTTTTTTTGTTTTTTAGAAAAATGTGAGTTTATTGAAAAGGGTCACATGGTCTGATGCGATTTTCTGTGAACTTAATGATAAGTTTTAAACTGTTTAATAAACATTTACGCAAGGTTTGTTAAACTTATTTTTTCCCACTATTTGATTCAATCTAAAAAATCCTATAAATTATGCATTCGATTGAAATTCGAACACAACAGTGACAAGTCTAGAGATTAAATAACATTATTTTGATGCTAAATAGTACCAGTGATTCACACCATATCCTTGCCAGTCGACTCAGCTAACGATTGTTAAGACTCTGATTATGGTGGTACAGTTTCAAACACACCCACTATGAACAGAGCATTTACGTGCCCAATACTCCTCTGATATTTACAGAGCCTCAGCTATCTTGATCATCTTCACTTTGGTCACTACAACCCTTGTGTAATGAGATAACGTTGTTGTGTGTGTTAATTTTATACATGAGTGGCGGAACCTTCAGTTTAAAGCCACTTCATGGCGATTTTATTTACTCTCAGAGTTTTTGCTTGAAATCTGCTGAGAGCAAGACGCAGAAGATACATTTTTCCATATTTCGTTTAGTTGGAGATGACTGATTTTGGATTTTAACCGTGACCTAATAAGTCTATACACTACCTATTAGACTACGGCGACTTCAACATGAATACAAACCCTGATGAACTGATGAACGAAGACGATTAGCGTTGTGGCATCGACAGCATGACTGCTTAAGAATCTAGCCTGAAAACCCGTTTGAGAGTGTAACAAATCTAGATATCGATCTGATATCAAGCAATAATAGCAACAATGGAATGCCGAGAAAGGGCGAGGCAAATGAGAAAAAGTTTGGTCAAGCCGTGGACGGACAGTGGAAAATGATGTAAGTAAAGTGATCTATAAAAACAGTTATCGTAACAAAAGTGGAGCGACAATCCAGTTTAAATAGTTCATTGGATTTTGGTCGCATGAAATAATGAAAGATAATTCTTCTTCAGCGGCCAATTATAATAAGCAACCACCCAAGGGACTAAGGCAGTTGCAGTATTCGAGATGTGATTGTTGCTTGCTTGTAAGAGAACCAGCATCGATGATAGTTGTAGATGCATTACTAAGTATCAGTTCGGCAAAGTGATTTGTATCATATACCTGCGAGCTGGAACCGAAATATCCTATGGTTATTTTCGACGAAAAATATATCACAGACTAACTTACTTCCAAGTTTAGACAGAATCGCTGCGCTTACACAGAATCCCTGTAGCACGCCATACAAGATAGGATATAAGTCGCTTTGCGACAAGTGATGCATGTTTGTTAGTTCGATCTGTTGCTGTACATATTGCACAACCTAACCGTAATTGCTCTTTACTTTATCAAGAAATTTCGAATTATAACTTTTTCTTGGTCGCATTTTACTAGAAGAAGGCAACTGTTTTAGAAGATTAGGTTCGATGACCTTTAAACAAAACCAGAGAAGCACAGCAGAAAGGGAGTCTCCATCTATTACCAATATCCTTACTGCTGCAGATGATGGCACAAGCAGCTTTACGAGCTAGACTGTCACCCCAGGTTAGCTTAGGACCAACAATTAGATCTGCAATTGAAATGAAATCAGTTTTGAGTTAAATCGTTACTTGTGATGAAAATTTAATATTTCACGTTCAAGAAATCATGTGCGACCATGGCCAACCAGCCGAATCAATATAAAGGATGAATATGTATGAATAAAGGGCTATAAACCAATTTTGATGTAGTATGTATTATGTAAGAGTTAGAATTTTTTAACCACACTTACATACATTTTATGTCCAAAAAATTTAAAGTCAAATTAATTCAAAAATCATTCACATGAAAAAAATTTCGCTAAATATTCCACAGCAGAAAGGTTGAGGACATCTTTGTAACCAACAAAGTGAACAACAGCTGTCAACAATAAAAACAACAACAACATTTATACTAAAACTAACAAAATATAGCGCAGAACCACAAGAATATTGTAACAAATGTGATACACTTGCCATTTGTGTGTAAATTGGCAAAATAAAATAAAAAAGAAAGTGAAGAAAAGATATAAACAAACGTGACAACACTGGAAAAAAAAACAAGAAGCATAGAAACTAACCAAATGAGGGTGTGCAACAACAAACATTTGCTTGTAAACATGATACTAATACATATAAAGCACACATACACTTGACACACTAACACGCAGTCAGTCTCATGTAACATTTTCTCACAGACACAAATGTATGTACATATGTATGATTTTAGTGATGTTGCTTTTAACAGAATATTTCCTTGAGTATATTTGTTAAACATTTGATGGTAACATGTGTAAATATCCGCCCCTGTATTGTGGCTCTGCTTGTTAAATACCGTTATTCCTCTCAGATCCCCTACATACATATACATACATACATAACTATTCGCGTTGTGCCTTTATTATTATTATGAGCTCTTTATCCTGTCTTTAGATATTGTTGATGCTCTTGTGGTTAATTTTACATACACGAGAGTATTCTATTCAAAAAATATATGTGTGTGTGTATGTGTGTGTGCCTAATAATGATATTTTACAGGAAATTGTGTGTTCAATATTTATTTACATTCAACATCAACATCAACATCAATATCGATATCGATAAAGTTGAAGAGATAACTGACTGAGTACGCGTACGTGCAGTAGATGTTATTAAATGTTTCAAAACCCACTTATGCACATTCATCTCAATGACATTTTAGCTTTAAATCATAAATTTCTAAAGGTTTTTTTTTGTTAAAATATACAAAACCCAATCACACACAATTTGCAAGTGAATAAAAACTTTCCAGCATTTTGGCAACTATCGCATCAGTGGCAGTTGTAAAGTTGTATTCCAGGGGTGAAATTGTGGCTGGATTTTCTCCGTATATGAGAAATTTCCCAAAAGATAGTCTAGAGGAGTCAAATCGCATGATTTTGATGACCGAACAGAACGGTCAACGTAATCTTTCTGTCAGGAGAATTGTCTTAGCAATGTGGTGGATAAATTCGAGTCTATTGGTTCAGTAAACAATCGACCAATACCCGTATGACGATATATCTACGCCGTTCGTGATAGTGTGCAGTAGAATAGAAGACAGTTGATTTCGTGGCGCTCACAAGAGCTTGACTTTTTGTAGATCACAACCGAATGAATTGTGCATCGTGGCTTTGGTTGAACCTGTATTAAATTCAACTGACCGAGGAATCTAAACGACCATTGATAACGATGTCTATTCGTAGAATATGCTCTGTTTCAGTTTGCAAACATATATAACTGGTCATTACAACCCTTCAGTCAGAATTACGATCTATGTAGCTTCTCACATCACTTATGTTGTGTGCTAATTTTATACTTGAGTGGCGGGACCTACAGTTTAAAGTCGGCTCCGAACGACAGATTTTTGAGGAGCTTTCTCATGGCAATTTTATTTAGTCTCAGAGTTTTTGCCAAAAATCTACTGAGAGGAGGTCGCTGAAGAAATATTTTTTCATATTTCGTTTTGGTGGAGGTGTCTGTCAGTTGTTGACAACTGGCCTTAATTCCCACTGAAAAATCATCTTTAGCAATGAGGCTAATTTCTAGAACGTGAATAGCCAAAATTGTAGAAACTGAGACGATATTAATCCACACGAGATAGAGGAGCCTTCAATACATCACTATTTGGTTATGGATTTTGAGGTATTGGCGCCATAAGTTCAAATATTTTGGGAACGGCGTTGGCCAGATCATCACTGTCAACAAAGATTACTATACGTAGGTAGTAATCTTGTAATCTGAAATGAATGATCTAGACACCAAAGATTCTCACCACATCGTATATTCTGCATGAACGATTTGAGTGCATGGTTATCTCACGTGGAGGTGACGTGAACTGGCCACCGAGATCTTAGTCTTGTGGGGTTTTCTGAAGTCGCAGTATTATGTAAATATACCGCAAACTACAGCGTTTCTCAAAGCCAACGGAGAAATTCAGCATTATTTATGCGCCTGACAAACTGTGGCGGACACTTGAACGTTATAATATTCCTAACATAATGGTATCAATCAGTCTTTCACGGTTTCTCTGGCGCATAAATCCGACTGAATTTCATCGATATCATGTGTTATGTTGGCATTCAGGACCGCTGTAGTTTGTGGCTTGTGCGAAGAGCCTTGCACGTGGTTATATTTCAAACATAATAGCATTAAACATTTTGTCTTATTTACCATAAATTTAAAGACAGGAATCGTTTTGTGTTGCTTCAGAAGTGGCGATTTTGAAACGGAAGAAAACCATCCTGATCAGCCAAATGTGTTCAAATATGAGGAATTAAAAACAGTATCCTTTTCGTAGTACTTTTGAATTTTAGAAGAATTTGCAAATCATTGTGCGTCATTTCATAAGGTTTACATCTAAATTATTACAGAAATCATCCAAAGGCAAGTTATTTGGGTTTCACACAAGTTGCAGCCCTTAGAAGCTTTAAAAAGAGTAAATTTTTTGAAGAAATCATTACTGACGATGCATCTATTATGAAAACTTCAAGCTCAAGTAATCATATGTGAGACTCGACCAACCAGCTGATTGAATGAATCGATTTTCCATAAATTTAAGTCAATGCTTCATAGTTGATCAGACTATTCAAAACGCCCTGATACTAATTGACAATTTTCAAGCAGGACATTGTTCGGTCACACAATTTAGAGAAGAAGTTTTGTCTCATATGCCTTATAGTTGACAGTTGGGGTAGAACGCTATCCATCTATACTTACTTACTTAATTGGTCATTACAAACCATCAGTCAGGATTACGACCTAGTTTCTCACGCTATCCATCTATGCTTTACGAAAAAACTACATATCCAAAATTGGTTTGATTTCTTCTGAGCCTCAAAAGATGAGCAGTTAGCTTGCCATGGAATCTTCACGGTGCCTGGAAGATAACACATCCAACTATGGCCAATGCTTTTAACAAATTTATATTCTACTCTCTTACTTACAATAACATCTCGATGTAATGGGAGTGGGGTTAGAGAGAACAGAGTGAAAATATTAACAAATTATATAACAATCTCCTCCAAAAAAAAAAAAAACGGAACAAGATAATTGAATTTTTAATTTTCTTTTACTGGTTGCCACATGTAAATCCCCAAATACCAACTGCTGATATCCGAACTCTACCAAAACATACGCAAACCAACATGTCCTTTATACAGGCAAACAGATACTATAGTTTTTATGGTCACAGATGTGCCAGAAATCTCTTTTCTGCGAGAGTATATATGTACATAAGTGTGTAACTGTATAACAGTGTGAATGTGTTAAAAAATGTAAAAGTGTGGGAAACTTTATTTGTAACTGTATTTAGTGATGCCGTGTTAAGGGAATTAGAGTGTGTCCTTGTTAGAAAACACCACTAGAAAATAAAAATACACTCATATTCACATATACATACACGTATACATACACATTCCATACCTACTAAACATACGAATGCAGATGATTTGAAAATCAAGTTGAAATGTATGTATGTACGTGTGACTGAGCTGTTTAAATACATTACGAGTAAATGGCGAATGTAATCCAATGGTAATGTTATATCACTAATTGTGTGTGTGTGTATACGTTACACATACTCATAGTATTTTCATGTGCAAAACTAAACATGAATGAAATCAAATCTTTACAGTATTTTTCCAAAGCAGCTGGTAGATTGTTATTACTGTTACTGTTGTTGTTTTTTTTTTTAATATTAGTGTGTTGGCGTTTTGTATTGTTTGATTTGGTTTTTGTTTTGTTTCGTTTTTTGTTGTTTTTTTGTTTTAATTTAACACATTGTGTCTATTTAACAACAAAACCATTGGACAGAGTGTCAGACATCAATTGAAATTAACAGCTCTCAAAATGTAAACGTAAACGTAAATAGATGATGTGTAAGGCTTTGCTAACCATAAGTACGTTTGAATGTCCATCTCGACATTTAGTCATTCATTCATTCATCCATTTGTTTGTCTGTTTGTTTGACGTTCGTGTTGGCAAATGCTTTAATTTAATCGATTAACACTTGCATGTTTACACACTGGCACATGAGCCAAGAAACCAAAAAAAAAAAAACAAAAACAAAAACAAAAAAAATAAAAAAAATTGTTGTTCAATGAAAAGCCTACAACATTAACTTTCGAAAAGTATATTAGAACTTGAACGTGTATGCATGTTGGCACGCAAATGCGGGCATTTACAGGGTAATCTTTCTTTTTGATGGAAAGTCTAGTTTTGCAAATTAACCAAGAATATATTATCGGAAGTTACACAAGATTAAAGCATAAAAAATAAAGGAATATATTTTTAGTAGCCTAGTAAGTTGGCTTAGTAGACTTGAGGCCAAGTTTGTAACCGGACAGACGTTTCCAACTAAGCGAAATATGTAAAAATATTTCTTGAGTGGCTATCTCTTAGCAAATTTCTGGCAAAAACTCTAACAGTAATTAAAATTATCATGAAATTCTGTCGTTCGAAGTCGACTTTAAATTGTAGGTCCCACCAGTCATGTAAAAAAATTAACCCACACAATATAAGTGGTGTGAGAAACTAGGTCGTAATACTGAATAAAGGGTTGTTATGCCCAATTATGTACGTATAAATGAAAGGGTCTTGTAACATCAACAAATTTTCTGACAACTTCGGCCAAATGGTCACGATGGCTGGCGCGTACACGACAGAATCTGCAACAAAATTTTGCTTAAACGTTTACCAACAAATGAGGTCGTATTTCATCAATAACAACATACATACATACATAATTGGTCATTACAACACTTCAGTCTGGATTACAACCTAGCTTCTCACACCATTTATGTTGTGTGTGTTAATATTATCCATAAGAGGCGGTACCTACATTTTAAAGTCGACGCTGAACAACAGTTTGTTTTTGAGAAACTTTTCATGGCAATTTTTATTTGCTATCAGAGTTTTTGCCAGAAATATGTTGAGAAGAAGTCGCCGAAGAAATGTTTTTCATATTTCGTTTTATTAGAGATGTCTGATCTGGGTTTTGAACCGTGGTCTCATATCTAATAAGCCAACACACTTCCTACTAGACTAAGGCAACTTCAATAACTACTTTAATGTCAATTTCTAGGTGTTCAATTGTCTCTGGTTTATCGACGTAAACAAGTGACTTTAGCATAAATATATACATAAGCCCAGAGAAATATTACATTGTACTTAAATCACACGACCTTAGTGGCTAATTAATTGGACTATTCATACATACGTACATAAATCATCATTATAACCCTTTGGTGAAGATTACAACTTAGTTTCACACACCACTTATGCAGTGTGAATTAGTTTAATGTACATGAGTGGCGGGACCGACAATTTAAAGTCCTCCCTGAACGATAGATTTTTAAGAAACTTTTCATGGCAGTTTTATTTACTCTCAGAATTTTTGCCAGAAATCTGCTCTAAAAATATCAAGGAAATGTGTCGTACATGAATATTTGGTTGCAAAAAACTTTAAAACTTTATTTCAATTCACTTGAAATACCACACCCTGTTCATTACACCGCATAGGCAGCATGCCTCGTGTACTCGTATACCCCTCCGCCATGTAAAATTAAACAATGAATAAAACTGACACACTGTCAATTGCTGCTGTTGAATGTTTGTCAATTCATTGTTGATCGCATTTTGGTCAATAAAATATATTGAGTGGGTCACTTTAGATCCAAGCTTAGTCGTGGTTTGCATGTATCCTTTTAGTTTAAATACATGTGGCGGTAGGAGAGCGATAGTTAACGCAGTCACGTAAATTTTGTTCTTGGATATGTTTGTGTCTACTATTTTATTTTATTAGACGATAACGTTACATAACGATATCAAGTGAATGCCAACACTGTGAATTGAACACCATCCAGCATACAACGTATGTATATTGTCTGTGGCTGTGCTCTATTTGCTTTGTCACTTTTGGCATGCCACTTTGCTAGTGTGTTATACAAGTGAATGTGTTTATATTTGGCTTAGTGCGTACAACTATGTGAATATGTATGTGTGTGCGTGCCACATCTAGAGTTATAATGATGATGACACATATTTACATAGATATACTAAAGGGTCACACCACACGATGTTAATGTATTTGTGCAGGAATGTTCTCTATTGTAATGTTACAGTGAAAACTAAAACAATTTCAATATAATTTGATGTTCATATGTATGAGAAAAAGAAAGAAAATATTTTTTCATGGTTGTCATAAATTACGGGACTTTAATCGCCTCTAAGTAATATATTAAGGAATTTCCCCCGCTCTCTCAGAATTCGCAGAGCGAATGATCAACCTTATTCACATCTTGAGGATGAGTAGAACTGAATAAGCGGAAGATACTCATTGCTATATCCAATATACTTTCACCGAGGGACGTTTGATCGCGACATCAAATGGCAATCTTTCCTTTCTAGAACTTGCTGTAGTTCAGTCACTTGCTAAATTCAAATTTCTTCTTCCATTGAAAAAAAAAAAAATAAAAATAAAGGATACTTTTGTGATCGACATCGAGCGCTTTCTGATGTATTTAATCCAGTTTGGCGAACACTTTGAAAAAATTATGGTTGAGTTCAGATCAGATCTTGCTGCTTGCTTCATAACCAAGTCCAGTGCCGTATTAAATATTAGCACTGATAAATACAATCGCATTCCAGATGCTCCTCGTATTTAGAGTAATTGAATCTAATGTCGCATAATATTTCAAGTGTATTCTCTTTATACTGAAGTGCATGCCTGGCTAGCAGATTAGAGATCATGTACCACGCTTTCCCAAAGTTCTATAGAAAATAAATGTTATTGAAACCCAATTGCACAGATTGTTTTACTCTGATACGAGAACTGTTTACGCGATTAATGCAATGGAAGACTGCATGCTTGCTTCTGAGCTCTAAAACTCGAATAGCCTGGCAATGTCTTGTGTTAACACAGTTTTGTATGGCTCCATATGTTGTATTTCCTTGTATCAGCATTGACTTTATTTTGTGCAGCTTGAATAAACCTAGACAAGATTTACCCACGCGATCACGCATAATTAATTAAACTGTATTACTCTTAGTTTTCCTGCATTAAGAAGCCTATAATCTTCATAGAGTAGCCTCAATCCCATTTGTCTTTTTTTTGCCAATGTAAACGCTCTGGCCTATTGGCTTTTTGAACGCACGCAAATGCCACCGTCCACCATGTAATCGATTACTTTTTACACGATTTCAAGCTTTGCGACAGATCACTGGAGTTCCTTTTGTCTCTATAAACTAGAAAACTTCAGATGCGGTCTTCATATGCTTGGTTGCTTCATCAGTATTCTGCGAGAAGTTCGTGGAAGGAGTTTTTTTTGGTTTAAATAGTGCCATCAGTCATCACGGTTAGAGGATGTAACATCTTCAATAAGCGTATTTACTACTGTACGTAGTTATAACTTACGTAGTATTTTTGTTTTTTATTGACAATTGACTGGTACGTCATCATTTTTAAGATTGTAAGACTTTAAGATTGGTGCACTGTCTAAGGTAAGTGACATAGAGTTTCTGGCAGTTATGCTCATGGATTTAGTTTTTTGATGTATTTATTTTGCTAGACTAGTTCCTTTTGTGTACTCTTGAACTCGCTGGAGTTTGTGCAGAATGCTTTCTGAAGTTTATTATCAAATTATTAACGATCTTATAGACGATTTTTGTAGGTCCAAGTAATACCAACGGAGTCGCAAATCGCCGTAATCGTAACTGCGTCCAACTCCCTTGCGTATTTTAACTTGCTAGCTGTCTAGACCATCCTGTAAGATGAAACATGATTCATCGTACATGGCTTTAATTTGTTTTGGAATACCATTGTATTTGGAGAAATAGGAAAGGTTTCCCTCAGTCGTTAAGCCCTCTTTAAAATCAGAGAACAGTTTGCCCGTTTTCCAAGAGAAATCGATGATGGGAAAAGTGAGTGAAGCACAAGCGCTGGGATCTGCACTAAAAATTTTTGTGGCATATCAGGGATGTTTGCAAATTTTATTGGTCTTGAAAGTTGTACGACGTTGTATATAAAGGAGATGATGGGTGGCATATTTCTTATTTAATGTGGAATTCATTGCTCATGATATTATAATCGTGTATACAACATAGCATACATCAAGCTACGCTTGGCTATGCGTTTTGTATCATGTACGAAACCTGTAGTCGTCATAGTCTATTAGGTAGTGTGATGGCTTATTAGACTCGAGGCTTCCGCTCAAACGCCAGGTCAGTCATCTCTAACTAAACAAAATATGAAAAAATATTTTTTGGGCGACTTTCTCTCAGAAGATTTCTGTCAAAAACTCTGAGAATAAATTAAAATTGTTATGCAAAGTTTCTCAAAAGGCTGGCGATCGAAATCGACGTTAAACTATAGACCATACAACATAAGTGGATAAAGGGTTGTAATAACCAATTATGTATGTATAGTCTACCTCATCTCTACATGAGATGGCCATGTTCTAAAATCGCTTGTACAAAATATCAAAAGTGACATGAGTTGGCACTGAGCACATGTCGTTGGCATCCAGATTGTTCAATTCAGTTCAAAATCAGTTGATAATCAAGAGCCTCTTGTTGCTGTTGTCTTTGCAAGCAATGGAAGTGCGACGCCGCCAGCCCATAAGCCACATCAAACAGTGACCTTTTCAGGATGCATTGGACGCTCATCATGTGGACTATCTCACGTGGATTAACATTGTCGCGAATTCAATGATTTTGTTTGTTCACGTACACATTGATCCAGAAACAGGCTTCAATGCTGAAAATGGCTTTACAATGAAAATTATGGTCAATTTTCAACTGGTCCAGAGCATATTCAGAGTCTGGTTCATTTGAATTGTGCACTGCTGCAAGCTGAAGTTACGATGCAAAAAAACTTATGTATGTAAGAAACTTTTCTTGTTTTTTCAAATGTTTTTCATTTTACCTGTCAGTAAAATACATATGTTTTCCTGTCAAACGGAAAATGCCTTTAAAACTGTTTAATTTCTCGAATCGTATTATTTTGTTTAAAAATAAATTTTTCAGTCTGCCTGCTTTCCCTTTGGCTGTAACTCAATGCCAATGACAATGATTTGAATACAATTTTGGAAACGACCAGAAATTGAAATTATCTCTCAAGTTTCTTGTCAAACAATGCATCCGAGTGACCAATAAAACAGGCCATTGATACAAATATTACCTTAAAGGATATTTATTATACGAAGAATTAGAGGACCATGTATAGAATGTTACATGTTAAGGAATTCTTCATTTGTTGTTAAAATTATTAGCTCATATACATACATACATGGCAATGTAAGCAAATGGTATCTTAAATATTTCAACCATAAAACCATTAACCATACCAAAACAATATACAATCCAAAATACAAACCGCAATCATATATAAAGTTAAGCCTTACAGAAACGTTTGATATTATTTTAGCCAAGTCTACACAATTTCCACACAATAAATGATTTGCATTTGGATTTTAGCTGATACTGATTGTTTGTTTCTCTCTTCTGCACCAGCTCTTAATGATATTTTGTTAAGAGTCTTGCATTATTCTAATGTACAATGATAAGTACTGATAGTATATGTATATGTATATGTAAAGCATGCTAGGTAAACTGACATCTTGACAAGAGGAAAAATATTTAACTTACTATACCGGACAGTTGATTAGTTAGCCGTTCTGTTAGTCATATGGTATCTGTATGGGAACTGTGTGTGCATACATATTCAACTCCTACAATTAATCCTAAGTGTGCAGCCAAACACTTAAGCATACTCTCAGGTATACAGAGGTAAACGATGGCTTAATTTATTTGTCTAACAGGTGACATATTATTTTGTTTTATCTTATAAGCATTACGGTAGTATTGGTTGGAAACCATAGAGACACTTGAAATATGGAAAAGATTAATAGAAGAAGATGCTACGACTTTTTTGTTAATACCAACTAAGGAAGGTTTTCATATTTATTTAGAATTTAATTTTGCGAATATCATATTTGCAGTAAACAGGAAAATTTGTTAAGCATACATAGTGGTAAGAGCGTTTTAGAGCATAGTAATGAGTTGTATATACATTCAGGATTAATAGGAAATTTTAAAATATTGCAGGTAGGCGATGTGTAAAGAAATTATGTCTGGGTGATCAAAAATCTCTTGGTGGTAGTATATCTTAAAATTAGAGTACTCCTATTAAATTAAAATTTTTTTATAAGCAGCAACATTAAAGGTGCAGAATTTTCAGTCTGCAAAAAATTGTTTGGATGGCGCAACCATTACGATCAATCGCACCATGATAACTGATTTTTTTGAACCCGCTTTTCATGATAATTATGTAAACGATGTTTGGTTTCAACAGGATGGTGCAAATTGCTACACATACAATGCCAAAATCGAATTATTGCGTTAAACAAAATGCTGATGGCATTTGGCCGCAAAGGAGTTGCGATTTGACACCGTTCGACTATTTTCTATGGGGCGCCATTAAAAAATGTGTTATGCAGACAAACCAGAGACAACTGAGCCAACATTTCTGATGCCATAGCCGAAATACGACCCCGTATACTCGAAAATACATAACATAACATAATTGGCCATTACAACCCTTCAGTCAGGACTACGACCAAGCTTCTCACAACACTCATTTTGTGTGTGTTAATTTTATACATGAGTGGCGAGATCTACAGTTTAAAGTCAACTCCAAACAATAGATTTTTGAGAAACTTTTCGTGGCAGTTTTATTTACTCGCAGAGTTTTTGCCAGTAATCTGCTGCGCGGAAGTCGCTGAAGAAATATTTTTTTTGTATATTTTCGTTTTAATGTCTGATCTGGAGTTGGAACAGTGGCCTTACGTCTAATAAGCCAACACACTACTTACTGGACTACGGCGGCTACACTCGAAAAAGAGCCTGCAAATTAGTACGGTCGATTGAGGTACTACAGGGCCGGCCGCGGCAGCCTTATGAATGAAATTATATTTCATTTCTAACCGGAACAATTGTACTTTATTTAAATTTGGCAAAATTTCCAACTGTTTTTGTTTTAACCCATTTTTAAATTTAAACTTTTAAATGGCCCACCCTTTACATCAATCACTTCAGTAGAACCTATCAATGTAACATGGATTTCAGCATGACTTTTGAATGGGAAGATTCATTTAAAGTTATTACACTTTGAAAATGGATGTCGATCTCAAGAGAAACTTGCAAAATAATTTGAGTGACATTTAAGCCGCAATTTTCAGTATCAAAGGAACTGCACATATGCAGAGTTCTGCAAAAAAACGAATTCTGTCTGAAATACATTGTGCATGATGAACTGGCCATTCGACCTCAAATGGATGCACTCTATAAGCAAGACAAATGTTACATAATACTTTAAGATTTTCGGGTAAAATTTCCTTTAGATCGCTAGAGAAAAATTTGTTGTAGTAACGATGGAAGCGAGTGAAGCACAAGCCACTTTGTAACTGTGCTGTAATGAATCAACTGACCTGAATAGCCTATTGTTCTTAATGAGCATCTTTACCGTCTCCTGAATGCGATCGCAAATCCACAAAATTGACTTCGAGGCGCTTGTCCTTTGAGGAGAGTTGTATTCCATTCTCGAACGGATATACTAGTGGAGTAAGTAGTCAAAAGATCAGCTAAAGTGAAGTATTTCTTGCACCATTTTACTAAACCAAAGCATCCGATTGTTTCTTTTAACACTTCAAAAATATGCTGGGTCCAGCGAACATCACACTGAATTTTAATCGAAAGCATTAGACTTCTTCATATTGACGTCACATAATCCTAATATTTACACACGTAATATTATTGTATAGCTTCTGTGTTAATAAACCGAATTGGGTCTAATTCGCATTAAAATCGAATCTATTGATATGACGCCATTCTGAGTTTTCAATTGTAGGTAGGCTGTGAGGGTATCATTCATATTAAGGCTTTTCCCCTTAATCTCCAAAGGCCTCGACCCTCACCAACTTAGTTAAAATTTATTTACGAAAATTTTTGAAAGAGTAAATAAAATGCCAAGCACTAAAATATTTTCGATTTTGGCTCTTGAGTTGTTTCTGTCATTGTAAGCCACAAGATTAAAAAGATGAGAAACATCCCATTTTATAAATATATATGTATGTATATACGTATATATGTTTTAAATATTGTCTACACTATGTACTACACGACATGTCTTGTTATCGTCACTGATATGATTCAAAGCGTTGCAATATTGACATGACATTCATGCCTTAAACATTTTTTTCTTTTTTCTTGTGTGCCTGTTCACCCTGCTCTGTTGGATTTTCAATATGTTTTCTAGTTGAACTGCTACTCTCCATGTATCAGAAGTAACAGAAGTATTTGCTTTGCAATATTTGTTTGGGTTCTGGAATGTCCTCAATGTTCATTACAATTGACAATAAAAACCACGACAATAGTAACTGACAACGATGACGACAACTTCAACATCACTTACCATATGTTCTTTTCAATATCGCAGTATTCTCTTATTGTCACTTAGAAAAGCAAACAAAAATAAAAAAGTGTCTTTTATATTTAAAACAATGCCATTGATATACTCAAAGTTGTCTTTTGCAAATCATTTTAAGTGATTTAATTTTTACAAATATTTTTACAGTCAATAAATGTTGACAAATTGGAATTTGTTTTCGGCAATATTTGCTTAAATTTTAAAAATGAAAAATAAATCTAATATAAAGGCCAAGAGGCGGACAGGATTCTATTATTGTAAATAAGAAAACACAGCAGCCCTGCCATCCTCTTTATTACTAAGAAATGATTGATTAAAAAAAATCTAAAGCAAGCCTCAGATTGGATACATTTTGAAATCGATGCTAAAATTGTTATACGAATAGTGCAATGAATCTAGGCTTGATTTAAATCTAATCTATTATCCACAAGAATATACAAAATCTTGAAATCTACTCCACAGATATCTGCAATGAAATATGAACACACATTCTAGAATTGAAGATGACAGCAATATTCACATTACCATTCATATTGTTTTGATGGTAAGTCGAGATTGAGACAAAAGAATTAAATATGAATGGAAAGAAAATTTAGTTAAGTTTACAAATATCTAGTTTTGAATAAGCTTTGAGTCCAGAACATGTCTTTATAATAAACTAATAATAATATGATAAATACAGACGTTAAAGAATTCTTTGATGGCATAACAGAACACGTCAAACAGGCTGGAGATATTTTAAAACTAGAGATCACTGTATTAAGCTTTTCAAAAAAAAAAAGAACTTATCAAGTAATAACATTAGACGTACCTTGATACTTACTGTATAAACTGTGTAGAAATTATGTTTCCTTTCACATGATAATCCTCTTTATCGTAGGTGTCAACAATTGAACATAAAAATTTTAATATTTTTAAAAAAACCTATTGCAGTTGACAGTATACTTTCTATTGAATTCTCTTTGAAATATATTACTTATACGCACCCATACTACCGGTACTACCATAATTACTCTGAAAAGTATGCAATAAAATAAGAGTTTCAATTTATTGTACACAGAATTATTTGAATTGAATATCACTCATACGTATACTTTATATTGAATTCATTTTTTTGCTTATACGCACCCATATTGCCTGTACTGCCATCATTACTCTGAAAAGTATGCAATAAAGTAAGAGTTTCATTTTGTTGTATACGATATTAATGGAATTATATATCACTCATACGTTACATGTATCTCATTATGAATTAATGTATGGAGAATTTATGTATATTCTTATATGGTTAGTTAATAATTAATTTATTATAATTAATTTATTATAATTAATTTATTATATTATTAATTCATAAATTAATTTTTAATATTTTGACTTAAAATCGATTTTTCTAACTCGTTTTAATTTCCTTAAATCAGGTACATTCTGATTTTTCTTTTTCTTCACTCTTATGATCCTTTTTGAACACTTCTGATTATTGGAGGTCGGATAAATTTGACAACAATGGCAGCCGCCTTAAACAAGGCTCATGCACATGAATCCCATCAAAGATCTCAGTGTGATACCGCTGAACTTATCCTATATAAAAATCTATACAATTGTAATTCCTGGCTGCTATTTTCCAGATATACATACATACATATATCTGACTGTATATACATATGTATCTGGCATCCTGTGCTTACTATGAATACAGAAATTCTCCAAAATGCACGAGATTGTAAATAATTTTTGTATTCTCAAGAATATTTCGTCTCAGATTGTAAAGTGATGGACAAAGAAACAGAAGATGATTAGAATTCGTTGTATGGCGTGGTGTATATCAGGAGGCAACCCGCGTTACCTGTGTATTTTCATATACATAGCACCAGATGATCTTTATTTATTAAATCAATGATATCTGTGTTAGATTATTAATTATTTTCATAGGAAAATGAATCAATTATTGCGTTAATTATTGCATGTCTGCGGATGAGCATATGAGGATGAACGATGAATGTCTCAATATAGCCTACTTTCATTCTTGAATAATCCTCTTTAGAGAAATATTTGCTGCTTTGCTATCAGTGAATATACTACGTATACATTCAACATACATTAATCTTCGCTATATACATAACATAATTGGCCACTACAAGCCTTCAGACAGTATTACGGTCAGACAGTATTACGGTCTAGCTTCTCTCATGTTGTCTGTGTTAATTTTATACATGGTTGGCCGGACCTACAGTTTAAAGTAGATTCCGAACGACAGATTTTTGAGAAACTTTTCATGGCAATTTTATTTACTCTCAGAGTTTTTGCCAGAAATCCTCTGAGAAGAACTCGCCGATGAAATTTTTTTTTATATTTCGTTTTGATGTCTGACCTGGGCTTTGAACCTTGGCGTCTCATCTAAAGAACCAACACTCTACCTACTAAACTACGGCGACTTCAAACTTAATGTTCATTAAGCTGCTGTAATAACGTTTCGTGAAGGTTTTGATGAATGATATTCCCGTGAATGTGTAGATTTTTTCTTCATTAAGATATTTTTGTAGTTATTGGTTAAAAAAAAATAGAAATAGAAATATGATCCCTCTTGGGGAGATGGTCACTTCTACCTACCTACAATCCTAATATGATATTACTTCACAGCTGAGAATATTACAAATAAAATTAAGGATGTTATTGAAAATTTCGAAAGAATTTCCTTATAAAGACCATACAGCCTATCACCTACTAATCGTTGGCCGCTAAGAGTGTGTTTTGCGCAACTGCGAATAAAACCACATTTCAACGAAAATCTTCACCATTGACGCGACACATATTCATCTTTGGGTGTATGTGAACAAGCAGTATTATCGCTTCTGGGAATAAGATATGCTTAGAATACATAAAGAAATTACACATACTGTATAGCGTAGTATTTATGATGGAAGTGTCTCGTCAGAAATATATGTGGCTTGTCTTCGCAACTGATCTGAATATCAAAATTACGAAAGAACATTTTTGCGCTACCTTGTATAAGGATCTTTTAAAATGGTATGAAACTGTAAGAGAGTTAAAAGAGGTCATTACCAACACACTTTTCCCTCATAAAGAATTTCTATTGATCGTTTAGGAATTATTATTAAAGCGGATTTGTTAACTCTGTTAGCAAAAATTAGAACAATCAATACAATTAAGGTGTTAGTGTTTACAATTGCATTGGTTATGTACACAGGAATGTAAATACTTGTTCAATACGTCTATAAATAGATTTTATAACAAGCGTTTATAGGTATGTCTGTGTGGTTATGTTTATCGGCTCACATGTGGCATTGAATAGCTATGGTTCTTGTTATGCCATATTTATGGCAAAACAATACAATACGCGAATTGTTGTATTTCTATCAGTGCGTTTGCATCTAAAACCAATCCACAAACACATGTAAGCATGCATATGCACACACACATTTTCCGCTCTGAATCCATTAATTGGCACAAAAACGAAATACTCGGTGACAGAATAAAGATAAAAACACGCACACACGAACACTCATAAGCCGGTATACTTATACAATCGCATTGTATTTCATATGTTGTTTATTGTCAACCAGTCATTCTATCATTCAGTCATTCAATCATCACTGCTTGTATTCCATTCGTTATCGAAATGTGTTGATGATGAACCAGTTTCTTTCTGCTGCAATCATTATCGCCAATGCTATCGCAATCGTCTCCCCACATATGTATGTATGTGAATATATGTATGTATGTATGTAGGTATTCGGTTGGTATCATCAGTATTCATAAAAGAAATTTCAATTGAAAAATAAAAAAGAAAAAAGAGAGTGAAAACTAAAAACAAATCGTATAAAAAACGAAAACACTAAAGTTTACCATTCGATAGCACTTCAATGTTTGTGGTAGTGGTATTGGTGGTAATATCGGAAATATATTTCAACTTATGCTTGGTTCTGCGTTCATCAATAGTGTGGCAAATAATTGCAGGTTGATTAACAATCGTTATAAAATTTTCTTATAATACTTAAATATATACTGACAGTGAATAAGGGGAGTTTATAATGCATTTTATTCTATATGATGTGCATAAATATTTATACGCTGATTTTTTAGTACTTGAATCTGTGTTTTTCAATTGGTTGGAATTTTTTCAGTAATAAAAGAAGTCGCTGTAGTCTAGAAGCCAAGACGAAAGCCCTGGCTGAGACATATCGGACAAAACGAAATATGAACACATCTTTCTTTTGGCGACTTCTACTCAGCAGTCTTGTAGTAAAAAATTTGAGAGGAAAAATACCATGAAAAGTTTCTCAAAAATCTGTCGTTTGGAGTCGACAGTAAGCCTCGCCATTCATACATAAAATAAACACACAGCTCTTGTGAGAAGATAGATCATAATCCTGACGGAAGGGGTTTTGTCAAATAAGTAACTAAATAAGAATGGATGCTAGCGGTGAAATTATCACGTCGAAGGGGAGATAAATTTAAATATGGAAAGAGTACTACAGGAAACTGCTCTCAGACCAATCTCATATATCGATGGAAAACATTTGCAATAACCTATACCACTAGAAAGTCTTCATTGAAATTGCTTTCGCGATTTAATTTCTGAAATCGAATAATTTTTCTGTGTATAAAGTCCCTGTAACATAGAAGGTAGTGTATTGGCTTATTAGACACGAGGCAACGGATCAATTACCAGTTCAGAAGTTTTCAACATAACGAAATAAGAAAATAAAAGTATTCCCCTCAGCAGATTTCTGGCAAAAACTCTGAGAGTAAATAAAATTGCCAAGAAAAGTTTCTGAAAAAATCTGTTGTTCGGAGTCGTCTTTAAACTGCAGGTCCCGCCACTCGTGTATAAAATTAACTCCCACAACATAGGTGATGTGAAAAGCTAGGTCATAATCCTGACTGCAGGTTTGTATGTATGTATGTATGTATGTATGTATGTATGTATGTATGTATGTATGTATGTATGTATGTATGTATGTATGTATGTATGTATGTATGTATGTATGTATGTATGCATGTCGATGCATGTTCGAGAATTGTAGTTAATTGCGTGTGTTAAGCACAGTGGTTTTGAATACCGAAAAGTTTGACGAGTCTTATCAATTAAAATGTGTTTTTATTTAAATTCGAGCATTTACAAAACGCAATTGAAGTGGAGTTCTGTGGAGAGTAAAGTGCTTGACTATAAGATCGAGCAGACGAGTTTTGAATTTAGGAGAAAGAAGATTTGTTATGATTTCTTAATTTTAAATATTAAAAGGCTCTTAAAAAAAGCCAAAAACAACCATGGGCAACATAGTAAAGACAATTCAACTCTTGAGAAAAAGTAAGAGCTAATGGATAAAGATCTTCACCGTTAGAGCTAATACTTTTTCAATTAAGGCAATGCTACTATGCAACGACAGGCGACAAATGTTTCATTCTAATACTTTCTGCAGTAGAGCATTTCTGTTCTACCAACAAAGATTGATTAACAAACAGAAATTTAAATTTTAGCTTATTTGATGCCTAGAACGTCTGCTATGGTTCACCACTGTCTGCTACTTATGTACTCGTTTATGCAACCGATAGCACATCACAATATTTCTGTTTTATTTTAAGGATTTTTCTTGTATCCTTTTCATTCGATGTTTTTATTTTAAATAATTTAGCTAAGAAAAGAAATATACATGGCTCTTTACAATTTTTCATACGTGTTTTCATATACTTAGAATCGTTTCTTATAACTATTTGCCTCAGTATAAACATTCTTATAAAAGACAATCATCGGTTACGCATCGTTTTCCTCTATCCAAACGTTGTAGCTCTCTGAGAATTTTTCAACGCCAATTGTAAAACGTTTGTCGTTTGTAAAGATATCCACAAACGTATACCACACGAAGAGCAACTGAAACAGCTACAACCAACGAGAATAACATCAGCCATAAAGAATGGTTGGAATACGACAATCAATTGAATGGAAATTGTTAGTTTTACTAGTTGCCAACAATTATAGAGTACAACAGACAGACAAGAGCCATTGAAAAAACAAGAGAGAATATTTGTTTGAGTACAAATCGCTGTATTGAAGAAAAAACACAAAAAAATTTTACGCACAGTGGCTACCATATTTATTCAATTTAAATGAAATTTTTTATCCCAATTCGAGGGTAGTTCCCTTTGAAAGTAGACTTTAATTTCTACTAACAAGCAATAAAAAATGAATAATTTACCTACCACGGAAAAAAAGAATAACTTTATCTCTGCTTTTTGCTTCTTTAGACATTTGTCCACGTTATGGTTATAATTTTTGAAAGGTTGTTACTTACTACAGCGAAACCTCTTGTTAATAACCTCTATATGTTGAATTCAATGCAATATTTAAGATATGCATGCCGGAATAATAAGATAATTGGAGTTCTATTCCACTGTCAGTCTGCTGCGGATATCGTCGTCCAGCTTTATAATAAACATTTCTCCTTTGGTTACACCTCTATATGTTGAATTCAATGCAATATTTAAGAGAATTCGTTGAGATCGCGTGAACTTTTTGTCAACGGCATGCCGGAATAATAAGATAATTGGAGTTCTATTCCACTGTCAGTCTGCTGCGGATATCGTCGTCCAACTTTATAATAAACATTTCTCCTTTGGTTACACCATCAAGCAGATAGATTTAGTAGAGATATCAACAAAAAAAGAGTAAATAAAAATTGCCATGAAAAGTTTCTCAAAAATCTGTCGTTCGAAGTTGACTTTAAACTGTAGGTCCCGCCACTCTTGGATAAAATTAACACACGCAACATAAGTGGTGTGAGAAACAAGGTCGTATTCCTGACTGAAGGGTTGTAATGACCAATTATGTATTTATGTTATGTAAAATTCCGCGACTTCCTCTCAGCAGATTTCTGGCAAAAACTCCTAGAGTAAATAAAATTGCCATGAAAAATCGCTCAAAAATCTGTGACTTTAAACTGTAGGTCCCGCCACTCATGAATATAATTAACACACACAACATGATTGATATAAGAAAGTAGGTTGTAATCTTGAAAACAAACACAACAAGAGCGATCAAACAAGGTTCTTGACTTGGCTGGTTGGCATATCATCATCATATCATGATTTCCATTATAATTCTCTTGCATTCGTTTGTACGATAAACCACTGACCCGATTTGTATTAATGCTAGCGTACTAATATCGCTATTTATTCTTTCTCTTTTAATCATACTCTCACGTGTTTAATTGTTTGTGTTTCTCTGTCTTTCATTTTTGTTCGTTTATTTTTCTTCTAACCTTTCGCTGTTTTTTTTTGTTGATTCTGTTGTCGCCATTATTGTTGTTTGTAAAGCAATTTTCTTTTTCTGTGATTGTTGAAACTATTTGTTCACACAATTCATTGCTTTGCAATTATTTTCTTGTTTTTTTTTGTTTGTTATTTTAACCGTACCGTTCTCGTTGAACCTTTGGCTGTGTGTGTGTGCAAGTGAGTATAATAAGAGTATGTGCATTGCAATTTATTGTGTGTGCATGGCATGAGACCTATTTTATACCACTTTAATACTTTTTACAAACACACCACACACATAGACACCATCATCATATGAGCACGTCTACCCTGTCATCATTACCATCCTTGTCGTCGTCGTTGTTGTCGTCAGCCACAACTAAACAACTTCTAAAAGCGTGACAACTTAATTTCACTTACTGTCAGTTGCCATAATTTTTTTTTCTTGTTTTTTAAACTCTTGTGGCGCTCTCCCCTGCAGAGGTATTATAAGTTGTTAATGTTGTGTTGCGTTGGTTTTTATTAAAATAAGAATTTAAGGGCCATATTATGAGCAAGAAATCTTATGACCATGAGGTTTACAGAATTTGTTTCGCATTTAAAAAGTTTGTAAATTTTATTGCTTCTTTCTATTGTATGGGTTTTTGGAATAATCACACATAAAAATTGGAATTGAAATTAATAAAATACATTAAGCAATTCGATTAGACTTTTATAGATTTCAGAATCTTAGTCTGCTGTATCAACAAGATTAAAGATTTGTATCGTATTGGAATACCTGCATTACACAATGGCCATATAATAGCAGAGGAGTTTCTGAAAGACCTTGAAAAACAGACGTGTCTTCGTTGTAAAGCTGCTATTAAAAACTTATCCCAACTATTCCGTAACACACAATAATTGACCACTTTTACGTTGTGAAGCTCCACTTAACAATCTAGTCAAACTATTCGGTAATACACCAATGCCATTCTCACCTACAAAATCAGAATCGACTTGAGTTTTGGCCAAATAGTCGTAGATAACATGTGAATATCATTATTACAATCCTTTAGTTGGGCTAGTACCCTTTCTCTTTCCGTTAAGGCCATCCATGAGTGGGGGAACCAGCTAAACGTCATCTATTGTAGAAAGTCAACATAATTTAACTACTCGATTACGGGGATTTGACTAAGAGAACCATTATTTGAAGCCACCGTGGTCTAGTAGGTAGTGTGTTGGCTTATTAGACGTGAGGTCTCGGTTAAAGCCCCAGGTGAGGCATCATCAACTGAACGAAATTTAAAAAAATATTTCTTCGGCGACTTCCTCTCAAACGATTTCTGGCAAAAACTCTGAGAGTAAATAAAATTGTCATGAAAAGTTTCTCAAAAATCTGTCGTTCGGAGTCGACTTTAAACTGTAGGTCCCACCACGCATGTATAAAATTAACACACACAACATAAGTGGTGTGAGAAACTAGGTAGTAATCCTGACTAAAGAGTTGTAATGACCAATTATGTATGTATGTATGTAATCATTATTTACTTAATTGGGAAAGACGAACTCACTGAATGCAAAAACTGGGGAGTTAGTATACTTCTAAACATGGGAACCGACACAAACTTTGACTATTTGCCTTTTGAAAGCGCCAAATAATTGTCTTGTGATTTTAAGTATCTTATTACTCAAGATTTGAGGGAGGGACGTTCAGATTTCAACTAAAACTCTTCGTTTAAAGTCGCTGTATCGTATGCCCACAAGACTTTACTCAATCCGGAATATGTGGTTGGTTTTCCTTGATGCCATTTAGTTATGCTTCTTAGTAGGGATAGAGACCGAAATATGATTAATTCGTTAACTAGTCGTTGGCATATTTGATATAAAAATATCATGATATTGATAAAACTCAGATAAATCGTATTTCTATGAGATCTTCACGTTGCACTCTGTTGAAAGTTATTTCTTATGCTATAAACACAATAAACGCAACGCAGCAAATTCTCAAATTAGAATATATGGCAGTATATGGAAAAGATTAATTTAAAGGCAGCGCGACAACATGCAAAGATGCAGCTGCTTTGTATTTAGGCTGACTTCTATTTTTATTCGTAGCAATAAAAGAGTTTTTGTGCTCACAGTGAAAGGATTTGTGGTGCTAATGCAATGATTATAGCTGTCAATACAATAACATGCATCAAATGGAGACTTTTAACCACGATGTATGAAATACAACTTGAAAAACGTTTTAGTGGCATCAGTGATAAAGAATTAAAGAAGTCTTTATATTAGACCTGTTATGCTTATGCTTTGCTGCCGCTGTCTTTATTATAATTAATGCGAATGCAGGTTATCTTGCACTGCAATTGCAAAATTGTTATTCTTACTGCCTTGCGTTTATTGTGTTTATAGCATTATCGTTACTGACACAAAGAGACACATGTTTTCGTATGTTGTTTGTAATTTTGATCAAAATTTCGAATGCCACATTGCTTTCTTGAAATAAAACGAATAATGTCACCCAAAATAAGTTTGTTTAAAATTTTGAAAAAATTACTTTTGCAACATTGCTCTACGTCTTATTTATACTGCTTTTGTTTATATCTGGCAACATCGAAATATTTCTATGTAGTATCGTTCTTGTAATTTGATCTGTATTTTGTTCATATTCCCGTATTTTCTTGTGTTTTTGTGCTTGTAATACTTGTACAGTACGATTGTTTTTCTTTTTGTCTGTTTGTTTCATTTGCTTGTCCTTATTTTAAATTTTGTTTAATTTGTAACTTTTCTTGTCAATTTGACCTTTGAAAAACTATTTCATTTCGATTTTTAAACGAAATGTTTCTTTCAGCAATTGGTTTTAGTAAATTTAAAACAGGCTTAATTGCTTAATTTCGTCGTAAAAATGCTGGCATTGCAGTGTACGTTGATTATTGCTCGTTGTATACAACAGTCAACATGAGCCTGTTGGAGTGGGAACAGTTTTTGCTTTCTTTGCAGACTGTTCTTTGAATACAGTTCAATAATTTTACAAAAATTTCTATATATATAGGAAAGAAATTTCTTTATTTAAACAACTCTCCGATCAAGGTTTGATTTGATTACAGTAATTATTCTATAGTTTCCTTGTAATATATTTTCCAATTGTTTTCCTTCCATGAATATCAAATTTTAAAACCAATTTTCAATAAATTTTATTTTGCTTTCACATGGCATTTCTATTTTTACGTTTGCTTGGCTTATAAATAAATTTTCTTTTCGCTTTCTCTACTATGTGTTCCATTTCTGATCTCTAATTGCATTAAATGCCTGCCTATACATGCCAATGGATTATTGAAGACAGCCTTCAATGTTTTTCATTTTGCTTTTTTTTTTAATTTTTATTTTTTATGGCTTTACAGTATTGGAAGTAATTGAAGGGCTGTTATTGGGTAATTTTATGGGAAGTCATTGATTTTTAAACGCTTCATAAAATTGATTTTAAAATTAGTTGAAATTGTGGCATACTAAATGGCTGCGGGCAATTTTAACTTGAATTTGAAAGTTTTTCTGTGGTTTACAACAATAAAACAAAAAAAAACCGCAATAAAATATGCAATTAATTTTTGTTTTTAAAAGGCCTGAAATCATGCAATGATTTTTTTATACTTTTTACTGTTAACATGTAATTTTAAAACGAAAAATTTGCCGAAGGAAAATTGTTTTTTTTCTTCGAAATTAAATCGTTTTGTTGACATTTCTTACACAAAATGATTGAAATAAAATTAAATTATTGCAATTAATTTCGGAAAAAAGAACAGAACAGAACAGATCCTAAAAATATACTTTAAGTTCTTGGGACCCCTGGTGCACATATGCTGCAATTTTTAACCTCTTAAGACCTGAATGAGAACCTTGGAATTACTAGTGAAGTTAACAATAGTCGGATCAATAATAGCTAGTTCGCCAGTTATTCATTCAGTCATTTCTACAAATACTTGTGTATCATGGTGATGATATTGACTATGTAGCATTCTGACCGACCAAAATTACCTTTAAAGTCAATACCATGTCTGTTTTTCCGTTTATCTGCCTTTCGAACATGAGCTGTATTATTATTATTTTAATCACGGGCTCCAAAGATGCCGAAATCTAAGGATCCCGTTCTTTTTTTTTGCAATTTCAAAATTACAGGATTGAGCACTTAATGCCAGGATATGATTTTTTAAGCCACAAAAAAATCATCGACTAGAACTCGCAGTATTACGAATTTCCAGTATTTTTAAAGTATATTTTTGCGTCGATTCTAGGCATACCTTTAGGCATTCCTATATTCTTCCAAATTGAACATGTTTCTCCTTGTATTTCGTGTATTATAATGTTTTCTCTATTATTATTTTTCTTTCAGGTCAACTTTAATTGTTGAATACTTTTAGGTAAGTTTTGTGCTTTAAAATGAAAAAGTTACAAAAAGTAGCATATTTTCAGACCATAAACTATATTATTACAAAATAGTACAATTTAAGGAGTTTATTGGAACAAAAATCCAATACGAAAAAATATTATTAAAATGATAAACTCTTCCTGCTTTTCCCTATTCTGTTACAAAAGAGAGGAAATTGTAGAAGAAAAAATTGAAAAACAATTATCCTTAAATATTATGACATCTGAAAGTCAAGTAAAGTCAACTGGCTAACAATGGCAACAATTTATGGATTTACATAATAGTATTAATGTCATACAGAGCAGCAGAATAGGGCAAAAAAAAAGAAGGAAAGAGATGGATGATGAAAAGGAAAAAAATAGAAACTAAAAACACTAAAGGTTACAGGCTAATCCTTTAAAAGGACGAAACATACTTTAATGCTGGCAACGGTTATGAAAAATGGCTTTTATTCTGGCTTGTTTGCTAAAAGAAATAAAAAAAATGGAGCAGTTCAATAACAGGATTACATACTGAAATATGACTCTACCACTATATGCTCATTTCTCATGAATGTGGACTTTTTTGTCTGGGCAAATCATTGTTATAGCCATGGCAACCAGCACCTACATCATCTATTGTTTGACCGACAGAGAATGAAATTTACTTTCTTTTCTTTGTTTTTTTGCTTTTGTTTAATCCAAAATCGTTAAACATTTTCTCCAGATGAAATTTATAATGGTGAAAGGTAATAAAATATGAATAATAGGGTGGGACATTGTTTTGCAAACTCAAATGTCTTATTTCTAAATTGAAAACAGTAATGTCAAATTTTATGCAATAAATATAACAATACATTGAACAACTTGAATGGTACAAATGCTTGTTAGCGTTCACGTAAGACAGATTTGGTTATATGGGTAGATAATCATTAGGAATATTATTGTAAATACCGCTAAAAAGTATTCATAAACAAATTGTGTTCATTTATTCAGTTTTCACGGTTTTGGAATGGCAATACAAAACTATCTTTACTTTATAATCCAGACATTCACAGATATTACTTCGATGGAATTTGTTTACTTTGTATGTGGTAAGGTAATTTTCTTCCAATTTTATCAAACGAAGTGTCAATCTCTTCACAATATAATGCACTCACAGAATGCCGCCACTTATTTCATATTTGTTAATTAAGTTTTGCAATTAAGAATAGCCAAACTTGATAAAATAAGAAAAAAATAATATTTTCCAAGTTTACCCCATCAAAACTCATTACATATAAGTTTGAACAAAACGTTTATGTATACCGTTTTAAGGGCTTATCTCTCCCCTTTCTAAAAAACTTTGAATTTTTAAAATAGGTTCAAACATATTTGAGTAATCAAAAATTTTATGTGAAAAGAAAAAAAAAACGTTTTTGTCAAACAAAACAAGTTTGGAGGGTTCGAGTAAAATAAAAAAAAGTATTTTTATGTTCTACTCAACTAACTGAGCGACTTAGATTAGGTAGTTACTCGGTTGTATTTAATTTTTTGTATTTTGTCGCATGGTGTAATCGGTCTTTACAACCTTTCTGCCAGGATTACGAGCTAGTTGCTCAGTTTATACATGAATGGCGGCAGCTACAGTTTAAAGTCGGCTTTGTACTACAGATGTTTAGGAAACTTAACATGGCAATTTAATTTATTCTCCGTATTTTTTCCAGAAATCTGCTGAGTAGAAGTCGCCGAAGAAATTTTTTTGTATTTCATTTTGTTACACATAACTGGCCTGGGGTTTGAACTATGGCCTTAGACGTAAGCCAAAACTACCTACTAGACTAAGACGATTTCAAATATCCTATTTATCAATTAGTGGTAATGTCAACAATTATATGGGACTCCTCATATATACACAACTTGAAGATCCTAGGTCTAATAAGTGACACATTATCTACTAGACTACGGCGATTTCATAGAACACTTCGTTCCTTACAAACGAGACCGTGATGATAAATATGCTTTCTTAAATGTAAAAAACAAGGAGAACGTAATATAGATAGCCAGCCTCCGTTCAGCATCCTCGGCATTTTTTATAGAATATACTTTTTTTTAATGGAAAACAGAACTGAAATGAGACAGCATAAGCTAGAATGAGTGGTCTACCTCTGTGTAGAGACAACGGCGTCTGTGTATTGGTTGGTTATATTTCGTGTAATGGTGAGTAACTTTGTTCTTTCTTTGTTCTATACTTTCTTAAGGCGTCTTGCTGTCAATGCTTCGTTTGATGTTAGTTGATAATGTTATCCTCTGAGATTGGTTTATATGAATGCGGTATGAAGCCTTTTTTGTAAGTCGAAAAAAGTCTGTTGAATTCGAACATGAAGTGCTTGGTTTTGTAATCAAATATTTTAACCTTTCAGCTACGCTACCTAACAACAACAATTACGAAATATTACTATAGTAATACGTTAATTGGCCATTAACAACCCGATTAACGGATTTCGGCCTGCCTTAACACATCCTTCCAGGCGCCTCTGCTTCTTGCGCGCCTACACTAGTTGGTCACACCAATCGATGACAGGGTTTCCTCGATTTGATACTTCCAACGCAAGCAAGGTCGTTCTCTTCGCCGACTTCTGAAGATCCCCGAATCAAAAACCCGTTTCGCCGGAGCATTCTCCTCCATTCGAACGACATGGCCGAGCCGGCGCAGCCGCTGGATGTTAATACGCTGCACAACGTCTATGTCGTTGAGGAGCTGTTGGATCGGATGCGAAAATCATCGCCAACTCGCACTGTACGAAGATCTTACGTAGGATTTTTCTCTTAAATACTCTCAAGGCTGCTGCATCAGTGCTTAATAGGATCCATTGCTCTGCGCCATAAAGAAGTACGGTAAGGATGAGCGTGTTGTAGATTATTAGTTTTGTCGTACGAGTGATGTCTCTGCTACTCAATTGCCTGTTGAGACCATAGTTGGACTTGTTGGCAAGAGTGATCCTGCGCTTGATCTCCAGACTGACATCATTTTTGGTGGTAACGGCGGAGCCAAGATAAAGAAATTCTTTGACTATATCGAAAGTATAGTTATCGGCACTAATCTGAGATCCAATAAGTCGCACTACTCTACTTGTCGATAACATATACTACTATCCTGTTTCACTAAAATTTCTGACAGGACAATTAACATACATACATAATTGGTCATTACAATCCTTCAATCAGGATTATGGACCTAGTTTCTCACACCGCTTATATTATGTGTGTAAATTTTAAACATTGGTGGTGGGACCTCTAGGTTCGATTCCGAACGATAGATTGTTTGAGAAACTTTACATGGCAATTTTATTTACTCTCAGAGAGTTTTTGCCAGAAATCTGCTGAGAGGAAGTCACCAAAGCAATATTTTTTTCATATTTTCGTTTTGATGTCTGACCTGGGGTTTGAACTGCGGCCTTACGTCAACTATTTTTATTGCAGTTGGGTGACCAGAAAGAGACGCTTTATGGACGTAGAAGATTTGATAAAAGAATTGAGGCAATAATTTCTGGGGCAGACCGTCTTTTTTCCAAGTTTTTGCATTGTTATAGTAAAAAGGAATTTTTTTGTTTCAAATTTAATTTACTCTTGAGCGTCTAATAAAAAATATAAAAACTGTTTGAATTTATTGTTGTCGAACAGCAAGCTCGTAAAATTGTCACTTCTTCACTGAGATTCCTCTGAAAAAATGAAATGAAAGCGCCATCATTAAGAAATTTGAAACTATTTTTTTTTTATTGGAAAATTCTTAAATTTTTTAAAACTTAAATTTTCTATAAATTTTTCGTACCTATCTATCCCTTATCCCTTATCCCTTACTATAGTATATTCCTGTACATCCATTAATACTTCGATATTCCTGAGCCAGCTTGTAATATTTTATATTCTTTAACTTGTTATCATGGTTTTTTGTTTTTCAATTTTCCTGTCTTGTCAAAAGAGTTGGCATTTAC
Organism: Sarcophaga carnaria; assembly: GCA_958299815.1. NCBI lineage: Eukaryota > Metazoa > Arthropoda > Insecta > Diptera > Sarcophagidae > Sarcophaga > Sarcophaga carnaria. The sequence goes on from OY283150.1 coordinate 32,499,997, forward strand.
TTGTTTGTGGTAAAAATTGCATTTACGGCAATGATGATGATGACGAAATGATCTGAAAAAAAAACAAAATATTCCAAAGGAACTATTAGACTGGTCAAAAGTTCACTTGCAAAGTAATAAATCGTTTTAAATAAATTTGCTTATGGAGAAAAAGAATAAAAAAGAGAGAAGGAAACGAAACACTTTTTGTAAAACCATACGGTATGTGGACATGACATAAAAATGAAAGACACAAAAACAATAATTTTTTGGTAGGAAAATTGACTAACAACGCCCACTACGTAGTATATATGTGTGTGTGCAAAGGAAAAACGTAAAAAAATTGTCATAAAAATTAAAGCTCAGACTTAAACTATAAGCCCATACACATCTATTCATTTATGCAATTTATAAAAACCTTGGTTCTCTTTTTTTTATTATTTCCCAAACACTATGAAAATGTGGACTACAAAGGGGAAAAAAAGAGGAGTATAAATAAAAAGGATATTAAAAGAGAAGAAATAAAAAAAAACTACAAAATAAAAACACATACAATATATCACTCTCAGCCATGAAAATGCATTGCACAACCTAGCATAGGCAGATACAAGAAAGAATGATGGTCTATTGGACGGACAAACTACAAAATATTGACATATTAAAGCACGTGTCTTTGGTGTTATTTTACCGGAAGGCTGTACTTAACACCCTCACTGTAGTTGCAGTTTTTTTTTCCATTCCTATCTTGCTTAAGCATAGACCAGCAAACATTAACTTTCAGTTATAAAGACATCTACACCACCGAATATAAAAACAAAGATTTATTTTAGTGAATATCCTTTTAAAGGCTTATTTATACGTGGATCGTAATAAAAGATTTCATCCAAAACTAATTGATAATAGGAACAATTATTTTCCATATGGAAATTAAATGCATGAAGATAACTGGGGCAAGATGGTCTTACGATGATAATCCGATGTGATATTCGCTCGAAAGAGACATATCTTTCTAGTGCTAAAAGAATTAGTCAAGTAGACAGTTGAGGTGTCTGGGCAGGTGTTTGAGATGTCAGGAGATGCAGGAATTTGAATCATGCGCTATAATCTAATAAGGCAAACTGCTAGACTACAGCGACAACGGACTTATGTAGGGTGGAAAATTTAAGTTTCAATTTATAAACGCAAAGAAACAAAAACGGTTTGAAATTTTGCCAAATTTATTCTGAAATGCAATAGTTCCTGGCCTCATAGTACCCTATTTGACCGGACCAATCTTAGTGCACTTTTTCAAGTGTATGGTGTCGTATCTCGGCAATGGCATCATGAATGTTGGCCTTCAAATGCTTTATTGTCTCCGGTTTGTCGGCATAACACTTTTATTTAACGGCGCCGCACAGAAAATAGTCCAACGGTGTCAAATCGCAGATTCTTGGTGGCCAATTGAGATCACAGATGTGTGGCAAGTTGCGCCATCCTGTTGAAACCAAACATCGTTCATATCAATACCGTAAGGGTACTAAAAAATCGGTTATCATGGTGCGATGTCTCCATAGAATATAATGGTTGCACTGTCCTCATTTTCAAAGAAATATGAGCCAATGATGCCTCCGCTCTACATACACACAATATTGGCCATTACCACCCTTCAGTCACGATAACGATCTAGCTTCTCACACCACTTATGTTGTGTGCGCGAATTTCATACATGAATCGTAGGACCTACAGTTTTAAGTTAATTCCAAACGAAAAATTTTTGAGAAACTTTTCATGGCAATTTCATTTTACTCTCAGAGTTTTTGCCAGAAATCTACTGAGAGGAAGCCGCCGAAGAAATATTGTTTCATATTTCGTTTTGATGTCTGACCTGGGGTTTGAACCGCGGCCTTACATCTAATAAGCCAGAAGCCGCTTCAAACAGTCACTCGTAATGAATGTTTTGGCTTTTGTAAGACCACGTCTGGATTTTTTGAGCCTCAAATGCCACAATTTTGCTTATTAACGTACCCCCAAGATGAAAATGAGACTCACCTGAAAAGATGTTTTTTTTTTTTGGCAAACTCTACATTGCCGTGCAGTTTCTCGTTGGCCCATCTAGCGAAGCGAAAATGAGGCTTCATACCGAGATCTTTTGGAAAAATTCGGTGTAATCTGGTGCGTGAAATGTTCATTACGTGAGAATGACGACGATGTTGATGGACTCTCAACCACAACTTCGATATTTAAAGGTGTCAGTACTTTGCGAACATGCTCACGTCTTGGGGCATCAGCAATGAGATTAGTTTCGCGAACTTTAGCAATAAACTTGTGTATACCGGGCACTGTTAGTCATTCTCTGCGACTAAATTTTGTACAATATTTTCGTACAAATTCCGACCAAATGTCTTGATTTTGGAAGTAAATTTCCAATAAACCTCAACGTTGCTCAAGAATGTAATGAATCGTATTATATTATTTATGAATTAATATCTTGGTAACATGTTTATTGGAGAAGAAGGATGATTGTTTTAAAAAAATATTGTTAAATTCAGAAGATATTACGCCTTTTCTACTTAAGGGCTTTTTCGAAACTGAAATTTGCGTTGAAATGGACCTTAAGTAACTTAAGCGCTTCTGTTTAAATAAAAAGTACATAGCGAGTAGTATTAAGTGAACATAATTTGTTTGAAAATAATGACTATTTTTTTAAGGTTAACATTTATACAGCTTAACTGAAGTTAAGCGATACCGTTATATGATGGATGGAAAATCTGAATATGTAGACAAAACTATGTGTACATAAGTTGTTTTGATCAATGCGTTATTGATTCAAAAAACTTAAGCTAAAAAGTAAAAGTACATAACATTGATAGAAAACAGAATTCTTTCAAAGGGACTATACACATTTAAGCGCCTTTGCTTCTGTAATGCGCCAACGCCTTAACTAAATTCTTTCTTATGTCGACTTAAGCTATTCTTCCATATTGCCACAGATTTATAGAATTTAATCGTATTATATTTCTAATGAGTGAAGTCGCCGTAGTCTAGTAGGTAGTGTGTTGGCTTATTAGTCGTAAGGCCACGGTTCAAACCCCAGGTCAGACACCTCCACCAAAACGAAGTATGAAAAAATATTTCTTCGGCGACATCCTTTCAGCAGATTTCTGGCAAAAGCTCTAAGAGTAAATAAAATTGCCATGAAAAATTTCTTAAAAATTTGTCGTTCGTAGTCGACTTTTAACTGTAGGTCCCGCCACTCATGTATAAAATTAACACACACAACATGAGTGGTGTGAGAAGATAGGCCGTAATCCTGATTGAAGGGTTGTAATGGCCAATTATGTATGTATGTTAGTCAAAGAGCATATTCTTTAACGACTGATTCTCCAGTGGATCATTTTTGTCATGTTTGTTTCAAACATAATGTTGCATCAATTTAATACGGACTTTTCTCTACAACCTGTTTTCTTTCCATTTTCCTCACACATACCTCGTAAATGCATATTTTATACAACAATAATAAAAATGGCAACGATGTTGTTTGTCACTTTAGCAACAGTCCTTCCTCAAACGCACGTACATATACGTCCACCTACATACCTACACCAAGAAAAGATGGAACTTTAACTGAAACGTAACAACTAACGATTACCAACGAACCAGGCAACGATGAACGACATCATGTTAAAACGTTTGAATGATGGTTTAACGATGATAATACCTTCTGTCATGTGTGTGTATGTGTATGTGTATCTCCGTGTGTAGTGTGTGCGTTATAGGAGTCACATACATAGTACGTATGCCTTTATGCACTTGGGTTAGTGTGCACCATTAGTTAGAGAATAGACCGGAAGTTTACCAAAGGTTAGTACAAAGTTTAAGTGCATGGTTAAGTAGGAGAGATTTTAAGTGTGAAAAAAACAACGACACAAACTGCTGTTGATGCCAGTTTTTGCTAGTATTTTTTTTTCTTTATTTTTTCATTTTTTTTTTTTGTAATTGAAACGTTGTTTTAAACTGTAATATGATTGGGCATATGAAAAAAAGGCGAGAATATTGTTGACAATTAAATTAAAACCTTGGCAATTATATTTTTTAGTGTTCAAGATAAAAAGATTTAAAAAGTTTTATAGGAGAGATGTTTTTCTTCTGCTTCTTCTGCCAGTCATATTAAATTCGTTTCTTTCGCTAGTGAAACGTATAATTTGTTCACAATGATTGCTGTTCTTCTAACCAAATTAATATCATAAGCGACTCAATTTATTGTTTCAGAAGTATAATGCATGGAAATGCCTGACCTGTGTTAAAGTCTTTAAATGTGGTTTCAGCAGCTTCCACACAGTTCCAGGGGTTATACAAAGTCAGTCGACAGACTTCTATAAGTTACAAGTGAGTGTGAAATTTGTACATAGCCTTGACGATGGCTCATTTCACTGCAAAGTCTTACAAACTTGCTTGAAATCGAAAAAGACTTGATGGCTATCGATCTGGAATTTGGTTGTCTTCTCGCGGCTTAGTTGAGTTGAATCTGTTAAATTAAAGAGTCTGGTCTGCAGACCTTCTTGGCCATTTAAGTTCAGCATAGACGAGTTGCTTTTAAACTGTTTAATACACCGACATAAATAAAAATTCAATAAATTTTAAATCTTCCGGGAAACATATTAACCCCTTAAAATAATGTTTCGCATATAGAAATCCCCTTTGCATTTAAAGGCACATATTTTCTGCAAATGTCAAAATAATCTCATAAAAGGCCTGTTTCAAGCAACTATACAGAAATGACAATCAAATTCTTTTGGGCGACTTACATACATGAATATGGCTGGCTGGCTGGCTGTACGCTAAAAGCATTTAAAAGATTTAATGGGTTCTTCGCCACCATACTTCACCACATTAATGCAGGCGCATTTATGCATCTACACGTATTACTCCTTTATTAATTATCTTCAGGTTTTTGTGACACTGGGGTGACATTATGGTTGTAGAGAATATATCACATTCATGTAACCCCATATGCCATAGGATTGTTGAGTAACCCAAAAGATATGAGAACTTGGCCGTCTATTTATCTCCTAGCTTTGCTGGCAACCTTTTTGAATGTTTTGCATACGCGCCTTTGTTTAAAATACAAAACATCACGTTTTTAATGCCATTTTTTGTTTCGTTTTCTTATTTTTTGGCATATTTTAGATTATTTTTGTTTTTGTTTTTGGTTGTGCATTTCTGTGACAAGAGTTTTATTTCTTGTTTTTTTTTAAGAAAGAAAGTTTTCCGCATTTTAGTTTTATTTTGAAATCAAACAAAAGAATCAAATGAATATCCTTGAAAATATTTAAATAATATTTTTTAAAAGAATGTTATAAGTAAAGATTTTTAAATATAAAGAAAATATTCGCAGTTAAAAGAGTTTCATAAATTTAAGGAAAAACAGCAAATTTTTATTTTTATTTTGTAAAATTTAATTTATAAACTGATAACCAATTATTTTTGGTCCGGGTTAGTCAGTCCCAGCGTTTGATGCATTTTTTTTCTTTCCTTCCTCTTACTTTAACTTAAATACTGGGTTGCATAAATTCATATTTATTTGCTGTAGTAATGTGAATTCGTACTCTGTTTAAGCAGCCAAAAACTTTCAGTATTTGATACACGATTAATGCAAGTGAATTATCAGTAGAAGTGGCTGTAGTGTAGTAAGTAGTGAGTTTTCTTATTAGACATAAGGCCTCGGTTCAAACCCCAGGTCAGACATTACCAACATAACATTATACGAAAAAATATTTCTTCGGCTACTGCCTCTCACTAGATTTCTGGCAAAACCACTCTGAGAGTAAATAAAATTGCCATGAAAAAATTTCTCAAAAATCTATCGTTCTGTGTTGACTTTAAACTGTAGGTCCAGACATTCATGTGTAAAATTAACGCACACAACATAAGTGGTGTGAGAAACTAGGTGGTATTCCTGGCTAAAGGGTTCTAATGATCAACTACGCATGTATGTATGAGTGATCAATATACGGCAACACCATGCTTCAACTGATTGTTTCTTGTACTTCTTAGTGATGTTTATTGCAACAGTTTTGGCTGAGATCATTCAAAGAGTTGCTAGATGCTCTCTGTTCTATAATAAGCGATCTGCAATACATTTTAGTTAGTGCACCAGACGCTGGCCTCTTCTTTGCGTAACTTTGTCAGCAGGCCTTCAAAGTGTGTGCACTATCCTCCGCCATTAACTCTGGCACTTTGTTTCTGTCTACAGATTAAACTTCCCCGTGTGATCTTCTTCTGGTTGCACATGTGTAAAATAGCAAAGTCTTGATATTTGAATTGCATATGCGCAGCTTGGGTTGAGGAAATATAATGAACCTAACTGCACAAGACTCAAACTAATGGCGTTAATACTGGGGTGTAGAGGACGTGTTAAATAAAGATTTGTCTTTGGCATTCTACGCTTCTCCAGTGTTATACATACATACACTTCGTAAGTATTAACCCTATTCTGACTAATATGAGCCTGTAAGGCCTTAAACACTCTGGGGTTGACCTCTTCTGATGTTGTGTATTATGTTATAGTTTATGGGAAGGAGAAAAGTGGGAGTAGTGTTACTGCTATAAGCAACAGAAAAGAGCTCTGTAATACAGTGTGCTATCTACTAAATAATTGACCACAACTGTTAAATAAGAATACATATATGATTTTTGGGAACAAATCCCTTCATTTAGCTGAAGCAGAACCTATTGTGGAAGCGATGGAAGACTGAAATATAAGCCACATTGCAACATCAATAACAGCTTCAGCCGCTCCTGTATTCGTTCGAGAAGCCTCCAAAAATTTTCAAGTGGTCTGTACCGAAACATTCATTGTTCATCTTCATGTGGAGAATAGCCGCGTACATAACAGGTAACAGCATAGCTGACTCAGGACAGTTGATGCCATAACTGATTCCAATGAACTCGAACAAATGATCTAACGCAGGTTTCACAGTAAAGCGTATAAAGAATGTATGCATATGATCCGGTGCTATATGAAAATACAGCAAACACGGGTTGTTTCCTGACATAAACCACACCACACAATGAATTCTGATCATCTTCTGTTTCTTTGTCGGTCTCAACATCTGAGACGAAATATTCTTGAGCATTTAAAAATTATTGAAAATCTCTTGCATTATTGAGAACTTTTGCCTTTATAGTAATCACAGGATACATACATACATAAATACATAACTGGTCATTACAACCCTTTAGGATTACGCCCTAGCTTCTCACACCACCGAAGATGTGTGTATTAATTTAACACATGAGTGGTGGGACCTACAGTTTAAAGTTGATTCCGAAAGACAGATTTTTGAGATACTCTTCATTGCAATTTTATTTACTCTCAGAGTTTTTGCCAGAAAGCCGCTGAGAGGAAGTCGCCGAAGAAATATTTTTTTATATTTTTATTTTGATGTCTGACCTGGGATTTGAACCGAAGCCTCACATCCAACATTTAAAGTCAGATATATGTCCATATATTTATGTCTTGAAAATGGCAACCAGAAATTACAATTGTACAGACTTATGTACACAATAAACTCAGCGGTATCACACTGCTGTCTTTGATGGCATTCACGTGAGAGTGCTTGCTTAAGGAATCTGCCATTGTTATTAAATTTATTTGTCCTCCAATAATTAGAAATATCAAAAAAGTATAACAAGCGAGAAGAAAAAGTATCAAGTCATAGTGTTCATAATGTACCTTATTTACGGGAACTAAACTATTTCCAAAAAAAAAAACGAATTTAATTCAAATTATGATTTAATTATTATAAATTAATTAATAATTAATTGTAATAAATTCATTAATTAATTTATGAACTATTTATGCTATAATAAATTAATTGTTAATCTTCATAAGTCATCATATACGAGTGACCATTCATAGTGTGGTACATGTAACGTATGAGTGATATATAATTCCATTAATATCGTATACGATGTTGTATACAACAAAATTAAACTCTTTGTTTATTGCATACTTTTCAGAGCATTCACTTCATATAGGTAGTATGGGTGCGTATGAGTAATATATTTCAAACAGAATTCAATAGAAGGTATACTGTCAATATGAAATTAGAGAATACCAACTACAGTGGATTTTTTTAGAATGTTAACCAATTTATGTTTAATTTTTTCTATTGCAATTGTTGAAAATTACTCAATTGTTTCTTTTCCACTTAAATTTTTTCGCTTTAAATTATTTGACTTTAAATTTAAAATTCAGTAAATTTTTTTAAATTTCAAAAACATTCTGTGTTCATATTCCCTTTTAAAGTAATCGAATACATTCTCATAGAAATTATCTTAATAATCTAAATTATTTGCACAAGAAGTAAACACAGAAAAAAAATAAATTTATTGATACATAATATGTGCAAATATATGTAGAAATATTATTACTTTCGATTTTTATACCTTAGAGAATAGCAATTAAATATAGATTGTGTTACACTCTTATAATTTTAAAAATTTATATCCATATATATGTACGTATACGATTTCTTTCTTAATTTAAGTTGCAAATAAATTGAATTTAATGAAAACGTATACATTTTGTAAATCCATATAATAAATTGTAAAATAATTTATTTTTAAAAATTCTTTATTTATGTACGTGTAAAGTTTCTAAGCAAGAATAAATTTAAATAAATAGTAGTAGTTTATTGCATATTAAAATCCAATAAAATGTTGAAAAAAAGTAGAAACAAAATATAGAAAAGGAAAACTAATGAAAATACCTTTACAGTTTTCCATTGCCAGACAGAAAGGGAAAATCAATTTTTATTTTTATTTTGAGCACACAAAGGTATCTAAGCAAAAAAAGTAGAAAATGAAATATTTTATTTAAACAAAGAAATCATAGTGAAATAACTCTCCATTTTTTTTTTTTATTTTAGTTTTTTTCTTAATATTTGCAAAGCGCTCATAAATACACCCTCTGTGTTTGGAGTTTGTAAAGAGCCGGTGAGCAAAAAAAAAAAACAAAAAAACACAACTACGGGAGTAAATATTCCATAAAAATAAAATCTTTAACCCATTTTCGGTTTAAAGCGATTGTTTTTCTATTACACACTCTACTAAGCATTCAAACACAAAACTTTACACTGCAAAAGATGTTAAGCAACTCATGCTCATGTAGTTTGTAGAGGATTTAAATTACCCTGCTTTATTGGCGTTTCACCATTTCTTTGCAACTTAAAAAGTTTGTTTAAACTTAAAAGAATATTGAATGGAAGCAAAAAAGTACAAGCACTTGTGTTCGATATTTATTTTAATTTTAAATTTTAAACACGGGTTGCAAATGGAATAAGAAACGGGTGATTTTTCTGTTTGTTTTTTAGTCTTAAGTGTAATAATTACTGACTTTTGCTTTGTCGAAACTAGGCGAACTTACTTTGATTGAAATGTAGTTCCAAAAAGCCAGTGCCACAGTGGATTTGTTAAGTTTCTTCCATCCCTAGCAACAACAACACCATGGAAAACAACAGTACTGCAGCATTCGCAAATAACCAAGAAGCTGCTATAGTGGACTAAGCACCTAATTGACTGAAAGGAATCTAACGTATGAATGTATAAGGTGGGGCATCTATCGGTTTAAATTTCAACAATTGGTTATTTCTAATCTGGCAATACTTATGTTATTCTATTCTGTAACAAAATTCCGTATATTATCTCCACTGAACGTAATGAATCGATTTATGCTTGAGCAACGTTTGGATTTATTCGGCCAATGAGAAACTGTACGATGATGTCGATTTTGCCAAAAGAAAAAAAAATCATTTTTTCGGTTGGAGCCCATTTTGATCTTGGTGGGTACGTTTATAAGCAAACCTGCCGTATTTGGGGCTACAGAAGCCAATATACCCTTTACGAGTAACTGTTTCGTGCAGCTTAAGGATCTGAGGCATTTTCCTTTGAAAATGAAGACATTACGGTCAATAGAGACACTTATCACACCATGATTACCGATCTTTTTATACCCGCTCTTCATGGTATTGATGTGTACTATCTTTACTTTCAATATTGCAACTTGCCACACATCTTAGGCAACAATCGATTTATTGCGCCAAACTTTTGATGACCGTTTAATTACTCAAAGTGGTGATGTCAATTGACAGAGAACATGCTGAGATTTGACACCGTTGGACTATTTCCTTTGGGGCGCCGTTTAAGAGAAGTGTTATGCCGCCACACCAGAGACAATTGAGCATTTGAAGCCCAATGATGCATGATGCCATTGTCAATCTCACACACTTAAAAAAGTGCAAGAAAATTGGTCCGACCGAATGACGTACTGTGAGGTCAGCCGCGGCAGCCATACGAATGAAATAATATTCCATTTCTAACCGCAACCATTGTACTGCACAAAAAATATATAAAATGGACATGAGAACATTTTCCTCTGCCTAGCAGTGTGCTAACAAAACCCATGAAAAGTTTAGTATACCGACTTATATAAAGGCCGATTATAAAAAAGGGATAAAAACACCCGCATAAATAAGTTTTGTGTTAATCCATGGCCTACATACATATACAATGACAAAATCTACGACCTAAACTGTATATATAGTCATACTAAATTGCTGTAAATGTTGTTATGTGCACTTTATTTTATGTTTTCACTATTTGTTGGCATATTTGAGTGTGTATGAGTGTGTGTAATAAACATTAAGTGCCAAATATTGCTAAATGGAGCTAGAAAAACACACAACCACTACCAACACACATAGAAGCCCAAAACACAAATATACCAGCAAACAGTATAAAACATGTGTGAGTGTTTTTACACACACACACAGATGCACACACATAATAAAAGAGTATGCTAGCGAAAGAGAAGTGGAAATTGTCTAAATTTCTATATTTTTAAGTGAAATTAGAGCAGCAAATAAAAAGAATTCCGGGTATTTATATGAACATTTTACAAAATATTCGCAAGCAGGCAGAAATTCTACCAAAATTTATAAACAAATTTTTAAAGAGATGAAGAGCAGAGCACCACGAATTATTGGTAGTTATGTGGGGAAAAATATTTTAAATTATTTTTATTTAAAGCCCAGTTAAACAAATTTTATTTAATTGAATTTATTTTGTGTGCGGTATTATCGAATAAGCAAAAAGTTTTATTTGTCTAATCCAGATAATTGAAGAATAAATGTAGAATTCTTTTTTTCTATTCTTTTTTTTTAGTTTTTATTTTAATTTTTACAGTGTGGGGTTGAATTTAAAATTATAATGTAACATGATAAAAAATATTGTACTGGAGTTAAATTTAAAAAAATTGAAGTCTATACACGTTGGAATGGACTATAAAGTTTTTATTTGTTTGGCAACGAATTTGAAAGGCATGCTGTGTTACCAAAATATCAACGTAAGTGTTATGATTGGAATAAATGAATCTTTATTCTTAATTTTAAACTTAATGGATACATAATATAATTATGTAGAACTACAGCGACAAAGAATGTAACTGACGCGTAATGTAATTAGTAATCAGTCCCACGCCTAAAGTACGGGCTACAATTCTTTCATGGAATATATTCTTTTACCTGCCCAGTGGTCATAAGAAATTTTATTCATCGATTGGTGTAGTGTTGAGGCTTTACATGTGTAAGATACAAATTATAAAAAATAATTTCCAAAAATAATATTCAAAGAAGTTTTCAATTTTGTTTCGTTTAAAAATTTAAAAAAAAAACACATTAAATTCAGAAAAATGCATGAAATCTTTATTTGAATCGATAGTACGGTCCATATAATTTAATGTTTGAAGATTATTTCATGCAAATGTTGATTGCGACTGCGCCTCAAATGGTTCATCCGCTTATTCCAATTTTGGCATACTCTTTCCAACATTTCGGCCGGTATCTCACGAATAAATGCTTCAATGTTGTCTTCCAATGCGTCAACTGAAGCGGGCTTGTCTGTATAGACATGAGCTTTAACATAGCCCCACAAAAAATAGTCTAAAGGCGTTAAATCGCACGATCTAGGCGGCCAATTGACCGGTCCCGAACGGGCAATAAAATGTTCACCGAACTCGCCTCTCTTTCCATTGTTACGCGTGCTGTGTGGCATGTGGCACCGTCTTGTTGAAACCACATGTCATGCAAGTCAACCATTCACAGTTACGTTACGATTCGCAGCATCTTTGAAGAAGTACGGTCCAATGATGCCACCAGCCCATAAACCGCACCAAACTGTGACTTTTTCTGGATGCATTGGTAGCTTTTGCAATGCTTCTGGCTGATCTTACATCCAAAATCGACAATTTTGCTTATTTACGTATCCATTGAACCAGTTTCGTCGCTGAACACAATTTTTCGATTAAGAAGTGGATCTTCGGCCAAATTGTATGCTTTCATTAAGTAGTTGAATACATAGTAAGGAAGATCCAGCTAGGCTATTGAGTGAAACACGCTGGGAAGTTAGCTAAATAGAAGAGCTACATACATTTGAAAACTGAACTGGAAAGCACAAACAATCGAAACTTTGGAAAAATATATCCTCGCAGAGTAAAAGTAACCAGCTGAGAGAAATAAAGGCAAAGTTTTGATCTTAAATTAGCTCATTGTGCCCTTAAAAAAAAGGATCTAATTCGCTAATTTTCACTTATGGCAGTAATTCCCCCAATTAAAATTATTTCTGACACATACCACTTTGATCATCTCTTCTTTCTTTATAAGTGTTTTTCTATCATGTGATAAAAGTTTAGTATAGAATGACACAATTTACTGGAAGAGATCGTACTACTTATCTTGAAACTGGCATAGCAATCTCATACCAAGTTGCCGTAAGTTAGTAGGTAGTGTGTTGCCTTATTTGACACGAGGCCACGATTCAAACCTCAGGTCACACAGTTCGAACAAAAAGAAGTATGAAAAAATATTTCTTCGGCGACTACATCTCATCAGATATCTGGCAAAAGCTCTGGGAGTAAATAAGAATTGTCCTGAAAAGTTTCTAAAAATTCTGTCGTTCGGTGCGACTTTAAACTGTAATTCTCGTCTCTTCTGGATTAAATTAACACACACAGCATAAGTGGTGAGAGAAGCTATATTGTATTCCTGACTGATGGGTTGTAATGACCAATTATATATGTAGTTATGTATGTATGTATATATGTATTCCTTCAGAGTTTTTGTTCATTTCTAAATTAATATAACTTTTTATATGAGTTTCAAATTAAAGAAATGAAGTTGCTTATAGAAATATTACTTTAAAAATTTTAAATCATTCATGTGTCTATTTTGTCTCGAATTAGAAGGTATTAATATTACATAGGAATGGAAAAAAGCCTCTGAATACTTTTTAAATGAAGCAATCACCCAATCTATTATATTGCTTATAAATTAAATTATTTTATAATACAAAAAAAAGAAAATAAATGAAAATAAATGAAGGATAAATTAATAACTTTAATTGCCTTTGAAAATACTTTAATAAACTTTTATTTAAATTTGTACTAAAACCCTTAATTTATCTATATTTATTGGTCAGAAGCTTTGTCTTTTTTACTCGTTTTGGTATTTCAATAGATAGAGAGAGAGAGAGAGAACTTAAAAGTTTTAAAATAACCTGACCATGGGCGTAAATTAATGCACGACTGTTTTATAGATTTGACCAACGATAAAACTGGTGTCATCTGTTAAACTATAGCCGCGTTTATGCATTCATTTCAAATATTCACACATGCAGTTGGTCTGAATACAAAAAAAAAATTAAAAAAAGACGAATAAAACAATCTACAGAGTTGGAATAAAACAATGTCCTTTTATTCAACAATGTTGAAAGGTAAAAAGTACTATTTGCATGTACATACATATGTATGTTTATACCATATATTGTTCGTACGTATGTGGCAATGAGCGGTAATGTTGTGGTAAACCGCTTGGTCTACACAATATTTTATTTTATTTCATTTTTTTTGTTGTTGTTTGTTTTTAATATAGAAGCTCTTAAAAATATTTTCTGTTTTCTACGTAAATTTATAAATTTTTTGTAGCAATGACCCCCTTGGGTATAGTTAAAAACCTGAAAGCGTATATTTCACTTTTTGTTGTTATTGTTTAAAATGTAAAATGTGAACTTGTGAACCCACACTGTACATTTTGTAGGCAACCAAATACGTTCCCCGCTTTTATTGTTTCACTTTTTTTCTTTTAACAATACGGCCTGGGAAAGAACACAAGCCAGTTAGTGAAAGTTCAAAGCATTATGAGGGTTATTGTTGGCCAGAATAGAAAAAAAGAGAAAATAATCTTGCGGTAGAATTAAATGTGGGAAAAATGAAAAATTTTTCAAGGGACTTTAAAACTATAAAAAAAATAATCATATTTTTCTCTTTCAATATAAAAACTAAGGAAAAAAATACATTATAATTTTATTAAATTAGATGAGGCCTTAAATTTTTTTATGAATTTTTAATAAAGTTTAGTTTTAAAGGAAACTCAAAGTAATTGAAAACTTAAATGGTTTTTTTTTGTTTTATAATTATAAAAACTGGGCTAAGGGTATAATATTGATGGCAGTGTTATATTGGACACATAGTTTTTAAATCTTTAATAAGAAGAATTTAAAATATATCAAAATCGAATGCTAAACAGAGCTGAAGAGAATAAGTTTGATGGCACCAACTAGTTGAACCATGTTTCCAATATTGTATTCACACTATTAAATACGTACTACAGAGAAGCATTTGTTATGAAATAATTATATTTCGTTTTTGACTTGCCTTTCACTTTTCAGTGCATACCGATTTCAAATTAGGGGGTTACCCTAGATGCAGTTAAAGGCTAAAATTCATATTTTCATGCTTAGAAAATAAAAGCTATCTGTTGTACTACCTCGGTACAATACAACTTCAATTCTCTTTCTGAAATTCGGCTTTAGAGAATAATCACTGCATAATGCCAATAGCTAGCAGATGTCCCTTGTTTTTGCTGTTTTCAATTGTTAAGACTGTAGAATATTGAATAGAAGTCAATATTTTTTCATCTTAAATGTGAAATGTCAAATGTGAGCATTGTAGCGTAGATGGAGAAAAAAGATTAAAAAATTAAAAGGATGCCAATGGTTTTTGGAAGCATATATCGCTTAATTTTTTAAACGTTTGTGTTTTATATTTATGAGAACAGGTATTTTCTATAGGATTATAATACTTTCTAGGGAAGGTTAGACTATGAAGGCTGTTCTTTGTTTTTTTAATAAAGAGATCCAGTCTTTACTATCGGCTCAAAAATGCAAACGGGATTTTTCTCTGATAAACTTGACTTTTCTCTGTCCAACACATGCATTGTTTTCCGCGAAGTGAGGAGTGCACTACTATGTCGTTCTACATAACCCTTTCGTTAAGTTGTCGGCCTTGTTACAAAGAATGCCATTGAATAAAACAGAACTCATGTGAGCTGCTGTCACTACATGCTGAATGACAAGAATTCTCCGGTCTTTTCTGTCAACGAAAACGACAAGGACTGTCTTGACCTGTGGGATAGAATCGGATATTATTTCTGGGTACTCTCTCTTTATACGAATGTCAGAACTGTCTGTTATTAAGGCTGTTGTAGGTCTTCTCAGACTGAAGAAGAGGAGGATCGGTGCGACATCTATGTGATTGTTATGCTTACGAAATGTAAAAAAATTTTTTTTCAGCATCTTTCTCGCAGCAGATTGCTGGCAAAAACCATGAAAAGTTTCTTAAAAATCTGTTGGTTGGAGTCCACTTTAAACTGTAAATCCCGTCACTCATGTATAATAATTGACGCACACAACATAAGAGTTATGAGAAGCTTGATGGTTATCCTGATTGAAGTGTTATGGTTTGTTCACGAGAGGTAAAGAGAACACAGGTAGTTTTATGTCGAAACTTATTGTTTATCCATAATGCTATGACCTGCGTCGAAGTGGAAAGGAAGCAAAACAATTTTTGTGGCTCTTGGCAGAAAAAAATATGGGGCTCACTTCGGGTGTATGTATCATATGATTGTATGTATCATATGATTGGAAATATATCATGATGTGATATATAAAATATTGTTACATTTTTAGTTTTAAAAAACGGTTAAAATATGAGCTCGTAGATTGCAAATAAAATAAAAATTAGTTTGTGTTTAGTATTAATTAAAATTCTTTATTATTCGCACAATTCTGTGTGCCACTGTTTACAACTTTATGTAAACAACAACAATTGTTTTGTTTGTTATTCCTCTGTTTACACCCTTTGCATAGGCAATAACAATTACTAGAAAATTGTTCGACAGATCTTTTTAACGGATATTTTCAAACCACGATTACTCTCTTCAAACACAACGCGTCTTCACACAAGACTGACTGAACTGTTACTAACACAGTTGCCTCCTTTGCCTTGCCTTTTATATGGCAACGTAAAAAGTCTGATGAATGTTCTTGAATTTGAATGTTAGTGCCTTCGCCTTCTCGAGATCTCTTTAAACGTAAACATCGTTGTCTCATTATTGTTGTTTGTGTATTCTGTTTACATTTATTCTTGTAGTGTTTGTTGTTGTATTTTTGTTTAGTTGTTTACCACTTTTTATGATGGTGTTTGTTGTTGTATTTTTGTTTACTTGTTTATCATTTTTTTATGCTAGTGTTTGTTGTTATATTACACAGTGCGATAATTTGTAAACAAGTTCATTGTTTTTATTTTTGTAGCTTTTGTTGATAATTATGTATGTATAATTCTTCCCGAATTCAAAATTTATAAAACAAGCTTTAGTATATAAAAGTTTATTAAATTCTTAAGCTTCTATGAACATGATTGTTAGTATTAAGTACACAAAAATATCTGACGTTTTTAAACCTATCAACATATGGCATGGGAATAAATAAACTGTGAATATACATTTCTATTGTGTGTAATATTAATAGAAAAAAAGAAGTGTATTATTTTATGTATTAATATTGCATGTGGCAAAGCAAAACTCCTGCAATTCCCTTAGTAGGCTTCTTTGCAATTATGGTTGCAATTCTCATTATCATTTCTATTTGCCGTAGTTGTTGTTGTTACTTTATTGTCTATTTTCAAATATTAAAAATTGTTTACTGTGTTCAATTTAAAATTTTTGCATTATTACTTGTGGGAATATAGTAGGAGCCTGTCTGTAGGACTATAACAATCGGATATTTTTTGAATTTAAAAATGCAGGCAAGCCTACTTTTATATCGTGAAATATACACACATTTCTATTAACAAGTGTTTATTGAAATCGAACAAATCTACATACATATGTACGTATTTATGTGTGTGCATAAACACATATTTCACGGTTCAATAATTCCGGCGAGTGTGTAGAATTTTTATTTTTTTTTGGTAAATATTGAAAATTTATAGTCAAACATTTAATTGTTGGATTATAAACAAAACTCTAAAATACAAATTTATGAACGTTTTGATAAAATTGAGTAAAGAAAACAGTTTTTTGAAGGCAACCAGGTTCTATTTGCTTTTCAGATTTCTCAAAGGTTAACTTATTAAACAAATTTTTTTTAGTTTAAGTATACACAGTTTCCCAATACTGTAGTGGGAATAACAAACAAATTCTTTTTGTAGCGATAAGGCAACTTTTGTTTAAAGTTTCCTTTACATCTTGAATTTGAAAAGGAGTTATCAGCTTAACTTTCCAGTTCATACAGTTTAAAAGATCGGGAACGATGCATTAAAGGTTTTACTCCAAGAAAATTTTACAAAACTTAAGAAGAACTTGCAAAATTTTTGAGACCCATTCGACAACCATTTCAAAAACTTTTACTAGCAACAGGATTTAATCTAAATAAGAAAATAGTTTACCACATATTTTGAAATATTGAAAAACAATGTTCATACATACACTCAGCCACAAAAGTATACATACGGATAACAAATTTCAGAAATTTTTTAACTAATCCGTTTTCGTTAAAAATATTTATAATTGTCTGACATCTTTCTTCGATTTTAAGACGGTCTTTTGCATTGGTTCAGAGGTTTGTGAAATTTGTAAATCGGATGCATACCTTTGTGGGCCTGTGCAGGGCCACAATTCAGTTCAATTTCAGAAATTTTTTAAATAATGCAAAAGACCGTCTTAACATCAAGGAAACTATAAAGAATTTCAATTTTTAAAAAATTTCTGAAATTTTTTAACCGTATGTATAATTTAGTAACTGTATGTACGTACATAATTGGTCATTAGAACCTTTCAGTCAGATTAACGACCTAGCTTGTCGCACCACTTATGTTGTGTGTGTTAATTTTATATGTGTGTGGCAGGACCTACTGTTTAAAGTCGACTTCGAACGACAGATCTTGCAGAAACTTTGCATGGCAATTTTATTCACTCTCCGAGATTTTGCCAGAAATCTAGTGAGAGAATGTCGCCGAAGAAATATTTTTTCGTATTTCTTTTTGCTGGAGATGTCTGAGCTGGGGTTTGAGACGTGGCCTGGGGACTAATAAGCCAACACTCTACGTACTAGACAACTGCTAAATTTTCGAACTGTGCTATTGTAGCAATGGAAAGTAGATCTAATACTTGCTTATTGACGCCTAAGCTAAATACTCATAACGCTGAGTTTTTCAACAAAAATAGTCTTATATATTATAAGCTGCTATGGCTCGCTGCGTGGCTCGCATGCAATCGCAAGAACTCTATACTGAAAATAATCGATACGTTTGAAGCAAGAACATATTGTTAAAATGAAAGAGTATATGAATTCCAATCAACTATGAAAGAGACCGTCAAAGCCTAGCCTTACCATGACGCATTGCATATGTTCTATGCTTGATGGAAAAATACAATTAGGATGGACGACTATATCGAATCTGTACCAAATAACGTTGGCTAAAAAGCAGTATGTTAGCAGATATCATATTTTATTGCATCAACGATAGGCTCACAAGATAAACTAAAAAATATTTTTAAAATAATATTAATATTAAAGATCAAATTTTTGTTGCGCTTAAAGCGAATTATTTAAAAAAACTTTCGGTTGTTAATCATTCATGTCTCCTCATTGACTGACTGGCAGCATCATCGTTCTTCGCTCTATTTGTACTGCCTTGTTTTATGTTTGGCAACCTCGATATCCTTCTATTAAAATGTTGTTGTTTGATTTTTGATCTATGTTTTGTCATTAAAAGTCACCGTAGTCTAGTAGGTAGTGTGCTGGCTTTGCGCCTAGCCAGGTTTCGAGCACCAGGCCAGACATCAGAACAATATACAAAAAGTATTTCTTCGGCGACTTCCTCTCAGCAGATTTCTGGCAAAAACTCTGCTAGTAAATAAAATTGCCATTAAAAGTTTCTCAAAAATCTGTCGTTCGGATTCGACTTTAAACTGTAGGTCTTTGTGTGTATAAAATTAACACACACAACATAAGTGGTGTGAGAAACTAGGTCGTAATCCTGACTGAAGGGTTGTAATGACCAATTATGTATGGATGTATGTATGTTTTGTCGTTAACATTGTGTAGTTGTTTGTATAATTCTGGGTACCGTATGATATGTATATTTTGTTGTTGTTTATTTATTTTGTTTGCTAATTTTTCGTTTAGTTTATTTTAATCCAAGTAGCATGAAGTTTATCGTTTCTCGATTGTTATTTGTTTCAGTTCCTGTGGAAGGCATGCTCTTGACTATGCTACACTTAAAATAAACCCCAATTTAAGTTTTTTTTAATCACTAAACTTTATTTAAAAGCAAAAGAAAAAAGTTCGTCTACTCAGGGAAACATCAATAGCAAAAATCAATTTTGAATTACCTCAGACAACCACTTTGTTCTCATATACATTTACTTGTTCTATATAAAGCTTTTAGGCTATGAAGGGTAAAAAATTAAAAAAAGGAAACATTCACAACCACACTTATACAGTTAAAATTGTGTTAAAATTGATGAATAAAAAGCCTGAAACTGCGGTCCAATAGCCACAACAATATCCGCAACAACAACAACAACAACAACAAAAATTAATTTTTCAATTTTACTAGTTTAACCAATAAATTTTTTCCGGTTCCTGTTTATACGCAACTACCACCGGTCGTTATTGTTGTGATGAGCCTGATATTGAACAATGCATTTCTCAATTATTTTTATTATGGTGGGTGCAACGGGAAACCTGACTAAGGGAGGGGTGTATGTGTATGTGTGTGTGTAATGGTATAAAATATAAAAAAAACAGAATCTGTCAAGTGTATAGGTAAATGTGAAGTGTATGTATGTATACATCAGCAATTTAAAATATAACCAAAATCCATCAGTAACAGCAGCAATGGTAAATATTTTATGATCAAACTTTTTCTTGTTTCTCTTTCTCTTTATTTAAACATGTTCCTTAACTACAACAACAAAAACAATTAGCATTGTTGTATAGATGTATGTATACATGACTGTAAAAGCAAATTTCGGTTAAAGCTTCTGGCAAACGCCAACAGTATAGTAGGAGCCACATGCATATATTTCCTTCACCTCTGTTCTTGAAATCAAAGAAATACCACAAACTCTTTTTTTCCCGAATAACATCACAATTAAAATAAAACAAAATAAAACAAACTCAAATAGCCAACAATTTCAAAATAAGCAGAATTGAAATGGATTTGACGGAAAATAATAAAAAAATTTATTTTGAAATACTTTTAAGTACATTATATGTATATGTACATACGTATATACGTGTATACGCAAAAAAGCATTTATTCATACACCAGGCTGGGACTCAAAACGAAAAAAAAATTCTAAGCCAGAGACATCGGCACAAACCAGAGAATATCATCAACATTTATCATAACAACAATGACAGCAACAACAAAACAGCTACAGCTGCAGAGAAGCATAATTTAAAAATTTTCTCACACCGAACTGCGGGTGTTAAGCGCCTAAATGTATGCACTGTTTAATTCAAACACTCTCTATTCCTCTTCCTTCAAGTCACACTATGAAACTCGGTTTCTGTTTGCCATTTTATGAGTTCAGTGAAAGGGCGAGAATTCAGTAACGCAGTATTTATGCTGTGCTCTGCACAAATTTTTGTATTTTCTTTTTTTGTTGTAGGTTTCATAGTTCTTTTTTGACTGGTTTTGTAAAAATTATGGTCATTTGGTTTTTATTTTTACATCAAATAGATTAAAAAATCTAAAAAAAACGTTTTACTCTCGTTTCTTTTTTCTTTATTTTACATTTTATTCGTATTTACTACAGCTGCTGGTTTTAGAATCTCTCAGCAGAATTTTTGGTTTAGTTTTGTTTCTGGTAGGAAGGCATAGTACAAAAAAAGAAGAGTGATTATGAATGTTTAATGCCTTCTTAACCGCAAACAGTTGGTTGCAGTAAATTTTGTGTAGGAAGTTTCCAACAATTCATCTTTCATTTATTTTCCATTTTATTTCAGATTTTTTTTTCGTTGTGTTTGTTGGAATTCATATCAAAAATTTTCCAAAAAGTTTTATGCAATATAATGTGTGTGTGTTTGAATATGTCATAGACAATGATTAAAATTCAATTAGATTTTATGAATGATTATGATTATGGAAAGTAGAGAATACGAGGCTAGTAATAAAAGAGCTTAACATGCAACTAGCTAAGCTAACATAAACTCTGGATGCTTATGAGATTTAAAATAAACAAAATTTCAATAACAGAACTACATAGAAAAACTGAAAAATATAAACAAAAATATCCAAAATCTGCTTTTTACATACAGTGGCAAAGCACACAGGCTTAATACTCTTGCACCGATAGTCCCGATATGACTTCAAGAGAGTATTTAGGAGATCATTTGAAAGAACGGTTACGTAATCGCTAAACCTTAAATAAAAGGCAACCGAAAAACTTGCTCATGGTGCCACCATAAAACTCTAAACAAAACATACATACATACATAATTGGTCATTACAACCCTTTAGTCAGGATTACGACTTAGCTTCTCACACCGCTGATGCTGTGTGTGATAATTTTATACATGAGTGGAGGGACCTACAGTTTAAAGTCTACTCCAAACGACAGATTTTTGAGAAACTTTTCATAGCTGAGAGGAAGTCCCCGAAGAAATAGTTTTGTATTTTGTTTTGATGTCTGACCTGGGGTTTGAACCGTGGCCTTACGTCTAATAAGCCAACACACTACCTACTAGACTATGGCAAGGTGCCACAACAACATAATCAAATCGTGTAAGATGGAGAATACATATGGCACCAAGAGAATAATGGAAAAAATCATATTTTTTAACAATGAAAGCAATAAATAATACATGCTGAGCCAACGCTAACAATGGAGTAAAAATATTGCAACAGAAAATGATCTTTTTTGGGCATATGAATGTGATAAATGACCTTCGACTTTAGATGCTAATTACAGGTCCAACCTTAGCTGATACCTTTGGTCAGCATTTCTTTTTTTTTAAGTTAGTTAAGTGGCTTTAACAACTATACAGTTACATACATACACACATAATTGGCCGCTTATTTTGGCCTACAGTTTAAAGTCGACTCCAAACGACAGATTTTTGAGAAACTTATCATGGCAATTTTATTTAATCTGAGAGTTTTTGCCAGAAATCTGCTGAGGGGAAGTCGCCGAATAAGTATTTCTTCATATTTCGTTTTGTTCAATATGTCGGGGCTATTGTTTTATTCGCAGGCTTATGTCCAATAAGCCAATACGCTATCTAATATACTATTACTATCCACTCATTGATGATTGAATTTTAAATTAATAAAAACATTTTAAATATACTGTAACTGATTTCATTTCTGATCGATTTGCCACAAGCAAACAAAACTAATTTTAAACCCATGCCATGGCAATGTGTATCGTATTAATTAAGTTGAAACTTTAGAAACCAAATAGTTTTTCATTTCTTTTTGTATTTATTAAGAATCAATTCGTATTCCTATTCATATATTTCTCTTAATTCAATCTTAAACTGCCCGGGGCGGCTATATCCTTATAAAAGAAAGAAGCATTTGTTAAGCAAATTTAATACTTGAGTTTGAAATTGAATTTAAACTCTTGTAACTTATGATTCTTTTTTCTCTTATGAAGTTAAACATTGAAAATCATATACATATGTATGTATACTTATTATTTATAATTGCAATGATAAAATAAGTAAAGACTTATAAGAGTTAAAAACAGAGGCTCAATATAAATATGTACATATGTAAGTATGTAAGTATGTATCAAAATATGACATATCTTCTTAGATCTGTTAGATCCTTTTGTGTTTCTTTACAATCAAATGTTGTTTTAATGAATATTATTTGTAAACTAAATAAAATAAACTTAAAAAGCCACGCCTAAAGCGATTTAATGTAAAACAAAACGTATACAAATAATCAAAGTTTTCATTTTCCAAAAATAATTATTTAATCATAGTTTTCCAAATTAATCAAATAATGAAGTTCTTAAATATTTTACAAAACAAAAAGAAAACAGGAAAATAATAGCAAGAAATAAATAGAAAAATATATTAAATACGATAGCTTTAGGAAACTTTAGAAAAAATAATAATGAATTTTGAAATCAATTTTTAAATTCAAATGAATAATTAAGTTAATTAAATTAATAATCAGTGCTTAATTGTTCCAAAGAATTTTGTATAAAAAGTAAATCTGCTAAGCTGCAATGTGTGTGACGTAGCAGCTGAATAGCTCTGTAATATTGAATTTATTTTGTGAAGGAGAACACCTTTTGAAGAAATATTACGAAAAACCCTTCGTATAGAATTTGGTAAAAATTTCCAAGATTATCTTACTGATTCGCCTCAAGGTTCGGATGGTTTATGGTAGGTTTAGTCAGAAAAATTTGCAGACCCTCCCAAATTGCAATAAATGATCTTAATAAAAGCCTTGAAATAAAGCCCTGTATTATTGACTAAATAACAGCATACAGCATACTTTCTTTGATTAGGTAAGGTAAGGTGGTTAGGTTGTATGGAGCATTTAGACCCATTGTGATGCCACAATCTATTCTACTCGGAGATCAAAGAATCCTAAATAAACAATAGCGGGTCTAAAATAAGTTTATTCGATAGCTCGGTCAAGGATGTCAGAAAATGGGAGGTTGAAAACCTCCATTTCTCTGTGGCACGAGCTGGGTACTGACATATGAGGTGAAGGGCAGTGTCTTCCTCGTTTTCAGAGCTACAGCTACTGCAAAAGGCTTTGGTCGGAATACCAAGTCTTTCACCCTTAAGAGTTGCCATTGTACGATGGATACCCATGCGACTTAAGGACAGAAGTGAGCCGATGCCCATCCTATCCATACGTTGTCAGCAGAATATAGCAATATTGCACGTACCCTTCTGCCGCCAATGAAATTAACTCTCCAACACGAGTGGACAATATCCAAATTAACTAAGGCAATCGGAATGCCGTCACCGTAGTCTCATACGGGCTGCCTTCCAAAATGTTAGTTGCTTTGTGTTTGAACAGAGTATCGTGTTTCATAATGCCGCTGTACAAAATATATACAATGTATTCCATTTCAAAACGTCGTCAATGTGTATTTTTAACGCAGTCAAAAATTAATCAGCATCGGATTTATAGTTGATGCATTGTTTGGTTACATTGCATATGTACATAGTTTATATACAGTAGTAAAACTGCATACAAACTTTGTATTGATACATTTTGGAAGGCAGCCAGGTAGTGTGTTGGCTTAGTAGACATAAGGCCGCGCTTCAAACCCCTGGTCGGACATCAAAACGAAAATATAAAAAAAATATTTCTGCGGCTACTTTCTTAAATTTCTGACAAAAACTGTGAGAGTGAATAAAATTGCCATGAAAAGTTTCTCAAACGTCGGTCGTTCGAAGTCGACTTTAAACTGTAGGTGCCACAACTCGTGTATGAAATTAACACACGCAACATAAGTGGTATGAGAAAGTGGGTCGTAATTCTAGGTTGTAATTACCAATTATATATGTATGTTATGAATTCGAATTCCTATATCCTGAAACATGTTGGAGATTGCAAGATCTGTACCTGCTCTGACCAGCAATGCATTTTCCAATGATATGTATACATACTATGTCCAAGAACCCATATAAGAATTATCTTTAAATGATACAAAATTTCCCTGACAAGTCCTTGGCAATCATGGATAAGGACGGACATTAAGACTATGTCCTTCAGGGACTTAATCGTACACTAAATGTTCGAGTATATCAAGAGATTTTCAGGGAAAACCCTACCACTCAACAAGCATTTCTCCGCTTTCAAAATTGCCATGAATCCTGCTCGGAAAGCACTGCAGTGGCCAAGCGTTTATAAGAAAGTTTAATATCAGAACCCTTTATAAAAAATGCCACAGCCCAGTGACTCACCTTTGAGCCATAATCTTTGAGCTATCAGTGTAGATTTCTAGGATGCCATCGGGAATCTCCGGATCCTCGCTCCAAAAGACCCCAGTTGGAAATCGAAAATAGGATGATCAGAAAGTTGTTAGGAATTCTATAAACGACCTTAATGTGCTGCATTGACCATTTGACTGCATTGAGTTTCACTGGCACTAGCTCAGCCCTCTGCTCTAACAGAAGGTCAGAGGGTAGTGAATTTGAAAAGTCAATAATGCTTAAGTTGGGGTAGAAGAGAGCGCACTGGTGATCCGAAGAGCTGACTGCCTGCCTACTCTGTCTATTAGCTGACAATGGTAGTGGTGTTTGCATACCGTCCACCAGACAGGCGTACCATAGAGCAAGGTCGACTGCGTACCTCAAAACTAATTTACAAAGAAGATGATTTGCGATAGCCATCAATAGTTTGTTAAAGAACGAAATTAATATAAAAAGACGAAAGGCCTTATCCAATTTTCTTGAATTCAAAAACTTTTATAACTTAATACTGTAAGACTTAAATATGTATTTGATTGCGAGGACTTAATAAAATTGATAATCCTCTTAAGGCAATTATTTAAAAAAATTTCAACGTTCCTCCACAGCACACGCTTTTTGCCTTATAAAAATAACAATACCGGTACTCATTCAAATGGTTATTGTTATTGGAATTGTTACAACTTTTTTATATTTCTGCAGACACTCTTACTTACAAAAGTAATCAAAATAATTTTAAATTCAAAACGAAAAATTTTTATGATTATCGGAGTAGAATTTGGCAAAAAAATATATTATGGTCGCCTTAGCCTAATAGATAGTGTGTTAGCTTATTATGCGAAAGCTTGTGGACTCAGCTCTCGAAAAAGTAGATGAATAAAAAATATTTCTCTCGATGACCTCCCTGCAGTTGTGTTCTAGGAACCGTCGCAAATAAAATTGTCTTCTGAAATCTGTCATTTGGATTCGACATTAAAATTTAGGTATTGCCACTCATGAATGAAATAAATGCATACAACGTAGGTGGTGTGAGAAGGTTAAGGCTTGCGAGCTCTATAAGCACATGATTACCAACTTAATTTGGCTTGAATTGGATGAACTAAACCCATTGGCATGTTACTTCAATAAAAAGGCGCTGCGTGCTACACGACTTATGCTACGCTGTATATTCTCCACGAATGATTTTGGATACGGTCATATCACGTGGAGATGATGTAAATGATGAAATGATCACCCAGAATCCCCGAAGACAACAATACATGCCATCGGTCAAATTTAGTAAGATTTATCGGCCAGAGTCATGCAATATTGCGCAATTCGGATGCGCACAAACCAGAAAAAGCCTTCACAAGTTCGGCTGGGATACCATCAATACCAGCGTTTTACTGGATTTTATTATCTTGGTTACACTTTGGGCTCCTCATCTTGTTTTGTAGCACTTTAAAGTACCATTTTTCTGATTTAGTCATTGAGCAGTTATTTGAAAAATTCTGTTCAGCGATGAAGAGCTCTCTGCCTATACATTGTTGTTATCTGTAGTAGGTACTGAATATTTCCATTATTTTATGAAATGGTGCTAAAACGTTCCCGTTTTGTTATTTCTTATCAATTGTTAAAGAACTTTGACGTTCTTTTTTTCGTCTGTGTGTCTTTTTAGGCGAATATTTCTAAATTTTGTGCTAATCGGTCATATAGCGGCAATGGCATTACGAATGTTGCCTTCAAATACTCAATTGTTTCTGGTTTGTCGGCATAATACTTTTCTTTAACGGCACCCCTCAGAAAATAGTGCAATGGTATCAAATCGCAGCTTTTTGGCGGCCAATAGACGACACTATTTCGACCATCAAACGTTTGACGCAATAAATCGATTGTGCATGAGATGTGTGGCAAGTTGTATCATCCTGTTGAAACCAATACCATGAAGAGCAGGTACAGAAACATCGGTTATCGTGGTGCGATAGGTGTCTGCATTGACACAAAGAAATATGGATCAATGATGCCTACGCTCCACAAGCCATACCACTCGTAATGGGTGCATTGGCTTCTGTAAGACCGCAGCAATACGGCAATTTTGCTTATTAACGTACTTACTAAGATGCAAATGAGCTTCATCCAAAAAGATGATTTTATTTGGCAAATTCGGCATCATCGTGCAGTTTCTCGTTGACCCAATAAATCCCAACGTTGCTCAAGCTTAAATCGATTTATTACGTTCAATGGAGATAATATACTGAATTTTGTGACAGAATATAATGACATAGGTATAGCGAATTAATGGTTCAAATTTAGGCCGATAGATGGCCCACCTTATACATGTGTGTATGATTAAGAAGACCTTGTGTTTCTCTCATCTCTTATGCTTTCTCGCAAAGAAAATTTGGTATTACTAAGCAACTGGTTATGTGTGCGGAATATAGGTTATAGCAATTCTTTCGACTACGAATGTGAATTGAATAGACTCATTATGTTTAATATGAACAATAACAATAACAATAACAAGACATACTTATATGTATTTATTTCGCTAGAAGAAATAAAAAAAAATTTAAAATCTGTAAAAAGAATAGAAAAATTATTTGATAACACAAGTAAGTCATATGAACAGAAAATGAAAATATAAAATCACTTACATTACACAGCTAGACACAGTTATTGTTACTTTGGAGAGGCATACATTGAATAAATCTAACCATTTAAAGTGTTTACATATGTGTATGTATTGAGTTTGCCTTACTTGCAATATAAACTCAACTACAAGGACAAACATACATGTAATCAAACATTGTGTATGAGTTTGTTGAACAGTTTTATAATAGATTGTAAATAGAAAAGATGATGTCTGATGTCAACAATGTGATTGAAAGAGTAGTCGTTGTTGTATTTGCCTGTTACGCACATTATCTAAAGGTTAACATGGTGTTAAACTCATACAACTCAATGTAAGTGTTATTGTTATTGTTGTTCTGACATATGATGCAATTCAATTTTACAAACATTAACGTTCGATAAACTGGCCTTGTGTGTCGTGTTACATAAATATATTCGCATACAAACAGACATACATACATTGCCTCTGAAAAGTTATTTTTCTTTACAACAAATATGACAGTAAATGCGTTTCCATGCTACTCCTCCACAATACTTGTCAACTTATTGCTTTCGACAATTGCACGCTTCATACATGTTGTTAAGAATCTGTCGTAGATTTATCAATATTCCCATCATTCCCCTTCCTTCTGTTCATGTTTCAATTTGTTAGTAATTTTCTATATCCATTTACGAATACTCACGTTCGTTTACTGTAACTCATTTTCAGTACCAAAAGATTTTATGTGTCTGATACAATAGAAACGCCATCACTGTACACAGGGTTATCTTAAATGCATGAATAAAGGAAAGTGTGCCTGCGTTTTCGCTTTTTTTTTTGATGTGCTGGTACATCTCTGAATATGAAGATGTCGAGGAGGGGGACGGGGAGAATGAACACAATAACGTTAGCAATTTAGAAAATTTGATATGAGCAATTTTCCGCCTTTCATTGTTGAACATTGTGTGCGAACAGAGATCGTCTTCGTTGTTATTAAATTTGTTAAAATGTTTAAGCGCCAAAAGAAGCAGCAAATTGTGGCAAATTAAGAGAGTTAATGTCATGGGAGTATTTAATTGTGTGCCATGAAAAGTTCCGTTTTTAAATAATGGAGTTGGGCGCTTATGATTATATTTGTTCTTTAGCAGTAAGTTGTAAATGATTATATTTGTTCTTTAGCAGTAAGTTGTAAATGCCCACATATCCGACATTACCCATTCCATAGGAGGTAGTGTGTTGGCTTATTAGACGTGAGGCCACGGTTCAAACTCTAGTCCAGATATCTTCCACAAAACGAAGTATTAGTAAATATTTCTTCGGCGAGTTCCTCTTAGCCTATTGGCAAGAAGAGTAAATAACAATAACATGAAAAGTTTCTCAAAAATCTGTCGCTCGGAGTCGACTTTAAACTGTAGGTCCAGGCACATTGTTTAAAATTAACACACACTATATAATTATTGTGAAAAACTATGTCGCAATCTTGACTGAAGCATTGTACTGATCGATTAGGCATGTATGCATCACACAAAGTACGCTGTGTAATGCATGGAGAAAATAAGTGTCAAATCTCTTTAAAAATATACGGCGATAATGTGTATTTTACGCCATCTGAACCATGAGCAAAGCAGAATGAATAAATGAATTTAAAAATTATTTTTACTCCGAGAAGATCGATGGTAATGCGGATACCATCATCTGTTGTTGAAATGCCTCTAAATGGAAATATTTTTGAAGGAGAACATCACAATCATTTAATAACCTAAGAAAATCGTAGCTGAAAACCATAGAACGAGAGATTTACATTGTTTTTCAGTATGTTAGAGGTCAGAAGTTTAAATTTGTTGAAGGCTAAACCTCCAATTGGACGAAATGGTAAATCTCACATGAATGGAATTACATCAGTATAATATCTATAAATCAGACTATTAAGAGAATTTCACATATAAGAGATAACATATGTTTTATGCTACCATTTCGGAAATATAACCCACATCTTCTGCGAAGAACAATCTGTACTCCTCGTCACTGTTCTCTTTTTGAAGAAGCATAGTTTCCTCATTATTCGAGCTTTAGAATCTATACTGCCTCCTTTACTTTTCAATATTGTGTCGATCACAATCATAATTGCGGAAAATCTCAAACCAAACTGTAGTAGAAAATTTTAACTCAAAAGTGCTGATTCTTCAAATAAACCTATGACTTTAAACCTTCACGACTATAGTTTCTACTATTTTTGGTTTTGGTTGGACTAGCGACAGTAGTTTGAAAAGTGCAGTGTTTAGATTTTACGTAAATCGTAGTATTCTTTGGCTTCATTTATGAATGTTAGGAAGCAACAAATCGGTTCAATGAATATAGAGAGAGTGTTATAAACTTTCTATTAAAAAGCATTAAAAAGATGGTGATGAGGTCGTGTATTTGTCTGAGTTGGTTGTAGAGCAACTGGATATGCAACCATATTGGTATGAATCGATGGTAAATTTTATGAAACGTAAAAATTAGGATGGCATTCCGCTCTTCTGCCATTATTTTTAAGTTTTAGATTTTATGCAGTTCTAGAGGGAAAGTACTGATGAAATACGCTTTTAACATTTTAAAATGTTATGCAATGACGTCATTTGTATGAACTATTTTACTTCTTATCATTCTTCGGAGTGCAGTTTGACTTCTTCGTAGAGATGGTGTGCTCTTTAAAAAATTCAGAAAGGATATCATCGTTAATGATTCATAAAGGTTGCATACATACATAATTAGTCATTACAATTCTTTAGTCAGGATTACGACCTAATTTTATACGGGAATGGCGGGACCTACAGTTTAAAGTCGATTCAGAACGACAGATGGTTTGAGAAACTTTTAATGGCAATTTTATTTGCTCTCAGAGCTTTTGCCAGAAATCTGCTGAGGGGAAGCCGCCGAAGAAATATTTTCATATTTTCGTTTTGATGTCAGACCTGGGGTTTGAACCGTGGCCTTACGTCTAATAAGCCAACACACCACATACTAGACTACGGTACATTTCGAACATCGTGCTTAAAAAGCCTCTGCTATTTATGAGGATGTCATGAGGAATATACGCCCTCTATCTAGAAAACCGTGAATTGAGTCATAATTTCCTTCTATAAGCAAGTATAGATTGATGCAAGAAGTATTGTCAACCGATTCAGTACTAAACATATAATGTAGTTTTCAAAAGCTCGCTTAAGTATTTTCAGCATGAATGTGATGTGAGGCTAATTGGGCGAAAAAAAATATGTTGCGGTAGATTGCTTATTAAAAGCGATAGTTTGTACCAGACCGTCTGGGAATTTTGCTTGTGCTGAACCTATGGTATTTTGGTGACAAATTGAATAGAAAATATCTCACAGAGGCTATCTTATAATAGTAGTTGTGTGGACCTACTGCCATTCTCTTTAAGGTTGCATTTGAGTAAATTGAATTTGAGGAAATTGCATAACAAAATGATTAATTAATGGGTTGGTGTTCTAGTATTTGCTCCTAGAAATAGCTCCGTTTGTGAAGTATTGAATAAAGGTTTCAATTAAGCCTACATATTCTAATATGTTCATTTGCTGGATTTGTGTTTTTGAAGGCCTATGGATAGATATGGATGGATAGTTTAAATGGCAAACGAGTGTGTTATTACCCATGCTCTACTTTTCAGACTTAACCTAGCCTAGGATGTTATTGATTTAGAAGCGGCCTGTATTAATTGCTTGCTACTGGAATTTTCTCTTTTTTATTACCATACGAATGGAAACTTACTATAATATGCGTATCTCCTATATTATTGTTTTTTGATCTTATTTATCATACGGCAACTAAATTGACAGTTGCATCAAAATGCTCCTATAAGGTATAGTTGAGATGCACAAAAGTAGTACCTATTGCGTTATTAGAGTATAAATCCTGACTAGTGTTTCTTAATCGCACTAATAGTATTGATTTTATCTAAATCATTACCGACCAGGTCTGTTCTTTCAAGTACAGATTATAGTTTCTTAGCAAAGATTTGTTTGTAATTATGCTTGTAATTCTGTTTGCACCGATACAAGGCAATCTATGCATATGCACCATGTTGTTATTACTACTGTATTAACATAGAATAATAAAGTCATAAGAAAATAATTTCTATTTATTTTACAGTATGTTTGAAGAAAATTGACATAAATTTCGAAATTAAATTTATTTTCATATACGAAATTGAGAAACAAATAAGATTGACTGCAAATAGAAGACAATAAGAGGGTAACTAACGATGATGGAAAATTGAAAAATCATGTTATATAGACAGGCAACAGTGCGTATGAGTAATATGAAAATTAAAATAAATACATCATACGCTTTGATAGACTACAGAAAATCCTTACTTGTCTCTCATAATACCATGCATACACAAATATACAGTTAATATGAAAACTCATTTTATTACCATGCTACAGAATAGATAAATGTGTGAGTCATTGTAACTGTGAAGAGAAAAGCTCTACACGGCTGCATAAGCCACTAGCTTCCTTACTCAAACCCATCATCAGCAAACTAATAATGATGATGTGTTGATAATGTTCTGATGATCTCTCTTTATCAACATTTTTTTTTGCTTATTATCGGCATCATCATCTATAAATTTAAGAATCATATTTCCATGCTATTCGATTACTATTGTGTGAGTGTGCTTATGTGCTTTAATGATGTCAAGGAAAATTTTTTGAAATTTATTTTCTTTCAGGTTTTTTTTTTTAGAAAATTGTGTGATATTGTCAAAGGATTTTCATAATGCCAGCTTCATATTTGTCTGTCAGAATGAATGGTATTTTATTATTTTATCTTGTTGTTGTTGTTTTTGTTTTAAACCATAATTTTATCAGATATTTCATACTACAAGCAATTTATTCTTATAAGCAGTATGAGTACTATGGCAATAGAACATTATTACAGCTGCTTTTGCTTTTGCAACAGGTAATATTCAAAGAAGTTTATACAATTTTTCATAAGGATTTAAATGAAACAAATATGTTACCGTATGCTGGGGATCAGTACCTTATTAAGTACTATTACAGCAATTCAAAGAAGAGACTGTGAATTTGTTTGTTGTAATGCTATAAAATTAATGATTATACTGTCGTCAAAACATTCTTTTCCAGCGGCTTTTTAAAGTAAGCAGATATAAATTACTTGAAATAGTTCGCCAAGTTCAAGTGCATATCCTTCTCCGGAAGTCAATGGCCGGCAATTATTGTTGTCTGCAGTTTTCTCCGAACATCTCATAGTTCTATGCTAGACAAATAGGATGCCAGTCTAATGCCAACAGTGTAACGATCATTATCAGTTCATTATCATTACTTTTAGTGGCCGAATTTATCAGTATCCAGATAGGTGCTGTAAATAGTTCAATAAAAAAATTTGAAACGAGCCTTAGTAACATCAATACGACAGCTTGATCAATACAATTAGCCATTTCTTGGGGTGATAAAACAGCCACAAGTATAGACATTTTGGGATTTCTGTGTTGCGATATTTCTGATGTGATTAAATTAACACCATTATGAGAGTTCTTCAAATGATAATAATTATACGGTAAAAGATCAAAGCTAAGTAGTGGAGTATGTATAAAAAATTTGCCTGTCAAGTTCTTATTGTTTCTATCGGATCATCAAAAATGTGTGTCGGATGGCATTGCCATTATGGAAAATAATACCATTTCCATTGATTAAATCTCGACCGATTTAATTGAATTTCTTTTTTTACTTGTTTACTTACTGGCAACCATTTAGTCAGGATTACGACCTAGCTTTACAGCGCAAATATGTGACTGGCTGGACCCATAATTTTACGACGACCCACTGAACGACAGATTTTTGTGAAGCTTTTTTCATTTACAATTTCATTTACCCATAGAGTTTTTTTTCAGAAGACTGCTGAGTGGAAGTCGCCGAAAGGAATATATTTTTTTTCATATTTCGTTATGTTCGATATGGGTCGGCCTCTTGCTTAATAAGCCAATATATTGCCTACTAGACTATGACGTCTTCTTGAATATTTTGCTTTACTTACTTACTTACTTGTACAATAGGTCATTTCGACCTCCGGGTACTGTACTTGTCTTAATTGACAAGTACACGTCCTCTAACCTAATTTACTTACTTAATTGGCCATCAACATCCCGATTAACGGATTTATGCCTGCCTTAACATATCCCTCCAGGCGCCTCTGCTTCTTGCGCGCCTTCGCCAGTTGGTTACAACAAACGATGATATGGCTTCCTCGATTTGGTCTTTCCACCGCAAACAAGGTCTCGTCTCGCCGGAGCATTCTCCCCCATACGAACGACATGGCCGAGCCAACGCAGCCGCTGGATGTTAATAAGCTTCACAATGTCCATGACGTTGAGGAGCGTATACAGCTCATTGCTGGATCGGATGCAGAAATCATCGCTAACTCGCACTGGACTGAAGATCTTACATAGAATTTTTTTCTCGAATACTCTCAAGGCTGCTGAATTAGTGCTTAATAGTGTTCATGTTTCTGCGCAATAAAGAAGCACGGGTGGATGAATGTCATGTAGAGTATTAGTTTTGCGGTACGACACAGGTCTCTAATGCTCAATTGCCTATCGAGACGTTAGTAGCATCTGTTGGCAAGAGTGACCCTGCTCTTTATATCCAGACCGATATCATTATTGATGGTAACCGCGGAGCCAAGATAAATAAATTGCTTGACTATATCGAAAGTATTGTTATCGGCCGTAATCTGGGATCCAATGCACCACATGTTCCCACTTATCGACAACATATACTTCGTTTTGCCCTCATTTACTTGCTTTCATTTCGTTAATTGTTGTCAGTAAAGATCAGTATCAATCATTTGACCATGTTGTAGAACCCTTAACGAACACTTCTTACAAAATCACATCTCACACCTTGGTGGCAAAACTGACTCTCTCACCTTATATGAAACTTAACACTGCTTAGTTTATGAAATTGTTATACTTGTACGTGATCTATTTTTCTTAATTAAAGTTTTCTTGTTAACCCATCGAGCTTCTTTGTGTATCCAGTTTTCTTTAAATCGTTGATAAAAATTGTTTTGATTAGTGTCCCGTTCCATAGCAAGGTTCACATTACCTATGTGCTGGGTGTTCTCAATTTTTTCTACGCTTGCATTGATTTTTTTTTCAGCTTTTAGACGGGTAATAGAATTTATTGTTGTTTTTCTAGTTACAGGCCTTAAAATTTTAATTTATTGGACAACAAGGATTCTTAGATTAAATTTAAAATCTTCAATTTTATAATAATTTTTCAATAGAGCAGCTGATAGCCACAAGTTTAAATAAATTCCAAAAGGAAGAAAAGTTAGTTCTTTTTAAATTCTTGAATAATTTCTTTGAGTAATTGCTAATACATACCATTTAATCACTTTAAAATACAATTGCCTCTTAAAAGATTTTCATTTTCAAAGTTAAAAACTTAATTAAATTGAAATGTTTTCTTCCCTTTTTGTTTCTCCCTTTCCATGTTCTTACCATGGTTTCTTGCTATGAACAAAACTTTGCAACTGGCCTGCTTGTTAATGTTATTGCTGATATCATAAAGCCAACCACAAAGCTTTGTAAGTGCAGAACTAGTCTAAACTGCACTAAAATCAAATGAACTTTCCCCAGAACATTGCAGTACAAAGACAATAATAATGAGATTCTTAATGAACAGAGAACAATATTCCAGAATTGAATATCAAAAGTTAAAAAAGAAAAACTTTTAAAGAAGCTGTTTGAAATACTTCCATTGAAAATAAACAGGAAAGAATGTTATCGAAATTTTCTTTAAAATTTTCTTGGCATAACAACACAAGAATGGTTTGATGGAAAGAAAAAAACAAGATCAAAAGCAAAATCAATAAGAAAATTAAATTAATAAAAAAATTAAATTTTTCGTGAAAAATAATGAATTCTTAAAGTGCATACTTTAAAGGCAGAATAAACAGCGAACGTGATGGAAACATGGACAGAAGTAGTTAAGTATCTTCTCTTCTTAGGGCAATACAAGAAATATTGCACTCCATCTGTCTCCGTAGTTGATTAGGTAGTGCGCTGGTTTATTAGACCCCAGGTCACACATCTCGAATAAAACGAAATATGAAACAAATTTAATTTGAAGACTTTCTCTCAGTAGATTTGTGCAAGAACCCTGAGAGTAAATAAAATTGCCAATGTAAGTCTTCAAAAGATCTGTCGTTCGGAGTCCACTGTAAGCTGTAGGCCACTCGTGCATAAAATTAACACACACAACATAAGTGTAAGTAAGAAGCTAGGTTGTAATCCTGACTGAAAGATTGTAATGAGTAATTATGTATGTACCTAATCTCCCTATTGTTTACAATACTCGTATACGACCTAAAAGCATAAGCCGTATATAAGCCGTAGCCTCGAACACTATATTTTTAGGCTTCATCTATAACAGGTTGATGATTCAGGTATATCCAACGCTATTAATTCAATTCAGCTGTAATGTGACAAATGTGTCGCTGTATTTTCGCTACTTAGTGGAATATACTCTATGCAATTAAATTGGTTTGCTTCTGTAGATCATGTATTATTACGCAATACACGCATTTGTCTAGTAGAACACATCTGATCGTGGTCGGTTGGCCAATGGCCAACTCTTAGCAGAGTTAATCTGTTTTTTCGATTTTTTGTATGCGGATCGGTCCTACTGCAATTTGACACGATAAAGTTTTACTTTCAAAAAATAAAGATCTAAATTTCCATACATTTTTTCTCTTAGGCGCCACAGTCTAGTGGGTAGTGAGTTGGCTTATTAGACGTGAGGCTTTGGTTCAAACCCATGGTCAAGACTTCCGCAGCAAAACGAAATATGAAGAAACATTTTTTCGGCACCTTCCTCTCAGCAGATTTCTGGCAAAAACTCTGAGAGTGAATAAAATTGCTATGAAAAGTTTCTCAAAAATCTGTCGCTCGGACTCGACTTTAAATAGTAGGTTCAACGCCACTCATATATGTATTAAATTAACACACAAAACATAAGTGGTGTGTGAAGCTAGGCACGTAATTGTTACTGAAGGGTTGTAATGATCAATTATGCGATATGCTATCTTTTACATAAAAATTTTACATGTCGTACGACTTATCTTATCGTCTAAATCTCTCTTAAAACCTGCTCTCCTTCTTCATCATTGCAAAACCTATCCTTGTAGTTCCAATACCAAGTACTGTATGAGCGGTTACCTTCACTCTGAATGTTGGCC
Organism: Sarcophaga carnaria; assembly: GCA_958299815.1. Classification (NCBI taxonomy): domain Eukaryota; kingdom Metazoa; phylum Arthropoda; class Insecta; order Diptera; family Sarcophagidae; genus Sarcophaga; species Sarcophaga carnaria. The sequence goes on from OY283150.1 coordinate 32,537,162, forward strand.
TTCACCCTGAGTGTTAGCCTTTAAAAAATAATCTACAAGTCAGTTCGTATGGGGAATAGCTATGGAAGATGTCATTTATGTAGGCTTATTTAATGGATTATAACTGGCACTACATTCACTACAAAGTCATTCAGTTTCGAACTATAGATCATATCCAAAGTCATCAATGAAGGAAGATATATAATTTGCCCATTTCTACCTGTGCATTATTCGATAGTTGCCAACTTCGGCAGACTTTGCAAGATACTTAACTGCTTCTGAGACATTGACCATGTACACTGTACAGAGTCTTTACACTAAGGGTTTAGCGTATGAATATACAGATAAGCCCGTAATAATAATGCTATCAGATCTTTATAGCTGTTGTATCAGGTAAGATTTTCATCACATCGAACTTCTGTACATTAATATGGGTTTGCCCACTGTAAAAATATGTATTTGTAGGCCATGGAAAATTAATAGATTTTCCGCGATAGTACTGCCTAATAGTCTGAAGATGATTATGAACTTTCGAGAATTGTGTGAAATTTGAAAACTATTCCTAGTACTTTTAGCGATGATTTTTTAATATCGATTTCTTTCCATCCATTATCAGCCATTCATTATGCAAAAAAGTGGTAAATTTTCCTACCTACTGCAATATATATCAAATGAGTGCATTTGAACAGCTATTGCCTTCCAATTATTTTTTGTTCTTAAAGAAAATGCCTCAGCCTCATTAAATGTAAAGAAAAACAGGAATAAGAAAACAATTTAACTGAAATCAATGCGTTTTATTGTTAAAACAGAAACAAATTGACATTTACGAGCGATTATTAAAATGATTCGATGTGGCTTATACACTCCATGCATTCTATGGCATTTTAGGATTTCATAAGTGAAACCTACAATTGTAAGAGTGCGTTAAAGTCATACAACACACAACGTATTGTGTATTTATTTATATTTGCCAGATCTTTGACTGCAAAGTGAAGTTAAGTGTTGGAAAAAACTGAAATTAAATATTTGCACACATTTACACACACATACGTGCTCTTATTAACTGTTACGTAGAATGCACTCATTCACTTACACTCATACAGTTACACATTTCTACGCCATTAAAGATTATTTGTTAAAACGCACACACATATGTACACATGGTTTAACGCTTTAGTTTCTTTTTTTTTTTGGTTTTTTTTGTGTGTGTTTTTTTAACTCCTTTAGTAAATTTTTGAGATTCTTTCCAGCTGTGCTCTCCCTCTGGTTTCTGTATTTCTTTTTGCTGCTGCTGATGTTGCAATTTCAGCTGTTGTTTGTTATATTGCCGTTATTGTGTTTATTGTTATAGCTGTTGTTGTTGTTTATATTTTTTTTTCAAAATTGTTCTTGGTACTGTTAAACTGGTTAGTTAAACAGTTTAACATACAATTGTTCACTTACAGTTAACAAAAGCAAAAAATCAGAAAAAAAATCTCAACTAAACAACAGAGAGAAGAGCAAAACACAAAACGAAAAAACGAATATGAAACGAGAAGAGAAAACTGCAAAAACCCTTAACATTTACGATTTGGTAGAGAGTTTAGAACATTAAAGCTTAAGGGCTGCCTTTTTTTGTATTTTGTTTTCCTTTGTTTGGTGGTATTTTAAACACCCACACTAATACGCTCCAGGCATAAGGCTCTCATTTGTACATTTACAACTCCACAGCTAGTTTTTTCATTACCTGCATAGGCAGAGAGTATAGCAAAACTCAACCCAAATGCATTCAGGCTTACATTGTATGCATATGAGTCGTACCAATTTCAACTTTGAGAATTCTATGAAACCTCTCAACAACATTTTCAAAGTGGAGTTACTCATATATGTATGTATGTGTATACTTAGGATGTATGTTGAGTTGGGGGGGGGGGGGGGGCGTATGGCTTTAAAAAGCATTATTTAACACAAAAAACCATAGTTAATGTAATAAAAAACAATTGTTTTGCGTTCGATTTGTTAAACCTCTGGTAGAAAAAGTTTTCATTCCTCCACTCTTGATTTCTTTTTTGTTCATACTCTTTGTTGTTCTTTTCGCTTCATTACAAACAGCAACGAAATGGTATGGAAAAAAAAGATTTCACTGGGTTATTATTTTGAATGTGCATTTCAAAAAAAAAAAAATAAAATAAATACAAATAATAAATGAAAAGCAAAACAAAAATTCTACAAAATAGGGTGCATGCGGTTAAAACTTGAATTGCATGAACAACAAAGAAAAAAAAAATAAATTTTTATTCAGAAACTCATTTAAAGTTTGAATATATTGTATACAGAGATTTTTAAATACAGAAAAATAGATTTCCAATACATGACCCATATTTACTGAATAAGAGTTTGAAAAGAAAAAAAAAACACAAATCCTTACGGCTATAAAATGCAGGCAATCCAAAACGCATATTTCAGCAGCAGTTTCCAACAGAGTTTATGAAACTTAAAAAAAAAATTTGCATTGTAATCTAATCTTTACGTTAGGAAAACATTTTTCAAAAAAAGGAGTTTTTTGACTTTTATTCAGAGTACAACCTCTGATCAAAGACAAAACGATTTCCATAGAATATGTGCCTTGATGAAAGCACAATTCCTCTCCTACCGAATCGTCGTCGTGCAATTTAATTGTTAAAAATAAAAAAATTCTTTTTTCTATACCTTAACCCACGATAGGCAAAGCTATCACGTACTGCCTAGATTGGAAAAACTTAACTAATACAACTAAAATAAGACACTAATCTTTGTAGGAATGAAAAGGAAGTTGAATTGGTTTTCTGTTTTAACAACCACCGTGAATTTACATACATATGTACATATATAATTGGTCATTACCTTTGTCCTACCTGGCCAAACAATGTCTGCATGTGTTACAATTGGCCGCACTTTTGCGGCGGATTACAACCTAGCTTCTTACGTGTTGGCTTATTAGACGTGAGCCCTCGGTTCAAACCCGAGGTCAGACACCTCAAACAAAATGAACTATGAAAAAATATTTCTTCGGGGTCTTCTTCTAATAAATTTCTAGCAAAAAGTCTGAGAATAAATAAAATTGCCATGAAAAGTTTCCCAAAAACAGTCGTTAGGAGTCAATTTTCAACTTTAAGCTCCTCCACTCATGTATAAAATGAATACACACGATGTATTGTAAGCGGTGCAAGAAGCTAGATCGTAATCCTGACTAGAGCGTTTTAATGATCAATTAGGTGTGTATGTATGTAGATGGGTACTCTGATGAAATTAAGAATTTCCAACACTGTCTTCTCGATGAATGAACTTCAGGCTATCAATTCGACTAGAGGGAAATTGTGTGCTTTGCCTTCTCTTCGTGGAAGATTCGAAATTAAATGGAGAGGTTAGAGGATGCCGGTATATCAATCATACAAGCTGCAATATTTTTAGTTGAGATATACATACATATGTATACCTTCGAATAATACTAGGGCCTTGGAAAAAATTTTAATCTGCACAAAATTATCAATGAATGGAAGAGAATTCATATCAAAGACATACATGGAGTATAGCGGTATTCTAAGAAACTGCAGAGCGCGTAAGTTGAACAGACTGGCCACAATCAGCGAACTTTTGGGCGAATTTTAAATGTGGCATCAGACTTCTTCTAAGAAATATAGAAAATATAGAAATATAGAAATATAGAAAATCTATGCGAAGAAAGAAACGTAAACAAAGTCTGCTTAAACTTTAAAGTAGGTAGTTCGCGGTGGTATTATTGGACATTTTATACTTGGTAATGCTTTCTTCAGAAATTTTATTGACGATGAAGAAGAGGTATCTCTATTTGTAGTTTAGCAACTGCGATGTCAGCAGCTATGAATCAGCCGAATGTTGTTGTTGTTGGATAAGAAATTGACACACATAACATAAGTGGTGTGAGAAGAAGGGTTGTGATGACGAATTATGTATGTAGTATGTATGAATATAAATAAAATTGCCATGAAAGAGTTTCTCTAACTGAAGGATTGTACTAACCAATTAGGTATATACAGTGGGCAGCAAAAGTCATAGTACTCCAATATATTTTAGCAATTCAATTAATTTTAGCAAAAAGTTTGTATACAAATTTATAGTTTTTATATTTATTTTATTAATTTATTTCTGTTTTATTATAAAACAAATAATTTTTTAATGTTTTTCATAAAACAAGAGACAAATAAGGAACAATTTCAGATGACTTCTTAGGTACCCCAAGCAGAACCCTGAGTAAATTTAAACTTCAAAAGCTTAATATATAAAAATGTTATCCCATGTATTTAGTAAAATATCCCTTAAGGTCAAGCACTTCATTTAACCCATTTGGAATTAAATGTACAAGTTTTGTTTAGTCTTTTCTGGTGGCACCATGAGCAAATTTTTCGGTTGATTTTTGATTCAGGTTTAGCGATTACGTAACCGTTCTTTCAAATGATCTCCTAAATACTCCCTTGAAGTCATATCGGGACTTTATAAGAGTATTAAGCCTGTGGGGAGTACTAAGACTTTTGCTGTCCACTGTATATATAACTATGAATGTATATTCGTATATTTATGTATATTTGAAAATATTTATTTATTTATCTTGTTTACTGAACCACATCATCTCACTGTCTGTCTATATATAAGGCATACCCGTAATATAGATTGGAAACAAAATTGACTCAAGGAAAAATGACAGAAAATTTTCTGTGCCATCTTTAAAATCCGAAAGCATATGTCTGCAAGTCCTTTTTCTTATCTCCCATTTAAATTCAAATTTCGTTGTTGTTTCCTGTACACTTCAGAATCAGAATCCGAGATTTTGTTAAGAATGTGAACATTTCTGGTGCAGTCATGCCACCAGGCTATTGGTTAATTTTTTAGAATATCGGATTAGAATTATGATTTTACCTTGAACGCAATAGGTCATGTAAAGACTGTGAGCTTTTCGTATTAAGGCCAAAGTCCATATAATACTATGTACCAAATATATTGGCTGGTCGGCAGCTTGTTAGGGATTTCGAATATAGGCAAAAACATTCTTATGAGTACTCTTTTATGAACATAACATTGCGGTGAATATACTTTAAAAAAGAGGGAAACTCTTCTAGATATATTATATCGCATAGCAATACCATGCTATTTGAAGTAATCAAGGCACAGTTTAATTTTATTAATCACTTTCCGTGTTCTATCAATAGAGATTAATTGTTATTTTAAATTGTATAATGTTTAAATTTTGCAATCTTTGTAACAAAATTCTGTTTACATTTTATATTTGTTTACTGACCTCTGTATTAAATCTTAATTATTGTTGCTGTCTGCAAAACAATTTCATAAACGATAAAATTGAATCGTTACAGTTGATATACAAGAGTAAATTACGTTAATTGTAATTGCTTTAGTTATGGAGGATTTCCTATTTCTATTTTTTGATTTTCTTTACCTCATTTTCTTATGAATGCCCAAAATACATCATTATTTACCAGAAGTTTAATAAGACTGGAAGGCCAAAATTATTGTTTAATGCTTAGAACGAACAAAAAAAAATCTCACTGGCCTACCCTATTAAATATTCAGAAACTCAATTTAGCCAGACGCACAACTTCGACAGGAGATCATTAAAAACCTATTTATCTTCTTTACCCTGATGCTAGTGGTGGCAATTGTAATTTATTTTGTTATGCACACATACACACACACTTTGTTTTAGAAAATATTGGCATTTTTATGCCATTAGCATTCGTGTAGAAATTTAAGGAAAGAAAAAGAATTTTTTGTTTTCTCTTTCTCTCTGCAAAAAATTAACATTAAATGGTAAACTGATGCCACAAATGTTGAAAATAATTCCAATTTTTCTTATTGATTTTCTGCTACGAAGCAGGCTATTAATTCAAGTTTTTAAAATATAAAATAATTCTTAGGAAGATTAGTTTAAAAAGCTTTGTTTCCTTCACTCCAATACAAGGATCTGTTTTAATTCTGAAAACCGCTTCATGTTCATCTTTTCAAAACATACATACATAATTGGTCATTACAACCCTTCAGTCAGGATTACAACCTAGTTTCCCGCACAACTTATATTGAGTGTTTTAATTTCATACATAAATGACGAGACCTACAGTTTAAAGTCGACTTCGAATCACACATCTTTTAAGAAACTTTTCAAGGCAATTATCTTTTCTGATCTGAGGTTTGAACCAGCACCTCACGTCTAATACACACTGCCTAGTAGATTAAAGCGGTTTCTTTTCAAGACAAATCCTTAAAATTTGGAAGAGTTAAAGTTCAGTACTAAAAAACTTTGATTAATCAATTTAAAATGCCATTTTACGCCGTAGTCTAGTAGGTAGTGTGTTGGCTTATTAGACGTAAGGTCACGGTTCAAATCCCAGTTCAGACATCAAAACGAAAATATGAAAAAATATTTCTTCGGCGACTTCCTCTCAGCAGATTTTTGCCAAAAACTCTGAGAGCGATGCCATGTAAGTTCTCTACATTGGGAAACCCTTTGAAGATTTGGGAGCTCATAATTGACAATACAGTTATGAAATTTCTGGACACCACAAGAACCACTTTCATATGTGTCAGCTAGCTCAGCCCACTGTTCAAAAGCGGCACGCTCAAGTACTTATCTAATGCCGAACACTGGAATCGTTTTTAAGCGTGTGGCGTATGTTCTTCATACATGGAAAAATATGCTGATTGTGCTTAAAGGTCGATCGTAAAATACATATGTACATACATACATAATTGGCCATTACAACCCTTCAGTCAAGATTACGGCCTAGCTTCTCACATCACTCGTGTTGTGCTTGTTAATTTTATACATGAGTGGCGGAGACCTACAGTTTAAAGTCGACTCCGAACGACAGATTTTTGAGAAACTTTCCATGGCAATTTTATTTTACTCTCAGAGAGTTTTTGCCAGCAATCTGTTGAGAGGAAGTCGCCGAAGAAATATTTTTTCATATTTCGTTCAGTTGGAGGTGCCTGACCTGGGGTTTGAACCATGGCCTTACATCTAATAATCCAAGACACTACCTACTAGACTACGGAGACTTCGGCAGATTACTGGCAAAAACAGTGAGAGTAGATAAAATTGCTAAGAAAACATTCTTAAAAATCGGACGTTCGAAGTCGACTTTCAACTGTAGGTTCCTACACTCACGTATAAAATTAACACACACACATGTATGGTGTAAGAACATAGGTCGTAATTCTCACCCATGAATATATGCTCTAGTAATACTTTTTAAATTATTTTTGCAATATGAACTTAGTTATGATAATAGTTCTACAGTCATATGTATGCATACATATTTTTATGTATGTACATATGTACATATGTTTGTATACCCAATGGTTGGCTAATTAAAATTCATATTTTACCATAAATTACATCGACGCTAAAATTACATTTTCCACAATTTTACCCACAAAAATAGAATATTTTCTGCTAAATGCACTGCTAAATGCACTCTCTCGCTCTGTATACTTATGCCATATAAATGCCAGCCAACAAACCTGGTCCTAAACAGTACTACATAAATAGAAAATTGCAGTTTGTGGCAGTGTTTACGTATTGTTTATCCATTTTCATATGCATAATTTTTATATGACACACGCATACATATACAAATATGCAATTAAATGCATTTTAAATCATATTGGGCAACAAATATTCAGTCATGTTTGAAGGAATTTTTAGTTGAAAATTTTTTGTTCTTTTTTCGTTTTTGTTTGTTTGTTTGTTTAAATATTGTATTGAGTTTATTTCATTATTAAATGTGGTAAAATTAACACATGCTGCCACAGTTGGTCTGGGGTTGGTGTAAAATATTTCAGGAAATTTGCATTTACACGTCAGATTGGATTATTCAATACGAATATTGTTGAGAGGAATTAAAATACCCTACACTTGGATATGTATTACTTTAGAGCAAGTACTTTAGTTAGATTGGAACTGTCTGCTGTAAGGGCTGTTTGTCAGTTGGCAGTCAAATTCTAAGAATAAGAGATCCACGAAGAAAAAATAGATTCTCGCATGCAGCTGCTTTCTAAGTGTACACAATCGATAGAGTAATGTACTGTTCTTAGAGTTAGCCAAACAGTTATAAAAGGTCTGGATGGAATCGCCACATCATAAATTGTGAATAGGAAATGCTAGGCATCTCCAAAATAGATAGCAGAATACTTGGTTATGTGGACATTAAAGGCAATAAATGGATTATCGATGATTTGATCACACTACCCTCGCTTAAACTTTGGTTATTACAAGTATTATTATTACCCCCAGTCTATGTAGGGTTTCTCTAAAATGTCTTTCCCAACCCTGTCGCCAGTTGCTTTTCGCATGCTATTCCTGGAGAGTTTTCTCATTATAATTACATAGCGAAAGCAAAGTCAAGACGATCTTTGCTGCTCTCCCATCCTCTCGTCGCGTAACTATTTCCCAACTCCTTTGCAAGGTTCTGGACCCATTAACTGTGTGGAAGCTCATCTCCTGCCGAGTTCATTTGCCTGCTTGTTTCCCAGTATGTCCACATGAGCTGAGATCTAGCAGAAGAGTGATATTTTAAATAGAAAATGGCGGGTAAAATGTATCATCCCCTGTGTTTCTGCAATTCTTTCTTGAATTAAGCAAATTTCTGTGTGCCGTAAACTTCTGCTTGAAGGAAAGCGGGAAGGATATCCTATTGCACTGCCGCAAATTTGTCCTGCCTGCCCAAACAATGTATGCAAGTGTTACAATTGGGCTGTCTATGCTGGTGTATATCATTTTAGATATTCCTACTGCTTATCATCTTATACCAAATGAGCAATCTACGTGAGTATTGATCCACGAAATTAAGTTTTCTCGGACGAGACAATTTCCCAGTCTTGATACATTTCGAACATCGTGTTTATAAAGCTTCTGCCATTCATGATGATGTCAAGAGGACCATATGCCTTTTATCTAGAAAACCGTGAATTGCGTCATAATTTCCCTCTATGGATTCCTTATTAATCGCCACTATATTTATTCAGTACTGAACATATATAATGCAGTTTTCCAAAGCTCGCTTAAGTATTTTCAGCATGAATGATGATGTAAGGCTAATTGGCCAAAAAAAAAAAATATGTTGCGGTAGATTGTTTATTAAAAACGATGGTTCGTACCGTCTGGGTATTTTGCTTGTGCTGAACCAATGGTATTTTGGTGACAAATTGAATAGAAGAGGCTATCTTATAATAGTAGTTGAGGAGACCTACTGCCATTCTCTTTTAAGGTTGTATTTGAGTAAATTGAATTTGAGTAAATTGCATAACAAAACGATTAAGTAATGGGTTGGTCTTCCAGTATTTGGTCCTAGAAATGACTCCGTTTGTGAAGTTTTGAATATAGGTATCAATTAAGTCTACATATTCTAATATGTTTATTGATGGATTTATGTTTTTGAAGGTTAATAGGGCTTAGATTTATGGATGGATAGTTTAAACGGCAAACCTCTACTTTTCAGACTTAACCTAACCTAGGATGTAATTGTTTTAGAAACGACTTAGATTTCTTGTTTACTACTGGAATTTTCTTTTTTTTATTACCATACGAATGGAAACTTACTATTATTTGCGGTACCGCATGCGTATGTCCTACATTATGGCTTTTTTTATCTTATTTGTCTGGCCATCATATTTCTTCTTTGTTTTTTTTTTCGTTTTTTTTTTGTAGGCGAAAACAACTAAATTTATAATGATTTATTAAAAACACATGTTTATTTTGGTTTTCATTACAATTATTTATTTAAATATGGAATTGTATGGAATAAGATTAAATTGAATTCGAAATATTTTTGTCATATTGTTTCAATTCGTCTGACATTTATTAGATGGCGAATAATGAAATGACTATCAAATTTCGAAATGTAATAGTGTTTGTTATATTAATTAAATGCATAAAATTATTGTAGGAATGTACTTAGAACATAAATATTGTATCACACATTTTATGATATTTTTGAATCAAATTCGTTATTTTTTTCTAAATAAATATTGTATTCCAGATGCAAATATTTATTTGAAATGCCAGCCATATGTGCCTCTGAACTTTACACCCTGCCTTAAGTCAGAATGAACAATCATCAATATTATACAATACAATATCTATTCTGACAAAGCCTGCATTCTACAACTGTCCACAATTCGTAGTCCAGCGGACTGTCGGAGGAGCCATACATTTTCCTCATTTGGACTTCATTGACTGTTTATATGTACATATTGTTGTTGTTATTATTAGTTTTATTTTTATTTGCATTCAATTAAAATACAACACAAGTTAAAATTTTATTCTATGCAATGAGCACCCATTATTTTTAAATGTGTTGTGTGCGTCTTTATATTATTTAAAACATATATTTTTATGAAATAAATATTATATAGGAATTATTTTAAAAAAGTATACTAGGGTATGTACAGTGTCAAGCAAAACATATTGAAGAAAATTTGAATTATAATTACTCTGCTTTAAAAAAAAAACAACAACAAAAAAGGAGTTGATTTAATCGACAAAACACACTGGGCCTTCCAGCAGGGATTTCTGTATTTTGACAGTTGTTAACGGCCATCTTTATGAAGTTACATCTGTCATAATTGCCATTTATTCAGTTTGTTTTACCAAATCACCATGAACTACCATAGACAACGTCATCTATTTGCTAAATATACTCTGAAGCAGTGGGCAACTGAAACTAATTTTCATGGACACATCTTCTTCAGCGATGAGGCTTATTTCTGAAGGAGCACGTAAGCAAACACAATTGTTGAATTTGTAACGATATTAAAACGATACTGAAGTCGCCGTAGTCTAGTAGGTAGTGTGTTGGCTTATAAGACGTAAGGCCACGGTTCAAACCACATGTCAGACATAAAAACGAAAATATGAAAAATATTTCTTTGACGGCTTCCTATCAGCAGATTTCTGGGAGTAAATAAAATTGCCATGAAAAGTTTCTCAAAAATCTGTCGTTCGGAGTCGTCGTTAAACTGTAGGTCCCGCCACTCATGAATAAAATTAACACACACATAACACGAGTGGTGTGAGAAGCTAGGCCATAATCCTGACTGAACGGTTGTAACGGCCAGTAAGTATTAGAACGTTTGCGATTAAAGAACGTACAATGCATTTCGAAACAGTCACTGTTTGGTGTGGACTTTTAGCTAGCGGCACCCTTGGGTCATATTTTTTTTTGAGAACAACAGGTCAGCTCTATTCAATGGTGAGCTTTTTAGGCCATCATATTTTGTCTTGTATTTGATTATCTAGGTGCCAACGACATTTGTCTTCAACAGGGCGGTGCTAAGTGTCATACCGCTCATGACATATTAAATAATCTGCTTTAGAGATTTGAGGGCATAATCATCTGACGTGGAGGTGAGTCTACTAGACTTTTTCTTGTGCGGTTTTCTTAATAAGCCACAAATCACGATAGGCCTCAAAGACAACAAAGTCCAACATCATCGGTTAAATTCGCCATAATCATGGAAAATTTGACATTTTAGATACACTCCATCCAGAGAAATCGTTGTGGGCATTTGAACGGTGTTATATTCGACATCATAATGGCATCAATAAGTTTTTCAAACGAATAAAAGAATGATAATAAAGATGATGTAGTTGTTGAGAACGAATGCCGAATTCATGTTTTTGATGATTCTGCGGCATTCTCCTTTCCAGAAGTCATGTATTCAAGTGAACGGCCGGGCACGTTGATGCACAATAGTCTAATCGCCTGTAACCGACAAAGTTTTTTTTTATCACTTTGCAAATGATTGACATAATCATGTAATCAGGGTTGACAAGTATTGATATCAATAACTTTCTTTGCTTCTGAACTTTTTTTTTTTAAACAATGGAAAAGCAAATATTTTTCAATGTTTTTTGACCGATCCGTCGTACAGTTACGGCATACTTGTGTCTAAAATAACATATTTTCTACTCGTATTAATTCCATTTGTTTTACACCATTCTGTAACACTCTAATACTTCTTGCCTCACATACATACACATGTATGCATGTATGTATGTATATAAGTATAGAACCTTGAGGGGTTTCTACTTTCTTAAAATAATAATAAAGTGAGTATAAGAAACTACAACAATAATGGCAACACAAAATGGATCATATATATGAAACGAACTTTTTTAAAAGCAACTCTTGTTCTTCTTCTTTTTGTTTTGTTTAATGATATTATTTTAAGCAACAACTTATGCGAAACTTACTTACACACATTTACACTTGTGTGTATCTAAAGGCTGGTGTGTATGTTTTTTTATTTTATACAAATTTCTAAAATTCTTCTTGGCAGAGAAATAATAGCACAGAAAACTTTTATTAAAGGAGTCTGTGTGTGTGTGTATAATTTCAGATTTTCGAAAATTTTGTTTAAAGATTTACAGATTTTTCCCTTTATTTAAACACTTTATGTATACATATTTATGTATGTATATACAATTTTGTTATATGTGTACGAATTTGTGCTTGAAAAATTTTCAATTTACGGCAATGCCCTCATAAAATTCTTAACAATACCTGAGTATATGTAGGTCAGTTATTTCGTTTCATTGTTTTTTTTTTTGTAATTCTTTAGAAGAATTATTACGTTTTTATTTCTTATTTCCTAAACAATATTAGAGCGTCGTACAATAAAGAAAGAAAACTTATGATAAGAAACTAAAACTGTTCATTACTTTTTAAGTATTTTTCGTATTTTGAAGAAAACATTGAAAGTAATAAAACTTTTTCTTGCTTCTTTTTTTTGTTTTTTTTTTGTTTGTATTTTAAAGAAATAATATTTTTATTTAGAAAAACAAAACTTTTTTTTATATCCTTGCAGATGGGTTTTATAAAGGAATAAACAAAACAATAAAGGTGAGTTAATATATAAAAATTATTTATTTTGCTTATCATTTATTTATTACATCAACAATTTCCTTGTAAACTGAATATCAATTTTCAATTCGTAACTGCAAATAATAATTTTTTACGTTCTTTCAAAAATTAAACCAAAGATATACTCAGCTTCACATCTAGTCTCTTCAACCGAACATGACAACAGTACCAGCTTCATTAGATATTTTTCAGTGCATTATTCAATTTGACCTATGACTTGACCATAAATATATATGTTCAAACTTTTAATGTCTTTGAATTTATTCCATATGAGAAGCGGAGGCAGTTCCCCATAATTGTGTGGAATGACTTCATATTTGTTGCAATTCAACTGCAAACACTTGTTTAATTTGAGGAAAATTTTTCCATGACCATACAATGGGTCAATTCGACCTCCGTGTACTGTACTTGTCTTAATTGACAATTACACGTGCTCTAACCTAACCCAACCTACATACATACATACCTAATTGATCATTACAACCTTTCACTCAGGATTACGACCTAACTTCTCACACCACTTATGTTGTGTGTGTTAATTTGGTACAAAAGAAGCGGGACCTACAGTTTAAGGCCGATTACGAACAACAGATTTTTGAAAGACTTTTGCATGGCAATTTTATTTACTCTCATAGTTTTTGCCAGTAATCTGCTTAGAGTAGCCGCCAATGAAATATTTTTTGTATTTTGTTTTGATGTTTGGCCTGAGGATGAGAGATGAGCACTATTTAAAAATAGCCGCCATAGTGACAGTTAGAATGCCTACCATTATTGCGCAATGTTAAGGAGTACCTAGCGAGCTGATACAATACAGATAAACCTACTGGTTTGTCGAGGAGAGACGTTGGAAAGCCCAGTGTCTTAACGTGGACTATGTATAGTTCTTCGGTTAGTTAGAAGGATTTATTTAGGCATTACTGTGTGCCACTACGTTGAATAGTGGTTTCACTTTTCACCTTAAAGTTTTTCAGAAAGGAAAAAAATTTCCATTTACAATTTGCTGTTAGACTTTGGTGAGGCGCATGATTAGTTTTAGAAGAACCAGTAGCATTAAATTTAAAATATTCCTTCACTTTAAATCGTTTATCAGTTTATTTAACTTTTATTCCCCTTTTTTGTTTAAATTTTAAAGTTTTATTGAAAACAATTTGTTGAAAACTCTAAAATGAATTTTCTCCTTTGTATCTGGCATAGTTTATTGGGTCATCTGTTGATTGCAGAAAAAAAAAAGAGAAAAAATTAGGAAAAAAGTTCAGATTTGTGTCATAAACACCAAACCAATGCGCATACAATCGGTACAGTTTTCTAACACACTTACGAATACTTCATTACGATGGTATTTAAAAACATTAGAATTTACCTGGTGACAAGCAACAACAGCAAAAACTATTGTTTCACTATCTACCAGCATCATGTGGAATGCTAATTAAATTTTAGGCATCATGGTTGTCTTCTTCCCTTTAATGCCAGGATGTATATAGGAAGACATGATAAAGGAGAGAAGCAGATAATATGGTTACAACAATAAGAACTGGCTCATATGCATGTATGTATATGTATGATGTGTTTTAGCACATATACCAACAGCCATAGATACATATATACTCATATGTGGATTTATACTCACACATGCTTGCTTTCACTTTGGCTTAGACAGTATGAACGAACCACATTAGGTTAAGCACTTGTTTGACACAATCCAACTTTAATTTATAAAAAGGATGTGTTTTTTTCTTTTTTCTTTTTGTGAAAAATTGTTTTAAACTTTTTCCTTTTCATTTTTAACCTAATTTTTCCTCTTTTAAAAGACAAAAGAGATAATTTTTTTTTTGGTTTGTTTTGTTTTGTTTGTAAAATGAGTGAGAAAAATATGTTTCTGTAGGAGAGTGTAAATTAACAAAATTTAAATAAATTTTCTAGTCTTTCGTTTTTAACAGAGCTTTTAAATTTAAAACCAAGAGCGACTTGTACGGCATTAAACGTTGAATAACTATTTTATGTCTTGGCTACGGTTTTTAAAACAGTTTTTATTGAAAATGTTGTCTACTGTGGTTATATTTTTTTATTATTGTGCGCCCATCTGTGGAGGAATATATTTTAACGTTTCGTTTTCTTTGCATTTAATTAAAAAATGAATTAATTATGTTGCAAAATACATGATTGTGTTGATGATGCCAAACTGTGTGCCATCCCTTTTCCTGGATAGCTTTTTGTGTTTTTGAAAAACTGAAACGTGGCCAAATTTTTAATGGATATAAGAAAATGAACTTAAGTAAGAGTTCTGTTTTCCTCTCGAAGTCTGCAGACACAGCTAGAAATAAATGAAGTTGTCTGTTGTTTGTGAAGCTTCGTGTTGAGCAGCTTCCTTCTGGCGAAAATCTGTACATAACGGGGTACGAAACTTGTTGTAACTAAGTAATGATCGATCGAACATCTCAAATGCTGAAACAACATCTTCCGCCCAGATAGGTAGGTAGACAGGTAGAAGTGGCTGTCCTCTCGATGGAGTCATCAGCGGACGCACTCAGGCCGCACACAGGGCCCATTGTGATACCACAGTTCCTCATTTTCCTTTATTCCAGGAACCATTCGGAGCTTCCGATGAAGCCACTCAGACTGCTAATATCCATGCATGACAGATCATCTAGATCCTGTAGTAGGCACCTAGGTGTCTCTTTCTCCTCTGAACAAGTGCAGGGCATGTGCGCAGTATGTGAAGAATAGTTTCATCCTCTTCCTAATCTCCACAAGACCAATACGCCTCGCATGCGTTCCTATAATACAATGCTCCGTAATAACCCCGATAACAGCGCTGAGCCTGCTTCTTTGGAGTTTAAGCAGAGCCGCGTGTGCCTCCTATCCAGCCTTGGCCAGATTTTTTGCGCCGTTCTGCCCTTATCCGAAGCCGCCCACCTACTGTTGACAAGGTCCACGATTTCGTTGTCAATTATAAGCCTGCAGGTATCCAAAGGGATCCCCAATATAGAGAATTCATCAGAGAGTTCGATGGTCTTGCCCCTTCTGGCCAAATCACCCGCTCTGCAGTTGCCGGGAATATCTCCATGTCCCGGTACCCGTGTGATACAAACATCATATCGGTTCGCCATCTCATTGAGACATCTTTTCCGCCCAGATAAAAGTGATCAATTTAATTTTACATCGATTAAATAGGAGACAACCATGTCGTTCAAGTCGATGCGGAACTCGGTTACTGTTAATTACCATATTCTTTGCCCTTCGAAATCTATTCCGTTTTCTGGTGTAATGATCTACTTAAGAAGAGAAATATTTTCTTTTCTTTTCTTTAATCGCATTACTATCCATAACTCGATTGAGGCTCTCAAAGATCTTAGTTCCATTGCAGGGACTCTCTTTGAGTAGACTCTTCAAACCGAAGTTAGTTAGGTTAGAGGACGGGCACTTGTCAATTAAGACAATTACAGTACCCGGAGTTCGACCCATTGTACAAAAAACCGAAGATAAGTACGGTTGCAAAATCTATTTTGAAATTGGATATTGGATTACGGTATCTCAATTGGTCTAAGTTATGGTTAAACGTGATCTTAAAAATCAGTGAGGTTTTGTCGTCTAACCGATCTGAATTAGTCGCCGTAGTCTAGTAGACATGAGGCAAAGCTTTAAACCTCAGATCAGAGATCTCCAGCAAAACGGAATAAAAACAGAATATTTCTTCCCCGACTTCCTCTCAACAGATTTCTGGCCAAAACTCTAAGAGAAAATAAAATTGTCATGAAAAAGTTTCTCAAAAATCTGTCGTTCGGAGTGGACTTTAAACCGTAGGTCCCGCCACTCATGTATAAAATTAACACACACAACATAAGTGGTGTGGGAAGCTAGGTTGTAATCCTGTATTTATGTATGTACGCAATTGCCTTCAGGCATCGTTAGGTCCTAAGCGTTAAATGTTAGGAAACAAACATTAAAAAAACATATGACATCTAAAGTTGTCAGATGTAAAATACATGCATACATATTTGCTGTGTAAGGGGACCTTAACAATTCAGCTACGTACATGGTTTCTTGTGACCAGCTATACACTACTGTGCGTTGGTTTGTAAAGCAAGATGGCGCCTTTACGAAACGCTGTTTCTTACACACATACATTCTCTTGTGATTTCCATATACATAGGCAAGCAATTGGAAACTCTCTTGTTATAGACTCTACAGCCGATGATATTGTAATTATTGTAATTGTTATTGTTTTTGTAATTATAATAAATCAATGGTCGTAAACGAATGCGACTAAAACGAGTAAAAAGAAAAACAATAACAATGTTTTCTGTCTTAAAAAAAAGAATGAAAATGAAATGCTAAACAACGAAATAAAATAGCCTTGAGTGTTACATTCAAATTCAAATTTTTAGTTCATTGGACTCCATTATTATTACTGCCGTCATTTCTCTTTGCGGAAACCGTTGGCGTTCATTGGTTTTTTGTACACACATATTTGCGTTCATACATTTCTTTGATTTTTTTTCTTCCTATTGTTGGTTTGTAACATTTTGTTGTTGATGTTGTTTTAAGTATTTTATTGCTTATTTATAATCCTTTTTTGTTGCTATCACCACCACCAACAGACGAACTTCTAATTCAAATTTTTGTACACAACATCAATGACGGTGGCTGTTTAGATGTACCATAGCACCACTGTTTTTTGTCGACTCATCATCATCATTATTATGAGTTGCTGTCGCTGTTTACTGTTTAACACACACACACCAGTGACAACATAATCGTTATCAGCATATTCAACAGCATTATCATCAGTATTGTGAGCAACATAAGGAAAAACTTTTGCAAAATAAGTTACACAATGTTTTCACGTCATTTGTATAATTTCTGGTTGTTTTCTTTTTCCCCCGCTTAACTGTGTTGCCATTCTATTTATGAATTGCTAATGAAGCGTTCTTTCATTCGTCCAACTAAATAAACGGGATCTGCTTTATGGTTGTCTGGATTTTAATTGCGAAAACATGTTGATGGAAATATTAAGACAAAACGTTTTGATGTAGTTGCAGAAATATTTGTCAACATATTTCAGAGTTTTTTTTTTTGCATAGCAAAGGAAGTAAAGATGGTTAAGACAAGAAAATTGTGCACGTACAGAAAGTTAATTTTAAGAATGCCTACTGAGCATTTCATTGAATTGAAGAGTAAAGAATTGAAAACAATTCAATCCATACTTAGATTTTTTAGATTTACAAGCCACCGATAAAAAATGTTTTTTTTTTTGCAAGGCTTGGTGCTCATAGTAAAAGCAGGTTAAAGCTAATGTAACAAACTCAAACAAACACCGAAAGACAACAAGCCATTCTCGGAGAATGATAAACCTACTGTAGAGTACCAGAAAATCTTAAATTCATAAATCTTAACCATCCATCACTGAAACTAATGCGTGAAGGATATTTGCAATGCTTCAGTGGTACATTGCAATGGTACCATTAGTGCTCACATAATTACATGGAGGTAATACGTCAAAAAATCTATCGGCAATGCATGACATGATAAGGTCACGAACAACCGTAGTTTAATTAGCAAAACCTCGCTGTCCTGCTTTGTTCATTACATTTGGCGCATAGTAAAATATCAGCTACAAATTCTGTGCAAACTTTAGCAGACGAGCAGCTGACAAACAATGCCGAATAGTAGGGGGGTTGGACGGTGGGGGAGGGTTTGTAGTTGCAACTACTGTGGACAACGGAATATATAAAATTATTTTAGCAAAAAATAATTTTAGAATATCTTGCGACTCTTACAGTGGATGAATATGAAGTGTTATGTGAAATTCTTCGCATTGACATCAAAATCACACTTGAATTTGTACTTCTTTATATAACATCAATATGGGAAAACTGGTGTCATTGCAAACTTACCGGAAAGTGGGTTATTGCCAGATTGACAATAACAGGATGTAAATTATTCTGTTTACTGTCATATATTAAATACAAGCAGTCAAAAGACATCAGTATACATAGTAAAACGAAAAACAATCTTGCAAATGAACAGACAAGTTGTCAGTCAAATACAAACTGTCAGTCAAATAAAAACGTGATTCTTCTGTACATTTCGATTAAGGGAAGATTCCAATGTCATTAGGTGAAATATTCTCAGAAAGCAAATCACACCAGCAGTGATATGAATGAGGACGCACAAATCTCAGCTTACAACGTTTGAGTACAATTAACATGTCCTCTATCACATGCATTGTTCACCACAATCGCGTATTCCAAGTGGAAATAGAAATAAGAAGAATCGCATTGAGTCTATCAAACCAACTCGAGGATTTCAATTGTGGTAATGAAATTTATATACTCTCGCAAAAGCTTTCAATCATCGGATTAATCATTTGAACACTTCAGTCAAGCTTACGACGTAGCTCCTCACACCACTTATGTTGTGTTTGTAATTTTATGTACGAGTTGTGGGACCTACAGTTTAAAGTCGACTCCGAATGATATTTTTGAGAAACTTTTTCATGACAATTTTATTTACTTTCAGAGTTTTTGCCAGAAATCTGTTGAGTGGGAGCCACCGAAGAAATATTTTTTCATATTTCGGTGTGGCGGTGTTCACGCCGTCTTACTGAACCCACATGTCGTTCAGTTTCATGCCGTTTAATAGAGGCCACAAGCATTTCGTTGTTATGTTTCTGTAATGAAAGTAAGTACACTGTCCGACCAAGGTCGTTGCCCTACAGTAGTTCATTGTGTTTGCATATGTTTCTCATGAAATGCTATAGCCTTACTTAACGCACTCATATGTTGGAAGTTTTGTTGTGGTGTGAGATAATTAACAAATTGAAGGAAATTTATTTAAATTCTTCTCAATTCAAAACAATTCATCACTTAACGAATAGATAGCGATAAACAAAGTTGGCTAGAACTCCAATATTAAACACGTTCAGCTCTTAAGGAGAAAAACTTTAATTTTTTTACCATTAAAAAGTGATTTATTACCAAAATTAAAATATTAAAAATATTAATATTAAAAGCATCGGAACCTTTCTAATGTAAGGTTCTAAGTAATTAGGGGAGTAACTTCAAAGAGCCTAAAATACAGTTAACACCATTTAACGTCATCTTAATAATACGAAATAAATAAATTTGAACAGATTTTTTTATTGTATTTAACCTGAAGGTCATTTAAAGAGCAAGCTGTGTTATAATTGCCTAAACAGATAATGTGGTTATATGAAAGAGCATCGGAACCAGAGGTCAGCAATGAGTATTCAAAACGATGAGTAGATTCGAATCATACTTATAATTTCTGATACTTATACGCATTCATACTTATTTTTATGACGTACTCATACTACTTATATTCAAAGTTTGTAATACTCATGGTACTCGTACTTAACAATACGCATGATGTTATTGATTTCGATTCTCCATGACTCATCGTATACACGAATCACAAAATAAGTATCATTCGCGCACGAACACTGCATACTCACAAGAGGGTTGCGTGTTTGCTCTGCTTGCTGTCTTTTTCTTTTTTGTTTATGTGTCTTTCTTCTTTCTTTGTAAATGCAACAACAACTAAGACTGTAAATTTTGGCGAATGATTCGAATCACTCGAATCATTTTTAAGTATTATAAGTATTTTTCTAAATTTATGAATCTGAATGAGTAGGCGTATGAATCAAACATAGTTCGAATGTTATGAGTTTGATGTCAACGTTGTACTCATACTCATTGCAACCTGTACTTATAAATCAATGTTGTACTGAGTACGAATGAATCAGTGTAGTTGGATTTCAATACTGTTGACTCACTCATACTCAAAATTGCATGAGTACTCATGAGTAGCGAAAAAGCGATTCATTGCTGATCTCTGATCGGAACATTTGGAAAATAAATTCAAAGAGCCTAAACTTTTTAAGATCGAAATTTACTAATTTTCTGTATTCTCTGAGCCATTCAGATTCATGGAAATGCTCTTCAAAAAATTAGCATTGACTTCACTTTGCTTCATTATCATTACAATCCTTTTCAAACGGCATGGCTTGCTTTGAATCCATTAATTTCTAGTATGAAAATAAACATGTGTTGCAATTATTTAGAAAAAATTTCAAAATCTTTAATTGGAATTTTCGTAACTGTATGTCTAATGTTAGGTGCTCCTGCTGTGAAAATGTAATTCAATTAAAAACGAAAAACAAATTTTCGTTTTACAAAAATGCCTACTTGAATGGGAGGAGAGAAATTTTGAACAGAATAGAAAATAAAGGAAATTATTTGCCAAGAGATTAATTTAATTGATTTGTAAATCTTAATCACTTAAAGTAAAAACCATATGAGAACTTCAATAAAAATAAAAGAATCCTATTATAAGGATTACAACAATTAAAGTAATTTATCTAAATATGCACAAAAACCATAAGAAAATCCATACGAAAAATTACACACACTGACATATACTCGTTATATAACACAAGAGAAGAACGACCATAAAAAAAACTTCATCTACTACTATTGATACCATTTTGTTTATAATGGATATACGTATGCATGTATGTATATGTGTAAGTACATATGTATATGAGTACTTTTTTATTGTTATTTTTAGGAAATTTACTGCAATAATAAGTTTTTAGTTTATCTTCCGAATAAAATTTACACACACACTCACAAATAAACGAGTGTAACCAGAAAGAAAAAATACTGCAGAACTTCAGGAAAAAAAAACAATATTTTTATGCAAACATTTATGGTTGCCACAACACATTCAAATATTGACGCTCTTACCCGCACAAACATACCCAACCGACCGACCCACTTTTATCTGCTTCTTGTTGATATGAAATATTGAAAAATTTATGAAAATACCAACAACAACAACAAAAGCAAAAGAACTGATCAATCATATACGTTATGAAAGATGTTGGGAAATAAGGGAAAAAAGGAAACTTTTTTGCCTGGCACTTTACACTTATAAGAGATGAGTTGAATTGAGTTCAACAAGAAATATAAATAAAAATCAATTAAGAATTGTTTTATTAATTCCATATCTTCCCAGAAACACCGCAGGCAAAGACTATCAATTCAATCAGTTTTGAAGAAGAAGAAAATAAAAATTTTGCAAATCAAATATTTACTATTTGCATGCACGTTTAAGTTTGAATATTTTCGATAAGCAAACATTAGCTTGGATTTCATATCAATATTTCATTTCATTTTTATTTAAAACCACACACTCATATGATGGAAATTTAGTTCGGGCGTAAGATAATTAAGAAATTGAAGTTATTTTATTTAAATAATTCTCACACAAGGCAACAATTCATCAATAAATGATTAAGTCAGTTCTCAGGAAGCAACACTTACGGTTTTTACCATTAAAAACTGAGTTATTTTCAACGTGGTATTCGTTAAATAAATTATGAAACTTAAGACCATGAAGAACTTTATATATATATGACATCCTACACTTTAATGTAAATATATAAGTAATTAGGGGAATAAAATATATTCAAAGAGCCTATACTTACAGAAGACACCATAATAATAATACTACGATATAAAAAAATCTCAATAGATTGTTATTAATTTTGGGATAATAATTTGTACGATAGTAGTTTTTGATTAAATATTGATTTTATTGTAATTACAAAATTCTATTTTCTAGGCACTGCATGAAGAAAACCACTTAGTCCACATTCTGAGTTGGTTCAACAATCATTTCTTTGGCTCTCGTCGGCTCGAACATCGATGCGTATGACATATCGAATATATTGTAATTTTGTAAAACTAAGACCGAAAGCGTGTTCAGGTATCGTGAGTCTATATCCACGATTTTGGCATGGCCATAGCTTTTATGGCATTCAGTCTAATTACCGCCTTCACAGCCACTTGTCTCGCCAACATTTCTGATAGCAGAGTTGTTAATGAAAGCCAATAATGTCTTGTACTCTTATGGCTTTGAAGTCCTGAGACCATCCATTATCATAATGGCCAATGTTTTCAGAATATGCTTAAACCTGATTCGATGATTTCTTTTCTCTAAAATCAACCATAGGATAGATATAGTTGTTTGCTTACAAAGTTTTATAGCCAGTAAACGTTTTAAGGATTAATAACCCAGATTAAGTCTACTGCTCTTTTTGAATAATAAACAGCATTTGTCGGCTTAGTGGATCTGGATTACATATGAATTATTGATCCAGTTCAATTTTGTTGTCCAATATTATCCCAAAGTCCGAAGTCTAGTAGGTAGTGTGTTGGCTTATTAGACGTAAGGCCGAGGTTCAAACCCCAGGCCAGATAAAAAACTCTGAGAGCAAATAAATTTGCAATGAAAAGTTTCTCACTCCCGCCACTCATGTATAAAATTAACACACACAACATGGGTGGTGTGCGAAGCTAGGCCGTAATCCTGACTGAAGGGTTGTAATGGCCAGTTATGTATGTGTATGTATGTAATATTAAACCAAGATATTTGACGCTACTGGATAGATTAAGAGCTACACCACTGATACTGGAAGTAGTAAACTTGTAACGTCTCTGAAGGAGTATCTCTCCTAGGGTTGATCTAATATTAATGTCAGTGATTCTCTCAAGCGTCCTAAGTGGAAATAATGACTGGCTGATGAGCCTAAAATCTTTCGTCTTTAATAGGAGATGCTTTACCTTCCTTAAGAATAAAAACAATCTTTTAAAACATCCAGTTTAATGGAACATTAGATAACGTTATCTACATACATACGCTTATATGTAAATTCGATTGTATAATACCATGAAGACCCAGATGTTCTATTATGAATAAGAACGAATTTTTTTTCTTAATTACCACTTAAACTTCTTAATAATTAGGCACAGTACTGCCATCGAAAATGGTTTTTATATGGAAATCTTAAGACATAGGGTTTGCCTGCAGAAGCAATTGGTCGCACCGAATGTCACAATTTAGTCCACTATTCCTTGGCTTCAAATCTCATGCATGATTGTGAAACGGCATAAGTTAGGTTAACGGGTAGATTGCCGTTCACAGGCAAGTTCACTCGGTGGCCCATTATGTCACCCAGTGTGAGGTAAGCCCCTTTGTCCATGCCACGTTCATGATGAAATCGACCAGTTCCCTTAGTGGCACGTTCTCCACCATGCCTAGATTTTTAAACGTTCTGTCCTCCAAAAACCAATGACATCTGTTCTGAAGTGTAGGGCCCTCGCATAAAAGGTGTTGCATCGATTCCGTTTCCTCTATATCATGACAGTTTCTGCAAATTTCCTTTGGGGGCAGACCGAGCTATATCGCCAATAGCACAGTATTGAACTCAAGTAGTTCCCTGGTTCTCGCGCTATCCACTGCTGGATGTATAAGTTTTGAATTACATACTGATTTTTCTAGTTTGGAAAACTATTTCCGTAGAGGTACATATATCCCCTCTGTCGCATCCTCCTCAAAACGAAATGGCGTAATCTTTTTATGGCAAAATATTACAAAGCATTCTGTTTAAAGTCTGTTATATTTCCTTCATATTTGTTGTTCTTTGTAATGTACAATCGCAAAACCAATCTTGTGCTCAGGTTTTTTATTTTCAAATTCTAGAAATTACCATAACTTCAACCAACTCACTAATCTTTAGTAGGCGATCATACAAGGCAATTTTTCTAGATTTTATTAACAGTTTTGGTGACTACTGTAGTCACCGTTTATGATAGAGTTCAGCCTATCAGTTCTTCCACACAAAAAACGTTGTAAACGAAGGAATGTGAACCAGGAAAGTAGAATACAATTCGGATTTAGAAGTTATTGAACAGAGAACCTTCAAATGCACGTATTGGAGTACTTTACAATGATCAATATTTGCATGGCTCAGAAAGAATGAAAGGCAACATGACGTCTTTAAGCTTAAAATATATGTTTACGGGAATTCACCAATACATTAAAGTTCCTTTTTTTCAAACTATTGACGCCATTTAAATTTTATTTATCATCGGGGAAAAATTCCAGAACTAATGGTTGTCTATTTTCATCGCAAAGTGTTGTCAATAATTATTGCCATAAGCATTTATAGTATGAATATTGAAGCATGGTTTCGACTCTATTATGTTAACTACAATTTCTTAATGATAAATCGATACTGAACCCTTATTTTAAATACTAAAATTAATAAATACAGGAGAATAGTTTTTTGTAGTTCGATTTTGTTACGAACTAAGTCTCTAAAGAATTTATGAAAATCAATTTTCATCATCAATTCATATGGTAATGTGCGTGTCGGCAAGGCTTATAATTAAAAAATTGTTTACATACGAGTATATATTTTTCTTTTTCTTTTTATTTTCATTTTAATATTGACAGTTGTTAGCAATTGCTCTGCTTTCATTGTAAGAAAGTCTAGACTTTGTTTAATTTTAATAAGAATATCTCTGGGCAAACTACACATGAAGGGTCTGTTCGAAAGGGTTGATAATAAATAATTTAATAATAATTTTTTCCTTGTTATTTGATACTTATTTTTTAATATTTATTCTTCTCTATTGACTGAGTATTGAATTTAAATTAATCAATAACCAGTATTACACTCGATGGGAGGCACTTGATGTTAAAGTTTTATATTGAATTTCTAAAAAAAATACATACATACATGCATACATACATATTTATAAAAATTGTGTTCTGAATATAGCATTTTACGCTTAATAATGCTGACGATTTACGAAATTATTATAATATAATTGATTTACTTCAATTACACAGAATATTGTGTACGACTTTAACTATAATTTAACAAATTCATTCGTTGTCTTATAAAGGGTGTCTGAGTAAGAATAAACGTGTTCTTTTTGAAATAAAAACCATATAAAAACCTTAAATCCATAGCGTCAAGTTGAGACCACAAGAATGCCACTTTCATGTTCCAATAACGAATACTTCAATTTCGGCCTTATCTTCAAAAAGCTATGATGCAATCACGCAGCCTGACCTAATTCTTCAACAGAAAGTTGTTCATTATGAAAGCATTTGTTTTTCATGAATTTCATTCAAATTTTCAAAGCTTAAAATCAACAATTTTGTGTATTCACTTTGCCTTTCATGGGAAATGTTTACGTTTTATGAAAAATTTACACAAGAAGAAACATTCCTAAAACTGGAAGAATTTTTGTCATACCCAATCTCAAGAAAAACGATGAGTGCGCTATCAAAGCCAGAAAGAGGATGCAAACAAATGATTCCTTACTCTTAATAATTATAGCGGTCAAGAAAAAGGACAAACATTCAATCTGCTACGAAGAAAGCACTCTTGTGAAAGGCTATTATTAGGCTCAATGGAACAACATTCTGCTGATTCATAGATGCTGACATCGCAGTTGCTGAACTACAGACAGAGGATCCTCCTCTTCATCGTCAATAAAACTTCTGTAGAAGGCATTGCCAAGAATACAATGTCCAGTAGTCGCCGTAGTATAGTAGGTAGTGTGTTGGCTTATTAGACTTAAAGCGACGGTTAAAATCCCAGATCAGACATCAAAACGAAATATAAAAAAATATTTCTTCGGTGACTTCCTCTCAGCAGATTTCTGCCAAAAATTCTGACTGCAAATAAAATTGTCATGATAAGTTTCTCAAAAATCTGTCGTTCGGAGCAGACTTCAAACTGTAGGTCCCGCCAGAAAATTAACACACACAACATAAGTAGTATGAGAAACAAGGTCGTAATCCTGACAAAAGGTTAGTAATGACCAATTATGTACGTGACACCTCCGGGAACTGCCAATTCAATGTTGTTGATGCTACTCATTCGATGTTAAAGAAGTCTAATGCCACATCTAAAATTCGTCCAAAAGTTCACTGGTTATGGCTAGTCTGTTCAACCTCCGCGCTCTGCAGTTTCTTAGAATACCACTATACTCCATGTATGTCCTTTGATATGAATTCTTTTCCATTCATTGATAAATTTGCTCAGCTTAAAACTGTTTCCAAGGCCATAGTGTTATTCGAAGGTATATATATATGTCAACTAGAAATATTGCATCCTCCAACCTCTCCATTTAGTCTCGTATCTTCCACGAAGAGAAGGCTAATCACACCATTTCGTTCTAGTCGAATTGGATAGTTCATTGAGAAGACTGTTGAAAATTCTTAATTTCATCAGTATACCCATATATATACATACTTACATTACATTACATTACAATTACATCATTACAACCCTTCAGTCAGAATTACGACCTAGTTTCTCACACCACTTATGTTGTGTGCGTTAATTTTATACATGAGTGGCGGGACCTACAGTTTAAAGTTGACTCCGAACGACAGATTTTTGAGAAACTTTTCAGGCAATTTTTATTTACTCTCAGAGTTTTTGCCAGAAATCTCCTGAGAGTAAGTCGCAGAAGAAATACTTTTTGTATTTTGTTTTGATGTCTGGCCTGGGATTTGAACCCTGGCTTCACGTCTAATAAGCCAACACACTACCTACTAGACTACGTATATATACGTATTATGTGTGTATACTCATATATACATACATAATTAATAATTACAACGCTTTAGTCAGGATTACGACCTAGCTTCTTGCACCACTTATGTTGTGTGCGTTAATTTTATACATGAGAGACGGCACCTACAGTTTTAAGTTCGACTTTGAACGGTGGATCTTACAGAAACTTTTCATGGCAATTTTTATTTACTCTCAGAGCCAGAAATCTGCTTAGAGGAAGTCACCGAAGAAATATTTTTTCATATTTCGTTTTGTTGGAGATGTCTGACCTGGGCTTTAAATCGTGGCCTCGCGTTTTATAAGCCGACACTCTACCAGTATGCTCAAGTGAACAATATTGGAGGGGATGCCAACATCCCTTATAATCTTTTCTTATCTCAGCAACTCCTGCCGATTTGATTGGAACGAGTACACCAAAGGCAATATAAAGTAGTGATGACTCTCAGCGTGCTTCCTTAAGCAGGCTTTTGATGTTCCCTTTATTTGTACCTATTCCAACAATGTTAATGTAATTTACTACGACATTGTAGACAATTCACTTCCCCCAAAAGCTTGGGTTATGGCTGACATAATAAAATATAAAAACAAATTATGGCAATATATTGTATAAGCAATAATTGATTTTACACAGGGGTATATTTAGTGAAAAATAGAAGACAGAAAATATTGTATAATAGACTTAATAAAACGAAATACAACAACAACAAAAAAAAACAATAATTCTTTTTATTGTGAGTTTTGAAAAAAATTCTTGGCATTTCCTTTTAATCAGACATACACAGGCGAAAAATATTTCAATGTCTGAAAAGTCTATGACAGACGTAAGCCACGCATTAACTTAAATACTCCTCAACTTGATATCGAAATGACTAAGTGGTCACCAGTGTTGTTAAGCACGAATTGCTATTTATTACAATGTCAGAGACAATTACTTTTGAATGTTCGAAATATTCAACTGTCATATCGTTCATGCTCGACTGACGTCGACATCACCACCACCACCCCCACCATCACCACTCATATGCCACGCACTGCTACCACCCCTTAACATCGAAATCGATAACACTTTCTTGTATTGGTCAACTAAAAAAATTTTTCAACGATTCTGTTGCACACTTCAACGACACTTTATATACTAACATGCACACAAATACCTTCTTACATACAAATACTGTATACAGAGCCATTATAATCATAATGTTAATAATAATGATAGTCTGACTGATATTCATTTTAAAATACATACATACATACATACATACGATATTTATTGATAGATTGTAGCTCTTGTCCATGCTCTTCCTTTTAAATGCAGAGTTGAAAGGGAAGATTATATTTTTGGTTTTTGTTTGTGTATATGTATGCGGTTATTTTAAAATTAAGTGTGTGTAGCCAGAATTGACAGTTAAAATAATGACGTTCAATTTAAGTGGTTGGTTATTATTTTCATATTAAACAGTATTTTCAACGTTTATTACACTCTAACCTACTTGCCGGTAGACGACCTGGGTGTAAAATGTACTCATCAACAGAAAGTATAAAATGTAACACACGCATATATTGTAATTCATTAAACAATATTATCAAGGATAAATAAATATTGCAATTTACAAAAAATATTACGATAAGTATCGCAGACTAATTTAATACAGCTTTAATAAGACCACTTTAAAGTTAAGGTCGCCATATATTTCTGTTGCTCATGAAAAGATTTTGTATATTTTTACAACCTTGCAGATGTTATTTGCTTATATCGGGTGTATATATTTTAGCTTTAAGTGTAAGAAAACTATGGATAACATTAAATGAGAGTGTTAAATTGGCTTTTTGTACATCACGAATTAATGCCAGAGCACCACATGCAATTTTGTAAAAATTAACTTTGAGAAAAAGAAATCTACTCGCGAAGTTTATAGCTCACTTCATCAATTTAGTGGTCAAAGTTGCAGCCCTAATAAGCAAGTATTATTCCTGCACTGATTGTACGTTTTGCCACAAATTTTGCAGCCATCCGAAGAGAATATAATGTTTGGGCTTCTTTGCTTAAGGATCTTGGCTTATACTATGTTCAGGTATGTACTTTTATTGAGTCAATATTCGGTTAATTGAGTACACTATTTTAAGTGTTCAGGCATAATAATATACGCAGTTCAGCTGCTTATTCAATATTCATTTGCCAACATTGTTTTTATTTTGTTTTGTTTTTTTTTTTTTTTGTTTGTCGTTGTTGTCATTTGAGTTGTCACATATCAACAGAAAGTGTTTAGATAATTGTAGTATGCGCACTGAACATACTGCATTTTTAGTTTTACTCAATATTATAAAAATTTTCGTATTTATTGCGCAATAATTAATTGAAACTTTATATGAAATATTGAGCTCAATAATGGCGTTTATTGCGATTTACGCAATAAAGGTATATATCTGAACATCGTATTAGAAGCGTACAAAAGAAAGTCGGTACAACAATGGAAACCAAACGACCATCATTCGTATGCATTTTTGCTGATTAGGCTCATCAGCTCTTTTTTTATCAAAGAGTTATGTTTAGCAATGAAGCTTAAATGGAAAAAAATTTGCCGTATTTGCAGCACAAGATATGAATAAGAAACTGTCGTTATGATGAATGACAAGCGGCTTGGAGCCATACATAACATACATACATAATCTGTATGTGTTACGCAATAATAATAACACCAGGCTTCTGAAAAAGTCATCTGCCGAAGCATTTGATTTGGCAATACATACTACACGCACATACATACATACATAATTGGTCACTACAATCCTTCAGTCAGGATTACGATCTAGCTTCTCCCAGCACCCATATAAGGTCAACTCCGAAAGACAGATTTTTTGGGGAAACTTTTTATGGCATTTTTTATTTACTCTCAGAGTTTTTGCCAGAAATCTGCTGAGGGAAGGTTGTCGAAGAAATGTTTTTAGCTTATTTCGTTTGCATCGAGGTGTCTGATCTAGAGTTTGAACCGTGGCCTCATGCCTAATAAGCCAACATCAACAACAATCATTTCAACAATATCTTGTATAGGGTTTCGCAACAGAGTCTTTTGGAAGTTCAGTAAAATACACACAAAGCGTTGATTTCGTTGAAACGTTATTTCATTATATTGCCTGACCTTGCCAAACTGGTGGTTTTGAAGGCACCAAATAGACAACAGAATACAATTTAAAGTGAAGACTTCAGCTATCAGTGCTATAATATTTGTATACATACATACATACATACATAATTAGCCATTACAACTCTTCAGTCAGGATTACGGCCTAGCTTCTCACACCACCCATGTTGTGTGTGTTAATTTTATACATGAGTGGCGGGAGTGAGAAACTTTTCATTGCAAATTTATTTGCTCTCAGAGTTTTTTATCTGGCCTGGGGTTTGAACCTCGGCTTTACGTCTAATAAGCCAACACACTACCTACTAGACTTCGGACTTTGTGATAATATTGGACAACAAAATTGAACTGGAACAATAATTCATATGTAATCCAGATCCACTAGGCGACAGGAAAGTTTTCATGGCAATTTTATTTACTCTCAGAGTTTTTGCCAGAAATCTGGTGAGGTGAAGCCGCTGAAGAAATATTTTTTAATATTTCTCTTTGATGTCTGACCTGGGGTTTGAACCGTATCCATACGTCTAATAACCCTACCTACCTACTAGATTACGGCGACTTTAATATTTGTATAGAGTCTAAAAACAGAGATTTCCGAACTTCGACAATTAATAACGGCCATCTGGTCGATGCTACATTTTAAAAATTAGTTGTCATTTCTACAGTTCGCTAAAGGGACTTTAAAGCAGTTAGGAACTGTCTGAACCAATAAACGGTGTTTTGGTTTTACAGGGAACTGTAGAAATGATAGTTTGATGCATGAATTAAATCTCCTTCTATTGTAATTGCTCTACAAAAATCTTCGCCTCTTTCTATGTTACCTGTTGCTAAGGATAATCTTCCAAAGATCTTCGCTTTTAATTCCACAGAAAGATTTTCGCAAACTCCCAAGCTTATTATTTGCATTTTCACATTCTTTTTCTCCAGACTGTTTTTGAGTTCATCACAAATAAATCCAGTACTGGAATGGTGATCTAACTGTCCTTTGCATATCCGTTCAAATTGGTTTGTATCTTTGATTTTCATTGTGAATATAAGTTCCATACCAAACGTGTGGACTCTTGAAGTGCTTAATATACACATAGCTGGGGATCATAAAATCATATATTCTTTAAGAAAACGCGTTTATATATTGTCTATACAGTGTCATACAGCATTTCAATGAGTAAAAGGTGTTTGTAGGTAATAACAAATGGTACCAAAAGAAAAACCACTTTCTGGACTCTGGTTGCACGTCATGACGCGTCAGCAAAAAAAAAAATTGTTTAAAGACTGAAGACAGTTTGTGCCTGGAAATTATTTTCGAGTGGTTTGCTCATGAGATGTGCTCCAAGTACAAATGAACGTTAAGGTTATGCTCTGTACATAAGGGAATTGTGCTAAAATATTGGCAGGCCATTCATTTAGTAGTAAATATCGAGAAATTATTTCAGAATAAAGGTCTAAAAAAGAATCTATAATGTTGGCATTAGAAATAGATGGCATGAGATGCATAAGCATTCCTTATTTCTCCTCAAAACCGAAGCACAGAAGGTGGACTTCAGAGGTGAAAAAGGCAAAGTGTGCTGAGTACAGTTCTAGTTAATGAAGAAGAGCACTTAAGTCTATTCTGCGGTATACTTCAAGTACAGATCATCTTAATATAATCATTTAAAAAATTTTTTTCCTAGGGTTTAAGCAGCCATTTAAGTTAAGGACATTAATTAAACTGCTTAATTACTTTCGAATTATTTAAAATAAGTGACGCAAAACAACCTCCATTAATTTCAAAACAATTTATTCGTTTTCATTTTCTCTGGAAATTTGAAATAAAATATTTGCCACTAATTCAAGCGAATTGCTTTTTAATGTTACAAGTCTTTAATTTATTTATTTCAAGCATACCATCTGACAGACATATCTTCACTTATTTGTGGAATTTTGCTTACGAAATACAATAAAATCCTTCTTAAGAAATTTCACAAAGTGGAGCGATTACCTTAAAATATCAAAAAAAAAAAATAAATTGTTCAAGTTTAGATAGAAGGTATTTAAAATAAAATCTTTCACAGAAACGATAAAGGATGCGAAATATTTGTAAGTATTTTGCCTTCTATTTTTTTATTACAAAAATAAGACTTACGTGTACATCAATTAAATGGTGATGTTACTGGGACAAATGGAAAGGAAAAAAGAACACAAACAAAAAACTTTTCAAAATAGAAACACAAAAACGAAATAAAAGTTTGGCTTATGAATTGGCCGGCTGACTGAATGAGTGACTGACTGACTGACTGACTGATAGACGCTTTCATTTTGCCATTTACCTAATGGCAGACAATATTAAGCTTTTAACTTAAAATGAATATAATTTCTTGGCTTTAACACCTTTACATTAAATATTTTATGTGAATATAACCGCCTTTCAAAGTATCAAAGAGGAAAAACAACATAACGCCATAAGACTTCGAATGGCAAATTGTAGCCATAACAACATTACACTCCTTGTACTCTTGTCCTTTGGCAATATTTTTTTATTTTATTTTATCCCTTATGCCAGACATTCGACAGTCGACAGTCGACAGCCACTTATATGCCTGACTTATTATTATTGCTTAAATTGTTGTTGTTGCTGCTGCTGCTACCCCTATTGTCCTATTGTTGTTGCACGAATATGAACAATTTCACTCACGCAGTCTTCAATGTTTTTCCCCCTTCTCCACACCCCCTTTTAATTCTTAAGTATTACCACACACAGTTTTGATGCTTGGAAGAAAGAAAAATGGGAATGGAAAATATTAATGCTAACCATATATTTTAACAACAACAACAACTAGTATACCCTATCTGAAAATGTACTTTTTCGGATAACAATTTTCACCAATTTCGATGGGGTGGTGAAAGCTAAAAGATCAAAAATCGATAAATACGATAACAAGCCATTATTTCACATACCTATGCTCATTACTTTCTTTCTTTTGCTTGCAATTATGTATTGTGCTATAATGGATTCTTGAGGAACTAGTATAGTTTTGAAATCCAATGATTCCTTAAATGCCTGTAGTTGCTGATAACATGAGCTACTCTGTACAGTATAACAGCTTAGTCTCACAGATAATGTTAAGGTTATAGGTAGTTTGATTATCATTTTCTAAGAGAGCCTTATTTTAAGCCACCTGTAGTTATCGATTTTCACTTGCGATGGTACCATGAGAGTTATGTTGTTTAAAAAGTTGTAGGTTTCTACGTTAATATCGAGCCCGACTACTGAGGCAAAAATTATGCAAATTGTTTCAAGCGATTGAATTGAAATAAACGGTAGTTAAACAGAATGTTAAATTCCAATTAAAAATCAACATAACCTTGGCTGCTGTTAATCGAGGATTTAAATTTATTTGTTGTGGTTCATGAGCCCTTGATAAGGCTTTTCTTTTTAGAAACTGGTAGCTTTTTTCATAGATCGTTGTATCTACATCATAATAATCAACAAAGTCGCCGTGATCTTATTAGACGTAAGGCCACGGTTCAATTCCCAAGTCAGACATCTCCAACAAAACTAAATAAGAAAAAATATTTCTTCAGCGACTTCCTCTCATCAGTTCACTGGCAAAAACTCTGAGAATAAATAAAACTGCCATGAAGAGTACCTCAAAAATCTATCGTTCGGAGTCGGTTTTAAAATGTAGGTCCCGCCACTCATGTATAAAAATTAATGCACACAACATAAGTGGTGTGAGAAACTAGGTGGTAATGCTGACTAAAGGGTTGTAACGAACACTTATGTATGTAATAAGCAATGGTTTATCTGAAATTTGTGATATTAAAGTACGAATACCTGAAGGTAGTGTACAAAACCCTGATCTGGATACTGGATTCATAGTGATCTAAAATTGCATGGTTTCCTTTTCGGATATGTTGTTTGTAAATGAGTAAATTCTATAAGAGATAGTTTGTTTTTTTTCCTCTAGAAGAGCAATGGCAATCTCGCTTCTGAATTTGATTGCGAAGTATTTGTTTTTTACAATCTGTCTCACTATCTTATACCAAACACATGTGGTTTCAACATGACGGTGCCAATTTGGATATTTTTCCCATGCAATTTGAGGGTATGGTCATCTCACATGGAGGAGCGGCCCACCGAGATTACGATTGGACCCCATTAAACCTTTTCCCGGGGCGTTTTTAGTCAAATTCAATTTGGTTTATGCTAGAGTCTTGGGACTTTTAGGATGCATTCAACCCAGAGAATAAATGTCGAACATATGAAATGTGTTCTGTTCAAACGCAATGACATCAATGAGTCTTTCAAATGTATACAAAATTTGGATGATATCCCACAAAGACTTTGTTTTATTTAAATTTAAACTCAGGAAGAGCTTAGCCAGTGGCTCAAACCCCAAGCATAGACATATCGAGCAAAACAAAATATGAAAAAATATTTCTTCGCAACTTTCTCTCAGCAATCTTCTGACAAAAGCTTTGAAAAGTTACTCATACAATAATTTTCATTTGCCGCTCATGGAGAAAATTAATACATACAGCATGAAATGGTGTGACAAGCTACGTCATAATCCTGGCTAAAGGGTTCCTATGAACAGTTAAGTAAGTTAAGTAAGAGTTTAATAAAAGAATCAGCATACTAACAAAAGCCACCCAAGTAAGGAATTTAATATTTAGATGCTGTATATAGAAAGGGGTTTTGTTTACTGCCAATACCTGCTAAACGAAACGATATTATTATTGCTGTAGTACACGTTTGTATTTTCGAAAAGAATTTGTTAAATTTCTGCATAAATTTCAACATCCATTCACATATTCATGCGTTCATTCATTTGATCATTCATACGCTTATACTCATAAGCATTTCTTTCGTTTATTAAAACGTACGTTGTATTGAAAAGTGTTTGCCTATGGAGTGCTTGCGCACGTTTGTGTATGCGTTTTCGGGTTTCTTCTTTGTTGCTTTTAATTGCTGTTGGCATTCGTGGAAATTGGAAAATTGTTGCCAGTTTCATTTTATATTTTCATTAATTTCATTTCATATATATTTTCCTTGGCGTTTTTGTTTTTCATATTTACCCTACAAATTCTAGGAAAGTATTAATCACATAGAAGGAGTTGATTTATTTAAAAACAGAAATAATTATTCTCGTTGCAATGTGAGATTTCCCATCCATATTTACACACGGAATTTTATCCATGAGTGGGGCGACCTACAGTTTAAAGTCGACACCGAATGACAAGTTTTTGAGAACATTTTCATGGCAATTTTTTATTTACCCTCAGTGTTTTTGCCAGAAATCTGCTGAGAGGAAGTCGCCGAAGAAATATTTTTGTATTTTGTTTTGATATCTGACCTGGGGTTTGAACCTCGGCCTTGCGTCTAATAAGCCAACACACTACCTACTAGACTAGGCAATTTTATTTCATTTACTCTCAGAGTTTTTGCCAGAAATCTGCTGAGAGGCAGTCGCCGAAGAACTATTTTTCATCACATGTCACGGCCTCACGTCTAATAAGCCAATATCCTACCTACTAGACTACGGCTGGAGCAGATATTTTTAATGAGAATATGAGAGCTGCTTCAACCCTTTTTTTTTAACAACAATTACAAAATATAACGAGTGAGGGGGATTTGGAGGAAAGGTTTGCGAGTTTCTTTCCGGCAGTAGCTTTCACTTCTGATTTTTGGCACACCGCGATCTTTCCGTTTGTTCGCATTTCTCATATACCACATCGCCTCTGTAATTCCTCGTAAAATATTATTTTCAAGACTCCGAATTGTTTTCTGTATTTGAAACTGTTTCACTACTACGACATTCCTTCTCACTCTTACAAATAACCGCCATTTATTTTGAAATCCCATAAATTCTCTTTGAACTTTTCCTTCCTTGTAACTGTTGAAAGAGTTTTTCTTCATACATTTCGCTTTAATATCCGCTTTCTGTTTTGCGTATAATTTTGCTTTAATCTGACCATGAGGTTCTCAAATTAATTGAAATGGTCTGTAGTTTTACGTTTGCCGTCAAATAAATAAAAACGAAAAATGGCAATAATCCCACCCGCACACAATTTCGTTTTCTTTTAATTTTTATTTTTCATTCGTAAGCACAGTTAACTGCCCGTTGACATGGCATATAAATACAAAGCGAATGCTATAAAATAAGAAAAATAGGCAACAGTTGCTTTGACAAAATAAAAAAAGGGAATCAAGGGGTAGCAACATTTCCCTTAATTGGCACTAGCAAAGAAAAAAATGCTCAACGCATTAAATTTTTATTTAAGTAGGCTAGGTTATCAATACATTAGTGATTGAATATAATTTTTAGAAAACTAGACAAATAAAATATTTCTTATTCAATATTAACTGTTAAGCGTACATATGTACATACGTAACATGATTGGTTATTATAACTCTTCAGTCAAAATGACGACTTAACTTCTTACACCATATCCATAAGTGTGGGAACCTACACTTTAAGTCGATTCCGATTTTTTTTTTGAGAAACTTTTCATGTCAAGACGCCGTGGTCTTGTAGATAGTGCGTTGGCTTATTAAACGTTAGGCCTCGGTTCAAACCCCAGGTCAGGCTTCTCGATCAAAATGGGATCTCAGACATCTTGGGTTACTTGCCGTTTGCAGGCAAGTTCTCCCGGTGGCCGATACGACCCATTGTGGTACCCAATGCAGCATCATTGTCGTTATCCGTTAGTGGTGTGTTCGAACCACCCTGAGCTTCGAATGAAACCGTCCAGTTCTCTTATTGCCACGTTCTGAAAACAAAAACCGCTGACTTCTGTCTTGAAGTGCAGGGCACTCACTCTCACTCAAAATTAGTTGAACCAACTCCGTTTCTTCCACATCCTATTAGCTT
Organism: Sarcophaga carnaria; assembly: GCA_958299815.1. Classification (NCBI taxonomy): domain Eukaryota; kingdom Metazoa; phylum Arthropoda; class Insecta; order Diptera; family Sarcophagidae; genus Sarcophaga; species Sarcophaga carnaria. Next base: position 32,574,528 of record OY283150.1, read on the forward strand.
TTTGCATCCTATTAGCTGGCAAACCGAGCTTATCAGCGATACTGCCAATAGCTTAGTGTCCTATTAAAATTCTTGTTGGAATGCGAAGCGTTCTCTTATCGTACTCAAGTAGTACATTAGGTTTCTTGCTGTCCACCGTTGGATACAGCAGTTTTGAAATTTGGCAACCATGTAGGTTGTATGAAGCCGCCGTGGTCTAGTAGGTAGTGTGTTGGCTTATTAGACAAAAAGCCAGGGTTCGAGCCCCAGGCCAGACATCAAAATAAAATACAAAAATATTTTTTCGACGACTTGCTCTCAGCAGATTTCTGGCAAAAACTCTGAGACTAAATAAAAATTGCCATGAAAAGTTTCTCAATAATCTGTCGTTCGGAGTCGACTTTAAACTGTAGGTCCCGCCACTCGTGTGTAAAATTAACACACACAACATAAGTGGTATGAGAAGCTAGGCCGTAATCCTGACTGTTGGGTTGTAATGGCCAATTATGTATGTGTATGTATGTTGGACGCACCTACGGTTTGTTGAATTCCATGCTGCTTTTTCCAATTTTAAAAGGTATTCCTGTTGGGGGCACATATATCCCTTCTATTGCCTTTTCCTCAGATATATCCGATTTCTTCAGTGCCTGTTTGTCCGACTTTTCGGTACATTCTATACCACAGTGGCTTGGAACCTAGTAGAGGCGGGTGTTGTATTGACGTATACGGTGTAAAGGGTCTTTGCCTAATGCCTTATGATTTGACGAGATGTACTAGAGGCGGGTATTGCGTTGACGTATACGGTGTACAGGACTTTGCTTAATGCCCTATGATTTGCTGAGATGGGATCGCAGCACTTTAATTGTTGCTTGACTCAAGTTCTCCATTGGTTTTAATCATACGTTCAGCTTGTTCAATAAAAAAATTTCCGGCTGAAATACACTGTCTTGGAGTCGACCTCTAACCCCAGGCCAGACATTTCCAACAAAACGAAATAAGAAAAAATATTTCTTCAGCGACTTCCTCTCAGCCGATTTCTGGGAAAAACTCTGAGAGTAAATAAAATTGCCATGAAAAGTTTCTCAAAAATCTGTCGGTTGGAATAGACTTTAAACTGTAAGTTCCACCGCTTATGTGTAAAATTAATACACACACCATGGGTGGTGTTAGAATCTAGGTCGTTATCTGGACTGAAAGCATGTAATGATCAATTATATAGTATGTATATAAGTACTCATTGGGAGTAGTTTTCTTTCCATTTTTTGATCGAAAATAATATGGACACTACACAAAACCCATAAATTTTTATTACCACCAATATTAGCTGCATATATTGTGTACGATTTATTTACATGGATATATTTTTGTTGTTTTTTTTGTTTCTAAAATTTTTCATCATCCTTACAACGTTCGTAATTTTCTGCATCATGTTGAAAAAAAGATGACAGCAATAAATGTTTGTTCTCCTTAAATAAGTGTCACTCAGACGCACTTTCGAGCTGTGCTCGTCAGCAAGTAGATGGTGTACCAAAATATGTACATACATACTTACATTCATATGTCCCCAATAAGTATGTACATAATAAACGTACACACAGTCAGTGACATATTATGAAAAAAACGAAAAAAATAATAAGTTTAAAAAGTAGAACGGCTGCTATGCTTTTTACCCCTTCAGTTTTCCTCTTTCCATTTCAGTGATTGTTTGCATACAAAGCCCTGGTGTGGTATGCGTAATATTTGTATTAATAAAAAACGTATACGTCATAACGTATACTCTTGTGATTTTTAAGAAAAGTCAAGAAAAAAAATTTATTTCTTTAAGAATATCAGAAAAAAAAACAAAAACATAAAAGAAAGTGGTGAGTAAAGAGAAAACGAATATAGTGAATAATATGGTAATGTAAGCATAACAGTGGTATTAAAAACCGCAACAATATTCCCTACATGAACACTGCTTACTCCCTGTCCTTAAATGCCAAGAAAAAAGAGGAAAAATAGGGAATAATTAAAATTAAAATGTTCAAATGTTATACTTTAATTATCAGATAATATAATCATCGTAAAATTGGGATATCTTAAGTGTTTATTACTTTATGTTTGGTGATGTAAATAAATTAAGGAACTATTTTCTCAGTATTAATGTTACTTTTACATCGGCTTCAGGTCAGTTTAAGGCAATAAATATGAGTTAAAGATGTAACTTCCTAGCTTCTCACACCACTCATGTTGTGTGCGTTAATTTTATACATGAGTGGCGGGACCTACAGTTTAAAGTCGACACCGAACGTCAGATTTTTGAGAAACTTTTCATGGCAATTTTGTTTACTCTCAGAGTTTTTCCCACAAATCTGCTGAGAGTAAGTCGCCGAAAAAAAGTTTTTTTTCATATTTTTTATTTTGATGTCTGACCTGGGATTTGAACCCTAATAAGTCTAACAAGCCGATACACTACCTACTAGATTACTTGCTTTTAGATTAGATTGTAATCATTGAGATAAAGTGGCGGTGTACTAAGGCCTTATAGCAGCCGTTTTCTTAACATTTGAGTGTTTTATTATTCCTCTCGAAAATGTTTCTTTCATAACTCATATCTGGACCCATAGAACATGAAGAGCTACGAAAATGTAGAGTCGCTTAGCGAACGTAGAAGTAAACATTAAGCAACATTCCTTATATAAGTTTGTCTGATGGAATGCAAGGGTATGGCACTCTTAAACTTGTTTCATTATTAGGTCACCTTGGTTATGTAGTCCTTTTTGACTTTCACTTTGAAGTACGTATTCTGACTGGTAGTATCTATGATGCCAGTGTTGCCACTTTTTATACCTTTTGGAGATACCTTTTCTTCCTGCCAGTCTGATATGGTGTGAGTCAATTCCCATATCGATGTCAGGCAGCAATAAATGATTAATTCTAAAGGTTAGAATATAAACAAATTAAATATAAACAATTGTTTCGAACTGTAAAGAAAAATTATTTTGCCCCCAAATCATCCACCTAATAACACATAGATAAATATAACGTCTGTCAGATAATGAAATATTTTTGAGAAAAATGCAACAAAATGCGTAAATTTTAAAAGTCATTGACCATAAACGACTTATGCTGACCTAGAGTAGAGTGCCTGTTTTAAAAGATAATTTATAATTACTCCAAAGGATTCAAGCTATCTATAATATATCATGACAAATTCAACCTCTCTTGATGGAACATCCCATCATTCGAGATGATGCTATGGTTTTCGCAAAAGTAGTGTTTCAGTGTAAATAAAGGAATTTCAACGCTGTCATGGCTTGCACGCTGTTGACTTTAGTCGTTGTTATGGTCAGAGAAAGCAACAAATAAACCGACATATGTATATTGGCATTAAAAAAATTTTTCAGAAAAGCTCCAAATAATCAATCAATTTTCACCATACGGATGAAACGATATTAAGATGTGAACGTCTGCCACGATGTAATTAATGTGATACATATAATTGGCCATTACAACCTATCAGTCAGGATTATGACCTAGCTTCTCGTACCACATATGTTGTGTGTGTTAATTTTTCTACATGAGTGGGGTGACCTACAGTATAAAATCAGTTTTAACTGGACTCCGAACGAAAGATTTTTTTTTTTTGAGAAACTTTTAACACCGTACCAATATAAATATTACTTAGTGATGATAAGATAAAATTAAGAATTGTTAAGGTCAACAGTTTCTCAGTTTCAATTTAATTTTACTCGAAATCTTACTATGCTTTCAACCGAAGGAACTATTTCTAATATAGAGACAGTAGAACATTATACAAAATTTAGTAAGACAAAACCAGCTGGAACCTTACTTATTTATTGCATTGGTGATTACAAACCTTTCGTCAGAATTACGACCTAGCTTCTTACACCACCCATGTTGTATGTGTGACTTACTTATATTCATGAGTGGCGAGACTTGGAGCTTAAAGTCGACGCCGAACGACAGATTTTAGGGAAACTTCTTATGACAATATTATTTCCTCTCAGAGTTGTTTTTTGCCAGAAGACTGCTGAGAGTAAATCGCCGAAAGAGATATTGTTTTCATGTTTAGTTTTGTTCGAGATGTATGAGCTAAGGTTTGAACTACTGGCTCGCTTCTACTAAACCAATACAAGGCCTATTACACTGCGGCGACTTCAGACACTAATGTAAATTAGATTATTTAAATAAGCAAATAAAGCTTTCATGTTATATATACAAAAAAAAAATAAATATTTCAGCCTTGTAAGACAGTGATTTTTACTATTTTACTGATAGTAAGCTGAAGTAATCCACTGTATCGGTCTACGATTACGATTGTTTGTATGTATGTATGTTGAACTAATACATTTTAGTGAATGGCACATTTAAATTGACAATTATTAATTGTTACAAAAAATTATTAAAACTCATTTATTTTTCATTATGACAACAAAAAAATTGCTTAAGGAAGGGAGATAATGTTAATTCAAATAAGTTTTTTATAAATTGATTTCTTCCGGAGGGCGCTGCTATTATTATGTTCTTTTTTATAAACAACAAGAAAGAAATACTTGGAATGAATGTACATTGGATGTAAATATTTTTTTATTTCCATTAGGGAATAGCAATTTCACCTTTTATTAGAAATAAATTAACATAAATCAGTGGATATTTAGTACCGCGAGCCAATGGTAAATGTTATGAAGAAATAAATTAAAAAGTCCAATTGAATTTAAATCATAAGATATCACACAACTTATGATTCTGACAACCATTTGATTGTATGGCAGAACTATTATGTCCATTTTCCAATAATTATTTTACTTTCTCCCTTGAGATACCCAATATTCTGGGACAAACTCCAATGTGAACATAATCTCTTGAGGTCTATCCTTTACACCACAGTAGAGATGAGCGATCCAGTGATTTTTGAAGAACGTTGTTCTCAGTGAACGTGATTTGTTAATCATTGTTCTTTAAAACAGTGATTGTGATCACAGTATTCCAAAAGAAAACAATAATGACAATAACGTATTTCATTAAGTCGTAAGAAAGAGACAACTAGATACATACTACGAAAAGACTACTAAACTACTACTAAAATCAAAGTGGTGTCATCAATGTTTTATTTTTAATGTAAATTTTTTTTGTATGAAATTTAACAATTAAGTTCCACAGAAAGTTCATATATAAAAGACAAAAGTAAATAATCAGCATCATCTAATAGTAATTCTGTCTCGCTCAAAATAAAATGAAATAAATTTGAGTATGTAACAATTTTGAAAGAACGACATTATTACTAACTGTTATTTGGCAATTTCAATCACTGTAGTTACCAGTGAATTATCAATCACCGTGATTAAATCACAGTTTTGAAAATATCGCTCATCTCTACACCACAATATTTGATAACAGTATATATGTATGTGTGCATTCCTTTTTCGTTATAACTTCGAATTGATTTTTTTCCGACCCCTATTTTTCTGAGCACTGTTTTAAATTATGGTGCCGTACTTGTCTAGCTTCAGTAACGATTAAAAATGTAAACTGTTCGTATATCCAAGCCTAATAATGTCAATTCAAGAAACGATTTATTTTTGATGATTTAATTCTTGCAGGTCACTAGAAGAGTATTCGAAGAATACGATTATAGCTTATATCGTATTATTATTACTCGCACTTTTTCAGTGTTTTCCAAACGGTTTCAGCCAACGAACCAAAGTGTGGCATTGAGAAATAAAACTCCCAGTTCTACGTTCCATTAAGCTATTGAGCTATAGAGCCTAAAAGAACTAACTATTGATGAGGAAATACTCCTTTCAACGGTTTCATTACATACAACCCAACTGTACTATATTTTTAGTCGCATCTGTTTACGTTACCATAAAAAAATTACATGCGTCTTGTGCAATAACATTCCACATTATGCTGCAAGTGATGTTGATTTTTTTTTTTTTTAAGTTTCTTGTATAGTTATACATAAGCACACATACTTTGATATTTCTATACATTTACAAAATTACATTAAATATAAAATTTTCTTCTGTTGCTGTTGCTGCTACAGTTGTTGTTGTTAAAGTTGTTGATATGTTCACACACGCATATGCACAAAAAGCAGAGACAACAAACGATTTATTATGACAGTGTTGCTAACATAGCAAAAGTTAAGAGCTCAGTTGCATATGAGCTGATATATGACAGTATAAAAAGTAAAATTTATACCCAGTATAACTATATAGTATGTCCCACTCCTTGTCTGTCCGTTCACTTGCATACGTACATATATACATACATTATATGTGTGAAAGTGTGGAAGTAACAAAATATTCAAAATATTTGTCATTTAAAAAAAAAGAAGGAAAAGTAATAATAATATAATGCAAGTGAAATATTTGTTATACGCTTGCAAAAAATATAATTTTTTAATATGAGTAATAGGAAAAGTATATAGAAACTCTATCTTTTTTAATGAACAATTTTTAATTTATGAACAAATATTTTGTTTAAATCAAAAAAGAAAAGAAAAAACTTATTATAAAACTATATAGTATTATTACGGATTACTGGCAGCATTTCTGACGACTTATTTTTACGCTATAATTCGATTACTACTACTCTAAACTTACAAAGATACATACATAATTGATCATTACAACCCTTTAGTCAGGATTACAACCTAGCTTCTTACACAACCTATGATGTGTGTGTTAATTTTATACATTAGTGGCGGGACCTACAGTTTAAAGTCGATTCCAAACGACAGATGTTTGAGAAACTTTTCATGGTAATTTTATTTACTCTCAGAGTTCTTGCCAGAAATCCGCTGAGAGTTCGTTTTGCTAGAGATGTCTGATCTGGGATTTGAGCGTTGTATCACGTCTAATAAGTCGACACAATACTACAAGACTGGCTGCCTACTAGAGTACGGCAACTTCAAACTTACAAGGAATTCTTTATTTTTATTGCTGTTACATGAGCATTTATTTACATTCAACGATGAGCCACATTTCCGCATTAATGAGCCAATCACATGATATCCGATGAAGTAAATATTTGGGGTAGGAATGTACCTCTTCGAACCTTTTGATACCGTGCGAGGTATCAGACAAGGCTATTCCTTATCATGCGATCTCTTCAACTTCTTCATGGAGAATGTTCTACGGAAGGCAGGAGTGCATCACAATGGCATTATTTTTCAAAAAAACGTTCAGTTGCATACGCTGACAAGATTGACATCATTGGGCGTACCAAGCGAGATGTTACTGCTGCCTTTAGTGCTATTGAATGCGAGTCTATTAGAATGGGTGTGACAGTAAATCAAGGCAAAACAAAGTATATGTTGTCGAAAAGTAGGGACATGCGGCGTATTGAATCTCAGATTACGGCCGATATACTATACTTTCGATATAGTCAATGAATTTATTTATCTTAGCTCCGCCATTACCACCACAAATAATGTCCGTCAGGAGATCAAGCGCAGGATTACTCTTGCCAACAGGTGCTACTATGGTCTCAATAGGCAATTGAGTAGCCGTGAGAGAGAGACCTCTCTCGGACGGCAAAAGATGCTCATCCTCCCCCTTCTTTTTTATGGCTCTGAGCCATGGACACTATTATGTACTGATGCTGCAGCCTTGAGAGTATTCGAAGGATAAGAAAGGAAGGAACAAATCGAGGAAACTCTATCATTGATTGGCTCTGTCATTCAAAGCTGCTTGAAGGTATTCGTGAGAAAAGTTCTACGTAAGATCTTTGATCCAGTTCAAGTTGGTGATGATTTACGCATCCGATCCAACAATGACCTGTATGCGCTCCTCTACGATATGGACATTTTGCAGTGTATTAACATCCAGCGGTTACACTGGCTCGGCCATGTCGTTCGAATGGAGGAGCATGTTCTGGTGAAACGGCTTTTTAAAGCGGGAATTTGCCGTAGTCGGCAAAGAGGACAATCTTGTTTGCATTGGAATGACCGAATCCAGGAAACCCTGCCATCGATTGATGTGACCAACTGGTGAAGGCTTGCAAGAAGCAGAGGCGCCTGCAAGCGTGTGTTAAAATTGGCCAAAATCCGTCAATCGGTTTGTTAATGCGCAATTAAATAAGTAAGTGAGTAATCCATATTTGATTCAGATCTCTTACTCAGCACAGAGTAATAATATTTTATTGTATATCTTGTCCTTCAGCGGTGTGGTTTAAGTTCTATGCCAAGCTATGATGGATTGGATGTATTTTTGATTTGGGAAACCCCAACTATTTCTTTAAAATTTTCTTTAATTTCTCATTTTATTCATGCATATTTAAAGTTGCAAGTCCTTATTAGATGTACGCCTTCAAATTAGAGCATAAAGACGTTATACGATCGGCAGGCATTATTCATTATAAATGAACTCCGTTCATATTGAAGACAATATTATTGCATTAAAGAAAATGTCATCATTGCGAAATCACAGCTTGCTTTTGCCAAAAAGTTTCCAACATAATAAACTTTGGTGGCAACTAAAAATTTTTCCAAAATCCCAGCACTGCCGCACAGTAATAATAAATTATGAAAAGTAATGAAAAATAAAAGAAAAGAAAACATAAAAAAACAAGAAATAGAAAACGAAATAAAATATAAATTATAAATTATATTTTTGTTTGTTTATTTGTTTTGGAGTTGTTGTGAAAAACTTTTCCTATATGAAAACAAAACCAAATTTTCAAAGCAAAAATAATAGAAACGCAACATGAACACATGAACAGTGGAGAATAACGAATATGTTCTCCATCGAATTGCAAATGTACTTGTAACAACGAAAAATGAACAAGGCATTGTTGTTAGTTTCATATGAAATTGTTGTTCTTTTGTTCTGTAGTTATAAACATGCTCGTAGAATTCATAAATCAAAATATACTCGTATGTAAAAAAGGATTTTGTATTTCTGTCTCGGCTTTTTTAATATTTTTTACACGACTTTTTTTCTTTTTTTCCTTTTCTTTGTTTTCGTCCTTACCTACAGACCACCTGTAAAATAAAATGCAACACATTTGTTTTAGAAGTAGCAGGGATATGAAGAAGATAAGAACAACAAAAAAATAAAAAAAAAAACAAGAAACAGTTCCAGCAACATGCATGCATGCATGTGCAACAGTGTGCTGTAACTACTGCATGTAAATAAGTTTATTTGTATATGACTAAGTATGTATGTATGCGAGCATTTACACATACATGTTCGTTTATTGTGTAATAGTACGGTCTGTTGCATTTTGTCATTGTATTGGTTATATTGTTCTTGTCGTCGCATGTTTTAGTTTCTTTTTTCTTTTGTTTATAATTTTTGTTTTGGCTTTTGTAGTGGCGAGTATAAAAAACCTCAACTCATGTGCATGTTTATGTAGACATCCGTTAAGTTTTATTGTTTTTTTCTGTTTTTTTTTGTACTTGTTTCCTTCCGTTGAAAAATGTAGTAGGCTGTATAAATAGGATTTTCAATTTTTTTGATTTATTTAATTTATTAAGCTGATCAGAAGTTATAAAAATTATTTATTACTTCATGACATTCCATATTAATTTCAAATTAAAATTGAATTTCTAAGAACTTAAAAAACTTTTTCGTTGTGTTCTGCATACAAGCTCGTACTATATTTGTAACAAATGATCTAACTAAACGCAAAAGTAAATATATATGTGTGTGTGTACACGGGTGTAGTAATAAAAATTTCATGACAAATTCCTGTCCAATTATAGTTTTTTGTGGTGAATAAGCTCTTGATAAAAATAGCTGAGGCAATCATTGAATACCAGGGCCATGCAGAAAGAATCCGATTTTAAGAGAAGCTTTTTAAAATTATTCAGTCTTGAGATTGTAACTCAGTGGTTCAAGTAACAGGGATTGAGGATACACCAGAGCACACAATAGTAGTACTATGTACTAGGAGAAGCAAACTTTTCTAAATGCAGAAAATATTCTACGCCTGGATGAAGTAATATCACGGAAAATAGATGCATAAAATCTGGGAATAATACTGGACACATAACTGCTATGGTAGGCTGATATACAAAATATTTCAAGGAAAATCAAGCGAGCAATAGTAATGTACACTTTAATGATCAGAGCCTCTGTCTGGCATGTCGTACGAATTCTGAAACAGAACAGCTGGTGTTAGAAAAGATACACAGACAGGCATGCATGGATGCAATGAGAACCTGCTTTTCAGCTGCGGCGTAGACCACATAGAAAGCGAGCATTCTGCAGCATATTAATGGGTCAACAACCGATATTGGCACCGGAGAAGAGCTGTTTGTTTTAATAGTGAAATATTGGAAAGCACGGGGAAACTTGCGGGCCTTTCCCGCAGCCAGCTTGCTCTATGTTTCCGGGCATAGCAATACAAATAATCATGCCGCTATGCGAGTACTTCGCTCATATAAAATTAACTTAAGGCTATTACGGTAGGATTTAGATAAACTGAAACACTGAAGTCGCCGTGGTCTAGTAGGTAGTGTGTTGGCTTATTAGACGTAAAGCCGGAGTTTAAACCCCAGGTCAGACATCAAAACAAAATACAATAAGTATTTCTTCGGCGACTTCCTCTCAGCAGATTTCTGGCAAAATCTCTGAGAGTAAATAAAAATTGCCATGAAAAGTTTCTCAAAACATTTGTCGTTCGGAGTCGACTATAAACTGTAGGTCCATGTAGGTCATGTATAAAATTAACACACACAACATAAGTGGTGTGACAAACTAGGTCCATAATCCTGACTGAAGGGTTGTAAGGACCAATTATGTATGTATGTATGTATGTAACTACACTGCAAAGTCGTCGTACTCTAGTAGATAGTGCGTTGTCTTTCTAGACGAGAGTTCGTAAGTTTAAACTTGAGCTCTAACATTTCGAAAAAAATGAAACTTTTCTTTCTCAGAGTGTAAATTAAATTGCAATGTAAAGTCCTTCAAATCGGTAGTTTGAAATCGACATTTAAATTATACGTCTGGATAAAAATTAACAAACATATATATGTATGCTAAAGGATATGTCAGCATGCTTAAGATGACTTCAACGATGCGAATTACTTGCAACATGTTAATGTTGCTAATGTTGAGATCTGATTTACCTACCAAACTGCTCACTGGTTTAATACTCTTCTAAAAAGTCCAGATAAAATTCCAAGAAAGTATTTTTGCAGAAAACCGTATCCTCTAAAACAATGCCAAATTTGCAGTCGAAAAGCTTTAAATCAGCAGTGACGGAGGGCCATTCTTCAGAGAAGATGAATGCTGGTAATTAGCCGTTTTAGCTTTATGAGCTGGCGCAGAATCGTTTAACAGTGGCTTTACAGCAGCTTCTTGGTAGGCTTTGGGAAGATATTTTGATTCCCCTTGTTTACACAAAAGCCTGTGGCCCTACCGTCCGAGACACCGCACCAAACTATGACTGAACCTTTTTCAACACAAGAAATCAATTGTTTTGTTTTAAAATATAAATAAATTAATAAAATAAATATAAAATATGGTACAACAATTATTTTTACGAAAATTTGTTCACTGAATTCAGAAATGATTGTCAAATTTTCAGCCGAGATAGATTACCAAAACATCTTTAACATTAGTTCGTAATATCTAGAGTAGCCAAAAGAGAAAGCTTTCAAGCCTAATGTCGCAATGAATCCATTGCACACCTACTTTTGTGGACTTGATTATCCATAGCATAATTTTGCTGCTAAAAAACTAAGCGCAACAGTTCTTTATTTTTATGAATTATACACATCAGCATGCTTTTAAACAAAAAATGATACTGAGAATAAATTCTAGGCTTACTACACCGTTGCCATTGAGGCTATTGTGGTAACATAATGTATTCATTCATTTTTGTCAGTCCACTCATTTTTTATGATTTATTTCTTCCACTCAAGACCTCTAAGATAACAAAAGATCGTGACTTACTTACTTTATTATACTCATTTTCACTTTTTCGTTCGTACTTCATAATTTATTTTGACAATTTTTCCAACATTGAAACACATTCGTTCTTAACGTAATTAGTAACAGCTATTAAGGCACTTACTTTACTACTTACTCAATGGCAAATCTCTTTGGGAAACATATGCAAGTACGTGTTGACAAGTATGAATGCAAACATTTCCACACCACCCCCAGTAAAATGTTTTCTTAAAGTAAATTTTTTTTTAAAGTTTTTTGTTTTTTGTTTATTAAACAAAAGAACTAAACAAATGATATTTATTTTTTACACACACACACACACACCCATACACGTACTCATTCATATGAATCCTTTGTTATATGAAACATACGATTATTTGTTCTCAAACTTTTAACAACGTTAGTAATGATGATGCCATAACATTCTACTCTTACCCTGCTGCTCTCTTTGTAGATGAACATAAAAAATATTATGAAATAAGGAATAAAAAAAAAAATATAGTGAAACGGAAGGAAACGATTCACAGAAGTTTATTTGCGTACTTTATTTTGTACAGAATTTCACGTTTTCTTTGCCCCTCTTTTATAGTAGGAGTAGTAGTAATAGTAAAAGTAGTAGTAGTAGTTGTTGTTGTTGTTTTACTTTCTTTTTTATTTTAGTTTATTTAGTTGGCATTTAATTATGTGCATGAATAATTTTTAGAAATTTTTCACAAGTATTTCTTGCTTTTGTTATCCTGTTTATATGTGATGTTATGGCAGAGAAAGAGAAAAAATAAGAAAAACAATCTTAAATAAATGAACTCTAACCCACTAGAAGCGAAACGTGTAGATACCTGCCGCTCAACATTGTGGTGCCTGGCATTTCCCTCCTACCTTTTCGCATTTTGTTGCTGTCATTAGTTGAGACAAAAATCACAAACAAAGTTAAGTAAATTCCATGAAAATTTTCTCGCTTTTTTTCCAGCACCAAAAGCAAAAGCAGTAACGGTGGCATCATCTAGCTGTAGTTGAAGCATCAGTGGTATATAAATTATATGAAATGCTGTTATAACACTACATACGTATGTATGTATGTGTACGTATGTGTTGTATAAAACAAAATCTCATTGCACCTCATGTGGCAAATAATTCATTATTTGTTATACGTTACTACTACTCTCTTACGTTGAAAAGTTGTAACTTTTATTTGGATGTTGTTGGTTTAGTTACTGCACTGCTATGTATTCACCGTTTGTTTGGCTGTTGCAAATATTTATGTCGTTAATATTTTTCTTTCACTCTTGTTTTTGTTTTTGTTTTTTTTTGCCTTTTTGGTAGACTTCCCTGAGTGCCATGCATTTGTGTTCTTTCAATAAAAAAAAAAAAAACATAAGAAATGAAAGAAAAAGTGGTTTTATATTTTGTTGTTGTTTACTTTCCTATTGTGTTCAGAGTCGTGCTTTGTTACACTCTTGTATGTACGATTACATTTGCTATTGTTGCTGTTGCTGTTGTATGCTGCACCATAATATATGTTCAACCACAAAAAGTTGCATTAGTTTGAGGTGTTTGTTTTTTTTTTGTTTTTTCTTATTCGCCTTTTTGTAATTTTATTTTTACTTACGTTTGTTTATATCTGACCTTACGTTACAATTCTCCTGGAGTATTTTGGCAGAAAAATATTTTGAGTTGGTAGTGTAAGAAGTTTTTTGGTTGTTGTGAATCGGGTACAACTTTATACTTATAACTAAGTTACTAAAGCAGCAGACTCTGCATGAATTTTCTTCAGATATGAAACCCATTTCACAATCAGTGGTAATGTCAACAAAAATATGCCGCTTCTCAAGCATACACAGCTTGAAGTACCATGAACTAATTGTAGAGATTTAGCTGTTAATGAGCTGTATGGTTACAGTAAGTTCAGAATACTATGGTCATATGATAACCAATCTTCTCTGGCCTGAAATTGAAGGCAGTCAATTGGAATCCTTGTGATTTCAAAAAGGCAGTGCTACGAGCCACAAATCATCACCAATTTTGGTGTTATTTTATGAAAAGTTTCAAGAGAGTTACCCGTTTTGGAAACTTGATCTTGAGCTCAGATGCTGGTAGACTTTTTAAGGCGTCAGATATCATACCTGCACGGATCGAACCTTAACACTTAAAAACCATTATTCGTCACGTTACAGAAATGTAACTCTTCGACTTCTTCAACGCTGTTGGTGGAATTCGGTCAGTACAGGGACTGCGCTCACTTGTGGCATCATAACGGACGGTTATACGTGTGCTTTGGTAAACAAGGCTATCATTTCGATCTAAGCTATGCTATATAAATGTACTACAACTGACATTTGCCAGATGCAATATTTTTATTATAGGTACACAACTAGGTTGCCTAGACATAGATGTAGTATATTAGAGTCTACAGTCAAATACTTAAACATAATTTCTGAATGAAATTTAGTACTTTGGTCATACCAATCTGCCCTAAGTAGTAGTGCTGCATGCAGGCATTGTAGAAAAAAATGTTAGCTTTTCAGCACAACTTGTTTATAACATTTTGTCATTTGATTTTATATGGAATGATAATTTTGAGCTTTAAATAAATGTAAATTATACTACCCTCGCATAATAAATGTATATATATATATATATAACATCATTTACTGCAATACCTTGCACACAATTTCTGTTGAAAATGTGTTACTATATTCCAGGTATGGCCAAGGGAGTACAACTAAAATTGTTATGGAAAAATAAATTTTCAACATAATGATGATAATTTACAAAAACAAAAACAAAAAAAAAAATAAAAACACAAGTAAATTAAAATATAAAAGCAATAAACAGTTGTAAACAATAAAGTTCAGGTTCAAGTTTTCATACAGCCACTTAAATTCCTGTTTTATAAACATAATGTCAGGATATTTGTTTTAAAAGTTTGCTTAGCCAACAATTTCTTTGTGCATTCCATGATTTGCAGACATTTACAAAGTGTACAATTTTAATACATATATTTTGAATTGTATGAAATACAAATAAAGTTTCATAATTGTTTCAATGCAGAGTATTCTTAGAACTCGGCTTAAAAAGCTAAAATCATTGATCGTCCACGACTCGCAGTCATACAAAAGAGGTCACACCAAATGAATTACTATGTATGATTATTAGAAATGACGTTAGGGTTCAGACCTCAGGTCAGACATCTCTAATAAAACGAAATATGAAAAAATATTTCTTCGGCTACTACCTTGCAACAGATTTCTAGCAACTCCAAAAGTAAATCAAATTGTCATGAAAAGTTTCTCAAAAAAAATCTGTCGTTCGGAATCGACTTTAAACTGTAGGGCCCGCCACTCATGTATAAAATTAGCACACACAATACAAGTGGTGTGAGAAGCTAGGTTATAATCCTGACAGAAGGGTTGTGATGACCAGTTATGTATGTATGTATGTGTTGCGGTTGAGAGCACTGAACCCACCGAAAGTCTTAACGATACTGCATAGATGGCAAGAAGAATCCACATCCTCTACGACTGTACATGCAATTTGAAGGATTAGTTTAGAATTATTAGCGTTTATACGTATCATTTTACTTTAGCCTCTGTTGGATTCTTGTGGCTGTACAGAATCCAGTTTTCTCTCCGTGGGCCAATATACGAGTATATACATCTGTAAAGTCGAAGTCTTCTAGTCGTCCTGCCATGAAAAAGGCATACTACGTAAGGTAATAAACAATGCTGGGTAGAGAACAGATCCTGTCTTTCGCCAGCTTTAATAGGGTTGGACTGATTGGCAACTAGTGGGATATGATATCTCACATTTTGATCCTCGTAGGTTTGCTTCACCAACTGCTTAATTTCTGTCCTGTTTTTAAGCATCCGTCCGACTAAAGAAAAATGATGTATCGTTGACGTTGAATTTCTACTTTACTTCTATTCCGGGTCCACAAAGTGACAATAGAACTTCACTTACAACATTCTTAACACAGCCATTATGCAAAATGTGTTATTCTTCAGTACTTCACGGCTTTACTAACAAATAAAAATTTTTACTGTGACAAGAAACCTCTCTACTATCAAAAAAAAAAAAAAAAACATCAGTAGCACGAAGCAAAACTGTCGTAACAGAATCAACGTTGAAGTATACTTTGCGGCAAATCGTATCCTCTAAAACAATTCAGAATTTGTAGTTTAGCAGCTTCAAATCAAAGCTAAGAGAGGGCCATTCTTCAGAGAAGATGAATGCTGCTAAATAGTCGTTTTAGCCGTAAGAGCTGGCACAGTATCGTAGAACATAGGTTTTACAGCAACTTCTTGGTAGACTTTGGACATATTTTGATTCCCCTCATTTACAGAAAAGTAAATCAGTGATACCATGACTGAACCTGGCTGATAGCCTATTTGCAACACAAGAAATCACTTTAGATGTGTCTTTAAGCGGGCATGCATGTTTCCGTCAGGCAACATGTTTTTTCATTGGTTATAGATTCCCATCAAACCACAACTGATTGATAACCTTTTACAAAATGAGACATCAGATCGTCTTTAGTTGCTCGAGCATGTTTTCTGCACGGAAATAATCTTTTCATCGTTAGAGACTTGAACGTCGTTGACGACCTCTTTCAACACAAGCAATCAGTGCAGATGCATCTTTAGTTGGATGGTTTGAATTCTAAAATCACTAGACAAACTATTTCTGTGCACATTATCAGCGTGTTTTGCAGTGTTGGTTGGCATCGTTCGAAACCAACATGAAAGTACGATTTGGAATAAAATATTTTAATTAAAAATATAAAATAAAAAATTAACATCTTTTGAAATGTTACTCCTTTATTACAACCATAATTGGTAAATAAAAAAAGTCACAAACCCATTTGTTATTCTAACCATTCCTTCGAGGCTTTTTATGCCTTCATAAACATTCTTATGAAATGATAAAAAATATATTTTAAACCCCTACGTTTTGTTGAAAGCCATGCAAACTAAACCAAATTAGTTTTCTTTGTTGTGGCCTGTCACAAAAGTTCATTTTGATTTTCGCATAAAGGCAAGTATAAACAACAAACAAATGGTCGGTATAACTAAGAAAAATAAAATAAAACAAATAAAAGCCATTCAACTGAATAACGCATAATAAATATGACCTTAGCAATTAACTTTAAAAACAATAATTATCAAGACCTTTGCTCTTTAATTGTAATCATTGAAATTACAAGAATTTCTCAATGTGACTTGGTCAATCCAAAATAATTAAATCTCTGTCGTAGTTTTTAATAAACATTTTTTGTTCATTGTGGTGCATTTCTTCAGGGATTTTTTTTAAGACGCCTAGTGTAGTACGCAATTTTATTAGGCTTATTAGACGTGAGGCCACGGTTCAAACACCAGGTTAGACAGCTTCAGAAAACGAAATATGAAAAAAAATATTTCTTTGGCGACTTCCTCTCAGCAGATTTCTGGCAAAAACTATGCGAGTAAATAAAATTCCCATGAAAAAATTTCTCAAAACTCTGTCGCTCGGTACCGCCTCTCATGTATAAAAATTAACTGACTGAAGAGATGTAATGACCAGTTATGTATGTATGTATTCTTCAATATTCTTCTTTATTAGGAGATTTTCACAAAAATCTGCTAGAAATATCCAGTTCTCTTCTTCTTGTATCATCTTCTTCACAATGTTTTCTGGCACTTGATGTTAAATTTTTAGCTCAATGGCCTTTTTGCTCATTTTACCATCGATTGCACCGAAAGAAGCAGGTAAGTGTACAACATCAATTAATTCCTCTTGCTCAGAGATATTGTGTGATGAAATACATTTCTTTACTTTGTATAAATATTTTCAAAATGTAGCCTTGTACGTGCATCATGTAAATCTTGATATCGCCAAGCGTCTTTTTATATACCTCTCCACATTGGGTAGTAGTTCCTTACTCTTCTTTCGCTATTCCATCTACCTTATTACTATCGCCTCACAGTGAATTTACTTATCCCGTCTGCCGGTATGAAGTTGCCGTAGTCTAGGGTAGTAGTATGTTGGCTTGTTAGACGTGAGGCCACGGTTCAAACCCCAGGCCAGTCATAATCAAATAAATGAAATACGAAAAAATATTTCTTCGGCAACTTTCTCTCAACAGATTTCTGGCTAAAACTCTGAGAGTAAATAAAATTGCCATGAAAATTTGCTCAAAAATCTGTTGATTGGAGTCGACTTTAAACTGTAGGTTCCACCACTCATGTATAAAATTAACACACATAACATAAGTAGGGTCATAATTTTGACGGAAGGGTTGTAATGACAAATTATGCGTGTAACCGGTTTGTTTACTCACAAGTGCCCCATTTCGTTTTGCCAGTTGTAGGTGTATCGGGAGCATTCCTAAAATTATTTGCACATCCGGGGCTGACATTCCGATGCAACTCATAGTGCTGCGATATTGTTAATCAATATGCCGTCTTCAAAATAGCTAGATTAAAAAATAATTTACAATTGAAGCTTTGTATTCTAGCGGTGATTGTTTTCGCCAAGTTAGCCTTTAATGGTGTGCAAATAATTATTTACCGGCAGCATATTTGTTTACTGCAGATATTCTAATATTGGTACACATATCCCTATGTGACGAAACCATTAACTTTGTCGTAATCTAGTCCGTGATGAATTTTCATTCGCCCGAAATTTTTGGGGAATGGTCGAGTACCTCTCTTGCTTTTAAGATTATTATAAAAACATACGCCCTTTTGGTAATAAAATGGAAATATTTACTTATTTATTTATTTATTAATTACAATACAATTACAATTTATATTCTAATTATACTTATACTAGCGGAGTAACTTTGACCATATGCTCGGTGTAGTGTCACAGACCAGAGTCTCTGGTGATAATCGATCCCACGACCCTCACGCTAATAGTCTAGCACACTACCCACTAGGCTACCAGGGCACCCAAAAGGGAAATAAAAAATCTGTAATGTTCTGAATTTAAGTACCAAGTGCACACAGATATTAGTAATGAAGTTCCGTGATACTGATACAAAGTATTTTCTATAAGAATGCTCCTCTATGTGGTTTACAATATACCCCAAGGTTGGTTAAACTATATTTGTTATTAAAAAGAACACCAACCCCCGCTACACCCTAAAACAGAGCAAAATAAGTAATTATACGTAATGCGTTTATAATTTAAAGACAATGAATGTAAATGAAATATACTTTCCTCTGTATGGAGAAAAACAGAAAAACTAATTTGATTAATGGAAAAACGTTGTGCTTAATTAGTGTAGAAAAAACAAAAACAACAACTACAACTTCTATGGTCCTAGAAATGACACATACTAAAGACCAAAATACACAAAAAAAGAAAACTGAAAATAAAACGAGCATAATACAAAACAATACACACGATAAATAAATAATTCCAATGAAATGGTTTGGGTTACTTTTTTCGTATACAAACAACTTAAAAACGAAAATTAATTAAGTGTATCAAAAAGAAAACAATTAAAACACAAAAACAAATAAAATAGGCACTTTTCTACAGAATTTAAGTCAATTAGATATTTAAGATTAACAATTAGTATCAAAGATATGAGGGTTTAAGGTGAAATGCTGAACGGAAAGAATATTACACAAGTGGACACTGATCTGAAGTTAATAACAATGAGAAACAAGTTAATAGTGTGGTTCATGGCTGATTATATCGGCCTAAAATAAATTACGTTATTTCGAGAGGCGAAGGGATGTTTTGTTGAAAAGTTTAGAACCTTCTATGTTGACTTCTACTGAGTTCAGGTGGGATATACTTATACTTATACTCATCGCAATAATTGCTTCAGTTGGACCTTAATTAAGCGTTACAAAAAGCTTTTATAGGGGTTGTGTGTTAAGCATTTACGAATATACATACATACATAAATACATAATTGGTCATTACAACCCTTCAGTCAGGATTACGACCTTGTTTCTCACACCACTTATGTTGAGTTTGTTAAATTTTATACATGAGTGGCGGGACCTACAGTTTAAAGTCCACTCCGAACGACTGATTTTTGAGCAACTTTTCATGGCAATTTTTATTTACTCTCAGAGTTTCTGCCAGAAATCTGCTGAGAGGAAGTCGCCGAATAAATATTTTTTGTACTTTGTTTTGATGTCTGGCCTGGGCCTCGAACCCTGACTTTACGTCTACTAAGCCAACACACTACCTACTAAACTACGGCGACTTTACGAGTATAGTCTGCGTTATTTTCAAAATTTTATTAAGAATACAGTTCTATTTTCGGCTATCAATAGTCTACTCCCTAATAATTACTATTTTCTTATAAATCATAATAAATCATAATATACCACGATGATCAGGCCAATTTTTACCAAATGCCAATGTATGATTAAGTTGCAAGCAATTGAAATAACCGTGGCAAAATGCCTTACGGCTCTCCATTACATCGGGTAGTTTAGGCAAGATTCAAATTGAATTATGGTTAAGATAATAGCAGTCGCCGTAGTCTAGTAGGTAGTGTGTTGGCTTATTATACGCAAGGCCACCCCAGGTCAGACATCAAAACGAAATATGAAAATATGAAAGTAAATAAAATTGCCATGAAAAAGTTTCTCACAAATATGTCGTTCGGAGTCGACTTTAAACTGTAGGTCCCGCCACTCATGTATAAAATTAACACAGACAACATGAGGGTTGTAATGGCCAATTATGTATGTATGTATGTAAGATAATAGCAAATGAATCACTCACGAGATTCTTCTGAGGATATGATCTGACAGTGCTTGGAATCCCATTATGATTTTGGAAATTGCTCTGCGTTGGTTTGGTTAGTTAAAACAAGTGGCGGTGTGGTGTAAATATCAGAATAGCTTGTCAATAAGTCGAGAAGCCCGGGTTCAAATCCTAATCGATCATCATGGTTTTCGGAGTCCAATTTATTTGCCTTCACCCTCTGCAATACAACGCATCTAAAAAGTCCCCTCATACTTTGGAAATGGAAACGGGATAACATCAGAGGGAGGTCAGACAGTGCAGCCACATAGCGGGGAAAAGTAGGATTCAACGGTTAGTAAGGTTCCCCACCACTACAGCACATACTCAAAAGGACCTGCTATAGCAGACCAATCACTTGCTTAGCTGGAACAACAAAACGGAAACAAGGCAAAATAATAACCAGCCGGAACACCAGTCAACTGGATAAGATGGAAAATGCTTTGGGGAAGCCATATGCTACCAAGTTAGGACAAAACGATCAGTTTGGAAGCTACATACTGTTTTAAAAGAGGAACAATTCTGTGAAATGGATATGATGGATGAGTCAGTGATATGATGGATTAGGAGGAACATTCAGGAACATTCGAACAATCAGCTCACTATCCAATCAGTTGGTTCCGGTGAGGCACGCTAACTATAAATTGATTATAAGGGTAGACTAAATAATCTAGGCAGCGTAAATCGAGTTTCCTTTTTCTGTATCCCATGTTCTATGGGAATGAGTTTACTAGGTGTGTGTGAAAAGTGTGCTTGAAAACTATTGATGGCGATTGATCCCGTCGCTTTTTGTGGAGCAGGAAAATTAATTTAAAAAGCTAGCTTTGACGAACTGAAGCCTCCTCTCAAGCCAGATCGAGCTAAGACAATTAAATTGTTGGAGTATGATACCAGATAATTCAGAAATTACTGTCTTTCTTACCGGGCACTGTGAATTGAAAGGAAGTTTTTGCAGGGTATGATTTTCTTCAAGCATAACACAAATGAATCATGTACCTAAGCCTATTCGCAATTTAATCCATTTCAAGAAGAAACACCTGTGGTTTGGACAGTCCGTCGTACAGAGAAACATTATAGGGAATGCACTAAAATAGATCGTTTGGTGTTGAAATACTTTTAGTATTTCTGGATAACAATACTACATGGTATACTATGGTATACTATTGTAGAATTCCTAATTGTTATATTTGTTTTTCTTTTTTAATTTACCATGTTTAAATTGCTTTAACTGTGTATATATTTTTAACACATTTTTATTTATTTATAATTAAAAGAATTATTTTTTTTTTGCTTTTAATGTCTGCATATGGCAGTATGACTGTAAAACATAATTTACATTCATTTGAAACTTGTTTCTTTTCAAAAGAACGTTTTAATATGCTTAAACAAATCTTTGAGTATTTTGAGTGAAAAAAGTTCTTTAATTTGTTGCTATTAATATTTGACTTTGTCGTATAACTTCAAAACCAAAAAGTCTATTTAACATATGCACTCTAGCCATTAAGAAAAAAAAATTATGATACGATTAAAATATATTTAAAAAGAATTTAAATTAAACAAGTTAATGTAATAATTAAAGCAATATTTACTTAAATCTGTTGTCTAAAGATCAACAATTTTATTTTCCCGGATATAAAAAAGTAATTTATTTCATATCCGGTTCTAAATCTCTGCAGTAAAGGTATCTCAGTTTCACAAATTCCATTAGAAGGATCTGTAACCTATTTTACACGTGGTAATGTGTTCCCTGTTAAAATCCTTGTTTCGAATACATATGTATGTAAGTTGTTGCCCTTTCACAAGATTTTAAAAAGGCTCTTATGTAACTCCTACCCACCAGTCTTTTGTAATATTTGTTTCAGTGTTTCGAAATAGAAAGTTTTTCTGTGAAATAAATTCATTGTAGCTACAAATGCTACAAGAATAACATAAAAACATGAAAAAATATTTAAGTACACATAATTATAAAGTTTTTTTTTGCCATTCGTTAATGTATGTGTATTTAACTGTCAACTGCTTCAATTTCAAAGAATCATTTCCCAGGACTGTATATTGCAAAAATATTTTGCTTCACATTGAAACAAGTCTGATTTAAAAGAATTTTTTCTGTTTTAATTTCAAATTATTTCGAATTTTTCTAAGCAACAATTAATATGTAAATAAAGTAAATTTTTTTGTTAATAATTCTTTTACCCGTTAAAAAGTACTTTAAATGGGATTATTGGTGGATAATAAAAGCCATGTTTTTCATTAATTTTGCACAGTTTTCATTACCCACACACCCATTTCGTGGTGTATTGCTGGTCCTATCTATCACAATACCGATGCTACAATACGTTTTGAGTATAAGTACGTATTAGAAGGCACAGTGTTGCAATTCGTTAAGAAGAACATGCCGCTTAGTATGTTATCCAGCGGGTTAACGATTCTAATCAAACACGTTGTCTTGTTAAAAATTTGTTCCGTTAAAACGGTATCCTTGTTACAACGCTATTTAGTCTGAAATGAAAAAAGGTAATTATTTCAAAATATAATTCGCTTGTTTCTCTATCATAAATACATAATTGGTCATTACAACGCTTCAGTCAGAATTACAGACTAGCTTCTCACATCACTTATGTATGTAGTGTGTTTAAATTTTGTACACGAGCGGGGGACCTACAGTTTAAAGTCGACTACGAGAAAGTTTTCAAGGCATTTTACTCTCAGAGTTTTTGCCAAAAATCTGCTGAGAGGAAGTCGCCGAAGAAATAATTTTTTATATTTCAGTTTATTAGAGATGTCTGTCCTGGTTTTTGAACCGAAGGCAACATACTACCTTCTATAGACTACTTCACCTCTCGATGGATAAAATCACTCACAGTTCGAATACAGTACGACTTCGAAGCTGTCAAATCAAAAAGTCGTGAAATTCGCTCCGTCAACAAAAAATTATGGCCCAGAACATGAATGTTTTATAAAAGTTTTTTCTGTTTTATAAAAAGTCTTTGAATTTGGTATTTTCAAAGACTGACTAGACATATGCAGTGTTTAAGAAAAAAAAATAAGTTATAAATGCTAATGTCTTTTGGTATAGCAAATTGGGAACTTGAACTTGTATTTTT
The DNA here is from genome assembly GCA_958299815.1 of Sarcophaga carnaria. NCBI lineage: Eukaryota > Metazoa > Arthropoda > Insecta > Diptera > Sarcophagidae > Sarcophaga > Sarcophaga carnaria. Next base: position 32,598,271 of record OY283150.1, read on the forward strand.
GATACAAAAAGAACTTGTACCGTACAAGGAAAACAAATGGTAGAGTGCATGGTTATGCATATCTTTGGTTTGATAATTGTCTGTTGAGTCCATCTCCCCTCATGGCTGCTTCTGGCAGTCATTATTCTAACCCGCTGGTTTATAAATTACGAACAGTTTTGTAGTATTAGGATTGTCAAAAAATATACCCCAACATTGAGTGTTTTATGACAGTTTTGTTTGTGCTGTTGGCGGTTTATTAAGCTGGCATTTCGAAAAATATTAGCTTTTTGTATATAACATACCTTTTAATGTATGTGTACATTATACATGCTATATAATATATAATAATATCATACTATGCTCTGTTGTTAACCATTTCGAAGTTTTACGGAAATAATTCAATGTGCAATACTAAGTAATTTTTCTAAAATGCTATTGTAGACTGAAATTTCCTTTAATTTCTCTCAAAACAATATCTTTTCACTTTTCATGAGATGTCTTTTTCACTGATCTAAATCACCACATTACCACATGATGTTACATTGCTCATGCTATTCTATTACTCCTTCTTTCCAAAATGGAACATATTGCAATTGTATACTTTAATTTTTCTTCTGATGTTTGTATAAAATAATTTTTCTGGTATAGCGTAGATTATTTTACCTAACTGTAGCATCTCAGGATATGGAGTACCTCATCTTTTTCGTAAAGCATAACAGCGCATAGTCTAGTAGGTAGCTCAACTCGAACATCTTGAACAAAAAGCAGTTTACTCTGCCATGAACAGTTTCACAAATCTGTCGTTCAGAGTTGACATTTAACTGTAGATCACGCCAACATGTGTGGTGTGAAATGCTAGGTTGTAGTCCTGACTTAAAGGTTGTAATGACCGATTAAGTAAGTATATAACAGCGGGTTTTCTACAATTTAATTTGCAAAAAATTATCGACGCCTCGTAGCCAAATCTTATAACTGATCCATCTATTTATTTATCTCATGCAGTTTTTCCAGAAGTCGCTGAAATCTAGTAGTTTCTCGAAAATCTATCGTTCGGAGTCGACTTTAAACTGAGGTACCTGCCGCTCATATATGATATTAACACACAACTTAAGTGGTGTGAGAAACCAGGTCGCCTGGTTTATTTATCTTTTTCACATTTTTTTTTTCATTTTTATTTTAGTTGTCATGCAATAAGTAGGCTTGAATTTTTAACCAATTGACATAAAAGCGGATCACATGCTTATCTAACACTATAAACCCCACAATAAAAATATCCAAATTCGAAGTTGTTAATCTAGATCTCATATTTGTTAGAGGCTCATTCAAATCAGATTACTAGAGGCACGTTAAATTGCCTTTTTCCAGTTGTGTTAAGTTTAGCAATAATTTGGCCTCGCCTAAGTAGATCTCACTCTCACTGTTTGGTATTTAATATATTATAATAATTGAAAACGTTTTCTATTGTCATCGCTTAGTGTTGTAGGTTATTAAAGAATTCGACTTGTCTGGCTAAATATCGTTTCGCTTATTTTGTTGTTTTCGTAATTCTTTTTTTTTCAAAATTATTAATAATAGCTTTCTAATGCTCCATCGAATTTATTTATTTGTTCGTATATGAACATATTTTATGGTTGCAACATGAATACAAATGCTAATACTAATACATATGTATGTGTATCTGTGAGTGTTTGTATATTTATTTATGGATTTTGTTGTTATTGCTGTTGTTGTTGTTTTTTTATACCAACTAAATGACAATTTAACAAATGTTTTACAATAGTTTGTTTTATATGCACTGCATGTGTAATGACAACATGTTTTTATCGAATACGTACATTGTACGTATGTATATTGCTATAGTTTATAGCAATGCTAACACACAAACAAACAAATACATACATGGACAATTTATTGGTACATATGTATGTACATACATGAAACATAATATTTGTTTATTTGTATTTACCAATACAATGAAAATATATATTTTATCTACACATACACAATGTGCATGTACATACATATTCCCGTATACAATATTTTGTGAATTTTTTTTTGTAAAAATAAAATTTTTTTTTTAAATAAATTGATAATTCTACAAGTGTATGTCTGCATAGATGTATTTGTATTTGCATTTGTGTTGTTATGCCTGTGTTGTTGAGTTGTAGTCGTATTTAGTCAAATGTGTTACAAAATCATCTGGTATTAGAAATAGAAAAATACTTGAGGGAAATACGTATAATATTTGTAATAAAATACACAAATCCCATGATTTAAATACGTATTCATAACATGCATGCGAGGGATCATCGATGAGGTACAATAGAATTTAGTACTCATGGTCATTTATTTGTATAATTTCTGAGACATAAATTGTGAGTGTAGAGGCAATTATAGAGAAAAATTTTTAAACACTATTTAACTCTCTCCCTAAAGTTAAAAATCATTCATTATAATGTTTTTCGATTATAACAACTTTGCGAACAGCCTTACAAAAATCTAAAAAATAATAGAAAAACTTGGAGGAATAAATTCGTACAGTGTTGTGCAAAATAATTATCTCCTCTACCAAAATATGAATCGATATTTAACAGATTAAAGATATAATTCCATGTATTTTATGGCTAGAATTAAGGCGTTTAATTTATTTCAGAAGTCATCCATACATGCGACATAGCAATATTGAAGGTGTACATGATGCTTAAAGTTAAGCAGAAATTCTGTAGAAATTCTTTTGTTCGATAGAAAATATTTTATAATTTTAAAGGTTTAAGTCCTTAGACTGGTTTTCCAGCGTGGGGTAGTCGTGCTTTAAATGTGCAGACCTAGCGCTGACCAATATCTTCTTCTCTGATTTGGAGGAACTTGGTCAGTACAGATACTGCGTTCAAATGTGGCGTCACAATGGGGCGCTATGCGTGCTCTAGTGAGCTTTTGGTATCAACGCTACCACTCCAACCAAACCTAATATAACTTAACCTAAGTCCTTAGAATAAAAACTATAAGGTTTAGGAGAGGTTGATGAAATCATCACAGCAAACAATCAATAATCAGGGGATATCCCCTATTTATGTAGTGCATTGTATTGGTTCTAGAATAATAGGTTGTGGGAAGAAGTAAGAAGGCAGTAGTAAAAGGAAAACTTTCTGCTGGTAGAGCGTACCTCCAATAATACAACTGAAGAAGGAATTTTCCCTGCAATGTATTGTGCTTTCCACTTTCCAATCGACCACAAACGGATGTGATCTGCTAGAAAGACGAGTGCTGCGTAGGCATGTATGATTTTCCGGAATAAGGTCCTTTATTTCGCCAGAGGCGAATTCATTTTAGTATCGGTAGTATAGTGAAACACAAGTCACACTGAGTCAATAGTCTTGGATACCCTACCATCATTAATGATCACTTTAGATCAGTGGTGCTCAAACACATACTATCATAGTTTTGGTTGTGTTGGTAAAGCAGCGGAGAACAAAATTCAACTTAATTTTTGAGAATCGTACACTGGGAAAATAATAAAAAAAATTGGTTTATTGTGTTGCGTGTATTTTATTACATAATGAACTTATGTATGTATGTATATATGTATTGAGGAATATATTGATGTATGTATGTATGTATTGATGAATATATTGATGTATGTATGTACATATGTATGTATGCATTGATGAATATTTTGATGTATGTGTGTCTGTATGTATTGATGAATATATTGATGTATGTATGTATGTATTGATGAATATATTGATGTATGTGTGTATGTATGTATGTATTGATGAATATATTGATGTATGTATGTATGTATGCATGGCTAGCCTCGTAATGTCTCTTTATAAAAAAAAAAGAATTACGACATAAAGTGCGATAACACACAATACATTGTGCATTACCATCTATATTCTCTATAAAAAAGAAATCATATTCCCAATTTTCATCAAACATTTTGTTGCGTGTATTTGAGAAAAACAGAAAATCATTCAAGAAAGTTGCGTAGCGAGATTTTGTTTCATCAAGTGCTAAACATCAACTGAATTGATTTTGTTCTCTGAGTTCAACACAAAACAACAAACAAAGCAACAAACACACGATCATTATAAGAAACCACACAAGTAAGCTTATAGTGTAGGTGTGCCAACGCAGCGTCGGCAGAATTTTCTTTGCCTATCACATGTGATAGGAAATTTGGATTTTGAGCATCACTGCTTTAGATTAAGGCACCGGCCCATACATGCGAGTCCTATTCCATTCTCGCCCGGATATAAGTGGTATAAATAGTAAGGAGATCAGATGAATTGATGAATTACTTGCAACTCTTTCAGAAATCGAGGCACCTGAAAGCTTCTTTCGACAGCATACAATTGTGCATTGAATTTACGTACACAGAACATCAAAAACTTCAGACTTCATAATATTTACACCACCCATAGCTACAGAGGACAGTCGCCGTAGTCTAGTAGGTAGTGTGATGGCTTATTATACGTAAAGCCGCGGTTCAAACCCCGGGTCATACATCAAAACGAAATATGAAAAAATATTTCTTCGGCGACAGATTTCTGGCAAAAATATTGCCATGAAAAGTTTCTCATAAATTTGTCGTTCGACTTTAAACTAAAGGTCCCGCTACTCGTGTATAAAATTTACGGACACAACATGATTGGTGTGAGAAGCTAGGCCGTAATCCTGAGTGAGGGGTTGTAATGGCCACTTATAACTACAGAGGAAGCAATAAACAGCATTGGGTCGTTCGATAACTAAAATCGATCTTATTCTCACCGATTCCATGCTGAGATTGAGCGTAGATCGGGTGAAAGTGCGCCATTTATATTACGCCTTTTCGCCTCAATCTCTAAAGGCCCGGCGAGTGACAAATATTGCTGTCATAGATAGGTTTAGAAGTTAGAGATTGGAGAACAGTTGATTAATAAAAATTAGAAAAAGAGTTGCAGATAGAACAGAGCCTTGAGGTACAACTGAATTTAACCCGAATTCGTCAGATAATTTTAGTAGAATGTTTCTGCAAATACTGTTTTAAATTGGCGATATGTTGGCTTATTAGGTAAGACAAACCACTTTACTGTAGACCTTGGATTTATTCTCGCATATATTGATCAAATCAACCTGAGTGCAATTTCAATTGTTTATATTTTGTTTGTTTTACTCATCACTGTGTATATGCATACATTCTGATGCGAACACATGTCCTTTCTGTTATTCATATTCGTATTCATCGATTTATTTACATCATGTATGTGAGCATGTATCAACTTTAGTTTTTTGTAATTTACATACAAATAATAAATTTTTGCATGATGATGATGACTTAAAATATATGATTTATATCGATTATTTTATTATTTAGCAAAACAAAAACACATAAAACAAACAACATACATACAACCATGAAAAACTAACTAACAAATGTTATTATAAATAAACAAATAGTATTTGAAAACTATAGCAGCACAACACATAGTTTTGTTATTTTTTTTAACAAAATTCATTAAAAATATCTTTATCAGTTTGTTAATTAAAACGTAAATATTGTTTCACTTTTAAAAACCCTGATTTGTGATGGGAATTATAAGGTAATATCAGATTCCCATATAATACTTACATATTCAAATCAAAGTCAAGTACCTTCATATCGAGATTTAGTTTTGTATGCATATTTAGGCATTTTTCCAAATATATTCTTATATTCTTCAATTGGAAATACAGTTGATATATCGGTTGTATATAGTTCTGAGACATACAAAGCACAATACTGACCACCGATTTTCAAAAATTTTTTACAGCATATGCTGCCATATGTGGCCAAAAACTTGTCAAATGATGATTTTCTGGTAATAATTTAACGCTTGTGCTAGTTTTCTGTCACAAGCTGTAATTATTTCATTCAATGATGTCAAGTTATATTTTATTGTACAAGGTTATCCAAAAATAAATTCACAACCTGACATCTGATGCAAAGTAAGAAATAAAATTATTTTTCATTTTATTTGACAACATTAATCTGTTAACCGGGAAAGACGCATAAACGCGTTGCGTAATTTGAACGGGAACTCCCCGGTTAACAGGTTAAGTCAGAAAAGATCAAATCGATCAAAGGATCACTTTAGCTTGCCCAACCTCTTCACAAGCCCTTTGTCGCTAGAAGTGGAGCATATTGCTTCTCGAGAGAATATTACCACTTACCCTAGCCTGTAAACTAACACATTTAGTCAGACATAGCATAACGCCTCCCCAGTAAGGAATCAAATTATTGACTTTTTAAAAGGGATGTTATACACCTATTTATGTCGCACAAAACTTTGAGCTTAGCATTACGCTGTATTTCCATCTCAAGGAAGGTTTGGTAAAGAAAAATGACAGACTATCTAGAATCCCCAAATGGAAGATCACCTTCCCCAGAAGTTGGTGGTAACAAAATCTTTTCTACTATCAAAAAAACAAAATAATTTGTTAAAAAGATACTGAGAGTGAGTACATACGTACATACATAATTGCTCATTACAACCCTTTAGTCAGGACTACGACTTAGCTTCTCACACCACTTATGCTGTGTGTGTTTATTTTATACATGAGTAGCGAGACATACTGCTGAAAGTCGACTCCGAACGACAGAATCTTTTTGAGAAACTTCTCGTAACAATTTTATTTAGTCGCAGGGTTTTTGCCAGAAATCTGTTGAGAGGAAGTCACCGATGAAATATTTTCTCATATTTCGATTTGTTGGAGATGTATGACTTTGGGTTTGAACTGTCACCTCACGCCTAATACGCCAGCGCACTACCTACTAGACTACGGCGTCTTTTAAATATGAGTAAAGTGCTTTATTTCATTGCTGACATTCTAATGCCAAAAGTTCACATCGTTTGGCTTGTTCTTAAAAAATCTGATGACATTTTACAACTAATAAAACCAGATTGGCATGTTAAATGTTATGAGTAAGCATGATATAATGTTCTGTAGTTATTTAACAATGAGTTTATATTCAAAGAAGCTTGACTTTTAGACGCTACATTACACATAACATTGATTCTCAGCAGGTATTCACTAAGGTTTTCGCCGAAAAACTACAGATAGTTCTAAAGAAATAGAAATGGAATAGTACATGTGACGGTTTGAAATTACTAAGAAAAAATTCTCTGAAAAGCTCGTTGGTTAGCTGCGAAGGAAATTAATGCAAAGACATTTAATTGATTGAACTACCATTAGCAAATAAATATTTAAATATAACGATATCGAGCCATTCTGAAAACAGTACGATGTGAGATATTCAAAGACTGTAAAAATCTACAAATGACTTCAAAACCTGGATTGACTACGGACAAAATTAATTTTCAATGAAGCAAAAAAAAAAAAAAAAACAAAGAGGTTTTGATGAACCTCCACATTAAACAACACTCTCTTGAAGGAAATGGTCAAATAGTCAATTATAGGCGCTTAGCTATGTATGTTTTCCGCTAAGAAAACCTACTGAAATTTTATCCAATAAGTAGTAAAATGAAAAATTCATTTCTACAAATTCATTTCCAAAATTTTATCGTATTTTATTTTTTAGTTATAGACTTCAAAATTCTAACAGTTTTTCCTTCTACATGTTATTCTAAAAGAATCCACCCATCAACATGAATATTTCCACAATTTTATGAATATTATGCAACAACGCAACAATACATATATTCATTCTGTTCTTAAAATTATCTTTATTTGTATGTGTGAATTTGATTTGTGCCAATCAATTTGGCTACTGTTAACGCCATTAATGATGATAACATTCACATTCACATCCATATCCACATTCTCATTCACATTCTCTTTGCCAAGGCCTTCATTAATATTGAACATATCCACACATTTAATGTGAATTGAATAAATTTACAGGCTCTCGTTGAAAATAAACTCAACAAAATGATTGAATGGCTCGGAAGTTCATATCAATCTCTATGCCAGTGAGACTTTTGAATGCATAGTTTCAGTTACATTTTATTCAACTATTGTCCTCCTATCACTGGCGGCAATATACCATAAATTTATTGTATCGTTAAATGAAATTGTTGTTCAAACATTTCCTTTTTCGTACACAAAATTTAATATTTATTAACAGTTGCTATTGAACCGGCCAGTAGATGATATTCGTATGTGATTTGTATGTTTTCCGGTTTATTTATAAACTTGAATTTTCTGATTTAAGGGTGCACAGTTATATGGAGTGTCATTGATTTAAAATCTAGTGCATTGGGGATTGAACAAAGTAAGGAATGATGATGGTTGGTTGATAAGCAAATCAATTTTATGACTTCAGGAAAAACGAAATGATTTTCAAAAATTTTTTTCATGCAGGAACTTTTTAATTTAATTTTTTCAATACAATGAAACTTCGAAATATAACAAAATTACATATGTATGTGTATAATAATATAATTTGTATTGGAGGCTATATTGGCCAGACATAATCTAGTCACAATGGAAATATTTTCAATGGATTCTATTTCGATCAGTCGGGGTGTGAACATTTCAGTATAAAAATTAGGTTTAGCTCGGCAGTGTTTTAAGTAACACTGCACTGGCAGTCTTGATATGAATAAAAGCTGAAACTGATTTTTAAAACAGTTGTTATATACCTCTTCATGACAGAGGAAACATTTAACTTAGCATCACATAAGTTTTCCATCTCAAGGAAGGTTTGGTGAAGAAACTCACAGGCGATCTAAAATCTTCAATATGGTAGATCATTCTCCACCGAGATTTGTTTACAAAATTCTTGCTACTATAAAATAAAAAGAGAAAACTTTCCAAAAAATTTGTAGGCTGCAAGATGAGAAACCCATGAGTGATATGCTTGATTCCACTGCTGATATTCTAATGACCAAAGTACACATCGTTTTGGTTGATGACATTTTCCATCTACTGAAGCCAGATTGTCATAGAAGCTGTTATGAATAAGCATGTTCTCATTATTCCGTTTATACTAACGCGTGGCAGTCTTTGTATCTTTTATGAAGTTATCTGAGCCGTTTTCGAATTTGTGCTCCCTGTCTCAACAATTCATCATGATATAATTTCATCCATTGAGGGCGCCGTAGCTGTAGCGGTTAGGCATCTAACCGTAAGGCAACTAACGCGTTGCAAACACCAGGTCAGACCTCTCTGTCAAATCGAATAATGAGAAATAATTCTTCGAAATAATTCTTCTTCCAGCGGCTGCGCTCGGCTCGGCCATGTCGGTCGAATGGAAGAGGATGCTCCGGCGAGACGGGTATTTGATGCTGAGATTTGCGGAAGTTGGCGAAGAGAACGACCTTGTTTGCGTTGGAAGAGCCAGATGAGAAAGCCCTGTCATCGATTGGTGTGATCAACTGGCGTAGGCGTGCAAGAAGCAGAGAAGCCTGGAAGGATGTGTTAAAGCAGGCTGAAATCCGTTAATGGCCAGTTAAGTAAATAAGTAAGTAAGTAATTCTTCGACGACTTCCTCTCAGCAGATTTCTGGCGAAAACTCTGAGAGTAAATGAATATTTCCATGAAAAGTTTCTCAGAAAAATGTGTTGTTCGTAGTCGACTTTAAACTGTATAAAATTAACACACTCAGGAGGAGCTACGTCGTAATCCAGACTGAAGGGTTGTAATTACCAAATATGTATGTATGCCTTCGAAGAATGATTATGTTATGCTTGGATTTCCTCTAAATGCTCTCTTTATATACCGTCCATGTCAGACAACCTACCAGTGTCTGTCTAGGATTTGCTTAGAAATGTTTTAATTCTCCATGTATTCGACACTTTGGCATTCACCTGAGAAATGGCACTTCTGTCTCATTTCTTTCATGTAAAAATTTCACATCTGCCTTCAGTCGTGGTTGGTATGGGGGTGTAGCTTTACACCGATGGGACATTTCTGAATTGTGGATGTAAAATGAACCCTAAATGAACAGTGAGGCTTTCAGGCTTCAATAGCATAAAGCAATTGTTCATAATTACCTACAATTTCTCTAAAACATAAATACATTGATATGGGCCCGTTAGTTAAGTGGTATTCTTCTGATTTATTCTAGAGAATCTCTCTGAAGTATAGAGACGTGATATCAGAGTATTTTGCCTTCAAATTGCATACATTTTGAATTCATTTTGCGACTGGCATTATTAGGATTTCTTATACCGGGTAGGCCATCTAGCCATAACCATCAGTTATTTCGAATCTGGCAATACTTATGTCATTCTATTCTGTCACGAAATTCAATTGTTATCTTACGTTCAGACGTAATCAATTGATTTACGCTTAAGCAACGTTGATATTTATTGGAATAGATGCGCCAACGAGAAACTGCACGATGATGTGGATATTGCAAAAATAAAAAAACCTCTTTTCTTTTCATCTCATTTTAAACATGGTGAGTCCGTCAATAAGCAAAATTGCCGTATTTGGAGCGAATTAAGCATGGTCTTCCGTAATGGACCCATTACGAGTTACTGTTTGACCTGATTTGTGGAGCAAAGGCTTCATTGGCCCATGTTTCTTTGAAAATGAGGACGGCGCAGCTATTACGGTCAATGGAGACACTTATCGCACCATGATAACCGATTTATTTGTAGCCGTTCTTCATGGCATGTGAACGATGTTTGATTTCAACAGGATGGTGGCAACATCTCATGACACAATCGATTTATTGCGTCATATGTTTGATGGCCGCTTAATTAGCCGAAATGGTGAAGTCAATTTGTATGACAAGAATCTGCGATTTGACACCGTTGGAATATTTTCTGCGGAGCGCCATTAACCCTTTCATGCCCGAATTTTTTGGGCCAGAGCTAAAATTTTTTTAAGGACATGTGTTTGTTAGTCATGGCCTAAATATGAAGTGATATTAAATTCAGAGTCCTACGTATTCTGGTTTTACACGTTGTTAACCAAGCTTGTTTGCAAAAAATTTTTTTAATTTATGAACAAAAATGTACATTGTTGCCTATAGGCAACATCGGGCATGAAAGGGTTAAAGAAAAGTGTTATGCCGACAAATCAGAGAAAATTGAGCATTTGAAGACCAACATTCGTGATGCAATTGCCGAGAAAATTTGGCAATATTTCAAACAGTTTTGGTTTTATTGCATTGTTAAATTTAAACGTTTATTTTCCCCAAACTATACATGATGGCAAAACGGAGATTTTGCGTTCGAACTGCTGTTATCAGAAGTTCTTATACGAGTAGATAGTAGCCAAAGGTTTTATTTGGTTTACTTGTTAGAGATTTGATAGCAATTTAATTTGAAAGGTATTTGAAAAAATATGATATGCCCCAACGCCAAAAATGAATCAACCTTAATGTAACATACTGGATGTGGCATGTACTCTGTATTAACCCAATTGCACAAAATTTTGCCTAATCAATTAATTTAAGTAGCATTGATGAATACATGGCTAATTTTGACAAGCATATTTATCGCATTAGTTTTCGATTCCTTTGTTTTCACTGAGTTTGTGCCAAAATAAATAACAATTATTTCTGATAATGAAAACGCTTCAAATAACCGTGTTTATACCACAAGAAATAAATTATTTCCTTGAATGGTAGTCTTTTTACGGTTTCCATTAGCATGATTCTCGGTGAATTCATTGAAATTTATCACGCCTGCCAATCGGGTTGTATTTAAAATTCACCGAAAATGCAATTAATATGGTAGCGAATACACAGTAGTGTGTGTGTTACTGTTTCACTTCCCATAAACTTGCCATTAAAGATGTTTTTGCCCATAAAATTGTGCGTAGGATGTTTGACGTGGCAAATTACCATGTATTTCATTTTGTCTGTCTGTCTAATTAGCGAACATATATTGGAGGTGCTGCAATGCATACATACATATATTCTGCAGTAAAAATAGCGCAGAATCTCAATCAAAAAAAACGAAAATTAATGCTGAAGCGTATAAATGAAATTTAAAACTAAAACAGGCACTAATATTACACATATCATGTCAAAGTGGTAATGGCAGTTGGTGGTTTTTTCTGCCTTTTTTTGTTTGTTTTACTTGTCAGTAACACCCTGATGTGTGTGCCACGTTATTATGCGGCACAATTGCATACACATACATATGTATATGGTGCAGCTTTAACTTTAAGCATCACGTAGTTATCATTGGATTCATGGTTTATAGAAATGTGTGTTTTTAGCTTCTGTGTTTCATTTTTCTTGTAATTTTTTCCAGTAGAGATTTATAGCGTTTCATTTTATATTCGTTCTGTTTTTTTCTTTACACTCTCTCTCTCTCTCTGGTTTGGGTATTTTTTCATATGAGTACGAGTATCTATCGCCCTATCTGTATGCATTATTAGTTGTTGGTTTCATATATGGAGCCTTAAGTATGCAAAGCAAAATAAAACGTAACAAATTACGTTGTTTTTTCCCCCTTTTCATGAATAAGTCTTATCGATGTGTACACTAGTAGGACGGTCGTTTTGTGCAAATCATGATTCATGTTGGATGATGATTGCATTTGTATGATACAAGCGTTACACCATATGACACAGATTTTTACGTTTTTTCGCATTTTCTTTGCAGTTCATTTTTAAGTTAAATAATGGCAATTTAAATCAAGATTTAGATTGTAATACATTGTAATATATTGCTTAAATAATTTCCCAAAATTAAAATTGTTTATGGTTGCACTTTGAACTAAACGAATGGGCCGCTAAATAAGAACTTATACTTAAATGTGTACATTCCGTACGCGAAACAAAACAAACTTAATAAACAACAACACAATACACACATCCTAAGGTACATATGACTCACAATACATTCGCGATCGTATGCCATCCGTTGTATCAAGTACCAGCATCAAAAGTACCAGCGCCTTTCTTATTATATATTTTTTTTGGCGTCAGGAATTGCATGGACTCTCTACACCGTATAGGTCAGCACAACACCCGGCTCTATAGGGTTCGGGTCTACTGTGGCATAAAGGGGAACGAAAAGGCGGACGAACTGGCACTGAAGAGATCTTAGATGTCTGAGGAGAAGATAATAGAGGAGATATATGCGCCTCTACAAGAATACCTTTTCTAATTGAAAAAATCAGCATGGAATTCAATTGCCAAATTTCAAAACTGCTGTATCCAACAGTGGACAGCGGGAAAACCAAGAAACTACTTGAGTTCTACAAGAGAACGTTCGCACTCTAACAGGAATTTTAACGGATTAATTCGCTATCGTCAATTTCGCTGACAAGCTCGGTTTGCCCCAACAGGATTACTGCTGAAGCTGCCATGATGTGGAGGAAACGGAATCGATGCAAGACCTTTTATGCGAGTGCCATGCACTTCAGAACAGACGTCATCGCTTTTTCGGTGACAGAACATTTCAAGATTTATGCATGGTGGCCAACGTGTACTAAGGGAATTGGCAGGATTCATCCGGAGCTCGGGTAGTTCAGACCCAACACTTACATGCCATGTTCATGACAAGGTGCTTTACCGCACAATGGGCCATATGGTCCACCGAGTGAACTTGCCTGTGAATGGCAAGTTCTCCGCTAAGCTAACCTAATTTTCTTATTATTTCCTTTACATAGCTTTTATTGCATCATGCTTTTTTAGCTGAAAATATATTGGTAAAGTTCTACTATGATAGGCTTGTCATCTGCCGTTGGCTAGAAACAATATGCATCCATGAGCATATGTTGGGTGTAACGGAGGAGAACTTTACTGATTGAGTACTACTCTTTTTCAAATGGTGGCGATGCCTAGATGAATAATTTTTTCGTATAAATTGAAGATTCTTAATTCTAAAAATTGAAAATTCAAAAACCTTTTCGCTTTATTTGCTGTTGGTAACTAGATTATTCGTGCCAAGAGATAAGCTAACGCATCTACGTTCTTATTTCCTCAAAACCGAAATTTAAAACTCTGACAAATGCTACAAAATGTTCATTTGTTACTTGTCCAAAAAGCATTAAATAATCGTATAAATTGCACATCAACACGAGTTGAAGAACATATTTTGAAATGATGATGATGATGATGACTGGCAATATTTTAACTTTACATATTCACACAAGTTGGTATCTGTTGCTTTAAGCCTTCTTGGTTACATTCAGTTGGGGTTTGCCAGGCTGTTTCTTATTCTCAAAAAAAAAAAAAAAATGTTCATGTTAAAGTGTTGACAAGAATTATCCTGTAGTTCATATGAGTGTATTATTATTGCAACAATTGTTGTAGCTTTTGTTGTTGACGGATAGTGTTGCTGTAACATATGACATACCCAGTTTAATTGTCACTTGTCTCAACAGCAGCAGTAGTAGTAACTGGCATATAATGAGATTGTATGCAAGTGAGAGTATTTAAGCAGTTGCGACTTGTGTGTGAATAGGTGTGTACACATACATATATGTGGGGGACAAAAAAAAAAAAAAGAGAATAAAAACCCAAGAAAAATTGTCTAAAGATGAGCAATTTTTAAGTGCAAAAATGTAGACAATTGAATGTTATTATTACTGTTGTATGCACTCATATAATAAACATGGTTCACATAAAAACCGGCCGTATAAAATCTTTCATATATATTTTATGGAAAAAACGCTGTATAAGTGTATATCGATATTCGATATTGATATCGATAATAAACAAGAAGAACAAATATTTCAGCTGGGAAAGTGTTCGATTAAAATTCATCTGTGGTTTATAGCTCTTCAAAGTTCCTAAACAATATTATTGTGGACAAACGTGTTTCTTTTTTCTAGTTTGTATCAGCATTTCTTCAAAGGTCAGGCAATGTAAGAACGAGACACATCATACCATACATACATAATTGGTCATTACAACCCTTCAGTCAGGATTACGACCTAGTTTCTTGCACCACTTATGTTGTCTGTGTTAATTTTATACATGAGTTGTGGGACCTACAGTTTAAAGTCGGCTCCGAACAACAGATTTTTGAGAAACTTTTTCATGGCAATTTTATTTAATCTCAGAGTTTTTGCCAGAAATCTGCTGAGAGAAAGTCGCCAAAGAAATACTTTTTTGTATTTTGTTTTGATGTCTGGCCTGGTGCTCGAACCCTGGCTTTACGTCTAATAAGCCAACACACTACCTACTAGACTACGGCAACTTCAAGAACGGGGTACAACCTTAGATTAATTCAACATGGTGCACACAGTGTGATCGTCATCTAACATACTTCAAGTTGACTCACAAACTTTCATGTGGTGGTCTCAGCGCAAAATTATGCAGTGTCTGTTCACCTAGTCTGAGCAGTACTTACATGTCTGTACTTACATGAAGCAGAAATGTGTACAGTCAACAGCCAGTCTAATGGTTTAGACGACAGTCATATTTTTAAGCATGTGGTGTTACTTGATCAATAAAACCAAGTACCTTTTACTCGTAATATGGGGTGGGCCATCTATTGGTTTAAATTTGAACCATCGGTTATCTCGAGTCTAGCTATACTTATGTCATTCTATTCTGTCACAAAATTCAGTGTATTATCTTCACTGAACGTAATGAATCGATTTACATTAGACCAACGTTGAGACTTATTGGAATACATGCGCCAACGGGAAACTGCACTATGATGTCGGTTTTGCAAAAAAATCATCTTTTCGAAAGAAGCTCACTTTCATCTTGGTGGGTACGTTAATAAGCAAAATTGCCATATTTGGGGCTCAGAAAACCAACACGTGGGCTTTCAGAAGCCAATGCATCCATTACGAGTGTCTGTTTGGTGCGGCTTGTGGAATGGAGGCATTATTGGCCCATATTTCTTTGAAAATAAGGACGGCGCAAAAATTACGGTCATTGGAGACATCTATCATGCTATGATAATAAATTTTTTCGATGGTTGGTTTTAACAGGATGATGCAACTTGCCACACATCTCATGCCACAAACGATTTAGTTCGTCAAACGTTTGATGGTTATTTAATAAGCTGAAATGGTGATGTCAATTGACCGCCAAAAAGCTGCGATTTGATACGGTTGGACTATTTTTTGTGGGTCACCGTTAAAGAAAAGTGTTATGCCTACAAACAAGAGACAATTGAGCATTTAAAGGCCAACATTCGTGAAGCCATTGCCGAGATACGATCACATACACTCGAAAAAGTGCACGAAAATTTGTCCATTCGAATGGGGTACTGTGAGGCTAGCCACGGTTCCATTTTTAACCGGAACAATTGTACTTCACAACAAAAAATAAATAAATAAATCATTTTTTTGTTTTGATTCACTGCTAATAAAGTTATTCAAATAAGCTTGTGACTAGTCCGCTGTGGCAAAGTTATCATCCGTCGTTGTTTAGAAACAAATGCTTTAGTAAGAATTTTATGGGTTATACTGAGGATCTTTGCTCATTGAGTGCTATTCCTTCTAACAATTTTGCACTATCTGATCGTTCTTAGACGTTTATTATTGAAAAAAGTGTTAGAGCCTCTTAAGAAATTTTCCGGATTCGGGTTTGTTTTGTTCGTGTATGTTTCTATGACTTATATTGAGATTACCCATTACCTACTAAGCTTACAAATATATACCGTTAAATTTAATATTTTTACAAAATAACGGTAAATATAGAAAATACAGTATTCGCCACTAAGCTTGCTTACATTACAGACCATGTGGCCGTATTTTATATGAACAATATTGCAAAGTAACTCTTCATAAAAAAGGAAGTACAATCACACGTACACTCGTACACACCAGCTTACACACTCGACTGCCAACAACGTTTGTAAACATTAGCTACTCACACCCTTACTTACTCAGCCATCTGCTGACAAATGAAAAATATTGCACACATGAAGGTGCACTCGGATTCGTACACATACGACACAACTGTAAATATACCTATTCAAGTATGTATGTATGTATGCGTTTGATAGAATAGAAATCCTCAAGTTGTTACAAATTAATGTGATTCTCTCTCTCACTCTCTCTCTCTCTCTCTTGCCTTATGTTATTTGCTGTTTTTTCTCCTTTTCAACTTCTGTACACTTTTTGGCTTGTGTAGTCCTTGTTGAGTATTTGCAATACTACTCAAGCGTATTATTGTTGGTGTTATTGTTGATGATATTATCACAATCACCATTATCATCAACAACATTACCATCATCATTATTATTATTGCTGTTGTTGTTATGAAGTACAAAATATTTACGTTTGTGATTTTTATCTCCTTCCCAGTCTATGGCAGTGCACATTCAGAAATGCACAAGTAACACATGAATTCTTTATGATTTCCTTATGGGTGTGTGGTTACATCTGTATGCCAGGATGTTGTGATTTTCTAATGAAATATTTACAAAATAGTAGAAGAAAAAAAAAACTAATGAAATGACAAAATTTCCCATAAAATTTATTATTGAAATGAGTCTGCCTATGTGGGTCCAATAAATATTTTCATTCATTTTTAGTTAATTTCAAATATTTATATGAGTTATTAAGAAATCTATTTTAATGAGTTTAAAATGTTTAAGTATGAGTACTAATAAGAAATATCTTTAAACCATAATATGATTAATGTGTGTGTCTTTGTTTTTTTTCTATTACAGGTAGGATGTTACGCTATGGAATATGCAGGTCATAGGTCATGAGTGAGTGAGAGAAAAAATAAAACCATTTAAATCATATACATTCCCTAGACCGGTTATTAATAGAATATTAATATGAATCATAAGATTATTTAGTAATTTGTTGTTATAGTTTCATTAATTAAATGAAAGGAATACAATATGTAACTGATATAATTTCGTTAATTGTTGGGTAAAGGTTGCAATATTACCACAGCTTCCATCACTTAGTCCATCAAATACAGTGGACAGTAAAAGACTTAGTACTCCAATATATTTTGACAAAAATATTAAGCCCACAGGCTTAATACTCTTGCACAAAGTCTCGATATGACTTCAAGAGGGTATTTAGGAGATCATTAGAAAGAAGGGTTACGTAATCGCTAAACCTTAAATAAAAGGCAACCGAAAAACTTGCTCATGGTGCCACCAGAAAACACTAAACAAAACTTGTACATTCAATTCCAAATGGATTAAATGGAGTGCTTGACCTTAAGGGATATTCTACTAAATCCAAGGGATAACATTTTCATATATTAGGCCTTTGAATATTAAATTTAGTCAGGGTTCTCCTTGGGGGTACCTATGGAGTCATTTGAAACTTTTCCTTATTTTTCTCTTGTTTTATAAAAAACTTTAAAAAATTGTTTGTTTTATAATAAAACAGAAATAAATTAATAAAATAAATATAAAAGCCTTAAATTGTTATACAAACTATTGGTTAAAATTCATGAAATTTTCGAAATATTTCGCAGTACTAAGACTTTTGCTGTCTACTGTATGTGTTAAGAACTGTGTCCACACACATGAATGAATTACAAGCTTAACAACAAGGATATTTTAGTAAACTTCAATTTGAATTAGTCATACGATTCACCGTATAAAATGTCGACATTTCACGGTGGATGTCATGTAAAGTTCATCCAAGGGTTGCAGTGCTAATAGATCATAGATAGTATCACAGTCTTGTACTCAGTAATACGGCATTCAGTTTATCGCTATTTACTAGGATTTAAGAGAACTACTGTTGTTTTATGATAAGAAAGTTATTATATTATTATGGGTAGAACAAACTTATAACTCCAATGCTAAATTTACGACAAAAGCTAGAGTGCGGAGGACTGTCTTCTGTCATATAGAAGTCAAATTACTTCTCTATTCAGAGAATTATAAAATGAGGCCATGTGTAAACGGCATTTCAAAGAGCAAGACAACAGACCATTTAATATAAACACTGGTGTTAGGGATATACAATAGAAGGTAGATAGACGGATAGAAGTCGCCGTAGTCTAGTAGGTAGTGTGTGGGCTTATTAGACGTAAAGCCAGGGTTCGAGCCCCAAGCCAGACATCAAAAGAAAATACAAAAAGTATTTCTTCGGCGACTTCCTCTCAGCAGATTTTTGGCAAAAACTCTGAGAATAAATATAAATTGACATGAAAAGTTTATCAAAAATATGTCGTTCGGAGTCGACTTTAAACTGTAGGTCCCGCCACTCATGTATAAAATTAACACACACAACATAAGTGGTGTGAGAAATTAGGTCGTATTCGTGACTGAAGGGTTGTAATAACCAATTATGTATGTATGTATATATGTTTACGCTTTATACCGTTTTAAATCAGACTTTCATTGGCACCCGACTCACTGACTACTTGGCTCGATCTACGACCACAATATCTGTCCGATGTCACATGCGTGCGAAAATCTATAGTATAACTACGTAAGTTATCTGAAAACAGGAGATGAGAATGTCAACAACAATCTCTCTCCCTAAAAGGTGTAGCAATGGAAGTCGTATTTCGAAAGTCTTATTGGAAAAGGATGGCAGTGTGACATGAATTATTATGCTCCTCAAGAAGTCGGAATAATAATGAGGCGTTAACATTGTATCAAGTTGGGACCGAAACTTACTGAGAAAACATTATAGTACTTAGGAGTTCATCTTGAAGACCAGATGATATTAGATCTGGTCGGCTTCGAAACAGCTGTTCTGCTGAAAATATCGTATTGCAGTTGAAGATTCTGCAAAGGCCATAAATTGCGAATACGTATAGAAAATTATGATTAAAAACTTCCGGATATTTCTTTACAAAGTGAAAAAATTCCATAAAGGTAATACCAAAATTTCTTGAGTACTTCTCTTCATCGAAAATAATCCTGAGCGATAAAGCCCATTCCCATATCTGTGGAGATGTGAATAAGCAGAACTAATGTTTCTATAAAAACGAAAATTAGAACATAATACTCGCCGTAGTCTAGGAGGTAGTGCGTTGGCCATGATTCAAACCCCCAGGTTAGACATCTCCAGCAAAACCAAGTACGAAAAGTATTCGTTTTTCGACTTCCTCTCAGCAAATTTTGGGCAAACACTCTGAGGCCAAATAAAAATTGCCATGAAAAGTTTCTCAAAAATCTGTCGTTCAGAGTCGATTTTAAACTGGTGATGTATAAAATTGACGCTTTTGGCATAAATGAAGTGAGAAACTGACCGAAAAGTACTAATGAACTATTATGCATGTGTTTACGAATACATTTATAGTATATGTATCGTGTGATTTTTTCAAATTTTTCCAATTATCTCTTATGAATTGTTTATTATGTACACGTTGAATAAAAGAATTAATTAAATGAATTGGTATAAAAATTAATAATTAATATGATTTTCCTAAAGCGTATTAAATAATCGTGACTGACGACAACGAGAACATTGTCGTCTGTGGCTCATGGGGTGTCCTTCAATTCAATGCTTTACCTTGACTGTGTAACCATGCATTTCCATGAAAATGGAATACAAGCTGGGAAAAAAAATCATCATCATTAATTGAATTTTATATCGTTTGTATAATATTTGCACAAATATTTCTCTGGATTTCTACCAACCATATTCTTCCCGTATTTTTATTTAATTTTTGTTTTTTTCGTATTTTGTGAAAATTAAATTAAAAAACAAAAACAAAAAAAAAACAATCTTTGCAGACAGGATTGCAAATGTGAATACGAACATTGGTGTGCAATTTGCTTGTAAAACGATTCGAATAAAAACGTATTTGTTTAATGTGAAATAAATATAACAACAACAACAACAACTACAATAAATACAAAGTAAAATTTGTTTAAATCGTTAAAATTACAAAATTTTCTGGTGTTGTTGCTGCTCTTGCTTGTATTTTATTGTGTGTCACAAATCGATACCCGATTACATTTACTGCATTTAATCTGGTTGTACGTACATACGTAGTAGTTGTTGGCATTGGCAAGTTAAAAACAATTTCATTTATTGACATGAATTAAATTGATATGAATTGAAATGATATGTTGCTGGTTGCTGACAAAAAAAAAAAAAAAAAACCCAACAATAACAACAGATCACTTACTTTATGATATCAGATACCATCTGACATTTATACTCATCCATAATTTATTTATGGCAACATGATAGCCTCGTCCTTAAAAGTTAATTTTAGATATAAAAATGGTGTCCATGAATATTTAATACAATAATTGTTGAATGAAATACATGAAACACATCTACATACATAGGAACGTATCATATATAGTACATATATGTATGCTGCTGCAAATGTACAATCCATTAACAAAAAAAAAAAAAAAAATGTAAACAGGACTCATAAGATAAATAGGAAGTAAATGGTGTGGGGTCAACGTTTTTACATGCCCATGGACTTTTGAAAAAATACTGGGGTTTTAATTAAATTTACAGTAGAACGGATTTTTATAAATGATTCAGACTTTCAATGTATTTGTATGGCGCAAACAGTATTAAATAACAACTTTTTAAGATGGTTGAAATTGATTTCAAGTTCAATGCATTCATTGAAAATGAAGAGAATTTAATTGCACAGTTTTTACAAATCAAAATAACGTCGTTGTCAACGAAAAAAAACTTTCGTTCTTCCCACGGTAGGAGATCTGGTCTATCACCGATGAATAACGGTGTTGACATAAACTGTCCTTATAGGTCAGACAGACTAGGAACTAAGAAAACATGTCCAAGAACCCTTTGTGTAGTGGTTGCTTTGTGCAAGAAAAAATGCTTTGTGAGAAAAAGCTTCAATGTGAGTCGGAGGGTTTTTTCTTGGCTGTAATGCTTTTGAGATTGTCCTGATAGCGGTTTAGATAGGAGCAAATATGATGATTCCAAAACGGATAATAGTGTTGATACTCGTACGTTTGGAACTGTTAGAAAAAAAAAAAACAAAAACGAAATCATATGGAAAAAATTATTAATTAATATTAGCTTAGACAATGTGTCTTAATCTCATTTTGCTCTCATCGTATATACATATATACATATTGTATATATATACATACATAACATAATTGGTCATTACCACCTTTTAGTCTGGATTACGACCTAGTTTCTCACACCACTTATGTTATGCGTGTTAATTTTATACATGAGTGGCGGCACCTACAGTTTAAAGTCGACTCCGAACGACAGATTTTTGAGAAACTTTTCATGGCAATTTTATTTACTCTCAGAATTTTTGCCAGAAATCTGCTGAGAGAAAGTTACCGAAGAAATATTTTTTCATATTTCGTTCTGTTGAAGATATCTGGCCTGGGGCTCGAATCCTGGCTTTACGTCTAATAAGCCAACACACTACCTACTAGACTACGGCCACTTCATCGTATATTATTAGAGCTCGGAAATAATATTTGTTTTCTTTGATTAACTCGATACAGTAAAGTGTAAGGAAACAACATTGCCGTTGCATTGACTAGGTAGGAATCCGTGATACCCTACATAAGTTCGAAACTCTACTGTGCAGCACCACGTATTTTGATACATAACATACATACATAACATAATTGGTCATTACAAGTAGCACGCTTGGTTACTTCGACAACTATCGCGGCTTAGATCTTACCAAATATGATGAGTCCAAAATTGAATAGGAGTGTTGGTACTCGTATGGTATTTCTTGTTATTGATACTCGTGTATTGTATTGATTATGTGTGGTTCTAATATAAGGTATCTCTTCCACTGAGAAACTAAATGTTTTTCGAGCTAAGATCATTGTCACAGGTACATGTACTAAGACCACCCTGCGGCCATTCATTTTTGCTCAGACAGCTTCTTTTAACCATTTATTGCTTCCATCCTATGATATTAGCGATCGTATACAGACTGTTTGTTTTGATTAACTTGATACAGCCAAGTATCCAAGGATTCTCTACATGAGTTAGAAGGCCGTATTTATTTTTGAATTATTTGACTTTGAATTTCATTAAGAATTGGGAAATTGCAAAGCGCTAGCCTACTAATAAGCTTTCAGTAGGTTTAAGAGCACAAAGGCGTCTTTCGTATTTCTTTAAATACAGCGGATCATTCTTGAAACTCTTAAGAAATGTTTTTATTGTTCATTGCGCATTAAACAAGCTTCCTTATTCGACGTATGTTTGCGGATTATAAGTGTAAGTAGAACAAATATTGCATGAATGTGAAGAGACACATGGTGATTTGTCTAAGAAATAATAATAATGAGGTAATAATGGTATGTAATTAAGTATTACAATTTATTTTGTAAAAGAAATTTGTAGTAGCTTAAACAATTAGAAAACCTTCTGCTGTTTATACTTGGAATTAATTTTTTTTATAAAAAACACACACGCACTGTGTGCGATCTATGCAGTTTTATTAGCAAAGTTTTGCAGCAAGTGTGTTAAGTGATCTACTATAACAGATTCTAGAACGATAGATTTGCCAACTGCCATACCCTAGAAAAATATGTAGTGTTCAATGTTGTGTATTTTTGTGGTCTACATGGCTGAAAAAAACCCAACAGTATTCCAAACTGTGGAAATGAAAATGTCTTCTATTTTTGAGGGAGACAAAAAATCATTATAAATAATTATTATTTCTTACAGATGTAGATATTACTTACTGTATCATGTATTTTGAGTAAAAATCTTCTGCTCTTTTCTCTGCGTTTAAATAACTTAAAACTTCTAATTAATATTCTGCGACCACAATTAATTAAAAATTCAAAAATGTCAGCACTTTGTTAAGTCAACGTTTTTTTACGCATTGTCAGCACCGACAAAGATTTGAACATAATTAATGTGTTCGCATGACGAAAACAATAAGAGAAGTACGAAATGCAGCAAAAAAGGCACACACAATAGAGATGCCATTATAAATCTAACAGGTAAAGGTGATAAACGTTTGTCAACCAACCAGCCTAGCATAACGACCAGCCTAGCCAGCCAAGATAAGGATTAAAAATGTTTTTTTTTCTTTCTGTTTTTACATCAACCAACCAACATGCCAAAAAATAAAAACCAAATCTTTTTTTAGGGACAATACCATGGTAGATTTTCATTAGGATGACAATGATCGTAAATCATATGAATAATCAAATCAAAGTAGACTACATAGTGTATAGTGGGTAGTGGTGGGTTATGGCATTAAGTGTGTTTCTACCATATTTTCAACCAACTTTGTCGACATAAAAAGGCTTCTTGAAATGTATTTTTTTCCTTCTGTTAACTCATTAAATATGGCTATAAACCTAATAATTGGTAATGAAATGTCATTATTATACTCGTACAATTCATGGAAAAACTCTCACAAAAAAAAATGCTAAAGTAACCACCAAAGTATATCAACTAAAAGCCAAAAATAAAAACAAAAAGAACAAAACATATAAAATTTTACACACAACACAACCACTCACAGGAAACGGAAATCATAAAAAATAATAAAACCATAAAAATATGTAACAGCCACCAATGCCACTGCTGCCGCCGCTACCGCCGCCACAGTGGTGAACAAAAACGAAAAAAAAAACAGCAAAAAACAATAAAAAAAAAGAAATACAGTGAAAAACAACAAAAACCAATAACAACAACAACAACAGCAATTTAAATTATAAATTGCACGTTTTAACATAAATTTTGCATATAAAATATTATACCTAACCAAGCCCAAATCTGTGGATCCATTTACTATTATCACTCCTTTTAACGATGCTATACACATACACACACTGCATACCAGCTACCACCTGTTAAGAGCACACCCGCTTTATTTTTTACTCCTTTTTCTTTTTTTTATTATTGATGCAGAAGAAAGGTGTAGCACGCTTGGTTACGTTAATTTTTATGTACATATTTTTGTAGATGAACATTTTTTTCTTCGGGGATGCGATGCTCACTCAATAGAGAGTGGAAGACAATAAAATAAAATGGCAATATAATCATTTATGACTTTCAAAGTATGAGAGCATAAAAACGACTGGCATAAATAGCTTCACATACAATAATAATAATGATGGTGATGGTGGTTCTACCAAAGTATACTTCTTTATTTATTTTGCTTGCTTTAACTGGCGGCACGCGTAATAGGGTACGCCCTTAAAGCTGAAAGGTTGAAACAAAAAAAAAAAAAAAAAATTATAAAGTAAGTCACGCTTAAATTTTAGGCAAAAACAAGCACTTTATTAAGCTTATAAGAGAGTAAGCTTATCGCAGATATTTGTAAATGTGCTGGAAAAAATCAAGAAGCAATGATTGCATACATACATACATAATTGGCCATTACAACCCTTCACACTGCACTGTTGTGTACTCCTCCTAAGGCGATCATTTAACATCGCACCAAAAAAAATAAAAAAAAAAATTAGTATCAGATTATGTAGTTGCCGACTGCCTTGATCATATTGTATTGACTGTGCTCTTATAAGGATAACACTGACTTAACTACGATATGGTTTCAGTAGGTTTATAAGAAATCTCCTGCAATTATAGGTACTATTTCTAAAAGTGGTCTTTAGATTTTTGGGTCGTCCAGATAATGACTTTTGTAGATGCTACAACAAAAAAAAGGAACCAAATTTTTACTCAATTCATTAATCATTATCACGCAATCGGAAAGAGGGTATGAGTTCACATTTTCATAACGAATTGGACTATTTTGGCTTGATATCAGAAGGCGTTATGTTTGTTCGAACTTCTTAGAGGTTTCGACTTGATTGATGACGTAAAAAGTAAGCTGATGACAAGTAAGCTTATGCCAAGTAAATAAGAAATTTCAAGATAAAATGGTGAGCTTTAATTAACATTACATAGCTACTTTTTGTATTCATTACAATTTTAAAGGCGTTTGGTCATGGCAGACGATGATGTTCAGTTCAGTGCCTATTCATTTAATTCAACAAATAGTGTGTTCGCTTTTCGCGGAAGCCCCATGAAATTATCAAATCGAATTTCCATTTGATTAACCAGTAGGTAGTGTGTTGGCTTATTAGACGTAAAGCCCGAGTTCCTATTCCAGGTCAGACATCAAAACGAAATATGAAAAATAAATTATTTCTTCGGCGATTTCCTCTCAGCAGAATTCTGGCAAAAACTCTGAGAGTAAATAAACCTGCCATGAAAAGTTTCTCAAAAATCTGTCGTTCGGAGTCGACGTTAAACTGTAGGTCCCGCCACTCACGTATAAAATTAACGCACACCTCATGAGTGGTGTGAGAAACTATTGTAGGCCATAAAGTAGTTTCTGCTTCTCCCACTTAGCATTGTGAATGTACCAAAATGTGAAGAACAATTTTATTTACTTATCCGCCTCTACTGCACCTACAGAAGTCGTTTGTCATGTATCCAAAAACAATTTGTCTCACTTAAGTAGATATAATGAAATGTCCAGTAACGGCTCTATGTTGAAAAAATCCACATTTTGTGATATTCTGTGTACAGGGGATGCCCTTAAGAAATTTTTACGTCCAAAAGCTTTCTGTATTAATAGAGAACAAAAATTTAATATTTCTTATAAACAGTTAAGCAAACCATTAAAAGCTATGCTACAATAGATTACTATAATAATTTTTCCTTTTTTATGGATCTGATACCCAATAAATGTAGCACTGCTTGATATACATACATACATGTATGTATGAAGAAAATGCACAAACTCGTACAAATTTTTTTTTTTAAATTTCTCAAATCATATGCACTTATGACATAAATTTAACACGAGCTAAGTAAAGAAAAAGTCAATTTAATCACGATGCAAATACAATATTTTTGATTTTCCTTTTCTTTTTTTCGAATTTTAATTTGATTTGCCTGGTTGTTGGGTGTAGGGGTTGTGATAATAAAAATCAAAATCATTAATATAACTTTATTTATTATGCTCTTTAGAATATTTATTATTATTTTCATATCTTCTTCATTATTATTATTACTTTTTTGCTTTCTTTTTCTGGTGTTTTTATGTCTTCAAATGTCAGATTTTTTCCCTTAACTTTTAATATGATTTACTGATACTGTTGGATTTTTAGTGGAGTTGTTATTTAAAAAAAAAATAACGAAAAATTCATTATGATTTCTTTTATTTTAATGGGGCATATTAAAAATTTAAAAAGTTGTTTAATTTTCTATAAAAAGTTAAATAAAATGAAGTTATTTTTATTACTTTGAATATTTTCGTTTTATTATGACTTCCCTGTAAACAAGTTTAAAAAGGACTGGAGGACATAAAATTATTTAAAATTTTAAAAAGATTTTATAGATTTTAGTAAGCCAGATTGTGCAGAAAGCAATGAGCAATGTTTCTTACCACTGCAGCCAATACAACAGCGACAGATGGCAAACTTATAATTCCAGAACCTGCGAAAAAAGTGTACAAATTTAATTAATTGTAATTAGTGCATATATGTACATACACCATCATTACATCATTACAACCATGCAGTCAGGATTACGACCTAGCTTTTCACACCACTTATGTTACGTGTGTGTTAATTTTATACATGAGTGACGGCACCAAAGTCTCCAAGCGGAGCGTCACCATACTTTCTGGTAGCCAGGCGGCTATCAAGGCTCTGAGTTCTAATGTGATGAACTCCAAGACGGTGTACGGCTGTCGCAGATATCTCGACGAGATAGCGGAACGTTATGATATCCATATCGTATGGGTACCGGGGCACAGTGGTATTCCGGGCTGATGAACTTGCCAGGTGGGGCACGACCATCGAACTCTCCGATGAGTTCTCGAATCTGGGTATACCTATGAGTACCTGCAAGCTCATAATTGATATGGCGATCGTCGATTCCGTCAACGACAGGTGGGCGGCCTCGTACACGGGTAGAACGGCTCGTAAAATCTGGCCAAGGGGGGATGTAGGGCGCACAATGAGTCTACTTAAACTCCAAATAGGAGCGCTCAGTGTAGTTGTCGGTGTCATTACGGGGCATTGCATTATGGGTACGCATGCGAGGCGCTTTGGTCTTGGACACCCTGCTAACGACTTCTGCAGAAGCTGCAGAGATGTTGGACGAAGAGGAGACTGTCCCTCATCGGCTGGGTACATGCCTGGCTCTTTGCCAAAGGAGAAGGAAGTACTTGAGTACTTACTACATGGATGATCTGGAGGAACTGTCAAGGATTGACATTGGCTGCCTGAATCGGTTCATCAGGAGCTCCGAATGGTTTCGTTACTAGGGGATAACGGATGATTGTGGTAGCACAATGGGCCCAATGCGGCCTAAGTGAGTCCATCCAAAAATTTTTCTTGGATGGGCAGCCACCTCTACCTACCTAGCTACCGACGGCACCAACAATTTAAAGACTCTTTTCATGGCAATTTTTTATTTACTCCCAGAGTTTCTGCCAGAAATCTGCTGAGAGAAAGTCACCGAACAAATATTTTTTCATATTTCGTTCTGTTGAAGATATCTGGCCTGGGGCTTGAACCATGGCCTCACGTCTAATAAGCTAACACACTACCCACTAGACTACTGCCACTTCTATACATTTTAAACCAATTTTTTACGTATACAGCTAACCTTAAAATGGCCGTGGATGTCTACTGACATTTCCTATTTAATTAAAAAAATTTAAATTTATTTGAAATGAAATTGCTTCGTAGATATCTTAAGACAAGCACGATGAATTCTAAAATTACCTGCAAAGATTTATAATTCTCTCTTCTCTTATCAATACTGAGAACTTATATTATCAGAATCCCCATTAAAAAAAGAAAATACATAATAAATCAAAAAATAACTGATAGGAAAAAAAAGAAAGAAAAGGAGATACCGAATAAGGAATTAACAACTTTATGGTTGCCTTAACTAACTAGAAAATTCAATATAAAGACTGGTTATATAATTTTCTCCTACTAAATAATATAAAGCACTTTAGATTGTTATCAGCAAAAAAAAAAAATAAAATTATTTATGTGTGTTAATAATTATGCATAAAAGCTAAACATATCAAAATGCCTTCGTATGTATGCAAGACTATGTGTAAAAAGAACATATAAATGTGTATGTTTGTATATAAATTCCAACACTTACAGCAAATCGACTCTAGTGTAATAACAGAGAAAATCTAGCCTGAAAAAAAGGATTTTCATAGTAACACTACAATCTTTTGAATAAGCAAACACATAGGCATACACACATACAAAACTTTTATCAATACACCCAACAGTACAGTACTTCACAAGAATATATGTATGTACCACAGCAGATTCGAAAATACGCATTTTTTAGCCTTAAACACTGTCAGTGATTTTATCAGTAGGTTCGATACGTTTCGGTTATGTTCATTAATACTCACAACAAAACCATTGTCCATGTTGGACCCATTAGTACACCAGTTTAGTTTAAACACTCGCCTGACATTAACACCCAGCGATCATCCAGGTCAACCAATCAAGGATTTATTTTAAACGCACGACAACGAAAATCGAATTTGAGTGAATGGGCGTACCTACCGACGTATATTGGCGTAATTTTCCCAAAATCTAGTCCACTAAATGCGAATTGTTTAAAATGCATGGGGCCCTCCATAAACGCTATTGCATATGTTTTCATTACTTCAGTTACATTGAGTCACTCTACCCTAGTAGTGGACGACATACATCGATATTTTAAAAACACTCGATGTAACTTATTGATACATCCTAAAAGATCTATGTTTTTTGGCTGATCAACATCGATTAAATATCAATGCTTTTTATACGATATCTCGGGCGAAATATGCAGATCCATTTGGGAAACTCGTGAGGCTTTTTTCTAGGTGAGAGTTTACGCTCTCAATGTGCACAATTCCTCTTGTACTGGAAGTATAGTAGACGGACAATACTATATGACAGTCTGGCTCCCATCCCAACACTCAACTGCTGTGGTTGACTAGACTGAGCAGCATTTTAGGTCATGTGGAAATTCATAAAAAGGGGTCGGGAAAAAGTTGGCTTCCCTGAGGCTTACTATCACAAAAAAGGAAAAATTAAGAAAGACGGACATTCTTCTCAAATCAAAGTGGTTTGAGACAATCTAAGCGTTTGTTGTGTAATTACAATGGAGAACTAAATTGACTAAAGCATTAGACTATTAGCAAGTAGCCTGAGAATAGTTACCGCCTTTTTTTTATCGTGCATAGGGATTAGGGGAATAGGTATTGATTCAGGTTCAGTATGCAGACCCCATGGCCAGAACACATACATACTTGTGCGGCGTTAATGCATCTTTGAAGTGTATTTATAAAATAACAGGTAAGGAGTTGTTATTACTGGCGCCAAACAGCATCCTGAAGATAGCTGGGCAACAGAATTGGTGGATACACATCAGGATATTCCATATACTTAGGTTGAGGGCAGAACAATAAATTGTTTGGTCAACGTGCTCAACAGTAACTCATTTTTTTTCTTCATCCATTTTGTTATCAAAATCAATCGATGTTTAGAATTCATCGATATATTTTCTGTTAAGTCGATAAATAAATAAATCTCGTCATAGCAATTTTTATAGCACTAATGATGAGCGAAGTCGCCGTAGTCTAGTAGGCAGTGTGTTGGCTTATTAGACGTAAGGCCACGGTTCAAACCTCAGGTCAGGATATGAAAACAAAAATCTTAAAAAAATATTTCTTCGATGACTTTCTCTCAGCGGATTTCTAACAAAAATTCAGATATTAAATAAAATTGCCATGAAAAACTTCTAAAAAATCTGTCGTTCGGAATCGACTTTAAACTGTAGGTCCCGCCCCACTCATGTATAAAATTAGCACACACAACGAAAGTGGTGTAAGAAGTTAGGTCGTAATCCTGACTAAAGGGTTGTAATGACCAATTATGTATGTATGTATGTGTGGATTAGACTTTCGAAAAGTAGCCTGAGAATTGTTACCGGCATTTTATTGCACATGTGTTGCGAATACGAATTGATTTAGGTCCAGTGTGTAGACCCTGTGATAAGGAGAACTAATTACTAGAACTCATACTTGTGCGCCATTAATGCCTCTTAGAAAGGCTAGGTATTTTTATTACTGACGCCAAACAGCATCTTTAAGATTGCTGGGCATCAGAATTGTTGTAGATATTCGGGATATTCATATATGTAGGTTGGGGGCAAAGTAATAAATTGTTTGCTCAATATATTGTATTACCTCAATTCATGTAATTCATTCTGTTTTTTGTTTTTTACACATTCTGTTACCATTCTGTTCTCCATAGTCTAATAGGTAGTGTATTGGCTTAAAGTCCGGGTTCGTATCCCAGGTCAGGCATCAAAACGATATATGAAAAATAAAATATTTCTTCGGCGATTTCCTCTCAGCAGATTTCTGGCAGAAGCTCTGACAGTAAATAAACCTGTCATGAAAAAGTTTCTCAAAAATCTGTCGTTCGGAGTCGACGGTAAACTGTAGGTCCCACCACTCATGTATAAAATTAACGCACACGACATAAGTGGTGTGAGAATCTAGGCCGTAACCCTGACTGAAGGGTTGTAATGGCCAATTATGTACGTATGTATGTTACCAAAATCAATCGATGTATAGAAATTATCGTTTTCTTTTGTGGTAAATTTATGGCATCCCGATTCTTCGCTGCGAATCATTGAATTGAAAAAATATCACTATTCAACCATATTATTTTATGCAACATGGCATAACTGTTTTAAAAGTACTCTGGAGTGATTATAAACTAAATGGATCGGCTAAAAGCATGGTATCTGAACAGGAAACATCTATAACATCTGGCTTTTAATTAAATTAATTCAATTAGAACGTCATTACCAGTCGATGTGTGTACATTTTTGCAATGCACTGTTATGTTATACAAAAAGAACACATTAATGTGTTATATAAGAAGCATAACCTAAAAGGGATATTTATAAACAATTTTTGTTTTTCTTCATACAGTTTATATTGTTATTATTGTTGCTCAATACGAATACATCCTTTTTTCTCTCTCTCTCTCCTTTTTAATAACTTTATTTTCGAAAAATAATTTAGTATTATACAACAACAAAAACATAAAATAGAAATGAAGCCCCTAAAAGAAAATAGAAGAACTTCGAAGAAAATAATACACGTAGGCAAGGAATTTTTATAAAAATTCATGGCATATTACTATTACTGGTGATAGGGTTTCTTCATGTATGTCGCAATAAAGACTATATGCTTGTGTTGATTTCAATTTCTACTCCAAAACAAAAAAAAAAAACAGAAAGAAAAAAAGCATTGTTCCATACATTATGGCCATCCATTCAAAATTATATACGTTAAGTACCGTAAAAATTATAAATGTATGCCTTTTGTTCATAATAACTTATACTCTCGGCCTTCGTAGTATGACCAAATGGCCTGCTATACACAAGATAGATGAGGGTTTAACTGCATAAATTAA
This sequence comes from Sarcophaga carnaria, assembly GCA_958299815.1. Lineage (NCBI taxonomy): Eukaryota > Metazoa > Arthropoda > Insecta > Diptera > Sarcophagidae > Sarcophaga > Sarcophaga carnaria. The sequence goes on from OY283150.1 coordinate 32,630,471, forward strand.
CAGAATTCATACAATATAACCCATATATAACGTACATAGTCCGGTTTACGTTAAGTAAATAAGGATTTATGATTGAAGTCGTAAGTTTTTATTTTTTTTTTTGTTTTTTTTTTTTTTGTAAGACTAATATTGAAAATTAAGTGCCAAGTTGAGGGCGATTGTAATGGTCATTTAAGCAATGATAAGAAATATGGCTGTAAAGTGTTAGATATGAATCATCTTGAAGTTAAAAAAATTGGGGAAGAATGTATATGTATATACATATGTATATGATATAAAAAAAAACAAATAAAAATATTGCTCCCCAAAACTCCTTGGTTTGGTTGGTTGGTTAAAGTAGCCGCCTACGAAGACTTATTGTGTTTTGAGACACGGTTTTGAACCTCATCATATCATGAATACTTGCTTAATTGGTCATTATAACCCATCAGTATGGATTACAACTTAGCTGCTCACACCACTTATCTTGTCTGTGTTAATTCAAGTAGAGAAACTTTTCATGGCAAATTCTATTCACACTCAGTGTTTTCGTAAGAAATTTTCTGTGAGGAAGTCGCAAAACAAAAATATTTTTTTTCATACTATATTTGAAATGTCTGACCTGGAGTTTGAAGCGTGGCCTCACGTCTCACAAGCCAACACACTACTAGACTACGGCGCCTTTAGAATACAATGAATAACTGAAATCTTTATTCTCACTTTGAAATATTTGACGAGGTTACTGCATGATATCTCAAACATCAAGTGTGAAAACCATGTCTCCAAAGATCCTGCAACCTTAGGCCTCCTCCTTCTTTTTTCATACTGTGTCACAGCTGTGACAGTATTCATATTATTGTAGTTCCATGCATGGGTCTTGGTTTCCAAACGGCCAGTACGTAGTAAGTACAGGCTACAGTTTGAATACTCCTCCTGTGTTCCCTCGTATGAGCTATCTCGATCATCCTGTATCTTATTCATATGTCAAGTAAGCCTTGTAGTCTAACAATTTCACTATGAGACCATTGTGATACCCTCAGTAAACCACAGAATTGGCTCTTGGTTAAAAGAGTATGAGAGACGGGATTAAATAAATGTAAACAAGGTAAAGTTTATGATTGTGACCAAATTGGCGGACTCCAGAACGATTCTTGTCTTTTTGTATACGTATAAACCTAGTAGGTAGTGTGTTGGCCTATTAGACGTGAGGCCACGGTTCAAACCCCAGGTCTGACATCAAAACGAAAATATGATAAAATTTTTCTTCAGCGACTTCCTCTCAGCAGATTTCTGGCAAAAACTCTGAGAGCAAATAAAATCCTTACTGAAGGGTTGTAATGACCAATTATGTATGTATGTATGTGTGTACGTATAAACCTTATGCAGTGAAAACGGAAACATAAGTCTTTATAAGGATAATCTCAATAGTCGCCAGACGTGACAAATGCTTAAAGGACTACGATTTAAGATTAGGCCCTTAGATCGTTCGGACCCATCAAAGGGTAGAAGGTCCCATTAAATTGGCGGATGTTGTCATGAAATGTAGTACTGCCATACTGGAAAGGTGGTTAATAGGACAAGGATGGAAAAAGCATGTATCATGCGATATATATTGTAACTGCCATGCGGAAAAGCTCGAATTTGTCTGCAGAATTGTGGTTAGTACTTCGCCTTCTAGTCTCTGGGTTTACTCTTGTAAATGAAGGAATAGTCAAAATCTGCATCGAATCCTCACATCAAATATCCCTCTCGCAGTAACATTTTCTAAGCGCTGAAATGAATAGAGGACTCATACAGCTTATTAATGGTTCGGATGCTTAAACGTAGATCGAGCCTTAAAAAAAACTTCATAATTCTAGGTTATGATTCACTTTTGATACATACTTGTAGTAACATGGAATTGTCACGATTATTGATAGATTTTGTTAAAAATTTAAATATTTTAATTCACTTTAATAAAACTATTTATTTACTATTATTACATTTTATTATAACTTTTATGAAATTTATTTCCAATTATTTAGATGGGGCAGCTTATTGTCATTCGCATCAGTTACACTCTCGGTTGAGGGCTGGCTGAAGCCTGATGGTACAAACCTTTCTTGTGATTCGTTATTAATATTTGTTGTCAACATCATGTGAGGTAAAAAAGTTTCCGGTTGCAACATCGATTATGTCAATAAAAACTTTCTCTCTTTGATTCCCCTCTGGTTTCCCGGATACGGGTTTCCCAAATACTGCTGTAAGTAGTTGCTACGCATGTAGCATGTTCTTGAATCTAAAACTGTCAATTCGCTTTCGGTGGACCAGGAAATTTATAACGACCATCAAATTCAATTAGTGACTAATCTACAGCAACGAAATTAAATATGAGTTGATAAGGTAATAAAACAAAACCAAAGGAAAGAAAACATAAATCAATACCAAGCATTACTCCGTAAATCTCTTTATGAAGCTTGATGTATATAAATATCCTTGAATTAATTTCCCTAACAATCACTGTAAGTATTCCATCATTTAGTATCAAATTTCAATGAAAATCACTGGAGGTAATTTTAATTTTCCACAATAAAACTAAAAAGTTTTTGAATTCTGTTGCTAAAAAACTTTAATTTGAGATGAAAATATATCAAAGAGGAACATAAAAACATAAGCATCATGATTTAAATATATTTTCTTTAATTTTCTTACCTTTTCGGCGAACAAAAAATTAAATTTTTTAAAATCTTAAAAAAGGATATATTGGCTGCTCTGAAAGTGTGTTAGCTAATCCCAAACTATTTATACGGTATTATATCTTACATAAAACTACAAGTTGTGTGATAAAAGTTTTATGGAAATGGTTAAAATTTTCTAACAAAAAATTAAGATAAATATATATTTTTTTTTTAGAAAAAAATCCTTTTCAATCGAATTTCAAAAAAAGGCTTTAAGCATGATTATTACAGGCTGCAAGACTTTCAGCTCATTTTTCGAATAGGCGTAATATTATCATCTGAAATAAAACAAGGGACGAAACACATTTTTCTAATGTTTGTCTGTCACGTGAGATAAATATTAGAAGAGCAGTAAGAAAGACTCTACAAGATTTCAGGAAACAGCTACTAACGATCTGCGTGAAAATTGGTAATATTTTTTCATCCCAAACTACTAAAGGCAGTTTGTTCTGTTCCAAGTAGTACCATCTTTGGCGTTAAACATCCTGTTGTCATGTTTGTTGCTGTCAATGCTTTCTTCAGTTCATAAGACGAGCTTCTATTTTCTTCTTCTGCAAAGTCTTTAGCAGCAGAAATATCACATATATAATTAAAAACCTTTCGTTATAAATTGGAAATGTCTGACCTGAGGTTTGAATTTGAACCTTGGTCCGACGTCTAATAAGGTAACGCGCTATATAATAGACTATGACTACTTCAATCAATATCAAGAACATATCAAGAATAGAAAATTCAATATTTGCACTTTCGTCCCACACTTAACTTTCTGTTCGTTCACCTTGTATAACATCACGCACTGTGTTCGAAGATGTCGTTTTCTTCTTCGATGGAGCAAAATGAACAAAAGAAACAATAACAAAACAACAATGAGATTCTAGAAGTTGCCGAACGTTGACAACTGAAGTTTTAATAACATTGCCAGTCAGTAGTATGCATGTACGCTTTAGTACATGCATACACTACGTATGTACGAAGTGATCAGTGTAATAAGAGGATTTTATAATAAAATTTTTAACGTAAGGAATTAAATTTAAGTAAATAAAGGATTTATTTACATACAGAAATAACAACTAATATAAGTAAACAATTTCTTTTATTTTTAATTACAATCCTCGAATCTATAATGGTACAAATAGAAACTAACAACAACATCTTTCAAGTTTAAATTTTTTTTTTTTTTTTTATTTATTTATTTATTTTATTTATTAATCATAGCACAACAAGATAATAATCTTATAAATGAAAGTGATATGGGAGTACATCAAATAGAAAAAAGTAATAACAAATCGCTCATTATATGAGTAATGAATTGTTTGAAGTACAGTATAAATAAAAATGAATAAGAATAAGAATATGATTTAACCTCCGGAAATAGCAATCTATACAAAAAAATTAGGATAAGAAAATGAGTATGTGTAAAAAACTAAATTAGGAAAGATTAAAATATAAAGAAAAATACAAACAAAGAAATATATTCATATAATGAGATACAATGAAACTTAAATAATAAATTAGAAAAATGAAAATAATTAATCACTAATAAAAATGAAGAGTAAAAATGTATAAAACAATCTAAATATATTACAAACTACTTAAACAGAATGTATAGCTCCTTTTTGAACTTAGTTGCATTGCCTATGTTCTGAATATAATTAGGTAGTGTATTCCAAAGACTGATGGTGTGTATAAAGAACTGCCGTTTCGACAAAAGAGTCCTATGCCTTAATTGGATAATTTTCCTACCGCGGTTGGATCTAGCAAATCTAATCCTGCTAAATAAGTATACTGGCTGTTCCAAAGTAATAATCTTATGGAGGAGAATTAGGCACTTAATATTCAATAGATTATCAAAATGAATACCACATATCTGGTAAGAAAATTGTGATATATGGTCCCGACGTCCCTTAATAAATACATATCTGGCTATGTTATTATAAGCCAAGTTGAGTTTCCGCCTATCATCCGCATCACAGTTTGCGAAAATTTCCGATCCGTATAAAAGAACAGGAATCAAAAACGTTTTTGCCAGTTGCAGGCGTATAGCAAAATGAGTCGAATCTATAACAGCCCATAAGTTCCTAAGCATACCGTAAACTTTACCAACGATGACATTAATGTGGCTAGACCACGTTAGCCGACCATTAAAGATAACACCCAGATTAGATGCCGATTCAACAAAATCTATTTTATTCCCCCTGATAATAATATTCGGCACATCAAACGCTCTCTTAGACCTGGAGAGCAATAAACATTTCGATTTGGAGGGATTAATACAAAGTCCATTAGCACTAGCCCAGTTGTCAATTTTCCGTAAATCAGCGTTAATCGTATCTACACATAGTCGGATATTATCAATACAAGCGCTCCTATAGAGCTGAACGTCATCAGCGTACATATGTACGCTACAATTATCCAAAACATCTTATTACCACTGTCACAACATATCCCGTCTAACAGTAGGTGTACAGTGCACTCTTTAGAACGTTCCTTTTTTAATGGAATTCGTTCACATATGTATGCATTCCTTTTAAGTTCTGGTAGATATGTATACTTGGCAGATCATGTAAATTTAATATCGTATAGATTTCTTTGTTTGTTTTTAATTTAAAAACTTTCAATATACTCGTATAGTAGCAGTTACCGATACGGTTTGGTTCTTGCAACTTCTTGTTGCTCTTGATGATACAATAAAACCAAGTAAACTGTCACTGAGACATGTGTGTCAGTCACGTGAAATATTGCAATGCAATCACGTGTAACTTTTTTGAAAAAGATTTAATGTCGAGATAAAACACACTGCAAGAACAACAATACAATACGTACATATGTATATGTATAGTCAGTCAACAGACAATAGTTCATGTTCATTGCTCTTGTATACCGTTAGTCGACTGGTAAAATTGTGAAAAAAAAATTAAAATTCGAAAAAGAAAGTCAAACTGTAAGAACACATAAATTGATTTTTTTATTCAACTCTTTCCATCTTTTTTACGAGCGAAATTTAATCACCTTTACACACGTGCTTACGCTGTCGCGTTTCTTTAAGTCCACTATAGCCATAGCTATTGCTGTTGGTTTGTTAAAAACTGTCTCTCACTCGCAATGACACTTGAATGCATTATCCCGTAAATAAATTTAATTGTGGCCGTGGTTTTTCATTTAATTTTTGATCTTTTTTTCTCTTTTTGGAGTTTATGTGTTAAGTGATGACACAAGAATTTTTCGTCTCTTATAAGCTTGTCCGGAAATTTTCCAATTGTTTTAAGCTTTACATTTGCAATTTTTGGTTTGTGGAGTTTGTCGTGGAGCTTTTAAAGACTTAACCATTAAGAAGAGGATTAATCAACGTTGCTACAGGATACAATAATGTGCCATAACGTGTTTGTATTGAAAATAAAATCTTCTTCTTCTCCGCAGACTAGGAGTTGGCACAAATCATTCAACTGACACAGGAACTATAGGTAGACGACAATAGACATGGATGTGTGTTCACTTATTTTCATAAAAAAAATAATTTTCAGTTATGAGGCCTATTTATCCCGAAATGTAAACAAACATACATACTAACATAATTTGTCATTACAAAGCTTCAGTCAATATTACGAACTAGTTTCTCATACCACTTAAGTATGTTGTATGTGTTAATTTTATACATGAGTGTTAGGGCCTACAGTTTAAAGTCGACTGCAAACGACAAATCTTGAGAATCCTTAAATTTAATTTACTGTCAAGAGTTCTTGCCAAAAATCTGCTGAGAGGAAAACGTTGAAGAAATATTTTTTCTCACATCCTTTTGTTGAAGATTTTCGAACTGGGGTTTGAGCCATGGTCTCACACAATCTACTAGACTACGGCGACTTCACAAACAGAATTGCCTACATTTGACGCGAGTGTTCAGTGCATACCGAAATAGTGACTGTTTGGTGTGGATTTTGGGCTGGAGACGCGATAGCAATCTACATGAGATTAAAGAGTGTCCAGTGCATACCGAAATAGTGACTGATTGGTGTGGATTTTGCGCTGGAGACATCAACGCTCTATATTTCGTTGAGGACAACATTGTCCAAACCATTGCTCTCAGCATCCAGCTCTATAGATACCACCTATAATTCTCCTCTCCTTTCAACACACATATTTTTTGTCCCACTTCCCTCCAACTCCCACTTTGTATATAAGTATTCAGCAACAAATTGGTTTAATTTATTCCATTTAGCAAAACTTTAATTATAATATCATCGCAGCAACTGCAAATGTTGTTGAATTAAATTGAATTTAAAGGACGACTTAAAATGTAAATCTAATTCCTTAAACTGGAACATGCAAACAAAAAAAAAAAGTAAAAAGATTTTCAACATACATATATGTACGTGTCATGCATACGACTGACTGTTCCATATTAAACACAACAGCGCTCTTCGAATAAAAGCAGTCTCAGTCACATACAAACTCCTCGTAAAAGTACAACAATTGTTGCTCATGTTTATGTAGCCTAACAACAGGCGCAATGAAAATAAATAAACCTACCAACACACACAAATGGAAACAAAACACTTTTAAAATTATATAGAAACAGATGTGCGTATTGCTACACAGAAGTGTTAATCTTTGTCTTGCTGTACCGAATTGGTAACATTTTTGAATCTCTACTCATTTAATGCTGTTATAATCTCAGTTATGATTTTTTTCCTTTTCTCTCTTCCGGTCTTTACATTTATTTCTCATTATTTGATATATTTTTTGTTTATTTGTGTGTGTAATTGTTTAATTTCTAGGATTTTCGTTTGTAAATATGACCATGTCAGCAACATCCGGCAACGAGTATAAAAGGACGCATACGAACTTCAGAAGTCTTAACAGCTGCAATAAAAATTCGTAGAAACATCGGTTTTAAAAGCAGAATTGGGTATGAGCAAAAGCTGTTTCCATATTCAATTTACATATAGTATATATACATATATGTATATAGGGTGGGCAATTTAAAAGTTCTAATCCAATAAAAAAAATGGTTTGAAATTTTGCCAAATTTATATTTTTGTTGTGTGTTGTGTCTGGTCTCACAGCACCTCATGCGATCGGAGCTATTTTCGTGCACTTTTTCGAGTGTATGAGGTTGTATCTCGGCAATGGCATCACGAATGTAGCCCTTCAGATACTCAATTGTCTCTGGTTTGGCGGCAGAACACTCTTCCTTAACGGCGCCCCACAGAAAATAGTCCAACGGTGTCAAATCGCAGCTTCTTGGCGACCAATTGACATCACCATTTCGGTTAATTACACGGCCATCGAACGTTTAACGCAATAAATCGATTGTGACATGAGATGTGTGGCAAGTTGCACCATCCTGCTGAAACCAAACATCGTTCACATCAATATCATGATCGGTTATCATGGTGCCATATGTGTCTTCATTGATCGTAATGGTTGCTCCGTCCTCATTTTCAGTGAAATATGGGCCAATAAGGTCACTGCTCCACATGCCGCATCAAACAGACACTCGTAATGGGTGCATTGGCTTATGTAAGACCACGTGTGGGTTTTCTAAGGCCCAAATACGGCAATTTTGCTTATTAATGTATCCACCAAGATGAAAAAGAGCTTCATCTGAAACGATGACTATTTTTTTTTGGCAAAATCGACATCATCGTGCAGTCTCTCGTTGGCCCATCTAGTGATGCGAAAGCAAAGCGGATATTCATGCGGCTTCAACCAATTAAACTTTGTAAGGCGTTATACCGACATTTTTTCGCAAAATTCGACGTAAACTAATGCGTTAAATGTTAAAATCTTAAGCACGATGACTAGTTGATGTTGATGCTCTCACGTCTTTGTGCTTGAAACCAGTTTCATGAACTTTAGCGATAAATTTGCGTATACCGGACACTGTTGGTCCTTCTTTGTGCCAAATTTTGTATGACACTTTCGTGCAATTTCCGTCCAATTGTCTTTGTTTTGGAAATAAATTTCCAATAAATCTCAACGTTGCTTAAGCGTAACTCGATTCATTGTATTCAGTGGAGATAATATGACGAATTTGTGACAGAATAGAATGACATAAGTATGGCCAGATTCGAAATAAACGATTGTTCAAATTCAAACCGACAGATGGCCCACCCGTTATATGTCGTATGTAAGTAAGACGACATTACTTTCAGTACCATTCACTCTAAAGATTAAAAACATCTTTGCCGAATACACATACGAATGCCGCATGATGAGAGATTGTTTATAATTTCTTGTGTGTGATTATTTCTTGTCAGTGTTAATATGGCTTTTGCTGTGTTGCTGTTGTGTAATATTATTATAGGTTACCAGTGGTTACGAAAACAATTCTCGTATACACTTCTGTACATATGTTTCAATGTATACGTAAATTTCTTATTATTTCGTATGTCTTCAGCTTGTTTTTTCTTTTTTCATATTCTCTATCATCCTTATAACTGCCTATTCAGTCCGTTCTTCATTCATTTATTCATTATTTTATATCCTTCAATCCATTTCCTAGGTTTAGTATTTTACAATGCATGACACAATTTCTTGGAATTAAAACCAACGAAAACAAACAAATGACTCTAACACAGCAGTCGGAGATGTAGCACCAGCAGTAATACCAACGCCTGCCTACAACATCTTCTATGTGGAAATTATTTGTTAGACAACATATAAGCATTTCTCCTCAATCCTGTTTCCATTTTTTTTGTGCTACCAAGATGACAACAACAATCATAATAAAGGCATACAAAAAGAAAAAAGGAAAAAAATTGAGAGAGAAGTACAAAGTGTTGAATTGAAGCAAAAATATTATGAATACATGGAATATTTATCTTTTCTCAGTAAAAGGTTATGAGATTTGAAGACAGTGGTGCATTAGGACTTTGCTTAAAGTACTTAAAGTACTTCCGACAGACATTTTTTAATATACTACCAACACTAGGGAATGGCCTACCTAAATTCGGGTTATATTTGAGCTAGAATAGAATGGATTGTGAGAGGGACAAAAAGAAAAAGCAGCCTTAGTAAGTAGCATTGAATTTGAATGACGTCAAACTGTCAGTGAAAGTTCAGAAATAGAATGCTTATACGGATACAGGTTAAGTCCTCTCCGTAATATATTATACAACTACGAAATGAAAAGTTTCTCAAAATGCTGTCGTTCGGAGTCGACTTTAAACTGTAGGTCCCGCCACTCATGTATAAAAATTAAAGTACACAACGTAAGTGGTGTGAGAAGTTAGTCGACTCCAAACGACAGATTTTTGAGAAAATTTTCATGGCAATTTTATTTACTTTCAGAGTCTTTGCCAGAAATCTGCTGAGAGGAAGTCGCCGAAGAAATACTTTTTCGTATTTCGTTTTAATGTATGAATTGGGGTTTGAACCGTGGCTTTACATCTAATAAGCCAACACACTACCAACTAGACTACGGTGACCGACAGTTCTTACGAATATTGAACACAACTTCTGTACTCTGCACAGAAATAATTGAACCTGCTTATTAGTGACTTCAATTTGATTTGATTAACTACTACATTGGAACGAACAGCTTTGTTTCAAACTTTAATGGAACAATCTCACTCGTAGGTCTTACCACGCCACTGTTATTTTAAATGCATAAGTACTGCCACATACAACTGATGTGTTTTTGGGTATGTGCTCCTATGATGATTTCTCTTAATACAACACATTCTACTACTACTACAACAGAATTCTCTTTATTTGTACTTCCAACGACAACTACAGCTTTCACTACTGTGTACTGCATTGTGTTGAAAACGTTGACTTTAATGGCTCGAGTAGATTTAACCTAATTAAGAATGTTCCAACACAACAAGTCCTGAATACAAATGTTTCTAATACTTTTTTGTTTGTTTCGTTTCATTTCAACTTCAGCCTCTATTTTTGTCTTACTATTCCCTTTTTTTAAGGGGGTGGGGGGGTGAGTAACATTTTGTAACAGGAAATATTTTCGAAAAAAACAGGCAGATGAAGCAAATGCAGACGAAACCACTGAATAAAATGAAAGGCAAAGGAGAGCCAAATAATTCTATAAGAGCAAAGGGTTAAGCAATTCTAGCTTAGGCATAGGTTGGTTGAAAGTAACTAAAGCTTTAATATTATTGACAGCCGTACATATTAAGGTGTTGTGGTACTGTGCTTTATTCACATGTAGTAAAGCATGAAAATCCTGCCTAAAGTTGGTAATTAGCCTCATAAGATTCTTTACCTCTGCTTTACACCGAAAACAAGTGTCATATTGAAAATAATATTTGAATTTAAAAGTTTACAACAGCATAACTTCAATAAAAAAATGCTTTTGACTTTATAGTGCTTCAAACATGCACCCTCCCTACAGTGAATAATTGCAAACAATAACTATGTTTCCTTTTATATTCGTAAATACTAGGTAACACGTTAGAAGTGGCCATGACTTTAGCAGCATAGTTGCTATTGGTCTTAATAGCAACAAGAGTAGACAATATTAAGGACTTGTGGGATTTGTAAATACATTTTGGTCTTCAAATACCTTCTTAATCAGCAACACCATCTGAAGGCATTACCAACTACGACCATCGTCATTACAATTTTCTATTTTCGCTCGTAAATAATTGTATACTTGAGTAGAAGCAACAGCACTTTATCTTCATTATGTCGTCGTAGCAATTTATTCTTAAAGAATTTTTTAGCAGTGAATAAGGAAATAAATTGGAAATGCTAGTTTATAGAAAATAGTTTTCTTTTCTTTTGTTTTGTTTCGTTTTTTTTTTTCAAGTGAAAAGAAAATATTTTTAAAGTTTTTTTAAACCTCGAGTGATTTTGTAAATATTTTTTGAATCTTGAGGGATGGTAGATATTTATAGATAAAGAGAAAAAGTTAACCAAAGTAGAGATCTCATCGGAGAGTTCGATTAATGTGCCACATGAGGCCAGTTCATGTACTCTTCAGTTGCCAGAAGTATCGCTGTGTTCCGGCACCCAAGTGATATGAACATCATTTCGTTTCGCTGTATCATTGAGAGATCTGCAACAGCTTTATACCTTTCTGGAGTGTCTAGTACTTTTGTTGGAGTAACGAAGACGATAAACTACAATCATGTAGTATGCATTTTTATACATTATGACGAACTGTCAAACATTAATTATTTTTTCATTTCATTCTTCTTTTAAACTTCAATAAAGCAACTTGAATTACAATTGAATAAAAACGTATTCATGTTTTAATAACTTTGACATCACTTCTGGACCTATTTTCGTTTTTAATAATACTCGCCGCAACCTATATTGGCGTCACTATTGCCTTGAAGTTTCTGCTGTGATCTGGGAGCTTTATGAATTCAAATATGCCTATCAATTCCAAAAATAAAATTTTATCTCCCAAAGTACCATTTAGCCTCGAATCCTCAGTAAAAATCTGAACGGAGTTGTTAATGTATTATGCTATTGGACATGCTGCACATATGGTTAAAAACGGGGAGCTACCGCTTTCAAACTTGATCATATGTGTGGACAGTCCAACAGCAATTAAAGAGCTATAATAGCAACTCGTTAAGACTTGCATGGATCCTCTACGACACAACACCCACCTCTACTAGCTTCCTAGCCACTGTGGTATAGAAGGAAACAAAAAAAGCGGACGAACTGACAGTGAAGTGAAAGGAGATGACTGAGGAGGAGACTATAGCGGAGATATGTGCACAAGAATACATTTTAAAATTGGAAAAATCAGCATGGAATCCAACAAACCGTAGGTAGTCCAACATACCTGGTTGCTGAATTTCAAAACTGCTGTATCAAGTAGTGGACAGGAGGAAAACCAAGGAAGTACTTGAGTTCGTCAAGAAAACGGTTCGCACTATAACAGGAATTCTAACAGAGAAGACCTGTTGTCTTCTATGGCTGATCGTTGTGGTTTAGAAAAACAGACTGAATAAATGACACAAAACGTTTGGCGTTTACAGATGGAAAACGTAGTCTAGTGGGTAGTGTATTGGCTTATTAGACGTAAGGCCATGGTTCAAATACGTAAAAAAAATTTTTCGGCGACTTCTTCTCAGTAGATTTCTAGCAGAAACTCTAAGAGTAAATAAAACTGCTATGAAAAGTTTCTAAGAGATCAGTCATTCGGAGTCGGCCACTCATGTATAAGATTAACACACATAACATAAGTAGTACGAGAACCTATGTAGGTCGTAATGCTGACTGAAGTGTTGTAATGACCAATTATGTATGTGGATGGTAAAATATTCCGTTTAAATTTAAAAAATTAAATTCATTTTATCAAAATAAGTCTGCTTTTGACTGTGATCAAGTGCTAACGTGTAAAATTTCGAGATCGCTGAAGTGTTTCAAAAAAAAAATAATATTAAAAATAAAAACAATTGTCTTGTTACAATTTCAAAAAAAAAAAAAAATTAAAACAAGAACAATTTATATTTCAAAAATTCTTTTGAATAAAAACAATTACAAACATTCTTTTGTATAAAAACAATTTACATTGCTATCATGGATAATGATAGCAATGATAGTAGTGACGATGATGATATTTGCTGGCAAGTAGTCACATCGAGTAAAGCAAGAAAACGTAGGCAAAGCAAATCACCAAAAATATTCTTAAACAAAAGACAAAACACCAACAAAAACAACAGCATTGCTTGTGTATCAACAAAAATAAATACAAACAACAATATTAACAGTGTAAGTCAAAATAAATTTTCGAGTTTAAGTGACGATGATGGAGATAATGATACCGAAACTGATAATAAACAGACAAAAAATAATGATACACCAAAACCACCTCCAATTATCATACCTAATGTATCGGATATAAGCGCTATGATAAAAAGTTTTAACACCTTAATACCATCCTCATTATTTAATTACAAAACTTTAAGAGACGGACAGATAAGAATTATGGTAAAAGATATTGGAAAATATAGAGCGCTGATCTCATTCCTAAAAGTTAAAAATATAATGTTTCACACATACCAACTGAAAGAAGAAAGAGCTTACAGAGTTGTAGTTAAAAATCTACATCCATCAACACCAAATGATGTAATAAAAAGTGCTATAGAAAATCTAGGACATAGAGTCAGAAATATCACCAATATTAAGAGCAGAATTACAAAAGACTCTTTACCAATGTTCTTCGTTGATTTAGAGCCAAGTTCAAACAATAAAGACATATATGAGACTAAAACTCTGTGCAATGCTATTGTGAATATAGTACCTCCAAAAAAGACAAATGATCTCGTACAATGCCACCGTTGCCAGGAATTTGGGCACACTAAAACTTATTGCAGGAAATCTGTTAATTGCGTTAAATGTGGTTTAGGTCATTTAACTGCAAATTGTACTAAGGATAATGATAGTGAACCAAGATGTGTTAATTGCTTACAAAACCATCCAGCAAGCTATAAAGGCTGCATTGTATATAAACAGCTCCTAAAGAAAAAAGTGCAACAAAAAATAAGTAATAAACATCACAGCGCTACTTATAACTACAACAACGATGAGTATCCCTACCTAAACAACAACACATTTGAACCAAACTTGAACGTAAATCAGAATAACAAATCTTACTCTGAAATGCTTAAAACTGATCAGAAAAATTCATTTGAAAAGTTAGAACATTTAATACAAAACCAAATTGAGTTAACTAACAAACTACTTAATATGATGACGGTTTTGATTGCCAAACTATGCAATTAAATTTAAATATTGCAATATGGAATGCTAATGGGCTTTCCAACCACACTAATGAAGTTGAATTATTTCTTAAATTGCATTATATTGACATAATGTTAGTGTCAGAGACACATTTTACTTCCAGATCCTTCTTTAAAATAAGAGGATATGAATTGATAACGGCAAATCACCCTGATGACAGAGCACATGCTGGGGCTGCAATTTTAATAAAATCGACAATAAAATATGAACTATTAGATGTAGTAAGAGAGCCATATCTTCAAGCTGCTTGTATCAAAGTCATATGTGATCAAAACAGTATTTCGTTCTGTGCTATTTATTTTCCACCTCGATTTTCGGTGAAATTGCCTACTTTTCAAAACTTTTTTCATAAATTGGGACACAGATTTTTCGTTGCAGGCGATTTTAATGCCAAACACCCCTGGTGGGGTTCAAGACTAGTTAATCCTAAGGGTAGCGAGCTTTACAGATGTATAGTTAATAATAATTACTCTGTCCTATCAACCGGTAATCCAACATATTGGCCTACAGATACTACAAAAATACCTGACGTCTTAGATTTTGCTGTTTTTTCTGGAATTTCTAGTCAACTTCTTGACATTGCGAATATTGACGAACTCAGCTCTGACCACACACCTCTCATAGCCACACTTAATACTACTTTTGAGCCAGATACAACAAAAACTATCATAAATAGTAGAACCGATTTAAAATCGTTCTCTACTTGGATTGAGAGAAATATAAATCTTAATATATCTCTAAAAACTCCTGCTGAAATTGATGATGCTGTTGAAAGGCTTAATTATGTAATTCATAAAGCAGGATTTTTATCAACTCCAAAATCACCGATTCAACGTAATCATAACCAAATTTTGTTAACATCTGAGATCAGGCAGCTTTTATTAATAAAGAGAAGGCTTAGAAAAAGATGGCAAAATAGCAGAGATCCTAACGACAAACGCATTTTTAATAAAGCTGCTAAAGACCTCAAAATTGCTCTTTATAATATAAAAAATGATCAAATTGGTACCTATCTTAGTAATTTGAATACCAATAATATAAAAAATAATGAGTTCTCGTTGTGGAATGCCACCAAATATATAAAAAGACCAACAAAAAGAAATGCTCCTGTGAAAGATAGTAGCAATGTATGGTGCAAAACCGATAAAAGCAAGGCAGAAGCATTTGCTCGTCATCTACAAAATACTTTCCAACCTTACGGAAATCCTAACCCTTTTACTGATGAAATAAATGCATTTCTAGATAGTTCTTGTCCTATGGATTGGCCAATAAAGCATGTGTCTCCAACTGAAGTAAAAGAAGAAATAAAAAAACTAAACTGCAAAAAGTCCCCTGGTTACGACGGCATAAATGGAAAAGCAATTCAAGCACTGCCAAAAAAGGCTATCTTATATTTAACATTTATTTATAACTCTATGTTAAGACTGACTTACTTTCCCTCGCAGTGGAAGTGCGCAGAGATAATAATGGTAAATAAACCGAACAAGCCTGAAGGAAATCTTGCATCCTATAGACCCATAAGTTTACTGCCTATATTCTCCAAAATATTTGAAAGAATATTTTTGAAGAGATTATTGCCAGTTTTGGAAAAAAACAACATCATTCCTGATCACCAATTTGGTTTTAGGAAAAAACATGGTACTCCGGAACAATGCCATCGTATCGTTGCATTTATAAGAGATACATTGGAAAACAAAAAATATTGTTCAGGGGTTTTTCTAGATGTACAGCAAGGCCTTTGATAAAGTATGGCATGCTGGGTTATATTTCAAACTGAAAAAATTACTTCCAACCCCATTTTATTTGCTCTTGAAATCGTACCTAACTGAAAGAAACTTCTATGTGAAAATAAATAGCACGTTTTCCCAAATATGCGATATTCAAGCAGGTGTTCCCCAGGGTAGCGTACTTGGCCCAATACTATACACAATTTTCACCTCAGATATTCCAATTAGCGAATGCGCTTTAATTGCAACATATGCAGATGATACTGCTATTTTAACGGCCGATGTTTGTCCAAACACCGCATCAATTCAGCTTCAAAATGAACTGAATGCAATTGCAGCTTGGCTAAACAAATGGAACATCAAGGTCAACAGCGAAAAATCAACACATGTCACATTTTCATTACGACGAGGTAACTGCCCTGAGATACGTCTAAACAATAATCCTATCCCTCAAAGTGACTGCGTGAAATATTTAGGAATGCATATTGATAGAAGGTTAACATGGAAGACTCATATCAAAATGAAGAAGCAACAATTAAATATAAAAACAAAACGTCTATTCTGGTTATTAGGCCCAAAATCTCGTTTGAGTTTAAGAAACAAAGTACTGATTTACAAAACTATCCTGAAACCAGTTTGGACCTATGGAATTCAACTTTGGGGAACGGCCAGCAATTCGAATATTGAAATACTTCAACGCTACCAGTCAAAAACTCTGAGGCTCATTGTCAACGCTCCATGGTTTGTATCGAATTTTTCAATCCACAATGATCTTTCTATTCCAAAGGTAATAGACGAAATAAGGAGGTTCAGTGAAAACTATTTAGACAGGCTAATTCACCACGACAATCCATTGGCTATTGCTCTTCTTGATCACACCAACGAAATAAATCGACTGAAAAGGCATCACATACTGGATTTGCCATTTCGAAATTAATTATATATGTATCTATTTTTCTGATTATAAATATGTAAATATGTATATACTTAACTACTATTAATTTATAGATAAAATTTGCATAAGTATGTATGTTGTTGGTCTCAATGGAGTGCAACAAATATGTCAAATTAATATAGTATCAAATTTGCTTATTATCCCAAAGGGATAGATTGTAAATAAAGTGTTGAGAAAAAAAAAAAAAAAAAAAAAAAAAAAATTTTATCAAAATTTATTTCAAGTTACAAGTCTTTAATCCACTGTAATTGAAAAAGGTAACAATTATGCGCTGCACTAGTGAACAAAAATTCTTGCTCTTAAATTTCATATCATTTTGAGGGAACAAATTTTTAAATTCTTATATTTTTTATAATTAAATTGCAATGTTTTTCTAGTACGTACGTACATATATGCATCAATACAAGGCATTAAATATGTTTTAACTTTTTATCGCCAATAGTCCATAACAAACAACGCTTTAAAAGTGAAAAAATCAACGGATTTTCGTTCTGTTTTTCAGGCTTTTTGATGAAATTCTTGGTAAAATTTTACTCAAGAGAACAACCGCTGCGAAAAGGGCGAGAGGGGGGGGTGTATTATTTTATGCAAATTATGAAGCTTGTAAAAGCGTTGCACTATGTCCTGAACAAAAAACTACACCCCGTTTTTAAGTGACTGGTTGTTTGATCTATCGACATCGAATAAAACAAAAAAGTCCAAAAGAATTGGTTTTTATTTGTATACGTATATTTTTTAACTGCATTTGAAATGCGTTGTTTTTTTTAACTTAAAAAATATACATTTTGTTGCCTTTTACAAAAATTTTGTAACATAGTCGTGAAATAAAGATAAAAAGAATAAAAACTAAAAGTTATATACATAAATACAAGACTACAAAAAAGAATTGGCATTTTCATTGCTTGATTGCTAGAGTGGCCTACACTATATGATTGGTAATATTGAACCTAACTTACCTAGCGCTATGACTATTAAAAAATAAGACAATATCACTTCGTCACAGCATTTATTGTCGACACTATTACCTGGAAGATACTGCAGTGATCTGGTAGCCTTATGAATTAAAATATGCCAGATTCCATTTAGGCTCGAATCCTCAGTTAAAATCTGAACGGAGTTGTTAACGTCGTATGCTATTGAACAAGCTATTGGACTAGCTGCACATGTGGTTCAAAACGGAGATCTTCCTCTCTCGAACTTGATCATACGTGTGGACAGTCAAGCAGCAATCAAAGCGCTGGACTCCCACCGTGTCAAATGACAAAGGCCGTTAGGAGTTGCATAGACTCTCTATACCGTATACGTCGACACAATACCCGTCTCTACTGGCCACTGTGGCATAGAAAGGTAGGTAGTAAGTAGTGTGTTGGCTTATTAGACGTCAGACCAGGTCAGACATCAAAACGAAATATAAAATATATTTCTTCGGCGAATTCCTCTCAGCAGATTTCTGACAAAAACTCTCAGAGTAAATAAAATTGCCATGAAAAGTTTCTCAAAAATCTGTCGTTCGGAGTTGACTTTAAACTGTAGGTCCCGCCACTCATGTATAAAATTAACACACACAACATGAGTGGTGTGAGAAGCTAGGCCGCAATCATGACTGAAGGGTTGTAAAGGCCAATTATGTACATAAGATATGTATGTGGCATAGAAAGAAACAAAAAGGCGGACAACCTGGCACGTAAGGAATCGAAGATGTCTGAAGAAGATTGAGTGGGCCCATACAATAATACTTTTTCAAATTGCAAAAATCAGTATGGAATTCAACAAACCGATGATCTAACCTAGCTGGTTGTCGAATTTAAAAACTACAGTGTCAAGCATTGGGCAGCAGAGAAACCAAATGACTACTTGAGTTCGACAAGAGATCGGTTCGCCCTCTAACAGGACTCCTAACAAGACACCGCATTACTTTAAAAATCGAAAAAAAGCTGTAATCTGTGAAAACTCCATCAAAGCGATGAGCATCAAAAGTGGGGAATTGGAAATTTGTCTTTGAATTATTTTTCTCATGGACAATTTAAAAACATTTTTATCTTTCAGGCATTTTATCCTTTGTGTGAGTAACGCATTATCGCAGTAGTACTATAGCGCATCACTTTTATCGGTATCATCATTCTGCAATTATTTGCTTTTAGTGCCAATGCATCACAACCAACAGCTTTGCAAGCAGATGATGAAAATCTTTAAAAATCGCTGATAAATTTACTTGAAAATTGCAAAGGAAAAACTATTTCGATGGACTGCCAAACATAAAATATTAATACTCTTGTATTCTTATTTTATGTTTTTTATTTACATATACATGCAACAATCAAACAAACATAGATACAATATTTAAGTAGAAAACAAAAATATGAACCTAAAAGAGAGGCAAAATTCTTCGACCATATTTTTTGTAAAACGAAACAAAATGTTTCAGAACATTTTCAGAAAGAACAAAACATAAATATTAATAAAATGAATACATTTATTTTTATTGAGAATTTGTGAAGATTCTTTTTGTGTGATGTGAAAAATGTAAAAAACAAATACAAAATAAATATAAAAAAACACGGCACAATATTTTATTTATATTTCAATAATAATCAAAATATTGCGAATGAATTCGTATATAAAAATACGGAAAATGAAATATATACTCGATTTGAATTTAATAATTAAATTTAAAGCGTAAATTTGTAATGAATATTAATTAATTCATTCGATGGAAATGATTAAAATTTTCATAAAACTTATTTGTTTTTGTTCAATATTTAATGTAAACGAGAAAATTTACGTAAACGAGAAATGCAAATGGTGCCAGCAAATAACTAAGAGGGAGACGCATATTATCGATGATAGATTCGCAAAATTTATGAATGACAAGGAGAGTGACAATGATGATGATGCTGCATTTGACATTGGGATTTAAGATAAAGACCAGATAACCTTAAGCGTTAATGAATGAATCAATGACGAGGTAGATGGAGACGATAAATTAGTAATAGTGCCAGCCAGTACCGAAAATTCTAGATTCCCTGCGCCTAAAAGAATTAGAGTATAGTTGCACCACCAAATATCCACATTTGTGTTCACAACATGGTTAGCTATATAAGATTAAAAATCCGTGACCAGAGACATCTATAATTCCTATATGCAGTGTATTACATACATACATAATTGGTCAACCCAACCCTTCAGGCGGGATTATGATCTAGCTTTTCACACCACAGCGAATTTTCGGACTACCTAAGCTTTGATATCAAATTAACCACGACCGTGCTTCTCCATGACAGTCACTTTGACCAAAAAAAAAAAAAAAAAAAAATATTTTTGTCCTGGTTCTACAGCTATTATAAGTACAACATGGTGATACCTAGTTTACCATAACCGTCCATCGGTATAACACTTCTCAACTGTTCCTCCAAAGAAAGGGGTAGACTGATAATAAAGTCCAGTAAATTTCCGTTAAGAACAAACCTAATTTCTTCCATACATAATTGATCGTTACAACCATCTAGTCAGGATTACGACCTAGTTTCTTACACCACTTACGTTGTGTGTGCTAATTTTATACATGAGCGGCAGCACCTACAGTTTAAAGTCGATTCCGAACGACAGGTTTTTGAGAAACTTTTCATGGCAATTTTATTTATTTTCAGAGTTTTTGCCAGAAAGCTGCTGAGAGAAAGTGGCCAAAAAAATATTTTTTCATATTTCCTTCAGTTGGAGATGCCTGACCTGGGGTTTGAACCGAGGCCTCACGTATAAGCCAACGCACTACCTACTCGATTACAGCGATTTCTAAAATATTATATCATACGGAAAACCACTCCATGGAATTCAATAAGTCCTATGAAGACAAACGAGTGAAACAGAATCATTCTAAAAGAATTCGATTCATTTTTGGCGCTCTTTTTGTATGCTGAATTTTATAAATTAAATAATGAACCTGCAGCAAGGGGCTACAAGTGTATCCTCCATATTGCGAGATAGAAAGATACATTATCATATCGAAAGTTAATGTCTTTTGTTTGGCACTCTATGCTGCAAAAAAATGTGCTCCTGAATGCAATTTATTGTTTGGTTTTTAAAGGGAGTATCCTTCTATTTGCCGAAGAGAAATAAAGCGTGCGTGTTCGACAATCCATTATACTTATAAATTTATAAATTATGTTTATAAATCTGATATTCGTATATACTGCCAGCAGTGTGTTTCTCTAAAAAGCTATCCACTTGTTCTATCAAGCCAATTTGTACAGCTTACGGAAGCTGTGCTTAGTGACTTCATTGGCAGTCGGCCTAAATCGATTGTTATCGAAATCATTGGAAATACTATGGAAGCTTTTTACGACCCTACTAGCACGGGCCATCTCGTACAAACTAGTTAGGATCTCTATACCAAAAATTAACAATGTGTTGTTAGCTGGCCAAAGTTTTAAAATGCAAAAATTTTTTTGAAGGTGTAAGCATTTCATTGCAATAGTTACCTCAGATAAAGCAGCGCTTGAATTTGAAATGTCAGTGCTTACATCGTGGATTATGAAACTTCCCTAATTTATCGGTTTTTTAGGAGTGGAAGTGACCATCCTGTTGAAGCCATATATGTCTAATTAGTTGACATTTATTCAGTTTGTTTTACCAAATCACCATGGGCGTGTACAGCATTCAAAATGGTTGTTCTGTTCGGATAAGGCGGTGCTCAAAAAATAATCTTCACCGTTAAGATCCATTATTGAATTGGAGACGATATTAATCTAGCTGAGACCCAAGCGCCTAAAATATAACCCGAATAAATCATAGTCAACGGTAAGAACGATATGGGGATGACTGCCAACGGCATATGTTATAGGAAGGCGCCACGTGTCACACAACTCATGCCACATTTTATGTTCTGCACTAGCGATTTGAGGGCCTGGCAGACTCACGTAAAAGTCGTGTAAATTGACCACTGAGATCGTGCTATTTGATACCGTTAGGGTTTTCTTAAGTTGCAGATATAAGTGAAAAATTTATGGAGAAGCTGTTGAGGACGTTTGAACGACGTAACTGCAGATATTAAACGCTTAATGAAGTTTCAAAGAGGGGATCTGATTCGATTCTGTCTGTCTTTTACTCTTTATAGTCTGCACATTCTTCACATAGTTGTCGGCTTATAAAATAACTCAACTTGTATACGATTTGCTTATTTCTTAAAAATTCTCTTAAACTTTCAATTTAAAAATAATTAAAACAGAATGTATCAATTTCTTTATTTATTAATTTATATATATACATATAATATCTTTTGTGTTTTGCCGGTATATTGTATAAAATGGTATCTGTTCACACTTTAAAAACTATCGTAGCGGCAACTATTTTTACACGATTTTTTTTTACCAAGAGCTGAGCAAGATTTATGATGTTTTCGGGTTTTCAATTTCACCACATATATGTATACCAATATCCGTCATATTTTATACCATTTATTTGAAGCATCAAACGAATTTAAATTTGGAAATTTTGTTAAAATAAAAAAATTCTAAATGTTCATCAGCGACTTTTTTATTTGTGCAATAAATTAAATTTCCTTTTTATGCACAAACTTGAAATATTTTCAAATTGATTTTCAAATTCAATGTGGAGTAGAAAAAATAAAAATCAATTCTATTTGAGTTAAAAAATTAATATGCAATATATGTATGTATATGTATATATGTACGTAGCATATAATAGTGTATATTAGGGTGGATCAATTTTTTATTTATATTTTTCTGTTTTTTTTTAGTTTTCAGAAGAGAGCCTGTAACTCAAACCACTTCATGACAGCCTCTGTAGTAATCCTGTGGGGGCAGACCGAGCTTGTCGTCGAAACTGCCAATAGCGCAGTGTCCAGTTAGAATTCCTATTAGAATACAAACTGTTCTCTTGTAGAACTCGGATTGTTTCCTGGTTCTCCGACTGTTTACTGCTAGACACAGTAGTTTTGAAATGCAGCAACCAGGTATGTTGGATCAGCAACGCTTGTAGGATTCCATGCTGTTTTTACCAATTTGGAAAAGAATTTTGTAGGGGTGGCATTTTGTAGGGTTAGGCATTTTCGATCCGTGCCAGTTTGTAATATCATAATTCGAAGGTTTCTCCAGACTAATACTGGAAGTATGGTTCCTGATTTAGCATAGACTTCTATGGTTTGATGTCACTCTCCTTCTTGTAAATATTCAGTCGGAAATATCACCCTGATGTCCTTCTTCTACTCTGTATATCGTTGAACTTGTGTTGTCCAATAATGTACGTTCGATTTTACGTTACTGTTCCGATTACCTTTGTGGTCGAATTTCTTCTGCTACGTCATTAAGTTCGACCCATCTGTCCTTCCATGACTAATTGTTAATTGCTAATCTGTATCTATTTAGTTTTGTTTCAAATTTCACCTCGAACAGCCCCGACAAAATGGTGGTATGATAGCCAAGGATATGCAGATGATATAGTTTTAAAAGCTAGAGTCAGAATCGCAGCAGTGTAGTAGGTAGTGTGTTGGCTTATTAGACGTGAAGCCATGGTTGAACCCCAGATCAGAAAAAAATGTTTATTCAGCAGCATCTTCAATCCTCTGAGAACAAATGAAATTGTCATGGAAAGTAGATCCCACCACTCTCATTCATAAAATTAATACACTCAACATGGGTGGTGTGAACAGTTAGGTTGTAATGCTGACTAATGGCTTAAAATGGCCAATTACAGTCGCAAAGATCGTGTTGCATATTTTATTTCTTTGCATTTGACAACATCCGGCTTTTTAGAAGTTATTAGGTCTTCGTTTCTGAATTTGTGAGGAATAGCTTCCTAACAATTATTCTGGGTAAGTTTTTTGGCTTCAATATGCAGATCTTTAATTCAATTTTTACTTTTCGGCATTTGTTGCATCAAAACTTCGTTAAAATATGTCTGATCGTAATAGCAACATGTTGTTTTACTTCAAACCTAAGGAGTCTTTTAACCAATCTTTCTGTCAGTTGGTCAGTAGGTTTTGTATTTTGATCTCTATTTTCAAAGAGTAATTTTTTTAAGAATATTTCACTCGAACAATTTGAACTACGCTATGTACAAAAATTGATTCAATGCCGTTTTAGTGCTTTGATTTTTTTAATAAAATAGAATTTGATTTTTAAATAAATTAAATTTCTTTTATAATGAAGAAAAAAATTGAATTAATGCTAAAAAAATATTTTTTTTCTTTGAACGCGCATTGCTATTAAAATATTCATAGAAATTAAAAAAAGAATGTATTCTAAATAATTAATTGAAATATTATTTCTATTTTCATTTTTCAGGTACGTATGTATTATATTTAAGAAAAAATTTACATTTAATATTTTAGAAATTTAAAAATATTTGTTAAGTTATAGTAAAAAAATATTGTTGTGGTCTAAAATGTATTTTGT
The DNA here is from genome assembly GCA_958299815.1 of Sarcophaga carnaria. Lineage (NCBI taxonomy): Eukaryota > Metazoa > Arthropoda > Insecta > Diptera > Sarcophagidae > Sarcophaga > Sarcophaga carnaria. The sequence goes on from OY283150.1 coordinate 32,654,979, forward strand.
GAATTTTTCTGCTGGTATTTACCAACTGAATAATGTTTGACGAAAATCTACTGCTAAAAAAATCAACGATTGATCAAATTTGTTTTGATTGTTTCGTTGGTTTTTTAAACATGCATAATTGGTCATTACAACACTTTAACCAGGATTACTACCTAGTTTCTCACACCACTTATGTTGTGTGTGTAAAATTTATACATGAGTGGCGGGACCTGCAGTTTAAAGTCGACTCCGAACGACAGATTTTTGAGAAACTTTTCATGGTAATTTTATTTAATCTCAGAGTTTTTGCCAGAAATCTGCTGAGAGAAAGTCGACGAAGAAATATTTTGTCTTATTTCCTTTAGTTGAAGATGCCTCACTTGGGGTTTGAACCGAGGCCTCATGTCTAATAAGCCAACACACTACCTACTAGACAACGGCGGTGGGTTTTTCATGGTGTCACTAAATCTCTAATTTGCATATGCAATCGTTGATTTATATCTTATTATTGTGGTAAAGAATTGCCTTTTGTACTGTGACTATACAATCTATTGTACCCCCTCCAACTTTGTGAGGTATCCATATAATATCTCTTCTAATTTCCTTGACAGACTTCACGATGTTGCTTGGTGTTAACAATGACAATTCCCTACCTAACACGTAATATTCATCCAGTTGTTTTCTCCTCGAATGCATTAATGCTTCACAGGTTACAAGAAAGTGTTTCGATTACTTATTCCTACCGTCACAGAAACTATATGTTCTCTTGAGTCTACAGTGCCCTGTCAAAATATCGGTTTACAACCTCAGATTATTTCTGAATAGCCTAATGCTTGAGCCATGTCGTTTAGCATAGCTTTTCAATCATCCGTCCCCTCTTCACGTAAACGTTTTTAGCGTTTTGATTGCCTAGAATTTCCATATGAAACCTTATTTTGTCTACTTCCCCAGACAGTCCTATACTATCTTTGATTAAATCTCATATAAACCGAGGCCTCGAATGGCGGTCCGACTGTCAGATAGCATTATCATCATCCTCTTATCTATCTTTTTTACTTTTAAGTTGAACTGAGTACATCCCTTACGATTGGGAAATACTCGCAACTTTCACCATGGCTTTGAAGTATCTGGGACCAAAAACTCCCCCTCCTATTTTTTGATCCGTTCTTGACCCATCCGTATACCTTAAAACAGTCTCTCTTTTAAAAGAGTGTACAGCTTGCAGATTATTCAATACCATGCTCGTTGCAAAGTATTTTCCAGTTAAGAAGAGATCTGTCAGCAAATCGAATTCTTAAGTCACGAATTCTTCTAATGAATTTTGTATTCCATTTATGTCCCATCAATCTAAACATAGACTCCAAACCTTTGCTCTTCAGTACCATGTGCAGCCGACTTTAATTTAATAGAGCCTCTAGCGCCACTGTCAGTCAGATTCCCATTGCCCCTGTCATGCCAATACCTGCTAGTCTCTGTATCTTGTCTATCTCCAACTGAGCTGTTTTCAGATTTGTCATACCTGGCCAGGCAATTGCATAGTAAGGTAGCACAGTCAAAGCCTGCTTCAGATAGTTTCATTAGGTTTTCATTCACAATCATGCTCCAGAGTATTTATTGCTAACATTGCTGCAAAACTTTGCCATTGCAGAGTTCTTAAAAATTTTGTAGGTACGAGTAGCACTACTTCGTACAAGTTCTCGTCATTGCTATTAGGAGCTTAGAGCCTCTATAAAATTTTTAAAAATATCTTCATTTTAAACTAACGGCTTTACTTACCCTAACTCTTCTAGCTGACGTTTACTTCTGTCTTAATTTGACGTATTGTAGTCGTCATAATCTAGTAAGTAGTGTGTTAGCTTATTAGACGTGAGACCACCGGTTAAATCCCGTTTCAGAAATCTCCAACAAAACGAAATATGTACAGATATTTCTTCGGCAAGTTGCTCTCAGTAGATTTCTGGAAATAACTCTGAGAGTAAATATAAATACCATGAAAAAGTTTCTGAAAAAATCATTTGTTCGGAGTCGACTTTAAACTGTAGGTGAATAAAATCAATACATACAACATATGTGGTGTGATAGCGACCAAAGGATCACACAACCTATTATGTACTTATGTATGCGCTAGGCATCGCCTTCTTCTGTTCTGGAATACGTTCTGAGTGTATTTTTCGCGCTATTTTCGCCTCTTACTTCAGCCGCTATAACTTATTGCCCTTTTCCATTATAAAGCGTATGATCAGGTATTATTCTTAGCCGCAATACACGTAGGATCTTGCGAAGACACTGGTTCCCGAATATTTGCATCTTTCGCATATCACTAGTGGCTGCATTCTAAGTTTTGCATCCGTAGAAGAGGGTGGATTTCGCAATCGTATTGAAAATTGCATTTTTGGACGTTGAGATAGAGAGCGTGGTATCCAGATACATTCTAGGCGTCCAAAAAAATTCGTCGTAACTTCTGCAAGCGATTATCGATATACTGCACCGTATAGTTAAAAGTGAATTTATTTTATTGCAATACCGAATTCAGTAAGTGAGGGTGCAAGAGTTACTCTTAATGCATTAAGTTTTTAATCTAAAAACCATAAAAAACAATTATGTATGGCCTCTATTCAAATGCTTTATTCACATTCATTTCAATTTCTTTTAAAGTGCGTTTATTTATAGTGCACACTATACATCAGCAATAATAATTAAAAGTTAGATTAAAGCTATGCTTTGGAGTACCAACGCGTAACTCGCGAAATTTAAATTCATTTCGTTTCCCATAATTTGTTAAAATGTCAGGATTTTTAAATTTATTTTCAGAACAATTTTTTTCGATTAAGCTTTTCATATTTTAGCATTTTTTTTTAATTCTTTTTTCTGTTTTTTGCTGTTTTTTTCAGCTTCCTTTCTGGTCTCTACAATTTTAATCCACTGCAGTATTTTTTTTCAATTGTTCCCTATTGTCTGATAAATATTTGTCGCTATTTTTTATGCCATATTGTTGGCGTTTCTTGCCTGGTACTCTAACAATACTTTTTTTTCTCTTTCATATTTCCTATAATTTCTGTTTCTATTTCGTAAAGCCAAACAAACTCCAGTGAGAAAAGCTAAAAATGAAAATTTCACAAAAAAAAAAAGAAAAAAGAAGATCCAGCAAATCGTTCCCAATTGTATTGCAACGCTTTATTCAGCATGACTGTGAGCTTTAGTTCAGTTCTATAAATTTATTAAAACACAAACAAAAAAAAAATCGCTCTAAATTTTCTGTTTTTCTCTTTGTGTTTTTTTCGTTTCTGTTTTCGCCGAAACATATTTTCGGTTTTTGTTTTCATTTTGTGTTGTAGGCGGTTGTTGTTGGTTGGTTGGTTGGGGAACGATTCCTACAAATGATTGAACATTTTTGCAGCAACAAAGGAATCTGAATTGTAAATGGAATGTAAAATTAAAGTTTGGAATATTTGAACTATCCGTAGAGATTTTTCTTAGACTACTATCCTGAAGACGCATGGTATTGAAAGCCAGATAGCAGTGCGTATTCTGTTTTACTATATTGTTACGAAAATAAAAAAATATATACTGGTGTATTGCCTTTACATCGCTTAACATTAAAATTTTAACAAAAGCTACAAAAACAAAATAATGCAGTAAACAAACCTGTTTACAAATTATCGTACTGCTTAATATAACAGCAAACACCAGCATAAAAAATGATAAACAAGTAAACATAAATACAACAACAAACGCTACAAGAATAAATGTAATCAACGATGTTTACATTTATTGAGATTTCGAGAAGCGAAGGCATGAACGTTCCCCTTCAAGGACATTCACCAGATTGTTGGCTTTGTCATATAAAAGGCAAGGCAAAGCAGGCGACGGAGTTAGTGAAGTTAAGTCAGTCTTGTGTGTAGTCGCGGTGCGTTTGAAGAGAGTAATCGTGGTTTGAAGATATCCGTTACAAAAATCTGTCGAATAATTGTCTAGTGATTCCTATTGTTTATGCAGAGGAATAACAAAGAAAAGCAATTGTTGTTGTTTACATCAAGTTATGAACAGTGGCACACAGATTTGTGCGAATAAAAAGGAATTTTAATTAAAACTAAACACAAATTTATTTTTATTTTATTTGCAATTTACGAGCAATATAAGTATATGTTCTACGGTGTTCCACTATTCTACTACAATCGCCGGTATATTGACAATTACGTAATGCCATAGGTTAGATTAGCGTGTAACTTTCCATTCATGGGCAAGTTCAGTCGGTGGTATATACGGCCAATTGTGTCACCCAGTGTCATGATTCAATAGTGGTTGGTTTGAACCACTCCGAGCTCCGAATAAAACCGGACAGTTCTCTTAATGGCACGTGTGTCGTTATGCCCAGATCTTCAAAGTTCTATCACCCAAAAACTGATCTGAAGTGAAGGCCGCTCCCATAAAGTTTTCTACCGATTCTGTGCTCGCCATATCGTGGGAGTTTCTGCAGTAATTTCCAAAATGGTAATAATTCGACGTCAAGCACCCTGCTTTGTGGCCATTTATAAGTTTCCAATTGTTTAGATGGGGCAGCTTATTGTCACTTGCATCAGTAACACTCTCAGTTGAGGGCTGGCTGAAACCTGATGGTACAAACCATTCTTGTGATTCGTTAGAAATATTTGTTGTCAACGTCATGTGAGGTCAAAAAGTTTCCCGTTGCAATAGAACATCGGTTATGTCAATAACAATTTTCTCTCTTTGATTCCTCTCTGGTGTCCCGGATACGGCACGTAGCATGTTCTTGAAACTAAAACTGCCAATTCGACTTCGGTGGACCACGAAATTTATAACGACCATCAAATTCAATTAGTTACTAATCTACAGCAACGAAATTAAATATGAGTTGAAACGGTAATAAAACAAAACAAAATAAATCTCTTTATGAAGCTTGATGTATATAAATATCCTTAAATTAATTTCCCTAACAATCACTGTAAGTATTCCATCATTAAGTATCAAATTTCAATGAAAATCACTGGAGGTAATTTTAATTTTCCACAATAAAACTAAAAAGTTTTTGAATTCTGTAGTTAAAAAAAACTTTAATTTGAGATGAAAATATATCAAAAACGAACATAAAAACATAAGCATCATTATTTAAATATATTTTCTTTAATTTTCTTATCTTTTAGGAGAACAAAAAACTAAATTTTTAAAAATCTTAAAAAAAGGATATACGGGCTGCTCTGAAAGTATGTTAGCTAATCCCAAACTATTTATACAGTATTATTTCTTACATAAAACTACAAGTTGTGTGATAAAAGTTTTATGAAAATGGTTAAAATTTTCTAACAAAAAATTAAGATAAATATATTTTTTTTTTTTAGAAAAAAATCCTTTTCAATCGAATTTCAAAAAAAGGCTTTAAGCATGAGGTGTAAATATATCATATATCATATCATATCATATATATACGTTAGAGGACGTGTACTTGTCAATTAAGACAAGTACAGTACCCGGAGGTCGAATTGACCCATTGTACAAAATATGCAGATACGTACGTAGTTGACCGAAATATTATCATCTGTAATAAAATATGGGACGAAACACATTTTTCTAATGTTTGTCTGTCACGTAAGATAAATATGAGAAGAGCAGTAAGAAAGACTCTACAAGATTTCGGGAAACAGCTACTAGCAATTTGCGTGAAAATTGGAAATATTTTTCATCCCGAACTACTAAAGGCAGTTTGTTCTGTTCCAAGTAGTACCGTCTTTGGCGATAAACATCTTGTTGTCATGTTTGTTGCTGCCAATGCTTTCTTCAGTTCATAAGACGAGCTTCTATTTTCTTCTTCTTCAAAGTCTTTAGTAGTAGGAATATTACACATATAATTAATATATAATTGGTCATTACAACCTTTCGTTATAAATTGGAAATGTCTGCTCTGAGGTTTGAACCTTGGTCTGACGTCTAATAAGGTAACACGCTACATACTAGACTACGACTACTTCAATCAATATCAAGAACATATCAAGAATAAAAAATTCAACCTTTTCACTTTCGTCCCACACTTAACTTTCAATTCTTTCTCAAAAACCATAAATATTGTATTATTTACGATAAAACTTCAAAAAATCTTTGAAATCTTAAACAAATTACAAACACGACACCAAAAAATCTCTAGGAAAGTCGTATGTATCAAAAATGATACGTAAACCAGAATTATGAAGTTTTTGAATTTTGTAAACCCTGTTTGAAATTTTCTTTTTTTATTTGGTTTTAAATAATGGCGTTAATAATACTAACGAATTATAAAAATATCAGGCATCTAACTTTTTCTGAATTAAAGTTATGTAGTCTAAAAAATTTAAATGTATCATTTTTGATACAAACCGTAGTCTAGTAGGCAGAGTGTTGGCTTATTAGACGTAAGGCCACGGTTCAAACCCCAGATCAGACATCAAAACGAAATTTTAAAAAATATTTCTTCCGCGACTTCCTCTCAGCAGATTTCTGGTAAAAATTCTGAGAGTAAATAAAATTGCCAGAAAAGTTTCTCAACAAATTTTTCATTCAGAGTCGTTTTTAAACTGTAGGTCCCGCCATTTATGTATAAAATTAACACACATAACATGAGTAGTGTGAGAAGCTAGGCCGTAATCCTGACTGAAGGGTTGTAATGGCCAATTATGTATGTAAGAAAGGGGGAAACGTCAAATGAACACAATAGAAAAGCATGACTAAAGGTTTTTATTTGCTAAAAAATTTAACGTCAACGAACTTAGGCCGACAATTTTATTGCGTCGGCATTCATAATATTTGCATATTGCTGTGAAGTAGTTGAAACTTCTGACAACATTAAACCTAGTTTAAATTGAGTTTTTGGAAAAACTGTGTTGTTAAGTGGGTCTTTAATCATGACTCTAGTCTTTGTTTTAATTATTTCAAGGCCATATTTGTAACTGCACATGGTGATTAAGTTTCTACATGGTCTTAGTAACATACATTCACAATACGTAAAATTGAATTCTGAAGTATCAAAATAAAGAAAAGGAGTTTGAAACAACAAAGAACTGACAAAAACTACACGAAAAACTCAAATGAACATTTGTTTTCTTGCTCAATACATGCCATAAAATTGCAGTATCACCCACCTGTGCTTTTTGTTTAGCCAAAAAATACCAACATGTTGCGAATACACCATAAAAGTAGACACAAACACGAACGTAAAGTTTACATTAAGAATTCTTTGTAACTTTTTTTTTGTATAAAGAAGCAGAACGTGAAGTAGAAACATGAAAAAGGGTAAATGATTATCCTTTGCAGTCAGTTTATTTTGTCCTCAAATAAAGAGGGTGTATAACGACTTTTAACGATCTGATGTGTTTTTTTTATTGCTGTTTTTTTCTTGTGCTTTTTTTAATAAATCAAATACCTTTTTTCACTTCGGTATGTTACTGTATGCCACCCATGTGATTTTGCTTCTCAATTTTTTTTGCACAGTTCTTTGCTTTTTTTATTCAATTTCTTACGACTTGTGAAAGTTGCTTTGCTTTGATTTAAATCAGGGCTTTTGTATGTGTGCTGATGTGTAAATAAAATATTTTACTCCTTTTTTCTTTTCCTTTTTTTTTGTCAGTAGTCTTCTGTGAATTTTCCCTTTTCCCTTATATGTATATATGTAAGTTTCTCTTTTTTATTTCCCCCACTTAATGAAAAGGGTTTACATTTTTTTTTATTTCTTGCTCACTTCGTACAGTAAACATTGATTTACAATGTAATCAATATAAAAATGTTTTACATTTCTTTTGAGCTGTTACTTGTGTAATTTGATGAAATAAACATTTTCTGGCAAATATACAGAATATTTTTGATTGATTTCTTGTGTTCAAACTGTAGAAAAAGGTAGAAATACAAATGCCTGTGATGAGTAATAGAATGAAAGTTGAAGGTATTTGATAAAGAGCACAAACAAACACTGTTCGAAACGTATTTAAATCGATCAAAATCTTTACTAAGATTGATGTCATTGGTGTAGTGTTATTTAGGGTTTGATGTTAAAAATATGGTTTGCTTACTTAAACTTTTTTAATCATAAAAATAAAAAATTAATTTTAAAAGCAGTTTTATGTAGAAGTTTTTTTTCCAATGTCTACGTTCCATTAATCGTACGTATAAGGCTTGTCTGTATAACAAATAACAAAGGACCGTAAAAGAAATTTGTTTAAGAAAATATTGGCAACAAGAATGTGGTTTGTTGCAAGTGCCCACCCGACCTTATGTATTTTATGCGAATCGCCATATTCGATAAGTTCATGAAACGTTAAAGTAAGCGTCAAGTAGAGAGCCAGGAATGTAATGAATTCAAAGCGATACTTTTTATTACACTTCTTATTCCCACGAAACCTGTCAGTCATCGGCCAATTATGGTAGGCTATTGCCTATAGTTACTCTTAGAGTTTTTACCAGAAATCTGCTGAGAAGAAGTCGCCGAAGAAATATTTTTTATATTTCGTTTTGATACCTGACCTGGTGTTTGAACCAAGTTTGAACCAATAAGCCAACACACTACTAGACCACGGCGACACCAACCATAAGGACCTTAAAATACTTCACTTACTTAATATGTCTCTATAAGCCTTTAGACAGGATTACGATCTAGTTTCTTACACCCTTATATGGAGCATGTAAACTTTTGTATCTTAACCACCATAATTTCTGGAGATAGGTTACCGCATTCCTTGCGAATATACTCTTTAAGAGTCTTTAAGAAAGAAAGTTATCCCATCAGTGTCAATAACACAAACGAGAGATCAGCTGAGATTTGTAAAAAATTCAGCCCGCTGAAGGTCACAGGAAATTGTATTGCTGATGAGCTGGCTAGAGACGATACGGAGCTGGTAATCTCCGACTTGTTACATGGCATATAGCTATTCCTGTTACATACGTTCCAGCATTCCGTCTAATAAGTTCTGCAGGAGTAGTGGGTCTGAGGACTCGGTCTTTTACCTTATGTGTTCTATTCTTGTCACAAAGTGATGAAGGTTTTTATTCTCTTATTGGCTAACATCCTTGCTACAATAGCAAGATATATTTTGCACTCAGTAAGGTTTTCTCTAGGGATCCCCTGATCCCAGGGTAGAATGTATTATGGTATCACAATGGGCCTAAGTATTGGCCTAAAAGAGAATGCTTATTTCTAGGGAGTTCGCTGCCTAACCTAACTTAAAATAAATTACTAAAGTACAGTATAGTAATCATGTATTTGGGTGAAATAACTGTCTTCCTGTGTGGTATCATGAAAGTGATAGTTCTGCTGAGTTATGTATCCACTGATATGGAAATGGGCCTGGTGGCTCATATTGTTTTCCGGCGAAAATTTGCTTTCCCCGTGGTTGAAAGCCTGAATGGCTACAGAATTTAATACACTCGCTTGAAGTCAACGATATTCTTCAGTTCATGCAGAATCCGCACATCGTCAATTTTTTTAACCAACATTTTTTGTTAAAACCACCTATCACTTCTTAACATAGCATAACATCCTCAGTTATGGCTGCAATTTTGTTAACCTAGGTTTTTTTGGATGCGGCCCCAATCTAACATCATTTCGTTTTGGCCCAAAACCTTTTAGCCATCAATGGAGTATTACCTAAAAAAATCAATGAAATTCCGCGTTCTTATGAAAGAGTTTACTTCAGAAACTTCTGATCAGAATTGTTATTTACTCTTTTTCTATATCCGATTCAATGAATTGCATGCATTTGGCGTTTTTTAAATTCGTAGAATTTAAGGAAAACGGAGTAAACAATCCTTTCAGTTGCGGATCATTGCCAAAACCATATATTGCGCATTTATTTTGAAAGTTCACTTAAAATTTGCAAGATTTATTTAGCAATTTATTTACATTTCTTTTTGTACAGCCTTGAAATCAATTTCAGATAAAAGAATAGAAATTTCTTTGTATCCTTGACAAGGACACATAAAATGTAAGAATGTCGAACTCTTCAATTACAAATACTATGATGATGTATTTGTTTCTAATTTTGTATTCACATTTGTGTGTTTACAAAAGAAGAAACAAGATTGTTTTCTTTTTTTTTAATGAAGCTGTATGCAGGCATAATAACTTATTGATTTCAAGAGAATATATGCAGCTAGATTTTTGTTCCTTTTGTTCTGTTGACGTAGAAGGTTTTAGGTTTCAATTTGTCAAAGCTCAAGAAATATCTAATCAACATCGAGATATTTCCATGTTGTTTTGTTATTGTAAGTTGATCTTTTTTTGTTTCTATTCTCGTAAATTCGTTACGGAAATTCTGAAGTTTTTAACGTTTTTCGCATTTAACTTTAGAATTGTGAAATTCTTAATTTGATTTTCTTCTCTTTATTAAATAAATGAATTTTATTTTATGTTTCAGTTCAGAATTATTCTTTTTTTTCTTTTCTTTTGTTTGCCTGTCAGTCAGACTAGAGAAAATCATATCAATCTTAAGCTCAGTATAGGGGGGGAAAACGTAAAACAATAGAAGCAACAACTACAGACAGCTTCTTTATTAAAGCTCATCAAATAAAAATATCGACACAGAAGCAGAAACAAAAGAAAATAGAAAACAATTGCAACAACGTTAGCACTAGCATGAGTGTATCCACCAACGCCAAATACTTGAATAACAATTCAAACATACATACTCAGACAACAGGGCTGAAAGTAAATAACTTGAAATAAACATCAGCTGCATAACAAACGCTTTAAGCATAAAATTATTGTGGAGTATTTTCTCTTCTTCAAACCCTCACTCCTCCACTCTCGCTCTCTCTCTCTCTCTCTCTCTCTCTCTCTCTGTGTGTGTATCTTTCTCTCTAATACCAACAGACGCCGTTTGTTGTTTTTTTCTCTCTCTCGTCCCACATAAACACTTATTGTAACGTACTGTATACGAGTATGCCTGTCTGTAACTGTGTTGGCATTACAATGTGTAGGTGTGAGAGCATAAATAAAGTGTGTGCATGGATAAGTGTGTTTTACACAGACATTCAATCAATTTAACGCATAATTCCTGATGGATTTAACGGTAATTGATGATTGATTACTGTACATATAGTAAATGGCATTAAAAGCAAAAGAAAAATGTTGGAAGAGAAATGAAAATGCCTATAAAGGGAAGAGAGTCCAAATAGAAAATAAAAAAAATGAAGAAAAATTGTGAAGAACTCGTAAAACCTATAAAAATTTAAAGAAAAAACAAAGGAGCAACAATGTAAGGAACCGGTGGGCATAAAATCAAAATTGTGCTGTAAGAGATTGGATCATGATGAATACAAGAGAGCAGCTATTTTCAAGTAAGTCTTTTAAGACTAATGGGTACAGTTATGAGGAACTTTTTGTTAGTTAAGACCCACACTGACTCTGTGTAGACCTTGCTCTGACGAACTTTTTCCCCAGTTTGGTGGAACTCGGTCAGTACAGGGACTGCGTTTACCAGTGGCGTGTGATTTGATAATCAAAGCTACCACTTCGCCCTATCCTATCCCACTCTTGCTAAGAGATGACGCTGACTGAACTTACTAACATGTTTGTTTTTGATGTTAGCCTCTCAAGAGGGGACGGAGATCAGAAAGCTAATTAAATGGATTATTTGGATGGATAATATTCCTCATTATCTGGAGTTTAAATTGGAAGTACTTTCACTTTTTCACCACGCCATCACTATTTTTAATATGTTCACTTCTTTTTAGAATTTTGAGATGAAATTAAGAACGACTGGAAGGTAAAAAGATAATAAAGGAGATAGTAATGCAATGAAGTAACTAACAACCAAAAATTCTTATATTCGACAATAAGTCAATATAGAATAGCTTGCCATTATATTAGGAGATAATCAGTAGAACTGAATCACATTGACTAGTCAATGGATAAAGCAGAAGTTTCCGTAATTTGCAATACATCGACCAATGTGTAGTCTATATCGTGTAAATACTTCTTTCCTGTTAAATCTTTAGCAAACAACACGCAATAATACATAAATTTTGCACTGCTACGATTCAGTCAAACAATCATTGAGGAAACGAAGAAAAGTGGTAAGGCTATCAGCCGTTAAATATTCCTCATCTTTAGTGTAATTTAAGGGATTTGCTACTGAGATATATGGATGGTTTAGAGCCTAAAGGACGCGTAAACATAATTAAAAATTAATACTAAACTTTTGATTCAAGCCTGGTAACTTTTCGAGCATTACGTGGTAATTATCGCAGTCATAATGAACTTACTATGGAATTGGCAACGTTTTACAGAAATTTTTAGGCACGAATAAATCAGATTATATGACTCAAACTTACTTATTTACTTAAATGCTCATTACAACACTTCAGTCAGGATTACGCCCTAGCTTCTGAAACCACTTATGTAATGTGTGTTGATTTTATAGATGAGTGGCGGTGCTTACAGTTTAAAGTTGAATCCGAACGACAGATTTTTTTGGAAAACTTTTCATGGCAATTTTATTTACGGTCAGAATTTTTGCCAGTCGCGCAAGAAATATTTTTTCATATTTCGTTTTGTTGGAGATATCTGACCTGAGGTTAGAACCGACTACCAGACTAGGGCGACCTCTGTGTTACAATATGCTGCGTCAAGTAAACATTGTTCATCAAATAGTAGATGAGACCTTAATTCCACCAACTTTACAGTTCAAGATCTTCCTGCCTGCCATTTGCCTTAATCAATGCCAATCCTCAGACTCGAATGTACTCTACATAAAACTAGTGTTTCCGAGATTAATTTGTTGCATTCATAAACTTGAAATGTCAGCAGTTCGTTAGAAGCAACATCTATTTTTTATTGAGCTAAGGTTATGCCGATTTCACATCTTTACTTATATAGTTTTCAATTCTGATACCAAAGATCATGAGATCATGATTTTCGAAATGCTTCCACCATTGTTTATCTGCACAACATGAATTCCGATTACAATAGGGTGCCCAAGTCACCAAAGTACTTTAGAAAATCCCATGTTCATTACAAAATATTCTTAAACGATGAGATGATGTCTATATGTATGTATATTTCTTAATGTATGTGTGTGTGTGTGTATATGTATAGTATATATGAACGACGACTTTATTTATTTATCTTTCTCCATCTTATTCTCTTACTCCTCCCTCTCCTAAGGGTTATACGTACTACCTACTCTATAAATTCCCCAGTGTCAACTTAAATAACGAAAATGCTTGAGAAGTGACTGTCGGTTGGAAAAAAAAAACCAAAAGGTTGGTTGTCCTTATAAAATGACTGCCTGCCTGATTTTTTACTTTTTAATGTAAATTGTTGTTATAGTTGCTCTTCAGTGTTCAATAAAGAGTCTCTGTTTTGCTACAGTTTCCCATTTGATTTTTTCTTTCATCGTTTATTGCTTTTGTTCTGCTCTTGTAATTTAACTTAATGCCCCGTAATTTATTATTGTGAACTTTGCTGGCATGAAAATGTGTACATGAGAGAGAGAGAGCATGAGCCTTTATTGGTTCATGTCAATTTTGGTATTCCTTGTGGAACTAATTTGTATTTTGAATTTCCTGTTCTTCTTCTTCTTCTTTATTGTATTGCATCTTGTGGACAGCATTAAAGGTTTATTAACACAAATCAACACTTCATTAAACGGAATGTGTTTGCCTATGTTTAAACTAAAAAAATAGATTTATGATAAGAGATTTATTATTTATATGATGGTCATTATAAAAACAAAAAAAAAAACAATGACTGGTTAAATGATAAATTCAAAGAGAGGAAAGACAAGGCCAGGGTTCGAGCTCCAGGCCAGACATCAAAACAAAATACAAAAAGCATTTCTTCGGTGACTTCCTCTCAGCAGATTTCTGGCAAAACTCTGTAAATATTGCCATGAAAAGTTTCTCCGAAAGATGTCGTTTGGAGTCGACTTTAAACTGTAGGTTCCGCCACTCATGTATGAAATTTAACACACGCAACATAAGTGGTGTGAGAAACTAGGTCGTAATCCTGACTGAAGGGTTGTAATGACCAATTATGTATGTAAGCTTAAAAATGTTATTGAACCAGTTGAATGCATGGTTGAAACCAAGGAACTACCCACCTTGTAAAATGACAAAAGGCGTCAGCAGTTGCGTGGACTCTCAACAGCGTTTACGCCGACACAACACCCGTCTCCACTGGGTTCCGGGCCACTGGGGCATAGAGGGAAACGCAAAAGCTGATTAACTGTTATGGAAGGGTACGGTGGTGTCTGAGGAGGACACGATAGAGGTGATATGTGCGCCTTTACAAGAATATTTTTCCAAATTGTAAAAATCAAATTCAAAACTGCTGTGTCCAACAAGGAACAGCTTGAGTTCGACAAGAGAACGGTTTGCATTATAAGAGGAATTCTAACAAGACCTTGCGTCTCTTATTGTCAGTTTCGATGATAAGCTCGCACCAACCAGGATTACTATAGAAGCTGCCAAGATGTGTAAGAAACGGAATCGACACAACACTTTTTATGTGAGTGCGTTACACTTAAAAAAGTCATCGGTTTTTGGGTGACAGAACGTTTGAAGATCATATCGAACATTTGAAGATCGAACGTGTTCACTAAAGAATCTGGCGAATTTCATCTGGATCTCAGAATTGTTCAAAGCCATCACTAACGGATCATTACAAAGAGGTTTACCACTTGCTGGGTGATACTATCGGCCATATGGACCACAGAGTGAACTTGCCTTTGAACGGCAAGCTACCCTCTAGTCTAAGCTAACCTAACCTAAACGTAAAAAACGTTTGCTTTCTCTAGAGGTAACTTGAATGTGTGACTTTCGTTTACAGTGTGCAGTGTTTGTAATCTTCGACATGAAAGACTTTTGGTTGATAAAGGCGAAAAGCTAAGCCTCGGTTTAAAAACAAAATCTCAAAAAAATCAATCCAATTGTGTTGCGGATAAACATATTAGGATAATTTGTATATTAACTGAGTAAAAGTTGGTCTTGGACTCTCCTGATGCTGAAAAATTTTATTTAGAAAAAGCTCTGAATAAACGGTTGTTACTCTTTCTTTGAAGGTATACGATTTCATAATCAATTCGCTCTTATAAAGCTTCTGAAAATCGATTACACCTGTATTATTCCTATAATAAAAAACGCAGTAATTTAATATCAAAATAATGGTTTTTTTAACTACACCTTCTAAAATATTATCTTACTTACAAGATGAGTTTATTAAAGCAATTGAAATATCAAAAGTTGAAACCCTCTTTTCTTTTATTCTCTGATATCATAATTACTATTTGGTGCAGTCAGCGTTTACATTCATACATATACAGTGGACTGCAAAAGTCTTAGTACGGTAATATATTTTGAAAAAAAAAACAGTCCCACAGGCTTAATACTCTTGCACAAAGTGCCGATATCAATTCCAAATGGGTTAAATGGAGTGCTTGACTTTAAGGGATATTCCATAAAATGCAAGGGATAACATTTTCATATATTAGGCCTTTGAGTTTTAAATTTCCTCAGGGTTCTCCTTGGGGTTCATCTGAAATTTCTCCTTATTTTTCTCTTGTTTTTCATAAACCATTAAAAAATTGCTTGTTTTATAATAAAACAGAAATAAATTAATAAAATAAATATATAAACTATAAATTTTTATACAAACTTTTGGCTAAAATTCATGAAATTGCTAAAATATATTGTCGTACGAAGACTTTTGCTTTCCACTGTATATCAAAAATTTTACGAATAAAGAATAGATTGCATTCTAATTTTTATTATCGGCACTCTCATGTCACAAAAGTTAAATGAGATTATGTTAGTTCGGACCTATTAACCTCCCATTAACTGGTTCACTCAAGATCTATTAGTGTTTTTGGAGTTCTAACGAAAAATATACTCAAAGACAAATCATTGCACTTCTCTTTTTGTACTCTGCGCACTGATAAAATCTATCCAAGTTACGAATTGTATTCGATATTCCAAAACGAAGAGAGTTTGTTCAATCTTTTCTGCAAAAGCAGCTTTTGTAAAAGATAATAAATTTTGAATAGCTCAGGCATTCAGTCATATGGGCTGCTGGTAAAATTTCGACACCTCTGAGCCAATTGTCGTTTGTCAATGTTGGAAGTACACACTAAAATATCCACAGCCGAAAAATTGCATTCATATTCGTCAAATAGGATAGGATCCAGTGACTTTCTCACTTGCTTCATTGGTTATTATAACACATCAGTCTGGATTACGATCTAGTTTCTCATGTCACCCACGTTATTTGTATTAACTTTATCCATGAGTGGCCAGACCATCAGTTTAATGCTGACAGATTTGGGAAACTAATTTTGTCGTATACCGAATTAATAGAATTTAATATCACTCATACGAATACTTAGTATTGAATTCTACTTGTATAGGGGATATATTACTTATACGCACCCATACTGCCTGTAATGCAGGGTTCGTCAAAAAATTTTTGGTTATGTGTTAGTGAGTAAGAGAGAGAAAATAAGTTGAGAGAATTTATTTATTTACAGCCATAGAAAAGTGTTAGTAATATACGCTATTTTTACTTTCATTTCATCAGCATACATATGTAAAGCTGTCTCTCTTTGGCTTAATAATTTTAGATAAATAAAAATTAAATAAAAAATCGATTTTATTATTAAAACAACATAAAGCTATCCATCTTTGGCTTGAAAATTATGCCATGTTTTTTTAGATAAATAAAAATCAAAAGAATAAAAAACCCATGTTTTATTAAAAGACAAAAAAGCGAGCATTCCAAAGCATTTAAAAAAATTATACTACGCTACAAAATAAAAAAAAAGAAATACGCCTAGCTAATAACATAGAACATTTTTAACATAAAATATTTTTTGAGTGTCATGCTGAAATAAAATGATAAAGCATCCGCCGCACATGTGTTCTTGTCGCAGTCTGATCGACAACTAAATGAAAAAACACAACAATGCGTGTGAGTTCTCTTTGCACAACTGTGCTATGAAATGGTAAACTATGCTGTAATGCCATAATTGCTCTGAAAAGTATGCAATAAAAGAGAGTGTAAATCTGTTGTATATGGAGTTAATATATTACATGTATATATCTCATTATGAATTTATGGGAATTATATTATATATATATATATATTATAATTAAATCATAAATTAATTTATTATTAATTAAATCATAATTTGGCTTAAATTCCATTAAATAAGGTACATAATGAAATCTATGGCTTGATACTTTTTCTTCACTCTTATGATCATTTTTGGATAGTTCTGAGGACGAATAAATTTGATAATAATGACAAACGCATCAAGCAAAATTCAAATGAATTCCATTAAAGATGTGAGTGGAATACCGCTGAGCTTATTGTATATTATATCTGAACAATTGCAAATCCTGTCTGGCATTTTTCATATACATATCCGCAATATATATATCCGACTGTAAATATGTATCAAGCACCTTGCGGGTATTACATACATAGATACATACATAATTGGTCATTACAACCCTTCAGTCAGGATTTCGACCTAGTTTCTCACACCACTTATGTTGTGTGAGTTAATTTTATGCATGAGTGGCGGGACCTACAGTTTAAAGTCGACTCCGAACGACTGATTTTTGTGAAACTTGTCATGGCAATTTTATTTACTCTCAGAGTTTTTGCCAGAAATCTGCTGAGAGGAAGTCGCCGAAGAAATACTTTTTGTATTTTATTGTGATGTCTGTCCTGAGGCTCGAACCCTGGCTTTTCGTCTAATAAGCCAACACACTACCGACTAAACCACGGCGACTTATAATAAAAACAAAAATAAATTAATAAAATAAATATAAAAATCTTAATTTTTTATACAAACTGTTGGTTAAAATTCATGAAATTGTTAAAATATATTGCCGTACTGATACTTTTGCTGTCCACTGTATATTCGAGTAATCCTTGTTTTTAGTCGTTTCCTTTCAAAACATGTTTTAATGAATTTTAATTTATTTGATGAATTCCTTTTCACACAACAGCAGCAGCAGTAGCAGTAGCTGCAGTAGCAACAGCAACAGCAATAGCTCACTTGTAATGTATACGTTTTATGTTGTCATTTTCTTTTAGAAAATATGAAAACAAAAAAAAAAAAAAAACTTGAATGGAATGCTAGAGAAAAAGAAAACAAAAATATTTAAGAAAAACTTTTATATTCATTTGGCTTTGACAAATGCTGTTTAAAATATAAATACTCATATGCGAGGTGTGCTGCAAAATTAAAATGATTTGAGATCACACGTTAAATATTTCATTATTATCAACGAGCAACACATAACACTGGGATGTTAACGCCAATTATGAAGAGAGAACAGATGGGAGAGAACGGGTGAATTACTCATGGAATGATTACATGAACTCTAAGCACATAAATGGTGGCAAATGGCAAACACCATTGCTTCATTTAAGCTGCATAGAAATTGGAAAAAAATAAACCTTCGATGCACTGGATTATTACAATATCGTCCGTGTATTATTGGGTAAAGCTATCCCATGAGCGCTGGAGAAGTTGATTACCGTTTTATATCGCGGTGCAATTTTTTTCTGTTTACCAATGACCGTAAAAAGAACCGCCAAAAGAGTCCTTTTGGACGTAATGATGAATTAAGTATCGCAGCAGAAATTGATGATTACTGTTGAGATCTGAAGGATAATTCAGGCAATCTATGCTTTGTATTCAAAGTGATTACGCAGAATTCGCGGTACACTAGTAGGTAGTGTGTTGCCTTGTAGTAGACATGAGGCCGCGGTTCGAACTAAACGAAATATGAACAAATATTTCTTCGCGAAGTTTCTCGTGGATAAAATTAACACATACAGCATGGGTGGTGTGAGAAACTAGGTCGTAATCCTGGCTGAAGGGTTATAATGACCAATTAAGTAAAGCCTCTCGAAATTTAAACAGATGTGGGATTTTGGGCTGCCCACCATGGTGGGTCCTTTTCAATTCCCATCTTTTTTAATTTTTTTCATTTAAATGTGATGTCGTGTGTTGAAGCGGCCGTAGTCTAGCAGGTAGTGTGTTGGCTTATTAGACGTAAGACCACGGTTCAAACCCAGACATCAAAACGAAATATGAAAAAATATTTCTTTTGGCAAAAACTCTGAGAGAAAATAAAATTGTCATGAATAGTTTCTCAAAAATCTGTCATTCGGAGTCGTGGGTCCCGCTACTCATGTATAAGTTTAACACACACAATATGAGTGGTGTGGACTGAATTGTAGTAATGACGAATTATTTATGTATGTGATGTCGCCTATTTGTTGCCTGTTTTGAGGCTTTTCTGCTGAGAAGGTGCCCTGTTTCCTATTAGCAAAGCTGTTGAATGAGCCTTTAACAACCAGCTTAAGATAATAATACAATACACATTCAAAGTGCACCTCGTATGTTCAGTGCAAATGTTAAATGATAATTAAACAGCATGAAGGACGAGTACGGGGCAAATAAAAAATAAATGAATGAACGAATGAACTTAAAAACATCAACAGACATTTTCTAAATACAAAATACATGTAGAAAATAAGTACAAATAGATATCAAATTGAATGGGTTGATAGACAGGCAAAAAGATAAAACATATAGTCAGTCACACAGACAGACTGGCAGACAGACAGACAGACAGACAGATAAATACTTTGACTAAAATCACTGACTATTGAAATCGAATGAAAAGAAGTAAATTTTATGTAAATAGATGTCTAATATCGTATTTGCAAACGTTCATATATTGTGTATGTGTACATTTAAATATTCTGATAGACATTTCGGCAGACACTCTGACATACATGAGCATTTTAGTGGTTTTTTTCCATGTTCAAATGCCAAAATGATTGTGGAAAATTTCAAAATTAATGAAGTCGAGAGTATGTAAAATAAAAAATATATTTATTGTAAGTCTATACAAATCATTCTTACCAAATAGAATTTTTGTTCTGCATATGAGTGTATTTGCATTAAATACAAAGGATATCTTTTAAATGACAAAAAAAAATATATATTTACATAGAAAATGCAATTCAAATTTTTTGATTGGTTTTTCATTATTTAAAATCTTTTTGAATCAAAAACAGTTTTTACTCGAGTACTCGTATTGCAGCCATAATCAGCATGTGTTAATGATATTTGCAACCTTTTTTTTTCAATGTTCTAAGCTCTCTAAGAACAAAAGGAAACATTATTTTTTATTATTTTCCCCTCCAAATCGAATACATCAATACCTTCATATAAGTTCACCTAAATTTTATAAGAATTATTAACACATTCTTTGCATGTTCAAAGTTTTCTTTGCAGAATCTTGGATTTGTGGAAGAGAAGTGAACAATGAACAATGAAGCACAGTCTGATGTACTCGCAAAACTGCTTTGCTAACCGTTTGCCGTTTATAGACGATTACATAAACAAAAACAAAATATTAAAGAGTTTGTCAAAACCAACTTCGAGTATACAAAATCGTAACAAAAAACGCAGAAAATCTTAGATATTGTCTTCATGATTATCATTATTGTTGTTGTAAAAGATCTCGTGTTATCTACAGAAGTATCTCCCTGTTGGATATTACCAAATTAGGTTTTTGTGTTTGATTGTATGCATATGTAATTCTGGTGGAGATGATATGGATTAAGAGATTGTATTTGGTGCCCTGGTGGTCTAGTGGGTAGTGTTTTAAGCTATTAGTGTGAGGGTCGTGGGTTCGATTTCTACCAGAGACTATGGTCTGTTACATTACACCGAGCATATGGTCGAAGTTACTCAGCTCATATATAATTAAAATATAATTTTTAATTGTATTGTAATTCATAAATAAATAAATAATTAAGAGTTGGTATTACGAGTTGTCAGTTGTGTATGTTTGTGGTCGTCGTTAATCCTAGGTAGTCCTAGGAAGTCCGCTACTAGTGTTGGATTCAGTCACAGGTCTATAAGTTGAAGGGTTGTTGTTTTCGGGGCAACTAAAGAGGTGCAACGTGTGGTCCTTGGATGGAAGATGGGCAGCGATCCAAGGTTCCCGGAATAAGCCTCATCCTATAGCTGTTCACGATACTCGACAAACCTGGTATTAGCTGAGCCATCATGGTTCTAGTTACACTGGATAGCTGCCTTTCACTATCCGAGATTGACGGTGGCTGTTGAATTAGAACCCTGTTGTGGCTAACTTTGTCCATTGCTCTCGTCATTGTCGATTGGCGCAAGGAGCGTTGTGAATTCTTTACAGACTGGAAGTTGACTATTGTTGGTATAAGGTGTATCATGTCCGTATTAAAGGTTCTAAAGTCGGCGAGGAGTTGGATCGTCCATGACTATATGATATGAGTAAATCAAACTGCCATGAAAACTTTCTCAAAAATCTGTCGAGTCGGAGTCGACTTTAAATTGTAGGTGCCGCCACTCATGTATAAAATTAACACACACAACATGAGTGGTGTGAGAAGCTAGGCCGTAATCCTGACTGAAGGGTTGTAATTACCAATTATGTATGTATGTATGACTATATGATGGTTGAAATGGGAGGGTAAATAGCAGGCCACGAGGAATTGTTTCATTAGGAGATCGTTGTGTTTTCTCACTGACAGTATTTGGGGCTCTTCGTGAAGATGGTCTATACTTGACATCTTCATACATCCCGTGGCTATGCGTAAGACTTTGCTCTGCGTCGTGTGTAACACGCGTTATTGTGTATCACTCAAGAATGAAGTCCAGATTGGAGCAGCATAATTATTATTATTATTATTGTAGTTGTTGTTGTTGTGAAGAGGTGCGTAGTACTGCGACCATATATTGTAGTGTCTTCAAAATTTATATTGCCTTATACAAGCCTATTGCCGGAACACACTTCAGCTTGCTGCTCGGTGTCAAAAGGGACAATTCACTGCCTATCTCCTAATATATGCGTATTCTGGTATGTAATGATGCCTCATAGATTCCGAGAATGTGTTCATAGTATTCATTCTGATCATCAGAGAAACTACATATAATGTTCGAGTCATATAAAACTCGAGGCTGTACTCCGGGTCTACATTGCCCTATCGAGAGGCTCGTTACAATCTCACGTAATTGCTAGATAGTGTGAAGCATGACTCAGATTTCCTATTTGGCATAATGGTTTGCTAACCAAACTTACCTCGCATAGTATCGTGTGCCGTGTGCCATGTGGCATTGTCTTGTTGAACGTACATATCAACCGAGTCCAATTCTTACATTTTAAACAAAAATAAAGCCAGTAGTCATCACATAGTAAGTTTGTTAAGTTAGGTCAATGGGTAGTTTGCATTTCACAGGCAAGTTCACTGTATCAATTAACAAAATTTATCACTCTTGAAAAAGTATTGTATGCCCACAAACCGCGCCAAACAAGGCATCTTTCAAAATGCATTGGCAGTCCTTGAACTGCATTTGAATGATTTACATTTGTTAGTTTGTTTCTTTCTTTCTTTCTTTATATAGAAAAAATGTACCCTAAAAAATTGATAAAAAAATCAAGAGAAATATAAAAATTGTTTTTGTTTAAGCAACATACATGCAATTAGGTAAAGTTAAATTAAGTGAGGTAATCGCCAATTTTGATTTCGTTCAAAAGGCCATTAAATCCAAGAATAATTCATAGCCAAGGTTATAAGAAATATATTAGAAAATTTATTTATAGGAAAAACCAAGTATTTTTCTTTTACTACAACTTATATTACGAGATCCACGAAAGAAAACTCTTTAAATTCAATTATGACTACCTTTCGAAACCATTGAAGTATTATTTCGCTGCATTTTTCCATGTTTATTTCACTTTCTTTCATGCAATATTTCCTATTAATTATTTACATAACATTTCTTTACTTATAGAATATTTTGAAGAATTGCTTTTAAAGTAATTGCAATGAATTCCCATATGATTTGATACCACAGTTGTGGTATTTCTTTTTTTCTTCTTCTTCTTCATATTTTAATATTTTAGAAAAACAAAAAACAAAAAATTGTCTTCAATAAGTAATAAATTTATTTGCTTTAAACAATTTTCAAAAATCAAACAAATTGCAACAGAAAAGCAATTTAGTTTTATGATTTAATTGAAAAGTTATTGAATAAAGAAAGCAATTTGAAATTGTTTAAATATTTTAATAAATTTTTATTACAAATAAACACTTGAGATTTTAAGAAATTAAAATAATATTCTTTTAATTTTTATTTATTTTTTTATTTAAAGTCATGCAATCAATCAATCGAATACTCTAGGATTTCTTTGGTCCGAATAAGTTTTAATGTTGCTACATTGAAGAATAGTGGGATGAGAAAATTTATTTTATTTTTTTAGCTTTAAAACAGTACTCAACACAGTTAGAATTTCAGCATTTCCGTACTCCTTTTTTAGATTTTTTGCAGTTGATTCCACAGGACAACAACGGAAAATGTGATTTGGTTTAACATGCAAAATAAATTCTTGTGAGCCTGTTGTTATCCATGCTGTAAATAGTAGATGTGTGAAATATATATACATAGGTACACACATAATTGGTCATTGCAACCCTTCGGTCAGGATTACGACCTAGCTTCTCACTCATTTATGTTATGTGTGTTAATTTTATACATGAGTGGCTAGACCTACAGTTTAAAGTTGACTCCGAACGACAAATTTTTGAGGCAGTTTCATTTACTCTCAGAGTTGTTGCCAGAAATCTGCTGAGAGACTACTACCTAATAAACTACGGCAATTAATCTCTCAATACACTTTACTTTACTGGCCATTACAATCAGCTTGGCTAGGTTTACGTCCTAACTTCTTACACGTTTTATGTCGTCAGAATACTACTGAGATGAGGTCCCCAAAATAAATATGGCCTCTTGCCTAATAAGCCAATACACTACCTACTAGACTACGGCTGTATTCCGTACTGTACTGTATTCCGCATTCTACTAAATCCTCTGCTTTAAATCAAATATGATTATCCGCAGAATTTTTTTAAAAAGTGATAAAGAAATCTTAGTGAAAATTATTTAAAAAATGAATGAACGCAACATCTGTACCATATTTAATAAATTTTTCTACAGCTTAGTTTAGTTTCTCTTCTTTTCTTCCCATATGACATAGCAATTTTTACATAAAACAAGTAATTTTTTTTTTTTGAAAAGTAAACATCATTCTCCATCATCTTGACATTCATAATAACATCGTATTGAGATGCCAGTATGTATGTATGTATATAAGTTAATACAAATGATTGTATGTATGCATATGTAAAATAAAATAAAAGTACGTTACATGTATTTACCACGTACGACAAAAGCAATATCCGGAACTAAATGAATGAAAACGCTTTAATATGCTGCCTGTCATGTGCTTGCAAGCACATTATGAGTATGATGAGGAAACTAAAGTTAGCAGACATACAAAAATATTGATTAACTGAAGAAATCAGTTTTTAGTTGATTATTAGTTATTTACAGTTACAATCAGACATACATACATATGTATGTATATGTATATAAGGACACCCTCTTAGTGCCATCAATACGTACTCTTAATTTGTGAAAGTAGCAAAAAATTTTATTTTAGAATTATGTTAAGTCACTGTCTTTAAAAAAGAATATTTTATTTAGTCTTTTGAATCTTTCTTGGTTTTCTATTTGCGGTTAAATTTCTCTATTCATTAATTGTTTGATCTTTCTCTTGGGCTGAATATGAAGTATAGGATGAATATGAAGTATAGGATGAAAATCACGGTTTTTAAATTTTTAGACGAAAAACTTTTCATCCAGATGTGAAGAAGTGTTCCGTTCTTTATTTAATCAAATATTTTTTCATAATCGACAAACAATATCGGGACATCATGCAGTTGTGAGCAAAAGTTTGTAAACAGGATAATGAGACATCAAATCAATTATCAGATTTAAAATTCCTATCCACATAGTATTCGTATATAGTGTCAGAGTTTAAGATCATGACCTATTGAACATATCAAACAGTAAATAATGAAAGTTTTTGATTTCTGTTAGCTGGAAATGGTTCACCTATCGTAAACCTATTTAAATAAAGAGTCGAGTCGTAGTTGTCTTTCATTCCATCCCTATTCTATTCCTTGAAAAAATCAAGAAACGCTTTTATAGCTTCAAACATATGATTTTAAATAAAGTGGGGAGTAAATATTCAAATTAAACTATTCTTAGGTGTAGTATCCTTTATATTAGAGGATGTGTTCAGTGTTTTGATAAAGCTGCAAGGTGGATTTTATACTAAGTGCTTCCAGAGAAGAGAACGATAGATTCCAGTAATAAATTTCTGTACACGCAGAACTAAGTAAACGAACCAAATTTTTTCTTGCGAAAAGTTCACTTAGAAATTTGACCATAACCGCGACTCCTTCAGTGTAGACCTTTTGCAACTTTTTGGACTTTTTTTTCCATAAGGACAATTGATCGAATTGTAGTTTGCAGCTCTCTATGGAATTTGAATTTACACCATTAAGAGAGCTGGGCAGAGATCGAATGATAAACTAGGGGTGGACGGTCAGGGCTATATGGGAACTTAAACTTCTCAGTTTCTGACGGATCGTATAAATTACAGCAGATTTCTGGCAAAAACTCTGAGAGTAAATAAAATTGCCATGAAAAAGTTTCTCAAAAATCTGTCGTTCGGAGTCGACTTTAAGCTGTAGGTCCCGCCACTGATGTATAAAATTAACACACACAACATAAATGGTGTGAGAAGCTAGGTCGTAATCCTGACTGAAGGGTTGTAATGACCAATTATGTATGTAATTAGGTGATCATACTCGAAGAGTTAGTACAGCTCTTAAATATAGAAAATGTTAATGTGAATGTTATTTACTCTCAGAGTTTTTGCTAGAAATGTGCACAATTGCAGTCGCCTTTCGAAAATATATTTCTTCGACGACTTTCTCGCAGCAAATTTATGGCAAAAAACTCTGAGAGTGATTGAAATTGTCATGAAAAGTTTCTCAAAAATCTGTCGTTCGGAATCGATTATAAACTGTAGGTCCCGCCGCTCATGTATAAAATTAACACACACACAACATAACTGCTGCGAGAAGGTAGGTTGTAATCCTGACTGAAGGGTTGCAATGACCAATTATGTACATGTTTGTCATATTACACATACATATATACACATATTATGTGTAGTTATACTGAACTTATTTTCGTTCTGCCAATTTTTAAAACCTTTGTGGTGATTATCATTAGTAGTCACTGTATGCGTATTGGACATTGTAATTCTTTCTTATCTACATACAATGGACATCAAAAGTCTTTGTACGGCATTATATATTAGCAATTTCATGAATTTTAACCAAAAGTTTTTATAATAATTTATAGTTTATATATTTATTTTATTAATTTATTTCTGTTTTATTATAAAACAAACAATTTTTTAATGTTTTTCATAAAACAAGAGAAAAATAAGGAAAAGTTTCAGGTGACTCCATAGGTACCCCCAAGGAGAGCCCTGAGTAAATGTAAAATTCAAAGGCCTAATATATGAAAATGTTATCCCTTGTATTTAGTAGAATATCCCTTAAGGTCAAGGACTCCATTTAACCCATTTGGAATTAAATGTACAAGTTTTGTTTAGTGTTTTCTGGTGGCACCATGAGCAAGTTTTTCGGTTGACTTTTGTTTGAGGTATAGCGTTTACGTAAACGTAATTTGAAATGATCTTCTAAATACTCTCTTGAAGTCATATCGAGACTTTGTGCAAGAGTATTAAGCCCGTGGGAAATTTTTTTGTCAAAATACATTACCGTACTAAGCTGGCTGTCCACTGTCTTTGATGTTTTGTTACTCATTAGTTTCCTTATATTTCATGTGGCTAGATAGAAAAGAAGTTACTTTTCATTAATGAATTTTACAAAAATTAATACAAAACTCTTTTCAAACCAATTGCTGTATTATCATTAATCCTGTGAAACTTGCCTTACATTTAATTTTAACTACAAGAATTTTCCCTTAAAAACTATGATGAATATTTCATATTTTATGATTTAAAGAAATTAAATCTTCGTACGTTTCTATCATTTGATAATTCTTGCTAAGGATTGCCCCCCCTCAAAATATACAACATAATGCCACAAAGGTTTTTAAAGTGTATATGAACTGTGTGTATAAACAATAAGTGTTTAGTATTCACTAAACGTTTTTGAAGAGTTTTTGCAACATTTTTGCAAAGTATAGTATAGAAAACATTAATAAGAAAAGTGATAAGCAAACACAGACAGAAAAATACACTTCCTTTGGTATATAGTTGGATAGAATAGAAAAAAAAAACGTAAGCTGGGCAATCTTATTGACATGTAATCCATTAAAATTGATTTGAAATATACTACGGTTCGATACAACTATTTTCTGTAATGTCTTATTGCAGTGAGCATTATCTATTGTTGTTATAGAGTATTTACACTTCTCATAATATGTACTTGGATTTTTTTGCGAATTCTGTATGAACTCTTCATAAACAATGAAAGAAAAAAATGAAGAAAATAAAAAATAAATACGAAACACATGCCAAAATACTTACTTCAAAATACAAATGTAGTCGTCGTACATGTGTATTCGTATGTATTTACAGAACTTAACTGATTTTGACACATGTCTATTCAAACAGACATTTACAATGCTGTGGCAGTAAACAGTAGCAACAATAATAATAATAAAAAAAAAACAAAACAAAAATAATGATAATAAAATAAAAAATATTTTCCAAATAAAAAAAGTAAAGAAAGTCAGACTGTACGTACTAAATATGAACACAAAATAAAAACATTTTCATTGTACAACAATGTATGTACAGTAGTGTAGGACTAGTTTCTTATGAAATGAGCTACTATTGGAAATGGTAGACTGTTAAGCATGTGTGAGCAATATTGATACGCAGTTGATAGCATTCGTATACATAATTGACCATTACAACCCTTCAGTTAGGATTACGGCCTAGCTTCTCACACCACTCATGTTGTGTGTCATGTTGTTTAAAGTCCACTCCGAACGACAGATTTTTGAGAAACTTTTTCATGCAGGCTTATCTACTCTCAGAGTTTTTGCCAGAAATCTGCTGAGAGGAAATCGCCGAAGAAATATTTTTTTTTCATATTTCGTTTTGATGCCTGACCTGGGATACGAACCTGGGCTTTACGTCTAATAAGCCAACACATTACCTGTTCGACTACGGCGACTTCAGTTGATTATAATTTTCAAATTATATTATACGCAAGGAGGACTTTTACAATTGCTTTTTCCAATAATCATTCAAAGCTTAAACATATCTTAACCATGCAATCATTGACATGTTTTGTTGCTCCCTCGGTTTGAGAAGTGGCTATGGAATACCAGCGGAACTTCTACGGGTAGAGTTTAAAGTCACAGTAGAACTTCTACTCTGCTTAACGCCATATACAAGATACTGACAATCAACATACAAGGAAGTCTTCAAAATTAGATGGAGGAGCGTTATAATACCACAATCTGATTTAAGATAGATTTAAGGAAATTCTTCGTTAACATCAGACGAACTGCCAAATGGAAAGCATTGAGAAGAAAAGGAGAGCCCCAGAGGAAAATACGAATCACAAGAGCTTTGTACGAAATGCAGAACTTTCAGTTCTCTACAATGGCAATATAAGTCACTAATGTCACATTAATGCTGGAGTAAAACAAGGATGCCCCATATTACCTCTGTTATCCACCATCGTTCTGGATGGTATTATGAGCGGCGTACAGTACAGAGAAAACAGAAATGACATGGAGCTCGAGGATTTGGATTATGCGGACAAAGTCTAGAGGATTTAGAAAGCAAAAAAAAAAAATAAGATAAGATGGAACTACTTTGTAGAAGACATATGCTCTCAAGAGGGGTAATGGGAAAAAAATTATTTTTGTGGGAATGCAAATGAAAGATCTTTAAAAGCAAATGTACATACACCATCCTTATGTCGATCATAATTCGGTATTCTATAGCCTGGTAAGGATTTGCGTTACTGCTACAATGTTTAAATTGGCGTGCATGCGAAGTTGCTAAGACTGTGCAGTATGACGTTGAGAATATCCAATGCGGCGTGAGCTGTGTGCTGTGTGCCTCTTCTTGTTGAAACGCCTTGCTGTTGGTATCCACATCATCCAATTCGAACCAAAAGAACTTGATAATCATCGACCTATTGTACTCACCGCTGAAAGCAAGAAAAATATGATGCCATCAGCCCATAATTCTCATACAACAGTAACTTTATCAGGATGCATCGGGCGGTCTCGGATCTAATACTAGACAAGATTATACCAAGCCACGTATAGTCTTGAATTCAATAATTTTGTTTGTTCAAGTACCCCCTAATCAAGCATCATCGCTAAATATAATGAAAATTAGGTTCAATCGGCAACTACTCAAGGGCCGTTTTAGCGTACACAGATTGTTATCTATGGTCGTCTACGTTTAGTACCTGGTTCATTTGAATTTTGTACGAGTGCAAGCCGAAATCAAGATACAAAATTCGTTAAGTGTTAAGTCCTTTCGAGTGAATAACGACAATGTTTTCGGCAAGTAGGTATGTTGATCGATCGTTTACTTAACCAGTGAACTCGAATTCATACACCACATTGCGAATGGTAACCATCAATTTATCCTGAAATGGGTCTCATTGCTGAAGATGTCTTTTTCCCATCAGTTACAAAACGCTGCAGAGCCCATTCAGCAAAAACACGTCGTTTGCGCAAGAACATATGAAGACTTGTTTTGCTTTGTTAGTTCAAAAATTGACATGATGCCAATAATACTTACACTTTTCTCTTAGTATTCTTCTGAGCAGTAGGGTACAGGAACATTCGTTTGAATACCTACACTCCTGACAAAAATCGGCAACACAACTCTTTATCTTCAGTAACTAAGTACGTGTCTGTTTAACTCTCTTTATTTCTATAATTTTTATAAGTGTGTCTGTCCGTATGTATTTATGTATTGTTAAACTGGATTTTCATAATAAAATCTTTTTTTTTCTTCTTTTTATTGTGTTCTTTTTTTCTTATTGTTTAATACATCAACAAAATTTATATAAAATACAATATAAACAAATGTATGTTGTTGGATATGAGTAAGACTAAGCCTTATATAAATACTCTCTCTCTCTCTCTGTAATCAACCATATTTGTATGTATGCATATACATACCATACATACACACATACAGTGCAGTTATAATATTACAAAAAGCTGCCACATATATACACCTACAAGAAGAAGAACACATACATACATATTTAGATTTCATTTTAATTTTTAATATAAAGAATAGTTCATAGAATTGTATAAGTGTACATATATGGATGCATGTGTGTATGTGTTTGCAACTATTGCTATCTCTTTTTCGTTTTGATCATTACTAAGATATTTAATATTGCATAATCATCATTATTATTATTATGATTTTCATCATCTACTGGCATTACATACATATTTTCATTTTAATTTTTACTCTGTCATAATGAAAATATTTCCTTTTTTATTTTTTGGATTGTATTAAACTCATAAACAGACAAATTAAATAAAAAGAAACGGAAGGATATAAATAATTAAAATGTATATATGCATGTGTATGTGTAATGTGTATGTGTAATGTGTTTATCTGCAGACATTTATGTATACTGAAGAATATGTTGATTGAATTTATTTTTCCGGATATTTAAACTTATTTACACAAGCAGTTTATTGTAGTTAAAGAAATATTACAGGAGAAAAAAATTTTAGATCACACAACTTAAGTGTGAATGGATAATTGAAAGAAATATGAACTTTCCGCTTTTTTTGAAAGGCCAAAACTGCTTTCTTCAGCACGCATCAATTGATACGTGTTTGGTTTTATCAGATATTTTTAGCAGGTTATCGCCCAAGTATAGCAGTCTATTCGCCGCAGTCTAGTAGGTAGTGTGTTGGCTTATTAAAGGTCAGGCGAGAGTGTGCTGAAAGGCAGTTCGCCTACCCTTTTGTATTACATACATAGTCAGAGTTTTTGTCAGAAATTGCTGAGAGGAAGTCACCGGAAAAATATTGTTTTCATATTTCATTTTGTTGGAGATGTCTGACCTGGGGTGTGGACTGAGACCTCACGTCTAATAAGCCAACACAGTACCTACTAAACCACGGCGACCTTGTATTAATGTATTTAAATTAACCCTTTCGCGACGACTTATCTGTACCATACTTAGCAACTTTTTAAGACGCCATGACGTTCTATATATCGTCTTCATTGTTTGCGAAAACTAAAGTTAACAAATAAATGACGGGCGGTTATATGCGATCTCAGCCTCTATGAATTAATAAATAACTGCCATATTTACACAACATCAGTAGCTGGTGTGCACTAAGCGAATGCCAAATACGTTTCCAAATTCATTGAATACAAGGCATTAAAAAAATTTAAACTTCGTAGAGTACTTAATTCCTGTCTTAATGTCTTGCCTGTTTATATTGCTTGAGTGTTCCATATTTATCCACAAAAGTTTTTTTTTGTTATAAAGCTCTGGTTTTAAATAATCCAAGCGTTGCTTCCTCGATTATGTCTTCAAAATTCTCCAAAATTATAAATAAGTCCTAGGCTAGGGTTTCAAAACAATTGGTGGCAATAATTGACTGTGAGTCTAAACATGATCCTTAATCGTATAATTGTAGTGCAGTGTCACAGACCAGAGTCTGTGGTGGGAACCGAACCCACGATCCTCACGCTAATAGTCTAGCACACTACCCACTAGACTACCAGGGCACCCTCAGTTTGTTTAATTGTAAGTGAAGTCGCCGTATTGTAGTAGGTAGCGTGTTGGCTTATTAGACGTAAAGCCAGGGTTCGATCCCCAGGCCAGACATCAAGACAAAATACAAATAGTATTTCTTCGGCGACTTTCTCTCAGCAGACTTCTGGCAAAAACTCAGAGAGTAAATAAAATTGCCATGAAAAAGTTTCTCAAAACTCTGTCGTTCGGAGTCGACTTTAAACTGTAGATCCCATCACTCATGTATAAAATTAACACACACAACATAAGTGGTGTGAGAAACTAGGACGTTGTACAATGGGTCAATTCCATCTCCGGGTACTGTACTTGTCTTAATTGACAAGTACACGTCCTCTAACCTAACCTAACCTAACCTAACCTAACATAGAGTTATGATCGTAATTATAGTCGGCATTATCCATTTCCATTAAACGTAGCAGTCTAGTAGGTAGTGTTAGGAGGTAGGCCCCTCAATTCATGTATAAAATCAACACACACAGCATAAGTGGTGTCAGAAGCTAGGTTGCAATCCTGACTTATGGGGTTGTAATGAACAATTCTGTATGTTTGTATTAAAAGAATTAATCATTACAATTATTTATTTTAGTTTAATTATAATCACTTTAATTTCTTCGAAATTCTTATTAAATTAGATTTAATTGAAATGCCAACATACTTATAAGAAAAGAGCAAAAAGAAAAATGCATTAAAATATTAAAATATTTCTCTCTTTTACTTGCAGGTACGCTTCGCATCCATTCATCAGGTATTTCTGTTTACGTTCATCTTACTTTTAATATTTTTCCATCAAACACTAATGCAAAGGCATAGGAAAAACGAAACCAAAATCGTTTGAAATTAAGTTTTGCTTTCATTTCACTATAATTGCTCACTCTTTCTCTGACGGAATTTTTTTTTAATATTTGTGAAATGCTGCTGCTGTTTCATTTTATTTGCCATGTCAAAAATATTCTTCTGTTCAAGTGCCCTTGTATGTATTTTGATTACAAATACGTTTTCAACTTTACTTATAAAATAATCATCATCATAATGATGATGACGATAACGATAACGATAACTGTTACAATGTTATTGAAATGCCTTGCGGCATTTCATACGAATTAAATACAACACAATGTAATTAAATTTGCAATTACAATCCCACAATTAATGAAATAGTATTGTGGAAATAATAAAACCAATAAATTCCTAAAAAGAAAACCCAAAATAATTGAGAATAATTGAGTTTAAATAATAAAAATTGTATTACTTCACTTGAAGCGTATTTATTGTGTAAAGTCTAGAGGTCAGGTAAATTGTGTATTAAACAATATTAAACTAGCTTCACATTGGAGCCGAATTATTATGACTTTAAATAAATGAATTAAAATTTACAAGAAATTTGCAATGCCTTTGAAGGTTATCAATTAAATTTTGTTACAATTTGTTACATTTGGAAGACCAACTTTCACAAGATTTTCGCAGCATATGCGGCCGTATTTAGAAGCAATAACTCTTCAAATATTAATTTCCAGGTATTCAATTGTCTCTGGTTTACACACATAAGTCTTTAACTAACCCCAAAGGCAATAGACTAATGTGGTTAAAACACACGATCTTTGTGGCCAATTAATTGCACTATTTTGTGAAATTACTCTGTTGTTAATTGTATATTTGAGTAAATCAATTCGACACCTCCATTCTATAACGTTCTAAGTGTACTTAGAACATTTTTAATATTCTTGCATTTTTACATTCTACGGTCTCTAACTAAAATACTGTCAAAATTTGGTTAAGATACGCCGATCCGTTCCGAAGTTATAGGAAAAAATCTCCTTAGAATACACATATGGTCGTATATCGCATGAAAACTTTGAGAGCTCATAACTCAAAACAGACTTTTTCGGCTTAGAATGTTATAGAACGGAAGCGTCGAATTGAAGCGCATAATGTAGCCCCACCTTGGCGGAGCCACATATCAACAATGTTATTTACTTACTTACTTAATTGGTCATTACAATCCTTTCAATCAAAAGTATAATAATGTATGTTGTGAGTATTATTTAAACTTTAAAGTGGTCTCCGAACGACAGTTTTTTGAGCTGACAGGAGGTAGTCGTAGAAAATTGTTTCATATTTCATTTTATTCCGGATGTTTGAACCATGACCTCACGTAGCATAAACCAACACACTACCTACTAGACTATATACATACCCATACATACATACAAAATTGGCCATTACAACCCTTCAGTCAGGATTACGTTCTAGCTTCTCACACCACTCATGTTGTGTGTGTTAATTTTATGCATGAGTGGCGGGACCTACAGTTTAAAGTCGATTTCGAATTACAGATTTTTTAAAAAACTTTTCATGTCAATTTTATTAACTCTCAGAGTTTTTGCCAGAAATTTGCTGAGAGGAAGCCGCTGAAGAAATATTTTTTCATATTTCATTTTGATGTCTGACATGAAGTTTGGTTCGTGGCCTTACGTCTAATAAGCCAACACACTACCTACTAGACTACGGCGATTTCGACACATACATAATTGGTCATTATAACTCTTCACTCAGCATTACGACCTAACTGCTCATACCGCCCATGTTGTGTGTGTTAATTTTATGCATGAGTAGCGAGGTCTACTGTTTAAAGTTGACTCCGTACGACAAGTTTTTGAGAAACTGTTTCATGGCAATTTTATTTGCTTTCAGAGTTTTTGCCAGAAATCTGCTGAAATTACTGCGACTATATTTACCCCGAAAAGTTTCATAAACATCTGTAGTTCGGAGTCGATTTTAAAAAGTAGGTCCCGTCGATCGTGGAAAAATTGAAGCATACGACATGAAAGATATGAGAATCGTGACTAAAAGGCTGTAATGATCAATTAAGAAAGTAGGATAGGTTAGGTTAGGTAAGGTGGCTCTTAAAGCAAAATGTCCCACTTAGTCCCATTGTGATACCACAATCTATTCTACCCGGGGATCAAACATGACGTAAAGGAAACCGTCCGTAAATTTTGCGATTGCAGTAATCTTTATATTAGAGAGCTCGGTCATGGATTTGAAGAAACATAAAGTGAAAGACAATCTCTGTCTCCTCCTCAGACCCACAGCTTCTGCTGGAGTCATTCGTCGGAAAGCCAAGTCTTTCGACATGCTTACTAAAATGACAGTGTGCCTGTAAGAATCGTCATTGTTCGATGGATGGACATGCGATTTAACACTTTAATCGCCACGATAATATCAGAAAAATTTTCACAGGGGCCATGGTAACGTTATTAGATAATTTAGTTAAAAATGTATCAAGGAAACTTAATGTATCAAAAAGAAATTTTTTTCCCAAAATTCCCGAAAAAACACTATTTTTTTATGTCACACATATATGACTGACATGGCCCTATATTAAAACTTTTTTTCTCTACAATCCGTGTCACTCTTATATGTCTGACGCATCCTGTCGTTTTGAATACAGCGTTGAACGCATTGTGTGGGAATCAGTGGTATGTGTAGCATTTACCGAATAACACCTTGTTACTGTAACTATTTCTTTATAAATAAAATGTCAGACATATATGTCTGACATGGCTCATGTAGAAGTTTTTAGTGTCACACACATATGACTGAAATGGCAATTAACGTATTAAGGATAGCAGGTCATCGGTCCTCTTCCTGTGCATACGTGCCTAGTAAAGTCCATCAATATTGCACGTAAGTAGGTAAGAAAGAACCAAAATAAAAACATTATATTGAATGTTGGGTTGATAACAACTCAATCAACATAGGTTTGCATGGTTCATTGTAACAACTTTCAGTTATAAGTTTGTAGTGATGTGTTTCCCAAACCTTGTATATTTCGCCATTGTATTCTAACATGTTGTGTTACTAGAGGCTCTGTTGTCCCGTTCTAATATTCTCATCAATACCTCAAACGAGTTAAATTTTGTTACACAAATGCCTAAGCAGTTGTAGCAGCTTTTCCTGTGAAAAATCACTTTAATAAGGATAGTTGTGTTGGGTGTTGCTTTCGTGCAGAGGCAGAATCATAATGCAAAATTAAGCGGCTTTAATTTGTCAACAGAGTTGGAATTGTGTCGTCACCTAAAAGTCTTGGTCAGATCAACAATTCTTGAAAAATTTTTTTACGTTGTGGTTGGTACATCAAAAATTCACTCAAACTTTCACACAACAGATTCTGCATGAATACAACAAAATTCTAGGAAACATTCATTCCACAGCGCATAGTTTAATTTTTGTTTAAAAAAAAAAACGTTACTGAAAACTTAGTTCCACTTTTTCCTGTCATCACTCTTAGCAAAAGAAAAAAAAGAAAACAAAACATGATAATGATTTCAGTGCAACAAAAATCCTTTAACACTGATTTGAGTGTTTTTCTCTTTCATACATTTTTTTTGTTTTTCTCCTGTCGAACTTCATTCCGTTTTTTGTTTTGAGGTTTAATTTTTTACAATTTCTCTTGCAGTTCCATTTTTTCTCTTTTTTAATTTTCTGGTGGGGCTGTCAATGCCTCTCCGTTTAAATTTAATAAAAACAACAATAAGTGTGTGGCACATTTTTATTTATGCCGCCATGAGCGTAAGGTGCATAAATGTGTTTTTGGTGAAACTGTCAGTTTGTTTTTCTTACAAAGTCGATTTTCTTCTGTTGGCACTTCACAATGTCAGAAACTGTGCTAAATTTCTTTACGGTTTCGTTCTTTATATTGTTGCCATCATATTTTATAGATGAAAACTAAAGGAGTAATTGGATATGTGTGTGTGTGTATAAATATTCGGATTTACAACTTTCCCCTCCAATCTAGCCGGTGTTAAGAAAAACAACAAAATTGTAATCAGTTCAACACTCTCTCTCCAGTGAGTCACACACATAATAATAAAGGATGGCAAACAACGTATAATTTTCATTTAAAGTCACTGACTCGACTGCCAAATTCGAAAACCTCAACGCATTGTTGTTGTTGGCAAAAAGGAGTAGAAATAAAGTCGCAAAATAAAAAGAATTTCTTGTAAGCAGTAAAATGTTACAGGGATATGTCCTTCAGTTCTCTTTTTACCCTAAACAGGGGACTCATTTTAATCGATTATATGAATTCATAATATTGAGCTCGAATTGAATTCACTGAAATTGTGGTAAAGTGCTGGTTTTATTTTCTATTTCGAAATGAAGTATTTATGTACGCATAGAGTTAAGTTAAGAGGCAAACAATTTTATTTATTTAAATCGTCTAGTGTTCACACAACGTCTTTAGCCAAAACAGAATGAAACACCAAACATGATAAAAGAATGTTAAGGCAATAGGCAAATAAAAATTAGGATTCATCTCTTCATCACTGGTTCAGTAAACGATTGATCAACAGACGTACGTACCGAAAACATCACCAATGTACACTCGAAAGGTCCCAACCGTTGCAGTCCAAAACTTAACAATTTTTGCATCGTAACTTCAGCTTGCAGCAGTACACAATGGGTGTTCGCTAAATGGGAGCAGTCAGACAACTTGGCCCAAATTTTCATTAGAAAGTTATTTTCAGCAATGAAGCCTGTTTCTGGATCAATGAGTACGTAAACAAACAAAATCATTTAATTCGCGACAATGCCAATCCACATGAGATCCAACAGCGTCCAATGCATCCGGAAAAAGTCACTCTTTGATGGGGATTATGGGCTGGCGGCGTCTTGTTTCCATTGCTAGCAAAGACAACGACAATAGGCTAATGATTATCAACTTATTTTGAACTGAATTTGACAATCTGGATGGCAACGACATGTTTCCAACAGAATGACGCTCAATGCCAACTCATGTCACTTTGGATATCTTGTACAAGCGATTTGAGAACACGGCTGTCTCACGTAGAGGTGAGTTAGACTATACATACATAATTACAACCCTTCAGTCAGGATTACGACCTAGTTTCTTACACCACCTATATTGTGTGCGTTAATTTTATACATGAGTGGTGGGACCTACAGTTTAATGTCGACTCCGAACGACAGATTTATTGAGAAACTTTTCATGGCAATTTTATTTTACACTCAGATGAGTTTTTGCCATAAATCTGCTGAGAGGTAGTCGTCGCAGAAATATGTTTTTCATATTCCCGTTTTGATGTATGACCCGGGGCTTGAAACTAGGGCCTTATGTCTAATAAGCCAACACACTACCTAGTAGACTACGGCGACTTCATCAATTTTATTTCTCTCGATCCTTTTAGTGCAAAGATTAAACTTCACAGTGTATGATACAATAGTGGCTGTCTGACAACTTCTAGAAATATACAGTGTAGTTTTTGCTTAACTAAGAACAACACTTAGCAGATGTCTGTTATTTGTGCAGTGCATTACAATGCTAGAAAGTAAGATAAAGAAGCAGTAGAAGCGGAAGAAGTGTCCAAAAAATTGGTGTTGTATTGTTTGTTTTATTAATTTTATCATATTATTGTTGTTTTATTTTTATGATGACCATTGGTTAAGAATTTGTCATAATTTTTTATTGAAATTTATTTTAAATATACACCTACGGCGAATATACACCGGTTTCAATTAATTTAGACATTTGGGATGCGAGCCATCCAGAGAATGATGTTATACCCCATAACCCCAAAATTTCAATGATATCTGGTACTTTCTTTTATTTAAATTTAAACACAGAGAACACTTAAAAAATACCCTTTATGTATTTTGCCCCTCACATTTCGACTTCAGTTAGTAATTAAGACGTTAATCGCCATGTCAGTCATATGTGTCTGACGCTAAAAAGTTCTACATGAGCCATGTCAGATATATATGTCTGACATTTTATTTATAAAGAAATAGTCACAGTAACAATATGCTATTCGGTAAATGCTACACATACCACTGATTCCTACACAATGCGTTCAACGCTGTGTTCAAAACGACAGTATGCATCAGACATATAAGACTGGCACGGTTTGTAGAGAAAAAAAACTCTTAATAGTATAGGGCCATGTCAGTTATATATCTGTGACATAAAAAATAGGGGGTTTCCGGGAATTTTGACAAACAAAATTTTTTCTGTGATACATTAAGTTTCCTTGATACATTTTTAACTAAATTATCTAATAAAGTTACCATGGCCCATGTGAAAATTTTTCTGATATTATCGTAACGATTAACGCGTTAAGATAACAACCTTTAAATCAGATGATGGCAGGTGTAGGCAATTAAGATTTCTGGGATGGACAGACAATTCCGTAGATTTACTTTTAAGTGTATTTTTAATTTAAAGCTACAACTTCTAAGCAATGAAATTGGAAAACAGAGATCTACTAGAGTCAGTCCTAAAACTTCTTAAACAAGGTACGTTTAACCTAAGAGGCAACTTCACCTTTTATGAGCAACATTCTGCCTGCCATTTCCTAAATCGATTTCTTTCACATGCATTTTTGACATGCATCCCTTTGGCTTTGTATTATTAAAAATCCATTATTTTTTTCTTTCTTTGATATTGTTTAACATACCTTAAAACGCATTACCTGCAGCAAAACACTTTGTCAAGTGTTGGACAAACAATTTATTTTTTTATCGATAACTTAACAGTTGCTCCCCGTAATTTCAAAAACCGAAACCTTTTATTATTAAAATGACTTCAAAAATTGCAAAATTTTTAAAATACTGAAAAGGTGAGAAAGTGAAACTTGCAACTCGTAAAAGAAAAATACGATCTGTCAAGTTCGAATTTATAATACCCTGTCACAACAAAGATTTATCGCACATACACATGTATAGTATGTATGTATTTATAGCAAGTTAGCACTGATTAATATCGTGCAAATTTTGTAAAAACGATTCAGGTTAGCTTAGGAATGAATTAATTTCTAACCAGTTTCTTGGGGCACCTTTAAAGATCGGAGTAACGTTGCATAATTGGTTATATATGTATATTCCCGTTGTAATAATGTCAAACTTGACGTCATCAAAAATAAATGCAATTCTGATATTTAAAATTCAAATAACTTGATTCTTTCAAGGGTTTTGTTAACCTAGTCGGATTATGCATTCCCTGTGTCGAAATCCTTTCATTTTACATGCATCCATTTACATTTAGTTTTAAGTGGCAATCTTAGTTTATCGTGAAATATGTATGTGTTGAGTTCAGGACAAAACTCAATGTTCCATAAGTGCGCTTGGAGCTACTTGTTCAGTCAGCGATGTCAGAGATAAAAGTGGCGGGAGAAACTTTTCATGTATTTACTTTCAGAGTTCCTACAAGAAATATGCTGAGAGAGGTTTCCTAAGAAATATTTCTCCCATATTCTGTTTTGTTCGGGATGTCTGACCTGGGGTTTGGAACGTGGCCTCACGTCTAATAAGCCAACACACTACCAATTAAACTACGACGAATTCCTATTAAAACGTTGAAAAAAGTGCTAACATTGTGCCACTGTTCACAACTTGAAGTAAACAACAACAATTTACTTTGTTTGCTATTCTTCTTTAAACTCTTCTGCGTAAGCTCTAACAAATGTTCGTCAGATCTTTACAACGGAAATCTTCAAACCACGATTATTCTCTTCACAGCAACGCGTCTTTAACCAAGACTGACTGAATTTTTACTGACTCCGTTGCCTGCTTTGTCTTGGCGTTTATATCGCTGAGTAAATAGTCTGATGAATGCTCTTGAAGGAAAATAACTTTGCCTTCGCGAAATCTATACAAATGTAAACATGTTGTTTACGTTATTGCTGTTTGTGTATTTTGCTTACGTATGTCCTTGCAATGTTGTTGTTGCCTGTTTGTTTACCTGTTTATCCCTTTTTATTACACTGATGTTGTTGCTATATATTTGTTTATTCGTTGATCATGTAAACAAGTCCATAGTTTTTGTTTTTGTAGATTTTGTTTATCATTTTAATGTTAAACGATGTAATACAATTTCCATTTTCGTTACAATATATTTGAGTTCATGAGCCAATATTACATACCAATAGATTTTGTTTTTCGTACAAAATGTAGCAACAAAAGCTATCATTCTTGGTTGAAAATGTAGCAAATGTGGGTTCCGATATATTGTTTTATTCAATTTTGTTCCTTTAGGTAATCGAATATTGCCATTTTTTTTCGGTTTTTCCTGATTCTTTCAGTTTCATTAAATAAGCTTTCCCAGTTCAACAGGCCATTGGCCTATTGTAGCAGGATCGCGTCCTCTGTGAAAATCTCTCTATCTATTCTATAGTCATTGTAGATATTATCATTTTAGGAAGGCCTTTTTGGGAGTGCGCTTCAAGCCTACGAATTTTAAAAATCGAAAATCATTGAAAAAATTCCTTCGCCTCTGTGAGGAAAAGGATTTTGAATGTTCGTTTACAACTTCTAAAAAACTGCCTGA
Source organism: Sarcophaga carnaria (assembly GCA_958299815.1). NCBI lineage: Eukaryota > Metazoa > Arthropoda > Insecta > Diptera > Sarcophagidae > Sarcophaga > Sarcophaga carnaria. The sequence goes on from OY283150.1 coordinate 32,696,075, forward strand.
AGTAGTGGCTTTCTTTAAATGTAATAAACATCCTGTCAAACACAACACACATGACTCAACAGTCTTCAGGTGATGCGAGACGACAAAAAAAAAATATGGATTGCAAAATATTAAGTGGATGCCTGGCTGGCTGCTGTGCTGCTGTATGTGTTGCATGCGACTCTGAAAACACTCTGTTATTTATGCTGGCAGTTCAGTTATTGTACCCTTTTGCTGTTGCCAGTGCCATACGTGTATTGGTGCGCCCATAAAGAACAGAGGTATGTTAACTTTATTGCTGCCTTTTAAAATCACTGAAGATATTTTCTTTTATTTTATTCGCGAGCTTTAAACTTATTTCTGTCGATGGCGGAAAAACGTAAACCATTGTAGGCACAATTTGTGTATAGCACGGGTGTGCTTTTATAAAAAAAAGGGAAAAAACAACGGAACAGAGGAAAGAAACCCTTCCATAAACTTAACAGTGTGAAGTCAGCAAAGTGAAAAGCGAAAAACGAGCGAAAAAAAAAACAAAAACAACAGCAACAACGTATACATTTTGTAGCATCTTAATAAATTGCTTTGGGACTTTGAGGTGCACAACAAGTGCACACTTTTTACGCTGCTGATACATTTTACTTTTCTATGAAATTAAAACATACACGAGCATTTTTTCTTTAAAGAGTTCTGGGACATGAAGCTTTTAAAAATTTTGTTCATTTTTTTTTTGTTTTGGTTTAAATGTCAATGTAGAAATTTCGTTCTATTTAAGAAGGATTACAATGCGCTGGTAATGAAAACATTTAAAATTAAGGGCATGTAATTACAAATTGTAATAATATTATTAACGCTTAAGAAAATAAAGTCAGAATATAAAAATTGAAAAATAAAAAAACATATTGTGTTGACAACAATATGAACCATCTTCGTAAGATTGGGTTTTGGATTAAACAGCCATAAATAACGTCATTAGCTTATAAATGAGTAGGTGTAAGGCAAGTCGAACAGGTAAGTCCAGTAGATAGTGTGGTGGTTCAAACGGTTCAAACCCGAAGTCAAAGATCTCTAACAAAAACGAAATATGAGACGGCGACTTACTCTTAGAAGATTTCTGGCAAAAACTTTAGAACTAAATAAAATTGTCATGAAAAGTTGCTCAAATATCGGTCGTTCGGATTCCGATACCGCCAATCATATATAAAAAATACATAAGTGGTGTAAGCACCTAGAACTAAGAAAGAATTGTAGGGCATACCCAGAGTAATGCCATGTATAAAATATGCAATCTGGGTTGCATTTTAAGTCAGCATTTGGTCCCATTGATATATTACAATCAATATTCATTATTGTATTAGGGGCTCTTTCAAGAATATAAGAAAGTAAGAGGTCAAAAATCTCTGTCGTTTTATGACAATAGGAGGACACTGATACATGAGGTGGAAGGCAATATCCTCCACATATCTTGTAGAAATCATTTGTCAGAATGCCAAGTCTTTCGGCTTATCTATCAAAAGGAGAGTAACCCCTGGGAATCGCTATTAAGCGATGCAATTTCAGAAGTCTTCGGTACTCTCCTTAACCATACATATCCAACAATATTGTACGTATCCTCTTGCTGCCAGCGAGGTTAAGCTTCACTAATTACAATTTACAATTAACTGAAACAATCGATATATCTATGCCTTGTAATACGCTGGATATTTGGACGCTGACTAACCGATTACTAATACAATTTCCAAAGATATCCTTTTAGTTTTGCGTTATTCAAAATCGACTTTGTAGGTCCCGCCATTTATGGATACAAATTAGCACACACAATATAAGTGTTGTGAGAAACTAGGTCTTAATCCTAACTGAAGGGTTGTAATGACCAATTGTACATGTATGTATGTAGGTGAGCCTAAAATCCAATTAAATCCTAAAACTGATGCCATTTTCAACTACTATCGCTCGCCGATTTTCATACGGTGATGTGAAAAATGAAAAGGACACCCATGTGATAGAGATTTGGTAGTGTAACCTAACACCGTAATTGGAAAATTATCTCCAAACAAATAGGCAAGTTGTTTATTTTTACAACCTTTGCTGCGACCAGATTAAAAGTTTTAAAACTTTTGTTAGGTTTTTGTAATTGTTTTTAATTTTCTTATTTATAGTAGAAATCATTATGTAATGTATTCCTTGAAACGTTGTAACAAATACACGAACTGCGTATTGAAGGCTGTATTTACCAGAGAACTAATCTGAAATTTCACATTTTGAATACGTATTCAAGGACACGAACTATATACATCCAAGGGGTGAGTATCAGTACCAACACTATTAGTGAAAAAATGCTCGATTAGATTTTCAATGGCATCTATGAGATCTTTGTAAATGTTGCTTCAAATAAAGTTCTGTGCCCATATTAAGTAACGTATAAGACCTTGTTTTACTTATAGTAGCACCTATAACATCATTAATAGACCGATAAGATATACACTGCAGCTGTACAAATTTAATTAATTGTACAATTGCAATACAATGCGCCATAAATTTAAGGTCATTATACTTTCCTTGATGTCTGCAAGGTTTTTCACTTCCAGTGGATTTCGTTTTTTTTTTTTTTTTTGTTAACACCATTGCACACCTACACACCTAAGCACGCAGTTTTCAAATAAATATATTTTTTTTAAATTTTTTATTTTTATTTTTTTAATTTCCGTTTCAGTAATCAATAAAAGAATATTTTATTGCAATGCAATGAAATGAAAAGAAAGGAAAAAAATTTCCAACCTGTCGACTAAAGTAAAAAATAACAACAACAGTATTAACGTTAATCACAACCAATGCAACTGATGTATGGCTGCACATATGTATGTACATACATATGTATGTATACAATCAAATACATTTGAATTTGTTAACAGCCATGTATTAAACATCATGTTGTTTTTATGCAACAACTCTCTTTCCCGCTCCTTCTCTCGATCTCTTTCTCACTCTTTTATTCTGCATAATATTACAATTTCATACCAATAAAACTTACAACACTTACAAAATGTTTGTGTGCACTAGCAATATTAGGATCAAAAAAAGAAAAAAAAAACATGGGCATCATTGAAATATTTATGGGCTTCTAACATGCAGCTGCAAAAAAAAAATAAAAAAAAAAAACAAAATGCAAAACGAAAAATCATGGCACATTTACACCAACAAACAAACGCATAAATTTTACATGTTCTATTGAGTTGTGGGGAATTTTATGCCAGTTGAAGCAAAACAGACACATGATGGAAAAACGGAAAATTGTGGCTGAAAAATTTACAAAAAACTTTTTGGCATTTTAAATTTTTAGAATTCGTGTAATACGATTATACAAATGTTGTTTGAATTTAAAAAAAAGAAATAAATAAAGAACCATTGTTGTATAGATGATCCTTGAATACTTAGTTACAATAAGAGTGTTTTGAAAACAGGAAACAAAAAATAAAAGGAAAAAAACAGTAAAAGCAGCTTAAAGTTTAAATTATTGTAACATAATTTTAGTTGTTGTTTTTTGTCATTTTTTGAAAACCAATAAAACAAGTTTTACGAGAGGAAATGTTTACTATTTCAGATAACTCGTTGAAATATCAAAAATTTTTCGTCATGATTTTTCGAATTTTAAGGGAATAATTCTTCCAACCATCAGAGAGTAAAACATCAATTGTTAAAGGAAAAATGGAATCACTAATAGTAAAATTTGATGAGCAAGTTTCTCTTTTCCACACCCATTTTAAGTCAGAACATAGTTTCTAGTCATCAACAGATGTCTACCTTATCATACTAGCATCTGCATTTGTACCCATCAAACAGCAGAGCAACTTGACAAAGAACAAAAAAAGAAATTCTCTAGAATAGCGTTGTAATATTACCATTTACGCAGCTAATCATTATGTGTCCATTATCAAATAAGAGAAGTTTTAAGAAACCTAAATCGAAGCTCTGTAGCGTTCTTAAATACTTTTTTCGTTGGATTCCAGATTGACACCTCACATTACATCCTTAATCACAACCAAACAATTTAGAAGTTCTTTCTACATTAAATCAAACAAGTAGCTTGAAAAATAGATCACAGTGGTCTCTTTCCCTATTTTCTGAATTAATGTAGCACAACAACAACGGCAGTAAGAAATAGTTCCATTCTCTACATCACTAAAGTAATGCCATTGAGGAAACGATTGTGTTAAAAATTCTGTTGTTTTATGCTACGCACTCTGAATATGTGACTTCTGTGAATACTTGAATAAGAATACTAACACAGAGTTCATAGCTTATGAAACCTATCGCTAATGACGGGATATCAATCAAATGAAAAATGTCCGAAACTGGAATCTAATTTAGGTTCGTTTTGTCACCAATGCAAAAGGTAAACTACGCGATTTTGAGTCTCAAACTATTCTAATTAATGACTGACAATACGGTTTCAATAGGAGCCGCTCTGTGGAAGAATTATATATGGAAACTAACTCGAACAGTTCAGACTACATAGCAAATAGTACCACTACCTGCTTTTAATCATACATACATACATAATTGATCATTACAATCCTTCAGTCAGGATTGCTATCTAACTGCTCACACCACTTATGTTGTGTGTGTTAATTTTATACATGAATGGCGGGACCTACCGTTTAAAGTCGACTAAAAACGACAGATTTTTGAACAACTTTTTCATGGAAATTTTTCATTTACTCTGAGAGTTTTTAGCAGAAATCTGCTGAGAGGAAGTCGCAGAAGAAATGTTTTTTCGTATTTGGTTTTTGTTGGAGATACCTGGGGTTTAAAGCGTGGCCTCATGTCTTATAAGCCAACACACTACCTACTAGACTACTGCGACTTCTATTTAGAAGTTCTTATTTACATTAAATCAGACACACAATGTGTAACACAGATTTTATGCTCGATATAGTGCAACAGACTTGAGTCTGTGTGTAGAATTCACTCCATAACTCTCACGTTAATTGTTTCGTGCACTATCCACTAAACTACTGGGCACCTAAAAATTTTGCAAAAAACAAATCATTTGATTGTTCATCAATGAAATTGTTCCTGTTAGATCCCGAACTGTTGTTACAGTTACACTCAATAAAAAAATGCGATGCTGCCAAAAAAAAAGAATCTTTTCGGATGAAGTTCATTTACATCTTAGTGGGTACGTTAATAAACAAAATTGTTGTACTTGGGGCTCACACAACTCACACGTAGTCTTACATAAGCCAATGCTCCCATTACGAGTAACTGTTTGGTGTAGCTTTTGAAGCGGAGGCATCATTGGCCCTTATGAGGAAGGAGCAATCATTACGGTCAATGGAGACACTTATTGCATCACGATAATCGATTTTTTTCTACCCGCTCTTCATGGTATTGATGTGAACGATGTTTGGTTTCAACAGGATGATGCAACTTAAAACACATCTCGTCCACAATCGATTTATTGTGTCAAACGTTAGATGGCCATTTAATTAGCCGTAAAAGAAGCTGCAGGAAGCTGCAACTTAGCACCGTTGGACTACGTTATGTGAGGCGCCGTTGAAGGAATGAATTATGCCGACAAACCAGAGACAATTGAGCATCAACATTCGTGATGCCATTGCCGAGATACGACCCTATAAACTCGAAAAAGTGCACGAAAATTGGTCCGATCGAACGAGGTACTGTGAGGCCAGGCGTTTATGTTTTATTGCATTTTTAAATTTAAACCTTTAACTGCCCCAACCTTTATTAAATAAAAGTTCGGAGGTATATTAATTTTGTATTACTTCCTGTTAGTAAGGTATCTACTGTCTGCCTGACATCTGTTATATGTAAACGTAAAAAAAAATCTGGTTGAAGAAATAAAATCTTCTTGAAAAACAAACAACTTTAAACAAGCGGTATAACGTGCTTCCATAAAAGGAAGAAGTTTCATTTTTTTTTTTTGATATTCAATACTCACTTATACTTAAACATTAAAGACAGTGCATATACATACATAAACTTTATTAAACATAATGTATTTGGTCGCCACAGCAAATGGAAGCGTTAAGACAAATTACAATGAGTGTAGGATGACGTATATTTCATTGGAACGAAATTCCCAACAAGAATGTGCCTACGCTTGCCATCAAAACATAGTATCTAACTCTATGCGTGTTAGGGTAGAGACAGTCGTACTATTATCTCACAGCCATTATTTTTGTTGATTTAAATGCTTAGCAATTAATCATAAATTTCAATTTGGCATTTCTTTTCAACCATTTTTGGCTTCAGCCCCAGCCTCAGCCATCACCATCACCATCATTACTCATGTTCAGCCGAATCTTATTAGTTTATTAATTAATTTTTCAGATACCAAAGCATGTGAATTGTTCACAACACAAATACCAATGCAATGCCATTACAATATAATACCGTTATTGTACTCATTCACAAGACCTGTTCGTTCATATATCATGTGTGTGTGTGTGTGTGTTGTTCACTAAATGGTTTTAAAATATTGTATCCAATCAAGGATTAAATCTTGGTTATGAATATTCCGGCCTCTACATGTGCGCCTAAATAGCAGCAGCAACAACAATAATTAAAAATGAACAACAATAGGATAAAATAAATAAGCACGGCTATACCAACTAATACATATGCAATTATGCACACATTTAACCAAAAACATATATTAAGCAAATGCCTAATGAACACAAATATTTTTCATAGAAACATAGCAAAAACAAAATGGGAACATTTTCTATATCTATCTTTGAAATTTTGTTGAAATCAGAGCTGGAAAACATGTATCATAATCAGCTACATGAAATTCAAATTTGAATTCGTGTAAGTGTTAAGATATAAACATGAAATATATCCACTGATTAAAAAAAGCGTGTGGTTTGATCGCTATTGTTTATTTGCACGTGACTGTTAATTCGGAAAACCCTACAAAGCAAAATATAAAGCGCACGAACGAAGTGACAAATTCACGTAATCTATACGTGCGATGATCATACCATCAAATCACTCGTGCAGTATATCTAATGTGGCCTAAGCTGGGTGGCACATAGCGCCCTCCTGTTGAAACCATATGTAGTTGGTCTCCAGATCATCCATTTTAGGCAACAATTAGTTGGTAGCTATCGATCTATAGTGATAGCCTGGACATACATCAAATATGGATCCATGATGCCGCCAGTCAAATATCCTCACCAAACAGAGATTATGAATTAATGCGTTGAACGCCCTTAGATCTCATGTGGATCGTTATCGTTCCAAGTCCTACAACTTTGTTTGTTCACGTATATATTCATCCATTAATGGACGATTTTGAAGATGAATTAAGGTAAGTATCAGAGGTCAGCAATGAGTATTCAAAACGATGAGTAGATTGGAATCATACTTATAATTTCTGATACTTATAAGCATTCATACTTATTTTAATATCATACTCATACTACTTATATTCAAAGTTTGAAGTACTCATTGTACTCATACTTAACAATACCTGTGATGTTATTGATTTCGACTCTCCATGACTCATCGTATACACGAATCACAAAATAAGTATGATTCGCGCACGAACACTACAAAACTCACAAGAAGGCTGTGTGTATGCTCTGCTTGCTGTTTTTTTCTTTTTTGTTTATGTGTCTTTCTTCCTTCTTTGCAAAAACAACTAAGATTGTAAATTTTGACAAAAGATTCGACTTACTCGAACCGTTTATAAGTATTATAAGTATTTTTCTAAAGTTATGAATCTGAATGAGTAGGCTTATGAATCAAACATATTTCGAATGGTATAAGTTTGATGTCAACGTTGTACTTATACTCATTGCAACTTGTACTTATAAATCAATGTTGTACTGAGTACGAATGAATCAGTGTAGTTGGATTTCAATACTGTTGACTCACTCATACTCAAAATTTCTTGAGTACTTATGAGTACCGAAAAAGCGATTCATTGCTGATCTCTGGTCAGTACATAACCGCTGCAAAGTCCATTTATGTCGTCGTTGTCTATGACCGCCCATGGTGAGTTGACAAAATTGACAGAATAAATGGCAGCTAATTTGACAGCTGTAACTTCAATAAAGTGGTCGCTATTAACTATCAAATTTTATAAGTTGCTGTTGCATAACCTATAGCGGAATATTTCGAATTCTGGTTTTGCATAAGTTTCAGACTAATGAAACTTTATCTTCAGCAAAGATATTCATATTGTTCTGTAGAATATTCCTTAAATCCAAAGCAGGGAGGCATCATATAATTTTAGGTTGAATCAAACAAATCAATCTTCATATAAAATTTAAAAATTCCTATGATGCACTTTGTTGGAATACCAGAAAGATAGTTCCAGAAGATAGGAAAAAGGGTTAGTATGCAACAAGCTGAATAATGTCTGAATGTCATGGGCTTTTACTTTCTAATCACAGAAGTAATGAACACCAGTAAGTGGACAGTACCTTAGTGACTAGGATTTTAAATTTTTCTTTCCCATTGAATAACATTAAAGGTCTTGTACTCTGAATGCAGAGATCTTTATCGATATTTGTATATGTACTTTACGGATAAACATAATAAAAGCCGTATACTCCTTAAGGATCCTATAAACATGGCATTAAAGTACTATGAAATCACTTAAGTTAACTACGCAACATGACAACTGTTTGCGTTCCTTCAAATAAAATCAATTCAAAAATCAATCCAGAAATGCACAATATCTGAAAATGTCCCAGCTCTGACAACAACTGTATAGATATTGTGTGTATTCATGTTTATTTTTGCTGCCAGCGCGTTATTTTGTTATTGTTTTATTGGCTTTATTGTGCATGAAACATTGGTGAGAAATGATATGATAAGTCCATGCCTGCGTTTTGTTTGGTTGCGTGAAATATTTTGGTGTTTTGATATGCGTTTAGCTTTTTGTTATTGGCAAATATGCAAAAAAATTTTAAACCGATTTTCTAATATTTTTTTTCCTTTTTTCATTTATAAGACTGATTTATTTTTAATTATCATTGACGTGCCACAAAATAATAAATAAACGTCAGAATTTATGACGATAAAACGATGTTTAAAAAAAAAAAAAAACAAAAACAACACAAAATATTTTCCAACTGCTGTCCATCGCGTTGCACTTGATATATGCATGAATTTAATGAATTTGATATGGACACATACATACATATGTATACTAGAAATAAATCAATTTTGCTGTTTGGATAACGAGTTGTTATTGATATTTTTTTCAATTAAAACAATTTCTTGTTTAGTTTCAATTTCCATAGTAAACAGTCAGCTTGTTGGTAAGTAGAGAGAGCTCATTACAATAAATTTCAAAAATTTTACTTGAATTTGTTTGTAAATATTAATGTTTGGTGGGAAAATATTTGAACTGATTTTTGATTCTCTAAATAATATATTTGTATGATCTGTTTAGGAACTCACTTTTTTTGATTGTAAAGAAAACATGTTCCGATTAAATATGCAATAAAATATCTGCCGCAACGCCTCTATACACTCTTCATTATATTTTCCATGTTGCTATAAACACAATAAACGCAACGCTGCAAACACAGAGTTTTGCAACAATAATTTGCTTGTTGTGGCGTTGGTTTTAAAATAATTACTTCCATACACACCCATGTATTCTATTTTTGAGAGACAATTGCGTTTCCTGCGTTGCGTGTATTGAGCAGAGATCGGCAATGAATCGTTTTTTCGCTACTCATAAGCACTCATGAAATTTTGAATTTAAGTGAGCCAACAACATTGAAATTTAACTACTGTGATTCATTCGTACTGACAACGTTGATTTACATATAAGTATGAGTACAATGAGTATGAGTACAACATTGACATCAAACTCATACCATTCGAAATATGTTTGATTCATAAGCCTACTCATTCAGATTCATAACTTTAGAAAAATACTTATAATACTCATAAATGGTTCGAGTGATTCGAAGAAAGAAAAAGACAAACAAAGATAGCAAGCAAAGCAAACACACAACCTCCTAGTGAGTATTGTAGTATTCGTACGCAAATCATACTTATTTTGTGACTCTTGTAAATGTTGAGTCATGGAGAGTCGAAATCAACAACATCACAGGTATTGTTAAGTATGAGTACAATGAGTACTTCACACTTTGAATATGAATAGTATGAGTATAATTATATGAGTATAATTATAAAATTATTATGAGTATAGATATCAAAAGTTATGTGTATGATTCAAATCTACTCATCTTTTTGAATACTCATTGCTGTTCTCTGGTATTGTGTTTATATCAAGTGACAGTATCGCGCCGATGACCCGTTAGATCTTAGATTTGAGCTTTTTGGTTTATTTGAATAAACTCGTGACATCAACAAATCCCAGAAAAGACATCGCTCTGCGTTACATGATATCCGTGGCCAGTGGATATGAAAGGGAATGGTAGTAGGTTTCGAAAAAGAAGGATCAGAGGGCAATGAGGTAGTTTTTAAAATATAGATTCACATATTCTTTTAATAAACATGAAAAGGTAAAGGCAATATTAACAGAAAAATCATATTCTAAGCTTTATTTAACTTGGACGTCTCACCAAAGCCCACTAAGCCCACTAGTGCTAAATTAACAAACACAACTGCTTAAGTTGTAATATAAGTCTTGTGGAATAGGGAAACTCTTTTTTCAAAATGATATTTCAACTTGTCTTGCATATGCAATTAAGGTTTACATTTGTTCGGGTCGTTTAATGAGAAGATCTAAGTGAATTGGCGATGATGATGACATTGTACAGTTGTCCAATCAAGGTATTTTTGGAGTGGATATTTGTTTTGTAGCATACGTTTAAAACTGCAATATCTCATAGTTTTTTGCAGCTTTCACCAAGTGATTTTCTTGCCTTTATTATGTGTTGGCATGGTGTATCCAGGCTTAAGGAATCGAATCTTGCTTTGGCTCTATTGATATGTGAATTGGAAATGGCTAAGCACTTCAATTGGTCAGCAGATCTATAAACTAATCCAAAGCATCGTCGCCCTTGTCCAGTAGGTAGTGGCAAGTCTAGGCATATTAGACATGAGGCCGCAGTTCAAACTCTAGATCAGATCATCCCGAACAACACGAAATATGAAAAAGTATTGCTTCGGCGACTAGCTCTCAGCGGCTGTCTGGAAAAAACCCTGAGAGTAAATTAAATTGTCTTTGGAAATTTTCTCAAAAATTTGTGGTTCGCAGTTCACCACTCGTGTAGAAAATTAACACACGCAACATAAGTGGTGTGACTGAAGGGTTGTAATGACTAATTATGTATGTATGCATGTATGTGAAGCATAGATCTAGAAGAAATCGAAAATCAGCGAAAGCTACAGATCCTTTATTGTACTTTGCTGTTGCAGGAGTTGAAAATTAAGTTCTGGTCTTAAGCGACTCCTTAAGGTACCTCGATATCACAGAAACCAAGAAGTTTATAGAAAAATTTCAAATTTTTTATGAACAAAATGGAGTCCATAAATAATTTTACCTTAGAAAAAATAAAACTACTGCCAACAAATCCATTATAGAAGTGAACAATGCAGTTCTATCGAAAACTCATGACAGTAGAGCTTTGAATTAAAAAATTGAATTGCTAGGCACTTTGCGATACAGCAACTCACAACCTTAAAAAACCACAAAAAAGACCACACTATTTCTATATAAAATTCCCCTAGTGCCAGATTTAACTGTAATGTTCATAAAGTCCACATTCCATGTTCTTCATACTCATAATCTGTTTGTCCACCTAATCTAATCTAAATTAAAATCCTCCTTACAATATAATTATGCTCATTTGAATTTATTCCCTCTATTTAAACTCGCTCTCTATAAATACATCCACATCCACTTAAAATTAGCAAAAAAAAAAAAGAATTACAATTGAATCTAAAAACAAAAACGTTTTCTATTATCGCAGTTGCAAAACGGTTTCATTTCTTAATAATTGACCGCGCAATTTCATTTTCTGTTTTTTCCTACAATTTTGCTTAAAACCCCTGCTTTAATTAAAAAAATGCTTCTTTTTTTATTATTTAATTAAAAAGTAACCTTGAATAATCATGTACTATTTCAGCTCATCGTTTTGGCCTACATTTACTCATACCTTGGTTAAATACTTCCGTTTTTTTTAAACCTCAATAAGCAAAACAGAAAATAACAATAAGAAAGGGAAACAAAAAGTACGACAACAAATAATTAAAGGGGACAGAGAAAGAATAAAAAAGAGAAGAAACAAAAACGAGAAATATTTTAATTACTTTAAGTGATTACGTTCGTTAATTACAAAAAAAAAAATAAAATTTTGCGGTCATTGAAGTGAAAAATCTTTTCTAAAAACGTTTTTCTTGAATTTGTTTTTATTTTGTTTCTTTTCTTTTAATCTGTATGTTCTTTTTTTGTTTTTTTTTTTTTGTTCTGAATTGTATTTTAACCAGGACAGAAAAATGTTGTTTTAAAGAACATAACAATAACAAAAGGCTCATTCATGTAAAAGGAGTACAAACAAAGATATTCATATTCTAGGTTTTTCCCTCTTTTTATTTTGTTCATACTCAACCCAAATATTGCTTAAATCCATGACGGAATAAACTGGAAAATTCTAAAGAATATTTAAGTATTCCATATCGTGTTTGGAATAATGCGATCCATTCGAAAACCGATGTTAATGTTTATCTCCCGGCTACCTACCTACCTAATCATTTGTGACTTAAGCATACAAGTGATAAAACCTAAGCGTTTATAAAATTACCCAAAATGCCACATTTTATACAGGAGAAAGGGACAAAAAACAATAGCTTTGATAACAAGTTGGTAGCTTCTTAAAATTGTTTTCAACCATAGGCTCTACAATAAGGAAAGTACTGTCTGAGAGTAAGTAGTAGATGGTAGTGTGTTAATTTATTAGACAACAGCTGGGGTTTAAAATTTTACTTACTTCTAAAAAAGCTGAACTCTCAAATCTGTCGTTCAAAGTCGTTGTTATATTGTAAGTCCCGAAACTCATGCATAATATTAAGGCAGAAAACATGGGTGGTCAATAATGTGTGAAGGTGCATAAAGGAATTACTAGAACTCAAACTTCAAAAAAAGTTATTATTCTGCAAACGAGGGAACAAAATTAGTTGCTTGGTGTCTATATGATGTAAAAATCGTGGCAAAAACAGTCCTAAAGGCCATGATGTTAGATTACCGTGCCCTGATAGCCGCTTGACTACTACGCTGTTGAAACCACATGTAGTTGGTATACAGATCATCCAGTTCAGCCAAGAAAAATTGATATCAATTGACTTATAATGCTCTGCGTTGACGGTAATAGCCATTGTCGTTCTCAAACAAATATGTACCAGACGTCATCGTGAGGCCCAAAATCAACACCAAATATTGACTTTCTTGAGATGCATATGATGGTCTTCTATCTCATTAGGATTAGACAATTTTTTTGTTCACGTATGTACACATTGAAGCAGCAATGATCCTCATTAGTTTTATTCAACAAACCCACATCGCTAGCTATATTCATTTTCCTGTAGATCCAGGAACTGTTGCGTACCCAATTCAGGATGCAAGATTTGATAAATTGCAATAGGCCTACATCTGAGCTACGCGAAATCGACTGACTCGGATACTCCTGCACACTCTCAAGCAAAGCGTCAATGTTTTCTGTAGATGTTCCGTCTCATTAACGTGTCACCCTTAGTAATAATCACTGCAATTTACTTGGAAGGTGCTGTAATGAACTGATAGACTATCAAATAAGCTGCGTATTTCGACTGTGAAAACATGTCTCAACCAGTTCCCCAATATCCAGCTACAGCTGTACGAAATCCTTTGCAAGATGCTTTACAACTTTGTCTCATTCCCTTGGATTCTGAATATATATGTTGAACTTACTCAAGATATCATAGGCTGGTGTCAATCAATGTCCGCAAGTTATATATCCAAGTCGAACAAGCCCTCTGTCTAGTAGCTTAGAGACGATGTCTTGTGTTAGATGCATGCTAGCATGGAATGAAGTCGCCGTAGTTGCCTAGTATATATGAAGTCGCCGTAGTCTAGAAGGTAGTGTGTTGGCTTATAACGTGTGGTTCAAAACCCAGATCGACAACAAAATGAAATACGGCAAAATATTTCTTCGGAGACAGCCTGTCAGCAGATTTAAGGCAAAAACTTAACACACAACACCAGTGGTGTGAGAAAATAGGTTGTAATCCTGACTGAAGGTTTGTAATGACCAATTATATATACTCGTATATGTATGTAGTATGCAACGTATTAGTAATAATGATGCAGGCGGATTTTGTATCTGTGTTATTAAGTTAGGATTAGTAACCTTGACAATAAATTTTAATGTTACCAGGCATCTATAGACCAACCTAAGCCGTGAAACTAATGCGTTAAGGCTCCATGTACCTCCATACACTTTACAAAAGATTTTTTTCATGCTGTTGAGCATTTTTGGTTTTCAGAACAGCTTTATAAAGAGTAACGGAATTTTTGTTATTGTTGTGGCAGTATATGCAGTTCGTTAAAATAAGTAACATTTTAATTAATTTAATTAGATTTAATTCAATTCAATTTATATTACAATTATTCTTCTTTTTTTGTATTTTCTAATCCATAAACTGTAATAAATAATATATGCTGCGGCATTTTGTCAAATTAATTGTGAATAATTCACAGTTTTATCGTATATGCAGTAAGTAAATGAAACAAAATAGAAAAAAAAACATGAAACAAAATACAATTACATATAAATATAGATTAATTATGATTATAATTATATATTATTGAACTTTTTTTTTCGAATATATTTCGCAATCATATATTATAAAATAAATTTCGAAACAAACAAAATATCGAATTCTATAAATTTAACAGGCGTAAACAATGATACAATAGTTTACTTATGTATAAATATTTAATAGTTACACATGTATGTACATGTAAAATGCTAATATGTAACAGTATAGATGTGTATATGTATAATATTATTTATAAATTAAATAGATAATCGTATTAATACAATAAAGCATAAACCGTATATAAACCTATTTTATTTAATAACAAAAACTACATAAAAAAGAAAAAGAAATTCAATGTACTATTTTAGTAGCAAAACACATTTACAAATGAAGCCATTAATCATAATTTCATAAACAATAGTAGACATTTAAATCTGTATTCTATAAAAACAAAAAGAATAATAATAATAATAACAATAATTATAATAAAAGTATAAAAATAACAGCATTTAATTAATTAATTTATTTTAATGTCTGTCTATCTGTCTGTCTATCTCACTGTCGGTTTATTTATTTGAGAGTGTATATCCCTTCTCTTCCCATCCCAACGTATTCTAAACATGTATTCCAGCATATACATAATCAAACCCCGTTTGGGGATTTTTAAATTTTTCTCTAATTAAATCACGTTTAAAACACTTTCTTCTTAACAATTTCTCTCTCCTCTCGCACACCATTAGATTGAAATCATTTTTCTTTTTTCCTTTTTATATGGAAAATAATTTTTAAATTATTTTTATTTTTAATTTTTTTTTATTGTAATTAAAATTCCTATCACGTTAAATATAAATCATCGCGCATAACATTTTTACACATTCATTTTACAATTATTGCACATATCGTATAGAAGCATACATCATACATATACATACATATATACATTCATATTAATATGTATACGTACGGCGTATAAATATTGTCAAAATTTATTTATGCTTTTAATACAATATAAGCACATATATACATATTTCCACAAGTATTTTCGTTTTTTTCCAGTACTGTGTGTGACACATATTAAAGGAGACAAGAAATGTGGCCAAAGGAATCTGTTTAGAGAATACCTTGGTAGGTTTTTTCTACAGTTTACAGTTGGTCATTACAATTATTCACTCAGGATAACAACCTAGCTTCCCACACCTTTTATGTTGTTTGTGTTAATTTCATGCATGATGACCTATAGTTTAAAAATTTTGAGAAACTTTTTCATGGCAATTTTTTATTTACGCTCAAAATTTTTGCCAGATATCTGATGGGAGGCAAGTTGCCGAAGAAATATTTTTCTAATTTCATTTGGTTGAGATATTTGACTTGGAATTTGAAACGTGGCCGCACGTCAAATAAGCTATCTACTAGATTATGGCGACTACAGTTTGGTTTTTAAAATTTAAAAAAAACTACAAAATTTTTTCAAAAGTGAAAAAAATATTTATTCAGGTATGCAGTTTGAAGGGGAGGACATCAACCAACCATAGTTTTTTAAGATCTCATACCTAACGCCATACATATAAAGTCTTCTATTCCTGGGTTTACCATATTTTCTATAAGAAGACTGTGTATTTTCTCTAAACTTCCTAAGTTTCTTCGATCCTATTCCCTTGAGATGAGTTAAGTTTGGTATGGTATCCTCTCGGAGCGTTATGAGAGTGATTGCCATTTGAGAAGGTCAAGGGATGTAGGCAAAAATACGGATTTACAGCTCATACTTATTAGTATATTTCTTAGCCACCAAGTTAGCTTGTTGTTCGCTAACTATTCAGATGTACCAACCATATTGACGACATATACAGGATACAATCTTCTTTAACCTCTTCCAGTCCACTACACAGAGTGCTGTTAGTATATACATACATAATTGGTCATTACAATCCTTCAGTCAGGATTATGGACCTATTGTCTCACACCACTTATGTTGTGTGTGTTAATTTTATATATGAGTGGCGAAACCTACAGTTTAAAGTCGACTCCGAATGATAGATTTTTGAGAAACTTTTCATGGCAATTTTATTTACTCTCAGAGAGAGAGAGAGAGAGAGACTCTCAGCCGAAGAAATATTTTTTTGTATTTCGTTTTGACGTCTGACCTGGGGTTTGAACTTTGGCCATACGTCTAATAAGCCAAAACACTACCTACTAGACTACGGCGAGTGTTGTATAGTATCCTTTTTAAAATATTGGTATCTCGAGCTTATAGAAATGGTGATGACATGTGTCCTCTCTGAATTCCTTGCATTCATTGCCTACCTCGATGTACATGTAAGGGGAAGCGTGCCGTAAGACGCTCTTATTTGTTATCATAAAATTCACCCCCCGGTAAAATTTGCTATTTTTACTAATCTAGCTATGTGACGCATCCACTCACCTTTGTAGTCTGATTTTGATGTAATAAAATCTAATGGGTTATACAGGTTTATATTCTGTAATTCCCTGGCTTTTCTATCTGAAATATTCACGTCCTTATTTCTGATCGCAATATGTTGGTTACATATAATGCATATTGTGCCATGTATGGAGTAATTTTTTAATGCATTCTTACAGTCCTGGACAGTTCTTGATGCTATTGCCCTACTTGTTATTCGGTTATATGTGAAGATAAAAAATTATCGGAGACCTTAATTATACATTCTATGATTGTACCGCTTCAAAAATCGAATTGTGGTGCTGCTTGCTATTTACTTGTTAAAGATTATTTCTCGTCTCTATTTGTTGGAGGCTATACCGTGGGTAGTTTCTACATTACCTCTAATATTGGCACACTATTTTCAGTTTTTCGATCAACAAATACCATTTGAACAATGCCTTTCAGAGCTCGACTGTACTGACTGTACTCGAGACAAGCATTTCCACAAGAAATGTCTAGTGGAGTCAATGGGTTGTATTGTTATGTTTAAACAACACGTAACTCGAGTCGGATTCTTCGATTTTGGACCGTACTTCGCTCCATTCCGTAATGTTATGATTTTCATCATTGTTGAAGAAATACACTCCAATTATACCGCCGGCTCTCGCTGGACTTTCGCTGCACTTCACACCAAATCCAACAATTATAATTATTAAGGAACAGCGTCGTCGCCGAAGGTAATGTATCAATAGAAAATAATAACATGTCACGTCTTCTTTCTTTGCGTTAAAATTGTTCATCATTTTGTCTCCTTTAATACATGCCATCCTTTTAACAATAATCATATGTATTGTATACTTATGCCATATGAAATAAAAATGTATGTTTGTCTGTTTATGGTTGCTCTCTTTTCATAAGTTTATCATATACTCCACTCATCTTAGTCATTCGTATGTTATAGTCATGTATGAAGGCCATGTTTTCTGCACGTCTTAACACAGGACTCACAATTCATAAAAAAACCCAAAAAGGAAAATTATATTTTATCGTCTCGAATTTACATTTTCTACTGATTAGAGTATTTAAAAATAAATAATCGTAACCGGGTTTTTTTTAAATAACCGATAAGTTTTTAGTTTTTTAATTGTTCAATCGGTCTGACACAAAATTTTTATACTTTTTTGGCAGTCTTTAAAATTCGTAATTAAAAAATATTATAAAAACTTTATGGAACAAGAAATTTTATAAGCATACAGTGTTGATCAAAAATTACTGAATCGGTACAATGTGAAAATATGATGCAGTAACTGAAGCATTTGAGTTAAAAATTGTTGTACTTTTAAATTAATACAACTGTTTTTCATTGTCATTGTTTAAGTAAAAACTTATCGTACAACTTGAAATTGGAAAGCAAAAAATCACTTTAAGAATCCTTTGCCGCATATTGCTTGCTTATCGATAACAACCGGCACTTTTACTGATTTTTTTAGACTAAGGACGATTATTACAACTTGCCTTTAACTAAAGGCAGGATTTTAAAGGGCAGATAACTTTACTTTCATTATTATGAGTACACAATAAGATAAAAATGAGAGTTAAGCTAAAGAGAAGTTCATCCTAACTTTAACTTCTAAAGTTCACTTTATTTCTTTTACTTGCCATATTATTTATATTATTTTCAGTAAGGCAACTTCAAATATAAACATGGAAAATAAACATTAATATATTAATAGTTTTTCAAATCAAAATGGATATTGGCGTATTCATTATATTTATTTTAAAAATAAAACATAAAAATAAAAAAGCTAAAACACACAAATTTTATAAACAAATAAAAAGGCAATGCGTTTTTAAAGCAATTGTTTAATTAAGCAGTGCTATCGACATTGCTCCGGCACTGCCATATTTTTGAAAAAGTTAACTTTATTATATCTGTAGATTGTAATAACGAAAAGAAGTTAAAGTTGACTTTAAAGTTCACTTTAGCTAAAGTTACCTTTAAATAAAGGCAACTTTAACGGCAAGTAGTAATAATGGTTTGTGATCTATTTTAAGAGCTTGGAACATTAGGTTATCTTATTAGGTTATCTTATTAGAGTCCTTTTAGTACGTATTTCGTCATATAACTAAACTCCTGGCTGCCATCTCTCAGTAATTCTGCTGCGGATTCTTTAAAATCACCTACGGCTAGGTACGTTCTGTTAAATCTGTGTATCTAAGAATCCCTCGTCTCAGATTCCCAAGTACTGCATAACAAACAATATTCCATATTCCTTCTCTGCATTACAGGTTATGTAGGTATCTATAAGGTGCCTAAAAGATGAACCTTATTAAGGTTTAATGATTTGTCCATTAAGCTCCAAATCTGTCTGATATCTCAAAAAGGTTTATTATCCCCTGCAGATGAATAGAGATTTTGGCAGATAATTTGTTTGTTGCCTATAGAGGAATACGAATTATCTGTTGTACCAGCCTGTGCATATGGATGAGCTACTTTGTAATCGTCAATATCCCCATGTCTAGTTCATAGTCACTCGAAATTTTTTGACAATTTTAGAGTTGATGTACACATCTCTAGGAATCTAATTGCCACTTTACTGCCATTAAATATGATCATATTTCAGTTCGATGTACTGTGATACCGGATTCGGACTGCATACGTCATTGAATATTTAGATGAGTTTCACTGCGAAAATGAATGGGATCTACCCGGTTTTCCTGTTGCAAAATCATCAATAAGTAAGATTTTAGAATGATCATAACACTCAGTTCCCAGCCACTTGCACTTGCCACCAATATATCTGGTGGAAGTCAGGATAGTAAACAGTGTACACGACGATGTAGTTGCATAATAATTCCTACGTAAAGTAATTGACTAATTGGTCGCCGTGGTCTAGTAGGTAGTGTGTTGCCTTATTAGACGTGAGGCCTCGGTTCAAATTGGAGGTCAGGCATGTCCAACTAAACGAAATATTAAAAAATATTTCTTCGGCGACATCCTCTCAGCAGATTCTGGCAAAACCTCTGAGAATAAATAAAATTGCCATGAAAGGTTTTTCAAAAATCTGTCGTTCGGAGTCGGCTTTAAACTGTAGGTCCCACCGCTCATGTATAAAAGTAACACACACAACATAAGTGGTGTGAGGTCGTAATCCAATGTAAAGGGTTGTAATGACCAATTATGTACATATGTATGTATAGTAATTGACTAAACGCGATATTCTACTTATTTACTTACGATGGTAAGTTTCAGAAGCTTTTTTATCTCAATATTCCTGTTGAAACCGGTTTTTTTATAAACCTTTCCGAATACTCTACAATTCTTATTGCTTGTTAGTCTATTTTTGTTGTTGTTGTTGTTGTTCTTTTTTTATAAAGTTGTTACAATTTAAAATAATTTTATTTTTAACAGAAGAAGTCGTACATAAATATCATTGAAGAAATAAATCACAACTTTTGAATTGAGATAAAATGTTGCATTTACGTTTTGGAAATTTTTAATTGAAATTGATGAAAAAAGAAACGACATAAAAAAAAATAAAAAATAAAATTAATTCCTTATAAATGTACATACTCGTATAGATATATGTACATGGAAAGAGCATTGTGAAACATGAAATAAATGTATGTGTGGGTATATTTGATTATACTTTTTAAAGAAATAGGAAAATGAAGTATAATATGTATACATTGTAATAAATTATTTTTCCAACAACAAAAAGAAAATTATGAACAATAATAAAAAATATGTGAATCTTGTGTTGAATATAAAATATTTTATACAGACAGAGAGTAAGAGAGAGAGAGAGATGGAGTGTGGAAATCCAAATTATACATGATTATCATGGTTTATGACTTTATAAAATTAAAGCCAATACCCTACTAGTTTGGCTTCATGGGACATTACTAATCCTTGCTTCTCAACGAATATCACAGCATGCTTAGGCAACCAACAGAGGTTTTAGTCTCAATCGTTTCTAGGCAACTATTATTATTATATTATACTATTATTACTATACATCGGTCTGTAGATGGCTAGCAATATGAACTATAGCCTCACTTTTGTACCAGACATTACTCCACTCTAAATTTTCTATTAAAAGTTATCTTACTTACTTACTTAATTAGTCATTACAATAATTTATCCAAGATTGCAACCTAGCTTCTCACTCCACTTATGTTGTGTATTTTCATTTTGTACATGAGTGGCGGAACATAGAGTTTAATGCTGACTCCGAACGAAAGATTTGGGACATTTTTCATGGCAATTTTATTTACTCTCAGAGTTTTTGCAGAAGAGTGCAGAAAGTTAGTCGCTGAGAAGAATATTTTTCTTCGTAGTTCGTCTTCAAAGATGAACTAAATAGACTTAATTATGATAGATTTTTTGGATAGAAAATCATTCTGTGAATAGAAATTTATTCGAAATTATCGCAATGGATAGAAAAAATCTGATTGTAATTGTCATTACAACCCTTTAGTCAGGATTACGACCTAGTTTCTCACACCACTTATGTTGTGCGCGGTAATTTGTATACATGAGTGGCAAGCCCTACAGTTTAAAGTCGAGTCCGAACGACAGAGTTTTGAGAAAATGTTCATGGCAAAACTTTTATTTACGTTTAGAGTTTTTGCCAGAAATCTGTTAAGAAATATTTTTTCATATTTCGAATCATGTCTAATAAGGCAACACATTCCCTACTAGACTTCGATAAATTCATATATGAATTTTGATGTCACACATGTCACGAATCCTTTTTATATTGAGAAGCCAAATATGAAAATAATAAACTGATATGAGATTTTTGTTTTGAAATTGTTGTCCGGTAGGTTTTAGGATTGTAATGTTAAAAATATTTTAAAATTTTTAATCGACTGCCGTTTTAGCACACTTCACTTTTGAATGAAAGCCAAATTAAAATTGTAAAGTCCTAATCCCATCAGATATTTTGCAACATTAAATGAAAATCTAAATTTTAGCACAATTAAAAAGCGTAGAAAGACCATTTTTTTTAATTGTTTAATTTCACTTCCTGCTGTTGGTCTTGTTCGTTCATTGTAAACTATTATGCTTAACACAAGATAATGAAAACGAATTACAATTGTTGAAAATGCATTAAAGATAACATCGTTATATTTTCGTTTTCTTTTGTAACAATTTTTTTTCAATTTTTTTTCTTTTGTTGTTTTACTCAAGTTTTGCACACATCAACATGATTGTGATGGGTTAGGCTGAATGGCTTGGGTATTTAAGTTGTTATCAACCATGTAATCATTTCGTTTTCTGTTTTTTTTTGCTGTTGTTGTGTAGTGAACGTTGCCTACAATGTAGATGATACCCAGAGACAAGACAACCATCACTTTGTGGCAAAGTAAGCAATTGGCTAATTAGTGTGCAAACTTTACGAAATTGTTGCTTAACCGAAAAATTTAATTGAATTTGCTTCACTGAACCTGATCTTTTTCCTTTCTACTCTCTATTCAATACAAAACAAGTATAAAGACAGTGAAAAGCGTCTGGGGAGGTTATATGAGGTTTCTTTGCAGACTCTTTGGTCGAGAGAGAGAGACATTTTGTAACTGAATTTAAGGTCAGTCAACCCCTTCTTAATTGCCTGAATGTTTTTGTCTTATTTTGTGAGGTGGAGGGTGCATGGTTTTGTTAAACATTTTCCGTTTTCCTTTCCTTTCCTTTTTATTTCATTTCATTTCTAATTGTGGTTGATGAAAGACATCAATGCGAAACGAAACATCATTTGCTGCTCGAATATTTTTCTTGTGTGTCTGTTAGAGTTTTTTTTTTTTTTGTATAGTTTTGTATGGCGTCATACACTTTGAAGCATTATTTCAAACACTCTCAACGTTCTAATGTCATTTTGTTTATCATTTCCGATTTCCGTTTTGTGTTGAGAACATTTTTTTTGTTTGTTACTTTTTGTCCTTTCCGGGCTTTCAATCTTTCCCTTAAAGGGCTTGTATGACTGACTGACTGTTTGACTGAGTGACTGGTTGGTTGTATGTATGACTTGCTTATTATTGTTCGCATTTCGTTTCATTTGATGATGTCTCGCAAGTGTCTCATTTAGAATTTTTTTTCCTCTGTCATTTGCTCGAATACGTTATGGAAAAATTAGGGGGAGCAGAAGGATTTTTTAGAGGATAGCGATAGAAGCCAATTTTATCCTGCACACATCTGACGGGATGTTGGTTTTTAGTTTTTTCATCCATCTATTGCCTAAAAATGTGTATGTATGTGTGTTGTAGCAGCAATAATGTTCTCACCACAGTGTCCAAATACTGGGTGTATGAAATACAAAAATGCGTTTTGATTTTGATCAAAATGTAGGGAGTTTATAATTATTGAATTTCTTCTAGCAAAATATGGAGTCCACATCAGAAAACAACTGTGCTCGTTTGTCTTAATTTCAAGAGCTTACTAATCTGCTCTCAGGATATCCAGCATTGACATGGC
Organism: Sarcophaga carnaria; assembly: GCA_958299815.1. Lineage (NCBI taxonomy): Eukaryota > Metazoa > Arthropoda > Insecta > Diptera > Sarcophagidae > Sarcophaga > Sarcophaga carnaria. The sequence goes on from OY283150.1 coordinate 32,719,678, forward strand.
TGGTTGGTCTGGTTTAACAGACGATTTTTTGGACATTATGTTGTCGTAGTCGAATAGGTAGTATGTACGCTTATTAGATGTCAGGCCGCGGTTCAAACTCCAGGTCAGATATCTTCAACACAGAATCAAATATCAAAAAATTTGCTTCGGCTACTTCCTCTCAGCAGATTTCTGGCAAAAACTCTGAGAGCCAATAAAATTTGCCAAGAAAAGCTTCTCAAAAATTTGTCGTTCGTAGTCGACTTTAAACTGTAAAGAAAAAATTAACACACACAACATAAGTGGCGTGAGAAGCTTGGTTGTAATTCTGACTGAAGGTTTGTAATGACTATTCATTTCTGTATGTTGTCGTAATGCACAAAGTTCTTATCTCTTTATAAGTCGAAGCAAAAATGGCTTGATTTAATGGTCTTCAAGCCTCAAGCAAAAACGATTTTCAACCTTTGCTTGGTTGCAACTCGTAGGGAACTTAATTTCTTTGTTTTTGGTAGAATCCATACGAATATAATTGGTCACTACAATCATTTAGGGACTAAAACCTATCCTCTCTCATCACTTATATTGTGTGTTTTAATTTTATCCATAAGTAAAAGGACCTACAGTTTAAAGATGTTTAGAATCTTAAAACGTTTTACATACATACATACATAATTGGCCATTACAACCCTTCAGTCAGGATTACGTCCTAGCTTCTCACACCACTCATGTTGTGCGCGTTAATTTTATACGTGAGTCGCGGAACTGTAGTTTAAAGTCGACTCCAAACGACAGATTTTTGAGAAACTTCTTCCTGGCCATTTTCCTTACCCTCAGAGTTTTTGCCAGACATATGCTGAGAGGCAGTTGCCGCAGAAATAATTTTTCATATTTTGCTTTGATGGAGATGTCTGACCTGGTGTTTGTACCGTTGCCTTACGTCTATTAAGACTACTAGACTATGGCTGCAGTCATTCCATTCAGAGCTGCATAAACGTCTGCGTTTTTTTCGTCGCGTTGTAAAAATCGATGGAACATAATCGGCATATGTTTTGCTGAAACAGAGCCTAAGCCAACCTTCTGCAAATGGGGTTTCGCGAGTTACGATTTAAATTTTTTCCAAGTAAAATATCAACTTTGTTGGCAAAAGAAAAAAATTTGCAATAAAAATTATATAAGACACCCCATCCACATTTTCTAATGCATACACCCAATAATTTCTAAGGACACAATTGTGCAATTGTGTTGTTGCTAATGATTACAATCACTTTTTTCTCCACTACTCTTTTGACTTTTTTAAATTCTCTTTTTTTTTGTGAATTTTTTTTTCCTTTAATGTGAATATTTTTCGTTTTGTACACAATTTTTTTCTATGTAATTACATTTTAAGCATCACTTCTTGTTGTTGTTTTTTTCTTTATTTTCTTTTGTTTCGCTTTCATTTTATCATTAACTATCTATTTTCTGTGCTCTTATTTGGCCACAGTCCATTTTTTTCATTTTTTTTTGCAATATAGTCAGTGTCTGGTTGTATGCGTTCCGTTCACATCATATCGGGCATCTTTCAATCTAGAAATTCGTTTTTATGACTCTTTTATTTTTATTTTATCCTCTTCTGTGTTCGTTACCAACATTTATTTAAGTGTTAATCTCTTTTGTGCGGTCGGTTTTACATCTTTGCACAGAATTGCACAAATAACCAGCTGGAGAGCAAAAATTTTATATGAAATTCCGTTGGAAGGAAGAGAAAGAAAAAAAAGATACGATGATATTTGAAAAAGAAACGTTGTAATGAGCAGCATACCATTTCAAATTAGTTGTTACATTAAAGCCTTTAATTTAGTTTTTCTCGTTTTTTTTCTGTTTGAAGTTTTTTAAAATTTTACAATTGCAGTGAAAAGAATATCTTTTTTAATTTGCAGAAAGTCCTTTCGTCATGCCGAATTATAAGGATTTTATTCGCTTTATTCTTTTTGTTTTTTTTAGTAGATTTTAAATGGTATTTCAAGTGAAGCAAATGAGTAAAGAAGACAAGAATACAATGCTTTAATCATGAATTAAAGAAAATAATTAAATGATCACATAAATAATGATGATTTAAAATTAGAGAAAAAAAACGTAACTAAATCTATGCTCAGGGCATTGTTACTGCCTAATTCGCAGATTGTCTTCGATGAGCTTCAGCTCATTGTTCCATTTTGTCCGCATAAACCCCATGATCAATTGATAACGGACATCTTGTTGCAACTACGTCTGTTAAATTGATGTCATTTATTCAGTCTGTTTTAACAAATTACTATGATAGTAGACCAAAAAGTGGGTCCGCTGAAAGGGCTCTGAAGCAGTTGACAGCTGACTCTCAGCGACGAGAACTACTTCTGTATACTTGGATATGTGAACAAATAAAATTCTCAAATTTAGGCGCACACGAGCTAAACAAACAGTGAATAGTCCAGCATATCTGATTGCCGAATTTCAAAACGCTATGCCAGGGGACTACTTGAGTTCCATAAGAGTATGGCTCGCATTTTAACATGAATTTTACCGGGACACAGAGCTATTGGCAGTGTCGCTGACATGTTCGGTGTGCCTCACCAGCGTTACTGCTGAAGTTGCCATGATGTGGAGGAAATGAAATTGGTACAACACCTTTGCCCTGCACTGCAAAACATACGCTTTCGGATTTGGGTGACAGAACGTTTGAGGATTTGGTCATGCTAGCGAAAGTGCCACTTAGGAAACTGTTTACCGCAGTTTAAAATCGCCTCCAAGCGACATATTTTTGAGAAACTTTTTCATGGTAATTTGGCTGAGAGGAAATATTTTTTCACATTTCGTTTTGTTTGAGATGTCTGATCTGAGGTTTGAACCGTGGCCTCACGTCTAATAGGCCAACACACTACGTACTAGACTACGGTGATGACTACAGAACGTTCTTTTCATATATTTTAGTTGACGGCAATTTATTGCTGAATTTGAACAAATTTCATAATGCACCCAGTCCGGCGCCTGAATAAAGAATTCAGTACTATCATTAAGTAAAGGGAGAACAGTAAACTAACTTGACTTACATACATGCGACATAATGCTGACATAAACATTCAAAGTTATCGCAATCAGCTTGGAATACATTTAGTTTTAAATTCTGTTCAATAACAATATCTATGAATATGACTAGAATGCTTTCTCAGTCTTCTTATGTGCAATACACAATCGTGATCTCATTTCGATTGCTCAATAATAAGCCTAAAGGTGTTATTTGGTCCAGAAAAGTACAATTGAAAAGAGTTAGTCATCTTTAAATAACCACTTTTCAATTTCAAATTATTTACAATATTTATTTATGTTCATTCAATACGACTATATTTTATTTACAACCAAAATACAGAAAAGTAAATTCTTTCAAAATTCTTCATATTATAACATAAACATTTATTGTCATATATTTCTCTTTTAAAATCATATTAAACGTTTCCAATTTCTTATCAAAAAGGTCTGCTTTTAATTAGGGCAAAAGAAAGCAAGGAGCAAATAGATCATCATTGATCTAATAAAATAAGAAGACCATTCGATGTGTATAAATTTAACAAAATGTTTCCCTTTTCAGTTTTTTCAAATTCCCGGCATAAGAAATTTCCCCACAACGAAACCAACAATTTTCTTTTAGCAAATAAAACCCAACTTGAAATATTCGAAGCATAAATTTATGAGTTTTTCCCAAGAAATAAACAATTTTTATATCCCTCACATGCAGAAGTATTGTGGGTATATTGAGTTTGAATTTACGCTTGTAACAATTTAGAAAAGAGTAAGAATCGTAAAAACAATTTCAATTTCATCAAACGATATAAATTATCAATTATCTTTTCAGTCTGCAATGGTTTTGTACACTCGTATACAAAACGAAGGTAATATTTGGTGAAAATCGGTTTACAATTGACCGATCAGGCGAATATCACACGGGTGGAAAATTTAAACATACGATAAAAAAAAAAACGGTTTCAAATTTTGTCAAATTTATTTTGTTGTTGTTGTGAAGTATAAGTATGAATAATGGGTACCGCGGCTGGCCTCACAGTACCTCATTCGAACAGACTAATATTCGTGTACTTTTTCATCACGAATGTTGACTTTCGAATGCTTAATTGTCTCTAGTTTATCAGTATAACTCTTTTCTTTAATGGCGCTCTACAGAAAATAGTCCAAGTGTGTTAAATCGCAACTTCGTGGCGGTCAATTGACATCACCATTTCGGCTAATTAAAGCAATAAATCGATTGTGATATGGGATGTGTTTAAATTTACATCATCCTCTTGAAACCAAACATCGTTGAAGAGCGGGTACAAAAAATTTTGGTTATCATGGTGCAAAAGATGTTTCCATTGACCGTAATAGTTGCGCCGTTCACATTTTCAAAGAAATATAAGCTAATGATGCTGCCGTTCCACAATTCGCATCAAACAGTCACTCGCAATGGTTGCATTGGCTTCTTTGAGACTACGTGTAGGTTTTCTGAGTCCCAAACATGTAAATTTTGCTTATTAGCGTACCCACTAAGATGAAAATGAGGTTCATTCGAAAATATGATTTTTTTTTGACAAAATCGACATCATCGTGCTGTTTTTCGTTGGCCCAATAAATCCCTATATTTCTCTGAATTTCTGTTGAATTTTGAGACAGAATAGAATAATATTCGAAATAATCGATGGTTCAAATTTAAACCGATAGATGGCTCACCCTATATATAAGAAAACACTGACAATATTGAAAAGCAAAACACAGAACGACGAAGTCTAGGCAAAAGTGTCGAGCTCAGAACATATTGTTGACAAGTCGAAAATAAAATAAAAAATGTGATCAAAATATATGTATCTTACGACGGCCTTCTGTCAGCCGTCTTCTGTGTGTGGACATGCTGTAAAAAATATAATCTGCTTAATAGGAAGACTGCCGCCTACACTAACACTGGCTTCTTTTTTGAAGGAGTGAGAAATGGTATTGATTCATATGCTGTCTGAACAATTCGAAATACTCTGAGGGGGTTTGAAGCTCTAAGACGTCCTTGTAGAACTACATCAAATACAAGACACCATGTGTGACCATCATGATAGTATTTATGAACTTATGAATCCCTGATTACTTTGATGATGAGTGTATAAAAAATAATTTAAGCAAATTAAGGTGTCAATGGCTCTCACCGGTACTAATATGTGTCCTTAAAGAAATAATATTTGCTCCTAAAGTAGTGTGTTATACAGCCTGATCCGATCGTTTGTTACACTCGGTTTTATTTAAATTTATTATCTTTTTGTATATCAAAAAGGAAAGGAAGAAAAAAACAAAAAAAAGGAAAAAAAAAACGTTGTATTTTATTTAAGTAACCATCAATTTATCGATAAACAAAAATAATAATAATGTTTATTATTAATATGCTTAAGAGTATTATCGAAACGAAAGGGATTTACGCAAATAAGCTAAAGGATTATTTTATGTATGGCTGTACACACATACACACACATGAAAAAGAGAGATAAAAAAAATCATACCGACATATACACATAAATATCCTTTCTCTCTGGCAATATGTATTTTATTTATAGCACACACTCTAACAAAACGGAAAATAGCCAGAGAGAGATGAAAGATCGTTACATATTTATGTGTGTGTGCATTTGTTTTTTGCGTCAATTTTTATTTCAACATCAAAAAATATAAGAGAAATAAAATAAACACAGGAAAATAAAAATAAAAATGAAATCAACAAAAAAGATATATGTATGTACGTACGTATGTACGTATGCATTATAATAATAATAATAAAACTGATAGACAGGAAGACAAAAAACAAAAAAGGAAAAAAAAGAGAAAAAAATTGAATAAAATATGAAAAAAAACATACACTCACACACGTAAGCACAAACATAATAAAAACTTAAATAAAAATCAACCAACAGGATATGGTAAAACAAAAGGAAAATTTAATAATTTTTTGTGTCTTATTTTTATGATATTTTTTTATTTGTATGTAATTTTATACAAAAAAAAAGGGAACAAAAAAAGAAAAACTTTCCAAATTCATTTTACTATGGAACGGGTGAACGTAGTATATAATTTTATCTGTAAGGGGTGTAATTTTGTTTTTATTATTGTTCAAAGAATTCTAGATTATTAACGTCTAATTGGAGTAGAAAGAGATTCCTAATCACATCTACATAAGTTCCATTTACTTACTCAGTATATTGACCACTGGTTTCATAGGCTTTTTATGAAATGATGTTTAATTAATGACTTCTAAATTATACATACATACATGATTGGTTATTGCAGCCTTCAGTCAGGATTATAACCTAGCTCCTCACGCCACTTGTGTTGTGTGTGTGCTAATTTTATCTATAAGTGGCGGGGCCCTACAGTTTAAGGTCAACTTTGAAAGACAGGTTTTTTTTGAGAAACTTTTAATGGGAATTTGTAATTACTCTTAGAGTTTTTGCCACAAATCTGTTGAGAGTTAGTGGCCGAGGAAATATTTTCTTATTTCGTTTCGATCAAGATGTCTGATCTGGGGTTTGAAGCGTGCCTCACGTCTAATATGTCAACACACACATCAATACTGGCTATTTATACACGACTGTGTGGCAGCATTGCTTTTCGTTCTTTTTATATGCCTTTCTTATGTGTCTGGCAACTTCACGATCTACATATATTACATACACATATCATAATTGACCATTAGAACCCTTCAGTCAGGATTACGGCCTAGCTTCTTACACCACTTATGTAGTGTGTCTTACTTGTATACATACAGTATCGGACAAAACCTAAGCACCCCCTCAGTGCATTTTTTTTAAATGATTATTTTTTTAAGAAAACAAAGTTATTAATAATTTTTTTTTATTTTTTTATTTATTTATATCCTTATTATTGAAAAACACAAACTTAAGGAATTCAGAATTCAATAAAAAAAGTTATGATTCAAAATACATTTTAAATCAAAAATATAAGCGGACAAAACTAAAGCACCCCCAATTTAAGGTACAGATAAAACCTATTGAAACCAATATTTCTTTGCGAATCTTTTATTCTGGATGGCACATGCCATTCTTTTAGGCATAGAGGATGTTAAATTATTAATTATTTCAGGTGGTATTGCTTCCCAGGCTATTTTTGAGGCTTCAAATATATCGTCTTTGGTTTTGCAATTTTCTCGGTTGAGTTTTAAGTTAACGGTGTCCCACAAGTTCTAGATTGGGTTAAGATCAATTGAGTGCAAAATATTCGATCAACAGATCAATTATTTCTAGGCTAATTAAAAAGTTTTTGCAGATTGGTCGCACTTCTCCTACTCACCCTGGAGGAAGACCACGTGAAACTTCGCGATATGAAGACTCCTGAATTAAAAGGACAATCCAAAATGATCCCACAGCATCTTCTAGGCACATACGAAACCGCTTAGTTTTAAAAATTGGCGAAAGAGCGATTCGCAAAAGGACGGTAGAGGCCGGATCATTCAGTCGACGACCAGCAAAGAACCTTTCATATCGCGAAACATTTCATATCGTCTTTGCACACGCCTTATGCCATCTGAATCCTTTAAATTAAACTTAGATTCGTCAGAAAACAGAACAATCCTCCATATTTAGACACACCAGTTAAGATGGGCCTTGGCCAATTCAAGTTTCGCTTTTTTATTTTATGACGATATAAAAGTTTTTTTTTTTTGCTGGTTGGCGACTGAATAATCCGGCCTTTGCCGCCCTTCTGCGAATCGTTCTTTCGCTAATTTTTAAATCTAAGCGGTTTCGTATGTGACTCGAAGATGCTGTAGGATAATTTTGGATTGTCCTTTTAATTAAGGAGTCTTCATGTCGCGAAGTTTCACGTGCCCTTCCTCCAGGATGAGTAGGAGATGTGCGACCAATCTGCAAAAACGTTTCAATTAGCCTAGAAATAATTAATCTGTTGATTGAATATCTTGCACTCAATTGATCTTAACCCAATTTAGAACTTGTGGGAAATCGTTAACTTAAAAATCAACCGAGAAAATTGCAAAACCAAAGACGATATATTTGAAGCCTCAAAAATAGCCTGGGAAGCAATACCACCTGAAATAATTAATAATTTAACATCCTCTATGCCTAAAAGAATGGCATGTGCCATCCAGAATAAAAGATTCGCAAAGAAATATTGGTTTCAATAGTTTTTATCTGTACCTTAAATTGGGGGTGCTTTAGTTTTGCCCGCTTATATTTTTGACTTAAAATGTATTTTGAATCATAACTTTTTTTTTATTGAATTCTGAATTCCTTAAGTTTGTGTTTTTCAATAATAAGGATATAAATAAATAAAAAAATAAAAAAAATTATTAATTACTTTGTTTTCTTAAAAAAATAATCATTTAAAAAAAATGCACTGAGGGGGTGCTTAGGTTTTGTCCGATACTGTAAGTGTGGTGACCTACAATTTAAAGTCGATTCCAAACGACAGATTTTTGAGAAACTTTCCATGGTAATTTTATTCACTCTCAGAGTTTTTGCTAGAAATCTGCTGAGAGGAAGTCGACGAAGAAATATTTTTTCATATTTCAATTTGATGTCTGACCTGGTGCTTGAACCTCGGCCTTATGTTTAATAAGCCAACACTCTACCTACCAGACTACGGGGACTTCAAGATCTATATTGCTGAGAAGAAGTCGAGGCCTCATGTCTAATAACTACTAGACTACGGCAACTTCAACAATATTGTTACGACTATTAGAAATAAAGTAAAAAAAGTCAGTAAAGAAGACAAACATGCAACAACAAAATATACACATATCGTACAGTACACAGAATTCGATAAAGAAATATGTGGGGAATTACGAGAAGTAACAAAATAAAATAAATTTGCAAAAATGGGAATGAAATATTTATTTTGGGAATGCAAATGAATGACCTACATTTACTTATAAAAAATTATTACGTAGGCCAGTTGATCCACTTGAAAATGTAAATTTTGGCATATTATTCCCATTGTAAATAAATAAATAAAGAAAAAGAAAGAAAAAAAAAATAACATTCGAATCCCACGAATGGCAGCTATAACATTGGTTGCCAGAGCTAAAATTATGTTTATCCACAAATTATAATATAGGGTGCCAGGGATAGAACTATGTCTGTCAAAAAATTAGTTTCGTGGGATCAAATCACATAAACTTGGTGGTCAACGAATTGTTGCAAAATCTGGCATTAATTTTCCACCTTACGTAGGTCACAATAATTTCTTAGTGTAGATCGCCGAATAACATCTGGCACTACATGTGTATCAATCAAGTTTAAATTTCCCAATTTCTGCAAGCACATGCTTCATTAACTTCAATTGTGCGAATATCGTGGTTCTACAATAACTGTAGTCCAGTGACAGAGCCAACTTACAAACCATACGAAATAGTACATCCGGTTGACAGCTCTTGAACTTCCTCTTCCTTGTTTTCTTATGAAATTCGGTTTATCATCAACGAAGACCATGAAGTTTTCGATAGACGCGCATTTCGAAATAAGAACGAATTTTGATAGTAAGATCCACTGATTTGCAAGTTTTGTTCGTTTTTTAGGCCATTAACTTTCCTCAATATTTTTGATATAATACCCTGTCACGAATCTTTTATAAAGCCAAAAAATCATGCATTATTCTCGAAAAAGAGGATGTCAGGAACAAATTAAATAGTTCACTCATGTCATATACGCAATTCGCGTTAGACCCTTTGGAGGCAGGTTTTCAATGATTTTCTCGACTTAAATAAATTTAAATTTTGAATCAAAAGTTCAATAAACTTTAAATAACTTTAAATACAATAAAGTTCTTAAAACAGCAAATGTTTACTTAACTTTTCCTTCTTAAATTCTGTAAACCTTCAACTTGACAAGGAGTATATAAAAATAACTTAAATTTGCTGCTTTTCTTTGACAGTCATTCATACAAAAGTGTTGAACAAAAAAACCCCCAGAGCAATGGATTGGTCATAATGTCTGTCATAAGCCAACGAAGCATGTATAAATAATTGAAAGGGCGACATTTATTCGAATATTCGAAATCAAACTAACGACAACAACAACGACAATGACTACGACAACGACAACAAAAGAAAACTCCCACAATCAAGGCTGGCTGTTGACAATTTTGACGAAGTTGCTGATTGTGATGTTGATAAGTTTTGTTATTTCAACTGTTGTAGTTGTTTTTTGGATTTTTGCTTAAATTTTCCAATGAATTCCTGTTTTTTTTCTACTCCATTTTCTTAATTGAAATAAAACAAAAAAAAATATTCAAGGAATGCAAAGGCAAAAAAAAAACTCTGAATGGAGAATTTGTTGCTTGAAAAAGGCAAATGAAAATGTTATTTTTAAGCCATGCTAATGCCTTTTTTCGCAACAGAATTTTATTCAACTAATTGTAGAAATGCCGCCATCATCATAATAAAAATATCAAAAAAAAAAATAACAAAAATTTTTTTGGTTTTTTTTTGATAAGAACGATAACACTGTTGTAGTGAAATAAGAACTTTAAACGAAATAAAATTAAAGTTTTTTTATTTTTAACAAATATTATATGAACCTCTGTACAAATTAAGAAATAAACAGAGTAGGCGTAAATACAAGTAACTTTAAAAAATATCTGTTGAAAATGCAAAAAAAGAAAGAAAACATTTTGGGTAGTTTTAAATTACGTCCACACTTTGTAAAGGTCAATCTTATTAAAGGCGTCTACAAAGACATCGACTTTTATAAATAACCTGTCCATGGTATACAGAATATGTCTCGACAAATCCTTTAACAAAAGCGACTGAGATTAGTTTGATGATCATCTTCGTTTAATGCATAAACAAGTTCTCTGTTAAAAAGAAAAGCTATTCAATGAAATTACATTGAATTGTGTCAATGAATTTTCCTCTTTTTGAATTTACATTAATACAGTCATCCAGAAGATTTGATTTGACTTCTTCAACATTTTCCCCAATTTTGTTTGAAATCTTTAAAGAAAAATTTCCATAGAAATGTGCTTATTCTAGCAAAGAAGGACACAAATACACATATTAACCAAATAACAATGAAATTTCGAGAATCTTACTTTACAATTTCCCAAACTACATAAAAAAGGGATGAAACAAATTTTTGCTCCACGATAGTCTAGTCTATGCAAGTGTGGTGATTGTGGGTTCAATTTCTAGCCGACTCTAGTCTATTTTTACCAAAAAAAATTTATATAATTTAAAATCAATTTCAGTAAAAAGATTATGACAAATTCTTTACCAATGGTCATTACAAAAACAAAACAACAATACATACATACATAATTGGTTATTACAGCCATTCAGTCTGGATTACCACCTAGTTTCTCACACCATTTATATTGTGTGTATTAATTTTATACATGAGTGGCGGGAGCTACAGTTTAAAGTCGACTCCGAATGGCAGATTTTTGAGAAACTTTTTCATGGCAATTTTTATGTCAGAAATCTGCTGAGAGAAAGTCCATACTTAAGCAAATTAAACAATAAAAATTGTAATGAATTGATCATAATATCGATAGGAAGGCCTCAGGAATTATAAAGTCTTGAGCCAACAAAAAACAGAAAAGTTTAGCTTGAAGTTTAAATTCCCACAAATAATCAGTCGATCTACATAAGTCACTATGGGAATCTCTCCTAGACCAATACATACATACATAATTGGTCATTACTACCCTTATGTTGTGTCTATTAATTTTATACATGAGTGGTGGAACCTACAGTTTAAAGTCGACTCCGAAAGGCAGATTTTTGAGAAACTTTTTAATGGCAGTTTTTTTTATTCTCAGAGTTCTTGTCAGATATCTGCTGAGTTCTCCTAAATCTATATGCGAGTATTAAGAAAATAAATGAGTTTTTGCTCTGAATCGAATTCATCTGGCCATGTGAAAGTAATTTAGGAAATACAGAACCAGTTTTATATTGCATTTTGAGGAATTATTATAAACTTAAATATTTTTATTCAATTTATACAAAAATTTTAAATCATATCTCTGCCCTGTTTTAGTTGCAAAAAAAAAATGAAACAAAACTCAAGTTCGTGGTTTAAAATGTCAACAGAAATCCTATGTCTAGAACTCTTCAAAAATTAAATCTTGATTAATTTCACCATGTTTGGTTTATTCATGCGTTTGTTTGCTTGTTTGTTTCATTTTCTTTAGATTCTATTGCAAAGTAAACGTATGCCAGGCTCATTTTTTTTTCACAGGAAATAGTAGCACATAAATCCCTTTTGTTTGACGAAGGTCTACTATGGATTTTGTGGCATCATAACAAATTCATAACAAATGTATGGCAATGAAGCAACACTACAATAGCAAGCATAGAAAACGAAAGCAAGTGTAAGAGAAGTTAACGTCACTTAAAGCGTTACTATATGGTACATATATTACCCTATGTTCGCAAAGCGTTTTCAAATCATTGGTATGCATGTGATAAAAAAAGTGTGAATTTTTTTAATGGTTAATGACGACTTTTCCTTAAAAGTTGTGCAAAGTTTTAAGATAATATATTCGAATTAAAGCTTTATTTAAATTCTTCTTGGAGTTGCATGAATATCTAGAAATAAAAAAATCGACTGTAACATCCAAAGAGAATTATTTTGATTTTCAAGACAAATAAAGATATGGTTTCCCATAAAATTCAATCAATTTTTTAGTTGAAGGTCGCTCAAATAATCTCAAGCTATCCTTATGTCATATTTGAGGTCAAACGTAATTAGCCCTATGATATTGGCTGTAGCTTTTACGTGACATGAACTTCTAAAAGATTGCCAAATTCAAATCACTTCAAATACTATCTTGTTTGAAAATTTTTTTAACTCAATTCAAACAAAGGAAAACAATATTCTTCCAGTCACAAACTTTGCTAAAAATACCTGCAGTTTTCAACATAATGAATAAATTCTGTGTTTTCTGACGAAAAAAAGAAAATTCAATGAATCGTACAGTTTTTTTTTCACATAATTTCAGCTAGTCAAAAAGAAACCTGGGCTTCAACTAGAAACAAAGAAAATATTTGCTTACTGTCATCTAAAAGAAAGAATCGTATGAAATTCTCATATCATTTTTTTGAATAATAAACCGAATCAAGATGGTATTTTTCAAAAGGATTAAACTCTCATTGAAGTTATCAAAGATCCAATTTATTACATGGCCTGCATGCAATACTGATTTGATTTCGTAAGAAAACAATGTGGGATTTATGCCACTCAAAATTTATGCACAAAAGATTCTCTAAAAAACATTTGGTACACTAGTACAGCGCTACTGTACGTTAGAAGGTGCACAATTAATAATAATCTCTGTTACAAGCATAGCTGCCAGATAAATGAGGCACCAGATCGGCAAATATTTGAGGAAAAATCGTCAAAGACTTTTATTGAAATCGTCAAAAAATCATCAGAAAAAATTAGTAAATAATTATTAACAGTTTTTAAAAACAAAAATTATTTCTATTGTAGTAAAACATATAAATTCAATGTATTTACATACATATCTGAGTTCAAAAACAAAACATTTTAAATAGAATTTGTTAGGAATTAAAACTAGCGTCCCTCATCTTTATTTATAAATTGTTTTTCCAAAAATGAAGAAATGTTATATCATTATCAGGAAAAAATTGCTTAAAGTTTAAACAATCTATCCCAGTGTTGTTTACTGACACAAGAGCGCAGCAATAATATTGTATCATCTTAATCTATGGTAGGTGTAAATATTAAGGAGTCAAAAGCTCTTGACATTCTAAGCATGAAAATTCAGTGTAATGTTGGCTGCAACCGACACATTTTTTAGTTCCTTCCGTTCCTTCTTAAGATTTTATTTATACTATTTATGAGGTCGGTGACTCAACTTCTATTTTGAGGTTTCTCGACATATACAGGAGAGGCCGTAGTAGCTCGTTAATGACGGTAGTGTATCCAACTCCATTGAATCATTGGTGCATAGTTGCAATGTGGTTTGTGTTTCACTGTTCTATCACTACTACAAAAGGATTTTGCTCGAACGAAATAAGGCGACTTGATCCCGAAAATCATATATTCCTACGTAACGCTCGTCTTTCTCGGCCAGGACATCAGTATGTGGTCGATTGGCCAGTGGAACGCACACTGCATTACAGAAAAAGTATGTTTTTTAGTCCGACTATTCGTATGTGGAACTCAAGTCCTGCAGAGGTCTTTCCTGTTACTTATGGTATACAAATATACAAGCCTAGTGTCCATAAACGCTGTTCTCTCTTTTCTTCTTCCGATAATATATTTTCATAGTTCCAAACACAATGCCATCCATCCCCTGAGTGTTGGTCGTACGAGCAAAAATAATTGTCTGCAAAGACAAGTTATAAATTATTGTCAACTACGAGGTTACTTAGAAGTTGTAATTTTGTGGCTTTTAAGGAATTAAAAAGGAATAAAATACAGAAAAATAATCACAGGTATTCGAAAGTAACTTAAAAATATAATTTAAAGTGGCTTAATGTCCTAAAGTTAGGAATATGACTTTTAAAATCTAAAAATCGTCAAAATAAGGGCATAAATCATCAAATCGTCAATATGATATTTCTGGAGCTCAAAATCGTCAAAATGACGATAAATCGTCAAATCTATCAGCTATGGTTACAAGTCATACTTTCTTGAAATATTGGTCGCTCATATATTCGAGATAAAAATTCTTAAAAATTACTTGTAAATTAAGTTTTCACAAATTTACCATTTTAGATACTTAATTCTATACATTCGAAGTCTAAGAATCTTGAGGAATTGGGGTATTTCATGCCTATTTGTAGTATCTGCTGTTAGTGGTTTTAGTGCTATGCTAACCATACATGGAGATTTATGAAATATCTACGCGACACTTGATTGTTTGGCAAATTTTTGTTGTTTTTAAAATGCATGTCACTGGATAGCGTCCGTTCATGTCACAGTTCGAGTTCCTGTTGTAGATCTGTAGCAAGTTTTCTTTGTTCGTTTCGAAAAAGCACGGCAGTTTTATTCTTTTCTGTACGACTCCTCTTTGCTTTATAAGAAAATAATTGAAAATTTTCTAGAGAAACAGTTTATTTGTAATGATCGTACACGTTCTATGCTCGAATTCTATGTAGTGGTGTAGGGTGTCTAAATATGATTGATTTGTTGAAGATTGAAATATTAACCATTATAGCATAAAACTTTAATAAACAAAATGTGCTACACAAGAGCACGAGAGTAGCAACAGCATAGAAAATAACCAAAAAAAAAAGAAACATATGGTATGTCATCCAAGGACCTCTTTTACGATGAAAAAAGAGGACAAAGAAACAAAAAAAGAGTTTTTGTTACACAAAAAATAAGCAACAATATAACAGAATGATTATATATCATCATTATACATTGAAACATACAAAAGAGAGAAGAAGAAGTTGACACAAACAACATCATTTAAAAAACAAAACAAAAAAAAATGGAAGTGAAAACACACACTTACCTTTATAATATGCATACCTATATACAGAGTATGTATACCTACAACGTAAAGAATTTAAAAATCAACATTTAAGAGAAGAATTTATTCGTGTTACTTGAGGGTATAAATATTGCAAAATTTATGGCAGCCAATACACATACATACATACATCGAGACAAACTGTCTGTACACTTGTGACATTGATGGGAATGAAAATATAAATTTCATAAACATGTCTAAGAATGAATGAAGGATGAAAACCAAAGGAAGAACAACAACAAAAAATGAAGCAAATGAAACAAATTGAAAATTTATATTCTTAAAGCAACCAGCCTTAAAGGAAATGAATACGAAGCTAAGGAAGTCGAAACAAAAAATCGTCAGATAGTATAAAAATATGCAGAAAGAGCAAAATGAAGAAACCAAAAAGGAAAATTCATGTTAAAACCACATGAAATGAAAGGGAAAAAGTAAATTGGCCAAAATCATTAAAAAAAAAAAATATTTAAAAATACCAAGAATCGATAAAAAAGCAAACATAAGAGGAAAAGCATATGAAACAATTTATCAATTCGAGACGGTTTTCTTATGGAAACTGCATGTAACTCGCCCCAGCTTAATAGATATTATTATCTTGTGAAATGATGATGATGGCCATTCAAATTTATTTTTTGCAAGAAATTTGTACAACTCTTTATATATTCTAGCAGGATCTAGGGTCTCATCCTAGGCAAGTATATAACTAAGCATTCCTAAGGCGTCATACAAAAGGTACTCGCAGTCTTTATTAGCAAGTTTTTGTATTTCAATGCTCCTAATGTAGTTAATTTTATATGGTTGCAGAAACTCATAAGCCATAATTTTATAATACAGTCGCGAAACGAAATTCAATGTATCAGATGGGCCATTTATTGGTTTAAATTCAGTATGTTATCTCCACTGAACAGAATGAATCGATTTACATTTGTGCAACGTTGGAATTTGTTGGAAATGTATTTCCAAAACAAAACCAATTGGTTGGAAATTGCACGAAAATATCGTAGAAAATATGACCGCAGAGAGGGACCAACAGTTATACGAGAGATTATTGCTTAAGTTCGTGAAACTGGTTTCGTTGTTGATGCGCTAAGATATAATCATGTTCGTACAGTGAGTACACCCGAAAATATCGAAGCTGTGTCTGAGATCCATCTACGTCAACTGACAACGTTCGCAAGAATTGAACATTGCAGGCACCAGTTTACGTCATATTTTGCGAAAAGATCTCGATATGACGGCTCAATTGCTTTAAGAGTTGAAGCCGCATGACCATCCGCTTCGTTTTCGCTTCGCTAAATGGGCCAATGAAAAACTGCACGATGATGTCGATTTTGCCAAAAAGAATCATCTTTTCAGATGAACCTCATTTTCATCTTGCAAAATTACCGCCTTTGGGACTCAGACATGGTCTTATAGATGCCAATGCACCCATTACGAGTGACTGTTTGAATTTATCGGATCAAGTCACTCTAATTTTGCATTTGCCTTTGGGCCTTATCAGGAAGTTTACAGAGACGATACTACTACGATACAAGAAAAACAGCAGCTACATTTTTTTGTGTCCAACAGGTCCTTCCAAACTTTGGCTGTCGAGCAGGTTTATCTTATTGAAGAATTATCTGTCGTATTAGTTGTCATTTATTAACAAGTCAATTATTGACGCGTGCTTTCTGAATGGGCTCTGAAGCAGTTGGCAATTGACCCTAATTCTCATTAAGAAATCACCTTCATATTCCTGGATGAATGGATAGTAGGTTTAGACCAACCCATGGCTCATACATCTCAAACAAAAAAATTTCAAGCAGCAGTCTTCTAGCAAAAATTCTCAGAAATCTATCGTTCAGAGTTTACTTTCGTTTGTAAGTCCCGCCCCTGATGTATACGAATTAATACACACGATATAAATAGTTTGCGAAGCTAGGTTGTTATCCAGACTGGAGGGTTGCAATGACCAATTATGTACGTATGTATTACATATATGTCCTATCTAAAACCACATTAGCTTTCACACTTCTTTGGATATTTTCATTCCATGGTTTTGGCTTATCTGTTCATTAACAGTTGAACAGATGAAAAGCTTTTAACATTGACTTGCCATGAATGGTTGAAATAGTATATTTTTATGTTAACTCGTGTTGAATTTGTTGATTGCCTTCAAAATTTGCTGAAATCGTAAATAATAATATAAATAATATTTCCTAATGAACATTCAAGTAATAAAAAATATTCAAATATTTATAAATTTCTTTAAAATTCAATTGTGTTTCGGTTACTTAATGCATTAAAAATAAATGCTCTTAAATTCATAAATTGCTATTCCAATTTCCATTTTTATTTTCTTTTAAAGAAGAAGAAAAAAATTATAATAAAAATAATAAAAATTTTATTACCAAACTGACTGTTTAAAACAAAACAAATGTTCGTTTTTTTAACTCATGGTCATGTTACACAACGAAATGGGTCAGAGTCAAGCCATATTTGGCCTACGTAAAGAGAAGTAAGAGTGAGTTGTGTAAGCAAGTGCTACCAAAAATATTTTGATGGATAACAATATAAATATGGATATACTCCCTTGCTATAAACCCAAAGCTGCTCAGACAGACATAGAAAAATGATAGAAAACCATCCATTTTGTACACTCAAATAAAAAATTGAAAGGAAAAGGAAGGAAAGAATCAAATAATGGTAATGGAAATTATGCATGGAATCTTTTACACATGCTAAGGCCAAAACCAGCAGATGGCAAAAAAAATATATTCAAGAAATTAATAAAAAAAAAACAAACTCTCAAAAAAAGAAAAATATGTTAGAAATGTCTAGAATGAAAGGAGAGTATGAAAATAAATTTTCATGATGATAATAATGTATTATAGGCATTGGTTGCTACTACTATTGGTTGCATCATAAGACCATTGGGGAGTCTGTAAAAAACCTTGTCAAAATGTACGCATATTGTATTGGTATGTGTTTGTCATTTTTTTTATTCCATTAAAAATAGAAAAAACGAAAACGTAACTAAAGTAAATAGCAGAGGAGGAAAATAAAGCTTAAAAATATTCAAACTACCATCCATCATACCAGAAGTGTATGTAAGTAGTTGTGAAACTATATTTGTTACACAATATTTTCGAAAGCTTAACAACCTAAAAAAATAAGAATATAAAAATAAACACTGAAAAGAACAATAGATTTTACTCCAGTCATTCTTGTAAAACATATGTAGTATTATATTATAATTCATGTTAAAATACGACATAAAGAAATCATATTTTTGATTTTTCTCTACTTTTCCCTATGGCCTTAATGTGGGTATGTAGTGTTTAATAATGGAAAAGTTACAATATTTTGAAGGTAGGTTTTTATATTTTAATTTTTGACCTTTAAGTGACTAATCACAACACCTGTTTAATCTATAAAGGTTATTACATGCTCTCTACTTGGCCCCAAAACAGCATTTTGCTGAATTTATTTTGTTTTCTTAAATTTTTTTTAGCACTCTCATGCTTTTTAATTATTTAATAATTTATATTATGCCTTACGAAGGTGGTTGCAAAAGTATGTGATGCTTTGAATTTCCTAAATCTTTGCTCAAGCGATTTCTGGGAACATTTTTATCATTTAATTTACGTAAGGCAGCCATCGCTAGCACACTGTCACGTGTTTTGAGATTAAATTTCGAAACAGAAAAAATTGAATTTTGCGTGCTTATTAAGCTTGAAAATACAACCCTGCCTTAACAAAATTAGTAGTAAGAAACGAACGTTAGGGCATTAGAAAAACCTTTGAAAAAAATTCACGATTCGGTGCACAGCTATCGGAGATTGAATTTGTAAGTGATGGAAATATCATGAAAGTTACGTCTTGGCACAATATATCTGAGGAATAAAACAATCAATTATGAGAAAATCAATTGAAAAAACTTTTTGTGAACCAGGACAACGTCAGCATGTATACATGTATAGTTTCTATTGTAAAGATTCAAAAATTAGACTAAAAATAGCTCCTTTACCTACCCTATTCTGCAGATTTAGCCCTGGGTGACTATTTCTTGTTTCCAAAGCTAAAAAAATGCCTCATAGTAAAGATATTTGAATTTAAGAAATGTCTACAGTGATTATTTCGAAAAATTTTATTTATTGAAAGCTTTTTTAAAATCAAAGAGAAATTCTATAGAGCTCAAAGGAGACTATTTTTGAAAAATGAAATAGTTTCCATGGCCTAACCGCCTTCGTTCTTTGAAATAATGTCTTTGAAATACCTGTTTAGCATATTATTTTTATTTTGAATCTTGTTGTTAAAGGTGGCTGACAGGATATTTCTGAACAATTCTTTGTAAAGTAATAGCTTTCGTGGTCTATTTATGACTGAGCCAAGAACTTATTTTAAAAGCGTTAAATTATGTGTGTGATCGACATTTTAGCGCATTCATTTAATTTAATTCTGAACTTCCAAGTCCTTAAAGTAATAGACGTCAATACCACTTTCTACTAAATAATCTCTGGTGTTTCCATAGCTTAAATCCAATGCCCTGTGATATACTCGTTTGAATAATTCAGAGTTTGTTAATATATAATTTGGAAATGTCTTGATTTAAAGAAGTGCGATAGCTGTGCTGGAAATTTTGGTCTTGGTTTAAATGCTGTATCCTAATACCAAACCTAAGCAAAGGCCACAGAAGTTTAGGTTAGTTCTATTGAATCGGCAGCCGATCTAGAAAGAATAGCTCACTTGAGACCTATAAAGATTCGTTGTAATATCGATTGTATCAGCAGTAACTAGTAACTTCTGACTAGGTATTCTACCGACTCTGACAGTTTAATGCCAACTTTTGACCATAATCTTTGGCAAAAAATATTAGAAGAGCACATTTTGTGGGCTCCACTACTTCTTGTAGATATTTGTACCCAATGGCCTCTGCATAGATACAAAATCTGTGAAATTTCTTTCTAAAATGGATTCTCATTAGGCTTAACGAGAGTTTAAGAGAAAGAAAAAATTATTTCTATTGTCGACTTTCTGTCAGGAGTTTTCTGGCAAAAACACAGATACTAAACTAAGTGTGATGAAAAAGCTTTTCAAAAACCTCAGAATCCTCTTTAAACTCTTGGTCAAATTACTATAAAATGGCACACATAGCATGGGTGGTGCGAAAAACCATTCCGTAATAATAATGTATGTATATATGAGTTTTAAACTTCCATTCTATACGTTTGCACAATTTTACTATGAGAATGAGTGAAGTGTGCTTGAGATTTGTGTGAGAAGTATCCATTTTGTATGAATCTGCTTGAATAATCTGTTGTACTAATCTTTCCTAGTGCGTTAGTTATGTTGCAATGACTTGCTATATCTTCCAGAGAGTCGATTAACTCACAATATATTGAAGATTCCGTAGTCTAGTAGGCAGTGTGTTGGCTTGTTAGACGAAAAGCCAGGGTTCAAATCCCAGGCCAGACATCAAAACAAAATATAAAAAGTATTTCTTCGGCGACTTCCTCTCAACCGTTTTCTGGCAAAAACTCTGAGAGTAAATAAAAATTGCCATGAAAAATTTCTCAAAAATCTGTCGTTCGGAGTCGACTTTGAACTGTAGGTCCCACCACTCATGTATAAAATTACTCGTAACACACAGAAACTAGTTCGTAATCCTGACTGAAGAGTTGTAATGGACAATTATGTATGTATGTATGTATATTGGAAAAGAAAAAAAATTTTTTTGTCACTAAATCAACCAACGGAGCCTTGGTACACCTAGCGCCTTCTTGCATAACCATTGCCTCGTGCAAAAATCCACATTGCAGCATAATTTTTAAGTACTTTTTTATGCTGCATGCATAATGAGAGGTGATCTCTGAAAATATTTCCTCTCACCACAACTAAGAGGACGCACTTAAGAACAACTATTTGCAATGGTGGAGCATATAAAATTTGTAATGTTGTGAAAAAAAGGTCAGCAATTAAGAATTGTTAAAGACAAGTATCTAACTATAGTAGAATTAGAAAGGCACTTTATTTCAGCTTTAAAAACATGAGATTTGATATTTGCGGATCATCAATTTTTGATTTAATTTTTGGTTTGAAAACTTTATTTTAAAATTTTTACAAGCCATAGAATGTATTAAAATTGTTCCTTTATTGCCAAATAATAAAGCTTTTTCAATTCGTTGCAGTCGAATATTTCCGTGCAAAAGGTAAATTTGTCAATTCAAATCTCAAATGTAAAACAAAACTGATTTCTTGTTTTTTCCAAAGATTTTTAATATTTTGTCGTTTTTTTGTTTCGTTCTCCTCTTCCGTAGTGAAGTTTATATGAGAAATGCTTTTCCCTTATTTATGGTCATAAATTTTATTTTCATACAAAAAAAAAAAATACAAAAAAAAAAACAAATAAAAATAAAATCAACTCCTAAGCAATAGTAAAAGGAGATCTTTTTTTTTCTAAAATTTTTTTATTCCTTTTTATACTTTTCTTCTATAAAGTTGTTTCCGATATTGGCTTTTCTTGCACAATGACTATCTCGAAACAAAAATAGAAATTCGAAACAAAAAAGACAGAAAAAAAACCAACAAAAACAACAACAACATAGTAAAAGACAAATCAATTTTTCATATTGTACAATTTTTGTCGTCGTTATTCAATTTACTTTTAGTTGTTGGCAGGAATGGTTGGTTAGTTCGATAGATAGATGGTATGGTTGGTTGGTTGGCTGGCTGGCTGGTCTGATGGTTGACTGGTTGGATGACTGGATGGTTGGTTGAAACATTTTACATTTCTATTCCACAGCCATACAAATCATTTATTTCTCTATACACTTACTTACTCACTTATTCATTCATTCATTTATGTATAATACTTTCTATGCATACATGCATACGTATGTATGTAAGTACATACATTTGCTTATTCATAATTTTATGGAGAAAAAAAAGTCTCATATATCACTGAGTTTGTTTGTATTGAAGAGTTCAAAAAGGAAAAAAAACTCTTCTGTATGTGCCACAGAAATGTGAAAATGCAAATATATTTACAATAAGAGAAATAGAGAGATCGACTAAGGAATCATAAAGAATAGACAGATAAAGTACATACAACATGTGCAAAGATTATTTTCTTATTTTGTATTATTGGCTTTGAAATGAAGTTAATTCGTGTGCACATATGTACGTATGTATGTAGTTATTAAAAATATTTAAAAGTAGGGATTCAAAATATTACTGCTCCTTAATGCAATCTATCGAAAGAAGTTAGCACTTGACAGATCTCGATGAAAAATGTTTCTCATACAAAAATTATGGTTCGCTCTTGACAGTCTGATCTGTCAATCAAGTCAACTCTTATAGTTTTAGTGGGAAGCATTTATGGAGTTCTAGAATTTCTATATCTTGACATAGAAGGCGCATTTGAAAATACTACCCACGAGACCGTAAATGGGTTATTAGATAGAAGAGTTATGGATAGCGAATTATGTCGAGATCGATGGCAGGGGAAACTATCTAAGGAAAGTATTGACTATAATATAGGTAAAGTCACCGTGTAGTGGATATAGGCAAAGTCGCCATAGTCTAGTTGGTAGAGTGTTGGCTTATTAGACGTGAGGCCACCATTCAAACACCATGTCAGACTTCTCAAACAAATCGCAATATGAAAACACATTTCTTCGACGACTTTCTTTCATCATATTTCTGGCAAAATCTCTGAGAGTAAATAAAATTGCCATGAAAAGTTTATCAAAAATCTTTCGTTCGGATTCGATTCATGTTTAAAATTAACACACACAACATAAGTGGTGTGAGAAGCTAGATCGTAATCCTGACTGCTGGGTTGCAATGATGAATTATGTATATATGTACATATGTATGTAAAGCAAGAGACTCTGAAGATCGCTAGTGCATGATAGTTCGTCTAAGGATAAACCCAGGCAGGCAATACTACGATTTAACATAAGAGTAAAACTTCTTTAATGGACGAATATCGGAAGAGATAAAAGCACAGAAAATTTAGGTAAAATATCTGAGAATAAATTGGGTAGTGAACTGATAGGGAGTGCTCTCATAGAAATCATCTCAGGAAAGGTCAGACAAGCCATAATGCTATACAGAATGCTTGCAGAGAAATCCTAGTGATATAAATCAGGAATTAAGTATATACTGGCTGTATACCATGGCGATAAGACCAGTACTGACCAGTGGGGTAATTTTCTGACCAGATAGAACAAATGTGTAAACAGCTGAAATGGAGTTAAACAATATACAAAGGCTAGCGTAACAGGGACAATGAGAGTGTGTCCTTAAATGGCGACCACATGAGAAAACGTGTAGATATTTTCCAAACGAAAGGCTATGCCACTGAAAGATGTACATATGTACATACATACATGTATACATACATACATATTTACATATGTCATTGGTCATTAAAACCCTTCAGTCAGAATTACGAACTTAGCTTCTCAAAAAATTGATGTGGTCAATTCAACTTTGATAGGAGGTAGGACAGAACGTAGTACTTGATCGCTAGTGTTGGACTGTCTAGGGAAGCTGATTCAGATAGGCGGTCAAAATAAATATACGCTCTGTTGTTGGGTGCCAGTTCATATGGGAACCCACAGAAATGAGGAATTAGACGAGCTTGCGAGGAGGTGAGCTTTCTGCCGTTGATAGGTCTAGACTTCTTTCGTGGAGCAAAAGAGTATTTTTGGAAAGGTGTGTCCAACGAAAGAGAAGATAAAGCGAGAGGATCTTTTGAAACGAAGTTAGTTTTAGAGAACACAAACTTCTGTTAGAAATATACAATAAGAAGTGAATTGTTAATGGGTGAAATTTTAATGGGTTTTCTGACAGGGAACTTTCGACTCAAGGTTCATTTAATCAGAATGGAGGTTAATTCATACAACGTAAATTTATGCTGTAAAGAAAATAAGAGATGGTTGATGGCTGATATATCGAAATGACTTTTTATCCTAACCAATAATATAAATACTATAAAAATCAATACAGGATATAGAAAAATGAAACAAAATTTACTTATAAAAATACATTACCCTTAACGACATTGTATTTGCCCACAAATGTCTGTACTGATGATGTTTTATGACATAAACTATTAGAAGAAAATAAAGAAAAAAAACAAAAATTAGAAAATAAATATTTGATTTGAAGAAGCCAGAATTATTGATTTAGCATAACAAGACTAAATAAAAAATAGAATAGAATAGAAAAATAGGAATTTAATATAGAAAACTAAATTAAATTTTTAACAAAACAATATTTCGTAACATAAAAATAATTTTCTTAAGCTTTAATAAAGCTTTGCATCTAATATTTAAGCTGAAATGAAATGTTTTTTTTTTTGTTTTTAATTTTGCTTTTCCTTGAGTTTCGTTTTATGAATCTCAAGATAATAAAATTGATTTGTGCCACTGTTTATTACGAAATTATACTGTGCAGGTCTGTACTGTGCTTAAAGCATTTGTTCTTTATTTATCGGGTTCATTAACTTCTCAATGATGTGCTTAAATTAAATTGCTTTTCTGTATAACACATGTACCGTATAGAATAGAATATATATACATATGTATATGGAGTGTTAGGAATATAAACAGAATATGTTGAGACAAACACCACTCATTATATTGAGACAAAAGTGTCTGGGTATTGGACTATTAGATAATTAGGATAAGTAGATACACACTCTTGTAACATTTGGACATTTAGGCAGGCATTTAGGCAAAGCTGCTTATCTTTTTGCATATATCATAAGTATATGCCGTTATTTAATTATCGAATTGTTGATTTGGAAGATATTGCTGTGCTTGCTCGCCATCAACATCGTCATCATCAACAATGGCTTTTCAATTTTGGCACAGACTGTCATAAATCAGCTTTATGGGTTAAACACTCTAAGAAAATGGCATATAATGGAAATAATTAAACCAAAAATAAAGAAAAAACTCGTAATAATTAATAAAAATTTATTTAGAAATTTATTACTATACACAAACGCACGCTTATCTTCTTCCATTGAATTTAGTATCATAGCAGTAAGTGTTATAAGTGAGAATTTTATTCAAACTTTTTCTGCAGCATGTGTTAATCCCTTAAAAAATAATCTAATATTTCCATAAAATATTTATGTTTCCATTTAATGTGAAAATGAAGTATAAAATGCAGTATACACTCGTAGTCATATACATACATACATATGTATGTGTTATACAATCTAAAAAATTAAGCGTAATTCCCAGTTAAGTAAACATTAACTTAAATTTCGTAGAAAATAAATTTTCAACAATAATACTTAACTATTCCATGCTATGCTAATGCGTACAGATAATTAAAATCAAAGGAAGAGAAATCATCACAATGCCAGTATTTTCTACAAAAGCTTCTACATGCTTGCGTACGCCGTTGACATTAGCATCATAGAGCATACTAAGCGGAATGTACTGTTGCCATTAGTTGAACAAAACGGAATGTGTTAGGAAAAAGAGGGACTGTGTGGCGTGTCTGATCGTATGTTACGGCCGATAATCAATTATTCAATCTTGTGTATGAATTTGTTGAAGTACATACATACATACATAATTGATCATTACAACCCTTTAGTCAAGATTACGACCTAGCTTCTCACACCACTGATGTTGTGTGCGTTAATTTTTATACATGAGTGGCGGGACCTACAGTTTTAAGTCGACTCCGAACGACAGATTTTTGAGAAACTTTTCATGTCAATTTTATTTAATCTCAGAGTTTTGGCCCCAAATCAGCTGAGAGGAAGTCGGCGAAGAAATATTCATTTATATTTTCGTTTTGATGTCTGACCTGGGGTTTGAAGCAAAGCCTCACATCTAATAGGCCAACACACTACCTACTAGACTACGGCGGCTTTGCTGAAGTAGCCTTAGTTTATTTAGTAGGTAGTGTGCTGGCATATTAGACGTGAAGCCTCGGTTCAGACTGACCCTGGTCAGACAACTCAAATAAAACGAATAAATATTTCTTCGCATTTCTGGCAAAAACTCTGAAGGTAAATAAAATAGCCATGAAATGTTTCTCAACTTCAAACATTAAGTCCTGCCACTCATGTATTAAATTAATACATATACACAACACAAATGGTTTGAGAGGCTACGTAGTAATCCTGACTGAAGGGTTGTAATGATCAATTATGTGTGAATGTATTTATTATAACTCCTCCGTCATCAGTGAAAATGATGTCAGTTTCAAGAGGCAATTGAGTATGAGGAACTCTTTTGTCCAAGAAAACTGATCGCATACGAGTTGCTTATCGTGTTCGTGTTTATTTTAGACGTTGAAGCAAGCAGAAGAACAAAAAGAATTGTTGGCGATTTCCACATTTGAATCCACAATGGCTTATGAGCTCCTCAACAGTATGGACATTGTGCAGCACAATAATATCCAGCAGCTGCGCTGGCTTAGCCATATTGTTCGGATGGAAGATTATGTTTTGGCGAGACTAATGATAACAATCTGAATATCAAGCGCAGGATTTTTCTTGCCGTCAAGCGTAATTATGATCTGAATAAGCAATTGAGCAGCAGAAACTCTCTTGTGCAACAAAACTATTGGTATACGAGTCGCTATCCTTCTCGTGTTTCTCTTAGGCGCTGAAGCAAGTACGTTGCTTCGCACATGCTTTTGGAGTATATTGATGAATATTTCTACGTAAGATCTTCGCTGAATTGCCGGCGATTTTCACATTCGAACCAACGATTTCCACTTCATACAGATGTCTTCAGCAATATGGCCATTGTACAGCACATTAATATCCAGCAGCTATGCTTAGGATGGAAAATTATGTTCTAACGAGACGGTTACTTAATGTAAGAGTCAGTGCACATCGTCATAGAGTCCGACCGTGTTTCTATTGGAAGGATCAAACTAAGAAATCCCTGTTATTTTTTGGTGTGACCAACATGCGACTTGTACGTAAGAACAGAGGAAGCTGGAAAGAAGCGTTAAGGCTGATTATGTTTTGATAAATGTTTTATTAAGGCCAATTAGTATACCTGTAATAGCAATTAACTTTGGTGTTAGATTTAGCAAACAGACTGAATAATCAGAAAATATTTGATAATCGAAATAAAAATTCATATGATCGCGGAAATATTTTCAGATAATTCTGTTGCACAGTTGAGTTAAAGTTGCTTCAGAAATAGAACTTATCATTGGAAAATAAATAAATTCAAATATTGAGACCTAAATCGTGAGAAAAATTATGTTATGGATGTCATATGGATTTTATCCATAAGCCATTGGAGATTGAGCAACTTGATGAGTCGTTTAGTAACACTTTGATGCATGTTTTAAAAACAGAAACGCGTTGAATGTGTCTCTTAAAATGAAATTGTATCAATAAAATACCTTAAAGCAAGCAGTATTGGCTGATAATTCAGATGACCATGTTTCTATTCGGTTTAGAAATTATTCCCAAAAGCATGCAATTTAAATTTTCCCACAGTCCACATATATATGACTATGACTGTAGATTCTCTTTTTACATGGATTTCGCCACAATATTTTATATGAAAATAGAAAAGAGATTTACAATAAAATGTAAGTGTTACCACAAATTGCTTCATTTATATGCAACTAAATAAAATTTACAAAAACAACAACATAATTGTATTAAAAACAAAAAAAAAAAGAGAAGACTTTCACTGACTATAAAGCAAACCACTCTGTACAAACCGCTACATTCATATTCAAACATAAAATACCTTCAATTTAGTCAAATACTTACACTCCTGGTATTTTGTTACAAACAAAAAAAAATCGATGTACGAAAAAAGTAGCAAAAAACAAAAAAGGATTCGTAAAAAGGTACTTCGTAGTTAAATAACATTTACTAACTGCATTTCCATACTTACGTAGTGGATATTTTAGAGTTTAATTCTACACCGTTTGCAATACAAAAGTGATTCTATTCTCGTTTTGATCATTGGAAAAGGCTATCGACTAAGAAGGAGGATACTCATAGATGATGAGGCACTATGGAACGCAGTGGTAGTCTAGGGGCAGACAGGCTTAAACGTTTTCACAGATGAGTCAAAATTGGATGGAGGCACAGATGCTAGAGTTTTCTATTAGGTGCCTGTAGTGTGTTTCAGGTATAAATTTTTGCTATCTTGAAGGATTTGAGGCAGTAATAGATAGTAGGCTCGGAATCTAATATTATCTTCGTTGACAGTCAGGCTGCCCTGGCGGACATTGCGTCGGTCTGGTGTGAATCACGGCTTGTTCTTGAAGGCAACCAGTCTTTCAGAACCTTTGAACCAAATTGAATCCGTCTATGCTCGGTATTGAGATGGCTGATGTTCTCGCTAGATTTGGTTCATTTTCTGAGAGCAACTTGATAGTTGGTCCTGATCCCCCAATCTACCACTTCAACGGCTTTATCACTGGATGGGTCAGGAAGGAAGAGCAGAGGCTTTTGGAGGATGGATCGAGATTGTATTTGTCTAGAAGTTTATGGCCTTTTATAAACAGTGATAGAACTGGCTTGCTGTTGGGCTTAGATAAGGCCAGCCTAAGGTTAGTAATTTTTTTTATAACAGGGCACTGCAAGCCTAATCGCTGGCAGAGATCTAGAATAGATCCCAGCATGACTACTGCAGACAGGGTTGCGATGAGGAGGAGTTGGAAAGTGTAGGACACCTCTTCTGCAATTGTACAGTAGTAGTAGTAGTAGTAGGTAGAGGTGGTAGTGTGTTGGCTTATTAGACTAAGGTCAGACATCTCGAGCAAAACAAAATATGAAAAAATGTTTCTTCGGCGACTTTCTCTCAGCAGATTTCTGGCAAAAACTCTGAGAGTAAATAAAATTACCATGAAAAGTTTCTCTACCTTCCTGACTGAAGGGTTATTATGACCAATTATGTGTAATGTAGTAGTAGTAGGTTGAGGTAGGGTACTTTTTTCAGGAGTTTTTTCGAAGGTTTGTACCCTCTGTCGAAAGCCGACATTACGGCTGTCCATAGATTCACAAATAGGTTGAGCTAGTTGAGAATTGCTAGAGCATCAAGGCTGTACTACATCTTTTTTCCTCAGTTTTCTTCTTACCTGTTTTCCTTTTCGAATTTCTCTGTCTCCTTCACTATCCTCTCTCTCTCTCTCTTTCTTTTCTATGACGAATTTACAATGGATCATTTTGAGTTTTGGGTATTGTACTTGTCCTAATGTACATGACTTGAAACCAAACCCAACCAAATCTTAATAACAACTGTTCTTTGAAAGATATTTTTAGTAATAAATTTATGATCCTGCATGACTTTACTTCAGTTTAAGTTTTGCCAGGGATTACGTGTTACTTTAATCAATTCAACTTTACATTCCTGAGGACAATATTTATTCGTTCAAAACTAGAACGAATCAAAACTTGTTAACGAATTTCATAAAATTTTGAATTGAAACAGTGTTACTTTATGCACCTCCTCTCAACTCTATTTATAAAGTGAATATTTTTTAGTACAGATCTTTATTTATTTTTTTTTTCTCTTTTATCGTTTTCCATTTTTAAATGTTCAAAGTACTTTTAATTTCTTTTTTTCCCCTTTTATTTTTTTCGTTTTTTTTTGTTTTGTTTTTATATATAAATGTTGGCCATTTCCGGTATTTGAATTTGCATACAAGTTGAGTAAAAGTACTGCGGCTAAAATGCAATAACAACAGCAACAACAACAACATCAGAAACATCAAAACCGGCAATACCAGCAGCTAAACAGGGGTAAAAAACGAGAAAATCTTAATATTACTTTACTATGTATACAGAGTGTTCTATGAATGAAATGAACTGTTCTATACGGAGGGCTATACGGTTATACGGTTATAGTTGCTAGTTTTTAGATACGTTTTTTTTTTGTTTGTTTTAATACGAAATGTATTCTTTAATTGTATTTCAGATTTGTTTTTTCTCTGCTTTTATTTCTTTTTATTGCTAAATGGATTTAATGTAGTAGTCGAGATTTATTTTTACGCTGCCACTGTTGTTGCCTTCCTTTTTTTCCACTTGCTTTTTTTTTTTTTTTTTTTTTTTTGGAAGAGAAAATTTATTCGATTTCATTTGGTTTATACGAAACGGTTAATACCGTGTTTATTACACTGTCTACTGGTAAGAATTCGGTTGGTATAATTGGAGTGTTAACCGCATAAGAAATGGAAATGAAATAAAAAGTTTTATTTAACAGTTAACCGTTGTGGCAAGAGCACTGCAAAGAAAACAGTTAAAATGTAAACTTTTTTTTACAGAAATATATGTATGTATGCAGACTTGATTGCATGTGTTTGGTTTTGGCAATTAAAAATTTATTGAAAGAATCGAATTTGTTTTAAAGAAATCGTTATGAAAAATTAACAATTGCAACATTGCTTAGCAAAAATCAAATTCACAAAAATACATACATACGAGTATGTATATATATAATTGATAACAGCAACCCTTCAGTCTGGATTACGACCTAGCATCTCACAATACATTGTTGTGTGTTAATTTTATATGTGAGTGCCGGAATCTACAGTTTAAAGTCGACTCCGAACAACAAATTTTTTGAGAAATTTTCAAGACAATTTTTTATAAAATCACAAAGTTTTTGTTTGAAATCTGGTGAGTTGCAGGTAATACTTCCGCAATAATTGTCATCAATACTACAAAACTCTTAAAGGCTAATATTCCATATAATACTGGCATAAGTTAACTGACTTGTCTTCCATCAGGGTTTTCCCAACTGTGACATTTGACGAGGGACATCTTTCTCAAATTAGTTGCTTTTTATTCAGCCTGTTTGCCAAATTACCATGGACGGATGGACACTAATAATGAACAACGACGCGTGTTGAATGGGTTCTAAAGCAGTTGACAACTGAGTACATATCGAAATATCTTCTTCTTTAATGATCACTAGTTCTAGATTTACGGATACGTGGACAAACAAAGTTGTGGATTCCTAAGCGATACTAATAATCCACAATAATCCACAATAATCCAAAAAAAAAAAATCACTGGTGGATTGGAAAATTGGGGTGGATACTCACTGGCGCTGTCATCGGTCCATTTTTCTTTAAGAACGATGTTATTCAGACCATCACCATTCATGACGAGTACTATATGCCTTTTGGCCCATATCTTTAGGGATGAGGCTCGTTTCTGACTTAGATGATATAGACACCAACTACATGTGGTTTCAACAGAACAGCGCAACATGTCCTACAATTCATGACATTGAATATTCTGTCTTGAATATTCCGCACGAATGATTTAAAAGCAGGGTCATCTCATCTCATCTGTAAACTGGCCATCAAGATGGTGTGTTTCATCCTCGTTACACATTTTCTTGCGCGGTTAATGCATTCGCTGGTGTATGTAAGTAAGCCACAAACCAAAATGGTCCTCAATGCTAACCTTACCCATCCCATCGGCCAAACTCAGACTTATTCTTGAAAAATTAAACATTTCGGATGCGCTCTTCCAATAAGAAGTGCAGCACACATTTTAACGATGTTATATTCCCTACTAAGAAAATTCACAGATTTTAAGAGAAAAAAATTATTCAAATTTCGTCGCGTACCAAACGTAACAACTAGTCATGTTAAACGTACTCGAGAGCATTTAAACTGTACTATATCGCAATGGAATAACGTGCTATTCTTCGACAAATCAATATTTGATTTCGTTGAATCCAATATAATATGAAGAGTACGAGAGTACTAATCAAAGACTAAATATTGTACTGGAATAGTCAACCATGAAGGTGGAATTGTTACAGTGAAGGGTTGCTTTAAAGTGTATTGGAGGAGAGGATGCTAATGAAATGTCTCAACAATGGACATTCCAAGATGATAATGACATAATAAACACGGGTTCAATTCAGTGAAAGATTTTTTAAAAGAAGAAATAGATGTTGATATTGTGCAGCAGGATAACCAAAAACTGCCGAGAGAAATAAAGCCTAACAATTGGCGGAGACAAAAGTTCAAAACCATCAATGCCTTTACAAAGCTGTATGATTGATAGCAGACTGTTGCATAGTTTGAGTAGAAAATAAGAAAGAGTGTATCTCGTTCCTTGAATTTGGTTATGAATTGCACCCTTATTTTACTTCTTTTTCCGATTGAGTAGCGAGTGACAACTTCTGGTTTTGCAAACTTAAAGAAATTTCTGGGCAGGAAGAGATTTCATTCCAACGATGGAATCAGCTAATAATTATGTATAAATTTATTTCGTTGTGCTCAACATATGTATATTTTTTGAAAGGGTAAACAAAATTGTCCAAAATTTTGACTGACACTGATATTTTAATAAGTGGAATTGCAGTAATTAATACCACTATTTCAGAATCCCTTTTACTACACACATCTGGCAATGAAGCACTCTATTACCTACAGATAGTGATATAATGTGTGTTTAAATTAAATAAAACCTAGAATATATTTTACAAATTTAAACTTCAATAATTTCTGCTTCATTTCATTTTAATTTTTTTTTAACTTTTAAAAATCTTGTGTCTCTTAAATTATTCTTAAAATTTTAAGAAAAAATAAACAAAATAACAGCACAAAATTTCAATAAAACAACACTCATACGTCTGGGAGTTGTTAACGTTTTGTTATAAGGAAAAAAGCACTTCAACAATATGTTTTTCATTTAATAGCTTATTTGTTTTTTGTTTTGCACACCTCTCCCCCTTTTCTACCAGTTTATTTTTTTTTAAATTTTTTTCTTTGTTCTTCTTTCACTTAAAATCATTTTAAACCACAAATGTTTTCTTTCTGTTTTATTTATTTTTTGTTTTCTTTTCTTCTTCACTTACTGTTAATCTTCATTAAACACCTGCTAAAGGAATTTTAAGAAAAATAAATGATGAAAAAAAGTTGAAAAACTCGCACACTTACTCTCAATACTCTCGTTTGCATACATATATACTGTATGGGTGCATAGGTAGGCGAAAGTGTTGCTTTTTGTGTTATTCACTAAGCGTTGATATTTTAAGATTAATTTAAAGAAAGGAAAAAAATATATTCAAAAAACATGTTTAAAGAAAAGAGCAAAATTAAAAACAGAAAGGAAGAGCAAAGAAAAGATGTCGGTATACAAAGACTTTTCCATCTTCTTCATACATATATAACAGAATTTCTATAAGAAAAAAACTTTCTTTATTTATTCGAAATGGAAGTCTGTAGGAATGAGTTCTGAGGAAATTTCAAGAGTTCAAAACAAAAAAAAAAATAAAAAAATAAAAATAAGAACAAAACATTTCACAAACATCTTTATGATGGAAAACTTTAAAAAGAGAAGAAATTAAAAAATAAAAAATTAAAAAAAATTTTAACGAAAAAATTAAAAAGGTGAACCAGAAAACTTTTGTTTTCTTTGGCGCATTTCCTATTTCTTTGTTTCTTCTTCTTTTATGTGTCGATATGCCAAAAATCAAGATTTAACATGTTTCCCAATTTCAATTTTAATGAAAAATTATAAGGGAAGACCTTTGTGTATTTATTTTCTGTGCATCGCAATAAGACGGAGTCTTTATATTGTTAAGCATTCTGTTTAAATGGGAACTTTTATTTTCTCTTTGTGTCCATATTTCATAATATCAATAATTTTGGGCCATAACAAATAAAAACAGGTCGGCTTAATTTGAAGGGATAACTGTAAAGTGCTATTGGGATCCCCAGTCCATATGACTATGAATATGACTAGCATGTTGCCACAGAAATGTCCTGCACTCGAATAAAATCGATTTGGATTCTCTAAATAATTAGTTTATATGCTTTGATAATGATTTTCGTTTGGGGGTGCTGAGAAGTTGGTCATTGTCGTCGAGGTATACATGAAAGGGAATTAGTTTCCTTAGTGTCTTAACTTAATGGCATCTACAGCAAGATGATAAGCTTTGAAACTCCCTCTTTCATTTAAATGAATGTGACCAAGGAAATTAAAATTATTTAGAATTCCGGAATTCAATTATAATGCAAGATTATACAAGTTTTTATCAGAAGATTTTTAAATTTCTGTTCTAACTATTGTTACTTTTTACGTTCGAGTTTCTGATGTTTTAAGCTGCTGCTGTAATCATTATTGAGACCTTGATTGAATCTTTTTAACATGTTTAAACTTTTACTAAATGTGTCTATAAACCAGCTATTAATTAGTGTATACTACAATAAAATATTGATTTTAAAAGGGAATCCTACAGCAAGTTTTTTAGTTTACAATCCAGTCTCCAACACAATTTAGTATCAATAAATAGTTTCGACACTGTTTACGTTTATTGTCCTTCTGTGGGGAATTTTGAGGTGGTATATTTAGCAACGTGTATTTGCCGTAGTCTAGCAGATATTGTGATGGCTTATGGACGAGATCCCGTGGTTCACACTCCAGCTCAGACATCTCAAATATAACGAAACTTTGAGAATAAAATAAAAATTGCCATGAAAAGTTACTCAAATCTGTTGATCAGTGTCGACGTTAAACTGTAGGTCCCGCCAATCATGGATAAAATTAACACACTTAACATAGGTGCTGTAAGCAGCTAGGATGCAATCCCTACTAAAGGGTTGTGATGACCAATTAAGTATGTATTCTAAAATATTTTTGGTACAAAATATCAATTGCGACATGTGCAAAAAAGAGTTTACAACAATAGCAACAAAATATGGTCAAATTACGTTAACACTATTATTCACTGTTT
Organism: Sarcophaga carnaria; assembly: GCA_958299815.1. Classification (NCBI taxonomy): domain Eukaryota; kingdom Metazoa; phylum Arthropoda; class Insecta; order Diptera; family Sarcophagidae; genus Sarcophaga; species Sarcophaga carnaria. The sequence goes on from OY283150.1 coordinate 32,754,882, forward strand.
CCGGCTTAATCAAACATTATAAAAATCCGTTTTACATATACATTTTCATGAGCAAATTGAATTAAAACAACTACACAATAAGTTTGGTTAAATGTTGATCCATCAAGGAATCATTCTTAATGGTCGTACCCATACTATGCCTTATGGAAGCTATCCCTGAAATTACACAACTTCTCTACGTTTCATTGGCTTGAAAGTAGAGCGTCGATTAAAAAATTGCTTCGGTGGACGACACACATTACATACATAATTGGTTATTACGAACTAGCTTCTCACACCACTTTTGTTGTGTGCGTTATTTTTATACATGAGTGGCGGGACCTTAAATTTTAAGTCGACTCCGAACGAAAGATTTTTGGGAAACTCTTCATGGCAAATTTATTTGCTCTCAGAGCTTTTGCCAGAAATCTGCTGAGAGGCGGTCGCCAGAGAAATATTTTTTTCATATTTTGGTTTTGATGTCTGACCTGGGATTTGAATCGTGGCCTTGCGTTTAATAAGCCAACAAACTACCTACTAGACTACGGCGACTACGGACGACATAAATTGTTCTTTCAATTGGAGTCAAATCGATTGAAAAAACGTCGAAAAAAACAAAATTTCGTATCATTCAGCTCCAGTCGATTTGTTCAACAGAAGCGACTTGTATTACGTCAAAATTGTGAGTTACTCTATTGAAACTTGTCATACAATAAAATCTAGCATTTTATAAAAATTGTTCTAAACTGATGCACTTTGTACATGACTCCGTTTGGATGAACTTATTTTCAAACTCTTGTGCCATAATATTGTGTATATCAGGGGCAATATAATAAATTTATAAGTCAAAAGGCATGTTATTTGCAATTCCAACTAAAATTGATATTTATTTAAATTATAAAAATTAACAGAGGAAATTAACAGAGGACAGAATGTTTAATATTAAATATTGATTTTTTTAACCATAGTACTTCTGGTAGTAAAAAACCAATTCCAAATATTTAATACAATGTCAACAGCTGGGGCCTTCTAAGAAATCCATTTAAATAAGAGCATAATGAAAGTTTTGTGTTTTTTTTTTTTAATGTCAACCACAGTGTAAACAAGACATTTTTGATTTGATATTAAAATAAGCCAAAGGTTTTTTTAATAAATTTAATTTTATTTCAAATAAAATCCTTTGTATGTGTAGGAAATTTCAACCGAAATTTGATAGTTGATAACGTTCATCTTTTTGAAGTTACATTTGTCAAATTAGCTGTCAATAGTTAGTTGTCTACATAGACAACACACGTCGTTGTCGTACACTGAATTTGTTGTGGATCAGTTAGCATCCTGACCCTAAGAAACAAATTTGTAGAGTTTGAGACGATGTCCACATGAAATGCAAGAGTGTCTAATGCATTTCGAAAATGGTACTGTTAAGTGTAGATTTTGGGTTGGTGGTGTAATAGATTCTCTTATTTCTTTGAGAACGAGGTTGTCCAGACCAGCAAGTACTATATGTCAATGATCACTATCTCATTCTGTTATACAATTAATTATCTGCATACTAATGCTTTCCACAGGCCTTTTAAATGAACAAAAAATGATGATGATATTTCACACACACTTTGTTTAAAGATAATAAGCACGTAATGAGAAGGCAGTAAAGAGATGCTTGTAGTTTCGGAGAAAAAGAGGCCTTGACTTAATCGGCTGCAGAAGTTTTTCTGATATATATACATACTCTCATAATTGGTTATTACAACCCATTAGTCAGAATTACGACCTAGCTTCTCACACCACTTATGTTATGCGTGTTAATTTTATCCATAAGTGTTGGGATCTACAGTTTACAGTCTTCAAACGACAGATTTTGGGGAACTTTTTATTTAAATTTTATTTACTCTCATAGTTTTTGCCCAAAGACTACTAAGAGGAAATTAATGAAAGTAATATTGTTTTCATATTTTGTTATGATTGTGATGATAGAGATGAGGTTACAACTACGAGCTCTTCAATCGATTGCAAATGCGGATTTTGTATAAATACTAATGGAAGTATTAGTAGTCTAGAAGGTAATGGTTTATCAAACTTGAGGCCACGGTTAAAGCCCCAGGTCAGATATCTCCAACAAAACGAAGAACAAATATTTCTTCAGTGTTTTCCTCTCAGCAGATTTCTGTCGAAAGCTCGGAAAATAAATATAAAATTGCCAAGAAAAGTTTCTCAAAAATATCTGTCGACTTTAAACTGTAAACCCGACACTCATGTATAAAATTAACGTACACGACATAAGTGGTTTGAGAAACTAAGCCGTAATCTAGACTGAAGGGATTTGACGACCAATTATGTATGTGTGTATGTAGCGAAAGGAGTATGGTCTGGGAAGATAGATGAATGACAGTAGTTGATAGTGAAATATCAGCAGTAAATATTATATGGACGTTATGAACCATTATATTGCTCTGCGGAGTTGCGGAAATTATTTACTTGTGGTAAGGACGTATGCCTATGGAAGGTGTCATTTGCCAAGCAAACTAGTAAGAGTTTATATGTGTTTCCGTGTTACAATTCATATATTTGCAAACACTTAGGAAATTTCTATTTCTAATACCGGGTTTCTGAGTAACGAAAAAAAAAATACTGTCTGGCGATAAGATATTTGCCTAGTTTAGGGATTACAAAGTAACTATAATTATTCCACGTCAACAGAATCTTCACGCTAATGGTCTAATAGTACACTACCCTCTGAATAACCAGGGCTCTCTGATATAATTAAATAAATAACTTCGATTTACAAGTATATTTTTATAAGTATTGAAATACATACTAAACAACAGCTGATGTCTAAAATTAAAATTAAGTGTTAAGATCTTAAAATATTTTTTCTAAAAACATTATTTCCTTAATTTTATATATTGTATGGTACCTGTAAATCAATAATTTATCGAGTGTAGTTAACGGCAACTTAAAAAGAAAAAAAAAAACAACAAGTCCAAAACCCAAGAGAAGAAAATTTCTTAACACTTAAAGCAAATTAAATTTTCATTTAAGAAATAACAAAATTATTTACGTATATATATACATATCTGTGTGTGTGTGTGTGTATGTGAGTGTGTAAGTGTCTGTTTCACCAACTAAACAATTAAAGCTTAAATGCTCCAATTTATGTTTAATTTATTTTATTTTGATTTCACAACATTTACAACCAAACAACAAAACAATAGTGGTTATACGAAGGGAGTGAGAGAGGTATACTTAAAAGAATTTCTGTGTATGTATGTATGTGTGTGTGTGTGCGTTTAAGTCTGCTAATACATATAAATGTTTAATCTTTGTTTATAGTTGTTCAACAACAACACAAACAATTACACACCCAATACAATATAAAAAAAATAACGAACTGCAGCAACAAATTGAACGAATTTCCAAACAATTTTTCTGCTGTATTAAATTTCATAAACATACTTACACACACTGGCATACGCTTACACTTACACACATTTACACACTCTTGCAGCTAGAGAGTTCAATAGCAGACAAAAGAGAGCAAGAAAAGAAAAGAAATAATAAAAAAAAAACAGATCAAAACAATGGGATTTTTTTTTTGCTTTACTTGTGTTTTCTTAACTGTCTCCTGCAGGACTTGGTATTGCGTAGGCCACAACAAAACAATGCTAAACAAAAACAATGAATGGTGGCACAGTTTTTGTAAAACCTCTCAATTATACATACAGCTATACACACAAACAAACACTTGCTTACAATTGTTTACAGCTTTAGCAGAAATGCTTTGCAGACGTATGACTTTTCACCCCAAAATTTTTTTTACGTTCTCAAAAAAATTTCCCAGTTTTTCCTGTGTTAGCTGCAAACAACCACAACAATAATGTTGTGTTGATGTGTTTGTATATTATTTTCTCTGTGCTCTGAGCTGTGATTATTGTGTGCGTAGTTGAGAGAGAGAGAGAGAGAGAGAGGGAGAGCATTTTTATTGTCTGTATTTAGGTGAAAGAGCATAAGTTTCTGTGCAAGTGTGTGTTATTTCTCTGCATATTTTTTATTTTTTTTATTTCCTTTCAGCTCAATTCGACTGAACTGTAGTAAACTCAATTGGGTTGAATGGTTGGTTGTTGGTAGCATTTCAATGGTCTGACAAGTCAGTTGTTTCATAGATTTCGTGACGTATACTACATACCATACGCGTACTCTATAACAATTTCAAACGGGTCCGGTTATTGTACGCATCATAACAATTTTCAACATTTTCTACAAAAATTTTTTCCTCTTTTTTTTTGCTTCACATATTATATACTAGAAAACGAAAAGAATATTGCTTTCGAAAACAATTTCGTTTAAATTGAAAAGCGTAAATAGAAAATGGTTTTGTTAAAATAAAAAAAAAATTGTAATCAATAAATAATTATCAAAATATTGATTTTAAACAACAAGTGAATAGTGAAAAAGGAAAAAAAGCATTTTTTTTTCAAATAGTTTAATAGTGATGACAACAAAATTGTGAAGAATAATTAACGCAATAAGTATAACAAAATAATGCAATTGTTAATGAAAATCTATAGAAGATATATTGAAGTAATGTTTGTAAAGAAAGCAGATTGTATAAGATTTTAAAAGAAAAATTGACAAAATCTTGGAAATACTATAACAACATACAGCTGCAAGTAAAAGGAAACAGAATAACTGTAAATAAAAAATGGTTTAAAAATTTAGGCCAAGATTAACTGACTTTACATAAATCAAAAAAATTTAAAATAAAAAACAAATGTGTGTATAAAAATATAAAATAAAGTACAAGAAAAAATAAAACAAAATTAAATAAAAAAAATTAAAATTAATAAAAAAAAAACAGGAATAAAACTAAATTTCAAATTAATATGTCATAAATTATAAATAATTTTTTTTTTGACAAAATACAGTGCATAACTATATTAAAATAAAAACCAAATCTTGTATTAAAAAATATCAAACTTAGTTTCATTGAAAAAAGCAAAAAAATTAAATTACCTTGAAAAAAGTGTTCATGTTTTAAAATTAAAAAGGAAAATAAAAATAAATAAATTTATTAAAAATTTATTTCAAACTATTGTGGTCAAATAATTGCTACAAATAACGTTCATTTGTATCTTTTTCCACAACAACATCTTCTACCGTGTGTATGAATAAAAGTTCACAATTTTTAGTTTTAAAAATCTAAAACAAGGTATAATTATTTCACAAAACATACATTTAAAATTTATAATAACAGTGTTTAAAAATTATTAATAAAAAAAAACAAATACTTTAAATTATAGTCATTTGAATATTTAATGCAACAAGTTAAGGCAATTAAATTCAAATTGAGGTTACAAAAATCAAAAAGTTATGGTAGGGTTTGGCCTGCAGACAATTTCTTATGACACCTAAAAAATGTATGAAAATATTAAGGAAACAATGAAGTTTTGCAATCCATTGCAGTGTTTAATTACCACAATTGGAACAGTAGACCAGATATCTAAGCAAATGATAATCTAAGCGTGCAAGGCCCCAGACCCTATGAAAGGTGAATACATCAATATTTCCTAGCCACACTGAGGAAATGTCTGGTGGATCACCTTTCCTGTTAATGAATTCTGATCATTTTAATGACATTTTTTGCTTCAATGTCTTTAATTTTGTGACATTAGATATCAGAATTAAATATCTGACTAGATTTTAGAAGCCTTTAGCGAACAATTGCCTTCCAACCTCATAAGGCACACTGCTTAACCTTTCCTGGTATCAATACTGGCTTTCGCGTTTTGCTTCATGTTTGATCATTTTTAGAAGCCATTGTGGAACGTGGATAAATTTTTATCATCTTAATAACTTGTGTTAGAAATGGTTTGTTTTCTTTCGTTTGAAAGCAGAGAATTTCAGATAAAAATTTGGTGAATTAAATTTTTCTTAATTAATTCATGTGGCATCTAAATAACCAGATTATTTGGGTATACATTATTCTTCAAATGCTTGATTACTGTTAACTTATTAATGCTTGGCTACCTAGTGACATCTATGCTGTTTACGTGGCGGTCTTTGTGAATTGAGTGTCATCATTTCACTAACATTTTTAGATATTCATTGACCAGGATCAAAATTAGCAGATGAAGGTAATGCAAACCATTTTGCTATTGCTTTTCCACCATTTCTACTTCTCAGTCTAGAATACATACATACATAATTGGTCATTACAACCCTTTAGTCAGTGGCGGGACCTACAGTTTGCAGTCGACTCCGAACGATACATTTTTGAGAACCTTTTCATGGCAATTGTTTTTACTCTCAGAATTTTTGCCAGAAATCTGCTGAGTGGAAGTTGCCGAAGAAATATTTTTTAAAATTTTGTTTTGATGTCTGACCTAGGTTTTGAACCGTATAGTACTCTCTATTGTCAGTGATGGCCTGTCAAAAAGATGATGGCGCCATCTTCTAATCCACAAATAACGGTGACTTTTACGGAGTGCATCGTTCAAAATTTTAAAAATTTTGCTTGTTGGTGAAGTCAATGTACCCATTCAAACAGAAATGGTTTTCATTGCTAAATTGTATTATTTGCATATTTTATTGATTGTCCATGGTTATTTAAAATAGACTGAATAAATGACAACTAATTTGGCAGATTTATTATTAAAAAACAAAACAAAAAAAATTTAAATTTTAAACATTTATATGAATGCAATTAAATACAATTAAATTGTGTGTGTTCAATTAGAAATCCTTGATTTCCATTTTTTTTTTGAAACATTTTAATTGTTATTCGAATATCATTATGAAATTTATTTTCAATTAAACACTTTCATTTAAACTATTTAGCTTGAAAAATAAATATTCTAATGAATTTAAACAATTTCTAACCAACAAAAAAATACTCTTTTTTATATTTTTAGGTTGATGGGCATCAAAAAACTTTACGCTGCTAAAAGTGTCTTTGTTAAACGAAATTAATTAAATTCCTCCGGAAAAAAAACAAATGAAATGAAATGAATGAAAGTAAAATAGTTAAAATGCACAGTGTAATAAAAAATTTATAAAAGTTTTTGTTTTTTAATAAAAAAACAAGAAGAGGAAACCAAATAAGTGAAAGTACCAAAAAAAGGAGAGAGAAAGAAAAAAAATTTCAAGAGAAAAACTAAACATAGAGAATAAAATTAAAATATTCAATGGCTCATGAATAAGTAGCGGTTTAAAGGAAAACAAAAAAAAAAGCAAAGTATAAATAAATTAAAATTTAGTGACCAAACTAGTAGAGAAAAAGCGTGAAAAACGATTTCAAGCATTGAAAGTGATTTATAAAAGAGCTGAGAAAAAAATTGTCTGTAAACAAAGATAAAAACGTCAAAAACGATTGCAAAAAGCAAACGAAAGAATAATAATGACGTATGATAAACAAAATGAACATTTTCTAACGGAACATAAAGAAAACGATACACAAGGCAAAAGTACAAAAACCAATGCCGACACTATCATTTGTCAAACTACCAGCAACAGAAAACAGAATAAATTTAATAAAGCAAATAATCTAACCAACACCCGACTCGAAATGATGAAGTTTTGTTCAGTCAAAGCACAACCACAGCAGCAACAGGAGCAGAAACAGCAAAAACAACAACAACAACAACAATTAATACAGGCACAAATTGGACCAAAATCTAGTTGTACAGAACAAACAATTATTCAGAAAGTTTTCAAACAGGAAATGGCCTCTACAATGGCCCAGCAGGCTTCGCAGCCAACACACATGACCTTAAAGGAATATTTTGAATTTTCAAATGATGCAGCTGCCACAAACATGGCTTGCAAAGCAGCAGCAAAGATAACAACAGCATCAGCATCAGCAACTAAAAGAATAAATAAACAAAAGTGTGGACAACAAAAGGAACAGAATAGAGAACAGAAAAATAACTCAAACAAAGCTTGTATAATAACGATAAATTCCGGCAAACACCACCAACATCAACATGAACATGAACATGAACATGAACTAATATGGCAACCAATAGCAACAGAAACAGAAACAACAAAAACTATTGCTAACACTACTGACCCAGCTGTTATGGCATCCAGTCTACCAACTATAACAACATTATCATCATTATCATCCTGGCTATCGCTAGCACTACCAACAAGACAAACAACTTTAGCTCTAATACCAGCTGCAGTTAAGGCTGATAACAATAACGATGGTAATGATAATGACAATGATTATGGGAATGTTGAAAATTCTCAAAGTAAAATACAACAACAAAAGTGCTGCAATAATGTTTGCTTAAGTTCAACGATCAGTTCAACGCAAAAATGTATGCAACACAAGAAACAGCAACAACATTGCAAAAGTGCGAATATGAGTTGCAGCCGCTCTTATACCCAAACAAATAGAAATATTTTTCATTTAACAGACGCTGAAGATGCTTCAAATATTGCTGCCATTAAAAATACCACCACTAACAAGGCCAACACTATCAGTTATACTACTATTTCAACAGCCTCTCCAGCCAGCTCGAACACCACCAACAATTCTACATCAACAACAGCATTTACAGCTGCCACTGGACCAACTGCAACACTAACAACAGCTCTACTACTACCAACATCAACACCACCGCCAGCAGCAACAGCAATAGCATCATCACAAATAATTCCAGCTTTTCCGTTACGACATTTGCTAAAGAATACCAAACAACTTGAATGTTTACTTCGTGCTGCATGTGTTGTGTTCTTCATCATAATGTCTATGCAGTATCAAACTGGTAAGCAATTAAAATAGTAAATTATACACAGACATCACATCAATACGTACCGACATACATACATACATACATATGCATCTTTTCCTTAAACTTTTAAATTCATGTATACTATACATACATACATATATGTATGCTGGTATCCTGTTATATCCTTTTGCTTTTCTCTGGCCATCAGTACTGCACTGCACGTGTATGTATTTGTGTGCGTGCGTGTGTGTGCATTACCAACAGATTGTGTAATTAATCTCATCTAAAAGGGGATAAATGACAAAAATCTCATTTAAATTTGTTTTCTTTTTGAATTTCTGTTACGATTTTCTTTTCATATTTTCTCTTGCTGTGTGTATATAAGCAGTGCAGTGAAGTGAGGGGGTAGGGTAAGGTAATGTTGTTGTTGTTTTTGTAGGGTAAAATGCTGGGACAAATACCTGGCATAGCACATAAATGGTTTACTTAAGGTCATTAACTCTTATAGCATAGAGCAGAGGAATATTTGGTTTAACGAAGTATTAATAATTTCTGCTACAAATTGGATAAAATTAACAAAAATTAAAAGGAGAGACAAATTCGGAAATGGCATAAGAAGAATTACATTAAGAGTTAAAGTTAATTGGTTTTTTTTTTTGTTTCTAGCTCTAATAAGTAATAATTTTGATAATTAGATCAGCAACATCGTTAAAAAGACAATGCTTTAGGAGAGTTTTCTTTTAACAACATTTCTAATTAAACTCTTTGTAATTTGATTTCAAACACAGCTAAGATAGTTTTATCTTCAATTCGAATTTCATTCAGCTTCAAAATTGAATATCGTTTAGTTTTATAATTCAATTTAAAAACAATTATTTGTTTTTGTAAATCAAAAACAACTATTAAACACTAAATCTTATTTACTTCCGAATCTATTTGACATTCCAAGTAACATACAAACTGTTGTTACGACGTACGGTACAACATAAGTGGTGTGAGAAGCTAGGTCGTAATCCTGATTGAAAAGTTGTAATGTCCAATTATGTATGTAATTTTCTTTAATGCTGTATGAATACGATAAGTAGAAACATTTTCGATAATAAAAAAATATTGTTGGCTTCAGTAGAAATATGGTAACACGAATATAATATTTATATACTTTGAAATAAAAACAAATAACAAATAAAGGAATACAATATAATACAAACAAATTTTGAAATTTGAGCTCGTAGATTGCAATAAAAATAAAAATAAATTTATGTTCAATTTTAATTAATTTCTTTATTGTTCGCACAATTTTGTGTGCCACTGTTCACACCTTAATGTAAACAACAACAATTGCTTTGTTTCTTATCCTGATTTACACTCGTTTGTGTAAACAATAACAATTGTTCAACCGATCTTTATAGCGGAGATCTTCAAACCACAATTATTCTCTTCACACGCAACGCCTCTTCACACAAGACTGACTGAATTTTTACTGACTCCGTTGCCTGCTTTAACTTGCCTATTATATCGCAGGGTAAACAATCTGATGAATGCTCTTGAAGGAGAATGACTTCGTCTTCGCGATATCTCTATAACTGTAAACATGTTGTTTACGTTATTGTTGTTTGTGTATTTTGTTTACGTCTGTCCTTGCAGTGTTGTTGTTGCCTCTTTTTTATACTGATGTTGTTGCTATATTTTTGTTTATTCGTTGATCATGTAAACAAGTCCATTGTTTTGGTTTTTGTAGCTTTTGTTTATCATTTTTATGTTAAACGTTGTAACACCATTTCCATTTGCGTAACAATATCAAGAACACACAGTGTCTTCATGTCAACATTCAATATGGTTTGATTTGAATACATTCTGAAAGTTATACGTTAAAGATGCAATGCGATTTAGGCCACCATTTGTATTTGTACTTGTATTTTTAAAAGAGAGCGTAGAATTTAAAAACAATTACAAACATGAAAAAAGAAAGATGAGTGTCATTTAATAAAAAGACAAAGAAATTTGTTAGCCATATTACCATCAAATTGAATAAAAAAACTTAATCATTTTTGAAGCGGGACATTAACGACGATTTATTTAATATGCATCTACAAAGATATGTGTAGCAGTTGATAAATTGAATTATTTAAGGCAATTATTACAACTTGCCGTTAAAGTTGGGTTTAGTTAAAGGTAACTTTAGCTAAAGTGAACTTTAAAGTCACCTTTAACTTCTTTTTGTTATTATAACCAACACATAAAATAAAAATAACTTTTTCAAAAATATGGCAGTGTCGATAAAACTGCTCACTTAAACAAGATTTTTTAAACGCAGTATTTCTTATGCTTCAGTATGGAGCAAGAAAAATTAAGAGCTCCATCTAAACAACTTGCGTGAAATAGTCGTAAGAGTACAATGTTGAGAGGATAAATGTCGGCATCAGGTGGGCGTATTTTTGAATTTATTGAAGAAATAATGAACGAGAGAGAGAAAGTATTTATACATTCTAAAGAACAAATTCACCTAAAGTGAAGAAAAATTAAGAATTCGTAATGATTATTACTTCCAACAAGTCAATGAATTAAATCATACTGTTACAAATGTGAAGATGAGAATTGCATACCAAAATTCCCAAAGGCTTAATACACTTGCACAAAGTTCCGCCCATTTAGGGGATTATTTGGATGAACGGTTCAAACAAAAGTCAACTGATAAACTTGTTTATGAGTGCATGACTGCAAATATCAACAGAAAACACTAGCATTCAATTCAAAATGGGTTAAATGGAGTGCTTAACTTAAAGGGGTATCCTTATGCTTAAAATTCATGAAATTGCTAAAGTATATTGGGCTACGTAGACTTTTGCCTTTCATAGTACAGGCATTATTAACGAGTTCAACCCTTTAATTATAATTATAGATTAGCTTTTCATTTTTTTCAAGTTTTCATCTTCAGTAAATTTTCCAGTGAACCATTCAAGTATATATTTGTTTCTCGTGACAATGCGAAATGATAAAACGTTAGGCGGCTATTAATTCGATTCGAATTTAGGTATGAAATTAGTGTTCCTGTCTTTAGCAAAAATTATATTCAAAGAAAAACTGAGAAAGTGGACAATTTTTTTCAGAATACATCTTAGAAAGCTTTTAGCAATCTTAACGAGACACTGGTTGCTAAAAATTCACAAATAAAGCCTAAAAATTACTTTGAATGCTTTCTGCGCAAGCTATAATGAAGTCCGCATTACTATTGTTTATTAACAGAATTTGTGTAGTCAGCCAAAACGATATTATAAAGAGACCTATAATATCACCCAACATTTTGTTAATGTCACCGAACCTTTATTAAATTCAATTGCAAAAAATTTATAATTCCAATAATATTAGCAAAATAAAATTTCACTGAGATTGTTTTCGAGGAAATCTATACAAATTTCGTGATAAACTATTTGATCACATTGACTGTTTTAATTTCCTGCCAAACAATTGCAAATAAATTTCAAATAATGCGAAGAAAAAACAAATTGAAAAAATAGAAATTTAACTAGGTTTTGTAATTAAAATAACCACAAAATAAAAATACCTGTTTGAAGTATGGCATGCATATGGGTATTAAAAAACTTTATTTTAAGTTTTTTTTTTATTTTTAGTTTAAATTTTAATTAAAAATTGCACATTTTGATGGACATATTGACGTAGAAATTTAGTAGATAGGAAATGATATTTCAGTTAACATTTTAAAACATAAAAAAATTAAAACAAAAAAAAAACAACAATTTTGCTATTGAAAATGTATCTGAGATGTAGAATAATGAGTGTAATAATAATAATAATAATTCAGGCATAATTCTGGGTTAAACCCATTTGCTGTCATTCATCATTACAACTCTTTAGTCGGTATTATAAGCTGGATGCACACATCTGTTATGCTGTGTGTATTAATTTTATCCATAAGTGGCGGGACCTTCAGTTTTAAAGTCGTCGATTTTTGAGAAAGTGTTCATGGCAATACTCTCAGAGTTTTGCCAGAAATATTCTGAGAGGAAGTTGCCGAAAAAGATATTATTTTTCGTATTTCCTTTAATTTGAGATTTTAGAACTGGGGTTTGAACAGAGACCTCACGTCCAACACACTACCACAGTAGGTATTCACATTAAAGAAACTATAAATATCATCACCATAGTCTAGTAGGTAATGTGTTGGCTTATTAGACGAGAGCACTTGGTTCAACTCCCAGCTTTAGAACAAATCGAAATTTGAAAATATATTTCTTTCTGCAATAGATGTCTATCGTCTGCTGTGGACAGTAGGAGAACTGGTTGGCTGCTGGGCTTGCTTAAGGCCAGCTTAAGGTTGGTTGTCGGTTTTATCTGTTCCAGATCCCAGCCGGACTATTGCGGGTCATGTTGCGATGAGAAGGAGTTGGAGACTATCGAACTATCCTCTGTAACTGCCCAGCCCTTGGTAGGTTGGGGACCCTTGGTAGGTTGTGGACCCTTGGCAGGGCCTTCTTTGAGAGTTTGAATTCTGTGTCGAGAGCCGACATCAAGGCTCTCCACAGATTCATTAGTGGCTTGGGCTGGTTGAGAGGTGCTAGGGCTTCATTAGTGTAGTCGCGCTCTCCCTTTTTGTTGTGTCTGGTCTGTGTAATTCCTCGGCTTCCCATTCTCCCCTTTCCTACATCCTTTCCTTTTTATCTTATTCCCTTTATTATCCTTCCCTCTTTAAAGACGTTGTACAATTTGTCAATTCGACCTCCGGGTACTGTACTTGTCTTAATTGGCAAGTACACGTCCTCTAACCTAACCTAACCTAACCTTTCTTTCTGCAACCTTCTCTCAGAGAGTTTGTAAAAGCACACTCACATCTCTGGATGAAGAGTTGTCCAATAGAAGAAGTTCTTTAAAAGCTTAACACTGTTTTTACTACCACGAGCCTGAAAGGCTCATTTTCGTCTTTAAATCGTTTTAACAAAGGAAATGTTTAACCTATGACAACCAAATTGACTCTTCATCTAAAGCCTCAAATAAGTTTTCTGTTTTTTTTTCAATTTAAAAAATCTTAAAGGTTAGTAAGTGAAATGTGTACCAAAATTTTTTTATGCGCATTCCTTATTCACATCGATTAAGTTAAAAAAAAAATGAGAAAATTAGGGGTTTCGCTGAAATGCATTGCATTTGCTTAATATGACTGTTGTTTATGACAAAAAAAACGAAATATCGAGTATTAACCAGGATCACATTGAAATTTTTTAAAAGTTTAGTCAAATAGAATTGAATTTAATTCTATGAAATTTTTCATATTTACGAACATCTTTTATATTTAATTATTATTTTATTTTTACTATGTTTCGTACTGCTAGTTCTTGGCATTATTAAAATTTATTCACTGTCAAAATAGTATGTATACTTGTTTTAAATAAATATTTATTTTTTTTTTTCTTCATTTTCTTTATTATTTAAATTGTCTCATATAAAAAATAAATAAAAATTTCTTTTTGTTGCTCTACACTTTTGTATAGTTTTCTCTTATCATATTCCATTACAATGCCATTAACTATTGCATTATTTTTCCGACTCCTGCATGTCTTGCCGCCCTGTTCCTACAGTCTAAACCGAACTGGAAAAAGTGGGATGATAAAGAAAAAATAAAGAAAATCCACTAAAACATTTAATTTAAAATTTCTACTTAAAAAACAGCAGCGACTTTTTTTGGCATTGTTTTGTGTTGGGGTAAGGAAGAGGTTTGTTATCTTCTTCTCAATGCCATGTTATTTCATTTTATTTTTGTAGTAAATTTTTTTGTTCTGTCGGCTTTTTTATGAGCAATTTTTTCTGCATGCAATAGCAGACAATTTCTCTTAAGTGGTATACGAAGCAAGTTATGAATAAAAATTCTTCATAATGAGATATAAAAAATAAAATTGGATTCTTTTTTTTTTAGTTGGTTAAACATGATGATAAAGAAATCAAAAAGTTAATGTATTTTAATAATATTTATCTGTATATTCATTTGCAGAGTTTATTATTTTTTTTATAGTTTATTTAAATTTCAAGAGATAATCATTATTTTTATTTATTTTTTTTATTTTTTTCTTAACAAATGCTATGCAAACAAATTGTCTTACACTAACTTAATTCATGGGAAAGATCTGAACCGGTATGAATATATGGTAGGCAGAACAAAATTTGCATTAAACACGACCGGAATCCATTTAAGAAACCTCGTAACAGTTATAAGTGGCGTGTGGATTCATATACTTGTGGGCTGTTAACACCTTGCTACAATTTCTATAGAAGCTGTAATCGAATGCTATGCAAACAAATGGTCTTACACTAACTTAATTCATGGGACAGATCTGAACCGGTATGAATATATGGTAGGCAGAACAAAATTTGCATTAAACATGGCTCGCGGCCATTTTATAAACCTCTTAGAAGTTATAAGTGCCCTGTAGGTTCATATACATGTAGGCCTTAAAACGGCTTCTGCAGAAGCTGTAATCGAATGCTACAAAACAAATGGTATTTACTAACTTATTGGGTGGATGGGTAGACGGATATGACCCGATCTGAGTATATAGTAGGCAGAACAAAATCTAAATGGAACATGACCCGAGTCTATTATAGGAACCTCATAGCAGTTATAACTGGCCTGTGGATTCATATATGTACCTGTGGGCTGTTAACACTTTGCAACAACTTCTACAGAAGATGTAATGACAAGGAGAAAGAGTAGACCACATCATATCTTCGCTGTCATTAACCATTAACCAGCAAACGATTTCTAAAAATTCTAAGGCACCCAGAGTTTGTTGACAGAAGGTATTCTCTCAAAGATTATGTCGAAAGAATCCACACATTCACAAAACTATCGGTATGCCTAAGTAATGCAAGGCAAAAGGTGTTTGAAGCATTAGGTCCTTACAATATCCAAGTGCTAAGCTATGTGATTCAAAGTTACAGCCAATTTTTCTTAAACTAAAGCAATGAAATTTCAATAAACACTCTAATGAAACATTTTCACATACACTGATATCCAACTAATCGCTTAATATGCGTTATACCAATCCAACCAGTACAATTTTATAGATTTTCTTAAAAGTTTCAAGTGTAAACATCTCGATTGGTTCACTATAGTGAAGTTACAACCCTTTAGTCAGGATTACGACCTACCTTCTCACACCACTTATGTTGTGTTTGCTAGTTTAAAGTCGGCTCCGAACAACAGATTTTTTTGAGAAACCTTTCAGGGCATTTTACTACGTTAACAAAATTTACTGAAGTAGTTTGTTTTTCTTTTTTGCGACTGCAAAAAGGTAGTTCTTCCGACAATTAATTTTTAAAAGTCTATTTGTGTTGGACTATGTGAACGAAAACTGATCAAAATTTTCATGCAACTCAATAACAAACTCGTGTACAATATTTTCACTGAAAAAATATTCATAAGGTTGCCCCATCTAATGAAGATAATCCTTTTTGTTAACTATTGTCCATATCTGTGCTTAAATTCGGTTAATTTTTGAACCAAGTTTGTAGGTGTGGAGTATTGAAGTCAAGAAAACTAATTTTCGTTATTGGTTTGGAGGTAAGAACTGATTTTTATTACATTTATGCTCCAACAATAATATGTGTATTAATAAAATCGCAAACATATGGTTTTTACTTATTTATTTAATTGCTCATTACAACCCTTTTGTCAGGACTATGAGCTAGCTTCTAACTACACTTATGTTGTGGGAGTTAATTTTATACATGAGTGGCGGGAGCTATAGTTTAAAGTCCACTCCGAACGACAGTTTTTTTTGAGAAACTTTTCATGTCAAATTCGATAGATACGTATGTCTATTAGCCACAAAGCACAACAGTCCTCAAGGCTCACACAACACATGCCATCGGTTAAATTACCTTCATGGCAATTTTATTTACTCTCAGAGTTTTTGCCAGAAATCTGCTGAGAAGAAGTCGCCGAGGTAATATATGTTCATATTTCGTTTTGTTGGAATTGTTTGACTTGTGGTTTGAACCGTGGCTTCTGTTCTAGTTGGCCAACACACTACCTACTTCAAAACACTATCCTTGATTAACTTTACTTTTTACAGAGAAATATTCAAATAATTTGATTGTTATCGGGAAGAAAAGAACCATGTAATACATACATACATAACTGGTCATTACAACCCTTCAGTCAGAATTACTACCTAGTTTCTCACACCACTTATGTTGTGTGTGTTAATTCTATACTTGAGTAGCGTGACTACAGTTTAAAGCCGACTTCGAATGACGGATTTTTGAGAAGTTTTTCATTGCAATTTAATTTACTATCTGAGTTTTGTTTGCCAGAAATCAGCTGAGAGGAAGTCGCCGAAGAAATACTTTCTGTATTTTGTTATGATATCTGGCCTGGGGTTCGAAGCCTGGCTTTACGTCTAATAAGTCAACACCCTACCTACTAGACAACGGCGACTATGGCTAACCCTGTAATGTCGTTATAAAATTTTCATAAAAACTTTTTTCTTTCCTTGTACATAATTTCATTATAGACAATTCTTAGATTTTTTTAACATACAGTTGACATTTTCAAACTTATTTCATTAACAAATCTTTTTTCATTTTTATTTTAATAAAATAGAAGCAGAAAACTAAAAATAAAAACTAAAAATTAAGCAACTGGACAATGAGTCAGAGTAACGAAGCAGAAAAGTTCTTGTATAAAAGAGATTGAAGTAAAATAAAACCCTAAGCTAAGCAAGGAAAAAAAATTTAAATACAAAACCAAACATAAATATTTTGTTAAATGCACAGAGCAGGCAACAAATCCTTTTTTCCGTTTTGCTTAGCTTTTGTGTTTTCAAATGAAAATTACAAAAAACTACCAGGCAAATAGACAAACAGTTAGATACACAGACAGACAAACGGACAGTTAAGGGGGCATGTACAGAAAATTTAGTACTCAGACTGATACAAAATAAAAAGAAAAATAAGGAAAAACAATAACAACAACTTAAAATAAATAAAACTGAATAATGTACCACAAATAACCAGAATACTAGAACCCGAATACGTATTTCGTTAGTTTTTCATTATTTCTGCTACAACAACAACAACATCCTTAAAACGATTCGTGGTACATACTTATACCCACACACATTCACTGCTCTTACACACTTAAGCAGCAAATGCATCATAGAATTTTTAGTTAACACTAACACTAATGCACCCACAAACCCATACATTCTCTACCAACGAGTCTTCATATGAAAACAACTGTTCGTAAAAACCGTACTAATACTTCTTCTACCCATGTAAGGCTGTACGAGTAATAGACTGACTAGAAGCATTGTCCGTCGCTTGTGATCATTGTTTTCTTTCAAACACACTTCTATCGCCTTTGGCTATTGTAACAAACAATTTGTTACAACTGTTGCCATTTAAAGAAAAATTGTAATGAAAAATAGAAACAAGCATGAAACAGTAACAAAAACAATAACAAAAAAAGCAATAACAACAACAGCAATAAACTGTAACTGTATAAAGGCATTAAATATTAAACAGAGAAAGAAAAAATTGTGTAAAAATGTTTGGAAACAAAAAAAAAGTGAAAAAAATCGCTGGTTTTTTCTTGCATTCGGCGGACGCGTTTTCGTTTATTGTTTTGTTATCAATTATAGTTGTTACTGTTGTGGTTGAGCTGTTGTTATTATTGTTTTAGTTGCAATCCATTTCTATGTGTATGTTATGCCACCGCTACAAATGTTGCTGTTGCCTGATAAAGTTTTTTTGTTTTTTGTTTAAAGGAGTAATAAATGGTAGTGAAGAAACACGACCAATTTAAGTGTGTACATTTTCTAAAACAGTATGTGGACTTTAATTTAGGAACAGCTAGAAACTTAGACTAAGCAAATGTTTTTGAATGCTATCGAAGGATATCTCGTTTGTATAAAAAAAAAATTATCCCGAGACAAGACCTTATTTTCCGAATATTGGTCAGTGATTAATACAATACATTTAAATTTTACTTCTTTCTTCGGCGACCAATTAATTTGCATGATTTGTGATAAAGAAGGAGTTGCAGGAACTCTCCATACCATATACGTCGACACAACATCAGCCTCTACTGGGTTCCAGATCGGTGGGGCATAGAGGAAAATGAAAAAACGGACAAAGTGACATGGAAGGGATCTGAGATGCCTGAGGAGGATGCAATAGAAGGAATATATTCGCCCCTATAAGAATATTTTTCAAAACTTGATAAAATCGCATAGTGTTCAACAAACCATAGGTGGTCCAACAAATCTTCTCTCGAATTTTAAAATTAATGTACCTAGCAATGGACAGCGGAAGAACCAGGTAACTATTGAGTTCGAGAGAACGATTCGCTGGAATTCTAAAAGGACTCAGCGCTATTGGCAGTTTCGCTGGCAAGCTCGTTCTGCCCCACCAGAATTACTGCAGTAGCTGCCATAATGTGAAGGAAACGATATCGGTAGAATATCTCTTATGCAAGTGCCCAGTACTTCAGAACAGACGTCATTGGTTTTTGGTTGACAAAACGTTTCAAGGAGTCGCCGTAGTCTAGTAGGTAGTGTGTTGGCTTATTAGACGTAAGTCCACGGTTCAAACCCCAGGTCAGACATTAAAACGAAATATGAAGAAATATTTCTTCGCTGACTTCCTCTCAGTAGATTTCTGGCAAAAACTGTGAGAACAAATAAAATTGCCATGAAAAGTTTCTCAAAAATCTGTCGTTCGGAGTCGACTTTAAACTGTAGGTGCCGCCACTCACGTATAAAATTAACGCGCACAACATGAGTGGTATGAGAAACTAGGCTGTAATCTTGACTGAGGGATTGTAATAGCCAATTATGTATGTATGTATGTATGTACGAAAAACGTTTTAAGATCGGTACATGGTGGCGAACGTACCACTATGGGAACAGGTCAGATTCATCTGGAGATCGGGGTGTTATAAAGCCGCCACTAATGGATCATGACAAGGGGGCTTACTTCATACTGGGTAACACAATGTGGTATACGGGTCACTGAGAGAACTTGCCAGTAAACGGCAAGTTACCTGCTAGCCTAACCTAATCTAGGCTCTAATTTTTTAATAACTTTCTCTCAGTAGATTTCTGGCAAAAACTCTGAGAGCTAATAAAGTTGCCATGTAAGTTTCTCAAGAAATCTGTCGTTCGGAGTCGACATTAAACTGTAGGTCCCGCCACTCATGTATAAAATTTACATATACAAGATAAGTCGTGTGAGAAACTAGGTCGTAATCCTGACTGAAGGGTTGTAATGACCAACTACGTATGTATTTTGTTATACAAAAATCCTACTATTTTATGAGAGTATACGGATGTCACAAATCATACCCGACTTCATAAACGGTTTGCTTTCGTTGTCTTTTTATGGTTGCATTAAGATATTTCCAGTAGCGTAGATGATTGTTTCATGGAAGCATATCTTAGGATTTATTATTTATTGTACTCGTATAATAATGACACAGATTTTCAACCCAAATTACAATTGATAGCCTATAATTTACAAAAATCTATGGGCCATCCTTACATTTCTAGCTAGAATTGTTATGCACGGCCATGTTTTCTTTCTATTTCCTTTTAACAAACTGTGTGTAAATGTGCTAAACACATTTGCATTTATATTTATATATACATAATTTCTCTCTTAATCTCTCTCACTCACACACATACACTTATTTTATGCTTTTTTATTTTTGTACTTATTTTACAACTTGTTTTTCTCGTGACTCTTTACATTTGCAGTATTTCTTCTGTTTTTTTTTTGTTCACAACAATATTTTGTTAATGTATGTATGTTGTTATGTGTGTTGCTTGTATGGGTACTATACCGTATAGTGCCTGGGTATTGGTGTTAAATTGTAAGTTTATGTTGAGTGTTTGAGTTTGAAATATTGTTTGAAATAATTGCGAAATAAATTTTCCAACAAAATGAAAAATTACTTGATGTAATTGACAGAAAGTTTAGTTTCAACCGACGTTGTTTTGTTTTTCTTTCTGTTCGTATTTTTTTTTTAATTTGGATTTTAGCTGTAGTAGTAAATTTAAAATTTTTTTTATTCTTTTGCAGGGTTTTAATAGAGTTTATGAAAATTTAATTTTTTATAATCTGGAAAATATGAAAAATATTATAATTTTCAAATTTATATAAAGAAGGTTAAAAATTTCCTTTTTGTTACTTTAAAACATAGGACTATAATCTATAACTATATAATAATCTGAAATACATTCCATTAATATATCTTTGCTTTGCTTTGCTTTAATTTTATTAGTTGAGTGTTATCAGCTATGTCGTTGATCGGTCTAGTGTAGCAAGTTCTAGAGCGAAAGGGTTGCATCTCCTATAGCCTAGAAATGAAACGAATTATGTGATATATTGGTTTATTGATTTTTAAGTAAATTTTCGGAATCTGGGTTCCTAAGTATCGGTCAATGATAGAATAAATCCTCAATGGCCTTCTCTTGATCCGCGTCAGTATATTTTGTCTAGAAGTTCACCTTGACTTCTAGTCATGTATTTTATAACGATTTGCTGTTTTGAGTACTAAGTCTGCTAATTTCTTTAGTGTATTTCCTTTCATAAATGGACGACGTCAATTGAACAGCACCTTTATCCAGCCGCTTTTAAAACTTCAATATAATTGGCACATCGTACTCTCCTAACCTTTTGATATCTTTGTCCTTTGCAAAGGGATATGTTGATGATGCTCTTCTTATTTAGTTTTGCGTAGAGTTTCAACATAGTTTTCCCACTTAACTTTATTTAAAGCTAACGTCTGAAATGTTGTCCACATAGGTCTACCCGGACGACGGCTGTCCTGAGAACTCCAGTTAAACCCTTCTCCACAAATACTTTCGTCATGTTTCCTTAATTAATTTCCTTACACGAATTCGACCATAAATACGAGTCAGAAGATGCCGTAGTCTGGCAGGTGGTGTATTTCCTTATTTAACGAGAGCCCGCGGTTTAAACTTTAGATTAGCTCAGATTTCTCGAAACGTAAATAAAATTGTCATGAAAAGTTTCTAAAGTCTGTCATTCGGAGTTGATGATTAAGTCATTGATTAAGTAGACACACATAACATAAAGCGTTGTAAAGATCAGTTAAATAACTCGCATGCATTTATTGACAAATACTTGCATTTTCAGTCCTAAGTATGTATTTTTTTTGCCATACTTCACTTCCATATCGAAGGATTAATTTTACGCATGCAACGAAAATAAAAATTACTGTCTTTCTTCATTGGCCTGGATTTCTCCATACGGCAGTTAAGAACCCAAAAGCAATTGTAGCCTTGCATAGGCTATTGTTGACCCCTTTTTCTGTCTGTCCTTCAGTCGGCTTCAGGCTTGCTGAAGTTGGGTTTTTCTTAGTTTTACATTGTTGTGTATATGAGAAACGAGACAGCTTTGGTCAGCGTTGGACTTACAATTGTACAGATATACACAATAAGCTCAACGGTATTACACTGAGATCTTGGATGGCACTCTTGCTACTGCCAATATTATCAAATTTAATCCTCCTCCAATGATCAGAATTACCCAGACACTATCATAAGGGTGAAGAAGAAGTATCAAGTCATAGTTGTCGTAATGTACCTTACTTAATGGAATTAATACAAGTCAAAAAATAATTGATTTGAAATAAAATTATGATTTAATTTTTATAAATTAATTTATCAATTAGTTATAATAAATTAATAATTAACTCACCATATACTACATACAATTCCCATAAATTCATTCTCAGATATTCATATGTAACATATGAGTGATATTCAATTCTACTAATTCCGTATTCAACAGAATTACACTCTATTTTATTGCATACTTTTCAGAGTAATTATGGCAGTACAGACAGTATGGCCGCGTAATAAATATATCCCATATAGAATTCAACACTAAGTATACGTATTAGTGATATTAGATTTCATTAATACCGTATACAACAAAATTGAACATTATTTTATTGCATACCTTTTAGAGTAACTATTTCAATACAGGTAATATGACTGCGTATACATAATATATTTCAAATATAATTCAATATTAAGTATACAGTCAATATGAAGTTAGTGGATATTTTTCAAATGTTTAATTTCTTATATTAAATTTGTTATATATGTACATAAATAGTATAAGAGGATTGTCATGCGAATTGAAATTTAATTTCTGTACCGTTTAAGCAGTTAGTATTTGCGTAAAGATCTACTTTTGTCTTAAGTATTATTTTCTGTTCAGTTTTTTTTAAAGCTCAATTAACTGATCTTTAGTTTTGAAGTATTTACAGACGGTTTGACGTGTTCTGCCAATTAATACTTTTTGACGGTCAATACGTACCATAATTAGATGGATTATTATAATAACATGTTACAAACCCAAAGCTTATTCAAAGATTAATATTTGAAACTTTAAATTAATTTTGCCGAAACAATTAGCAACGCGTAACAGAATCTAATTTGTCAAACTTTGGATACATTAAACACATTATTTCTTCAGCACTCTGCATTCTTACTGAATCCTGTTGTCCATTAGATATGAACCATTATATCTACGTTAGATTTTAAAGAGCCAAGACGGCCATTTGCAAATAATGTGAATAATATTCGCTTCCTATTCAATCGACCTGCAACGTCTGTAAATGTCGGTTGTATGAATTGATTGTGATCTGTGTAATTGACAGCTAAAGAAACTTATCTTACTTCAAATGTAGGTTGGGATTAGGTACGATTGTGCTGGTTTAACAAGTTCATTAGTTGCAATTAATTAGTGTAATTACCCGAAATATCTCTAAGACCAGGAGACCATACTATGTGCATGAACATATTCCTATTTTCTAAATTTTGTTGCATTGGCACGCAAAACACTGCCTTCAAACCTTGTCGAACATGCACCAAATGCAGATGAACTGGCGAGGAAGTGAGATGCCTGAGAAAGAGACGATGGAGGGGATAATTGGCAATAACAACCCGTTTAACGGATTTCGGCCTGCCGCAATACATCCTTCCAGGCGCCTCTGCTGCTTGTGCGCCTATGCCAGTTAGTCACACTAATCAATGACAAGGCTTCCTCGAGTTGGTCCTTCCAATGGATACAAGGTCATCCTCTTCGCCGACTTCTGCAAATTCCCGCATCAAATACCCGTCTCGCCGGAGCATCCTCCTCCATTCGAACAATATGGCCGAGCCAACGCAGCCGCTGGATATTAATACGCTGCACAACGTCTATGTCGTTGAGGAGCTCATACAGCTCACTGTTGGATCGGATGCAGAAATCATCGCCAACTCTCACTCGACCGAAGATTTTACGTAGGACGTTTCTCTCGAATACTCTTAAGGCTGCTGCATCAGTACTTAATAGGGCCCATGCCTCTGCGCCATAAAGAAGCACGGTTAGGATGAGTGTCTTGTAGAGTGTTAGCTTTGTCGCACGAGGGAGGTCTCTATTACTCAATTGCCTATCGAGGCCATAGCAGCACCTGTTGGCTAGAGTGATCATGCGCTTGACCTCCAGACTGACATCATTTTTGGTGGTAACGGCGGAGCAAGGATAAATAAATTCTTTGACTGTTTTAAAAGTATAGCTATCGGCCGTAATCTACAAGAGTACTACAAATTGGACTAAACGGCATGGAATTCAACAAACAGTGGGTGCCGAATATAAAACTACTGTGTCCAGCAGTAGACAGCAGGAAAACCAAGGAACTGGATGATTTCGACACCGTTTATGTGAGTGTCCTGCACTTTGGAACAAATTTCATCGGTTTTTTGGTGACGGAACGTTTGAAAATCTGGGCATGAGGGTCAACGTGCCACTAAGAGAACTGGCCGCTTCCAACCGAAGCTGGGTAGGCCATGTGGGCCACCTAGTAAATTTGCCTGTGAACGGCAAACTACCCGCTGACCTAACCTAATCTAAAATAATTTAAATCAAAATCCAAATCTTAAACTTTTAAAAATCTATTATTTAAGCGGTCTATTAGCAAAATATCTCCTCCGGCTCCTCAAAAAAAAAAGAGGAAAAACTGTCATTTATTAGCAGAAACACTTTTCCCATATTTTTTTTACTTTTTTTTTGTAAATAATTTATGACATCAAACGGCATTTAAATTGTCTTGTTTGAATTTTATATGCACGTTTCCAGTGAAAACACGAAACACTATTAGAATAATTTTCCTTTTTTTAGCATTAAAGAAGGCAATTTCACTTTTTTCTTTTCCTTATGACTGATGTCTTCATTTCTTTTATTTTTTTTATTTTTTTCTTCTTATTGCTGTTGTATCATACGATATTATTTTCCTCTAGTTTAACCTTAATTTTAAATGACACACATGGAAAAAGGGGCATATAGTATCAAGAGATGTTGAGGTATTCGTACATATGTAGGTAAAAACCAGGCTAAGGAAGGGATAAGTAGAGCCCCCGTAAAAGGGCCTGAAATTCTGTGAAATAAATTTACAACCAAACTGAAAAACTTTGTACAACAAATTCGAAAGAAAAAAATTAGCATCTTAAAACGTAAAGTTCTTGCTTCTCCTCTTACGCCCTTCTCAAGTTCAGACAGAGACGGAGGAAAAAAATGTTTCGTAATTTTATTTAAATGAAAATTTATGTAAACCTAAGTGGGTTTATGTCGTTAAATTGTACGTTGTTTCCTGGGTTAGAGTGTAAGTTTGGGGAACGGAAAATTTTTCTTCGCTTTTTTGAACATGAACATTGAAAAGTATGTCGTATAGGAACACATGTGTACAAATACATATGTATGGAGAACAACACAAATGCATACTTTTACTACTAGCAACAACAAAAAAAAAAGAAAGAAAAAAATCAAACTAGAACAGGCAATGGTGGAATATTCAGGTCTTTAAGAATTTTTGCTGATAGCGTCTATTCGTGTAGCCACTTTTAATGAACTAAACCACTTAAAAAAAGTGATCTCCGACTAAATATAGTATTTCTGTTGAGGTTATCTGTCCAATGAAACCCGTTATGTCTACAAAATAAAAATGTTTTCTATAAAAAAAATTCCATTTTCACGACCTAACTGGTTTACTTCCAATATCTTCCAATCTTTCCTACAGATTGGCGGTTTTGCTGTAGGAAAAGAAATTTTAATTTCAGATGCAAAAATAAAAAAACAAGTAAATAAAAGATTTCATTTTAAATGAATTCTGATATACAGTGCACGTAAACAGATCAGAAGTCACGTTTATTGCTGTAAAATAAAAATGTTTTGCAGCACTTCTGTACTTCTTACGTTTTCCTTTTTTTTAACTTTTATTTTTGTTTTCATTTTTTATTGTTTGTGTAGATATTCATTTATGCTACAAAAGCATAAAAACAATACGATTGAACATTTATTGTAGATGTAACCCAATTATATGTTACCTACACCTTAAAGTATAATATCATAACAAAGATAGTATTAAAGCGCTTAATATAGTACTTTTTCTCATCAATAATTACTTCACGGAAGTCTACAATCTCTCTCCAACTGAAGTCTTCAAGGAAAAATCTAAATCGAAGCGATTCAGTGGGAGTAAGAAAGAATGTCAAGGGTAGGACCTTCTAACATACTTTTACAGAGGATAACGCCCATCCTGCTGCAGTCAGACTAATTGCACACATTTCTGCATGACTGGGTTAGGTTAGGTTAGGTTAGGTTAGAGGACGTGTACTTGTGAATTAGGACAAGTACAGTACCCGGAGGTCGAATTGACCCATTGTACAACGTCCTGGTTTTTCACACCACTTATGTTGTGTGTGTTAATTTTATACATGTGGGACCTATAGTTTAAAGTCGACTCCGAACGACAGATTATTATTTATTGAGAAACTTTTCATGCCAATTTTTTATTTACTCTCAGAGTTATTGCCAGAAATCTACTGAGAGGAAGTCGCCGAAGAAATACTTTCTGTATTTTGTTTTTATGTCTGGCCTGGGGCTCGAACCCAGGGTTTTTCATCTAATAAGGCAACACACTACCTACTAGACTACTACAAAACATGACTGGGTACATGAAGAAGCAAAATTGTCGACTTGAGATCCAAGAGCATCGAATGCATTCCGAAAACGTCACTGTTTGTGTGTGTGTGAAATTTGGTCGGGTAGCGTCCATATCAATTCACATTCCTTTGCAATCGCTGTTGATTAACAACTTCTTTTAAACTGAATTGTATGATCTGATTACCATAGGCATGTGTTTGAGATGGCGTTACTTATCACACAGCTCATGCCACGAGATCTTTAAGCATGCGATTTAACTCTCTTAGATTTTTTCTTTTAAGATTTCAACAAATGGTATGCAATCCATCCAGAGAATCTGAGGTGAACATTTGAATGATTTTATATTCCACACATCAATACGTCTTTTAAACGAATAAAAAATTTCTTTGATCTATCACATACACATTTTGTTTCATTTAAATATAAAGATGGAAACGCTTTGTAAAAAATCCGATATAAGAAACTAATGTAGCATTTTCTAGACTGAAGTTTACGAAATTTAAAAAGCATTACGAAACACATCATAGAGAGAGTATGGCTCATTAGAAAAGTTCCTCAATCTGCTGCAAATACGAGTTAGCAAATGGTGTTGTTACTAGACAGAACAGATGATGTGACATTCTAATGTTTTTTAATTTGGTTGAAAAGTAACGCGGGAAGCAACGAAGGAATTAATCTGTCTAATATGATCAGTGCCCTCTTTTTGCAAGTTAGAACCGAGACAGTTTACGAACTGCGGAAGAACATTTGTTCGGAAAGTAATTTGGTTTTTTTTTTTGAAAGGCAAGTTTCGTATAACATCAATCATGTGGTCATAAACTGTTTTGAATGTGATAAATTTAACCTCAATCCGATCTCACGTGTTCTTATTCGCCGGTTCGCATAAACTAATGCCTCTATCGCGTCTTTATCAGCTTCAACCGACCTTCCCGAACGTGGTGCACCTTCGACATCAAAATTGTCGAATCGAAATTTAGCGAACCAGTTCTCGCACTGGCGTACTATCAACACAACTTCTCCATACACATCGGCAAATTTCTTTCTGCCTTAAACAGCATTTTTACCCTTTCTGTAGTAAAACAGTAAGATATATCGAAAATGCTGCTCATCGCTCTCCATATTTAAAAAGGCGCCAACCATAAACTACTGCGTAGAATTAATTGGAATTTTTCACACACAAACCTTGCTATATGAGTTCTCAAAGCATATAAAAATTATACGACTTAAAAAAGTCATGAACTTTTTTAAAAATTTTTTACATTCTATTTATTGGGGAAAATTTTTCCTTTGATTCTTATTCAATATTTTGTCTAAAAAAAGTTTGGCATTTTTATTTTTAAATCGTAGAGAAAACATAGAAATCTCAAAGAATTAATAAAAGATTAAAATCCAAATGTGACAATAAATACGCGTAGTTAAAAATAATAGAAAAAACAGATTTTCAAAATGAAGACCTCAAGGTGTTTCTCGTAAGAATTGTCAACAAAGTTTTCTTTTTTCCATTTTAATTTCCATTTCCACTTTTTCTTTTTTCTTAATAAATTAAAACAAGAAACCAAAAACTTGTGTCTTTGAGTGGAAATTATGTATGAGTATGAGTGTAATTACGAATGGATAAGTGGCTGCCTATGCTGAAATGTTGTTATTATCTTTACAATACGAGCTTCCGTTTATTTATGTTATACTTCCTTAGCTTTGAAGTTTTGTTTTTTTACAAAATCTATCTTTTTTTCTTCCTTATTTTCTTTGCCATGTGTGTGTTATAATATGCTTATGGCTTAGTACGTATATGTGTGCGAGTTTTCACTTTCATTAAAAAAAAACATTTTTTTCTCACGAGAAGACAAGATTTTCCCTGCTTTTCTATTTTGTTTACATTTTTCAAAGAAATAACTCAACTTGTTTTGAAACAAAGACAAAAGCAAAGACCCCTTCTGTAGAAAACTTTTTTCTACTTCTCTTATAGATTAGCGTCTTAGGAAAGCAGTCGCACATATAGACATAAATAACTGGTATTTGGAAAGTATGTTTGTGTCTGTATCTACAGTGAAGCTTATACATATGTATATCAGGCACTAAGGCATTCCGCTGAAATATTTAAATAAAAATAGGTTATCTACAAGAGCTATGACACAAATTTGGAGCCAAAATTTTATATTTTCCCAACCAAAAATTGCTTTCAGTGTCTTTCAATAGCAAGTGCCGAAATTTGACATTTGATAGCGGCCATATTGTTGAAACTGCATCTGTCAAATTAGTTGTAATTTATTCTGTCTGTTTTGCCATATCAAATGGATATTCTGTTCTGGCAACGCACCGGGTGTTTTTTAATGAAACATCATCGCCAGCGGTGAGGTCCTATGTAGAATATGGAACGATACCAATTCACATGAAATCCAAGAGCTTGCAATTCATACCGAAAGAGCTGCCATCGACGTCGCTCCATATTTCTTTGAGGAGAACATTGGCCAGTCCATCACTATCAATGGCGAGCCCTGTAGACCGATGATAACAAATATTTTTTGGCCCGAGTGAGATGATCGGGACACTAACCACAGCTGGTGTCAATGGAATGGCGCTACGTGCTACATTGGATGATCTGCTTCACAGATTAATGGGGCATGGTCTTCTCACGTAGACTTAATATAAACTTTTTTACTTTCATGCGATTTGACCACTTTAGGCTTTTGTTTGTAACCTTTTTTTAAGCCGCAAGTACAAGCGAATAAATCACACACTACAGCTGTTCTCAAAGTGCCAGATTTTTGCGTGAGAAATTCCACATATAATGGCATAACGATGCGTTCAAGCGAATAAAAAATTTCGGTGATATATCAGACACACTTTGTTTTATTTAAATCTAAAGACAGAAACGCTTTGCTAAAGACCCGATATAAGAGACTATTGTAGCATTTTCTAGGCTGAAGTTTCCAAAATTTAGAAAGCATCAACGAGACCACATCTCAGAATCAAGCAGTATCACTTCCTAAGACAGTAGAACAGATGGCGTGACATTTTAATTTCTCTTTCCATGTGATATGCCCTAGTTTCTATACCCTGACTATGAAATGTTTTCATAGCATGCTATTAAAATTGCCAACAATACCATTCTCTTGCACTTTTACTTCTGGTGGAAACATCCCTGGTCGATGACTACGAAGCTGTTAGACTTGGAAGTTCGAAAAGGCTCCCTTAAATTCTGTCACCCTAGAGGAAGGAACATTCTCCTTCCAAATAGAATTTAGGACAAAGCCACTAAGTTTCTCCCTGATAAGTCGCCGTAGTCTGGTAGGTAGTGTGTTGGCTTATTAGACGTAAAGCCAGTATTCAAACCCCAGGCCAGACAACAAAACAAAATGTAAAAAGTGTTTCTTCGGCGACTTCCTCTCAGTTGATTTCTGGAAAAAACTCTGAGGGTAAATAAAAAATAGCCATGAAAAGTTTCTCAAAAAATCTGCCGTGTCGGAGTCGACTTTAAACTGTAGATCCCGCCACTAATGTATAAAATTAACACACACATCGTAAGTGGTGTGAGAAACTAAGTCGTAATCCTGACTGAAGGGTTTTAATGACCAATTATGTATGTTATGTATGTTTCTACAGATCAGTGAGTTCAACTGCATGGTTGCAACTGCTGCAGAAATACTTGGCCTATTGGCAAAAGCCAATAGGTTTCGCAAGAGCTCATAGAATGAAATGTACTCAAATGATAACAACTCTAAACGTAATTATCTAGCTTCGAACAAATTTGCTTCTTTTTTGTTCACAACTGTTTACAAGCACAAACCGCACACAAGTCTGGCACTCTGTATGTTTGTTTGCATGGTGGTTTAAGTATATGATGTTATGGATTTTCTTATTACCCGTGGCGCTAGAATTGTCGAAATAAAATAAAAAGAAAAAGAAAAAACAGAGTAGAAGCCTATTAGACTTTCGGTTGAATGTTTACGATTATTTGTCTTTATGAGTATGAGGTATGGTTTATGTTACGTTTTTATATACTTTTAAACTTTTTATAAATGCTAAATTGTTGCTGTTATTATATGGTATGGTGTTGTTGTATTTGTGTGCTGTTGCTGTTGTTATGAATATAAAATTCTATTAGTACGAGTTAAATTGAATGGAAGATACAAATAAACTGCTTGCAAACATGAAACTTTTAACCAACCAACCATGCATATTAAAAACATCAACTTACTTTTAATGTTTGCTAATTATGTACACATACACATTTTCACTTGAAAAAAGAGTATGTATATACCTACCTATGTATATAGACAGAATCTGTATACTCATGCTCTTACTTAACTGTCTCAAACTCACATCGAGTTATACTACAATACATTAGCTGGGATTTGTAAAATTGTTTGATTTTGTTTTTCTTTTTAAATTTTTTTTTTTCTCCAATTTGTTAATGTATTATAGCCACTTGTTAATTTATTATACTCATTCTCTCTCACTCTCTTTCTTTTTGCATATACACACACCCATACCTATTTATTGCTCATTTACATATGAATGCGTGTGTACACTCGTATATTAAAAGGGGACAAATATTCGAAAACTCCTAAGAGAGTCCTGCCAATGCTGAAAGTATTTGTCATGCCATTGTAATTAAATTCAATGAAATGTTTATGGAGACATATTATTGTTATACTGCAACTAGTTTAGCATTTATAATAGCATAATAGTTAGTGTGGTCTGTGATGAGGTCAAGAATTAAATAATGATGAATTAATTGAATTGAAATGACGATAAACCCACAAAAAAAAAGAAAAAAAAATTGTGATAAATATGTTAATATAATCTATGATAATAAGCATAGTCTTTTGTATACATAACTCATCAAACTTCAAACCATAATTTTTGGAAAATCGTGGCTAACTTTTTCACTTTGAAAAACGTTTCTTAAACTTAGATTCGCACACCATAAGTGCCGGGACCGGTAGATTAACGATGAACAAACGAAATATGAAAAATGTATCCTCCACAGCAGATCTCTGAGAGTGAATAAAACATTGCCAGGAAAAAGTTTCTCAAAAATCTGTTGTTGGTATGTCCTACCACTTATGGGTAAAATTAACACACAGAATATAATTAGTGTGAGAAGTCAAGTCGGAATTCTGTATTATTAATTTCTTTAATTTCATAATTGTAACCAAGAAATGTATTTCAAGTGATAGGCATAAAAGTATAAAAATGTGAAGGGACGCACATGTCATATATGATGATACTTTTTCAGCAGCAGCCATCCATTAGAATTAGAGGCGTCAAAGAGATATGCAAATACTGGCCACCATCATTTCTTATGTCTGATTCCCAAGCGGTAGACTACAGCTAATAGATCCATCTTATGCCATATTTTATTAAAAACCACTTTTGATTGGAAAATAGTTACAGAAGCTCTTCCTTCGTCGAATCATTGGCACGATTTAAATGGCATCAACATTTGTTGCATTTGTGACAACATTATTATTCTTCCATCGTATGAGCAATATATTTCCATTATTTTTAAATAAATGCTCTACAGATGCCCTTTCCTCTTTTTTCATAACCGGGAATGAGCGAAGAGGCCATTTTTCTGTTCGTCCTTCACGTATTGTTCCTGAACTACATATTCCGATCGATAATAGGTGCCGCAGTAATTTAACGGATACAAATCAAGTATCTGAACATATAACGAGTTCTGTTCTATGAATTGTAGAATCATTTATTACGTGGAACATTGGTTTTAAAAGGTGATCAAGCGCATCAACTACACGTATTCCCTTAATAATGGACTATGCAATTTGTACCACATATATATCACTCTGGATCACAAAACCTTCCGTTAAATTTAATGCCCAGTCACTGTGATCCCATTTGTTACCTCTTCTTCACATGCTGTGGATAATAATTTTAAGCCAAAATGATTAATATGATATTTGTGTAAGACAAGCGGTTTCAGACGAACATTCATTGTTTGTTCTTTCCATAAGAACAGACGTTCATCATGCTCATCACCACTTTTATATATATATGATCAGTATCGAATCCATCTAGTGGGATAATTTTATAAATTGGAACGCCATTCAGCTTATTGCCGTTAAGGTTTTTCAGTCCAAACAATATTTCGGAAATTGTTAGTATATATATGAAAAAAAATGTTTACCCAATTATCGTTTAACAATTGCACTACGTGCGCAGTGTCCCTTTTAAGGGACGTTACATTGAGAGTCACATTACGCTCATGGTATTACATTTTATCATAATTTTTTTTACATCAATTGAGTCATTATACTTATTCACAAATAATAAAATACAAAAACTAATAATAATTCACATCGTATTTAAAATATTGTTACGCAAATCGAAACGACCTAATATCGTT
This sequence comes from Sarcophaga carnaria, assembly GCA_958299815.1. NCBI lineage: Eukaryota > Metazoa > Arthropoda > Insecta > Diptera > Sarcophagidae > Sarcophaga > Sarcophaga carnaria. The sequence continues at coordinate 32,787,993 of OY283150.1, forward strand.
TAACAACAAAAACGATAAACAAAAGCCACACGATACAAACACACACTAACACTAAGAATACAATGAATTTGTTGATTATCTAAAGCTGCACACACACATATGTACAACGAACCTGGTTGCAACAACAACACGAAATGAAAATAAACCAGCTACGACAAATATGTGATAGACAACACAAACAACAATGTACTAGCAATAGAGTTCTCGAGAAGGCGAGAGCGAGAACCTTCCTCATCGAGAACGTTCATCATACTGATTACGTGCGTGCGGACTATAAAAGGGCTGGACAAAGCAAGCAGCAGTCAGAGTTATAATTCAGTCAGCCTTGTGTGAAGACGCGTTGCGGTTTAAACGTACAAGTGGTATTGCTTGCAAAAAGGTTGTAAGCAGAGAAGATCTTACGAACAGTTGTTAGTGTTAACGCGGACAGAAGTGTGAAATAGAATAGTGTATAAGCAAATTATTGTTGTATCGTTAAGTTGTATACTGTGGCACAAACGTAGTGTGAATAATAAAGAGAGTTCAACTGAAATTAAACACATTTGTTTTTACTTTGATTGCAATTAACGAACTCATATTTAAACGTTTTTAAAAAGGTAAAAACGTAACAATATTCTAGTTTCTCTTACTCTGTTCGGAATTTTCGTTTTTTCACAAATTGATATGCCACATTACGCATAAAACGCGACACTCAGATCGCATTTTTTGAACACAATGTAATAAATTTTGTTTCGTTGGAATGTCAGTAACAATATATAATGCTTGTTATTTATAAATTTATATTTTTGGAAGTAGTATTCATAGTAGAAAATTCGAGAGTCTTATAACGGACTCTGCGCACTAATGGGTTAATGTATAATAATTTTATATTCACCTTATTATTGGTTACCTTAAGGACGGCATACAGTTACAATTGAAATAAAAAAATTATAACCCGATCTGCTTGTGCATTTACAGAGGATGTTGTCTGGGTATTGCAAGCATTCTGTCTGAATAGTTTATTTTGCGTGAACCCACATTAGACCCTGATATCGTTTAGTCAATCGGGACATAGAAGAAGATAGTCCAGGTGATTTTTCTACGATCAAAGGTTCTGTGCTTAAATGATTGCTTAGTACTTAAGCAGACTACTTTATTTGAACCAAATTGTGTAATAAGTTGCAAACCAGTGTAGGGAATTCCATAGAAACTCTGTTACAATTTCCACAACACGATTAAATCGGTTTTTAAACAGCATCTTTAAATTCAGTCTGACTGACGTCGAAAAAATTCAAATAATTTAATTATTCAAACAAAATAATTTTTAAAAATTAACCATATTGTACGCCGTTTGTTATAATAAAATTGGAAAAAATATTTTTATGGTTTGAAAAGTTGTGAGTTATTAATTTCCATCACTGCTGAAGATAGAAGGAGGGTGTTTTTTTTTAAGAATTCTGAAACAATAGTGCTTAATTAAAAATTATTTGTGTTTTATTTTTTTGCTTAAGGTTAATCAATTTATTCACAATAATATGTATGCGAGTGTATTCAAGCAACAATATTTAAAAAAGTATTGGAAGTAAAATTGTGTTGATCTCATCAAAAAATATAGCTGAGAGCACTAAATACGCACGATTTCATTTTCGTTGACTCTGTTGGGAATTTCATATAAAAATTGTTTGCATTTTCGTCTTTAGTTTTTTCTTTTATTTCATTTCATATTATTTCTTTCTATTTTTCCTGTATATTTTTGTGTGTCACTCAATACTGATGTACGGGCGACATTTATTTATTCATTCATATTCATATTTAACCACATCACGTTCGATCAGAAAAAAACGGAAAAAACAAAAAAAAAAAATATTGAAACGGAAATCGAATTTTCCAATAAATGAAAAAGCAAAAAAACTTCTATCTTTCATCACTCTTCTTCCTCTTGCCCCTATTCTCTCGCCTGTACGGTTTTGTTTGCATTTATATGTGCATATCAGAGTGTATACTTGAGTTGAGTTGAGAAATTTATGAAAAACAAACATTAAAACTCACACACGCATATCCATATTTTCTATTGACATTAAACAAAAAAAGTTTACTTCGACAAAGTAACAAAACAAAGAAAAAAAAATTGAGAAATCTGAAAGGAAGAAAGAGAGAGTGAAAGATATATGTAGAAATGGAAAGAAAAACAGAGAGAAAGTGTGGCAAAAGGAAGTATAAGAAATAATATATAAAAAGCATGTGATAGCATTTCAAAAATTTTTAATCATAAGAGTGTAGGAAATATACACACTAATGCTCTATACCACCATATAAGTAAGTGAAGTAACTTTTTACTTCGTGGCAAAATATGCTCAGATAAAGTTTAATCAAAATAACATTTAAAAATGTAAAAGAAATTAAAAAGCAAGTTTAAGTTTACATAAGAACAAATTCTTTACTTTCCTACTTCAATAGCAATTTCATAACCTGGTGGCTTTGGGGCGGAATGATGAAACTTTGAACGATAATGTGCTATCGAATCTTACTATCAGAGATTCAGACTTTTTCTCTTGCGGCCTCTCTCAGCTATATTATCAAAACAATATACGTAAAAGCATCCTTATAGAGTGCAGTCACATCTTGTAATGTACGACCCAGGACATCAATATTATAGGCACACGGCAGAACTGCAGTATTACACTACAACGAATAGATTGTTGTCTATTTTAAATAATCAAAAATGGCCATTGTTCCAAAGGATTATCAAACTCAAATATAACCTTAAACTAAACCCTAAACTTAAACCCATACGACAGTACTGTAGTAAGTGTATTGAAAATGCTTGGCTGATTTGTTCTGCTATTTTAGTATATTTAAGTCTAATATTTTCAGATCCGTTTGTCATTTCACCATAGGTAAACTAACCCACGAACAACACTTGCAAATCCTTGAATTTTATACACAACATTTGTGCTGAACGTGAAATGTGTTTCTATCGAAACATTATCTTCAGCGATGGATCTTAATTTTGTACAATTCTGTGTGCAGAGCGGCCAATGCATTCCGAGGAATGTACTGTCCGCAACGGTTTATAGGTCGTCAGAATAATTGCATAAAGCTTGTTTAAGCATGAAGCAAAAAATCGTGGGTTTTATTATTGAATATCCAGTTTTGGAAGTCACTATTCCGATAACAATTGAAAAAATTGTGGAAAAGTTTACCAGCTGGCCTAATGTCTAATAAGCCGATACTTTACCTACTAGACTGCGCTGACTACAATATGAAATGCCCTTTAGCATTTCCTGGATATAAGTATGAATTTGAAGAAATCTTCTTTAGCCTACAATAGCTCTCTTATATACCTTTTCAACATCGTCTTTAATTCCACAAAAATATTCTATTTTAACTTTCTTCTCAGTGCCCTGAATGCAGATATGACCAGGTATCCAGCAAAATGACACCCTAATTGTTTTCTTTTTACCTGATTCTATTTGTCCAGACAAATAAGTCCTGTCAAATAAAGTACATTTTTCTATGGCGTTGACTTCAGACATGTAATTTGTTCCGAATATTTCACTGCGAGGCAGCGAGCACTTTCTCTTCCAAGCCATATGGTTCCACTCTTGAAGGATACTTTGCGTGTTGTAGTTCTAAGACCATATTTACCGTGTTAGGTTATGATTCTTCTTCTTTAAAGCTATCCTCCAAGCCGAGCCCTATAGAGTAGGGTAAATACGTGCGTTGGGACTTGTTACTCCCTTGCAGTAAAAGAAACAGCAGTTGCGACCTTGCATGTTGTAGTTCTAAGACCATATTTGCCGTGTTTGATAATAATGCTTCGTTTGCAAAGCTAGCCTCTATACCGAGTGCCGTAAAGTAGGGTAAATACGTTCATTTAGGCTTGTTTCACGTTTGCTGCAAAAACTAGCAGTTCCGGCTTTACATGTTGCAGTTGTAAGGCCTTGTTTGGCATGTCTGTTGATGATTCTTTATCTCCAAAGCTAGTCTCCAAAACCAGTTCCGTAGAGTTGGGTACATACGTTCGTTTAGACTTGGTACATACTTGCAGCAAAAAGCAGCAGTTGTAGCCTTTGTGGTATTTGCATGTGTTAAGAGGTTTAGTCTAGTTTGTTGTCTAATTCGATGCGAAAACGTATGTCCTCATCGGACAAATTTTTGGGTGGTTTCTCATTCAAACATGCTGACCACGGTGTATATAGGCTGAATACACGCTTGATACTCTGATTTTCATGGCAGTGGAATGCATGTACTCCAGTAGGATGGAATTGCAAATGTGGACAGGACTGCCACTAATAGCGCAGTATAATCATACATACATACATAATTGGCCATTACAACCCTTCAGTCAGGATTACGGCCTAGCTTCTCACACCACTCATGTTGTGTGCGTTAATTTTATACATGAGCTGCGGGACGTACAGTCAAAAGTTGACTCCGAACGACAGATTTTTGAGAAACTTATTCATAGCAGGTTTATTTACTCTCAGAGTTTTTGCCAGAAATCTGCTGAGAGAAAGTCACCGAAGAAATATTTTGTTTTCATATGTATTTTGATGTCTGACCTAGGATGCTAACACACTACCCACTATACTACTGCGACTTCATATAATATAAACTGAGGATAACAAACTGAGCGTAATGGTTAAGCGGTACATAGGTATTATTATCTTCCATTGTGAGATTTATCTTAAAGTTCTTGTTTGTATGCCAAAAAGTTTTCGCTTTTTTTAAATACATGACTTTTTATTTGACTGATATTAACTTAACAGACATTATTTTATTCGAGTGATATTGCGCGTCTGCTTATGACATTTATTTATTTCACCTTTACGTTATATTAACTTTTTATTTACTTTTAACGTTTGTTAAATATTTAAATATACGTTTACTTTTTCCTTTGACTTTTATCTCCTTTTTTACATAAGTAACCAAAAAAAAAAGAAACAAAGAAAAGAAACAAAAAGAGGAGGAAAATATTGTAATAAACTATCAATAACCTTCCAACTCTACAAGTTAAAAGACAGGCACAGATTTACCTTTCTTTTTTTTCTCAAGGGAAGGGAAGAAAAGGAAAAGAAAGAAGTGAAATAAAATATATAGACATTGAACTCAAAGGGCTTATCACATGCAAACACTTGGCGTTCTGTAAATAAATCAGCATCATTATAAACCTTTGAACATTTGAAGCAAAACGAAAAGAAAGACACACTTGAAAAACTCACTTTTTGGTGAAAAGTTTTTCTTATGCTCTCTTATACTATATGTGTTCTGTGTTTACTTTACTTTTGGGAAATGAAATAACAAAAAAAAAACACACACACACACACAAACACACAGTCAATATCTATATTTTATGGCAAGCGATAGAGAGTTCAAGTATTTACTAAAAAATCTAGGTGGCACTAAGTAGTCGAAGTGTGTTTTCTTTGTAGGTGAGATGGTGTGGGAGAAAGTTTTGCAAAAAATAAAAAAAAAATTGGAAATGTTTCATTTCAATATTAAAAGCAATTGTTTTCTACATACAAGCCGTAGGCATTCTTTTAAAATTAAATCGTTTTCCAACTTATTAAAAAAGAAGCTATTGCATGGAATTTATTTTTGTATTTTTAAATATCTATTAGCCTGGTTTTGAAGTCGCCGTAGTCTAGTAGGTAGTGTGTTGGCTTATTCGACGTAAAGCCACGGTTCGAGCCCCAGGCCAGACATCAAAACACAATACAAAAAGGATTTCTTCGGCGACATCCTCTTAGCAGATTTCTGGCAAAAACTCTGAGAGTAAATAAAAATTACCATGAAAAGTTTCTCAAAAATCTGTCGTTCGAAGTCGACTTTAAACTGTAGGACCCGCCACTCATGTATGAAATTAACACACACAACACAAGTGGTGTGAGAAACTAGGCCGTAATCCTGACTGAAGGGTTGTAATGGCCAATTATGTTTGTTATGTATAAGCCTGGTTTTGTCCTGAATGTAATGAAGTTGCTTATGAGTCTTGTCACTCCGATGGCCAAACATCTCCATGAATGCTGCTAACTTTTCCAAAAATTTAAAGATTTTTCGGAAGTATCCCTGTTTCCTTGGGTCTCTGGGCACTTGTGATAATAAATATTGAATTAATTGGTAGAGGTATCATGCTGAACAACCTCCCGTATGATCGGTATGATTAATCAACATTGGTTGTTAGAAATTAGAAATACACATAATGGCTAACACTTCATGGATTGGATGAATAGCCTGTTCCTCCGCTAGGCTGAGTTGGTTGAATCTAAATCCAGAGAGAGCAAATAATCTTATTTTTCTTCCTAGCGTTGACACCTCTCTACGTAGTTCCTATCTCTACTAGTCACTGTTGATAACGACCATTCTGCTGCAGCTGTAAAATTAATTGTCATTTATTTCGTCTGTTTTACCAAATAGCCATGGACGGATCGTGGATCATTCAACAACAAATGGAAGTAATAAAACTGTTTTATTAAAATGCAGGTTCCGTTTGGACAGTGCACCGTGCGCTTCACCCATTTTACAATCGCTGTAATCACTTGAAGTTGCCGTAGTCTAATACATAGTGTGTTTGATTATTAGACATGAGGCCACGGGTCAAACCCCAGGTCAGACGTCTCCAGTAAAACAAAACAGAAAAATAATAATATGTCTTCGACGATATTCTCTCTGTGTGCTAATGTTGTGATTTCCGTTAACGTTGGCATAAAATGGCAACAAACTGGTAATGTAAACAAAATGGCATAACAACGGCAAACACGGCAAGCGTCATTGAAAAATCTTGTAAACTCTAATACACGCACACTCTCAACTACAGAATGTGGCAAAGGGTTAGAAACAGGGCTTAAATGATTTTCTTCCTTCGCTTTTCTTGTATGGTTTGTTCAACAACAATTGAACTTTTGCCTTGAAGGTGGAAAATGTGAGGTTATGTGCGATAGAGACTATGTGTTGAGTACAAAAATGCTAATGCATATATACGAGGGTGGTTAAATATCTCAAATTGAGTTGTGTGTGATGTTGAAGGAAATAAGATATGAAGAACAAAATGTTTGATTTTAAAAATTGTGTTATTATTAGAGTTTCCAACAACCCTCGTATGGGAAAAAAAAGGTAAACTGTTTGTTATTAATACAACAGATAACAAAACCTTCATTTTTTTATTTTCTTTCAATATGGAAAAACCAAAACTCCGATATTTATTCCCAAGCAAAGATTTATCGTGAAAGTAGAAAGTGTTCTTCTAAAAACACTCGAAGAGAGCAATTCACTTGAGATAAATAAGAAAATATTATTGAAAAGACACAGTTTTGTTGCTTTTTTCGTTTTAATACTGATGTTTAAAAAAAAGCCGCTGCTTGACATGGTATACAAAAATGTACACAAAAAAAGTACGAATTCAAAGAACTTCAAAATTTGGTACGATTTGTGCCCACTCACATACAATTCAAGTGGCAAAATGAAAATGAAAATACAAAAGCATTCAAAGTGTCTAATGACGACATTTCAAGCTGCCTGCTAAAGAGTAGAAACGTTTATGCCACAACCACTTGTAAGGTATTCAAACAAGTGGCAGTGGGAAAGCAGCCGCTAGTGGCAGTATCAACTAAAAGTATCAGAATTGATAGAGGTTTTTGTGGCGAAATTTATTGAAAAAAAATATTTACAAACACACTTTTATTCGTGGCTTTTTAGCCTTCCCCAACTTTACTTCAAACAAATAAACGAAAAACAAAAAAAAAACTTACAATCCTTGACAAAATACAATACCGACTTGGCAATCATACAGAAACATTCAAACAAAGGACAACCAGGCAATAGCAACTGTTATCTGCAGAGTGTTTGAACTTAATTTCTAGCAAGGAACGTTCAATAATGCACATTAGAAAAGTTTTATGGTTGATATGCGAAATTATTTGGTGGTTTCTACACTGAATGAGTGATAAATTGGTTCAAGTCATTGTCAATTGTCAACGAAATAAATGACAGATATGCACAAACTTTGGCAGCAACAATCCAAAAAAGAAAAAAAAAAACATTTTTTTTTATTTGTGCATACAAGTTCCAATGGTTAATCATGTGCATAAATGATCAAACCACAGCATCTTTCACTTCTAGAAAAATTTTATGGGAAATTGTTTAATTGTTTTAAGTTTTGAAATAAAATTTCGGATAATAAAAAATTTACATGGAACGTCTTGTGTATATTGTATGTCAATAAAATCTCTTTTTCTTCTATTTCACTTAAAACAAAATTCAATAATCATCAAATGCAGCCTTGCTCCATTAACTGTGACAATATTATTTTCATTCTTCTTGGAAAAACAAAGACCACATTTTTCAAAATGCAATTCTGTTTCTTGATATACCTATTGAGCCAAAGATTTGCTTCCTTGCCAGAATTTTCATAACAAAATTCCATGATTTGAAAACGTTGTTCACTTATTAGTATATGCATGGTGAAGTGGTGATCCTTACTGACTATTGTTTGCAAATGCCAAACGTCACAAATATGGTAAAAAAGGTCAACACAATTTTACTCATAAGGCGGTTGACGTGGTAAAGAGGTTTTCAATATAAATAGGATTGAGAAATTAAGCGGTTTCCGACAAAATATTATCAAATTAAGGTATGATAATAGTGCATGTAAGGTTTCTGGACAGGTGATATAGCGAAAAAAGGCTCTGTCCTTCAGAGCCCACTTTAAAACTGTAGGTCCCGCCACTTATGGATAAAATTAACACACTCAACATAAGTGGTGTGAGAATCTAGGTCCTAATCAAACTGACTGATGAGTTGTAATGACGAATTATGTTGCGTATGTTATGTGTCATTAACAGAGGACTGAGCTGTCCAGACTCGAAAAAAAATTGAAATGAAAACAAATCTAATTGATTAAACAACAATAACAAACATAACAAACATTATGCCAGATCCAGACAAAAAACTTTTATTATCAAAAATGCTTGATGTTGAGACAAACGTAAACCGATGCATACATACTACATACATACATAATTGGTCATTACAACCCTTCAGTCAGGATTACGACCCACTTATGTTGTGTGTTAATTTTATACATGAGTGGCGGGACCTACAGTTTTAAAGTCGACTCCGAATGACAGATTTTTGAGAAACTTTTCATGGCAATTTTATTTACTCTCAGAGTTTTTGCCAAAAATCTGCTTAGAGGAAGTCGCCGAAGATGCATACCTTCAACTAATGCTTAGGAAAAAATTCAGATTCCATAGTCAATAATACACTTCATGTTGAGATCAGAGCTGCAATGTCTCCCCATTTTAGACCACTCTACTGTAGGGTGTTGTAAGCCAATAGTTTGGTTAATGGTGTTGTTTGAATATAAAATTTGTCAGATACTTCTCAGCCTTATTTTCTATTTCTGTTTTGATTGATGGTGCTTTGAAATCCTTCTGTATATTCGAGTATTTAATGTAACGCAGCGCAGCTGTAATAATACGTAGGATTTTATTTTGGTATCTTTGAAATTTATCAATATGGGGAGCAAACCATATCGATTTGAAGAGAGAATTGTACGAAAAAGTTTCCAGTCTAACTTTAAGCGTGAGTTCCTGCCAGAGGGAACTTGCCACTAAGAGAAGTGGCCGGTTTCATTCGGTGCTCGTGGGTTTTCAAGCCCACCGCTAGTGGATAATGACAAGGTGGCTTACCTTACACTGGGTAACATTATGGGCCACATAGGCCACCGAGTGAACTTACCTGCAAATAGTAAGCTAACCTATCATAACCTTCTGCCAATTAACTAACATTCCACAAAGAGTTTCAATTTAATTTTCGTTAATTTTGTTTTTTATTGAATTTCTAAGATAGCCGTCTCTCAAGTCGAATGCCCACATATTTTATGTTCAGACGCTATTCGGTTATTTATTACAAAGGAGGGGGATGTTTCTCTGCATAATATGTTCGTTAACTCTTATGCTCATAAAACCATCTGCCGAAGTAGAAAGAGTACGTGTAATTGCTCAATAGCATATGTGATGTATATATTAAAGGATGACTGGAGCCAATATTCTACCCTGTTTCACATTAGTTCCAACCAACGAGAGGCACTCCAAAGGTCATCTTCACAAGCTACAAGCTTTAGTAGGCGAATTTTCCGTAGATACATCAACTTGCAATGTTATAAGCAGAAAATAATATCGAGTGGCCTACCGACAAACAAAAGATTCCAGATGTTATTAATTTTGGAATAACAATAAATATTTCCAGAGATAGGTTGCAAGTTGAGTTCAAAATCTATAATATCAAGGATCTTTTGCCTGTCGGTAGGCCACTCGATACTATTTTCTACTTACAATATACAAAATCGTTTACACAAATAAAAGTGCAGCACTTGCGCTAACCAACTACTTCTTCCCTAGTTTGGAGGAGCTAGTTCAGTACAGGGACTGCGTTCACCTAAGGCGTCACAACGGGCCGCTATGCGTGTTCAAGTGAGCTTTTACTATCAAAGCTACCACTCTGACCTAACCTAACCTAATACGATAACAAATGATGACCTTTGAATGTGATAACTTGGAGTAGCAATTTAAGTAGAAATCAAATGAACAAATTGAAATAGATAAACAAGACGATAACATCGCAAGAAGTGCTGTCCTTCGAAGTATACTAGTGCAAGTAATTTAATATGGAATTAGAAAAATCAACAATAGAAGCCCTCTACCTCTATATAGTATTACTTAGAAATTATAGAATTAAATTAAATATTTAATCCGCGCTTACTTGTTCTTATGAAGCTTCAGTCCAGGCAATTTTTCTTTCTAGCAATTAATCCTTTTAAATGTAATAGAATTCTCCTTTAATTTCATAAATTCCTTTACGCTATATAGAAAACTTGGTCTTTTATAATTACAACGATTATATTTAAAAGCTTTTAACAGCTACAAATAAATCTATTCACACTTCGTAATACTTCTTCTACTCCTGCAGTATAATTTCATTTCATTATGAAAATGTAATGAATGTGAAAATGTAAAGAAAGTTTTTCATTTTCTTTTGATATTTTGCGTGAAAATGCTGTTAATGTTGTGTGTTATAGTTTTGCCCCATGTATTCTTTATATATTGCTTCACTACTTTATACTTTGTCGACTTAAGTTTATTAAAAAAAAATGGTATGAAAAATATGAAAAATTTGAGTTAGTAAAACGGCTCGAGAAATGCAAAAGTAGCATAATAAAATAGCAATACTAATCAGAGATGGGAGTACATACACACATACTCGTATTTCAAAACAACACAGTGTAGATGCTTGCAAGGAAACCCATTTATAATTACGTTAAACGAAAAAGAAAACCTAGTCAGAGTTATAAAGATGGAATATGAAAACTTCATACAAACTCCTATAAAAAGTCATTTATAATTACGTTAAACGAAAAAGAAAACCTAGTCAGAGTTATAAAGATGGAATATGAAAACTTCATACAAACTCCTATAAAAAGTCATTTAAACCAACTCCAACTCGAATGTAGCTTAGAACAGTTAGCTAGAACTTGTTAGTTAGAACTTGTTTGAATGAAAGATATAATTAATAAAATAGAAAGAGAGAGAGAACGAATGAGGAAAAAATTGTTGCTTCTGGTATAATAAATAAACAGCCATTGTGTTGTAAGCAACAACTTTTGATATATTTTCTCCCAACACTCGTAAAGACTCCTGTTGCTGTTGCTGTTATTACTCGTGTTGTTATTATATATTCGTCTTTGATGGTGTTGTCTTCTACTTCATAATTGTTTATTATGAAATTTTATCCGTAGTTTTTAATTTTCTCCAAAGTTGCAAAAATAAATAATGATGCTGGCTTAACCATATTTATAAGCAGACAAATTAAAATAACTTCAAACCATCCCACTCTCACACTATTTCACCCTCTCTACATATATCTTTAGAGTGTCCAATAAAATGAAATCTCCATACAAAATTGGTACACGAGTAAAGTATAGTTTGTTAGAATAACAAAACGAAAAAAAAGATATACAAAGTCGTTGGCAAAGTTATCCATTCCAGCAATAAGACACAAAAAGAAATAAATTTGAATTTCTTCAGCGTTATTCTATAGTATCGATACACTGTTTATAGCGCCCATGATCTCATTTAGTGAAATATCAATCAATGACACAAACTATCTTTTAATTGTTGGGAAATTTATTGCATCTTAAGATATTTTGTAAATTTCGAAAATCGAGCCTAACGTTAGTACGCTTAATCTAGTCAATTAGCCACGTGATTGTATGCCTCAAAATTGTGAGCATCGTCTTGATAACATACATTGTACACGTAATTTGTCACTACAACTCTTCAGTCAGGATTACAGACTAGCTTCTCACATCAATTAAGTTATGTGTGTTAATTTTATACATGAGTCGTGGGACCTACAGTTTAAAATTGAATCCTAACGACATATTTTGTTTAAATCTGGTGAGATGAAATTGTCGAAGAATTTTGCGTTAATATTTCAATTGGTGGATATATCTGACCTGGACTTTGAACCGTGGCCCCAGGTCTAATAATCCAAAACGTTATATACTAGACCAGTACGCCTTGATAACTAATTTTCGTATTTAAAATCATCAACAGAAATCGCCGTAGTCTAGTAGGTAGTATGCTGGTTTATTAGACGTAACACCGCGATTCAATCCCCAATGCAGACATCTCCAACAAAACGAAAGTCGTCTGGCAAAAACTCTAAGAGTAAAATAAATAAAGTTGAAAAAAGTTTGCTGTTTGGAATCGATATTAAACTGTACGTCCAGCTGAGACCTGTTCATTTTTTTGAGTGCCTGGGAGTTGTTATTATGGAATATTTGTTATCATATATTACTAATATACGGTCAATTGCCGCCTCAAGCGAATCAATTGTAGTCAGTAAAGTCGCACTATAATCGTTTGGTTTCATTTCATTTTAAATGAAATTGGATTCATTTTAAAAGTCCATTAATAATTCGATTTTAATAGGCACAATGATAAAATTTTTCACTAAGGAATTTAACAAATTTAAATAAAAGAAAAACAAATTTTTTAAGGATTTTATTTACGTGCATATATTAATTGATTTTGGTTAAAATTTTTTTTTTTAGTTTTTTTCCATAGTTCTTTGGCAAATATACAATTCAATTAAAAAAAATACGATTTCTCTTAAAAAAATATAGGGTTTCCTATAAAACCTCAAGGACTTCCAACTATTTTTCGCAGTCTTCCGTTTAAATCCACCAACAGGTTTTGTGTATGAATTTTTTTCTGTTAATTGAGTTATTAACACTTTGTGAATACTCTATACACTCATTCCTTATAATATTTTCCAAATTTGTTCTTCTTCCAATATATTCCGTTCTGTTCTATCCTTTTGTATACTTTCTGGAAGAGAAATGTATCATAGTGTTGCTTAAAATGTCCTCAACTGAGGACAAAATATTTTCACAAACTGTATTTGAATATTAAATGAATGTCTTGGTTTTTGTTTTTATGTGTCTTTCATTTCACTCAATTTGAAACTTTACAGACAAGAAATGTAAAATTGAATTTAAATCTTCATTACAAATAGAAATCAACATTAATTAAGCGCAATGGAATAAGATACAATCAATCTTTTTTTTTTTTGTAAAGCAATGGTTTTTTGATCTTACATACATACACAGTTCGTAATTACAACCCTTCAGTCAGGATTACGGCCTAGCTGCTCATACCACTTATGTTGTATGTGACTCCGAACCACTGAAATTTTTGGAAACTTTTTAAGGCAATTTTATTTACTCTCAGAGCTTTTGCCAGAGATCTGATGAGAGCAGGTGGCCGCAGAAATACTTTTTATATTTCGTTTTGTTGGATATGTCTGAGCTGTCGTTTGAAGTGTGGCCTCATGTCTAATAAGCCAGCATACTACCTACTAGACTACGGCAATCTAAGAATGATTAAAATGCCAAGGTACTTGGCTTCTCTTAGAGAAAATAACGTTTTTACTCTGGCTCTTGCGAATCCGTAAATTTTTTTAATGAAACACACCCCAATGAAATGGCAATTTCTAGAGATTTCTAAAGTACATTCACCCCTAAATGATTTTGAAATTAAAGCCCAGTTTATGTGATTTAATTTGCCATTAAGAAACAACAAAAACTCAACATCAACTATCGATTAGTTAAGCCCAAAATGCTTATTTAACGCTCATACAAATAATCCGCATGTATTATTTCATGTAGAGAAAGGGAGAGCAAAAAAAAAAGAAAAATAGAGAAACTTTTCGTTAATACCTTAAGCCCAACATAATCCTCTGGATGAGCGAGGAAACAAATCAAATAGAACAGGGGAAATAAAAAATTCAAATATAATCAAATCACTATGAACACTAAAGAGCACACTCAATACGAAACTGACGTTACGAAGAAGATGTTGAAGGAGAGAATATAAAACTGCAATACCCACTTGTCATATATGTATTTGAACAATATGTGTCCATATGTTTTAAAAATAGACAAACAAAGAAATTAAAAATGAAAATAAAAATCAAACAATGAAAAATGCACATACGCCACTCTATCGATGTCAATCGATATGTATTGATGACACCATAGCCAGCCATACAACGTAAACGTTATTGTCACCAATATTGAGAACGTTATTCATCCCATCAGCATATTTAGCGTTAACAGCAGGCATATGTACATATACATACATATGTACGATGTACACTAACGCTGTACATGAATAAATCCCTAGTAATGACTGTCAACAATTCCAAACAATGATGACTATTTTAATAATTTACAACAATGCCAAGCAAAATGAATGATAGACATTCATATATCGGCTAAAAATTATAGACAGATTGAGGATAATTCCTGTAGAAACGGAAAGGAAAAATGAGGGCGATGTAGACTCAACATTTCTAGTACACTTTTACACACGTATGTACATATGTATGTATTTCGTATCAATCACTGTAAATGAGTAGTTTTTGAGGATTTTGCCAGCAAAAGGTATTAAAAATCAAATCAAATAAAATCGAATGAAAAATAAACCTCTGTCAAGCGACAAAGTACATAGTTTTACAGTGAGAGAGAGAGAGATAGAGAGCGAGAGTAAAATCTAATCAAATGAATACATAGAAAGTAGTAGAGAATGTTGTAAATCACATAAATTGTTTTGCTTTCGGTCTCACAGTTTTACAGACATACAGATTGTCTACCCTTAAATTTATTTTGCGTGTGTGTGTGTCTGTGTTTCTAGGTATTGTAGTAGTGGTTTATTAAAGTATTATGAAATTAAATCCCAATTGCATACTTAACTAAGCCTATAAAATATTTTATCCATATTGAAGGGATTTCTTTCGTTCCTCTTCATCTCAAGTGTTTTATTATACATTTACAAAATTTCTAGTTACGAGGGTGGTTATATAAATGTATTTTTTTATATTAATTGAATTATGCTATTAGTTACTATTAATAGAAACAGCTGTTTGACTACAAAACAAAGCAATCCAAAATGTATCTTGGCTTTCTAGTTCTATAATGAATCATTATAATCACTGATATCCGAAATAATAATACCAACAATAAACACTAGTGGAAGGTAAGGAAAGGCGTTCAGGGAAATTCCTCTCGCCTACACTGAATATAAAACTGCCATAGATTTTCACAGAGAACGTTGTTACCAGACAATGGCACATGATAAGTACTATATCAAACAAAAGTATGAGTAGATTTATTATCGTTTAAGCTCGAACTAAACTCGATTAATGAAACTGAAACAGCAATAAAACAAAGAAATAATATAGGATTTTAAAAATTGAGGATTTTTAAAACTTTTTAGTTTAGACTTTCATACGATTGTCAAACAGAGCTTAATTGTCATCAAAATGAAAATGCGGATGTAAAGAACATGAAAATTAAAAAACAAGCGTTCCCTGAAAATTGAGAAGTAAGACACAATACATCACTACAACACTTCAGTCAGAACTACAATTTAAAGTCGACTCCCGACGACAAATTTTTGAGAAGCTTTTCATGACAATTTTTATTTACTCTCAGAGTTTTTGCCAGAAATCTGCAGAGATCGAAACTGTATGGGAAAAGCTTTAAAACCTTTGAGTTAAGCTTCTTGAACAACAACTTTCCTGTGGCTCACTTCTGGCAATTTCGTTTTTTACTTCAATCTCGCTAATTCTGGACCGAAGAGACCTGAGTTAGCAATTTTGGCGGGTTGCACGAGTCTTGGAATGCCTCTAAAGTACCATTTTTTGTGTCACTACTGATCCTGCAACTGTCTGTAGAGGTTCAATTTTCTTTGATAATGAACTTTTACGCATGTGATTGCTGTATGTGATTTACTTTTATTGCCTTAAAAAATGCTACCAAAATGGTTTGATTTCGATAACTTTTTGTAGAAATAAATCTCTAATTCATTTTACAATTCAGTTCATTAGGTTTTTACTGTTAATGTGACACTAAACATCAAATTGTTTTGTATATTCAAATTCCTTTAAATATCTGATAAAGGTGTCGCAATGAACACCTATTTTCCTAGCAATGATTAGACTGCTTATGTACCGATTTTATTAAATTTTTCTATGATTTCTTTGTCTTTTTGTTTTAGTAATTTGACGATCAGATCGAGAAGTGTCTTTAATATTAAAATTATCGAAATGTATCCTTAAAATTTTTTTTATATATTTGAAAAAATTAATATAACGGCAAAGTTCTGAGTGCTTGCTCTTTAAATCTGATTAGATAAGCTATAGTGATGCCTGAAAAAATTGATATCATGTGAAATATAACATTTTATAATCAAATACTTATTATTTGATGTTAGTGTTGATATAATATTCATATAAAGAAATCATACAAAATACTCTAGAGCCTACATTGGCAAGTAGAAGGATTACGTTGGTATCTAGGTAGAACAGGACAGGAGGAAATTATGAATTATGAGCATATATAACACTATAAAGCAATATCTACATCCAGTTAAACAAAACAACCAAAATATGTATAGCAACTAAAATTTACTTCTTTCCTTTATTTTCTCGAGAGAAATTTCCTTCAATTGAAAGACAAAACCGTGATATTTAACAGAACATTTTTATTCATAATAGGAGGAATGGTAAACGGGATAAAACTCTCACGTAATTGTTATTCGTGGATGGGCTGATTATAACAGTACTGGGCCACACACTTCTCTGATGTGATTCACGAAGAGTTAACAGCACTTTGCTCTGAAATTTATTTACAGTTGCATTGCATCACTTACTTACTTACTTAATTTGCAATTAACAACCCGATTAACGGATTTCGGCCTGCCGCAGTACATCCTTCCAGGCGCCTCTGCTTCTTGTCTACTCCACTTAGTCAGACCAACCGAAAATTTGGTACTTCCAACGCATACAAAGTCGTCATCTTCGCCGACTTCTACAGATCCCCGCATCAAATACCCGTCTCGCCGGAGCATCCTCCTCCATCTAAACGACAAGGCCGAGCCAGCGCAGCCGCTGGATATTAATAAGCTGCACAACGTCAATGTCGATGAGGAGCTCATACAGCTCACTGTCGGATGCAGAAGTCATCGCTAACTCTTACTGGACCGAAGATCTTACGTAGGACTTTTCTCTCTGTGCTGCTGCATCAGTGCTTAATAGGGTCCATGCCTCTGCGCCATGAAGAAGCACGGGTAGGATGACCGTCTTGTAGAGTGTTAGTTTTAGTTTATATATTTAACACTGGTTCGATAAGTGCAAAATTCTTTTTAATGATAATTATCACTGACAATCGATCTTCCAGCTATTTGCTTGATAACATACAGATGGTATGCGGTGATAGATTTGTAAATCGAACTAAAAATTAAAGACTTAAATTTAAAAATTAAAATTGATTTCCAATTGATAAAATTTTAGTTCAGAAATTGATATTATCAAATATATGTAAATGATGTACTTTGAAACTTCATAAACAATAATTAAGACGAATAATTTTTACCCATCTTCGTATAATCAGTACAATAGTCGTAGACATTCAAATGCTTATTAAGTTAAATGCTGAGTATGTTAAGTATTTAATAACAGATAAAAAAAAATAACTCAGTGTTCTATTGTTTGTTTTTCTTTTTGTTATTTTTGTTGGTATTCTTTAAAAACAATTGTTGAGAGAATGAAAGAAAAACTAAAACAATAAGAGAAATAGAAAGAGTTTTACAATTATCATTTGTTGTCATGGTATTTAATACTCTTCTACTTCATTGGTTTAAATACCAAAATCCATTGAAAAGTTTTTGCAATAGACATGCTAAAACAAAGAAAATAAAAATTACACTCTTGAATGTCTGTACACATACATATGTATTTCGATATACGAATGTATATGTAAATTGGATAACAATGAATATTGAGAATTATAGGAAGAACACATAAGTACATACAAACATATAGTATTTTAAGTGGCATTTACTTGAGGACTTTCTCTTCAGTTTTGTTATCCTACAAAACATCGTAAGTTGTAAAGGCCTATTGGATTTGGGTATTTTGATGCCATCACTCTTCCATTCGAAGTAATTTTCATGGCAATTTGATATTTGACACAAAAAAATTTTTGTAGGCCAATTATGTTTTAAACTTGCATTATAATCACGTGTAGCTTCATAGAAATTATTCGTAGGAATTGCGGTTTTGCTCAACAAGAATGAAATGAAGCTAATTCTAAGCAACCCTTTCCTTTACGGTGTCGATTTTGCAACAACAAAAAATCAACTTTTCGAATGAAGTTTATTTTCATATTGGTGGGTAAGTTAATAAGCAAAATTGCCTTATGTGGGGCTCAGAAAACCCACACGTAATCTTAATGAAGCCAATGCTTCCATTACGACTTGGTGCGGCTTGTGGAGCGGAGGCATCATTATGGACCATATTTCTTTGAAAATGAGGACCGCGCAACCATTACGGCTAATGACACCTATTGCACCATGATAACCCGTTTGCTTGTTCCCGCTCTTCATGGTATTGATGTGAATGATGTTCGGTTACAACAGGATGTTACAACTTACCACACATCTCATGCAGCAATAGATTTATTGAGTCAAACGTTTAAAGGCCGTTTAATAAGCCGAAATGGTGATGTTAGTTGGCCGCCAAGAAGCTGCAATTTGACACAGTTGGACTATTTTTCGTGGGCCACCGTTAAAGAAAAATGTTATGTCGACAAAGCAGAGACAATTGAGTATTTGAGGGTCAACATTTGTGATTCCATTGCCGATATACGAACCCATACGATTGAAAAAGAGTACGAAACATGGTCCATGGCAACAAAAAAATTAATTTGGGAAAATTCCAAACCCTTTTTGTTTTATTGCATCTTGAAATTTAAACTTTTATATGGCCCACCCTTTATAAAACAATGCGACCAACAACAAATACAAAGCCAATAATAAGACAATTCTAAACTGTATGATATACAGTGTGTATGTGTTTTATTCAAGGAATTCCTTTATTGGTACTCTCGTGCATACAAAATCGCATGTGTGTTGTTATTGCTGTAACGCATATTCTATTGCATTTCAATTGAGTGACGGCAATTTGTCAATGTTGCATACGAATTTGTATGGATTGTTGCGTGGTTGGATTGTTCTTTTACTTGTTCATGTTGTAAACTGTAAAAACAATAAAATACAAAAGCCTGTGTAAACACACCCTTACAGCAAAAGAAAAAAAAACCAAAAGCAATAACAATTATCCTACCGAACTCATACATGTTAAGTGCTGTATGCACTCTTTTTCACTTTAGCTGTTTACAAAAACTGCATATACATACATATGAAAAGAAACAAAACGAACAATTACACTGATTTACAAAAACAAACAAAACGAAAAAACAAACAAAACGAAAAAACAGAGTAAAAAACAAATACTCTCTTTCCTGTTATTCTCTTCCAATTGAGTGAAATAGATGGTGCCTGCAGTCAATTAAATGTAAGTGTGTGTAAGGACGTTTATGTGTAGTGTGTTTACACTAGGCAAAGATTCGTATTTGCGTTTTTGCCATACATCATCTGGCAGCCAAAAGTAGGGATTCTTTGTCTCTGCTTAATGACAATTTAAATCCACTCACTCTACTTGCGTTACCAATAGAAGTCTATGTTTGGGATAAATCCTATACGGTCTATATGGCATTTGTAGATGCGTGTGTCGCTTAGTGCAAGTGCAAATCATTATGTAAGTTTTTTTTTTTTGGCACATTGGGTGTTTTTCATGATGAGGGTTAAAAAATTTAAGTTTGTCACATTTTATTTGAATTGTGTTGAGTGTTATTGATTTAGGATATCTTTTTTACTGGGAAATTACAATTCAAAAGGAAACTAATTTAATTCATAATTTTGTTAATTATGAGGAAATATTTAATAAAAAATATTAAAAAATCTCAAATAGAAAAACGCTTAAAATATATGACATTCTGCAAGGCACTACAGTAACGTAATAACATCAGTATGTTTCAGTTCTTGCAACCGTTATTTACTTTATTTGAAAGGCAATAATTCAATTTATACTTATACTGCATACAAATTTTGATTCGGAGCTCATGTCAAAAATAATATCGATTAGCAAATTAAAAAGGTTACAGGCAACTAGGCTCCGTTAATATTAAAAAAAAAGAAAAATTCTGCAAAAATATTGCCGAAAATAGTACAGAGAATTGCATTCCAAAAAGGTCACTGTTTGTTGTGATTTTTAAGCTAACATCGGCTCATATCTTTTGTGAACGACGTTCACTGTCAACGCCGAGCACTACATTACCAACTTCTTTAAGCCTGAATCAAATGGCCTGAATACTATGGTGGAGGTGGACAGACTACCGAAATTGTGCAATGAGCCACTCACTAATGCCGCCCTTAAAGCTAGCATAACAATTCATACGGATCATATTTGGCATAATTTATGCACCATAGTCATGGAAAATTGTATATTCGCTACATGCAGAGAAGCCATGGCTGAAATTTGAACGTTGTTATGATGAAGTCGCCATAGGCTAGTAGGTAGTGTGTTGTCTTATTAGACATAAGGTCACGGTTAAAATATAGAAAAATATTTCTTCGGTGACTTCCTCTCAATAGATTTCTGCCAAAAACTCTGAGAGTAAATAAAATTGCCATGAAAAGTTTCTAAAAAATCTGTCGTTCAGAGTCGACTTTAAACTGTAGGTCCCGCCAATGATGCGTAGCTCGTAAGTCTGACAGAAGGGTTGTATGTTTGTGTGCATGAATACCAACAACATGTAATTTCAGAAAGGCAACGCAATGTGCGCATGTTCATCTCATTTGGAGGTAATATGACCTGCCCAACGAGATCGCGTAATTTGAATACCTTATGGAGTTACTTAATTCGCAGTTGTATGGAAATGAACCACAAGCCCCAGAGGTGCTCAAAACTTAAATAGCCCACGTCATCGGTCATTTTCAGTCTGATTTATGTACCAGAGTCTTGGAAATATTGTTCATTTTAAATGCGCTCTACCTAGAGAAGTCGTGGCGATACTTAAACGATAGTACGTTCTACACATAATGCCATCAATAGACCTTTCAAACGAATAAAAATTACCGATGATATCTCACATACAGTTTGTTTTATTTATGTTTTAAAAATAGGAAGCGCTTAAAAAAGAACATATACTTGATTATAGTGGTATACTTAATAGCCTAGAGGTTAATGTGCTAGTTTATAAGTATAATGATCGTTGGATCGTTTGACTCCAAAGGCTTTAGTCTGTTATACCTCACCGAACAAATGGTCTTTGTTACTTCACTTGTAGATATAACATTTAATTGTATTGCAATTAATAAACAAATAAATGAGTAAATTTCAGTGATATAAACGGTAAGACAAACCAGGCAACGGAATCAGTAAAAATTCAGTCAGTCTTGTGTGAAGACGCGTTGCGTGTGAAGAGAATAATCGTGGTTTAAAGATCTCCGTTGTAAAGATCTAACGAACAATTGTTAGTGTGTACGCGGAAGAGTGTAAAGTAGAATAACAAATGAAGCAAATCGTTGTTGTTTAAATCAAGTTGCGAACAATGTGCACACAATAAAGAATTTATTTAAAACTAAGCACAAATTTATTTTTATTTGCAATTTCCGTACTCATATTTTAAAGCTTTTTAAAAGTGTAAAAACGTAACAATATTTTAAACCTTAACGTATGGCATTTCAATTAATAAAACGATATTTCCTTTCTTTATTTTCAGGTAAGTGTTAAGATCTCAGTAATATTGTGAGTATATTATATATTCTTTTTTAATTTTATATAAAATATACTACGATTTTACTTTGTACAACTGATATTGAAATTCATGTATGTACATATGTGATGGCTGTTATTTTAAACGTAATATTTCGAAATTTTTATACCAAATATTTATAAAATTGAAGAAGAGCAAGCATTTAAAAACTTATTTCTAACCTGATGGAATAATGCATCACAAAATTTTACCAAACAAAACGATAAAATAAAACTCATTTCAAATACAAGAAAATTGTTTCTCCACATTTGTTTTTAAACTTAATTTTTTATTTATAGAACCTTTGCTACAAAGTCTTTTTTATTCCTATAGCTTAACAAATTTCTAAATTTATTTCTGAAAAAAAATTTAAAAAACAATAACAAAACATTGAAATTTTAAGGAAAATAAAATTTACTTTCATTTTGAAAAAAGGGAAACGTAAAATTTTTTATTCAATTTATAAATTCTTCGAAATGGAAAATAATCAACAAATTTCCCTTTTTACACAAAAAATAGCGAAATTAAAATTCATGAAAGCTCAGCACATTCAAAAAGTTTTATAAAGTGACCACCCCTGCAAAAATAAATAAAAAAATATGGCATCAACGTATTGTACATTTTTTTATTTTTTTTTTTTTTTGTTCTGGGAAATAAGTGACACATTTTCCAAAAAGGAGGAGAAGCCATCCCCAATTTTAAACAGTGCAGCTGTATAAATTGAACAAAAATGACAACATTCGTACTGGCCAAGAGAGATATGACAGAAATAAAATTAACTTGTTACAGCAATTTTTTCAGTTTTCTAATATCAACAGAATTTTATTCATAATGGGATATGAACGTTGTTGGTTTGAAATTCTATTTTACTTTTCCTTTTTTTTTGCTTCTCGTACTTCTTTTTCAATGGTCTGTATACATACATATGTCTATAGGAAACCACAAATTAAAACTGTAACAGAGTAGCCTTTCACTGAAGTCTGATAGAGAAAACAAAGAGCTTTAAAAGCCTTAGGAAATGAGATTCTTTAGATAAACGAACTGCTAAGCAAAACCAGGAATATCGCATTGGAAAGAATAGAAAATAATGGAAGTAAAATTTTTGTATATGTATTAAGAATATCAGTATCCATGAACTGTAATAGGATTTTGCTTTCTCTTGTATGCAATTGTGCGTTTTTCCAAATGATTATTTACACTTGTGGGCAGAAGAGTAGCAAATTTTTCGAACGTTGAGAAAAGGGAAGTTTTATGGCTATGTGTGGAATAAATGAATTTACAAAAATTTCTGGAATATTACCTAAAAATTTGTTCAAATACCCATCAGAAATTTGTTCAACAGGGTCTTGTCGCACAATCTCTGCTCGTGCAGTATATCTTATATGACACGAGCTATGTAGCACGTAACGCAATCCTGCCCGCTTGCCTGCAATTCAGCCCTAAAGTAATCAAGGAATTATCGCTCTATAATGCTCACTGTTGTCAGTGTTTGCATGGTCAACAATGTTCTCAAAGAAATATGGTCCGATAACTCCGCCAGCCCAAAATCCACATCAAACATTGATTTTTTTTGAGATGCCTTTGGACGTTCTTGGATTTCATGTGAATTATTGCCGTCCTAAATTCGAAAATTCTGTTTGTTCAGGTACTCTCATCATAAAATGGATCTCATCGCTGGAGATTATTATTCAATGAAAATTTGGTCAGAACCGGTAAACATGTGCCGTTGTTTTCGTTTATTTACCTTCTCTTCCTGGGTCAATTGAATATTGTACGGGTGCAGGTCTAAGACAGAAAGCAAAATTTGTGAAGTTGTAGTCTGGGAAAGGATTATGTTTTTGTTCTTTGCTGAACAGAATGAGTAAAAGTCCAGAAGGCTCTATTGGAAGACACGATATTCTACATTGAAAACCTGTGACTTATGGTGTAGTGTAAAACGTTTCTATTGTTTCCTGTAAACCTCAGAACTTGTGTTCTTTAAATTCTTAAAATTCTTTAAGATGGAAAGTATACTGTCGCTGTATTAGATGCCGGTTTTAGTTCTTGCTCGAGTTTAATTTTATATGGAGAGAGTGGCCGGCTCAAACACATAATTTTCACACTTACTGAGAACGCCGTGGAATCGATGAATTCGGATTACCCACCATACTCTCTCCTGCAGAAGTCAAATATTCTTTAGCACGTACATTGCGCTGATACCCTGACATTTACAACGCTTCTAATCTGTTTGTTTACATTTACTCTTGTAGTGTTGTTGGTGTATTTTTGTTTACTTGTTTACCATTTTTTCTATGCTGGTGTTTGTTGTTATGTTAAGCAGTACAATAATATGTAAACAGCTTCGTTTGCTGTATTATTTTGTTTTTGTAGCTTTTGTTTATAATTTTAATGTTAAGCTATGTAAAGTAAAACACCAGAATCTAGATTTTTCATTTTCGTAACAATATTTACAATACTGTGAACAGTATGTCGATTATAAACCTCTAATACTCGAAACTTGGGCACCAGTTTTGTAGCAATTTTAAAAATGTTTACGCGAACTTCGTTTGTAAAGCAATGCATATTCGGTTCATATGGTTTGGAAACCCTAACAAATGTGTTTTGATTCATTTAAAAAATTATTAAACATTTTGCTGCTCTTTTTCCATAAAAGACTGTTTTTGAAATACCACATAAACTGATATTAAAATACTCACATCAAAAACATTAAACTTTTAAAAATGCACATGCAATATTACAGTTCTTCTCTCATTTACAATCTGAAAAAAAAATAATATTAAGAGGAGATGCTTCTAAATGAAAAGACCACAAAAAAATATACCCAAGAAAAATGAGAAAAATAAAATTATTTTTCCAACTACGACAAGCAGTTTTCTTATGTGGTTTTGTAATATGATGACACTAAAGAACTGTTTTACACACAAACGCACCGACTACCACAAAAACTATACTAGTATTAGTGTATAGGTTTACAACGAAAGGATGGACAACAAAGAAATTGTGTTATTACCATATGTATTCCTCTCTCATACATTTTGTTACATGCTAGAGTATGTATGCTGCTCCTGCTGAAAATACTTCAATTCAAGAGGCTAGCCGACATACCTACCTACCTACATTATTGTAATACGTATATAAAAACATTTGTAGCATAAATGTTTAAAATATAAGTTTACAACAAAAAAAAAAAAAAAAACAGAAAAATAATTTTAAATTTCAAAGACAGTTAGTTAGTTGTGTGTGTGTATTGTGGACTTATATCATATCATCCTTCTTAAAAGCTATACGGAATAAATTTATTATTATACGATAAAGTCTAAAAAATCTCACATTAAACTGAAATTGTGACACTTTTTTTTGAAAAAAAAAAAACACGAAGGAAAGGAAAGGCACAAACCTGGGGAGATGCGATGAGTACCAAAAAAAAAAAAAAAAATAGATGACAACACAAGGTGTAATTTTTGTTTCCTTAGCACATATTGCATCATGTATACTTTAATATGTGTCCCTGGTAGAGGACTTTTGCTATTTCAATAACACGAACAACAAAAGTCTCGTACGGTTGGTTGAATTAATTCAAACATTCTTTTTTCTGCGCCCTTTGCTGCTGTTGAAATTCTAAATGTTTGTTTAAAAAAAGTCTGAATGTCCTCATATATAAGTACATACTCGTATATGGGTAAATGTATCCACAATGTGTATACGACTGAAAGCCATTGTAAAGCAATAAAAACTGTCAAGTTAGGGTAATCCGTATACACGGAATATAATTGATAGATAGATAATACATTTAAAAATGCTGTGGAAAAATCTTTTCAATACATATACAGATACAGAAAAAAATAAAAGAATAAAAAGAAAATATGTTTCCAGAAGTTGACAATGCAGTTGTACAATAAGTTTCAGTTACAAAATACTGCTTTGTGGAGTGTGGTAATTGTTTATACTCCATTTGAAATCTTATATAGAGCACTAGATAAGAACCCCTTATAACTCACAAAAAAACATTTTTCACAAGTTTTTCCAACATGACCTTCCCAATTTTGATGGTTTATAATTGCCATCTTAGTTGTCATTTGTTCAGTTTGTTATTCCAAATTACTCTTGATGAAAACACGTGTAAATAATAAAATTGTTTTATCAAAACGGGTGTTGCCGCCTGCCACTAATTTACAGCGAAAAATCATCTCGAGCGTTTAGGCCCATTTCTGGAAAATGAAATAATTTTCCGTGAAAAGAAAAAATATTCGAATTTATGACGCTACCAATTGACTTCAGATCCGAGATCATCGAATGCATTCCGAAAAAGTCACTGTTTGTTTTGAATTTTGGTCTGGCGGCGTTATCAGTCCATACTTCTTTGCAATTGCTGTTGATCTGGCTATCACGACATTAATGGCAAGAACTATAGCTCGATCATTACCAGCTTTTTACAGTGTGAATATAATGATCTGGAAGATTTTGTTCATCATTTCGTTGAATTCATCCTGCGAAGATAAAATTTTCATCCATTAATATGTCAGTAAACATTTACGTTGGTCCATAATAGAAAGAGCAGAATGACTCTGCTTAAGTTGCTTCTCGTAACATTTTACCATCTGACAATAAACATTGTTTTTTCGCATTACCCGTCTTGGTACCACAAAGAATTTTGATTTTATTCGTTTTCACATGTAAGATTGCGCTGTCCTAGATTTTTGAGTATCGAACGTCTCCTGTTGTTCCTTGACCGGCGACGACTTCTTGAGCCTTGAGCATTCTACTCAAGAGCCATTCTTGTTATACTATCAGTATTCTTTCTGAGAGTATGGCCGATCCATCTCCATTTCCTTTGATGTATCTGCGTAAGGCTCCAAATATCCATGTCGCTGATGTTATTAGTCCAGAATATTTTGCATATAATGCTGAGGCACTTGTTGGTCAATACCAGTAGTTTTTGCGTGATATGTTCGATACTAACCAGGTTTCCATCACTTCCGTACAACAGATTTGATTTTACACATGCGTTGAATATTTTGAGCTTTGGCCGTTTGAATATAAGTGGTCTTTTCCATATTGGCATTAGTCGTTCGAATGCCACTCTCGCTTTATTGAGCGTGTTGATTATTACTATACTGCTGAGATAGCAGACGCTATTATATATATATTCGACTGTTTGGCCTGTGGCATGATGTTGTTGATGCTTACGTTGTGAATTCTCATGGCATTGGTTTTCTTGATTTTTACCTCAAGTCAAACATTACTCGATAGTCTTTCTCAAATTTGTTGATTTGTTTGCATGGTTGAGAGTTTACGCGAGAGTAGACAAATATCATCCGCATAATCCAAATCATAGAGTAAGCGTGAGTGACTCTATGCTACTCCTCCTATTCCTAGCTTCTCACACCACTCATGTTGTGTGTGTTAATTTTATACACGAGTAGCGGAACCTACAGCTTAAAGTCGATTCCGAATGACAGATTTTTGAGCAACTTTTCATGGCAATTTTATTTACTCTCATAGTTTTTGCCAGAAATCTGCTGGGCCGAAGTCGCCGAAGAAATGTTTTTTTTTCATATTTCGTTTTGATGTCTGACCTGGGATATGAACCCGGATTTTACGTCTAATAAGCCAACACACTACCTACTAGACTACGGCGACTTCGTGTGAAATGGTTGACTTATATTGCCATTGCGAAGAACAGAGAGTTCTGCATCCTCGTACATAGCTGTGATGATTCGTATTATCATCTGGGGCATTCCATTTCTTTTCAATGCTTTCCATATGGCAGTTCGTCTGATGGTATCGAAGGCTTTCTTGAAATCTACGAATAGTATGTACAAGAAAGTACGCCATTGTAGCTAACAGATGAGATTTAGTGATGTTCAGTAAACAATGTCAGTGCCAATCTGGCAGAGATAGTTTGTATGTTATATTAAAACCTGTTCATGTGTGATATGACTTTCTTTTTATGAACAAATTATAACAAAAAAACATAATTTTTTAATTATTTTTAATTTTTTTGGACACCCTAGACTACATACGCACCCTTTCATCTCTATGCTCTATAATATATGCTGTTATATTATAGAAATAAATGTTTTGGTGTATTCTTCTCTTTTTTTTGAAACATTTTGTCTCTTTACATTTCTAATTTCATTTCACTGACCTGGTTTGCTAAATTTAGGAAAAGAAAGAAAAAATACAAAACTGAAGTTATAAATTATGCAAACCTTTGTGGTTGAAATTATGTAAATTAAAGTGGTTTTACAATTCACATTGTATGAAATATTAACAGAAAAAAGGAAAAATAAAAACAAAAAGAATTTACCAACATAAACTAAACTGAACTGAAATAAACTATATTATCGTATACATATACTTTTAATATTAAAACACTATCATGTGAATTAACGCAAAAAATTAAAAAAAAAAATTTTGTATGAAATTTTGAAAAAATTTCAGCTTTTTAAATGAAAATTAAATTAAATGAAAAATTGTTTTAAGCAGTTTATTACGGATGTGTTTTTTTTTATTATCGAAAACGATTTAAAATGCATAAATTTTTAAAACGAAATGCAACTTAAATAACGAAAGAAAATTTTAAGACGCTTGAAAGCCATCTTGAAATTCTTCTCATGTTACTGCACCAAAAAAAAGCATTCATTTTCATCATGTTCTATTCAAATAAAAGAAAAAAACCTGATACGATTTGGTTTCTTGTTCCTTTGATTGTTCATGTTCAAAAATGAACATACATTGCACCTTGATAGGCGGATTAAGTAATATTTTATAGCCTCGACATTTTTCTTTTCTTGCAATGTTTTCTTAACTCAACTCAATGCTATAATTTTACCAGAATTTTTCCACAAAAAAGGTGCACAGGAATTTTAAATGTAAAATTAAGGTTTCTAATTCGAACAATTCGATTAGATTATGTTGGGCACGCCAGAAAGAAAGATCTACACACAACATCATTCTTTATTTTCCTGTCTAAACATTCTTTTCTCTAAAAACATTTTACAAAAAAACATTTTCGAACATACATAATTGGTCATTACAACTCCTTAGTCCGGATTACGATCTATTTTCTCACATCACTTATGTTGTGTATATACTACAGTTGTAAGGCGATTCCGAACAATTTTTGAGAATATTTGAGAAACTTTTCACGACAATTATATTTAATCTCAGAGTTTTTGCCAATAATTTGCTGAGAGGAAGTCGCCAAAGAAAAATTTCTTCATATTTCGTTTAGTCAGGGATGTCTGATCTGGGGTTTCAACCATGGCCTCACGTATAAGCCACCACTGCCTGCTAGAGTACGGCAACTAATTATAAACGATTTCAAACATATGCACGATAATTTATTGTCCTGTAACAAGTTGAACAAGTTGTGTCATACCACAATTAAAAAAGTTAGCAACTTCTTAAGGACTTGTTGTTGTAATAGCTTTGAAGTTGCTGTTGAAAATTTCTACCTTTGCAAAAAACATTTTCGGGTTCTACAGCCCTGACTGGATTTGCAATGTTTGATCGAATAGTCAAAGCTGTCCGGATCACTTGGGAGAGAAAATCCAATTGCTGTGGATATGTTAATTGTAGTTTCTATGCGTGCTGGCATCTATAATTTTTATTCTCAGTAAATTTATTCTCAGTAAATCGTGTAAATCTAGTAGGTTGTGGGTTGACCAATTGGATGCAAAACCACTGTCTTCATTGTATCAGTCACCACTGTATCCCTGTGTAGAAGTTGAGAATGTCTTAGGAAAACCGAAATATGTTGTCATCTGGAATGCATTGTCATTTAGGAAATTCCTTGCATACTTGTACGGTTTATTGAGAGTCTTTAATACAACGAACAGTGCGGGATTCAACATGGCTAACTATTAAATAGGAGGGCGTAAGTTGGTATATGTCTTCGGCAAGACTATGTTCTACCACCACTATTATTTAATATAATTTTGCATATGATCCTTGGAAAAGTCAACTCGACTAAAAGATGTAGACTATACTGTAGACGTAGTCTAGTATGCAGTGTGCTGTCTTATCAGAAGTGGGGCCATGGTTCAAACTCCAGGTCATACATCTCGAACAAAACGAAATTAAACAAATTTTTCTTCGGCTACTTCCTCTCAGCAGTTTTCTGGCAAAAACTCTGAGAGTAAATAAAAATTTCCAGCAAAAGCTCCTCAAAAATCTGTCGCTTGAAGTCGACATTAAACTCAAGGTCCTGCCACTCATGGATAAAATTAACACACACAACATAGTTGGTGTGAGAAGCTACATCGTAATCCTGACAAGAGGGTTGTAATGACCAATTAATTTAAGTATATTGGTTTATAAAGGACTCTTATGTAAATGGGTAAATAATATTCAAAGTTTTTCGCAAACTTTTTAGTACTTGTCTAGAAATATGAAGAAAATCGCTCCGAAATTTATCTTTGTCGTTGTGCAAGTAGTTTCGCAAACATTACTAATAACTAATAGATATTTGGTTTCTTTTACACGTTAAATCATTAAATTTTTCCATTCCTATATCCCTAACAAGTATAGCAAATGTTTTCCATTCATACCTGATTAAAGCAATTATTTGGAAAATATTTATTCTTGCGAATAATTAAAATATTTTCTCTGATGATATTTTATTGAATAAACATTTAACATTAATTTTTAATTTATCACATGAATTTAAATAAAAGCAAACCGTCTGAATAATGCTCATACAATTCAGAGAAATGAGTTCTTGGAATATCGTAAAACGTATAGGGTTCCTAACATCAATTGATATTTTACACGCGTATGTAAATTTCAGAAAAAAGTTTTTTCTTTCAATTAAAGAACTTGTTATTTATTTATTCATTTGAATCATTTTCAAAAACACTTTTGAAATAATTATTATACCGAGAGATGCATAGTGATATGAATAAATTAAAATAAACTTTCTATTTATAATATTTGCAAATGATTTCTTATGAAAACTTTATTAATTAACCACAATTTAATTAATAATTTTTGAATTATCATTAAATTTAATGTCAACTGAAAGCTCTCTTTAATCTTCAATTAAATTTTTCTTTTCTTTACATTGCTTAGATCGTATGTCAAGTAATTTGGAGATTACTCTGAAAAATTTTAATATACTGGTAGGCTAGTCAAAAACAGAGATAAAGGCGCGCAACGTTTTAGGTGCAGCAATAGTAACAGTCAGTAGACTGTGTGGATGTTCTTATAGGTACCGCAGTACTATGATCATACTATTTACTGTAGTCTCCTTAAACTTTAAAAGTTATCCTTATAATGTCTCCTCCAAGCCAATTGCCCTAACTGCAGGATGCTGTTCAGTGACAACAAGATCAGCTCCCTGCTCAGGCATTTCCTTCTGAGATGTATTTATGCCGAGAATGTATTTTGATGATTCATTCTCATTCTCACAGCATCTAAAAGTTGAGTTCGAGACAATGATCATTCACAACGAGTGTACTTTGAATCTCCAGCTCCTGGTCAAAAGGCCTGGAGAGTCTGATATATAGCTCGACTCTTCTCTTATTGTAATTTTCCGGCAAAAGATTGCTTCAAACCTATTTATATTAGGAAGAGTGTTTATGTCTCTGTACGTTTGCTTAGCTTATGTACATATTTTCAAACATCTGTTACGACTTCACAGAGAGATTCTAGAAACTTCAGCTGGAATATTTCATGTGGAACTTTCATGTTAGGTATGGCTATGTCCAATGTATCCAATAGAGGAAACAGCATGGATCAGTTACGATTTCGATGAACAATGGCTAGACTTTACCAAAAGTAAGTATCACAGTATAGCATTGTTGCTTTTTCTATGTCATTACATAATGTAGGCTAACTTCTAGACAGCACTGATGACGTCTCTGAAAAGTTCCCACTGGCCATGTTGTTGTAAGAAATGAAAGAAAAGGCTTTGAATTGACAAAGGATGTTTTTCAAAATTTTACTCACATGTGACCACTGTGTTACTTGGGTGCACCCTAGACAAGTCAAAGCTGTTCCAATTGACCAAGGAAAGAAAGCTTCATAGTCTCTGTTTGGAGTAGAACTGATACCATTGTTCTCCGCTCTATTTATACTCCCATAATTTACGTCTGGCAACTTCGCGATCTTTCTTTCAAAAGTTGTGGTTGAAATTTTGATAATTGTTTTGTTTCCTTGTCATATATTCTCGTACTTAACATTGTGCAGTTGTCTTTATAAATTTGTATACCGTACGATATGTGTGTTTTGTTGTTTTCTTGTTAGTTTTTGTTATATTTAATTTGTTGTCAGTCGTGTAATAATATTCTGATACCACCTGTTTCGTTGTAAATCACCCAGAAAGAAACCATCAAATCAGACCCTCGACTACAATTCTAGTTTTCTTAAGCGTCAATGAATAGTTTGTTGCAGGATATGCTTAGAATTCTTTCAAACAATCGGCAAACGGCATATGCTCTGTTTTCTTAGAGGGAATTAAATTGACTTATTTTAAGCACTTGACCTTGAAATGTCTTCAGTAATGCTTTGATTTAATGGCGATTCAGTATTAGTTCACATATAAATATTTTCTTTCATTACTTTCTTGAAGCGATTAAGTTGTGTAAGTTTTAATATCCCATAATGAATGGCATGGCGCTGTTAATATTAAATGCAATCTTTAACGCCGTGAATTAAAGTGCTCAAGTAATATTTTTTGATGACTACACCTAGTAATCGACTTCTAAGTTTGCATTAAACGCAAGCCTTAATTGAGAAAAGTTTTCGATAATTTATCTTTGATTTTATTCAGTTGGTGGTAACACTCTTTATGCAACTTATCGAACATATGTTGATGCTGGTATTGAATATTGAAGATGTACACATAGGATATCTTGTGTTTGTATAAGTGATTCACAAAGTTTTTACAGCTTAAATAAAAGCATGGGGAGCGAAACTTCTATATTTCCCTTTTCCTTAGTTATAAACCCCATAAGATATTACACAAAAATGCTTTGTATTATCCATTAAAAAATTTTGATTTCTCTTTTCTTTTTTATTTGCCGACAAACTGTGGGGTAGCCCTACTAAAACTAATAAAAACTCAATTTTTTATATTGTCCTCAACATTTTGTCAACAATCAACTGATTTCTTGTTTCTTTTTTTATTTCTTTCTTTTTTTTATTCAAAAACAGTATAAAAAGCATTGTTTAACGTTTAGCTTTAAATATTTATCAGGCCGTTGTTATTTATTAACGAGGGTTGCGCTACTGAAAGCATTCTCAACTCTCCCTTATTTGTTGGCTTAAGACGATGGTTTAATAATTTTATTTTTATGGACTTTTTTTTTTTGTTGTTTTTGTTGATGTTTATTTTATTTCGTCAAAAAAACAAAAGAAAAAAATTAAAATAAATCGTTTACCATCGTTAAAGTTGTAAAATAGGCTTCATGTAAAGCTTTTTGAATTATGATTTGTTGGTATTAGTGGATGAAGAGTTTATTGAAGAAAACTTGACAAAATTTAAAATGCAAGTCTGGTCAGTAACTGAATATTTGATGAGTATGAGTATGACAATATCGTATTAGTTTTTAATGAGATTTGTAAAGTTGAAAAATGAATTTTGAATATTAAATTGAGAAACAACAACAAAAATTATGTTAAAGAATATGGAAATAAGAAACGTGTTAAAAAGTTTTAAATTTAAATACGCCGAGAAATGAATGTTTTGCTTGTCAGTCATTGCCTGGATTATTAATGCTTGAGAATGTTCATGGAAATGCTTTTTGAATGCTAATGGACAAGTAAAACTAAGGTCATGTCAATATACTTGTAGATATGAGAATAAGAATGGAGGTATAATTTTATACTTTAGCGTTTAAATAAATCCAAAACTAAATATGCCAAAGGGGGTGTTGTAATTAAATTCAGTATATGTTAAGTTTTAGTCGTTTCCATTCTATGGGAAATCTGGTAATATCATCTGATTGCCTCCCATGGTTCTAGTGTATCCAAGAACATATACGTCTCTTTATTTTAATCGATAAGCATTGTTGTCCTGTCTGTGTGGATATTGTTCTCAGCCAGAGTACACAGATCATCTTGCGACTATAGTGGTTCTGGAAAACATGGATCCTTCGCATATTATAAAGGGCGGTGTTCCATGATTACCAATCGTATAAGACATTGGATTTCATTACATCATAAATGTGATGTATGAAAGCTATGTTACATACATATGTATATCGCCTGCATAGTCTAGATCATTTAGTCGATCTGACTTTTCCAAGGATCGTATCCAAAACTATGTTAAATAGTTGTGGTGATACAACACAGCCTTCCCGAAACCATTTACCAACTCCATCCTCCTATTTAGTAATTTAGCATGTTTAATACTTGCCGTAGTCTTGTATTAAAGTTAAAGGAGCTTAGGGTGCAAATCCGCGGTTCAAACCCCAGATTAGACATTTCCAACAAAACGAAATCTTCGACGACTTCGGAATCTTCAGGATGTCTTTAGTTATTTGGTTTGATACAATATCTTCTCTAATGGCGGATTTGGTATTGTCATCGTGTTAATGTGAAATAGTGTTGCCTTCTTGAAAATATTTATTAGGAGACTTCCTCTCAGAAGATTTCTGGCAAAATTTCTGGGAAGAAAGAAAATTGCCTTAAAAATTTTTTTCATAAATCTGTCGTTCGGAGTCCATTTTAAACTATTGGTCCCCCTACTCATGTGCAGAGTTGTATGAGAAACTAGGTCGTGATCCTAACTAAAGGGTTGTAATGACCTATTGTGTATGTATGCATGTTTAATCCAGCACTATTCATTGCAGTATTTGCTCTGAATAAAACGTACTAATTTGCGAGGAATGTTCTTATGTAATGCAATGCATTCCAGACGTCAATGTAATTCAGTGTTTCACAGTCTTTCTCAAAGTCTATGAAACGCAGAACCAGTGGAGAACGCAATTCCACAGACTGTTTAATGATAACACGAAAGCTGTTTTTCGGATCGATGGTAAACTTGTGGAGACGGAATTAAGCATAAATTTTAGAGATCAGATTCAATATTTTATAGTAGCAAAACTTCCTGAGCGTTTTCAGCATTGTCACATGTCGCGAATATTTTTACATACTGGAAAAATTTATACTTAAGAAGTTTAGTTACAAATAAATCGTTTGAAATTTATTAAAAAATTTTGCTCACATGTCACGAATATTTTTTCATACTGGAAAAATGTATACTTAAGAAGTTTAGTTACAAATAAGTCGTTTGAAATTTACTAAAAAATTTTGCTTAGTTTTCCTAATTAATACTCCTTTAATTTTAATCCACAAGCCGTGTGACGACACCAAAAATATTTTCCTAATTGAGATTCCTTCACTCTTCAGTTTTCAAACTTAATGCTAGCTTTCTATTAAAACTTCGGCTGTTAGATGACGATAACGATAACGATAATTATGATTGTGTTGATTGCATTTAAATATAAACGAAGATAAATACACAGATGAGAAGTTCGGTTGCCTTAGCAAAACAGCGTAACTAATTTATGGACAGAAGCAAGTTGGAAGTTCTATGTTGTTTTACGCCCCCCTGCTGTATATAGTATTTCAACTATAAATGATAATGAGTTTAAGAGTACGGCAATGGTACTTAAGCAAAAAAAAACCAAACAATTTTATTTATAAAGTTATGACGGCAACAGAAGCAGACTCTAGAATAAACAACAGATGTTAAGATTGTTACTCGATATAATAAAGAATTACTTCAGCTTTTTTCTTTCTTTACTTACGTATATTTTTTCTTTTCTTTCTTGAATTTTTATTTTGTTTGGGAATTTTTATTTGCAGAGCAGACTGTTTGTTTTGTGGGCGCTAAGCAGAAGATAAAGTTTAATGCTCGTAAACAAGGATTCTTTAAAAGCCTTTAAACAATAAGAAAACGTTTGGCCAGCTGTCACAGTTTTTAAATATTCGGTTTCTTTGTAGTTTTATGCATATAACCTGGGGTTGGTATAACTGATTAGGATTTCTGTTTGAAAATAATTAGAAAGATATTTACAAACGTTAATATAAAGGAGTTGGTTGCATTTTCTATAATTCTAATGAAAGTCTATGACTTTTACTTTGCTTGAAAGCTATCAATTAGTTGATGTCTAATTGACTTCAAATCTAATGAACTTTTTACCATCTACTGCTAGTTGACATGCAAACACTTCATCCTTAGAAAGTAAAGTCATATAAACAGTGTTACTTTAATGTTGATCATGATAAAACAATGAATTTTTAGATGAAAAATTATTTCCAAATATTCATGAATAACTTCTTAAACCAGAACGCATAGCTTATACTCAAGCAGTATTTGATGTGGTACTAGAAAAGTAAATGTTTAAACAATGAAACGGGGTACTCTGAAAGACTTCTATGGAAGAGTGCTGCCAATACTAATGGTGCTCCTAAAGGACAAATTCTCTCTGTAATGCATCGTATTAACCAATGGCAGAGAAAAATAAAACTTTTATTTGCAGAAACAAAATCCGTGCACAGTTTAGCCTGCAGTTAACAATTAAATATATACGTAATACATGATTGGTCATTACAGGATTACGACCGAGTTTCTCATACCACTTATGTTGTCTGTGATAATTTTATACAAGAGTGGCTGGACATAAAGTCGATTCCAAACGACAGATTTTTTTGAGAAACTTTTCATAACAAAACTTTTATTTATTTTTAGAGTTTTTGCCCGAAATCTGTTAAGAGGACGATAAATTTTTAAATTTTATTTACCTGGAGTTTGAACCGTGGCCTCACGTCTAATAAGCCAACACGCTTACGGCGAATTCGCATTCGACTTTCCCACAACTAGTCCGTTTAAAAAACAACCTTTGCTAGCACTGATATGAAAGTAATTCTGCAGACATTTCTGAATTGTAAATTCCCTCAAGGCACAGAAGGCTTATTTGTGTAAAACGACTTCATACCAAGGCCCAGATCGTAATTCTATGGCAGAAATAATACCCATTCCATATAAATAGGAGAGTAACACAAGAAAGCTTTTTTTTTGGCATAATTTAACATGATGTTGCACTATGTAGTTAAAGATCATGCAACAAAGAAATGAAATCGGTATTGAAGCAAGATATATCCCTTGTTTGCAAATATTGAAAAACCAAAAAAGTAGTAGGCCATCAATATAAGTGAATACAGAAGCAAAAACAGTCAACCCTCCTATAACGCGGTGAGTGCGTACCGCGTTGTATTAGTACAAATCGGAATTAGTACAAATGACATCATTCGTACCGCTTTATATGGAGACCAAGACAAGACAAATTAAAGAGTTCATATAAGGATTGATAAAAAATTAAACAAAAACTGAACTTAAAGATTGCTTTCCAACAAAAATGAGAGACTTTTGTAAAATTACGTAATTTTTCAACATTCATCCTCACTGTCAGATATGAGTTGCAGAAAAATTTTTAGAAAGACTTGGTCACCAACAAGTACAATGGGTCAAATCGACCTCCGGGTACTTTACTTGTCTCAGGTGACAGGTACACGTCCTCTAACCTAACCTAACCTGGTCACCAACAAAACGTTTGAACTGTGAAAGAGCTCTGAGATGACTGAAACCGATGTCATAGATGGCTATGAGATAATGAGATAAGCTGGTATATTTATATAAAATAAAACTGATATCAAACCCTCTTACAATATCTAGTTACTAGTGTCATACATAGGCTGTGCGGAAGGAACTTATAGGATGTTGTTGAACGGAAACCGTGCTATAAGAGTGGAAAGCGCGTTATATGGAAACCGCGTTCTAAAAGTACCGCGTTATAGGAGGGCTGTCGCAATTTCAGCTCCGCGTTATATGGAAACCGCGTTCTGAGAGTACCGCGTTATAGGAGGGTTGACTGTAAATGATCTTTGAATTTGACAGCCTCAACGTAGGTTGGCCATTAATTAATTGGCCATTACAACCATTCAGTCAGGACTATGGCCTAGCTTCTCACACCAATAATGTTGTGTGCGTTAATTTTATGCATGAGTTGACTCCGAACGACAGATTTTTGAGAAACTGTTCTTGGCAATTTTATTTTACTCTCAGAGTTTTTGCCAGAAATCTGCTGAGAGGAAGTCGCCGAAGGATTATTTTTTTCATATTTTCGTTTTGAAGTCTGACCTGGAGTTTGAATCCGGGCATTACGTCTAATAAGTTAAAACAGTACCTACCAGACTACGGCGACTCACTTTTAGGGCGAATTTTACCCAACAGAAATTTTTCAAATCAGAATTAGGCAGCATAAAAACAAAAATTGAAAAGAATATAGAAGAATGTTTTATAAAGTTAAAGAAATTCAATTAACATGGCACTTTTACCTGTTGAACATACTACCTAATGGAAGAAAAAGAAACGAATGACTTTTAATAGAAATTACTTTGAAGTAATTTGGTTATAATACAACAAAATTCCATAGCTCTTAGCATTTAATTTTAAGAAAATTGCCCAGTACTTTATCAGCCATAAATTCTCAGCAAGTAAAATGTTTATAAAAACACCCACATAAACTAATAGACTCCCATAAAATTCTAACAAAATTAATACTTTATTGGGAGGGGAGGGGGTTTCCTAAACAGTTCTTAAACAATTTTGTAAATAAAATTAAAAGTTTTTAAGGTAATTGCTGTAATACGAGTATCGTAAAAGACAATCAAAAAATCAATTTAAAAAGCCATGGTATCCATAAAAGACTTTGTTTGAGAATTTAAAAAACACGACAGTCAAACAGACAAATGTATGGATCGATCACAATGGCTATTCCAAAAGAAAAAAAAATGTTGAAAAAGGTAAAATAATGGAAAAAGTTTGTTATTTAAGATAAAATATTTTTTTCAGTCCTTTTTTATTAAAGCAAAAAAAGGTTCTTAACAGCCAAAGTATACGAGTATATTAGGTTCACAACGCATAATTCATTCTTTATTATATTCTACATCAGCCACGGTGAGGATAGTGTTAGAGTTGATGTTGATACAATAAATTGATATTAAGATACTTAAGTATTCTATACAGTGGCTTGATGATGTGATTGGTAAATAATTTACAAAAGTTTTAAGGAGAAGTGTTACTATGTTGCTGGCGCTGTAGTCTAGTAGGTAGTGTGTTAGCTTATTAGACGTGAGGCTACGGCTCCAATACCAACTCTGACATCTCGAACGTAATGGAATATAAAAACATATTTTTTTCGCAACTTGCTTTCAGCAGATTTCTGGCAAAAACTCAGAGAGTAAATGAAATTGCCATGAAAAGTTTCTCAAGAGTCTGTCATTCGGTGTTGACTTTAAACTGTAGGCTCCGTAGCTTATACATACACTGTCGGACAAAATAAAGTGCGGTTTGAAATATTTTTTGTTTTTTGATTAAAGCATATGTTTATTGCTTTCAAATGTTTATAAATTATATTGAATTCTTTCATTATATTTTCTATTTATAATAGAAACTATATGGCACATAAGGAATTTTAAGTGACAAAATAAAATAACACTTCACTAGAAAATATTATAAATAGTTAAATAACTTCAAAATTTAGTACGAAGTTGCTCCTCCTTTGTTATTTATGACTTCTCTTAATCTTTTCGGCATACTTAGCGCAAGGTTCTTCAAAGTCCTTGTAGGAATTCACTTTACATTTTTTCCCAAAATGTTTGAATATTTGTTCTGGACTCCATCGGGATTTTGTCATCTAAGATAGTCCAAAGACGCTCTATGAGGTTTAAATCTGGGCTTCGAGCATCAACATATATTTTTTACCGACCTTTGTCGTGTGCTTGTTGTCGTTGTTTTGTTGAAAGATAAACTCCCCCAAGCCCCTTTTACTCCACACTGCTGTACCGATTTTCTTCCAAAATATTTACATAGTGCTCTCCAGTCATTTTGGAATCAATTTTAGCGAGTCTACCAACTTCTGAAGATTACGGATAAGGTTTTTCGATTTAAGCCTTTGTGTTATTTCACACCACACTCTTTTCCGATTTTTGAAATTTTTAGTTCATATTTTGACTCGTCTGTCCAAATAATCTTGTTCCAAAATGATTCAGGCATATTTACGTAAATATTTATGGTGGATGTAGCCTCATGGTGTGGGGATGTTTTTCCTTTTCAGGAGTTGGTAGACTCGCTAAAGTTGATTCCAAAATGACTGGAGAGCACAATACTCAGGTAAAAAAAATTTTACGTCTACTCACATCGGAAAAACGATTGACATCGTTACCGATTGAATGTTCGTTTCGTTGGTTTTTAATTGATGTCGTTGGATTACATCGATTTAGGAATTACTATCAGTAGCCCAATGTAGAACAAGTTAGGTGTAGAAATGTATGCATACCGTAAAAGCCTAGCTTACATTCTGAATAAATACATGTCTTTTAGAAATTCAGCCAACATTCAACTTCTAAATATTAACCAAGTCACATGGGTTTGAAGTACGTATTTAAGGCGTATATAGTTTTTTTCTCGTGGCCCAATAAAAATCTTAAATTAAAATGCTATTCATTATAAATTTGTAGCAAAACTGCTGGTTATCAGCTTCAAAAAAGAAAAAAAAAATTAAG
Source organism: Sarcophaga carnaria (assembly GCA_958299815.1). Lineage (NCBI taxonomy): Eukaryota > Metazoa > Arthropoda > Insecta > Diptera > Sarcophagidae > Sarcophaga > Sarcophaga carnaria. Next base: position 32,828,836 of record OY283150.1, read on the forward strand.
ATAAAAGAAAACAAAAAGGATATAAGAAACGTCTTGCACAATCTGCTGGTTTCTTAATGGCGAGGAAATTTTTTTTAATTTATTTAAGAAGCCCTTTCTGATAATAACAATTCTGTTAAAGAATTTTGAATATTTAGAAGAGAAAAAAAAAATTTTTTAAATTTTCTAAAGAGGAAATAAAAAAACAAAAAAAAGCCTTAAACAAAATAGCATAAAATGTTTACTTAATAATTTGTTTAACTGTCTTAACATTGAAACGGTCCAACGGTTCAAAGGTCTGCCAAGTTCTTAGAAAAGTTTGGTTGTTTGTTTGTTTGTTGTCTGCATTATTAGTGTTTATTTGTTGGTTGTAATTTTCAACAAATATTTATTCGAAACAAATTAAGCAACAATTTTTTTTGGCCAACAATAACCATTTCCCTTCGCTCGTATATCCCTACCATACTGCTCGCTCTTACCGTTTGATATTGGCCTTGATTCATTAACTTTCATACACCAGCAACATTTTGCGTTACACTCCTTGAAATTATAGAAAATTTTTTGTTTGTTTGTTTGTATTCCATAGGCTTGTATACACCCAGCCACACGTTTATATGCTTTGTTATGGGTTTTCTTTTAACAAGAAGGAATAAAAAAACCCCAAAATAAATTTAATTTTCTTAAGTAGTAGCCCATAGCAACAAATGTTTTCATATAACCAGCCTGCGTATTTAATTTTTAGTTAAAAATGTACAAAACCTTCATTGTTTGTTAAGAAAAAGCATAAAAAAAAAGTTTAAAACAATTTTCAAAATTAATTTTTTTTGGTTTTATGTTCCTTTTTTAATAAAACAAATATATAAGTATGTATACATCCTGGCCCTTTTTTATCTATGTGATATATTATTTGGAATTTGTTAAAGTTTAGTAGTAAACGGTTAAAGAAATTAAATAAATTTAAAGTTTACAACAAAGGAAACCCGCAGGGTTAAAGTTTTAACCGAAAGAAAAACGAACCAAATCAATCAAGTTGGGGTTTTCATATAAAATTTTAATTATAAAACACAGTTGGTTAGAAAAGTTTTAACAAGCTCCTCCATCATACCCCCAATTTGTGTAGGTGGTCAAACAATGTACCAAAGAAATTAGATTGTAAATGAATACCTCAACAAATGTATTCGAAAAAAGTTTTAAAATTACAAAATGATTTACAGATTGTAATAAAATAGTATGGGGCATATACGCCTTAATTAAATTGCTTTTAACTAAAGAAATTTCTCCAAAGATTGTGTTATAAAGATTGGTGCTAAAAATTACAAATTTTTTTTACAAAAATTACAATTGGTACAAATTACAAATTACAATTCTGCTTATCCTTTATTAACATCCTCGATCTATGTGTGTAGAGGATAGAATTTGACAGACAAGTGGTGCATTCGAGCGCAGCTACATGTTGTCAAGGCCAGCCTTCTCACTGTGCTTCTTTGTGGTTGTGAGGTTTGATTCGTTACTCGCATCATACAAAGCTAACCAAGAGCATTTCTGAATCGATGATCATTACAACCCCTCAGTCCGCATTACGACCTAGCTTCTCACACCACTTATGTTGTTTAGTTTTATACATGAGTAGCAGGACCAACCGTTTACTGCCAACTACGAACGAGAGTTTTTTGAGAAACTGTTCATGGCAATTTTATTTTACTCTTAGAGTTTTTGCCAGAAATCTTCTGAGAGGAAGTCCTCGATGAAATATTTCTTTTATATTTCGTTTTGTTGGAGTTGTTTAACCTGGGGTTTTAACCGTGATAAACCAGCGCACTACCTACTAGGCTAACTTTGACTTAAACTTAAAGATTCGCAGAAGAAAATTTGCGAGAATCGCTTAGTAAATCATCTGATAAAATCATGCCCTTGTTTAAAACGCTCAAAGAAGCGGATATAGAAAACCAATTTAGCCACGAACCACATTACAAAAAATAAACTCCATATCAATTAGGCTTGGTAGAACCTTTAGCAACATTGCAGAACCCAGAGATATAGCCGGCGTCGACAAAAATTGAGACAATTTACAGGCAGCCTAAGCCCAGTATGGAGACGGCTTGCTATCAGATGATGATATGTAAGGTGTAAGTTAAGTTACAGAGGTCAAAAAGACCCATTGTATATGCGTCCTAGAAGAGGGAGAGATACGGTCGTAACAATTTGTTTAAAACTATATAACTAAATTGTTTACGCCGTTCTGAGAGCGAACGGTAAGGCTGAATAAATGCCAAAGAAGCAAGCTAAGTGTGGTAGCTATGGTAATAACTGGGCATTGCATTATGGGATACGCACATAAGGGCACCTTGCCAACGATTTCCGTAGAAATGGTAGAGATGAGGATGTGAGTGAGACTATTCATTACCCTCTGGGAACAGGCCCGATAAAAGGCGTACTGGTGTCTACTACATGAATAATCTGGAAAATCATGAATATTGGCTTTGGCAGCCTGAATCATTTCATTAAAAGCCCCGAGTGGTTTCAGGACCAAGGGATAGTGCAATAACTGTGGTATTACAATGGGCCCTATGTGGGTTAAGTGTATCCATTAAATGTTCTTGGTTAAACAGCCATCTCCACCTACTTACCTAAATTCATATTCAGATGATCAAGCACAATGTACGCTTCGTGAATGAATATATCATTGCGAACACCTACTAAGCTAGAACATGAATAAGCCAAAACAAAATATAATAAAAAAAACAACCAAGAAATTATAAAAATGACAGCAACAAAACCACGGATATAATGGCCATTTACCGGGCTGCTCAATGGATCCTCGTCAACGGTGCTCCTTTCATCCGAGTCTCGGTCTTCTCTGACAATCAGGCCGCCATTAGATCTCTGTCAAGCGTTGTGAATAACTCCAACATCGTTAGGGAATGTCATTGCTGTGTCGCCCTTCTTTCTGGGCGCTTCGGTGTCTCACTGGTCTAATTCTCCGGTCACAATAACATTCCGGTAAACTGCAGGGCCGACGAGCTCGCAAGAGCTGGTGCACTCGTTCCGGAATCATATTCAATCGACTTGCCTCGGTCAAGTTGGCCATTATGAGGAAATTCTTTCGAGACGCCAACCTATTCTGGGTCAATGAGGAGTCCTGCTTCACCGCTAGTCTCACCTGGCCCTTGATGTATAGAAGGCGTACCAACCAATTACTTGGACTTGGTCGTGGCATCATTTCCATCACAGTGGCCATGCTTACAAGTCATTGTGTTATGGGAAGACATGCGGAAAGAATGCAGCTCCCATTTAACGACTTCTGGCGTGGGTGCAGATCTGCTGAGGAAGAGGAGACTTTCCACTTTCTTTGTCAGTGCCCATCTCTTGCGAGGTGCAGATATATAAGTTATTTGGCTCTCCATTTCTTGCCAACTTGACGTCAAGGATATAGATTCGATTATCAAACTTTCTGACTGGTTTTTCAGCGTAGGGTAGTCGTGCTTTTGATGGGCAAACCTTAGCGCTGACGAACTTCTTCCTCTTCCCTTGTTTTATTAGAATTTGGTCAGTACAGAGACTGCGTTCACCCGTGGCATCACAACGGGCTGCTATGCGTGCTCAAGTGAGTTTTTTGATATCAGAGCTACCACTCCGACCTAAACCTAAAAGTATACATCAGTTTACTCTGAAGAGTGCAAAATCTCGAAGCCTTATAAATTTATTTCTTTTTTTTAATATTCATTAAAAAATCCTCATGTGCTACTGTTAATTGAAAAGTGATTGTAATGATATGCAAATGAAGATTGTAAGTGTATAAGAACTTAATTGAAACGCATATGTTCTGACACAGCAAATTTTATACTTCCCTGCAATAATGTTTCACTACTTACTCATTCATTAGGAATGTTTTAATGTCATAACACAATTCAGAAATGATTTGTTCATGTACATATACAAGTTTCTTAATTTTAATGACTTGACAATTTTGTTTTTTTTTTTCTTTCTTATTTTCATAAAAACCCATTTGTAGGCAACAGGTCTAAAATATTGTGCTGTCCTTGGGTGGTAAAATAAGTGTCAAATCATTAAACAAATTAAAAACTAATAAAAAGTTGTTACCCCTCCCTCTATACAAAAAAAAAATTGTGTCAAAAAATGTGTCGACCATTAGTGTAAATGCCATCATGGCAAGCATAATAAATTTTATGGATAATTAATCAAAATTGTTGGGGGGAGTAGGTGTTTTTAAAGGCAAAACAAATTTTATAACAAATATTTATAAGTGTTTAATGAAAGCCGATTTTGATTTGTTGTTTGATTAACAAAGAATTATTAGGGGTTTTATCACACAAATTACTTACATGAACTTGATAAAAAATAAAATTTAAAATTAATTTAAAATTACTAGGAATGTAACAATGCTTTAAGAATTATTTTCTGCTTAATTTCTAAAGCCTTTAGTATTTTTTTAATAAGAAATTTCATCACATAGAGCTTAAAACCGATAACACACAATATCCTCTATATTTTCCCATGTAATTTTATTCATTTCGTACCAAAAATTAAAAATTTTTAGAAACTAAACTTAACATCCTTAATCCAAAAAGCATACCTTCTGTTTATTATACAGAAAACGAAAGATAGAAAAAATAAAAATACGTTTCCTAATAAATTTAAATAATTTTTATTTTTAAAAAGAAATGTTCTCTCAACAATTGCTTTGAAATGTTTACAAAACTTTGAAATCACAAACTTTTTCTGGTCTTTTGATAAGAAAACAGAAGTCATTGAACTACAATAGTTTTTTCCAAATAAACCGAAAAGTTTTAATGCATATTTACTGCAAATAACAATGATTTTCGCAAAAGTTTATCTTCGTCGGAATAAAATTGAAATAATTTTTAATTAAATGCCAAAAAGTTAATGAATGAAAATATACGTTGAGCTACCTTGCGGCTGTTATCCAGCCATGCATATAAATATATTTGCTGTAATTATATAAATACGTACATATATACAATGAGTCTTTCATTAAGTACTACTGATCTTTAAATTTAAATAAAACACATTGCGTGTGAGATATTTTCGATAATTTTTATTCCTGTCATACCACTATGTTCGGCACATCACGGCTTCTATGAGTGGAGCACTTCTGCAATGTTTCGATGACTCTATAGCATAAGGGTTGTGAAGTCGTTGTAGTCTAATAGGTATAGTAGTGTGTTGGCTTATTATATGTAAGGCCATGGTTCAAACTCCAGTTAGGACTTCTCGAACGTAATGAAATATGAAAAAATATTTCTCTCAGCAGTCGTCTGACAAAAATTCTGAAAGTAAATAAAATTGTGGTAAAATGTTTGTCAAAAAGGCTGTCTTGAGGAGTTGACTTTAAGTTGTAGGCCTCGCCACTCATGTTTAAAATTAACACACACTCAACATAAGTGGGCTAATAAGCTAGGGCTTAATCCTGACTAAAGTGTTATAATGACCAATTACGTATGCATGTATGTATAGTATAAGGGTAGTCGCTGTAGTCTAATAGATAGTGTAAGTCCACAATTCAATCACCAGGTCAGATATACTCCAACAAAACGAAACATGAAAAAAAGTCTTCCACGACTTCCTCTCAGCAGATCTCTGGCAAAAGCTCTGTGAATAAATAAAAAAAATTGCTCTCCACTCATGTGTAAAATTAACACACACAACATAAGTGATCTGAAAAGCTGATTCGTAATCCTGACTGAAGTGTTGTTATGATTAATTATGTATGTATGTGTGTATGTACAGTAAAAGGGGTTGAATTTGGCCGATGACAAGGGTTGTGTTGGCTTTGAATACCAACTGAACTATGGCTTATTTGCATGCCCATATGGTTTTAGAAAAGCCTACAAGAAAAGGTCTAACAACGTTGAATCTTACGATTTCGGTGGCCAATTAATAACACCTCCTCTGAATCGCTCATCCAGAATAGCCAGTGTGGTGTGAGCTGTATGGCATGTAGTAGACAAACAAAATTGTATAATTATTAATCTATAGTGCTAGTCATTGACAGTGATGGCCTGCCCAACACCGCCATCCCAAAATATATACCAAACAGTGACTTTTTCGGTATGCATTGGATGTTCTTGAATTTTATTTATTTCCGTATTCATTTACCCAATAAAGTACGTCAAGACTAAAGATGATTTTTCAATGAAATTACAGTCTGTTGCCAACTGCTCCAGAGCCCATTTACGAAACACACTACGTTGTTAATGATCATTTACTTTAAGTTCATGGATTTGTTAAATTTTGTGAAGGTGCATGCCCATGACGCAAAATTCGTCAAGTTGTGGTCTGCGTAACGACGAGTTCTTGTGAGAGCCGCAAATCGCAGACAGTGTAAATAATTTTACTGTTACCTGCGTTGTTTGGCATATCTATTGGTAAATTTTAAGCGCTAAAGTTTCTGAAAAAACAACAAAAACATCAATACTGTGAAAATGTGTTTGATTTTAATGTAAACATTGATGTTAATGTGTGGCTACACAAAACAAGGTCAAGAGCTTGTCGATACTACTACTTCCGTTATTGTTTCTTGAATTTTTTAATACAAATTAAGTTTTTATTATATGTACAGGATAAAGAAGACAGAATACATTAAGAAAAAAAACAGGAAAAACGGGAAAACCTAATGCACAAGACAATAAAACAATTCATGTTTATGGTCGCAGAATAAATTTTCATGACCCCCATGCCAAGAACAAGCCAGGCCAGGCTAGGCTAACAGCAGATGGATGGATATAAACATAATGATGGTTGGCTATAAACGAACGATTGTTTTTTATGCTTAAATGCTTCTATGCGCTGTAACCTTTGTAAGTAATAAAACTCGTAAGGAAATGAGAATACAAGCATCCACAATAAAATTGATGAATGACTGCCTTGGCCATAAAAAAAGAAAATTTTAAATCCAAGTCTAACACATCATACGTACAAATATATATCAACGAGTGTAGTAGATATGCTTCTAACACAATCAAAAACACAGAAACGAAAAAAAAGACGTAAAAGAAAACTCAAGCAAAAAACAAATTAGCCATAAGAAGGCAAATTGGTAATAAATTGCCTAGAAAACTATTCGATAATTTTTAATGCCCACTTCCGCTCTGGTCAGCTATAATATTGGCTACAATTTTATTCCTTCATTCATTCATTCTTTCAAGTAATTCTCATTCTTCTACGAATTCTTTTAGACCATTTTCTAATATTTTTCTATTACCGTTACAAAGGAAATCATACTTTATGAACGTTTGTACTTTACTTTCATTGCAATGAGCAGAGTCTTCTGAAACAATTCGAATTGGGGTTGTAAGGAAATTGATGAGCCTGTTAAACATGTTTTCATTTGCTGCCAATACGCAGGGCAGTAATTACAGGCATAAGTTAAATAGTAAGTAAGGATTTATTGTGATTTATCTTCCACTTCGAATCTATACTCACGAGATTTAAATAGGTTGAAGCGATTAATCGCATGCCAGGAAGTTCTTTTACTTCGAGGAAAACTTCATGATCGACGATGGCATTAGAATTAAAATTTAAAGTACCAAAGTATGGCTTGGGGGCGTTAGAATGATTAAAAAAAATTTTCATCAACGAAATTCTCAGTGAGCGTATTTCATAAAAAATAAAAAAACCCTCAATAAGATGAAAGCTGTTGCAGTGAACTTAGCGACTTTGATGATTGCTTTTAGCAACACTTTCATGGCAATTTTATTTACTCTCAGAGTATTTGCCAGAAATCCGATGAGAGTAGATGGCCATAGAAATATCTTTCATATTTCATTTCGTTGTAAATGTCTGACCTGTCGTTTGAAACGTGGCTTTACGTCTAATAAGCCATCACACTACCTACTAGACTAACGCGGTAGTTTCTCAAAAATCTGTCGTTCGGAGTCGGCATTTAACTGTAGATCTCGCTTTTCATATATAAAATTAACACACACAACATAAGTGATGTGAGAAGCTGGGTCGTAATCCTGACTGAAGGGTTGCAATGACCAATTATGTATGTATGTGCGTTGTAGCAACATAGAACCTAGTTTTCTACTGTCCAGTTTGAATACGTAGGTCAAAGTACTTAGGGCTAGGTTTTGTACTCCAATTTGACACGAAGTTTTATAAATATCCCAGGCAATTTATGTGTGCAGAATCTACTTTACTTGTATTAGTATTTCGATAAAACTAGTCACTAATTCTTTCGAAAAACTCTGGCCTAGGCTCTAATGGTAATCCTAAACTGGCTATATGTTGACCTAATGGTCCAAAAAGTTAATTATGTTGTGTCTTTCCGGCTTGGAGTTACTGAAATATGGTCTGTCCTCAACAGACCTTAGCTTATACCACAAATTTATGGACTTTCCGTGTACTTCGTTCTATAATGACTTTATCAAGCAGACCACTGATCGTAGTCCAGCCTTAGCTAGCTTAAGATAAGCACTTAGCACTTCAAGAAAATTGGGACAAACTAGATGAGATAAGAAAGCACAATGCAACTGATATGGTCGTTTTGACGGAACACATGGCGTTAAATTTCACTCATCTGTGTTGTCTATATAGGTATTCTCTGGACAACTTAGCTGACCTGGTGTATATGACCCCTTCAGCTCTTGAACCAATTGAACTTTATAAGGCCTCATACCTAGATCTTTTCTCAAAATTCGTATTAAACTGGTGCTTGACATGTTCAACTTCTGAGAAAGATGGTGAGTTGAGGTTGGTTGATTTTCACGCACACCCTCAACCACAGCTGCGATATTTTCGGATGTAGGCTCTGTACGAGCACGCTTATGTCTTGGTGCATCAACAATGAAACTAGTTTCACGAACTATAGAAATAAACTTGCGTATACCGGGCACTGTTGATCCTTCTTTGTGACCAAATTTTGTAACCATATTTTCGTGCAATTTTAGATCAAATGTTTTTGTTTTGGAAATAAATTTCCAATACATCCCAATGTTGCTTAAGCGTAAATCGAAAAGAATGACATATTTGTTACCAGATAAGGAATAATGGATGGTACCTTAGACCTAAGTATGCATCACTTGGTTTAGGAGTAGGCAAATGGGTAATGATTGATTGAAACTGTATAAGTCAGTTAGAAGGATAATAGACGTGAATATCGATCACTTTCAGTTAGAAAAGAAAACTGTTAAGTTTTGTGGCCATAATTCATTTAATTTATTGTTTCAGTTTAACAAATTGAAAATAAAACACGAGTATGCTTTATACGATTAAGATGCTCATACTAACCTGCATTACGACTTAGCTTCTCACTCCACTTATGTTGTGTGCGTTAATTTTTTGTACATGAGTGGCGGGAGCTACAGTTTAAAGTCGACTGCAAACGACAGTTTTTGAGAAACCTTTTCGTGGCAATTTTATTTACACTCAGAGTTTTTGCCAGAAATCTGCTGAGAGGAAGTCAACGAAGAAATTATTTTCATATTTCAGTTTGTTGGATATGTCTGACCTGGTGTTTGAACCACCCCACCTTACGTTTAATAAGCCAACATACTACATACTAGACTACAGCGTCTTCAGTATTCGAATATTAAAAACTACAAATCAATTGCTGTATCTCCACTACGAAAGAATTTGAAAAGGCCCCCTTATTTTCAAAGCCTAACTGCCAAACTACATTTGTACAGTTCTGTTCTCCCACTACCCAAATATTTAATATCCCTGTAACGGTATTGGCACTTAGGAATGTTTCATTTGGTGTGGTAATACGTACAAAGAAAATCATACGAAATTACTTTACAAATCAATAAATAAACGGAAATGTTGTAAACACTATACTAATAGCCCAGTGCTTTTGGAAAGGAAAACCAAATCAAATAAAAAAAAACACAAACTTTATCCTTATAACAACTACAACAATAGCGAAAAGGAAAGAAAGAACGAATGGAAAAAAACTAGGCGAATTTATTTGATAGATGGATAATTTTCACAAATACAAGGGGCAATATGATGACGAAGTGTATGAGAGGGGGAGAGAGAAGACATAATGTTACATTTTGGCTAATGCCGGAAATCAAATTGACTTCTTGCTATGCCCACGTTTTTGTGAATTTTTTTTGTATACAAACACCATTAAATTGCCACCTTTTTATGTTCGCAAAGTGAGTGTAGGGAATAACTGGCATCGTTATTGGTAGACAAACACATCGAAGCTATCAACACATATTCATTTGAGCACTCTGACAAATAAGGGTGTGGGTGCGTGTAAGTGAAAGTAGCACAGTTGGATATACATTTTTGAATGCAGCATATTAAGGATTTGAAAGAAGCATTTTTTAAAAAAAGGAATAATCAGTTAGTAAGTAAAATAATAAAAATTTACTGTGCTTTAACATCCTAAATCCACAGCCATAGCCATACCAGAAATAAAAAATTCAAAATGTGAACGATGAATGAAACGAAAACAATTTAATTTATGGGTATTTAGTTCACAAGCAAGTTAAAGAACACATAAATTTTATACGTTTTATTTTCCCCGTTTTTTTTTACTGGATTTAGTTTCTTACGAAATGATGAGACAAGGAAATGGTGGTGGTTCTGGCATATTGAGTATCAATTTCTTTTATTTTTCATTTTGGTTTTTTATTTCACTTTATTTTATATCCTTAAGGCTTTTCATTCAGCATAATCAAATGAAAATGTTTACAAAATTGTAAGCGATACGGGTGGTAAAATCTACCGAAAAAAAGAAAAAAAGGGAAAGGATTGGTTTCGAATAAACAAAAATAATTGGCACGACGTTCATTGGGGATCAGAAGGATTTAAATTGTGTTGATTTTAATAAACAAAAAAAGAAATGTATTGGAATAGGTTTACACTGGATTTAATGTACTTTAAGAGATCTTCCAAATAATTATGCCAACATAATATGGGGGAGTCTAATCTATACGTGGTATTTTGCGTTGTTGAAATAATAGAAGAGAATTTAAAAACTATAAATTATGTTTTTATGATGTGAAATGAAATCAAATGGTTTTAAACATTACAACCCTTTAGTCGGAATTACAACCACTTATGCTGTGTGTTTTAATTTTATTCTTAAGCGGCGAGACCTACAGTTTAAAATCGACTCCGAAAGACAGATATGTAAGTAACATTTTCATTGCAATTTTTTATTTACTCTCGGAGTTTTTGCCGGAAATCTGCGGAGAGGAAGTAGCCGAAGAAATATTTCGTTTTATTGTAGATGTCTGACCTGGGGTTTGAACAGAGGCCGCTCTTCTAATGAACCAACTACACTACCTGCCTTCAATTGTTTTTAATTCAACTCACTTTAATACAAGCCGAACTTCAGTTTCAATTTAATCTTTTTAAATCAATAAAATATTGTGTATTTTGTACAAACTCTTTAGGATATATTTGTTGGTTGTGACAACACACGCATAAGGAGTGATATGGACACGCTAGTCTTTCTTTTTTCTTGGACCATTACTCAGGAGATGACCCCTATTTATGCAGTGCATTGTAAAGGAAAGATCGTTCATAGCAGAGAGGAGAAGCGGAGTAATGTGAGATATTCACAAACAGCCAGAGTCTCTGGTGGGAATCGAACCAACCGCCTTGGCAATTGAAATTTAGCACATTACCAACAGCTAGGCCACTGGTGCACCCTTGTCAATTGCATGGCCAGTACTGTACAGTATTGGTACTGGGTGGTACATGTAAAGTTCATTTATTCGAAAATCTTATCAGGAATTTTGCAATTAATAAGATGAGAAGAGCAGTTTGTGGCCACAAGTCTTTAAAAGTTAAATGTTATCTGCAGCTCTATAGGTTGAATTACACACTTTCCAGATTTACACAACAGCTTGAAAAATATGCAATTAACTCGGCGATGGGCAATGGCTTCGCCTTCCTGCTTCTATTATAGTTGGAATTTGTTGCGTTTCAGCAGTATTATGGTTATAAAGTCACTTAAATTTCTTGTTCAAAGAACCCAAACTTTAAGTTTCTTTAAGAAAGCTGGCTGTTTTCAAAATATCCCTTCATGTCTTTTGCCACATGTCGGTATCATGTTATCACATACAAAATTTCATCGACTTTTTTTTAATAACTGGCCGAAAAAATACGAAATCAGCTGTTGACTCACAGAATTTTTACTGCATATTTGAAGGCAACCACTTAAGTTCGAACTGTTCTGAGGAGGAGACGACAGAGGCAATATATGCGCCTCTACAAGAATATTTGTCCAAATTAAGAAAAGCAGACTGTTGCAGCAGAGACTAGTTGTCGAATTTCAAAACTTTTGCAACCAGCAGCAGACAGCAGAAAGACCAGGGGACGCTTGAGTTCGACAAGAGAACGGTTCGCACTTGAACAGGAATTCTAATGGGACACTGTGCTATTGTTATTTTAGCTGACAAGCTCGATGTGCCTCTGCAGAAGCTGCCAGGATGTGAAGGAATCAGAATCGGTACAACATCTTTTATGTGACTGCCCTGCACATGAAATCAGACGTCATCTGTTTTTGGATGACAGAACGTTTGAAGATCTGGGCATGGTGGCAACTAAGGGAACTGACGGTTGTCATCGAGAGCTCAGGGTGATTCAAATCCACCACCAATGGATCATGATAAAGGACTTACTTCACGCTGGGTAACACAATGGGCCATTTGGGCCACTGTGAGAACTAGCCTGTGAGCGGCAAACTACCCGCTACCTTAACTTAATCAAAAAATGGTTTAAGTTTTTTATTAAATGAGCGAGGATTACTCAGCTTCACAAAAAATTTAATCAAAATTGAAAGGCGTTTTCATTTTACTCAATTGAATACGTGCACCTCCACTCTATTGTAGTGACATAATGCCTTAAATTTTATTACATGAGAGTGAATAATAGTTTAGGATCTACATATGTATGTATGTGATTAAATTGCTATTAAAATATTTTAAGATGCAACACCCACCCCACGTATTGTCTGAAAAGCATTAACTTTAAAAGCATTTTTACAGATACACGCAATTACTGCATTCGGAAAGAAAAATTGAAAAGAAAAATGGAAATGCTTTCCATATTGTTTTGTTCTTTTGACAAGGCAGCGTAGTACAAAGCCATAGAAAATAAATAAAAATTCACAAAATAGGAAAGAACACCGAAAAGAAACATACAAAGACTTCATTACAAAAGGATTTTCCCAAGTCAAAATCGAGAGCATAAAGAATGGCTAAAAACGATAAAATAATTCGATTTTTATTGTGTTAGAAAAATAAAAAAAAGTAGACACACAATAAACACTTAATGCCTACATGTTTATCGACTAAATCGTTAATAAATTACTTTTTAACTGCACATACATATAAAATAAAAGAATGAAATATTTTTTCAACATAAATTATGTATAACAGAACAGCTAAAATCCTAAAACACACATGTTTCTTAACACAGTGACTTAACAAAGCTTACCACATAATCTTTTCGCCAATCGACAGTTTGAAAGATAGAATCTCTCCGTTCTTATCTGTGTAGATATTTTCAAAAAAAAAAAAAGTAAAAAGCCCACCATTAATATTCACAAAATGATACTCTTGAGTGAAATTAGGATTTAAACATAAAAAACAAAAATAAATTAAATAAATATGATGCAAAATATACACTACTCCACCCCTTGGCAGCCAGCATGTATATACGACTTAAACGTCTCTACATTATCCTTTTGATATCCTTTAGAAAAGCGTATAAATTATGTGCGTGTAAGGAAAACGAATGCAAAAAAGGAAACGTAATAAAAGTCTGTTGGTTTTTAATGGTATTTTTTTCCATTTATTATTTGTTATCCTTCAGCATGTAGCAACACAATAAAAAAAAATGTTTCTTTTTTATCATCGTTGACCGCTTTATTGGCCATAATTTTCAATTGACATCTTAAAGTGCTCGCTATACTAGATTTATGAATGTGGTGGCAAAGCAAAGTGAATACCATAGGCAACTAAGTCGTTACATTTCAACATTTCAATATCAACGGTTTTTTTCTTTTTTAAATTTTAAATTCTAAAAAAAGTTTTTTTTTTTTTTAACTAAAAACCTGCAACACTGAAACCAAAGAAGCGGATAAGAACTCCCATGTATCTCAGTAATAATACTGTATAATGCATTATACGGACACAACCTTCATGTTAAATCTCTCCTTTTTCGCTTGATTCGTAAAATATTTTCATTGTTCATATAAAGGTTCTACTGTACAACTGATAAAGCTACCTATTAGCTGAGTTATTAGTAAGACCCGATGGTCTCTTTACTCTGTAACTATCTGTTCGGCATTTAAACACAATGCACTGCATGAATAGGTTTCATTTCCTAAGTGTTGGTCTCGATAAACAAAAAAAAATAATTCAGAAAAGTGGTATGTTAAGGATGTGATTATATCCCTTTTTAGAAGGTCTACTGGGCTTAAAGTTAGGTCTGGACTTGACACAATATTTTCGGTATTTTCTGGGTGTCATTGCACTTTAATGTCTCCAATGAATAAACAGTTTCAAAAACTGTATTTATTAGCAAAAACTTCAGTAATTCTGGAAGTTCCAGATGTTAGTATCAATTTACTTACTTACTGAACTAATCACTTCCATCCATTAGTCAGGATAACAACCCAGTTTCTACCACCACTATTACATACATACATATGTACATAATTGGTCATTACAACCCTTCAGTCAGGATTACGACCTAGTTTCTCACACCACTAATGTTGTGTGTGTTAATTTTTATACATGAGTTGCGGTACCTACAGTTTGAAGTCGTCTCTGAACGACAGATTTTTAAGAATCATTTTTTTTTTTAATCTCAGAATTTTTGCCAGAAATCTGCTGAGAGGAAGTCGCCGAAGAAATACTTTTTGTATTTTGTTTGGATGTCTGGCCTGTTGACGTCTAATAAGCCAGCACACTACCTTCTAGACTACGGCGACTTCATTCCTTCCACTTCCACTATTACTGTGTGTTAATTTTACCCATGAGTGGCGGGGACTTGCAATTTAATGTCGAATCCGAACGACAGATTTTAGCAACTTTTCATCATAATTTTATTTGAATTACAGAATTGTTGCCAAAGAACTTCTTATAGGAAGTTACCGAAAGAAATATTTTTCATATTTGGTTTTGTTCCAGATATCTGAGCTAGATTTCTAAATTTCCATATATTTTACTCATCTGGGTAGGATAGACGTTAGAAATTCTGGAGCTCTTGATATTCAATGAAACTTTGAATGGCACAATCAAAAACACTTCATTTCATCTTACATGACGTCTCACAAAGTATACGTTAAAGCGCTCTTTAAGAATATCTGTGAGAAAATAACAACGAAGATGCAAGAACTGGTCAAGCGATGGATAAGGAGTATCATATATACGTATATACACACATAATTGCTCGTTACAACCCTTCAGTCAAGATTACGACCTAGCTTCTCAAATCTCTTATGCTGTGATTCATTCCTATGGCTGCCGCGGCTGGCCTCATAGTACTTTATACGATCGGACCAATTTTCTTGCACTTTTTCGAGTGAATGGCATCACGAATGTTGGCCGTCAAATGTTTAATTGTCTCTGGTTTGGCGGCATAACTCTATTCTTCAAATGTGCCCCGCAGAAAATAGTCCAACGGTGTAAAACCGCAGCTTCTTGGCTGCCAATTAACATCACCATTTCGGCTAACCAAACCAGACAGTTTCACGAACTTCAGCAAAAAACTTGAGTATACCGGGCACTGTTAGGCCTTCGCTACAACCAAATTTTGTACGACATTTTCGTGTAATTTTACGATCAGTGGAGATAATATACTGAATTTTGTGACAGAATGACAGAAGCATTGCCAGATTCGAAATAACCGATGGTTCAAATTTAAACCGCTACGCAACGTCCATAACCCTTCAGTCGGTATGAAGACTTAACCACCCATGTTGGGTGTGTTAATTTTATGTGTGAGTTGCGGGAACTGCAGTTTAAAGTGGAATCCGAAGGAATGATTTTTTAGAAACTTTTCATGACAATTCAATGAATATATTAGTTCCTTTTGTTCCTGTAAGGAGGCTAGCATTTCAATAAATCAACTCAATTTACTCAGTTTTCCCTTAATTTTTTTTGCTGTATTCCAGCTGGTTTATCTAGAAATTCATGTGATTGAGCTATTGTAACAGGCTTTCTTTCGCATGATTTTCTTGTGTTTTCCGTTGGTTTTTAATGTGGATCATTTGAATGAGACTTGAATCCTCTTGAGCAGGAATGAGACTTCAATTCCTGAATACATAAAATTCTAAAACTATTCCGTTATTTTTCATACCGGAATTTGGATTTGTGTTTGGGTTCAGGAAAAAGTTAACACTAGGCAATGGCATATCATGTATGCCTATATTAATTTGACAAATACCATAACTAAGGAACACGTTGTAGACAATTGTCCCATTTAATTGGGTAAATAGAAAATAAAAAAATTTGTATTTGGTTTTTGGAAAACCCTCGTACTTTCAAATGCTTTAAATTTGTTGGCATCCAGCCTGTTGAGTATTCCAACTGTTTCCCCAAAAAAAAAAATCTGTCTAAAATACTGTTATTTCAGCTTTATGTCTGCATATCAATTTTCACATTTTCCAGCAGCACTTTAAAATCCCGCTGAAGTAAATAATACCCTTTCACAATCAGGCCAACCTTTGCAAATGTTCTGCACATCTTTTTAAGCTCATTTTCTAGGCTGTCAAGTCTTCAAGTGTAATTTTATGGTTTTTTCATCATGTAAACAGCGTGAAGGTAATGTTCTTTCACACCAACATTTCAATTCATACTATATGATGCCAGTCAGAATTAAAGTTAGCAGCGTCTGGTATGTTGGTTGCTGCTGATGTTATTTTTGTGGTGCTTTATTTAAATTTTTACAATTTTTTTTTTTTGTTTTTTGTTTTTTTTATGAAGTGGTAATTGAAGAACATCAGCACACAACATTAGCGCAGTAGCATCATCAACAACAATAACAACAGTAACTAAAACGACTAAAAACCGTAATTAATTTTAATTAATTGTTGTGTATATTTTACACAAGTTACACACAATTATGTAATAAAACAAAAGCTTTCGTAATAAAAACAACGAAGCAAAAATGAAAGGAATTAAAAAAGGAGTGAACAGAACAAACAAATTGTGTCTTTTGGTCAGAGACTACATGACAGTTTTCATGAACAAATGCCAGCAGCAGTTAGATAAACCACCAGTCACTTAATTTTTATGTTTCATAATAAAATTTAATTAAGCCTCGAGACACATTAAGAAATTTATAAATTTTTATATAAAAAAGATCTCGTTTAATAAAGTATTTAAATTATACATTTAAAAACGGTAAACAGTTTCAGGAAAAATATATAGGCTATCTAAGGACTGATTTGGATTTTTTGTAGTCCCTTTTGTACTCGATGTTAAAATCTTATTCCAAAAAGGGGAAAAAATTCATACAAGTAAGGAACGTAGTAGTCGCCGAAATCTAGTAGACCACGGTTCAAATCGCAGGTCAGACATCAAAACGATAATATGAAAAAAAAAAATATTTCTTCGGCGACTGTACCTCAGCAGATTTCTGGCAAAAGCTCTCAAAGTAACGCACACAGCATAAGTGGTGTGCGAAACTAGGTCGTAATCCAGACAGAAGGGTTGTAATGACCAATCATGTATGTCATGTATGTAAGGAACGCATTTGAAAAAATTTGGTACTAACTTCGCATTTATAGAAGAAGTATAAAGAAGTATTAAGCCTTCGAAAATATACCTAAGAAATGTCAATGTACCAGAAGATACATTTGTACGGTCTTGTATGCGATATTTACGTATGGAATGTCAACGGTATGCTTTAAATTACTTACCTTCCAAAGCTTCTAGAATATAACAACAGCAACTCGATAATCTTCATCTCTGACTCATAAAATGAAATATTGTAGTTAATAACCGAAAATCAAAACATATTACAGTTACAACGAGAAGAGCACATCAATATGTTCTCTGGCCTCGTCTTTTTTCTCACCAGCGCTACTTAAGCCGAAGTCATTATGAGGTAATGCCAGCCTCCTGGCGTTTTCACCCAGAGGCCAGTTCCCCATTACAAATGCTATAAGATTCTTCAGATAGAATCTGGTAAAGTTTATCTCAAATCTCTATTCTAAATATATTCGAACTTTACCTGATCTGTCTGGTCTATCTACATGTGAGCTAATTATAACATGTTTTCTTTACAAATGAATGAAGTCTGTGTGAAACAATTCCCTCTACTGGGGAACACCAATCTAAAGAGTCAATTTATTTGAATTTGTAGTTACAGAAACAGTTTGCAAGTGTGTAAGCATTGTTGTTTCAGTCAAAGTCTTGTGCACTTCCGACTTTGCTAAATGAACTGCATCCGTCAGTATATACCCGCATGAAGGACACAAGAAGGCGTAATTCTTTGTCATGCATTTGGTATTTTCATTCTAAAAGCATAATAACCAGCGTGTTACATAGTAAATTGGAACTGCCAGCTTAATTATACTGAAGACTTATACATCACCATAGCAGCAACCTGTTTCGGCAACATATGTTGCGGATGATGGGCTCTGGCAGGTATTTTTCTTTGTCTTCTATTTGGTATTTTCATTCTAAAAGCCGGCTAACCAGTGGTTTGCATAGAAAATTTAAATTTCCAGATGCTTGTATTTCCATGCTCTTGTTAAGCTTAGTCCCAATGGCGAGGTTGCAGCAACTTGTTTCGCATACATGTGTGCTGTTAGATAGTAAACGATTGTTATAGTTCTCAGTGCGCCATCATTCACGTACTGCACTCAAATCGTTTCGATGATGATTTTGCTCCAAAGTTAACCAACAAACCGTGGACCTAAAGAACGGAGTTGTTTGTTTACAAAGTCGTGCAGCCAGCATACATATGTATGTAATTTGCTCTCTTAGTACTTTTAATGGTTTTGTATTTTGTATTCATATTGCAGTTTAGTTTCCTACGTGCAAACATATATACATACATAATTCGTCATTACAACCCTTTAGTTAGGATTACAACTTAGCTTCTCACGCCACTTTTGTTGTGTGTGTTAATTTAATGAGTGCTGGAACTTACAGTTTAAAGTCGACTCCAGCAATTTTTTATTTACTCGGAAAGTTTTTGCCAGAAATCTGCTGAGAAGAAGACGTCGAAGCAATATTTTTTCATATTTCACTTTGTTTGAGATGTCTGACCTGGGGAATGAACTGTTGCCTCACGTCTAATAAGCCAATATACTACCTACTAGACTACGGCGGCGTTGATATATTACAAATATTTAAATAATAGCCGATTTTAAGCAAAGGTTTTTTGTTTTTAATACCAAATATTTGAAATAAAAAGGTGAAACAAATTTAAAACATTTTTATCTGACCTGAATTGTCAAATTTTTATTTTAATTCTGTTTATATTTTTCAATTTATTTTGAAACGTGCTATTGTTTAAAAATAAGTAAATGCCATAATTATTATAAATTGTTAAAAATAAAAAACACAGCCACACACACACACACAATACTATTTAATATTATAGTTCCCTGAACAGTAGTTAATTTTCATTTAACGAAATTGACAAAAAAAAAATAATGCCAAGAAGAATGTGTTGAAAAAAAAAATTGGCAAATAAAGTTTAATTTTTATTGCTAACAATTACCCGAGTTATAAAAATATGTTTTAAATTCAATTATTATAAAAATATACAAATATTGCAAACATTTTAATAAATGTACATGGATTTGTGCATGTGCTTGTGCACTTTTTTTTAAATCTAACAAAAATTTTTATAAAAAAGAAAAGAAAAAATTTCTGATAACTTAATGCCCAGGTATTAATGCGAGGCATATTGGTGGCTTAGCAGGAAAAAAAAAACAAGAATTCAAATAAAAATAAACGAAAATATATACAATTTATTTAAAATTTGACTGATGTTGTCAAAAAAAAATATGAAAAAAAAATTAAGAAAAAAAATATCAACCAATACTAATAAGCCAGGGATTATGAACATGAAATATTAATACGAATGGTCTAAAATATTATATGTATGTGTGGCTAGATAAAAACCAGGAATTATTGTGATTATTTTTATCACACCGTTTTATCATATTTAAAATGATTGCAAATATAAAAAAAAATATTTTAAATTGTAATTTATTTTAAAACTGTCAATTAATAATTATTACTTATGAAAAAAAAACTTAATTGAAAATCAATTTTATTTATGAAATGATAGTAAAAAATTACGTACTAAACTCTTTAAATTGATGCAATTGTACTCATCATGTTTTTTTTTAATTTTTCCTTTTTTTGCTCTAAATTATAGTGTTAATTAATTAAAATATTAATTAAAATTAATAACAGTAAGAATCTGATGATTATGTATTTTCCGTTTCATCATCATACAGTAAGACCCCGTTTAACGCGGGGAATACGTTCCAATAAGTTCCACCGCTAAACGAAACATCGTTAAACAACACAACTAATACAACTGTGATGCAGGAAATATGCGTTCGTACTGTGATTGCGACTTCGGAAAATACAGTTGGAATCTTTATTCTGGTCAGACTAACACAAGAGCGTTGAAAAAGATACATAGCATACACCATCGCCATATATTACACCGATTTTGGTTGGTTTTAGGAGCATCCCAATGCTACCGCGTAATACTGAAACAGCGTTAAGCAGGGTCTTACTGTATATGTACATATGTACTGATTTTAAGCCATCAGTTTTGCATTAAAGCGCTCACATTGTAGAATAGAAAGTAATTTAAATTTTCATTGAATTTAAAAAATTGGCGTATTGGGTATGAGATTTTTTCGAAAGTATTTCAAAAGGAAAAACTATTGAAATTTACTGGCTTTTACTAAAATATTTTCCAACAATATAGCAACTGCTGTAATGGATGCAAATCATCATGCATTTGGAAAATTCTGAAATCTTCGCTGTAGTAGTACTCTTAAGTACTACTACATACATACATATATGTTCACTACAAACCTTTAGTCAGGATTACGGCCCAGCTTCTCGCACCACTTATGTTGTGTGCGTTCATTTTTATACATGAGTGGAGAGACCTACAGTTTAAAGTCGACTCCGAATGACAGATTTTTTGAGAAACTTTTACTCTCGGAGTTATTGAAAGAAATCTGCTGAGAAGATGTCGCCGCAGAAATAATTTTTCATATTTCGTTTTGATGTCTGTAATGAGCCGAATTCAGGTACTATTAATAAGTAGAAATAACTGGAAATTAGCCTAACGAAGACAGACAACGTTTTATTTATGTGTACTTTTTATTATATATTGCATACCTTCTCCTAGTTTCAAGGATTTGAAGTTTATAACTTTTGAAAGTTATTCACCTGGGAGACTCGATGAGTAATGCACCATAGACATCAGGACCAAACGAAGACAGTGTTAGTACTAAGTACAAGGAAATACTAAGTCCCTCTTTTTGCTGTCCCTAGTGTCAACAGCATAGCTTGCAATCTATTTCATAACACCATATATATACGAATTATTCTCAGCAGTCTATGCGCCGTAGTCTAGTGGGTAGTATGTTGGCTGATAAGACGTAAGGCCACGCATCAAATGCCGTGTCAGACATCTCCAACAAAACGAAATATATAAAAACAATTTCTTCTACAAGTTCCTCTCAGCAGCTTTCTGGCAAAGCTCTGAGAGTTAATAAAATTTCCAAAAATCTGTCGTTTGTAGTCGATTTTAAACTGTAGGTCCCACCACTCAAGTATAAAATTAACACACACAACATAAGTGGTGTGAGGAGCTAGGTTGTGATCCTGATTTAAGGGTTGTAATGGCTAGTTATGCACGTATTTATATAAATATGTACAAATCCGTATGCAATATACGCAGCTATCGTTATTGCTATTATATCGGTCTGAATTATTTCTATTGAAAACAGCTTCTCTTTTAACAAAAGCTGTGATAAAACAATTTGCCTCTAAAAGGTTTCTCAATTCTATTATTCAGACTCGATTCGAGGCGGTAAGACATACTTAAAAAATACTGATAAAACTAATGCACATTTAACGTGGGTGGTGTGAGAAGCGTATACTATGAGAATTGTCCCTGGTTAGCATCAGGGACGATTGGAAGAGGGAGGATTGCGATAACATTCCATAGCAAAAATTGTCGTGTGTTCTTGACCCATCACTTTGTAGTTGGATTATGCTACGGGTGAAAGCAAATACAGCTATAGTGATTGCTATACTATAGTAGAGAAGTAGCCGTACTCTAGGAGGTATTGTGTTGGTTTATTAGGTGTGAGGCTACGGTTCAAGTCCCAGGTCAATATGAAAAATATTTCCTCGGTGACTTCATCTCAACATAAAATAATAAATTCTGTCATTCTGAGTCGAATTTAAACTGTAGATCCTGCCGTCCATTAAATAAAATAAATAAGTTTAACACAGACTGCATGGGTGGTGTGAGAAGATGGTTTGTCATCCTGACTGAAGGGTTGTAATGCTTAATTATATATATATGTATGTATATTATAGTGAAAGATTTTTTTCTTGTATGTTAAATTATTTTCATATTTTTTTAATATTTTAAATTTAGCAGAATATAAAAACCAGTTTTTCTAATAAATTTAATTGAATACAATTTTTTATTATCTTTTTAGGTAAGTTCTAGAATCGATCAACAAAAATTTAATTTTAAAGGTATGATTTTATTAACTTTTTTTTGACTCGAATAAATACTTGATTGTTGATACAGTAAAATCTTTAATTACTTAAAAATAATTTACCAAAATATTATTTATAATAAAAAAATATTATATATATAAATATATATATAATATTATAAAATATTATATATTATAAATATTTATTTTTCTCCTCTTTAGTTTTAGAAACTATTTAATAATGAGTGTTTGCCTTATAAATTTACCTTTAAAATCTTTTACACTAAAGTTTTGTTAAACTTCTTAAAACAACAAATAAAAACAAGAAAATAAAAAATTCTTAAATTGCACTTTAAACTTCAATTGAACATTTTGGAAAAAAAAGAAAAAAAAACTTTTACTAAACTTTTATTTCTTTCTGCAGAGAGAAAAATAGCATTCCTTTTTATTTATTTTACATTATTCTTGCAAACATTTCTCCAGGAATAAAAAAAAAACAGTAAAATGCGAAAGAAAATTAAAAATTTTCCTCAGGTTGTGTACAAATTAAACGTGCATTAACACGTGACTTCGTGTCTTTTTATATATTACAGGGTAGAAGTAGCAAAAACACAAAAAAACAGCAACAACAAAAATAAGCAGAAAAGAGTCCTGATTCGAAATTGAAACGAAAGTGAGACAAACCTGTAGAAGAGAGGGACAGTCAGAAATTATAAAACTGATCCCAGTGCAAAGCTGTTAAGCAGGGGACTTAAATCTGAACAACAACACTCGCATTGTGTTACTGTTTTTTTGAAAGGAAACAGAACTGTTTAGTAAATGCTATGACGTTGTTTGCTTTCGTATTACTGTTTAGGTGTGTACATGTTTTTAGTACATGCTTTAGACATGCACATGTTGCAAAGGGACGAGCAATCGAAATGTAAAAAAATTCAAAGTTCATATTATTAAAATCAATTACTTTTAAAGGAGGATTTAAAGAATTTAGAATTTGTTTAATGGTTAGCGAATAAAAATAGGTGTGACAGGATTACGACCTAGCTTCTCATGTCACTTATGCTAAGTATGCTAATTCTATACATGAGTGCCAAGGCCTATAGTTTAAAGTCGACTCCGAACGACAGATTTTTGAGAAACTTTTCATTGCAACTTTATTTACTCTCAGAGTTTTGGTCAGAAATCTGCTGAGAGGAAGTCGGCGAAGAGAAATTTTTGATATTTCGTTTTGTTGAGGTTTGAACCGTGGCTTCATACTACCTGCTAAACTGTGGCGACTACTTAAGTATTGCTTGCTGTAATTATTACTACCAGTAATATTATATTTTACAGCTGTTTACGGACAATTATCCAAACTGGAGCGAGCCTTTGGAATTGGTATCTCTTCGGAATCAATCGGAATATCCAATTCTATAAGGCTACCAGATCATTGCAGAGTCTCTCAAGCGGAGGTGTCAGCAATTCAGGCTGCGGCGAAAATTATTGTTGACAAAAATGTTCACGGACGGAAAATCATCATACTTTCCGATAGCCCAGCGGCTATCAGGGCAATGGATTCGAGTGTAGTAAACTCCAAGACGGTGTACGACTGTCGCAGATATCTCAATGAGATGGCGAACCGATATGATGTTTGTAACACATGGGTACGGGGACATAATGATATTCCTGGCAACTGCAGAGCGGATGAACTGGCAAGAAGGGGCACGACCATCGAACTCTCTGATGAATTCTCTACGTTGAGGATTCCTTTGGGGACCTGCAAACTTATAATTGACAATGCAACCGCAGATCTCGTCAACAGAATGTGGGCAACTTCGAATAAGGGCAGAGCGGCGCAAAAGATCTGGCCGAGGCTGGATAAGAGTCGCACGGCGACTCTGCTTAAACTACAAAGTTTTTAGTTTTTTAAGTTTTTTTTTAATTCGGAATTTAAGAGCAAATACAGGGGGCATTTCTTTTTGTAACAATTTTAACCAAAACGAAAAGTCTCGCTTACACAGTTTAAGGGTCGTTTAAAACATTTAACAAAAAAACTTTAATAATAAAACATTTTTAATTATCATCGCCTCTCTTTCATAAATTGTTTTTTGATTTAAATTAAATTATTTCGTACATCAAAACAACAACAACAAAAATCAGTTTACCTTAAAAAACAAGGGCACATTTAATTGTTTAAGGGTACCATTGTACTTTTGGAACTTTGTCGTCATTTATATTGCAGGGTCACCAACCTTTTATGTTTGCTTTTTTTTATTTTTCATTTCTTACAAAAAGGTTTTTCATCCTAAAGGTTTAAAAGAAAAAATTAGGACAAAAAATTAATTACAATTAATTGTAATACTTGAGACATAAAACGAAAGCGGATATGAAAACTCGCATTGGATCATATTTGACTTGAGCATATTTATCCGAAATATGTATATTTTTATGTCATCAAACAGCAAGAGTCTTAGTACGGCAATATATTTTGACAAAAAAGAAAAAAACCGCACAGGCTTAATACTCTTGCACAAAGTCCCGATATGACCTCAAAAGAGTATTTTGGAGATCATTTGAAAGGACGGTTATGTAATCGTTAAACTTGAAACAAAAATCAACCGCAAAACTTGTTTATGGTGCCACCAGAAAACTTTAAACAAAACTTGCGCATTCAATTTCAAATGGGTTAAATGGAGTGCTTGACCTTAAGGGATATTCTACTAAATACAAGATATAAAATTATCATAGGCTTTTGAATTTTAAATTTACTCAGGGTTCTCCTTGGGGGTACGTACCTATGGAGTCATCTGAAACTTTTCCTTATTTTTCTCTTGTTTTATAAAAATGATCGGTTGTCCTTATACGATACGCAAACGCCTAACCTAGTTTAATGTATAAAATAATACATTAGACTACGAAAATCCAATTATTACAGTAAAATATATTCCTTATATGACTTTACACTCACAGTGTAATGCTTCTGTATGTATTAAACAGTAAAAATTAAATTGAAATTTTTTAATACTTTCTTCCTCTTTTGTTTTTTTTTTGTTCCTACTGAGTTAAAACCCACAAGTAATTGGATTAATTCATTAAATTTCTCCTGTTACGGACATGTAAACAATCTGTGTTAACAATTTAATGTGTTTTGCACATTAAATATTTAAATAAACACAATTTTTGTTTTTTTTTATTTTCTCGTTTATATTTTTAATAAAACTAAATAGGATAATAAAAGAAAGTGTTTGTAAAAAAAAAATAATTAATAAAATCATAACTCTAAAATGGCTACACAATAACACTGAATATACACATGTACATACATATATGTGTAGACATGTTCATAATAATAAGTATTAAAGAAATTAAACGAACAAGTGGTATAACAAATACATATTTCCCATATTCCATAATACTCTACTACACCCGAGTATAACTTAATCTTCGTTCTATTGTCTATGCTAACATTTGTACACAAAATTACAATAAAAGGCAGACATAGACTATAAGGAACCCTCTATCGACATACACCTTTTTTAATTTTTTTATTATAAAACATTGTGGACTGACACGAATAGTTTATTATGCCAATCTTTGGACCTAGATAGCCCATCTAAAACTGAAAATTTGTGAAATCTTGTGCAAAAATTTTCTAGGATAGGTTGGATTATATACAACTGATAGGACGCAATATAAAGGGATTCCTAAGCCATCAGAAAAATCAAAACTAGCCGACAAATATATATTATGGTACCAATTCATACTTTTCATTAAGCTATAACATCTGAGAACATCAGCTCCCCAGCAAATTTGTATGTAATTTACTCTGGCATTAAATGTAAGCCACGAAACAAATGGGCATTAAGAAACTATACATATGTATACATGCATACATAATTGATCATTACAACCTAGCTTCTGACACCATTTATCCGGTGTGTGTTAATTTTATACATGAGTGTTGCGGACTACAGTTTGAAGTCTAAACCGGATGACAGATTTTTGGACAATTCTTTAATAGAGTTTTTGAAAAGATATCTGCTGAGATTAAGTCACCGAAGGAATATTTTTCCATATTTCGTTTTGTTGGAGATGTTTGACCTGACGTTTTAACCGTGGCCTTACGTCTAATAAGTCAACACACTACCTACTACGACTACAATAAGGTTAGGTTAGGTTAGAGGACGTGTACTTGTCAATTAAGACAAGTACGGTACCCGGAGGTCGAATTGACCCATTGTACAACGTCCTGGTTTCTCACACCACTTATGATGTGTGTGTTAATTTTATACATGAGTGTTGCGGACTACAGTTTAAAGCCGACTCCGAATGACAGATTTTTGAGAAACTTTTTCATGGCAATTTTATTTACTCTCAGTTTTTTTTTGCCAGAAATCTGTTGAGCGGAAGTCGCCGAAGAAATACTTTTTGTATTTTGTTTTGATGTCTGGCCTGGGGCTCGAAACCTGGCTTTACGTCTAATAAGCCAACACACTACCTACTAGACTACGGTGACTTCACGACGACAATAAGCTATACAGCAAAATTTAATCACTCTCATAGCATTGTAATAAAATCGTATAGATTATCAAAATTCATATTGTTATATATGTATGTATGTATGTCAGGTTCGCAATGCTCTCCAGAGAACACCATTCTATCAAAATAAATCAATTAAAATTATGAAGTAGACACAAATAATTAGTGAGGTCAACAACACTAATTTTAAATGAAAATTTTAACATACCATGTTCATTGTGATATGTTGTAAGAAATATGATCTGTATAGCATGTTTCCGATTTTTCACGAAATTATTTCAGTTTTCACCATCGAGTGAGTGATTGGGCTCGAGATATGAGCAAAGCAGATACTTTCAAAATATTCCTTCTTCTCATGATTAGTTGCAGTTTCATGTACCGATTGATTGATTGTTTGAGAAGACGGCAGATGTTAAATAACTACAGTGATCGAAACGTCTACCCACAGTTTGCTCACCACACAGTTCGCCATCTGTGTTGTAAAAATAAAGAATTCAACAAAATCCCCTTCATTAAGAAAAAATTATGGCCCGGTCTACGAATGTCTCATGTAAAGTCTATGAATTTATTTATTAAAAATAACCTGTGACTTGGTGCCTTCAAGCTCCGTACGTTTTTAGACTGTAACTAAAATGGGATATAAAAATGCAAATGTTTATTGTTTAAGCACGCTGATAATTTTGTTTATCGTCCAGAAAAAGCTTAACAAGCACTTGGGATATATCTGAACTGTTTTCCCGGACCGTGAAGAATTATTACCAAGCTCCAGTAATAGTTTGATGGTATGGTTCTTATTACGGTGCTATGTAGTTTTGTGATACAAACTTTACCGTTCAAAATTCCCATATCAGCCTTAGATTTCCCAGCAAAATTCTGTGCCAGTTCAGAAAGCTAAAAAAAACTCAAACCGTGTTTCGAAATAATTTACCTGCTCTGCTCTCTGCTAGTTCTGATTTGAATTCACTAGACTGGAAGGACATGGTTCTCCATAAAGGTATCCCTATTCTCTTTGAAAACGGTTACAGGCATTAATGCTGCCAAACCATAAAGATCGTTTGAATGTGCCAACTTAATTACTAAACTTGATTTTAATTGAAAAACTCTGATTTTCCTTTGAAGGATAAGTAGTGGGTTTTAACAGCCAATGAAGAAGAACAGAAGACAAACTTGAATTATTTTAGGAAATGATGAAGTTGCCGTAGATAAGATCTAACCTCAGCTCAGAGATCTCGTACAAAACAAAATATTAGAAAATATTTCTTTCGCGAAAGTAGACGTAAAGCCCGGGTTCGTATCCTAGGTCAGACATCAAAACGAAATATGAAAAAAAAAATTTCTTCGCGATTTCCTCTTAGCAGATTTCTGGCAAAAACTATGATAATAAATAAAATAACCATGAAAAGTTTCTCAAAAATCTGTCATTCGGAGTCGACGTTTAACTGTAGGTCTCGCCACTCGCGTATAAAATTAACGCAGACAACTTGGGTGGTGTGAGAAGCTAGGTTGTAATCTTGGCGAAAGGGTTGTAATAGCCAATTAAGTAAATAGGAAATGATGCCAAGGCTATGAATAGAGTAAAGAGAAAAACAAACATCAGCATAAACACAATGCTTCCGCAAGATCTATGGTAGAGGGTGAGGTGTAGAAATAATCGACTTAATTTAAATGAAATTATTTTAATTTGTTGGAAAAATGTTTCTCTTACATTTTGCTCCTTGGATTTCTTGTTCAACGTGCTGTTGTATACTCACAATAGATCTCCACGCATTCATATATACGTACCTAAATACATACATGTTTTCATATGAAATTTATTCTGGATAACAATTAGTAGAAGTAGTTGATGTTCTACGAACGAGTATATGTTGATTTGAATGTTATATTCCTCTCTGTGTGTATGAGTATGTTTGAAGGATACATGAATACATGTACTCATGCAATCGTATTGTTATAATTATGATACTTAATGTTAAGCTCGGCACTTACATGCGCTAATTTAGCAATTAAAGTGTTAAAATTGTTATGCTACTACTACTACTACTGCTTCTACTCTACCATACTTACAACTTGTGATACTTGTTGTTGTGTAAATACTAGTGTGTGTGGATAATTTTCAATTTAGGAAAAATAATTATTAAAACACGCGTAAAATATTAATGTTTAATGAATTTTATCCTTCTAATTATGCAAGTTGGTTATAATTTTTAATTGTAAAAATAAATAGAAAAATTAAATTGAATTTTTTATGGAGTTTAAAGGAGTGTTAGACACACTTACAAGAGCAATATTATTATAAAAATCACACGCATATTGATTTAAGAAATCTTACAGTTCACATTTTCATAGGAAATTTTATCTCATTATGTTAAATGTATTCTTTATTCTCTTTAATGCAACATAGAGAAATATATAACAAAAGGTTAATATGCGGCCAGACGATATTCTGTAAAAATTTTTGTCCACTATGCCTTCAATATTATTTAAGGATGCCATAAACATAATTGTTCATTAGAACCCTTCAGTCAGGATTACGATCGATCTTCTCACACCATTTATAATGTGTGTGTTAATTTTATACATACTATACATTATACTTTTTTCTTGTATTTGGTATTTTCATTCTAAAAGCAAAATAGCCAACGGGTTGCATAGTGAATTGGAACTACCAGATTAATTATACTGAAGACTTATACATCACTATAGCTTTTGTTGCAGCAACATGTTTCGGGAACATGTGTGGCGGATTTTCATTATAAAACCAGGATAACCAGTGGTCTGCTTAGAAAATTGAAATTTCCAGATTAATTATACTCAAGTCTTTTGCATTATTGCTTTTGTATTTCCATGCTCTTGTAAAGCTAAGTTCCAATGGCGAAGTTGCAGCAACTTGTTTCGCATACATGTGTACTCTTAGATAGTAAACAACGTCTTAGTTGTTATAGTTCTCCGTGCATCATCATTCACGTACTGCACTCAAATCGTTTTGATGTTTATTTTGCTCCAAGTTTAACCAACAAACCGCAGAACGGAGTTGTTTTGTATACAAAGTCGTGCAGCCAGCATACATATTTAGGGATTTTTTGCTATCTTAGTAGATACTTTTAATGGTTTTGGATTTTGTATTCATATTGTAGTTTAGCTTCCCAAGTGCAAACATATAAGGATTACGACCTAGGTTCTCACACCACTTACGTTGTGTGTCTTAATTTTATACATACATATGTAAGCGGCGGGAACTACAGCTTAATGTCAGCTCCGCCAACAGATTTCTGAGAAACTTTTTAATAGAAATTTCTTATTTACTCTTAGAATTTTTTCCAGAACTCTGCTTTGTCTTTTCACATTTCGTTTTTTGTTGGATATGTCTGCCCTGGGGTTTGAACAGTGGCCTCACGTCTAATACCTACTAGACCACGTTGATCATGGTTTTGCAGCTCAGGAGATTTTTTGTCTACAGTATACAGGTTTTAGTAGGGTACCATTGTTTAGAAACTACGAACTGGGTTTTGGATGGTTGTATTGTTTGTAATGGTTCGGAAATTTGCTTATGGAGTTCTATTCTTTCTGTAGCGGAACTGTAATCCTTCTCAAGATCAAACTGAACTCTTTTCCTCAAAACTCTGTTGTAAATAAATTTAATTAATTAATCTTAATTTCATAGATGAGGTTAAATATTTATTTATTTATTTATTAATTACAAAACAATTACAAATTATATCCTAATTATATACGAGCGAAATAACTTGACTATTTGCTCTGTGTAGTGTCACAGACCAGAGTCTCTGGTGGGAATCGAACCCACGACCCTCACGCTAATAGTCTAGCACACTGCCCACTAGACTACCAGGGCACCCAAGAGGTTAAATATATAAAAAGTTAGACAAGTTTATTTCTAATGATATCTGGAAAGGGGTTACCTAAAATACTCTGCTTACTTACTTACTTAATTAGCCATTACCAACCCGGTTAAAGGATTTCGGCCTACCGCAACACATCCTTCCAGGCGCCTCTGCTTATTCCGCGCCTACGCCAGTTGGCCACACCAATCGATGACAGGGCTTCCTAGATTTGGTCCTTCCAACGGAAACAAGGTCATCCTCTTCGCCGATTTCCGCAGATCACCGCATAAAATACCCGTCTGGCCGGAGCATCCTCCTCTATTCGAACGACATGACCGATCCAGCGCTGCACAATGTCTATATCGTTGAGAAACTCATACACCTCACTGTTCGATCGGATGCGGAAATCATCGCCAACTCGCACTGGACTGAAGATCTGACGTTGGACTTTTCTCTCGAGTACTCCCAAGGCTGCTGCATCAGTGCTTAATAGGGTCCGTGCCTCTACGCCATAAAGAAGCAAGGGTAGGATGAGCGTCTTGTAGAGTGTTAGTTTTGTCGTACGAGAGAGGTCTCTGCTACTCAATTGCCCATTGAGACCATAGTAGCACATGTTGGCAAGAGTGATCAACTAAAATACTTTAATTAATTAAAATTCTTTTCGATGTATATGGAAATAAATTTTTAATTGCTCCCTGTAGTTATTTTCATTAATTTGTTTTTTTTTTGTCTGCCATCAAGGTGACACATACACGCCGTCAGGTCTTCTTTTACCGTGGAAGGGCAATAAAATACAGCTGTGTAGTATATTCATTAGTTAACTCATTACATGTACATTAATTTTTCAACAGAAACTATTATTATTTAAATTCCGCATACATACATGCACATGTAATTAAAAATTATCTCCTGTTTTTTTTTCTCTCATCGTATTCTCTCACAGCATAAAAACATTGTAATTTGGCAGCAGTATCAGCTTAAAAGAAGAATTAAAGGAAAAAAAGAAAGAAAAAAAAAACGCAAAGATAAATATCATGAATTAATAAAACAAACACATGTGTATGGTGTATGGCATAGTATGGTGTTCATATGAGATGAATACCTTTAATACGTTCCAACGTGGCATATTACCCAGTAAGCAAAAAGCAAGTGCCTGTGCAAGAGCGATATGTATGTCTGTTTGTTTACTTTCTTTAGTTTGAAATGAAAACATTTTCGCATTTGAATATTTAATTTTTGTTTTTCATTTACGCTTTAGCACCCGGCTAAATTAAATTATATTAACCTTGAATATAAGTATCTGAGGTACACACAGGGAAATACAATTAAATGATGAGGTTTTTTTCTCTTCTTAATTTGCCTTGGCTGAGGCGAATTGTCTGTCACCCTATCGTTTACTGAGATTTTGTGTTTTTACAGTAAAAAAAAAGTTACAAACAACAGTTACAAGCTACAAATACAGCCTCCTTCATACACATGTACAAATATTTCTTAAACTGTTACAGTCTGTAACTAACGGCCTTGGTTTTTTCTTTAATAGTTTGTGTGTAAAGCAGAGCATGTATATGTTTTGTTGAATGTATGTGTGTTAATATAAATGTGTTTGTGTGTGTTTCTTATTTCACTTCAATTCTGTACGTAATTAAACTAAAGATACAAACAAAATGTGAGGATTAATAGTTTAAAGAGGTTGTAAAACACAAATACTCTGTGCAGTTTTTCTTTTTCTTTTTTTAATAGCGTAACAGTACCTTTGAGTGTGGGGGTGTGTGTGTGTGTCATTGAAACTGAAACGACTTAAAAAATAATTATAATTGCGATGCGAAACAAACTACGTCTTTTAAATTCAGTAGTAGTGGTTGCCATGACCGTAGATTACGATGTAAATTGAGGCTTTTTCAAGGACTAAAACCCACATCTTTAAAAATAATTTGTAGGCTATGCTAGGTAGAGCAATTAGTAGAATATAATAAACCTTTCCCGGTTTGCCCTATTAAAAGAGTTTATTCACGACAGAACCGCCTTTAAAAAATCTTCAAACTTACGTCAAAACTGGCAGAACATCGAAAAAGCTGCCTCTAGCCTGTACAACATATTGTACCGATAGAGTGCTTTCTATGTAATTGCAATATAAACATTATGCGCTGACGTTTCCCAATTTTAGTTTCTCTTATGCAATAGCCAGCAATCACTTCTTGTACTATTGGTGTCAAGGGAGAGGACCTTGGTAAAAAGGCAACAGGTGAATGAATTATGCAAGTCATAGAAACTAATTTATCTGCGAGAAAGCTAAGTCAAGCAACCAGATGTTCTACAACCGAAACAAACAGTCTACAAATAGGTTATAATCAACATCACGGTATTCATAAATACATCAGTCATTAGAGAAAGCTATATTGGATTCCATATTCATATTGGATATCATATTGGTTATATAGGCATACTCCCAGATCCCTAGGAGCTGCATATGCTCAAATAATATCTTAACTGTCATTAAACTAAGATTGCAGGCACTTCCCAGATAGAACATAAAACTCTGAGTAGCATAAATTTGAGTGTAACTTCGTTTATTTGACTTTAATACCCTCTTCTATTTTGATATATGGGACTTTCAGTCTCATATATTTTCTAACAATTATTGTGTTATCTTAGTATCAATGCATGATATAATCGATTCCATGCAGGCATATTGGAAGTTCGAAACTTATTCATCCTCATTTAATATTGAATTTCTTTGCACTCAATATTTATAGAGGGACGATGAGTAATTTTTATTAGTAAAAACTGAGTTGTGTATTTCTTTTGGTGGGAACCCCCAAACCTTCATTTTTAACCCTTTGCACTCGGCTGTCCCCTATGAGGTGACAACGTAAGTATAATGGTTGTCCCCTCTGAGGAAACATGACAGCGATTACGGACAATGAAATTATTCCGCTGTAATTTTTTAAGAAGTTTGTAGTTTTCTGTTAAAATAGCACAAAAAGTTGATGGAAATATGATAAAATTAACAAGAAAACTACACGTCGAAAAGGAACGTGCGAAGTGCGTTCACGATGCACTGTACACTTCTCTGATCCGTTGAGCAAATTGTAGATATAGTGGACTAGGCGTCCAAAGCTACAAGCGTGTGGCTCAATGAAGTGGGAAACTTGATACGATAATAAAGGAATCCGATAACCGATAGAAGAAAAATACAAGATCTCAATTCGTACTGAAGCGTCGAATAGAAAAAAATTTTGATATTTTTTTGTAAATATGTGTTCTTCAATGTCCACAAATAAAACAAAACATATAAAACAAATTTCATCACAATTCCTTACTTGGTTCTAAAATTATACTGTATAATATCACGTTTCTAGGGTGTACATTTTCGTTAAGAAGTGGCGTCGAGTTGCTGGTAGCTAACACCCGAAACGGTGACGAGTGCAAAGGGTTAACATTTTAAAAGATTAGTGAACATTTGCTTGGTTGACTTTGATAAGCTCTTAAACTTTAACTCCATACCATCTCTTAATTTCTCCAAAAATTTCAAAAGATTAGAAATCTGTCGTATAATTGGAATTTAGAAATTCACCCATAATCATCATATATACCGCAGTAATATTCGAAAGGTAGTAGATCTGCTGAGAGGAAGTCACCGAAGAAATATTTTTTCATATTGCGTTTAGTTGGAGATGCCTGACTTGGGGTTTGAACCGAGTGCTCACGTCTAATAAGCCAACACACTACCTACTAGACCACGGCGACTTCTGAAATTTTTAGTTAATAATAATAAAAATTCCTGAAAATAAATTCATTGAAACGCATATTATATGTCATAAGGATAAAACCAAAATAAATTGAGCAGCTGTATTTGCATACCATTGTTTCAATTTCTGTATATTTTTATTGCAAACCTCTACCATTGAGTGTGTTTATTATCGTCTTAGTCTTTATCTCAAGAAAGGCGGAAGTTCTTTTGGAAGTTTCAATAAGTATTGTGTGATAATTTCTTTCAAAGGCAAGAACTAATCAGTGTTACTACTCAAATACACATTCATTTGCACTTCCTTTCCATCCAAAACTGTTTTTTTCCTTTTTTTGTTTTGAATTTGCTTAAACTTAACTTATATTCAAGTCATTTATTTAGTAATTAAAACCAATTAAAATAAATTTCACTTCATAAATTTCAAGGTTTCCAGTTATTTGAAACCGTCTCTCCAACTATGTAAGGTTTATTTTAGCACCCCAAATATAAATTTTACATTTCCTATCATATTAAATTACATATAAATGGGGACTGAGTAATGGGAGATTTTGTGTACGATCTATAAAAACATAGATGGAACTTTACAAAAGATTCAACATTATTATGTGTAGATGTGTACGATTTTTCATTAAAATATTTTCTTTTTAATCAGATTTCTATACAATTATGTAGCAACCTACGTAGTCACTCTATAAATCGTTAAATATACAAAATTATTGTGTGTTCATAAGTGTGTGAGAGCAAACATTTTACACAACCTTGATGTGTGTATGTGTGTGTATTTTTAATTGCTTCAAGGCTAACGAACGACATATAAAATAACAACGACTATAATGCCAGCACAACCAATAATCACAACCACAACTGCTGTGACTAAAAGCATCATCTCAAGCATCATTGCTGCCAGCTCTATTACCCGCATCAATAAAAACAAAAAATTTCAACAAAGATTGAAAAACTAATCAAAACATTAATTTTGAAACTTGAATAAAAAAACTACAAATAACATTCACATACATGTACATACATACATATCCAATAAGAAAATATTCGAATTCTGCGTACATGTTTATACGTCTACAGTTTTACGATTTCCCATTAAACGTAGAATGGCAAGACTTTAAAGAGCAGCAAAAAAAAAAAACAATTCGAAAAAGCAAACAAAAACGTAAGCAACTGAAATAATTTGGAATGTTTATAGACACTAAAAAATAATGTGTAATGATGAGAATACGGAAATGAAATTGATGGCATTTTTATTAAGATTTTTAATTGGTATCGAAGTGAAGTGTGGAAAATGTTCACAATACTGAAACTGTTTGTCTATGAATTTTAAATGGCATTGGAGAAGAATAACAAATTAACCAAATTGTTGCTGTTGATAAATTAAATGAATTAAGTTTTGTTTTATCAAAATAATTATTCTGTTCAGTTTGCATTACTTGGCCAGTACAACCCTTCATTCAGGATAACGACCTAGCTGCTCACACCACCCATGTTGTGTGTGTTAATTTTACACATGAGCGGTCAAAATAATGTGTCGGTACGACAGATTTTTAGAAACTTTTCGTAGCAGTTTTATTCACTCACAGATTGTTCGTCAGAAATCTGTTGAGAGACAATCTCCCAAGAATTATTTTTTCATATTTTGTTTTGTTCGACATGTCTGACCTGGGGTTTGATCCGTGGCCTTACGGTCAAATAAACTAACATTCTACCTACTAGACTACGGCGACTGGGTGCATTAACTAATTTAGATTGAATTGGCAGCCTCCTTAAACAGCAAAATTTAATCCTAAGAGATCAGTTTGTTATACAGATAGTACCTAACGCATCACTCAACTATAACACCTGGTGGAGATAACCTTAACCATCCCGATAGTATTATGAACGTGATTTTTTTTTTCAAAAATCCTTTGGTTGTTCACTTTCTTTTAATAACAATCCCAAATGGAGGACAATGGCACGGAAGCTGTTCTATGGACTTTATGGCAGCTTGCTTGTATTTACAGTGTCAGAAGTCATTTTTAGGTATTTCCAGCCTACAGGCATATGTACGCAGAGACCAGAATCCCTTTATAAGTGCTATGAGATTCCTACCACGAAGTCTGGATAGGTTTAACGTCAATTTTGTTCTGCTTATATACAAATCGCCATTGCCCTTCGTGCATGTGCGTTGGCCTTTGCAAGTGCGTTAGCTTTGCTGTTGCCTTCAATATCTCTACGTTAATTAATAAGTTTGTCTAGCTATCTTGAACATTTTTAAATGTGTTGTACACACTATCCATAGAAGTAGCGGCCCCTTTACTCCACTCAACATTCTCTGAAACCGAAATGAAGCCTGAATAATACTAAACCAATTTTGACAGTCGATAACCGCTACTTTCTTAAAGTTACATCTGACATAATACATGCATACGTACATAATTGGTCATTACAACCATTCAGTCAGGATTACGTCCTAATTTCTCAGACCACCTATGTTGTGTGTGTTAATTTTATACATGAGTGGCGAGCCCTATAGTTTAAAGCCGACTCCGAACGACAAATTTTTGTGAGACTTTTCATGACAATTTTATTTACTCTCAGAGTTTTTGCCAGAAATATACTGCGACGAAGTCACCGACGAAAAAATTTTTTATATTTCATTATGTCCGAGATGTCTGATTTGGGGTTTGAACCGTTGCCGGCTAGTTGCCATTTATTCACTCTGTTTTGTCAAATAACTACTGGCGAGTATAGCATTCAACAAAACGTTGTGGATTTTTGTCGGTCCATATTTCTTTGAGAACGACTATGGTTGATGGTAAATAATTTATTCAGAATTGAATGATCTGTACACCAGTGATATGTGATTTCGACAGGACGGGGTTACATTGGATATTGTGCATAAGCGATTTCAGAGCACGGTCATCTCACGTTGAAGTTAAGTTAACTTGGACCGTAATCGTGAGATTGAACCTGGCTATATTATTTATTGTGGGGTAAGGCGCAAACCACAGCAGTTCTCAAAGCCAAAGTAACTCATGCCATTGGTCAAATACTGCCCGCTTTTTTTGTAACATTTATGGAAAATTGTGTAATACGGATATGGTCTACCCAAACAAGCCATGGAACCATTTCAACTCTGAGAACAATATTAGACTTACCACATTGGCATCAATAGATATTTAAAACGATTATAAAATTTCAATGATGTCTCATACACTTTATTTTATTTAAAATCGAAGATAATGAAGGTATATAAGGGAAATGCTTCATAAACATACCGAACAGTTTGCAGGTATGCTGTGAGAATGGTGTAGGTAGTGTCGGAGACTATCAGCAAAATAGAGGTCAATGTTTGAGTGTCATACAAAGTACGACCATCAAATGAAGCCTACGAAAATGTAATGTTATCGATGCATTTGCAATGCTAGCTCTTAAAAGATAGATAAGTGCGAGAATATAAAAGACTCAGTTTCGGGTCTGCAAAGCCTGCATTTTCGTCAAACAAGTTTACGTTGAATGTTTGGTGGAATTCAAAGGAAATGCATTCGAATCTGACGAAACGAGATCAGTCTCTATTGGTCCCAGCCCGAACTTTTGAATAATTCTTTAAATTAAGGCGCTCAGAATTAGCAAATGTTACAGGTCTTGGGTTCCATACTAGTCCACACTACGTATTGATGAAATTGTTTCCACTTATTTGAGAAGTTGTCGTGGTCTAGAAGGTAGTGAGGCCGCGGTTCAAACCCCACGTCAGGCATCTTCAACTGAACAAAATATGAAAAAATATTTCTTCGGCGATTTCCTCTCAGCAGATTTCTGACAAAAATTCTGAGAGTAAATAAAATTGCCATGAAAAGTTTTTCAAAAATCTGTCGGCCCCGCCACTCATGTATAAAAATTAACGCACACAACATAAATGTGTGGTAATAGGTCGTAATCTTGACTAAAGGGTTGTAATGACCAATTATGAATGTATTTGAGAAGTTTTAGTTCGTCCATTGTACTTAAACTTGTAGATACTAAACTGTTTTGATACTAAACTCCCTTGATTGTAAGAAATTGACAAATTGAGGCGCAGAGGACATTCCTATGAACGAAGCAGAAAAATTATTTAAATTGTTGGTCAATAAATATTTTTTTCTTTTTTGATTCATCATCATTAAAACAAAATCCTTTTAAAAATGTCTACAATTTAAATTTCTTAATTTCCTTTAAATATCCACATGCACGATCTCTTGAGCTGGTATTTTATTATCATGAAACGCATAAAAGAAGTTTTAAAACTTTTCTATGTTCTTTGTTGAATTCATATTTAATTTAACTTATTTTATTATTTTTTTTATGCTACAGAATATGATTACATGTGCTTAACAAAAAAATAAAAAAACACACACATACGCATACGCATACACAAAACATATAAATTACAAAATAGTACTTGTGACTTGCAATGGTAAATTATTTTATTATTTCTCTTTGGCTCTTATGTGTGCGATGTTTATCCTGCTCATTTTCTATTGTTCCTTTACTTATTTTCGCTTTTTTTGCTGTGAGATTTATGTGTTAACTTTTTTCTCCCTTAAGTCAAAATGAGCTTCACTTACACGTACACGCACAGACAAGTAGTATTCCCTCCACCACCGTGTATTGTTATATTTTTGTGTACTATTCTGGTACTGAAAACAGGAATTTTAATACATCTCCAGCAAAAGCAACGACATACTTTGTATACATGGCGTACATTCACACATATACATGCATTCATATATACATTTCCGCTTGTGTTTTTCACGTGTGTGTGAGTTTTTTTTTTATATTTGTTTAGCAAAATAGTAGCTGTTCTTTTCCTTGCGCCAAAGTATGTGCAACATAAATAAATGTTTTTGTTACGTTATACTCATGGCTTTAGTTGTGCGTATTTTTGTTTTCATTACATTCTCCAAAAAAAAAAATATACTTTTTTTCAGAATATGTCGTTGCAAATGCGTTTACGAAAATAGTTAGGGAGGTTATGCTGTAAACGATGACGTTCTAAGGTTATAAGCTGCCCTGTACATGACATAGACTGTGTTAATTTTGGCAATCTGCATATAGCGTGATGGCTTCTTAGACATGAGGTAACGATTAAAACCTCAAATCAAACATCTCCCGGAAAACGAAATATTAAAAAAATATTTCTTCGGCAACTTCGTGTCAAAAGATTTCGGTCAAAAAATCTGAGTTCTCAAAATATCTGTCGTACAGAGTGGACCTTAAGCTGTAGGTTTCGCGACTCATGTATAAAATTAATACACACAGCATAAGATATGAAGTTTATTTCTTATGACAGTCCTTGTGGACAGTAAACAAGTGCCTGATGAAACATGTCTCCAGATGGCGTCGTTGCCCGATCTAACCATTCCAACATCGGTTCGAATCCATGGCCAAAATATTTTAATATTCGGTATGTATTCCGCGGCAAACTTCATTTATCATCGCTTGGTAAATAACATAGACTCACTGACAAAATTGTTCACCACTAAACACGGTTTTTTCTATGCGTTGATCGATGTTCTAGTACCGTAGAACATACTATCATAAATAAAATTCTTAAGTAAAGAGAAGAAAGAAAGGTGGCTGTCTATCCTCATACTATGAACGTCATACCAATCCGCTATCTTGTGGAGCTATTCATGACAGCTATCTACCTTCTTTGAGTTCATTACCTCGGAACTTAGATTCCTGGCTATCATAAATTATGGTAATATTTTTTCTGAAGATTTATCGTGATTCATAATTCTCGCTGCAGCTTGAATTGCCCCGCTTTGGAAACGCTGCAGTAGCGTTACGGTAGCTTTGTGGATTTAGCAATGCCTTCCGGTTCCGAAAATATACTACCGCTAGAGCAACCAGTGAAAATCCTTACGGAGTCTTTTACAATGTACATTGCATCATATTTCCAAAGATTTTTATTCGAAATGAATGTCCCGATCTTCTCTGAGAGGTCAAATACGCAATGGCTTCCTCAGTCTCAAGTGTAAAATTGACACACACAACATAAGTGGTATGAGAAACCAAATACAAATAAGATACTGAAAAGGGTTGACTTATTAATGTCTTCAAACCATTATTTTCAAATTCGGCTAGCAGTTTTGCTAAATCAGAACCTATACGCAATAGTAGTAAAGAGTAGTTATTGATTTGTTATCCTCCCGATTGGTGTAACTTAAGTGTTAATAACTTCATCGCAAAAAGATTGAGCCTAGTCCTATTACTCTTGTCACAGTTTTCAGTTTCTTTATACGATGATGTACTGCTCTTTATATGATGAGTACTACCATTTCGGATAACATTTTTGCACTCCATTTAAAGCTGCCCAAATGTTGTATGCCCCGAGTGTTGTTCTTTTCACATTTTTTTGTTACGCACACAGTATATGTTTTGCTTTCATTACCGGAACTACTAATGAAAGTTGTTAAAATTTATTTAACTATACTTAAATAACTCTCATACCTACATACATTCATACATACATACATACAAAGTTATCTAGTGTGTGTCCTTTTGTTGTTTTTCTTTTTCAGAGTATGTGGTGTATGTTTAAGTGTATCAGGAAACTACACACAAGTATGAGTGTGCACTCATGTCGCATCCTTACATATGTTGTTCATTTATGCTCTTGTCACTATAAATTTCAAGCAAGTGTTTTGTTAAATATTGTTTTTTATTATTATTTTATATAATTAAAGTTTGTTCAGAGTACGAGTGTCAAAACAATTGTGAGTGAAATTCTAGCAGAAGAAAGATGTTTTCTTTTAAAGAGCAAGAAAATGGTTTTAACGGCAATGAAAAGAAATTAAAGAATTTAGCAAAAAAAAACAAATGAACATCTTTAGTTCAGCATATTAAAACATATCATATAACATATAGATATGTGTGTGTAAAGATGTCGAAGAGGAATAGTTGTAAACAACCTCACGCCTTTTGTTAGTTTTGGTGTAACCTCGTTTTAAAAAAGCTAGACTTGTTTTAGAGAAAGGATTTGTGTGGAACCAAAA
The DNA here is from genome assembly GCA_958299815.1 of Sarcophaga carnaria. NCBI lineage: Eukaryota > Metazoa > Arthropoda > Insecta > Diptera > Sarcophagidae > Sarcophaga > Sarcophaga carnaria. Next base: position 32,870,635 of record OY283150.1, read on the forward strand.
GATCCAAAGGTCTGATGTTCATTTTGATTATATTCTGGGTGGCATTATATTCCGGAGATCTTAAAAATTAAATCAGTGTAGCTTATAGTACTGCTGCATTGAAACTTCCCTGACTTCTTGCAATCAAAATTTTTGTGGATCAAAAATCATGGGCCACGATGTTTCCTTGGTCGCTCTGGTTGCTTTCTCTTGACGTACGTCGACTACTTTACACTACACGTATAACATGTTATAAAAATGTTTGTAACAATTTCAATTTTTGCCACAATTTAAATATTTTTCTAAAACCATTTTTTCCCTTTTTGCTGGCCACATTTTACTCATATTTTAACCATATTTTTTGAAAAATAAAATTTTTTCAAATGCAATATTAATTTTTTTGCTATAAACAAAATGCATTTTATTCACAAAATTTAACATTAACCCCTATTTATGGTTGAATAAAATAAATGTTATTTTTATTTTCTATTTTTCTTTTTCTATTTTACACAATGCCATACCACAACCCCAATAGTAAAATTTTTCGAAATTTTTTTTTAAATATAAAAATAAAAAATATTTTACGTTTAGAAACTATTTTTCTTGCCTACAATTTTTGAGGTGGTAAAATGAAAAGTGCATTAAACATTTAGGCAAGTGGGAGAAACATTTTTGCTCGAAATAAGTCGATAATTATAAGGTTGTGTTTAAAATTTAAAAATTTATTTGTATTCTTATTTAATTTTTATCATGTGATTCCTTTAATTATTTCTGAAATGAAATTTTCTTTTAGAACCTGAAGGTATTTTCTACATTTGAAACTGAACGCAGACCCTGTACTGACCTAGTTCCACCAAAAATCACGGAAGAGGAAGAAGTTCGTTAGCGCAAGGGATGCACATCAAAAGCACGACTACCCTATACTGGAAAACAAGCCAGAAAGTTTGATAAACGAATCTATATTCTTGACATCAATAGATGATGGCTCCGTCAAGTTGGCAAGAAATAGAGAGCCAAATAACCTATATCTGCACCTCGCAAGAGATGGGCACAAAGACAAAGAAAGTGGATAACAGTCTTCTCTTCCTCAGCGGATCTGCATCCACGGCAGAAGTCGTTAAATTGGAGCCGCATCCTTTCCGTACGTCTACCCATAACACAATGATCTGTAAGCATGGCCACTGTGATTGAGATGATGCCACGACCAAGTCCTAGTAACTGGTTGGTACGCCTTCTATCAATCAGGGGCAACATTTTTATCGAAAAATCATTTTCAGCGATGAGACCCATTCTAGATGAATAGATACGTGAACAAACAGAATTCTCGAATTTGCGACGATAAGACGCATACAATGCCTCTCACCACCAATGTCGCCACTTGGTGTGTGCTGGGAGCGTCATCAGTTCTTCTCTTTTTTGATTACCACGTTGTCCAGACCATCATTTTTTTTTTATCTGAATTGAATAATTTGGATACCAACGACATGTAGGCGCTTATGCCACACAGCTCATGCAACAGAGCGAACTAGTAACCGAGATCATGTGAATTGACTTCACTCATCTGTTGCTAGTTTTCCTCCTGTTCTGTTCCTGCTCATTGCCGTAAAATCACACATGTCTTTGTATCCAGGGTGCCCTTTTAAACAGATCCACACGTATGTATCTCTCGAGTTAACCTCATATGAGTCGGAGGTTCAGCTGGCGGTCAGATTGTCGGAGGTTAATACTATGTCTCGTCCTTTGAACTTTTTATACAAGTTGTATTGAAACAACTTTCGAATATCCCTGGTCCTGTCCCATTATCTCTCCTCTCCGCATACCACAGAAAGATTTTTTTCTTCAATGACTATTTGGACTCCAACTTGCTCCATTTGCACTTACTATGCAGTCTAGTTTTTCGCTTTCTCCTCCTTCCGCTGCAAACAGCGAGCACTGTGGGTCGATGATTGCTAATTTATTTTCTACTACGTTGGGTGATATGGCTACTAATGTCATGTTGTAACAAGACGAAGCTATATGCCACACAGCCCACACCACATTGGATATTCTGAAGGCATCGGCGTTTCCTGTGGAGGTGATACGAACTGACTACGAGATCATGCGATTTGGAATCATGCTTGGATGTATTAAGTCACAGGTGTACTAAAGCTAACATAAGACACGCCATCGGTTAAATTCGGCCTAATTTCTGCGGCAAAGTGATAAAAAATGAAACATTTCGGCTGCGCTCCACCCAGTGAGGCTGTTAAGCATATTTCAACGATTTTATATTCCACATATAATGGCATCAATAGCACACAGAAATTCTGATTCGTTTGATTTATATAAATTTAAAGATAGAGAATGTCTAATGAAAGACCCAATAGAAATACATATTTAAGTGTTTTGAACAAGTGTAGTCTAATAATGGTATTACTTTGCCGTGAGATTACTTTTCAAACCCCAAAGTCAGACAGCTCCAACCAAGAACGAAATACGAAGAAAATATTTCATTGGCGACTGTCTCTGATTCTCTCAAAAATCTATCATGCGAGTCGACATCGTGCGAGTCGACATCATGCGAGTCGACATCATGCGAGTCGACATAACGCACACAATATATCTGGTGTGAGAAGTTAGGTCGTAATCCTGACTGAAGGTTTGTTATGACCAATTATGTATGTATGTGTGTATAGGGATACAACGCTCCGTTCACTTTCATCTGCTGTTGCTTCTAGCAACTAGTATACATTTTCCAGGTCAGCTTGTTCATGGCAAGGGGGCTTCCATTTCACTGAGTAACAGTAACGCTACAACGCTTGCTGTAAGTCCAGCTTGATCCTAACAAGCTAACAAGGAGGCTTATCCCACCCTGGATAACACAATGGGCCATACAGGGCACCAAGTGAACTTGTTTGTAAACGGGCAATCTACCCGCTAACCTAACCTAACATAAGTTCAGCTGGTACACTTTTGATTACTTTGGTGGATTTACCTGTAGCTGCCTTGGTTAGTACTGGCATGATGCATATATTTTTGCCTGTTCATCTGGTGGAATTACTCTTTCCGGTTGACATTCTGTAAACTTTTCCAGCTTAACTCGAAATCATAGAAAAACGCTATGCAATGCAGACATATTCCTTAATTTGTATGAAAATTTTATTTTTAAGGAGAATCTTTACAACGAAATTAAGCGACTCTTTTGGAAAACTAACTTTTAAGTTTTTAAATTTTTTGTTAAAAATCTTTCCCTACCTCTACAATGATACACAGAAAAAAAAGGAAATCCTTGCTGCTGTAAGGGGTTTGCTACCTTAAAACACAATTAAATTAATATGCCACACAAAGTCTTGCAAATACTTTAACAACTGCAATCAGTGTACGAAATACGAAACGAAATCGAAAATAAATTTATAAAAAAATACTAGAAATTCTAATGGTAATATTAGATTGTTAGAGTATATACATATGTATGTATGTATGTATGTATGTATGTATGTATGTATGTATGTATGTATATAAAATAGAGGGGTTATGTATATAAAAAAACTAGAAAATATTTATTTTTCACATAATAAATAAATGCTACAAAACTTGACCCAATTTAGAAAACTCATAGAATTACATGGGAAAATAACATTAAAAAAAAACCTCACTAACAACTAGAAATTTAGGGTATAGAAAACCAACAACAAAAAATAAAAAGAAAGAAAAAAATAAGAGACCAAGAAACAACAAGAAAAACTGTAATGTTTTACAAATAAGAAGCAGAAGAAAAAATATAAATTGGAAGAGAAATCTTATAAGAGAGAGAGAGAGAAAAAAAGAAAGGAAGAAACAAAAACTTAAAAAATATATTGCAACACTTTTAGCACAACCACCCTAAAGTACTCATACACACGTGTGCTCCGCTGTTTTATCGTATACATTTTTTATTTTTTTTTTCTTCAAACCACCAGCAGCAGCAACAACAATATTCTGAGTTGCAAAAGTTTGCAATTTTTTTTTAAAGTAACACGAATTTTAAGTTTCAATTTTTGTTGGCATTAAAGATGAAACGTGAAGTGCAAAGTAAGGGAAGGGCACTCCATGGTACTTGCAACCAAGAACAAGTAATAAAAAAAAAAAGAAAAAAAAACAGGCTGAAAGCCAAGTTAAAACCATAACATTGTTAGACTTTTATGTGTAATTATGTATGTGCCTAATAAATTTATAGGGCCAATGACTAACTATGCCAACATTTTTGTTGTTGTTTTTTTTTTACTTTTCTTAGTTTTTTGGGTAAACATTAGTTTTAGTTACAGTTTTGAGCATTAAATTTGTGTCGTAAGTTGGAAACCACTTCGTTTCATTTATATGTATTTTTGTTGTTTTTGTCTTGGTAATAAAATAACACCACCATTTTAAATAGGCCAAATGCTAGTGATAGTGTTAAACAAAAGTATTCCTCCACAGCTTATACAAATGTACAGTTCAGTTTGTAAATAAATTTAAACAACAATATGAATGAATTAAAATATAATTCGTTTTTTTAAAAAGTTCTCTACTTTAAAACGGATCGTCAATACATACATAATTGGTCCTTACAAGCCTTCAGTCAGAATTACGACCTAGTTTCTCACACCACATATGTTGTGTATGTTAATTTTATACACGAGTGGCGGGACTTACAGTTTAAAGTCGATTCCGAACGACAGATTTTTGAGAAACTTTAAATGGCAATTTTTTTTTTATTTGCCCACGAGTTTTTGCCAGAAATCTGCTGAGAGGAAGTCGCCGAAGAAATACTTTTTTGTATTTCGTTTTGATGTCTGACCTAGGGTTTGAACTGTGGCTTTACGCCTAATAAACCAACATACTACCTACTAGACTACGCCGACTATTACAAGTCCTATATACAACATAACGCTGAAGATTTTTATAAAGGGTTATTCAGGGTTTTCGTAGTAGCCGTAGTCTAATACGTAATTTGTTCTCTTATTAGACATGAGGCCTTGGTTTAAACCCCAGTTGAGACAAAAACGAAATATGAAAAAAATTCTTTGGAGACTTCCTTGCAGCAGATTTTTGGCAAATACTCTGAGAGTAAATAAAATTTTAATGAAAAAGTTTCTCAAAAATTTGTAATTCGGAATCGATCTTAAACTGTAGGTCCCACCATTCATGTATGTATAATATTAACACACAACATAAGTCGCGTAAGCAGCTATGTCGTAATCCTAACTGAAAGGTTGTAATGACGAACTATGTATGTATGTATGTATATATACGTATACACGTGGTTTTATAGAAAAAACCAGTTACTCATTAAGAGTAACTGTTTGGTGCGGCTTGTGGATCGAATGCATCATTAGCCCATATTTCTTTGAAAATGAGAGCAGCGGAACCATTACGGTCAATGAAGACACTTATCGCACCATGATAACCGATTTTTTTTGTTCCCGCTCTTCGTGGTATTAATGTGAACGATGTTTGGTTTCAACAGGATGGTGCAACTTGTCACACATCTCATGCCACAATCGATTTATTTTGTCAAACATTTGATAGCCGATTAGCCAAAATGGTGATGTCAATTGGCCCCCATTAAGTTACGATTTGACACCGTTGGACTATTTTCTGCGACTAACCGTTAAAGAAAATTGTTATGCCGACAAACCAGATACAATTGAGCATTTGATGGCCAACATTCGTGATGCCATTGACGAGATACGATCACAACACTCGAAAATGTGTACGAAAATTGTTCGGATTGAGTGAGGTACTGTGAAGCCAGCAACGACGGCCATATGATTGAAGAAAGATTTCAATTCTAACCGGAACAATTTTACTTCACAACAAAAAAAGAAAAATAATAATAAATTTATAAAAATTTCAAACCGTTTTCGTTTTATTCATTTTTAAATTTAAAGTTTTAAATCACCCACCCTTTATGTAGATTATCCAAAAGCCTAAACTAAATCCATAATTTCGATGAAACTTTTATTTCATTATAATGCTTGGATCTTGGCCATTACAATACAGGCATACAACGTCAATTAAGTTAAGTCGTCAGAGTTTTTTTTGCAGCAATCAATCCTTTCGAGTTAGTTTCCGACCAATTCTGAGCACTATTCACTTAGTACTTTGACATAAGCTTCCTAGTATAAGTTTTCAAATTCTGCAATTGTAAGGGATTGACAGCTTATGTACGATTTCTGACATAAACCAACAAAACACTGTATAAAATCGCATGATTTTGGCGGCTAAATGACGATGCTAATACGTGAATCTCTATAGTTCATATTATGTGGTTCCTGGTATCGTCTTGTTTAAATCACATGCCCTCCAGTTAATAATTTTCAATTGGAAACCAAAATGACTTATCATATGGACGTACGTATCCAAACTCATGCCAATAGATTTATGTCCGCCAGTCTCACAGTATTGTTATACTTACTTGTTAACAATAAAATTTGTCTAAGCTTTGACACTTGCTTTGTTTAGGTATATTAATCAGAAATGGACTCTAAATTATTTGTTCAAACTCATGCACGGTCTTGTTTAAACCAAATGCGTCATCCAGTTAATAATTTTCTATTGGAGACCAACTTAAGTCAGTTATCATTTGGACATTCGTATGCCAAATACGTATCCAAATTTATTACCACAGATTTATGGCTGCCAGCGTCACAGTATTGTTAAACTTACTAGTTTGTAGCGCCTTTTTTCAGAATTTTAATTAGAAATCAATTTATTTGTGCAAACTCATGTTATTACCAACAACTACTTGCAAACAATATAACGTTTTATTATGTGCATGCTTGTTGAAAACTTTTAACGCCAACTATTAATTCACTTGCCATTATAATAAATTTTGAAAAATATAATGAGAGTATGTTTTTGGATGCGGCTGTTAAGTAAATGCCTAACATGTTAGCCACCGAATAAGCTGGCATGCAAGTGAGTCTTGCCAACATTAAAGACCATTTATATGTTCAATGTTACAAAATTTCATTTCATTTCATGTTTAAGAGTAAGTTTTATACAATTTTTTGTACCATATATTCTATATATGTTTCTGATAATGGTATTCCAATAGAAAGAATGTCGTGTTAAATTTTATATCAAACTTTTAGAAAATGAATCCTACTTGCGATTCTGTCAAAGAAAAAAACAGAAAAACATTCGAAATGAAATTGAGAATTTGCTATCCTCTTCTACGCTCCTTTTAAATAGTCTGATGCATGACTCAAATCTCATCTCGTTGTAATTATATAATATATACACACATACATAATTGGTCATTACAGTTTAAAGTCGACTCCGAACGACACATATTTGAGAAACTTTTCATGACAATTTATTTACTCTCAGAGTTTTTGCTAGAAATCTGCTGAGAGGAATTCGCCAAAGTAATATTTTTTTCATATATCGTTTAGTTGGAGATGACTGACCTGGGATTTGAACCGAGGCCTCTCGTCTAATAAGCCACACTACATAGTAGACCACGGCAGCTTCAAAAATGTTTCAATAAATATTAATTTTTAAATACTTTAGATTTTTATCTTTTGCCTCATTACCCCTATATACATATACATATATACGAGTATATGAATAACCTTTCACCTTTTCTGTTGCTATGACTTTTTGCAATTGCATCTTAACAGGTTAAATCCGATTAGTGTGCCACTCTTAAATGATTTTATTTAAATAGTATTTTCATTTTGTTGTTATAATTTGTTCACCATTTTCTACGTTAATAATGTGGATTAGGAGAAAGGAAGTTACCCCAACAATTACATTAAATACATCCGGTTCCAAATGCTAGTGAACCTTACCTTGTTTTGGCGGTCTGTCAGGGCAATATATTTGAAGTAAACGTTATAGGCATATGTTAGTTACCGGTAGGATGATCCTCTCTTTAGCTTAACGCTCGCTTCTACCATATTTTCCACTTATAATAATGAAAAACAATTTATCTGCCCGTTAAAATGCTTCCTTTAGTGAATGACAAGTTGTAATAAAGGCCCTTAGAATTATTGTGGATTGTGTAGTCCTATCTTGGAAAACAAATGTTATGGCATCACCTTACCTGAATCCACATCTCGTTCATAGTATTGATGTAAATACAGATTTTGATTCGAGTGAAACATTAAAACTAGTGGAGTAGGTACATCCACTCAAATAGTCAGGAGTGTGTGAAGGCAAAGACAGCAACCTCTTTCCTTCTGGAACCCCCCAAGGTTAGTAAACAACCGTAATACATGACATACAACGGTTCGGTATGCATAATCTTTTTAACATTTTCATCGATCCACGATCCATAGTTTGCTAGAGAACACGCTCTTTGGAAGACCTTCCCCTCAATCGTGTGCATGTAAAAAAATTTTCTCGAAATATGTGCACATTTCATACATATAAATGTGCCAGTAAAGTTATGCATTTATAATGCTGGTTGGATTTTATGCATAAAAGAACCCTCATGTTAAATTCATGTTTAAATTCAAATGCACACATACATATCCAAAATCATACATACATACATATAACAGTTAATATGTGAGTGAGTGTTATACAATGTGACGGGAATTTCTTCGAGCATAGTACTTACGTATAAAACTATTCCTACATATATCTTTATTCCAAGTTTCAGATGTGCAATTTTAAAATAAAATAAATTGTTTTGCCGACTTTGTTGTTATTTCTTAAAATGGTTTATTTACTTAAATTTATGAACATAAATTATTGAAAACCACACGGTAATAATTTTATCACACGATTCTTTCGCAACAGATATTGAACTTCACAGTAGGTACGCGCTTTTTTATTACTGCTTACTTCGCTCTGTTTATACTTCATTTATTTTCAGTCATCGCATTTCATAAAAAAGAGTAGCACAGATCAAGCTAAATAGGAACATAATACCTACTCTAGTAGCTCTATGAAATAACAAATCTAGTTACTCTGAATCGAAGATGATAAACCAAACGGAAACCGTGATAAGAGGATGTAGAAGGCAGTTTCAGTAGGAGATCCCTTTTTAAACTTAAAAAAAGGACTTATGATTTGACAATAGCTGCGAGTTTACTATTGAATTGTAAAGGTGTCACGTTCCGATTAGGTATGAAATAAAATATCCATCAAATAGCATGATTATTATTGGCCAATTAACATAATAATCTTTTGAGATAATTTGTTCTACTACATGCCTACATAATTGGTCATTACAACCTTTCAGTCAGGATTGTGGCCTAACTTCTCAGCTAGAGCCGTCTTGCTAAGTCTACATGTTGTTAAGCTTATACTATACGTTGTCAGTCGCAGTCACCGTAATATCGTCTTAAAAAATGTTAGGCCTAAGGACGCCGCGCGATTAAATTCGCATCAGGCAGTTGTTTTTTGTGGGTTCATAGGTTTCGCATCGATAGGCAAACCCCTACATAAATAAATACATAATTGGTCATTGCAACCCTTTAGTCAGGATTACGACTCAGTTTCTCACTCCACTTATTTTGTGTGGGTGTTAATTTTATACATGAGGGGCGGGGACATACAGTTTAAAGTCGGCTCCGAACGACAGATTTTTTAGAAACTTTTCATGGCCATTTCAATTACTCCCTGAGTTTTTGCCAGAAATCTGCTGAGAGGAAGTCGCCGAAGGCATAGTTTCTCATATTTCGTTCAATTGGAGACGACTGGCCTAGAGTTTGAACCGAGATCTCACGTCTAATAAGCCAACACACCACCTACTAGACCTATAATTTTATATATTCACTAAGCCATTCGTTTTCATGCCATCGACTGAAAATTCTTCGAAAATTTCGAGCGATCTAAGCACATTTTTGCAATACCTACATTTAAAAATACATAGTTGAATGAAAATGTGCCATTTCCGTTTAAAATTATATACCCAGAGGCCTCCTGACCTGTCTAGAGTAGACAACAGCAAACATTTTTGGAGAAGAAAAGATAATTGGTCGTTACAACATTTCGGTTAGGATTACAACATATCTTCTCACACCACTTACTCACACCACTTATGTTGTGTATGTTAATTTAATACATGAGCGGCGGGACCTACAGTTTAAAGTAAACTCCGAACAACAGATTTTTGAAAAACTTTTTCATGGCATTTTCAGAAATCTGCGGAGAGGAAATTGTTGAAGTAATATTTTTTTAATATTTCGTTTTGTTAGAGATGTTTGAACTGGAGTTTGAAGCCTGGCCTCATGTCATATAAGTCAAATTAAATTTTTGCAATTGTAATGCGTTGTTCTCACGTAAATTGCTACATTTTTAATATTCAGAGTAATTTTATGTATAACAGCCGTTAAAAAGAAAGTGCATTTTGTGAACGACACCTTTTAGATGCTGTGGTAAAAAATTGTTTTTCAATGTTTGCCATTTGCTATTGGATAAGTTCTGCTGAAATTACGTTCTGAGTGAGTCTCAATCATTTCAAAAATTCTTGTTGAGTTTGAGAATAGACTTCATAACTCATTGAAATTACTATCGCCTTTAAATTAATGGTTCTGGAATACTTGAAAATCAGAAAAAGGTTATAGAACCCAACTGTTTAATGATTAGTTAGCAATTAACCGAATCTACATCAAACATCCTGCCGTACATAATTTGTAACGTAGCAAATAAAATTTAAATTTCGTTTCATAAATTTTCAATCACCCTTATCTTCATTGGAATAACTGCATTTTATATCGAAATACGATACATATATATATATATATATATTCACATATATTTTTATTACATAGGAATGTATACACATATGTATGTATATGATTTTATATGTAGTTATGCTATACTCTACACTCTTGGTATTGTATGTACATATGTATGTGATTATATGGTGTATAAGCACATTAGTTTGCACAATACGGGTACGTGTTCTATTTTGTCATATTGCAACTCTAACGTACGTGTGCTGTATAATATCATTAACGTTACTTTAAAGTCATTTGCTTTAAACTCTATACTAGGCAAACTATTATGCTAAAACAATTGCACACATATTGCTCTTAAGTAAACTGTAATAGGGTAATACATAAATGGGTTTTTTTTTTTGACATTTTTCATATATTTTGTGTTTTTAAACAAACCCTTACTAGTGTAACTCTATGCCTTTATCTTATTATTGCTAAATACTGAAGTATATATACATACATATATGAGCAGTCGTATGTATGTATGTAAATGTATGCATATAGTTAACGAAAATATCTTATTACTTTAATACTCTACGTGACATATACTCATTCACTGCCCTTCTCTCTATCTTTACTTACTTACACAGTTACGATAGGGTTTTTATGCAGACCCGGTATTCAGGTATGAATGAGTGTGTGTATGGTTGTTGCCTTATTACATTTATTATTATTATATCATGCAAACATTGCAGTAGTTTAAAATATTAATTAAATAGTTTTTCTCTCTCTCTCTCTCTCTCTTTCTATTTTACCCCTGTGTGTATGTGTGTGTTGTATTGTCGAATAACTTAACTGTACGGAAATTAATTATAAATACCATGTATTTAGTAGAAGAATTTGTCAGCATGTTATGTACATTTTGTTATGGTCATTAAGTGCGTATGATTAATTCCGTTTCGATTTTATTAAATATTCATTATACATACCGTTGCACCCAATGGTTTACACGAACATTGTTTTAGTTTAATAGCTGATGTAATTTCGAAGCCAGTTAGTTTCCTAATACTTCAGAAGTCAATAAACCATTTGATATTTGTTATCTTTACTTAACAAGGTTTGATGCTAGAAACTTATGACAGTGGTATTGAAAATACATTTATGTACATATATATTTATTATATATTCTTAAATCAGGATTGCAACCTAGCTATTCACACCATCCATGTTGTGTGTGTTAATTTCATCTATAAGTGGTGACACCTACAGTTTAAAGACGGCTCTGAATGGCAGATTTTTGAAAAGTTTTGAAGGCTATTCTATTCTTACTGTCAGAGTTTTTGTCAAAATTCTGCTGTTTTTTTCATATTTCATTCTATTGAAGATGTCTGACCTGGGGCTTGAACCGTGACCTCACATCTGACAAGCCAACACATTATCACACAATTCTCTAATAGATTATTAACTCAAATTAACCCATAACAGATATATTTTATTTACATAACGTACATACATAATGTCAGGATTACGACCTAGCTTCTCACACAACTTATGTTGCGTGTGTTAATTTTATACATTAGTGGCGAAACCTACAGTTTAAAGTCGACTACGAATGACAGATGTTTGAGAAACTTTTCATGGCAGTTTTATTTACTCTCAGGGCCATTATTACAACTTGCCGTTGACTAAAGGGAGGATTTTAACGGGCAGATAAATTGTTTTTAATTATTATAAGTGGGCGATAAGGTGGAACTGAGTGTTAAGCTAAAGGGAAGATCATTCTACTGGTAACTTTTAAAATTAAGTTTATGTTTGAAGTCGCCGTAGTCTAGTAGGTAGTGTGTTGACTTATTAGACGTAAAGCTAGGGTTCGAGCCCCAGGCCAGACATCAAAACAAATTATAAAATATATTTATTCGGCAAATTCCTCTCAGCAGATTTCTGGCAAAAACTCTAAGAGTACATAAAATTGCCATGAAAAGTTTCTCAAAAATCTATCGTTCGGAGTCGACTTCAAACTGTAGGTCCCACCACTCATGTATAAAATTAACATACACAACATAAGTGGTGTGAGAAACTAGGTCGTAATCCTGACTGAAGGGTTGTAATGACCAATTATGTGTTATGTATGTATGTCATATTTAAACTTGCCATATTATATATTATTTTTAATACGGAAACTTCAAATATAAGCAAAGTGAGCAAATGCAACAAAAAAAAAAGACCCCGTCGTTGCCACTGCGTTTAAATAAAACTTGTTTATTTGAGCAGTGTTATCGACATTGCTCCGCCACCACCATATTTTTGAAAAAGTTAACTTTTTTTATCTGTAAGTTGTAATAACGAAAATAAGCCAAAGATAACGGTTCCCTTTAGGAAAAGGTAGCTTTAACTAAATACAAGTCTAACGCCAAGTTGTAATAATGGCCCTCAGAGTTTTTGCCAGAAACCTGCTGACCCACTAGACTACAGCGACTTCTTATTATTATTTTATTTACTTTACTTTATTTTAGTTACTTGATCAAATTGAAAGTTTTTAGTAATATTTTCTTTTTCTCTTTCCAGGTAAGTGACGTAATTTTATTAACTCATTTTGTATTTTGTAAGTATAATTCAATGAAAGTGAATATTAAAATGAAATCGTTTTATTATAATGTATAAACCTTTTTTTACATATAATTTAAACGTATTAATCTTTGGACCTGAAACTTACAAAAATAATGAAACACGCCCATGTACACTAATGAAGCGTGTTAAGTTTTTATAGTAATGCGGCCATTAGTATGGATTACATTGAAATATGGTGTCGATAGCTTGATGGCTTTCGCGACGGCGCAAATTATACTATTGAACTTTTTGTGTCGTCGTGACTGTCCATAAAACGTCATCAACGTTTGCGAAAATCCAAGTGCAATGTATGACTGACGTGTATATGCGGCATTATTTTCTATGGACCGTAATTCCATGACTTCAGCCACTGTGATGCACCGCTTGCCGGTTACTTGAGGTTGAAGCATGTTAACCAATTCGAAGCGGCTTAGCTACACCACATTTTGCAACTTTTCACAATGACATGACTGTCCATACATGTTGTAACGTGTTGCGAAAACGCAATTGAACAAATATATGAGTGACATGTATATGCGGTATCAGTAGTCGCCGTAGTCTAGTAGGTAAGGTGTTGGTTTATTACACGTAAGGCCACGGTTCAAACCCTCGTTCAGACATCAAAACGAAATAAGAAAAAATATTTCTTCGGCGACAACCTCTCAGTAGATTTCTGGCAAACATAAAATTGCCATGAAAAGTTTCTCAAAAATCTGTCGACTCCGTAGACTTAAAAATGTAGGTCGCGCCACTTATGGAGAAAATTAACACACACAACATAAGTGGTGTGAGAAGTTAGATCACAATCCTGCCTAAAGGGTTGTAATGATCAATTGTGTATGCATGTATATGTGGTATCAGCAATAAGTAACTGCCCGAATTACATGACATCAGCCGTTGTGATGCACCAAGTGGTTGACGTATATACACGGCACCCTCGGTGAAAGTTTTAAATACCTCAGCATAGTTAATCGTTTTTCGCCTGAATTCCGGCTGAAATTATTAATGCAGATTATAAAAAGTCTATGGTGGCTTATCTTGAAGGTCTCATAACTAATTATATTCAGCATTGTAATACGTGAATAAAGTACTTAATTTGAAAAGAATATTCCAAATTACAGAATTAATCGGGATCATTTACCTGTTAATGTCTACATTACATTAATGGTTTCGCTTGCAGCCAAATATTATTACTTCATGGCTTTAAACAATTCTTGTCTACGATGACTTTCGTTGACTTTGCATTAACGATCCTTTAGTGGTAAAAGGAAAATTCCTCTATAATGTCATATCCAACCAATTTTAATTGCTGTTAGTCTAGGAAAAAAATTCAACTTGTCATGAACAAATACTCACTAACAGAATTTCGTATTGTAAGCCCTGAGGCTTATTGTTGTCTTACAAGAGTACTAAAAGTAATCTGCAAAAGAAAAACAAAATAGAAGCAGAGAAAAATGCCAACTTATTAAGGTAGACAATTTTCACCTGAGGTTAAATTATAAAAAAAAAGAAAAAAAAAGAAAGAAGAAGCAACATTTTCAATTCTTCTAACAATTTTCTGAAGGAATAGAAAAATGAACGCAATTTGTCTGTGCATTACCCTGAAGCAGATTTGAATTTATTAAAAGCGTGTTTAAAGCCACAGCTATTTTATTTTCGAAACGCTAAAACCGTTTGTAGCGACACTTTTTTGTATGCCACGTATTTGGCTTGAGGGTAGAAAAAAAATCATATTTTTCCCATTAGTTTACCAGCGTTAAAGAAGATTTACAGTTTTTTTTTTTCTTTTCTTGTTTATTTTGTTTATTTTTTAATCCATACATACAGTTCTAACAAGGTCTAGAGAATCATATGAATCATTCTATACCAGGATGACAAAAATATCATTAAACAGAAATGCATCTGTATGTACGTGTTTCTATTTCAGCTCCTTCCTTAACAAATTTTAATTTTTTGATAAAAAAAAACGCGTTTTAAGAGCTTATGCTCAATCTTATAGATTGGATAAATTAGCATAGACTCCAGTAAGCTGGACTCTTAAAACGTAACGTTGTAAAACCTCCATTCTGTCATACAACTATATCTCCGAGCTGATATCACTCAGCTAACTCGATAGTTATCTGAAGTTGTGGATTCTGCCTACATTAACTTTGGCTAGACACATTCTGTAAACAAATTCTAAGTGCTGAAGATGTGAGAAAACATATTCAGTGATCTTCTGCAGAAATTCTTCTACGGTATCCTCAGCCTACAGCTGTGTGCCTCGTAATAAGTGCTATGTGATCCCTGCAAGTCACCGTAGCCTAGTAGGCAGTGTGTTGACTTATTAAACGTGAGACAACACGGTTCAAGCCCCATGTCAGATATCTTTAGCAAAACGTAAAATATTTTTTGGAGACTGTTGAGAGGAAGATTTCTGGCAAAAGCTCACAAAGCTTTCATTCGGAGTCGACTTTAAACTGTAGGTCCCGCCACTCATGTGTAAAATTAACATACACAACATAAGTGGTGTGCGCAGCTAGGTTGTAACCCTACTGAAGGATTGTAAAGACCAATTGTGTATGTATGCATATATCCATATCGAGCTAGATCTGAATGGTTGCTTCGACACTGCGTTGAATGTTGCCAAATGGAAAAAGTTTGTAAGAAACATTTGATTGCTCTTATGTAAGGGAATGACGATCTCTCGTATGCATTTAACTGAAATGTGCATTGTAATGGGTGATTTTTTAAGAACTATAGGAAACATTTTCAAAAAAAAAAACTCATAAAATTCAGAAAAATGCATGAAATTCTTATTTGAATCGATAGCACGGTCCATATAATTTAATGTTAGAAGAATATTTCATGCAAATGTTGACTGCGACTGCGCCTCAAATGGTACATCCGCTAAGTCCAATTTTGGCCTACTCTTTCCAACATTTCGGCCGGTATCTCACTAATAAATGCTTCAATGTTGTCTTCCAATGTGTCAATTGAAGCAGGCTTGTCTGTATAGACATGAGCTTTAACATCGCCTCTCAATAAGTCCATTTTTACGCGTGCTGTGTGGCATGTGGCACCGTCTTGTTGAAACCACATGTCATGCAAGTCAAGCTCTTGCATTTTGGGCAAAAAAAAAGTTGGATATCATCTCACGGTAGCGCTCACCATTCACAGTTACGTTACGATTCGCAGCATCTTTGAAGAAGTACGGTCCAATGATACCACCAGCCCATAAACCGCACCAAACTGTGACTTTTTCTAGATGCATTGGTAGCTTTTGCAATGCTTCTGGCTGATCTTCACTCCAAAATCGACAATTCTGCTTATTTACCTATCCATTCAGCCAAAAATGAGCTTCGTCGCTGAACACAATTTTTCGATAAAGAAGTGGATCTTCGGCCAAGAACCCATTCACCAAAAACTCTGCGTTGCGGTAGGTCGTTCGGCTTCAATTTTTGCACCAGCTGTATTTTGAAAGGCTTCACACCTAAATCCTTCCGCAAAATTTTCCACGTTGTTGAGTAACAGAGGCCCAATTGCTACGAACGGCGACGAATCGATAATTGATGGTCATCATTAACACTGGCCGATACAGCTGAGAGATTTTCTTCAGTTCGCACTCTACGTAAGCGTGTTGGTGGTTTAATGTCCAACAATGTAAATTTGGTGCGAAATTTAGTCACAATAGCCCGAATAGCCGCTTCAGTGGGTCGATTAAACTGACCATAAAATGGAAGAAGCGCGCGATGAACTTTCTTAACAGAGCACTCATTTAGATAATAAAATTCAATGATTTGCAATCGTTGTTCGTTTGTAAGACGATTCATGGTTAAATTATAGACCAAACTGAAGATGCTTGTCAATGAAACAAAACACGAAACGTGCGTGAGCTACTTAAACCAGTGTTGCCAAAATGATAAGAGCTAAAAAATCACCCGTTATAAGGCATTGCAAGTGCATCAGATTGTTTGTCTTCTATGTTCCTAGCAACTAGGAATTCATATATGAATAACCGTCGAAAGTCTCGCTATCTTCTTTAGAGGCACTAGGCAACCACAAACACCTAGTATAGTCTTTCTCTAGGGATCTAATGGCTACTTGACCGTCGGTAAATGTACGTATATCACTGTACAATATGCTCTGATACCGAATTTTCACAGCGGCCGTTATTTCATTATGAAAAGACAATCAAAGCTTCTTACTTACTTAATGGGTCAGGATTACCATCTAGTTTCTCACACCATCCATGTGGGATCTACAGTTTAAAAGCGACTCCAGACGACAGATTTTTGAGAAACTTTGCATGGCAATTTTTAATTACTCTCAGAGTTTTTGTCAGAAATCTGCAGAAAAGAAGCTGCCAAAGAAATATTTATCATATTACTTTTCGTTTGAGGTGTCTGACCACGGGGTTGAACCGTGGCCTCACGTTTAATAAGCCACTATTGCGTTTTCATCGAAGTTTCTATTTTTCTGTAAGGGTTACACATGCGACTTATGGCTGTGTCAGTGAATACTTGGGCGACGAGATTTCTCTGAGAAATGCAAAATTTCTATCCGATATTTTGATTGCAAATCTAGAATCGTAAGTAAGTTCAGGAGTAGGCCATAGGTACATATGTCTACATTAACTACTCCCACGATTTGCAATTTATAGCAATTCTTTCGCTAACAACATGTCTCATGATAATCGGAGAGAAAAAAAATTCCATTAAAAATGTATGTTTACCGTGTGAAATAACCCAACATATTATCGTATTAAAATTATTGCTCAACGCATTCTTATTTATATGTACATATGTATAGTTGAATATATGTTTGTTTGCCTACTTCGAAATAAACCTGAAAGCTACAAACACTTGTGAATTTTCTGTTGCCATCCATTAAATAATGGGAAAATTAAAAATTTTTCCTCGTTTTAAGCACGTTCGGTTACAACATTTTGAGTTCAGTGTTCGTTTCATAAGGTGTTTATACGCATACAAACACTAATACCAACATACACTGCATATGAAGGTAAAAGCCTGTATAAATTTTGTACATGTATGCACATGTCTTTGAGTTGAATTATACGAACAATTAGTATGTACATTATGCTATACATACATGCATATATCCTTGCAGTCATTCTCACACGTACTGACAAACGTCGTACAACGAACACATGAGTTTGACTTCAAAGTGGATAATTGCAATTACATGAAATTAAATTTTAGCTCTTGGTGTGTGTTGTTGTTGCTTTTCCGATTTTCATGTTGTTTGTTTCAACTGCTTTTATGTTTCAAGCTTTTGCTAAATCTACGATTGATTTTCATTTTGCCTGAAACTTTGAACTTTTTTTGTTAAAAATTTTGCGAAAATTTTTGTTTTACATTTTCTGATTGTCATAGAAAATTTAATGAACTCTAAAAGGACAATCTCATTGGAAATTATTGAATGGAAGAAAATGTCTAAAAGTAGTCCAAAAAGGTTTTTTTACCTCATTCAAGAGCGCTATTGGTATGAGAATACTATTGTGTGCCTAACCTTCAAAAGCGAGAGTTTTCTGTGGATTCGACGATTGAATTTCAATATAAATTTTTTTTTTTGCTGTTTTTTACTACACATTTGAAATGATAACACAGTGCATTTAATTTTATAACACAAGTCTTTGACTACAATTACGAAACATCATATTTCACAGATCAAAAGTTACAATTTAGAACAAACTTCACAGTAATATAGGATCTTTTTTTAAGCGCTCCCTATCTTTAAATTTACATAAAAGAAAGTGTTTGAAAGATCCATTTATGTAACTAAGCATGGAATATAACATCGGTTTCTCTGGGTGAAGAGGATCAAAGACTGTGGCATGTAAATCAGGATCAATTTGGCCAATGGCATGTGTAATGTTTGCTTCGTGGACCGCTTTGGTTATACGTATGCATGCATACATACGTAATTAGTCATTACAATCCTTCAGTGAGGATTACAACCTTGCTTCTCACACCATTAATGTTGTGTGTGTTAATTTCATACATGAGTGGCGGGACCTACAGTTTAAAGTCGACTTCGAACGACAGATTTGTGAGAAACAGACTACCTAATAGACTACGGCGACTTGCGTTATCCGTATGCCAGCTACTAAAGGAAACCAAACAAGAAAATATTTTTAAGGCACGATTTAAGTTGCCAGTTCACTATCCCTCCACGTGAGATGACCGTTTTCTGAAATCACTCGGGCAGAATATCCAATGTGACATAAGCTGTATGTGGCACGGAACACCGCCCTGTTGTAACCCCATTTTATTGTTATCCAGGTCACCCAATTCTAGCCAAATGAATTTGGTATCATAGTGCTCGCTGTTGACAGCGATGGCCTGGCCAATGTCTTTCTTAAAGAATTTTGGACTGATGAATGCTAACAGCCCAAAATCCACAACAAACTTTTTCGGAGAACTCTTGGATCTCATGTGGATCCTTATCGTCACAAATTCGACAATTGCGTATGTTCACGTGCCCATCTATCTTGAAATGAGCCTCATTACTGGAAATGATTTTTCGATGAAAATTAAGCTCAGTTAACAACAACTTCATAATCCACTCACCAAGCAAAATTCATGGTCATCCATGATTATTTGGTAAAACAGACTAAAAAGTTGACAACTAATTTGATAAAGGTAGCTTCAACAAAATCTCCACTATCAACCATCAAAGCACTGAAAAGTTTATATTTGGTTAGCATGCTGAATAAACGCAACGCAGATCTTGTCACTTATTACTCCAGAATATAGGAATTGGTTGTTACATCTTATGGTTAATGGACTCAAGCAAGCTAATCGACTAAATTGGTCATGACTCCACTTTATAGAGCGTACTTTATAGACTCATAAAAAGCTCAACAATTTGTTAAAAACTGTATTGGAGGGAATTTCAGATGAAATGAAAAATTTTGTAAGAAGCTATTGACCAATACATTCGAAATTAAAACAATGTGTTCTTCCGTTCTAATACTGAATGAACACACACACGTCGTAAAGAAAATCTAAGCCTTCGCTAACATAAGCAGACAAACGCTTAGCTACCACGCGCGGGCTTTAACTGTTGGGATCGGTGTATTGTCACCTTACTAGATAGCGCTTTACGAAAATTGGAATAAACTAGATGAGATAAGAGACCACAACGCGTCAGATGTGGCAGTTTTATGATCAGAATTGTTAATTTCCGCCGGACAGAATTCATTGGCTTGGGCATGGCACTAAATTTTTCTCATTTGCATTGTCTATTCCATAAACAGAAAAATATTGCTTGATTCGTACTGTCTAGATGACATTTTTACTCAAGGCTTTGTTTCCAGGCAACGAAGGTCTGAAGTCCGAAGTGAAGTGCCAATCTAGAAAAACTTAACTAAAGACAGGAAAATAAAAGACAGGAAAATAATAAGAAAACAAAAGAGATAATTTACGGCAGCCCTATGCTACGTATCCTCCATAAACAAAAAAGATTTTTCCATTTAAATATTAAGAAATACGATTAAAAATATGAAGAAACTGTAACGTAAAGGACTGTGTAAATAAAATTTCTTTTGTTTACTGAAAATTTTTTATTCATTTGAAAATTAAATTTAAAATAAAAAGTTTAAAACCATTCTTGTGCTAAACGACTGTCAATGAACTCTGGCCACAATGCGTATAAAATTTTTGCAGTTCTGCTATGCAAGTTTTTATGCAATTTTTAAAATAATTTCATAAAATACTTTATCCTTCAACTTCAACTGGCAATATTAAAGAGAACTGTCAACAAGGATTTGACTCTTGCAAAAATTATTAACAAAAAAAGAATGTTTTTTTATTTTTTCTACAGTTGGTTTGTCTGCTATCCAATGCAGTTTAATAAATATTCAAGAAAAGCAAAAGAAAAAAAGAAAAAAACTTGAAAAGAAATCAAAATTTTAACTTGATATTAATGTCTTTTATTTTCTTCGTTTTTCTTTGCATTTTATTTCCTTTTTCGATTTCTTTCTTGCTAAAGTCCACAAATGCAAAATATACGGAAGACAGAGAATTAAAGTAAAAAAAAAAGAAATATTTGTTTTGATGTCTTTATTTCCTTTGAATATGGTGGTGGATGAATTTGTTTCCTTTCTTTTTCTCTGTTACTCTTTCTCTGTTTCACACAAACACACTCTCTCAGAAAACTTTCAAATTCATTGTCTACTTTCTTTATAACTGGCTGGCCACATTAGCAAACACTTGAAATTTCCCCATGCCCTTAGTATTCTAAGACTGAGATTGTGACTCGCATAGTTTTCTATTATTTCCTGTACTTTGGGCCACTGGCATTTGATGATGACAGCCACAAACCAATCCAATCCAATCCGAAATGTAACGATAATTTTCAGCAAATCATAAGAAATGCAAATGAAAAGAAAAGAAAAGAAAAATTCACTAAAAAGTCTTAAAGTAGGGCCATTATGCAAAAATTGAAGCAACTTAGCAAAAAAAAAGACATTGAATAGCAAACATGGAACTTGAAACGGAAATTTAGATCTCAGGAAAATTGAAGACAAAAAACAAAAACAAAAAGATTCGAAAGTTTTTGTAAGAAATTTGTTGTCTTCTAATGATGGCAGCACAAATCAAATGAATTATTCAAACGCGCTAAAACCATTTGATCCTGAAAAGATAGACATCAGGACAGACAGACAAACAGCAAGACAGCCAACCAACATCATTTGCAAGTTAACGCGGTTTTCTTTTGTAAACTTGACTGACATTACTTTACCCCACTACTGCTGTCTATTGATGATTACTCTGCTATCATCTTGCCTTTGTGGTTATTGTAATCGTTGATGTTGATGATGATGTGGGGAATAGCATGAGGATGGGTTAAGAGAAGAAGTAAACTCTATAATAGAAAAATTCTTTAAATTACCAATCAAAGTATGTCGTTGAAGACAAAAGAAGCGAATTTATTTTGCCATAAAAAAGTCATCAAGGATACTGTATTGATTTTGAAAAGGAAGGCAAATTATGACATCTAAGAAATGTTTCTATTTTCTTTTTATATTGGAATGAAATTTTTTTCATGGCTCTAGAGTAACTTTGTTAATAAAATATGACGCAAAATGTTAATAGAGAGCTTAAAAAAAATACAGTGGGTCGAAAGGGTCATTACAAATAAATCGATTTTGATTTTTAAATTAAAATGCTTAACGTTGCTTTTATCGTCAAGGTGTAAATAACAAAATTCCAAACATTAGGCTTCGCATAAGTGCGAAATCCTTCTTTTTAATTGAAACGTTTGGGTAGAGTCAAC
This sequence comes from Sarcophaga carnaria, assembly GCA_958299815.1. Lineage (NCBI taxonomy): Eukaryota > Metazoa > Arthropoda > Insecta > Diptera > Sarcophagidae > Sarcophaga > Sarcophaga carnaria. The sequence continues at coordinate 32,893,122 of OY283150.1, forward strand.
CGAAGTCATTTTTCAAGCATTTCATGGTGATCCTGGGCATCATAATCGGTATACTAAGCACGGAATTAGGTTGAATGAAGTCCCCGTGGTCTAGTAGATAGTGTATTGGCTTATTGTACGTGAGGCCTTGGTTCTAACCCCAGGGCAGGCAGCCCCAACTGAACGAAATATGAAAAAATATTTTTTCGCCGATTTCTCAGCAGATTTCTGGCAAAAACTCTGAGAGTAAATAAAATTGCCATGAAAAGTTTCTCAAAAATCTGTCGTTTGGAGTCGACTTTAAACTGTAGGTCTCGCCACTCATGTATAAAAATTAACGCACACAACATAAGTGGTGTGAGAAACTAGGTCGTAATCCTGACTAAAGGGTTGTAATGACCAATTATGTATGTATGTCGAAGTAGTAGCTTTGAATACCAAAGAACACTTAATCACGCATAGCGGCCTGTTGTGATGACACAGGTGATGTCCCTGTACTGTGCGAATTCCACCACTATCATCTAAGAAGTCGTTAAGTACAAGGGCTGCATCTAAAACCAGGACCATCCTATGCTGGAAACCAGCCTGAAAATTTCATAAAAGAAGCTGAATCCTTGGTGCCAATGGGTGATAAGACAGCTAAGTGTGCAAGGAATTGGCAATTAAAAAAAGAAGAGATTAGCATTGCTGATGTGATCAGGCCACTAATATCGAATTGTATTGTACATACGTAATTGGTCAGTACAAGCCTTCAGTCAGGATTACAATCTAGCTTCTCACACCACTAATGCCGTGTGCGTTAATTTTTATACATTAGTGTTGGGACTTACAGTTCAAAGTCGAGCCTGAACGACAGATTTTTGAGAACTTTTCAGAAATCTGCTGAGAAGAAGTCGCTGAAGAAATATTTTTCATATTTAGTTTCGTTAGAGTTGTCCGACCTAAGGTTTGAACCGTGACCTCACATCTAATGAGCCAACACATTACCTATTAGATCATAACAACTTCAGACTGCTTCTTCCTGAGGAAAAGTGAATATAATTTGAATTTGTTTATTTCACAACATCCCCAGTAGTTGACCGTATTTTTGCATTTTATTTCCATCCATCAAAACGCCGTAGATACTCTAATCGGGGACTAGAACAACAGGCTTTCAATATATGATTTTTTCTAGAAAAAAATTTGTTTTTACTTTAGCGATGAGACCCGATCCAGAAGTGATTGTGGCAAATCCATTGCATCTGTAAAAAGTGGCCATTTGGTAGACTTTTTTTTGGTTTGAATAAGCCATTGGAGTACGTTGTTGATCGAAAATGGCTTTGGAAAAAGTGTTCCCGTACTTTCAGTGCACTATAGACGAATTAAAATCGATTTCCTTTTCCTGCAGTTGAAAATTATTGTAGTCGACGTAGTCTTGAATGAAACAAAATATGAACAAATATTATTCAGCGACTTCTCCTCAGCAGATTTCTGTCAAGAACTCTGAAAGTAAATAAAAATTGCCATTAAAAGTTTCGCAAAAATCTGTCGTTCGGAGTCTACTTTAAACTGTATAAAACATATGTAAGTTTTTAGAGAAATTAGAACGTAATCCTAACTAAAGGATTGTAATGACCAATTATGTTTGTATGTATGCCAATTATTATAATAAGATCTGAGGACTTTTAGAGACAATATCCTTTTTAGTTTTGAACAACCAAGAACCAAATATTGTAAGTCCGTATTCATTAGCTTTTCTAATTTTGAAGTCAATTTATCTAAAATTATTTAGATTCAGTATTTAAGACCTTGTTCATCGAAAATCATTCAGAAGTTCACCACAAAAACTTTTGGTTCCAAAGAGAAAGGCTATAGAAACCAACAGTCAATGATATTTAGACGTATACAATTTTGCTTATCGGCCTTTAATTGTAAAAGTTAACATTATTAAGTAAATATACCACGGATTTAGATTATCGATATCATCCTTATCTCTGTCAGCACACTTTGGTAGCTGTCCTCTTATTTTAATTTAATAAATTAACTTAAGCTTCAGTGCTGAAATTTTTCTTATTTTTTGAAACTTAAACAAATGAAAGAATGAATTGAATCAACAATACTTAGGGGTCATTTCATTAAATAGACCACAAAAAATTTCTTCCCCTAAAAAGAGCCAAAAAAAACTATGGAAAGATTAAGAATAAAAAGGAAAACGGGAAGATATAATCACCACAGCAATCATTAAGAACCCTAAAGGTAGAGATTTCCTACATTTTTTTCGTATTCATTAAAAGGCTTCAAAAGAAAATGAACAGAAAAAGTTAAAAGAATGGAATAAGAAGAAGAAGTAAACAATGAAATCATTAAAAAAGAAAAAAAAGAAAAAAATAAAAAGAAATTAAGAAATAGGAAAACAGAAGGCAAAAGGCAAAAAACAAACTTAAAAAGGGAAAAACTTGCCGAATTAAAAAGTTTCAACTAAATTGTGAAAAAACTGCGGAATTAAAAGAAAACTGCAGGGAAAAGAAACAAAAAAAATACCACAAAATAATAAAAACTGCTGATGAATATGGTGAAGACTTTAAACTCATTTCTTCATAACTTTTACAATAATAAAGTAAAGCTTTTTAATAAATTAAGCCAGCGTTGCAGAGGATAATGGAAAATTGAAGACACAAATCAGGATGTTCTTAATACTCATAATAATACATATCTGGCAGTACCTACAGTTTAAAGTCGTTTCCAAACGACCGATTTTTTGAAAAACTTTTCATGGCAATTTTATTTACTCTCAGAGATTTTGCCAGAAATGTACTGAGAGGAAGTTGCCAAAGAAATATTTTTTTCATATTTCGTTGAGTTAGAGATGCCTGACCTGGGGTTTGAGCCGTGGCCTCACGTCTAATAAGCCGACACACTAACTACTAGACTACGGCGACCATCATACATAACTGGTCATTACAACCCTTTAGTCAGGACTACGACTTAGTTTCTCACACCACTTATGTTGTGTGTGTTAATTTTTATACATGAGCGACGGTACCTACAGTTTAAAGTCGATTCCAAACGACAGATTTTTTGAAAAACTTTTTCATGGCAGTCTTCTTTACTCGCAGAGTTTTAGACAGAAATCTGCTGAGAGAATGTCGCCGGAGAAATATTTTTTTATATTTCGTTTAGCTGGAGATACCTGACCTAGAGACCACGGCGACCACTACAGCGACCATCACTTCATTAAATTCTGGGTGCCTAATTTTAATTGTTTTACATCGAAACAATTAGAAATCTTCATGCTAAGTAATCTTCATAATTTCTTTAAGCATCACTAACCCTCATCACAAAATCATATTGTAAATTTTTGACATGAAAAAAATTACAAAAAAATTTGTTACAAACAAATTCATGGAAAAAAAGATTTAAGAAAACCCAACCAAAAAATTAAAAAAAAAATTGTACAAATCAGCGTCAGATTGGCTTACACACGTAGAATTCTTTTTTTCCAACACGAAACTTACACAGCAAATGTTGCAAAAAGACAAGACAATGATGACGATGACTATGATATTCGCATGAAGAAAGGAAGGCAACTCTCACATACTTACGCATGTATCGCAAGTGGCAAAAGGCAACATGAAAATAAAAAAAGAAATCAAAACGTAGACGCTTTACAAGCGTTTGTCATTTAAATGCCATAAGAGTGCGGCAGCTAAATGAGATGTGGATACCAAGTATAGTGACAACGGTAAAGGCAGCAGCAGCAACAAAGACAACAACAATAATAATAACAAATGCCAAGTTTTGGTAACATCATGTCACGAACTTGGAATTTTTTTTCCTTACCATTTTGAAAGGGAGAAAAAAAAAAAATAAAATAAAGAATAAAAAATAAAGGCAAATCAAAGAAGTACGTCACAATAAGCAACTGAACACGAAATGGAATGAAATATCTTCCTGCCATTCGACTTCTCTCAATTTAAATGCGTACATGTTATTTAAGCGTTTCTAATATTATTTGATTAAATTTATTTGATTTTAGCTTAGGGTTTTAGCCTACATTCTCCCATTCATCCATTAAAGTTTGCATTTTTATAAAATGATTTACAATGTGAGTCTTATTTGTGTGTGTTGACAATTTACTATATTCTCTCACCTTCAAAATATTACACCAGCATGTAAGAGTAACAAAACTGTTAAAGTTCTTTTTTGTTTTAAGGATTTCCATGAGTCATTGTAATACTCCAGTATATTCTACTCCTTCGTTCGAATTCTCACTTAAGTTTTTATTTAAAACACAAAGAAAGAGTAATTGAGTAGAGGGGGAAACTATGAAACTACGATCAAAAGTTTTGCACAGTGGACACATACAACGTGTCTTAAAAAAATTTGATTTCTTTCTGAACGGAAAGTATTTGAAATTGGTAACGTGACCCTTGTAAACTCAGTCTATATCAAGTTCTGTTTGTAGGCAAACCAAACTGTTTGTAGATGCGAATGAGTTACAAAAATTATTATTCGGCGAATAACGCAGTGTGTTTAACATACCTTCCATTCGAAAACTAATTTAAAATTCTGAAAAAATTGAAACCACAATTGGTGCAAGTTGCCGTAGTCTAGTTGGTAGTGTGTTGGCTTATTAGACATGAGGCCACGGTTCAAACCCTAGGTCAGACATCGTCAACAAAACGAAAATATGGAAAGATATTTCTTCGGCTACCTTCTCTCAGCAGATTTCTGGCAAAAACTCTGTGAGAAAATAAAATTCCCATGAAAAGTTTCTCCAGAAATCTGTCGTTCAAACTCTAGATTTTAAACTGTAGGTCCCGCCGCTCATATTCAAAATTAGCAGACACAACATAAATGGTGTGAGAAGCTAGATCGTAATCCTGACTGAAGGGTTGTAATGTCCAATTATGCTATGTATGTATGTATAATTGGTGTAAAAAATGAAAAGCAAGGAGAAGTTATTTTGCATTCGAAACAAAATTTCGTGATGTTGTACAACTTCTGAAAAACTTTCCTGGCTATAACCCAATAATATGGTTTCTGGGTGATAGTGTCCAATCGGCCACCCATCATTTTCTACAGGTTCTCACACTACCAAGCACTGTATTTTAAATCCGGTTGCTAATTCCTACCATGTAATGTTGCTGGAATTTTTATCAACCACAAGCGATCTTAATGAATGGAATTCCAAGTTCTATGCTTTATTGCGTAACTCCAAGACGTTATGTTTACGTGCCTTTAATTTGTTTTATTTTGGTGCAAAACGTTCTCACAAGAACCTGATGCAGTACGGTGGGGTTTTGACATGCAACAGAAAATCAATAAACAATTTGCTAATCATTATCTTTGGTTCCTAGAATTACCATTTATTTGTGATTATCGTTGCTGAAGAATCTTGTTCCCTCTATAAGAGCACAACAACAAATCTACTAGCCAGTCGCCATTGTCATTCCAATTATTGGAGCCAGTATGAGATAAAAAATTAAACATCTTCAGCACAATATTTTTATTATCGTATCCTACAGATCTTCCAACAGAGACTTTCGTTTACATGTCTAGATTGTCAAATCACCATGGACGAGACCCGTTTCTGAATTAACCAGAAAATTTTCGAACTAAGGGCAATACCAATCCACACAAGATCCAAAACCATACAATTCATCCCGAAGAAGTTACTGTATGAAGTGCATTTTTAGTTTGTGGATGTCTTTGAAAATGATTTTGGCCAGGACATCGTTTATAACGGCGAGCAATACAGATCGATGATACCCAACTACGTTGGACTAAGTGGATGGTCAGGATACCAAGGGCATGTGAATTCAAAAAGACGGCGCTACTAGCTACACAACTGATGCCAAATTTGATGTCCTTAACGAGTGATTGAGAGCATGGCCATCTCATAAGGAGGTGTGGTGAAATAAAAATTAGATTTTTCGAATGTGGTCCACCCAGAGAAGCCATTTGAACGATGATATATACCAAACATAATGACATCAATAGGTCTCTCAAACGAAAAAAAAAATTCGGTGACACTTTTTTTATTCATTTTAATTTAAAGAAAACCTCCATACAGTTGCTGTTGCGTGTGCACACCTTGTAATGAAATTACAAGTTTTGAAACTAATGCTATTGAAGCTGTTGTTCTGAAGTTACGGTCTTATTCCCCTCTTACAGTAATACTTCTAAAAGTAAATTTTGCAGACATTTATTGAAGAAGTAAATCGATTGCTTTCTTCCCACTGTTCCATTTCCTTTCTTATGTACAGCATAAAGATATTATTCACATACAATTGACTGAAGGATTTTTAAACACTACTTTACTATTGACTGTATTACACGCAGAGACTCATACCCAATCACGTTTCCTTCTCTTTTTTCGTAAACACATGCATTACTTACTAATATAAATATACATACAATATACATATGTATAGTATAAGAAGAGTGCATATATGTATGTATGTATGTATGTATGTATGTATGTATTAATACACATCCTTTTTCAAACGTGTGAATGTGTCAAAAAGTGAACTATAAGATTGTAACTGTTTATGTGTTTTTTGTTTATCTGCTTGACAGCATATATGAGTAGTATGTGAGCATGTCTCTAATATCGCGCATTTGACATTTGTTTGTCGTCAGTTATACATTTAAATTTCTTTGTCACATCTATTTCACAAATTTTATACACTTTTGTTTCAAATATAAATTATACATTCTAAAAGACACCCACACGTACACCCGTTCACATATACACACAATACTTGTATACAAAAAAAAAATTGTGATACTCAATGAAATGATTTGACAGTTTTATTTCCTCTTTTTTTTCGTTTTGTTTTTTGTTTTTTGTGTGTATTTTTTGGAAAATCAACACAATACGCCAACAGTTACATTTACAATGTAGATGTGCGTTTACAAATGAAAGTCAGTTTTTTTTTTAAATTGAACATTTTGAAGGTAGTCAAGTCAGTGTACAAAGAATTTCGCAACCTTTGCAAATGACACTTTGTCAGTACTTTTCCATGACATGACTTTCATATTATAAGTCGTAATATTACTGTGTTATATGGCCTTTGCGTGTTGCTATCTATTTAATTCCATTTTTTGTTTTCTTCTTTTTTTTCTTGTTTTTTCGTTTTTCTACAAAAAAGGTGTTGATATTTTTATTTGCATTTTTGCCTTTTGACACATTAAATGATCACGTTACAATTTATTTTAATACTCTACGCTACCATGGATGATGAGGGTATATTTTGCCATCGATGATGATTGTGACATGTCGGCAAAATAAGTGTACATCATCGACGAAGGAGATTTCAGACTGTACCTCATCGTCAAAGCATGTTCTTTAAAATTTGTTTATATTTGATGCATATTAACAAACCAAAAAACTCATTAAATTCATAACTTGTTTGTCAAAATAAAAAAAATTGCTATCAAATTTGAAGTCGCCGTAGTCTAGTAGTAGTGTATTGAACCAGTGAACCCCAGGTCAGACATCTCCAGTAAAACGAAATTTAAAAAAATATTTTTTCGGCTACAGCCTCTGAGCAGATTTCTGGCAAAAACTTTTAATAATAAATAAAATTGCCATGAAAAGGTCCCTTCCTCTTATATATACAATTAACGCAGACAACATAAGTGGTGTGAGAAGCTATGTAGGTCTTAATTCTGACTGAAGGTTTATAATGAGCAATTATGTATGTATGTACTTATGTATGCTTTCAAATTTGATCAGGATGTAACTTATGGAATTGAGCAAGCGTCACTTAAGCCATTCGAATGGTAATTTCAAAATGTTAATTGAAATTAAACTAGGAAAACTCTACTAATTTGACTGTCTGATAGGATGCTGACTTCTATACTTCCTGTCCAAGTTAAATTGAACACATCTTTTGAGTTCCCTATACGTTATTCTACGCCCAAATATTGCAGTTCTTGTATCTGCACTATTACTTTATATCACAAAGATTGCTTTGCCGCTTAAAAAAATAAACAACCTTAAAATTGTTCCATACCAAATATTTAGTGCCTTAGAAAAGCACTTACCAAAGTTATAAAGTTCTCTGATTTTATTCAAACGGCAGTCAACGAGGGTATTGTGATACAGTCGATGTAACAAATCTCTTTGTTATTCACATAAACGCATGTGTAACTTGTATAACACCATCATAACTGTTGTTCTCTATTGCTATCGTTGTAATCAGTAAGCAACTGATTCCAGAGCAACATAACTTTAGGATAAGTTTTCATTGCCCCCAATTATCTTAAAGGATGCCAGTATCTGTATTTAGATCAACTCCACTATAGCCTCACTGGGCACAATTATATACATACGTACGTAATTGGTCATTACAGCACTTCGGTCAGGATTACGACATAGCTTCGCACACCCCTTATGTTGTGTGTGCTAATTTTATACATGAGTAGCGGGACCTACAGTTTAAAATCAACTACGAACCTATAATTTTATTTACTCTCAGAGTTCATGGGAAAAATCTGCTGAGAGGAAGTTGCCGAAGAAATATTTTTTTTACTTCGTTTTGTTAATTAATTTGCCTTTCCTTGATGTGCAAGTTCATGGAACATTATATAATTTAGGGACTTTGCTCTCTCTTGTGGAAGATGCTATTTGGGTTTTGCCAGGTCAGTGTGAGTACTACTGACTGAAAAATTCCATTCCACTTTTTAAATAACACAACAAAGTATTGTCTTTAACTAGTCTCTTTTTCTGGAAATACATGACCTTGGCTGTCAAGTCCCGTACTAGATAATTTCACAAAAAGTATGGAAATCGGCGCCACACTAAGGGTAAGACTTTGCCCATTTGTAGGGCAATCATTAGTTGTACAATTTCATCACAAACCATTTATTTCCGCAAAAATTACCTCCCACACAATATAAGTCTGTTTGATCGTCTGACCTTAATTCAGCAGCTCATATTAGTTGAAATCCATAAAATTTTTGAAAATTTATTTCCATGCCCTGGTGAGATGCCTTTGGCGTTGATCCAGTCACCTTGGTTTCACATATGATTTCTTGTGCTTCTGTAATTAATCTTGCAACAGTAATGATGATAAGCAAAAAATAATAGTTTTTAATGCTTTAAAGCAGCATTTCGGGCATGAAAAATAGTAAATAGTGAACAGGTCCCAGTACAAGTCCCCTTTGAACTTTGGCTCATTTTTGAAGTTTTCAGATGATAGAATCCTTCTGTGTTATAATTTGCGCTTGTGTAACGTACAAATAATTTTTGAAAATTTTAACTAGAGGCCTACACTTTTATACGAGAATAATGACACTGAAATCACATAGCCTCGCATATAAGGTGTCATTCAAGAAAATATCGCGTATAATCTAAAAGATGTTTCCAGAGTATAATATCACATGGTCGGTTTAAGCCGACCATAGCTTCCGCAAATTGTTGTATTTCAATTTATTTTGTTTTGTTTTCATGTTTTCAATGTTTTAAAACATTAGCGCTTTATTATAAAATTAAACGTCAATTGCTTTAATGCGTGCACTAGCAATTGTTATTAACAGCTTAATGTTTAATTGTCTGGATTTTATTGATTGAAGGCATTACTACGGGCGACATTTATACCTACATTTTCATTTGATTTCGCTTAAATGTCGCTGTTTCCATATTAAATGACTGAATGTTAAATGGTTTTATTGATACTTTTACAAACACACACACAAACTCACACTTACAGAATCGTGTAGGAATAGTGAATATAAATGAAATTTTGCGTTTGAAATAATGACATGCAATCATTTAAGCAAATGCTTCTGATAATTTAAAGGGCCACGTAAAAATAAATCGATATGAGAAACTGTTTCTGGGTGTCTTATTAATACAAAACGAGTAGGAAACAATTTTATGGGTAGTTATAGGATTATATCTCCACTTCTAATCTGTCTTTAATGAAATTGAACAATTTGCATAAAAGTTAAGATCGTACTAAAGATTTTCAATTTGCAAATGGTGATTTGCCGTTTCTTCGTTTTATAGAGTTAGGAAAAGTCGGTCTTAATTTTCAGTTAATATCTAGGTTAAGAAAACGTTTCAGCATTATAACACCTACTGTTTCATGCCCGTGCTAACGCTTGTATACTGAGCGTACAAATACAGTGGACAGCAAAAGTCTCCACAGGCTTAGTACTCTTGCACAAAGTCCCGATATGACTTCAAGAGAGTATTTAGGAGATCCTTTGAAAGGACGGTTACGTAATCCCTAAACCTCAAACAAAAGTGAACCGAAAAACTTGCTCATGGTGCGACCAGAAAACTTTAAACAAAACTTGTACATTCAATTCCAAATGAGTTAAATAGGGTGCTTGACCTTAAGGGATATTCTACTAAATACAAGAGATAACATTTTCATATATTAGGCTTTTGAATTTTAAATTTACTCAGGGTTCTCCTTGGGGGTCATCTGATACGTTTCCTTATTTTTCTCTTGTCTTATGAAAAACATTAAAAAATTGTTTGTTTTATATTAAAACAGAAATAAATTAATAAAATAAATATAAAAACTATAAATTTTTATACATACTTTTGGCTAAAATGAAACTATGAAATTGCTAAAATATATTGCCTTACTAAGACTTTTGCTGTCCACTGTATAACAAAAATTATAGGAATAAAGAATAGATTGCATCCTAATCTTTATAATCGGTACTCTCATGTCTCAAAATATAAATGAGATTATGTCAGTATGGAAACTTAACCTGTAATTAGCAAGTTCACTCAAGATCTTATAGTCCTTTTGGAGTTCCTACGAAAAATATACTCAAAGGCAAATCATTGCACTTGTTTTTTTGTACTCTGCTCACTGATAAAATCTATCCAAGTTACGAATTATATTCGATATGCCGAAAGGAAGAGAGTTTGTTCAATATTTTCTGCAAAAGCAGCTTTTTCCAAAGCCAATAAACTTGGAATAGCTGAGGCATTCAGTCATATGGGCTGCTGGTAAAGTTTCAACACCTCTGAGCCTATTCTCTTTTGTCGTCGTTGGAAGTTCTCTCTAAAATATCCGCAGCCGAAGAATTGCATTCATATTCGTCAGATAGGATAGAATGCAGTGATTTTCTTTACTAACGTCATTGGTCATTGTATCACTTCAGTCTAGATTACGATCTAGTTTCTCATGTCACCCACGTTATTTGTATTAACTTTATCCATGAGTGGCCAGACTAACAGTTTAATGCTGACACCGAACGACAGATTTGGGAAACTAATTTTGTAGTATACCATATTAATAGAATTTAATATCATTCATACGTATACTTAGTATTGAATTCTACATATATGGTATATATTACTTATACGCACCCATACTGTCTGCACTGGCATAATTGCTCTAAAAGTATGCAATAAAATAGAAATGCTGTTGTATACGGAATTAATATAAATATCACTCATACGTTACAGCTATCTCATTATGAATTTATGCGAATTGTATAGTCGTATATGGTGAGTTAATTATTAATTTATTATAATTAATTCTTCAATTCATTTATTATTAATTAAATCATAATTTGGTTTAAATTCCCTTAAATCAGGTACATAATGAAACCTATGGCTTGATACTTTTTCTTCACTCTTATGATCCTTTTTGGACAATTCTAAGGACGGATGAAATTGATAATAATGGCAGCCGCATAAAGCAAATTCACATGAATTCCATTAAAGATCTGAGTGTGATACCGCTAAGCTTATTGTATATACATATCTGTACAATTCCATGTTCTGTTTGGCATTTTTCAGACATGCATATGTACATACATCCGACTATAAATATGTATCAAGCATCTTGCGGTTATTACATACATACATAGATACATACATAATTGGTCATTACAACCCTTCAGCCAGGACTACGACCTAGCTTCTCATATCACTTATGTTGTGTGTGTTAATTCAATACATGAGTGGCTAGACCTACAGTATAAAGTCGACTCCTAACACCAGATTTTTTTAGAAACTTTTAATGGCACTTTATTTTACTTTCAGAGTTTTTGCCAGAAATCTGCTGAGAAGAAGTTGCCGAAGAAATATTTTTTCATTTTCGTTTTGTTGAAGATGTTTGACCTGCGGTTTGAACCATTGCCTCGCAACTAATAAGCCAACACACTACCTACTAGCCTACGGCAACTATGGTGTTTGTTTCATCTTGTAAAATATATAACTCGGATGTAGTGACAGTTTCCTAAATGAAAAATCACTTGAACATTTTTTAAGATGTATTTACATTGGGCAAATATTTGTTAAAGACAGCAAATATTTTTTATTTTTTTTTCAAACACCGCTGTACGAATGATTTGAAGTGTAACCTCGTATTTTAATTTAGTTAAAACTGAATTTAAGCTTGCTATAGTCGAATAAAACAAGTTAATTTCTATTTTCACTTGAGAATTTTTAAAATGTGTTCACATTGGGCAAATATTTGTTGAAAACACGTAGCAAATACCAACGAATCACTTTTAGGAAATATTTTTTAGAATTTTCAAAAATTTTCTTTGAAACTCCCTCGGTAGTTTGCTAAACCATAAAAAAGTTGGTTTCGGATTCCATTATCACCTAGATTATGGAGAAAAATTTTTTTGTATCATTATTGGAATAATTATTCGAACATTAATGTGTCGAATATTCCACTACCTCTGCTCCATTTTACCACTTGCAAGAATTTGTGAGTGTAAGTCTTCATACAACACTTTTTCATACACGAAGCAAATGTTAAAATAAACAGATTTTTTTTGTTGTGTAAGTGCGCCTTAAGTTCAATAACAGCACTTACTATTAAAACAATTTTAAATTGCATATGGGTTATATCATACTCTATTTGATGCTTCTGAGTAGTTTTTAAAGCAATTTTTTCCATTTAGATATGATCATAAGGAATAAATGAAAGCTACTCGTTTCAATTTCATTTCCATATGAAATTTTCATCGTTTATGTGTACATACATTTGTCTCTTCTTTCCATTTATTCTGAATTGAATTGCCGTTGATCCAGCCATGCCTTCTGATTTACATTGCCAACTGCCTTTTGGCATCAGGTCGGGTCAGAAAAAAAACGTATTCCGTTTTATATGTTCGCCTTGCCTTGTCTTGCCTTTCATATAATTTTAACGCATGACATTGCGTGTACATCGTTCATCTTGTAGTGATTTAAGATAATTGACTGTCACTTTGAGGCGTATTACATCAATCAAAAAGTAAAATGCTTCATCATCATAACCATTCACTCATAGTCCGCTTCATTATTATTTTCGTGAGGAAGATGATGATGATGATAATGATGTGAAAGACTATCATTATTAAGCCGTACAAGCTTCAAATAAATAAAATAAGGTCACATCATAAAAACGAAAACGAAACGGAATAATAATAAAACGTTAAGCAAAAAATCGTCGAAAAAAGGAAAATAAAGACAAGAAAAGAATTCGTTACAAGAGATAAAAATACAGAAGAAATGAAATCAAGACATAATAAAATAAAATTTGACGATAAAGCCAAATTGAATTGTACGGTCACACAGGACAAGAACAGCAAGCAGCCTGACAAGATTTTGTATTGAAATGAGAAAAGGAAAGTGTATAAATAATAAATAAAATAAAATAATAAAAATAATAAAAATGACAAAATGATTGAGATTATATTGTGACATATTCATTTATTCTATTTTTTTTCGCATTTTTTCATTTTTTTATTTTTCTTACATTGTTTCTTAAGCTCCTTATTAATTTTTTCTAGTTAGAAGAACACAAAAAATAAGAAATCCAAATTAAGTTAACATTAGAAACAGGTGTAAGCAGTAATTGAACAATTTGTTGGCATTAGCAAAATAATCAAAATGTAATTTAAATACACAACAACGTTAGGCATGATATCCTACATATACGTTTAACGATTGCGATAACCCAAGGCATTTATGTTTTGATTGATTGAATTGAAAATTTTTGAAAATCCATCAATTCAATTATAAATAAATTCACTTTGATGTGAGCAAAGAAAAAGTATTTACAGAGCACTTTCACCGTATGCCAGTGTTAGCATTACAAGAGTTTTTATGGATTTTATTCCATTTTTTACACAAAATTTTATGCAACTTCTTTGATCCAATTTTTTCGATAACAGATAACAGATCGTCAAAAAAGTAAAATACTTGTCTTATTTATGCCTCTCACCAGCGAAGTAAACATGCTATTTGGCTGAAACTATGAACATAAGTTCGAGACCAGTGTACCCAGTGGTGTTGTCGAGCCGGAACGCTCCGGAACGTCGTTCCGGTACTTCCTTTTTGGATAGGAACGCGTTCCGGAACTAAAGATGATTTCTGATAACGAGAACTGGCTGACGTTTTGAAAAAAAAAAATTAAAAGAATTGATGATTTTTTTTCTAATTTTTGACGAATTTTTATATGTATTTTAACAAACAAGGGTTTGAACCGAACCCGAACCGGAACAAAAAACGGAACGAACCGGCTTGTTTTTCCGAACAAAAATTAGCACAACACCACTGAGTGTACCAATATTAAACAAAAAAAGATTGATATGTAGGTATTAGTATGTAGGCAGGCCGCGAACCTTAAAAATTCAGTTTATTTTTTGAACAGCCCTCGTATGTTTTTTTTTATTTATCTGAAACTTCTGAAGCCCAGAAAAATGGATAACTCGTTGATATCTACTTTGTTTTGATCATTTCCATCTCTAGATAGCGTTGGTAGTTCGATATCAGGCAACAGTAATTTGTGTAGACCATTGTCGATTTGTCAGCTGCCATAAGATCTCTATCGGGTGTGGTGGATAACTTCCGAATCGTTAGGGAATGTCGTCGCTGTCTCGACCATCTTTCTGAGCGCTTTAGCGTCTCACTGGTCTGGGTCCCCGGGCACATTGACATTCCGGTAAACTGCAGGGCCGATGAGCTCGCCAGAGCTGGTGCACTCCTTCCGGAATCCTCTGCAGTATTCTTGGGCATGCCACTCGCCTCGGTCAAGCTGACCATTACGGTGGAATTCTTTCTAGACGCCACCCTATCCTGGGTCAATGAGGAGTTCTGCACCACTGCTAGACTCACTTGGCCCCTGATGGATAGAAGGCGTACCAACCAGTTACTTGTACTTGGTCGTGGCATCCTCTCAATCATGGCCATGCTTACAGGTCATTGTGTTATGGGCAGACACACGGAAAGGATGCGGGTCCCATTTAACGACTTCTGCCGTGGATGCAGATCCGTTGAGGAAGAGGAGACTGTTATCCACTTTCTTTGTCAGTGCCCATCTCTTGCGAGGCTCAGATATAGGTTATTTGGCTCTCCATTTCTTGTCTCCATTTCTTCCACAAAGGATTTCAGAGATTATTTTCCGTAGGCTTTCAATGCACCAGATTTATATTGTTTCTTTATGAATGGATTAATTTCCGCATCTTTCCCTGGGCAATAACTGAAGTCTACGTGAGACTATTTATTTGCCTCTAAGCAGAAAAAACCAAAATAATATATAATATGTAACCCAAATAATATCTACATACTATCTATACGTCCATTTTATACACTTGGTAGGGATTTAACGGCTGATAGTGTGATATACATAGTGTGTCGGCTTATTAGACGTAAGGTCACGGTCCAAATCCCTGGCCAGCGACTTCCACTCAGCAGATTTCTGGATATAATTGCCAAGACAAGTTTCTCAAAAACCTGTCATTCAGAGTCGACTTTAAACTGTATGTCTTACCACTCATGTATAAAATTAACACACACAACATAATTGGTGTGAGAAACTAGGTCGTAATCCTGACTGAAGCGTTGTAATGACCAATTATGTATGTATGTATGTATGTAATCCTGACTGTGACTGGGTTGTAATGACCAGTCATGTAATTATGTATCTATGTATGTATGTATGTTACTTAATAAGTAAATAATTATCTCCACTCAAATTCTCTACGTTTGTTGTAAGAGGCGTTATTTTATACTGAATTATGCTTTAATAACAAAATATTGTAAGAGATAATCTGATATCAAACTCATCGAAAATGATTGACATTGTCGTATAATTTGGAAAGCCAATACCTGTACATGTCATAATGGTATCAAATAAAATTAGGAGGAGAAAAAAATTATGTTTCCAAATCCTCATGACTCCTTGTTTTACCACAATATATGGGTGGTAGTCATTAGAATGATGTAGGATAATGAACAATATTTGTGATAGTAGTTGCCGTAGTCTAATAGGTAGTGTTTTAGCTTAGTAGACGAGAGGTCACTGCTTAGACCCCAGGTTCGACATCTCGAACCAAACGTAATATGAAGAAAATATTTCCTCGGCGTCTTCTCTCAGCAGATTTCTGGCAAAAACTTTTAAGAATAATAAAATTGCAATGTAAAGTTTCTAAAAAGTCTGTAGTTCGGAATCGACTTTAAACTGTAAATGTCGCCACTCATGTATAAAATTAACACAAACAACATATGTGGTGTTGGAAATTAGGTTGTAATCCTGACTGACGGCTTGTAATGACCAATTATGTATGTATGAAGTCATTAGAATAATGTAGGATAATGAGCAATATTCGTGATAGTAGTCGCCGTAGTCTAATAGGTAGTATATTACTCGAGGTCCAGGTCAGACATCTCGAAAAAAACGACATAAGATCAAAACTTCTTCGATGAATGATTTTCAAAAACTCTGGCAAAAACTCAGAGCGTAAATAAAATTGCAATGAAAAGTTTCTCAAAAACCTGTCATTCGGAGTCGACTTTAAACTGTAGGTCCCGCCACTCATATATAAAATTAACACACACCACATAAATGGTGTGAGAAACTAGGTCGTAATCCTGACTGAAGGGTTGTAATGACCAATTATGTATGTATGTATGTACAGTATTTATAAGAATAACAGCACCCATTATTATGGTCCACATTGGGATCTTAAAGAACATTATTTCATTTCTGCAAAACCTACCACCAAACCGTGGGCCTATAAAATAGAATTAATTTGATTGGAAATCTGTAGTGCTTGGATAATCAGCATATTTAGGATAGACAACTGTAAGCGTGTAAAATTGGTATCAATTTCTCTTTATTATAAAATTAAAGCCACACTTACTTTGTTTTTATAAAATTTCTATACTGTTTGTATAAATTCTTTGAAAATATAAAATTTTTATTTTCTCTTTAAGAAAATTATTATCAAATACCTGTGTATTATTGTATCTGATTTTTTCTATGAAATTTATTTATTTGTCCTGTAATATTTTCTTACGCATTTGTAGACTTAATGCCACAACCAAGAGCGCCAGGCATGGCTATTAAATTGAATTAACAAAACTATAATAAAGGCAAACAGAGAATATAAAAATAAATTTGTTAAGAAAACTTGGCCTTACATTTTATGAAACTGATTCAGAGGTCGGTCACTTTTGTGTAATAAAAATCAAATTTTATTAAAGGGGTCGATCTCACTTTTACAAATCTTTCTAAAGTATAATTTAATAATAAAAAGTGAAAGTCGAAAGAGAGAGAGAGAAAGAGAAAACTTGAAAAAAAGTGTCATGGAAAAGAAACAAATCTGAGAACGGCAAAAAGTGCTTAAAAAAGCAATAAAGGATAGAAAAAAAATGAAACAAAACATGCCAATAGAAAAAAATAAATAGAAATGGAAATGGAAATAGAAATTACAAAGAAAAGCAGAAAATCAACATGTTACGTGACAAGTAAAATAAATGATAGTTTTATGGTGGGCAAATAGAGAAAAGGAATAGAAAATGGTAGAAAAAAAAGAATACAGACAAATAACAACTAACAAGCCATACGATAACAATTCTATGGTATAAGAGTGAAACAAATCGGACGATAGGCTACTCAGTTGTCCGTTGTCAGCACATGAATACGCAATAAAAATAAAAAAAAACCAGTTTAACTTGGCAACGCATAGCAATGTAAATAGGAACGACTAAACAAAGTATAAAATAATCAAGATGATTACACCATTTCCTAGAATTTGGAACCCTTGTCCGCTTTAGTATAACATTCGGAGAAAGGAATTCAAATCTTCACTAGACGATCAAGGCACCCGATGTTTTAGTTTTGTATGGAAATGGTGTAAGCCTATTCCCAACAATTTCTAACGAAACAAGGCATCCATGTAACCATTTGATGGTGTTGGCATGTTGATATTGTGTTTGTTGTTGGTGGAAGGTGGTAGAAACACAAATTCAAATCAATTGATTGTTGACATTTTTATCATCACAATGGGTTTTTTATGCTTATTTTTCTTCTTTTACAATCCATTCATTCCTTTCGTTGTCCTGTTGTGTGTTTCAAATCCTTTAAATTGTACTTCTGCCAAGTGGAAAATATGCTCTCCTATTTTTTTTTTTTGGTTTTCTTCTTGTTCTTTTTTATATTGCTCAGTAATTTTCCTTTTTCTCTTTTCTTTCCTCTTTCTCTTTCTGTGAAATGAAAAAACAAAATGCGGTGTCATTGTATTTAATCACACAGTTTCTGTGAAATCCTTTTTTGTCCTCTCCTAAGCTTTTTCTCTTTCACAGAAAATCCCTGTCGGTTGATTTGAATTCCTTTTTGTTGTAACGTGATTTTGAAAATTAATGACAAAAAAACGTTTTGTGAAGAGAAATAAGAAATATTTGTAAACCTTTTTTGTATCACCTTTCACTTTTCTTAACGAAGACAACTATTAGCATCTAAGGATACTAAAATTTCATTAAACTCATGCTACTACCTTTAAACCATTGCGCTTAGATAGCAGTCATCATTTTCCTCAAGTGTTAAGAAAATTTAATTTTCCTTAATTTTTTTTCTTTTGTCAGGAATTTTTAGAGGAATATATATAAGATTAAAATGATTTTATTTTATGTTTATTTTTCGTAAGAATTATGCAGATTTAAAATATACAAATGGGACAAGCAATAATAAGAATAATTAGAGCTGTAGTCCTTCAATTACTATGCCACTAATCATCAGGTTTTAATTGAAAACAAGACATTATTCTGTGTAAATAATTTTGAAAATCTGTAAAATAGAGAAATTCAGTCCACGATTCTTCTAAAAAATTTGTAACGTCTACTGCATGGACGATGTAACTAGAAAAACAGCAGATAAATGGAACGATCAGTCACGAATAATGTCGCTGAGATCATGTAAAAAATATAGGTACATAAGCAGCATTACTAAGATTCTAGTTAGTCCTCATCAAATAGCTACCAATTGTTTCAAGAACGCTGAACCAAATTATCTTATCGACTCACCCCTAAAACGGAACGAATTCGAACCATTTCTGAAACGAATCCACGTTCATCAATATTGAGCGAAAATGATTATGTGCGAAGTAAGTTGTACCTTTTATTACAGAAAAATAGATTGAAGAGGCTAATGCGAATATCATTGCGAGTTGTTCCAAGTCCATTTGATATAAAAAATAATTTGAAAATGTTTCAGTTAATGTGCTTAGTGTCCTAATAAGTAGGTCCAATGGGGATTGCTTTTGTATTACACTTGCATCACAGTATAAACAATTAGAATGGAACATGATTATTGTCTTAATGTCTGTCTTTCTGTCTAACCGTTCATAATTTCCCAAGTGCCGCAGAATTATATGCAAAATATTCTGGCCTAATAACATCAGCAACATTGATCTCTGCAACCATACCCTCAACGAACCCCTTAAATAAACCGTAGGATGTGCAGATGGATCAGCATTACTGCCAGAAAGAATAGTGATGATATAACAAGAATGGCACTCATGTGGAATCCTCAAGGCAGAAGAAGCCGTGGCCGGCCAAGGCACATCTGGAGGCATTAGATACTCCATGATCTAGAACAGTGTAACCTTACATTGGGAAGATGCAAAAATAACAGCAGTCAACCGGATAAGATGGAAATCCTTTGTGGAAGCCAAGAGTGTAATGGAAAAAAACCATTCATTGCTTGTAATAAGAATAACAGAAATTATCGCAAGAAAATAAAGTCAAGGAAACATTTCTTTGTTTTATTAATTTTTACGATAGATAGGCAAGTAGAGAAGACCAGGAAGTCGAATGGACACACTGAGGCCACATAAGGCGGAGCTTCTGATAAAGCGATTAAAATTTCTAATATCAATGCTTGAGAGTTCCATAAGATCATACATGCAGTGGGCACCAAGATGACTTTTTCTCTTTTGTCATTGTGCTGGGGTTGATTCCAGTAGTTGAAGAGCAGTCTCATTATCTTTCTCAGTTCTGCAGCTTATAATGAAATCTATTGCAAGGTGCCTTAGAAGACCAGTGCGAATCACATGTGTGCCACTAGTGCTATGCTGTGTGCCACTAGTGCTATGCTGCATGATCCCATGCTTTTAGCGCTAGAGATTGAAAAATAGTTATTCATGCCCGAACATATTTGATCGATGAAAAGTGGATAATATTCTGGTAGATATTTTTGAGGTTTCGTCACACAAATGTGACAATATTATTGCCCTACTTTTATTGACATTGAGCAGACATTTAATAACCTTTTTGCAGAAACAGCTACTCATCAAATTGATTCAACTACTTACGGAGAATGAACTCACCATAGTCTAGTAGGTAGTGTGTTGTCTTATTAGACGTGAGGCCACGATTCAAATTCTAGGATAGACATCGAAATATGAAGAAAATATTTCTTCTGAGAACACCTCTCAGCAGATTTCTGGCAAATACTCTGAGAGTTGAGAATTGCATGAAAAGTTTCTCAAAAAAGTCTGTATTATACCTTAAACTGTTGGTCGTACCACTCATGTTTTATACATCAACAAAACAAAAAGAAAATAAATGGTGTGAGAAGCTAGGTCGTAATCCGTACCAAATTCTTAAAATTATTTGATTCCTTTTCCGCATCATGGAGAATTTTCGTTAAGGTAGTATTCTAGAAATTCTACTTCGATAGAAGCTATTAAACTGAACAACAATTAAATTCAATGATTGAATAATTTGCATTATTCGACGGAGGTCGCCGTAGTCTAGTAGGTAGTGTGTTGGCTTATTAGACGTAAGGCCAAGGTTTAAACTCAAGATCAGACATCAAAACGAAATAGAAAAAAATATTTATTCGGCGACTTCCACTCAGCAGATTTCTGGTAAAAATTCTGAGAGTAAATAAAAATTGCCTTGAAAAGTTTCTCAAAAATCTGTCGTTCGGAGTCGACTTTAAACTGTAGCCACTCATGTACAAAATTAACACACACAACATGAGTGGTGTGAGAAGCTAGGCCGGAATCCTGACTGAAGGGTTGTAAATGGCCAATTATGTATATATGTATTCGACGGAATACTTTGTGTACAAATACTTTCGCCAATCACCAAGATCGGAATATTCCCGAGACAAATTTTTTTCTCTTTTCACCAAGAGCGTAGTACGTTGAATGTTTGCAGTCAGTTTATTAGCAATCTTCTTACAGTTAAGCGAAATTATATTGCGCTTGATGTAATGAAATTAATATACATACGTATACACAAATAATAATATAATAATATAAATGATAATATTTCTAAATCGAAGACTCTGAAATCATGCATTAATTTCTGTGAGCTGTGCGTGATTAAGACTGATATTGAAAATCAAAATATTCAGGAACAAATTAAATATTTCGCGCACAAATATTTTTATCACAAATTAGTCGATTTATCACAATAATTTCACACGGAAAAAAATTAAGAATTTAACTTCACCTTAAAGATATTCAATAATAACACAGAATTAACACAAAATCAATAACGAATCGATTTGGAAGTTTTATTCACATCGAATTGATTCATAAGAAATAAAACACATCCCTGGTTACACTCGTTAAAGTTCAAATGATGTTTCCAATAACGATGATATCAAAATATTTGATGATGATAAATTCCATATTTGACACTTGATTGCTAAAGAACTTGGACTAGAAATATTCCACCAATTCGAATAAAGAATGCAAAGAAAAAAAGGAAAGAAATAAAAGAGAAATTTGCTTGAAAATCAAACAATCAAAAATAAACAATAAAAAAATAATAAAAAATTGCTAAAAAGAAGAAATAAAATAAAGGAAAAGCAAAAATAATTTTTGTATTGTTGACCAGAAATAAAGAGGGGAAGTTATTTAAATAGCAGAAGGAAACAACAACAACACCAGAAAAATATATCGAATATTTCCTTAAGCTTTGTAATAATGAATGATTTTCTTGGTATACATATGTATATACATACATTCTATATATAAATACTTATGTATATATACATATATCTAAAATGAAAGTGACATCATGATAATGACAATGGCTTAACTAACACTGTATGCCCTATTGATATATTTTGCCTAAAAGCATACATTTGTTGCTGATGTATCTTATTTTGTGTCGTGTTCTGTTCTGTTCTTTTATGAACAGTTTGATTTCGAACGGATGCAAGAATTAATAGAGAAAATATTGGAAATGTCACAAAAAAAAAATATCCAAAAAATCGTCCCATCGGATGGAAGGTTAAAATTGAACACACTTTGACAGGCGTAAACAAATTAATCGATGACACTTGACCGGATGTAATAAAGGAAACTGTGATTTCCTTCGATTAAATGTTATAAGAAACGTTGAAAACGTATACAAAGCATTTACAGAAGGAAAAGGAAAGCATTTAAGAATAAGTAGATGTAACTTGTTTTTTGTTTTTGTAATAAATACATCATACGCAATGGGTGGATTTGACTATTGATAGCAAATTAAGAAAATATAATTAAAAGTCAAAGTTGTAATCTGTTCATTATTATATTAAATTAATGAACATTTTTATTACCTACAAATCGGATAGGAAATTAGAAAAAATAAATAGAAATTACAAAACCTTCAAGTTCATGGAATACCAACATTTTACCGTTAATGGAGCCTGTTAACATAGAACTCTAAAATTAAATTCATATCTAAATTCTTAAGAAAATAGGTTTTCTTGCATAACAATCAATGAATAATTCTCTTAGCACCTATGCACACGTGATAAATATAACGTCTGTTATTGCAAGGCTACCATTAACTGACATCCTACAGATCTGTACAGTACTGTATTACGAATCGTAACTAAACATTAAAAATTTATTTACACATAATATGAAATCAATCTAGAAATTGTTTTAAAATATTTTCAAATTATGTGTGAATATTCATTTGACAGTGTTCGACTAACTCAGACCAATACAACTAACAGGCATGCTTTAATTGAACAGGACATAATACGTTCTAATATTAAGCACTGCATATTAGTTTTAGAAAAAGAAAAAACAAATTTGGTTAAACGAAATACAAGTTACAATAAAAAAAAACTATATAGAGAAACCACAAAAGATCGAAAAGAACAAAATAACAATAATGAATCACAATAAGTTGCTAGAAGTTTCCACATTGAAAATGCGTAAATAAAAATCGAACGAAAGTTCATCTTGCCAGTTAGTAGTAATTAAAACGTTTAAATACTGTTGTACACTGTGAACTTTGATGTTTAAAGTAAAAAGATCGTGGTACAAAATTGTTAACGCAATGTTTTATTAAAGTCGTCGTAGTCTGGTTCAAACCTAGTTCAAACCCCAGGCCAGATATGTATCTCGAACAAAACGAAATTAAAAAAAATATTATTTCAGCGCCGTCCTTTCAGCAGATTTCTGGCAAAAACTCTGAGGGTAAAGAAAAAAATATCATGAAAATAATTTATCATTCAGATTCAACTTTAAACTGTAAGTCCCGCCACTCATATATAAAATTAACACACAAAGTATGAGAAAATGCTTGTTGATAGCTTAGAAACTTTTCTCATATAATCCGCGTGTATTAATTTTCATTTCCATCCAGGCGCATTACTCTAAAGCAATGATATTTACATTTACATGTGCAAACTCTGTGGAAAAATGATTATATTTCGTCTGAATAACTCCACTTCCCATTCTTCCCTCTCCTACATCCTCTCCTTTTTATCCCTCTATTATCCTTCTCTCTGTAAGGACGTTGTACAATGGGTCAATTCGACCTCCGGGTATTGTACTTGTCTTTATTGACAAGTACACGTCCTCTAACCTAGCCTAACCTAACTCCAAGCAAGGGATACAGGTTCTTTGACATGGTCTACTCCATGGGATTCTGTGGTAGTCTATACAGACGAAAGGCTACAAACTGGAAAATAAGTTGGGTTGTCGAATTTTTTCTTCTTTTTTTTCTTCTTTTTGTTTGTCTTTAACCAAATCCCTTCGTCTCGCTGAATACTTTAATGGTCATAAAGCATGCTGCCAAACTGATTCTGAGTAAAGGATCTCCTGTTATCCGCTTTCTATCTACTCTGACAGCCAACAGATGGATATACAGGTATACACTGACTGATTGGCATCTTCTTTTTAATGAGTCGAAATCATCGAAAGACTTCTTAAGGGACTTTAACACGTAAAAACATTTCAATACAATAACTCAGTCAAATGACAATTCTTCGTCGGACTGAGCATATTACAATAAATGCTTTTTTTAAACCATATGGGGGAAAAATTAACATATTAAACTGCTATAAATAGCAATTCCATTTTTCACATTGTATGTGAGCTCAACACAAGACTTGTTAAATTCTCAACACCAACTCCTAAAAACCAATCTTCCTTCAAAATTTCTATATTTCCGGTACTTAAAGAACAAATGTCTTGCATTTTGTATATCATATTCACAATGCTGGCAGAACGGTAAATAACAAAGTCCAAAACAATGTTAATATTTTCGTTCTGGTCCATCACCAGACAACAACTAAGAGTCTAGATAAGTATACATCACCATGATCTATGGCCATGGCCTATTTTCCCTGTTATTCTTAAATACTCTCTGCCGTTGCTAGAACTGTGCATAGATTAATTGGACAATATGGCAATGGAAATCATGTCATAGCAACCATATAATACGGCCTAGCTGCTGACACCACTTCTGCTGTGTGTATTAATTTCATATATGAATGGCGAGAGCTACAGTTTAAGGTCGACTTCGATCGAAAGATTTTTGAGAAACTTTTCATGGCAATTTTATTTACTCATAGAGTTTTTGCCAGAAATCTGTTGAGAGGAAGTCGGCGAAGATATATGTTTTTCGTATTTCATGTTGTTGGTGCTGTCTGGACTGGAGTTTAAACCGTGGCTTGATGTCTAATAAACCAACACACTCCCTACCAGACAACGGCGATTTCACTGTACGATGTACGATTTATTTTAAATCTCAAATCACGTATAAAATGTGTTAATCATATATTTAAGATTGTAGTTTGAAATATTATCCCTTTTCTGCTTAGAGAATATAATCCAATTATTTTTTAAAGACTTAAAATCTAAGAAAACAAAAATTGTTTCATAATCTTTTCAAAGTTTTTCGTTTCTGTACAACTTCCACAAACTTTTGCAAATAATAGTTTTAAATACAATTTCTTCGGATAATGTTATCTCTGTATAGGTATTCGCATTTATGTATAGGTTGCTGCATTCGTATTACATTTTTACGAATTTGTATACACACACACATACACGTATAAAAATAATTATTTGGTTTACATGTAAAGATTTCATGAATATGTGTTATTTTAACTTTGATCCTCTATTGTATGTGCAACAGATTTCTATTAACAATTTACAAGACTCTCCAGATACTTGTAGTAGCTGTACTCTTTCTGTAATAAAATAATGAAATAATTTTCATTATGGTATTTATTTAATAACAATACAAAATTAAATAAATGAAATTAAAACACGACTTTCTAGTTCCAGCACATTATGCCTGCATATTAGAGAATAATTGCTGAGCAAAAGCTTTTCCAACAAACAAATATAAACAATCACACAAAGCACAGTTTATGGTCACTATGTATATACAGTGGACAGCAAAAGTCTAAGTACGGCAATATATTTTGACGAAAAAGTCCCTACAGGTTTAATACTCTTGCACAAAGTCTCGATATGACTTCAAAAGAGTATTTAGGAGATAATTTGAAAGAACGGTTACATAATCGCTAAACCTCAAACAAAAGTCAACCGAAAAACTTGGTCATGGTGCGACCAGCAAACACTAAACAAAACTTGTATATTCAATTACAAATGGGTTAAATGGAGTGCTTTACCTTAAGGGATATTCTACTAAATACAATAGATAAAATTTTCATATATTAGGCCTTTGAATTTTAAAATTACTCACGGTTCTCCTTGGGAGTACCTATGCAGTCATTTGAAATATTTCCTTATATTTTCTCTTGTTTTGTGAAAAACATTAAAAAATTGTTTGTTTTATAATAAAACAGAAATAAATTAATAAAATAAATATATAAACTATAAATTTTTATACAAACTTTTGGCTAAAATTCATGAAATTGCTAAAATATATTGCTGTACTAAGACTTTTGCTATCCACTGTATATACAGAAAAATAAAATTTTTTCTTCTTTGTTCTTTGTGTATGTGACTGTACATAATTGTATTATTGTAATATACAATTGCATATATTCGTAATCCAAAAACTAATTATTGTCTTGGTTTAAATTTGGTTAAAGGTACAATAAATATCTGCAGTTTGTTGCAAAGGATCTCATAAATATTTTACATACAAATGTAAAATGTAAAGTTTAAATTACTGTAAATACAAACATCTTTAAGATTCTTTCGTTAGCAAAGAAAATATTAAAAAATTTGTTGCAATATAAGACATGATTTATCAGGGAATACAATGGCCAGTTTTGTGCTTAAATTGAATCTAAAAGTGTACATTTTCCACAGTGTGGTCCTAGCAATACACAGGATGTTAATTGTAAGTAAAACATAAAGTGTACATAGAATTATCTGATTGTTTCCTATTATAGTAGAAGGATCGATGACAATTATATGTGAAACAAAATATTGGCTAAATACTCACCACGGCTTCGATGGCTTATATTTATCTGATTGTCCACATTTTACATGACCCTGAGACTTAATTGAGATTCAATGATCTCATCTTTGAGCTCTTGAATTATTCTGGGATTATTGACGTACACGTATGTACATACATATATACATACATAATTAGGTATAATGTCAGACTTTTGGTTTGAATAGTGGCCTCAAGTCTAACTAGCCAACGCACTACCTACTAGACTACGGCGTCTTCAATCAACGTACACTTTTTCTTTTAACCCTATGATTGAAGTCACCATGGTCTAGTAGGTAGTGTATTGGCTTATTAGACGTGAGGCCTCTGTTCAAAAACCAGGTCAGGCATCTCCAAATGAACGAAATATGAAAAAATATTTCTTGGGCGACTTCCGTACAACAGATTTCTGTCAAAAACATTGAGAGTAAATAAAATTGCCATGAAAAGTTTCTCAAAAAACTGTCGTTCGGAGTCGACTTCACACTGTAGGTCTCATGTATAAAAATTAAAGCACACAATATAAGTGGTGTGAGAAACTAGGTCGTAATCCTGACTAAAGGCTTGTAATGACCAATTATGTTATGTTATGTATGATCGTGTGGGCCTATTAACATTCGTTGTTAAAAATAATACGTCCATTAAATTTCTCTCGCATAAGAGTCATTGCTCCATCCTGTTGGAACCACATATTGTCCACGTCCATATTCTTAATTTCACGCAACAAAAAGTTTGTTAGCATCTCTCGATGGAGAACGCCACCCACGGAAACCACTTTGACTACATCACTTTCAAATAAGCACGGTTCGATAACGCCGTCACGTCATAAGCCTCATCAAACAGTAAATAATTATAGGTGTATCAGCTTTTCAACAATCACTCGGTGATTCTCATTTGACCAAATGCAGCAAATTCTGCTCATTAATGAATCCATTGGGTGAAAGTAGGTCTCGTTGCTGTAGATAATTTTCTTTGTAAAGTCACCATTCACTTCTGTGTGTTCGACCAACCATTAGGCATATTGACAACGCTTGAAATTGCCAGTAGTCTACAGCATGTAAATCAAAAACTTTGTTTAAAATTCGCGTCAGTGATGTTCGTGGATTGTACAATTGTTCGGCGTAGCCACGAGTCGAGGTTGACGCCTCATCTACCAAAAACTTCTATCTCGAAAAACAGCAATTTTATTCGTAGAATGAACTGTGCTAGCATGCACAGGTGTTTTTACATTATTTAGAGACCCTATTTGCTGATGAAAGCACAAAATGCATTTTCATATGAACACCCATTTTTTACTTCCATACATACGTACGCAACAACGCTTTATCCCTCATCAGCTGTAACTAATCCTAACGCCAAATTTGAAAAGAGTTTTTAATATAAGACTTGTGAAGGTTCAGTTTCAAACTCTCGAACTTTCATTTGGTATGCTGACGCATTACGCACTAGACTAACTACCCTGTGTTTAGCAGATTTTTTGGAGTTTCCACAGTTTGCTCCTTTTGTTTATTTCGCCTTGCACTGTAAAATCGCATCGACATTCTTGAACCTTGAGGATTTGACTCTAAAACCATCGCCGTAATACTATCGGGCTCTCTTTAACAACAAGGTTGACCTACCCCATTTTCTACATTTGAATGCTTCGGTATAAATTCCTCTCAAATCATGAGAATCATGTTACGATATTAGTATTTATTCTTGAAATCTGCATAACCAAACCTATCACACTGGAAACTACTACAGTAGACCAATAACCTGCAGGATAAGCAACAAGAAGATAGAAGTTACATACATACATACATAATTGGTCACTACAACCCTTCAGTCAGGATTATGACCTAGCTTCTCACGCCACTTATGGTGTGTGTATTTAAATTTAATACATGAGTGATGGGACCTACTGACTCTTAACGACAGGTTTTTGAGAAGCCTTTAATGGCAATTTTATTTACCCTCAGGTTTTTTGCCAGAAATCTGCTGAGAGGAAGTCGCCGAAGAAATATTCTTTTATATTTTCGTTTCGATGTCTGAGCTAGGGTTAGAACAATGGCCTTACGTCTAATAAGTCAACACACTACCTACAAGACTACGGCGACCAATAGAATAGAATAGAAAACCCTGTAGAATACAAAAATGCAAAAAAAATAAAAAATACCCTTAACTTTTAAATATACTTTTACAATTTAAATAGATAAGTAGGTATGTTGTGGGGGCAAAGACCAACGATAGAGTTTTAAGATGTCATGCCAATTGACATAAACTTAGTTAACATGGCGGCAACATAATTAGGAAGTACCCACCATAACCGTAACCGTTTTCTGTACGAACTTCTAGTTCAATTCTCAGATAAATTAGTTTTTCTTTTCATACCACTGTGCAGTACCGTTCACAGCTGATGTTTCACAATGACAAAATTCTTAAATTAAGCACACATACAAGAAGCATAAATCAATGTATGTATTTGCAAAATGTTGCAAATATCAAAGATGTGCTTACTTGCAATTACACAAAAATAATCAAACGTATCAAATATTACTTATTTAGATATTTGATAACAAAGTTATCAAAGCACAGACTCATTTAAAATTAATTTTAAAAACAAATACGAAACCTGAAACATCGACAAAACATAGAGGAGCAAGTAAGTGTTGTAGAATAGAAACTGAAAATAAAATATATTTGCATACGTATGTATGTATGAATTTAATTGTTAATTCTAATTATAATTTGTCACAAAATAAAAGATTATTTATTACACAAATATTAGACACCATAATTGCCACAAGTAAGATAATGTATGTACATTTGTGTGTGATGGCATAGAAATATTGTTTGATACCCCATCCATATGTCAAATAAATAAGAAAATGAAAATCATTTCATATTAATTTCCAAATAATTAAAAATTAAATATTCAGGAATATTCCTAACTGCTTTAGCAACAACCACATGAAAGAAATGAATGAAAGAAAAACTCTTTATGTGACGTACATACGTACATATTTCACATTTCAAATGTAAAATTCAAATTTATTCCACAATAATATTATGATTGGGATCATCAAACAGCCAATATATAATACATTCATAAATATGTATGTATGTATACATACAAAGCACACATATACAATTATTTATAAATAAATATTGTATGTATGTTTGTATTATTTATATCGTATCCTTAGGGTTTAAAATTTCAGTGCATGTCAAAGGTAATTATTACTAGAACATGTAAAAATTTTTCAGAAAATATTTTGACATGAAAACAAAACAGGAAGGCAAAAAAGAAAAGAAAATGATATGAAATATGATTGATTATGATGAAAATTTATAAAATTATTTACAAATTGTAGAATTTATATTGACTTGATTAACATTTAAATTAACTTTATATTATTAACTACCCACAAAACATTGCATATGTACATAAATATTAAAAATTTATTTACACACAATATATTGGAGTCATTGCCGATTAAATATACATCAAAAAATTGTTTTAAAATATTTTCAAATTATGTGTGAACATTCGTCTCAACTCAAAGAACTACAACTAACACGGCTGTTCTAATTGAACAGGACATAATACGCTCTAATATTAAGCACTGCATGTTAATTTTAGAAAAAGAAAAATGGGATAAACGAAGCACAAATTACAATAACAAAACTACATAGAGAAACCACAAAATAACAATAGGGAATCAGAACAAATTTCTAGAAGTTGCCACATTGAAAATGCGAAAATAAAGATCGAACGAAAGGTCATGTTACCAGTCAATAGTAATTAAATTTGAAACGTTTAAATACTGTTGTACACTGTGAACGTTGATCTTCAAAGTAAAAAGATTGCGGTATAAAATTGGTAGAGCAATGTTTTTATGAAGTCGTCGTAGTCTAGTAGGGAATATGTTGCTTTGTTGACATGTGGTATCGGTTCAAACCCCAGGTCAGACATCTCGAGCAAAACGAAATTAAAAAAATACAATATTTTTTAGCGCTTCCTATTAGCAAATCTGTGGCAAAAACTCTGAGAGTAAATAAAAAATTGTAATGAGCCAACTTTAAACTGTAGGTCCTGCCACTCATGTATAAAAGTAACACACACAATATAAGTGGTGTGAGAAACTAGGTCAGAATCCTGACTGCAGACTTGTAATGACCAATTACATATGAATATACAATACAATGGCAGTGGCGTGACCACATCAGCAAAGCTTTTGGTCTCTTTACATTTTTTTATATATGTATGTAGGTATAGGTAGGTATACGATACTTTGGAATTAAAGAACAGAATATCGTAAAAAAAACTGAGAAAATGTTATGTAGACTCCTCTTTCATTTCTGTAAAAATTGTTTTGATGTACATTTTACCTTGGGCAGTGTATTTCCAAGTGAGCTGCTGCAATGTAGTAAATTTCTTGAAGCTATATATGATAATTGGAAGCCGACACGTAGTCTAGTAGATAGTGTGTTGGCTTATTAGATGAGAGCCGCAGGTCAGACATTTCAACAAAATGAAAATATGAATAAATATTTCTTCGACGACTTCCACTCAGCAAATTTCTGGCAAAAACATGAGTGGCGGGACCTACGTTTTAAAGCCGACTCTGAACGATAGATTTTTGAGAAACTTTTCATGACAATTTTTTATTTACTCTCAGAGTTTTTGCCAGAAATCTGCTGAGAGGAAGTCGCCGAAGAAATATTTTTCATATTTTCGTTTTGACTTTATTCACCATTAAGCAGAGCCCATATAAAAATTAATTCGGCTTAGGAGAGGCTAGCAGAGGAAGACAATTTTGAATAACGTAATGTGATGGTACCTCCATGGCCGAGAGAAGAATGGAAAAGATAGCTAACACACCCACATGAATTTAAAAAAATAAAAATATGGTGACAATTGATGAAGTTTAGTAAATAAGATGGATTTCGAATTGATGCAGTTATTATATGTCACTGCGTATTTGAACGTATGTTTAATGAAAGAAAAGTTTTCGATAACGATAGCTTTGGTTTGCTGTGGTTTTAAAAGTATATATGCGAGGTGGATAAGAGGTGTTTAATAAGCAACATGAAGAACCACAAGGCTGGTGATAGATATGTTTTCTCTTTTAGTTTTTTAATTAAAACAATTTTCAAATAATTTTTTAAAAACATATTTGCTTTCTTAAAAATGTCATTAATTAATATGTTATATTGTGATATAATTTCTCCTCAATTTATTTCATGCAAATGTGTGTTCAGCTCTAAAAAAACTTGTGTTTTTATTTTTTTTAAGCATTTACTTGAAATTCATAAAATTGCAAATACTTCAATGAAATAAAAATTTAAAAAATTTAAAATTGCGATATTTTTTTTATATTGCATATGTATGCTATATTCTAAAGGCATGTAGGTATGTAAGTATGTAGGTATGTACATATATGTCAAACAATAAAACACAATAAAATACAATACATATACTATTTACATAAAAGAATAGCATAAAAATATTTAAACAAATATTTATTTGAATTTCAACAAAAAAAAAAAAAAAATAAAACATCGGATATAGAAAAAAAGGGAAATTTATAAAAAGAAGTAAAGAAAAACAATATTAAAGCCATATAAAGCAGAAATTTAAAATAACTATACAAAAAGTGAATAACGTACTTTGTGTCCAATTTTAGACAAAATTGTTTTATTTTAATAAAAATAATAGCAGCTAAGCATGCAAATTCTGGTATATATGTGGCAGAACCAACATTTTCTAAACACAGCCTTAGTCCGAGAATGACATGCTGGCTCTACTAAAACAAAATGTTGATCTTTATTAATCTTGATTACATTAGTGTGGCGGAAATCGATGAACAGGAAATTTCATATTAAAATAATCCAAAAGATTTAAAAAATGTGTTGCTTAGCAATGAGCAGCTGGTATGGACAACATAAATCTCAGCTCAGACATTTTTAATAAAGCGAAATTTGACAAAATATTACTTGGGGGACCGCCTCTCAGCAGATTTCTGGTAAAAACTCTGAGAGTAAATAAAATTGCAATGAAAGCTTTAAACTGTAGTTCCCACAAGTCATGTATAAAATTATCACACACAACATAGTTGGTGTGGGATGCTAAGTCATACGCCTGGCTGAAAGGATTTAATGACCAAAACCGTATATGAAAAAAGTTACTTCGGCGACTTCCTCTCAACAGTCTTCTGATAAAAACTCTGAGAATATATAATATTGCCATGAGAAAATTCTCAAAAATCTGCTCTTGTGAGTCAATTTTGAACTGTAGTTCCTGCCACTCATGTATAAAATTAGCACACACAATATAGGTGGTGTGATAAACTAGGTCCAGACTAGGCCCAGACTAAAAGGTTGTAATGGGTTGTATTATGTATGCATGTGCCTAGTAGTTGGAAATGAGGAAGCGAATAGTCTTTAACAGAGCTAGGGAGTTACGAAACATTAATTTATATTATTGTCCTGACAAGACACTCCAGTTACACGTATATGTGAAGCGCATAGAGGTGGTATATAACAATGAAAGTAGAGAATGAGGCAACGACAATGAAATGATAGGAAACTTGGTTTTCCATTTCATAGCTGAAATTATTCATTTTAGAATGGAAAAATTAAAGAAGATTGTACAAAATACAGGGAAAACAAGTGCTGCCACAATTTTGCAATTACCGCCTTAGCCAAGCATCATGAGCATCAATTATTTTAAAGGCCCCTGTAGCTCTAGCCGTATATTATCTTATAATTTTTATTATAAGCTAATATGTAAATAAATAAATAAATATTTTAAATTTGAATAGCACACTTGAGAACGCATGGGCGACCGTTGTGACGTCACAGTCCTTGATTAACTTCCACCAAACTCGTTGAAGATGTTGTTGATCGCAAGGACAATATAATTAAAAGTGAACACTTTAATACTTCTTATCAATTGCTCCATTATACTTTATGTATCGGGTTTTAAAGACTCTATTTTATACATTTTATTGTACAAAGACAATAATGCGTTGAGTGTCACGCGCAAAAATATAAATTAGTCTTAGAGCGCAACAGCAGCAATGTTGCTTACTTAACCGCTGTCTTCGAAATAATGATTTCAATAGACATATGGACATGTATTCATTTTAGGATAGGTTGCTGCGCAACAGCTGGCGCGTCGAATGCTTTTATAGCTTTATGTATTGTTTTTAATATTTTTGTGTATACATTTCAAAAGGGTACACTGAATTTCACTGAATTTGTTATT
Source organism: Sarcophaga carnaria (assembly GCA_958299815.1). Lineage (NCBI taxonomy): Eukaryota > Metazoa > Arthropoda > Insecta > Diptera > Sarcophagidae > Sarcophaga > Sarcophaga carnaria. Next base: position 32,927,258 of record OY283150.1, read on the forward strand.
CTTTTCTTATACACTTTTAAAATAGGAAAATAAAAACTATAAAGAATACAATACCAACAAATATTTAAATTATTTGTTGGTTTTTTGTTATCCAGAATTCTTCGTTTTTTTTACATTTCAAACAACAATACAGTTATTGTAAAATAATGAAAAATTATACAAATAATTGCACAATATGTATATATTTTACTCAAAAAATAAAAAAGAGAGACAAATATATCAGAACATGAAAAAATTGTGGTACAAAATTTATTTATTCATGACAGTAAATACAAATTCTATGATTTGTTAAAATTGTTTAAACCAACAATAGGATAAAAGATAACAATTATTACAAAACAAAACAAAAGAATTATTATATCGTAATAAAATTGTATTAAAATAAAAATTAAATAAAATAAAAGAGAAACGAAAAAAAAATTCTGTTAAATTAATTTTTCATTAAAATAGTTTGTAGTTTTAATTGAGAGATACTTTTTGTTACTCTTCAAAATGGCCTACATACCTAGTAACTAGATACTTGTTTCTCTTTCTAAACGGGAGCCCAGATTGTGAAGAATTTGAATTAGATTAGGTGGCGAAGCTCCTTAGACTACAATTTAAGTCCATTTTAATACCACAATTAATACGACAGCGACCCGTCAGAATCGCAATTGTGCAATATATGGCCTTGAGATTTAAGAAAAGAAAACAATAAGTCCTCTTCTTATACACACAAGTCAAGTAGAATCCAGCAATATTACACGTATCTTTCTGCTGCCAATGAAATTGAGCCTTCCTGTTAAGTATCGCATTCAGAACACCTAATCCATATAACATGACGGAGCTTCAGAACTCAGTACCAGTCCTTTTCAGTCATCAGTAATGCAATTATCGAAAATATGTTTATATGAACTCTTATAAGAGTTACCGAAATTTCCAGAAATCATACGTTAGGGATTTTACCCGTAGCCTGGTTGTCCGAGAAAATTAAGGAATTTCGTGGGAAAATTCTATCATGTCAGAAACAATTGTTGTTTTAAATTTACCATGGCCTCTACCTGTAAGATATCGTAGTGGTTAGACATTCTTCGTGAAATTTTGATCTAAAAACACTTAAAATACCATATCGCAGCCCACTCTTACCAGCATTTTGTAGCCATTGGTGTAAACCTTGAGAGTTTCATAAGAAATATTCAGGTTAGAAATGGAATTCAAAAATCAAATATCCTACTCAGTCTTATGTAATTAATTCGGAAGTCACCAGCTCCGCGCTCAGATTCAATGGTCAGTGGCATTCTAACTGAGTATAACAAATAAAGACTTAATTGAAGTGGAAAAATCTGATATGATGACAGGACACCATACTTATCAATCGCAACCATTATAAACGAGTAAAGCGCAACGATAGAACCCATTAACTTCTCAATTATATTACCCCTACGGAGTAAATTGAATTATATTGTGGCCTAGTGGGTGCCCTGGTAGTCTAGTGGGTAGTGTGCGAGACTGTTAGCGTGAGGGTCGTTGATTCGATTCTCACCAGAGACTCTGGTCTATTACACTACACCGAGCATATGGTCGAAGTTACTCAGCAAAGCTTCCTTTGCTAATGTAATTTAAGATTGTGTGATAGAGGTTAAACTATTCAACAATAAATGCGTGCAATTGGATTAAAAATTCAATGCTCTTTCGTTCAGATGTCTGATATTTATTGTGACAAAACAAACTGAAAATGCAAGGAAATAGTTTGGTGTTAATATGCTCAATAAGTACGACAAACTAAGCTATTCTGGTTCCCCACCCCCACAGAAGGCATACAAATTTTTATTTTGTTTTAAAATTGTTTACATGCCTGCATACATATTTAGTTACGTTCTTTTAAGACTATGAGAATTCGAACGAATTCTCTTTGTTGTGTGCCTTGTTTCAGTTTCATTTAAGCAGGTCGTAATAGATTGATTGCATTAGATTGTTGAATCTCACTTAGAAACAATGTCCTTTATAAAAATTATTAGTTTGAAGCATTGGTTGTAGTTGTAAGAAATCCCATTCACTGAGTCCTTTAAGAGGCGTAATCGTTGTATGATGATCGTTTTTATATTCTAAGGTCAGATCTCCGGATCTTCTATTTAGGGAAAGAATTCTCTTTATTTGTATAAATATGAGAAATGCTTATTGAAAAATATTACGTTTTAAAATCATAAAGTTTAATGCTTAACGTTTTAAGTAATTTCATAATTTGTTTTTCTTTACAAATCTTTCAGTATCTGCATCGTCAAGTATGATGAGCAAACATGAGCCCATGTTTATATCCCGCTCGGAAACCTTTAAATTTGTGGCTGGCGATACAATTGTATTACCCTGTGAAGTTGCCAATACTGGTAAGTAAGAAAATTTGAAAATTTAAATACATGACTGATAAAAAAGTAAAAATCTCATCTTAATTATATGGTTACATTAACAAATCGTTTATTGGTTTTCGGCCTGCTTTAATACATCCTTCCTGGTGGTTCTGCTTCTTCGCCAGTTGGTCACGCCAATCGATGACAGGGCTACCTCAATTTAGTACTTTTAACGTAGGCAAGGTTGTCCTCCACTTCGACTTCCGCTAATCGCCGCATCAAATATCAGTCTCTCCGGAACATCAACTTCCATCTGAACGACATGGCCGAATCAGCGCAGGTGCTGGATTTGAACGTCCATGTCATTGAAAAGCTCATACAAGTGATTATTAGATTCGGAAATCGTCGTCAAGTCGAACTGGACCGAAGATCTTACATAGAAATTCTCTCCCGAATACTCTCAAGGCTGCTGCATCGCTGTTTAATAGTGCCCTATCTTAACACGCTGTAGGGAAACACGGGTATGATGAGCGGCTTGTAATGTATAAGTTTAATCTGTTCATTTGCCTATTGAGACCTTAGTGGCATCTGTGAGTAAGCGTGATCCTACGCTTGATCTCGAGACTGACCTTACTTTTGCTGGTAAAGGCGGAGCCAAGATAAATAAATTCACTAACAAAATTGAAAGTATACCTATAGGCCGTAATCTGGAGTCCGATACGCCGCATTTCCCTTCTTGTAGACAACATACATATATTCCTTAATGCTTGTCAATACGAATTTTGTGGAGTTCGTTTTGATGACTCTTTGAAAAGAGGAACGATTTGTGAAGACAATGTTTCAAATCTAGAGCTCAGAACATATTCGAATATTTCCTTTTGATCTTATTATTAGTGAGGATGTGCCGAATTTTCCGAAATTGTTGTTACATCGGTCTTCTCTTCTTCTTATTATTCTTCTTCTTGTCTTATTATTTTGAAGTACAATTTTTTTTATTTACCCTTCCATCTGTTTAAAGTAGATATGCTGAGTGGGTGTAAGATTAACAGGCTTTCAATACTAATATTTCAGACACAATTTTCTTCAGCAATAAACCTCACTTCCAACGTGGTAATTACGAATTACGCTAACAAGGAAAATTGGTACTTATGAGGCTCTAAAAATCCATTGCATCCGAGAAAACTAATTGTTAAGTGCACATTATGATGTATATGGGCCCGTGTTTTTTTAGAAAGTTACGCTGGAAAAACTCTTACAGAGCATTGAGGCCATGTAATATGACTTACTTTTCTTGTAAATAAATATTGTAAACTGGACGTTATGTGGTTTCAACAAGGCAGTGTCTAGACAAGGCAGTGGCTACAAAGCATATACATACATACATACATAATTGGCTATTACAATCCTTCAGTCAGGATTACGGCCTAGCTTCTCACACCACTCATGTTGTGTGTGTTAATTTTATACATGAGTGGCGGGACCTACAGTTTAAAGTCAATTACGAACGACAGATTTTTGAGAAACTTTCCATGGCAATTTTATTTACTCTGAGAGTTTTTGCCAGAAATCTGCTGAAAGGAAGTCGCCGAAGAAATATTTCTTCATATTTTCGTTTTGATGTCTGACTTGGGGTCTAATAACGCAACATACTACCTACTAGACTACGGCGACTTGACAAAGCGTATATTTACATTTCCACAACTTTCAAGATAATGTGATAGGGTACCGTAAAATCTTTTTTTTTTTGTCAAGGAACATGTCATCACGGTCAGCCCTTGCGCTGACCAATTTCTTCCTCTTCCCTGGTGTTGGTAGAGCTTGGTCAGTACAGGGACTGTATTCACCTGTGGCTCCACAACGGGCCGCTATGCATGCTTAAGTGAGATTTGTTATATCAGAGCTACCACTCCGACCTAACCTAACCTCGTGTCATCACATTTGAAAAGAACAATTTCAAAACCAATATTTGTTCAGTTATCACCAAACTCCAGACGAAAAGTACCTAAAAATGAAGTCTCCAAAATCAAAGCTTTAAGTTGTTTAGCTTTACTCTACATAGTAAAAGTATTGATAGCCCTTTACGTGCTCTTGCCCCTGCTTTCGTTTCAAAATCAATGGAATTCTTTTTTACCTTTTCAACTAACCCGTTTCTCTAAAAAAAAAAACAAATTCACTACAATTTAGTTTCCTCTGGAGAAGTAACACGCTACAAAGGAAAAGTTTTTAACAATCCTTTTCGAGTTTGCTGAAAAAGAATTCCACTGTAGTATAATCCTTCGGATACACAATTTAAAATATTCTAATTTGGCCATGTGAATTTGGTTAGATGAATGTGAGTGAGTGAGAGGAATAAGTATAAGGGATTATAATACTTTCGTATTCCTTCTTTAAGTAGGTAAGAAATTTAAAAGTCCCTATTCAATAAAACCGATGAATGCTAATGCATATTAAATACTTATTAACTTTGTCCGCATAGACTACATAGACTGGCCAAATGTGTTGTCTTCTTAGAAGATTTTTGAAAAAAGTTTTTATTTGTCTTCTTTTTATAAAATTGAAAATAAAAGAAAAAATGTTGCTACTTAAGAGAAAAGTAATCTTTTCTTTAGGGACACAATTTCATTCTAGTCTGGAGATTAGTAAATAAGCTGTAAATAAACTTCTATTGATTTGGTTTTGTCAACTAATATAACGAAAAAAAAAATTTCTATTTTTTTGAAATTCTTTTCGAACTTAGTTTTAGGTTCGGTCTTTTAAAATTAAGGGTTTAGTTTAACTTAATACACTTAACTTACTTAAAAATTTAATATAATATGAAGTATTTTATTGAGTTTATATACGATTAAGAAAGTGGTAGCTACACACGTTTATTATAAATTCGAAATTTTGAATTTCATCATTTTGTAAAGAAATATACAGTGGTGGTCACGAATTTAAGACACGTCATATGACTGATTTAGTTGTGATAATATTTACAATCCTGTAATATCAAATTTGATATTCTTTATTCTTCTATATACCCTGTAATATTAACAAAAAGTGCCATTATTTTATTTTGTTTCTTTTTACATTTTGTTGCTTTTTGATCATATTATTGTAAAAACGTTTATTTGGAACTGGCCACGAATTTAAGACATTTCAGAAATATCTGGTTTTTAAGCGATTTTTTGGTGTTTTTTGAAGCTAAACGGTGAGCAACGAATGATTTATTTTATTTTATGTTGGAATACATAGAAATATTTAATTATAAATGGTCAGAGTTACTTGGAATACCGATGCCGAGCGAAAACTGATCCAACAATTAAAATTTGATGGAAAACTAAAAATGGAGATATCCAAGCTGCTTAAATGTTCTAGATGCAAAATTTACAACGCGCTGGAACACATCAAGCAACATGGTACCATCAAAAATGTCAAACAGCAACCTAGAGCCCGAAAAACCACACCATAAAGTAGCTGCTAATAATCCTTTCACGAGCTTAAGTAAAATAAAGAATAAAATTGTATTGGATTTTGGTATCGATATGTCGTCTAGGGCAATAAGAAGATGTCTAAATGAGAAAAACTTGCGTGGGTGTATTGCACAACGTAAACCACTTGTGTCAAAAAAATATCAAATACCGACTAGCATTTTGTCTTGATCTATATAATATGTAAATAAAAATTCTTAACTAAATATAGGTAGCAAAATATTATTAGTTTTTCTTCCTAATATTACTAAAATCTTAAGAAAAATATCATGGACCTAAAATATTTTTGATAAGATGTAAAAATTATCACAAATGTATTTGTAAGTAAAATGTCGTGTCTTAAATTCGTGGCCACCACTGTACATTCGATATATAAGAAGTACTCCATGCAGTGAAGAAGTATCAAAAAATGTATTATTTAGGGATAAGTGGCTAAATGAGGACAGCACCTGCAAAGAACAATTGGAGATGATGCTCTTTACCCAACTGATTACGATAAGGATTCGATATGAGATGACACTTCCAGTGTATCGTCCCTAGGCTTTGGGCGAATGACAATACTTATGCCATTATATTCTATCACAAAATTCAGTATATAAATTCATATACTGAACGTAATGAATCGATATACGCTTAAGCAACGTTTGGATTTATTGGAAATTTATTGCCAAAACAAAGTCAATTGGTCGGAAACTGCAAGAAAATGTTGTACAAAATATCGAAGCTGTGACTGAGAGTGTGCGCGAGAATTCCTCAAGTCGTCAAGACGAATTTTGCGAAAAGATCTCGGTATGACGTTTTACAAAGTTCAATTGTTTCAAGAGTTGAAGCCGCTAGATAGGTTAACGAGAAACTGACGATGTCGATTTTGCCAAAAAAAAAAAAATCTTTGCGAATGAAGCCCATTTTCATCTTGTTGGTTACGTTAATAAGGAATACTGCCGTATTTGGGAAGCAGAAAATACACACGTGGTCTTAAGGAAGCCAATGTAGGCATTACCAGTAACTGTTTGGTGCAGCTTGTTGAGCGGAGGCATCATTGGCCCATATTTCTTTGAAAATAAGGACGACGCAACCATAACGGTCAATGAGGATACCTATTGCGCCATGATAACCGATTCTTTTGTATTCGCTCTTCATGGTATTGATGTGAACCATGTTTGGTTTCAAAACAATCGATATATTGCGCGTAACGTTTCATGGCCGTTTAATTAGGCGAAATGGTGATGTCAATTGGCCGCCAAGAAGCTGCGATTTGACACCGTTCGACTGTTTTCTGTGCGGCGCCGTTAGAGAAAAGTGTTATGCCGACAAACCAAAGGCAATTAAACATTTGAAGACCAACCAATTCGTGATGCCATTGCCGAGATACGACCCAATACACTCGAAAAAGTGCAAAAAAAATTGTCCAATAGAATGATGTACTCTGAGGCCAGCTTCGGCAGCCATATGAATGAAATAAAATTCCATTTCTAATCGGAACAATTGTACATCACGACAGAAAACTACATATATTTGGCAAACTTTCGAACCGTTTTTGTTTTATTGTATTTTTAAATCTAACTTTTAAATCACCCACCCTATACTTCTCCAATAAAACGAAATATGAAAAAATATTATTTCGTGGACTACCTCTCAGCAGATTTCTGAGAGTAAGTAATATTGCCATTCTCAAAAAATCTGTCGTTCAGAGTCGATTTTAAACTATAGGTCCCGCAACTCATGTCTAAAATTAACCAGGTCTGACCTGGGGTTTGAATCATGGCCTTACGTCTAATAAGCCAACACACTACCTACTAGACTACGACGACTATAACTTCTGGCGACACAAAATTGCAGCAAGTAAGTTCTTTATCCCCCTCTTTGTACTGTCGTAATGCACAGAATCTCCACAGAGTGAAAACTATTGTAGGAATATATTCAAGTTTGAGTTGTCAAGACTAATTTAGCCTCGAAAAAGCCTAAATACTTACAAAGCAGTTTAGCTATGTTATTAGCTTAAGCTCTGCCAGTATCATTTTGAAAAAGAAAACCAAAATAAACAAAAAAATAAATAAATATTTAAACCTGCCCCGAATTTCATCAATTTTATACTTCATTTTTTTTACTTCCTTTTAAACTACTAAGCATTTCAGGATAAATGACAAGTTGTAACGAAAAATTGTAAAATATTTTACAGCCGTCGTAAAAAGTGTAAGTGAAAGTTTAAGCGGAAAGAAAAATAAATTGAAACCTTCGTACTGGTTTGAAGAGCTTTACACATAGGACTTAAAGAATTTAGAATCTATAAAACGGTTATAAAACAGCGACATTTAAAATTTTCCAAAATAAATTTTCATTACAATGTGTTCGCAATATTTTATAAGACATAATTTTTGTAATTCCGTTTAAGTGTTAATGTTCAAATTTTATTTTATATTTTCGTTTCCTTTTTTTTTTTTTGTTCTTTAATAAAATAAAATCCATGAAATTTTTGTTCATCATCTTATTCATTATTTATTGTCAAAGTGATAAAATGTTTATATTCTTATTTGATGGCTCACAATCAACAATTTGGCAATAAACAAGGATTAGTAAAGGATTTTCATCTTCTGTTGTACAAATAAAATAATGAAAATTCATTCATTTCAGCGTCGTATTCTTTCAAATCGAAGAATTTTTTTAAAATATTTCATGGCGAACATTCCTATCAAACGCAGTCTTATTATGGTTTTAAATTGTAAGAAGACTTTCGCTTGTCTTCAATATCTTTCAAGTGTACCATAGGCATTGAATTTGCTTCTAAAGCAGATTTTATTTTAATTTCTTTTTTTTAATTATTTTTGTTTTACATGCTACTAGGTTAAGCGCGTGAGCATGTGAATATAAATGAATTAAAATCTTGAAAACATGTCTACCGATGGTAATTTTGAAATCTTGAAACATTTCTTTCGTTAGCACAAACATCATGTGAATTTCTTCTCTTCTCTGTATTTTTATTTTCTGATGCTGTCAAAATATTTGTTTTTGTTTTCATTTTTCTTGAATTATTTACTTAAGACCTCACTTGCCGTCATATGTAAACCCATATGCAATCAATTTATGCTCGACAGGCTGAGGGATTTTTTTCCTTCTCATCAATTTTAAATGCAAAATGATGAAAAAGTGATGGAAAGTGAAGTACCACCCACCATCACACAGAATTCATTGTGTCAAAAACTCATAATCATGTAACAAAGAAAAAGAAATTTTTGTTATTGGCATACATATCATTAGAAATGTATTTGCAAATTTTATTATTTAAAACACTTTTATGTGTAAAAGAATTGTTATGAAAAGCTATCAGGTAATCAATCTGCCACCTTGTAAAGGCTGTCTTTATTTTACTTGAAGTTAGATTTTTGTGTACTCAGCAACAAAATGTTACTAAAAGGTTCCATCTTGAATGGAATAAATATTTTTGAATGACTTTCTACTATTTTGTTTTATTTTCTTTCTTTCAAATCTTTTCATCAGATTTTAAAACAAGATAAAGTCTTTCGTGGCTGGATCCGGAGAATAGGGAAAATAAGAGAGCAATTTGTAGCTTCAGTTATGGATTTTTGCTTTGCAAATAACTTGTTTAAACCTCTTACTTTTTAACAAGCTACTAGACATAGTCGAAGTTGTCGTATTCTTTTGGGTAGTGTAAGACATATGGCCACGGTTCAAGCCCCAGGTCAGACATCTACAACAAAACGAAATAAAAGAATATTTTTTCTTCTGCGACATCCTCCAGCAGATTTCTGGCAACAAATAAAATTGCCATGAAAAGTTTCTCAAAAATCTGTCGCTCGGATTCGATTTTTAACTGTAAGTCTCGCCATTCATGTATAAAATTAACACACACAATATAAGTGATGTAAGAAAGTATGTTGTTATCCTGGCTGAAGGCTGGTAATGACCAATTATGTATGTATGTATTAAAGGCAGATACTGAGCGATGTATTGGGGGGTCGCCGGAACAAGTTATCTGTTTTGTATACCAAAATGTAGCTATAAAATGCTAAATAGAAAAGTTTAAGGAAGGCCAAACGAACTATCAAGACGAAGACTATTGTGGCCGATCAATTTAAGTACCCACTCTAAAAGCGCTTAAGAAAACCAACAAATGATATTAAATTGCGTTAGAGATGCGTAAAAAAGTAAGAATTATAGGTATCTATCTCATAATAAACTGTACAATAGTTTAATGATGAGAAAAATATGTACATATATGCACAACTTTGGGTGTCCTGTTTGCTTGTAAATAAACAATTCAACGAGTTGTACAGTTCTTGGTCGATTAATTTTGTGAACACAAAGTGTCGGGAAATTTCGATTACAAATATTTAACGTTTAATTGATAACAATTTGACACATTTGTAGTAAAAGCATTATTACACAAGTGTTCAAGATCTGGGAGCTTTCGTAATCTAATTGAATGTTATAGGCCTCTCGGTTGAAAATTATCAGCAAAGATATGCATGGTTTGTTGTTATCATGCTGAAATATAACATCTTTCCTGCTGATCAATAATTCCCTTGTAATAAAAAAGTCCTTGCTACAATCTTGTTATTTAATGACAGTAAAAGTCGAAAGTCGTCAAAGCCTAGTAAGCAGTGTGTTGGCTTATTAGACATGAGGCGGTGGTTCAATTGCCAGAACAAAATGGAATATAAAAAAATATTTCTTCGACAGCTTCTTCTCAGAAGATTTCTGAGAGTAAATAAGATTGCCATGAAAAAGTTTCTCAAAAATCTGTTGTTCGAAGTTGACTTTAAACTGTAGGTGCCACCATTCATAGATAAAAACATGGGTTGTGTGTCGAACTAGGTCGTAATCCTGACTGAAGGTTTGTGATGACCCTTTAAGTAAGTAAAGGTCGGAGTTAATCGATTGTTGAACACACTTAGATCTCCCTTTTTTTGTGCCAATCGGTCAGACATCAAAACGAAATATGAAAAAATATTTCTTCGACGACTTCCTCTCTGAGAGTAAATAAAAAATTGCCATGATATGTTTCTCAAAAATCTGTCGTTCGGAGTCGGCTTTAAACTTTAGGTCCCGCCTTTCACGATTAAAATTAACACACACAACATGAGTGGTGTGAGAAGCTAGGCCGTAATCCTGACTGAAGGGTTGTAATGGCCAATTATGTATGTATGTATGTAACTTCACATTTAATACGGTAGCACTTTTGATGCGTCCTTTTTTAAATTCTTAAGCGATTTCAGTCGTCTTGTTTGGCCCTTAATTTATCTAAGTTCTAACAGGCTCACTACTTAATGACACCTTCATGATTCGAATTATTTTTTTACGTTTTCCGAATGCAATAGCTATTCCACAATTATTTCTGCGTTCTTCGAGCCAATCAGTCATTTACATTACAATTTTGCTTGTTAGCTTAAATACAGAGAGAAACGAGTTCCTTTCACTGACCGAAATTGTATTCAAAAAATTTATTTGAAAAACCGATTGCTCTAAAACCCCTTCACTATATCCACACGTTTGTAAGTCGTTAACCGAGTTTAACTGTAACGTGAGTTCGAACAAGTCGTAATGTAAGTTCAGTAGCTGAGAAAGTCGTTGAATTATTGAGTTGGAATTATCGGGAGTCGATTTGACTTACAAAAAAGATATTTCGGAAGTGCATATCTTGTGACGGTCTCGTCCCATCAGTATGCTTCCAGTCTATTTAAATCTCTTTATGCCTTTATAATCTTTCTAATTCCATTCTTAATCATAATCTCTGCGTAAAATAGTGGAATCACTAGTTTTGTGAGAAGTTTTAACTAGTTTTAGTCGTTCTTTGGTTGTTAAACAATCCATATTCGTAATCGACAAACTTTTAAATAAAGGTACCACAGATGAAAGATGTTCAACAGATAGCAGCCTTGCCAAAAACCCCTAAATGGATATTAAAGAAAAAGCTCTGTGTTAAAGAATTAGTCTGAAGATTTAGTTGAGAGTCTCCAGTTACTGTTACGTATGTTTACTGTTTAGTATGCTCATTTATACCATAAAGCATTCACAAACTCATCTACATATTATCGATCGAATTAGTTTGTATTTAATACAACACCCATTACCGTTCACTTGCATTGCATTATCTCTTATGAAATTATTTTATGTCGTATTTTGATAATAAAAATTAAAGAAAAGCCGAAACATGTTTTGTGATGTGCACTCTTACGCATTCTAATTAATTTTGGTAAACAAATTACTTTAGGAAATTTACGATTACAATACATATATAAAAACACTTTCCTAACATTTATTAATGTTTACCACAATATTTAGTCGAAATACATTGTGCACGTCTGCATCTCTTCTTATCTTCTTCTTCTTATCTATGGCCTGCAATATAATACAAATCTAAGTAAAATTTAAATAACTGTGTATGAAAATTTATGAACCAGACGAAGCAGGTGCAATATTAACCCTATGATGGTTATGAAAAAAAAAATTAAAAAAAATCCAACATTAAATGGGGGAAAGAAAAATAAAAAATAATGGGAAACCGTGAAGTAATAATACTTCATAAATTGTTCTTGGCATACATTTAAAGCCAGTAAAAGGTGCAGAAATTTTCTTTTACCTTTTTTTACAAACAGCAGTTTCATGGCTATTTTACTACCCCAACTACCCCAGGTCAGACATCAAAAGGAAAATGAATAAAATATTCCTTCGGCGACTTCCTCTCTGAATATTTCTTACAAATACTTTGAGAGTAAATTAAATTACCAATGAAAAGCTTCTCAAAAATCTATTGTCCAGAGTCGACTTTAAACTATAGGCCCCGCCACTCATTTATACAATTAACACACACAATTTTAATGGTGTGAGAAGTTAGGTCGTAAACCTATCTACAGGGTTGTAATGACCAATTATTTATGTATGTATGTTTGCATTGTTACGTTTTTACCCTTTCGTTTAATATATGAGTTCGTAAATTGCAATTAAAAAAATAAATTTGTGTTTAGTTTTAGCTAAATTCTTTATTATTCGCACAATTCTGTCTGCCACTGTTCACAACTTGATGTAAACAACAACAATTTACTTTGTTTGTTATTCTTCTTTACACGCTTTTGCATAAACACTAACAATTGTTCGGCAGATCTTGATAGCGGGGATCTTCAGACCACGATTATTCTCTTCACATGCAACGTGTTTTCACACAAGACTAACTGAATTTTTACTGACTCCGTTGCCTGCTTTGTCTTGCCTTTTATATCGCAGGGTGAACAGTCTGAAAAACGCTCTTGAAGGAGAATGAATTCGCCTTCGCTAAATCTCTATAAATGGAAACATGTTGTTTACGTTATGGTTGTTTATGTATTTTGTTTACGTTTGTCCTTGCAGTGTTGTTGTTGCCTGTTTGTTTGTCTATTATTTTTATACTGATTTTTATATTTTTGTTTATTTGTTAATTATGTAAACAAGTCCATTGTTTTTGTTTTTGTAGCATTTGTTTATCATTTTAATGTTAAACAATGTAATATCATTTCCATTTTCGTAACAGTATTTATGTAGACGTAGATACAGTTATACTTTGCAATGTGGAGGAATAAATGATCGTTACAGTTATAAGTTACCGGTATAGTTACTAAGCCGCTAAACCAAAGTTCTTACATTTTCGTTTAGTTGCCTTATGTAAATGACCTCTGCTTTGACCACTTGAACTACCCAGTAATCTCTACGACATACTACACACTGTGAGAAATAAGCTTCACCTGCCCTATTTCGTTACCACTTTTCTAAATACCAGACAATGAGAAAGATGTTCTCTAATAATAGAGAGGTCTGATTTACCATGTTCAAAAAGTAATTTTATTTGTTATTCTAATGCGATCTGTACATATTAAGATTAGTTGTACAATTCAATAAAGAGACAAACAGTAGTCCATGACCGATGTATGCACAATTGTATACAACATTGGCAGGCATTTGGAAAATAAATAATTGAGACGCACTAACCAACTAGTTTCGAATCGTTGGTTGATATAGTCCTCTCCTGACTATTTTCAAAATTTAAAACTACCATTAAACATCTAGCAACAGTAGATGGCGAAGCATCTATTCTATTAAATTTAAGGCTGTTTTGAATTGTTCCCAACTACAAGTTACATACATACATAATTGGCCATTACAACCCTTCAGTCACCACTCATGTTGTGTGCGTTAATTTCATACGTGAGTGGCGGGACCTACAGTTTAACGACTCCGAACGACAGGTTTTTGAGAAACTTTTCATGGCAATTTTATTTACTCTCAGAATTTTTGCTAGAAATCTACTGAGAGGAAATCGCCGAAGAAGTATTTTTTTCATATTTCGTTTTGATGCCTGACCTGGGATACGAACCCGGGCTTTACGTCTAATAAGCCAACATACTACCTATTAGACTACGGCGATTTCAACTACAAGTTAGTGCTGTTAAGTAGGCTCGGATAGTTTTTCTGTTCACAAATGCAATATTCAACACAGATCCCCCTGTCCGTAAATTTCCCAGGGTTCTGCAGTTTACATTTTTTTATTTGATTTGGAGCTTCCTGCTGTGATAATGTGTCACAAATGCAAATGTGCTACCATACGCACTCAAACAAATTCGTTTAAGATATTCAAGACCAGATTTAAATTCACTTTTAAACTTAAAAAAAATCCAAATGTTCGATTATAAAAGTTTTCATACAAATTTTCTAAATCCACCAGCAGGGTTAAATACAATTGTGTGCATAATTCTTACAAGTCTATTTTAAGTTTATGTTACAATATACGAGAATGTATTTCATTACAGGATGTTACATTGTTTGTTGTTGTTGTTTACTAGCATAGTTAAAAGTAAATCCTTGAAAAACGTATATTATTTTATAGCAGTAATGAGCATAACATTACATGCCAATCTTAAGACTTCTACAAGAAGTTTCTATTAACTATTGAAGTATTTTAGTGTAAATATTTTGCTCATTACTGTTACTGTTTTTGTAACGAATATAAAGAAATTTTCCTTATGGTATTAAATAACAGGAAATTGAAAGAAAATTCTTAAAGTTTATGCTGTTTCTTGTAAATTATATATTTACACATGTTTTTTCCATTCCATGTTATATTTGTTGGTACACAACATATGTATGTATGTGTAAAGATTAAATCCATATAGAAGTTTAAGTGCATAACGGATACGGAAACAATTTTTTAACAACATTTAATATGAGAAAAATTGTTTGTTTCTTATTCTTTTATATACTTTTTGTTCTTTTTTATATCTTAAGTTGCCTTTTGTTTTCTTTACAGTCGTACATATGCATACATTTTTCATTACACAAGTAACTGTAACTAAGTATGTATATAATGCCTTTAATGTAACCGGAAATTGTTTACACATACACACAATTTAGTAACACTTGAATGTTTTATGCGTGTTGGTCGATACATGTGTCTGGGAGTGTGCGTATTTGTTTGTATACTATAACGTATGAAAAAGTCTATTAAACCGAAAAGTTTTCTTTTTTATGTTTCTTTTATATACAATAAATATCATTTGTTTAAAGTTTAAGCATCTATAAATAACCCCCATTGTCTACAAAACAAACATTTAGAATTATTAGAAAAGAACAGTTTCAGTTGTAAGTATAAGGCCTTAAATATGAATTTCTAAAAAGTCCATGAAATGTACATGTATATTTATTGGTTAAGCTAAAAAAATAACCAACAAAGAAAACATTAAAATGCCCAATTTCCGTTTTAACAATACAATGAAAACCTTTACACACAACAGCCATTCATATTCTGGCAAGACCAAGAAACCGGTAAGCTTTGTAATTAAAAACTTATTTAAAAGCCTTTAAGCGACAAACGTTTCCACAACAATTAGTAAACAATAGAAAAATAGATAGAAGTAGGAAAATTATTCCTAGCCTTTCCTTTTGTGTATAATAGCAGCAGCAATAACAGTTCGTTACATTGGCACTGAACTCTGTTTAGTGTGATCAATGTTAACCAATAGAGGTAAAGGTTTCTAGGGAATATTGCCGAACATGACAACATTACTTAGGCTATATTGGATGATTTCTTTTTTTTTTCTAATGTTGAATTGAGAAATCATCATCTATCATATAATCAATGATTGCTGAGAAATGAGTTTCAATCAAAATTTGGTCTTCAGCGCTGAAGCCTATTCTTGTCGTAAGATGTTCATCATACACATTACACATTACACTCTGGAGCTAAGGTAACGCCACAAATGCTTAATTCAAATTCAAATCATTCAAATCATTATCAATCTATGATTGCTGAGAAATGAGTTTCACTTAAAATTTGGTCCTCAGCGCTGAAGCCTATTCTTGTCGTAAGATGTTCATCATACATAATTGTTCACATTACACTCTGGACCTACGGTAATGCCACAAATTCGTAATTCAAGCTCAAATCGATTAAATCATCATCAATCATCAATGATTGCTGAGAAAGGAGTTTCAATTAGAATTTTGCCTTCAGCGCTGAAGTCTATTCCTGCCGTAATATGTTCACCATACATACATACATAATTGGTCATTACAATCTGAACCTAGCTTCTCAAAACCTAGCCTAGCCTCTCAAAACACTTATTTTGTGTGGCGGAACATACAGCTTAAAATTTGACTCCGAACCACAAATTCCTGAGGAAGTTTTCTTGGCATAAACTGCTGTTCATCAATAAACAGAATTATTGAATTTGATGATGAAAAGAGCAGCTAGTTTGTAGATTGGCAGTATAAACTATAGACCGTACTTAATGTTGTGTTTTTGTTCAAACTGAAGAGTTTAGCTTTTTGCTAACATGCGGTTTTACCACATGCCATATATTTCACGCTAGTAGTTACCAAACTAATTGCTCATTATAACAGAAATCAATAAAAAATCATAAATAGGTAATATAGGGGCCGCAGTGTAGTAGGTACTGTGTCGGCTTTACTAGACATAAGGCCACTATTCAAATCCCTGGTCAGACATCAAAACGAAAATATGAAAATAATATTTCTTCGGCGACTGCCTCTCAGCAGATTTCTGGCAAAAACTCTAAGAATAAATAAAATTGCCACGAAGAGTAGCTCAAAAATCTGTCGTTCGGAATCGACTTTAAACTGCAGGTCCCGCCACTCATGTATGAAAATTAATGCACACAATATAAGTGGTGTGAGAAGCTAAGTCCTAATCCTGACTGAATGGTTGCAATGACCAATTACGTACGTACGTACGTATAAAGGCCTGGAAAGGACTTCCTAACGTTGATTGATAACGTCAGATAAGTTAATACGCCAGGAGAAAAACTCGTTGAATGTCTTTCGGTATTAAATCCATCATCAGCATTTAGACGAACACTTCATTACAACTCTGTTTGAAAATAACTTGAGTTTTGGAAACTATACCCGAAATTGGTTGTCGATTCGTATTCATCCATCTCTTTTCAATATAACCAATATTTGTATAGGTTTCCCGAAGAAAAACAATTACAAATTAATACATTACTAAAATATAAAATTAATGCTGAAAAAGAAAAATAATCCTATGCAAGAACATTTTCCTGTTGCATTTGTTTTTTTTATTTATTTCTTTTGTATTTGTATAAAAATCTAAGAACTTTTTTAATTTTTCAGTTTTAGATTTCTAAGTTTATTACGTATAAAATGAAAAGTCTAGAATTTTTTATTTTAGTTAACACTTGGGTATTAAATAATAATACAACATATTTTGTTTTTATTATTAAATTCTGTTAATGTTATTGCAGTAAATAATTCATTTCGACTGAATTATTATTATTATTTTTATTTTTTCTTAGCATATGTTTAATTTGCAGAAAATTTATTGCATTTCCTAAAGGCCAATAACATATATTTACCTACAAATATGGTAGATTTCTACAGATAAATTATTTTGTGGCTTAAGCCTTTAAACAATATGGTCAGTTTCCATATACTACTACTGCTACTACTACTAGTCTTACGATTATTTGTTGTGCCAACAGGAATTTTTTAATATTTTTTTGTAACCTTTCATCCTATGATTCCTTATACGGGAAAGCATAAAACATTGCATATTGTGTAGGCTGGTCTTTCATTAAAACCACATTGTGCAACATAAGCAAACAGATACATACTCGTACATAGTAAAAATGTTGCAACATTCTAAAGACAAACTCACAAACTTAGACTATACTGCAGGATCATACGACAACCATGTATTAAACCACAAATAGTTCAAGTATATAAAACTGTGGAGAACATATTTTAAAATAGTTTTCTTGTATAAACAAGAATTTAAAAAAAAAGTAGAAATAATTCGAAATGTTTAAAATTTAAACAGCAGATGTAGAAAAAAATCTCAATAATTCCAAGTTTTTTTTAACAAAAACTTTTAATATGAACTTGTGTAAGCGAATTTAGTTTTCATGTATTTTTTAAGTTGCATTGCAGCCTGTTTGACAAACAGTGTAAATTAAGCATCCACGTTAATGAAAATTTCTAATCTCAAAATGAAATGAATCGTTCTATAGTTGTGGGCGAACTTCTGGCATTTTACCTTAAAGCTTAACAGTACGTGGCCACATTAAAATCATTATTAAATACCAATCATTAACAGCAGCAGTAAAAAGGTCAATTAAAAATTAGGACCACAAAAAATATACATACATACATACATATATAGTAATTATTAAACCGAAAAAAAAAATTAAACAACACCAACAACAATAAAAAACCAAATCCAATTATTATTAAAATCTTATTAAAAGGAACATAAAAAAAATATTCAAAATTACGATGAGAATTTATAACGCAATTCAAACGTGCCATTAAAAAGCAGGACAGGGACTCCACTCAAATGAAATACGATGACGATAATAATCAAACGAATGAACGTTGATGGTACAACGATAATGATGCCATAGATATTGGTGTTGATGTGGTAGTGGTGGTGGTAGTGTTAGTGATAACGGTGGTATTGGTGTTGTATTAAAAATGAAATATAAACCCATATTA
Organism: Sarcophaga carnaria; assembly: GCA_958299815.1. Lineage (NCBI taxonomy): Eukaryota > Metazoa > Arthropoda > Insecta > Diptera > Sarcophagidae > Sarcophaga > Sarcophaga carnaria. The sequence continues at coordinate 32,946,066 of OY283150.1, forward strand.
TAGAAGCAATTAAATTTATTTCGAAAGCCCTCAATTTTCTTTATAAACTTCGTTTATTAAAACAAATAAACGAAGAAAAAAAATAAAGAAAAATGATGATGGGTTCCGCATTTTAAGCTGGGTTGGCTTTGGCAAGTAAGCAACGAATCCATTTGTTTTAAGTGTTTAGCAGCATAGCGTAGTGCACAGTATATTTTGCTTTGCTGTATGCATATGCAAGCAAGAAGGGAGGAAATAATTTACGCTAGCAAAAGGTGTGCGTTTTACTTCTTTTCAATATTTAAACCTAAAGGGAAATATACTCGTATAAGTTAAGGTACTCAATAATTTAAAAATTGTTTGATGGTTGACTGATGCCTGAAGTTTTAAAAAATTGGTTTTATGACAATAATTATCGATTATTAAGCGGAAAATAAAAAAGTATTAAAACGTCAAATGTTTTCGAATATAAAATTATTGAATTTGGATTGAATGGTTATACCAGGAGTAATGATTAAAAATAGGGCAGTGAACATACTCTACCTCGTTAGATCTAAGTAAGGATAGCAGTTTAGTGACAAAACTAATTTAGAAGTAAATTTATCATGACAAAACAGTTGAACTGAAAAGTTCTTTGGCTTACATAATAATCGATGAAGGTTATAGCATGCTCGTCCCAAAATTATATAGGATTTGGTTAACTATGTGCACCCCACTTAGATAACAATCGTTTCTATTCTGGTGTTCATACAGGCACACGTATATAATTGATCATTATAACGCTTCAGTAAGGATTACGTCCTAACTTCTCACACCGCTTATGCTGTGTGTGTTACTTCTATACATGAGTGGCGGGGCCTGCAGTTTAAAGTCGACACCGAATAACAGATTTGTTGAGCAATTTTATTTACTCTCCATAGTTTTTGCCAGAAATTTGCTGTCACCGAAGAAATATTTTCTTCATATTTCGCTTTGTTAGAGATGCCTGACCTGGGGTTTGAACATTGGCCTCGTGTCCAATAAGCCAACACACTACCTACTAGACAACGGCGACTTCTGGTGTTCAATGACGAAATAGTATCATTGATTGCCACAAAAAAGGTCACTGTGCCACTCACTGTGATATATATCCCTAAAAGAAATAATTTTAACTTTTTCTCTATTGACAATAATGTTTAGGCAAACATTTTAAAGCTTTAGGAGAAGAGCTCATATTTTGATATTCTCGGAGATTTTGTCAGCGCTCGGCGCACTACAATACCAAAGAACAACAGAGATCCGATAGAGTGACCAGGTTTGTATTATTATTTCATCTCCCAACAGAGACTTCCGACTGTTGATAAAAGCCATGTTCTTAAAGCTACGTTTGCAAATTGCTATTTATTCAGTAGAAAAGGAAGTGTGTTAATAGGCTTAGGATAGTGCTAAGGGCCACACATCTCCTGCCATATTGAATATTCAGCGCGAGCGATATGAGAACAAGGTCATCTTATGTGGAGCTAAAATTAAATGATTAAGGAAATCATGCGATCTAACCACCTTAAACTTTTTCTTGCTTGGTTTTCTAAAGCAAATAAGCCAGTAAACACAACGCTTTTCAAAGACATTTAGTTATAAAACCAGACTTTTTACATGTAACACTTTACATGTTAAGTCCCTATATACATAAAATTCGTATCAAGAAAACTATCTCCAACGAAATGCTTATATATTATTCCTTTCGGATCGCCTGATGACGAAGGATTTATTAAGATTAATAAATGTGTCATACAAAGTGATTTTGATTGCTCCATCTGCTCAACCCCAATAGACTAGATATTAGCATGGTCATTGTTCGTTCCATAATTCTTTCAAATGTGAAGCGAATGATATTCGGTTGTTTCTTATTTACAAAATAGTATTTGGCATTTCAACAGAGAAATTATGAATACTGAAATCAACTACCAATAAATTATTTTGCCATAAAAAATTGCTGTCTTTCGGAGTCAACTTTAAACTCTAGGTCACACTACTTATGAATCAAATTTAACACCAACAACATGCGTGGTGTGAGAAAGCTAGGTCGTAATCCTGATTGGCGGGTTTTATGACAAAATAAGTAAGAAATTTCGTTTGCTGTTCCGCTTTCTTATAGAAAAGACACTTCCGCAGTAAAGAGTTGATTACATTTCTTTATAATGCTTTGGTGTCCGCTGAGTAAGCTAGAGAACTAACTCCACCGGGTTAAAAAGTATGAGCCACATAATACAGGCATCAAAGTGCGCAACAGTTTTTGTACTACAGTTATTAGAAATTAATATTGTTTTAAACAGTCAAAAAAGTCTCGAAAATTTTCTTCAAAGTGATCTCTAAATGAAAGTGACGTTTAAAAGTTCTATCTACTATGATGGAAATAATGAAAGCAGTTATAAAATAAAATTGCTTTCTATCATATATTCGTACACCACCATTCGCTTATAACTCTTGTGTTATTAAATCCAAAAAAAAAAAGAAAAAAGAAACGATCACATTATTTCCTAATCTCCTTCACTTACAATTCAATAAAATAATTATTATGCAAGCCACTTGCAAAAAGAAGAACTCAACGTTAAACTACTTTAAGATATTCCTGTAATGGCTCTTAAAATACAAATCAAACGAAAATATGATTAAATCATGTACGAGAGCAATAATCTAAAATCAAATGCTCTTCATTAGCATTTATATAGACGTGTTAACATCTACACTTACATTAACACTTACAATATACTTCACTCATGTCTGAGTACACACAGCTACCCCATACATAGAAACAAACATATGTTCAACATTTGATATGAGCGCTTATATATTCATTTATTGATTGCGTACGAGAATATATAACAGGGATGGAAAGTTGAGTACTTAAAATACTTACACTTTCCAGTACTTCCTTTTACATAAAGCAATACCTCTGTAGTGGTTGTTGAATGACACATCCAATGATATTCTCCTCTTAAATGATATCTCCGACGGGTTTTACTAATTTGTGATGATTTTGGATGAAATAAAATCACTTGTATGGGGATTAGATAAATTTGGCTATAGGGACACCATTTGCCTTTAGTCTACCTAGAATCCATTTTGGGAAAAACAAAACCTAGAGAAATATAGTATTAGACCGATGCTTAAATCCCAACCCAGACATCTCGAACAAAGCGAAATATGAAGAAATATTCCTTTCGACGACTTCCGACGACAGAAGTCTTCTAGCAAAAGATCTGAGAAAGTAAAAATTGACAGATGAAAATTTCCCAAATCTATCGTTCTTAGACGGCGTTGAATTGTAGGTTCAGCTAGGTCGTAGTGATAAATTGGGTAAGTATCTCCTTGTCTCCTGGTTGGATTAACTTCCATTCCAAATACATTGCCGCAGTGCAGATTCCAGAATTCCTGAAAGCAATTGTTCTGTTTCTGCTACTGAAATGTCATCTCCATATTTTATATTCATGTGGCACGAACTTTTCATAGCTTTTAGTAGAGTGACAAGGTTCATGTTACACATCTGTGTCGATGTATATCTCTTACGATATGCTTAGAACCACCACTTTAGAAAAACTTGAAACGCTCGATCATTCTCTACATTAAGGTAGTCAGAGTATATTGTTGCAATATTGAAATGTATTTATTAGTGAGAGTAGCTTAGTTGTGATTGATTTAACCTTAGTGTAGGCGTGAAGTGTCGCTGAAAAAGTAGGGCGAATGGTGATCTATAAGAGACGTCAATGATCTCCTCAAGCTTCTAAATTCAAAACAAGGACGGGCTGATAGCACTAAAGTCTTTAGTTTTAGTGCGAGAATCTTTACTTTTCTTAGGAATAAAAACAATCTTATAAAAGCATTCAGTTTAACTCTAGACGAGATAGCCGTAGCCGTGCCCTCAAGGTTACTAAAAGCCATCCGAATTCGAATACTGTAATGTTCTAAGATTGGTACATTGGAAATATCTATATTTGAGTCTCCGAGGACCAATGAAGTGAAGTCTTGACAGCTAGGAAATTGTGCAATACTTTTACAGAAATCTAAGTACTAACTTTCATTTCAAAATTCAATTTTTCCATCTCTGATGTACATACGTATGAGTAACAACATTTGGTACTCACATTACATATCCACTGACAACAGCTAAAGCAACAATTTACATCAGCGTAACAACCACAATTATAAGTGTCAACAACAAATACTCTTCTCTTATGCATAATATTCTATCATTTTCATAATATTCCCATTATTATCTTACACACACATACACACTCACACAAACACCCATACACAAATAATATTACATAAACATAAGAGTGAGGATTGAGGTTTTTTTTTTGAAAAAAAATAAAATTTAACAAATACACTTATTATAATATGTAAGTATGTATGTATGTACGCATTTATGTATGTGTTTAACAAGTCAACAATCGTATCGTATATAATTAGCACACAAAATTCAGAAGAGAAAAAAACCAAACCAAACCAATGTTGACAAGTATGAAAACATACAAAATCGCTAATAATGTTTGTACGCAAATATAATTTATGTTTTACAAAATAAATAATAATAATGCGAGTATATGTTTTTTTCTGTGAAAAGCAAACTTAAGAAAATCAATAACAGGTATTAGTGGGTAGTGAAAGTAATTTCTGTACACCTGATGTTCGTGAAAGTTATGACGAAAAAATTTGTACTAACAGCATAATGTTCATACCCAACTTGTCACATTCTGAGAAAAGAAATAAAAATTATAATAATTTCTATCGGTGGCTCAACAACTGGCAAAAGTCTTGCGATTAATTAATTAAAAAATTTGCCAAAATTTTTGTTGAGGCAATATTGCGGACCTGCATAATGGACATGCCTTTCAACGTTTGGCAGTAGTTTGCTTGACTTTCGATGCCATCTGCTGCGTTGAAATCTGATAACTGTCACCAAAAACTCTTTTTTTCATTCATAATTTTTTTACGTACCTAGACGCTCTTTTTTAATCCTTCGCTTCCCATTCTCCCTTCCTACTTCCGCTCCTTTTTCCTATCCCCTCTTTTATCATTCCTTCTTAAGGATGTTATGTACAACGGGCCAAATCGACCTCCGGGTACTGTACATGTCTTAATTGACAAGTACACGTCCTCTAACCTAACCTAACCTAACCTAACTTTCGTTCCGATTTTTGGCTACAATTTGATGAACGTAATTTGCGTTTTTCTGGAAGAAGTAGCTTTTTCACAATCAATTCTGCATTCTGCGATCCTCATGTACTACGAGTGAGAGATGAGCCTCGTTGTTGAAAGCAATTTTATTTGAAAAATTAACATTGATAGCTTGTTGCTTTTGCCTTCAATAAGAATATCTTCAGCATTATAATGGCTAAACTTTATAGGGATGGAGATGCAAGTGAAATAAAAAAAGTTCTAAAAGGGTCCTGAAGTCGATAAATTCAAATTTTCTACAGCATTTTGCTTAACTGAAGAGTTATATTCGACAGTGCGTATATGACGCTGATTCACGTGACTTTACTTGTGTAACGTTACTTGTGTAACGTTACTTGTGTAACGTTACTTGTGTAACGCTTCCAGTATTTGCAAATATACATACAAACATAACATACGTAATTTGTCATTACAACCCTGCAGTCAGCAGGGCTTCTCACATCACTTATGTCGTGTGCTTTAATTTTTATACATGAGTGGCGGGACCTACAGTTTAATGATGATTCCTAACGACAGCATTTTAAGAAACTTTTCATTGGAATTTTATTTACGCTCAAAGTTTTTGCAGGAAATCTGCTGAGAGGAACACGCCGGAGAAATATTTTTTTTTATATTTTTACTAGAGACGTCATACCCGGGGTTTGAACCGTGGGTTAACGTCTAATAAACTAATATACTGTCTACTAGACTACGCGACTTATTTCTGTTTACTTAATTCCACAAATTTCCTTTTCTAAAGGAAATTTTGTAGAAAAAAGTACCCAAGATGACGTAGTGTCAAAAGAATTCTTTATTTTAAAAAGCCAAAACTTTCGAAATTGGTTATTGGTTGTTTAGCATGCAATGACTAATATTTCCCATGGTAACGAAGTTATTTTACTCCTAATTAAAGAAATACTCTTTCCCTCGACTAATTTTACTAAGGAAACCGAACAAGCAAAATGAAAATTTATTACGATGTAAAAAATCATGGAAGACTACGATGAAATAGTAAATAACAACCATAAAACATCAAAAGGCACTTACAAATGTACGAAATACTCCTATAAACATATACATACATATGTACATACATGTATTTATAGAATATAAAAAGAATCCATTAACGTACATATATTCAAATGAGTAATATTTATAAGAATTAATTTAAAGTAGGAATGTATGTGTTACGCGAGTATTTGAAAATATTGATAAATAGATGAAGACTACGAAGAATTTAGTCCATAATTAAGGATACGTGTGTGTGTAGATTTTCGAGTTTTTTATTTTATTTTTTATTATTGAGGGTGAGTATTTAAAACTGAAAGAAATGGAAGGCAAATGAATGTGAGTTAGTGATGTGAATGGTACATGATTAAGTGTACAACATCATCGTCGTGAATATGTATTTGCGGTTTTGTTTTATGGTTGCTGTACTCTTTTTTTGTATATTCATATGTACATATGTAAGTATGTTTGTAGGCGTATGTTTGATTGGTTTGATTTCTATTTGCATATCACTTTTTGTCATTTGACTGAATCCTATTAATTTCATATCATTTCCTATAAGAAGAGTTTTGGTTTTCTTTTTATTGTCCTTTACATTCCTTTCGTTTCCTTTCCTTTGAGTTTATTTCAAACTGCGTACTGTTGTAATTACAACTTCTTTTTCATTCAATCATTAGACGTCTTATAGCTTTAAATTAATTAAACAGATTCGCTTCCTACTGGGATTTGTTTGTATTCCCCATATCCCCTCCATATCTTCAAAGCAGCATTAGTTGCCTTTATCAGTGTGATATTTTGTTTTGTTTTTAGGTTCCTGTTTAATGTCATATGTTGTCATATGATTTTGTGGTTGAAATTGAAAAGTTATTATCAGGAATTTAATTAGAATTTCTGCGTTGGATAAAATTAACATGCCTTTGCTTTTAAAACTAATCAGTTACTTCTTGATACAAAAAAGAATTAAAAAAATATCTTTAATGAAAAGCGTTTTTAAAGAAAGTTCTTATTTGCTTGAGCAGCATTCGTGGCTGCTTAAAATCCAATAATTACAGTCACAGAGCTGAAGACATTTACAAAAAAGTTCACTTATCAACTTTAGAAATAACTACCACAATTAGAATAATACGCCAAACATTTCATCAATCAAAATGAGAAAAATAGAGAGCTGGATTGAAAGAAGGGGACATTTATCCATACAGATACAGACGTCCCATTACTTGTCAGCATGCAACTAAGCCTTCATATCGGCTTAGTGTGCGCCTACCAGTTAGAGACAACAGAAAAGCAAAGTTTATAGCAAATCTATATCGTATTATTAATTTCACAATACACTTCATTTAGATATGTAGTGCCTACTATAGTCGCATACATAAGTAATTGGTCGTTACAACCCTTCAGTCAGGATTACGATCTAGCTTCTTACACCACTTATATTGTGTGCTAATTTTATACATGAGTGGTGGGACCTACAGTTTAAAGTCGATTCCGAACGACAGATTTTTGAGAAACTTTTCATGGCAATTCTTATTTACTCTCAGAGTTTTTACCAGAAATCTGATGAGAGAGGAAGTTGCCGTAGAAACATTTTTTTCGTTTTTTATTCTTTTATCTGCTCTGGGGTTTGCACCGTGTCCTCACGATAAATAAGCCAACACACTACCTACTAGACTACGGCGACTACAAGTAACTACTATAGTGCCTTCTGGAAAATATTTGGATCACTCCACTTGAACGATTTTGCAATTGAAAAGGGATTCAATTATTATTTTCAACTCAATCCCTTACTCAGTTTATGTTGCAGTATATTACTTGGACTTGGAATAGGATTAAGAGGGAGATTAGTGTAAAGCAAGTAGGGATTTGATATTTAACGATCGTAATTTCTTCCATTTTCTTCACTTAAGGGAATCACTTAACTACTACGATTATTATGATAACTCGAAATATTAGCAATCGTTTCTTCTAATAAGATTAAACAAAGTGGAGTCAAATCAAAGGGCGCCAAAAGTTGCAAGGGCTCTTTACAGTGTATACGTCGACACAACATCCACCACTACTGGGTTCCGGGCCACTGTGGCATAGAAGGAAATATAAAAAACAGACATAATGGCACGAAAGGGATCGGAAATGTGTCGGGAGAAGACGAAATACTTTTCCAAATTGGAAAAATCAGCATATAATTCAACAAACCGTGGGAATATCAAAACTGCTGTACCAGAACCAGGGAACTGCTTGAACGCTTCGCATTCTTATAGGAATTTTAATGGGACATTGAGCTATTGGCAGCTTCGATGACAAGCTCAGTCTGCTCCCCAAGGATTACTGTTGAAGCTGCCACGATGGAAACGTAATCGATACAATACCTTTTATGCGAGTGCTCTGCACATCAGAACAAACGTCATCGGTTTTTTGGTAACAGAACTTTTGAACATCTGGGCATGGCACATCTGAAATACTGCAGAAGCAGCCAGAATGTAAAAGTACTGGTTTCGGTACAACACTTTTTATGTGAGTACCCTGCACTTCAAGACAAACGTCATCGGTTTTTCGGTGGCAAAATGTTTGAAGATCTGTGATGGCGAACGTGCCACTAAGGGAACTGGCCGGTTTCATCCGTAGCTCGCGGTGATTCAAACCCGCCACTAACTTATCATGACAAAGCGGTTTGCCTCACACTGGGTAACACACTGGATCATATGGACCTGTAAACGGCAAGCTGTCCTTTAATCTAACTAAACAGAATATACTTTTATTTATTTTATGAAAAATAAATAAAAATACTGTGTATAAATTTATGTGGTAGCAATGTCTTAAAATAATCACTTTAAACTCTAAAAAAAAATCATAAATTTTTAGTTATAAAGTAATACACTTATGTATATAGTGAATGCAAATAAACCTCATATGTCCTCATTGTAATCAGTTTTTGCAAGTTTTTAATTTTTTATAAAACGAACTTTCCTTTACAGATCCTTATGTCGTTGCTTGGAAACGTGGCATTGCGATATTAACAGCTGGCTCTGTTAAAGTGACCCCAGATCCACGTGTTCGTTTAGTTAATGGTTTTAATTTACAAATACGTGATGCTGTGCCACAAGATGCGGGCGATTATATATGCCAAATAGCCACAATGGAACCACGTGAAATTACCCACACTGTTGAAATTTTAGGTAAGTAGCCCTTCTAATTCCTCTATACATGTTTGAACATAGCAACCAGTCTCTGTCTATTTGTATTGTTTAACACACTCTCTGTGCTTGAGATAATAAACTTAAATTAAGTGAATGGCAAATGGTTGAGTGTCTCAATATCCCACCCATTAGCTTTGTAGAAACCTTAACCTTCTAATTTAAATTTATTTAAAATATTTATTTAAAATATTTTTTACCAGAATATAGACATTATTTTGTCTATAAAAAGCATATTTTTGTAGGCTTTAAAAACAAAACTTAAGTCTTAAATCATATACTTTTTTCTTTGTTTCTCTGTTTCTTTGTTTCATTTAAAGCCATAAGGAGAAAATGTATAAATTTCTAATCAAAATTGATGAAAAATTTGCATAAGAAACCCAAGGGCAATTTTTCTATTTCATTTTTGTTATTTTATTTTATTTGTAATATTTTATAAAACTTTTCTTTATGTTTTCTATGCATTTTAGAAGATTTAGTATAAGAAAAGAACAAATAAAATACTGTTGCCATTCGCCTCTATGTGCACAGCTCCATTATAACCCAACGCTTTCATACGTAAAAAAAAGAAAATTAGAATCATAAGGGAATCCACACAGTAGAATACAATTTTAAAGAAAATCAACCAGAACTTTTATTATTTTCTTAGTAAAGTTCAATGTTTGTGTTGTAAATAATAGACAAAGTTATAAAGATGTTAAATATTTAGATAAAATATTTTGATTGTAAAGAGTTGTTACGAATAACAAAAATAAACGCAATTAAAAGACATGTTTTTATATAGATTTAGATAGTGAAAGAAGAAGATATGATCACAAGTAATCGATTACAAAAGCGATAACTTACCTACTTTATTTGCCATTACAATACATTTGCCAAGATTATGATCTGGCTTCCCAAACCACACATGTTGTTTGTGTTAATTTTATTCACGAGTTTAACAGAATGACAGATTTCAGACGATATTTATACGCAGATTTAGAGTTTTATGATCACAAAAGTACAAAAGCAATATGATCGATTATGAAAACGTTTACTTGCTTGATTCATTGGCTACTACAACGCTTTAGTCAATATTACGATCTAGCTGCTCATGCAACCCATGTTACGTGTGTTAATTTTATCAACGAGTTGAATAACGACTCCACTTTATTTATTCAGGAAACTTCTGGGACTATTTCGCCGAAAAAAGTGTACATATGTGCAATAACTTTTTTGCAAGATATCAGATCTGAGGTTTGAACTCACAAGCAACAGACTACCCACTAGACAACTGCGTACTTCGACTATTGCTATTATTTTGAAGTGTCCTAATCTCGTTAGAATGCTTTTAGGTTTAAAAATACAACGATATCTGTTTGAAACTAAAAGAATTAAACCTGCTTGACACTTGGAAAGGAAGTAGGAAAAGTTTCAAATATACTCTAAAAAACTACGATTTGAAATGTTTCTTAAATTTGTTAACATGTACATACATACATACATAATTTGTCATTACAACCCTTAAGTCAGGATTTCGACCTAGCTTCTCACACTACTGATGTTGTGTGTGTTAAATTTGTACATGAGTGGCGGGACCTACAGTTTAAAGTCGATTCCGAACGACAGATTTTTGAGAAGCTTTTCATGGCAATTTTTTATTTACTCTCAGAGTTTTGCCAGAGATCTGCTGAGAGACAGTCGCCGAAGAAATATTTCTTCATATTTTTATTTTGAAGTCTGACCTGGGATTTGAACCGAGGCTTCACTTCTAATAAGCCAACATACTACCACTAGACTACGGCGCCTGTTAACATGTGACACTTAGAAAATATTGCGGTTCTAGTTTACATGCATACATATATAATAGGTCCTTACAACCCTTCAGTCAGGATACGACATGGGTGTTAATATTATACATGAGCTGCAGAACTTACAGTGTAAAGTTGACATTGAACGACAGATGTTTGAGAAAGTTGTCATGACAATTTGATTTACTATAAGAGTTTTGCCAGAAATCTGCTGAGGGGAAGTCGTTGAAGTAATATTTTTTCATAATTCGTTTCGTTGGAGATGTCTGTTCTGGGGGCTTGAACAGTGGCCTCACGTCTAATAAACCAGCACGCTACCTACTAGACTACGGGGACTTCAAGTTTACATAACATTCAGTTTTAATGGTCAAAAGCTTCCAACTCCACTTACATTACCCGCTATGCGACTGATTTGATTTCTAGTTGTTAAAGTTTTCTTGCTTTTCTTGGCGTAGTGCAGTACGTAAACTGGTTGACTACAAATCCGAGCAATATAAATTCAGAAAGAAGAAATCATTTTTACAATTTTCTTAAGTGAATATATGAAATTTCCTCAAAACCGTAACCAATCATATAGGAAAATATAAAGAATGAACCTCACAGGGAGGTGAAGGAATGCAAATTAAACAAGTCGCCGTAGTTTACTAGGTAGTGTGTTGGCTTATTAGATGTGAAGCCACAATTCAAATCCAAGCTCAGACAAAGCTCGAACAAAACAAATTTTCAAAAAAAAAAAAAATTATTCAGTGACGCATTTAGTCCACGATCATATTTCTCATATTGCGAAATTGCGAATATTTATGAGAAGATATTTTATCCATAGCTGTCGAGACCTACAGTTTAAACTCGATTCCCAACGACAGATTCCTTAAGAAACTTTTCATGCCAATTTAACTTACTCTCAGAGTTTTTGCCAGAAATCCGCTGAGAGGAAGTCACGGCAGAAATATTTTTCATGTTGCGTTTTCTCTAAGATGTCTGACCTGGTAGTGGAACCGTGGCCTCGCGTCTAATAAGCCAACACACTACTGGACTATTTCAGACATGCTATAGAAAAATTCCTGGCAATTGCCTGGAAAATAATTTGGTTACCAGTTCAAAAAAATGTAAAATTTGTTTTAGTTAAGATTATAGGAATGTCAGGCAATGACTGCCCTTGAAATCGAGTAGGACTTAGCACAGCAAATATCTTAATAACTGCATCCAATACAGCTTAACAGATTCCAGGCAACATCAACTGCTTAACTAGAAAAAGCTGAAAAGGTGAAACAAAATTAAAAAGTAAGGGATATGTTTTGAGAGGACCTTATGTTATTTAAAGGAATAAAAAAGTGGCTTCATAAGAACGAGATGATCCTTATTTCTTTTATAATAATAACTTACTCAATTTTTTATAATCTGTTGATAATACCCATATTCTACTGTATGCTGATAAATTATTTTTATTACCAAAAAAGCAACTAAAAAATGGCTAACTGAAGTAAGATAGAAGGAGAAAAAGAAAATAATGTAACAAAAATTGTTGTTGTAGTAAATTCTATGAAATACCCAATTCTCTAAAGTGGGGCCCCAGCTTATCAAAGGACAGAAAAATGGCTTAAAGAACAAAAAAATAACGCTCATACATGCATACATACATTAAATTGTATTGTGTACAGGAAGAAAAGAACTCCGTGCTATAAAATTCACATCATATTTGCAAAAAAAGAAACAAAAAATTTCAAGCAACCGTATTAAATCAATACAAAAAGAGTCTGTGATAAGTAAAACGAAATATAAAAATAGCAAATTAAGAGAAGAAAACTTGTTAATAGTTTTAATATTCAAATTTTGCTTTTACTAAGAAAAAAATAACACATACATACATACATACATATAATATGTAAATACTTTAAAAAATTAGCATAATTCCCTATACATCCCCTATGTATGCTAATGCTAAAAGAGACAGGGAGAGAGAGCTTATGATAACATTATACATGGCTGCGTAGTAGATTGCTTCTATTGATGACATATTTACGTCATTAAATGACAACTATTTCAATAGATTTACTTTTTCGTATTGTATTTCCGGGCTCCCCTAGCTCCCAATACAACTTTAACAAAGTTTTGTAGTAAATTTTTGTTAATTTTTTTCCATTTCGTAACTTTGGCCATCATCATCATCATCATAATATAGCGCCAAAGGCAACAGAGAGAGAGAGAGAAGAAAAAAACTTAGAAAATGTACGAAAAAGTTTTTCTTTTGTTCATCATAATGAATTTTCTTTGTGTGTTTCTTTACAATATTCTTTTGTTTTTTTTTTCTTCTTTCTGCCTTTTCTTGTGACCAAATTGTTTGACCACCATTATATTCTTGGCTGATATCATTATTTTCTGCCCTGCTAAGTTTTCGCTCTCTTCTCAATGACCGCCATATTAGGTCATTGTTCTTTTTTTTTGTCATAAAAATTTATGTTTTAACAAAAGTTTTCTTTTATACTTTTGCTAACAAATATTAATGTCATCAGTGGCATCATCAAGTCAGTCAAACACAGTCAGTGTTCCCTTTACGGAGACAAATATTTTTCGTCTTGTATGTAGTGCAAGCAAATTATTTCAGTAAGTCTTATAAAAGCACAACAGTTTAGTGCCACACATTCTGGCTATACTTGATGGAAAATCATGTGATGTACTAAAGAAATTTGATCAAACACGAAGATACTGAGTGTTCACATTGCGACATCTTCGATACATCGCGTATGATTAAAGCGCTTAGAAAGGCATTCCAACTGCCCTGGAGAACGAATTAATTCGTTTCTATTCTATTAAAAGTTTTAGATAACTAGAAGCACGGTGGCTAAGGAAGATGGAATAGTCTTCACAATAATTGATACGATTACTGTTCTTTCGTATGTAAATATTTTAAGCACTAACTTTCTCCTACTGCAGAAATATCCGCATGAAAGACGGGAATATCGTTTTCGAACATGTTAATGTTCGTAAGCATATCGATAAACACACAAACCCGTATGATAAACGCTATAAAGGTCATGATCAGCAGCCATAATAAGCCGAACTTAAATTCATCGAACATCTCTCGCAAGTTCTTAGGAGAGACGTTTAGATGAATTGTGGATCCCTATGCGAACATCGTGAACTCAAACAATATAAAAATATTGTATGCCGCGCCATATTGAAGCTGCAGTTACTGCTAGAGCAGGCCATTCAAATTACTGAAGCCAAGAAACCCATAGAATTTATTGGAAAAAGTTAACTTAATCATCTTTCACAATGGCTATTTATTAATTCTAACTACACATTGACAAGCTTGTTTGAGTGATAATGTATAGAATCTTTCAACTGGGATTTCCGAACTTTGACAGTTGATAGCACCTATTTCTTTGAAGTTAAATCTGTCCCGACATGTGTTCGATGAATAGTTTCATGAATAGAATCATCTTCAGGCCCATTTCAGGGTGAGTAGATACGGAAACAAACAAAATTATACAATTTGGGGAGATGAGAAGCATACATACATAATTGGTCTTTACAATCCTTCAGTCTGGATTATGGACCTTATGTTGTGTGTGTTAATTTGAAACATGAGTGGTGGGACCTAGAGTTTAAAGTCGACTCCGAACGACAGATTTTTGAGAAACTTTTCATGGCAATTTTATTTACTCTCAGAGTTTTTGCCAGAAATCTGCTGAGAGGAAGTCACCAAAGAAATATTTTCATATTTTCGTTTTGATGTCTGACCTGGGGTTTGAACCGTGGCCTCGCGTATAATAAACCAACACACTACCTACTAGACAACGGAGACTTAATTAAAAATAAATCTTAAATTTATGACTTAAACTAGCAGCAATAAAAATTCCAAAGAATTTCTAAAATTCCAACTTTTAATTTAAAATAGTTTAAGACAGACAATTGCAAATAATTCAAGCAGAATAGAAATGTTTTAATGAACTGTGGTTTCATTAATTTCCATTTAAATAATCGATATAATCTTTTCTCTCTTTACCTGTATGTCTTTATATGTATAATATGTATGTGTATATACGAAGGTGTTTAGGTAAAATTATATGTAAATATATAATTATTTAAATGTGTTGGTGTAACCAAAAGCATTAGAGGTGTTTGTAAAGAGGTAAATAAGCAGAGAAATGTTTTCTCGATTGTTATTGCTGACAATTGATACAAACCAGAATTGTAATGATAACCATAAATTAGATTTTTGGTTTGACAAATGATGGGAAATTTAATTAAACATTTACAAACTTAATTGTCTATAAATATTTCTCACAGATATCTACATATATGGCTGTCTGTCTGTCTCTTTGTCGTTAAGAGAATTCATTTGTGTATGTGTGTAGGTATTATGCTTCAAGTCCGGCAATAAAGATAACACAAATATAAATATTTATTATACGATATTTGTAATAATAAATTAATTGGCTGGGAGATATTTGTCGATTTGTCTCCTTTGGTAATAATGTCACACACATAATATTAAATTGACATTATTGGACCGGACCAGCTAATCAAGATTAATTTCAAAAGATTCATTCATTTTATATCCAAAAAGCAAAAGGTTATTGGCATGCATACACATACATATATAAATTACGAATTAATTAAGTGTCTTCAATATGATATCTTTAAATGCTTAAGTAATTATGAAACAAATTACTTAAAACACCTTGTGAGCGTATACGTTATATTTCTTGCAAAATTAAATATTTATCATACGTCCACAGGCCTTTGCTATAAATGGTAAGAAGGAAAAAAACCAACTTAATTTGCATAAATTAACGTATAAAAAAAGAAACATAATAATATTAATAATAACATTAATTACCACTGGTATATTGCCAGTATTGCAGTGCTAGTGTCGGAATTGGTTTGTTTTTTTGTTTTCAGTAAAAAGAAAAAAGGAAAAAAATTTTTGATTTTCCAATATGCTAATTAAAAAGCAGCCACTAAATATACTAACACTACATAAAAAGTATTGTTCATACAAAATCCGTTCATTGTACATCAACATTTGATAAAAACACAATGAATGGTGGTAATAGTGAATATGTTTTCGGAACTTTCACTCAAAGTGTACATAAAGACGCCTTGGTCTAGTAGGTAGTGTGTTGGTTTATTAGACGTGAGGCCTCGGTTCAAACCCCAGGTCAGGCATCTCCAATTGAACGAAATATGAAAAAATATTTCTTCGGCGACTTCCTCACAGCAGATTTCTGGCAAAAATTCTGAGAGTAAATAAAATTGCCATGAAAAGAAAATAAATAAAATTGCCATAAAAAGTTTCTCAAAAATCTGTCGTTCGGAGTCGAGTTTAAACTGTAGGTCGCGCCACTCACGTATAAAATTAACACACGCAACTTTAGTGGTGTGAGAAGATAGGCCGTAATCATGACTGAAGTGTTGTAATGACCAATTATGTATGTATGTATGTAGGTGATTTCCCGGTTAGTCACTTAAAGATTTACAACTTTTGACTCACTGGGATCATGATCCTGACGTCTATTTGTGCCGGTTGTTATTACTTGTAACGTACGATTTATATATTATTGTTCTTGTCGTGGTAACACTGGCACCCATTTAAGCCTGTTTGTAGCGTATAAGTTTGCTATTACCATCACCCGTTTTGAATTTCGGTTTATAATGTTCTTATGTCCTACAGACCCAGCCATGTAATATTATGATTACTTTGTAAGGCCCATACCAGTTAGTCCTCAATTCGGGAAAGTATGCTTCCTTGTGTTGTATGTTGTTGAAAATTTTAAAAGCATATTGAACAATTTCTTTTTATGTCTGTTTTCAGACAAACAACTACAACACCACGCCCAAGGGCAAGCAAGGGATACATTCTTCAAGAGATATGATATAACAAAAAGCACTCGCTGTTGTTTAGTAGGTAGTGTGATGGCTGGTTGAATGATATGTCATGGTTCACGGTTCCCCAGGTCAGACATCTCTAACAAATGGAAATACCAAAAAATTTTTTTTCGGCCTCTTACTACATTTCTGCCAAAAACTCAAAAATCTATCGTTCGGAATCGGCTTTAAACTGTTGGTCCTGTCACCCATGTATAGAATAAAGACACACAACATTAGTGAAATGAGAAGCTAGGTTGTAATGCTAGCTGAAGTGTTGTAATGACAAATTATGTATGTATGTATGTATGTTATGAAAACAGTTCCAATTTGTTCTTCTTTTCAATAGCGATTTCGCATATTTATTGTTATAAACGGATTACTGGAACAGATTCTGGTATCGAATAAATTAATTAAGAATTAAAGAATTTAAAACTGAAAGTAAATGAATTCAATTGCAATCATTGAGTACTGATTTGTAGTTAAAAATTATTCAATCCATTTTTTTTACTTCAAATATATATTAAAAGTCTTATGCGATCATATTTTGTATGAACAATTGCTTTTGAAGATATACGATTAAAGTACAACTAAATGCCACATTTATTGTTTAACTCACTCAATTCAGTTGGGACACAAAAAACAAAAAACAACAACAATAATAATAATAAAACTAACTAGTATTCGATAACCACATATTCACCGTATGGACGCATGACTTAATGCATTGTGGTTAATATTGGTTCACCGCAATTGGTAAAATCAAATGTAGTTGGAATGTTTGTACATTTTTGCACATATGTACATATGCCTATAATAAATGCTTTTATAGTGTTTATTTAAAATATTTATGTGTTAAAAAACATACATTTAGTCACCTGCAATTGTGGTTGCCGTTGGTGGCATAGGAAAAAGTTTTAAAATATTTGCAAAAAAAAACAAAAAATTCTTCTTTTCACCATTGAGGAAAGTATTTTGGCAATTAAATAAATAATATAATTATAATTTTGTAAATAAAATTAATAAAGTAATGAAATATTTTTCGTTTGGTTTTTTTGTAAACTTTTTTCATGAGTCGATATAGCCTTCGTCAAAAATAAATTATTTTTGTTGCGTTTAAGCAGCAATTTAGGGTTGAAATTCATTCAGTTTCCAGAATTTTTTAAATGAATTCAATATCTAGGTATTCAATGCTCAGTATCTAGGCTACTTTTAAAGCTTTGTGCACTTAGCAAGATTATAAAGAAATCTGAACAGGCTGGAAGCATTATATGTTGGTGTGGTCAGGTTCATGTATTATGGCTATGTACTCAATGCCAAAAATATTGCATCTGTTTGTGACTTCACAATATACACTACCATCCATGTAAAGTCCAACTCTCTCAATATTTAAATTCAATTAGCGAATTCACAATGCCGTAGATAGACTAAATATCTGCTAGAGAAAAAGGCTACATTGATGGTTTTGCAAACACAATTTACTTTATCGAAGGAGATCATTTTCACAGCTGGTGATTATTTCAACAAATAAAATTGTTGCACATTAGAACAGAGCTTCTCCCACCACTTATTTTGTGTGCGTTAATTTTATATGAGTGCCAGAACCTACAATTTAAAGTCGATTCCAAACGACAGATTTTTGAAAAACTTTCCAGGGCAATTTTATATCTACTCTCAGAATTTTTGCTAGAAATCCGCTGATTGGTAATAGCCGAAGAAATATTTTTTTGTATTTAGTTTTGTTGGATATATCGAACCTAAGGTTCGAACCGTGGCCTATCGTCTAATAAGCCAGCATACTACCTACACAAAACTAACGAATATTGCATCCCGAAACATAACAAGTGAAAAGTGAATATCAGAAGTTTTTACGACTTAAACTTAATTTTTACCAATATTTGATGAAAATGCCAAAATTTGTATAAAAACATAGCCCATTGCCAACTTGTGAATTGGCTCATAATATGAGACTCATCTCAGCTAAACGGTAACATTCTTAATTTATTTTTTTCAGGCTAAATCGCCTAAATTTAGTGTAGAATTTAAGCCTTAGCATGGATATTTATTGAATTCCCTCCTTAACTATTACCATTTGCATAATTTTTTTCTTTCACTATATTAAACTTAAAAAATATTTCCTGTTAATTTTGCCAATTTAAATTTATTCTTCCCATCTTTTTTGCTTTTTTTTCTTGTCTGTTTTTATGATCCTTCTTCGGTATAATGTAGTGCCACCAAGGATTCATCATATAAGTACCAGCGGTCATTTGCAAGTTAAAAAAGGGTCTTCAGTGCGTATTGAATGTTCAGCCTCGGGTAATCCAACGCCAAATGTTACATGGAGTCGTAAAAATAATATTTTGCCCAATGGTAAGTAACAGCAACAAACAAATGAAAATATTGGAATACATGTGAATGAAGACCCTGTAAAATTGAAGGGTCATTTTAATACATTTCCCCTTAAAAAACTAAATATTTTCTTCCTTTTATGTTAATTTTCTTTCTTTTCTTCTTTGTTGTCGAACAACCATTTATTCATGTTTTCTTTCTTTCTTTCTTTCTTTGGGTAATTTTTAGGCGAGGAAAAGCTACATTCCCATATACTGTCAATTGAGAATGTTGATCGTCATAAGGGTGGTGTTTATATCTGCACAGCCAATAATGGTGTTGGCCAACCCGCCTCCAGTCAAGTGGTTTTACATGTTTTATGTAAGTAGGCGAAAAACGATATGTTAATACAATACTAGTTGGTTTTTTTTTTTGTATTTCCTTTAATAGTTTTCGCTTATTATTTATTAATTTACATACAAAAGCATCAGAAAAATCAGTATAAAAAATATAAAAAAAAATTAAATAAACAATCCGACCCTCTATAAAAATAATATTCTTTTGTTTCTTTATAAATATAAAATTTTATTGGTATTTTGTTGTTTGCGTTTAAATTATTGTTTGTTTTTTTCTCTCTCTGTTTCTGTTTCTGTTTTCATGTTATTAACATTTAATTTTTTTAATGATTTTTCAGTTCCCCCCGAAATCGCTGTAGAACGTCCTGTGGTATTTTCCGGTGAGGGTCATGAGGCCATGCTAGTGTGTACAGTTCATGGTGAAACACAACCTGAGGTACGTTTCATTTCGTTTTCTATACAATATAATGATAAGTTTTTTATGCCCATAATAATAACAATTTACATAATTGTGGTTATGTTAGGTGGTCAAAAACATAAAATTTTATTTTGAAAATCAATGGAAAAGTATTTGTTTGAAATTAATTCAATAACAATATTAATGATTAAAAATTTGTGACACTAATGTTAGTAAATGTTATGAGTTAACAGCGGTTTAAACTGGTTACTTGGTTTATTTCTATATTTGAATGCAATAACGTGTACAGCAGAACACAGCTCTTACTTGAATTTCAAAAGTATTTGACATTGTATAACACATTATGTTATGCCAGCTACACGAAATCAAAACACCTTCCTGAAAAGTTAAAGTGTTATAGTCATTCAACTGCTGTATTCGAAAATTCTATTTGAATTTATAAAACTAAGTTTCTGCCGTAATCCAGTTATACAATGTCATGGCATGATATAGTCTCTTCCCTTCATTCTAGAATATCAGTATCTTCAGGAACACATAATCTATTTGGGAGAAATGGATAAAACTCTTGAGTATTTTACATTACGTTGTGAAACATGCCTTCCAGCTTAGATAAACAATAAATAAATGCCGTAGCATACATAATTGGTCATTACAACCATTCAGTCAGGATTACGACCTAGTTTCTCACACCACTCATTTTGTGTGTGATAATTTTATACATGAGTGGCGAGACCTACAGTTAAGGGTCGACTCCGAACAACAGATTTTGAGAAACTTTTTATGACAGTTTTATAGTATAGTACGTAGTGTGTTGGCTTAATAGACATAAGGCCACGGTTCAAACCCCAGGTCAGACATCAAAACGAAAATATGAAGAAATATTTCTTCGCTGACTTCCTCTCAAAGTTTTTGTCAGAAAACGGTTTGAACCGTGGACTTATGTCTAATAAGCCAACACACCACCTACTACACTACGGCGATTTCAAATGCCGAAGCACTTACCGTAAAACATATTGGTATTCATATTGATAAACGCCTTAATCAGAATTTGCACTTTTCTGCCTTATTGATCATTAGAACCCTCTCACTCATGTTGTGTGTGTTAATTTTTATGTGACTAGACCTACAGTTTAATGTTGACTCCGAACAACAGTTTATGAAAAAATTTACATGGCAATTTTACTTATCTTGAGAGTTTTTGCCAGAAGACTGCTGAGAGAAAGTCGACGAATGTAATATTGTTTCGTTATGTTCGAGATGTCAGGGCGGGGGGTTGAACCACAATCTCTAGTTTAATAAGCCAACACACTACCTACCAGACTACGGCGACTTCAACCTTAATTTGGAGAACAATTTTGAAGTGGAAAGCTTAGAATTTGCACACTCAAACAAAATTAGATAATATGAAGCGATTGAAAGCGAAAAGTCTTAGAAATTTGTTGGGTAATTGACAGAAACCCACGGCTGCAGTTAGATTACAAGCTTTTACTCTATAGCCCATTATAAGCTCCTGCTAAAGAAAAAATTTAAAGAAGCTAAAACTAGATGTTACCTTCATCATGACACGTCGAAAGTTTTTACATGCATAAGTATCTCAACGTGAAACAGACAAAGAGTCAAAACTGAGGTTACTTTCTTTCTCAGAAAAGTAATTCTATTACACCCCAATCACCGCGGGCACCTTCGTCTAAAATAGAAAGACACTACAATTTGTTAGGAGCTGCCAATAGGATAAATAACAAATGCTATGGAGTTTTGCTGACTGAATATTTGTTTCCAAAATTCATTAGCTTAACATCAATAACATTTGGTTCCAATTAAACGATGTAACTTGTTATAAAGCCGATTTATTGCAAAATCATTTGTTAAGAAATTACTTTTCAGAAGTAGTCTTTATTCAGTGGCCCATTTGATTGGGTGATATAACGTCTTTGAAGTACTTTTAATGGATGTATGCTAGGTAAGGTTAGATGGGTAGATATGGTGGCCCATATAACTCATTGTGTCACCCAGAGTGAGGTAAGCCCCCTTATCATGATATGTTTGTGGTTGATTTGAACCACCCTGAGCTCCCGATGAAACCGGCCAGTTCCCTAAGTGGCACCATGCTCAGATCTTTGAACGTTCTGTAACCCAAAAACCGATAACGTCTTCACATCATGACAGCTTTTGCAATAATCCTAGTCGGGAAATCGGAGCTTGTCAGCGAAATTGCCAATAGCGTAGTATCCCGTTAGGATGCCTGTTAGATTGCGAACATTTCTCTCGTCGAACTCAAGTAGGTCCCTGGTTCTCCTACTGTTTACTGCTGGACACAGCAGTTTTGAAATTCATAGCCAGGCATGTTGAACCATCCATGGTTTGTTTAATTGCAAGACTTTTGTTAAGTCATCGGTTTATATTGACAACTTTTTTTGGAGACAATGTCCAATATTGACGCCATAAGATCAGATTTATTAAAAAATAGTAAAAAATTCGATTGATAGAATGGATTCTGTAACTCATAGCCACTGACAATATAATTACAGGAAATCGCATTTAAAAAATGAATGTCATCAAATTGTCTACCAGAGGAAAATTAATAACTATAATAATATTCTTAGTATAAATTGTCCAACCTTTTTCAAAATACCCTGTATTTAACAATGCATACAACACTACGCATGAGAGCAGTCTCATAAAGAACGAAGAATAAAATTATATCAGACATGACTTTGATGAATTTTACTTAATTTACACAATTTGTTAAAAAATATTTTGACAGTTAAACGTAGCTATTTAATTTTAAAATATCTGCCCGCAAAGGAAATCAGTTAGTATAAAAATTTAATTGAATTGGTAAACATATATGTACGTCGTACATAAATATTTTCTTCTGTAGGGCATCATACAATTAAAAAAGATAAATTATTCCATCATTACACGTGCACTGTTTTCTTATTACACAAAATTATAAATATTTCTCTTATGTTTTTATTTATTATTTCAAAATTTTGCTATTTTAATTGAATTTCGTTATGCTTAAATTAACAAAATACCATTTATGTCTCTCTAACACAAAATAATTTTTGAAATTAAATTCTATCATTTTTTTTTACAAAATGATTTCAACATAAAAATATTTATTGTGCGAAATAATAATATTAAAATTTATTTTTCTATTTTTATTAAATTAAATACAAAATTTATATAAAACTTTATTAAAAATAATTACTATTTATTTTTTTTAATTTTCTTATTTTATTTTATTTTATAATGAATTTATTTAACCACTAATAACTTCTACTGTTTTACTGTAAATGTCAATATAATTGCATTAAAAAACATTTACTACGTACATATTGTCTGTCATATAAATGTCATAATAATTTCCAATAAAAACCATATTCAAAAACTGACAGTAAGCGTAATATTAGGGCGGTACATTTTTACTTGTATTTTAAAAAGAAAGATTTTCGATGCTGTTGTAGTAGACTTTGAAGTCGCCGTATTCTATTAGGTAGTGTGTTGGCTTATTAGACGTAAAGCCAGGGTTCGAGCCAATTATGTACTGACCAATTATGTATGTATGTGTGGAAGACTCTATAACTAGTTTGGATCACTTAAAATTGCCTGATATAAATCGAATCCACAACGGGTTGACTATATAATTTAAAGTGTACTGCGGGATAGTCAGTTATTAATATGTTTTGAAGTTATTGCTCTTTATGAGTTTAAGAAAAAAAGTTAAGATGGAAAGTAGAGATCAGCAATGAATCGTTTTTTCCCTACTCATAAACACTCATGAAATTTTTAATATATGTAAGTGAGTCAACAATATTGAAATTTAACTATTCTGATTCATTCGTACTCACTACAACGTTGTATTGTATAAGTATGAGTACAATGAGTATGAGTACAAAGTTCACATCAAACTCATACCATTCGAAATATGTTTGATTCGTAAGCCTACTCATTGAAATTCAAAACTTTAGAAAAATACTTATAATACTTATTAATAATTCGAGTGATTCGAATCATTCATCAGAATTTACAGTCTTAGTTGTTGTTGCATTTACAAAAAAAGAAGAAAGAAAAAGACAAAGACAGCAAGCAAAGCAAACGCAAAACCTTGTGATTATTGTAAATGTTGTGTCATGGAGAGTCGAAATCAACAACACCATACGTGTTGTTAAGTATGAATATGATGAGTACTTCAAGCTTTAAATATGAGCAGTATGAGTGTAATATGAATGCGTATAAGTATCAGAAATTATGAGTATGAATCGATTCTACTAATCTTTTTGAATACTCATTGCTGATCTCTGGTGGAAAGATTACCATATAAGAGTAGTCATATCTGCTGTAGATGCTCGTTGTAATACCGCATGAATTGATGATTGGCAAGTCTTGCCTAGACAATCAGTATTGAAGTTCCATATTAAAACACATACTCTTTTAGATTAGCATGAAATAACAAGATTTTCTAGCATATCATAGTGTTTCACTGGTTAATCGAATTTATTTGACGCCCATTATATGTAAAGCTCCTTTGGGTATCTGGTATATTCGAAAGGACTCGAAACTATTTAGTGGTTCAGGTTTAGAGTCTTCGCTCTGCTTTCTCCTGGCAAACCACGATATATATTTTTTACAACGAAGCACATTTTTCAGATCAAAATTTTCTATACGAAATCGAATATTGATAATAAATAACCAACGAAATATTTACAGAGAAGTTACTTCCACAAAAGAATTTAATTATTTAAATGCGATATAGTATGTGTGTATGCAAATATATATGTATTTTAAATAAACATCATACAAGCACACAACCACTAACAACTTACAAATGGCAACTAATGAAAAGAGAGAATAAAAGAAAATGTGAGAAAGAGTCGAGAGGGTAAATGATAATACACTGCAAACACTAAAGCATTGAAGGGACATGAACATACCAGATTTCTCTGCGTATGTGTGTGTTTCATGATATATACGAGTATGTTAAATGTTTCGTGGACAATGTTGCCCCAGCCATTAGTTGTTCATAACCACAGTTACGCCAGTTCTTAAATTTCTTGTGTTCTTCCCACAATCCCTTAAAATTTAAAATATCATCTTTAAGCTGTTGCTCGTATTGGGATTTTAGGTTTCGAAAAATTCTTTCGCTCATCCAAACTGAGCCATATATGGACCTAGATTCTCGCACTACTTATGCTATGTGTGTTACTTTTATATATGAATGGCGGGACCTACAGTTTAAAGTCGACTCAGAACTACAGATTTTTGAGAAACTTTTCATGGCAATTTGTCATTTACTCTCAGAGTTTTTACCAGAAATATAATGAGAGAAAGTCAAAAAAGATATATTTTTTTTTCGTATTTCGTTTGTCTGTCGTGGGATTTGAATCGAGGTCTCACGTCTAAGAAGGCAGCGCACTAACTACTATACTACGGCGACTTCTTAAAAATATTTGGCGTTATATATGTACATCACTCACCACGAAAACTGTGCTAGGTTATAATGCCCAAAAGTGTGTTGCAAAAACCCATGCACAGACGGAAAGGGGAATTAGACTGACTGCAACAAAAGAAATTACTGGTGATTGTCAATACCCTATGAAAAGTTGTAAAGTAAATTCTTTTTTTTCCGACATAGGATTTAATTGCATTTTTTTTGCACCCAACTTCACACTTAAGCCATATAATTTTTATATGCTTTGAGAGCTCATATAGCAAGGCTTTTGTGGGAAAAATTCCAATTAATTCTACGCAGTAATTTTTGGTTGGTGTCCCTTTAAATATGGAAAGCGATAAGCAGCATTTTCGACATATCTTACTGTTTTACTACAGAAAGGGTAAAAATGCTGTTCAAGCTAGAAAGAAATTGGCCGATGTGTATGGAGAAGATGTGATGACAGTATGCCAGTGCCAGAACTGGTTCGCTAAATTTTGATCCGGCAGTTTTGATGACCAAGATCGGCAAGGCCGGTTGACGCAAAAAAGGCCTTAGTTGATGCGAACCGGCGTATAACAACAGGTGAAATCTGATTGAGGACCACTTGATTGATATTATACAAAAACTGTCTTTCATTACCACAAAAAAAACGAAATTACTTTCCTAACAACCCAATATTTAAGAGCTCATATATAGATATTCATATTTTATAAATTAAAAAAGATTTCTCAACAATACAATCATTCCTCGGCCACTATATACGCCAAGCTTTTGCTAATTTTAACATAAGTTTAAATAGCGTAAAAGAAACCGTACGAAATCCTATCGTTATTTTGGCAAAAAAAAGGAATATTTTGACATTTAATAAGAAACCTTAATCAAACACTACTTTTCAAATGGTAGTATTCCTCCTCATTTGAAAAGATTGTAAATGTTTTATTAATTAAAGGAAATAATTGAACCACATTACCTGCACTCCAAAGACAAAAATAACCAAAGTTTTGTTTGAAAATCAAAAAAAAAATACGGCAACGTTGGTTGTTAATAATCAAGGAGATTTGTGTAAAAAGCGTCACTTTTAAAGCGAGTATGCTCGTCTCTTGCTTATTTTCTGTTTTTAATATTCACTCCATGCAAAACAGCTTCAACACTAATTAAAAAGGGATTAAGCATGGTAGTGTACGTCATAGAGTACAGCAAAGCAAAGCAAAGTAAAGCAAAAGAAACTTGTTAATAACAACCTTCACAGTGTGTACAAAAATCGAAAGAACTTAAGCTTCTTATTATTGCAAACTATTAATACGTACGTACATATGTACGGATGTAAGAAAATGTTTTTTATTTATTTTTTTATTTTGTAAAGAATTTTTCTCTTCATTACTTTTTTCCATATTTAAAATGTATTTAAAGTGTGAGTTTTTCTGACTTATTTTTTTCATTTTATTTTCTTCCCTTTTTATAAATAAACTGTATTGAAATACAAAACAATTCTGTGGAAAATGGAAAATAAAAAAAATATATTTTTAGAACTTTCAATTGCAGATAATACTTGAATGGTTTGTTGTTCATTATGAAAAAAATTTTGAAATATTTAATAAACGTTTTAAATATACATACATATATATAATTGTCCAGTTATTACGCAACTATTGCCTCAGAAGAGGTATGTTAGACGAGAGTTATTCAGTCTGTTGGCTGCACCTCTTTCTCTATTTTATCTCGTTTCGACATTTTTTTCATTTCACATTTACTTTTTTGCGGATTACTTATGACTGAAATTCCGGCCTTTTCGAATGGATTCCATTACATTTCCGTTATTAAAATATATTTTTGTCAGAAATCTGCTGAGAGAAAATTGCCGAAGATATATTTTTTCATATTTAGTTTTGTTGGTGACATCTGACCTGAGGTTTGAATCGCGGCAGCACGTCTAATAAGCTAACACACTACCTACGGCTTTTAGCGATGCAAACTCTAGAGTATTAACATTTATTTAAGAAAGGAAAGAATTAATGTTAGGTTAACTGGCGGAACCCTCAAAGGAAGAGATCCCACCTAGGAGAGCATTTAGGCTCTCCACACACAATTTATTCTTTCCGGTATCAAACATTCGCTAGAAAAAACTATCCCGAGTCCAAAATCAATCTTGCTGTTGCAGCAATCTTTATATTAGAGAGCTCGGTCAAGGATATCATGAGAGGTCTGAAACCAGCGTCTCTTCATGACAAGAGTAGGGCACTTATCTCTTTCTCCTACTCAAACCCACTGCTCCTATACTACAGACTTGCCTAGCTCTTCTGTTAATTCATTTGACATGAGCTTCGCTGAACATTTATCTTTCATATTGGTGATTATCTCCAGTCTGTTGGTTTAATTATATAAATTCCCGAGTTATAATAATATCCCGAAATTAGACGTAATGCAGCTGAATTCTGTACTGACAAGGCAAAAGTATACTGTTTTCCTTGTCATCATTGTGTCTTCCCAATTTTCGTACCCATTGAGTATTATTACTCATCCTTAATAATGGCCAGCATATACACACAGTTACTAAAGTTTACATACGGTTAACAAATTTCAGAAATTTTTTAAGCAATCCTTTTTCGTTGAAAATCTTTTTAGTTCCCTCGATTTTAAGACGGTTTTTTGCATTGGTTAAAAAATTTCTGAAATTGAACTGAATTGTGGTCCTGCACAGGCCCACAAAAGTATACATCCGATTAACAAATTTCTTAAATTCGAAGAAAGATATCAGGTAATTATAAAGATTTTCAACGAAAACGGATTGGTAAAAAAATTTCTGAAATTTGTTAACCGTATGTATACTTTTGTTGCTGAGTGTATTTAACATTAGGCGTGCAGCATATTGAAATTTGCTGGAAAATATCAACTTCCAGACAAGTCAGACCATACACTTCTGCTATGTGTATACGTCTACATAATCGGCAATGTATCATCTGCTTCGCCAATTGTAAGTCATGTTTGTCTAATCTTATCTTTATGTTTATCATACTCGTCGCAGTATGCGTTAAAATTACATGAATTCATCAATCGGGCAGTCTTGTTTGCGGAGTCATAATTCTAAAATAAATCTTTTAAACTAAAAGTCTGAGTTTTTTCATAGATTGTCACTACACCCCATAAAAATAAGCCACTATTTTCTCGATAAATTTCATTTGCTTGATCACTGTTCTGAGCGTAATTACCTTAATCGGCGATGATTCAATGAAATTTTATAATCATCGAAACGCCTGTTTAAATTGGAGTCAATTAAAATGTATACGGCTTTATATTCTTGCAAAGAAAAAAAACATTTTTTTTTTGGTACGCAGTCAAATAAACTTTTGCTTTAATAATAGGATGTGGGAGAAAACATTCAAATAATTAAGAAAAAAAATTAAAAAATTAAGCAATAAAATAAAATACAAAAAAATTGTTCATATACATACATATATTGTAGTACAACAACAATTAATAATAAACTCAATACATAGCAAAAAAGGAAGAAGGATATGCTACAAAAAAATCTCCTTTGAAGTAAATTTAAATACAAAAACATACAACAGCCGATAAAGTTGATTTCAATAAACTGACCTATTTTTATATAAAATATGAACGCAAATGAAAAAACGAAACGCAATGATACGATACGATGCATATAAAGCATGATTAAAAACAATGAAAGGCGTTAAATTGTGTACATTTAACAGAACAGAGAAAAAAATCCTTAAAAAAATTTTATCACCATAAAAAACAGGAGATTTACACAAAAGCAAAATTGTACAAATTACAGGCGGAAATACGAATCGGCCGGAAACCAACTACGTTCATGAATTTAAACTCTGAATTAAACATATTTAAACACAAAAATGAAAATTAAATGAAATAAGTTTTATGCCTTAAAAGTAGTTTCGCTTTTTACATAAACGATAAATAAATAAATAACTGTAAACATTATCTATTTTTATTCAAATGTAAACAATTAATTTTTTTTGTTATTTTTTGGAGTAATAAGATGCTTGCCGGTGATATTTTTCCATATTCCTTTGAACAGGGACAAAGGCACCAAAAAAAAATACTAAATCTTTTGATGTCGAAATATCGAGGTCAATTTCTATTACCCTTTCCTGAAATTTAGTGTATTCCAGAAGGAGAATTTTGCATCAATTCAGATAAAGGTCAAAGTGTGGCTTATAAGACGAATAACTATTTTCTAAACAGCTTTGTACAGGCCCTGCTTACTTACTTTACTTATTTAATTGGTCATTACAACCCTTCCCTTCAGCATTACGATCTAGCTTCTCACACCATTTATGTTGCGTCTGTTAATTTTGTCCATGAGTGGCATGACACTTAAAGTCGACTCTGAACGACAGATTCTTGAGAAAATTTTTCATGGCAATTTTATTTACTCTCAGAATTTTTGCCATAATACTGTTGAGGGGAAGTTGCCGAAGAAATTTTTTTTGGCCTCACCTCCAATAAGCCAACACGCTACCTACTGGAGCATGGCGACTCCATTATTCTCTAAAATGTTGATTCAGTTTGTTTGTTTTTGTATTAGTGGTAGTTTTTTTGGTTTACATACATGCATAATTGGTCATTACAATCCTTCAGTCAGTTGTGTGTATTAATTTTATACATAAGTGGCAAGACCTACAGTTTAAAGTCGACTCCGAACGACAGCTTTTTTTAGAAACTTTTTATGGCAATTTTTTATTTACTCTCAGTGTGTTTGTCAGAAATATGCTGAAAAGGTTTCGTTTTGTTCGAGATGTCTGGGATGTAGTTTGAACTACGAACTCATATCTAATAAGTCAACATACTAATTTCTTGAATACGGTGGAAACACTGGCCTTATAGCATTTTAAAGAGAGTTGTTTTTATGGAATATTTCAAACGTTTTCAGAGAATTAATTACGGCCGTTAAAGGTCTTCTGCAGTCTTTTGCCACGAATTATTTTATTTTGCTAGGATGGAACAGTTCTGGTCTCACCAGAAATAGAAAATTACTTCGAGGCAATCGATATTCGACGACTTATCTTCACGCAAGAGTTCTTGCTCATTAGATTTTCGTGAGAGATCTAATTTTCATTGCCTGTAAATTTGCAATGTTTCTTTGAGACGTTTTAAATAATAATTACGGTTACGTGCTTACTATCAGCTGGGCCATCTATCGGTTTAAATTTAAAATATCGGTTATTGCAAATCTGGCAATACTATGTCATAATCTTCTGTCACAAAATTCAGTACATTATCTTCACCGAACATAATGAATCGATTTAAGCTTGAGCAACATTGAGGTTTGCTGGAAATTTATTTCCAAAACACAGACAATTGATCGGAAATGGCGCAAAAATGTCGAACAAAATTTGATGGCAAAGGAGGACCAACAGTGCCCGGTATAAGCAAGTTTATTGCTAATGTTCGTGAAACTGGTCTCACTGTTGAGGTGCCAAAACGTGAAAGTGCTTGTGCGGTACGTACACCCGAAAATATCAAAGCTGTGATTCATCGATTCATCATTAGCACGTCATCGTTCTCAAGAATTGAATATTTCAAGCACCAGTTTACCTAAAATTTTGCGAAAAGATCTCTGTCTGATGCCTTTCAAAGTTCAAGTTCAATATTTGGTTCAAGATCGCATGACCATCCGCTTCGTTTTCGCTTCACTAGATGGGCCAACAAGAAATTACACGAAGATATCGATTTTGTTAAACAAAAAAGTCATCTTTTCGGATGAAGCTCATTTGCATGGATACGTTAATAAGCAAAATTTCATGAAAATTGGTCCGATCAGATAATGTACTGTGCGGCCAGCTGTGGCAGCTACATGAGTGAAATAATTTAATAACTTTACTATCTGAATATCCAATTGCTTGAAAGTCAACAAATTTAAAACATGTTAATTTAAGTTAGCAGTTCCATTAAGATCGTACATCAAACACTGTATATTGCCACATGATGCTTGCCTATAAAGTGGCCATGGCAGTTGGATTAAATCATTTAAAATAAAATTTGATATAATCGTCTATTTGATCTTGTTTTTAATGCTGTTGCTATTTACTACATATCCAACGTTACTTATAATCCGTATATAATTTGAATAAAAATAAAAGTCAATGACATTTCAATGTAACTCTTTTGAAATTTGATTGCAAATGTCATTTACATGAAAGATTAACAATAAATCCTCATTAAGTCGTGCCTTTTAATAACGCATATCAATTAATTGTAAAATATATTTATTTATTCAACCCTTTAGATTGAAAATTTTTCATATGTTTCTTGATATTCACAAATTTACACTTTGGCTTCATTAAAAATCCGATAATAATTTCGTATCAATGCATGAAAGAGTTGATGACTTCGATATTTTAATTTTTTTGCAGTCTCTCTGCATATGTGTTTTGTATACAATAAAGTCGTTTTTTATTTATTTTAATGCACATTAAGAACATACAGTTGTAATAAACTAATTAGAAATTTTTTAAGTAAAAAATATCTGCGGAAGAGGAATAACAATTTTGTTGTTAACACATCCGATTTCAAAATTTTGTTCGACTTTATAAAATCATTTCTAATTTGTTATTATGCGCTGTACAAAGAAAATAAAAATAAAGTTATAATTGCGAAGAATTTGTAGAAATAATCACAAGTATCATTAGAAATGAAATATTAATTCTTACATTCATAAACATCCATATATGGTCCTTCAAGTTTAAGTTTGTTTTTCAAACGCAATTATAATTGAGATACCAGAATGAGTGTGTAAGCAAAGAAATATAAAGACCTTCAATGGCAGCATAATAAGCCTTAGAGCTTTTTTCTTTACGTTTGAAAAGGAACATATTATCCCATGGACCTAAATCGTATACAGCAATTTGAACGTTACATTTATTTTTTCTACCGCTATAGGACACACTCACTGTCAATTCTTTTTGCATAAAATTATTCGAGTTTACAAATGCACTGGGATTCTGTTGCAAATTTTTTCTTACATTTGAAGTGAGCTTTATTAAACCAAAATATAATTTGATTGAAAATGTTTGGAGTAAAGCCATTTTCCAATCAGTGTTGAAAGTCAGCCTTTCTGACAGATCGTTAAAAATGATTATATTAAACTGCTAGTCTCATGCTATCTAAAGATGAATGATATGTGGTCTGGCTTCTACTTGATAGAATGCAGCGTCTTTCCTGTTAGAAAAAATGTGGTCATTTCAAATGAAAATCAATAATTTCTAACAGTATAGATCAAAGTCAATTGTTTGGTGTAAGTTCTGGCTATCAGTGCAACTATATTTTGCTTCATTTATCAATATTTTATTCATTATTGCCGTGCTTGATACAATTTCGATTATTCTATGATCATTGTCATCATGCACAACATTATTCAAGTTAACATTGATTTAAGTTTATTCCATCTTGGCAAGTGAATCACAATTTGAAATTACTTTCACAAAAGTTTTCACAAGTGGTACTCAAACATCAAGCTTGTTTGTGAAGCCAGCTTTCTTCAAATGATTAATAATTGTTTGTTGATAAATGACTAGAGCTTTTGCAACAGAACTGAACTGCTTTCAAGCATGTATTTTTTCATTTTTTGTCGATGACTTCAAAGATGTTTCTAGCAAATTGGTTTAACTCCTGCCTTAAATAGCCTTGTCATCAAAAAAGATTCTTACATAATTGGTTATTACAACCCTTCAATCAGGATTACGACGTAGCTTCTCACGCTTATGTTGTGTGCATTAAGTTTATATAAGAGTGGCGGAACCTACAGTTTAAAGTTGGCTCCTAAAGACAGATTGTTAGTTTTTATTTACTCTTCGAGCTTTTGCCAGAAATCTGCTTCTTCATTCTTACTTTGTAACAAAAATGTTAACCGTTGTTAATAAACGCCTTTCCCAGCTCTGTTTTCAAAGAAAATTTTTCTAATTTTTTAGAAAACCCATTTCAATCAAATTAGTGAGTTTTTGACCTTGCTTTACCGCTAAACACAATTACGATGTACGCTGCCCTAGCAAATTTTGAACTTCTTTCTTACAGCTGCAATATGTTCTTTTGAATGGCCTGGAAGAAAGCTTAAAGAGTCTCCATATGAATTTCCTCATATATTGCAACTGTCATTTAAATTCCTGTCATAGTTAGGCTGTTACAAGGTCCATAAATGTTCGTTATTTTGTAAAGCCTGGATTCATTATCATAGAACTGGATCCGAGTGTGTGGTGTGAAATTAAAGTCATTTAACAGAAGAAAAAATTAAAGAAAATAAAACTCGATTTCAAAACCCACTGTAATCTATATACAAATGCATACATTTACATACGTGAGCATATAAAATTCTATAAAAATCCTACACGTTCATAATACAGTTGGTGTTTGAATTTTAAGCATGAGTGCTCTTGCCATTATTAATGAGTGATTGACTACATGAATAGATGATGTAGGCGATGACTGAGTGATTGACTTATTGCATTAAAATGTGAATAAATGATATTCACAAGTTTTTTTTTTTGATTATGAACAACATTTACAATTTATTTGAAATAATAATCATATTAATGAAATGCACTTTACACTGACTGTTATTATATATACATATGTAAGTACATACATATATACACACATACATATCCAAAACCGAAAAATAATATGTATTATAAGACAGACATAAAATCGAAAAGAACTCTCAATGCAAATTACATTTCATATCATACTTTAGAGGCTTTTTAACTCACACACTCATTTTGATTTAAAGAATGGATGGAGCAAAAAAAAATGTAAATAATTTTGTATGTTTTGCAGGTACAGATTTCACAACAATTTAATTAATTCTGTTGATTCATTACAATCATTATAAGTTTGTTATTTGCATTTTAAATGATTCCATTTTAAAATGACTCTGACACTCTCTGTCAAAGTCAACTTGTCGAAACTCTTCAGAAATTACTTTGTTTTGCAAATCACATGCAGAAATACAAAAAAAAAAGTTTGTGTATGAGAAAATGTCATATTTAAGTACATGAAGATTGAAATATCACGTGTAAATCGGTGTGAATTGAAATTAATTTTATATTATAAAACGTCATTACACACGTTTTCTCGTTTTTTTTGTTTGTTTTTGTTCGAAAACTAATTTATAATTTCAATTCATTTAATTGAAGCATTTGTACCTATGAATAGCTGATGAGTCAATGAACAAAATTTATATTTTAAAAAAGTAAAAAAAAAAAAATTGGAAAATAAATTAAGGTGGCTCAAAATTAAATAATTGTAATAATAATTTCAACATTGAAATATCTTATTAAAATTTTGTTACTTACTTAATTGGTTATTAACAACCCGATTAATGGATTTCGGCCTGCCGTAATACATTCTTCCAGGTGCCTCTGCTTCTTGCGCCAGTTGGTTACACCAATCGATGACAGGGCTTCTTCGATTTGGTTCTTCCAACGCAAACAAGGTCGTCCTCTTCGCCGACTTCCGCAGATCCCCGCGTCAAATAGAATAAATCAATCGATAAGTATTAAAAAAAATATTTAGTGGGTTATTTGATTTATTCGAACTCATATTTGGCGGCTTGATTATCCGATTTATTGAAATACTATGGAGTTATTTTATTTTTGTTTTAAGTACTTTGCAGCGTTATAACAACTAATGAATGAATTTCTTTATTTAAATCATTATCTTATTTCGATTAATGGAAAGCACATGTCGCTGACAGGTGAATAACGCTCGCATTATGAAAGCCTTTGAAGTTTAGATTACAAAGTCATGTTGTGACAAACAGAATGTTGTGTTCAATAGCTATTAAAAATGCTCATTAAATAAATGGAAATTAGGCGCAAAAAAACTGAAAATTATTGAATAAATTAATTTCTATAAAACACTAACAATAAATAATTTTATTTATATAGTATATTAATAAATTTATTTGTTTATTTATTACAATACAAATACAAATTATATCCAATTATTTACGAACCGATTAACTTCGACGTTGCACTTGGTGTAGTGAGCGTCAGACCAGTGTCTCTGTTAAAAATCGAATACACAACCCTCACGCTAATTGTCTAACACACTACCTACTGGACCACCAGGGCACCCTTTAACAATAAATAAAATAAACTGTATTTATAGAATGGTTTTTTAGGCATTTGAGTTCTGAAAATCAAAATAATAAACGCGGAAAATTTAGAAACGTTAATGAAATATTAATTTGGGGTGAAAAATGTACATCTGGAATTTACTTTCAAAAACTAATTTTATGTATTCGTGATCTCTAATTTTGGCATTTTATACCAGCATTTCAGTTGGTAGCTCACTAATAGCAGAATTAATATTTTCATCCAGTATGGCAATTATGGTAGAAATGTTCAGTACGTAAGAGACAATTAAATTAAATTATATATTATGCAGACCATTGCCCGCCAGGATCATGTAAATTGGTCTCAATATTCACATACACCCAAATGTAAAATTAATTGCAGATTAAATTCGCCTCTTAATATGTTCACAGAATTGCATTACATGCAAATATTGTCTTATTGAAACCTTGAAAAGCAATAGTCGACACGAAATTAATTGTATGCAATGGAGTTTCAATACAATGAACTCGAAAAGTTATTGGAAACAAACATTAGTAAGATACTACGAGATATCAAATAGATATTTGGATCCTTATGGCCAATCAAGTAGCTTTAATGGCATTAATTTGTTATCTTTGCCTACGGTGCCAGATAACCTGCTTGATAACACGTTAACTAAGTCTGGTAGTAATATCACATAAGAATGATAGTCGCCATAGTTGGCAGTTGGTAGTGTGTTGGATTATTAGACATGAGGTCACGAAAAAATATTCCTTTGGCAATTGCTTCGCCATAAATTTCTGGCAAAAACTCTGAGAGTACAGAAATTTGTCATGAAAAGTTTCTCAAAAATCTGTTGTTCGGAATCGACTTTAAACTTCAGGTCATGCCACTCATGTATAAAATAAACACACACAACATAAGCGTGAAAAGCAAGGTCGTAAACCAATCGCTAGAAACATCTTTGAAGTCATTGAAAATTATGAAGAAAGACATCCCTGAAAGCAGTTCTGTTGTTGCAAGAGCTCTAGGCTAGGTCGTAATCCTGACTGACGGATGGTGACCATGTATGTGCATGTATGTATGTATGTGGGAGTCAAAATTCAAATGCAAAATATGCCATAATGAGGTCAACATGTAGTCATTTTAAGAAATTACTTTCTATGTACCCTAGGATGGAATTTTATCGGTCTAAATAGCGGTATCCTTCGCGATTCCGGGTAGAGAAATTCTCAGGAGTTATTGCACTAAAAAACCCACCTATCAGCTGCTAAAATATCTATTGTTATGATGGGGTCTTCCACCTCTACGGAATAAAAATATCTTCCTTTTTAGATGATTAAATACACTACAAAGGTAATACTTTCAGATCACTTTTTGGGACTAAATTACAATGATAAGAATCTAAAATAACCAAACCTAACCTAACGTAGGCTAATTTAAGCATGCACGAGTAAGAAAATTATTTCAAGTGTCGTGCTTATTTATTGGAATTTTTTCTTTTTTTTTTCCCAAAAAAGAAAGAGAAATTTTTATTAAATTATTAAATTAATTATAAAATATTTCTAACAATCATTATAATTTTAAATTGTTTTTGTTTATATCTTTCTATGCCTTCCCATCGAATGGTGCAAACAACAACCAACCAATACAAAAAAAAATTGGAATATATCATCGATAACAACAAACACAACATTAAACTAACATTTTTAAATTAAAAATAAAAATAATAAAAATACAAAAAAAAATAATAATATGAAATCAATATGCAATTGAAAATAAAATAAAAAAATTATAAATAAAATTTATTTTGTTAACAATGTTAACGCTTTTATGCCATGTCAACATATACGCCTCGATACGCTTCACGAACGTAAAAATGAATACAAAAACCAAAAAATAACAATAACTTAAACAATACGTGTTTATGTTTCACAAAAAAAAAATAAATAAATAACGCCGCCTTTTATAATATTAAAAAAAATCGTTTATAAACAAAACTGATGAAAAATTTTTCTTACACGGAAAAAATAAAAAAAAATTTAAATAAAATAATGAAAATACGTACATTTTCCATGTATGTGTATGTTAAAAAATATGTGTTAAAAATCTTAAAAAAATAAAATAAAACATACAAAC
Source organism: Sarcophaga carnaria (assembly GCA_958299815.1). Classification (NCBI taxonomy): domain Eukaryota; kingdom Metazoa; phylum Arthropoda; class Insecta; order Diptera; family Sarcophagidae; genus Sarcophaga; species Sarcophaga carnaria. Next base: position 32,983,867 of record OY283150.1, read on the forward strand.
GTAACGTAAAACTGCAAACGTCAACGAAAAAATTGGAAAAAAACTCAACGTTTTTTTGGTCACATTTCTTATGGAAAAATGTCACGTTGAAACGTAAACAAACATGAAAAAAACTGTTATCTACGGCGGGTGTGTGTGTCTTAAATGGCGTATTGCTGTTTTGGTGTATGTGCTTTGTTTCCTGCTTTATGCACACATGCCCATCCATAATGTTTAAAAAAATTTCTCGTTGTTTATACACATGACAAAATATTGTATAAAACAAATACATGAACAACGAAACGTAAAAATACAACAACAACAACAACAACAAAACATGTGAAATATATTTAATAAAATAACAATAACAACCATGAACACAAAACAATTTTGGGGTAAAAACACCATATTTGATAATAACGCTGCCAATCTGCTGTTGATGATGACGACGCTGATGTTGATCTTCTTCTTCTTGCTGCTGATGATGGTCATGATGATGATGATGAATTTAACAATGTTTTGCTAACAAATATAAAACAAAAAAATATTTGTACATACAAAAAACAACAAAACACACATTTTTCTTATGCCATATTTTTGTTGCTGTTTGTATGTGTTTGGGAAAATGGCAATCATTCAAAATATATATATGAATACCAACATTTTCCCTTGTTTTTTTAATAATTTCAATAAAAAAAATATTTTTTTTTACCTGGCTATACAACATGCACAAAAAAAACCTTGATATGCCATCATTGCAACATCTGCTGCTAACAAACGTCCATTCCATCAAAACCGTACCCCTGCCGCCGCCAATGTCAACCAACTGCATTTTGTGGCCTCAATTGTGTCTTTTGTATTTATTCTATTTCTGTTTGCTTTTAAAATTTTCCATTTTTTTTTATTTGGAAATTCTTTTGGTTGTTTTTTCTTTTCATTTCAATTCATATTTCTATTTTTCTATATTTTTATCTCATATTTGTTTTGTTGTATACACCTGCTGCCAATTTTTTTCTGCCCTTTTATGTTGTCATCCCTATTTAATAATTTTATAATCAAATCTTTACTTCCCTTTGTTGTGTGTGTGCAACAATATGCGTGTCTGATATTTATTATAAATGTGTCATCAAAAATTTCCTTCTCACTTTTCCCTTATTTTTTATTAAAATATGTATGAATTTCATATATAACAGGTTTGTATACAATATTGAAAGGACTTTCGAAAGAATGCCAAAAAATGCATCAATTTTTCTAATTAATTTGAATATGTATTGTGTAGCATAATTCAATTTTGCATTGGCTACCGTAACATAATTTAGATAGCAATTATATTCATGTTTTATTGTCATGCTTATGGCACCTAGTTGGCTTGCTCTGCCCTGACAATTGAGAGATAAATACATTTATATAAAATTTGTGTATCTTTTCAACTTTTTTTTTTAATAAAATCCTTTTCGATTGGAAATCGCTGGCAACATTCGTAAAAAGTTTTAATCTTATGTGTCAAAAAGCTGGGCAATGAATGAAGAATGAAGGGCCTGTAGTTATGCGGTTCTATTTTAGCGATAAAACCAAAGCAAATTGTAAAGGATCAAAGCATGATTTACACCAAAAGAAGACCAGTATCTTCCACACATACATACATACCCACCCCTTCAATCAGGATTACGACCTATCTTTTCACACCACTATTGTTGTGTGTGTTAATTTTAAAAATGAGTGGTAACACCTAGAATTTAGTGTCGGTTCTGAGCGTTAGATTTCATAAACTTTTCACTGCAATTTTATTTACTCTCAGAGTTTTTGCTAGAGATCTGCGGAGAAGAAGTCGTCGAAGAACATTGTTTTTTTTTCATATTTTCGTTCTGATGTCTGACCTGGTGTTTGAACCCTGGCTACTAGACTACGTCCACTTCTACTAGACTATCTTCCATGCTGTTATCAACTATTCTTGCATCATGCCATCGAGAGTTGGCATTATGAAATATTTCGGCTTCATAGTCTTATATTTCAGTCCTTGGCCAGTTTCGGTTTAAGGAAAAACTTTCTTTTTAAGAAATTCAGAATTTTTCATCACTTGTTGTGAAGACAATAAATTTATTTTTAATATTTCCAACTTTCTGGCAACATAAGGACTCTGCACCAGAGGAATTGCTTGGTTTTTCCCGATCAAAAACAAATTCAGCTAATTTCTGTTTTAGCGTTCAGAATCGGTTAACACAAATAGCAATACGACACTGCAATATCTGGGCGTTTTTCGTTCGCTGCTCAAATGGACAACACAAAAATTATGTTCGCTTTAGGTTTTCTTGTGGTAATAATAAATACACACTAATTCAATAATAAGGACACTACTTTTGGGCTTAGTAGTCTGGCGTATTAGCGTTGCGCCAGATTGTTTTAGGTGGTTGATGGATTTTTGAATTAAGTGCTGACCTGTAGCTTTCTTTCAGTTTTATTATCTCCATATATTCGTGGATAATAACACGTCTGTGAACAGGATGTCTGGCAATTTATAAGTATAGCTTAAGTATGCTCTCCAACCACCAGATGGCTTATAATAAAGTGCCGCTTAAACAGAAAACCATGAAAATCAAAAAATGAAAAAAAAAACATTCCTAGGGGTAATATAGAACCTGATGATAACAACATGATCAGTTGTCATGAGAAGTTCCTCAAAAATCTGTCGTTCCGAGTCGACTTTAAACTGCAAGTCCCGCTACTCATGCATAAAATTAACACACACAACATAAGTAGTGTAGGAAACTAGGACGTAACCTCCCAACTGAAGGGTTTTAATGACCAATCGTGTATGTATGTGTGTAATCTAGAACATAATAGTCTGCACTAAGATTATGGATTGGTGATTGCTTTTCCATTATAAAGATTTCAATCGAAAGACAGGTCTGTGTTGATTGACAAATGTGCACGACTAAAGCACTAACATCAGTGTATGTTAGTAATCCAACCGCTTTTTGATATTGCCCATCAAACGGATATCAAAACAAGTACATAAGCCTGCTTAGATTCAGAATTTCAGGCTATACAAAGCATTGTTTTATGGATTGTCTAGCTTCAGTAAAGCAAAATATTAAAGAACAAAAAAATTCTGAAGAATACATGACAGACGTGTCATTGCTGAGAAAATTGAAATTGAAACAAACAGAAGAGTACATCTCCTAGACAGCATCATTTATATTAAAGAAAAGTATATTTGCGTAGTATAAACTGCCACATGCGATTTCCACGGTCGTAGTCCATGGCCGTAGACCATGGACACTAAAAAATTATTAAAGAGATAACAGGTGTTGTATAAAAACTTATATTTTTGTAATGCGCTTTTCGAGTTTAAGCAGAAAAGATCTTTGTTTAATCGACCCCATCCATATAGCAATAGCAGGCTTCTGAAGCAACTCAATTTTTTTAAGTTTTTAGCACTTCGAGAGTAACATTGAAGGTTAGGTTAGGTTAGAGGACGTGTACTTGTAAATTAGTGTTTAAAGTCAGATTTTTGAGAAATTTTTTCATGGCATGGGAAGAAGTCGCCGAAGAAATATTTTTTTCATATTTCGTTTTGATGTCTGACCTGGGGCTCGAACCCTGGCTTTATGTCTAATAAGCCAACACACTACCTACTAGACTACGGCGACTTTGAAGGTTATAATAACTTTTTTCTCGTGAGTTTTTTTAAGGCTTTTTTCCTCTCCCTTTTGATATCCAATTCTCTGCCAAGCAACTAATAAGCTGACAGATTTTTGCTTCTGGGATGAAGGTTCCAAGAACACATTCTGAACACATTCATTGTCTTGGCATTACAGAATCTATATGCTGTATTCGAGAGGATGCAAATTCTGAACGAGTGCACATTAAGTCTTTAATGTTTTGATTCTTTGAGAAGAACAAACTTTGAAATTATTTGTAATTTTTTTTGCTCACTTGCCTTATAAGTTTATTCTTATCCAGATTTTGATATGAATTGGACTCTTTTTCATATCAAAAATAATCACAATTTTTTATTTTAATCCTAAGAATATCTCTGAATACAACAATAAAATTAATTTAATGCCACTTGAAATATTTTTTTGAAATCCAATTTTAAATCCTTTTTCACCAGCACGATATCCTGTCAACACAACATGAAATATAAAAAAACAGTTTTTATTTTTCAGGTAACGAATTTCGAAAAAATAAAATAAAAAAAAACTAAAAAACGAGAAAAATTAAGTTTCAAGCACATCTGGTGTATAATTTACTGTGCCAATGTGACGTTAAATCTCTAATTACTAAACTCCTCACATGCACAAACACATACATAAGATGTGGCATATGTGTTCCAACTAAACGAATATACGGTGTAATTTAATTTTTTTGTTGTTGCTTTTTTTTGTTCATCTATTTAATGGTCTTTTATTTTATTTTTCTTTTCATTTCATATCTCATCTATATATGGCATGCGGATGTATGTACGTATGTATTCGTGAACAACATACATATGTGTGCTGTGAATTTAGGTTATTTGGTTTAAAGATACCATGCAATTGGATACCACCGAACGTCATATTATGGAAAATCGTGGCTCACGTCATACGTTGATTATACGAAAAGTGCATCCACAAGATTTTGGTAATTATTCGTGTGTAGCTGAAAATCAACTTGGCAAGTCACGTAAAACTTTACAGTTGAGCGGTAAACCGAATGTAGCTGTTTTCAATTCACCACCAATCAGTCAGTATAAGGATAGGTAAGTAGGTCAAGTTACCATACCAATAATATTATTATTAATTCCTATATAAACAACAACAACAACAAATATAATAACCAAAGTAGCTGTAGCAATAGCAACAGAGAAATTTAACAAATCCTGAGATTAACACAAGCGGACATAACAACTGCTACACAGCATAGCGAACAGAAGTACACATACGAGCATAATTTCTGGTTTTTTTTATTCTTCCTTTTCTTTCTTTAATAAGTATACCTATATATATGTGTGTTTATATTTAATGAAATCTTCCTTTACACGTTTAAATACACAGGACATATTAATTGTGTTTGTATGTGTTGAAAATTTTAAAATTTTAAATTTTAAATTTAAAATGTGTATCATGTCTGTATGTTTATATCTTAAATGCATCTGACATGCTGGTTATATGATACCCTCGTACACTTATACGCACAAAACACTCAAGTGCTCATCATTAAGAGACTCAAAATTTTGTGTTGGGTTGTGGTGTTGTTATTTTGATTGTAATATCAAATACTACATACCAGAGATGGACAAATTTTTTGATTTAAAATGGTATTCATGGCCCTAAAAAAAGTATTTTTATTAATGTTTTCATATGAAAACTTGGCGAATCTTATTCATTTCATTTCAATTTGAATTATTACAATGCAATTACAAATTATGTTCTAGCAAAGTGTCTAAGACCATATTTTCTGCTTAGTGTATTATTTTAGGTTAATTTATTCCTTTTCCTTAGGTTATGTTGAATCATTTTTCATTACATTCATGTACGAAATACAATATCACTTAAATTACGAACTCTAGACTAACTGTAGCATTAAAGCCTTTGAGATAGCTAACAACGATTTTTCACATATTACTGGTGGCCATATGTAAGCTAGTTCTAGAATGCTTCAATGTCAGAAAATTCACTGCGTAGACATAGCCATTGGCAACTCCAAAACGTGATTTTATTCTTTCATATAAAGCTTAAAAATTGTCCCATTATATTTTATACTCTTCAATTGGATACAAAAGAACAACTAATATTCGGCCATTACGCTCTGAATTGGTGGTCAGAGTCCTTTCAGGATCATTTTGTAATAAAACGACCCTTTGACAAGCCCAGATCACTATGCGCAGCAAAGAATCACTTATTCACAATCACTTCTGAGCTCTAATTTACAAATGCTAAAATTTTAGTCGTTGTAGTCCAGCAGGAAGTGTGTTGGCTTATTAGACGTGAGACCACTGTTCAAACCCCCAGGTCTGACATCTACAACAAAACGAAGATTTCTGGAAAAAATTCTAATAGTAAATAAAATTACCATTAAAATTTTCTCTAAAAATCTATCGTTCGAAGTTAGCATATATAAAATTAACAAGCACAGCATAAGTGGTATGGAAGGTAGGCCGTAATCTTGACTGAAAGGATGTAATGACCCATAATGTATGTATGTATGTAAAGTAGTACCCAATCGGCATGTCTACGATCTCTGAATGAACTGCCTGCTTCCATTGTTGCGTAAGTTGTACTGTATAGTGATATAAATCCAAATGCAAAATATACCTCTTAAGCTGAAAGACTTACTCAATTGATGAGAATGCAATGGATGGCATATACGAAACCCATTCTCTAACAGACGTGATATTTTCAACAAAGCACGCACTGCTGTGATTCCTAAGCCTGTCCACATCAGTAGCGTAATGCTACATTTAGTTCTACATTCGATTCTGTTGGCATTTTTTCCTAAAGGCCTATTTATTTTCGAGTGTTTAACTCTTTTAGAGCCATTATTAAAACTTGCCGGAAGGAAGGATTTTAACGGGCAGATAAATTGCTTTTCATTATTATAAGTGGACAATAAGGTACCTACCAGTAACTTTTGAAGTTAAGTTTATGTTTTAACTTGCCATATTAAATATTATTTTCAATATGGCAACTTCAAATATAAACAAAATAAGCAAATACAACAAAAAAAAGAAGCCCACAGTTGCCACTGCGTTTAAATTAAAATTGTTTAATTGAGTAGTGTTATCGACATTTCTCCGGCATTGCCATATTTTTGAAAAATGTAACTTTATTTTATCATTTGGTTATAATAACGAAAAGAAGTTAAAGGTGACTTTAAAGTTCACTTTAGCTCAAGTTACCTTTAACTAAACCCAACTTTAACGGCAAGTTGTAATAATGGCCTTCGAAGGTACAGATATTTGGTTTAAAATTGTTGTGGTTTTTGTTATGTTTCATGATACATTTCATCAATGTAAATGTAAATCTGTGAGAGGTTTTCTGAAGTCAGAATTTTAAGCTTTTTATTGAATAATATTTGCAGGAAACTTTTGCTTTGTCTGCTGTGGATCTATGCCTTCACAAGTCAGTAAAAGCTTTCAGATTTGATCCATAAACCTATAAGTTATATGTTTTTGATAACTTGAACAATATTAATTAAAGAAAAAAGTACCATAAAATTACCATCACTGACATTTAGCCACACATATGTATGTATGTACATATGTTGGTACGCATTTGGAAGTGTAAGGAGGTTTAAACAACTTAATTAGCGTAAAGATTGTTGAAGAGGAGGGGAATGTGGGTGGGTACGAAACGTAAACGATGTTAAATATTATTTTTCATCTTTATGTTTAAGAATACATATTTCCTTCGCTATAAACACGTTTAAATTTTTATTGTATATATGAACATATGAGTACACATGAGAATATGCAGACACGCTTTGTATATCCAAAAGAACCATTCAAGATTCATACGTTTCATTAAATTAACTTAAAAAAATTTTTTTTGAAAAGAGTTGAAGGTCCGCTTAAGGGACAGAAAATTATGAAAATTTATAATTAAAGTAAAAAAAAACAATTCTTGTTAGAGAGCTTAGTCCATCTAATTTTTTAAACTGTCTTGTTATGCCAATTTCCTGTTCAGAAATAAGATTGTGGTGAATTTACAATACGATCCATACAACAGGATAGACTTAAAGTATGTTTAATACACACATATAAAGCTCCAAATTGATTGAAGTCGCCGTAGTCAAGTAGGTAGTGTGTTGGCTTATTAGACCTAAAGCCAGGGTGCGAGCCCCAGGCCAGACATCAAAACAAAATAAAAAAAAGTATTTCTTCGGCGACTTCCTCTCAGCAGATTTCTGGCAAAAACTCTGAGAGTAAATAAAAATTGCCATGAAGTTTCTCAAAAATCTGTCGTTCGGAGTCGACTTTAAAATGTAGGTCCCGCCATTCATGTATAAAATTAACACACACTACATAAGTGGTGTGAGAAACTAGGTCGTAATCCTGACGGAAGGGTTGTAATGACCAATTATGTATGTATGCATTGAGATCTCCAGATGAGCCATGTATATGTTTATTGAAGATCTAGATTCCAAGAGAGAATTTTCACAGGGAATCGGCTTTATGCCGTTATGCCAACACATTTCCATTTAAGTTTCACAACAAGGCAATTGAAAACGATAACTACAATACGTACATATATAACTAATAAATACAACTTATATTTGCAATATTTCAAAATAAATATGCAATATTTTATATAAAATGGATTTTTATTTTCCATTTTTCGAATTATTCCACATTTTATTCCACTAATAACACTTCAGTTAACATCGAAAAACTTTTTATTTTAATTGATTTTTTCCATTTTATTTTATTTTATATTTTGTTTTACTTGCGGGCGATTTTTGCACATCTATTGCAAAAATATTGTATGTATATATGAATATACGTGTACGTACATATTTGGAATAAATAATCCACGAATTTAACCTCTTACAGCCTGTTCAGTATAAACAAACGTTTGCTGCATGATTTTCTGTTCTGTTTTGTTGTGTTGATGGGCAAAAGTTTGCCTTCTGTTGCCAATAATCAAAACAGAAATTTGTTTCGTTTTAACTTATAAAAATGGAAATGAAAAACTATGAGAATATTATTGCCACTCGAGGCAACTGCAGCACAAGTTAAAGTTGTATGAAGTAAATAATAAAACTCAAGTAGAAGTCAGTGGAAATGAAATGCAAGTTGAGAAACGAAGCCAGCAGTTATTGAACGACCACACAATTGTTTACTGAAAAAAAAAATAAATCTCCTTCTCTTTTACATGGTTATGGAGCTGCACATCAAGATTTTTATTTTTTTATTTTTTATTTTTTAACAGATGAATCACATACTTTGTAGGGTTCTTACTTAAATCGGGACGTTACCATCAGATTAATTAAAACTGATTTTTTTGGCACTTTTCAATAGCCAGGTAATCTACTGTGATTGCACCTTTAATGGAACGATTAATATTTTTTTTTTTTCATTTGAAACGAACATTATCAAACCAAATAGAAGCCATCTGGAAGTCGCCGTAGTCTAGTAGGTAGTTTGTTGGCTTATTAGACGTAAAGCCCGGGTTCGTCTCCTAGGTCAGACATCAAAACGAAATATGAAAAAAAATATTTCTTCGGCGACTTCTTCCCATGCCATGAAAAAGTTTCTCAAAGATCTGTCGTTCGGAGTCGACGTTAAACTGTAGGTCCCGCTATTCACGTATAAAATTAACACACACACCATGAGTGGTGTGAGAAGCTAGGCCGTAACCCTGACTAAAGGGTTTTCGAAGCAATAAATTTGCGATTGCGTTCTGAAGGCCTCCAAGAAATCTAAATTTACGCCATGCAGAGAGTTCTTGTCTCCGTAGTCTAGTAGGCAGTGTGTTGGCTTATTAGACGTGAAGCTATGGTTCAAATCTCATGTCAGATATCTCCAAAAAGAAAAAAAAAACGAAATATGAAATATTTTTGCGGTGACTTCCTCCCAGCAGATTTTTAGCAAAAATTGTGAGAGTAAATAAAATGCCATGAAAAGTATAACAAACAATCTGTCGTTTGGAGTCGACTGAAAACTGTAGATCCCTCTGGTTTTTTAGACGTGAGGCCTCAATAATTTAAGAGAATGAAATCTAAGAGAAATCTGTGTTGATTTCACAGACGGTGACTGGCCCCTTGGTAAACAGTCGGGTGATAGGAAAATCCCATCACCACTATTATAAAAGCTGTAATTACGATGAAGAAGAATAATCTACTAAACATTTTGGCCTTCCAATGAACCCATAAATAATTGATAAATCTTGTCTAGCTAAACATTATTCGAAGAAAATCCACACCCTAATAAATACTGGGGTCATTTACGAATACAAGCCAGGAATTTTAAATAAAGGGTGGATTAGATAAAATCGATGGTATAATTGGACCCAACCGAACTATAGTCTTAAGATTAACCTAAGCTACTTATTTATTACTCAGGTGGATCAAAAATTCCGTAAATTTTTTGATTTTCTACCTTTTAACTGAATGGGCATTGGCTCAACAATTGCCATATGGCATCAGCAATTTGACACCTATCAAGAGTTGAACTGGTTGACTTCGACAAAATTCTAAACAGTAGACTAAGAATTACTAAGTCTTCTGCCACTTTTTTTGATGAATTTACCCCAGAGGGACAATATTTAATGTTCAAACCTGTTGGAAATGGTTCAATAGAATGCGATTTGATTTTGGGTAAAAAATTAAAAACATATTGAATAAACAGCTTTTAGGAGACTATGTAAAAACATAGATTTTCTGTTAAAAAGCCTGTGTTTCCTTTAGAATTCATGGACTCCCGCAATTTGAAATGACAAGAAAATTTCAAAAATTTTGTACAAATTTTAAGCGAGCTTACTACACTTTGTAATGGTAATACAACAATTAAAAAATTATTATGTTGATCTCCATAATATCATATCAAATTATTTGAAATAAAAATTTTTTCGCTTTCAAAGCACAAATGTTTAAAAATGTTTTAATTTTTAAGAAGCACAATTGTATAGCCCTTGGCATAACCCTTCAAAATCAACATGTTATGAGCTTTGTCGCCTGTAAATGTCAATAAAACCAATAAATAACATGAATTTCAACAAAAATGTAACAATTGTTTTATATGTATGTATGTATGTAATGAAAGTTTCTTATTTTACTGCAAAGAAATTCAATAACTTGTTATAGACTTGTATACCTGTTTTCAACATGTTGCTTCCTATGCCCGTTTTCAACTTCTGCCTCTTCTGCAACGTTGGTTAAATGACAACAGAATAATAATGGCGTAAATATGAAAAGAAAATAAACAACAACAAAAAAATAATCTGTAGGAGGATCTCTTTGAAAAGAAAGCAAACAAGAAAATTACACAAACTGAACGACAACAATTTCATTGAATAAGTTTTTTGGTTGTTGTAAAGAATTCTCTTTTTCAACAACAAAAGAAGAGCAAGAAAATAACAACAAAAAGTCAAACACAGTTGTTCACACGAACATCGTTATAAAAAATGAAAACATCACACAGAGAAAACAGTTCATCGCATGGCCATTAAGATAGTATATATGTAGGTACAGCTGCTGTGGCTCCTGCCCAAGTGGCAGCTATAGTAACAGCAACAGCAACAGCATTCAGTAATAACATGAAGAATAATACGAATAATAATCATAATAATGGAATACAATACATAAATATTAACGATACCGTTTTAATATATTATATAGGTATGTATTGTGGGTACCAATATATTGTATAGATTCTTTGGCATTGTGTTGATTTGTCTTAAACATCTCTACCTGTATAATACGTATCAACCTATAGAATGGCAAACAATTCGCTTCCAATGCAATTCATACCGTCAACCGAAAAAAGCCAACGTAATTTTATACCAGAACTGGCAATATCAGAACAAAAGCCAAAGGCTAGACAATGAACAATACGATGTACTCATACAAGTCATTTTAACCCGTGCCTTTCTTCTTTTTCAGTCTGTTAAGACTGGAACGAAATGAAATATAGTGCCTCACACCCAAATGCTGCACTTTAGTTGAAACGTGTGTGGTAGGTGGCATTGTTGTGTTATACAATATGATTGAATAACTTGTTCAAATTAAATTGAACGCTTGTGTTTGTGCTTACATTCTTGGTTGAAGGGCAATGATACGGATATAGATTACATGCTACGAAAATCTACAATATTAAGGAAATAAGAGTTTAACATGCGTTCTATAAAATTTAAGTCATATAAAAAGTGTATGCGGTTGTTATCCCTACATATCTGATATTAATGCCTATTAAATACACAATTCTTTCGATTTCTTCTAATGATTCCTTCATTAGAAAGCTGCAAAGAGGTGTCCACAAAATGTACAAATGGTTTGGATGTAAACCTCATTTGCATCCTGCAGTGCCTTAACAATATACCGTTTACTAGCCTCAGATAGGCTCTAGGCATGACTCAAATCTATTTCTATTGTAATTACGCCACCGATCTTTAGATTGCATCAAACTGTTTTGGTTCAGAGAGACTCTACCTCTCTTTATAGCTACTTTTGTCAATTAAACCCCTTAAACATCTCCTCCCAGTCCACAAAAGACTTCTGATCTCATTAGTCGCCAGGATTGCCACTTGATTGCCACTTGATTGTCACTGAATTTCGCAGTCCACAGAAAATTACTGGTCTCGTCAATGGCATGGATTGTATCTGGTTTGGCTGTAGACTGGGAGGGATGTTTGAAAGATTTATTCGGCAAAAGAAGAGATAAAGAGAGACAGAGACTCCTCGCTAACCAAAGCAGTTTGAAGCCTTTCCCCTGCAAGCTCATCTGTTTGCTGATTGCTGCGAATCTCCACATGCCCTGACACCCAGTGGAAGTCAGCCCTATTGTTCATATGCAAGTGATTCAGCTTCCCCATGTAGTTTCGTACTATATTTGGTGACTGTCAGATAGTGTTTGTTTGTCCCGTCCTTTATTCTTTTTGTTTAAGCTGATTTAAAGGCTCTACGTGAACTGGGAATCTTTTTCTCTGGGACTAAAATATCACGCTTCTGTCCTGTCTGTTGTTGTACATCAGAATGGTTGTCGTACATTAGAATGGTTCCTTTTAAAAGAAAAAATACGTAATTTGTTTGTAGTTTAGGTAGGTAGGTAGATTAACGTGGTAACTTTGACTACCAAAGCTCAGTTGAGCACACATAGCAGCCCGTTGTGAGACCAAAGTTAAGCTCAGTCGCTGTTCTAACCGAAATCCCACAGACTAATTGCAAAAGGTGGTCAGTGCCGTACACAGCTTTTAGGTTACTTCATCCACTTTTGTTACTAAGTCCCGTTGAGAAGCAATTCCTGAAATCATAGAGCCTACAAGTTCTATTCAAAATAAAGTTAAGGCGAAAGCTGTCAGCCACTCGATTTATTAGATTATGATGTCCCGTGATGAATTTCGTAATGCCACTGTGAGGAAGATTTTCTTTGCCACGGTTATATTCAAACACTCTCTGTATCTTGACAACTACAACTTTCAGTCAGCATTATGGACCTAGTTTCTCACACCACTTATGTTGTCCGTGTTAATTTTATACATTAGTGGCTGGAACTACAGTTTAAAGTCGACTCGGAACAACAGATTTTCATGGCAATTTTATTTTACTCTCAGAGTGTTTGGGCAGATATCTACACATACATACATAATTGGTCATTACAACCCTTCAGTCAGGATTACGATCTAGCGTTAATTTTTATACATGAGTGGTGGGACCTACAGTTTAAAGTCGACTTCGAACGACAGATTTTTGAGAAACTTTTCATGGCAATTTTATTTACTCAAAGAGTTTTTTTGCCAGAAATCTGCTGAGAGAAGTCGCCGAAGGAATGCTTTTTTGTATTTTGTTTTGAAGTCTGGCCTGGGATTTGAAACCTGGCTTTAAGTCTGTTAAGCCAACACATTACTTGCTAGACTACGGCGACTTCTAACCCTTCTATTTAATTCTGTCTACCCATGGCTCCATAGTTTTCTATCATGTATGTGTACAATGCATTTGGCTTACATCCTTAGGATTTCGCTATAATCTTTCTTTAACTCTCTACGATGTGACTGGGCTTTCGAAAGATTCTGTACATATAGGACTCCTATGTCATTCAAGAAGATGCGACGAAAATTAGTCCAGAATGTGTTGCGTTGGCTTAAGTCTGACCATACAAGCACACAAGACTAGATTTCATTTTTGGCTAGTTACTAAACTTTTAAATTGTGAAAAACTAAAACTTAATAACGATTTAAGAAGTGAAAGCAATGGTAGTGATTGCAGAATATAAATTATAAAATTAAATCCAAACTAGAAAGCTTATAAGTCCCTCTGTTGACATATCCAACAAACAAAACAAATAATTTCAGTTCTTAAATTTTGAACACCCATTAAAGACTTGATTTTCAAACAATAACTGAAATGAACAAACAAGAAATGAACAAATTTTTTTTAAATACTCTTCTACCAAATATTGTCTATTATTTGCAAAATCAACAAAAAGGAAAATCACTAAAGACAAGAAAACTTGGGAAAATTTTTTAAGAATACCCTGCAGGACAATGAAAATTTCTAAAACAAGCGAAAATGTCTCGAAAACATTTTGAGTGTATTTGTGTGGGATTTTTATCCTTTTTTCTTTATACTCTCTCGACTATTAATGCTAAGGAGTGAATCCAAAAAGTGCCTCCAGGATACGCATATAATACTGCTGCAGAAAAATACATGCAGACACATTGTGTCCTTCACATGAGTTTATATACTTGACAAATAAAATTTTAAATTGGATTAGTTTTTGTAAGAATAGATAACAGAAAAATAGAAATAAAAATAACTGAAGCAAACTGAATAAGACTTGCAGACATGTGAACGCCGAAAAACAACAATTGATGGGTAAAACATATATAAGAACGCTGCTAAATAAAAGATTGAATGAAAGTCAAGTCAAGACAAGTTGATGAAAAAAATAAATCTATTTGTGTGTGTGTGTGTAATTTAAAGGCACAGTGGTAAAAAATAATAAATAAAGGCTTTTCATATTTTTGAAAAAATAAAATTGAATCAGTTTTGCATAAAAAAATTTATGATAATCAGTTCCCGTTCCTTTCAAAACATTTTCAAGAATTGTTATCTTTTGATACTCAAATTTCCTTTGTTGAAAAAATTGATACAAATTCTTCTATTCAGTTGCCTTAAAAGCAAAAAATTCGCTCTCTCCGAGTTCATGCCATTTTTATAACTTGTATTTCACTGTTGAGAATTGATTTCTTTTAATGTATGCTGCCCGTCATGTTCAATATACGTTAGAAGCAGACTTCATATGATTTTGTTTTGTAAGTTAGTTAAGCTCCATCCTAGCTCCTCATCTATCAAACCCAAATATGTACGATGCTGGACTAGGAAATAATGTTGCTTCCATCTTACCACTTCCTTCCTTCCATCTTCCTTTTCACATGGGAAGGTGCTACTATCTGTATCGATATTGAATAGAAGTGATCTTAAATCAAAAATAAATACATATGTAAACAAAGGAGTTTTTGTTTCTCCCGGTATTTTAGTTGGTCGTGTGCTAAGAGCCTAGGCCTGTGGTTCGAATCACAGCAGAGACTCTGGGTGCTTGTGATTGCCTGATTGTTTGTCTAACTTTAGGTGTGATTAATATTCGCTTTACTTAAGATTTTTATATGTATATGTATATCGTTTACCAATAAAGACACTAATCAAGGTGAGCATGCAGTAAAAGACTTGGTAGGCATGTACAAAATTACTGAAAGAAATTTCATAATAAACAATTCTTTTACAACGCTTTCACAGGATAGAGAGTTGTCCACTTGGAAGTCATTCATCATAGACATAGAAACAAAAATAAAATGTATGTTCCGCAAGGATTAATCAACCGCGTGCGTTTTCGAGAAAAAAATTGACACTGAAGCAGACAGATCATTCAGAACACGTAAATATGCTGATTGATTGCTAGGACAACAGGCTATTGATACTACTTTACATATGTACTAATATAATTGGTCTTTAAAAGCATTCAGTTAGGATTACGACCTCTCACCTCGCTTTATGTTGTGTGTGTTACGTTTATACGTGAGTGGCGAGACCTATTGTTTAACGTCGACTCCGAATAACAGGTTTTTAATAAAACTTTTTCATGGCAGGTTGATTTTTGCGTGAAAGCCGCTGGGAGAAAACCACCGAGGAAATATTTTTCATGTTTTGTTTTATTCGAGATGGCTGACCTGGAGTTTGACCCGTGGCCTCATGTACAATAAACCAACACCCTACCTACTAGACTACGGAGACTTCAAGGGTCATTATATTAAAAAGACTGTCTCAAATATAATAATCTTTCCGGGAAGTAAACAGAATGCCATGCATGAATAGGAGTCATTTAATGATTGCTGGTAAAAAAGCTGAGGTAGTTCCCTATTTATTTAAACCATGATACCCATTTCATATACCATATTTTTTTAGAACTGAATTATACAATAACAGAGTAAAATTCAGTACCACGCAGATATTTCCATAAAATGACAACACATTTCAAAAGCGTTCAACCTTATTTATACTAACAAGTCTCCTTTGTATATATTCCAACTCAGATATCGAACATGTATTGAGACACGTGTATGTTACATTCACTTTCTATAAAAATATTTTATTTTCAATGGTATTCGATGCTTTTGCTAGAAAATGTACTCCTAATGCCTAACATAGACATTTGCAGTTCCCAAAAAATTTTGACATTTTTGTTAAGAAGATTATGGGTACATATGACTGAATTTTAGTGCGATATTTAACAGGTAGTCCAGTAACACTTCAATAAGCACAGCCCTACAGCCATGAAACTAAGATAAAATTTGTAAAACAAATTAATTAATGTGAAATTTAATCAGTTTTTTTTTTCGGAGAAAACCTGATGAATTTTTCGTATATTGAAAATTCTTACTTTTTTGTGCCACTGTAAGCAGAAAGAGTTAAATATAGAATGCAACGACTGCTAGTTCTGCCTTTAAGCCAAAAGAATTAGATTGATAATCTAAAAAAAAACAATTCTTTAAAGCTTATAATAGCAGCAGCAAGTATGAAATAAGAAAATCTTAAGAAAATAGAAAATAGAAAAAAGAAAGCTATTAATAATACACCCTTTTAAGACTCTCAACCACCTGCAGAATATATACGCGTAAGTGAAATTTAACAATTGCATTAAAAGTTTAATTTTTTTATTTTTTTTATTCTTTCTTTCTTTATTAAAAGCATTGTATACAATTTTAAAAAGTATAAATAACTGTTGACAACATCATTATACTCTTGTGCCGTCTATAAAAAAAAACTGTTGTGAACTTTTAACCCGTAGAGTTCTGTCTTTACTGAACTCAAGATGTTGTATGAAGATATTAATACAACGAAAAAAATAAGAAGCGGTTGTAACTAAAAGTAATTTAAGAAGAATGAGTTGTTGCAACAATGAAATAACTTATATTTCCTAAGAAAGAAAAAAAGGAAAAAAGTATGAGTATGAAACCAACTACAGAAAATAATTTTGTTTTCTTCTTATTTTCAAACGAAAGCTTAATAGCTATAAAGAGATGCTTACTTACTGTACATATGTATGTATGTATGTGTGCTATACACATATGTAAGCTTCCATACTCACTACAGCTAATACAACTAACACGAGTTTCTTTATAAAGACGTTAAACATGACACACAAAAGCGGCGCCAAATTTCCTTCCTTTCTATCTCTCTCTCTCTCTCACTGTATTCACTTAACAAAATAGTGCGGGAAGTTATAAAGAAAACTACACAGTTCATTATAGCATTATCTAATACATATATACTGTATACATGTGTATATATGTATATAATGCAGACACATTTATTTTATTGTATGTATTTCTATTATTCATACAAATATCATCCATTTTCCATTCAGATGAGTTTATCTCATCAATTGTTAATAATCGTTTTTATGTCATATAATAAAACTTTTTCGTATCTTTTTTCTCCCGCTCTCTCTGTTTTTTATTGGCTAAACTCATAATGAATTTCATTGATATTTTCGTCGGCAATAAATTCCATCAACCAAAACCAAAAAACATTAAATAAAGTTTCTGATTATAATTTAAGTTAATTTTATTTGGGTATTTGATTATAATAAAATTGTGATTAAAGAAACTGCGAAACTATTTTCATAAAACACAAATAAAAACAAATTAATAGTTTTAGTTTTTATTATTAAAAACATTTCATATGAAATGTAATTGCAAGTACATATAAGAAAACATTAACTCAGCTGAAAATGAAATTACATCATAAAAGTAAGTCTTAAATACATTACATATTGTACTAAAACTTCTACTGTAAGATGACATTTTTTTATTACTTTTATGTTTTCTTTTCACGGCAATTAAATCTTATTTTAAAATAGGTTTAACCAACAATTCGTCCTGATTAAACCCGCAATTTTCAAAACCTTATGATCCGTCAAAACTCATCTCAAACTATTTGCTGTTTTAACATTAAATTAAATTCATTACTTCATAAAAGTTTTATGTATGACAACCATTAATAGAAAAAACTTAAGTTCCACATTTGTTAGATTAGGTTAACGGGTATCTTGCCGTTCACAGAAAATTTCACTAGGTGGTCCATATACCCCATTGTGTTACCCAGTGTGTGGTTAGTTCCCCGTCACCGTGAGTTCCTGATGAAATAGAACAGGATCATTCGCCACCTTGCCCAGATCTTCAAACGTTCTGTCACCGATGACGGCTGGTTTGAAGTGCAGGTATTGTACCGATTCCGTTTCCTCCACATCATAGCAGCTTCTGCAGTAAGTTGCAGTTGTGAGAGAATATGGGCTGGATAGCCATATTATCACAGATTCCAAAACTGTTTCCCTTGTGACCAAGCTAGAGATATAGAGATATAGGCGCCGAACCTAATTGTTTGCATCAAAGGATGGTTTTTATAAAGCGGGCAAGCGCGAACATTGCGTTTTTTTTTTCTTTTTTTTGCATTTTTAGCGTCAATGTCATTTTTTACGGACAAATTACTCGCATTTATTTTATCAATGATTTCCGTTTTTATCGGCGGCTGGCAATTGTGACGTTGATAACTTGCATTTTTTCGGTCGATGATTTGCATTTTTAAGCCGATAACTTACATCTCTTGGTCGATAACTTGCAATTTTAATCTATGACATGCATATTTTTAGTTCGATTTTAAGTCAAATTATGATTTAAATATTATAAATTAATGACAATAAATTAACAGTTAATTCTTTTAATTATAATAAATTAATAATGAATTCTTCATATACGGGTATAAATTAAATAGAAACTCATACTGAGATATTTACGTACATGTAACGTATGAGTGATATTCAATTCTATTAATTCCATATACAACAAAATTATATTTTATTTTATTGCATACTTTTCAGAATAATTATGGCAACAGTGGCAGTATGGCCGCGTAATATATCCCATACAGATTTCAATACTAAGTATACGTATGAGTGATATTAAATTCGAGTAATTCGGTATACGACAAAATGAAACTTATATTTTACTGCATACTTTTCAGAGTAATTATTCCACTATTGATAGTTTGGGTATGGGTGCGTATAAGTAATATATTTCAAATCAAATTCAATATAAGGTATACTGTCAATATGAAGTTAGTCAATGTCAACTGCAGTGAATATTTAAAAATTTTAACTTTTTTTGTTGAATTTTTTTTTTCTTATACAATATAAGAGGATTTTCATGTAAACGAAAATTTAATTTCTACACCGTTTAAGCGTTCAGTTTCCGTTATTTTTATAAGACCAAGACTTAGGGCAGGACCCCTACTCATGCAGTGCTTAGAGGATAAAGGGAGTAGTGTTTTTGGGTATTAGATTTGAATCTTTTTATATTATAAGTGACAGAAAAGACCTTTGCAGGCAGTGAGTGCGACATAGGAATAGTGCGTCTAAAGAACGAATAAGTGCTACGTAAGAATTTACGATTTTTGGAGATAAATCCCTTTATCTCGCTAAAGCAAAATCAGTTATAGTAGCGATAGAGCAATAAAACACAAGCCACATTGTGACGTTGCTCCACCAAATCAACAGAGGTGGATGCCCTACCATCGTTATGCAGAACATTCGCTGCCTCCTGTACGCTGTCGAGAAGCCTCAAAATAGACTTTGAGGCACCGGCCCATACATGACAGTTGTACTCTACTCTTAGTCGGATATAAGTGGTGTAAATGGTGAAGAGATCAGATGAAGTGAAGTTTCTCTTGCACCGTTTTAAGAAACGAAAAAAGTGCCGATTCCAGCTAACACCACAATGAATTTTCATGTCCAGAACATCAAGAGTGCCTGACTCTTTGATACTTATTAATACAGCCGTATGAGCAACATGTAGTATAATAGAAATATTTAAATTTCACTCACACGCTTCGAAACACTACCTTCATATAAACCATATACATTGTAATACGAGAAATTAAAATTTAAAAAAATATTCTTTACAACATTCTTCTCTTTAGAAAAATTGTTTCCCTAAATTGATAAGAAATTTAAAAACGAAAATGTTAGTTTTCTCTCTCTTTTTTGTTATATTATTAAGTGTGTGTGTGTTTGGTAAATATTTGCTAAACCATTAATACCAACCCTCTTAACTTGAAAATATATTTGTTTTTGTTGTTTTTTCTATTCTTTCAATTTTTTTCATCGCTTCTATTCTCCTGCCACATGCTGACTTTAAATATGAAGCAAAGCAGCACTCAGCTTTAAAGCATTGCAGCGATACGTAGCGAAGTTTGTTGACTAACGCTAAGACGTTTCTAAACAGTAAAAATATGTATAAAAAAAAATAAAAAAATTAAAGGAAAAAAGTTTGCGTTAAACTCGAACTAGAGTGTTGTCGTAGAGTAGGTATTGGTGTCCTTAGTCATTGTCATTGCTTGTTGGCAGAACTGGTTGCATGGCAATGTAATGGCAACTTTATTAATTCAGCATTTGCTGCATTGTGACTCACTCAACTAAAATAACAATGACAACAACAAAAATAACAATGACAACAACAAAAACAACAACAAAAAATATTATCAAATATAAACACAAAAGCACAAACATCTTAACACCGTTATATAGACAAACTTATACCCTCGACTAACCAAAACTATAGTGACACAAACGAACGAACGAGGGAAGATTGTGTTCAAAATATTTGTGCAACTTGCAACATTACATTACATTTTATTAATTTAATACCATTTATGTTTCCCTTCCCTTCTTTCTTCTTCTTTCTTCTTTAGATACAATATTTCTTGGACTGTGGAATCTCATACACCCATTGAAGAATACAAATTATCCTTTCGAAGGTTACAACAAGGACAAGAGGTCGATAACTCTATTGATTCACATGCATCGCATTCGTCGTCATCGTCAATGCTGCAAATGTATGGCAGAAGCATGAGCGCCAGTGGTGGCAGTATGATGGATGTGAATGCCCACAATTATCGTTTGGGTAGCATTGGCGGTTATGGCAGTTACGGTGCCGGTAATGTTATGCATTGGGGTCGTAATGATTGGCGTGACGTTGTTTTACCCGCTGTACCAACCTCACATCATTTCAAGCAAGGCATGAGCTATATGATACGCGGTTTAGATCCAGATCAACACTATGAAGCCACAGTTCAAGCGAGGTAAGTGCCAGCCAGCCAACCATGGTCGTTGGCTTTGTTTCGAACAACTACTACTACTACAAGTATCTGTTAATGTTATTACCTACTGCCACTTCAGTTATTTTAAGTAATTTCTCTGCACATCCACATTCTTTTAAATATTTAAAGTGTGCACAATATTTGTTTTGTTTACAAATTTTTTTTGTTTGTATTTCTACTTTACTGGTCTTCTGCTATTCATAGTCATTACCAAGATGATAATCAATAGGGACCAAAAGCGGGGGTTAAAGATTTTAGTTGGACTATTATGTTTCCTTAAGAAAACTTTTTTTTTTATCATATTTAACATTACAGGTGGAAACTTTGTTGAATAATATCATTTTAAGGTGGCAAATTTTAATGATAAATTTCTATTCACAAAATTTTCTTAATTTCTGAAATTAAGCTTAACGGGTTACTGTAGTAAAGGAGGAAGATTTGTAAAGGGTACTCAAAGCAAATTCTTTTATTTTTTTATAGAAATTAATTAAAACCTTCTTAATAATTTGAAGGTTATATGAAAGTTATTTAACGTTATTAACTAACGAGCATGGAAATAATCTTATTTAATATTCAGCCGCTCTGAGTTGAAAGAATTGCAAAACCAGAGATAAAATAAACATACTGCTAGTATCCAAGGCAAATATAATTATTTAATCCATTCAGAATTGGAATAAAAATTACAATTAAAACTTTCAGGAGACAAAATTATTGATAATTAAGAAGAATTTGCAGAAATTGCCAACTTTTTGATTTCAAAATTAAAATTATAGTTTCAATCTACATACATACATAATATACAAAGGGATTTTGAAGGCTAACTACTTGGATTAACTACAAATAATTTCTTTTGCTGCTTTGCTATCCTATAGTAAAGACGTTCACTATAAAGTCATCTCCAATTGTAGAGTTTTTAATGCTTTGGTGTCCGCTGAATGGATAGAGGACTAACTCTGCCGCATAATACAGGCATAAAAGAGTTTTTTTTTAAGATTTAAAAAGTGTCAATTTTTCTAGAAACTGATTTCTAAACTAGAACTCGCCGTAGTGTAGTAAGTAGTGTGCTGCCTTACTATCAGCGTAAAAACGAAATATGAAGAAAATATTTCTTCAATGCCTTCCTTTCAGCAGATTTCTGGCATAAATACAATTGACAATGAAAAGTTTCTCAAAAATCTGTCATTCGAAGTGGACTTTAAACTGTAGGACCCGCCCCTCATGTATGCAACTAACACACACAACATAATTGGTATGAGAAGCCAGGTTGTAATTGTGACTGAAGGGCTGTAATGGTCAATTGTGTTTGTAGTTGAACCTCACCACAATGTGCAACATACAATGTAACACAGTCAATCCATTTGGGGTATTCTTCACCCACTTAATTAGTAATATAATAGAGGTCTGTATGGAGGGTTTTTCTTGGGTTATCTAAAAAAGGTAGGATAAATACTTCTGAGCTCTAGGAGACTCTTAAGCAACAATCTTGCTTTTTGCCATAACCGTCAAGTGTCAATGGGCTTTGTTTGAAATGCAATGTGTTTTCCGCAATCACTCCCATGTTCTCTAAGGCCCGTACGCTACGACAATCTTGCCTCTTGACGTAGCAGCGCTTAATAAAGATGTCTTAGCATTCCCCTCTGTAGATTTCTGTCAAAAACATTGAGGATGACTAAAAAATTGTCATGAAAAGTTTACTGAAAACAATCTATCGTTCGGAGTCGACTTTGAACTGGAGGCACCACCACTTATATATAAAATTAACACACACAGCATATTTTGTGTGAGAAGCTCGATCGTAATCCAAACTGAAGAACTGTAATGATCAATTACGTACGTATGACATTGTTAAATGTTCAGCTGGCTTTAATTGTTGTATGATTAGGAAATCCAAATGCAAATGATAGCATTATGAGCCGTATGCCCACTTACTAAGAACGCCTTGTTATAAACAAATTCGAACTAATGGTCATACTTTCTCTAGCAGAACCGACATTTTCATTTGTACATTGTGATGATGAAGGAGCCAATGCTTATGAGGTTCTTTAAAGTTCCAGGAATAATTGTTTTGATTATTTCGATGTCGTTGGTAGTGTCCGATAATAACCTGGAAAACGCTATGGCATTTTGCTGC
Source organism: Sarcophaga carnaria (assembly GCA_958299815.1). Classification (NCBI taxonomy): domain Eukaryota; kingdom Metazoa; phylum Arthropoda; class Insecta; order Diptera; family Sarcophagidae; genus Sarcophaga; species Sarcophaga carnaria. Next base: position 33,007,325 of record OY283150.1, read on the forward strand.
GCCCCTGGTAATGTATGAAGACCACAAAAGTTTTTGTAAAGTATGAGTGGCTTTTATATGTCCATAAGGGCTCGGGAGTATCCGTCTGCTGCGTACCATGCAATTGAATATCAATCGGCGGATTTTACAGAGCATTTTGATAAAAGAAATGATGAAGTTTCCTTACAAAAAGCATGTACGACATTCATTTGTAACCATTTACAATTTTTACAGAAATTCTCCATAAGCAAACGTTTCAATTTCCACTTCTGAGATACATGAATATGCAGGATTGATTGGCCTTATAAAGCCGAAACTACCAAATTTCTTTTCGCTTTCGCGATATCCTAAACGCTCCCCTACAACTTCAATTGAAAAAATTAAAATATTAAAGCAGATAGTAGTGGCTCATACTCCAAGATATTCATTGGTATTGGTGCATTGCACTGACCGGAAAGGAAAGAGTTTAAGTCAATATACTGCAGAGAAAAATAATATGAAATAAAAAAGTTTTAAAACAAAATTTTCAGATTCTTTTCTTCTCTTTAAAATTTTAAAACAATTTATTTCAAATTCCTTATAAATTCAATTAATTATCTTCGTTTCAGAAACCGTTACGGCTGGAGTGATTATTCGCAAAGTTTTGTATTCTCGACGTCATCGAACGGTAAGTGGTTTCGTAAATTTAATTTTTTTGTCTTTTTTTTCTCGACTTAACTACTTCCTTTATGTACGATTATCCCTGTATATATGTCAGTTTTTATTTTATTTATTTAATTATTTTGTTTTATTCTTTTCCTTTTTTCGTTTTTTTTTTTGTTTTCAATTACAAACACATTATTTCACAGCGTTTCCTTTGCTTAAGTTTTAAACGAAAATATTTCAGTTTTATTTGTTCCTTTTGCTCAAGTTATTTATTGCCTTCATTATTGAATAAAAAAAAGTTGAAAATAAAAGAAATAAAATATAAAAAAAATAGCAAAGAAAAGAAAAAAGGCAAATACAATCCGTTAAAGCAATGACCCTAGGAACAAAAGGTTATAGAAGGCTTACGTGGACTCGTTAAGAATGATTTCATAAGGATTTATTGATCCGAGCATCAACCAATATCGACTAAGTGCTGTTATGAGCAGCCTAAAGTGATAGAATATGAAAACATCACCACAACGCCGTTTGGCTATTAAAAGTGTGCTTCATCGATCACGGAACCAATATTCGATATTCAAAGCCGATTCTTACTCTAGTGAAATAAGGAACATTTTGTTGGAGAGAGATATCCAAAATTGCAAAGAAATTTGAAAGAAAAATTGAATATGAGAGGACAAGGCATGTCATTACATCACCAAAATGCCTTTGGCTATTAAAAGTGTGCTTCATCGATTACGGAACCAATATTCGATATTCAAAGTCGATTCTTACTCTTGTGAAATAAGGATCATTTTGTTGGAGAGAGATATCCAAAATTGCAAGGAAATTTGAAAGAAAAATTGAATTTGAGAAGACATGGCATGTCCATGTTTTTGTATTTCTTAAAATACATTCTACCAGGCTAGGCTGTTAACTGGGCGGCTGGATAATCAATCTGTGCACAATGATATCATGTTGGTGAGCTCAATGTGATAAAAATATCCGTGTCCTTATGCTGCACTCGATCAATTATGCATTTTGAAACACATCTGCGTTCCAGAGATGAACGAATTTTAAGCGTCTTTTATTTAGAAGGGTACGGTTCCAGTTTTCATGAATAGTTTGAAAATAGACATGCAAACAGATGCTGTTTTTTTAAATTAATTTTCAGTCCTTTAGGTGAATCGATTTTTATCGTTCTAAGCAGGTAATAGGTCTACTATAACAGCATAATAGAGTTCAATTCTTTCTATTGAATAAATTGTTTGATTGTTGTATTGAGTGCATTGGTGAGAAACTTCGGGTTCTACTGCAGCAGGATAATTAGTTTGCAGTCTTCCAGTTAAAATGTGTGGGATGGTTGGAGGGATAGGATTTCTTAATAAATGCTAGAGATGGCTCTGTTCCACCTCTATCATATCCGTTATCGAAGTTATTTTCTCTAGAGAGCAAGAAGGCTACAAGGATTGGTTATTTGGAAGAAGATTTCATTTTTAAAATTCAAAGCAATTGTAAAGAAATCTACAGGTATTACTAACGTTTCTATACCCATATCAAGAGTGCTGAAATCTAGTCCAAAAGTCTGAAAATTTTTTAATCATCAAGGCTATGGGAATTTTAAAGTGCCTTTCAGGTTGCAGTTTAAGCTACAAAATAGCGCTGAGACTCTGATGTGCCTTATATTGAAAGCAATATATTGCGCATATCTTTGTAGACATTTTCTATTAATTATAGCTATGAAATCCTTTGTCATGATAGCAACAAAATCCTTATGGAACTTAGAGAACACAGCGTAAAGCTAAATAGACGAATTATTAAACAGCAGAGTATACGGCAAAATTCACTAATTAGAACAACTTTGAGGGGTGAGAGAGTAAACTATGATTTCTTTCGATTTCAAAAGGAATCGTAGATATAAGGTTATCTAGCTCCACTAGGAAATATAGATTCTAGGATATCACAATTACCTTCGGGTTATCTATTCAACATAGCATTGAAACAAATTAATTAGGCTAGTCATGACAAATGTTGAAAAGAAATGGTGTAATATAGTTGAATTCACCGTCACCTAGGAGGTAATGTGTTCAAATCCCAGTCCATACAAACAAAACAAATATTAAAAACAAAATGAAATATAAAAAATATTTCTGCGCGACATCATTTCAGCGCGCTTTTGGCAAAAAGTCTAAGAATAAATATAATCTGAAGTCACCGTAGTCTAATAGGTAGTGTGTTGGCTTATTAGACCTAAGGCCATGAAAAGTTTATCAAAAATTTGTTGTTAGGAGTCGGCTTTAAACTGTAGTGCCGCAACAAATGTATGGAATTAACACACTCAACATGGGTGATGTGATAGAGTAGGTTGTAAACTTGACTAAAGTGTTGGAAAAACGAATAAACTAAGTAATGTTGTTGTCGATGTCAAAAGTCCAACAAGATTAAATCTAAGATCATGACTAGCTTTTAGTCTTATCTATAGTTTAATGTTTGTTACAATTTTTTTGTATGTCTTTGCCTAGCCTAATGATATGCCGGACATTACTTTTAATCAAAATTGATAGAATTTTATACTTATACTGTAACAATTCGAAGTGCATAACAGTATTGTGTAGGGTATATAAAGTAGTTGGAAACAAACAGAATTAAGAAGAAAATTAAATCTGTATTGTAGACTCGTTCGCCATTTAGCCATCATTACATGCCATGTGAAATGAGAAAAGCGTAAAAACCACAATTGAAATTATCGATAACGAAATGAAAAGACAAAAAAGATGTGTATTTATATGGAGAATATAAGAATTGTTTCCTTATTGTATGCAAAATAAAAATGAATAAAACAGCGAAAAAATATATTAAAACCCAGGATTAAGAATAAATATTCAATGTAGAGCTGGGAAAAGACCTCTTTATGCTGCTATAAACTTGAAAAAAAAATGAAAATAACAAAAAATATAAGATAAAAAATATATAAATAAAATACAATTGTTTAAATAGTTAAACCAAAAGTGCAATTATAGGGAATTAAAGTATTAAGACCAAAAAAAAAATGAAAATGAAAATAAAAACATTGTAAAGGGAGATACAACCAACTTTAATGGCAAACAGAATTACATAAAAATTTATTACTCAAAGAGAGAGAGAAAGAGAGATAGAGACAGAGAGAAAGATAAACATATTGAATCGATATGCAAATATAATAGAAAATATTTATAAAGTGCATTGAAATCATCTAACCACATGGGAAAGTGTTTGTATTGTATTGTTCAATTACATTTTTAACGAATTTCTTTTAAGGATACAGTAAACAGTAAATTTTTATTATTCAGCATATATTTTTATTTATTGCATATTCAATAATACTTTGTAAACAATTCTTCTAACTTAAAAAATACCAGACATTGCTATACATACATAGATAATTGGTCATTACAGTCCTTCAGTTAGGATTGTGGACATAGTTTCTTAAACCACTTAGGTTGTGTGCATTAATTTTATATATGAGTGGCTGGACCTACAGTTTTAAGTCGACTCCGAACGACAGAATTTTTAAAAAACTTTTCATGTTAATTTTATTTACTCTCATAGTTTTTGCCTGAAATCTACTGAGAGAAAGTCACCGAAGAAATATTTTTTTTTTCATATTTTCGTTTTTGATGTCTTACTTGGGGTTTGAAACATGGCCTTACATCTAATCAGCCAACACACTACCTACTAGACTACGGCGACTTATCCAGGGAACATCTACTTCAAAAGCCTAATAAGTGCTTTGAAACCGATTTTGACCTGTACTCCAGCACCTTAAGAATGTGAAACTGCTCCGAAGCAGCATGCTTGCAAGAACTGTAACTGATTAGAGCATACAGGGATCTCCCCTTGTATGGAATCTGAAAGAAACTGCCCGCTATGCTGGGAAAATTTGAAACAACTATCCGTCAATGTAGACCAATTTAAATGAATCGTTATGGCCCTGTCCTCATGAAATATTCGAAGGCAAAGAGGGAACCACAAACTTTGACTCAAAAGGTACTAAGTAAACTATCAGACTTTTGAACATTTCAAAAAAATCTACAAATCTTTTCAACTTAGTAGCCTCAACAATTCGTAACTTTCCATTCTACTACTACCTAAACCGTCACACGGAATTTACACTCAGAATATATTTTCCTAACTACCATGTTTCCCATATTTTTTCCACCATTTTAGGCAACAAAAAAAAAAACAGAAAAAATTTGTTTTTAATTATTTTAACGTTTCGTTCATTTTTTTAGCTTTGGGGAGATAAACAAACTTTATTTCTTTGTTGCACGTTTAGAAATGTGGGGAGAAAAGCAAAAAGCAAAGGAAAAAAACGCTCAAATTATAGATTTAAATTGCAGCAAAACGAAAACAATTTAAATGCAAAACTTTTTATTTCATTTTGCATGGCTTGGAATACCAAATTACTGCAGTTGAACGCGTTTTTTTTTAATTTTTTTCTTTCTCTCTCTCCTTTTTTTTATGTAATAAAAGGCCAACCAGCACAACGCACACATCATTTCGTAAAAACGAGGAAGAGGACTACAAAAAGCAAAAAAAAGAAAAGAAAAAAACATAAACGATTTGCTATGCAAATAAGATTTTTCCTCTTCGGTGTTTGTGTGTGTGTGTGTGTGCCTTTGTATATTGTAGCCCAAGTAATAAAGAGAGGGGATATGTACTTAAAAAACCAAAACAACAAAAAAAACAGAAGAACTGAAAATAGAGAATTTTTTTTATATTTTTGGCTGTCTTTTGAAATTGAATGCAAATCTATGGCAAAATTTTCTATGGAAATGTATGACACACGCAACATTTGCATTTAAAAAATCACATTCACACATACAGCTATGGACATTAAATTAGCACAAAATCTTGTCATGAAAACAATCATATTTTTATAGTATTTTAAGTCTATTTACAAAAAGTAAATTTAAACATAAAAACATAAAATGAATATTCTTCTTTAATAAAAAACAAAATTTTTTAAGAAATTGCCAATCGTCTGCTCATTAAGACCTGCAAACATATCAAATGCTAGATTTTAGTTGGACAGTAAAATAGCACAAATTAAATTTTCTGGAATAAAAATAATATATTTGAATAAATAGTAAAAAAAAATTGTTTTTCGTTTACTTGATCAATATTTGGTAGAGTAGACTATATTTTCAAGCACAGCGTGGCATCTTCGAGACATGCTTTCAATCAAATTCTGGCAACATTCTTTGGGAATCGAGTTCCGTATTCCAAGCCACAAATCGTCCAAGTTTTTGTACTTCTGTTGAGCAATTATACATTTCACATCGTTCCAGAGGTTTTCAATCGGGTTTAAGTCAGGACTTTGCGTCGGCCAGTCTAAAACGCGAATCTGCTCTTAATAAAACCAATCCTTTACCAGCTTAGACGTGTGTTTGGGGACATTATCTTGCATAAATATAAATGAAACTGGCATATTTTAAAAAACATATGGTTCCATTTTGTTCTTCATAATGTCCAAATACCGATAACGATCCATTTTTCCATTAATTTTGACAATTCGATTCACACCGTGCCATGAAAATGATCCCCACACCATGATGCTTCCTCCACCATACTTTTTGGTCTTTTGAGTGTAACGTGGATTAAATTCCTGACATTTTGGCCGATGAACAAAGACTCTACCAGCCGGTCCCAAACGATTTATCTTTGTTTCATCACTCCAAAGTATTTTTTTCCAAAATGAGAGGTCTTTATCCTTGTAGGCGCGAGCAAAAGTTAAACGCTTGACTATATTTTTTTTGATAGAAGCGGCTTCTTTCGGCTAGAGCGTCCAAACAGCTTTGCGTCATTAAGACGTCTGCGTATGAGCCTGCACGATAAATTTAACCCAAATTGGGAGTTAATTTCGTTTGCAATATCGCGTGACGACATAAAAGGGTCTTTCTATGACTTTCTGACAATAGCACGGTCCACGACTTCGGTTGTTTTCTTGACACATGGCTTCTGTTTTTTGTTGTCTGTGATATTATTTTTATTTGTTTTGAAGAAAATGATTACGTTGTAAATCATTTTTCGCGAGCGATTCAAAATTTGGGCAATTTCAGCCATCTTTTTCCCATCCTTCCACAATTATACGATAATGCGCTTCTCCTCTGGTGAGCAATCTTTTGCATGTCCCATTTTTCACAAAAATTAATTTAAATGCCACAAAATTAAAAGGATTTACCGTAAGAAAAAAAACACTTTGTGCTAATTTACTGTCCAGTTGGAATTTCGCGACTGATACAAAATCAGCAATCAAAACAAAAAATGTGAATGATAACGATAAAATTTTTTGTTAAACAACAGCTAGATGTCGTCTTGCAACAGTGCAGACAAAAAGATTTGATCTAATTAGGATAAAAATAAGAAAAAAACATAATCAAACAATAAATGGATTTTGTGCTAATTTCATGTCCATAGCTGTACATATACATACATACATAGACTAACTCAAAGAGACAGTCGGGCATAAGGGCGCTTTGTTATATGAATACATTTATGTGAATAGTCATTTCCACACAGACACTTCCTTACACACACACATACACAGAAATTTGCTCGCATGTCTCTTTCTCTTTACATAGAAACGTACAAATAAGAAAAATACTTTTATGACAGCAAATGAGCTGGAACAGGAAAGTAGACAGCAAAAAAGGAAGAAATATGCAAAGCTATGTATTGCTGCATATATAGTCGCACATAAACGCACGTATGTACATACATACATATGTATATACACAAAGAATAAGTAATAAACATGAATTGAAATAGACACGCAGTATTATATTTGTATGAGTTTGCATTTGCTCACACTCTTATGTGCACTATCCTGTCTTTGAGTATTTTTTCTTCTTTTTTTAAACCTTTATTCACTTAATATTTGCATTCTATCGCATACACCAACATATAAAGATATTTGCTTGTAAGTAAACGTACTTATTTGACAAAGAGAAGGCAAATAACTGTCTACTTTTGCAAATTGGAAAAAATAAAATCTTTTATTGCATATTTGCAAACAATACACTGTGGCATAGAAGGGGCAACATACTTATTTAATGACATATAAAAAGTTAGTAATACTTCAAGAATAATTAATAATTATCGTTGTAGTCTAGTAGGTAGTGTGTTGGCTTATTAGAAGTGAAGTTTCGATTGTAAGCCCAGGTTAGACATCTCCAACAAAACGAAATACAAACCAATATATTTCTTCGGCGACTGCCTCTCAGTAGATATTTAACAATAACTCTGTTAGTAAATAAAAGTTTTGCCATGAAAAATTTCTCAGAAAACTGTCATTCGGAGTCGACTTTGAACTGTAGGTCCCACCACTCATGTATAAAATTAACACATACTCAGCATAAGTTTTGTAAGAAGCTAGGTCGTAATGCTAACTGAAGTGTTGTAATGACCAATTATGTACATATGTTATGTATGTATGTACTCCAATGCGATAATAAATTTATTTATCATCTTCTAAGAATATTAAACGCAGCACTATGATGTCGATGATCACTCAAATGTGATTAGCAGCATATTGTCACAGTTTTGGCTTTTAATTAATTTTCGTTGCTATTATTCGATGATTGAAAATGATGAGGCAATAAACTTAGTTTATTTTATTTAATTTGTATTGTTTAATTTGTATTAAAAGATGCCTGCAGCCTAAAACGATACTGATTTTATTTCAAACATATCGAAATCAACTTTAGTTTTCAAATACACAAGCAAACAAGCAATCAGTATATACAGAAAACAGATAAAAGTAAAAAAATTTAAAACATACTTTACATTAAAGCCATTTGTATCATACTAAACCCCATCATGCTCTCTCAACCCGCAGAGCGTTAGCTCACAAGAAAAATTATATTCTCATATGCGATTTGAAGAGATAAGATCTCTAACAAAAATAAGAAATTGAGTTCGAATGGAAGAATTTATTCAGTACTTATCTAGTAAGCCCTAAACATACATATACATGCGAAAATTATATTTGATGTTTTTTTGAAATATCAGCCTTGTCTACCATCTACCATCGATTTTAGTAGTCGCCATAGTCTAGTAGTGTTGGCTTTTTAGACGTGAGGCCATGAGGTCAGAGATATGAAAAATATTTCTTCGGTGATTCTCTTTCAAAAACTCTGAGTGTAAAATATATTGCCAAGTTTCTCTAAAATCTGTCATTCGGAGTCAACTTCAACTGTAAGTACCCCTATTCATGTATAAAATTAAAGCACACAACATAAGTAGTGTGAGAAGCTAGATCGTAATCCTTACTGAACTGTTGTAATGACCACATACAGTGGACATTCTTAGTACGGCGATATATTTTGACAAAAAAAGTCCCCACATGCTTAATACTCTTGCACAAAGTCCCGATATGACTTCAAGAGTGTATTTAGGAGATCATTTGAAAGAACTGTTGCGTAATCGCTAAACCTCAAACAAAAGTCAATCGAAAAGCTTGCTCATGGTGCCACCAGAAACCCCTAAACAAAACTTGAACATTCAATTTCAAATGGTTTAAATGTATTGCTTGACCTTAAGGGACATTGTACTGAATACAAGAGATAACATTTTCATATAATAGGCCTTTGAATTTTAAATTTACTCAGGGTTCTCCTTGGGGGTACCTATGGAGTCATCTGAAACTTTTCCTTATTTTTCTCTTGTTTTATGAAAAACATGAAAAAATTGTTTGTTTTTATAATAAAACAGAAATAAATTAATAAAATAAATATATAAACTATAAATTTTTATACAAACGTTTGACTACAAATTCATGAAATTGCTAAAATATATTGCCGTACTAAGACTTTTGCTGTCCACTGTATATGTGCTCTTACATAGTCTGGTAACAGTGTGATATTAAAAATAAAACCGCTGTATGTATGTATTATCGTGAAACGTCCACATCATCCGACTCAAACTTCAAAGGACATCTCTATAATACCTCTTCCACACCTATTACTGTGTCCAAGTTGAGAATGCTGTTCTATGTCCGATATGTACCCAGATGTTTCCTCTTACGATGTACAAGCGCCACACAGTTTCTAAAAATCATCAAAACATCTGCACGTCTTATACGATCCCCATTTTGAACAAATGTACTTTAATTTTACAGTGGTCTATCAAACAATTGCTTACTAAGCTTAAGTTATTCCCGGATAGTTTGTTGCATAATTTATTGTAACTTCTCAGCAAACGTTTTGATTGTCGTTTGGTTTGGGAGGATTCTTTGCATTCCCTTTATTTTAGTTTACCTTTAAAAATATCTAACACTGCTTAGCATAACGATGTTGGCGCCATCATTGCCGTAGAAGCTACCCTACATGCAAACTTATCTGACTGCTCTTTGCCGCTACAAGCAGCCATACAGTACATAGTTCTAAAGGAAGGAAGAAACTTTAATATGAATTCTGCAGTGACTTTTCTAATTACAGAAGTATGTATACTATATGGTCTTCCAACAGGGAGTTCCGAAATTTGACAGTTGATAACGGGTACCCAGATATGATATGATATGTTTTGCCAAACCATCATGAAGGAATGTAGCATTCCTGCAACGTACCGTGCGTTTTTCATCGAAAACTTAACTTCACTTATGAGGCTTGATGTCTGACCTGGGATTTGGACCGTGGCCTTACACCTAATAAGCCGGCACACTACCTACTAGGCTACGGCGACTACTAAAATCGATGATTAATCCTTGAAAATAAATTTCACTTAAAACTGCGTGGTTGAAACATAAAGATTTAAAATTACAAAAAAAAGTGACAAGAAAAATAAATGAATTGATGGCTTTAAAGCTGTAGCATTTTATTTTAAATTTTTTTTAGAATATTTCTGGTATACTTTAGGCATTGCAGTGTGTTATATATTGCACTACACTACAGTTTATATTTTTCACCCGCATATGGTCTATTCGATGTATTTTTTTTTTATTTTATGGCTCCATCAAATATTTTGCAATCTCAGCTAATATAGTTATTGGCGTTCTTTTATTTTCAAAAAAATGTTACAATTTTAAACATTTTGTACATAGACAATGCGCTTATGGTGTATATATGTGATATAAACGCCATATCGTGACTGTAAAAGCCACTACAACAAGAAAATCGTCCATTATACAGTCATATTGTATTGTATGTGGATTAGAATTGACCAAATGTTAACGAAACTGATATGGTGCGTGAAATAAGTCCATGAAGTGAAATAAGGGTCAAGGATTTTTATTTCAGAATTCTTAATTCCTTTACATTAGCAAAATATCTTAATGCAAATCTAGTGAAATTCGTACTCTACTCGTATTATAATGTACGACAAGTATATTCATAGCCTTTTAGGGTAGTTCCATAGCATAATTGAATCACAGTTTTCATGTCTGTGTAAACCTTTTGGCAAACTTGGCATAAAACAGTGAATTTCTATTTTTCAGTGTGTTTTGTGCACTGGTTTTATTTGTGCGGTTTTCTTTCGTTTAAATTTTGTTTCAGCGAGTCGTCGATATTTTTTTTTTTTTGTTAATCAAAACCATTGATTTTCATTGATGGACATCCCATGCTATAGTCATCATCACGTGGTATTTCGTTGTTATTTTTTTTCATCTTTGTTTTTAGTAAGCATGCCATTAGGGCAAATTTCGATATGATTATTTAGAATATAAACTGAATAGTTGTAGTTCAGCGGCTTTCTAAAGGCAAATTTTGTTTAACATTCAATTGCATTTTTAAATATTCACAGATTTTTCAGTTAATACTTAAAATAGTATAGGAGCGGTGACGTAGCTTTCATAAAATTTAAACTCACTTGGGCAAACATAATAATACCACATGAAATAATGCCATGGGGCTAACGCATAAGTTCTGATTGTCCAGGGCTTGGTATCAGATGCACAATTTCCTTAGAATTGAACTGAATGCCTGACAAAAAGTTTTGGAACATTTTCAAAAAACCGTGAGTCAAAAGTGACAAGAAAAAACAACAATAAAAATTAACTCTAATTGGTCATGAATGTTTCCCAAAAGATTTTATCTTTTGCTTGCATAAATGTTGGGAAAAAAGACAAACTAGATTTATGAACAATGAAAAGAATCAAATATTATATATGCTAAGTTAGGATCGAGGTTGGACTTGGAGTTCATTACCCCACTTATGAACGTTATAGATAAGTAAGATTAAAAAAGAAGGAACAAAAAGTGATAGAAATAGAAATGAGGAGAATGTATATATAATACAAGATAAAATGAATAAACTTAGAGAGGATGTCAGACATCTCCAACAAAAACGAAATAAAAAAATATTCCTTCGGTCACTTCCTCTCAACAGATTTCTGGCAAAAACTCTGAGAGTAAATAAAAAAAATCTAAAATCTGTTGCTCGGAGTAGACTGTAGGTCCCGCCACTCCCTTATAAAATTTACAGACACAATATAAGTGGTGTGAGAAGCTAGGTCATAACCCTCCATAAAGGGTTATAATAACCAATTATGTATGTAGTTAGCCCAATTTCAATATAAACACCAGGAGAACCACCATCATTCTACCCATGGCTGGACAGTTACCGGCCTCTATATCCACATCATCACAACAGAACATACAATCCATTACAGATTCTTATCAACGATAAGATCGTAAGAAATCTATTCATAAGTCTCACGTGGGACTTATCCATACCCAAGTATATTGTACCATCTTTTATAAAGACCTCAACTATACCTATACTTCCCGTACATCTACTTGAAGTGAACGTATATTTTCAGGCATCTCGACAGCGTACAAGAGAAGGTGACAATAGACTATTGATTCATTAGGCTACCGTCACAATGTGGTCTGTGTTTCCCTGTGTTCTCGCTACTCTATCGGAATGTGCTCAAAGTAAATGAAGGAACTTCTTCACGAAAAATACATATAATTTTTGTAATACACGTAGATCACTTTTAGTCGTAGATTGCAAACCGTATTTGAAAGAGTTTTCGTTCTTCAGCCACACTATCCGTAAGTGGAACCCTATACCTGCAGAGATCTGTTACAAAGCAGCAATAGGCTTCTCGGAAGTATTTGCCCCAAAATCGGATACTTGTTGTACGTGTTTGAAATCAAATCTACTCTGTTTTAAGTCCACACTGTTTAGGTATCTTGGCTTAGTCTGGCTCCTGCCTTCCATACATACATACATACCTTTAGTCAGGATTATGGACCTAGTTTCTCATACCATTTATGTTGTGTGTGATAATTTTATACATGACTGGTTTAAAGTCGACTACGAACGACAGAGATTTGAGAAACTCTTTATGGCAATTTTATTTACTTTCACAGTTGTTGCCAGAAATCTGCTGAGAGGCAGTCGCCGAAGAAATATTTTTTCATATTTCGTTCAGTTGGAGATGCCTGTCCTGGGGTTTGAACCGCGGCCTCACGTCTAATCAGCCATAACACTACCTACTAGACCAAGGCGACTTCACTTCCTCCCAGATTTTAAAAATACTTCACCATGTTTTTATACAAAAGCAGAACCACAGTACATCTATCTTCTCTATCTTTGTCCAGCACTTGAGAACCTGTAAATAGAATTTTTCAACAAAAAGTATCAAGTGAAGGTAATTTGGACAAAATGCACGCGTTCATAAAACTATCAGAAAGGGCTATATGGCATATAATCTCGAAAAGCTCCTTTCGTCTCTTGTCGCACAGTATCATCATCTTTTCCCGTGCTTCATTTCTCAACGCCTGGCAGAAAGATTTTATTTTTCAAAAAAAATTATTTTGTTGCACCCTAATGAATATCGAATATCAATGCACCAACAGTTTATACGTTTACATTTACATGATTGTGAATATTCGTGATTTTGTTGTAAATTTTAAATATTTTTTGTAGATATTGTTGTGGGCCATTATGTTAGCAATGATTACAGCAAATTTGTTTGCTAGCCGCTACTAGTATGTATTTGCAGCATTAAAATCCTATTTTTCTCTATGAGGAATGATGTTTTTTCTTCGTTGCTCTACTACATTTAACCAATATATCACACTAAAATTGTAATTTGATTTGCCACAAAACACAATTTGAAAAATAGATACTCATACAACTTAAAAATAAATGCAAAACAGCTGTGCACTTTTTGGCCAGTGTCAGGCAAAAATGTATTTGCAAACAACGCCGGGGCTTTAATAAACAATAAAAATATACAACAATGGTGGCTTGTGTCAATGTGGTTAAGTAATATATGCTGAATGTGGAAAAAATTGGTTTTGGCATCAATGTGCCAAATTTAATGCCATGCATTGTGTAGAAATTAGCCGGTAGATATTAAATATCAATTCATGATGATAATGATAAGCATTAATTTGGTTTGAGTAAAATGTTTATGTTTCCTATTAAGAGGCATAGTTTTTGATACAACATGGTGCGACAATCAAAGTACACCCAAATAATAACATAGTTTTGTGGAGTAGAACTCATAAATATATTTTTTATATTTATTTGACAGAAACTGTTTTTTTTTTATCTTTTCACACAAAATTATTGATTACCCAAATATTTTTTGACCTATTTTCAAAATCCAACTCTTTTTCAAAAGGGGATAGAGGAGCTTTTAAAACGATACACATAAACATATGATTCAAACTTACATTTTATGAATTTTGATCGGGTAAACTTTTTTTTTCTCATTTTTTTAAGTTTAGCTATTCTTAATTGCAGAATTTAATTAAAAAATATGAAATAAGTGATGATATTATTTTGTGAACATATTGACACTTCGTTTGATCAAATCGGACAAATATTACCATAGTTATTATTTAAATAGTATAATAGTCGTGATATATTTTTTATATATGTCATCTTATCAAATGAACTTTTAGTTAAAAATTTTCAAAAGTTTTGATGGATCTTGACTGTTTATCTCAAAATGTGCCAATTTCACGTTTGCACGACTGCCAGAAGTCGGCTAATATTTGTGATTTTTGCAAATATTATTATTTCTCTATGCGCCATCGTTGGCCAACGTTTGGTGGTCGCTCAAACGTGAAATTGACATATTTTCCGATAAAAAATCAAGATCCGTCAAAAATTCTTAAAATTTTTGAACTAAAAGTTCATTTGAAAATAGTATACATATATGAAAAATATAGCTCTACTCTTTAACCCAGTAGTGGATGAAGTTCCCTGGCCGCTCTCCTTCTATAATTTTCATCAATTATTAATAAAAAGTATGCGATTAATGCGTCTAAAAACATTTTATTAAAAAATTGAATGACATCAACATTCGTTGCATTTGTGACAACATTATTATACTTCCATTGTATGAGCAATATATTTTCATTATTTCTAAATGAATGATCTACGGATGCCCTTTCCTTCCCTAGTAGTTTCAATGATTTAAATGCCATTAAACTCATTAAGTCTTTACGAAGTTCAACTTCAAATCATTGAAACTACTAGGGAAGAAGGTATACAATAAACAATTTCCTCTTTTTCATAACCGGGATTTTTCTGTTCTCCCTTCACGTATTGTTCCAGAACTATATATTCCGATCGATGATAGGTGTCGCAGTAATTTAACGGATATGAAAAAGTATCTATGAATACCTGAAATACTTACAACGAGTTCTGTTCTATAAATTGTTGGATATTTTATTACATGGGACCTTGGTTTTAAAAGGACTTCATCACCAACTACACCAAATACCTTGATAATGGACTATGCAATTTTTCCCACATATGTATATATCAAACTGGATCATAAAACCGTCTGTTAAATTTAATGTCCAGTCACTGTCATCGCATTTATCATTATCCTGTATTACTTCACATGCTGTGAATAATAATTTTAAGCCGAAATGATTAATATGCTGTTTCTGTAGGATAAGCTGTTTCAGACGAACTTTCGGTGGGTCTTTTTTCCATAAGAACAGACGTTCGTTTACATTGAAAGTCACATTACGCGCGTGGTATTACATTTTACAATAATTTTTTTTACATCAATTGAGTCATTATACTTATTCACAAATAATAAAACACAAAAACTAATAAAAATTCACATCATATTTAAAATATTCTAGTTTTTTTTATTAGTTCGGAATTTTCGTTTTTCCACAAATTATATTCCACATTTTGCATAAACACAACACTCAGATCACATTTTTTAAACACAAAGAAATAAATCTTGCTTCTTTGGAATGTCAGTAACAACATATACTTGTTATTTAGAAATTAAAATTTTTAGAAGTGGTATAGTAGAAAATTCGACAATCCCTTATAAGGGACGCTGCGCACTAATGGGTTAAATAATAAATATGTTAATTTTTGTCCGATTTGATCAAACGAAGTGATGAATGTCTTCACTTATTTCATATTTTTTAATTAAAGTTTGCCACTATGAACGGACAAACTTTAAAAAATATGAAAAACATTCGCATTTGCCAAGTTAACCTCATCAAACACATAGCATATTAAATAAAATAATATATATATGAATACCGTTTTAAAGGCCCATATCTCTCCTTTCTAATAAGGTTTAAATTTTGGATATCGATTCAGAAATGTTTGTGTAATCAATAAATTTGTGCGTAAAATCCAAAAGAATAGTTTTTGTCAAGTTTGACGGGTTCAAGAAATATAAAAAATATTTTTGTGATCTACTCAACTAAACTCACTACTTAAACTATGTCATTAGCTGGGTGTATTTCATTTTTTTATTATTTTGTCGCATAGTGTAATTTATGTTCATTGTTAAGTTTAAATGGAAATCAAACCAAAAAGGTAAGAGATGCCAAGAACAATTGCAATCACTTTCAATTTGGTTAATATTATCAACAATTTAAGTCTAAAAAACAATGTACATTTCAAGCACGTTTTTAAATTGAAACGAACACCCTATTCTTACTTTCCTCACCGTATTCTTTTTTTTTTTTTTTTTTTTGTTTTTATTTTTTTCTGTTGACTGATTGCCTTAAAACTTAAAATACACATCCGTTCTATACTTCATTAACTCAACTTGAACTTTTTCATTTCTTTCAAATTCTTTCTTCTTCTTTTTTCTGGTCTTTCCTCCTCCTTCTCCTTTCATATACTGTTTATATTTGTTTTTGTTTGTGTTTGTGTTGCTTTCTAAATCTTTTAGTTGAAAAGTTTATTTTTTTCACTGTCTTTCTCTATGGTCTACTGTAGTCCCTATACACTAGCCATCGTATTGAACACTTAAATTATTACAGATGGACTTACTGATCTATCAACCTTTTTAAATCACGGTCACTTGTCAGGTTAGTTTTTCTGTTAATTTTTGCGTTTCGTTTTTCTTTTCTCTTACATGTGACAAGTAAATGAAAAAAGTGCACAATTTTTCCACAGTAAATTTATTTTTTCTCTTCAAACTACTTTTTCTACTACTTTCCTCTTGTTGTACTACTTATCGTTTTTTCAACTCTTTTTTCTTGTATAATCTATCAAGTTTACCTTTTTTTACTCATTGCAAAACTTTTCTTTGTATCTATAATATGCTCTTTCTTCAACATTTTTTTTTTTGTTAATTATAAGTCTTCCACAATACTTATATACGATATCTTTTTAACACTTAATTATTTATAAAAGAGTTGCATGTTGCAAAGTAGAAGAAAAATGAAAGGAATTAAAATATATTGCATGATTTTTATTCTTCTTCTTCTTTTTGTATAAATATAATACAATACTTTCGTAAAAGTTTAAAATATTATTCAATCGATTATAAATGAAATATAATTACTTAAAATCGACGTAGTATTTCGATATCGTAATAAATTAACAAACATTACTTTAATGTATAAAACTTTTAGTTAAAAATTAAATTATTTATTTAGTTTTACTTAACAAACCGGAAACAAAAATTCGATAAGAATTACCACTTCATTAAAGCACTTCGTTAAGACGTCAAGTTTTAAAATCAGGCAATTCGTTGTCTTCTTTTAAAAACAATGCGCTCCTAGATTGTTGATATTCTGTACCCTTGATACCTTGGTGTCGATCTATATTGCTAACTAGTGGGTACTATTACAATAAAAAGCATGTTTAGCTATTCGCTAATAAAAATTATTCTTGACTCTTGATGAGTCAAAGATTTCCACCAATGCATTGACATATACAAACATAGCTTAATTTTTATTAAAAGGAAAACCGTTTCAATGCAATGATCAATCAATTAATCTTCTTTGCCGGGTTCATCTCCCATGGATTATTTGCTATTAGTGTTCTCAAAAATTTCGGTTACAAATTATCAGTGGATACATGTAAAATGTAATGCCTCCGATAATATTAAATGGATTAGGTAACTACATGATTTTATTTGTTAAACGAATTTGTAAAAAATTCTCAAAGTATTAAATTGAGTGAGTCCGAACACTCACCATATTTTCTATTCTACAATATTGTTACGAAAATGGGAACGGTGTTATATCGTTTAATATTAAAGTGATAAACACAAGCTACAAAAACAATGAACTTGTTTATATGATAAACAAGTAAACAAAAATATGTATACCAAGATTATTACAATTTTATACCAGTATAAAAAAGAGGATAAACAATTAAACAAAGTTGCAACAACAAACAATGTAAGCAAAATACACAACACAACAACGACGTCTACATTTAAGAAGACCTCGTGAAGGCGAAGCCACGGACATTCGACTTTAAGATCATTCATTAGACTGTTTATATAATACATACATACATAATTGGCCATTACAACCCGTCAGTCAGGATTACGGCCTAGCTTCTCAGACCACTCATGTTGTGTGAGTTAATTTTTTACATGAGTGGCGGGACCTACAGTTTAAAGTCGATTCCGAACGACAGATTTTTGAGAAACTTTTCATGGCAATTTTATTTACTCTCAGAGTTTTTGCCAGAAATGTGCTGAGAGGAAGTCGCCAAAGAAATATTTTTTCATACTTCGTTTAGATGTCTGACCTGGGGTTTGAATCGTGGTCTTGTGTCTAATAAGCAAACACACTACCTACTAGACTATGGCGATTCCCCATCAGACTGTTTAGGTTGGCATATAAAAGGCAAGACAACGCAGGCAAAGGCATACAGTAAAAATTCAGTCAGTCTTGTGTGAATCGTGGTTTGAAAAGCTCCTTTATAAAGATCTACCGAACAATTGTTAGTACATACGCAAAGAAGTGTAAAGAAGAATAACAAACAAAAAATTTGTTGTTGTTTACATCAAGATGTGAACAGTGGCACAAAGAATGGTGCGAACAATAAAGAATTTATCTAAAACTAAACACAGATTTATTTTTATTTTATTTGCAATCTACCAACTCAAATTTTAAACGTAAAAACGTAACAATATTATAGAAAAGGTGCGAAGCAGTAAAATTTATTTTTCATTTTGATAGACAATGCTTTATTGAGAAAAACAACAACAAAATAAAAATAAAAAAATATAGCTTATAGATAGATAGAGCTTGACTGATTACCTTACATCTTTAGATTATTATTTATCTCTGCAAAACACAAGATTAGTTTAATTGACCAGAAAAACGAAAATTCTGCACAGATTTGATTTAATAAGAGGCTGTTTTTATAAAACAAATTTCACACGCTCGTCTGTTTGTATGGAAAACACGAACAATATTAAATGTTTTCTTTCATATTTACTGAATATAGAGATGAACGTGTGAAACAATTCATCTTACAAAAATAGGCTTTTATTAAATCAAGCACATACATACATAGCATAAGTGGAAATTACAACCCTTTAGCCAGGATTTCGACCTAGTTTCTCATACCACTTATCGTATACCCCTAAATCGTATACAGGTTGAACGTGTTGGAAACCAAATCTGTTCTGTTTTAAGTCACCACTGTTTAGGGATCCTGGCTTTGCATAAAGAATCATCATCTGATGCTCTTAGGACTACATTCGTGGTGTTTATTTCAAAAATACCGGGTATATTCTATTATGGTAACGATTTACATTTACGAGTAGCGTTTTACAGATCCATATCATGCAACAAATTAGGTTGTGGATTTTTTTTAAATAAATTGTGTCTGGCTCCTGCCTTCCATACAGCATTACGACCTAGCTTCTCACACCACTTATGTTGCGTACGTTAATTTTATACATGAGTGACGGGACCTACAGTTTAAATTCAATTCCAAACTACAGATTTTCGAGAAACTCTTCATGGCAATTTTATTTACTCTCAGAGTTTTTGGTAGAAATCTGCTGAGAGGTAATCGCCGAAGAAATATTTTTTCATATTTTCGTTTTGATGTCTGACCTGGGATTTAAACCGTGGCCTTACGTCTAATAAGCCGACACACTACCTACTAGACTACGACACATAAAGCTCAAAAAAAGGCGTGTTTGGTTGAAAAACATAAGATTGTAGAATGTATTTCTTATTAAAATCTGAATATCGACAGTAACTGATTTAAAGTAGATTATTTTTAAAATGTCTTAGGCTAATGTAACTAGAAATTAAACTGTTATAAAATTTTTTCATTTTTAATATAATTTTATTTTAACATCCAGTTTATTCAGTATTTATCCAATTATTAAATTCCATAAAATTTTTTTTTAATCTTTAATATAATTTTCTAATAATTTGTTAATAAACTTTCTAATAATATTTTCATTTATGTTTTTATTGTTATAATATTTTTCAATATAAAATGAACAGCAGTGAAAATTAATAGAATTTTAAATTCAATATTTCATTTTTGTTTACAGATAATGAAATGCGTGACTTGAGTGTGACATTCTATGGCAGTAAAGCCATACGTGCAGATACTTTAGGTGTTCTGCTCTTCCTTACAGCAGCCACATTATGTATGAGAAGTTTTTATTTTTAAAAATTGAAATAAATAACAAAGAAACTTATATTGAAACAAAATAAATGAATGTATGAGTAAAGAAAAACCAAATTTATGTCCTCTCAAAAACATAAATGTATTATTTACATAAACAATATTAATTAAAAATTTATTTCAATTCCATTTATAAACAAAAATATCATCATCATTGAGAAAACTTTTTACAATCATTAACAAAAAAAAAAAAATAAATCTACAAAAAACAAAAAGAGAAAGAGAAAGAAAATATAAACGAAAGTTTTATTATAAATTATATTTATAGAGAATGAAACAGGAAAAACAAATTTTTTTTCTTAAATTATGATAAATATTGAACAAGAAGAAAAACACAAATATTTATTATTTAAAACAAAGTTAAAAAGATTACAAACAAACAAAAAAAAAAAAAGAACAACAAATATTAAAAAGAAATTAATATAAAAATTATATTTAAAGAAATTTAAAAACAAAATAAATAAATTTTAACAACTCCAAACACGAAATGTAAATATTTAGCATAAATTTATATGAGAATTTATTTTGGAAACTTTTATTTCTTTAACACAAATAAAGATAAACAGCAAACAACAAAAAAAACTATTTAAACAAATAACATTAATTGTAAATTTTCATAAATAATAGAAATATTTAACAAAAATTATTGTTTTTTTATTTTTTTTATTATTTATGCTTTAAGGCTCTTGAGTTTTTATATGTAAGCTTTTTGCTTTAAATAGATAAAATTATATGAAAAAAGAAAATATCTACATACGATACAATATATGTTTGTATATTTATTATAAAACATTAAAATCATTTATAAAAATCCATTTAATATAGAAAAATTTTACTTCCATAATAACGTATGTATATTTAGATAATTTGTAACAATTTTAAGCTATCGATTAATGATTATTATTAAAAAAAATCATAAATATTACAACAAGCAGTTCAAATTTGCTTAAAACAAGATGAAATAAAAAATTTTGTAAATTCCACCAAACAAAACCAAGTTTAAAATTAAACTAAATGCTAATAATAAAAATAATAATAAAAAATTAATAGAAATAAAATAAAATTATTTTAAATGAAAAAAATATTTAATTTGATACAACAAAAAACAACAGACGTTTTCTAACGAACCAATTTAACTTCATTTATTATAATACAGACTTCAACTATTTGTGCCATTAATCGTTAACTCTAGCTGGCATTTCTTTATCATTTCGATTATTTGACGGAGTTGAAATTTTATTTAACCCTGGACGGTTACTGTTCGTCGAATCGACGAAGCTCATTTACTGTTTATCATATAACTCCTTTATGTTTTACCAAATTTCGCTCTTTTTTTCAACAACGTTAGTTGATAGAATTAAAAAATGGGTGGCCAGGGTACGTATCGTGCTAAGATGCAAAGATATTACATCGCTTTATTGCAAAATACATTGATGTTATTTGTCCATCGATTAATTTTCGTAAAAAAAAGTGAAAGAACAGAAAACAGAATGTAACACAGTCGATGCGTAAAGATATTGGGGTACAGTGACCAAGCATTTTTTTGTACTGCCATAAACCTATATACGGTATCCATGTAATGTTTCCCACAATTCTGTTGTTCTGGCAATTTTCAAGAATCTGTTCTTGTATTGTGTCTAAAATCACTTCTCATAGTAATTACTCTTTCGAACGCAATTGACAACAGAAAGGTGTACGCCTCTATCGTCTTTCCTTTTACCTGATATACTCTTCCACTTCACTGAAAGGTTCCGGCTTCATTAGCGGCGTGGTAGCAACCACCCGCAAGCTATTTTGCGTATTCATTGCCTCGACTTCTCTTCTTATCTCGAGTCAACTTTTTTAGAATATTCTTCTTGTTCAGTTTTTAATTGAACACATCTTTCGATGGTGTAAAGTTTCGCTTGGAAGCAACGCACGAATGTTTCTTTCTGGTACAGAACACCTCGTTTCAGAATAGTTCCTCTCTTTTACTTTTATTGCCCATTCTCGTTGTGTAGCATTTTCAAAAATCGTCGGACAATTAATGGGGAACTGTCAGCCAATTTATTTTGTTAGTCCACAAAGCTTTGTGATGAATCTCGCGTTAGTCTCCCATTAACATAACCACCGCCTTAATGACTCTTTTCGTCTACCGTCTTCCGTTTTCCACGTGCAACGGGCTGAAATCTAAGAGAGCCTTCAACGCCTTTATATAATTGATTCTCATTGACATGATTATAACAACACAAGCTCGTCTCTGCATATAAAGCAACATTTATGAGTACATTATATATGACATGTTATATTTGCAGGAGTATATGTATTAAGTTTTTAATATCAATGCATCGAATAAAAAACATTGATGTTGGCCAAGAACAACTGTTTTAATGCATCCATAAGTTACATAGAGTGCCACTGCACTAGTAACTAGCACGACGTTTTCCGAAAATACTTACACCTGCTACGAAAAATGAATTATCAACAAATATATAAAATTGGATACAATATAACTGCCCTGGCACATCGGTTGCAATGAACTCTGAAGCACCTTCATTAACTACAGCCTTTAGGCCGATAGTGTAGCTACAGCTTCTTAATATTAACTAATTAATTTTCAATTTAAAAAATAGGCCTTCGTGCCTACGGTCATTTCTATAAAAAAAAAAGTGCAGTGAACTCGCGAAAACCTGAATATCCAAAAACGTGAACATTACAGTCGCCGTTGTCTAGTAGGTACTGTGCTGGTTTATTAGAACGTGAAGCCTCAATTAAAACCCCAGGTCAGACATCTCCAACAAAAACGAAATATGAAAAAATATTTCTTCGGTGACTTGTTCCTCGCAGATTTCTGGCAAAAACTCTTTGTAAAGAGTAATTAAAATTGCCATGAAAAGTTTCTCAAAAATCTGTCGTTCGGAATCCATGTTAAACTGAAGGTCCCACCAATCATATTTAAAATTAACACACACAATATAAAGTGGCTAGGGAAATGAGATCGTTATCTTTACGGAAAGTTTGTAATAACCATTTATTTAACTTTTTTTAATTATATTCACTCCCATCATGCTATTTACGATATGATATGGATGATTGAGTTTTGGGAATCTCAGCATAAAACTTAACACCTCATTGTTTTGCCTTATACTACGTTCAGATATGCACTTTTATTGAGTCAATATACGGTTAATTGAGTACAATATTTTAAGTGTTCAGGCATAATAACAGCGGCTTATTCAATATTCATTTGACAGCTGGTAAACAAAACAGCTGGTTGTTCAACAACATTGTTTTTATTTTTTTTTTTTTCGATTTTTTTTTTGTTTTTTTAATGCTTGCCGTTGTTGACATTTGAGTTGTCAAATATTAACAGAAAGTGTTCGGTTAATTGTAATATACTCACTGAACTTATACTTATGACAGTGCTGCATTTTAAGTTTTACTCAATATTATAACAATTTACGTATTTATTGCGCAATTATTAATTGAAACTTTATATTAAATATCGAGCTCAATAATGACGTTTATTGCGATTTACGCAATAAGTGTGCACCGTATTAGTTTACCAAAAACCAATCGGAAACCCGAAGTAAACCAAATCAAACGAATGAACGAACACCTTGTGAAAAAATTAGTTCACATTACTGCGAGTTTACTGTAATTCATATTTTCGAATTTCCTTCTTAAAACAATACCCACTAATCGTTGGGTATGTTCAATAGGTAATTGTTAAAGCAAATTAATAATGTCGATTACAACTACCAGCATTTAAAATTGAAATACGTATTGTTAGTTTAATTCATAATAGATATGAATAATAAACGTATATTTAAGTTAAAATGAAATAAAATAAAAAATAAAATTTTTCAACATTTTCACAAAAGCCAACACATTCATATTTGCAGCATTAGAACTAAAAATGTTTACAAAAATATGTAACAAAACATTTTAAAACCTAACCTAAAATATGATATTTTTTTGTTAAATATGTGTAAATATCAACTGACTAATTATACCAATAGAATTTGTTGTTTTGTTTTGTTTTTTTTTTTCAAACTTCAAGACCACCAATTAACAAACGTAAATTAAATTTAATATACCATACATACATATATACAAATGACGAGAAAATAAAATAAAAATGAAAAATTATTATTATAACTAAATATTTTTAAGCACTAATCATATTTTATGTGAAATATAAATTAGCTATATATATACAACATACATACATATATATGTATTATACAAGTTTTTTTTTATTATTTTTTATTTTTATTATTAATTTATTTTTCTACGCCAATAGGCACTGTGAATATAACTTTAGGAGAAAAAATTTGCCAATATTAATTAAAAACCAAATGAATACAAGAGTAATTTATATAAATACATATATGATATTATTATACATCTATATAAATATATATAAATACATACATATATTTTAAATATAAGTCTATAAATTTAAACAAAACAAAATTGAATTACTTACACGAAAAAAAACAAACAAAAATTACATGTAATTTAAATGAAATTATTGTAACAAAAATTTCAAAAAAAGGAACGGAAAACATTATAAAAATTGATTAAAAAAAAGAAGAATTATTGATGTGAGATATTTAACAGCAAAAGGATATAAAATTTTTGAAATATGAAAGCAACAACAAACAGAACGTAATCATGATGTATATCAACAAAAAAAATTCATACCAGAGTAGTATATGAAATAAACAAAATAATTTAAAAATAAAACCGTAGAAATAAAAATGAAAACAACAAATGGAGGAAATTATGAAATTATTTTAAATATTCTAAATTAAATATTACAATAGAAAAAAATCAAGAGAATTCTAAGAATTACGCTAATGAAATAAAATATCAAATAAATTAATTTCAAAAATAAATATATAAAAATTAAAAACAATTTAAAAAAGTATTATAAAAAAGGCGTTTAAAGCAAAACAGAAAAAAAATTAAACATAAACCTCATCTACATTTTCTAAATCATAAGAAAAAAAAAGAAAGAAAAATGGTAATAAAAAACAAAGACTTTTACTTCTTCAGAATTCATTTTTTGTCTTTTCATGAAACCAATTAAAAAACAAACAGAAAATTATAATAAAACAAAAACATAAAGAAAAACCAAATCTATGTACCATTTAAATACAATTTATAAATATTAAGACCCAAAAAAAACCATGGATTATTAATTGATTACCTATAAAATATTCAAATTTGATCGGTGTGTGTATTTGAAAAATAAAAAACAAATAGAAAAAGAAAACCATTAATAAAAACGTATGTATGTGTTAGTATACAATTGATTAGAATAACTAATTTAAGTTGTAATTGTTTTAATAATACGATAACATTTCTTTTGATACATTTTGCTTTTCCAAAATTGGATTTTACTTTTCAAACCGAAAAGTGAATACAATTTACAAACCAAACCAAAATATCTTTAATTAAATGTCTGCTTATTTTGTAAAATTTTTTTAATTATTATTTAAAGAAAAAAAAATAAATAAATTAAAATAATGAAAGAAACAACAGTATAAAATTTAATGCATAAATAAATGAAATCATACTAAATGATTATATAAAGATAAAATAAATAAATAAATAAATGTATTAATAAAAACTAAACTGTAATTGTCTTTTCTTTCTTACTTACTTAATTGGTCATTACAACCATCTAGTCAAGATTACAATCTAGCTTCTCACATTACCCATATTGTGTGTTTTAAATACCAATGCCTAGCCCGCATTGTAGTCTAGTAGGTAGTGTGTTGGCTTATTAGACGCAAGGCCGCAGCTCAAACCCTGAGTCAGACATCAAAACGAAAATATAAAAAAATTTCTTCGGGACTTCCTCTCAGCAGATTTCTAGCAAAAACTCTAAGAGTAAATCAAATTGCCATGAAAAGTTTCTCAAAAATAAGTCGTTCGGAGTCGACTTTAAACTGTAAGGCTCGCCAATCATGTATAAAATTAACGCACTCAACATGAATAGTGTGAGAAACTAGGTCGTAATTCTGACTAAGGGGAGCAATGACCAATTATGTATGTATGTATGCGTAGCCCGACCTAAATTTTAACCTCTGAACTACAGATTACACAAACTTTTCATGGCAATTTTATTTACACTCAGCGTTTTTGCCGAAAGACTGCTGTTTGCTTTAAAATGTTTGAGGTATTCATATATCAATCGGCACTTTCACTAGAGTTTTTAAAAGAGTAATGCTGGTCATGTATATGTACGACATGTAATAAATTGCTGATATTCTCAACCACCCTTATAGTTCTATACAGGTGAGGATATTATTCATACCATTCTTTCATGAAAACGAATTATAAACGAATATGTCAGGAGTATTAAGTGTAAACGCCGAAATCCACTCCACGGCTTTCATTCACACTGATGTAGTTGATAACATATTCGCTACTCACAGAAGATTTATGGTTAATACTGCTGAATCTTAAATGGTTATACTAAATTAACAATTATTTAGCAAAACATATATTAAAAGTACTTATTTTCGTTCAGAATGCAAAACTTGTTTTAATTGAAAACTTATCTCCATATGTTTATATACATAGGTGGGTCAACAAACCGTATTGGCGAATTTTATAGCGAATTGTAGTTTAAGAGCTACAAATGCCAACTGAAAGATTGCCTATTTGCTATAGTTTCTCGGCCGGCGGATCATGGCACTGTACTACTAACTGTTTTGGCCAAAAACTGAAGAATTTGTCTTGGTTGACATGTGGTTTTATCGATACGATGCCAGTCAGGATTACGACCTAGCTTCTCACACCGTACATGAGCGGTGAGACCTACAGTTTTATACTCGAGTCAGAACGACAGATTTATAAAAAAAACTTTTCATTTTAATTACTCTCAGTGGTTTTGCCACAAATCAGATGAGAGGAAATCGCCAAAGATATATTTTTTTTATTTTATTTTATTTGTTGGAGATGTCTTTGACTTCAGTTTGAACCGCGGCCTCACATTTAATAAGCCAACTAGACTACAGCGACTTCTATATAATCATTCAGTTCGAATTAATTCCCAAAACTTATCACAATTAGTGGAACATTTTCCGACAATCTGCAGTCGATCTGAGAGAGTATAATACATTGATACTGTCGTCTTCGAACCATATATTAATGCACTTAGGATCATTACTCTGCTGGAACACGCATCGATTAGCACTCTTTATTAGACATAATGAAGCATGAAATGTGGAGGTATTACAATATAATCCCTTACTTTCTAAATGCATTGTAGTCGATATTGTGACCTAACACCGTAGTAAGAAAATAAACTCCAAATAGCAATTGTACTGCCATTCAGCTGAATTTCCACATTGTAACTTCATTACGGATTGAATTTCGAACGTTCCCTACAAGATTTCTGTGCTAAAGAGCAACAAAAATCAATTTATGCAGTAACAGCATTGCATTATCAACATGAATCCATGATTCTGAACTATAAGCAGCATATATGTTACATTGTAGAAGAAATATTGGAGCTTTTTTTAAGATGCATTTGAAGCGATTCTCTATAAAACTTCTACATTCTTAAGAGGATCGTAATAACCTCTCATAAGCTGTACTTTGTTACAGAAAGACTGAACATAATCCAGATCTTTATTGATGACTATAAACTTAGGAGAAGACGTTTTGTCTTCCTGATGTTGATAAGGAGTTCGACATCGATGTTACATTTGTTCCTTCAGTACCATGTTGTCTAATCCAAAAAATTATAGGAGAGTACGCAAAATATGCAGTGCGATATTGAACAACAAATTTTGCACTTTTTTGAACTCGATAAAAGGGTTCTATATTTGGTAATTCAATTGCCATAAGCGACAGAACTAAACTCATAAATTTTATATAAATTTGAGGCACACATACAGTCATATTGTAATGGATGTTAACAGGCCATGATATTGCCTTAGTGAACCGCTAAGTAGCCGTATCAGTTGCATTTACA
This sequence comes from Sarcophaga carnaria, assembly GCA_958299815.1. Lineage (NCBI taxonomy): Eukaryota > Metazoa > Arthropoda > Insecta > Diptera > Sarcophagidae > Sarcophaga > Sarcophaga carnaria. Next base: position 33,035,796 of record OY283150.1, read on the forward strand.
ATATAAGCGATGCATAAAGTAGATAACAATGGAAAGCGAAAACAATGATAATATGGTAAGAATAACAGGCAGGAAAATGGGCGTCATAGAAATGACTTATAAAGATGACACAATAATGATCAAAACAATGATTATATTGTAGAAATCTGTTTATTTGTGTAGGATTGTATAAGTTTTTTTATGTGTGTGTGTGTGTGTGTGAGTGTGAATGCATTTTTACGTATTAAACCGCCATCAGCACAAATACATATTTGGCTTTATTTATACACACATATATATGTATATGTATGTATGTGTGTATGTATGTATGTGTGTTTAAGAAAATCTTATGAAACCTAGTGGTTGACTATTACCATGACAGTGGCGTCAGAACGACGAGATAAATATGATACTTAATATGACAACATATGCACTTAAAATGATATATGATGACATCGACCAAACAGCATTTACAAACGCTTATACACACATACTAGTAAATATATATTTAATGTTAATACATACATACATACATACATACATACATACATACATATCAACAGCATTGTTATCCATGTACAATAACAAACATATTAACCCCGTCCATATACAGTATATTGTAGAGGCAAGTAGAGGCATTGCAAAAGCCAAACAGCCAGCCAGTTGAATCGAGTGGCAACAATATGTGTACGTACTACTTCAACATGAAGAAGACGAACTGAAGATGAAGTGTTTGGGTATAAAGATGTGGCAAAGAGTGATGATGGTGTAGTGTATTTGAGAATGTCAGCATGATATGATAGCACATACGTACATACAGCAACAACTACAATCAACATAATAAGGAAGTGTTACTTGTGCCTTTATGAAATGGCCTAAAGACAAAATGCATTTATGGCAATTGCTGCAACAACAATAACATCAACATCAACATCATTAACAATACTATACAGACATTCAGTCAGCAACACTAACGTCACCACTTATGGCATCAGTAACAGCAACAGGACAAAGAGAAAAAAACGTACAAACAATAAAGGCAACACCACCTTCAACTCCTATACACATGCCTATGCCAGGAACCTATTTTTCCCTTTCTCTCATACTTATACTCCTCGTATATAATTATGGCAGTTAATGTTTGGTTTTAACGTGAACTTTTGATGTAAAAAATGAAAAAAAAAATTATTTATGTGAACGGCGGAAAATGCTGCAACATGTCTTTTTTCTTTTTGTTTTCCTTTCTTTTATTACTTTGTCACTGTAGCTGTTTGTTTGTTTGTTATACGAGTTGTTTTTGTTGCTTTTGTTGTTGTCATTTTATAACACTTGATGGTGACAACAAGTATCAAATATCACGTACTTGTTTTAAAATATTCTTATAATGCAGCATCAAAATACGAAAATCTTGTATACACATAGAAAATATCATTCATTACTCGGCTTCCTTTTTTTCCTCTTTTGTTTGTTTGTGCACATAAAAAAGAAATCACAAAATACAGTCTGGTCGCAGGTAATGATAACCTAAATTTTCGAATTCTGCTTAAGAATCTGCTCCGAGAATGTTAAGAGACTGTATCTCTATATGCCAACAGACAAAAGGAAATTTATTGAATGGTATTTGTGATATGGTAGCAACGCTTTTCAACAGGACCCCAAATTATTTACTTTTTTTTATATGCAACCAACACTAACCTAGGGGATGATGGCTGACGCTCATACAGTGGTTTGTGTTAAAACAAGGGCAACCGGTTGTGACAGGGCTGAAGAATCGATTTTTAGAAACAATTCCTTAAACAGTATAACGAAAGCCTCATTGTAACAGCGGTCTATCAAATTATAGATTTGGTTACCATGAAGTCTTCTGTATAGAAGTATCAAAACAAATGCAATGTCATCGTTCGTTATACGAGATTTATTTACCATTCTCGGTTAGATATATCATCCACATATAGTTTAAATACTTAAGAAATCAGTTGAAATGAAATACAGCATCTCTTCATGTTCAATAACTGAAATATACACCTGCATTCATACATACATATGCACGTAATTGGTCATCACAACCCTTCAGTCAGGACTACGACCACTTATGTTGTGTGTGTCAATACACCAGTGGCTAGACCTGCAATTTAAAGTCCACTCCGAACGACAAATGTTTGAGAAAAATTTCTTCATGGCAATTGTATTTTATTCTGAGAGTTTTTGCCAAAAATCTGCTGAAAGAAAGTAGCCGAAAAATATTTTTTCATATTTAGATTTGTTGTCTGAAACCGGAGTTTGAGTCGTGGCCTTACGTCTAGTAACATATTACCCACTAGACTACGAATCCAATTCAAATAGCATTTCGCTTTAATAATTGAATATCAAGAGCTTCAAACTTTTCTATATTTACACTAACGCAGCTACAGATGAAGGTTGTGTAGTCATAGTGTCGAATTACAAAACCAATCAAAAATGTAAACGTTTACGCCGTTTATGAAACCGAGTTGTCTGGGAATGCTAATCGACAAACTTTCCATGCACCTGGGTGTCGACTTCTATTGCTGCTCACGCTTATGTTGGGTATGTTAATTGTATACATGCATGACATGAACTACACTATAACGTCGATCATCAACAATAGATTTAAGAAGCTTTTGATGACATTTTTATTTATACTGAGAGTTTCTGAAAGATGACTGCTGAAACGAAATAATTTTTCATATTTCGGATGGTTCAAGATGTCAGAGCTGTGGCTTAAATTCATGAGCTCTCGTCTAGTAAGATAATATACTACCTACTGAACTACAATGAACCCAGTAGAATTAAGTAACAACTTGTAAAATCTTTGGATGCAACAAAGGGTATCCGTAAAGCCTGCTGCTCGACTGATCTACTGACGTTACTCTCCTTTCTTAACTTCCAAGCTTATTTATTCCTGTGCTGAGGACAGGTTATGTTAGCCGGTATCCTATCGTCCACAGGCAAGTTCACTCGATGGCCATATGGCCCATTATGTTACCTTGCCATGATCGGTTAGTAGCGCCCCATTAAGGGTATGTCATCTGTAGCTATGAATGGTATAAATATTGGGGAGTCAAAACCTCTTGATATTCTGGGCATAAATATTTAATGCCATGTTCCCTTAAATAAGGATATTTTTCAACAATGTATGGATTTAAATGGCTTGGTTTCTTAAGACCGCTTAGAAACACTCCACCTCATCTGATCTTCCTGTAATTTACGACACTTTTATTAGAAAGAAAAGGAAATACAACTCCCTTATGATGCTTTTGGAAAAGCGAAGAGATTCATTTGTAATATTAGTAATACAACTCTATTGATTATTTAGTGCACGGTTGCAATGTGTTTCATGTTATGTTACTATAACGCATTGTGCTGTCTTGCAATGAAGGACTTGTTCGCGTCTCTCATGCTACAACAAATTACGTGCGGATTCAGTGGGTATTGGAACTTTTGAAGTAAAAGTGAAGATAAGCTATCCGAATGCAATGTTTTATTGGCACTAATTTTACATTTTTCACGGAAAACACCGTTTCGTCCAAGTACAGGTTGAGAATTAATGTTAGATGGGTGTCATCTAAAATATCAAACCATAAATCTCGTTTTTTCAATATTTCATGGGGTATGTACGATCAAACTTAAATTTCAATCTTTATTTTGACGCAACCCATGACTGTTAAAAACAAAAAAAAGTTTTTCTTTTCTCACTTCATGCAAATAATAATGGAACATGGGTGGGTGTATATGAAGTGATGTTATTTGGTTTATATTTTTAACCCAGCAATCACAGCATGCAACAGCGGTAGTAACAAAAGTATATAAAAATGGTACTTTAACCATTCGTTGTCCTCTATGTGTGACATTTCATTTGTTATTTTTTGGGGCTTAGATGAGATTTTAGGACTTTACGTAACAATTTATTATTATTTTTCTAACGGAAAAACTTAAAAAAAACAAGCTCTAGAAATATTTTTTTCCTTTTTATGATTTATTACACATCGGCAATCATCGTAACTCTATTACTGGTTTCATTTTTGGCACTATTCGTTGGAATTGACCTTCTGTGATTACAGCCAACATCCCATAACTCGAAAAGGCGGTATTAATATTTATCATAGTTTTGGAATTTCTGAAATTCAGAAACTTAGATTGTGTACAAATAAACCATTTAAGAAGTAGCTAGAGCCCTGTCTTTCACTTTCTCTCCGGACAGGATAATATAAAAAAAAAAAATCTTAAGAAGGGTAGAACATTAGACGAGAGTAAAGAGAGAGGAGGAGTTTAATCAGCTAAATCTTAACTCCACACGTATATACGTCCTCAGACGACTTTGTTTCCAAGTGATGATACACCTCTTGCATCTGTTCAGTTGCAACAACCTGTCTAATGAGACTGAAATTAAACAAATAAAATAACAATATAAGGGAGTTTCTTTGAAAGCCCTACGTTCAGTTAAGAAAAGGAATATGCAGAGGGTGATTATTTCACCATTTAGGTTTTGAAAATGAAAAAAATATTCCTCTAGTGATTGACATATTCGTATAGGGCGATAACTGCGTGCCAGTTTCAATGATTATGTCATGTAAATATTTCCAGCGGCTGTAAGTTTTTGAAAAATTTTTCAGCATTTTTTCAGCTACCTAACACGGCTGGATTGTCTACAAAGAATAGTCTCGTGTGGTCAGATCATAAGATTTTGGTCACCATGAGAGTGGATGCAAATTGACTACTCTATACATACATCCATAATTGGTCAAACCTTCAGTCAGGATTACAACGTAGCTTCTCACACCACCTATGTTGTGGGTGTACATTTTATACATGAGTGGCTTTACCTACAGATTTAAGTCGATTCCAAACGACAAATTTATAGGAAACTTCTTCATGTCAATTTTATTAACTCTCAGAGTTTTTGCCGGAAATTTGCTGAGAGAAAGTAGTCGAAAAAATATTTCGTATTTCGTTTTTTGAAGACGTCTGTCCAGGGGTTTGAACCATGGCCTCATGTTTAATAAGCCAACACGCTACCTACTAGACTACGTGGAGATTAGACTCTGACCACTCTATAAAGTGATATTAATGAACCAATAACGATAGTATTGTCTGCATGTGCCATCTTCTTCAACAAAGTTCTTCTATTTTGGAGAAAGAAAAAACAATAATCATGACACAGTACGCTGCTCAAGTGACTGAAACATTAAAATTTTCTTTGTCCTAGATTGAATGTCAGCGATCTTTAAGCCGACTAAGGGCATTAACAGCTCTTAATTGCCTCTGCTCCTCATATCAAATACGGCAATTATTTTTATATTCATACCCATGAATTTCATAACAAAAGAAACATTTTTGCGATTGATATAAGCTGCGCGCACAACACAAATGTTGCTAGCAAAACTCCATCATTTATAAACATTTCCTGATTGTCAATCTTATTCGTGTGAAAATAGTAAACATTACTGAGCATCCCACATGTCACGAATCTCTGTTTTACTCTGAAAAAATTTACAATGGAAAAACAAATAAGAAAATCCACTCGTTAAATAAAAATACATTAAATACGATTACTTTTAATGCCAAGAACCGAAACTTCTGATCACTGATGCGTATTACTCTTTTGCTTATACTAAATTGTTGCCAGACATTATCTGCAGCTTTCTTCAGGTATAATATTTAAAAGAAATATTGTTAAGTAAAGAATGTTATCTACTGTTTAGGTTGCAAAATTTTTCCTCAAAGATTTTAAAAGCAATATTTCAATTTGTTTTAGCTTTCTTTCATTTATTTTTTCTTTCATTTTCTTTTTATTTCATTGTTTCCTTTGTCCATTATTTCATTCCTGCTACTCTGTTTTGTGTGTTCTGTGTTCTGTTTTTCGTAAATTTTTTTCTCCGTTTTTATTTTCATTTCTCGTTAAACGGCAATCAACCTCTAGGGAAATGTGTCAAGATGACACAACAAAAGAAAACAACACAAACTGAAAATATAAAAAATAAATACGAAAGAAAAACATCTATGAAGAACGCATAAAATGAAACGAAAACATGTAGAAAATATAGAACACTGCCATTATAACAGTTATCTCAATGCCCTACTAGAGGGGGAAGAATACAAAAAAAATGTACAACAGCTCCAGTTCCATTACTTCAAAAACTCTTTTGCCACAACTCACTGCTCTGGAGCTAAAGATAAAGACAATCTCTAGGTAAATCTAAAAAAATCGACACTAGCCAACCGGATTCCTTAGTCCCAAATACCGTATTGAATACTTCACATTAGATAAAGTTGCCTTTAACTAAAGCTAACTTTAAAGTTCGCTTTAGCTAAAGTTACCTTTAACTAAGCCCAACTTTAAGTTGTAATAAGTTGACTCACGAATAATTACAATAGTGCCCTTCGCTGTGTTTATACCGCCTTAGTTTACATCTGGTAACTTTCGAGATCTTTCTAGTAGAGTTGGTCTTATATTTTGCTATTTGTTCTTTATTTATTTATTTATTTTATTTTATTTGCCTATGGAAATATTCCTTCCAGGCAATTTAGTAATGTTACAAAATATCAATTACATTATTTTTTATTTTTTATAACATTATTCGATGACGAAAAACCTATTGGCATATACAATTTATTAAATTCTTCACACATTCTCCTTATTGGATCGGCACCAGCGTAGTTGGATCTATGTATTGATAATGGGGGAAAATGACGTGACGGACGCTGAGGAACATTAACAGTTATGGATTAAAAAACTGGAGCCTATATCACCAGTACTTACATTGCATATGTACGAGATATTTAACATAGTTCTGCGGCTTTAAAGTGTCGGAAGTTTAATTGATGCTAGTCTGGCAGAATAAGAAGGTAAACTTGTGGGATTAAAATTCAGACCTCGGAGACAAAACATCAGAAATTGCTTTTGTACAGATTCGATGACGTCGGAAATTTTTTTATTCAAGAGATGTGTAGAGCGATTTAGTAACATAAGGATCGTTAAATTCCTTTGCCCACCGTTTTATAAAACCATGTACGCTTCTAGCTTTATTTACTGTCATAGTTATGTGCGGAATAGAATTTGGTTTGGGATCAAGTAGAACTCCTAGATCCAGGAAGTTATCTACAAGCTCAAGCTCGTATCCATCAAAAGCATAGTTTGCAGGAATCGGATTCTTTCTTACAAATCTCATGTATTTACATTTTTTGAGATTAAGCTGCATTAGATTTAAATTACACCATAAATGAAACGAATTTAGGTCATTTTGAAGAAGTTTCTGATCGGAACTTTGGCGATAACTTAAGAAAATTTGTTCGTCATCAGCGTACATTAGGATATTGGAATAGTAAATCGTATCAGGTAAGTCGTTAATAAACAATGAAATCAGAATCGGTCCAAGATGGCTACCCTGAGGTACCCCAGAAAGGACATCAATACTTCTGGAGCAGCAATTTTTAAAAAGTACGGTTTGTTTTCTGTTAGTTAAATACGAGTAAATCCATTTTAGACTAAGATCAGAAAATCCCATTAAATAAAGTTTCTTCCTCAAAAGTTATGTTGTTATTCTTGTACTTTTTTTACGTGTTTGTTTGAGTAATTGTCTCTTATGTTTTTGTCCTGTCAGTGTTCAGTGATCCAGCTCTTTAGCTAATACTATTTATTCTCAAACATTAAGCTTTCTAGATCTCTTAATTGTACTAACATGTCGGAGATTTCACATAATCCAAAACCTTGATTTGTTTACGGAGACTTGTGTAATTGGTATTCTCCCTGAATAGACTTTATGTTCCGAATACAATATTGCTAATTAACTAGTTCTTTCACTTCGCTTATATTCATTAGCTTCAAATAGTTTTAAATGCTCGAAATTTGTTCAGATTTTTTTCATATTCTGGTATTTAAATGTCTGGATATTGTTTCCACAGATAGAATTCATTTTGACTCCGGTAATGGTCATTGTTATTCCAGTGAACCAGAGCGAACTGAGTTTTTAATAAGGATCTTTAACATTGAATAGCAGATAACAAATTAATATTTTTCACAATTATATCATTTCATTACCCCTGGTCTCACACTGATTATCAAACTAAACATACCAGCAGTTGGTAAGTAGCGCCGGAAAATGAAAACATGTAAACACAAGTACAAAGCACATAAGCATTCAAAGCAACCTATTAAGTATTTTCTTACTCTTAAGTTGCCATTGTTAGCAGGAGAGTTGGAGAAAAATATCATGTGAGAATTATTTTCTACTTTTCACATTTTGTTGTTTTTAAATTCTTATTCAACTTCAACTTTTCTTCCTCTCCTATTTGCCACAGTCCTAATTTAAGCTGCACTAAATATGTTTTTAATAGACGAAATGCTTTAATTGAATGTTGTGGGAAATTTTTGTTAAAAATTTTTCAATTTCAAACGAAAAGCACAGCAAAAAATCTTTTGCAATGAGAAGAAAGTAAAATGATTTGAGAGTTGAAGATACGAAATGGCGATTTTAGAAATTTTACTTTTTTTTAAATACCAGATAAAAGTGTTTATTGACCATAATCAGACTGCATTTTTAAAGTTTAGAAGAAATACGAAATATTTTTAAATTTGCTTTGTAGTCATTGTATAGTGTTTCTCCTGTTGTCCTGAAGGAAGGACATCATCATTCCACACGAGTATTACTTGAGTCTATTTTAGCCAGATACTAAATCTAAGATGAAATTCTGCTATGACAGCACCATTTACAAATTCTGGCTTTTCTATGTATTTTGACAGACCTCTAGGATAGCTGATTCCGGTTCGATATTTTATCCTAATAGACATTTTAATTTCCTTCCTGCTTGTTAGAATCAAAGTGTGACCATGACTGCTCAATGGCACGTCTGAAAAATATATATAGGGTCTTTCACCAGGAACTTCCGAACTTTGATAGTTAACAACGGTCATCCTGTTGAATTGCTTTTGTCGAATTAGTTGTCATTTATTCAGTTTGTTTTGCCATATTATCGTGGATGATCATAGCCAACGAAGTTGCCGTAGTCTAGTAGGTAGTGTGTTGGCTTATTAGACGAAAAGCCAGGGTTCGAGCCCCAGGCTAGACATCAAAACAAAATACAAAAAATATTTCTTCGGCGACTTCCTCTCAGAAGATTTCTGGCAAAAACTCTGAGAGTAAATAAAATTGCCATGAAAAGTTTCTCAAAAATCTGTCCTTCGGAGTCGAATTTAAACGGTATGTCCCGCCACTCATGTATAAAATTAACACATACAACATAAGTGGTGTGAGAAACTAGGTCGTAATTCTGACTCAAGGGTCGTAATGACCAATTATGTATGATCATAGACAACGACGTGTGTAATGGCGCTAAAGAAAACTGACTCTAATTTTTGTCAAAAAATCATCGTTAGCAATCCCACCTTTGGATGACTTTTTTTGACCAGACAAAATTTTTCAATTAGGGACAATACCAATCCACATGAGATACAAGACAGTGCAATGCATCCAAAAACAATTATTGTCTGTCGCAGATTATGGCCAGTGTGCTACAAAAGGACGGCGCTACGGGTTACAAAGCTCACAATGCACCAGATATTCTTCACGAGTGATTTGAGGCGATGTGAACTAAAAAGCAAGATCATACGATATGTGATAGGATGTGTATGCGAAATAAGCCATAAACTACAGCGTTTCTCAAAGCCATCTGTCATCAAATTTAGGAATGGAAAATGGAACATACATGTGGGATGTACTGCCACCAGAGGAGCCGTGCCGAATATCTTAACTACATATGCTATGTTCCACATATAAAGCATCAATAGGGTGTATCAAACGAATAAGAACTATTTTTAAATTTTATTTAAAAAATCTGTATTAAATATAAAGCCAGCCCAAGTGTGATACTCTGTGATGCACTGGCTTTAATTGTGTGCATTTATGACTTCGCCTTCACTAGATTTTTGTCAAATTTGGCTACCATTTTGTTTAGTGTAGACTGAAACGGGCAATACTCATCTGTAAGCATTATACTGGTTACTTTGGTCGGATTGGCGACGTCAATGGTATTATACTGGAGCTATTGAAAGCTATATGACGAGATGCTAAGAAGAGTAAATTTTACGTTGACCATCTGTGGATCTTCAACCATTTGGTCGGATTGTCAACGGCAATGGTATTTTGCTGGATCAATTGAATGTTAGAAGTCGAAATACTAAGATGATTAAATTTTCTGTTGACCATCTGTCATCTTCATCCATAATTTAAGCAAAAACGGAAGTGTTTTTCAAAATGAAATTAAGGAATATGGCAACAAGTAAGATAAGCATGAATCGTATGTTGATATTTTTATAGTAAAAATATTTCATTGCGAATTTCTTAAAATATTTCTGTGAAGAATTAAAGGTTTTCTATTCATTAAAATATTTCTTTCACATATTTGTTTAACGAATCAACTTAATTGAACATCAGCAACATAAAGTGATAGAAATCGCGTAAAAACCACCAACACTTAGAACAGATTAAATAATGTAATAATTGTCACCATTTTGTTAATGTATATCCAACATATTTAACTTCAGTCTAAAGGTCTAAGGTTAAAATGCAGTTAAAAAAAGCTTTAAATTTGCACTTGTACTCGTAATGCAATAATTTTCTACTAAACTAAACAAAAACTGTTTAAAAAAAAATCTTCTCGAGTATTTTAAAACTCAACGCTTGATGTAAAAACTTTTTGTAAAAAATCTACTTGAATGTTGAGGTACATATGCGCAGAGAATTGAAAGAGTGAAAACGTATGAGAAGTGAAAGTGAATATTTGCTATCATTGTCATTTAAAGTATATAATTCCTTGTATAATGGTGATGTGCATGCTGTTAAAACTCAATTTTTTTATTTTAATTTCGTCATGTAAATATAGTTTCATTTACAAGTAACAGCATGATGAACAGAGCAAAAAAAAGGAGAAGACAGTGAACACTGTTAAACTAAAGTTGCAACTGTGACGAATGGATCTAATTCGCAATACTTTGTTGAAATTTAAAAAAGTTTTCCAGCTTACAAGCCCCTCTATACCTCTCAGAAACAAATACGATTAAGTGCGTATGTTTAGTTGTGCTTTATGTTTAACAGGGAAGATAGAAAAAACGATACGAAAACACAAATTTTTAGTGTTAAGTTACTTAACACACACAGTAAGTAGTTTCTAAATATTTTTATTTTTATTTTATTTTCTTTTTTAACACGCAACATTTACACAACATTTGTAGCAAATAAAAAAACGAAAACTTTTAATGCATAAGATATGAATGTTTTCTCTTTAAATTTTGTAAATGATTTACATGGAATCTATTAAAAGTTCTTTGCATATATAATATTACATAGAGATATAATCAAGCCAAAAAGCCATATACTCTGTAGCTTTCTTTTATTGAAAGACAAAAATTTTTTCCTTTATGCAATTGCTTATTACATCTTCAGATTGAAATTGCAATAACTTTACCTAAATAATGAAATTTGAAATCTAAAGAAACTTATTGATGTCTAATCAACATACATACATAACCAGTAATTACAAACCTTCAGTCAGGATTATAACCTAGTTGTGTATATAAATTTTATTTATAGAGGCGGTACCCACAGTTAAAATTCGTATAAAATCGATTCCGAACGACTGATTTTTCAGAAACTTTTTCATGGCAATTTTTTTTTTACTCTCAGAATTTTTGCTAGAAATCTGCTGAGAGGAAGTCGTCGAAGAAATATGTTTTTATATTTCGTTTCGTTGGAGATGTCTAACCTGGGGTTTAAACCTTGGTCGCACGTCAACACACTACCTACTGGACTACGTCGCCTTCAATGTCTAGTCAGCAATTTAGCTTTCGTTGTTTCTGCAGTCATCGAGCCTAATTCTCAATGAAGAAAATGGCCTGCTCTAAACAGACAACCTAAAATCAGACTTCTTGACAAGGTCAGAACATCAGCTCTACGTACCACTCCTACAAAAGCCCTGTCCTCAATGCTTAACTGGCTTTCCATTGCGCTTCTTGTTAGCGCATCATTTCTTCTGGGTAGTCTTCTATATTGGAGGTTAATCCTCCAGCTCCATAGAACTCGATAATACGATAGGTAGGTAGGTAGGTGGCATTTTTCTACTTTGAAGGATAATTTCCCAGCCCCATCGAACATCGATTATCCTCCTACCAAACATTATTTGGGAAGAAAATTTAACTTTATTATTTTGAGCAGGAATGACTGGATCTTCAACATGATTATCACCGTGGAATGCTTGGATGTATACAGCGATGGCTCCACACACGATAATAGTGTAGGTAGATAGGTAAGCTCTTTGCTAAGCAACAAACTAGCCGCGACTAAACTTAATGCCATGTCTCTCTAGCGCATGGTACCATTCTCCGATTTTGGAGCCTAATCTCCCAGTTCAATTGAACATCGATTATCTTTCTCTACAGAATATTATTTGGACAGGAGATTTCATTTTCGAATTCTGAGCACTAGACAACTGGATCTCCAATGTGATCATCGCTCTGGATTTCTTGAATGTATTTACCAATGGTTCCAGACTCGATAATATGGTAGTAGGGCCATCTATTTTGGAAAACTCTACCTACGTTTCCCTCTGACTGCTAGATCAGTGTAGCCAGCTTCAGGCTGTAGTATTGGCCATTTACTAAGCCTCTCAATGGATTCTCACCAACGGTGGTCAGACAGCTGTATTGTAGTCTACTCTTATAGCCAATCTGCTATTAGAGCCCTCTCGAACGTTTCGGTCAACTCCAAACTCATTATAAAGAGTCTCCGTTGTCTCTAAGTTCATTCCGGCATCTAAAGTGTTCTACTTGCCTGGGAAAGTTATTTTTACTTTCTCTGCTTTGTCTGATGTTAGCCAAGGCTAACTCGCCCCATGTTGATGCATGATGTAGTAGGAAAATTTGCTATCTAAGGCTATATATGTATGTATGAATGCTTGAATATTTAATAAATAAAAAGAAAGTTGCTTTAAATTTAATTCCGTTTTTATTGCTTGTAGTTTCATTATCAAAAACTTGTTATTCATAAACCTCTTCCTTTCCACTTCCTTTATTTCTAGAAATTGCAAATTAAATTAGAAAATGAAGAGACGGAAGAGCATAACGAAAGCAACTGAAGAAAAAGAAAAAGTGCACATCAAATCAGCATTTATAACCAACGAAAATAAAAGGCTTTTGACAAATCTGACAATTGCCAGTGAAGGCTATCATCACCATTAAGGAGCTTTTGTTTTGCAAATTTAGTTTTTGTCGCTTTCATATGAATACTTGCATGTGCACATGTGTGTAGACTACATGGCCAACAAAAAAAACTAAAAAAAACTGCACAATTGCTAGCACAGGTCACCCAAAGATATTCAAATTTTGTAGATTCTTATGATGTAGAGACCACGACGGTCTAGTTTTTCATTTTCCATTTACAAACTAAATTTGTTCGAAGGACTTTCGGGTATTTGACAACGAGCGGAAATGGAAATTTGTTGACAATCAAAAAAAAGGCATTAAATTGTAAAATGAATGGAAATGAACTAATAGGGGAAATGGGTAAAATAAACAGCGGTGCCTTTGATTGTCTTCTTTGACTAACAGTGAAGAAGCAAATAATACGAAACAATTAACACTGTTGCTATGAAACAAATGCTACGAATCCGATAGGTCTCTTCATTTGCCTACCACTGTATTCTGGCTGTGGCATCAAATTAAAATAAACAAAAAAGATTAAAATAAAGCAGTGTATGTATGTATGCATGTGTGTGTATTTATTTTATCTAACTAACAACAAGTAGCATTAAAGAAATAAGATTGAAAGCAAAATCTTTACAATTGACAAGTTGAAGTTATTTCAACATGAGCATAACAATCATTTCACATTCATGTAAGTATGTATGTATGAGAATGTAGAGGCTGGCATTCTGACACAGGATGCAAATATGTATAACGTTGTATTCAAAGAAAGTTATATACACATACGAAAACTTAGCTACATATGTATATATACATACATACATACATATATACATACATACACGATCCTACAAAATTTCGAAATATTTATTTTTTTGTTCATTTTATTCTTTCTAACATAAATTCGTCTGTACAATTACGACTTTTGGCATGTTTTGATGTATGCAGCATAATGCTTAACACAATAACCATACCAGATACCACATATGATTGAAAACGAATTCTTTATACCCGTAACGAGTCTTGTTTTCCACGTAAATTTGGTGCTCCAAAGGAAATTTGGAATTTTTAACTTATTGGACTTAATTTCCTCTTACGTTTATATTTCAAAAATCAATTTATTTTTTTACTTTTTAATATTAATAAAATGTACATTGGACTATACTACCATAGTTTGGTTTAATTCAAAATAATCGAATTAAAATAATAAAAATAATATGAAACTCGTAAATGAAAGAGCTTGCGGAAGCCATTACATACATACATAATTGGTCATTACATCCCTTCAGTCAGGATAACGACCTAGTTTCTCACACCACTTATGTTGTGTGTGTTAATTTTATACATGAGTGGCGGGACCTACAGTTTAAAGTCGACTCCGAACGACAGATTTTTGAGAAACTTTCCATGGCAATTTTATTTACTCTCAGAGTTTTTGCCAGAAACCTGCTGAGAGGAAGTTGCCGAAGAAGTACTTTTTTGTATTTTATTTTGATGTCTGGCATAGGGTTCGAACCCTGGCTTTTCGTCTAATAAGCCAGCACACTACCTACTAGACCACGGCGACTTCAAGTCGAACCCATGCGGAACCCATTACCAACTCGTTATTATATGCGTACAAATGTTATGTAAAGGTCAGTAAAAAGTAAACAAAGCATACTAGTCGCCGTAGTATAATTGGTAGTGTGTTGGCTTATAACACATGAGGCCACGGTTCAAACTCACTCATGTATAAAGTTAACACACATAACACAAGTGGTGTGAAGGGTCAAACAACAAGCACAATACCTTCGAAAAGACGACTTATTGTTAGAAAAAATGTGGTTTTACTCTCTTTTTTCGCCACTGCAAAAAAATTCTGGTTATAGACGATAAATATCATTTTCGAACGATATCCATCCCAACCCAGTAGTAGCGCGTAGGCTTATTAGACGTAAGGCCACGATCCAAACCCTAGATCAGACACCAAAACGAAAATATGAAAAAATATTTCTTTGGCGACTTCCTCTCAGCAGATTTTTGGCAAAAACTCTCAGAATAAAATACAATTGCCATGAAAAAGTTTCTCTCAAAAATCTGTAGTTCGGAGTAGACTTTAAATTGCAGGTCTAGCCACTCTTGTATTAACACACACAACATAATAGGTGTGAGAAACTAGGTCGTTATCTTGACTGAAGAGTTGTAATGACCAATTATGTATGTACATGTGTATGTAATTTAAAAACAATTTGAAAAAGGTCACCGCAATTCTTTCCTTTTTTTAGAGTCAAATACATCTCGAGTTTTATTACAGAAATTTTCTTAAACTAGTTTTCTTGGTATATACTGAGTTCCAGCTTATAGCATATGCTTAACACTTAAAACCGAAAATGTCTTTGCAGTTCAACATACACAATACCTTCGAAAAGACGATTTATAAACAAAATAAATGTAATTTTAGCTATTTTTTTCGTCACAGCAAAATAATTCAGATTAATTTGTTATTTGATTTAATATTGTTTTCGAACATGATAATGTCCTAAAGTATACCTATAAATATGCAGTCGCCTAGTAGTAACGTGTTGTTCTAATAGACGTTAGGCCACGATTCAAATTCCAGGTCAGACATCTTCGGCGACTTTTTATCAGCAGATTTCTGGCGAAAACTCTGAGTTAATTGGAGTAGTCATGAAATGTTTCTCAAAAATCTGTTGTTCGGAATCGACTTAAAACTATAGGTCCCACCACTCATAAATAAAATTAACACACGCAACATGAGTGGTGTGAGAAGCTAGGCCGTAATCCTGACGGAATGATCAATAATTAATTAATGTATACATATAAATTTCCAAAAAAAATGGTCTATAATGACTGCCTGAAAGTTCGCGATCATCCGTACCAGTCACCCGATCTTAACTTCATTCAAAACCTCTGTGGAGTTTTCAAAACTCGTGTTCCTTGTACTCCTGGAAATTAAAAAAAATTATGGGCGAATGGGCGTACTACGACCCGAAAACTGTAAACATTTGGTAGACAGTATGCCAGTATAGTCATCGTAGAACCCATATGCCAAACACCGGCTTAGCTGCAGAAAATGAAAGAAAATAGGGGAGTAGTTTTGAGAAGTCCCTTTATTACAAAAGCATAGTCAAACTAAAGATTTGAAACTGAAGCCCTGTTACATTTGGATGACACTGTCCTCAGTCAACAGAGATGATTACGGTACTTTATTCCTCTCCCATACGCAGTAAAACCTCAAACTATATGTCGTGGCACAGGCTCGTATATAACAGTTGTATTCCATTTTCGGGCTGAGTTGGGAAAATAATTTATATTTTCCCAAGATGTGAGAGAAATTTTTTTCAGCGATTTAATAAAACAAACAATTTTAATAATTCTTTCAGCTGAACATTTCTATGAATTTTTATTGTCATAGGATCAGAAACTCAGATAACAAAAAGAACATTAGGTCCTGCACGAATTGATATCGACTCTGTTGTCAAGATCCCAATGAGAGTTTGAATGTATTTCAGATTTCTCAGTCTCTAAAACTTGGCGTAAGATCGAATGAACATGAGTAATAAAGGTAAATGTCATCTTTATAGGTGAAAATAATCATTCTAAAGGACGAGACGTAAAATTGGTGGGAAGATAAAACATTTTTGAGGAGTACCTGTGACTTTGTTCACATGACTTAAATTGCCATCATTTCCCTACTTGTATGTATCAAAACAAGGCACAAAATAAATATAATTTTACATTGTGTAGTGCCCCCAAAAAAGGCAACAAAAAAACTATATGGAGATATGTATATAAAACGAAACTAAATAAATAACAAAATAAAGTAATAAAATAAAAACAATGAACACAAAACGTAACGTAAAAAGAGAGAAAAGAATTACTTTGTCCGTCACCCATGCAAGATGCAAAACAATAGTACAACTCATATGTACTGAAACCATAAGCAGGATACTGAAGAGGCACGTCAATTGTGGACATGAGGCTTACAAATATGCTTACATGTAAAAATCATTGTAAATTTCTAGCCATATCACATACAACTGAAACAAACTTGCAACGTTAAAAACTGCAAAAAAATATAAAAAAAACCGAAAGAAAAGTATAAAAGTACTCTTACATGTGTAGTTATATACACAGGCGACTCACAACATTGCATTACGAGTGTACAGAAATCTAAAGCAATTTTCTGAACAAAACATAGAGAGAAAAAAGCAAATAGAGTTGAATCAAATCAACAACAACAACAACAACAACATAAGAAAGAAAGTTACAAAAACACTCTGAAATGTTTACAAGATTTGTAACTTTTTTGTATTTTCTGTTACGTTTTTTTATTTTTTTCTATTGACGTCCTCCAGCTCTTCTTCAGCTATTTTCTTTTCTTCTTTTAATTTTTTTTTTGTTTTGTTTGCATTTGCTTTAGTTTCAGTGAAGCCGAATGTGTGCTTTCATACAAATGTTGATAGTATTTTATGAACCCAGTACATACATACATATGTATATGCAGAGCACTTGCGAAAATAACCACTGTAACTAGTATATATTTTTGTGTGCTTGTGTATACACACATACTTATGTACTTATATCATGTGAATGGGTAAGTATGTGCGCATTTCTAGTATTTGTTAACAACACTGCTACTAAACAATCAAACATGCAACAGTAGCCATAACATTGCAACACACACGGACTGACTGTGATGTTGCTAGTGGCGGCTAGTGATGTTGCTGCCAAAGAAAACCTCAGAAATCCATGCAAATCGGATTTACTGATTTCCACATTTGCTTAATTTTTTTCTTCCCCTCAAAACATTGTTTTCACTTTTTTGTTCCCTTTTTTTTACTTTCGGTTATTTTTTCTTTTAATATTTTTTCTGGGCACACTTTATTGTTTTTGTTCAACAACTTAAAACTTGAAATGTCATCTTCTGTTTGGTAGCTGTAAATTAAATTTAGTCTTTTTTTTTCTTTCTTGTTGTCCTCTTTTTCTATTTCTGTGCACACTACTCGAAATATCAGATACTTGCCACGATTTTTAAAATTCTGCCATAACAAAATTGTGTCGCAAAACTTTTTAACTAACTTTTTAAGAAGGTCATACAAGTGATGCTCCAATTCTAGACGTACCACGTTCATATATTTTTCGACACCAGGAGTAGGTGAAAAACATGAAATCTATTTGCAATGGGAAATAGCTTTGTCAGAACCTGCCCGAATGCATTTTTTCACTTTTGGAATGAACACTAACATTACCCCTCTAGTCTGTTAGTCTGTATTAAAGATTTAGGGCCATGATTACAACTTGCCGTTAAACTTGGGTTTAGTTAAAGGTACCTTTGGCAAATTCAACCATAAACTTAACTTTAAAAGTTAACAGTAGGATGATTTCCCCTTTATCTTAACGCTCACTTCTACCCTATCGTCCATTTATAATAATTGAAAACAATTTATCTGTCCGTTAAAATCCTCCCTTTGGTTAACGGCAAGTTGTAATAATGGCCCTTCACTAGTAAAGGACACTCATACCTCACATACCAACATGACTTTAATTGAAACGACGCAAAGTGAATTATGATTTTCTATAGCAAACCATGTTAACATCGAAGATAGGTTCCAGGGCTACAAAAATACTACTTTTTAAAAAGAAAATCAAACAAAGTAAACATTTAAAAGACAAAAATAATATAAAATTTTATTAAAAACATTAAAAAAAAAACAAAAAAAACCAATTCAATTTAAATAAAATGAAAAATTCACTTAATTTATAACACACTAATGGAAACTGAACTCTGAAATTAGAAAAACAAGGTGAAAATAAAGTTGTATTATTTTCAGTTAGAAAGGGAATCGCCAAGTTTTGATAGCATGGCGTAATTAGAAACCAAAGTTATCCCATCTTTTAGAAAAAAAAAGGAAATTTCAAAAAAATTCAAAAAAAAAATATAAAACTCGCATCCAAAACAACGCAACTTCGAACATCTAAAGAGGTATATTGAAAATTAATACTAATTCAGCAGCGACACAATTTGGAAAAAATGCAAAACGAAACGACGCAAAGCAAGGGTTGTATTTAATTATTAGGAATGTAGTTATATATGTAAGCAGGAAAAATTCCATCAATTTTTGAAATTTTTTATGATAAAAATGTGGTCAGAGCTTATTATGTCTTCTCTCTCTATTAGAGATATAAGACGCAAACCTATGGGTTTATTTGTATATCCAGAATTGACAGAATGCTCATCACTTTTTGGGAAGTGTATTCACAGCAGAAATTTTACTCTGCCTCTAACTGAATGTGTACCACTCTCCTTTCTTAATAACAATACCAACAGGGATACGGTATTCGTAGAACTTTATGTTTGACACCACACCCAGATATTCTATTCCTCACAGGAGTTTTTCACATTAATCCTTAGCGATTTCCCTATTGTTCCAACATAACATAATTGGTCATTACGACCATTCAGTCAGGATTATAAACTATCTTCTTCAACCACCCATGTTGAGTGTGTGTTAATTCTATTCATGAGTGACGGGACCTACAGTTTATAGATCGGCAGTTCAACAGATTTTTGAGAAACTTTTCATGACAATTTTATTTTACTCTCAGAGTGTTTGCCCGATCCTCCTGAGATGTAGTCGCCAAAGAAATTTTTTTTCATATTTTGTTTTGTTGGAGATGACTAACCTGGTGTTGGAACCGAGGCCTCACGTCTAATAAGCCAATACACTACGTACTAGACTACGGAGGCTTCTCCATTGTTATGCTATGTTCTCTTTCCCTGCCTACGAAATGCAGTTCTAAATGCACAAAGTTGTTCTAGCAAACCATGACTTTTTCCCTGCCCATAGGTTTCTTAGGACAACTTCTATTGAAGGCATACAGTATGCAGGCATCGTTGAGATGCTTTGGTGATTATAACGTAAGGCTTCCTTACATGTTTTAAATTAGTTTTTAAATGTATTCCAATAAAGATAACAACTGTGGTCAGTCTACACTCTGACATCCGCGTATCCTGGATATCTGAGAAGACATGATAACGAAACGATATTAATATGATAAAAGAGACCTAAGAGCCCAAATCAGTGTACTCGACCAGGCCGACAAATTGACACTCAATTGGCAACATAAAGTGCTAAACTTCTTATCAAGTCAGACATGTGGACGTTTGTTTCTTATCGAGAGGCTGGCTATAGTAATGTAAAGATCAACGCTTAGATGTTGTAAACATTTGAAGTCTTAGAAATCGCCCTGCTTCGATATCTCTGCTGAAGTCCATTGAATATATTCTAATGTTGTTGGAAATACAATTGGAGTACACCAAGCAGGATAAGATGCGTGTAAGCAATGGTAGGAAACAACATGCAGAGTGCCTACAAAGATCAAATATTTTGAAATTCTTTACATGAGTATCATATTATCACAATGAGCCTAAATGCAGGCCTAAGTGGGACCTCTTTTTTCGATGGGGTGGCGACCTAACGTAACCTGCATTAACATCAGAATCACCCTGACAAAAGTTTACTGAAAGTGGTGCAATTGATGAGTAACCTTACAAATTTCAAAATTGTTTTACATTTTACGTTACTGTTCTTACGCTCTTTAAACGAGTATTTCTTTGCTTCACGTTTATTTTTTTTTTTTTTGTGTAAATTTCTTCATCAAATTTGTTTCCAGCGTTTATTTATTTTTGTTTTTTGTTTTTGTTTCTTTTGTTTGTTTGTTTTGTTCAACTGTTTCTTTTATAAATTCATTCGTACTTATTGTCTTCTGAAATCAGAAAAAGGAATCCTTTTTCGTTTTGACATATTTTTTCCTCATTGTCCTTAAGGCCATTGGATTTTGTTGGACTTAACTGTTTCAATTGGTTGTATTAATAATACACAAAAGAAAACATACAGTCACGTTTGTGAAAGTGTACGCCAACTCAGTGAGTGAGTGAATGAGTCAGTCAGTGAATGAGTGAGTGAGCGTGTAAAAGTATTGAGCCCTTGAATGAGAATGAATGAATAGGTAAAGATTCACAACAGTCAGTGCCAACAGGCGTCTTTTGTAATTGAAAACTTAAATATTGAAATTGACGTCAGCCAGCTGGAGAGAACAAACCTACACAGACAGATGATTTAAAAGGCAGAGTGTATTGTCGTAAAATTCTTTGCATTACAAAAGTAAAATATTTTCAGCAATTTAATTGTTGACTGTACTTTGTCATACGTTTACATGTCCGAACATGTTTTGCATTGTTTGAATTCTGTTTTCCTTTTTTTTCCTTTTATTAACAGAAATTGTGTATCTGGAGAATTAAATTGAAGGCAAAAATAATTGAAGACTTCCTTAATTAATGATTACAATGTTGAATTTAATAAGCACTTTGTTTATGCCTGTTTAAATTTATATAATGTTGTTAAATAAAAATAAAAATATGTAGGTAGGATTGATGCAAATAAATTATTTTTCTCCCATTCCTTTTGACAATACCATATAGCTTATGGCGATGTGCTTCAAAGTCAATTTTTGAATTCTTCAAAAGGTATCGTCAAACAGCTTTTATCCAAACAAGATATTAAAGTAACAGCGGCACTGGTTGATCTACACGGGAATCATGTCTGCAAACTGTAGGCTAAACGCTTCTTTTGAAACGGATGCAGTTGCATAGAAGAAAGAAAGCTGAAACCCAGATAAGGCGAGAATTTTCATAATATCATCAGCCATGGAAACGGATGCCCCTGGGACGTCTACTTTGTTGCGAAAGATGAATCAATATTAAGAAAGAGGCAGTAACGAAAAGATCTTTAGTAGATTTTTAAAGGTATCGATTATGGTAAGCCTCTGATAAAATCATTGAAGGGCAAAGACGCAACGTCGCAGATCTGGTCGACAACAAAATATTTGATTACTTAGTGGAAATCAACAATTGGGATCAGGGGATGTGAGTTCAAGATGGATGTCTTGATGATGAAGTTGGCATTACAATCTTATGTTGGCATCACAACTATACCCAAAAGACAAAACTACAGTTAGGTTGGCAACAATAAAACACAAAAAGGAAACAAGTTATACTTGAGGAGATGGCACAGCAAACTCACATCGAATCGCATACTCAGCATCATTGTCGTCTAAAATTAGGAACTGAATCTCGGGAAACAGGGAATAACAATCAAAGGGTACCACTACTATATACATATATTTGAGAACCTGGTATAAATGCCACCAAGATTAATTGCATGTTGGTATGACGGATCAACGCTACTGGTCGAATGGAACCGGTATGCCTTTGGCTATTAGTTGTTGTATGGACACCTCTGTACGTGAATATAGGATTGGGTTTGGTTTTCATAATGTAAAACCAGAAACTAAACTATACTTTCATCCATCATATTAGTTGTACGTGCGATTGGAATGCCTGATCTGGGCCAGTGATGTTCAGATGAGTACTAATACGTTTGTTGACGGACAGATGAACAATGGCATCTGCCGACATAAGTTTTACGAAACTTTTCAACTGGTATGGTGTTTAGCCACCGAATGATTTAGTTAATATCGATAGAGAAATTTGGCATAAGCTTGAAACATTTAGGGCCTATCAGGACACTGATTTGGGAAGAACTACGGAATATTCAACTATATAGGTGCACTTTAGTAGCGTAGATGCAGTGAATAACATCGAATGCGGGTCAAGTAGAAAAAACATCGAAACACTGCTTGACCAAGTTTTGAATACATGAGATGCTCTTTTTTTAGGGACCACGCTTCACCAGATATTACTCATCTAGGAGAAGTGTATTACAAAAAATACATTCACACTGTAGATTTTCTATAAATTGTACACGGTAAGAGCAAAACATACAGAGGCTATAACTTAGGTGCTTCTGTCAGGGTACGTATATCCTACTATCTGATTATATTGGAAGCTTTTTTTGCGAAGAAAGCACCTGGAAAGGGATTGAGTAAAAGGAGATGTCTTACATGCATACATAATTATTTATTACGACCTTTCAGTCAGGATTACATTTACACCATTTATGATGCGTGTGTTAATTTTAAATACGAGTGGCGGGAGCTACAGTTTAACATCGGCTCCGAATGACAGATTTTTTTAAAAAACTTTTTCTTGGCAATTTTATTTACTGTCAGAGTTTTTGAGAGGAGGTTTTGAGAGAAAGTCAACGAAGAAATTATTTTCATATTTCAGTTTGTTGGATATGTCCGACCTGGGGTTTGAACCACGACCTTGCGTCTAATAAGCCAACACACTACCTACAAGACTACGGAGATTTCAAGGAGATACCTTATAAAAACTAATTAAAACAAAAATAATTTTTAATTGACATTTTAATAGTTTTAGATTTTATTACGTGTGTATCTCTGCTATAGATATGAAAACGGACATAAAATTTGTTAAATTTTTCATTTAACTTTCTCATCGATTTGGTTTTAAATTGCTCGATTGAACGAATGATTTTAAGTGAAAACTTTTTTAAATAGAAATACAATAAAATACAAAAAATTTGTTTTTATTTCATTTTGAAATTGTATTTTTCTAATCCGCTTAAATTGTTGATGTTTTAGCTGTCATCTGGTTATTGTAAATTATCTGAAGACAAAATAGATTTATTTTTGCTGTAGTTGTTGGACAAACCCATACAAATCACTATGAAAATAGTTACTGTTGAAACTGTAAATCTCTTGTGATAAATAAACGTTTAAATCATGTGGCGAAAATTTATTCTGCTGCTGCTATCAAAATCCCGTAATTTAGTGTCAATCATACACAATGTCGCAATAAGAGACTAATAGTGTGGCATGAAAATAAGAAAAAAATTGAAATCAAATTAAAGTAAAAGAAAACTACATGTTATATATTGTTCACATATACATATGTATATAGACATACATACATACGTACGTACATATTGTATATAAATACATTTATAATTTATATACTGCAATAAATCCACATTGCAATTTGTCATCATGGATCAGGTCGAAAATACTCCACACTGACTGACTGACTGACTGGCTGGCTTTTGTTATAATGAATCATTTTCGAATGGTTATTACTTCTTATCTAAAATTACTTACTAATGCTCTTATGTGTGGTTGTAGAAGAAATAAATTTATAAAGCAATTGTAATAAGAAAATATCGCAAGAAAATAAATGTCAATGGAGAGTATGTATGTGTTTATCTTTTTAGGTTGAAACACATTGACTGGCTTAATTTATAAACGATATTATTAAGAGTCGTGTTAAATAAAAAAAAAAAAAATTGAAACGAAATATTCCATTGTATTGAGGACATGAGTATGTGGCAGTTTAATAATTTAATATTTATGGTATAAAATTATTCATACAGAGAGAGAGCACATTCTATGAAGATAGTAATATGGGGCAATAATGCCTTCGCTCCACAAACCGCACCACACATACATAATTGGTCATTACAACCCTTTAGTCAGGATTGGGGACCTAAAACCACTTATGTTGTGTGTGTTAACTTTAGACATGAGTGGCGGGACCTACAGTTTAAAAGTCGACTCCGAACGACAGATTTTTTGAGAAACTTTTCATGGCAATTTTATTTACTCTCAGAGTTTTTGCCAGAAATCCGCTAAGAGGAAGTCACCGAGTAAATATTTTTTATATTTTCATTTTGATGTCTGACCTTTGAACCCTGGCCTTACCTCCAATAAGCCAACACACTACCTACTAGACTACGGCGACTTCAAACAGGCACCAAACAGTCACTCGTAATGTGTGCATTGGCTTCTGTAAGACTACGTGTGGGTTTACTGATCCGCAAATACAGCAATTTTACTTATTAACCCTGGACGGTTACTTTTCATTTTTGTACATTAAGGTTACTGTTCGTTGAATCGACGAACACTTTAACCCTAATTGGTTACTGTTCGTCGAATCGACGAAGCTCATTTACACTTTATAATATAATTATTTTATGTTTGATCAAATTTCGCTCTTTTTATCAACAATGTTGGTTAATTACGAAAGACTCCACGAACAGTAACCGTCCAGGGTTAACGTACCCACCGAGATGAAAATTAGCTTCATCCGATAGATGTTTTTGTTTTTGTTTTTTTTTTTGTTAAATCGACATCATCGTACAGTTTCTCATTGGTCCAACTAGCGAAGTAAAAACGAATCTCTTGGACCAATTGAACTTTTTAAGACGACGAGATCTGTTCGCAAAATTCAACGTAAACTAGTGCTTGAAATTTTCCATTCTTGAGAACGATGGCGAGTTAACGTTGATGATATTAGCCACAGCTTCGATATTTTAGGGTGTACGCACTATACGAGTAAGCTCATGTTTTGGCGCATCGAAAATGAAACCAGTTTCACGAACTTTAGCAATAAACTTGTGTATACCGGTCACTCTTGGACCTTCTCTGCTACCAATTTTTTCGTGCAATTTCGGACCATTATTTTCGATTTGGAAATAAATTTCCAATAAATCCCAAAGTTTCTCAAGTAAATCAATTTATTACGTTCAGTGGAGAAAACATACTAAATTTTGTGACAGAATAGAATGACATAAGTATTGCCAGATTGGAAATAAACCGATAGATGGCCCACCCGATACATCCACTACAGACACGCAACTTGTACTCTAATCTGTTTTTTAACCATTCTGACAATGGTTGTAATCAAATCGCACCTTGTTTTGCGAAGCCGCCTTTGTCTATTAGGTATATTTTTGGCTTATTAGACGTGAGACCTCGGCTCGAACCCCAAACAAACATCAAACATTTCCAACAAAAGGAAATTCGAAAAAATATTTTTCGGCGACTTCCTCTCTTTAGATTTCTGGCAAAAACTCTATAGTATAAACTGTACGTAAGGCACTCATGTATAAATATAAACGCACAACATAAGTGGTGTGAGCAACTAGGTCGTAATCCTGACTAAAGGGTAGTCAACAACAATATTATGTATGCTTGTGAAAGCGGCAAGCTTCTCATGGTTTCATTTAAATAATTATGGAAAACATACTCCTACAATAGCAGGAGTACCTTTTCCCTTTACATGCGGACCTAATATAAGTTCAGGCCGTTAATTTATTTGTTTCGATTTCAACTACAAAATTGTAAAATTTTTTTAAATTTTAACTTAGCTTCGCATGGCCACTGCAAACGAAAATTTACTTTTATTTCGAAAATGGTAGAAATCATGATGAATCAAAAGAGTAACTCGCTGAAAACTAACTTGAATTGTATTATTGTTTAAGGAGAATAACGATACATTTGAGATTTCGTTTGTTTAATGTTTGTGATTATGAAAGTTTCTAAAACATTGGCAGTAAAAATTTAACACTGCAGGAATGACTGCAGAATTTGCGCTCTTATAATGAAATGAAATGAAATACAGCACACTTACATAAAGAAGGAATTCAAATTATAGAATAAGAATATGGGGAGAAATTTTAAATGATTCAATACTAGACACCATAGTTTTGCCTTAAAGGACATGGAAATAATAAGAGAAATAAAAATAATTGCAAGCGGCTCTGTCGGCTAAATGATATGCTACATTAATATGCAATCTTTAAAATAATTCTTTTCGTTTATGATGGCTTTTGACAAGACCTTAAGGTGTTTTGATCTTGACTGAGTTTGTTTTTAACATCATGTAATACATTCGTTCCTCAAATATTATTATTAGAGGCACGTTAGCCACCATATCCAGATATTCAAACTTTCTGTGACTTAAAATCCAATGACGTCTACAATGAAGTCGCCGTAGCCTAGTAGGCAGTGTGTTGACTTATTAGACGTAAGGCCACGTCAGCAGATTTCTGGCAAAAACTCTGAGAATAAATAAAAATTGCCATAAAAAATTTCGCAAAAATCTCACGGCATTTCGTGTATAAAATTAAAACACACAACAAAGTGGTATGAGAAACTAGGTCCATAATCCTGACTAAAGGGTTGTAATGACCAATTATGTATTTATGTGACGTCTCGTCTGAAGTGAAGGGCTCTTGCATAAGTGGTGTTGGCCGATTTGGTTTCCTCTACATCATGGCAACTTCCGTAGCAATCCTGGTAGGTCAGACCAATATCGTAGTGTCCTATTAGAATTCCTATTAGAATGCGAATCGTTCTCTTGTCGAACTCAAATAGTTCCCTGATTCTCCTGCTAGACATAACAATTTTGAAATTTTTCAACCAGGTATATCGGACCACCTGATTTTTCCAAATTGGAAAAGTATTCCCGTATAAACCCATGTATCTACACTCTCGTCTCCTGCTCAAATATATCCGATCCCTTCCGTATCAGTTAGTCCGTCTTTACGTTTTCCTCTATGCCACAGGGGATCGGAACCCAGTTGACGCGGATGTTGTGCCGACGTATACGGTGTGGAGAGTCCATGCAAATCAAGACAACATTTGATTTGACGAGATTGGCTCCTAGCGCTTTGATTGCTGCTTGACTGTACACAAATATGATCAAGTTCAAAGGATATTTGTAGGTCCCCGATTTCAACCCTGCGTGCAACTTCTTCAATAGCAAAAATCTCCGCCTGAACTACGCTGGCCTGGTTAGGTATTCTGTATAACCTATTCAGTGCCGGTTTATCGGTCTTTAGATTCAGTTCACATTCCATTTTTGAGTCATCGATGAAGACTGTTATTTCAACCTAACCGATGACAACTTCAGCGACCAATTCTTTCCGTGTGGGAGAGTGGGTCCTGTGTGTTTATCCGAAAACAATCTCTAATACCATGTAGCCACATCTAAAACCGAGACGATTCGGTTCTAGTTCATGCAGTATTGAAGCGTGGCCCACCGTACATGACCTGTACACATCTGATAACTTAAGTCTCAATGCAATGGTTGTAGAGACAAGTATACAGAAAAGTTTTATAATTAAAATGCAGACTAGCATAACTCTTTCAATGTGTTACAAAAATGCATCGGTAGGTGTAGGGTACACAAATTTTGCTACTCGCTTAAAAACATACCAGTAACAGCACCACTGCGACCACCACCAGTGCCAGAGCATTCTTCTTTAATACAAAATACATGCAATTGAAAATTTACAATCTGATTGTTGCTTAAGTGGAAAATTTATGTTGGCCCAGAAAATGCAAGTGAGCACAAACATACAAACCAACAGATACAAATCCACAGGCACACTATTACTTGTGGAAGCACTGTGCATGGAATATTTGTGTTTAAACGGGTATGTATACTGGCCTGTAATACGGAATACCAAATATGAATTCATAACAGAATCTTCAATGTATGGATAGAGGAGTATAGTAATATGAATACAAAGACACAAGCACACACCCATACATGCTTACAATGATATTTTATTTAAGTTAAAGGAAATAAGAGAGTGTAGGAAAATGCAAAACAACTCACATACATTTACTCACAAACACATGTACTACGGACAACGACCATAAGTATAAAGATTTACACACAAAATACAGTTGAATCCACTTGATTAGAAATACAAAAGGAAAGGATATTTAAAGATATTTAAAATTATTTACAATGGTGACCGTTAGTCTGAGAGAAGGACCCTTAAATACAGTACTCCACAACTTTTTGAAATTCTTAACTATTTAACAGCATTCAGCTTTAATCACAAATTCTGATAGACACACACAATAGCAGCGACGTCAGAAATTTTATTGTTTTGACCAGTAAATAGGAAAAGTAGCTGCTGCACTTGGTCCATTCATTCCATTCCACACACAAGTGTGGACCATTGTTGGATTAAATTTACTGAGGATGCATACAATTCATATATTAAATAAATGCGGTCAATATGGTTGACAAATTGTAGTGATTGTCGTTTTGTTCAGAACTTCTCCTTTTTTATTGTTTTTTTTTTTCATTTGTTCGTTTCTTCTCTCTACTCTTTAATTTATTTCTCTTAAATATCTTTATAGAACTGCATACATACATAGTATATGAGAAATAAATTTTGCACTTCTATGGCCATGGCCGCACACACACATAGATGTAAAAAATAAAATGATACATATGTATGTGTGGGTGTAAGTTTTAAACCAACGTAATGAAACGGAAATGTTAAGGAATTAATCATCGACTAAAACAGAAGACAGAAGGAATTTAATTTTCAAACTCTATGTTTCTATAAGTAAAGAATTTTGAAGATGATTTTCTGGGTTTCTTTCTCTCAGATTATAATTTAATTAAATTTCATTATGTACAGCATAAAAATGACATATTAATGTGAATAAAAAAAAACGATTGCAAATACATATGTACGTATTTCTAATGAAATATTTTATAATTTTGCTTAATAATAATTATAATGAGAGAAATATTAAAATGTGCACTTGGATTAATGAAATTTCATTTCATGAAGGCACACCCAGTAATTTAATTCAATATTTTATAAAATAAACTGACAAGTTAGAGAAAAATAATTGAAATGCTTTGGAATGTATTTCAAAAATAAAAATATTTAATAGACTTGTGGCACATGTGTCAAAGAAAGCAAGACTACATAATTCTATGGAATAGAACGTCAAACTAGCTTATTTAAGACAATATATTTTCAAATACATACATAAATACATAATTGGTCATTCCAACCCTTCAGTCAGAGTTATGACGTAGCTTCTCACACCTTTTTTGTTGTGTGTGTTAATTTTATACATGAGTGGTCTACCCGACTTGTATTACTGAGAAGCTGCCAGGATGGGAAAGAAACGGAATCGGTACAACACTTTTTATGTGAATGCTCTGCACTTCAACATAGACGGCATTGGTTTTTGGGTGACACAAGTTTTGAATATTTGGTCATGATGGCGAAGGTGCCACTAGGGAACTATCCGATTTCATCCGGAGGTTGGGGTGGCTCAAGCCCCCCATTAAGGTATAATGACCTTATCTGGGTGACACAATGGGCTATATGAACCGCTGAGTGAATTTGCATGTGAACGGCAAACTACCCGTTAACTACATCTAATGTAGCATTTTCTGACCATTGTCGTCCTCCACAATACCAATTGATAGCTTATGAAAGACCTATTTAAGCATCTACAGAGCCAGTGTATCACAGAGGTGAGCCCCATTTTAAACATATGGCTCTTTTACATGCAAACCAACATCTGTAGTCTTTTGTTGGCCTATCGTATAGATATTGCTTTCTGTTAAGGTTTCTATACAAGATAACACCCACGTATTTTATCTGATGGGACATTTTGATGTCATTGCTAAGGAAATGATTCTCGTAATGTGCGGTCTTCGGTTTTCTTATAAACAAGTAAATTTTGCTCTTATCCGAGTTCACATTAAGAGCCCATGACCATGACCACTTGAGAGCTATGTTTAGAACGTACTCCGCTCTCTTACACATATGATTTGAATCCTTGTATTAACAAGTTAAACGCATGGCTGACAGGCCCAACTCCTTTGTCAATTAGTATCCTCAAAAGACCATTCTTAGCAGTAATCAACAAGAGAGGTAAAAGAATGTATCCCTGCCCCTAAATTAATTATGTTTGTATGCACACTACAAGTTATCCATACATTTCTACATTTCCATACATTTGTGGTTCATATATCGTGAATATTTGTAAGTTTTTTGAAAGATTATAACAGTCGTAGTCTAGCAGTAGTATGTTGGCTTATTAGACGTAAGGCCCGAGTTCAAACCCCAGGTCAGATATCAAAACGAAAATATGAAAAAATATTTCTTCGGCGACTTCCTCTCAGCAGATTTCTGGTAAAAACTCTGAGAGGAAATAAAATTCCCATGTAAAGTTTTTTAAAAAAAAATCTGTCGTTCGGAATCGACTTTAAACTGTAGGTCCCGCCACTCATGTATAAAATTAACACACACAACATGAGTGGTTTGAGAAGCTAGGCCGTAATCCTGACTGAAGGGTTGTAATGGCCAATTATGTATATGTGTATGTAAGATACATAGATTAGCGTGTGGTTGTATAACAGGAGCATTAAGAAGCTGGCCTACTGTAGCGGTTGAAGCTCTATTGAATTTAAGTCGACTGCACATGATAGTGAAGGCCTAACATTTTAAGAGGTTGGGAGATATGTCTAACATGAAATTCGTTAAGGACAACGAATGACTCTATGATTTTGAGGATATGCTACGCAGCAGGACCTAATAACAAAAAAGAATGCAGTAATCTGGATGTTGAATATTCTCAGAAAAAGAGACTACTTTGTAGTATACAGATGGGTCAAGAACGGATCTGTGCATGGACCGAGAGTTTTTGGTCCCAGGTTAAAATGCTCAGAATCCAAGAGAAAACTCCAATCGGTAGTTTATGCTAACGATAGATGTACTTGAATAGCAGGTACAAGGCATGACATTACAACATTTGGCACTTATGAGGTTAAATCGAAAATAGCATGGTGGTACTGTGTTGAAAAGATAAACGGCTGATTTGCTTCTCAAACCATTTGAGATTTCTCGGCATGTACCAAGCATGCATGATTTGCCTCTTGTAATTAAGAAGTGCAAAATTTTATTTTTATTTTTTCCTTTAACAACAACCCAATGTAGAAAATTAATTAAAATAATTTGGAAACAGTTTTAGCTTGAAAATTACAGCAATAACAACGAACTGCAACAAAATTTACAACCACATAGTATATGCTTTGGTTATTTCTTGCTTCAATTAAATGTCCGTCCTTTTGTTTATTCGTTACTTTAATTAACATGTTCTGCATGTGGTAGATGAGTTTACAATATGAGAGATTTGTTACAATTTTTTTTTCGTTACTCTTATTGATCCTTTTAAGCAACAGAAGCAAACAATTTTAACTTTATTTCCTATAAATAGGAAAAACTCTTTTCACAAAAGTGTTACTTACTACACATGGGCGCATATACATTCGTATAAACATACATACGTGTAAATGTAAATATGTTTTACAGAAACTATATAATTTTATTAACAAGTTTTATACACAGTTTTTTATTTTTTTTTTTTTGGTAACACAAAAAGGCAACACAAAATTTTTAGAGTAAAGTAAACAAACGATAGAAAACAAAATCCAGCGAAATGAACCAGAACGTAGCAGTTGAATAAACGCCACAGTGAAAAAATGTAAAAAAAATATATAGATTTGCTTTTGCATTCTGTGAATAAAATATTAAAACGAAAAATAAAAAATGGAAAACAATGCTATAAATGGAGAAAAAATATACATATATTGTCGTACAATTTATTTTAAAGATGTGATAAACGTGTTCATGGCAAAGGTTTATGGTCCAAGTGTTTCCATAAATGTAGATGACATAGTTATAATAGAATATGTTGTATAAATATTGGAAAATATTACTGAATAGCTTAAGTACATATGTATAAGCAAAAATGGCGCAGCGCTTACCAGCACCAAAGATATATGTACCTTAATTGTAATGAAAATTTTTGTTTATCAAATCTTATTTTTTAAATGAAATGCGTTGTATATATCAACTTAATCTAAATTTATGCATACGTAAGTAACTGTAAGAAAGATTTTACGAATTTTGATAAAAATTGACAATTGATCTTATGTAAGGATCCCTTTTTAAAAACAGTAGGACTAATTGACCAAAGTTCCTTACCAATGCACGCAATATACAAAATCAATCCGTTTCCACATTTCAACTCTAAGAGTCCATGGGTTGCTATGGTAGATCAGGAACAGATAAACTGATAAAGAGAAGAGAATAGGCAAGCGAATAGGATAACCTCATTTTGTTATCATGCAGTACATACTGCGATGGAGGCGTTAAATATTTGAGGTTCAATAAAAATAAAATCTAAAATAATATTTTATTTTAGGTAGTGTGTACTATGAAGAACAATCGAGTGCATTATTGGAAGCCTTTCTTATCGAATACAAATTTTACTCTTCGCTGTTTTCGACACCAATTTTAGTTACACTTTGCCATACCAACCATTCAATTGACATTGTATCGGTTGTTTTTAGTTACAAAAATTTAAACCATAGGAAAATAAAGAAATATATATTAAACGGGCATTGTTGGATAGAAAATTGTATGAAGTTAATTTTGAAAATGTGACCATAGAGGTCGCAATCTAATTTTCAAAAGCATTTCGCAGCATATGCGGCTAAATTTCGCAACATAACTTTTCGAATGTTGATTTTCATTTGCAAATGGTTGTCTCTGGTTTATCGACGTGGACAAGTGACATTACATATCTCAAAGGCAATCATTCAATTGGGTTAAAACATACTATGTTGGTGCATGGCCCCATTCACATATAAGCAAGATTAATATTTACGTTTTTTTTAAGAGATATTACCTACAAACAACAACTTTAGATTTGATTTATTGGTGGTGAAATAATTGGAGATCTCGCAATAATTGAGGTATAATTTGTAATCCCTTCCATATGCTGCTGACATTGACAGTAACATTATTTCCATCATCATTTTTGAACCCATATAGACTTACAACTTTGGCCGCCATAAAACGCAACCACCAGTGGTGTTTATGCAAAAGCTTGTAGATTCGTACTACATAAGTGTCAATGAAGTCGCCGTGGTCTAGTAGGTAGTGTGTTGGCTTATTAGACGTGAGGCCCCGGTTCAAATCCCAGGTCAGGCATCTCCAACTAATATTTCTTCGGCGACAACCTCAAGGTGGTCATTACAACCCCTCAGTCAGCATTATGGACCTAGTTTCTCACAGCACTAATGTTGTATGTGTTAATTTTATACATGAGTGGCGGGACCTACAGTTTAAAGTCGACTCCGAACGACAGATTCTTGAGAAACTTTGCATGACAATTTTATTTACTCTCAGAGCTTTTGCCAGAAATCTGCTGAGAGAAAGTCATCGAAGAAATACTTTTTGTATTTTTGTCTGGCCTGGGGGCTCGGACCCTGGCTTAACGTCTAATAAGCCAACACACTACCTACTAGACTACGGCGTACCGTACCTACGCACTTATTCAACAAAAATCGAAGAACAAAATGAATGGAAATTTAATATCGATTTGTACTTCAGCCCACATGGTGACGAATTGATTGATTTATATTATATTATTGAATAAGCAGCTGAACTGCGTATATTTCTGCGTATATGTCTGAACACTTAAAATATTGTACTCAATAAACCGAATATTGACTCAATAAATGTGCATATTTGAACATAGTATAAGTCTATCTACAATGAAATCCTTAAACAAACTAAATACAAATCAACTGCTAACTGTTGAAGCAGCATTGTCAACTTAAATTTATTAATATCTAATAGCAAGGTTCGATAGCCCCAAATATTAATTTCATCACTGCTAAATGTGGAGTTTCTTTAACTTTCCTTTAGAAACAGAAAGATCTATAACACTATAACGATTTCACCATATATCTACAAAACCTATCGGTACTCTGCTAAGAGCTGCTTTATGTGCAAATAAAAGTTTTAATTTTCATTTTATAGTTGCCTTAAAAACTAAAGAAGTATGTCTTTAAGAAAAATGATAGTTGAAGAAGATATTTTAGAATGATTTAAAATCGTCAAATTTAGCCCACTTAGACAAGTATACACTGATGACTAAAATAAAAAGATTTTCACTACAGATTTTTGCTAATGATTAATGCTTAACAAAATATTTATTTAAATAGAAATGCATTGAATGAAATTAAAATGCTAAAGAAAAAAGGGGGAACCATTTAATATTATTTAAATTTCTCTTATTTCTTCCCCCTTTTCTTTTGTTAAACCTCGTATCAAAGGTTGTTTTTAACAATTTATTTCAAGTGGCACAATCGCAAGCAAAACAACTTGTTGTTGTCCTCAAGCATTACGGACGTTGGTAGAATTAAAAAAAGATTTATTAGAAAAGTAGTTGCATGCAACAACTCTCCTATAACACACTACAAATTGTATAAAATGCTACCGAATGCACTCTAATAAGAGGTACGCTTTCATTTATGTTGATTTAGACGGTACGAGTGTACTCTTATGCACTTTCAAATGTTGGTATGTTTCTTTTTTTTTGTTTCTTTTTTTTAATAATAAAAATGAAAACTTGCCACCAAAGCGCCATTGCCATCTCTGTACATTTGTATTTACAGAGATGGCAAAGTTAAATTATTCTTTCTTTTTTTTCTTTGCAGTTTTCTTGCAAAAATAACTTAAAGCCATACTTGACATGAAAACACTTAAGAAAGAAATAAATAAGAAAGGCGAACTGAAGCAACGACCACACAGCTACAAGCCAAAGTATTAGAGAAGTAAAGCAGTTTCGTTGTTCCAATATGAATTCCAAGATAAATGAACACGTAAATATCTCTATAAAAAACGGTTTTATGTATGTATGTGTTATGTGTACATATGTATGTATGTATGCATTAGATCTCGGCCAGCAACTGGGTATGTGCCTGCCATATGTAACATTTTAAATGCAAGTTTCTATCTTTCTTTGTGTAAGTTTTTTATGTCTGTCTGTCTGTCTGTTTCACAACGCGTATTTCTGGTTGGGGTTTTTAATTCCTTCTTCTTTTTTTTGCTTTTTTTACCAAATAAACTTGTATAAACTTTTCGGTCTGAAGTGAATGAAATAAAGTTTTAAAACATAAATAGATGTTTGTGTGTTTGAACGTATGCATGTGTGTATGTATGAATTTGCAGTTATACATGGTATGAATGTAAGAAATAATATTGGTACGTGGTTGTTGTAGATGTTACAATATAATACCGACACTTTAATACAGTGATAGTCATGTTCCACTATATGAAGAAATATATTCGTAAAGTGTATACAGAAGGCATTAAAAAGGAATGTTTTTTTTCTTTTTTTAATCATAGTCTTCCTAGTTATTTCGGTTTAGTATCTAAAATATTTTGATCTGGCTGGTCATTTACATAAAAGAGCATTTCACCACTTCTGGATACATTATACTCAAGTAGCTTTTACTTGGCTTTAATATAATCATGGTTTTGTTTCATTTGGATCATCTCAGAGTTTTTTTTTAATTTTTCCTGTTTTTTTCGTGACGTCATCTCAATAACTGTAGCCGTGCTTACAGGTCATTGTGTGATGGGAAGACACGCGGAAAGAATGCAGCTCCCATTTAACGACTTCTACCGTGGGTGTAGATCCGCTGAGGAAGAGAAGACTGTTGTCCATTTTCTCTGTCAATGCCCATCTCTTGCGAGGTGCAGATATAAGTTATTTGGCTCCCCAATCCTTGTCAGCTTGACGGAGCTATCGTACATTGCTTTCAAGGATATATCAAATCTTCGAGCTGGTTTTCCAGCGTGTGGTAGTCGTGCTTTATAATGTGCAGCCCTTGCGCTGACTCCCCTGATTTGGAGAACTTGGCCAGTACAGAGACTGCGTTCACCTGTGGCGTCACAACGGGCCGCTATGCGTGCTCAAGTTAGCTTTTGGCATCAAGGCTATCACTCTGACCTAAACCTAAAACCACAACAATCTATGTGTTGTTTACAATCACTTTTGTAGCCTGGTTTTATTATACTAAAAGTCATTGGATTATCCGAATTTTGTAGTTCCCTAGCTCTTTTATCTAAACCATTCACTTCTTCATTTCCCATCACACTTTGATTACTACATGCATATATAATTGGCCATTACAACCCTTCAGTGAGACCCAGTTTCTCACAGCTACTATGTTGTGTGTATTAATTTTTTATACATGAGTCGCGGTACCTACATTTTAAAGTTGACTCTGAACGACAAATTTTTGAGAAACTTTTCATGGCAATTTTACTTCTCTCAGAGTTTTTGCCAGAAATCTGTTGAGAGCAAGTCGCCGAAGAAATATTTTTTCGTATTTCGATTTGTTGGAGATATCTGACCTGTGGTTTGAACCGAGGGCTCACGTCTAATAAGCAAACACGCTACCTACTGTACTACGGCTACTAGCAGCTAACATTGTTTTGGTATTTTACGTCTCTACGTCTAATAACACATAATGTATCACAGACCTGTATCTACACTCAGGTTATTTATGTTTTTTTACTTTTTCTCAAATTGAAGCGTTAAGTAAACATAATAAAATGAAAGAAAGCAATAACAACTCTAACAACAACGACAACAACCACAACAAAAGCTGTATAAAGAAAGCATAATAATATAAAAAGAAAAACTGTCTATTGAGCGAGTTTGGTGTATAGTTTAGTTTCCTTTAAAATTTTTGTTATAAAAAAAGAGTACATCGACTTGAAGAACGTTATAATAAACCAAACATCCAACCAAACAAGCTACATTTCGGCACACATACGAGTATGTACATATGCATTTAGAAACTTATACATGAAGTTCATAAAACTTTTTAAACTTTTAGCGGTGATTATTTTGCTTTGAGATTTTTTCCTCTTTTTTTGGTTTGTATAAATATTTCATTGCAAATGGTGCGTATATTTAATGAAACGATTAAGCTTAAGGAATGAAAATGAATTGCTGAATTATGTAAAGAGTGATTTTTTTTGTATAAATTTTATTATTAGTATTTGATCAGTAAAGCGTCACGCTTGGAAATCAATTTTTGTATGTAGTACTGTGAAGTATGAGATTCAAAAAAGAAGGAAAATTTGAAAAGAAAATATTTTCATAATTTTTACAATCAATGAACACATTTAAACAGTACTAAAGCAGTAAAATAAAACATTTGATAAAAAGAAAAACTTATTCACACTCACTTTAGAAAACTGAATGCAAAACCGGAAACGGAAAACGCATACGACAAACTGCAAATATATTACATAAGCAAAAAAAACAAATAAAAAAATAACAAAAGAAGAGGAGGAAAAATCAAAAATTTCATTGTATGCAAAACAAAGCATTTGCATAAGGTTCAATAAATAAATAAATTCTATTGGCATCAATTTTAAAACAAATACAACTCTTCAAGTAAATAAATATAATTGGGATTGACTATGTAAACCAAATTTATGGATCAATTCAATTTTTAATGAAGATGGCTGGACAAACTCACTACACCACATTACCATAAAAAAATTGTTGTTACAAACAACAACCTTTGTTTGACTTTTTAGTCCGAATTTCAGTTCAAAATTTCGTCTTGATTAGGTCTAAAAGTCAATAGTGGATCTATGATTCTGATACTCACTCAAAATAAATCTTTTCAATTATTGTTGCCTTATTTTTTATGTTTGTGGCTACCAATGTAAGCAAGATATAGTCATGATAACAAGCCATTTTGAATTAGAATTTTTGACAAAAATCTGCAACTCATTCAAATGAAAATTTAAGAAACATTACGCTCACCTTCCTAGTCCTTTTCAATAATTTTGAGATATGTTTACGGTCACCAGTCCTTTGAAACATTACTTCGTTCAAGAGACAAGCGCTCTAGTACGCTACACAGTTTAATTTTTGTGTTTCCTGTTTGTGTACAGTTTTCACTCTCAACAACATTCCCATTTCAAAACGTAGGCTTGACTTTATTAACAGTCATGTAGCCAATAGTGCAAAGAGCCATTCTCGCTGTCTATCCACATTTGTTATTTATTAGAAGGAAAGGTCTTTGCTGTTAAGAATAAGTCCTCCTTCAAACTTTTCACCATAATCCGTGCATCTCTGAAAGTTATTTAGTTTTTTTTCGCTTTAAAACGTTAAAGACGACAGTTTTACGTTATTTTTAGTTTTTTGGCTGCTATATGTGATAAAGTGGGATAGTATGCCACAAATTTTATTTTAAATTTATTTTGAATGACCAGAAGTATTTATCTACTTTAGCATTAAAGTTAATATGGAGGGTAACGAAGAGGAAAATGAATTTATTTCAGTTCTTTTCGCTTCCATTTTTTACATCTGTGTAAATTGTGAAGTGATCCACTCTTCGTCGCCTGTAATCATTTGTTTTGAAAATGATTTAAATTTGTTCCGTGTTAACAGTGAATCGTAAACGAAATTAAAATTAAATTTGGTCATTTCACTATCAAGTGGCGTGCAAATATCAAGCTTTTTTAAATATTCAGATGGATGGATTCAAATGCTTTATTTCCCAATAAAATCCAAATTGCTAACGAGTCATTTTTACTAAATTTGTTCGATAACCTCAAAGACTAAATTTTTAAGATTAGAATTATCATATCGCTGTTCATGTTTATTTAGAGCAACGTCTCTGTCAAGTTCACAAATTTCTCACTATTTTTTAAACGTATGTAACTTATCACGTAATATTGTACCAATAATATCCTGTACCAAAGTGAATCATAAATTTGTACCTTTCAAGCAAGCAATAAGCGCTTTCATCGTACGACATTGACAGAAAATACGAATGAAAATTTGTGCGACTCTCTTCGTTTTATTAAATTTTTCAAAAGGCACTTCACTCTTCATTAGAATTAGAATGCGTTCAGTTAACTTACATACATAAAATATAGCATAATAGGTCATTACTCACACAACTTATGTTATGTGTGTACATTTTTTATATATGAGTGGCGGGAGCTACAGTTAACGTCGACTTTGGAACGTCAGATTTTTTGAGGAACTTTCCATGGCAGTTTTATTCATTCACAGAGTTTTTGACAGAAATCTGATGGAAAGAAGTTGCCGAAGAAATATTTTCTCATATTTCGTTCTGTTGGAGATGTCTTATCTGGGGGTTTGAATCGGGGCTTCTTGTCTAATAAGCCAACACGCTATCTACTGCACTACGGCCACCAACAGTTACCTTTGATTTGGTATTTTGCGTCTCGTTTAAAAGCAGAAAACCCTGCATACATTTTTGTGCTCTTTTTTAAAATACGGATTGAATTTTTGTAATATTTTTTTCTCAGACTTAATATATTTAAAACGTTATCGTGTAAGTAGGTCTTAAATTCTTCTGGTATATATTGAAGTCGCCGTGGTCTACTAGGTAGTGTGTTGGTTTATTAGACGTGAGGCCTCGGTTCAAACTCCAGGTCAGGCATCTCCAACTGACCGAAATATGAAAAAATATTTCTTCGGCTCTCTGCAGATTTCAAAAACTCTGAGAGTAAATAAAATTGCCATGAAAAGTTTCTCCCGAATCTGTCGTTCGGAGTTGAGTTTAAACGGTAGGTCCCGCCACTCATGTATAAAAATTAACGCACACAACATAAGTGGTGTGAGAAACTAGGCCGTAATCCTGACTAAAGGTTGTAATGACCAATTATGTACGTATATATATTGATCAGAATTTAAAAAAATATTTTAAATATCGACCTGAATTGTGATTGCAAGAAAACCTAGCTTTTAAAGTGTTACAAATCCTAGTTCTAACTCAGTTTTTGAACTGCAGTTTTGTAAAGTTTGGCGAATAAAAGGAAATATAGAAAGATAAAATCAAAATGAAAATAAAATTTTATTTTATTTTACTACCATCGACTGGCGACTGCTGTTACTGTGTATAAATATTAAATGAAAATATCGCAAAGCTCAGCCAGCATGTTGCAAGCTGTAAGTATAATAAAAAAATAACAAACAAATCCTTTTTTTTTTTTGTAAATTTTGAAATGAATTTTAAACTAAAAAAAAAAAATTAAAAAGGCAAATAAGGAAAAGCAAACAAAATATAATAAAAAAAGAAAACAAGAAGAAGCAAGTAACAAATGAAACATTTGATGGAGTCACCATTGCATCATGCTAATGACCAGACCAGACCCGACCTGACATACATACATACATACATTTGTATAAACATTAACAAATAAAACATTTCCATATAAAGTAGGTATTAAAATCCAAACAAACAAACACTTGCATATCATCTTGTATTTACTTAGCGCAAAGACACAAACAAATTTATTTGCAGTTGAAAGTCAGCTCCAACGAATAAGATATGCATGTATACCGGGTACAATAATAAAAATGCAAGATCTATATCACGGATTAGGAGGGTACCTCATGAATTTCACACTCAACTGAACAAAGTAACGAGCTGTCAGAGATTAAATGTTTCAAAATGTAAAACGTTGAATGTTCTGTTCTGTTGTTTCTCGTATTTCTTTTGGATTTTTGAATATTTGGCTTGTTTTGAGTCTTTTTTTTTTTTGTTTGTTTTTTGCAGTTACATTCCTTTACGAATTCATATCATGATGCAAAAATATGTTTATCCTTCTTTAAAGTTAAAAGGTAAAAAGCAAAGTATATACATATATATGTATGTATGTATAGTCTGATATAAAAAGAAAGAAGACAGGACATAAAACTAAAATAAATAAAGAAAACAAGATGAAAAATTTTCCATACATACCAGATTATAATTTTGTAGGTCTGTGTTGGATGTTTGCAATTCGGTAGAATGCATCACATAAAAATCTGTAACGAAACTACACACAGAAAACGAAATGAAATCATTTTGACCGAAACCTTAAAACAAAACCGAACTAGAATGTCATGAAAATACAGGGGCGTATGGAATTTTTTGGGCCCCAAGAGACCTTTTCTGATAATCCGCGACAAATTTTACAGGTCAACTTATGTTCTATTCATTTTATTTTGATCCACCTTTGGTCAATTCCTATTATACAGAATCGTTTAATAGGCTCTTTCGAACTTTGACGGCCAAGTTGTGTTGAAGCTGCGTCTTCATTAAGAACGACATTGGCCAGGCCATCACTGTCAACAACGAGCTCTGTCGGTTATTGGCTATCAATGTCTTTTATTCTTGATTTCAGCAAGACGACGCCAGGTGGAACATAGCTTATGCCACATGAGATATTCTGGCGATAATGTAATGTGGCTTAGCCACTGACATAAAAAGAGATATGTATCAGATTGAAGTCGGCGTAGTCTAGTAGGCAGTGAGTTGGCTTATTAAAAGTAAAGCCAGGCTTCAAACCCCAGGCCAGACATCTAAACAAAATACAAAAATTATTTCTTCGGCGACTTCCTCTCAGCAGATTTCTGGCAAAAACTCTGAGTATAAATAAAATTGCCATGAAAAGTTTCTCATAAATCTGTCGTTCGGAGTCGACTTTAAACTGTAGGTCCCGCCACTCATGTATGCTACTAACGCACACAATATAAGTGGTGTGAGAAACTAGGTTGTATGTATGTAAGTATGTATCAGATATCATGGACATTTTTTATTCGTTTAAAAGACCTATGGATACCATTATATATGGAAAATGGTTGAAATATTAAATTTTCCACGAAGGCACATATGTAAATAAACTTGATTTTGATTTATGTCAACATTGCCGAAGGCCGTGATTTGTGGCTTATTCACAGACTGAAGAAAACCCCACAAGAAAAATTATAAAGTAATCAAATCGAAAGATTTCGGTGGCCAGTTTTACATGAGATTACCTCAAATCGCTCGTGCATATGCAATGTTCAATGTGGCATGAGCTGTTGAAAGCTTATGACATTCATATTGTCCACATCATTCAATTCAAACCAAACGAAATTGCAGGAGTCGACAGTATTGGCCAAGCCAATGACGTTTTCTTTTATTTGCTACGAAATTAGTCAGGATTACAATGTAGCTTTTCACATCATTTATGTGATGCATATTAATTATATTTATGAATGGCAAGACCTTCTGTTGAATGTCGAATCCGTATGACAGATTTAAGAAACTTTTCATGGCAATTTTATTTAAGTCGCAGCTTTTTTGTCTAGAATACCGTTGACCGGCAAGCACCGAAAGAAATATTCTACTAATATTTCGTTTTGTTTGATTTGTCTGGTCTGAGGTTTGAACCACGGACAGACTAATAACTCGTTATTTTATCTACTATACTACGACGAATACATATTATTAATCAATGGCTGTAGTGAAATTTAGATAGAATAGAATTTTTTCTATTCTGTATAGACAATCACTAATGCAGTAATCTCAATTCAAAACCATTCTAAATTTCATTTTATATATACCCCTCTAACTGAAGAAATGTTTCTTAATACAACCAGATTCAAATCTAATGTCCATGCATATTTAGAATGTATGCAAGAGCATGCCCTTACTTGCTAATGACTTCTCCAAAACTGGTAAATCAGTTCAGACGGAAGAGAGTATGAATAACTTCATTTGCCTATGACCGTCTGTGACTCAGCAGAGACTTCCCTAATTTGTCTTTCTATTTCTCGATAATATAACGAATATTTTGTTATTAGGTATTAAATTCATAGGTATAGTTTAGCTTGATTCCCAGTGAAACATAATTTAATGCGATGCCCTGATGCTGATTGTCGGGAATGATTAATAATGGCTTATCATTTACCCCTGGACTTCCAATCGTGTGACATCACAACGCACCGCCTATATTTCATTTCCATGATGCTGTTACCTCTCCTTTCCTTTGCTATCTTTGCA
This sequence comes from Sarcophaga carnaria, assembly GCA_958299815.1. Lineage (NCBI taxonomy): Eukaryota > Metazoa > Arthropoda > Insecta > Diptera > Sarcophagidae > Sarcophaga > Sarcophaga carnaria. The sequence goes on from OY283150.1 coordinate 33,079,259, forward strand.
GCTTCCCTCTACCTATATGCCTAGTTCTGTCATAATACACTGCTCAAGTGGGAGCCAAACAATGGGGCTAATTTTAATGAACGTAATGTTAGCATTAATAAAGGGAGATCTGTAACTGCAGGAAGCATACATACATATGTACATCATTGGCTATTACAATCCTTCAGTCAGGATGACGACCTAACTTCTTACAACACTTATGTTGTGTGTGTTAATTTTATACATGAGTGAAGGGATGTACAGTTTAAAGTCGATTCCAATCGATAGATCGATATTGAGAAACTTTTTATGGCAGTTTTATTTAATCCCAGAGTTTTTGCCAGAAATCTGCTGAGAGAAAGTCGCCGAAGAAATATTTTTTTATATTTTCTTTTTGATGCCTGACCTGGGTTTGAACCTTCGCTTTACGTCTAATAAGCGAACACACTACCTATTAGACTACGGCGACTCAACTGTAGGAATCATGCGAATAAAATTGTGGACGACTATTTACACTGACTTGATAAGACTTGAATTTATCTTGATGATCATCTGCTGGCCGGCTCTTTGATGTCTTCTTTAAGGCTTCTCTACTGGGAATTTAACTTTTGTTTGGTAGTCGTTTATCGATATTCTAACAAGGCAATACCAATGGAATTCTCACTCTCTGCTGTATTCTATTTTTCTCGTATACTACTTAATGAACTACTACTAGTGAATTATGTGAACCTAAAAGTTGTTTATGCAGCCTAATAGGCAGTGTGTTGGTTTATTAGATATGAGGCCTCGGTTCAAGCCCCAGGTCAGACATCTTCAATAAAATGAAATATGAAGAAATTATTTTTTCTGCGACTTCCTCTCAGCAGATTTATGCCAAAAAAAAAACTCTGAGAGAAAACATAATTGTCATTAAAAGTTCTCCAAATATGTGTCGTTCGGAGTCGACTTTAAACTGTAGGTGCTGCCATTATTGTACAAAAATGAACACACACAGTATATGTGGTGTGAGAAACTAGGTCGTAATCCTGACTCAAGGGTTGTAAAGACCAATTAAGTATGTATGTAACAATTCTGTTATGGCTTGTAAAGAAAAGCCAAGAAATTTCCTTCTTTTAATTCAGCTGCAACATTTTATAACCTGGTTCCATTTCCATGTGACCTACAATATTTAAAAAAAAAAATTTAAATGAAAAGTAAAATATCACGCTAACATCACCATGTTAACTTGAGATAATATATTTCCATAAGTAATGAAAATGTTCACCTTGTGTAGTCATTCAAAAGTCCACTTAAAGTAAATAAAAATGTAACTCATCCACCCAAGTTACAGCAAGTAATGTAAAATTATTCTTGTTTAACAAAACTATTAATTACGGATGTATATGTATGTATATGTCCCTTCCTACCGATGTCCAGTAACCGCTAACGAAAACAAAATCCAATTAACGTGATTTAAGAGAGAAAAGTAATTTTCCTTTAATTAACCAAAATCCAGTTTCTCCAGTTCTCAATATGACCACTCAGTTGCAACCATTTTACCCAACATATCACACTGTTTTAAAAGCTGACCAAATCAGTGCATAAATGCAGATTTCTGCTCTAAATAAGCAGCTACCCCACTGCGTTGTTACTACATAAAGAATCAAAAAAAAAAAGAAAGAAAGAAATAAGAAGAAGAAAAATTTAACATAAGAAGATAAACTTACATAAAAAAATATAAAGTGAACAAAACTAGATGGCAATATAAGGATAAGCAACGGTATAGAAGGATAAAGGTGTACAAAAAATATAAAAAATAAAAAAAAACAATTGAAATTGGTTACCCAACTACTATCACCGTAACACTCTATTCTATGGTAGTAGGAGAACTGCTGCTACAAAATCTGTGTGCAGCATTTATGTTAAGGACTTTTATGCTATTTGTTCAACAAATACAACAACACTTTATGCAAACATATGTATTATACATACGTATGTACATATATACATAAATACATACATAACCCTTTTCACAGAATATTTGTAAAAGATATGTTCTTCAGGTGTTTAATAATAAAGTAACACGTCCACTTTGACATTTTTGAAAGATGGGGCCCCAGTTCAAGACCCAGGCCAGATATCTCCAACAAAATGGAATATGAAAAATATTTCATCAATGAATTCCTCTAAGCAAATTTCTGAGAAATTTGTCGTTCGGTGTCGACTTTGAACTGTAGGTCCCGCCACTAAATTAACACACACAACATAAGTGATGTGAGAAGCAAGATCGTAATCCTGACTGAAGGATCATAATGACCAATTGCGTAGAAAAGTAAATAAGAATGGATGAAATTACCACGTCGAAGAGGAGGCAAATTAAGATATGTGAAGAGTACTACAGGAAACTTCACTCAGAACCACCTCAAACATCGATTAGGGCCATTTGCTACTGCCCACATCACTAGGAAGACAGACACTGTTATACCCAATCTTTATTGAAATTGCATTCACGATTTCATTTAAGAAATCTAACTTTCTGGTGGTGATATCATACCTCCATAGTTGTTACAATCCAATGTCATGCTAAGCGCAAAGCAACGATTAAATTGCTCTTGTTTACAGTCACTACTTCTCCTGCACACTACTCCTCCTTATGACCACTACATGCACGAGTGTTTATTATTATTTTGCGGAAATCAATTGTGAAATTTTGCCCTTTTTCAAATTATAATTCCAGCAAGAATTTCCTTGGCTGGTTAGACAAGAACTTAACCAAGTGATTGGAAAAAGCCACAGATTGACGATCTACAATTTATTATTGACAATTCATCATAACTTTTCAGTCAAGTGTCTTTAAGCTCTGGCTCGGCCACAGACGAGAATTTGATGCGGGGATCTGCCGAAGTCAACGAAGAGGACGTCCTTGTATGCTTTGGAAGGACAAAATCGAGGAAGCCCTGTCATCGATTGGTGTAAGCAACTGGCGTAGGCGCGCAAGAAGCAGACGCGCCTGGAAGGATGTGTTGCGGCAGTCCGAAATCCGTTAATCGGGTTGTTAATGGCCAAGTAAGTAAGTATTTAAGTTAATAAATTCCACTTTTTTACACAAAATTGTATGCAAATTCTTTGATCCATTTTTTTTATTTCCGATAACAGAATATCGCATAACACTTGTCTTATGTATAACACAAACTAAACATGCTATGTAGCTAAAACTGTGAACATAAATATGTTCGAGACGAGTGTAGCAATATTACAAAAAATAATTACAAGTCGTATGTACGTAATCCAAGAAATTTGTAAATTCACTTTATTTTTTAAACAGACCTCGTATCTAGGGTCATCTTGGAAAACAATTGACATAATTAAAGAACTGGAAACGAAAACAAGTTGTCGTAATAGCCTCAATTCAATTGCAAGTGGGAGCCAAACAATGAGGCTAATTTTAATGAACGTAATGTTAGCAATAATAAACGGAGATCTGTAACTGTAGGAAGCATACATACATAAATAATTGACCATTACAACCCTTCAGTCAGGATTACGACCTAGTTTCTCACACCACTTATGTTGTGTGTTTTAATTTTATACATACATGAGTGGCGGGACCTATAGTTTGAAGTCGACTCCGAACGACAGATTTTTGAGAAACTTTTCATGGCAATTTTATTTACTCCCAGAGTTTTTGCCAGCAATCTGCTAAGAGGAAGTCTCCGAAGAAATACTTTTTGTATTTTATTTTGATGCCTGGCCTGGGGCTCGAACCCTGGCTTTTCGTCTAATAAGCCAACGCACTACCTACTAGACCACGGCGACTTGATTACTTATGAGTAGCGAAAAAACGATTCATTGCTGATCTCTGGCTGCAATCTATGCCGTTTGTTTACACCTATAGGATCAACCTGAAAGTTTTACACAAGGCTGCAGAACTTTGGTTACGCATAGGGGACTTGCAGTAAATATTTTATTCTGAAGAAAATAGCCATTCTGAGGCCAATAGCGAGGGCTTGCGGAAATACATATCCAAAACGAAAGTTATGTAAATCAATACGAATAATGTAAACAGCATTGTATTGGGGTCACATATTTAGAAAATATTTGGTCGTTTTGCTTTATTACGACATTCGGCGGATATAGGGATGACATTCCGAATTTAAAAATAATTATTTATTTTATATCCATACTGACTCAAATGATAACATTTTTGCTCCCTGTCAAGGACTCTTAGTGAATTCCAGAAATTCCTAAAGTGTGTAAATTACACATACAACGGACTACTTCACTATTATTAGAAGTGTTTGACAAGATTAATGAAGGATCCGTGCGCTCTAAATAGTTTATTGTTGTTTTAGTCACCATGCTTTCTAACTTAATTTCCCAATAGTTCCTGCAATTAGAGAGGTATCTTCCTTTGCTTAAAGACCTACTATAGCACGCCAGAGCGCATAACATAGAAAAATCAGCCAGAGCCACAATTCATTTTCACAGAGAACATATTTTCTAAGAAACGGCAATTACCAGTTCTTTCAATCTAGGACCAGCTGCAGTAGACAAATCATCTGCTCAGCTGGATGACTTAATTAATGGAACTGAACCAAAGTAAATAAATAATAAGAAGGTGCAGAAAATGCTCTGTAATAATTTTATATTCCTGGAAATATGAAAACATATTAAAAGAAATCCATTTCATAAATATCTCTCCCTTTCCATCAGTAAATTTAAATTAAAACTCATTTCAAAAGCATTCCAGCATTTCTTGGAAAACCCTGTTGATGAATGAAAAGAAATCCTGTGTGTGACTGTGATATGAAAATACGGAATAGCAATCAGAAAACAACATGAATATGTATTACATTTTGCATGTTATTTGGTTTGTTTTGCTTGAAAAAGGTTCTCCTACACTCGCTTACGAGTGCAGTTGAACCAAACTGAATGAATTAATTTCAGTAAATGTCTATGTATGTGTATGTATGTGTATGCATTTGCTTTTAATAGTGTATGCGTAGGGAAAGAAACAAGTGTTTGTTTGAAAGTAGGTAAGTATTGTTGATTCTAGTAGAACATATGTATGTATGCGTATATATATATGTGCATGTACATATATATGTATGTATGTGCAAGTGTACAAAAAGGATACAACACTTGCTATTGCATGAGGATTTATCTGCTTTGTTAAGCAACCAGTAACACTACCAAATATTGCTGTTGCAACCAAATGGCGAAACAACAGATCAACCTAATGGCACTACTGCCAAGAACGGTCGAACTGACAAACAAAAAACGAAAACGTAAACCAAACCAACAGGCAGCAGTTTTAGCGGTCTATAGCTGAGTTTACTGTGCATGTAGACAAAAAAAAAGATGAGTGAAACAAGCTTTTGTAGCAAGTGGCACAACTACTTCAACAAACACTAATTCAGACTTATGATTGTATGCGACTGTCTACTTGTTTGCTTGTGTATTGCTTGTATTGTCTTGCATTTATTCTATCGGATTAGATTGTTTCACGAACGTAGCAGCATAGTTTTTATTAAATTAGTCACTCCATTTGTTATGTTAATTTAGCAGAAGTACAACAAATTTAGTATAGTTTTGTATGCTGTACCTTAAATTGAAAGAAGATGATGATTGAATCAGTAAAAAAAAATTACCATAAAGAAAGTTAACGGTGTTCAATATAAAGTTGATAACAGTTTCTGTTATGACTGACGTTAGAAGCTTGCTTAGAAGTCGCCGTAGTCTAGTAGGTAGTGTGTTGGCTTATTAGACGTAAAGTAGGGTTCGAGCCCCAGGCCAGAAATCAAGAAAAAATACAATAAGAATTTCTTCGGCGACTTCCTCTCAGCAGATTTCTGGCAAAAAGTCTGAGAGTAAATAAAATTGCCATGAAAAAGTTTCTCAAAAATCTGTCGGTCGGAGTCGACTTTAAACTGTGTATAAAATTAATACGCACAACATAAGTGGTGTGAGAAACTAGGACGTTGTACAATGGGTCAATTCGGCCTCCGGGTACTGTACTTGTCTTAATTGACAACTACACGTCCTCTAACCTAACCTAACCTAACCTAGAAGCTTGTTAGCTTCTTATGTACTCTATACCCAACAAATTTTGTCCCATGTTTTTTTTCTGTTCTTTTTTGTTTTTTTGTTACTATTTTAAAGCGTTTTAGCTCTTCCTAGCCTCTATCGTTGCCAAATGATAGATGATATATATCTTCAACTGTCTGGTGGATTTTCTTTAAGGGCATGCTGTGTCATGTTATCGTTGTATTTCAGTAGTATTTCAACATTTCTGGGAGTCTAATTGATTAGCGTTTACTGTATTTCATTAGATACATACGAGCTAAAATATAAGCTGTTTCCTTCGAGAAGATATTAATTTGTAAATGCCAGGACAGAATCATCAATACCTGATGCATGAATTAAAATAATCAACATTGTTCTCAAAGAGATTTTTACTGTGATATCGGACTAAAAGTATGTGTATTCTTATAATTTTAAATATGATCAGTAGAGCCTTCTACAGTGGTCAAAATGCGAACAAACAGAATAAGAAAGAATCTTTCAGATTCTCGTAGCTTATCGTGAATTTATTCCCCTTGTTTGCAGCAGCTTGTGCTGCATGTGTCTTATTGGGGACTAAGAGGAGTATTTCGTCGGTCTGATCAAGGTGGCACATAGTAGTGATTCAAGTGCTTATGCACAAATTCGTGTAATATAAAGAAAACCCCAGAAAAATTTAAAATTTTTAAAAATAAAGAAGTTTTTCACTCTTTTCACAAAGTCCCTCCAGCAATCATACATAGTTGATCAATAGTTGATCAATAATTAATCAGGATTACGACCTAACTTCTTCCAACACTTATGTTGCGTGTGTTCATTTTATACATGAGTATTGGCAACTACAGTTTAACGTCGACTGCGTACGACCGTTTTTCTGAGAAACTTTTCATGGCAATTTTTGTTTACTCTGAGAGTTTTTGTCAAAAATCTGCTGAGGGGAAGTCGACGAAGAAATATTTTTATTTTTCATATTACTTGGAGATGTCTGACTTGAGGTTAGAACCGTGGCTACGGCAACTTTTCCCCTTCAGGATTCATCATACGAAAATTTACAATACCTCCTCTTGGGGAAGAGTAGAAATATGAAATATTTTCAACGAAAACGGATTGGTTAAAAAATTTCTGAAATTTTGTAACCGTATGTGTACTTAATAACTGTGTGTATATTATAAAAACAAAAACGCAATGAAAAAAAAAAAGGTATTTTAGTTTCCAATTGTATGCCTAAGTCATTTCTCAATTGCCTTGCCACGATCCAGCAAATGTATTAAAGTGGAAAACGTACAGGCTTATTTTATTAGTGACTGAGTTTACCTAATAATACAGACGTTTAGAAATACGTCGCTTTCTGCGACACTACCACTTACCGCTACACTCAATATATTATCACAGAGTGAATTCGCGGTATTCAAGTAGGTATTGTGTTGGCTTATTAGACATAAGGCCGCGGTTAAACCCTGGCCACTTAGCTTAAATGTCTTAATTAAATTAAATGAAGCAATAATATCTGCTGAATCTATATGCCAGCAGTTTGATTTTTAAGGTAACGAAGAGAGTAGTATAGAAAAAAAAAATGTTGACATTATCTAATGAATTTTTGTACGAAACCCTTGATTTTTAAATAAAAATTTACTGTGTACGTGTTTTCTAGTTTCGACCACTACCAAATTGCCATTTTCCAGTTCATCTTAATCTTTTATGAGGTCAAGTAAAACAAACAAACAAACGAAACAAATGAAATATGATCTTATTCGTTGTAGGCTGTAAAAACAATGTATAAAAGGTTCTTCCACCGTAGCATTTGTGTAAAAAATATTGTTCTGTAGTGGAGCAAAAGTAAAAAATTTGTTAAAAAATGTACAAAAAAAAAAAATCAGAAAAATAATATTTAAGTCGTTTCAACTACAATTTAAGCTGATTTAGTAACATGCGAAACCGCACTTTCTCTTTTTTACTGAGTTTGTATTCAGAATTATGAGAACATTTATTTGTTTAAATCTGCATATAATTTTTGATAAATAATTTTGGAATGTCTATGACCTCCTCCCAAATCTTGCAGCAATTCTAGCTGTCATGGGTTTTTAGAGAATCTATTTGAAAAATATGAGGACACCAAATGCCACTAACTTGATACCTTAAGATTGGATTGAATGAAATATCACTCCGTGTGTGGGCGGTAAATCATTTAATTGTTGTTCTTAGACGTCATAGGAAAAAACTTCTGTGTGACGTCTATTTAATTATTTTACTATATTTGGTTATTTGGTTATTTATTATTTTTTAGAATAAAATTGTATCCAATTACTGATAAGCTAAGTAACTTTGACATCATGTTCGCTGGCGAGGGAATCGAAATAACGACTCCTCTCTCTTATAATCTAGAATACTACCCCTTAAACTACCAGGGCAGTCAGTTCACATAGGTTAGTGAATGTTTTAAATTGAAATTTCATGAAGAATGTACATTATAACTGAAACATAAAAAATTTAATTTTTTCGCAAAAACTTTTTTAATTTCTTTATTTTTTTCTCACTCTAAGCAGTATTTGTGGCCGTTTTAATGTTTCGGCAATAAAGTTTTATTCTCCAATCTAATACGTGTTATGAAAGGCTTTAATTACACTGAAAATAACTTAATTGGCAATTTAATACAATGGCTGGTGCAATACATGCATATGGCTTTAAAGCCATACGAACTGTTAGTTTAAATAAGCTGTTAAAAGTGTTATAATCAAATAAAAAATAAGTCTTAATTATTCTTTAACATATAACCAGCAACAATGAAGTGACCAGTAATGAAATATAAAATTTTAAAAATAAGAAGAAAACATTGTAGGATTTGCAACACGGAAGGCAACAAAACCGTTTTACAGACTCGGACATTAGGTTTATTGTGAGAAAAGTAAAGGCCAATACAAACAGTAAAAATAGACGAGAATATCTCGTGATTATCTAGAAAGTTAGAAAGAGTTACAGTCGTGACATGGGATTACAAAGCAGAGTTTTCAGCTAAAAGCCTTACATACCACAGACAAATCTGTGTAAACCTATAAATTACCCAGGAATATATTTGAACGATCCACTATCGTTTTCGTAGAATATTTAATAAAATAACGAAGGTCTGTAAAAAGAATTTTGTGAGAAAAAACCCCTAAAGACACCACGTAATAAAAACAAAACCTGTTACAATAAATGTATTATGAAAACAGTAAAGCATGATGAAGGCTAAGTGATGACGATATCGGGAGGTCGCAATGTAGTTTTTATTACATCAACGATTAAACAGGAAAGCTATCTGGATATTCTCAAACAGAATGTATGTCCTAGAGAAGAGAAAGGCTTATTACAGACTGGGTGTATGGATATAAACCACAACTGAATGTTTCGACTAACCTTCAAAATTGCAAAGAATTGGTTGTTTAATAGTTCCCAGAAACTTCTCGACCATTTGTCATAATTGCCGGACTTCAGTCAAATTAAGCACCTGGGGGAATATCGCCATTTTTGGCGCCATAGCATAGTAGGCAGTGTGGTGGTTAATAAGACGTGAGACCACACTTCAAACCACATGTCAGACATCTAAGACATAACGAAATATGAAAAAATATTTCTTTGTCGACTTCCTCTCAGCATATTTCTGGCAGAAACTCTGAGAGTAAATAAAGTAGCCCTGAAAAGTTTATCAAAAGTCTATTGTTCGGAGTCGGAGTCGGCTTAACTGTTGGCCACGCCACTCAATTATAAAATGAGCACACACAACATAAGAGGTGTGAAAAGCTTGATCTGACTAAAGCGTTGTAATGACCAATTATGTACATATGTACGTATGTACGTACTCGTATGTATGAGTGAATATCTCCATAAATAAATAAACCATAGAATTCAGACCAGAACTTTAGAATTGAATGTCTAGGAGATTACAAGCAATAATAAAATTAAAAGGACAGCAAACAAAATATTAAAAAGTAGTAAGTATTGCAAAAGATTTCTGTTTACTTTAATATGATGCTTAGAATAATTTTTTTCTGCGCTGCTTTTCTCGTACTCGCAACACAACAGTCCGCATGAGAGAGTTTGATTTCATTTTAGCCATATATAGGTAGAAATTTTCTGAGAAAATTTTAAGAAAGCCAATATACTGTCTGCAGTCTACTGCAAAAGATTTTAGAGATCAAAACAATAATATTTCCCAGTCAGTCACATACTCCATTGATATTCAAAGAAATATGATTGAAACTAAACTACCTGGTCACTAAGAAATTACGCACACACACATACAAACATAATTGGCCATTACAACCCTCTAGTCAGAATTACGCCCTAGCTTCTCACACCACTCATGTTGTGTGCGTTAATTTTATACTTGAGTGGCGGGACTTTTTTCGCGGTATATTTACCTTCAGAGTTTTTGCCAGAAATCTGCTGAGAGGAAATCGCCGAAGAAATATTTTTTCATATTTCGTTCGGTTGTCTGACTTTGGATACGAACCCGGGTTTTACGTCTAATAAGCCAACATACTATCTACTAGACTACGGCTACTGCACAGTCAAGTTAAATAAACATTGAAATATTAATTTCATCGCACATTGGATATGAGATTTACACATACTACATGTGTTCCTATGGTTAGCGTATAAGAGATATCCTTATAGGTGAACATAATATGTAGGTGAACATAATGTCAATAAAAGAACAACAACAATAACTAGCATAAAAACTCATTGCAAATGAAATTAAATTATAAAGAGAAATACTCGACACATTTAAACAAATTAATGCAATTACAATCATATGCAGTTCACATTTATGTGAACACCATAAAATACAAAATTCTTAACAACAATACGTATTTAATGAATATTTTACTTACGATTTACTCTGTAATAAAGAGTGTCGATGTATGAAATTATTTACAAAATTAAATAAAAAGCAGTCGCTTTAAAATAATTATAAAATAGCGAGTATAAATAAATTGAAAGAGAAGCATTAAATGTGAACCAAAAAAACAACAAAGAAAAAACAAGAAAACACACAGATTGAAAATAAAACAACATGAACAAGCTAAAGTAAATACAATTTACAAATATCCTGAATGGTTTTATTTTAAGCGTTTTAATAATTTTTAATAACTGCAAATAAACAAATACATATTCTATATACATATGTATGTATGTATACGCACACACAGATGCAGCACACAACACTATGGCAATAATATGAAAGTGCTACAACCAAAATGGGATTATCATGCATAAGGAAGGGTATGAATGCGAATGCAAACTACAAATCATAATATTACTGCATTCTTCTTGTTTGTTTTGAATCTGTGTGCACAGTACTATTTTACTGCTTTGGTCTAGACAGTTGTGTGTGAAAAAATGCCACCTAATGCTTTTATTATTTTTAATTAAAAAAAGTTACATGAGTTAAAATTTTTACCACCAATGTTATGGTCAATGAAAGTTGTCATTAAATTTGTTTTTATTTTCGAAATATTGTTGAGTATTGCATTTGATAATAAAATTTCACTCTCCATTGTTACATCAGCGGTTATTCACATATTATAAACTGGTTCCTTGCCGTACACCAAAGTAATAATATTGTAGTAAATATAATATAAAAAATGAATTTTTTTCCTTTTAAACCATATTGTATGTTTTAAAACTCCACTAATGAACAACTTTACAAATTACAGCAACTTTATATGAAACGAATGATCTATGTAAACAAGTGAATTCTGAGTTATTAAATATTTTCAATGCCTGTAATACTAAATATACAATTTGGACAGATCATTTAAGCCAACATGACGACAAACACCACGTCTACACTGATCTTGTAAGCATTCTGTGAAACATAGATATGCAATCAGTGGAATAACGTCCTATACCAGATGTAAGCGTTCAACAATATCCATCTACTATCATCTGGAAATTCGTCAACCACTTTAAAAGAAGAAACCAACACCAGAACGGCTCTAATGCCAATATTGATTTAACGCCTCCTTTTACTCGTTCCTTTCCATCCTCTATTGAGTTTGTTCGAATTCTCTAACAAACCACAATTTATAGACCTGACATCCCGCGTTTTTCTGGCCAAGAACAATGTTGAATACGAGTTATGGTATAAGCCTTGAATAATGGGGAATAAATGGGAATTTGAAGTCGCCATGGTCTAGTAGGTAGTGTGTTGGCTTAATAGACGAAAAGCCAGGGTTCGAGCCCCAGGCCAGACATCAAAATAAAATACAAAAAGTATTTCTTCTGCGACTTCCTCTCAGCAGATTTCTGGCAAAAACTCAGCGAGCAAATAAAATTGCCATGAAAAGTTTCTCAAAAATCTGTCGTTCGGAATCGACTTTAAACTGTAGGTCACACCACTCATGTATAAAATTAACACACACAACAAAAGTGGTGTGAGAAACTAGGTCGTAATCCTGACTGAAGGGTTGTATTGACCAATTATGTATTATTCTACACCAGTTACATCACCTCTATCAATTATCAATTTTCAATTTCTCGGCACCACTTGATCTCTTAATATTTATTACCTTTTCCATAACGGTGAAAGCTAGGTTTTAAGATTATTGAACAGATATCTTACAACCTCCCTAGGTAAACTAAAAACAAGGACATTTTTAATTTTGAATTCACAGTAAAATGTATAAAATTCTTCTCAAATAACAAGAATAAAATCTTTCAATCTAAAATAAACATACGCCATTTGACATCTCTTAGTGTGGGAGTCGTGGGTTCGATTGCCACCAAACACTTTTAACACTACTCCCATATACCTAGTCTTAATTTTATTCACTTATATCAATTAGAAACGATTTGTAATTGTATTGTAATTATTAAAAAAAATCGCTTTCAATTATTTAATATTGAAAAATAATTTTTCTCTTACCCAATACCACAATTATACGGAAAACATATGAAAAATGGAGAACATAATAGCGAGTATTTTATATGATTATGAGTACAATTTACTCGCAATAATTATTTTATAGATGGTGATTTTAACGATGCTTAAAGCTGACCTGATTACAAAAATAATGATGATGAAAATTGTGGAAATTCTATGCTGTTGAATAAGAAGTGAATATTTCAATACTTATTACGATAGCACCAGACTACAGCATTCAGTTTTATTATGTGTAAAGTTTCATATTTCGCACTTATGTACGTTTGGAAATACAAAAAAAAAATTATTTTTTATTGACTAATTCGGTTCCCTTCAAATTATAACAAACAAATTCTGATAAAAAAAAATATATGGTTTATATGTTCACATAAATATGTTTATATATGTATATGTAATGTTAGAAGAATTTTGTATTTCAAGCAATACTCATATGAATAGAATACAGTCTGAACATCTATCAAAAAAGAAAAAAATTGATGAGCTAATGAGTTTAATGGTCATGAAGGGGTAAAAGGATGTGGCAGCTTGAGTAAAATTAAAACGAAGGAATCTCTCTAAGCTAACTGCACAATCTACATCCGAATTTCGCGGTACGTTACTCCCTTTGAATCAAGCTGTAAGTCAGTTCGAAAGCTTAATGAGTTTAATCAAATAATTGTCCATTAGGTTCTAGAAACACCAGCGATAGACACCATTGAATAAAAGCGATCACAACCGCTCTACAAGGTCTGCATAATTCTTTGGCAGATAAGGCAGGATTCATGGACCCTATTAAGACTGATACAGTAGCCTTGAGATTAGGCGAGGGAAAAGTTCTACGTAAGATCTTCATACCAATAAGAGTTGGCGATGATTTCCGCATTCGATTCAACAGCTCCTCAACGACATAGACGTTGTCCAGCAAATTAATATCCAGCTGGAGGATGCTCCTGCGAGACGGCTATTTAATGCGGGGATCTGCGGAAGTCGAAGGACCAAGTCGAGCAAGCCCTGTCATCGATTGGTGTGACCAACTGGCGTAGGCGCGCAAGAAGTAGGGGCGCCTGGAAGGATCTGTTGCGGCAGGCCGAAATCCGTTAATCGCCCGATAGCCCGCAAGCTTGGCTATCCTTTACACAATAATTCATGCAGTATATTAATACGCTTTCTATTCAATTTAGGCAAAGTGAATTTTGCAATGATTCAGGAATCTTCCTCAAGCCTGGATTTGTCAGCATCTAAAAAATACTCTTGCCTAACACTTATACACAAATGGGTTAACTCATATTCAGTAGGACTATGTCAGTCGCCACAAGTTCTTTCCGCAATATAATTTATCGGGATGTCCGTGTGGTTGGGAATTCATGTAGAATTGACTAAAACCTGTCGTGATCGTCAATGTATAGAGTCATTGGATCTGGATCAATTTGACAAGATTTTTATGTCTATTATCTCGATCTGGAACACACCACAGTAGCCATGGTGGTGAAATTTCTAAGAAAATTCCAACTTATTCTCAAGCTTAGAACCTTCTGTGTATAATTACCGAATCAAAGGAGCTAACTAAACCAGAGAAACCGTTTTTACCGCTTGGAATACCGACATCTTGTGAAATGTTGTACGATTGTGTTCCAACAAGATGTATTTCAATTCATTGTGCGCCTAGTAATCCTAAAATAGGACATACATACATACATACATAATTGGTCATTACAACGCTTCAATTAAGATTACGGATTACACCACTCATGTTGTGTGGGTTAATTTTATAAGTGAATGGCGGGACCTACAGTTTAACGTCGACTCCAAACGACAGATTTTTGAGAAACTTTTCATGGCAATTTTATTTACTTTCAGAGTTTTTGCCAGAAATCTGTTGAGAGGAAGTCGCCGAAGAAATATTTTTGTTTTTTCGTATTTTGTTTTGATGTCTGACTTGGGATACGAACCCGGGCGTTACGTCTAATAGGCCAACGCACTACCTACTAGACTACGGCGACCAAATTAAAATAGGACATAGGGGTGGATAAAGAATAATGAGCCAGAATTATAGAATATTTGTTCGCATTGGTGTTTGTTCTTTGGCTAGTAGTGTGGGCGAAAGCCAAGCAGTATAAAAACGGGCTTCAGTAAGAGTAGTACCTATCACTCTCTTAATTCGAATCTGAAACAGATTTTCTAACATTACTAAAGCAAAGCATATCATATCGAGAACACAGAGAGTCCAAAAACATATTGAATTCATTCAGAAAAGTATAACAGGACGAAACTCAAATGTTGAACTAATTGCACAGCCGTTCAATTGAGTTGCATTATGAATCCTATCGGCTAGATTATTCCTACCGCTTAGCTTATACTCCGGAACTAAAACTAGGTCTGATCCCATTTATTCTTGGTAATGCACAATATGGCGATTTAAAGACCACTGTCAGTTTGTAATAAAGTCGCCGCAATCATGTAGGCAGTGCGTTGTCTTATTCGACGTGAGGCTGTGGTTTAAACACCGGCAAAATATCTCTATCAAAATGAAAATATTTCTCCGGCGACATTCTGTCAGCAGAGTTATTATACTAACCATGAAAAATTCTCAAAAATCTGTCATTCCAAGTCGACTGTAATTTGTAGGTTCCGCCACGCATGTATAAAAATAACACACACAACATGGATGACGTGGGAAGCTATATTGTAATCCTCCCTAAAAGGTTGTAATGACGAATTAAGTAAGTCTGCTTTTTTCGCCTATTTTTACTTGTTCGGTCCTTGTTAAACCAACCATATTCCAAATGGCAAATGTTTAGCTAAGTAAATTACGCTTCAACTCAAAGATATTTAACAGCTCACAGACTAGCCAAACCAATAATTTTACACAACTGTATGGACAATCCAATGTTGTGTTATTAGGCTGTATCTATTAAATGCACAATTTAAAATAGTAGTTTACGGAAATTTTTGGTTGAAATTAAGTTGTTTCATATTTTCCATTTAACCGTAATAATAATTTCAAATCTCTTGTGAATAATTATACCACAAAAAAGGTTTTATTTTCTAACCAGCCGTATAAATGTAACAAACTACTGAACCGTTATAATATTTGTTTTCAATAAAATATTAAAAAAAGTAAAAAAAAGGAAAGAAACATGTTAAATTTATATTATCAAGGGTGTAAAAATGCATAAAATTATAATTCACCTCAATAAGCAGGAGCGCAACTAAAACTAAAGCTAGTTAGAAAGTTATCTAAACGTGCAACTTAACATATTGCAACACGAACAATATAAACTACAAACGAAATCAAACAATCACGCATACTTTTATATACGACTGCATACACATACAATATTCAAATAATCCACACACCATCTTTAGTTGTAAAACTCTTTTCCTTCAGTGCATTTCATTATCGTCTTATTGGCAAGAATACAAAGAAAAACTTTTTTATGCAATAATAAATTGTACATTTATGCTCAAAGTTACGTTTCATGCATATGCATGCGTTTGTATGTATATATGTGTGCTTGTGTAAACGAAGGAATTTTTATGATTATGTGCATACAAACACCTTAACTTGTATGGATTAATACTCAACACGCACCACTACACATACGTACATATACGCATACTGGCAGGCGTCATAATAATAGTTAAAGCAAACGTTAGAGAGCGAGAGCATAAGAGAGCGAACAAAGTAGAATTGAAACTAACAATCACAACGGATTTTAAATGAACTTAACCAAATACACCTACACCTACACAGTATTGTATAAAAGAAAGTTTGTTTGCTGCTGCTATACAATGGTGGTACAAACATACCATGTGCATGTGCATAACATTGATCTGAGGTGTAAATATACATATATATATATATGTATGTATGTATGTGTGTACTAGAGAATGAAATGCATTGTATACGATTTAAATTATAACAACTAACATTGGTTTAACTAACTGTAAAATTTTCTTATTTTTATGATTGCGTTTGTCGTTATACACTTCCATTTTAAATACGAAACGGAAAAGTAGACAAGGAAAGCTTTATAAAACTTTCATACACAGTTACACAATTACACGCTATAAGCTGCTGCTACTAGCATGCACATACACTCTCATTGACTTTAACGCACCAACCCAAACAAATTTGTGTGTGTATGTATGAAATACAATATGAATTTTTGTAATACAATATTGCATAGCATGTATGTATGTATTTTGGAAAGGAGCACAAAATGAATGTATGATTTTGAAATGTGTGTGTATGTGTATAAGAAATAACTTAATAGAGTATAAGAAGAACTGGTATGTCTTTGCTCATGCAGCGTAAACTCTACTGATTTAAGTTGTCGTCTTTGAAAACTCTTAAGGGCCTTGTAGATAGAAACAATTGGTTTGAAAGAGGTACACAAGATTCAGCAATGCCCCCTTGGATCGAAAATCATGATGCAATTGTTTTGAAGGAACTAAAACACAGAAGAGTGGTATTGAAGAAAATGGGTTTCCTGTTATATAAAGTAATACTGTTTGACCTACAACATTCAGAAAGTATGATTCATAATAATTTATCTGATTCATACTCAAAACGATCCAATTTTTTTGAAGTAATCAGAGAATTAGTGCGTATATTGGCGGTATGTCAACAGATTGGGCCTCAAAATAATAGTACACTCAAACCTTTTTTTACACGTTCCAGTGGATACCGTGTAAAAAAACGCGTAAAAAAAGACAAATATGTATGTATGTAAGTGTACAAACAAACTGAAAATGCCTACATATGCCTATAAAATTGAATAACTATAAAAACGCAGATTTAGTTCAATAGTATACACAGAGTTTTTATTTTATTTCATTTTATGATTATAAAAAAATAAAGAAAAAACTTAAAAATTCTCTTCCATTTATAAAAATAAAATTAGTTATCAAACTCTTAAGACAATTAGAAACGGAATTATTTTCAATAAAACAAATTTTTTATTTTATTCGGAGTCAGTTTCTGATAGCAAGCGCATTACTTTTGCTGGGGTGGCTCAATATCAGTCTCGTCAGTAGAAATACTTATTCCTTCTACATCTTCAGAAACTGCTTCTGGCGCTGGTTTATTTCTTTTAACAGCTAATTCTGTTATAGTGCGTTGTGATCCAACTTTGGAAAGTTCTTTATAGAGCTCTCTGTATCTAGCCATACATGTTTGTAGGTCTGATTGAAATTTTTCGCAGCTCTTTCAATTATGTTATCACATGTCAAAAAGTGTTCTGCCAAGTATCAACTTGGCAGTTACTGAAAAAACCGTATTATTTCAAATTCGCGTAAAAAAACCATGTAAAAACAGGTTTGGGTGTAATTAAATAATTTTGCAACGACTATGTATACGATAATAATGAATAAATAATGCCATAGGGGAAATTAGTAAAATGCTAATTAGAAATTCGACTAAACACTTTATCGTATGTAGTTATCGTAATCTTTTCGTATACTACAGCAGTGCTACAGCAATCTCTCTTCTGGTGCTGATCTATATGTGCACAAGACCCGTAACGCCTGTGTTATCTGTCGCATACAGAGAATTTCCGCACATGATAATACTGATGAGACGGCGTCCACAACTACTGATATAAGACTGCGCTTTACACCATTTTTATTGCAGACATTACAATGTCGGTAGTCTTAGCATAAAATATTCCGTACCCATGGGGAAGCTCGCAGGTATCTCGCAAGCAGAAGTCTATGAGATTGAAAGATGTGCTCAATTCATCTTGTATAGAAGACACAAAAAACAGGACAATACTGTCCGCCGCTGGACTGCACCCCTTATTAAATTAAATCGAAGATAATATGAATCTGTCCGGATAAAATAAATCAGCTAGGTAGGGCAAATAACATTTCTCTCTGCTGGGTCCCAGGATATGTGATAATTCCCGGCAATGAGCAAGCAGTTGAACTTGCAAGCAGGGGAGTTTTAAACGAAAGTTTTCAGATTTTTCGACGTAATGTTCTTCTAATGCTCCTTCATTACATTGAATACTGTTCGTAGTTGTGTATTTTTTATGTCAAGATTGCTCACATAGATATTTCGTACTACAATACATACCTACATACTTGGCCATTATAATCCTTCAGTCAGAATTACGACCTAGCTTCTCATTAATTTTATACATGATTGGCGGGGCTTACAGTTTAAACTCGATTCCGTACGACAGATTTTTGAGAAAATTTTACATGATAATTTTATTTACTCGCATTGTTTATGCCAGAAATCTGCTAAAAGGAAGTGGGGTTTGAAACGAGGCCTTATGTATAATAAGCCAACACACTGCCTACTAGACAACGGTGACTTTAATTTATTTATTTGTTGCAGTTGGTTAGATTTAAACCTGCTGTTATTGATCTTTTTGATTACCGATGCAACGTTCACAGTTAAGACATGCTATCGTATACCAAAAAGGCTAATATGATGTGGTGTGCGTAAAGTTTTCCATCATTTAAGGCATTCCTAGTACCTTTCAACAATAGTTGTTTAACAGCCTTAGCTCTGACTGGCACTGGTTTCCTGTGGGGCATTTATTCAATATGCTGCACATAATACAAGGCTGCCAACTATGCTGTCAGACTAGCAAAGTAAGTATTAGCCGCTTCGCAGGAGTTAGAAGCTGCTTAGTACGCTTTTAAACTCGAAAATAGTACCCATACTGGCAAGTCACTCCCTTATCAGCCACATGGAGTCGAGTTATATACAGTTCTCCCAATGTAATAGAGGCAGAAAATCTCATGTTATATCCGCTAGTATCCTTTTAAATGTTTTAAATTCCTTATAAAAAGGCCCCACCATCGTGCATAAAACCTCAATATTCTGCCCGAATTCCAATGCCAATGAATTATTTTACAAAATGCAACAAAGCATAGAAGATAAAATGCTTACCATTAACTGTAAGATGAAATAGTAACAATGCAATGCAGTATCAGGAGCAAGTCTTGGAAATTTTATACATACACACTAACAAAAAGCAGCAGCAACAAAAATAAAAACAGAAACAGCAAATAAAGAAAGGCATTGAACTGTTAAAACAACATGTAATTTATTTAAGAAAACAATACTGAAATCTCACCCTCAATCTAGAAATTTATTCATTTTCACTCTTTTTTTTTTACTCACACATACATTATTAAACATACACTCATACACTCTCTCTCCTGCATTCTAGTTATTTTTGCCTCTTGGAAAACAATGTTGAATTGTTAGTTGGCGTAAAAGTTTTTCATATTTTTTCCAATGAGCAAAGTGTGAGTGTATATGAATTTAATTATGTGTGTATATGTATGTGAGGATACATTTTAAATTTTCCAATTTTTTTTTGTTGTTTTTTTTATGCGTATTTGTTTTCTGTTCACACGTACAATAACGTCTAAAAGCATAGGAAAGTAATCAAATTAAAGTAGCATTTAAAATGCAATGAAAACAAAAACATTTATTGCCTAAAAGAAGATGAAGAAGAAGAGGAGAATAATTTATATTGATGAACTCGTCTTGGTAAGCGTGCATGTGTGTGTGTGTGTGTTTTGTGCTAAAAAAAATTTGCATATATACGAATATGTAGGTGTATACAAACATAGACATGAGCAAATAAAGAAAAATTTGAAAAAAAGAAATAAAGACGAACTAGAGAATAAGAAAATGAGGAGGTAACACGAATTACTACAATACAAATTGCACTTGAATTTCACCATTATTATACAAATACAGAGACATACTAACTCCGTATGTATTTCCAATTACAAAAAGAAAGTGTTAAAAAACGTGTTAGTGATACAAATATACGCCTGATATGATGATATGATTTGTCATTTCAAGGCGATAATTTACAATCTGCCATAATATGCAGTAAAAAAATATTCCTCAACTACAAACAAGCGCTAAAGCACATAACAAACAATGAAGAGAATAATAAGAACACAATACATAGAAAGTAAAATTCTCCATGACTAAAGATAAAATAAGAAAATTTCATTTACTTCCATAAAAAAATATATGACAACGAATAATGGAGAACGTTTTGTTAAAACAAAGTCTTCTCTGAAAGGAGAAGAGGTTCTTCTTTAGATTTGCAGTGGCCTTGCACACTATACAACAACGTGGATCACACACAGTAATATAGTTGACAATGGTTTATTATGAGATTAGTATTTAATCGGGACTAGGAGAGGAATGGATCTTCACAAAACTTATGCTAATCTTTCATCTCCTTTAGCTCACTTGAAGACACATAGCCACCCGTTAAGATGTCACAGGTAAGCGCAATCCGAATTCAACTAAACTCATCGAAGAAGTTAGTCAGCGCAGGGGCTGCACCCAAAAGCACGACTGGCCTAAGCTGAACATCAGCCAGAAAGTTTTGTAAACAAAGCTAATATCCTTGCTATCAATGGATGATTACTCCATTAAGCTAACAAATATTGGAGAGTCGAATAACTTAAAACTGCACCTCGCGAGATACCCACAACATCGGCAAAAGTTGTTTGATGGAGACTACAGTCTTTCCACATGTCTTTCCATAACCCAATGACCTGTAAGCATGGGTACTGTGATAGAGATGGCATTGTGATCAAGTTTGAGTAGTTCGTTGTCACGTCTCCTATCCATCATGGGTCAAGTGAGTCTGGCAATGGAGCAAGATTTTTCATTGATCCAGCATAGCTTGGTGTCCTGAAAAAATTTGTTGCTCATGGCCAATTTATTGGAGGCACGTGGCATACTCTGATCGTTTGGCAAGGGTTCCGGAATAAATGTACCTATCCTGACGAGCTCATAAGCCTAGGAATGTCTCTGGGCCCAGAAGCACTCAGAGCGAACGCCGTGTCATGGGCGACACTACCTGACGAATTTGAACGAAATACATTGGTGTAGAATATTAAAATGATACTGAGGTGAGTTTTATATCCTAGAAGCCTATTGCCTTCAACTTGTTTAGTTATGTGTCACACAGCTTATTTCACACTCTATATTCAGTACGAATGGTGATGTGAACTGGCCACCCAGCTCATTAGATCTGACTTCGTTAAACTTTTTCTGATGGGGTTTTCTTAAGTCGCTCGCGTATGCGTATAAACACAAACCACAGCGAACGGTTCTCAACAGTAAAAAGCCAACAATAACAAGCGTTTGCAATAAATCAAGACAATGTTTGTTTGGTCACCGTAGCCTAGTAGTAGTGTGTTGGCTTATTAGGCGTGAGCACACGGTTCAAACTCAGGTCATACATTTCCAGCGAAATATGAAAAAATATTTCTTCAACGACTTCCTCTCAGCAGATTTCCGACAAAAACTCTGAGAAAAAATTGTCATGAAAAGCTTCACGAAAATCTGTCGTTCGGAGTCGACTTTAAACTGTAGGTCTCGCCACTCATGTATAATATTAACACACACAATAGAAGTATTGTGAGACGCTCGGTCGTTATCCTGGCTGAAGGCTTGTAATAACCAATTATTGTTGTATGTAATATTGGTGCTTTGAGTAAAACAGTTTGTTTTTCACAGCATCATGTTTGCTAAGGTCTTAATTAAGGACATAAAAAAAGTGAAAATTTTCCATTTAAGCGTTTTTCTAGTTCTGTGGAAACCACATTATTTTATGAGATTACTTAACTGGAACATTAAATCGCATGTATGTGCTCAAACTTTCTCAGTTACTTTCAAATTTTCTCGGTGAATAAATGTCTCTTCTACATTATGTTATATGTATCTGTGCTGTGTGTCATTTAAACTTATACTCCGTGTTCGAATAACTTCCACTTAAAAAATTTTATTTGATTTCTGCAACATTACTTTATTAACTTATAAAAAACTTTTTGATTTTCATTTTTATTTTCATTCCTTTCTTTTTCATTTGATGTCACATAAAAGTGACTACGGCTCATTTAAGTTACACACATAAAGGAAACCACAAAATTGTATTTCTCGAAATCTATACGCTTTACAACAATCAAATATCAAGAAACCAGAAATAAAAAAAAAACTAACAAAAAATTGGATGAAAAAAAACCAGTCAACAACAACTACAAAAACTGGTAACAACAATAAAAATCATCAACAACAACATTAGAATAAAATTTAGGAAAATCCTGTCGAAAACTTTTACATTTTAAAATAATTGTCAACAACAAAACGAATGACGACTGAAGGAATGAATGAGTGAGTGAAGGAATGATTCAATGAATGAATATCCATCCCCAGAAGTTGGTTTAGTTAACATTTTCAATATAAAAAGGAAAACTTTTAAATATCATCATATTGATGAATGTTTAATGAACTAAATGGGGAAAACCAATAATATAAAAGAAAAAATATTTGAAAATTGTAAATTTATGCCTATCAAGTCGGGGTAGGGGGAGGGAAAAAAAAAGAAAAATCTTTTACAGTCCATAGGAATTTAATAAAAGTTTAACAATATGTAACCAAATAAATATGAGGAATAAGATTAATTGTGCCATTAGACATAAAGAAAATTTGTTGAAGTGAAAGAAAGAGAGAAAGAATAATGAAAGTGTAATGAGGTGTGTCTCTTGAAGAAATGTTTCTACTCAACATGCCACTCTGCAACTACACGAGGGTATATACATAGTATCCGTTAAGATATTCTTTGACCTTTTTACAATTATTGAAATAATCCTTTTATGACTAATGATTGAATTTCAATGTTTTAAATTAAAATATGTCTACAACGAGTATTACCTAAGGAAATTCAATATATGTATGTTGACTCCAGTCAAGCGTACTAAAAAAAAAAGAATAATTTGGGGAAAAATTTACCTTTTTTCTAATCACAAACTTTGATGACATATTTATTGCAGAAATAGATAACTTATTTAAATAACCAACTCCTCTTCAACAACTCTACCTCTTCAATAAACTGTTTTCATTTTTTCAGGCTTAAAAATATAAGATAATTTGATTAGTAAAAGTAATTCATGTGTCATATTGGGCTCTCTAAGTATCAACATTTCAGAATACTTAAAATGTTCATCACGGTAATTAAATTATCGTAGTAGATAGTGTGTTGGCTTATAAGGCGTGAGGGCTCGGTTCAAACCCCAGGTCTGACATCAAAATGAAAATATGAAAAAAATATTTCTTCGGCGACTTCCTCTCTCAGCAGATTTCTGGCAAAAACTCTGAGAGTAAATAAAATTGCCATGAAAGGTTTCTCAAAACTCTGTCGTTCAGAATCGACTTTAAACTGTAACTCCCGCCACTCATGTATAAAATTAACACACACGACATAAGTGGTGTGAGAAACGAGGTCGTAGTCCTGAATAAAGGATTGTAATTATGAATTATGTATGTATACAACCCTGAAGCCTGATTTCTCCTATAAAAGATAATATTATAACAAACATCAGGCATCGCTACCTCTAAAAAACAGGACTCAATGAATGTAAAGTTTCTAATGACTACATCCTATCATCGTTGAATGTACAATACCAGACCAATCCTCTGCTTCACTGCAAAACCAGAAGAGAGCAAAGTAATACAAAGAAAATACCGGAAATGAAATGAATATAAAATTTGCATCATGATATAAAAAACACAACTCTTCCCAATATTTGATTTCAGAAGCATTGGATCTTATGTATATCATCCATGCTTTACTGAGGTGAAACGCTACCCAAACCTCTAGTGCAATGCATTCACGACTGTGTTTTTAGTCTGCTCTGAGCAAGAGCGGTGCCCGTCTTAGACATAGCTTTCTCACCTCTAATATTTCTTTACCAATAATCGGCCTCTAGTAAACTCTGCCAAATAATATCTTACAGTTGTAAATGAAAGAACAGACTCCCTTGGAATCTATCACAGCTTTAAAGTGAGTTAAACCCGTGTCTTTAAAACAATTTGTTAAACTATATAACACAGACCGATTTTGTTTATGTTTGCAAATTCACTAATGCTCTTTAGATTTGTTGGCTTAAAATACGACAAATAAAAAACAAAAAATAAAAAATAAAAAATAAAATAAGAAAAATTGAAAAGTTTTGTTCACGTATATTAGTTTTTGGGATCATCCTCTCATATAGATATTTAGAAAACAAAAATACACGTTTACAGATATGAAACTAAATGCCATAAATATTTTCCAAAAAATCATTTATTTTCGACAATCAATTATGTCTTAATTTTCAGGACTATTTTAAAGAGGGTTTCGGAAATAACTATGACCGGCTATGACCTTAAAATATAGAAGATAAAATGCAGATCTTCTAACGAGTCTTTCGTTAAGCGCTTTTTATCTTTAAATTTAAACAAAAAAAATGTATTTCAAAAAAGGGCCTCATGCCAATTGACAGACACTTAAGCCATCATGTTTGCTAGTTCATATGTATGTCCGCATACGAATTGTTCTAGATGGAGTGAACCCGAAATTAAAAATTTTCCAAGACTATGGCGCATATAAATCAGGCTGAATTTGCCAAACTGCGAAAAAAAGGACAACCCCTCAAGTAAATATTTTACGTAGTCAAATTTCGCGATCTCCAGTGTCTGTTCGCATTACTTTCACTTGAGATGACCATGCCCTTAAACCGTTCGTGTTGAATATCCAATGAGCTGTGTGGCACATAGCGCCGCCCTATTGAATGTACATGACGTTGGTGTCCAACTTACGCTGACTTCGTCTTACAGTGCTCGTCGTTTACAGCGTTAATTTATGCAACAACCTTTTCATAGGAATGAGGACTGATGATGGCGCGGGAATAAAACCTACAACCATTCATCCGGAATTGGGATTCATACCTGAACAATATTTATCAATGAAAATTAATATCAATTACTAACTGCACTAGAGCCCATTCAGCCAACACACATCGTTGTATATGGTCGTTTACCTTCAGTTCCTGTGTCAGTTGAATTTTGCGTTAGTGCCGATCAAAGTACGGTTCCAAAATTCGCTAAGTTGTGATCCGCTGAAGACCGTGTTCTGGTGTATGATGTGAAATTGACTGTCAATAGCAGTATGATACCATATTTTAAAGCGTTAAAAAATTTGAGCGGATGAATGGTAAATAATGGTAAAGAGGAAGTATGTTTCTGACAGCGCTACCACCACCACCACCGTCACGCGGTCGTATATATCTCATTCCGAAAACTAGATGCATCCGATATGTTTTTGGCGCAAATGACGATAGAAATAATAGTTTTACCTTTGAAATGGATTTGCTGTGGCTGCATGAAACCTGCTTCATACTATTTGGCTTTGTATTGAATTGATAAATCAATCTCAATTCAATAGACGATTTGTGAAGCGATCTATGGTGGAGCAATTAATTAAAAAATCCATAAAAAGTTGTGGATGGAAATCGAAGTGATATGGTAAGCAATACCCAAGGAACGTTTCCTAAAAAGAATGTATGGGAGATGTACGCTCTCCTATAAATTTTTAGTAAAATACAATAATTTTTTTGTTGTCTTTTTAAACAAATCAAACCGACGTTGAAAATTTGACAGACTTGTTGGACAAATTAGAACTTAGCAGTAATCATAAATACATTAAGAAATAAAAATTATTTGAAAGAGCAACATGTACTAATAAACCTGATGTTACATAACAACGTTGGGCAAATGTGTTGGTGAACAATGCCGAGATTTTCATAAAATGATTAAATTTTTGGCAGCCAGTCCATCCGTATTAAAGCAAAACCAATTTAATAGACAACAAATTTAAAAGAAACTCTAGAATATCAACTTATTTTGCTACCATTTTTATGCTATCGTCAGTAATCACTTTAAGAAATTTTCTGTATACAACACGACCCCATTATAAGCAAATCCTTTAATTTACAATTTAAATTTAACACAGAGTGTAAATTAATAAAATCCAAAAAAAAGTGAAAAAAAATTTAATAAAAATTTCTTATGTGAGCTTTATTCGTGGCAAAACAAAAACATAAAAATCAAATTTTGAGCTTTTTGTTTTGCTTACTTAAGTTTTAATATTTATTATCATTTTAATACTCTTTGGAGTATTTTTACGAGCTAATAATTTCGAAGTTATGAGAATTTCCACAAAAATCTGTAATAAAAATGAGGACGAAAAAAATATTCTTATTGTTCGTAAGCAGCGCTTTAATTTCAAGGAATATAAGAATTCTGTTGTGTAATAAATTTAATAAATTTTTTTCTTTTCATTTATAATTTATTATTATTCTATAGATTCTATATACGCGGCATGTATATGTAAATATTTATCTGCTTAAACACTTCTTAGACTACAGAGGAAAAGTATAGAATTTAAAAATTATGGGACGGAGAGTAAAGAAATAATGGATTCGCTTTTCTATATCGAAAATCAATTTATAATATCTGTGTCCTATTGTCAATTGTCGAATAGCTTCATAAATTTTTTATTCTAAATAGAGGGTGGACCATTTAAAAGTTTAAATTTAAAAATTCAATAAAAAAAAACGTGTTGAAATTTTACCAAATTAATTTGTTTGTTATGAAGTAAAATTGTTCCGGTTAGTAATGAAATACTATTTCATTCAAATGGCTGTAGGCCATACCTCCTACGATTCCAATTTCCGTGCACTTTTTCTTAGTGGGGTCTTATCTCAGCAATGGAATCACGAGTTTTGGCCTTAAAATACTCAATTGTCTCTGACTTGTCGGCATAATACTTTTCCTTAACGGCGCCCCACAGAAAATAGTCCAACGGTGTCATATCGCAGCTTCTTGGAGGCCAATTGACATCAGCATTTCGGCTAATTAAACGGCTAACAAATGTTTGACGCAATAAACCGATTATGGCATGAGATGTGTAGCAAGTTGCAGCATACTGTTGAAACCAAACATCGTTCAGAACGTGTACAAAAAATCCAATATCATGGTGCCATAGGTGTCTCTATTGACCGTAATGGTTGCGCCGTCCTCATTTTAAAAGAAATATGAGCCAATGATACCACCGCTCCACAAGTCGCACCAGACAGTCACTTGTATTGGGTGCATTGGCTTCTGTAAGACCACATGTTGGTTTTCTGAGCCCCAAATAGGGCAAGATAAAAATGAGCTTTTTCCGAAAAGATGATTTCTTTGGCAAAATCGTTGACCCATCTAGCGAAGCACAAATGAAGTGGATAGTCATGCGTCTTACTGAGATCTGTTCGCAAAATTCGACGTAAACTGGTGCGTGAAATGTTCAATTCTTGAGAACGATGATGAGATGATGTTGATGGATTCTAACGCTCACTCTCAGCTACATCTTCGATATTTTCGGGTGTACGCACTGTACGAACACGCTCTCGTCTTGGTGAATCAACAATGAAACTAGTTTGACGAACTTTAGCAATAAATTTGCATATACTGGGCTCTGTTGGTACTACTCTGCATCCAAATTTTGTACGGCAATTTCGTGGAATTTCTGACCAATTGTCTTTGTTTTGGAAATAAATTTCCAATAGATTCCAATGCTGCTCATGCATAAACCGGTTTATAACGTTCAGTGCAGATAATATACTAAATTTTGTGGCAGGATAAAACGAGTCTCGCCAGATTCATAATAACCGATGGAAGGCCCACTTGATATGTATCGAAAAAAATACTTTTTACATCCACTGTTATTGAGACCTGCTCTTGTTTAATGTATTGAATATTATAAATAATATTCGGTTTAAATTGTACGTAATTTGTTAAAACATTTCAATTCAAAATCTTGTTCGTTTCTAATTTTATTAACTTTACTTGTCATTTTTAATTAAGAAATAGTTTAATAGGAAACTAACGTTTATCAAAAAAACTAAACTGCTTTGGCACAAATGAATGGAAAGTCAAATAAAATGAGGAATAATAAACAAAGAAAATTAACAAAAGGGAGAAAAGTTTAAACAATTATAATTTCCTGCTAAATTAACCTGATCAAACATCACAAAACATTTTAAAAGAGGAACGACTGAAAATGAAAATTGAAAAGAAAAAGAAAAACCTTGAAAAAAGAAGAAAAAAATATGAAAACTTTTTTGATTTAAGAATGAACAGGACAGCATCCGTTTTAACGAACGTTTGAAAATAGAATGGAAAATTTAAAAGAAAGTCGAAAGAAATAAATGAACAGAAGGGCGAATAAGTGAATGACCGCCTGGACAAATATAAATTATACAAAAGAGAGAATGGAAGAAAAGAATTTAAAATATTGCATAAGTTGGAATCAAAGATGCCCTGCACTTTTATCTAGGGCAGGGAGATCTACTTGGACAACTGTTGTAGATTTACTAGGAACCATTTAAGTGCCCTTGAATGGAAATGAGGTGACCATTTGTGTGTTTCTTGACATAGACCAATGTGCATACTCATGGTGTTATAAATAGGACGTTAAATAGAAGGGGTCTATATTATCCAGATAGATGGAAGAAATCTTACATATCGGATAATAAGAGCCGATATAATAGTCTGGGGTCTTCTCACAACTAAAGTGGGGAACTCTTGAAAAAACTATCTGAGGTGGTCATCGACTGCAAAAGATATGCAGATGATATAATCTAAGCAGGCTCAAGACCACAATCTTCATCTGATCTTCAAACGCTTTTGATTTTCTGGGCATGAAAATTCAGTGTGATGTTCGATGGAATCAGCATATTTTTCAAGAGCCGAAAGAAGCATTCAAGTGCTTAGTTTTCTTAACACGGTGCACAAAACACTTCATTTCATTTCAATCCCTTACTATTTACACCACATATATTAGAACTAGAATGTAAAACAACTCTCATGTATGGGCCGGTGTCTCGCCGTCTCTTTTGAGGCTTTTCGAGCGCATACAGAAGAGGGAGAAGGTACTCATTAATGACGAAGTTAGGGTATCCAACTCTACTGATTCATTGGTATTCATCGTTGCAATGAAGCTTGTGTTTCACTGTTCTATCGCTAATGCAATGGATTTTGTTCAAGCAACTTGGCAATTACACGCAGAATACTTTCTTCTTTACTGACTATCCGTATGTCGAAATCCCTTCCAGCAGACGTTTTTGTTGTCATTTATAATAATAAAAGGAGCCAATCTAATGCCAACAAACCCTAATCTCTCTGTCCTCCTTCCCATAACCTATTTTACTAATTCCAACACAATGCACTACATGAATAGGAACCATCCCCACCCCATTAGAAGAAGAGGAAACTTTCTAAATGGAAACATATACATATGTATTCTGGGTGGTATAATATCAGGAAAACGGAAGATACAACATTAGGGAATATCATGAGAAGACCAGACATGCTATAATGATATACGGTAAGCTCTCAGGGGAATTCTAGTATATAACAAAGTAATTATACTCTGAATGTATACTATGATGATTAAACTAATAATGGCCTAAGGGGCCATTGCTGGGCAAATAAAACAAACACGAAAATAGTTCGAATAAATCTGGACATGCAACAGACAAGTTAAACAAAAATTTTATTTGGGGATTTAGTGATCTAATAAATCGAATAACTGGTAGCTTTCTTCGTAGTAGACTCTATTAGTTCTTACGAAGGGAACAGATGTCTTTGGGCATATAATGAAATGATCCGGACCTATGGGTAAAGTTTCTATTAACAGTCATTAGTTCGTTATTTGGAACATAAAATACATGATAATTTTAACGATATGTTTTCAGTTTTTTATTGACATGTGAAGTTACTGAATATATTTGACAGAAAAACAAAATATCGCACCAAATTTACATTTACATGACATTAAACCACCATCACGTTTACATAGAATGCGAACTGAAGAAAATATCGCAGCTGTATCGGCCAGTGTTAATGATGACCATCAATTGTCGATTCGTCGCTGTTCGCAGCAATTGGGCCTCTGTTACTCAACAACGTGGAAAATTTTGCGGAAGAATTTTGGTGTGAAGCCTTTCAAAATACAGCTGGTGCAAGAATTGAAGCCGAACGACCTACCGCAACGCAGAATTTTTGGTGAATGGGCTCTTGGAAAGTTGGCCGAAGATCCTCTTCTTTATCAAAAAATTGTGTTCAGCGACGAAGCTCATTTTTGGCTCAATAAGCAGAATTGTCGATTTTGGAGTGAAGATCAGCCAGAAGCATTGCAAAAGCTTCCAATGCATCCAGAAAAAGTCACAGTTTGGTGCGGTTTATGGGCTGGACCGTACTTCTTCAAAGATGCTGCCAATCGTAACGTAACTGTGAATGGTGAGCGCTACCCTGAGATGATATCCAACATTTTTGCCCAAAATGCAAGAGCTTCACTTGCATGACATGTGGTTTCAACAAGACGGTGCCACATGCCACACAGCACGCGTAACAATGGACTTATAGAGAGGCGAGTTCGGTGAACATTTTATTTCACGTTCGGGACTGCTCAATTGGCCGCCTAGATCGTGCGATTTAACGCCTTTAGAATATTTTTGTGGGGCTATGTTAAAGCTCATGTCTATGCAGACAAGCCCGCTTCAATTGACGCATTGGAAGACAACATTGAAGCATTTATTCGTGAGACACCGGCCGAAATGTTGGAAAGAGTATGCCAAAATTGGACTAACCGGATGAACCATTTGAGGCGCAGTCGCGGTCAACATTTGCATGAAATAATCTTCAAACATTAAATATATGGACCGTACTATCGATTCAAATAAAGATTTCATGCATTTTGCTGAATTTTATGTGTTCTTTTTTGAAAAACTTTCCTATAGCTCTTAAAAAATCACCCATTATACACCTATTCTTTATTTTTATTTATTCTTTATATTCACAACTAGTGAGTATATTGTCTATTAACTTGACTTTCTATTTCCTTCTTTCCAAAAAAATTTTTCTATTTCTAGTCCTCATACAATTTTTCTAGTTCTTTTTCTAGTCCCATTCAATTAATTTTAATAATTTTTTATACCCACGAATTTCTTTTATATCCGCCACTGTATTTACTGCTGAAGTCGCATTAACCATTAGTTCTTATGGATGTACTGAAATTTCCACTGAAAACTGCAAAGAAATGTGAAGAACCTATAAAAGAAACAGAGAACTGATGAGGTTGACGAAAGTTAAAACTCATGTTCAAAACTAAAGAAAGAAAGGAATCCATGCTGAAGCAAAGTATGATAAAAACAAAAACATTGAAGGACATTAATGGGTGAAAAGAAAGTAAAATAAAATTGCAAAAGAAAAGAAAAAAAATAAAGCAAAAAATATGTAGGAGGGTTAGAGTACTGGCAGAGAGGAGAGAAGAAGTGAAAGAAGAAACATGAATAATGTCTTCTTTAAAGTTGTTATTAAATGTAAAATATTGTGAAATTGTGCAGAATAATACTAGAAAAGTTATGAACAATGAAATCAACTAAAATGGATCAAATGAAAAATAAATAAGAAATTCTCAAACACTTTGTACAAATAAGATGCTAAAAGCAAGAACAAAAAGTATGTTAGAACCGGACAAGGAATTTCAATTAAAGTTGTGTTGATATTTATATTGAAATGTATGGAGTGACAAATGTTGCTGAAATTGACATGCAGTTCAATTTGAAGAGAAACTCAATTCATAAATAAAATAATTGATGAAAATGATATTTAATTGTTAGTAAATGTTTCTAGCAAACGTATGGCATATTGATAAATATTCATCCACGTTGTCCTTAAATTGATTGTATTAGGACTCCAAAATATAACATATCTCTCAGCAATGTTGTTCATGCGAATATTAGCATGATGTACGGAATGAATATCGATTAAA
Organism: Sarcophaga carnaria; assembly: GCA_958299815.1. Lineage (NCBI taxonomy): Eukaryota > Metazoa > Arthropoda > Insecta > Diptera > Sarcophagidae > Sarcophaga > Sarcophaga carnaria. Next base: position 33,111,881 of record OY283150.1, read on the forward strand.
CCCTGCGTAGTAATTGATCAGTCCTCATTTGCTTCCTTCTAAAATGTTTATTTACCGCACATTATCCAAGTATGTGTTCTGATATTTTATTATTCATTAGCAACCAATACTTAGGGATGGCCCATACTTATGCAATGCATTATGTTGGATCTGAGAAAATAGTTTGAGGTTGAAAATAATGCATTTAGCGTTCTACTGGCCAATCGACCACAAACGAATGTCCTCTGCGAGAAAGGCGAATACTACGCCTGAATATATAGTTTTCGGGAACAAGTACCGACGGTGAATCAATAGAATTAGATACGCTATAGTCATTAATAAGAACCTGCCCATATATGAGAGTTGTATTACATTCTCGGACGAATCTACATATTGAAGTATATTCTGTTGTTTCAGTATCTATCAGATATTCTATTGGTGCTCTCAGCATGTTTTTGGATGATGGAGCTTAAATTGTCTCAAACTTGTCGAGAGTTTCGACTTCTCTCAACCATGCTGACCTAACAAATATGAAGATACTGCACGGAGTCCATAACAACAACACCTGATAAATTCTCACATGCTTCTCTCTAAAATGATTTAATGCTACACAGGTTCCAATTATGTGTTCTGGTCTTTCGTTCTCCTCATCAAAGGATATATATACTGAAGTATGTATATATCCTGTACATATTCTCTTCAATAATTTTCGAGTCTATAATATCCTGTAAGATGATCGATTAGAATTTTCGGGCTGTTTTTTGATGAATGTCTCAAACTAGCCTAGGGTCTCGATTTTTTTGTATTTTTCTTTTTGCTTTTCAGTGTTATCAGAATATTTCGGGTGGGCCATCTATCGGTTTAAATTTGAATCATCAGTTATTTCGAATCTAACAATACTTATGTAATTCTATCTTTCCACAAAATTCTCCAATGTACGTAATGAATCGATTTTTGGTTGAGCAACGTTAGCATTTATTGGAAATTTATTTCTAAAACAAAGGCAATTGATCGGAAAATGTACAAAAATGTCGTAGAAATTTGGTCGCAGTGAAGGACCAACAGTGCCCGGTATACGAAAGTTTATTGCTAAAGTTCGTGAAACTAGTTTCATTGTTGATGCTCTAAGACGTGAGCGTGGTCGTACAGTGCGTATACACAAAAATATCAAAACTGTAACTCAGAATGTGCGTGAGAATTCATCAACATCAACTCATCAAGAGTTAAACATTCACGCACCAGTTTACGTCGAATTTTGCGAACAGATCTCGGTAGGACGCCTTACAAAGTTGAATTGAATCAAAAGCTGAAGACGCATGACCATCCACATCGTTTGCGCTTCGCTAGATGCGTCAACGAATTTGGCAAAGGAATCATCTTTTCGGATGAATCTGATTTTCATATTGATCGGTCAATGGAGAAACCTATCGCACCATGATAAACAAATTTTTTGTACCCGGTGCTCATGGTATTGATGTGAACGGTGTTTGTTTTCAAGATGAGGGTGCAACTTGCCACAGATCTCATGCCACAACTGGTTTATTGCGTTAAACGTTTTTTGGCCGTTTAATTAGCCGAAATGGTGATTAATTTTGTCGCCAATAAGTTCGATTTGACAACGTCGGACTATTTTCTGTGGGTCACTATTAAAGAAAAGTGTTATGCCAACAAATCAGAGACAATTTAGCATTTGAATTTCAACATTCGTGATACCATTGCCATACACTCGAAAAAGTGCACGAAAATTTGTTCGATCGAATGGCGTACTGTGAACCCAGCCGCGGCAGCCATATGGCCGAAATAATATTCCAATTCCAACCGCAGCAATTGTACCTCACAATATAAAAAAAATTCTGACGCCACTTATGCTGTGTGTGTTAACTTTACCTGAGAGTTGCGGACCCTCAAGTTTAAAGTCGACTCCCAACGACAGATTTTTGGAAATCTTTTCATTTATTCTCAGAATTTTTCCCAGAAATCTGCTGAGAGGAAGTCGCCGAAGAAATATTTTTTCATATTTCCTTTTATTGAAGATGTCTAATCCTGGGTTTGATTCGAGGCCTCACGTCTAATATGCCAACACACTACCTACTACGGCGAATTCTAATAACGTGTTACCAATTTTAACAAATAGTGCGAATTACTTCCTCTTAAAGGGTTAACAGCCCTAGCCCATATGCCATCCAGAAAAATAAAAACGAAAGCTCTTAAGATTTTTCATACTGATTTCATTTTTCTCACATAAATTATTCCAACATGTTTTCCAGCAACTGTACAATTTATTAACCATTGTCCTGTAATTTTGTTCTTTTCCATTTATGTCCTGTGCATTTCTCTTCTTTCGTATGTACAGATATTCTGGCCTTCATTTTATTTATCACATAAAACATACGTTCGGGCTATAAATTATGGCCACGATTTCGAAGCCTCAAACAGAAAAAAGAAGACTTTTATTACAATTGCAATGGTTAAATTTATATTAACTTAAATACAAATATGTGTATGTGTGTGTACGTGTGCTTAACAGCCTTAAAATATGTAATAAAATACAAAAAAAACAAGAATAAACCTGATGGTAAATGTCTTGACATTCATTATTATCAGGGGATGACCACGATTTAAGAGAGCGGCAATAAAATGAAAACAAACCAAAAATAAGAATGAAGGGAAAGGTTTACAAATTATTTTTTGATTAAAAGAGAAATTAACTGAGTATATAAATCATATTTATCCCTTTTTTATTATTGTGTTTGCCCGTTTCTGTTGTCATTGTTGTTGCTTTTGCTGTTGCTGTTGCTGTTATTATGTAATTAATAAAACTGCCTCTGGCCTTTAACCTGTAGGAAGGAGTAACAAGTTGCGAAAGAATTATTGATTTTTTTTTCATTTATGCCACAGTCTATTAAGTCATGCAGCTGATTTATTATGTGACGGGATATTTTTTGGCATATTCGCTTGCCAAGAATAGTTTATTTAAAGAAAAAGGTTGTGATCTTTTAAGTTCGAATTTCTTTGATTTATAAAGGAAACATATGTTTTTATTTAGTACCATATGATCTAGAATTTATGAATTGTAAATTACACCCCAAAAATCTCGTTGATATTACATACATAACTGGTGATTACAACCCTTTAGTCAGGATTACGAACTAGCTTCTCACACCACTTATGTTGTACGTGTTAATTTTGTACATGAGTGGTGGGACCTACAGTTTAAAGTGTACTCCGAACGACAGATTTTTGAGAAACTTTTTAAAGCCAATTTTATTTACTCTCCAGAGTTTTTGCGAGAAATCTGCTGAAAGGAAGTCGCTGAAGGAATATTTTTTCATATTTCGTTTTGATGTCTGACCTGGGCTTTGAACCGTGGCCTTACGTCTAATAATCCAACACACTACCTACTAGAACAATTTCGTGAACAGCATCTGCTACACATCCCAGCGTTTCCTTCTGCGATGCCTCAGAGTTTGTCCTAATGATTCATTCTCATCATTACAGAGTCTACATTAATTTCCGGAAAGTATTCTAATTGCGTTCGAAGATTGTTAGTGTTTAATTGAAAGTCAAAAAAATGTGTCTACTCTGCCAAACTTTGTATGAGAAACGTCGCCATACAAAGGGGATTTCTTTAAGACACACGTTAATATGAAAATAATTTGTATATCACATCTTCATATACTCAGTCAAAACCCATACGAAATGAATGCTCTAAACAGCTAAAATCTCTCCTACGTAAGGTTAGGATCACAATTTACAAGCAAGTTCACTCAGTGGCCCATTATGTTACCCAGTGTAAGGTAAGCGCCATTGTCATAGTCCACTAGTGGTGGATTTGAACCACTCCCAGGTTCGCATGAAACCAGCCAGCCAGTTCCCTTTGTGGCACGTTCGCCACCATGATCAGATCTACAAACGTTCTGTCATCCAAAAACTGATGATGTTTGTCTCGAAGTGCAGGGTACTCACATAAAAAGTATTGTACCTAATCCAGTTCTTTCACATACTGCAGTAAATCAGGTGGGGCAGACTGCCCTTGTCCGCAAAACTGCCGTTAACGCAGTATCGCGTTAGAATTCTTGCTGGAGAGTGAACCGTTCTCTTGTCGAACTCAACTAGTTCCTTGTTTTTCTTACTGTCCACTGCTGGACACATCAGTTATGAAATTCGGCAAGCAGGAATGTTGGACCACCTACTGGTTGTTGAATTCCATGCTATTTTTTCCAATTTGGAAAGTATTCCTGTAGAAGGCGCATATATTCCCTCTATCGTTTATTTCTTAGACATATGTGGATCCCTTCCGTACCAATTCATCCGCCCTTTTCGTTTGCTTCTATGCCACAGTGGCGTGGAATCTAGTAGAGGTGGGTGTTGTATAGACGTATATGGTGTAGAGAGTCTATGACGCCTGTCTCCCTTTTAAATTATGGCAAAAAATGAATCATAACAAAAATATGTGCTATAGCTCGTCGTTATTCCAACAGACTATTATGTGGGGGACGACGACTTAGGGGACTTAAAGCTCCTACAGAACGAAAGACGCAACTGCAAGCGGTATAAACCGGGTCGATCCTTTTGATCATTGTATTGTATATTACGGCGTTAAAGATTGTCATCAAGAAGATGCATCATATTTTCTACTAATTGGTGTGAATAGCGTAGCTGGGCTTTCGGAGATACATACACTGTAATCACCAATTGGTCATTACAACCCTTCAGTCAGGATTACGACCTTGCTTCTAACGCTACTTCTGTTGTGTGTTAATTTAATACATGAGTGGCGGGACCGACAGTTTAAAGTCGACTCCGAACGACAGAATTTTTGAAACTTTTTCGAGCAATTTTATTTACTCTCCAGAGTTTTTTCCATTAATCTGCTGAGAGGAAGCCGTCGGAAAAATAATTTTTCATATTTCGTGGGGTTTGAACTGTGGTGCGTACGCTGCGCAGTAATCACATATCACACACTCTCCTATCATGGCACCTACAAAGGTTCAGAATCTGAGGCCATTATGAGACCATAAAGATTACATACATACATAGCGAACCGTAGTTAGCTATGCAAAAATTTTTTTAGTATTGTCCAGAATAGAATTATTTTAATTAAATCTAATGAAACATGGCCATTACAATAATAATTGACTTGTTTTCCACAAAACTATCTTTTGAATATTTCAATATTACATAATTCTCCATGGCTTACGTAATTCATCGCGGCACTGACGTAATATCCCCTTCTAAAATATGCATTTAACACTATTAAAATTGTAATAATAATTATGATACCGGAATTTTAGAAATTTTAAATTCTCCCTAATGCCATTCAAATGATCATTCGTACCATTATTGTTATTTATAATTTAGGTTTGAAATAAAAAATTCTTTGTAATGTTTTAACATTTTCCACAATTGATGGGTTAACCGTTTAATTATATAATTTTCATTTTCAAACATTTAATTTTCTGGGTATGCCTGATAATCATCACCCTTTCATTTTTATTATTTTCGACCTTTTTTTTCACGCTTGTTTATTGCCTGGAAGGCAGACATTGACCAACTTTATTTTATATCGCTTAATTCCTTGCCGTACATTTGTCGCGTTCATTTTGTTTTCCTGTTGTTTTTTTTTTTTTTTTTTTTTTTTTTTTGTTATTGTTGTATATTTTTAATCTATCTCTCTTACCACTCATTAATTATTGGTTATATATGAGAGTGTGTTCGCATCTCTGAAAGTTCATACGCATGTACGTTGGTTTAAATAAAATGCCAACAATACAACACAATACATGATGGACTCTGGAGAGCAATGAATGCTTAATGTAAATGAAAATACAAAAAAAATTAAATATATGTATGTATGTATGTATCATATATATATACAATCCCACAGACAAATATTTGTTGTAAAATACCTTCATAAATATTGCGACCTATGAAGTGAAGTGGCTGGGTAGAGAAAAGTTTGAATAATGAACATATTGCCGTATATATAGCAGCAATGATCGTCAATTCGACTATTTTTGGTTTTTTTGTGTAAACCTTGTAATCAAAACTATTTGAAGATCTCTAGAATGACATCATTTGGACGCCCCAAATAAAATTATTCGTTGCACAGAACATCCAGAGTTCAACAGTATTGTCACTTACATTGTCCCAATATTGTAGCATGATTCAGGCTAAAATAAGACCCGGGAAACAAATTAAGTATATGGATTACTGATAAGGCATATATATATAGAGTCTTCTAACAGAGACTTTCCAACTTTGACAGTTAATAACGGCCAATTTGTTGAAGCTTCATCTAACAAATCAGTTGCCATTTATTCAGTCATTTATTCGAATGGGTTGAACTGACACTAATTTGAGGGCTATTTACTTACACATTATTGCATTATTGGTCATTAAAACTATTCAGTTCGGTATGTTGTGTGTGTTAAATTTTATCCATAAGTCTCAGGACCTACAGTTTAAAGACGATTTTAAACGACCCATTTATGCATGAACAAAAAAAATTATCGAATTTGGAACAGCACCAATCCGCATGAGGTCCTAAAGTTTTGTGTGAGTTTTTTGGCTGGCACCGTCAACGGCCTCCACTGTCCACGGCGAGTACTTTAGTTCGTTGACTAACAACTTTTATTGGTCTAAAATAGATGATCTGAATATCAACGACGTGTAGTTTTAATAGGACGGCGTCATGTACCCCACACAGCGCATGCCGCATTCAATATTTTCTATAAGCGATTGCAAGCAACTTATTTCATGGAAATGAACAGTCATTTGACTGATTGGCCATTGGGCCTATAATAGATCTATTTGCCTGCACATTTTTGTAAAGCAGCATTATATTGATACAATTCACATCAGAGCATAAACTTCAGGACCTTGGTTTTCTAGAAAGCATTTCTAATTGTTGAGTCGTATGTTTGATTACAGGCCACATGAATTTATATGAACATTCGCTAGTTTAGATAAGGTTAGGTGGCGGACCCCCTCAAAGAAAGAGGTCTTGACAAGAGCATGGCATTGACACTGGAGGTGAAAGACAGTCTCTTTTCTTCCTCAGACATACAGCTCCTACAGAAGTCATTAGTTGGAACGACGAGTCTTTCGACATGCCTACCAAAAGGACAGTGTAAGGATCGCTTTTGCGCAATGGATGGCCATACGATTTAAGAACAGAAGTGAGTCTGGCAATATTGCACCTACCCTCCACGTAGAACGAGTGTACAATTTCCAAATTAATCGAAGCAATGGGAATACCTATGCCTTGTAACATGTTGGAGATTTCTAGCTCTTTACCAGACCTATCCAGGTCATCAGTAAAGCAATTTCCAACGATATTCTTTTGCCCTGGAGCCTATAAAAGGGTTGCTTTTAAATAATTCGAAATTTTTCGAAGAAGGGACGGAAAGGATGCCAAGAATGGACGTTAAAACTACTTTTGGTAAGGAATTAAAAGCTGCATAGGTGTTCGAGTAAATCAAGAGATATTCAGGGAAAATATTGCCACTTAACAAGCATTGCGCCGACCTCTGCTTGGAAAACACTGCAGTGAGCAGGCAACCTATAAGAAAGCTTCATATCAGGAGCCTTAATAAAAATACCACAGCCTACCCAGTCACTCATGTTTGAGACATCAGTGTAAACTTCAGGCGTCCCATTTGGAAAATCCGGTTCCTCAGACAAAAATTCCTTAGTAATTCTAAAGTCGTGTATTTTCGCTAAGAGTTTCGAGAGTTTATTTTTCCTGTTAAAGGAAAACAAACAAGCATTTGTATCCTAACAGAAATTTTATATACGCAATTCTAGCAGCCTAGTGGTTACTGTTTGAAGAGATTTTCGACGATTTATTATTGTAGCTCACTAGGTATCTTCTGATGTAGAGATTGCACTCATCATTCGTGATCAAAGGAGGATCCTTTAGCAGCAACAAATTAGTGCAAATACAAGGTGTAGGTGTATATGTATTTAGTTTTAAAATGAGCATCATCTATTTGTATACCTTAAAATTAATTTTCAATGTTACCACGTAAAAACATTGAAACACTAATATACCCATGTCAATGTCGTTATGCGTATGTATGGACTCGATTGTTCATATTCCCCAAATTCAAGTATGATGTACACATTCTCATGCATACATAGTAGTTCTATATGTCTATTTAGGTATTTATTTTTTGTATGAATGAACGCGATTTCGTGAATGTATGTAAATATATATGTATGTATTTAAAAACGGATATGTGTGAATAATGAGTACCTGAGGGAATTGCATATTATGCGTATCCGCAAATTATATATGTATGTATAGTATGTACATTATAGCCACGAATCGCAATGCCATTACTGGATTCATTCATTGTTGAACGCTCAATGACGGTGGCTCCTGTTATTGAGTTTTGTTTCAGTCTTTCACATAATTTTTCGACTGTTGAGCAGTGTTGGTGGTGTATAGGGCTTGGATGATGTCGATACCATGGCATGGCAAATGAATTGTAAGAGATGAGCTTGTAATGGTAATGGTTTATAACGATTATTATTATTTTTGTTGCTGGTTTTTTTTTTGGATATTTCTCTACTAAATGGTATTTAGCAAATATTTTATCAGTTCACATGCACAAAACACATACACATTTGAAAATAAATTTTTAAAAACAACATTTATATACCATGTATGCTCGCTTATTGTCTGTCCGGCAATCTATTTTACAGTTTATTTAAAAATGTTTGTCTGTGTAGTTATTTATTTGTACAACACCATGTCAACGATGTTGCACTCATTGACTCACACCCAATTGTTGTTAATTATTTTGCTTATAAGCGTTTTATCGTAGGCACTTCATTCGTTTCGTATGCGAGCAGCAATTTGTAATCCTTTCATGGCCGTTTACCAAAATACATACTCACCACTCTCACCGTCGCACTATGTGGCATTTACCCTGAAAAGCTGGCCAAAAAGGCAAAAATGAATTTAAAGAACTTTAAGAAACTGAGTATGCAGTTCGATAGAAAGTAGAAAATTCTGCATTATATAGTGAATTTTCACGACTTTAAGTTAAGTTTTGTAGATTTGAAACCATGTCAAAGTCAGGAAAGTGAATAAAATTAAATGCGTTTTTGGTGTTTTTTTGAAATTTTAATAGGTTTATATGAAATTTTTTTGTGTCTAAACGAATAGAGGTTTTATATTGATTTTTTTATTTGAAAGGTATGAGCAACTGTTACTTTGATTTTTTTTTTTATGTATATCTCATATATTAATGTTAAAATTATTCGTTCAAAATTTAAAAATAATAAAAATTTCACATTTTTTTACCCAACCCAAAAAAAGATAAGGAATTTAAAGGTGAAAGTAGTTTTTAGTAGTTTAATGTTATATACCACAAGAAAATATGAACTCTCTACATTCAGGAACAAAAAAAAAGTTTGCGCAAATTTGCGCCATTATTTTTGGCGATTTTTGAAAATTTTACTTTTTTTTGAAAAATTAAAAAAATAGGCAGTAAAGCCATATGGCCTTATTTCTCAATAGAATGAGAAATAAAACTATATGGATTCAGTAGAAGCGATACCAATCGAGATGTCCTGAATAGGTTACTTTTAAGCAGTGACCCTTTTATAAGCTGCAGTACACAAAAATCGCGAAGGAATAGAAAAGCATTTTCATCAGATACTATTAAATTACTCCTTCCTGACATTGATGATGAAAATGATAACGATTTTAACGATTGTAGTTAGTTTCACTTTTTAAGTTTTTTTAAGTTAAGTATTAAATAATGTAAAATAAATATTATGAATAAATATTAATTATCATAGAAGTTTAAAAACTTAATTACATATGTATATCAACTATTATAACAATATGAGATGTATGTTAGATTTTCTTAATGGACCGTATGTGGTACCTAGGGGTACTTATGATCCGATCATAATAAAATCAGCTAAAATGATTCACATTCATATTAAACATGTTCATGTCGAATTTCATCGAGGTAATAAAATTTTTAAGCCAATTATAATTGCTAAATATATCTTCTTAAGGGGCCCCATTTTGGACCAATGGGCAATTATGGACCGGCAATAACAAAATTTGGTAATATGATTTAGATTTACAAAATAAATGTTCATACCGAATTTCATCACGATACCGATGTTTTTAAGCCATTTATAAGCGCAAACGTGAATTTCTAAAGGGGACTTTGTGTGGGGACCAGGGTCAAATGTGATCCGATTTTCACCAAACTTTACACCATGATTTCTTAGTACACAGAACTGATCCATGCTAAATTTTATGAATTTTATGATTGTTGCATAATTACCATAATTATGTGTAAATAAGTGCAATTTCGAGGGGAATTTGTATGGGGGCTAGGCGAAATCACGGACCGATTGGAAACAAAATCAGTTGGGTTCATCCTTTGGCCTAGTTATCACTAACACTATCAAAAAATTCCAGCCATTAACTCATAAAACACTTCTATTAATTTTGGCCAGGTTTTCAGGCAAAATGCCACATAGTGCGTCGCTTTCTTTCTCCCGTTCGGTGTATAGTGCAGATAGATATAATTGTATGTCTGTCTGTAATGGTATTTGTGTATTTGTTTTCATTATTATCGTTGGAAAATGTTTTTTATTGTTTTACCCTTAAATAATATGTGTTCTCACTGTTTGGTTGGTACTTACTTATGTTGGCTTTTTGACATGAATTATTATTTTGTCATTATGAATGTAAATACTGTGCATACACATCCATACATACACATACAAAACTAATAATATCATCAATAAATAATAGAGTTTTGTTCACAACATAGTATTTTTAGTATGACAAGTTTCCATTACAACACATACTTACCACGAAATAGTATAGATTTCCATTTGCATTTGCATATTCGCATGTTAAATTCCACATTTACAACAGGGAAAATCATTATTTGTGAAATATTTTTGGTTTTTTTGGTACATAATTACGTATGAATCATCATTAATATTATGATTATTATTTTAGTGGCAATTCATATTGTCATTTACATAAAATTACATGTGCATGTGTATTATTAATATTTAAGTCATCATCTCTGTTATTGAAATGATATATAAAATGTAAACTTATCATCATCATACACAGATGTATGTACATATGTATGTATGTATGGCAGAGAATATATTAATTAACCATTTGTATTTAATATTGTTTTATTATTATTATTATAACTTTAGTGAATTATTTTTTTTTTTAATAAAAATTTCATATTGACTGGTTGGCAAGCTTAACAAATAAACTAAATGACACTTTGTGGCTTTTCCAGGCAAAATAAGTTTATACAGTAAAATTGTGGTCAATTAAATGTTTAAAATTTTCATTTTAAATTTTAGATTTAAAATACAACATCATGTGTTGATATGATGGGTAATTATTAAATAGAATTTTCAAATATTTTTACATTTAAATCTGTTAAAATTTCGCTATAGTATGGTATAAAACTTTGAAAAGAAACATACCGAAACATTTGTTTAATGAAATGCAATTAGAAATGCTTTTTATTGGTTTACAGTGCGGAAATTTTAATGGCACATGTTGGGCAAATATTTATAAAGTACATGTCATACAGAAAGCAATACAGGGCAAGAACACTAGCATACTCTAAAGCATTTTTAACATAAAATAGTGTTAAATTGCAGCAGGTGTAGCTAGATGTTGCATTTGTTTTCCTTACTTTCCTTTCCTTCTTTAACAACATTTTCTCTAAAATGTTTAACAGTTCGAATATATTTGTATGTTGTTCAGTGCACCTTTTTAGTCAGGATTGAGTCCTATCTTCTCGTACCCTTTATTCTATGTGTACGAGTTTCATTCATCAGTTTTATGTTGACCTGAGCAACAACTTTTGAGAGCATTTTCCTAACAATTAGTAGCTTTTAGAGGTGTTGCAACAAGACCGCCTTAATATGTTTGCTAGAGAAATATATTTTTTTAAATTTCTTTTTTTTTTATATAACTAAGATTTGATCTTGCAACTCTCATATATCTAGTAACTCAAAGGGACCAAACTATACTGGTGTTTTATTATGAATAATAAAAATGGCTTTACGATATTGAAAGAGAAAGTATAAAAATTTTCTGACCGCAGTAAAGCTAGTGAAATAGGTAATAAAAAAAATTTCTCTTACACTATGTTCAGATATGCACTTTTACTGAGTCAATATTCGGTTTATTAAGTACAATATTTTAAGTGTTCAGCCATAATAATATACGCAATTCAGCTGCTTGTTTTTTTCTTTGGTTGTCGTTGTTGAAAGTGTTCGGTTAATTGTAATATGCTCACTGAACATACTTAGGACAGTGCTGCATTTTAAGTTTTACTCAATATTACAACAATATTTATTGCGAAATTATTAATTGAAACTTTATATGAAATATTGAGCTGAATAATGGCGCTTATTGCGATTTACGCAATAAAGGTGCATATGTATCTGAACACCGTATACGTCTTCTGTCAGAAACAACGAAATCTGAACCTGGTTTTAAAACAATTAAAACTTGTCCAAAATTGTATTAGACCGGCTTGAATTTATCACTCAAGTCAGATACAATTAACATTTTTCATTCCAAAAATTATTTGAAATTTATTTTCTTAAATTTAAACAAAAATTTAAATTAAATTCATGCTCAGTGTCTTGTCTTAATCCACACCACCATATTTAAACAGCTGTTAACTCCCTTTGTCACCTGTGTTTTCTGAGCATTGAAAGCCTTTACATATGATACTTTTTTGTGGGGAAAAAAACTCTAAAGACCACAATGTAAACACAGTAATGAAAGCAACATTGGACCACATGCGATTATATAAACAAAAATCAACGCTTATCATTAGACGCATCGGCAATAGCATACAAATGTGGGAGGACATGTAAACCTACGTATTCCCATACGTACATGTACATATATGTGCGTATATAGAAATATAACCTTTATTACATACATAGAAGAAAGGACTAAATGTAAAAGATAAAAATGTATACAGCATTAAAAAAAAGAAAACAAAAAAAATGACAAAAAAAAAAGAAAATTTTATTGAAAGTGAATGTGTTGTAACTGATGTCACGATAGTAGTTTTTGTTGCATATGTGTCCTCAATGTTAAACAATAATTTGCCCTTTAACTACTGGTATTTATCTTGGTGTAGATTTAAAAAAAAAACTGTACATACAAAACATAATTGGCCATTACAACCCTTCAATCAGGATTACGGCCTAGCTTCTCACACCATTCATGCTGTGTGTATTAATTTTATGCATGAGTGACGCGACCTACAGTTTAAATTCGACTCCGAACAACAGATTTTTTGTGAAACTTTTCATGGCAATTATATTTACTCTCAGAGATTTTGCCAGAAATCTGCTGAATGGAAGTCGCCGAAGAAATATTTTTTCATATTTCGTTTTGAAGGTTGACCTGCGGTTTGAACCGCGGCCTTACGTCTAATAAACCAGCACACTATCCACTAGAGTACGGAGGCTTCTTTTAAAAAAACAACAACCACAAGGGAAAATTGATACATATTTCCAGCGCAGATGTGCATGAGTAACGAAGGCACAGTCATACTCACATATACTCATGTACATACGTACCCCATATGCCTAATGATGATGCATGAAAGGTATTCTGTGGTATGTGAATAAAAAGAAAAACGGTAACACCGAATTTTTTGTCACGTGTTTTTTTTTATTTCATGGAATTTCGGTTTTTGCTGTACGAAATATTGATTATTTTACATTCAATTCAGATTCAAAACAAAACTATAAAAAAATATGCAATTTTACTGAAATATTCTCACCAGAATTTTAAATCGGGGGTTAAAAAAAGTTGACCTAAATTAAAGTGAAATTTCTAAGACCATATGTTGTGGTAAGTGAAATCGATTGGCATTGCTTTTGATTTTACATTTAAATAATATTCGATAATATTAACTGGTTCATATTTAGCGCTTTACTAAAAAAAAGTACTGCCTGCGTCTAGCCAAGAGGGAGTCTGTCTGACGTAGGTTTCACAATATTTGAAGGATGGGCCACTTAAAAGTTTAAATTTAAAAATTCAAAACAACAAAAACAGTTTGAAATTTTGCCAAATGTATTCTTCTGTGGTGAGGGACAATTGTTCAAGTTAGAAATGGAATATTATTTCATTCAAATGGCTTCCGCGGCTGGCCTCACAGTTCCACATTCCATCGGATCAATTTTCGTGCACTCTTTTGAGTGTATGGGGTCGTATCTCGGCAATGGCAACACCAATATTGGCCTTCAAATGCTCAATTGTTTTTGGTTTGTAGGCATAACACCTTTCTTTAACGGCACCACGCAAAAAATAGTCCAACTGTGTCAAATCGCAGCTTCTCGGCTTCTTCGTCCTTTTCTGTAAACGGTCGACAAGAGTCAAAATAGATTCCAAGGACCCACTGCACTTTTTCGAGTGTATGAGATCGCATCTCGGACCAATGTTCGTGCACTTTTTCTAGTGTTTGGGTTTGTGTCTAGGCATTGGCATCACGAATTTTGGCTTTCAAATGCTTAATTGTCCATGGTTTGTCGGCATAACAATTTTTTTAACGGCGTCCCTAAGAAAATAATCCGACGGCCTCCAATTGCAGCTTCTCGATGGCCAATTGACATCAGCATTTTAGCTAATAAAAACAGTCATCAAACGTTTGACGCAATAAATCGATAGTGGCATGATATGTGTGGCAAGATGTTGAAACCAAACATCGTTCACGTCAGTACGACTAAGAGCGGGTACAAAAAAGTTGGTTATCATGGTGTCTTCTTTAACCATAATTGTTGCGCCCTCCTCTTTTTCAAAGAAATATGGGCCAATGATGCCTCCGTTCCACAAGGCACACCAACCAGTTACTCGTAATGGGCGCATTGGCTTCTGTAAGTCCACATGTGGGTTCTCTGACACCCATATACGACAGTTTTGCTTTAAACGTACCCACCAATTTGAAAAGATGATTTATTTTAGCAAAATCGATATCATCGTGCAGTTTCTCGTTGGCCCAAATTTCCAATAAATTCCAACATTGCTCAAACGTAAATCGATTCATCATTATGCTGTGCGTGTTAATTTTATACATGAGCTGCGAGTCCGACAGCTTAAAGTCGATTCCGAACGACAGATTTTTGAGAAACTTTTTCATGGCGGTTTTATTGTTTCTCAGAGTTTTTGCAAGAAATCTACTGACAGGCAGACACCGAAGAAATATTTTTGCATATTTCGTTTCGCATGCCTTTCATTTAGCAATTATGAGAAGGAAAATTCGAATTCTAACAATTTTTTCTATATTTTATAGAATTTAAAATCTAAAAATAAACTACAAATTAAGGTTTTTAAATTTCAAACTTAAACGTGTGCATTTTAAATAAATATTTTTAATTTTTTAAAATTTTCTATTCGACTGCATAGCTTTTTACGTTTAATTAGATTTGTAATCCTAACACAAGTCAAATTCACAGAATAAAAAACCCTGTGATAACAATAAATAAATAAATAAATGAAATCCATTCTGTCAGGCATAAATGTGTCAAATTTCAATGGATTTGATTATTTCAATTGTATAAATTTGGCTTTGGTTGTTGTTGTTATATTCGTTTCTGTTTTCTTTTTTTTCTACTCAATAATTATTTGTTCGGCTGCTATTTTTATTATATTCCAGTATCTATCCTCTTTACGGTTTTAAATAAATTGATATTTTATTTAAATAAATAAATTTTACAAAACATTTTGTTTGAAAACTGAATAAACACTCGTGTACGGATTTTGTTACTGCTTTCAGTTATTTCGATTTAATTTTTCGAAATTATCCAATGAAGTTGAGAATTTTCTTTTTACCACCCCCCACAACGTCAATTTTCTATTCGTAATTTTTGTTTAGTCATTCATTCATTCAAATCAATTTATATAATATTACACATGCACCACCACTAAAGCTGGTGGACAGTGTGAAAAGTTTCTAAATGCTTTGCAGAGTTGCTTAATAAAAGTCTAAAAATTAATTCTATTTTAAATTATTAACTTGGTTTTTACGATATTATGCTGAAGAGTATGTCTTAAGGAAATAGCTTCGATGAGAGAGCATAGCTTTGAGTAAAATCGTTACATTTCTGAACACATTATAACAAAAATACATATGTCTGAAAGCAATCAATAAAAACTCTAATATGAATCTAAAAACACACAAGTATACGGACATGGTGTTAAAATGGTGCTCTTATGGTGCACTCATATCCATCTTGCCAATCTTCAAGATGCGAAGCTAATAACTCTGAAAATATGGAATAAAACCATGGATTTGTTGGTATTTCTTGATGTCTATAAAACAATCGAAAGTTGTAGTTCAAGAAATTTTCTAAGCAGTAGAGTGTGACGGTGCACTTCTCTAGAACAGCGATGGTTTTGGAGTCCGTGGACACTTCTTTACAGATATATTGAGTAATCCCCATTGTCGCACTATAGGAGTTGCTAATAGATGCAGTCTAATCTAATTACCTACATACATTATAGGTCATTACAACCTTTCTGATTTCAATTTAATGCCCTTAAGTCCAAATATTGATTGTTGACTCAGTACCATTGGCACATAGAAGCCATTGATGTTCTTAATATGTTTTCCGGAACCAGAGCCCAGCATAGAATAACTTGATTTCTTAACATGGAAAAATAAATATTTTACATACATACATAATTGCTCATTACAACCCTTTAGTCAAGATTACGACCTAGTTTATCACACCACTTACCTACAGTTTAAAGTCGACTCCGAACTTCAGATTTTGGAGGAACTTTACATGGCAGTTTTATTTACTTTCAGAGGTTTTTGTGCTAAGAGGAAGTCACCGAAGAAATATTTTGTCATATTTCGTTTAGTTGGGGATGACAGAGCTGGGACTTGAATCGAGGCTTCACGTCTAATAAGCCAACACACTACCTTTTAGATTAACTTTAAACTGCAGATCACGCCGCTCATGTATAAAATTAACACACACAACATAAGTGGTGTGAGAAGCTACGTCGTAATCCTGACTGAAGGGTTGTAATTACCAATTATGTATGTTATATTGTATATAATCGACCGCGTGCGCAATACATGAAAGCGATTCTGCCTTGAAGTATATTTTTTTAAAGCTCCCAACCGCACACATGAGTAGAGCGTTAAGTAATAATAGCAGAGTACTACTAACACCTTAAAAAAAAGTTCTTCGGAACGCTCTACGTACAAAGGTCTTTTCTAAAGTCTAGCTTCCACAATTACCACTCCCTCTTTCCGCCTTCCTAAAGCCTATGTTCATAATTAAGACACAATGGGCTGCATGTGTAGGGAAAAAATAGTAGAGAAATTAAGATGAAGGAATTAATTTTTTCTATGGCTCATTTTGATTTTGTGCAGATAGATTTCTGAAAATTGAGTTTGATAGCCGTTGAATGAAAGGCGCCGACTATATCTCAATTCAATCTGATGTGCGTTTAGTTAATTTTATCCTCACAAAACTCCACCAAATATTCAGAACTCAGCAGGATAACACGATAATTCCTAAAAGTTTTCAAAGATAAAAATCTAAAATATTGTCGTAGGGGATTAGCCAGTATGTTTCCAATTATTGGTATTAAGTCAATGGAAAATATTTGGAAAATTTAACCTTAATTGAACGTATAATTATGAAGTATTGAATGTAAAGAATGTTTGGCAAAAATTCTACACCAACAACAATAAAGTGCGTACATATAAATGTATTCCTTAACAGTAGATGGAACGATAAATGGCTGCTTGAATGGAACATATTCGATTGAAATAATATTTTATGAAGCATTTAGAAAGTAGAAGTAACCTTATAATTATGACACATACTATACTCGTATAAGAAGAAACAGAGGCAGTATTGAACTCGCCGTTGACTAGTAGATAGTATCTTGGCTTAGACTTGAGGCCGTAGTTCAAACCATAGGCCAGATATCGCAAACAAAACTAAAGATGAAAAAAAAAATTCCATGAATAGTTTATCAAAAAATCCGTAGTTCGGAGTCAACTTTAAACAGTAGGTCCCTCCCAATCATAGAGGAAATTAACATATACACAACATAGGTGGTGTGTGAAGTTAGGTTGTAATCCTGACCGAAGGATTGTAATGTTGGTTGTATATAGTAGGAAAGCTTCTAGATAGGCTGGCAGAAGCACAAACACCATCCGCGTAAAATTCATACAAAATCTACATTGTGAACCTATTTCTTCTAATTCACTTCTCGAAGACCTAAATTAAGCATACATCAGCATATATAATATAGCCAATAAGGTAGCATGTATCACAATGAAATCTCCTTCTACTTTAATTCATTCATTCACTTATTTATCGTAACTCGTTAATAATTTTTAGGCATGAACAAAAAAAAAAAAATAGAAAGATAAACACGCAATTTGTATTTATTTTCAATTAAGTTAAATTTTGTTACAAAAGTGGTTTAAATAATTGAATAAATAACCATGAAATATAACACACATTCGATATGCGGTACAGCCATAATAGATTCTTTTTATTTGCTCTGTTTAACTAAAAAGCATAAAAGATTTCAAAAACATTTTTGTTCAACTAAAGCTACACGTATTATATGAATAAAAGGGATTTTATGTCAATGAAATCTATTTTGTTAACTAAATGACTGAAAGAAATAATTAAACCAACAAAAATTTGAGACTATCAAAATAAGTTTGCATAACCAACTCTGTTTTGTTAGCGTCATAACTTTAATGCAGTACTGAATAACAATGAATCATGTGCTATGATATTGAATTTTATATCAAAGGCAAGATTTTGGAAGTTTTTAAAAGCTTCGAAGGCGACCATATTTGGAATGTAAATGTCGCCAATCGAAACATCATCATACACTGGGGTTCAACGTGATGAACTCCAGAACAGTCTACGAATGTCGCAGACACCTGAACAGGGTGCGGAAAGATATGATGTCCACATCATTTGGGTTCCGGCACACAATGACGTCTCGGGTGACTGCAGAGCGTATTAACTGGCCAGACTCGGCGCGACCATCTAGTTCTCTGACAAATTCTTGACTATTGGATTCCCTTTGGGGACCTGAACGCTCATGATTGAAAATTCCGTCACAGACTTCGTCAACCGCATGCGGGCGGCTTCGGATACAGACAGAACGGCGCAGAAAATCTAGCCAAGGCAAGGCTGCTTAAACTCCAAAAAGGCATGCAGTAGTAGGCATCAGTGTAGTTGTCGAATTCGTGACGTGGCATTGCATTATGGGTGTATACGCAAAGCACATTGGTCTGGGACACCTAGCAAATGATTTCTATAGCAGCTGCAGAGGTAAGGAGGACGAGGAGGCAGTTTTTCGCCTACTGGCAAAGTGCCCAACACTATGTCAAAGAAGAAAGGGACATCTTGGTGCCTACTACATCAATAATCTGGTGATATGTCGAATATTGACATCGGCATTTGGAGTCGCTTCATAGGAAGCTCTAAATCATTCTAGAACTATGGGCCCCATATGGCCTATTTGTGTCCATCCGAATTCCTTGGGGGGTCGGCCAACTCTACCTACCTATCTACCTAAGACGTGCCAACTAATGTGCCAGTGACGTCGATATCACTAAACTAGAAAGACCACATCATAAGAATCTGGTGAAAAGCTATCATGTTCTAAGCAACATGTTTCTCAGTTCATCAATAAAGTAACTGTCATCACTAAAACCATGAATTTGATGAAGTTTTTAAGGCAAATGAATCTGCATTAGGATTAAAACGCTATGCGTGGTAGGAAACTCAAATGAAAAATTAACTTCTTAATGCCTAGAAGAATTCATTTATTTCTATGAAAGTGATATCATGTAACTGGACGTCTAATGTATATAAATCCAGGCGGCTTAAATAATTCTCAAATCCCTTGACTAGCAGTAATATCGCATTTATTTCAAGTAAACCTGAATATAATACCCCTGCTCAGTGAAATTTTAGAAAAGAAAAAGAATAACCAAACAGTTAACTTCATGTCACGATGATTTAGAATGTATGATGAAGGCTGCAATTGCAATGTTTATTTATTTGTTTTATTTTATTTAATTTTTTTTTTTATTTATTAGGTTGCTATTCATAATTAAGTTGGCCATTGGCTATATAATTATAAAATTTTAATAAAAAAGAGTTTTGCCAAAAAAAAAAATGGATTTATATGTGGAAAATAATTGAATGAATGTTTCTAAGAGGATTATTTGTTGCAATTATATTACCAAAAAAAGATTACATTTCTATTTTTTCACTTCTGTGCTTAAAATTTCTTTAATTATGAATAACTATTAATTAATTATTAAATAAAAGAGTAAGGAATTTAAGTGCTTCTAAAAAAAAGTATAAATATGATGAAGTCAACATTATTTTAAAACCAGACACTTTTTCGTCAAGTTATCGTGGCAAAAGATGTTTAACCAGGTAAGAATTATCATATTCCTTTCGCCCAACACTTAAAAAAAACCCATATTATTTACTTATTAACAAAAAATGTTCCAAATGGCCTGAAAAGTTTATAGGCCAACACAAAATTGCTGCCACCAGTATTATCCACGCAACATGAGTGGTTGTCGTAATCCTAACAAAAGACAAGTGTGCAAATTTCAGATCTGTCAGACTATTAGTTTGCAGGTTGGAGCATTTTGTGTAAAGCAAGTTTGATCAGTTTGAAGAAAATTGATAAAAAAAAAAGTGTTCAGTGTGTTAATATTTGCTTTTTGACAAAAAAAATCTCTCGATGCCAAGGTTTGGCTTGATAATTTAGTCGGACTTTGAATTTAGAAAATCATCAAGGTGTAGTTTGCTAGTTTGCTACAAAATAATTTAGGATGACCGCAAAGTGCAGTTGATTGATATATCTGAGAACCTAAACATATCTGAAGAACGTATCGAACCTATCATGCATCAATATTTGCAAAATCTCTGTTAATAGTGTGTGCCACATGATTGTAAGCCGTTTTTTATCATTAAAATACCGAATTTATGTATCAATATGTTATAAAAGTCATTATTTTCTTCCGTAGTCTAGTAGGTAGTCTATTGACGTAAGGCCACGGTTTAAATCCCAGATCAGACATCATCCTTGGTGATTTCATCTAAGCAGATGTCTGACAAAACTCTAAGAGTAAATAAAATTGCCATGAAAAGTTTGTCAAAACTCTGTCGTTTGGTGTCGATTTTAAACTGTTGGTCCCGCCACTCATGTATAAAAATAACACTCGGCTGCGAATTGTGGAATGCTTATACAGTCCAAGGGTGTACCATAGCAATGTAGCTAATAATATAACTTAATCGATACCTAAATTTATAAAACCTTAAAAAGTTTACAGATTATTATGCTAAAATAAGAGTGGATGTACATAAATGGATTGACATGTACCTCACTCTACGTATACTTAATAAATAATTGTATATTACGTATACGATCAGTGTACATATAACTTTGCAGCTGGTTCGTATAAACATACATTCTGATGTTTGTAACGTTAAGGGCCATTATTACAACTTGTCGTTAACTACAGGGAGGATTTTAACGGGCAGATAAATTGTTTTTCATTATAATAAGTGGACAATAAGGCAGAAGTGAGCGTTAAGCTTAAGGGAGAATCATCCTACCTTTAACTTTTAAAATTAAGTTTATGTTTGAACTTGCCAGACTATATATTATTTTCAATATGGCAACATCAAATGTAAACATAAACAAAATGAGCAAATACAACCAAAAAAATAAGACCGTCGCTGCCACTGCGTTTAATTGAGCAGCGTTATCGACATTGCTTCGGCACTGCCATATTTTTGAAAACAGTTAACTTTATTTTATCTGTAATGACGAAAAGAAGTTAAAAATGACTTTAAAGTTCACTTAAGCTAAAGTTACCTTCAACTAAACCCAACTTTAACGGCATGTTGTAATAATGGCCCTAAGAGTAATAATTAACTCACATAACTTGAGTGTTATGAGAAGCTAAGTCGTAATCCAGACTGAAGGGTTGTAGTGACCAATTATGTATATATGTATGTATAGCATCAAGGCGTAAATGATGCTTGACATTGTTAAAAGAGTTTTTAAATTTTTTTATAATTAGATTGGAAGACATTATAAATCCCCTTTATTAAAATAAGATTTTTATGCCATTAGCTTTCGGATTGTACTTCTGCTACGGTGAAAAGCATGCTGAAATTGTGATAAAAATTATTTTAATTTGCTAGGTTAGCTTATATTAGCAGTCGTTTTAAAATGCCAAACTCACTTGGGTGCAATACTGGCTAAAAATCAATTTTGTCTGGACAATTAATTTTTGATAACCAAAAGTCATCAGTTTTTATTCCCAAGAGCAATGTAAGGCAGAGTGACAACGTAATGTAATGACTGATATAAGACTCTTAAGGTGATTTCTGGGAAGATTTTATACAACGCACATTCCTGTGGGTCAGTCTAGTAAGGTTTATTTACTAGTGGATTCAATTTCTCATGTTTTCTTCAAGTATGTAAGGATGTATACAGAGAACTATCAATATTACGTACGAAGCCCTTCGAATTAACTGTTGCTAGTTTTGATCAGCAAATAATGATCTAATTTATATTATTAAAGACTAAATACTAATTACGTCCGCTATTATTGAAAAAATATTTCCTTTTTACGATTATTTTATTCCAATTTCGTTTTTTTATAATTTTTTATTTGTAAGATAATTCATCCTGTAAGGAAAAAAAATTAAAAAAATTTCTTCAAATTTTTAAAAAGCATAAATTTAAAGATTTTTTTTTCAAAACTAATTGTCTCTTACTCATAATAATGCTGCTGCTCAAGACAAAATGACGAACTGACGAAATCAATACACTTAGTAATGATTTAAAAAATCACACGACAGTATTATATTTCTTCGTGGGTACAAAAATATTATTGAATGGCATTTATTATGCATTTTTATGGTCTGTTCAAAATGGTTAAAATAATAACGAATATATGTATGTACATATATGCCAGCAAAGTAAAAGCAATTTATTTTTAAGTACTCAAAACACTTTAGAAAATGAAATACAAACACGTGTGCCAGCATTTTCCAAAAACAGTTTTTTTTGCGCAAAACCTTAAAAAAACTGAATATATCTGCTGTAATAGAAAAGTAAAATGTATGGTCGGTGGGGTCGCTCTTCTAATTTGATTGTATGAACATTTTTTCTTACATACTTGGTGTCCCTTTTTTCCTTTCTTTCTGTTGAATAAGTCTAAAGGTTAGTAGTCAGTACTTTTTTCTCTGTCGTTTTATTATTCTGCATGTTATAAAAGCTTAATTGAAATTGCACGGAAGTTTTTTGGAGAAGTGATGGCGTAATGGAAGAAAATTTTAAAAGCCATGAATTCACACATATTGAAACTTTTTCTTTTTTTGCAAAGCCATTATTTTCTTTGGTACTTTCCAGCTATAGGCACTGCTGTAAATGAACAAAAAAGAAAAGAAAAAAAAAGAAATATAATCTTAAAGTAAATTTTTTCTACGTGTTTAACATTATAATGGAAATTATTTCTTCGGAAAAATGCCCATCGTCCAAAAAGAAAAGTCTTCGCCTGATTTATTTAAAACATTTTACAATATTTGATTAATTTATTGAATAACTATAAACATTTAAAAAAACATTTTAGGTAATGTAGAGATAGGGGCTATAAAATAAAATTAAATTCTTAAAATTGAATTTTAAAAACATATGGAATCCTGTTATCATATTAATCGATTGGCGTTTTTACGTGTCGGCAATACTCTGTTCATCAAACTAATTGATTAACTTTGAAAATTTAAAAAAAAAAATGGAAAAATCGTTGAATGAAATGAAAATATAAGGCAGTCTACTCAACATGCCATTCGAAGCAATTGGCAGACCGTATTTAACAAAATCTACTAAGAGACTAGTTTTTTTTTTTTTGAACATAGAAAATCCAATAATCGGCTCAGAAATCTCTGAACTCACAGACAACTGCATCGCTTACAAAATATTTGGAAAATCTGAATGCTTAACTGAGACAAAGATACGACACTGGCCGTAAACAAACAAAAAAACAAAAAAAAACTTTATAACTACTTAATATTTAGTTTAATTATTTACAACCCTTCAGTCAGGAATACGGCCTAGCTTCTCAAACCACTCATGTTGTGTGTGTTAATTTTAGACATGAGTGGCGGGACTTACAGTTTAAAGTTGACTTTGAACGACAGATTTTTGAGAAACTTTTCATGGCTATTTTTTTTACTCTCAGGGTTTTTACCAGAAATCTGCAGAGATGAAGTTGCCGAAGAAATATTTTTCATATTTCGTTTTGATGTCTGATCTGGGTTTGAACCGTGGCCTTACGTCTAATAAGCCAAAACACTACCTACTAGACTACGGCGACATCGATGAAATATTTTTACATATTTAGGTTTTTGTTGGAGATTTCTGAACTGGTGCTTGAACGGTGGTCGAGAGTTCAACACACAGCAAATGCAGTACCCACAGCGTCGTTTATTATCGTGGTCAGTGTATAGTTTTCATGTTAGAGACGGCCGGGAGTATAATACTAAAATATTCGATAAATAAAGCGAAATGGAAATGTATTAAAAATGTAACCGTAGCAAAGAAGGGATTAAGAAGTGAGAATGGAAAAAGGTAAAAAAGCCAAAGCCGAATTCCATTATATCACAGATGCAGCATTATTCTATGATGATACCAAAATTTAGGCATTTCAAATGGAAATGTTTAATGAAAGCTGTATGGGGGCAAAAACTATGTCTCACTTTCAAATAATCTATCAATACCGTACCAGAAGAAGACGCAGTGAATTGAAATCCACTATGTACTCTGTTTCAGCAAAAAACAAGTTAGAAATCTCTGTAGACATAAATATAAACGAAAGTACGAATAAAGAGGAGAGGAGAAAGAGGTTTCAGTTAAAGCAGCGACGTGTACGTGTGGAAACATTACGTTCGGCGGCGTCACAGGGGTAATTACTTAAATGTAATTACTATGCATCAACAAGTATACTAATATACTAATACATATCTAAAAGGATACCGTAACTTACTAGTGCAAGTGTTCACTACATACGTACATAATTGGTCAGAATTACGACCCACCACTCATGTAGTGTGTGTTATTTTATAAATGAGTGTCAGGGCCTATATTTTATAGTTGACTCCGAACGATAGACTTTTGAGAAACTTTTCATGGCAAGTTTATTTACTTTCAGAGTTTTTGCCAGAAATCTGCTGTCTCCGAAGAAATATTTCTTAAATTCCATTTTGATGTCTGACCTGGGGTTTGGATCGTGGCCTCACGTCTAATATGTCAACACTCTACCTACTAGACTACGGCGGCTTCAAGTGTTTACTACAGTATGGGCAACTAATATTTGGTTGTCGCGAAAATTTGCTTTTATAGCCGGATATCGATTGTTTTCACATGTACAAGGAAATAGTGATCTGACATTATATTTGTACGCTTTCTATGCGGTACATCACAATATGTTCAACTCAAATCCAGCCTACAGCAATGTGGTCATTTTGGGTAATCGTTTGGTGATAAGACCAATCAAAGTTACCACAAGCAAACAAACGAAGAAATGAATTAATTGCCCAGGAATGTAACACGGTCGAGGATGCAATATTTTCGAATTTTATTTTCCTTTTTTTGTAAGCACGAATTTCTTTCCTATCTACCCTTTAGATATCAATAATTAAATTATATTCAATATTTACTAAACACTTCCTAAGAGAAGTAACACTTATGAAAATTAATAGACTTCCTTTTAAAATAGAATACCGTTTAAATTTATTGCAACATTATTACACTAATAAAAATCCCGTTTTACTTAAAGCAACAAAAAAAACGAGAATCTATTGCTATTGCCATTGCCATTGGCAATGTGAATGTATGATTGTATGCGTATCGTTCTATGTATAGAAATACTAGGCATATATAATATCCTATGATAGCTGCAAAAGCAAATAAAAATAAAGAAAAAACACAGAAAAAATAACTTCACAAATTTACATTGAGACCACAAACGAAATATAAAAGAGAACAAAGAAAGAAATAAAGAAAGAGAGAAAAAAACTTTATAATTTCCGCTAAATTTCCGCAAAATCGGAACACCTTGGTTACGAAAACCAAAGAAAAGAAAAAAAAACTTTAAAATTACACAGACACCTTGATACATAGTTTGGTTCTTTTTATACATGAGGAGTAGAACAACAACAAGAACAACAAGAATTTAGAGGAAAAAAAAACTGAAAAATTATAGCCAATGAACAAAAAATGAACACGTGAATGCACAAACATTTTAAATGCTCATTAAATACACAAACGCCGTAACAAATAAGAGTTTCTAAACGTAAATAGATTTCTATATTGTAGGAGCGTAAGTGAAAAAAAATGTGTATAATGGAGGGTAGTGAGATAAGTTAAGAAAATAAAATGAAAATATGACTGAAATACGTTGTACAACAATTATGGTTAAGATGTTGGATGGTAAATATAAGATACAACTGAATACAGTAAGAGTTGAGTTGAGTGATATACTTTGTCTATCATCCTACATATATGTGGATGAAAGAATCTTCAATATAATAGTATTAGACCCCTTAGCAGTCGTATTGACAAGATTATGTATAGAGGAAACTACGATGCACTCGACATCTGAATTACATCGTCAATCATCGCATTAAAAATTCTGCTGGTAACTTTGGAACTTGTCGTCTATGGACCGACTGCCTATGTGAATACATATATACCTAATTGGTCATTACAACCCTTCAGTGTGCAGCCCCTGACCAACTTATTCGATTAGTTCGGTGGAATTCGGTCAGTACAGGGACTGCTCTTACCTGCGGCATCACAACAGGTCGCTATGCATGCTCAAGTGGGCTTTGCTATCAAAGTCCCTGCTCCAACCTAACCTAGCCTAACCCTTCTGTCACGATGACGACCTAGTTATTCCCACCACTTATCTTGCGTGTATTAATTTTATCCATAAGTAGTGCGACCTACAGGTTAAAGCCTACATGCATAAATTCCTGTAAATTTGGGTTGATTTTTTGATCATATAAGGACAGAATACAAATTCATATCGGTTGGGTTAAATGGAATGCATCCAATTAGAACATGGGCCTTATTTTGGAAATCTGTCCTGGAATCGAAATACCCAAAAAGGATGAAAATAATAAAGTACTTAAGAGAAAATGAGGCCAAATGTGTACAACAGTCACATCATATGTAATTCTCGTGTAATGTTTCAATTGACCAGATAAAGGATAATCAGCTAAATTTCTTCTGGTTTTTCTAAATTATAAATCTTACAAATTGAACGAATCCGAGGCACTTAACATTGCCGAATTTGGTTAGTTATTGGGTTAGTTTATATAAGGGTCTTCTCCGAAGAGAATTTAATTTATTTGCATTTAATTGATCGTAATCATGTCCACAACCGTTTAAATAATTTTAAACTGTATTAAAGTTTCAGTTTTGGGTCTTTGCTATTATTTGAAAGGGTCTCTCATATAATTGTCTTAAAGTCAGCGCTTAACAAAAGCTAACAAATAAAAAAACCTATACGCACTACATCTGAAAGCAATGCTATGTTAATCGATATAAAATAATCGAATACAAGTTATCACTCTTTACGTTACTAATATCAGAACGTATGTTCCTACCATAGATCAGCAATGAGTATTAAAAAGATGAGTAAAATCAACTCATACTCATAATATCTGATACTTATACGCATTCGTACTTATTTTATATTCATATTCAAAGTTTGAAGTACTCATCGTACTCATACTTTTGAATTTCGACTCTCCATGACGCAACATTGCCAAGAATTACAAAATAAGTATGATTCGCTTACGAACCCTACAATACTCGCTAGAAGGTAGTGTGTTTGCTTTACTCGCTATCTTTGACTTTTTCTTTTTTTTTTTTGTGAATGCAACAGCAACTACGACTGTAAATTTTGATATTATAAGTATTTTTCTAAAGTTATTAGTTTGAATGAGTAGGCATATGAATCAAACATATTTCGAATGTTATGAGTGTCAGCGTTGTACTCATACTCATGGTTGTCATACTTATAAATCTACGTTGTACTGAGTACGAATGAATCAGAGTAGTTTCAATATTGTTGACTCACTTATATGATTAGCTAAATACGATTCATTGCTGATCTCTGGTACCTACCAACCAGCTATAAAGTTATATATATGTGCACTCTGCGTATACGTAATGTGTGATTATTTATTAAGTATACGTAGTGTGTGGTACATGCCAATCCAGTTACATCCACTCTTATTTTGGCATAATAATTTGTGAATTTTTTAATGTTTTATAAATAAAAGTGTTGATTAAGTTATATGATTAATTACATAACTATGGAACACCTTTGAACTGTATTGGCCTTTTACTGAGTGATGTGCAATAAAGTGAAATAAGCTCCTGTCTATGATACCAACACAGCATTCCACAATTCGTAGCTATGCAGAAGATTTGATTTAAAGTTTAAACTGAACAATATAATCTGCGTGTTTCTGAATATGTTAGATGGACTCAATGTGATGAAAACGTTGACCCTTTCATTTTACTTTTGAAAGCTTTTGAACGTTTTCAATTTCAAAAATATGCATAAAGAAATGCATTTATTTTCCTTCCGTCTGGAGCACTATGGATAAGCGTTGGTGATAGAATATAGTTTTTTAAATATAATGACCACAAAGTAAAGAGGCAGTCGTCATTACACCGTCTTTTCCATCAGTTTTTCTATAGTTTGACAGTCTGTTGAACCACATTTAATGTCACACTTAATTAAATTTCATATTTTAGGATTTTTTTTGAAAGTTAACATAAAAGTAATGCAAGCATAAATTTTGGTCGAGTAATCCTTCTATTTTGAGTGGACCCTTGATACCCTTTGACGACTCACTATATGGAATGCAAAGTGCAAGAAAGTTGGCATCTACCATGCAGCATATGCCGTAGAACGCTAAAAATAACTGTTGAACGACACGGACTTTACAGACGATAATAACAAAATGCTAAGATGATGTCCGGAGAAAGACAGAATGCCTTGAAACGAACACTACTAAAAATGTGTTTGAAATCACCAGCTGGAACGCATAACATATGTACACAGTTGCGGAAAATACAACACAA
This sequence comes from Sarcophaga carnaria, assembly GCA_958299815.1. Taxonomy (NCBI): domain Eukaryota; kingdom Metazoa; phylum Arthropoda; class Insecta; order Diptera; family Sarcophagidae; genus Sarcophaga; species Sarcophaga carnaria. The sequence goes on from OY283150.1 coordinate 33,141,114, forward strand.
ATTACTTTTGAATATCATCTTTTCGAGGACGTCGTTTCCCAATAGCATTCAAGTTATTTACTGCAGTAAGTCCTAGCACACCTCTGTCATCGGATGCATTATAGAAACTATGGCCCCTGTGAATACATTACCTCTGTGAATATAAAGTGTAGTTTTAAAGAAAACATTGTTGTTTCCTTTTTACAAGAGATGGATTACCTTATCATCTTATAATTTCGTATCGAGGCAAACAATTAAGGTTCCTGCATACAATTATTTCCAGGAAATTTTTAAATTTCAAGAACCACAATGTATATATTCTAGTTTAGCTGAAGTCGCCGTGGTCTAGTAGGCAGTGTGTTGGCTTATTAGACGTGAGGCCTCGGTTCAAACCCCAGGTCAGGCATCTCCAATTAAACGAAATATGGAAAAATATTTCTTCGGCGACTTTCTCTCAGCAGATTTCTAGCAAAAACTCTGAGAGTAAATAAAATTACCATGAAAAGTTTTTCAAAAATCTATTGTTCGGAGTCGACTTTAAACTTTAGGTCCCACCACTCATGTATAAAAAAAATTAACGCACACAACATAAGTGGTGTGAGAAACTAGGTCGTAATCCTGACTAAAGGGTTGTATGTGTATATTCTAGATCTAATTCGGAATGTGGAATTGGACTGTTTGAATACTTTAATCATTACACCAAGCCGCCTCGAACCCGTAGACTGCAATCTGTTGTTAATTTCAGTTTTTTATTTCCTAGTTTTGAAATTCTATATGATAGTAGTAGTGTGATGATTAATATTTATTTGAGTAATATTTTTACATTTGCCAAGAACTTTTCAGACACACTATGGCATGGAAAATTAACATGTTCCTTAATGAGTGTCCTTGTGTAGTGACTGAAAATTGAGTACAAGAGCTTTTATGTCTTTTACGCAGACCAAGTAAAAAAAATTAAAAAAAAACATTTTTGCTTCTTTTAAACGTAGTGGATTTCTTTTATTATTAAGCTTCTATAAACTTTAAATTGTTTACCGACATGGTAAAATACCCATAACCAAAAAGCAGCAATTTAATACAACAACAACTACAACAAAATCATCTTTTACTCATCCACCGTTTAGAATTAATACACATACACGAACAGATTTACGTTAGTGATTTTCAAAAAGAAAAACTTCCGTGAGTTCGCTCGCTTCGTTTAAAAGCCATTTAAAACAGCAACCGAAACAAAAAAAACAAGAAGGAAAAGAGAAGAGAGGGTAAATAATAATCGCTGTATATATTCTATTCTGAGTAATTGATAATGTTGCCAGGAAGTAGATGAAACGATGAAATATTAGGGAAACTTAAAGGAAGCCGGGAGATGTTAGAAAGAAATACGTTTACGAATTAGTGCAAAGAAGAATAACAAGCGAAGCAATTGTTGTTGTTTACATCAAGTTGGCACACAGAATTGTGCGAACAATAAAGAAAAATTCATTTTTATTTTATTTGCAATCTACGAGCTCATATTTTAAACATTTTTAAAAGGTAAAAACGTAACAATTGGTTACAATTTCTTGTAATTAAACGACCATTAAACCTTTGATGCAATAAATCGACTGTTGCATGAGATATGTGGAAAGTTGCACCGTCCTGTTGAAACTAAACATCATTCACAACAACACAATGAAGAGCGGGTATCTAAAAATCGGTTATCATGGTGCGATAGGAGTGTCCACTGACCGGGCAAATGATGCCTCTGCTTCACAAGCCGCACCAAACAGTCACTCGTAGTGGGTTTTCTAAGCTGCGAATTCAAAAATTTTGATTATTAACGTACTCATCAACATGAAAATGAACATCATCCGAGAAGTAGTCTTTTTTTTTGCAAAATCGACATCATCCCGAGTTGCGGACCTGCAGTTTAAAGTCGTCTCCGAACTACAGATTTTTTAGGAATACAGCAAAAGAATATCCCGTAAAAATATTAAAAGACCAACAACTTGATAACTCTGAAAACCTTTAAATATTCTATACTGTAATGTATTGAGTGCCTAAATTCATATCCATACTTGGCAAATAAATTTGAAAGAGGTGGAAATACTGAAAATTCAATTTAAATTGATGCTCAAAGTAAACCGCAAAAATCGAGTCTAAGTGTCTGTGAAAAAAGAAAGTAAAAATCGCTATTAAATGGTATACGAATCGAATGTTAGATATCATGGTTACCCAACTCCCACCTCAAAACAACCAAAAAAAAAACAGTCTAAATTTAGAAAAGAAACAAAATTACATTGAGGAATACACATACATACATACATGTGTTCATTGGCACCTCCACATATTCAAACAAAAAATATACAAATGCTGTGTACCACCATTTCTTGCCTCACCGGTAGCAGCACATTAGAAACAATGAGAAGGAGAGGGAGACAGAAAAAACGAAAACCACTTAAAAAACCTACGAAAAGATGGAAACAATTTCGAAAATTGATAATAAAGAAAACAAAGAATTCAGAAATGTATGGAGGAAATCAAAAAAAAAAGTTTAAAATTCACCTTAAGATCACGTTAAGAGGAGGCTCTACTTTTTTGGTCTCCGATTTCTATTTTCTTTCCATTTTCTCGAATTTATAGGACTACGTCTGAATATGTGTGCAGTCAAGATTGAATAGCTAACTAAAATTAGTTACATTTTAAGTGTTTCTTCTCCTCTTTTCTTCTTTACTTTCTATTTTCTATTCAATTTTGGTTCTTTTTTTGAGATTTTTGACTATTTTTTTGCGATTTTCTTTCCAAAGATGTCTACACTCTGTTTTTATCTTGTTTCCACTTACTTACGGTCGATATAAGTGCATGGGTGTATTGTGAGAATTGCTTGAAGATACAATTTTTTTTGCTTCTCTTTTCAATTGTCAGTCTGTGGTAATGAAATCACAATTTTTATCGTTCTTAACCATGAAAAATAAATGAAGCCTAAAAATAAATTCAACCACAATATTACCTGAACAATTTAACTTTTGTGTAAGGATATCGTTTCAACTTAACACAAGCGATAGCTTATTGAGCATTTTGAATAATAATGACTACAAAGGAATTAAGCTTATTATGATTGCAATGAAATTAAAATTCAATTTGTGGCGGATTTTTCAGCGACTTATCAAATTTGGTATTAAGAAAAAACAGAGATAGTTTAAAAGCAGTCAATGCACCGTAAAGATACAATGAAATTCACAACGTTATAGTCAATCGATTAATGTATGGAGCGGTGGTTGTCATATCCAATTACAATTGTTTTTGGCGATATTCAGGATTATATGATCTGATTATAGTTCACATTCACTTCATTCAGTTTCAGGAAATAAGTTTTTCCAGATGAATAGGTGAACAGGTGACTATTACGTGGTGTAGAATGAATGACTTAACATCCGTTTGTGGCTAGAAACGACGTACTCTGTGAGTATGTATTGGCTGTAATAAACAGGAAATGATTTACTTAATCAATCATTGAAGTCGCTGTAGTCTAGTAGGTAATGTGTCGGCCACGGATCAAACCCCATCTTCGGCGAACGAAAACTCTGAGAGTAAAATAAAATTACCATGAAAAGTTTCTCAAAAATCTGTCATTCGGAGTCAAGTTTAAACTGTAGGTCCCGCCACTCATACATGTATAAAATTCACACACACAACATACGCGTTGTGAGAAGCTAATTCATAATCCTGACTTAAGGTTTCTAATGAACAATTATGTATGTATGTACGTATGCAGACAGCAATTATTCCCAAACTGTTGGTCTCTTTCTATGAAAAGTTATGCGTAAGGTTTACTTGCTTATAAAATACATCTCATACAACAATTAGAGACAAACATCCATCGTTTGCATTTCATTTTTGATGATTGGACACATTTTAAACTGACTGAAGAGGAGCGCTTTTATTAGAGAATTAAGATTAAGCTCTGGTTACTGGGTAAATGATTTCTTTTTTTCCAGGTTTCCTCCAGACGAGTACAATATTCGGGAAAAGATTTATTTATTTTGTTAGAGAACACTCCGTTGTAGTAGCAATAAAACAATGAAACACAAGCCACATTGCGACGGTACTAGCAATAATGAACACCTTCGTCCTTTTCTGTACACAGTCGACCAGCCTCCAAATAGACTCCATGCACTTTTTCGAGTTTTTGGGGTCGTATCTCTGTAGTGGCATCACGAATGTTGGTCTTTAAATGCTCAGTTATCTGTAGTTTGTCGAAATAACATTTTCCCTTAACGGCGCCCCACAGAAAATAGTCCAACGGTGTCAAATCACAGCTTCTTTGCGGCCAATTGACATCACCATATCTGTTAATTAAGCGGCCATTAAACCTTTGATGCCATAAATCGATTGTGGCATGAAATGTGTGGTAAGTTGCACCATTCTGTTGATACCAAACATCACATCAATACCATGAAGAGCGGGAACAAAAAAATTATTATCATGGTGCGATAGGTGTCTCCATTGACCGTAATGGGTGCGCCTTCCTCATTTTCATTAAAATATTGGCCAATGAAACCTTCGTTCCACAAGTCACACCAAAAAATCACTCATAAAGGATGCATTAGCTTCTGTAATACCACCTGTCGGTTTTCTGAGCCCCAAATGCGGCAATTTTGCTTATTAACGTGCCCACCAAGATGAAGAAGAGCTTCATCTGAAAAGATGACTTCTTTTAACATCGACATCATCGTGCAGTTTCTCGTTGGCCTAAACTTCCAATAAATCCCAACGTTGCTCAAGAGTAAATTGATTCATTACGATCAGTGGAGATAATATACAAAATTTTATGAAGGAATAGAATATCATAAGTATTTCCAGATTCGAAATAACCGATGGTTCAAATTTAAACCGATAGATGACCACACGATGTTAAGCCTTTTTATTACACGATGCTTTTTCTACCTAGATCCGCTATATATTTAGATTTATCCAGTATATTGTGCAGTACTACTCACTGACTGTCTTATCTTTCGCTGTATATACTTTCTATATGGCAAATTCTAGAGCCAGACTGTTGATTTGTTATTGTTTTTTATCTTTCCTTGTACTTCCATGCGATTTTGTGAATGAAACTTCTATCTTTACATATCGGCATTGACGTAATACCTTTGTGGGTTTATTATTGTTTGCTTTTCTTCGTCTTTTTTTCACAAAACGTTTCTTCACTCTGTGTATCAATGTCGAAACATTTTTAACTCGTATTTATCAACAGAAATACATCTTGACAGTTGTAGTACAACATTTGCTTATACATTCAGTTCTTTTCTTTACTGATTTTAAACTGCTTTTGAAATTATCAAAAATAAAATTCTTTTTATTTCAAATCCATTACAGTTATTGGATTTTTATGTCCACTTCAACTTTCACAATCACTTACTCTATCTGGTCCAGCTGTTGTTTGTCAATAGTTTTGTTGAAATATTCTCTCGTTTTCATTAAATTTCGAATTCTACCCCCCAATGAAAAAAATCAAATACAATATCATTTCGTTATATGGCTTCAGTAAATAAAATGGAACAATTTTTTAAAAAACTACAATCAAAAAAGGAAATAAATAAAATAAAAAGGGGGTGGGGAGAAAATGTCAAAAGCATTTCGTATATTAACGGTAACAAATCTCATAAAATGCAAATTCTATACGAAAGTAAATATAAGAAACGAAATACAAAAAAAAGTACGTACTTTTTATGCTTTTCATGCAAGAAAAGAATCTCTGCTCGTACGAATACAAAATATTTGAAAAATAAAAAAAAGAGAGTTTTTCATTTTTTTATATTAAAAATCAATTGCTGCACTTGCAATTTACATGCAACCTTAAGGAATATACTTGAAGACAAAGTTGTATTGCTTTATAAAAGCATATATGTGTACATTGTTATAAAATTTTAGTACAACATCAAGTAGTGTGGGTCAAAACTACGCGTAACAAAAGTAACATACAATCTGTCAAAAAAATGTTTTGACATAGTAAAAATGGTTTCGGCTTTGATCCTCTTATTAATTTTTAATTTTGTCTTGTTTTGGTTAACGACCAACCTTTTACAACCCTTTAATCTGGATAACAATTAAGCTTCCCAAACCACCCAGTTTGTGTGTGATTATCGAACAACGTATTTTGAGAAAGCTTTTCATGGCAAATGTCTACTCTCAAAACTTTTCGCCGAAAATAATATTGTTTTGAACTGACGAGCTCTTGTCTTGTAAGCCAACATATTACCCACTAAACTACTGTGATCTCTCAGACCCAAAGAAATATGATAAAATTAAAGATGGAAACTAAAAACTTCAACCAAGAGCTCTGTGCTCTATGCCAAATAATAAGGAGTGGAAAAGTTAATAAAGTGTGCAGCAGGTAATATTTTACGCAGACGCCATTGATATTAATAACAGCCTGCACAGATATGCAGTTGAGCGTTACTAACTGTAAAAATTCGGATATTAATTTGCTTCACTATGGATATCTCCTTAGTTAAGTTATAGAGATGTTTGATACAGATGGTCGTGAATTGCAATATCCTATATATGACTCAAGTCTGACTTGGCAATGTTTTTCTCATATCTTGAATATTCTAAACTTCGTTGGGGATCTTCTTCATACTGATTGCAATTTATGTGTACTCCTGCTCCACAATTGATTGTTACTATACTGTTAATATAGCTAAAGTTACATTCGTATTCAATTGACTGCCCTGAAGTTGTTCATACTTGATATTTAGCTCAAACTCAATTTTAAATGCTAATCTCTTTAGATCTTTTAATTTTGCTTGTACGTTAAAGATCTTGTATCAAAGTATTAAAAATTTTAAGTATGATTGAAATCCTTGAGTCCTCATAGTCCTTATTACAGTTCTTTTCTTTAAATATGATATCATTTTTCATTTTTTTTAAGTGATAGGGAGCATTCGTATTTTTCGGAACATTGGCATGAAACTGTTGACTGTTCCCTTCAGCAAGAATTGATAGTTCTGCGTCCACGTGATGAACTGTATTCTGCCGTAAGACTTTACTTCTTAAGGCTTGACGTACGGCAGTCCATCTAACATTACTGTAAATTTACAATAAATTCTTTAATTCAATTTGCTTTACTTTTCTTGAAAAAGGTTCTTTAGGACTTTTATATTTGAAGGAGTTTAAGAACTTCGTTTTTTCTCAACGACTCGTTCCTTGTGACAATTTCGGTTTGTCGTACAATGTCTGTTTCGTTACCCAAAAGAATCAAATACGGTGTGTAGTTTAAAAGCAATTCAAGCAGCATCAAAGGTTCTACTAATTGGAATAAAAGTTTCTTCACTTTGACTTCCCTAACCCTTGAAATAAATTTATTTGAAGAGCGAAAATTCTATAAGAGTTGAACAACGAATTATATTCAGAAATCCTATGCAACCATAGGTATGTACAGTGGACAGCAAAAGTCTTAGTACGGCAATATATTCTAGCAATTTCATGAATTTGTAGCCAAAAGTTTGTATAAAAATTTACATTTTATATATTTATTTTATTAATTTATTTCTGTTTTATTATAAAACAAACAATTTTTTAATGTTTTTCATAAAACGAAAGAAAAATAAGGAAAAGTTTCAGATGACTCCATAGGTACCCCCAAGGAGTACTCTGAGTAAATTTAAAATTCAAAGGCCTAATATATGAAAATTGTATTTAGTAGAATATCCCTTAAGGCCAAGCACTCCATTTAACCCATTTGGAATTAAATGTACTAGTTTTGTTTAGTGCTTTCTGGTGGCACCATGAACAAGTTTTTCAGTTGACTTTTGTTTGAGGTTTAGTGAATACGTAACCGTTCTTTAAAATGATCTCCTAAATACTCTCTTAAGGTCATATCGGGACTTTGTGCAAGAGTATTAAGCCTTTGGGGACTTTTTTGTCAAAATATATTGCCGTACTAAGACTTTTGCTGTCAACTGTATATGATGTACAAAAATCTCTATGTCTTCCCAGAATTTTTTGTTTATAAATATCTTAAAATGCTCTCTCTCAAAAATCAATTCATTCTACCTAACCGTAGAAATAATTGTTCTTACATAGTTTGAAAATTAAAACTAAAAGAAATTTTGACTAAATTCTACTTCATTACTTCAATTTTGATTGGAAATAATCAAAATGGCAACACTGACTTAACTACACGTGGTTTTATGAATGAAAGGGAACTCCTTAAGGTATGCTCTGATTTAGATAAAGCGTGTATATAAGCTTGGCTTAGTTTGTTCAAATATTGTAGTTTAAAATTTATTTTCATATGGATATCAAAAATTACAATAAATTTTCAAGTCTTAGCCTACCTAAGTGCTATTTGAACCATTGCCACTACAGGTTCCCAGTCCGGTAGTATAAATTTCTCTATTAATATTTCAATTAAACATGCTAAATGTAATTTGAAGTTATTACAACCCTCCAATCCGCATTACGATCTAGCTTCTAACACTACTTATGTTGTGTTAATTTTATACATGTATACGGAGACCTATAGTTTAAAGCCGATTTCGGTTTTCTCAAAAATCTTTCATTGTAATTTTATTTACTCTTAGAGATCTTGCCAGAAGACTGTTGAAAGCAAGTCGTCTAAAAAAATATTTTTTAATGTTACGTTACGTTCAAGATGTCTGACCTGGAGTTTGAATTATGGCCCCAGATCTAATAAATCTACTAAACTACACAGACTTATATGATCGGCAAATACTTCACTCTCAAATTGAAAATCGTATAAGTAAAGTATATTGCTGTGGTCCCTTGTAAAAAACGTACGTACATATGTCCCTTGTTATTTCCAAGAACACTTTTACCGAAGGATAGAATTGATTTACTTAGACACAGATTAAATCTAGCAAAAGCTATGATATAATAGGAGTTCATCTAAATTTTTACAAAATTTCTCAAAATCCCAACCAAACGCATTTACTTTAAGCTCTACAGAGTGTGGAGCTGAGGCTTTAGATGAACTTTTTGCAAAGAGGTATCATGGGGTAGAATCACGTTAGTATTACCAGAAAATAAAGTAAATAATGCACGTTTTCGACTGGGCTTTATATTTTTAATGAGTCTAGTCCGTAGGAATAATTGAGTACATGGCAATTTTATTTATTCTCAGAGTGCTTGCCAGAAACTACTAAGACGTGCGGCGTATTGATTCTCAGATTACGGTCGAAAACTATACTTTTGATACAGTTAAGGAATTCATTTATCTTGGCTCCACCATTATCACCAAAAATGATGTCAGTCTGAAGATCAAGCGGAGGATCACTTTTGTCAACAAGTGCTACTATAGTCTCAATAGGCAATTGAGTAGCAGAGACCTCTCTCGTACGACAAAACTAATACTCTACAAAACGCTCATCCTACCCGTCCTTCTTTATGGCGCAGAGACATGAACCCTATTAAGCATTGTTGCAGCAGCCTTGAGAGTATTCGAGTGAAAAGTCCTACGTAAAATCTTCCGTCCAGTGCGAGTTGGCGATGATTTCCGTATCCGATCCAACAATGAGCTGTATGAGCTCCTCAACGACATAGACGTTGTGCAGCGTATTAATATCCAGTGGCTGCGCTGGCTCGGCCATGTCGTTCGAATGGAGGCTGATGCTCCGTCGAGTCGGGTATTTGATGCGAAGATCTGAGGAAGTCGGCGAAGAGGATGACGTTGTATCCGTTGAAAGGACCAAAACGAGGAAGCCCTGTCATCGATTGGTGTGACCAACTGGCGTATGCACGCAAGAAGCAGAGGCGCCTGGAAGGACGTGTTGCGGCAGGCCGAAATCCGTTAATCGGGTTGTTAATGGCCAATTAAGGAAGTAAGTAAGTAAGTTTTTGCCATAAATCTGCTGAGAGGAAGGTGCCGATAAATTATTTTTCAAATTTCGTTTTGCTGGAGATGTCTAACCTGAAGTTTGAACCGTGGCCTCATGTATAATATGCTTATGCACTACTTACTCGACTACAGTAACAATTACACTTTTTTATATTTTACAGACGTCCTTGAGAACATCATTTGCAAACAATATGAATTTTTTTAATACAATTACAATGTTATTGATTTTAAGACAATTTAAATAAAGAAATGATTATTAAATGGAGGTCTATTTGAAATCTAAAAAAGAAAATCAATGAAAAATAGGAAAAGGGAAGCTGAAACAGAATAGAATATATCATTAAAGCTGTTTATTTTAAATTCATTTTCTTATTGTATTCCTTTCAAGCGTAAAAGCATGTAAAAAGAAAAGAAAAAAAAAGAAATATTTTTTCAAAAAGATTAATTTCAATACAAAAGTGATTTGATGATTTCGTTTCTTGTGTTTTCTTGTAATTTAGAAAAAAAAAATTTTTTTGTTATCAACTCCTAGCCATTTCAATAATTTTCTTTACATTCATCAGAATTTTTTTTTCCAATGTATTGCTTTACAATGTTAGTCAGCTAGCCAGCCATCCAGCCAGCCAAATAAGCTTAATAATATTGTATTTTTGTATTGTATATTCAGTTGTTCATATTTTATTTATACAAAATCGTCTTAAAATCTTTCAAGTGTAAAATTCTTACCAAAAAGGCAATAAATAAATTCATCTCTCTTTTCCACTTTATAACCTCTACACTATTCACTCTTCCTTTCGCCTTCGCTTGGGCTAACAAAACCTAGTCATTGTATTGTTAGAATTGTAGTCTTGCAAAGTACGTTAGTATTGTGTATATGACAGTAAAATTTCTTAGTCTACTACTACTACTACTACTACAACTATTTGTTCGTTGCAGTTAATTTTGTGTGCCCGATTTTGATATTTATTTTGCTTTGTTTTGTTTTGTTTTTGTATTCCTTTTATCATCTCATATTTCTATGAGTGGAAATATTTCATTTGAAATATTTCGGTTCCGTTCATGTTTAAAATGATAGAATGTAGAGAATTGTCTGCCAATAATAGTTGCTTGAGTTCCGAGAGACAAAATGTCTACCAAGATTTTATTGTTGCATGTTTTATTAATTTTAAATAAAAAATAAAAAAATGACAATAGTGAGTAGGAAAGCAAAATTAAAGGAAGCCCAGTCTTTTTTCTCTACAACGTTTTCGTTTTTTCGCTCTTTTTCAGAAACAAAAACAGATTTCGTTACTATTTCTTCTGTTGTATTCTTTTTTTTCTTTTTATGATTTCCTTCTATCGTCGAAGACAAAGTACATACTTAATTATATTATGCAATTTTTCTTTAGAATATTTAGAGCAGTCATATTGAAAAATAGATAAAAGGATAGAACGTTTTTTCCTTTTTTTATTTTTTTTTTCTGTTTTCTCTCAGTTACAATTATATTTCAGAAGTTTAATTCATATTGCTTATGTCAACAAATTTTTGATTCTGTCGTATATCCTTTTAAATCCTCTTGAACAGAAAGCTAAACAAAAGACAAAAGGAAGTAAAGAAATTTCATTATAAATTAATAAATTCATATGAATTATAAGGAAATGCTGGAAGAAACGGTCATAAATTTTCAAATTCAGATTTAATAAGCAAAGAAAAGAAATGTCTAAAATTCAAACAAACAATTTAATTAACATGCTAAGGCAATAGGAAAACTAACTAGCTGTGCTTAAATACTTGGGTGTGTTGGAATTTATGACGAATAATAAAATTAATAAGTCGCCATAGTCTAGTTGTTACTGTATTGGCTTATTAGACTTTAAACTGTAAGTCCCTCCACTCATGTATAAGATTAACTCACATAACATAAATGACCAATTATGTATGTATGTATGTATGTTTGTGAGATGTTACCAACAGACCTTTATCGTTGAAAAATCCTTCTAGATTCCTGTTTATGAAGCGTATCCGAAATGTTCAATTTACAATGAATAAGACGTATAAATCAGGCTGCAATTGACCGATGGCATGAGTAATATGGGCTTTGAGGACCGACATGGTCTATATGTCAATTGCATACACGAGATGAGCATGCCCTTAAATCAATCGTGCAGTATGTCCAATATCGCTTGAGGATATCAAGTGTGATTATATTGGTTTCGAAAATTTTTTCTGCAACCTGCTAAAGAACATGAAAATATTCACTATTGTACAGAATTTTCATTGGGCGCTTGCTGTCAGAGATCTCTTATTTATTTTGTCCGTATAGTTTTAACACTTATGTTTTATAAATTGCTTCAAAGATATTTTTGCAAAAAACCCGGAGAGGAAATAAAATTATCATGAAAAGTTTCTCAAAAAATCTGTCACAACGAAAAGACTTTTAAACTGTAGGTTCCACCGCTCATGGATAAAAAATTAACACACAACATTGATGTGAGAAGCTAGGTTGTTATACTGACTGAAGGGTTATAATGATCAATTATATATGCATGTATGTATGTTTACACTCCAAAGTCCAGATAAGGGAAGAACAGTAAACGAGACCACCAAATGGCTACAGGTATGTTGGCAAGTAAGAGTTGTACGTCGACAGTCGTGTAAATAGAATATGAAGCACTTATTACACCGAATACCAATTCTTTCTATGACGACATAATTTAGAGCCGAATTGTATAAAATATATAATAATAATAATATATATAACTCCAGATAGTCATCTCTCGCCAATCGCAATAGTTTTATGAAGTTTTGAATTCTATTTAAATCACATCTGGCTAGACACTTTCTGCTAATAAATCCTACGTGCTAAAGAATTTTTCTTCTTCAAACAAAAAATATGTTTTGTTATCATCTTCTCATCTTTGTAGTTCTTGCAGCACCAGAAGTTGTTGTGAGGTATTCCGTGCCGCCAAGTGTATGTACTCAGAGGATAGAGTCCCGTTATAACTACTAGAAGGAAGATTTATTATAAAACAGAAGACAATCATGGGGAACCTGGATTGGATCGTTTAGATTACATTAAGGTCACAAGGACAGGACAACGCGCAACGTTGACAAAGCTATTAATTAACTGTTTGGAAGGTGTGTATGTTTATCTCTTCCACCAGGGAACAATTAATGCGTTGACATATTTTTCTAGCAATCAAGAGAATTTCAAACCAGAAAACTTACAAAGTTGAATGGAGATGTATCTCAATGCAAACCCCAGCTTAGCTGAAACATAAGCACAGAGCTTGTGAAGTATGATAACAAAACAATCGTAGAAGTAAGTACGAGATTCTATTTTGAAAAAAGAAAATTCCAATCTACGGAAGTGCATAAAGCTTAGTTAAATACTGTCACTATACTGGTATATATCCTTGTACTGAATTTAATACCCCCTAGTATGGAAATCATCATCCAAATAGAGCAGAATTGATTCGGATAGAATTCAGAATATGAAGGTCTTGAGTGGTCTACCTAAATACTTACCGATTTATAATCAAGCATCCCATGAAATATGGAATATACTATGCGGCAGTGGCAAACTCGAAAGATTAAATCCAATGCTCGTGCCTTACACAGGTGGAAAATGATTAGTATACGACAAATAAGGGAACATTGCGAGACCAGCACAGGCATAAGACGGTTCTTCCTTTCCAACTTATGGCATTCTATGATATATAGAAGAACTTTGAGAGGATATTGCTTTCGCAGACGTTATTTGATTTAAAAGAAAACTTTATGAATCAACGCGAAGATAATCAAACCAATTAGCAACAAAACGCCATTGACGTTTAAATTAAGCTAATCTAATCAGAGATTAGAGAGATTGAAGTCGCCGTAGTCCAGTAGGTAGTGTGGTGGCTTATTAATCGTATAGCCAGGGTTCAAGCCCCAGGCCAGACATCAAAATAAAATACAAAAAGTATTTCTTTGGCGACTTCCTCTCAGCAGATTTCTGGCAAAAACTCTGAGAGTAAATAAAATTGCCTCAAAAATCTGTTGTTCGGAGTCGACTTTAAACTGTTGGTCCCACCACTCTTGTATAAAATTAACACACACAACAGAAGTGGTGTGAGAAACTAGGTCGTAATCCTGACTGGAGGGTTGTAATGACCAGTTATGTATGTATGTATGTAATCGGAGATATTGATATTTTATCTAGGTATTGCAATCAGAAGTCGTAACCGTCCTGTGCCAGAGGACTGCAGCATCAAATGTATACTTCTGTACGGTTGCTGCACTTGGGACACAAAAATTGTAAAGAATTCTATGATCGTTCGGAGGCGACGGTATCTAACATTATAGACATGTACAGGACCATAGAAGTCTTGATAGGAATCGAAATATATGGATTCGGATGGTAAAGAAAGAATGCTCATCTCATGCTATGGCCTGACATTGATATGTACATTGTTTGGAATCTGCAGGGCCATAGAAATCCAAGCAGAAAGTCTTGATAGGAATCGAAATATATGGATTCGCATGGTAAAAAACGAATGCTCACCTCGTTATATGGCCTGATAACAAACGTATCAAAATGTAACAACTTTAAACTTTAACATTCAAAGTTTGTATGAATCCATGAAAAATAATTTTCACTTCATTTGACTGAAATCAAACTAATTAGTTGTCTATTATGAATATAATGGAAACGTTTGATGAACAAATTAGTTATTAGTTCATTATCCTTTTATAAATGCAAACAAAGTTTAACAATTTCTTCTTTTCTTCTTTTTTAGAATTTTTTTCTTTCTTCTGGTTTAATTGGTTGAAAAACTAAAACAGAAATGTTAAGAACGAGAAAATATTTTTAGACCAGGAAAGGAAAATTATTCAAATTATAATAGACAAGTGGTGATAATGACAGTGACAAGTGAAGCGTTTATATCACAGTGAGACTATAAAACACATTTTCTTACACGCACACAGTTACTTACACGCATATTCTTTCACAAACTAAAGATATGATGTTTCGTCATGTAAAATAATTAGAAAATGACAAAACGTTTACTGCCTTGCTTTGCTTTGCTTTGCTGCTAATGATAATGTGGGTGGGTGTTTGGAAAAAAGTTGTCCATTAGGATGTAGGCTGGCAGGTTGTATGCTACACTACATGCAGTTTGATAAAAAAACAGAATAAAAATATAATATGATGATGAAGAGAATTTTATACAAAATTTTCAATGAACAATTGTACTGCTTTCTAATCTAATTTTTTTGTTTCGGTCTCCATTATCGCTCAACTTTAAACTTGAATGGAGAGTAGAGAGTTGGGTCTTGGGATTGCCGATTGAAATTTCCTAAAGTTGCCCATTGAGTGGCAACTTCTTCTTCTCTCCTCTTCTCTCTTGTCGGTTCTCAAAGCCCATATTACTCATGCCAACGGTCAACTTCAGTCTGATTTATAGCCAGATTCATTGTAAATTAAACATTGCGGATACGCTCCATACACAGGAATATGGAAGAAAATTTCAACGATGTTATGTTCCACACATTATGGCATCATAAGGTCTTTCAAATGAATGAAAAATTTCGATGATATCTTACAAACATACATACATACATAAGTGGTCATTACAACATATCAGTACCTTCTCATAACAATAACATTGAGTGTGTTAATTTTGCACGCAAGTACCGTGACATACAGTTTAAAGTCGACTCCGAACGACAGATTTTTGAGAAACTTTTCATGGCAATTATGTATATTTACTCACAGAGTTTTTGCCAGAAATCTGCTAAGAAAGGAAATCTGTGAAGTTTATTTGCATTACGCTTTTGTTGAAGTGTCTTGTCTAGGATTTGCACCGTGTCCTCACGTCTAATAAGCCAACACAGTACCTACTAGACTACGGCGACTTTTTATTTTCAATTTATTTAAATTTAAAGATAAGAAGCGCTTTATGAAAGATCTTATACATTTCTACCTGTGACCGAAAACAGAATTTTTGTTTCCAGGCATTACTGCCGTTATGATAGGCTCTATGGGATCGAGTGGAATGTACTCTCTATCAGATGAATGCACCAAAGCATTAGTTTCCGGCTCTTAGATTGTGGTACGAATGGGTGTTTCAAAATACAGGGCTTATGGGTATTTTAAGATGCCTTAAATGTCTGGATTTGTATTCACAAGGGTAATGACCACAGCCTAGTCGGATAATCAGGTACTCATCTGACAATTACGGACATCGATCTTGCGATATCTTTTGCCTACTGTAAACGAAAATTGAGTATTTGCTTTATACAACATTTCAAGCCACTTGGGTTAGAAAAACTATTTCTGCCAAAGCAAGGCAAGATACAAAAGATTTTAAACTCAGAACAGCATTCACAGAAGATACTAAAATATGAAGTTTAGGGTGATTTTTTGCCATTACTATGCTCATGTTTGGAGACTGGGTTTATCGTATCATGTAGAAAATGTCTCAATGATTTTTAGAACCATAGAACCATAGAAAATGGTGCATAAACTGATTAGTGTTGATGTAAGGACCCCATTACTTCATATTCGGAATGGTTGAGTATTTCGGTAATTCAATATTTCCAAGTAATTTTTAAATTTATTCGTTTTTTTCATTTTTTATTTAAATAAACACCGAATGTAGATCGTTTAAGCCATAAAAGGGCACCATAGACAATTCTGATTTATTTCATATCAATCATTCCTTGTGGCAAATCGAAAACGAAAAACTAGAAAAGAACATGAAGTTGGATCAAATATCATGGTTTTGCTGACTGTATTTGCAGTCACAGATTCCACTTGCTTTTAAATATAACGCGTTTCAAAGTCCATATGGTTGTATGATTCCACTTTCTTCAATGTATTTATGTATTGTATTTCATTTATACTGATCTTAGGGTGCACATAACAAATTTACTGGGTTTTTAAACGATTATAGTCTTTGCTTTTTCGAGCTTTAAAGCCTCTAATGAATATCTAAATGCTGGCAGCGGCAGGAGCCGTATAAAACTGACATTTATATCACATTGACACACACGTGCACGAGCACAATGAAAGCATTTGAAAGACAAATCATAACAATAACACAAAAACGGAAGGAAATATGACGTTATACGACCGAATAAACATACAAATGATTTGATAAAGACTTAAGAAAAAAAGTAAATTTTTTTTAACAAATACAAAAATAAAAACGAAAAGCCATAAGACAATAAAGACAATGAAAAGCTTTACAAAAGAATTAAAATGTAAAAGAAAAAAATGAAAATAACAGAATAGAATAGTGAAGACGACAATAACACCAACAAAAGCCATTCAAGAAAAAATAAAATATAAAAACAACAAAAAGGCAGAGAGAGAGAGAAAAAAAGACGTAAGGAATTATACACACTCTAATTATTTTCACATCCCTGCCCACAAAAGCAGTCAAATGTTTAATTCAGCAAAAATATGACGTGCCAAGTAGGGGGTAAGAATAATATTTAACGCCTGCCAACAAGCAGATAGACAGACAAACAGACAGACAGAGAGACGTACAGGTAAAATTCGTAAGAAAATTGCACATTGTAATAAAAATTATACGTCATTTTGATTCGGTTCGTTTCTTTTATTTTTTTTTCATTTCCATTTTAAAGAAAATAATATAAATGTATGTATTTTGTGTGTGTCACAGCTGTAACATCATAATTTGAATTTGAAATTAATTTACCTTTGCCGGTCCCTGTAAACGAAAACGAATGAAAATAAAGGGTGTAGAATGGATGTAAAAGCAACGACAATAACGGCAGCATTTTATCTTGAAAATTATATAATCCTTGCTACATATACTCGTACATACAGTGGACAGCAAAAGTCTGCAATATATTTTAGCAATTTCATGAATTTTTAGCCAAAATTTTGTATAATAATTTAGAGTTTATATATTTACTTTAATAATTTATTTCTGTTTTATTATAAAACAAAAACTTTTTTAATGTTTTTCATAAAACAAAAGAAAAATAAGGAAAAGTTTCAGATGACTTCATAGGTACCCCCAATGAGAACCCTGAGTAAATTTAAAATTCAAAGGCCTAATATATGAAAATGTTATCCCCTGTATTTAATAGAATATCTCTTAAGGTCAAGCACTCCACTTAACCGATTTGTAATAGAATATACAAGTTTTGTTTAGTGTTTTCTGGTGGCACCTTGAGCAAGTTTTTCGATTGACTTTTGTTTGAGGGTTAAAGATTACGTAACCGTTCTTTGAAATGATCTCCTAAATACTCTCTTGAAGTCATATCGGGACTTTGTGCAAGAGTATTAAGTCTGTGGTGACTTTTTTTGTCAAAATATATTGCCGTACTAAGACTTTTGCTGTCCACTGTATATTCTACGTAAAACGAGATTTTATGCCGAACTTTACATTTATCATTCGTTTATTTTTTGTTTCTTTTAATCTTTCTTTGTTCTGCTACGTCTTGGCATCCATCTACTGTCTCTACTTACATAGAAACGTAAAGATATTAAATATAAATTGTACGAAATTGAATACTTTTCCTTTTTACTTTTGCGTGTATTTTTAAGTCTCTTATGCGTACTGTCATTCTACCTTTCACTGTTTGATGTTTTGAGACATAAAGGAATAAATCATTTCATGTGTTATAAAATGTCTCCGTCTGCACTACAGTAAGTAAGACATCAAAATACGCAGAAAAAATATATGTTTTTAAATCTCTTAAACTAAATAAAAACTATGTTTTGCAAACATTTTTTTCCTCCATAGGGAAAGTATTGATGATTTACGAAACCATGGATTAATCTAATATTACATAGAAGAACATTTCAATGAAGAACATAGTTTGGCATGCAATGAATGTTGTTCAAAAATAACATAAAAAATTTCTTTCGATATGCAATATCATGCATTGGTAAAGTTAATCGTTCATCGTGACGTCGTATTACTACTTTGTAAGTACACACGCTAACTCATGATAGTCAAGTTTTCATTGTGTCCTAGCGACGAGTATAAATAAAGCTTGGCAAATATTTGTACCTTTGTAATCGATGTGAAAATCCAACTTAAACAAAAATATGAGGATACTCAACTTATTTTTTAGGGGTAAGAGTTGTGAAATCCTTTGTAGTATAGTAGGTAGTGTATCGGCTTATAAGACGATAGGCCGCAATTCATACCCCTGGTCAAACATCTTCAGTAAAAAAAATGAAATACGGTGGCTACCTCTTAGCAGATTTCTGGCAAGAACTCTGAAAATAAATAAAATTGACATGAAAAATTTTCTCAAAAATCTGTCTTTCGGAGTCAACGTTCAACTGTAGGTCCCACCAATCTTGTATAAAAACTAACACCCACAACATAAGCGGTGCGAGAAGCTAGTTCGTGTAGTCGCCGTGGTCTAGTAGGTAGTGTTTTGGCTTATTAGACGCTAAACTAGGGTTCGAGCTCCAGGCCAGACATCAAAGACAAAATACAAAAAGTATTTCTTCGGCGACTTCCTCTCAGCAGATTTCTGGCAAAAACTCTAAGAGTAAATAAAATTGCCATGAAAAGTTTCTTAAAAATATGTCGTTCGGAGTCGACTTTAAACTGTAGGTCCCGCCAGTCATGTATAAAATTAACATACACAACATAAGTGGTGTGAGAAACTAAGTCGTAATCCTGACTGAAGGGTTGTAATGACCAATTATGTATGTATGTATGTATGTATGTATGTATGTATGTATGTATGTATGTACATATGTATGTAAACATGTATAAATTGGTAATCGGTTGAAATCAAGCATTCATTAATGATTGTTTACGGAATATTTTAAGCACATATTAGCCAAATGCGACCACAAACTACTGCCTTAGGTGAACACACTTTGAAATCCAGAAACAAAAATGGAACCAGCCATAAATTACAACCCAAATGACAACAGATGAAAAGGACAGATTGAAGTCGCTATAATAAAACACAAATTTTTGGAATTCAATTTTTACGAATGAAACGAATAAATATTATGTGCAGCTCTCTAGCTGTCAAAAAGGATTAAGGGTTTTCCAGAGAAAGGAAACTATGTTTGCTTTTATTCGTTTTGCCATATCATAAGAGGAGTTTGATGTCTCGTCGAATCATACAATTTGATTATTATCTCAGAGTTATCAGGTTTTTAATTACACTTATATCTAAAATACTTTCTTTAAAGCAAACTGCTTTTATTTCATCTTGATAATGTTATTTTGAATAATTTGAATTGATTTAACTTTGTCTGGTCAAACATTGCTTGACATCGTTAAAGCTTAGAATGATAGAGCAGCTTCCATCAGCGTATAGACCAAATGAATTTGTTTTTACCTAACGTTTCAAAAGAGCTTAGGACATATAACAAAAGTGATGCCTACGGAGTTGTAAAGTAAAAGGATTGTATCATGAACTCAAATTCAATTCAACAGTTTACTGACTAATACGGTGTTCAGATATGTTCACTTATTGCGTTAATCACAATAAACGCGATTATTGAGCTCAATATTTCATATAAAGTGTCAATTAATTATTGCGCAATAAATACGCAAATTGTTATAATATTGAGTAAAACTTAAAATCCAGCACTGACATAAGTATGTTCAGGGCGCATATTACAATTATCCGAACACTTTCTGTTGATATTTGACAACTCAAATGTCAACAACGACAAACAAAAACAAAAGAACAACAAAAAAATTAAAGCAATGTTGTTTTGTTTATCAGCTGTCAAATGAATAAGCAGCTGACCTGCATATATTATTATGTCTGAACAATTAAAATATTGTACTCAATAAACCGAATATTGACTCAATAAAAGTGCATATCTGAAGTATAATGTAAAAGCTTTTATCACTATAATGATAAATAACAGTATATTTATAGGTGCCCAGCTCAATTTACGTTGGTTTTTTATGTAATGCAAGTAAACGATTCAATACATTTTCTATCGCAAGTTACAACTTTTTCTTTTGTTTCTAGAAGAATAAAATAATTAAGATAGTGTTTAAAAAATTCCAATGAGAGGAAGCTTAGTTCAGTCAAAACATTTTCCATCGTACAGAAGAAGTAAAAATCGGACGGTTCAATACGCAATGATGGTGGTAAAACTTCCCATTAAGGTGTTTCCATATAAATGTAAGATAGAGGTTCGCGATGTATTTCATTTATTCAACCTCTTTTGTCAGATACAGCATTGTATAACGTGTGCATAAATGTTCTATCAAAATGGGTGTTCTGTTTGAGTAACATTTTCATCAAAAAATAATTTTAAGCGTTAAAGCTCACAAACAAACAAATTTTTCGAATTTGGTACAAAACCATTCCACATAACATCCAAGAGTATCCAATATACCTCGAAAAAGTAACTGTTTAATGTGGGTTTTGGTCTAGCGGCATTATCGGCTTATATTTCTTTAAAAACGACTTTAGGTAGGCCATCGCTGTCAACCGCGAGCAGAATGGGTCTAAGATTACATGCTTTTTTTGACCTGTATTGAATAATCTGGACACCAACGACATGTGGTTTCTCTCGTTATGTCTTGTATTCAAAATTGACCAACACTTAGTATAGGAGTCAAACAAACTGCGTAAGCTTAATTGAATGTAAAATTTATGACATTCAATCCACTGTTCCATGCCAAAAAAAAAAACAAATAATAAAAAAAAAATTAATTAAAACTAAAGGATGATGATTGCCAAGTAATATTTTCAAAGATTTTAATATTATTGTCAATCCAAAAAGGTAGGAATAGATAAATGTAACACAAATTATTGTGTAGTAATTTCTTCACAATGAGAGGGAAATAGAGAAAATACGAACACGTTATAATTGTTAGGTAATGACATAAGAAAGAGTCGTGCATGCTAATGTAAAAAAATGTTTAATTATTGCGGGTGTAGGCGTTAAAAACAAACTTCAATTGACGCCAATTAAAATAGAATTCAGAGCAAAAAGTAATAAAAAAACAAAGCATAAAAGAATAGAATTTTATTATTATTTTTTATTTTTTATATTCGTATTATTTATTTTTTATTTTCGTTCCAATCGCTCAATTCTGTCAATAAGTGTGCAAATGTTTGAAACGAAATAAAACTGGAATTTGTAGGGATTTTCCTAAAGGTTAAACAGAATGAAAGTAATTTTTTTCCAAAGAAAAACAGAATCGTTGCTAAACTATATAGAAGGTAACCGGAATTAAAATAATATTTATTAGGGCAGAATTTAAAATTAGATTGAAGGAAAAAATTAAAGATCTATTCCTATGTTATAATCCGTTGTTTTTTTTTTTTTTTTGTAAAGTTTTCAATTCTTTGCTCTAACAAAAGTTAAAAAGTTAATCAAGTACATGGTTATTGTTTGATAGGTACAGGTGGCCGCAGATTTATTAAGTAATGTCGAGAGGCATCCTTGGGATAAATACTTTATTGTTCTTAACCTTACATCATTGCATAATAATGGTTATCCTTCCATCTTGCCTATGTTATTTAGTTTGCATACAAATTTTCTGTTACGTTATTATTTACCCTGCATGAGAATGTTTTCGGTTCAACTATGTAATCAATTACTGGAATTGTCATATTGTACTGGGATATAAAGTGAACACTAAATGTCTTAGTACGGCATTATATTTTAGCAATTTCATTGATTTTTGCTTGACCTTAAAGGATATTCTACTAAATACAAGGGATAACATTTGCATATATTAGGCCTTTGAATTTTAAATTTACACAGGGTTCTCCTTGGGGGTACCTATGGAGTCATCCTAAACTTTTCCTAATTTTTCTATTGTTTTATGAAAAACATTAAAAAATTTTTTGTTTTATAATAAAACAGAAATAAATTAATAAAATAAATATAAAAACCTTAATTTTTTATACAAACTTTTGGCTAAAATTCATGAAATTGCTAAAATATATTGCCGTACTAAGGCTTTTGCTATACACTGTATTTAGTACGAATTTCTATGATATTACGCTACTACCTAGAAACAACAACTTATATAAAAATTTATTGGTTTGTTGAACTGGGTTGTTCTGCTAACGAAGAATATTGTTCATCGAGTTCTATGTTTTCACCAAGAGAAGCTGACTAACTTTATTGTGATCTTCGTGGATGATCTAATTCTCTCAGCACGATCAGATCAGAAGACTTCTAGATAGACTATTTAGAAAGGGAATGAAAACGAAATCTTTCTCAATTCATAAGAGTTCGACCCCAAGGAAAATATGTTTCTCTTTGATGTATTCTAAGCTAGGATATATTGGGTTTATAGTCAAATATCCTTTAGAGTGTCAAAAATACTTTCCTCTTTTTTAAGTACGTACTTGTTTAATTGGTCATTATAACCCTTCAGTCAGGATTACGACCTAGCTTCTCACGCCACATATGTGTTAATTTTAATCCATAAGTGGCAGGACCTACAGTCGATTCCAAACGACAGATTTTTGAGAAACATTTCATAGCAATTTTATTTACTTTCAGAGTTTTTGTTAGAGATCTGCTGAGAGGAAGTCGCCTAAGAAATATTTTTTTTTTATTTTCCGTTTTGTTCGAGATATCTGGCCTGAGGTTTGAACCATTATCCCACGTCTAATATGTCATCACACTAACTACTAGACTACAGCGACTCACTCTTCTTTAAGTTTTCTACAAATGGTTATCGGGATTGCACTTTTATTAAGCACTGTAGAGAGCCTTTAAAAAGCCTTTACAATCTGGGAGAAATAAGAGAAGGTTTGTTCAAGTTTATGTATGCGTATCCTAACTTTAAGTCATGGTCATAAGTAACTTGGAATATTCCAATTTTTTCTTTTTTAATTGGCTGAGTTTCTGAGTTCTATACATCAAATTCTGTTTTTACACGATAGATACGTTCCCAAAAAATTCATGTAAAAGTGGAATTTGATGTATATACATACCTCAACTAACGAGCAAAATTGCCTATCTGGGTCAGCAACTCTTTTATTATATGTTTTTTTTTTGTGTTGACTTAAGAATTTATTTCATTGCTAATCATTTTAATATTACACTCATACACCGCGAGAAAGATCTACAGAGTATCAGGGACTATTCCCGACAGTAATTTAAACCCTTCGTATAGGTGTCAAAAAATTTGTCTGTTCTCTACGAGACTCAGGAATAATTCGTAAACTATTGAAAATCATATTAAAACAAAACAATTCGTGTACAACAAGAATTCAAGAAGTCTTTAATCCAATTCGTGTAAAAAAAATTGCGTAAAAAGAGAATCGTGTCTGTATTACAATCGCCTGTAATAAATCTGAACAAAAACACTAGAATCGTTGTGGACAACAACAGACTTCTAATTTCGAGTGTATGGTGTAGCTTTCAGTAAAACTTTTCATTAAATGTCAAGCACTTGAACAGAGTAAATTGACTTTAAGAAGTAAACAAAAGAAGGCAACAACAAAACCTGTCTAAAAAGTTAAGCGCAAAGCTACTGGTCTTTAGCACAATAAAAGCAATGAAAGAAAAGCTTTTAAACACGCGTTTAATGAATGGATCGCGCAAAAAGAGGCGGGTGCAAATAAACCTTAATAACAGTAATAACAACAACAATATTTACAAAAAAATCACAATATGATGGCAACGAAAACACGAGGCATAAGCAAAGCTTAGACGAAATAATCAAAGAAAACCGGTTCAACAGCAAAAACACAAAAAGAGTATCTACAGACTACAGCTGAAACGAAATGAAAAAAATTGTATCTTTTTAGCAAAACAAACAAGATCCAGGGGAGCTAAAAGACCAGCTTAAAAGTAAAGACTAAAAGAAATGAAAAGCTTTTTTCTACAGGCTAATTTTCAAGCGGTAACCAGCAGACACTGCAAAATCTCAATCAGCACAATTGAGCGAAATTACTAAGCGAACGGTTAGATAAAGCGGAGAATTGTTTATTTATTTAATTTTTTTTTTTTGTTTTGTTTTTTAATTTGATTTAATTTAAATTTATTTTAAAAAATAATTAACAAAAAAAAACAAAAAATTCGAAGAGAGAAGGGAGAGAAATAAGCTGTAGAGAAGACAAAAAAAACGTAATAATTTAAAAAAAAAATGTTAAAAATTAATGGAAATTTTTCCCAAGTTCAATAAGAATAATTTCGATTTTTTATTATTGTAAGCAATAGTGAAAAACCTAACTTAATAGAGAGCAAGAGGAAGAGAGACTACGCATGCGCTGAGTGTTTATGTTTGTTATCTGTCTGTTTGTGTTTAACGAAAATCCTCATAATCGCCGTACATAACCATAAAAACACCGTTTAAATGATTTGAGCTAAAAATTTTATACTTGAGCGGTTTTTTTTTAATTTTACTGGTGAGAGTGCTTGGTTTTGTTTACGCTTTACTTTTGGCGATTATGAAATAACAACAACAACGGCAGCGGCAGTAGCAAAATTATGTAAAAATAAACATTTAAACCTTAAAATAAAAATAAAAAAACAAATGTTTTCTTAAAAAACTCAAAGAAATGTGTTAAAATATGACAAAAACAAAATAGATTAATCGTTTATAATTTATTATGCAAATTCACAAAAAAGAAAAAGAAAAATCAAAAAAAAAATAAAAAATAAAGAAATCTCAATAACAACATCATAATAAATCAATAGAAAATGAATTTTCTTTTCTAACGCAATGTTGCTAAAGAAAATTCCATTTGAAAGAGAATGTGTTTGAAACAAAAAACAAACAAAACAAAAAAAGTGAAGTTGCTGCCAAACCACATGCAAACTAATGAAAACAAAACAAAAATAGACACTATCAAATTGTTAAGACAGACAGGCAGACAGATAAACAGACTCTTCTGATTTTGTTAAGACACATTAACAAGAATAAGAGGAAGAAAAAAAGTTAATAAAAAAAATGAAAAAAAATAAAAATAAACTCAGCGCATGTGTCTAGTCATGCTAATGATCATGATGCTGATATTGTCGATGCATTAATGCAAACAGTAATAAATAATTACAAACATAACAACTACTGCACAGTGGGCTTCTAGGCTTAATATAGAAATGGTAAATAATAATTAAAAAATACTAGATTTTCAAAATATATTCTTCTTCTAGTTTATTTTGACTGAATTTAACTGAAAACCTTAGATCAGTGTATGTATGCATATCCTTTAGAGTATGTAACAAGAAATTGTATTCAAAGTTCAAATAATAAGGATACTTTAACGCTTCCAAAATTCTATTTCCAGTCATTTCTTGAGTACTATATTCTCTATTTACAAGAAAAATATTTTTTATTTCGGCTTTTAGTGCTCCTTGGTGTCCCTTTTAATATCGATCATTTTATGTTCTGATATAATAAATTTGTCTGTTATATTAATTCGATCTCAACAGAAAAGGCCATTGAAAAAAAACAGACCTTTGTAGAACAGGTGTTTAGTGCTTCATTAAGACCGAAAATTGTAGCACTGCACGCAGAAAATATTGTAAGATCTACCTTTCTTCTTTAAGTTTTCTCAAGATAAACATAGCCTGAGGACAGAGGTCAATCTATGTCTTAAATCATTAAATATGCCAACGCAACTACGATTTATACTGAAATTAACTTATTTACTTAATTTGCCATTAACAACTCGATTATCGGATTACGGCCAGCTTTAACACATTCTTCCAGGCGCTCTACTTCTTGCGCCTGCTAATCACACCGATCGATCGATCGACTTAATTCGATTCAGACTGAATTCGGATAGAAAAAATTCTGAGCGATTTGACCGTGAAAAGAATTGTTGGCCTCTTGTACAAATTTCCTCCATCTATGAGAAAGTATACCAGCAGCGTGACTCGATATTATATCGCCCACGTAGACATGGCTAGCCCATTCTTAAATTCCAATATTGGCAAACATATTGAAAATTTAAATAAGCAATGCCAACTGTCATATTTAATTTATTGTTTTCTCAAAACATCCCTCGATTATAAGTGTAATGACAAATTGAACTGCATTTGTAGAAAGAGAAGAACCATTTACTCTTAACTCAACTAGAATCCATTTGCAGAACCTTATCTAGGTTACAAAAAGGCACTAATACTGGATACAAAAATCCAAAATAACCAGCTACGACTTCTCCGTAAGCTCTCATTGAGAGACTTGTCTGTCATGGTCTTATATATAGTTGATTAAAACACATATTATTCATCGTTAAAACTAGGCAGAGGTGATTTGCAGCCAATAGACATGAGGTCAAAGATATTTCAGGCAATTCTAAACTTACTGTAATATAGTATTGATGTATATAATATGAAGTCGCCGTAGTCTAGTAGGTAGTGTGTTGGCTTATTATACATAAAGCCAAGGTTCAAACCCCAGGCTAGACATCAAAACAAAACACAAAAAGTATTTCTTCGGCGACTTCCTCTCAGCAGATTTCTGGAAAAAACTCTGAGAGTAAATAAAATTTTCATGAAAAGTTTCTCAAAAATCTGTCGTTCAGAGTCGACTTTAAACTGTAGGTCCCGCCACTCATGTATAAAAATTAACACACACAACATACAGTATCGGCCAAAACCTAAGCACCCCCTCAGTACATTTTTTTAAATGATAATTTTTTTACGAAAACAAAGTTAATAAAATTTGTTTTTTAATTTTTTTTATTTATTTATATCCTTATTATTGAAAAACACAAATTTAAGGAATTCAGAAGTTAATAAAAAAAGTTAAAATTCAAAAAACATTTTAAGGTGCAAATGTAAACGGACAAAACTAAAGCACCCCCAATTTAAGGTATAGAAAAAAACTATTATAATCAATATTTCGTTGCGAATCCTTTATTCTGGATGACGCACGCACATCTTTTAGGCATAGAGGATATTAAATTATTAATTATTTCAGGTGATTTTGCTTCCCAGGTTATTTTTGCAGTTTCAAATAAATCTTCTTTAGTTTTCCAATTTTCTCGGCTGATTTTTAAGTTAACGATCTCCTGCAAGTTCCCGATTCGGTTAAGATCAATTGAGTGCAAGATATTCGATCAGCAGATCAATTATTTCTAGTCTAATTAAAAATTTTTTGCAGACTTGTCGCACAGCGCCTACTCACTCTGGAGGAAGGCCACGTGGAATTTCGCGACATGAACTCTATTTAATTAAAAGGACAATGCAAAATGATCCCACAGCATCTTCTAGTCACATACGAAACCGCTTAGATTTAAAAATTAGCGAAAGAACGATTCGCAGAAGGGCGGTAGAGGCCGGATTATTCAGTCGACGACCAGTGAAAAAACCTTTCATATTGTCAAAAAATAAAAAAAGCGAGACTTGAATTCGCCAAGGCACATCTCAACTGGAGTGTACAAATATTTAGGATTATGCTGTTTTCTGACGAATCTAAGTTTAATTTAAATGATTCAGATGGCATAAGGCGTGTGCGCAGACGATATGAAATGTTTCACGATATGAAAGGTTTTTTGCTAGCCGTCGACTGAATAATCCGGCCTCTACCGTCCTTCTGCGAATCGTTATTTCGCTAATTTTTAAACCTAAGCGGTTTCGTATGTGACTAGAAGATGCTGTGGGATCATTTTGCATTGTCCTTTTAATTAAATAGAGTTCATGTCGCGAAATTCCACGTGGCCTTCCTCCAGAGTGAGTAGGCGCTGTGCGACAAGTCTGCAAAAAATTTTTAATTAGACTAGAAATAATTGATCTGCTGATCGAATATCTTGCACTCAATTGATCTTAACCGAATCGGGAACTTGCAGGAGATCGTTAACTTAAAAATCAGCCGAGAAAATTGGAAAACTAAAGAAGATTTATTTGAAACTGCAAAAATAACCTGGGAAGCAAAATCACCTGAAATAATTAATAATTTAATATCCTCTATGTCTAAAAGATGTGCGTGCGTCATCCAGAATTAAGGATTCGCAACGAAATATTGATTTCAATAGTTTTTTTCTATACCTTAAATTGGGGGTGCTTTAGTTTTGTCCGCTTATATTTGCGACTTTAAATGTATTTTGAATCATAACTTTTTTTTATTGAATTCTGAACTCCTTAAGTTTGTGTTTTTCAATAATAAGGATATAAATAAATAAAAAAATTAAAAAACAAATTTTAATAACTTTGTTTTATTAAAAAAAATTATCATTTAAAAAAAATGTACTGAGGGGGTGCTTAGGTTTTGGCCGATACTGTAAGTGCTGTGAGAAACTAGGTTGTAATCCTGACTAAAGGGTTGTAATGACCAATTATGTTATGTATCTATATAGTTAGATGCTATGAATTTTGGGCCAGATTTTGAGCATGTAATCAAAGGATACGATACTTGGTACAGATAAAGTTTCATAGTCATCTTTAACATCTGTAACGAATTGAATAAATACAATATTTCTTTAAAAAGTTTAATTCATTACATTAGCAGCTACATATTTATAAACTAAACAGATTTGTCGATAAAGTCAGGGTAGATTGTTGTGACACTAAAATATTGTTATCAGTTTTATTAAGGAATTTTAAACTTTTGAAAAAATCACACAAAGTTTTTGCTTTAAATGTTTTTAAAAATTTTAATGCTTTTCATATAACAATAAAAAAAAAATATTTCTCATTCAAAACCTAAGTCTTAGTGCCCACTGTGCAGTAATGAAGAAGAATTTTATATTTACAATTAATATATGATTTTAGATGCATATTGTGTGTGATCGTTATATATTTAAGTGAAAACTGAAATCAACAAACAAACAAACAAACATTAAAAAAAAGATAATGAATAGACATTCTAGACAACACAAACAAATAAACGAAACTACTTTAATATCAACAGCCATACACCACCTCCTAAAATGTCGTCTATCACTTGTTTTTTATTTCATGCATAAAAGAATTCCCACTGTCTGATCTCATACGAAACGATAACAACAAACAAAAACAAAAAAGAAAAATTAAAGAAATTTCCACAAAAATCAACAGAAAAAATACGACAATCAAACATCCAAATTCATAGTGTTCAATGACAAACAAACAAACTAAAAACCAACAAAAAAAATTAGAACCGAAAGCAACTGCTGCTAATAATAAATGCTTCAAACAACAACAACATTAAAAACTAACATTTAAAAACAACAACAAATAGATTTTCGAAAGAAAATCTCAACTTAAGGAGACATATAAGGCTCTAACACGTCTTTAAGTCTAGAAGAAGACGAAAAAAAATCTCGTTTGAATTTTCTTTTTCTATTAAAACCAGTCAGTGTTTTAGTAGCATATTGCTGCTAGCAAACAATGACGACGCTGGTGTTAACTACGATGATAAAGAAGATGATGATGACAATGCCAATGATGATGATGATGTCGGCTTTGATCGTGATCATGAATTAAAAAGAAAACGAATTTACAAAAACAACAAAAAAGAGATTTTATAAGCATTAGAAGTGTGGCATGCATTATATACAGCAGCTAAGAAAGCAAAAACGAAACAAACAGAAAAAAAACAAAAGTAGTGCAATACGAGAAAGAAAACAAAAACAAAAACTAAAAATAAAAAAGAATTACAAACAAATTGAAAAGCAGAATATAAAGTATAATCATCGTTATCATCATTATTATTGGTGGTATTGAGGTTCAAATAGTTTTTCTAAAGATTTTTCAAATTCCCTTTTTTGTCTGCACAAGCACCAACAAGCATAAGCGACAGCAAATACTCGACGTTGCACGTAAAAAAAAATGTTCTCTTTTTCAACGGCAACAACAGCGATGAAAACAGCAGCAGCTACTGTATCGACAACACCATCTAATGTTGCAACCTCAACAGTAACAGCAACAGTAGCAACAGTGACAGCAACAGCAACATTAACACCAGTGGCAAATTCTTTAAAGGTATGTACGTACGTAAACAGTAAATAGATTTGTTGTTATTGTTGTTTGGATTTGTTACTATTTCTATGCGATATATGACCATAATTAGAATCTGTTCTAATTATTTTTTTTGTTGTTGTTGTTGTTAAGATTTATTTGTGTTTCTTTTCTATTTTCAACAATATTTTCTCTATAAATTAATTCTTTAAGTGCAATTAATTTCTTCTTAAGAAATTTCTAATTTGAGTTTTCAGTTTCAGTTTTTTCCTCTTTCTCTTATTTTTTTTTTTATTTGATTTCAACATTTCAGTATTTAGTCTCATTTTTTTTATTTCATTGTACACTACCAGCACTAAACATGAATTTACTGGTAATCTGTGTGTGCGTTAGAAGCGATAACCCCCAGCTCTGTATTCTAAATACAATTCATTTTTATCATTTTAATACAAAATATACTTTTTTTGCCTCTCTTGCTTACTCTTTCTCTCTCTCTCTATCTGCTGTACATTTGTGGAAGAATTTCTTTGTCTTAAAATAAGAAATTTTTCAAAGAAAATTATTTTACATAAATGCCTTAGAAATTAGATTCTGTACGTATGAAACGATTTTTAATTACCAAGAAGACAGATAGATAGAGAGAGTGAGAGATAGAAGGACAGATATTTTTATTTACAGGAAGTACATTGAAAAATATCAACGAAATACCATACCAGTAATAGAATATTTTCAATATTTTAACATTAATATCGTGCAGTCGGGGTTTTTTAAACACTTCTTATATTTAAATAAAACAAAGTGCGAGTGAAATATCATCAAAATTTTTATTGTTTGAAAAACCTATTTAGGCAGTTATTAGCATTCCAATGTTCGCCACGGCTTCTTTATGATATATACACGTATATACATACATAATTGGCCATTACAACCCTTCAGTCAGGATTACGGCCTATCTTCTCACACCACTCATGTTGTGTGCGTTAATTTTATACGTGAGTATTGGGACCAACAGTTTAACGTCGACTCCGTACGACAGATTTTCGAGAAACTTTCTCATGGCAGGTTTATTTACTCTCAGAGTTTTTGCCAGAAATCTGCTGAGAGGAAGTCGCCGAAGAAATATTTTTTTATTCATATTTCGTTTTAATGTCTGACCTGGGATACGAACCCGAGCTTTACGTCTAATAAGCCAACACACTACCTACTGGACTACGGAGACTTCTCCATGACTCTGGTGCATAAATTAGGCTGGCCTTGGCGACCGCTAGGATTTTTTGCCTTATTCGTATATACTTGAAAAATTCACAAAAAAAAATTATAACTGGCTAAAATCACACGATCTCTGTGACACAGTTCACATCGCCTCCACGTGAGAAGACCATGCCCTCAAAATAACCAAAGTATGCCTCAGGGATTAGTATCATAAACAATTCTGTTTACGTGAACGAAGTACCCATTCATTTAGAAATGGGACTCATTGCTGAAATAATTTTTTTTTTATTAAAATTAGTGTCATTTGCCAACTGCTCCATAAACTACTTAATGAACAGATGTCTTTGCATGTGGTCATTCATGGTCACAAGCAATTTAACAGATATAGGTTCAACAAAAATGTCAAAAATTCGACTGTCAAAGTTCTTCCCTCAGTGTCGATGCTACACTCGCCATACCTAGATCGCTATTTATGTACATGTTCAAAGTATACTTTGCAAAATTTAAAATTTCTAAGAGCACATGTGCAAGGTGTTCTCGGCTCAAAGAATTTTTTTTCTCGGAGACTCGAAGCACTACCTTATGTGTCTAAGCAAGTAAGGGCAATTTTATTTTGGGTTTTTTCCAGAAGACTGCTGAAAGGCAGCCTCCAAAATATATACTTTTTCATATTTCGTCAGGGGTCACGTCAAATAAGTCAATACACCACCTGCTAGACTACATACATACATAATTGGTCATTACAACCCTTCATTCAGGATTAAGACCTTGTTTCTCATACCATCCATGTTTTTTGTGTTAATTTTGTATATGATTGGAGGGACCTACAATTTAATGTCGACAGCGAATGACAGATTTTTGAGAAACTTTTCATGGAAAATTTATTTGCTCTCAGAGGTTTCGTGTTGAAGAAATATTTTTTTAAATTTCGTTTCGCTGGGGATATCTGACCTGGGGTTTGAACCTTGGTCTCACGTCTAATATGCCAACACACTACCTACTAGAGTACGACTTCGCCTATTAGACTGCAACAACAGAAAATCTATACACTAAATAGATATTGTTGTGTATTGGTGAAGTTATTTAGAACACTAAGACCATATATAACCAACCTAAGGTATTTTGCAAATTTAAATCCAAATATTTGGTTTAATTATAGTAATTTATGTCTGCTTTGAAACGAAATATAATTTATTTTAATTATAATACCAATAAAAAAGTTTCATATTTCAATGAAATATTCTTTGCTTATTACGTTACATTTTTTATTCGATAAGGATTTCGAAAATCTTGTACTTCTTATCGCCTTAAAAATAAACTAAAAAAAAAAACTAAAAATCACACACAAATAATACTTTATACGCCGACCATGTGACACTTAACAATACCACGCATCGTTTATAATTGCCGATTTGTTTTGGGCAAGTGCAGTTGGTCTTTTGGGCCTATTTTGTAAGGATTTTGCAAATCTTGTATTTTTACAAGCATGCACATATAAGAAGGTTTTAGGCGATAAACACCGACTATATGACACTTAACAAACCCATGTGCCTATTATAATTGCCGGGGAAGCTTTATTGGGCCTATTTCTGTGTTTTAGTACAGAATTTGGATATCCACTTAAAAAATTTTGTTTTCAACATTACCTTACTGAAATTATAGAATAACATTTTTGCACAGATTTTCCTTGTTTTCTTAATGCAATTTATAGATTCACCTCGCATTCCAGTGCAAGAAACTTGCGTTTAAAACAAAAATTAATCCTGTTTACATACAGTGTCTGCCAGCAAGAACTTTCGAACTTTGACATTTGATAACTGCCATCTTGTTGTAGCTACATTCAGCAAATAAATTGTCATTTATTCAGGCTATTTTAGCAAATCACCATAAACGCTAATGCGGGCTCGGGAGCAGTTGGCAACTGACTTAAATTTTTCTTTAAAAAATCACCCTAAATTATCGTAGTATATGAAATCCGAGAGCATAAAATACATCCCGAAGATTTAATTTTATGATGTGAATTTTGAGTTGACATCATCATCGATCCATATTTCTTTGGGAATCACGATGACCAAGCCATCAATGTCAACGGGAAGCATTACAATTCGATGACTATTAATTTTGTTTAGCCAAAATTGAATCGAGGCACCACAGGACGGCCTAGATCATGCCACACAGATCTTGCCATAATGGATATACTACACAAGCAACCTCAGGGCTTGGTCATCTCATATGACCACTTCATAGGAGAAGTGGATTGGTCACCGAGATTGTGTGATTTGACAGAAAACATTGTTTTCTGGATATTAACATCAACTGAAAATTGGAGCGCTGTGTGTTTTTCATAAAGTAAGTAAAATATTACAGACAGAGACATTTCTGTAGAACTGAGAAGCATAACCTGTGCTACCAATCGCCGTAGTCTAGTAGGTAGTGTGTCGGCTTATTACACGTAAAGCCAGGGTTCAAACCCCAGGTCAGACATCAAAACAAATCGACTTTAAACTGTATCGGAATAGACTTTAAACTGTAGGTCCCGCCACTCATGCGTAAAATTAACACACACAACATAAGTGGTGTGAGAAACTAGGTCGTAATCCTGACTGAAGGGTTGTAATGACCATTTATGTAAGTATGTATGACTTCTTCTTGTGTGATTTTATTTAGTAGCAGATGTATGTATGCGAAGACGCCACATACCATAAGCGGTTCTCAAAGCCCTAAGCCCACGTAACCCATTCCATGGAAATTAAGACATGTCGGAGGCCTCATATTAGGCTACACTAGAGGGCCAACAATTTATGGTTTGAAAATATTTCATGCATGTCTATTGGTTTCAATCTTTTCGCAGGAATTTTGTAAAATAGCGGGTATATCTCTTCAATTTCACATAAATTGGTACCTTTCAAGACATGGTACCTTTCAAGATAGTCATTCGTGAAAGAACTTCACTGCAAATAGGCCAAAACTGTTAAAGCCGGAGAACTCTTTCGATATAAAAACTTTATTTACAATAAAGTTATTATTTTATAGACTCATGCGGCATATGCATGTAGCACATTAACAATTTGCATACCTTTGCCAACTGGATCCTTTGTACCATCAGACTAAAATGAATGTCGCACCAAAACTCTAGAAGCACTGTGTAGCTGTCTTAGCATACATTTTTTAAACTTGGTTTACATTACCTACTGTAGGGTACCACAGTAATATTCTTCATAACGAGAACTCATTGTTTGATAGCATGAAAAACTATTTTTAATTACAAGAACTTTCAATCTGCTAAATACCATCATTTATATATTACAAGTATTTTTAAACTAGTTTTCTTCTTTTTCTCTCTTTTTATTTTTATTTTTGTTTCTATTTTACACCAAACAAGTGTTTTCATTTTATTTTGAAATTAAAATCTTTGAAAACCGAGAGAGAAACAGAAAGAAAAACTAACTTCAAAACAAAAGAAGGAGAATGAAAATTCTAACAATTAAGAAATTCACAGAAATGTCATTTTCACTTTAGTAAAATACTTTGGCTGGACTAGGAAACGAATGCTAACACACACACACACACACACACTCGTTATGTATATGGATCTGTATGAACAGAGATATGAAACGACAAATGGATAGATGGATACATGCATGCATGTAGTCGATTGAATAGACAAACAACATCATACGCCAGCAAACATATACAGTGTTTAGAAAATAATAAGGACACATATGGAATACTTAGATATTTAGTGTGTTAAAATTTTGTTGTTGACCATATGTTTAGACGATGTTCTCTAGGATAACACACATCCATACATAAATGGTCATAACAACCATTCATTCAAGTTAAGAATTTAACTTCTCACATCACTTTATGTTGTGCGTGTTAATTTTATACATGAGTGATGGGACCTACAGTTTAAAGTCGACTCTTAACGACAAATTTTCGAGAAGCTTTTCATGACAATTTTTTTAACTCTCAGATGATTAACTTAAAAATTAAAATCAATTCCGAACTACAGCTTTTTTGTGGAACTTTTTCATGGAAATTTTTATTTACTCTCAGAGTTTTTGGCCGAAATCCACTGAGAGGAAGTCGCCAAGAAGAAACTTTTTCATACTTTGTTTTGTTGAAGATGTCTGGTTTGAATCGTGAAATCGTGGATAATAAGCCAATACACTACCTACTCGACTACGGCGACTACATGTGATATACAGTGGAAGTCTTAGTACGGCAATATATTTTGACAAAAAAGAAGTCCCCACAGGCTTAAAACTCTTGCACAAAGTCCCGATATGACTTCAAGAGAGTATTTAGGAGAGCATTTGAAAGAACGGTTACGTAATCGCTAAACCTCAAACAAAAGTCAACCGAAAAACTTGCTCATGATGCCACCAGAAAACTCTAAGCAAAACTTGTATATTCAATTACAAATTGGTTAAATGGAGTGCTTAACCTTAAGGGATATTCTACTAAATACACGGGATAACATTTTCATATATTAGGCCTTTGAATTTTAAATTTACTCAGGGTTCCCATTGGAGTAATCTGAAACTTTTCCTTATTTTTCTCTTGTTTTATGGAAAACATTAAAAAATTGTTTGTTTTGTAATAAAACAGAAATAAATTAATAAAATTAATATATAAACTATAAATCTTTATACAAACTTTTGGCTAAAATTCATGAAATTGCTAAAATATATTGCCGTACTAAGACTTTTGCTGTCCACTGTATAAGCAGTTACTTAATACACATGAGTGTACTTATTATTTTCAGCATCACTGTATACGTCAGTATATAGAGTCTACGCTGTATGATATTCATACAAACTGCTACATACAAACCAAACAAATGCTTATGACCATTTGAACAGATGACCAATAAAACAGGCATTGTGTTAGAAAATAAAATTCTTTTAATTCTATTACACATTGTTTTTATTGTATACACTGAAGCATATAGAAGAAGACGGAAAACAAAAACAAATGATGAACAAGTCATTGCATAACAGCTAGGCATCCAGCTATTCAATGACTTTTAAGATGGTTTTTTAAACGCATGCTAAGACGACACTTTACTAAAAGACCTACTTAGGTTGGCTTCTTATACTATTTGAAGTTACCACCACTTGCATTCAATTGCTATCATCAACATAAGCTTCATTACAGTCGTCGACAATCGTCATCATTATCATTCTGCACAAGTACACATACTATCACAAGTATTTCTAATAATAAATTCTCAATTGAAGACTGAAAATGTTGATCTTGAAATAAAATAAAAAAATCAGGACTATACTGCGTACAAAAACAAAAGAACTAAAAAAACAAATCTTTAAAGACATGTGGCATGTTTAACACACAAAGACATTAAAACTTCTAACACAATTGTGGTATAAATGGAAAAGTACTGCAGAGGTAACAGTAATTTACACAGGTGCTGTAAAAGTTAAATTTTATTAAAATTAAAAAAATGTAATGTAGTAAAATGTAAGGCCTATCACTTCATTATCTTGACATTGAAAATACGATGCCATAGTACTACACAGAAGTAGCCGTAGTCTAGTAGGTGATGTGTTGTCGTCTCAGACGTGAGGCCACGGTTCAAATCCCTAGACATCACCATTAGAAAGAAATTAGAAAAAATATTTCTTCGGCAACTTCCTCTCAGCAGATTTCTGGCAAAAACTCAGAGATTAAATAAAAAAGTTTCTCAAAAATCTGTCATTCGGAATCAACATTAAACTATAGGTCGTGTCACTCATGTATAAATTTAACAAACAAAACATAAGTGGTGTGGAAAGCTAGGTTGTAATCTTAACTGCAGGGTTTTAATGACAATGTAAGATTAAACAGATTTCTAACAACATATTTCTATATGGCAGGCTTGAATCGAAAAGGACTAGCTAGCTAGTTTGAGGCTTTAATTGCATTCGCATCGTGAAACGTAGTTTAACCCACACATACAAAATCATAAGATTCTAGATCTCGCAATTAAGAAAACCGAACTTAAAACGCTTAACTTTCGCTAGTAGCTCAATTCCAGAACTTGCTTTATAGTAATTCCAATCTGATTTGTGATTGATTTGGCCATGATTGTTCAAAAAGAACAAGAAACCAAAAGTATAAAAACAAACATTGAATTGCAAAACGAATGCAACCAACGTTAATGTGCTGCTCATTTCTTTCTTTTTTTTAATGAAATTCGAAATGCATGTTTGAAAATGGTGACACTTGCGTAAATAATAATTTTTTACACTTTATTTATAAATTGTTGCAAATATTCTTCTATGCAGTACTTTTAAATAATGCATTCAATATTTTGCAACTTTTACTTGTAAAAGCCATAGCAAGAGCATTATAGTCTCCACGGATATAGTAAGCATGCACCATATATAATAAATAAGTGGCCATTACAGCCCTTAAGTCAGGATTACGGAATAACTTCTCACACTGCTCATGTTGTGTGTGTTAATACATGGAAGTCGACTCCGAACGACAGATTTTTGAGATACTTTTCATGGCATATTTACTCTCAGAGCTTTTACCAGAAATCCGCTGAGAGGAAGTCGCCGAAGAAATATTTTTTCATATTTCGTTTCTGATGTCTGACATGGGGTTTGAACCGTAGCCTTACGTCTAATAAGCCAACACATTACCTACTAGACTTCGACAATAGCATGCACCAGCTTATTTGTAAATATGGTTAGAAGGTGGCCATAACTATTGGAATTTTAGTGTTCTCTGCCCTATCCTAAAAAGGGAGACCCCACGATGTGCGTCAATTGCAAGCGCCTTCTTCTCTTCAACTTCGTCATGACGAGTGTTGAGTGAATGGCACTATTTTCCACAAAAGTGTCCAGTTGCTTAGGAACGCTGACGACTTTGACATCATAGGGCGTACCAAGCGAAATTTTTTTTCTGTTACCTTTAATGCCTTTGAAGCGAAGTATCTGTTGTCGACAAGTAGATACTTGAGGTGTATTGAATCCCAGACCAATGTCGATAAATATATTCTCGATATTTTCAGTGAATTTATTTACTTTGGCTCTGCCAAATATAGTGTCTGTCTGGAGATCAAGCTTAGGAACACTCCTGCCAACAGATGCTATTATGGTCTAAATAGGCAATTGACTGGAAGAAAGATCTCTCTCGTACGACGAAACTTATATTCTACAAGTCTCTCATCCTCCTCGTGCCTCTTTACGATGCTAAGCATGGACAGTATTAAGCACCGACGCAGCAGTCTTGATAATATTCGAGAGAAAAGCCACAAGTAAGATCTTCAGTTCAGTGCGAGTTGGCAATGATTTCTGTATCCAATCCAATAATGAACTGTATATGGTTCTTAACGGCATCGACGTTTATCAAGATTCCGTTGCTGTGCTGGATTGATGAACGAGGATGTTGTGGCGAGATGGGTATTTGATGCGGAGATTAGCGATTAGAGGACCACTTTGTTTGCTACGAAAGAACCAAATTGAGGAAGTGCTGTCATCGATTGGCGTGACTAACTGAAGAAGGCACACAAGAAGCAGGGACACCTAGAAGGATCTGTTAAAGTAGACAGAAATCCAATAAACGGATTGTTAATGACCATTTAAGTCAGAAAGTACGTTTGGTCGGAAGACTTTAAAACTTACTACTCCTTCCCATAACCTATTTTCTTGTTTTGAACACAATACAAGAGATGGAGCCTTGATCACTTTGTTGCCAACCTAAAAATTTACTACGGTAAGGAGTTTATCCTTCTTCATATTTATACAGCCTTTATACAGTTTTAACCTACGTTTGTGATTCCAAAAACCTTTCCTGGCATCAGTTACTATTCGACATAATATTTACGTCTATAGTTCTAGTGAAATCTGCGATTTCATACATTCAAGCTACTGACATTTCACTATTTTGTATGGATTTCTATTTTCTTTATTTCTTCAGTTGTAAAAAAAGTCCAAACACAATATACAATCAGCACATACAATTCGCGACTCTACTAACCCAGTGCGGACATGTTTTTTTTTTTTTTGTGTGTTTTGTTTTATTAGCACACACATTGTATTTTATGTTGCAGCATCTGCCAAACTGACTGCCTGTTTGACTACCTACTCAACTGGCTGCCTTTACTTTACTCTGAGGCATTTAGTCCATGTACTCGTACCATATGTCATGCTGGCTGCCGACTGCTGACTGCCTACTTAAATACCTCATTTAAGTTGTACATTTACAATATGTATGTCCGTCCGTCCGTCTGACTGTCTGTATCATCTTTTTTACTCTCGCATGTTAGTTAGCCGTGGAATATGGTCATAATAAAATAAATACTACCACTTACCACAATTACTATATATTTTGTACGAATGCGTTCACGTATGAATGTACGATTTTCGTCCGTTTAAACGATTTTTGTTTTGTTGTTTTTCTGTTCTTTCTCTCTCTCTCTCTCTCTCTCTCTTGAATGCAGACATTGATGTTTTTAAAAGGAAACGATTTTTAGATGACATAAATATTTTTTACTTTTTTCTGTTTTGCTGTTATTGTTTTTGTTTTCTATAAATTCTTTTACTATTTTAGAATTGATTAGAAGAGAAGCAAAACAGAAACAAAACCAAAAAGAAGAAGTTGAAAATTGAAAATGTTTCATTCATCATTTACTTGGCTGCTGGCCTTGTCGCAAGGAAAAAGTAATTTTTTTATGCTTTTTTTTTTTGCATCTGCGATTATTTACTCTGTGTTGCAATTTTATTTGTTCTGTTTAAATAACGAAAAATAAAATGAAATGAAAAAAACTACACACATACACACACACGCAAGAAAAAGAAAAAGTAAAGTAAAGAAACGTTTCACAGTTTTAGTGCTAATGAGTTGTAATGAAGAAAGTTCTGATGACTTAAAGAAAAAGTTGTTTTCTTAGAGAAAATTCTTTAAAATTTCTTTAAAATGTCTTTTTTGGTATTAAAAAAGAAAAGAAATTTTAAATGGTTGTGGGATTATGCGGCTAAGGAACGTATTGTAAAACAGACATTATCCATAGAAATTGTATGATAAACCAAGATGCGATTGCTTAGTATCACAACGTATCGTCATGAATGCATAAATTACAGTCAGAAGTAAAAGTAAAAAAATAAAATGAAAATATTGCAAATTTATTACCAAAGTTTCCACATGTTACTGTCACGATACAAAAAAACTTTGTTTGCAAAAAAAACAGACTTCAGCTGCACGCAGTTGTCTGGCACTTTTCGTAATAAAATTTTGTTCAAAACTGTTATTTTATTTGTATAATTTTATGAAATTTATTTCAACTCAAGCTTTATTCATTAACTTATAGTGGAGAACCTGTATTCAAAGGAATATATGGAGATGAAAACAAAAGCAATGGTATGCAGATTAACATCTTTTAGTGTTTGATGTTACAAAATCGGCAAACAAAATACTACTTGTTGTTTTAAATTCAAAAACATTTCAATACAAAAACTTTTAACCCATTTATGAATCCTATCCGATACTCAAGTTCATAGTCTTTCAGATGAAGCAGTTCCTTAATTTCATACGTACCTCCAGACAAAAAAAAATTATCCACTCTTACCTCCGCTCCCTCACATAGCCTTCATATATCAGAGATATTCCCATTCCATCTGCTAATTCTATGCATTAATGTACTCCATAAAGCACTCTCTCCCGCCTACTCATGCTTAAGATTAGTTTCGCACTTAATATCTGAAATTTTAAACGACCATATTCCATTTATTATGAAGTCGCCATAGTCTAGTATTACAGCTTGGCATGGTTTAAACTTCAGATCAGAAATCTCCAGCAAAACGAAATATGAAAAAATTTATCTTTGGCGACTTCCTCTCAAAAGATTGCTTGTAAAAATTTGGAGAGTATTTGTGAACGAAGTTCACAAAATGCCGTAGTCTTTTAGGAAGTGTGTTGGTTTACTAGACGTAAGGCCGAAACGAAAAATGTACAAAAATTTTTATTCAGCGAACTCCTCTCAGCAGTTTTCTAAGAAAAACTCTGAGAGTAAATAAAATTGCCATCAAAAGTTTCTCAAAAATCTGTCATTCGAAGTCGAAGTCAAAGTGTAGGTCTTGACACTCATGGATAAAAATTTAGAAACACAATGTGGTTATTGTGAGAAGCTCGATAATAATGATGACCCATGATTTGTAATGGTAAATAAGTAAGTAAGTAAGTTTGTCGTTTATGGAGTATTTATGTCTATCATTAATTGCTCCTTCTCTGAAATTACTTTAACAGTTTAATATTGGTATTTGGGATGGTCCCTTATATTTGCATACCATTGGACAAAATTACATACATACATACATACGTACATACATACGGAATTGGCCATTACAGCCCTTCAGCAGGATTACGATATGTAACTTCGCACACCACTTATTCTGAGTGTGTTAATTTTACGCATGAGTGGCGGAACCTACAGTCGATTCCGAACGACAGATTTTTGAGAAACTTTTTTATGGGAAATTTTATTTATTCTCAGAGTTTTTGCTAGAAATCTGCTGAGAGACAGTTGCCGAAGAAATATTTTTTTATATTTCTCTTGTTGATGTCTGGACTAGGGTTTGAATGGTGGCTTCACGTCTAATAAGCCAACACACTATCTACTAGACTACAACAACTACAAAATTGAACAAAATTTATTGCACATACATACATATTTCTGATTTCTATATATGATTTCCGATTATCATATCACTTTGTGAAGTTGAATATGAATTTTTATCAATATGAACGCCTAGATAATTAGAAAGACAAACCCTAGAAATACAAGAGAACTTTACATTGAAACACAATAGTCTACAAATAATTGCTTAAGCTCTGAGATCAATAAATATGTCCAATCAAAGAATATGTGTGGCCATGCTTACAGGCCATTGCGTTGTGGGAAGACACGAGGAAAGAATGCAGCGACTTTAACGACTTCTGCCGTGGGTGCAGATCCGCTGAGGAAGAGGAGACCCATCTCTTTTGAGGTGCATATATAGGTTATTTGGCTCTACAATCCTTCAAGCATATAGCTTCGTTTATCAAGCCTTCGGGCTGGTTTTCCAGCGTGTGGTAGTCGTGCTTTAAATGTGCAACCCTTGCGCTGACCAACTTCTTCCTCACTGGTTTGGAGGAATTTGCTCAATATAGGGACTGCGTTCACCTGTGGCGTCACAACGGGCCGCTATGCGTAATCAAGTGAACTTTTGATATTAAAGCTAATACTCTAACCTAATACCTAAAACCTAAAGAATATGTAAATTTGATAGTATCGTGTCTATAGAAAATCGCAAAGAAATAAAAATTGATTTAAAATTTGGTAATCTTTCCTAATAATACATACAGTGGGCAGCAAAAGTCTTAGTACGGCAATATATTTTGACAAAAAAAAAATAGTCCCCACAGGCTTAATACTCTTGCACAAAGTCCCGATATGACTTCAAGAGAGTATTTAGGAGATCATTTAAAAGAGCGGTTACGTAATAGCTAAACCTCAAACAAAAGTCAACCGAAAAACTTGCTCATGGTGCCACCAGAAAACTCTAAGCAAAACTTGTACATTAAATTCAAAATTGGTTAAATACAAGGGATAACATTTTCATATATTAGGCCTTTGAATTTTAAATTTACTCAGGGTTCTCCTTGGGGGTACCTATGGAGTCATCTGAAACTTTTTCTTATTTTTCTCTTGTTTTATGGAAAACATTAAAAAATTGTTTATTTTATAATAAAACAGAAATAAATTTATAAAATGAATATAATAACCTAAATTTTTTGTACAAACTACATAACATACTTACATACATAATTGGTCATTACAACCCTTTTTGTACAAACTGTTGGTTAAAATTCATGAAATTGTCAAAATATAATGGAGTACAAAGACTTTTGCTGTCCACTGTAGCCTAGTACATCCTATTGTATAGAAGGGTATTTGATTATTAAATTTTTCTAATTTTCTTATTTTATTTTTATTTTTATTTTTATTTTCGTGATTAATTTTCATATTGAAGGGAAATTCCCATTTGTTTGTTGTTTTACTTTCTTTGTTACCATTATAAAATTATATGATAAACGTTTGTCTCTCCCAACACATACGCTGTTTTACTATGAGTAATTTCAAATTCAAGGGAATATCCACTTTAAAAACTAAGCAGAGGAAAATTAATAGAAAAAATTAAAATCAAAATTATTATTGTCCTACTAATTAACAATTTAAATTAAATTTTTTATGTAAATAATTTACAATCAATAGAGAAATAAATTGTGTTTTCTAAATATTAAATAAAAAACAGACAGATTATTCCATTTCAATAGATTACAGATTATTTCAATTTATATTGTTGGTTTAAAATAAAAAAATAAAAATGTTTTGTATTTAAATTTTTATAATTTGTTGCACTGTTTTATGACAAAATCGATTATATTTTTTTCAATATTTTTTTTTAATTTTTGTGTGTTAATTTGTATAAAAGAAATATATTTACTATCTATTATTATTACAAATTCAATTGTATTGTATTCACAAAAATTTTTTTTCTAATTTTTACTAAATATTTGGTTTATAATTAAAGTTAATTGCTTAGCGTAGTGATATGTACATAAAATATTTAATATAAAATTAAATAAAAATAGTAAATACAATTGGTATGATTCTCTTACAATTGTAATACTAACCAATATTGCTAAACAGTTGTTTTTAAATAATTGCGAAAAAAATAAATAATTTTATGGCTTTAAAAATATTATGCACACGTGTAATATGATTTGCATTTTGGTGGCCATTTATACAATAAATGGTACACATAAATAATTAAATA
The DNA here is from genome assembly GCA_958299815.1 of Sarcophaga carnaria. NCBI lineage: Eukaryota > Metazoa > Arthropoda > Insecta > Diptera > Sarcophagidae > Sarcophaga > Sarcophaga carnaria. Next base: position 33,185,783 of record OY283150.1, read on the forward strand.
AAACTAAATAATAAAATATACAAACAAATATTTGCTTGTTTATATATTTGTTAAAATATCACGTGAGCCATCTATAGGTTTAAATTTAAATTTATGTCATCCTATTCTGTCACAAAATTCAGTAAATTACCTCTACTGCACGTAATGAATCGATTAACGCTTGAACAACGTTGAAATTTACTTCAAATTTATTTCCAAAACAAAGACAATTGGTCTGAAATTTCACGAAAAAGTCGTAAAAAATTTGGTCGCAGAGAAGGACCAACAGGCAAGTTTATTGCTAATGTTCGTGAAATTGGTTTCGTTTTCGTGCGCCAAGACGTAAGCATACTCGTACAGTGCGTATACCCGTAAGTGCGTAAGAATCCTTTGGCATCAACTAGTCATCTTTCTCAAGAATTAAGCATTTTACGCACCAGTTTACGTTGAATTTTGCGAAAAGATCTCAGTAGGACGCCTTACAAACTTCAATTGGTTCAAGAGTTGATGCTACATGACCATCCGCTTCGTTTTCTCTTCGCTTGAGGGGCCAACGAGAAACTGCACGATGATCATCATCTTCATGCCAAAAAAATTCATCTTTTCGGATGAAGCTTTTTTTCAACTTGGTGGAGTAAGCAAAATTGTCGTATTTAGGTTTGAAAAAACCCACACGTGGTCTTACACCTATTACAAGTGACTGTTTGTTGCCATTATTACTTTTTTACATTTCTTTGGTTAATGGAAACATCTATCGCACCATGATAATCGATTTTTTTGTACCCGCTCTTCATGCTATTGATGTGAATTATATTTGGTTTCAACAGGATGCTGCAACTTGCCACACATCTCATGCCACAATCGATTTATTACATCAATTGAACGCCAAGAAGTTGTAATTTGACACCGTTGGACTATTTTCTGTGGGGCGCCATTAAAGAGAAGTGTTATGTCGACAAACCAGACACAATTGGAATTCGTGATGTAATTGACGAGATACAAACCCATACACTGGATAAAGTGCACGAAAATTTGTCCGATTGAATGAGGCAGCCACATGAATGAAAAAATATTCCATTTCTAGATGGCACAATTGTGCTTCACAAGATAAAATGAAAACCCGTTTTTGTTTCATGGCATTTTTAAATTTAAACTTTTAAATGACCCACCCTTTATATTGTAATTATATTACAAAAATCAATATCTGAAAATAATTTGGCGTATATAAAATAGAAACTAATTTTAATAAGTGCATGAGTTTGCCATTAAAAAAAGTAAATTTTAAATTTAATTCAACGCAATACAAATTTATTTATAATTTTCCCACAGGATTTATTTCTTTATTGAATTGAAATCATTGGGATAAAATTTTCTTCCTAGAAATGAAATTTATTTCAAATTCTTGTAATTGCACAATAAACTTTTGCTAGAAAAATTTAAATATTTAAATACTTATTCTATATTTTATTTTTTTTAGTCTATCAAACTATATTTCGCATATACATAAACATTACCTCGTTTGATGACAAACAAAATTACACTTTGTTTTCTTAATGAATGTTGTCCAATAAAATAGATTCAATCGATAAGCAAAATTACCCAAACGAAGTGGCAAGTCTTTGCTGTTTAAGCCATGTATTTAGTCATGCCCAACCCACTTCAACACATTATTACTCAAGCCATTAAAGCGTAACAAAGAACCATACTGTACGCCAGCATACTATATACATATTCATAGTAAGCAATGACCTTGACTTGAAATATTCTTAAACTGCTATTTATTTCGATACGAATACGAATACGAAACGCAGACATTCTAATCAATAAATATAAAATAATAAGAGAATCGAAGTTTCATTGTTTCATAAATTTAACAAAAACTATCTCAAAAAAAATTTATTTCTTTATGCAAGCCTGCAGCTATTATGATTAAACATTTATACTCTTGAATGTATAGAAGGTATTAAGTGCAGCTGGACAATGGCTAAAATGTTTAAGGCCATATAGTACGTACATAAGCTGAGGTTCGATGTACAATTTATTCAGAGTTGTAGCTTAGAATGTGTCATAGAATTTGGAAAATATTGTTTTAATTATAATTCAAAAGTGTTTTGTTTACCTGCACAATATAAATATGCCTACAGCTTTAAGCAAAAAACTAATTTAGTTTTAAAGTGATTCATTAAAAAATACTTAAACCGCTAGAGACGTTTAATTAATAGTTGGTTGTTCAACCGCTTGGGTTTTGAATGGAAAATCAAAAAGAATAAGAAATTTATTTTGACTGCCTGCCTATACTTTTCAAAAATGAATGGATCGTAGGACCATCACTGAGCTGCAACTTTAGCATATTTTTTCAGTATATTGTCCGCTATCAGACAAATGATAACTGTAATATTGTCTTCCAGTGTTGTAAAGAGGTTAACTTTTCTCTGTATACAAAAAAGTCTACGTATTCCCATAAATTGGTACACAAACATGCCTCGTAATAACTACATAGTATCGCGTGTTTTGGGTCATATTGCATCTTTTTATTGAAACCGCTTGTCAACAAAGTTTAATTATTTCATTTTGTGCAAAAAACTCGGCATATATTTCCTCATTGACTGTAATGTAGCGATTGTCGCCGTTTTTGAATGAGTTCAGTAAAATAATGCCGCCGACCCAAAAACCACGTAAATAGTGCATCATTCAAGGTTCTGTTTAGGTGCTTTCCACACCAATTGCGGCAGTTCAAAAAATAAATCGCCGTAGTCTAGTAAGTAGTGAGTTGATATATTAGACATGACGGCCACGGTTTAAAAGCCAGATCAGCCAGCAGATTTCTGGCAAGATCGCTGAGAATCAATAAAATTGCCATGAAGAGTTTCTCAAAAATCTGTCGTTCGGAATCGACTTAAAACTGTAGGGTCCGCCACTTATATATAAAAATTAGCACACTCCACATATATAACTGGTGTGAGAAGTTAGGTCGTAATCTAGGCTAGGTCGTAATCTAGGTAATGACCAATTATGTACGTATTAAATTAGAAATAAGCTTCATCTCTCAAGATCCTTTTTCTACAGGAAAACATTTATTTTGGAAATAAAGTGATTAACGATTTGCCACTATCATTAGTTTGTTAGTGTTTACATTTTTGACATGAGTAATATCTTTGAAAATCGATTTGTAACTTTCCTGAAACATAACAACAGTCCAGAAACAAGATAACTGGAGTGGCTAAACTGACAATTCTATAGATCATCATAAAGATGAAATAAAAGATGATTGAATTAAAAATAAGTTTTAGTTGCGACAAGTCATCTTTTGGGTAGAGCTTAACATCCTTACATTGACTAGTTTATTTTGTGTTCTTGTTCCTTCCATGCCTGTAAAGAGTCAATCTATCTGTAATGCAACACTTTGTTTGTTAATCAATTCTGGCCATTCCAGTTAAAAGCAGAGACTATAATCAATCGTTTGATCAGATTGTAAGAACTCATAATAAATAATTCACACAGCATTTCCTTTCTGGGTGACAATTCTAGCTTTACCACTGTCTGTGAAGCTTCACCTTGCTTCATCCATTATTTTATTTTTCGCATAGGATATACGTGATGGACCTTGCATCACCTGTAATCATATGATTTCGTAAATTATTGTGAAACCTAGATATTAGACGACTTTTGTAAAGTATTGCAAACTATTTGGTAAGTAATACCTAACTTCCGAGCAATGTCTATGTAGTTTATGTGGTGGTCAGAACGACCAAAACGGTGTGCATTATATTATCAGGTCGAAAACGAGAAGCAATTTTTTCTAATTTAATAACTCGTAAATATAATTTCGTTTCATAGCACCCCTTTGGATTAATACTGTGACTGTTTTCTACAGTTTACAAAACACTGTACAGACAGGGTAATGCATATTAATAATACGAGTATGCAAACCATTATTAAACTTATACGTGCCTATGTTAAATGGCAGTTATATTGTAAATAAAAAAGAACTCAACATACACAAGCATATTTAATTCAAATGGACTTTTTTATGCAAATCTGAGTCTCTTATATTACAAGTACAGGCAGGCATAGCTTAGAATGTTACTGCTTTTCTTTTTGTTTTTAATTTTTGTTCTGTACTTTTCTTCACTGTCAGTTTCTGTATGATTTTCTTGCATAAGATTTATTTATTGGATTTACGTAAAGTTAAGTAAAAATATGTTCTATGTTAACCAAATCATATTTGCTTATCCATGTACGTTTGTGTATTCAAAGTATGAAAAACATAAGAGAGTGTGTATATTTATAAGAACATAAAATTATACACAGACAGACAATATAATAAAATTAAAATTTTTATTTATTTTTCTAAGTTCAGTCTTACCAAACCACTTATAAACAAGAAAACGAGAATTTATTATCTAAAGCTGTACAATAAATTTCTAGAGTGGCCAAGTCATGTTGAATTGATAAATATTTGATTTGCAATTATTTTGAGTATATATTACCAGAGTTTCTTAAATATTTTCTCAAACTAGTACAGTACTAAAGAGTAGGGAATCTTTAAAAATATACTGGTAGCACATACAACTCTTCAGTCGGTATTGCGACCTAGCTTCTCACACCACTTATTCTTGTATGTGTTAGTTTATATACATGAGTGGCGGGACCTACAGTTTAAAGTAAACTACGAACTACAGATTTTTGTGAAACCTTTCGTGACAATTTTATTTACTCTCTGAGTTTTTGGCAGAAATCTGCTGTGAGGATGTCGCAAAAGAAATATTTGTTCATATTTCCTTTTGATTGAGATGTCTAACTTGAGGATTGAACCGTGGTCTCACGTCTAATGAGCCAACACACTACCTACCAGACCATGGCGATTGGTAACACAGTATATGCTTTCCAGTGCTACAGAAATGGCACTGTCTGCAATATTTTACTTACTTTACGAAAATACACACAACGCTCCAACTTTCAGTTGATGTTAACATCCGGAAAACAATGTTTTCGGTTGTTATCTGGCAAGGGATTACCTTTTTTAGCTCTCCCTGTGTAATTCTCAAAAAGCGAGCAATAAAAAAAAAACATGCTTTGCAGTTACTTTTATACATTCTAGGCAGGCTTCGTCATTGTCCTCTACATACCTAAAATTTGTAGATTTCATGACTGATTAACGCGGTGGCTAAAAGTTCACTTGTACGTGTTTTCCTGTGAAATTTTTACTCAATTTTTACTCAATTAGTTATGTGTTTGTCGTTCTTATTTCAAATTGTTTTCTAACAGCAGCACACAATCATTAAAGCTATACCTGCGTAGGTACTGTGCTGAACATGGAAAAGATTCTTGAGCACACCTGCATCTGTTTCCATTTTGGTTATAAGTTTCACCACACTTATGGCACTACATTTAGGCAATAGATTTCAGCATTCTTATTAACAACATCTCTCTTCAGGTTGGGAATCATTCATTCGAAGTCGCCGTAGTCTAGTAGGTAGTGTGTTGGCTCGGTTCAAACCGCAGGTCAGACATCAAAATGAAAATATGAAAAACATATTTCTTCGTGTAACTTCCTCTCAGAAGATTTCTGGCCAAAACTATGAGATTAAATAAAATTGCCATGAAAAGTTTCTCAAAAAAATCTGTCGTTCGGAGTCGACTTTAAATTGTAGGTCTCGCCACTCATGTATAAAATTAACACACACAATATAAGTGGTGTGAGAAACTAGGTCCATAATCCTGACTGAAGGGTTGTAATGACCAAATTATGTTATGAGAGTTGGCATATTAAAATAATAATAAATAATAATAATAAATAAAAATAATAATTAAAAAATAATAAATAAAAAATAAAAAAAATATAAATAAAAAATAATAAATAAAAATAATTCAAATCTCAAATCCACATTTCGAACAAATTGAAATTTCTTTCGGTGACTTCTTCTCAGCAGTCTCCTGGTAAAGTCTCTCAGAAGTTTCTCAAATCTGTCGTTCGAAGTCCTGCCACTCATGGTGTATTTCAGTTTTCACAATTCCTTCTTAACCTTAAATAATACTGCCGTACATATCTGAGTGGTTTCCACATGCTACATATCTATATTATATGTGTATCAGTTAGAGAAAGTTGAGAAACTCTGCCTTAGGCTAATATGGTGTGGTAGGTGTTGGTCCGTATTTTATTGTTATTATTTAGCGTACGCAAATTATTCTAATGAATTTTTAACACTTTATTTAAAATATAAAAAAAGACCAGAACCGTATAGAATCATAAATAAATTCCATATATGCTCGTATATTGTTATTTCTTTTTTTTTTTTGTTTTTATTTTTAATACTCATATTAATCTTTATGCTTGTTGTTGGCATAGTTGTTGGTGTTGCTATTGTTTCACAACTTGATTGTATTTATTATGAATTGCTGTTGCTGATATTGATTTTTATTTCATAATAATTATAAATGCTACACTTAATTTTTAGATTGAAAAAAAAAAATTAAATTTTTTTGTTCTTTTCTTTTTGTTTTTTTTTTTTGTTTTAGAACATAAACTGATTTGTTTTTATTTTTATTAATTTTTTTTAACGTCAAAGATTAAAATAAAAAATCGATTTCTTTGAAGTTAAGCTTTATGTTGTTGATTTTGTTATTTCATTTGTTGGTAACATGTTAGTATGCCAGATAAAGAAGGGTAAAACTTAACTGGTGGCATTAACGAGTATTTTTATTAGAACACATTTCATGAGCCACACCTAATATACGTACCATATCATTTGTTAACAGTGGCAATTTAAAGCCATAGCAGTCGGTGAAACAATTTTTATTATAACTTTTTAATATAGGGAAATACATAATCGTATCATTAAAAATAAATCATACAATATTACTCGTAATTGTTTACTTAATAATTAATTTAAATAATTTTTCTTACTATTTTATATCACAATAATTGCATTTTAATTGCATCTTAATTCTAAAACGAATGCAATTAATTTTCTACAAAAAAAAAAACTTTTATAGTTTAGGTTTTAAAAACAAACAAAAATACTTTCGTTTTCATTCTAAAATAAAAAAAATATTTTGAGAAAGTTGTGATTTTTTTCTTAGATTGTCAAGAAGACATGTGATGACATGGCACTGTTGACAGGTCATTACATTTTTTCCTGATATTTTCCATGACTTTTTTAAAAAGATATTGTGTCTGCATCCCACCGATGGTGTGTTAAATTGTTTTTTCTTTCTAGTAAAACTCAACAAGGACGGTCGAAATTATTTTCAAGAATTTAGTGGAATTTTATAAGATTCGTAAATCCATCTTTCCCATTTTGGAAGTACAATTAAGGTGCAATAAAAGCATGCGTCCCATGCACTTATTACATCTTTACTTTGTTTAAATTTCATTAATCAATGCATGGAATACAAATGCCCTGGAAGTCTTGTGGTTAGTGTGCTAAACTATTAACATAAGGGTTTTGAGTTTAATTTCCATCAGAGACTTTGGTCTGTTACACTACACCGAGCACTAGATCGAAGTTATTCTGCTCGTAAATAATTAAATATAGTTGTATTGTTATTGAGGTCGTCGTAGTCTAGTTGGTTATCTGTTGGCTTGTTAGGCATGAGGCCACAGTTCAATCTTCAGGTCAGACATTTCCAACAAAATGAAATAAAAAGCAGATTTCTATCAAAAACTCTGAGAGTAAATAAAATTGTCATGAAAAGTTTCTTAAAAATCTGCCATACGGAGTCGGCTTTAAACAGTAGATCCCGCCACTCGTATATAAAATTAACACACACAACATAAGTAGTGTGAGAAAGTACGTCGTAATCCTAACGGTATGGTTGTAATGACCAATTGTGTATGTATGTACATATGTATTGTTATTAAGAAATTAATAAATAAATAACTTCAAGTCCTAAGATCAAAGGTCAATGGTTAAAGTCGTCATACTTTTAGAAAATTTATTGTGTTGTTGTGTTGTTTATAGTGAGCAACTTTTCTTATTAAATTCTATAATTTGCTTGTCCTTTTCGTGATGTTCATTTTAAATGTTATCCTCTGAAAGATGGCAAGGAGTGTGCATGATCAATTATTGAGAGAGCATCAAAGATCACTTATTATTTAAACTTAACAACCAGGATGATCCCGAATCCTGAACAGCACCAAGCCACCTGACCATCCTCAAAATACATTCTTGTTTTTTCACAAATTAATTTGACTTTGGTTATATGCATACTATCATTACTGAGTACAAAACTTAATAATGAGTACAAAAAAAAAATTAAGTGCATTTATGGAGAAGGGTTTTCAATTATATCTGCTTATGAACAACTACGAATAAGAGAGAAAATCGACAATTTTTAATTGTTGTGTAGACTAATGGAAGAAGAGTAGAGTAGAAGGCTGAGATGATACTATGCTGTATTACCAAGTAGTTAACTTTAGATGCTCGGAATCAATCGCTGCACGTAATATTCGGAGCATAATCAGCTCCCATTTTAAAAATATCGTTCATTATATAAGCTATATAGCTTTTAATAATTGCAATATTGCTTTCGTTAATTAATTAACGCAATGTTAATTAAAGGGTTTATATTAATTTCGCTTAACAGCATTTTACAACTTGATTTCACTATTTTTTTATCTCAACTCGTTTACTTTGTTGCAAAGGGAGAATATATGATTATGCGAGACTTTATTTATTTGCATAAAAAAAATGTAAACCAAAAGTCATTACATTACTCGCAAAACCAGGATTTAATAATGTGGCTAGGTACACTTAACATCATAAGTATGCATTCGTTAGAAAATTACAATCAAAAATTGGAAAAAAAAACGATTTTAAAAATAACGTCATTTACAAAACTGTTAAACTAGAGGAGACCAACCGAGTGTATATTGTCTATCTTTTTACACTTAAGCCTTGTTGTGGGCTCATCATGAATGAATACCAATCATACTTTCTATAGGAAATCTATGGCTTGTGTAAACTTTCTTTATTTCTTTCAGTCTACTCCTCTGTAGCAATTTATCTTCTATAACACCATACCTCGATATTTGGATTCTCAAGCTCAAGAAAACTGGGAAATTTCATAAAAATGTTCCATCGCTGCGATGTCTTCACAACACACACTTTACATACATATGTACATACATACATACATATATAATTGGTCATTACAACCCTTTAGTCAAGATTACGACCTAGTTTCGCACATCAGTTTTGTTGTGTGCATTAATACATGAGTGGAGGGACCTACAATTTAAAGTCGACTCCGAACGACAGATTTTTGAGAAAATTTTCATGGCAATTTTATTTTCTCTCATAGTTTTTGCCAGAAATCTATAATAAGTCGCCGAAGAAATATTTTTTCATATAGCGCTCAGTTGGAGATATCTGACCTGGGGTTTGAACCCAGACCTGACGTCTAATAAGCCAACACACTACCTACTAGACCACGGCGACCACATACACTTCGCATTCATCATTTTCTACCAAATACAATGCAGGTTTTCATACAAGGTTGAGGGCCTCTTGAGTAGGGTCATTAGTGCACTTAAGGCACAATTATACAGTCTTAAAATACTCATGTTTTTATACTTATCGAGATAGGCCCAGAGGACCTTTTAAAATCCTTCCTACCGAGTCATTGTTCTACAATAATCAATGCGATATTTCTGCCTACTTCCTCAACTTGGTTTTCAATGTACTGAAAGGCATTAGGTTTTTCAAGCTTGTGAAATGTAATGCTCTGGCTTTATTAGGCAAAATATTCGCTTCCTCATTACCGATTACTCCATGATGGCATTACATGTCGAAATTAATTTTTAGTCGATTTTTTACATTTCAGTTTGGTCTTTGATTCCACATCCATATTTATTATTCTACTCAGCATTTGACTGTCAGTTAAGATCTTTGAAGCCCTCAATGTTTAATATTGCAAAACTATCACAGGCAGAGATTATACATTCCCTGAAGTAATAGACCGTTTTATGGTCCGGTAGCTGGAAGCATAGTTTGTTTTCTAGTTCTACTATACAAAGCTTCAGTCCCCTACTATGTACAGGCATCTAAGCAATGGATCTGTTTGAATAAGAAAGTCAATCCTCGTTAACAACATATACCTCCAGTATCGTAATTATTCTGTGGGGATACGATTCTCGGTTGGCAATGTTTCCAATACACTTTTCTGTAAAGTTCTCATTTTACCACTTATAAAAACTATATGTATTCTTTACAGTAAAATATAAAAAAAAAATATCAAAAGTGTTGATATACTTTTCTACTCAACTATTTATGTACAATAGCAACTGAAAATATTAATGCCCAACCGAAATTAATTTGCCATAAAAGCATTGACTTATACCAACCATTGGGTATAGAAACCCTCCATTATGCTTTATTGTTGACGGGATTATTACATTATCAATACAGCCAGTTGAATATAAAAGAATTTCAATTCTTTCTGCATAATTCTATATTCATAGTCACCAACCAACCAGTTGTCTAACACTAAAAAAGGAATGGTCAACATAATAGCAAAACTACTACAGCCATTCTATGGTATTAGAAACGTATTAAGTAAACCAAGTTGAATTCTATGGTGTGTGTATAATAAACACTAGATTGATAACAGAAATTAGAGAATGAATATATGCATGTAGGTATGTATGTACGATATACAAATGACTTTATTCGCATAGCCATAAATAAAGGGTGGGGCCCTTTCTTAATGGAAGAAGTAATTTTTCTGGTTTTCAATAGTTATCAACAAATAATTCTTTTTTCTTATGCTTTCGTTGCCATACACAAATTATAATTTACACTCTTTAAATTTTTTGTGTGTAAATTACATAAAATACCACAAACAAAATAACAAAAACAAAAAAGAACAATAAAAGATTAAAAATAAATTTAAAAAAAACAAAAATAAATTGAAAAATAAACATAAAAAATGAATCAAACAAGTTGTCAACTACAAGTGACAACTTAAGACTTCTTTGTTGAATTTTTCATTTTCTTTTTTTGTGTATGTGTGTGTGTGTGTTTGTATTTATTTTTCCTGAAATAATAATTGTAGGCGCGTGTATCGAATAAGAATTATTAGACAGGCTGAAGCAACAACTATAACAACAACAACTCAACGGATCGTTTACAATTGTGCTACTGAACATATACAAGAGTTCTGGCTATAACAACTACGAGAGCATGTTTGTATGTATAATAAATAAATTTATAAATCCATATGCAAATCGTATTTCAATTCAGGGATTGAAAAATATTCGAAAGGAATGTAACGTGTTTAGTTTGGTGTGGCTAGTTAAGCATAGTTTGTAACAATAAAAATACCAACAAATTACATAAAAATTCCACAATGGAATAGATGAACTGGGGGCAGTGACAAATTGGTTATGCCTTAAAGCATGATTTGCCTCGTAGATATCAGTTGTAATGCAAAGAAATTCAAATAAATTAAATATTTCATTATGCACACTTTTCTCAATACTTTACTATACAAAGTCCATTGCATGACAAGCGGAAGGTGATGCATTTATCACTTCAATAAGTTTCAAGACATATTGATTGGGAAGCCCAGATATAGAAAGTTTAAACAATTTTTCTCAATACCATGTTAAAGTTACAGACAAAGAATTGTTTTTAAAAAGAATTTATTGATGTCTTCATTCAACTGGGTGGCTTTTTTTCATTCAAGTTTTGTTTTTATTATGAATTTACTTATCAATTAACTAAGGTGTAAATTAAACATTTTTATGATGTTTATCTTAACACTTTAAGGAGTTTGTTCTTAAAGACTTAAATCATAAATTTTGAATCATCAATCAACAGGTCAACAGTTTTCTTTATTTTTATGGTTTAGTTTATTTATAATTAAATAAAACTCGAGGCTATATCGCTTGTTTATAAATAATCTGAAATATTATAATACCAATTGCCGCCAAAATCTTGGACAGCAATTCCATTTTATGCTATGATTTTAATGAAACATTTCTTTCAATTTACAATAATATTGCGTGATTTTTGAATACTCGGGTTTCTTAAAAATCAATCCTGTTTAGCATTTCCAGCTCAAACCTTAGCATTAGGCACAGAATACAAAATTATTTAAATTTAGATCGTTTTCAGATAGTTTCTTACATTTCGTGCGGTAACTCGGTGATCCAATATAAGGAAATTATCACCACCAAATTGCATGATCTTGTTGTTTAATTAGAAGTCGCCGTAGTATACTACGTAGTTGTTAGACGTAAGACCACGGTTTAAACCCCATGTCAGACTTCTCCAGCAAAATGAAATATGAAAAAATATTTATTCGGCGACATACTTTTAGCACATTTTTCTCAAAAACTCTGAGAGTAAATGAAAAATTGCCATGAAAGGTTATGTTAGGTTAGGTTAGAGGACGTGTACATTTCAATTAAGACAAGTACAGTATCCGGAGGTCGAATTGACCCATTGTACAACGTCCTAGTTTCTCACACCACTAATGTTGAGTGTGTTAATTTTATACATGAGTGGTGGAACCTACAGTTTAAAGTCGACTCCGAACGACAGATTTTTGTGAAACTTTTTCATGGCAATTTTATTTACTCTCAGAGTTTTTGCCAGAAATCTGCTGAGAGGAAATCGCCGAAGAAATACTTTTTGTATTTTGTCTTGATGTCTGGCCTGGGGCTCGACCCCTAGCTTTAGGTCTAATAAGCCAACACACTACCTACTAGACTACGCCGACTTACAAAAAGTTTCTCAAAAATCTGCCGTTTGCAGCCGACTTTAAACTGCAGGTCTCGCCATTTATGGATAAAAATTAACACACACAACATAAGTGGTGTGGGAAGCTAGGTCGTAATCCTGACTGAATGGTTGTTTGTAATGCATGTATGTATGTATGAATTAGACACCTGTAGTTTCAACAAGATTATCATTCACAAACGTCAATGTTCGAACGTTGCTGTTGGAAGACCCTAAACATAGCTTTAGCCTCGATTATATTTCTCTGCTGGTATATCTACCTCAGAGGATTGCATGTTTCATTGATAATTTCCTTGCGTAGACGTAGGTTTCCTTAGCGTCTCTAACAGTTGCCACAAATTTTTTGTATACCATGTGCTGTCAAAGCCCTTTCTTGAAGTATGAGGTAGTCAAATACTTTTCGTCATAATTTAATTGCAAATATGTAATGTTGCTTATCAATTAATTCAATTTAAAGATTTGATACGCAGAAAATTAAAATTAAATTTTTACAACACAGGTTCAAAATAATGTATGGCACTATGAAAACAGTAAAATTTGGGAAAAAATTATGTTTGATTGAAGCTCAGCAATCATTTATTATAAAATAAAAACTATTATCAGCTCAAAGTGATAAGTTGCTACAGCTTAGTCTGTGAAATTTTAAAAATGTTCCAAATTAAGTACAAGGCTTTCGTTTTAAAAGTTAAGATTTTTTTTTTTCAAATTTGATTTGGTAATGTAAACTTCAAATTAAAAGCCATTTTCAGTTCTTGCATGCTTTTTAAAAAATTACGGCTGGTGTAAATTGTTAAGTATAATAATTTTTTTATTTCTTCATTTTTGTTTTGTTGTTGTTAAAAGAATTTGCACTCCTACCTGGTCAACCTTGAATAAGACAGTTGCTGTTGCCATAGCAGAACTGCAGGCAGCAAGCGGTTAGTTAAAGTTGTTATTGTTGCATTAAAAAGAAAAATAATCGTATGCATTTTAATGTGCAGTTAAACACAGCGTTAATAGCAATACAGAGTAACTTTATTTTATAAATTTTTTTTGTTTTGTTGTTGTTGTTACTTTGGCTGTTTGTTGTCTTTTTATACTCACGTAATACTGTGAACACCACCACCAGTTAAGACATAATGTAAGTAATGCGCACTTAAACTGTATAAAAAATTTACAAAAAAAAGAAAAAAAATGGGGAAAAATGTAAATAAAACAAAAGCTTTAAAAGTTAAATAAATTTTAATAATAAATTAAAATTGAAAATAAAAACAAAAATTGCTAAAAAAAAAAAAAAAAGTTAAATTATAATATAAATTAATAAAGAAAAAAAAAATATTTTTTTAAAACAAAACAAAAAATGCAAACAAAGTTATAGAGATTGTGTAATAAAGTCAGAGAAATCTAAGCAAATGAACGATATTCACGTTTTGCAACAAATGGCATGGCATATGGATAGGCCAAGACAGGCCAGGTCAGACAAATGATTCAAACAGTTCATAAGACAACAGAGGGCAACAATGCGATTATTTCAGACTGCAGGTGTGCTTAAACAACATATTCTTACATAATGTTCGAGTATTTATGTATAAAAAAAGAAAAATTTAATTCTTAATAAAGCATAACGTGATTTTACATACATACATAGATTAGAAACATGTCAGGCTTATTACAAAGCAAAAATAAATAAAACAATTATAAAAATAGAATTAAAATACATATAAGCTATCTTAAGAAGAAATTGTGGTCTATGATCTGTAGCATTAATAAGCATAGAACCACGATTCTGAGGCAAAAAAACAAAAACGTTCGCACACACAATAATCGCGTTAAAACATTCAACAGCTTAAAACAGATGAAGACAGATGGCAAAACGGCTAAAGGCACAACGAATAATCAACCAACAATAATATAGAAATAAAAATAATTATTTTAATATTATTTCAACTGTCGTTCTTTTTGTTGTTGTTTTTTCTGTTCTTTTTGTCTCTTGTTAAATAAATAAATAAATAACCACAAATAAATATAAAAAAGGCTGTTAATATGTCTTTGTTGTCTTTTTGTTTTTTGAAGTTATTGTAACTTTTTTCATCAGATTTTATTGTAATTAAATTTTTTTTTTTATAAATTTAAACAATTTTTTATAAAAAAAATTAAAAACAAATCCTGGACGGTGTCACCAACAATTTTTTACGCTATAACGAATTTTTAACATCAAATATACATACATACAGACATACATCATTGATCATTATGTACAATCCTTCAGTAAGAATTACAATGAATCTTAAAACAGCATTTATGTTGTGTGTGCTAAATTTATGCATGAGTGGTGGGACCTACAGTTCAAATTCGGCACCAGACGATAGATTTTTGAGAAACTTTTTATGTTTCATCGTCTGCCAACTCCTAAAGTCACCTGGTGAAGAGCTGTCAACATAAAACATGCCTGACAATGTTTTCATCATCATCGCGATAATTATTTTCAGCGGATTCGTTTCATGTAGCAGTTGCACGCAGGATCTTAACTCTGGCCAGAAAATCCACAGGGCATACCAACTGTATCCGTAAGACAATACAAATTTCATACACACTTATATGAAGCTGTTATTCTCAACACTTAAGTCTATTCAATGACATATTGCCAAATCGAAGCTAGAATCGTAAAAACCTTTTTAGTTTCGTTGGTCTTTCATTCGACAACAACAGTATGTTGAAATGATATTGTCTCTTCGATTTGGTTACTCAAAACTATCACGACTATAACCTGAAATAGGCAACCGGTTGTTTGACAGGGTCCTGTTGACTCAAATTATCAAAGAATAATCTGAGATTAGTAATCGGTCTTTTGACAGGGCTCAGTAGACTCAAACTATCAAGCAATGACATGAGTCTGGTAACTAGTCCTTTGACAAGACCATGTAGGCACAAAGAACGTTTGTTGAGGACTGGAGTCGTTTCGAATCCAACCAAGCAATTCTGTGACAATGAGAAGGAATCAATAGAACTAATCTTGGAACCTATAAGGCATAACAAAAGGAAACACCTGCGTATGAATAGACCTTGTTGACATCGAGCAGACAGTGGACTCGTATGGTCGCAGTATTATGTACCAATAATAATAATTTCCATACCATAAATTATTATATAGCCGCCGTAGTTTAGTAGGTGTGTTGGCTTTATAGACGTTCAAACGGCTCAAACCACCGTTCAAGCCCCTTGTCCGACATCTCTAACAAAATAAAGTATGAAAAATATTTCTTCTGCGACTGCCTTGCAATAATTCTGAGAGTAAATAAAATTGCCATGAATATTTTGCTCAAAAATCTGTCGTTCTGGGTCTACTTTAGGTCTCATCAAATACGGATAAAAATAACGGACATAACATAAGTGCATGCGTCATTGGTCATTACAATCATTCAGTCAGGATTACGACCTAGCTTCTCACACCACTTATGTTGTGTGCGTTAATTTTTTATACATGAGTGGCGGGACCTATTGTTTTAAAGCCGGCTATGAACGACAGATTTTTGAGAAACTTTTTCATGGCAATTTTATTTATTCTCAGTGTTTTTGCCAGAAATCTAATGAGGGGAAGTCGCCAAAGAAATATTTTTTCATATTTCGATTTGATGTCTGACCTACGATTTGAACCGTGGCCTCGCGTCTAATAAGCCAACACACTACCTACTAGACTACGGTGACTTATATTCTTACATACATTGGTAAGGCAATGCATAACAAAATTCGGCCTAAGTAGAGAAAACATTGTTGAGTATTATTTTAAAACAGCTGCACACAGTTTTACTCTTCTTTTCTTTACAAAGTGTGATAAGTGGTTAAGGCAGTTTTAATACATCTATCGTTGAATAGTTTTTTTTACTGTAATTTCTATGAGATATTAAGTCAAATTTAAAATAATTTAAATCAAACTTGACTTTGTTAAAATCGAAAATAAAGCAGAAATTTTCTCTTTCAATACCACAAAACATTTTTCTACGAAAATTTGTTTTCTGGGACTAAGAGTTCAATCCAATACCAAAAGCCCTTTAGAATAAAAAACATTGCAATACTAAGCAATATTAGCCGTTGTTTCAATACAGTTTGATATCATAAATGCAATTCATCGTTTTATTGTCTTCTTTCTACCCACTGTGCATTATTCTGATTGTGTAACATAACGCCATTAATTTGTATATACGGCTTACAAACATTTTGCAAACATTAATAAATTTATCATCTACAAATATATGTAAGCAAATACAACCATCATACAATCAAATATGAAGTTTATACGAGTACTACTCGTATTGTAAATACTTCACAATATTATTAATGCGTAGGTTTTTTTTTTTTTTTTTTTTTTTTTTTTTTTTTTTGTAACGAAACTCAGCTCGTTATTGTGTAGAACGAAATCAAAAGAAACATAAAAATAAATATAATAGAACTAGAAATACATAAATATGTAGTAAAAATAAAAAATTCTATACATTCAAAAATCCATCATCAGTGTGAATTAAAAATAGCTTGTAGTAAACAAATAGTTGAGCCACAACAAGTCATGATTGTTAATTATGGCCAACGCTTAACGAAAAGACGATCAAGTGAGTCGTGACAAGTTCTTGGAAAAACCATGAGATACAATACATAGTAAAAAGTAAAACACACACATTTAACCGTTCACACATACGAGTATAGAAGTATCAGCGTCTACCACGTATTGTTCATATGTTTAAACATGCAGGCGTTATTCTTTAAATTATGTGTAAACAAATAGAAGGAGTGAGCACCAAAAAATTTTGGTTAAACACTTTCTTTTGTAATGACTTAACTTATTACTGACATTCATTAAATTCTTATGTAGGTATTTTCTTATTGTTTAAGTTCTAATGGATTCACACATGCGCGTGTAGAAGTGCGCACAAAAAAATTTGGGCAAACTTTTTCTGTGTAATAACTAAGCTTGCTAGCATAATTCTTTGCTTTCTTATTTGGATATTTTTGCATTGTTTAAATTCTTGTGGATTAAAAAAGATGGCAAAAAATTTGGAATTCTGCCATTCGAAATCTCGTAACACTGTGCTATCTCGCACCATTTTGGTGGTACATCTTTAATTGCTATTTCTTATTTTTACCTAAGCTCTTTGTGTCTTTTAAATGTTATTTTCTTTTCTCTATCCTATCAATAGAGCGACGTTCTACACAATTTGATACAGTGGTTTGTTTTTGGTATATAAACAATATTCCTCACTTGGTATAACTCAGATGCACTTTTGCTTTAATCAAACAAAACCGGGCCAGACTATCACGGAAAATGTGGAGATAATAATTAATTCGTTTGTTGAAAGCATTGGCTGAATATGAAATGCATTGAATATGCAACCAGACGGGAGGATGTAATTTTCTGTTATGTTCACGCTTGGCTAGGAAAACCTCACCCGTCTTATAGTCCAGACATTGCTTCTTCTGCCTGCCAATTGTGTTGATTAATTTAGAACGCTCCCCCTGGAATATGCTTTCTTTTAGAGCAGGTTATTAAAAATAGGCGCTATTCATTAATGGCCTCAAAAGATAAACGATTTCTCTGGGATAAATTAACAAAATTACCAAGAGGAAGGGAAGTCGCCGTAGTCTAGTAGGTAGTGTGTTGGCTTATTAGACGTAAGGCAACGGTTCAAAGCCCAGGTCAGACATCAAAACGAAATATGAAAAATATTTCTTCGTCGACTTCCTCTCAGTAGATTTCTGGCAAAAAACTCTGAGAGTAAATCATATTGTCATGAAAAGTTTCTCAAACACCTGTCTTTCCGAGTCGACTTTAAACTGTAGGTCTCGCCACTCAGGTATAAAATTAACACACACAACATGAGTGATATGAGAAGCTACGCCGTAATCCTGACTGAAGTGCTGTAATAGTCAGTTATAATTATGAAGGGATAATATCATAGCTTCCGAAAGACAATACTTTGAGTGACAAATTCTTTAAAAAAACTATCTTTATTCCATAAAAAGTTCTTAAGTTAACCAACAATACATATCTTCTTTCCGTTCCTTTTCCTTTTGGAGTTTATATTTCTTCTAAACCAATAAACCAGATTTTTGAAGGGGATTTTTATTGTATATTTCAGTAAGGTTTGCATGAAATTCGAGGCTTTTTGCAATCAAAACCTTTTAATTATTAATTAATGTATGCTTAAAAGAATTTAACTTTTTTTTCATGCGCGCTCCTTTTTGTACATGTTCGTATATTTTAAATGGATTACACGAAATCTATACAGGGAATTATTGTTTTTTTGTTCGCAAGTGTATAATGTAGCACTCGTATTATTTTTTATTGATGGTTGTAAGCCTTACGATATTCACATTTTTTTAAAACTTTTAATTTTCAATCTTTTCTTTACAGGTAAGAAATAACAGACCATCTTCGTGGATATGATTATGCATTGATTGACCGCAATATTTAATTAATAAAGTGACAGTAAGTTATAACGAATTTTCCATGTATTTGAAATACTTAAAACAGTTTTAAATATTAAAAACGGGACCTTGTAGTCTAGAGGGTAGTGTGCTAGACTATTAGCCTGAGGGTCGTGGGTGCGATTACTACTAGAGACTTTGATCTGCTACACTACATCGAGTATAAGGTTTAAGCTACTTACCTAGTAATAATTGTAATATAATTTCTAATTCTATTCTAATTAACTAATAAATAAATAAAATAAATAACACGCTAACAGAGAGTGTGACATCTGTTACAACCATCACAAGAAGATCAGAGAGCGTCACCTCTTGAAGAAACAGTAAGAACTCAATCAGCTAAATATCCCAATGAGATCTTAGAGAATGTTAGTTGTAGACAACGACTGATGTAATGATGTAAGACCGTAGGCCAAACACCATCATAACTAGAAAAATGCTTGATTAGTGAAAGTGAACTGTACTAAATTAAAAAAATATTTATTAGAAAGAGGAACGCAAAGGAATAAGTAAATGTATAGAAAACACTTGAAATCGCCGTAGTCTAGTAGGCAGTGTATTGGCTTATTAGACGTAAAGCCTGGGTTCAAACCCCAGGTCAGGCATCAAAATTAAATACAAAAAAAAAGTATTTCTTCGGCGAATTCCTCTCCGCAAAAACTCTAAGGTAAATAAAAGATTGCCATGCAAAAGTTTAAATTTAAACTTTAGGTCCCGCCACTCATGTATAAAATTAACACACAGAACATAAGTGGTGTGAGAAACTAGGTCCTAATCCCGACTGAATTGTAATTACCAATTATGTATGTATGTATAGAAAACACTCACTGGATTGAAAAAATACTTTGGGGAATCCCTCATTATTTATAAGTGTTTTCAAGGCGCGAATAGGAGCATAAATACCATAATTTTATTACCACCAATGCCACACCAAGCAATCGCTATGAAAACATATATAAAATAAAATAGGCCAGTGAGTTCATTTGACATGATCTTGTCGTTTAATGGACTGCGCCAAAACATGAGATTAAATGCTCGCCAAACTCGTTTTTCAGAAGGTTCAAGGGCAATTCTTTTATTTTAAGCAAAAATAAAAATTCAGTACATATCGCACAGTTCCTTTCTCAATTGACTGTAACGTGGCGCTTTTCATTGTACTTAAAAAGAAATGATGCTACCCGACCCTCAAACTGCACTAAATAGCGCATTTTTCAACGTGCATTGACAATTCATAAACTGCTTCTGGATGTTCTTCAAACTAAAGTTGGTAACTCTATTTCTTGACTTACCTATTCAGACAAAAGCCTCAGCCTCGTTGTGATGACAATTTTTCTATTGAATTATGTATATTGTCTCTTGAATTTTGAATTTTTATAAATTCAATGATTTGAAAGCTTTACATGTTTGTTAGTCTATCACATTAGTCTATCTAACACTTAAGATCCATCAAAAATTTTCAAAATTTTTGAACTGAAAGTTCATTTGATAAGACACCATACATAAAATATATAACTCAGATGTTACACTCTTTAAGTCATAGATTTTATCAAACGCAGTGTCCATCTCTTCACAAGATAATGCATTTTCAGAATGTCACCACTTACTTCATATTTTTTAATTAAATTTTGCAGTTAATAGTGGAAAAACTTGAAAAAATAAGAAAAAAATAATATTTTCCAAGTTTACCCCATCAAAACTCATAATATATAAGTTTGAACAAAATATTTATGTAAACCGTTTTAAAGGCTAATTTCTCCTCTTTCTAAAAACTTTGAATTTTTAAAATAGTTTCAAACATATTTGTGTAATCAATAATTTTGTGTGAAAATATCAAAAAAACCGTTTTTGTCAAATAAAACAAGTTTGTAGGGTTCGAGAAAAATATAGTTAAGTTCTACTCAACCTATTGAATAACGTAGACTATGTAGTTACTTGGGTGTATTTTCACTGTCGCAACTTGTAATCTTTATTTAGTTTTTTTTTATTGTCTGTTTTATTGAAATTAAAAACAAAAATAATATTGTTTGACAAATTATTCTTTCAATTAGTGAGCAAATTTTATTATCTATAATAAAAAATATAATGCATATGTACTTATAAACATACAAACTAATTAAATTTTATAATTAATTTTAATGGGAGGGTATAGGATTATCAACAGCTGGCTATGACAATAATGGCTGATTTTTGTTTTTTCGTTTTTTATTTTTATTCCTAAGTAAACGTGTTTTTTCAAAGTATGATGTTTACAACACTTATCCATAAGAAGGCATATACAGTGGACAGCAAAAGTCTTAGTACGGCAATATATTTTGACAAAAAAGTCCCCACAGGCTTAATACTCTCGCACAAAGTCCCGATATGACTTTAAGAGAGTATTTAGGAGATCATTTGAAAGAACGGTTACGTAATCGCTAAACCTCAAACAAAAGTCAACCGAAAAACTAGATCATAGTGCCACTAGAAAACTTTAAGCAAAACTTGTACATTCAATTACAAATCGGTTAAGTGGAGTGCTTGACCTTAAGGGATATTCTACTAAATACATGGGACAACATTTTCATATATTAGGCCTTTGAATTTTAAATTTACTCAGGGTTCTCCTTGGGGGTACCTATGGTGTCATCTGAAACTTTTTCTGATTTTTCTCTTGTTTTATGAAAAACGTTAAAAAATTGTTTATTTTATAATAAAACAGATATAAATTAACAAAATAAATATGAAAATCTTAATTTTTTATACAAACTTTTGGCCAAAAATTCATGAAATTGCTAAAATATATTGTCGTACTAAGACTTTTGCTGTTCACTGTAACTAACTAACTTTGAACAAATCAAGCCCATTTTAAGTTGCATAAGTAAACTAGTCTTAGAATTTGTTTACTGATTAGATGAGCAGACAATCAAATGAAACTCCTACCAATTGCTTTTAATTTATAACCTCGTAAAAATTTGCTTTCAATTAAATATGATGAGTAATGTGTTGAATAATGGCAATACCAGCACATAAAAGCAAAATTTGAAAAATTTATGATAGAAAAAAAACAAAGAACAAAATATCGTTAAACGAAAAGCATTAAACCTTTTTGTATCTGCATTATTACGCAGGTACTCACATATAAACACACTATTGGCAGATAGAAACATTGAAAAAAAAAACAAATAAAAATAATGCAGTGCGAAAAAAGGCAAGGCACGCATGCTCTTTAACGATATGTGCTATGAATGAGAAATTAATAGAGCCGCGTTTATTAGCTTGGGTCGCTGTATAAGCATTTTGTTTACCTTGTTACGTTAACCTGTAGTGCTGCTTAAGATTAAAATTCAATTTATTTATATGTTTGCCTAGTGTTTCGTTTACCAAATATTTCTCAAACGAGCCTCTTTACTTATAATTTAAAAAGAAGAAAAAAACTCTGCACTTCTGTTGAACGCTTTTAAAATATACGTTGTATGTATGTGTTAGTTAGACCTGTATATGTATGTATGTATGTGTGATAGATAATTTTAATTGTTTATTTCTGTTTTGGCGTACGTAAAATTATGCAAGTCAATGTGCATTCAAATGACCAAGAATAAGCACAGTGATAAGCAAAATGAAAATAAACGCTTTTATTTTTATTTTGTAATTAATTTTATTAAATATTTTGATCACGTGATTGTTAAGAATTTCTCTGTTAAATGGCAAATAAACAAATAAAACTAAGAAAAGTTAACGACATAAAGATCAAGATAATGTACGAAATAGTTTACGTTTAATTTAATGACTATTTTCTGTAATAGAATAAGCAAAATAAAACAATAATTCAATCACAGAATTTTTCAATTTAAAAAGGCTGGAAATAACTTTTGGAAGGCCATGGTGGAGTTGAATACTTTCAATCATTTTTTATTGCCTTTCTTCTTAACAGAATATATTCAGTTGTGATATCATACTGATCATAGGATGAGTGTCCCTTTCTCTTTCACTTAAAGATGCAGAACAGGCAGTATGAAAGTTGCAGCAGACTACCATAAAACTTGACGTTAAATATTTGTATTGAATTGTCGTTTATTGTTTTATTCGAACTTCAAAGCTATTTGAATGCTACTGTATTTTGTAGAGGCAGCTCATTACTATTATGTAATGGTTTACAAGTAAATCTGAATGGGACAATATAAGCTTTTCCCCGATGGTATACTTGAAAACTTAGGTCCTGTATAGGACAGAATTTCCATACAAAATTGAATTTTTGACATTTACTCGTTGCATAACATAATAGCGACTAGTACAACAGAGTCATATATTTGATTATAATGATGATTGCTTGCTCTTCATACTGCTTATCACAGCACAATTTTCATAAAGTTTTAAACTATATTTTATTAATTAATTAAGATACATACATACATAATTGGTCATTACACCCCTTCAGTCAGGATTACGACCTAGTTTCTCACACCACTTATGCTGTGTCTGTTAATTATTTTTTTATACATGAGTGGTGTGACCTACAGTTTAAAGTCGACTCCGAACGACAGATTTTTAGAGTAACTTTTCATGACAATTTTATTGACTCTCAGAGTTTTTGCCTGAAATCTTCTGAAAGGAAGTCGCCGAAAAAATTCCTTTTGTATTTTGTCTTGATGTATGGCTTGGGGCTCGAACCCTGGCTTATTAGACGTGAGGCCTGGATTCAAATTTCAGGTCAGACATCATCATTCGATGACTTCTTCTCAGCAGATTTCTGGTAAAAAATCTGAGAGTAAATAAAATTGTCATGAAAAGTTTCTTTAGGAGTCGACATTAAAATGTAGGTCGCGCCACTTACCTTTGTGTAAAATTAACACACACAACATAAGTGCTGTGAAAAACTAGGTCGTAATCCTGACTACAGGGTTGTAATGCGATCAAAATACAACACTCTTAAGATACAAGTTATGGACTATATTGCGAATTCATTAAAAATTCCAAGTCTAGAGCTCACAGTCTGCCGTTGTCATAATGGAATACAACATCCAAAAGATGGTCAAGTCTTTCCTAGTAACGATCAAAATCAATTGTTTCGCCAAAGTAAAGAAGTAAACAATTTCCTTCTAATTCGGACAGCATTTCCTCTCTTGTTGTCAGTCACGAATTTGACAGCATTAAGCTTTAAGCATTAAGCTTTATCATGATTTGTTTATAAATTATTGTCGTAGGTGATTCACTTTCTCTTTTTTGATTCTCGTTGGATTTGGAAATGAATCGATTTCGTTATAGTTTAACAATGAACCTCAAAAGACAATTCGTTTTTTAAGTGTTCTGATAGACCAGAGGATAATGTGTGAGCCAATTCTCGATTACCATCAGAAACAGTGCTCAGTTACACTACACTGAGAACAAAGTTAATAAGAATTATTTGAGTATACTTTAAATCTTTTTACTGCAGCCAATGTTGCATAACTGCTTACTTACTCAATTGTTTATTACAACCCTGTATTCAGTATTAAGACCTAGCTACTCACACCACCCATTTTTTATCCACGAGTGGCATGATCTACCGTTTAACATCAACTCCAAACAACGTACTTTACATGGTCTGAACGACCATTAACGAAAATGGTCTAAAGCAGGGAATAGGCCAGACGTTATCACTTATTTAATTGGTTACAATTACAACCTAGTTTATCACTTCACCCATGTTGTGTGTGTTAACTTTATGTCTGAGTGGCGTAAACTACATTTTATCATCGATTTCGAACTACAGATTTTTGAGGCTTATTAGACGTAAAGCCCGGGTTTGTATTCCAGGTCAGGCATCAAAACGAAATAAGAAGAAAATATTTCTTCGGCGATTTCCTCTCTTTAGATTTCTTGCAAAAACTCTGAGAGTAAATAAACCTGCCATGAAAAAGTTTCTCAAGAAATCTGTCGTTCGGAGTCAACGTTAAACTGTAGGTCCCTCCACTCAAGTATAAAATTAACGCACACAACATGAGTGGCCGTAATCCTGACTGAAGGGTTGTACTGGCCATTTATGTACGATTTTTGAGAAACTTTTTCAAGCCAATTTTATTAACTCTCAGAGGTTTTTGCCACAAGAAGTCGTCCAAAGAAATATTTATTTTTTCTAGATATCTAGCCTGGGATTTGAACAGCGGGTTTGCTCTTAATAATCCAACATATTGTCTGCTAAACTACGGCGACTTTAATGGCACATATTTACTGCTTTTAAGTTTAGTACTAAAATACATAAATCACATAATTGGACGGACATTTAAATACTATATTTACCTACGAATGTTGTTTATAAAGGAAGTAGTTTCTCATCATTTTGTATTGTGTACTACAGAATTAATTACTCCTCTGTAAATGCGACATACATATATGTATACGCTAGTATGCAGATATCCTGATTTTATTTCCTCATATTAAGGGATTATTTACTTGATAATAAATGAAGAACCACGCAATTGGCCCCAGATGCTTATTTTAACTTGTAATTGTATACAATACGCTGACTTTCATTCCGTAGAGAAGTTATTTATAAACCTGATTTTTTTTCCCCTTGTCTGTAAGAAGCAATAAAATTTTTAAATTGTAAATTAAAATTTTTAAATTTATTTTAATAAAAAAAAATACAAATAAAATCATAAATTTATTTCAATTAACCTGACAGCAACAAAGAAGAACAATATTTCGAAAAATTCCAATCGGCTAAATTTTACAAACATCGACCCGGCTATAAAAAAAGGTGTTAATATTACAGACTTTTAGTGACAATAAAAACAATAAATTCAATACAAATGGAATATGATAATGAAAAAAGAAAAAAAACTCTAAAAACCCAAAATATGTTTAATATTTATATTTAAAAAAAAAACAATAATTATGGCGCATAACAAATCATGTTAATGGCATTCGTTAGATAAATTAGATCACCATGGAAATTCCATTTGTTTCCTGATCATTAAGACAGTAGAAGTTTTATGGCAAATAGATTTTTTTCCTGATCTTTGAATTTTTACAGACAACACACTGGCAAAACAATAAAATTAATAAAAAAACAAAAAAATCAATGCAGAAATTCTATATGACACAATGATACAATTGTTGGGTAAAAACCAATTAAATCACGACAGCAATATGTCACTTCTGTCTTTTTCTATTGTATTGTATTGTTTTTGTTTTTGCTTTTTTTTATTATTATTATTATATACAGTATTTGAATTCGTTAAGAAATCATTAAGAACACTCTGGCAATTTATTTCACATTTTTTTAACAATCCTTAAAAAACTTGAACCTGTTTTTACATGGTTTGTCTGGAACAGAAAAAAAAACACAGGTGCTGACTTGTTGGTTTTCAATTTTTTTTTATTTCAATATGTAATCTATATTATAACTATTAAATATGTATGTAGAAATGATTGTATAATAATGAAAGAAAAAAATTAAAATAAATATAAATAATATGTTAATTAATACCAGACTATAATATGGCGTTTAAGTAAAAGTAGACGTTTCATTTACACTCTATATTTATTTATAAATTATTGGTGTTTTTACCCTATACAGTCAATGCTAATCTAAACACATATTTACCAGCTGTCAAATGAATATTGAATAAACAGCTGACCTGCGTATATTATTATGTCGGAACACTTAAAATATTGTACTCAATAAACCGAATATTGACTCAATAAAAGCGCATATCTGAACATAGTATAACTTATTCAATCAAGACTGCGGACTGACTTCTCATAGCAAGCATGTTGTGGGCGTTAATTTTCTCTATAAGGGTTTAATATTGATTCTGAGGGGAGAGCTTTGGTCAGAGGACTGTTGAAATATGGTCCCCGAAACAAATGTATTTTTTATGTAAGAATTGAAATGTGAAATCTATAGCTTTTGACTAATAAGCCAATACACTACTCTATGCCATTAACTACTCAAATAAATATCCACTAAAAATATCCGAAGCCATTGTAGTCTAGTAGGTAGTGTGTTGTAGGTCTCGCCACTCATTTATAAAATTAATACAGAGTACATAAGTGGCTGTAGCCCTAACTTAAGAGTTATAATAACCAATTATGTATTTATTGTCAAAACAAATCTGTGAATTTGTCGCCAAGGTTTCCACCATAATTAGTTTCCAAGCCGAGCATTAAACATTCCGTAAAGGAAATCAATTAGACTTTAAAATAAATCTTACTCTTGCAGCAACCTTTATAGTGGACAGTTCAATTAAGAATGTCTTTAGGCGAAGAACTATGTCTTATAATTGTCACAATTGTCGATATCCATACGATTTACCGACGGAAGTGAACTAATGCTCTTCTTATTCATTCAAGTGCAACAAATTCTAACAATATTGTACGTGCATTTCGGCTGTTAAAGAACTTGAGGTTCCCTATAAAACGTGCGCATAATACCCAGTCCTGTAGAGGCAATAGGCCATTATGATCCTTCTAACGGCCTTAGTCAGCTCAATAGAAACTCAATTTTCAACGTTATCCCTATGCCGTGAAACTTATATAAGAGTTAGTCCTAACTGTTCTCAGATATCCTTGAGAAATCTCCGACATTCTTAAAGGAGTCCGGCTGTAGAGATGACGTTTGTTAGATTAAATTAAGAGAAGAAAATTCCAAACACCTAACAAGAACTTAAGGTTTCCTATAAAAAAGTTTCGGACGTTATGAGCTTCCTAACGCGCTTAGTCAGCTCAACAGAAATTCAATTTTCAACGATATTCCAGTGTCTTGAAACTCATATAAGAGTTACCTTTAAGAGATCCGAAATTTCCCTGAGAACTGCCCGACATTAATAGACCAGGCGGACGTATAGGATACATTTATTAGACATATTTGGCAGCCCAAATACCTAACAGGCATTGCGCCGCTTACTAAATGGCTATTACATATGAATGGAAAACACTTTAGTGATCAGACAGTCTATGGCATAAGAAAGTTCAATATCAGACCAATCAATTTGAAAGGTCCCCCAAACATAATTAGAAGTGTAGGGTATTACGCGTACATTATGTGACATGTTGCAATAGATTTTATGTTGGTCAAAACAGTATATCATTAAAGCATAAAACAACAGCAACAAAAAAAGAAGTATTAAAACGATAATTCGTTACACTTGAGATTCAATTGAATTCCGTAACATTACTAAACAATTAAATAAAAAACACTTCAGTGCTATAAATAAAATAAAATAAAATTAAAAAAAACATTGCTTTTTTGCATTATTTCTTGACATCAGCATCATTTATTAAAATTTCATACGTTTAAGACGAAATCATGATTACTATTGACATGATTTTTCATACTATTTTTATAATCAGACATTAAATGCTTATTTCTGTTCGATTGACGTTCGGAGTTTTAGAACCCGTTCACTTAATTGACGTTAAATAATCGCCTTGTTGTTATTGTTATGTTATCTTAACTATTTATATTGATTTTTACAGTAAGATTCTTAGAAAATCATGGCAATTTTTTTCATTTGAAAGTAATATACGGGGAAGTGTTTTCCTAATGACGTTCTATTATTTGAATTTTAAAGTTTTGGATTTATTTATACAGGAGTTAAAATACGTCAATACATCATTACTTCAAATGCTTTTTAATTATATTTGTTATAATTATGGATTTAATATTGTTGGCAACTCCATTGCATTAGTAAATGATTGAGATTGTTTTAAGAAACAATTCCATTTTTGTTCTAATTTTTGTTATTTTAAACAAATAAAGCAAACAAATGTGTGTAATTTGTTTCATATTATGTCCGTTAATAAATAAAAACAATTTAAATAAGAGCAATTACATCCACTATTATTATTATACAAATATTTTAAAACAAATTTGTACAAACGAAACAGAAAATTTCGTCGTGCGATGATATTTAGAAGCGTTTACAAAAGGCCTTCTTGTTCTGCGTATAAACGTTCCAATGTTTAATAAATGTATAAAATCCAGCCTCTTGCACAGTTGCGTACCCTGTGACAATCCTCTGACAATCATATTTGACTAGACTTCACTACTTAGCACGATGTGTTACGTATTAAAAAATTCAATAAAAGAATGTGGCATGTAAACAACGTTGCCTTATTTGGACAACATCAATCCAAATGAAATCCAAGAACATTCAATTAGGTGTACATTTTATGCTGACGGTGTCATCGATCAATACTTCTTTGAGAACCATCACTGTTAAGGCCCAGCAATTGAATGATTTGGTCACTAACGACATGTGAGTTCAATAGGACGGTACTGCGTGCCCATAGCTCTTGCCTCATGGAATATTCAGCACGAGTAATTTAAGGGCATGCTAATCTTACATGAAAGTGATATGAATTGGCCACCGATATCGTACAATTTGGCACCTGTTAGACCGTTCTTTGTTGGATTTTCTTAACTAGAATGTGTATGAGAATAAGCCTCAAACTATAGCCTGCAAAGCCGACATAACCAGTGCCAACGGTCAAATTCAGCCTGATTTAGATGTCCACCTAAAGAAGCCGTGACGGATATTTTGTCCCGTTTTATAATCCACATTAATAGGTCTTTCAAACGAATAAAAAATTTCGATGATATCCCACACCCACTTTGTTTTTTGTTTAATTAAAAAACAAGATGCATTTAAAAAAATTCTCAAAAAAGCAAAAACTGATCCAATGCTGTTTTGCAGGCCTCAACAAAATCTAAAAGGTGCATGCATCAAGAAGAAGTGCGGTCTGGTTATGTTGAAGTGGTAGCTTTGATTACAAAAGCACACTTGAGCACGTATTATGGCCCGTTGTGACGCCACAGGTACTGACCGTACGTCCCTGTACTGACCGAATTCTACCAAACTCATCGAAAAAGTTGGTCAGCGCAGGGACTGCCCCTTAAAAACACGACTATCCTATGCTGGAAACCAGCCTGAATGTTTAATAAACGATGTTAATGAAGCATAACTCAGTTAAGTTGACGAGTAGATAGCCAAATATTCTAAATCTGCAACTCGCAAAAAATGGGTATTGACAAAGAAAGTGGATCACAGTTTCCTCCTCTTCTGCAGACCCACAACCACGGCAAAAATTATTTATTGGGATTGTTATGATGGACAATAAAACTTTTTTTTGACAATAAATCCTTTTTTGTTAATTAATTTTTTAATAAGATCGTTTACTTCATTCTTCTTAAATGTTGGCAGAAGACATCAGAATTAATTATTATGTAGCTACAATGTAGAAATTCATAATGAACAACAATCCCTACCAATCCCATAAACAAACACACCCACTTTTAGTGTCAATCGTGGCTTTACCAACGAAACATTTTTTAATTTAGTACTTAATCGAACCGGAAGCAGAAATTTGATAATTCATGTGGCACCCAAACATAGAGCTCCTGTGTATCTTTGAAGTTGTATTCCTAGTTTCCTAGCAACACTTGTGTTTCTTATCTGCCAGTGTTTCCTAATATTTTTGCATATTATCATCAACTTTGTGATTGAATTAGAACGAGATTCATATTTTACGTCAAAATTATCAGATTGAAAACGAGCAAACCTTTCTGTATACAGCACCGTCTCCATGCACTTCATAAAATTTTGCAAAGTTTCTCAAAGGATTCGCTGCTAATTCGTTTATCTAGGTAGGTGTCGAAGAACTAATAAGTTTTAAAAATACTATGAATGGTTGTAGTTAGTTGACACTATAACTTAAAGAATTAAATTACTATCAAGATTTTAAATTCTAGATTCCTCATATATATTCTGTACATTATATCATATGTTATCATACTTCAAACTAACCTAACTCCCCTGCTCTTGATCAAGAAAAAGAAGAAAAAAGTAGCAAAATTTTTTAAATTTTTTTATTACTTTTATAGTCTTTGCTTAAGCAATTAATAATTCAAACAAAACTTTTATTTGTAAAAAAAAACTATCAAATAAAATATAAATTCAAATTAACCGCACTCATTAATTTTGAACATAAAAAACACATTAGAAATATAATAAAAATGTTTGAAAAAAAAAAATTAATGTAACTTCACTACATGGTTGAAGGAATATGCTGCGATTTATAGTATTAAACTGCACTGAAAGAAAAAATTGAGCATAATTACAAAACTAATCAAAAATAACTTTTTTTGAAAATTTAGGAAAAAAAGTAGCACCTAGGAACTCAAATGCTATTTTCGAATAGACTTCAGAAGACTTACATCATTGCAAATAAATAGGCTGATAATATTTCAATCGTATCATATAATTCACCTTTCAATTTCTATACATCGACGACTGTGTCTAATCAATCAATTTCATTGATTCGATCAATTTCGTGAGATTAGAGCCAACTGCAGTCAAGCTTACTGCCCGAAATGTGTGATAAAGTATTCAGAAATTATATACAGTGACCGTCAAAAGAAACTGTACATTATAAAAAATATGTATACAGTAATAAATTACGGTTATTTTTATTTTAAAATTGTTTCATTGTCAGTTTTAAAAATTGAAACAAAAAAATTACAAAAAGTTTCGAAATATTGTCAAATTTTTTCGGGCACTCTCCTTAAGCGGTAAAAGTTGAATTTGGTGATTGTTAGAATTTTATCCTTAGTGTAAAGTTTCTTTTGACGCTCACTGCACCTCAATTTGTCATTGTATTTCATATATTTATACAAGGTCTAAGCACTTTAATAAAATAAAAGTTTCACCGCCATCATGGATTTATAAGTGTGGCATTTAACTTATGAAATCGAAAAATGGATAACCCTTTATAATTCTCATATTAGCATATTAACCAAACAATGCATCAACTATAAATCCGATGCCTGATTGCTTTTTAACTGCGTTAAAAATACACATTGACGACGTTTTGAAGTATAATACATTGTATATATTTTGTACAGCGGCATTATGAAACACGATACTTTGTTCAAACACAAAGCAACTAACATTTTGGAAGACAGCCATAGTCGCTGTAGTCTAGTAGGTTAGCCGTGAGGCCTCGGTTCAACCCCAGGTCAGACATCAAAATGAAATACAAAAAATATTTCTTCGGCGACTTCCTCTTAGCAGGTTTCTGGCAAAAACTCTGTGGGTAAATAAAAAAAAAAATTGCCATAAAAAAGTTTCTCAAAAAATCTGACGTTCGGAGTCGACTTTAAACTGTAGGTCTCGCTACTCATGCATAAAATTAACGCACACAATATAAGTGCTGTGAGAAACTAGGTCGTAATCCTGACTAAAAGATTGTAATGACCAATTATGTACGTATTCCTTATATTTAGTAGGATATCCCTAAAGGTCAAGCATACCATTTAACATATTTGGCATTGAATGTACCAGTTCTGTTTAGTGTTTTCTGGTGATATTTGCCGCCATACACTCATGAGCAAGTATTTCGGTTAACCTTTGTTCAAACAAGGTTTAGCGACTACATAACCGTTCTTCCAAATGATATCCTAAATAGTCTCTTGGTGTCATATCGGAACTTTTTGCAGGAGTATTAAGCCTGTGGGGACTATGGTAGGCAAATCATATCTTCACATTAGCAGCCGTATGATTGGGTCCATTGGCTTGTTGGAAGTAATGACCATTAGAAATTTTTATTTCTTCCGAACTTTTGATGAATTTGTTCTTTAGAATGTTCAAATAGTCTCTCTAATTCATTGTTTCCTCAATGAAATAAATAAATATATAATATAAAAAAATCTACAACATGAGTTACTTATCAGCACCCTAAACTACTCCTCCATCTCATATAGAACACTTGCTAACGCATCAACTGCATCTGATAATTTACTTTTTAATCTCTCAGTGCATTGTAAAACCACACATTTGTTAATTTAAAATCAAAATTCACTAATAAACACACCACAACAACAAAGAAAAAATTTTAAAACAAAACAACAAAAATAAAGCACAACACTTTACTTCACTTATGCTTAGATCATACGAGTGCATATGCCCGTAATCAAGTCATTAAAACTGAATTGTAAAATCTATAAATTATAGAAAAACTACAACACATTAAATTATTTTATAAAAAATAAAAATTTTTTCTTCTCATTTGTGGAAATACCAATGACTTGATATTAAAATGTGAATGAAATTGTGAATTCTATTGTGTGTATGGCTGTTGTTGTGGGCTATTTTTAAGCTAGAGTAGTAAAATTATTATTTATAAATAAAACTATAATTAAAATTAAATACTATGGGTGAAATTATAGGCAATAAATAAATATATAAACAATGAGTAAAACAATAGACATGAGGGTAAAAACCCTTAACCATGTTTTTTATTGAAAGTACACTTGCATTAATTGAATTACAATGATTTACAAACATTTACAAATATTGTGAAGCGTATAATTTTTTTAGAATTTGTAGTGAGTTTGTTTAGATGGCACAGAGCAAGCAGCTGTATTGGAAAAGCTTTATCTGACGTAAATACTAAAGCCCACAGGGGCAGATGCACTGCTTTAGTGAGGTCATCAAATTTTATATGTAATTTTTACAGTTTTTTATTTTTATTTAAACATGTAGTTTTTATTTTTATTTTCTAAAAGCAATTAAAATTAGTTATTGACTGTTTAAATAATTAACGAATTGTTTAATGCACTACAACTAGTTGTGGTTTTGTAAAAAAAAACAATTATTTACAAAAAATACCGTAAAATTTTTATCAGTATTTTTCATTATTCATTACTTTAATGAAAATTAATATTTTCCAAAATATCTATACGGTTTAATTAATGGTCAAGCTACATTATATTCAAAATGGTTTTTTAACAAATTTAGAAATAGAAATTTAGTTTATTCATGTATTTTTTTTCGTATTTTTTCTTTTTGTTTTTTAAAAAAATACGAAATCTTTCAATACAAATTATCACACACATTTTGAATTATATTTGCCAGGCTTAATGATGTTTAAAACGCTTAAAATGCTTATTTTATACAAATTTTGAATTAAAAGGTTACTTCTTTTACTTACTTACTTAACTGGTCATTAACAACCCGATTAACGGATTTCGGCATGCCGCAACACATCTTTCCAGGTGCCTCTGCTTCTTGCGCGCCTACGCCTGTTGGTCACACCAATCGATGACAGGGCTTCCCCGATTTGATCCTTCAAACGCAAAAAAGGTCGTCCTCTTCGCCGACTTCCGCAGATCCATTCGATCGACATGGCCAAGCCATCGCAAACGCTGGATGTTAATATGCTGCCCAACGCCTATGTCGTTGAGGAGCTCATACAGCTCACTGTTCGATCGGATGCGGAAAACTCGCAATGGACCGAAGATCTTACGTAGGACTTTTCTCTCGAATATTCTCAAGACTGTGGCATCAGTGCTTAATAGGGACCATGCCTCTGCGCCATAAAGAAGCACGGGGTTTATGAGCGTCTTGTAGAGCATTAGTTTTATCATACGAAGAGGTCTCTATTACTCAATTACCTATTGAGACCATAGTAGCACCTGTTGGCAAGAGTGATCCTGCGCTTGATCTCCAGACTGACATCATATTTTGTGGTAACGGCGAAGCCAAGATAAATGAATTCTTTGACTATATCGAAAGTATAGTTATCGGCCGTAATCTGAGATCCAATAGGCCGCACGTCTCTAGTTGTCGATAACATATACTTCGCTTTGCCGTCATTTACTGCCCAGACCCATCCTATTAGACTCCCGTTCAATAGCACTAAAGGTAGCAGTAACATCTCGCTTGGTACGCCCTATGATGTCAATGTCGTCAGCGTAAGCAAGCAGCTGGCCGCTTGCACTCCCGCCTTCCGCAGAACTTTCTCCATGACGAAGTTGAAAAGATCGCATGATAAGGGATCGTCTTTTCTGAAAGCTCGCACGGTATTAAAAGGTTCGGAGAGGTCGGTTCCTACCTTGACGGAGCTGCTGGAATTTCTTAACGTCATTTTGCATTGCCTTATCAGCTTCGCAGGTATATCGAGCTCAAACATTGCGGCAAAAACACGATCCCTTATGGACATATGTAGACATAAAGAAATGATTCTGCAAAGGCTTTACTCATACACAAAGGGAAATTGATCCAATGGTATACACGTCCGTCTAATCTCGAACAATTTGTATGCATATATACCAAACAAAATTTGTGTCACATATACTAATAATCTACCTAAAGAACCTCACAATTTTTAAAGCGGGGACATTCGGCACTGATGTCGCACGTTCCCAGTTTCACAATGCACCACTATGGCGTCTACAGAACCTGCAAGATTATCAGGAGAACGTTTCCAAAAGATATCTTCTTTGTTATTGTCCTGAATTTTGGAACTTTGGCAAATCATGGCACCCAAAGATGATTTGTATAAATCCTCTATACTATCAGAATAGTTGGATAATTCGAGCTAGGAGTTATAAATAAATAACGAAATAAATATATATCCTATTACAATAGGAAGCTATAGAATCCAGACTTCTTATTTCGATTCTATAGGCTCCTGTTGTAATATATTATGGACCCAAGTGGTTTTTATGATACACGATTTACTTTTATTTTTTTCTTTCAACAGTATAAAGAAGTATTCTCTACAAATCCAAATACATATCGTACCCTGTACTAAAGTAAAAAAATTTTAAAAAATTAAAAAAAAAACCGTCTCGAACATATTCATATTCCCATATTCATCTCAAGAATCTATCATGAAATGTTTGAACTTTTAATAATAACAAAAATCACCGAATTTTTTTTATTCAAAATATTCAAATAAAATTACATTTTTTTAAAACTTACAAAAAAAATTTTTGTGTATATTTTTTTCCCCTTACCAAAATCGTCATTAATTATTATTTTGGTATTACCATTTATTGCAAGTGTTTGTCATTTAACGTAATTTACAAAAACCAAAAAAACAAATCATTTCAAACATCGTCTAATAAACCTTTTTAAACACAAATACAATTGCACTTTTGCAATGTAAACAATTGCAATGAAAGCTTTTAAGCCCCCCTCCTATATTGTGTATGAACAAAAACATTACAGTCTTGCTTTTGGGTTTTTCTTTAATTCCTTCAATTTCTATTGCTTTCTTGCAAATGAAATGACTCTAGAATTGTAGCGTCATACTTTTTGTGATTTTTTTTTACATTTAATTTCATCTGTTTTTATTGTGATTTAAAGTTTTGAAACGTCATTAACTGATATTCGATTCGAATGTTTGTGTAGTTTTATTAGGGGTTTTTTCATCATGCTTTTACCACCAGCTAAGTTTGTTCGCTGGCTTGGCGTTCTATTGTCTATGCCTGACTAACTGACTAACTGATTGTCTGGCTGACGGACGGACGGAAACTGTGATTGCTTGTTTCGTTTGGTTTGGCCTGGTAGTAAAAGCTTTAATAAATGTTAGCAAATATTTTTTTTTAGATTTAGTTTGCTTTTTACCGGCATAACGGCTTGTTACAAAAACGAACGTCGAATATTCAATACAATTTTAAAAAGAGCAAAACAAACAAAGAAAAAAATGTAATTCGCGCTTTAAACGTATTTTTTCAATTTGTGTTTAATCTATTTTATTTTCCTATCTGTCTTCAAACATAAAAAAATCTCATAAAAATAATTAAAAATAATAAAAAATTAATAACAAAAGTCTTAAATCTCTTTTTTGTATAATATTAAGTGTTATTTTTTAAATCGAAAACCCATTCCTTCTATAATTAAAGGTGTGTTTATTGAAGAATAAAACCTTTTTTTTTTGCTAACATACATAATGATCTCATAAAAGTCGTTGATTTTTTTAATGAAAATTTCAATTAAAAATTATTTTTTGTATTAAAATTTAATTTGGTAAGTGTGTGCTGTAGAAAGATTAACAAAAAAAATTATCACGAAAAAATCGAAATTATTGCAAATTATTTCAATTTAATAATTAATCTTTAAGATTTAAACAACAACAAAAATTGTTGATGATTAAAAGTGTATGAAAAAAATAAGAAATTCTAAAATGTACACAAAAAAGAGCATTTTTGTAAAAGTTCAGTGTAAACAAATAAAGATGTTGTAATTTTCTTAAAAATTAAATAATTGTCCAAGAAATTACAAAATATTTTAATATTTAAAAATAAGTTCTAAGTGTTCGATAATGATAATGAAGAAGATTGTGTGCCTTGTACGAATGTGACTTGATTGTGCCTATTGAAAAGCCCACTAGGCTTAGGATCAGGGAATAAGGTGGCCATTCTTGTTGTTATCTTTTTTTAACCAAGACTAATACTACGGTCTGTACGGTCTGTACTCATACAGTGCATTGTGTTGGATTGGGGCATACAAAATTAAATTTAAAACATTGGCGGCAAATTAAAGTTAAAAGACATTTTTTTGTTGGCTGGGGGCAGATAAAATTCCAGTGCCAGTGTTACTCTTTCAATTAAAGAATATAAATTAGATCAACAGATTTATAAATTAGCATCTTGCCAATTACACACTGGAAGCAACTGGTAATACTTTCTTGTAAAACAGTCCATTTGTTACTATTGCTTAACTTTGCATAGCAACAAGCTTCCGTTTAAGTCTGTTTACTTATTGATTTAAGTAGAGTCTTGTCCAATAAAAATAAGTAATAAGTGGATAATTAGATGTCACCATAGTCTAGTAGGTAGTGTGTTGGCTTATTAGACGTAAGGCCACGGTTCAAACCACAGGTCAGACATCAAAACGAAATATGAAAAAAAATTCGTCGGCGACCTCCTCTCAGCAGATTTCTGGCAAATACTCTGAAAATAAATAAAATTGCCATGAAAAGTTTCACAAAAATCTGTCGTTCGGAATCGACTTTAAAATGTAGGTCTCGCCACTCATGTATAAAATTAACAGACACAACATAAGTGGTGTGAGAAGCTATTCCGTAATCCTGAATGTGTAAAAAGTGGACGTGGCCCTTAGCTACTCACACTACACTTGTTGTGTGTATTAATTTTGTCCATGAGTAGCGAGGGCGACAGTGTAAAGACGATTTGGAACGACAGATTTCTGAGTATACATTTTCATGGAAATTTTATTTCACTCTAAGAGTGAAATTTTATTTCACTCTCAAAGTTTTTGCCAGAAGACTGTTGAGAACAAGTACGAGATGTCTGGGCTGGGATTTTAGCCAAGATCTCACGTCTAATAAGCCAACACACTATCCACTTGACTACTACGACTCTCTGTCTCCTTAACATGGTACTACTTAACGTGGCCGAAAAAATGTTGATGCAGGCATTTTGTAAAACGATTCGCTGTTCTAAATTGTCATTTAATTTGTGATCTAAACATAACACGAATCATTTTCATTGATGCGAACAAATTAAAAAGTTTAAAGGCAATCTTCTCAATAAATTTAGTGCAGTAAACGGTGAATAATGTTTCTCACCATACATCGTAACCATTTTCGCGCAGGGCGTTTTGGCTAGGCAATGCTAATTGAGTCATCGTAAGAGTTGCTACAGTATGAAACTTAAATAAAGAAAGGGAATATGGTGTGAATGATTTTAAGTAGTCCAAATCTTACTTAAAGAAAATAAGAGATTCGACATTAGTATAAGTGCACTTGAAGCATACTGGCCAAATGTGTAATACAAGTACATATGTTAAAATATTTATTAGCACATTTTGTGTTTTAAAAAGCTCTAAAATCCCTGGACATATTTGGACAAATTAATATTAAGAAATAATATCGTTTCTTTGTATCATAAATTTTTTTTAAAAATAAATAAATAAAAATAACTAAAAAATTCCAACTATTTTTTGTCATCATATTTAAATTATTTTAACAGTTCATAAAGATTAACTGCCATAAAAAGCTTATTTTATTTTTGAAAAAAAAATACTCTCCAAATGCTAAGCAATCTTCCAGTCTGTATACGTAAAGATGATTTTGAAATAATTTTAGCACGTCAGTTTTTGTTTTATATTTTATTTTATTTTTTTAATTAATTTTTTTAACAAACTAGATTTCTTAATTAAACTCGCTTTGAGTCCCACTTTTTAAAATATTTTACAGTTTTTTTTTTACTCGATTAACTTGTATTTCGTAATTGATTTATAAAAAAAAATAATTAAAAATTTTATCATCAACACAAAGTGCTAAAGATCAAAATGCATAAATTATTGAAAGAATTATTGATTAATTCCAATCGTAAGTGATATGATACTGCATGCATTATATCAGTAATTTTTCCCTAGTTTCTAAAGGCCTTTTAAAAGTGCTTATTTACCACAGATATTCCTTACATTCCTTTTTTTATAATTGCCAACGCATGACACATGTGTTAATTTTTTGCCTACTGAATTAGATCAATGAACTACGCATTAATATTTGTATGGCTTAAGCTTACGTTCTATTAAAATTTTTTTTCAACTTTTATTTTCATTATTTTAATAACATTTTTTTTTTTATTCCTTTAATTTTAATTTTAGATGCCTGAAACAGGTGATTGTTTGGTTACCTTACCACCGCAAACTACTAACATTGCATATAATTTTGAACAAAACCAACATCAACAACAACAGGAACAGCAGCATTTTACAGTAGCAACAACTACAAACGAATTAACAAATGATCCCTATGAAACCTATACAGATAATTTTGATCTATCATTACTACCTCAGGACTATAATAGCAACACAGTAATAAACACTACCAATCGAAATAATACAACGATAACGCTAAACCAAACGAATCTCATCGATACAATACCCACAACTGTATACAATTTCGATCTTACGACAACAGAACAGCAACAGCAACAATTGCCACAAGATAAAACCAATACTTTGGCCGTGCCTAATATAAAAATTGAACAAACATGGTCTTCTTGCCCTTCTCTCAACACCATTAAACAAGAACAAAGCTATCAAAGTTATTTCCCTGTGAATACACAACAAAACCAATTGGTACCACCACCGCCCGCTTATTCCGCACACATCTATCCATCGCCACAATCTAGCCCAGCTCAATCGGAATATAATTTTCCTCCGGCTCAATTCAGCTCTTTGTCAACATCTACTAACACATGCTATGAATCGTTAAGCTCTTCCCGTAATTCTTTATATAACGCTGTCTCTTCACCTTGCCCTTCGGTCGACGTACACACCATAAAACAAGAGCAATTACATATTCTACCGCCTTCACCACCCGAATCCAGTTGTGATACACCAACACCCCAGTCCAGCCATAGCAGCTGTAGCAGTGGTTTCGATTTCAAATCCGAACCTTTCGATTCCGATGTTGAAACGTTTAATGATTTGAATAAGAATCACAATAACGCTGCCATTACAGGAAACGAGACGTGCACAGATCATCAGGTATTGCGTGAATATTTAGAGGATACCAGCTTCCAGAAACGTAACAATTTGAAACCTTTGGCTCTGGAGTCGTTTTTTGGTGGTCTCGAAGAGGTTCGTGATAATTTCGAACCCGTCATATCATTAGCCCTAGAACATGCTAAACGTGAAGCTGATGCTACGTGTGCTAAATTGCAAATATCACAGGGTGAGTTGGAAAGAATTAAAATCATAAACTGATATTAAGAGAGAAGTTTCATAGGAATTTTGTTGATGTTTTAAGGCTTTAAAAACTAAACATTGATGAACTTAATTAAATTAAATTCTAATACTTCTGTATTTTACAGATTTTTTAATTCTTTTTTCCATATTTTAATATCATAATACCACTAAGACCTTGTCAAAATGATTCATATTTAAAATATTTATTTAACATGCCAATAATTTTTAATGCATTTAACTTATGATTATAGTTAAATGAACTAATTTAACCTTTAAATAATTTGTTAATAACTAGTTTTTCCAATAGTTAAATGACTCAACAGAAATGTATTTGTTAATAAAGAATAAAATCTTGATAAATATGTTTTATAGATCCCTCGGCTTGGTCAGCAAATCAAGTACATGCATGGTTACGATCCACCCTACAGCAATTTGAATTGCCCATAGTTGAAGATATTGAACATAAATTCAATGAAAACGGTGCTGAGTTATTACAACTGACCGAAGAAGAATTTGTTAAGAGAATACCAGGGGTAAGTTAATAACAGAATATTTATGAAGAAAAAATAAAGAAAAAAAAACCAAAATAATAAAACGCTTAATATGCTAAACAAACTCAAGTGATAAAAGGCAGATGTGAATTTTAAATAAGACAAGGTCGTACCAGCCATAGATGGTTACCAATTTTTTTTAAAGCTTTCAGAATTAATGTAAAATCTTAGCATAGCATTTAAATATATGAAACCCATATGAAAGCTAACAAAGAGCGAAGTAGTAAAATAAAAAGGAAAAAAGTTTAAATGAAATACACAAAAAAGAAAAAAAGTAAAAACAAGTTACGACATCTTGATGTTGACGTCATTTACAAATAATATGAGCAAATCTTGTTGGTTGCTTTGTGCATAATGAAATGAAACCAAAAAAAAAAATTTTTTTACCACAAAAGCTAAAGCTTGCTTAAAACCAATACTATATACATAGCTAAGTATACAATATTGTAAAACTTAATCAATATAAGCAATTATCATGTTGAGAAAAAATATTTGAAAAAAAATCCATACACACTCTATACAAAAGAGTATAAAAATGAAAGTAAATATGAAAGCTTTCAAATAAAAACAAACTGCTGGTCTCGAGATATATGTAGGTTCCAAAAAACACCAAAAGAGCACAAAGAGTGTTTAGAGCATTACAATACTCCAGCAATCAAAAATAATGCTCTTCTAACCAAAAAAGAAAGACTTGAGCTACATGCATACATTAGAGAGTCTTTTACTCACTCCACTCAATATATACAAAAGACTTAAGACACGAGCACAAATTTTTTTATTTTAGTCATCTTTTTTTTGTGGAGCATGTTTTACGTGTATTTTTTTGGGGAAAATAAAAGCAAAACAAATAAAAGAAATGAAAAGTAAATGTGAAAATAAATGTGAAAAAAGAAAAAAGCGAAGAATTTGTACGTACGCTTAAATTTAGTAACCCTGGTCATGGCTGAAGGTAAAGAAAAGAATGTGTGAAGGTTGTTTAGTGAAACCGCAAAATGTAAACAACAGCAGAGTTACACAAATAAATATTGCAAAAAAAAAACAAAGTATTAACGGTAGTTTAAGCACATACAGTGGGACTGACAACAAAAAAAATTTTATTTTATTTATATATTCTCTCAAGTTAATGTTTAATTCATGGACTTAATAATAATAATAAATGATTTATTTTATGAAATTTTAAGTAAAGTTTTGATTAAAGGAATTAAATTCTGGAAACTTAATGTGTTAAAATAAATGAAACACAGTAAAATAAATAAATCATAAATTGAGGAACATTTTATAAGGACAATTTTTAAGACATTAATTAGGGCACAAAAAAAATTAAAATTAAAATTAAAATTAAAATTAAATTAAAAATAAAAATTAAATTAAAATTTCAAATAATAACGCTTTGGGACAAAAAACAAAAAATTAAATATAACCGAGTAACTATACAGTCTAAGCTATACATACATTTAGTTGAGTAGAACTCAAAAATACTTTTTTGAGGAATATTTTCGAACCCTTCAAAATAGTTTTTTAACATTCACACAAGATAATTGATTAGTCAAATATTTTTAAACCGATTTTAAAAAATCAATATGTTTTGGAAAGGCTAGAGATAAATCTTTAAAACGATATACATAAACACATTGTTCAAATTGATATGTTATAAGTTTTGATCGGATAAACTTGGAAAATATGATTTTTTTCGTTAATTTTCAAGTTTCACCATTCTTAATTGCAAAATTTAAATAGAAAATATAAAATTACTGCTAACATTCTTAAAGTGCATTTCCTTTGGAGAGATTTGCCACTTCGTTTGATAAAATTGGACAAAAATTGTCATGGTTATTAAAGAGTACAACAGTCATGTCATAACCTACAATTCATACATATTTTTTCAATTGAACTTCTAATATGAAAAATTTCAAAATATTTGATGGATGTTGCTTGCAAAACACGAAATAATATTTTTCAAAAATTTTAGACAACTTCTGGTATTTGCTCAAATGTGAAATGGATTTTCCGATAAATAATCATGATCCATCAAAAAATTTTAAAAATTTTTAAATTGAAAAATCA
This sequence comes from Sarcophaga carnaria, assembly GCA_958299815.1. Lineage (NCBI taxonomy): Eukaryota > Metazoa > Arthropoda > Insecta > Diptera > Sarcophagidae > Sarcophaga > Sarcophaga carnaria. The sequence goes on from OY283150.1 coordinate 33,229,058, forward strand.
ATTGAAATGTAACAAATCGAAAATAATTCTTGTGAATAAGGGCGGTAAATTTTGATTTTATTTTATGACTAATCATCGTCTATCGATGCCCATAAAACTACCTGTCTCTATAATATAATTATTCAAGAATGATTTGTCAGACTCTTTAACAACGAGTTGAAAACGGTTGTATTAAGTCTGGGTTCTATGCCGGTTGAAGTGGGTTACTTGTGATTAATCTTGGTTGCTTTTAATATCTTTCCAGCCAATGTCACCTAACATAACAAACAAAATTAAGCAATACAACCCTTCAGTCAGGATTACGACATAGCTTCTCACACCACTTATGTTGTGTGGATTGATATTTATACATGAGTGACGGGACCCATAGTTAAATGTCGACTCCGAATGACAGATGTTTTAGGAAATTTTTTGTGCCAATTTTTTATTTACTTTGAGAGTTTTTGACTAAAATCTGCTGAGAGGAAGTGACAGAAGAAATATTTTTTCATATTTCGATTTGTTGGCCTCAAATCTAGTAAGCCAACACACTAGCTACTAGACTATGGCGACTTCATTTTACATTACTAACTTTAAAGACCTCCTCTCTGCAAGTCATATGTAACTGTTTAGCAATCTACTCTGAATTTGTTTTCCTCCGTTTTTGAAAGGATACTTTATGTTCATTACAATATCCCTTTCAATTGGTATAAATTATAATGATTTACAATAGCTACGATACCAATTTTAGAATAAACTGTAGGCCCTGTCACTCATGGGTAAATTTAATACACACAACATGGGTGGCTGTGCGAAGCTAGGTCGTAATCATGACTAACTAAGTAAGTAAGCAATTTAAGACTTTTCCGGTTAAAAAAGATTTGATCTGCTGCAAAAGTCTCTCGATTGTTAGAGTTATGATCTGCTGCTGCCCAAATAGAATGTGTTGCATTTTCCACATAATTCTCATTCCTTTTTTTAAAATTTTAACATTACCTCTGCTTAAGCCCACAGTTCTTCTACCAAAAGTAAACGGTTAAGTAAACAAAGAAACCAAAAACTATTTACAACGGCAACGATCAACCAAAGCACAAAACCCCCCAAAAAAACCAAGTGCATGTCTCTTTCATTCATATTGAGTGCGCTTATACGATTGTAAGCACACGTACTGCATGAGGCATGAAGCAAGAAAAAGAAAAAGAAACGTAAACAAAACCAAAACAAAAAAAGAAAAAAAATAGAAGGTTACAGTTTTCATAGTTGCGTTAGCGTTGCTTGCTTTGAAGTGCTGTCTTACGGGTAAAGAAACCTTTAAGTACCACCAATGAGTAGACAATACAGGTTAACTTGTTAGAAATAGTAACAAAAACAATACAATAACAAACCAACCAACAAATTGAAAATAATGTAAGGCAACGACCAGCAACGACATTGCAAGGTGAAAGTGAGTCGTCATTATGACTATATTGTAACAATGATGATTATCTATACATAATAATAATAATGAAGTTGAAGATCATTTATTTAAATGCAAGAAAAAAAACAAAAAGTGTAACCAAAAACTAAAAATAACTTGTGCCAGACCAGAAATTCACTTGTGTAAGGCAAAAAAAAAAACGATAAAATAAAATTTAAATTTGTTTTGAGACCACAGAAGATACTCCAGCTGATAACTTTTATTGTTGTTTGTTTATTTGTTATCGCTTTTGAATTTATGATTTTAATTGTTATTGTTTTTGGTTTTTTTTTCTTAATTTTTTATTTTAATTATTTATTTAAAAATTAATTCATATTTGAATTAAAATTTAAAAGTTAATTATTTTAATTAAATTCTCTTGATTTGAGGCAATATTTCTTTTTCGTTTTTTTTATTATATTTTATGGCTTGGCATTTGTTAGGTTATTATATTTCTAATCAATTGTTTCAGTGCATGTACATTTACTGTAGATGGTTATTTCAAATTTTAATTAATTGTTAAAAAATATCCATTTTCTAAAACACTTTTAATAGCAAATCGTTATCTTCTAAACATCACATAATATGTACTGCATTACTAAACATAAAAACCTTTAAAAAATTAAACCAAAATTAGATAAGAAGCTAGAAAACACAATAAATACAGTTTTATGATTCAAGCAGGAGTTCGATATAAAAACAATTGTTTGTCTTTTGGATTTTAAACAAGGATTGAATTGCATTGACAGAAAACCTTCAGTTAAATTTTTGATGGCAAGCGAAACACCTTTATCTTATATTTTAAATGAGCCTTTTTATGTTCCTTTATGACCAGCAACATATTCCCATTTGTGAGGTAAAGTCAAACATTTGTGTTTTTAACCAAAAAATTTGATCCAATTGGATTTTGCTATCCCCTATGAAAGTTTTAATTTACACCATTTAAAGAAACAAATCATATTTTGAATACCTATATGATTCTATATGATTATTTTCTAATTCTGGCAGGTCAACGAGAATTTATGTGGTTTGTCGTTATCACAAAACCAAACACCGTTCATCACTTTTGGACGTTTTAATTGAATTATTTGTCTTGTTGTCTTAAATAGTTGACAGTAGAAAATAAAAGCAATCGTTTGAATAGTTTACAGATGCTTAAACAACTCTCCTCCAGTCCTACCAGACATACAGCACAATCCTTCTTGGTGTCAATTATGACTTTGATAGCGTCTAAAAAGATTATTTTCGCAGTCGCCGTAGTCTAGTGGGTAGTGTTTTGACTTATTAGACATGAAGTCTCGATTCGAACCCCAGGTCACACAGCCCCAACACTTCCCAGCGTCTTCCTCTCAGTAGATTTCTAGAAAAACTCTGAGAATAAATAAAATTGCCATTAAAAGTTTCTCAAAAATCTGTCGTTCGGAATTTAAACTGTCCCGTCGTTCATTATAAAATTAACAAACACAGCATAAGTGATATGAGAAACTATGTCGTAATCGTGGCTAAAGTGTTGTAAATTTTTTATTATTTTCATACCATCTGCGAACGAATTTCTTATTATCATTCGATTTAAAAATGGTCTTTATCGTTATGTTCTAGCAGTAAATCACAGATAGTAATTCATTTCATTACAGTTCCCACAGTTTGTTCATGTGGCATCAGAACATTGAGAGTTTTTGTTCATAATCTTGACGTTTTTTCCTAGTCAACCAGAGAGATGCGTTTTAATATTAAAAAGTATCAGAAGGAAAACATGGAAACCAGCGATATGGTTTTCCAAAAGACAGCCTACAATATGTTCTTAAATTTTCTAAATTAGAAAAAAAACACCAAATATGACGTTAATGTTCGAAGTATTCATTTAACAGATTTAAGTGAATTTAATAATGTTTTACATCAAAACTACAATATCTAATGATATACTCTATATTAACTACTTGGTATCATACTGAAACTCGCTGAACAAAAAGTAGGCAGTCTTGTCGTTGCAACGACCATGCTTTGATATTCACTTCAGGAGTCAAATTTATTATATTATCTATGGAATCCAAATGGTACTACTGTCTTGAATATAATGTCTCAGCTCTGTACATATGTACAATACTGGCTAGGTTTTCGAGAAAATAAATTAATTGAAATATTTAGGTTTTACACGATTGGATATTAAGTTTTATTTCATAGCAATCACTGAAAGAATTTTTTTAACAAACTGAAAGTGTGCAAGGCATTGCAATTAAGGTGATCCTATTACCTCAAAACAACTGGGATGTGACAAAGAACGCCAAATAGGAAAAGTTCACTAGTGAAGGAGTAGACAGAGCGTAATTTTGTGATTTTCTGAATATATAGTAAAGTGGTTCTTTGATAAAACTCCGCATGAGCCCTTCGATCCCAATAACATCTGCATGATTGATAAAGTTTCTACACACGATTTGTGGGAGCAAATACAGAAGACGAAAAAATTGTCGAAACAATCAGAGGTTGTCCACAATGGGGATTCATTAATACTGTCTGGTAGTAAATGAACTCTAGATGTAACTTTCTCAGGAGTTCATTAACCTCAAAGGCTTTGCAATTCACATAGTTCCATTACATACAAGTTGGTCATTACAGCCCTTCTGTCAGGATTACGATCTAGCTTCTCACACCACTTATGTGGTGTTTCTTAATTTTGTGCATGCGTAGCGGGACTTACAGTTTAAAGTCGACTCCGAAACACAGATTTTAGAGAAACTTTATATGGCAATTTTATTTACTCTCAGAGTTTTTGCCAGAAATCTACTAAGAGGAAGTCAACGAAGAAATATTTTTTAATATTTCGTTTTGTTGGAGATGTCTGATCTGTGGTTTGAACTGCGGCCTCAAATTGAATAGGCCAACACGCTACCTATTAGACTACAGCGACTACGAGTTAATGATTGTTACCTCCAATACGAAAAGTCTCATTATACTACAGCAGATTACATATAGCATCAGTACCACAATCAAGTAAAAACAGTCACCGAAGATAACAATCAGGTAACGATTGGAATGCAATAAAAAATATCGGCAGAAGGCTTAGGTGGAATTCGGCAGTATCCGGATATACTTTTACAAATCTTTCTTTTATATTCTTTCATACGTCACTTCTATACATATATATATTATAGCATATTCCAAAGTATTTAACAGAATAATTTCTGGTATTAATTTCGATTTCTAAGAAACTTATTTTCAAGAGAGTAAAACAAATTTTTTAAAATCCATTATTTTTATATAAAATATTTATTTTTATTATTAATAAAATGTATTCTCTCTTTTATAGTGCGGTAGCACATTACATGCTCAGTTGGAAATCTGGAAAGTGGCTTATTCACCCGAATATTGTAAAAACAACATGTGGACCAACAATGTTGCACACGTGTACAACAACAGCATGGATGAAGATAGTGAAGGTAATTTTATGTTTATATTTCAATTGATTTACATATATACTTCGCTTTTTTTTCAAATTTAAACATAATATAAAAACCATATTAAATAAGTATACAAAACTGTTACAGAGGAAGATGGTTTTCTTACGCCCAATACAAATGCAGCACAAACGAATACCGTCAGCAGCAACATAAATTCCATACAATCACTACAGCAAACGGCCAATGGACATTTTGTTAATAATGACGAAATGCTTAATATAAATACGAATGGAATTAATAATAACAACAACAGCAACAATAGTAATAATAATAATAGTAACAATGAAGGCACTAACCTTATGACGCCAGTTAAACGTACTGGTACGCGTAACGGCGGATCTCACATACATTTGTGGCAATTTTTGAAAGAACTACTGGCAGCACCCCATATTAATGGTACGGCCATACGTTGGATTGATCGCAGTAAGGGTATATTTAAGATTGAAGATTCCGTGAGAGTAGCCAAACTGTGGGGCAAACGTAAAAATCGTCCCGCCATGAATTACGATAAATTATCACGTTCGATACGTCAATACTATAAGAAGGGCATAATGAAGAAGACAGAAAGATCACAACGTTTGGTATATCAATTCTGTCAACCATATCATGTGTGAGCTGAAATTCAACGAAGTGTGTATGTAGTATCGTAGTACGTATAAGAAGATGAGATTTGATTTCTTTAAACACAAGAATTCAAGACATACAGAGTTGGTAAAGAGTGTAGTGTTAAAAAAAAACAAAAAGAATGTAAAGAAACATGAAATTATTTATTTGAATTATTTATTTATTTAAATTATTTATTTATATTATTTATTTATTTATTAATTTATTTATTTATTAATTTATTTATTGAATATTTATTTAATTAATTAAATATTTATTTTATCTAAAAAGTTTTATGAAACACACCTACATATTTATTTATATTTAATAAGACATACTATATTTGAAAACAGTTGAAAAAAAATATTATTTATTGCAAATATTTTAAATTATTTATTTATTAATTAAAATAGCTATTTATTTATTTATTTTAAAAGTAATGTGTATTAAACACAATATTTAAATTATTTATTTATTTATTTATTTATTAAAATTGCTAATTTATTTATTTATTTTAAAATAAGGTGTGCTAAACACAATATTTAAATTATTTAAATTATTTATTTATTTATTTATTTATTTATTAAATTAATTATTTATTTGTAATTTAAGTGTTTGACAAATGTGCGAATATTAGTTGTAGTTATTTTATTACAAATATTAGTTTCTTTTAATTTATTAAAAATCAATTTGTTTATTTATAACGACACATTTAATCAATTTATTTATCAAAATATTATATTATAATATATAATATATTAATATTAGTTAATTTCAATTAACAGTTTGAATTGTTTTGAAACAAATAATGCAATGAGATTTTAACCTGTGCTGTGAAAATTTTTTTCAAAAAAATTCAAAAAAAAATTTCATTAAAAAAAATTAAGAATTAAAAAATATGAGGACAATAATCGCTGATAAAGAAATTTTATATTTAATTTGTTAATAAAAAAATGAAATAAAATTTGGAATATTGAGTTAGCCTATTAATTAATCTGATTAATCAATTTGTACACCCTTGTTATATAATTTAAAAAAATTAAAACTTCATTTTAAAAAGTTCTGCAGACATACTAAGACTCAACTTTGACCAAAGAACACTAAAAAGGAAAATTTTTTTAATGGTTTTTTATATTCACCAACTAATGCTTATATAAAATATAAAAAAAAAAACAAAATAACATTTCAGTTTGAGTCGCCATAGTCTAGTAGCTAGCTTATGGGCTTATTAGACGTGAGACAACGCTTCAAACCCAAGCAAAACGAAGTATGAGAAACAAATGTTTTGTCGATGACTTCCTCTCTGCAGATTTCTGGCAAGAACTTCGGGAGGAAATAAAATTGCCATGAAAAGTTTCTCATAAATTTTTCGTTCGGAGTTGAATTTAATATATAGGCCCCGCCACTCATTATAAAATTAACACACACAACATAATTGCTGTGTGTAGCTATTCAGGGTAATCCTAACTGAAGGGCATATCAAATATGTATGTACGTATGTGCATATTTAGAATTAAGATAGTTTTTTCAAATCCAAAATTAAATCGAAAATAACGCTCTTATTTAAATTAATAATTAATTTCAAATACGTTCGAAAGATTTAATTAAGGATAAAACTTTTCCAAACATCTGGTACATTTTAAAAACTATTTTCCTCATTAATACATGAATAAAGAAATTAGATCTATATCGTGTGGGAGTCTCTATCCAAGGGATTGAAAATAAAGGCTTTTCATAACTGGACTTTTTTGAACTGGGACCAAAACTCATCGTGAAAACTTTTTTTTTACCATCACTCGTCAGCAATGTTTTCAAATGATACACATATTATAAGAAAGTGTAACTGAACTAAGTCTCTGATGCGAATTGACCACACACTCTCCACACTCGCAGATTAGCTTGCAACTCTCAAAGTTACCGGTGCACCCAAATTACCTTCACATTGCCGATTACGATTTTATAATATTTCTTGAGATAACCATTGTTTACCATGAAAATTTCATACATGTACACCACATATGATTTCCAAAATTAACGAATTATATTTCTGTTACAATAGTTTTATCATTTCCTGCCATCTTACATACATACATACATCCATACATAATTGGTCATTGCAACCCTTCAGTCAGGATTACGACCTAGTTTCTCACACCACTTATGTTGTGTGTGTTAGTTTTATAATGAGTGGTGGGACCTACAGTTTAAAGTCGACTCCGAAAGACAGATTTTTGAGAAACTTTTCATGGCAATTTTATTTACTCTCAGTGTTTTTGCCAAAAATCTGCTGATAGGAAGTCGCCGAAGAAATACTTTTTGTATTTTGTATTTTTTTGTATACTTTTGTATTTTGATGTCTGGCCTGGTGCACGAACCCTGGCTTTACGTCTAATAAGTCAACACACTACCTACTAGACTACAGCTACTTCCTGCCATCTTAGTACATATATAAATATCATACATATATATGTTATTAATGTTATACTATACTATGATCTATTAATCATCACTGGTAAACACTGCTGTGAAAGTATAATGGGTGAATTGCTCTTCATTCACACAGGAAAAGAAAAGAAAAGAAAAAACAAAAATCAACACAAAACATAAAAGGGAAATTTTTAATATTCGAATGCCTCCTAGTGTATACACGAGTTACATACTATGTTACTATAATAGTAAATGTTTTCGTGTAAAAATAAATTTTCTGCAGATTTTTTTTATTGGTTATGTTCGAAATCATTTTTCAAATTATTTTAAATTTTAATTAATTTAATTAACAATTTTTTATTAGATAATAGAAGAACTTATTTTGGAATATTTAATAAATCTAACATAATTTTTTTAATGGCACAGATTCATTTCTTGAAAAAATCTAATTTTTTTCAAATACCATAAGAGTGACACAAAAAAATTTCAAAATATTTGAACATGATGGACTGTTTTTCGGTCACGAACTGTAGGCATGTAAATACATACAATAGTTGAATGAAAAGCAGGCATTAATATACAACCAAAGGTTGAAATATGAAATATATTTTTTCTTACTTACTATATTATATATCTATGATATGATGACGACAATAACTAATTTATTTATTTATTTATTTATTTATTTAGTAAAGAAATTATAGTTCTATGAACAACTTAGAATATGAAACACTTAAAGTGTTTAAAGAGATATTTAAAAATGTTTAAATAAAGCAACAGACAACATAACTTCCATAGTTTTAAACAATTATTTTTATTTTAAGCGTTAAAGAGAACATTTTGTAATGTTTGCAGAAAACTAAAAATGCAAAGTGAAATTCTGCCATAAAATACTATATGTTTGTAAAATATTTATTTCTATATATTTTTTAATTTATTTAATTATTTATTTTAATTTATTTATTTATTTAAAGAAAAAAAAAAGATGTGCAAACGAAACAGAAAATGGTGTTGGTGTATTACTGAAAATGTAATTGTTTTTTTTTTATTGGGTCTATTTATTTATTTTATTTTTATTTTTAATTTATTTATTATTTTAAGAAAATCAACAACAACAACTAAATACAGCTCAAATATTTATTTATTTATTTATTGAAATAATATTTTTTATATATTTTTTAAAAACTATTTATTGAAACTATCTACATACATACATCATAGATTACATACATAGAGCAATGCATTTAAAACAAGCGCCTCTTGATATTAAATAAAAATAAAAATAAAAATTTAATTTTCTCTAACTCAGAAAATTTAATATTTGAAAGAAACCATTGCTTTTGTGCCTAAACCTTTTAATTTAATTTAATTTAATTTTATTTATTTATTAAAGATTAGTTTTTCTTTTTATTCATAATATTTATTTTAAATATTTATTTTAATTTTAAGTTTATTTATTTATTGATCACCAGATCCCTAGTATTTGATATACTCATATTGTTTTTAGGGCCGACAATTTTTAACACAATTCTTATTAAATCTGTTTTAAAAAACGTATCTGCCTTTTTAACATATCTGTAGTTGGTAGACTTATTTATTAAATTATTTATTTATTTATTTATTCAGCTAATATTTATTACATTAATTTATTGTTTTTTTGGAAATTGTAATGAAAAATAATAAATAAAAAAAACCCTTTTGGCCAATATCATTGAAATGAGTGTCTTTTTATTTCAATTGTGCAGTAAATGTTTGGTACCCGGTAAGGCATAAGTGATGTCATAATAAGAAGGTCCTTTAGCACTTATGTTATATACAAAACGTTAGTTGACGATAACACTTCGCTAGAGAATCAGAAAACCCCAACGAGATAAGCTTTTATACGATCAAGTATTAACAGAAGCGTCTTGGTCTAGTAGTTAGTGTGTTGGCTTATTACACGTAAAGCCTCAGTCAGGCATCTCCAACAGAACGAAATATGAAAAAATATTTCTTCGGCGACTTCCTCTCAGCAGATTTCTGGCAAAAACACTGAGAGTAAATAAAATTGGCATGAAAAGTTTCTCAAAAAATCTGTCGTTCGGAGTCGACTTTAAACTGTAGGTTCCGCCACTCATTATACAATTAACACACAACATACGTGGTGTGAGAAGCTAAGTAGGTCGTAATCCTGACTAAAAGGTTGTAATAACGAATTATGTATGTATGTAACGTTAGTTGACGATAACACTTCGCTAGGGAATCAAAAAACGCCAACGTGGTGAGCTTCTATACGATCAAGTATTAATAGAAGTTTCTTTGTAATGAATTTAAATGCAATATGAATCTTGAGAGAGTAAGTCATCGTAAGCTAGTAGGTTATGGGTTGGCTTATTAAACGTTAGACTACTGATGAAAACCCAGGTCAGACATCACCACCATAACGAAATATGAAGAAATAAAATTGCCATGAAAAGTTTCTCAAAAAATTTGTCGTTCGGAATCGGTTTAAAACTGTAGGTCCCGCCACTCATGTATAAAATTAATACACACAACATAAGTGGTATAAGAAGCTAGGTTGTAATCCTGACTGTATGGATGTAATGGCCAATTATGTATGCATGTATGAATCTTGAGAGAATTATATATGCATATTTCCGTGGGTTACTAGGGTTCAGCTGAGACTATCTATAGAGGCTAAATTATTTGCTGTTTTCCCTAAACGCCAAACTGAAAAGAATGAAAAGAGGCCCCAATGCCTCCTGTGAGGTTAGAAGTGCCGTAGGATGGATCTTCGTTGGAACTTCGTAGAATAAATCTACAAATCTTACTGGTTCTCCTGAAGTATAGTAGAAATTGTTGTGGTTGTTAGGCGGAAAGTATTCTTCATATACATCAAGCAGCATTTCACCAGCTTCATTGGAAATAGCAAAATTATATTTAAGAAACTTGTGGCTATATTCTCAGTAGAAATTTTTGACATCGAAACATGGGAATAATTCAAAATGGTAGAGAATGTAGGACAGAGAATGTCTACTTTACTCTCAGGATGCCTTTCAATGTGTAATCGAAATTAGTATGCAACTGTTTAGACAAGCTGCCTCGGTCCGCTGCTTTATCTCAAGTTAAAAGATAATTCAAGACAGTAAGCAAGCAACTGAACTTGCCGCGTAGGCAGCCAATAAGGCCCTTACCTTACTGGTGAATAAATTGGAAGTTTGTACTTGGAAGACAGGGATTTCGACTGGGATTTCTGATATGGGAGGGAACTAGTTTGATGAACCCAGACATCCCCTATCCCTTCCGTGTCACTTCGGCCGCCTTTTCGTTGCCCTCTATGGCTGGGAACCCTTTAAAGGCGGGTGTTGCATCGGCATTTATGGTGTAGAGAATCCATGGAACTCCTGACATCTTATATTATATGTACTGATTCCAAAAAAGAGTAGTGAGCACCAAAGAGAATACCATATCTTATTGAAGAGATATACAGGAACGCGAAACTTCTGTAAAATTCTAAAATCGAAAAGGTTTTCGGCAAAGCTGCTTATGAGGAACACAATAAGAAAGCACAGCAACTCTTTTACTATTTTTAGCACCATAACATCGTTGCTTGATTCAACACAATGTGGAAATTGCCATCATCATTGACAAAATTAGTAGGACTTAAAATCAAGAGGAATCGAATGAAAAATGAAAAATTTCGTAGCCCAGTGTTACTAAAAATAAAATTTTTTTATTTATTCCTGGATTTGCTGAATTAACAAAAGTCTGTGAATTTTAAATCTTTTCAATACAAATTTATTTATTCAATCAAATTGTAATTTTTTCAATTGAACGATTTTATTAAAAAACATATTTTATAAGAATTTTAATTTTAAAATTACATTGAATTTATTTCCAACACATTTATTAAATATTCAAAGTATTATCGTTCTTTTGCTGGAAATAAGAAATTTTTAATCATAATTTTAATTCTAACAGTACTCAGCTTAAATTGCATTGCCAAGTGAATATATATATATATATGGGAAAAGATAAGTTAAGGAAGGTACACGAACGTACGCTTGTCGCATGTATGTATTTGAAAAAAAAATTGTGCATTTGAAAGTAATTCTTAAGAAGTGCATACATTTGCACATTTTGATTGATTTTACTTTTGCAAAGAAAATAATTCCATCTTTAGTAAAAATGCTATGATAGAAGACACATGCATGCACGGTTACATATCCTTACTGATACTGATACTAAATACATACATACATATATTTGTGTGCGTGTAAAGGGGCAGTTTCCATTAAATATGCAACACATTTTAGAAATTAAAATTTCTTTTTACAAATCTTGCATAAAGAAATAGGACATGGTGAAATTATAAATTTTTCTTTTGAAATATAACGAAATTCAAGCATCTTCATTTAACTTAATTGTGAAATGAATCATATGCCCATCAAATGAGCACCACTTTATTTCTTAGCATTTCATTTCCTGTTATTTGAGTTTCCTACAAAAGAAAAAGATGAACAATTTTTTTTTTTGTAATAAGAAAGAATGACAGGTACATGCATTTAAAAACAGAATATAAAAAAACAAAATAAAATTTATTGAAAAAAAAACTCATAAAACATCGTTTGAATAAGCAACAGACAATAAATGTATTACAACATTCGAAGGTGACCAAATATATTCGAAAAATTTACTATTTTTAATAAAAAAAATATAAAGACAAGTTCCAAGACTTCCTAGAACAGATAGAGTGAAGCTAGTTTATAACCTAATTTTTCTAAAAATGCTGAAGCAAGCATATTTTTATTGACTTCTTTTTTATGAGACTTGGTCGCCTTTTTGTCAATCGTAAAAATCCACTACCAAAGATCTTTATGATGTCGTTGATTTTGATGATATTTTTGCTGTCATTTTATTGTTTGATAGTGATATTGTAAAAATGTTTATACACAAGACACAACGTACATATGATTGAATGGTTGATTTCGGTTAAAAGGACTCACCGCAATATATTCGCTTCTAAACGTAATTTTAGCACACACAATATTATTGACTTGAGGGAAGAGTTATTTCACATCAAGTTATGTTTTCTAAGTAAAATTAATAACAAGACAGACTTATACGGTGCAGTGATTGATCTTGATGATATTGGTAATGAGCAACGAAGATAAACCAAATAGATATTGTTACGAAAATAGAAACAATGTAATATCGATAAAGAAAGCTATACTAACAAATACATCGTACTCGTTCCAAGTAAACCAACAACAAGCATGAGAAAAAAAGGGATAGACAAGTATGCGAACGCACAAACAACAATGTGTACACAATACACAAACAACAATGTAGTCGCAATAGAATTCTCGAGAAGGCGAAATCCCGAACGTTCCATTTCAAGAACCTTCTTCAGACTGATCACTTGCGCATATAAAAAGGCAAGACAAAGCAGACGACGAGTAGTAAGAATTTAGTCAGTCTTGTGTGAGGACACGTTGAGTGCGAAGTAAATAGTCGTGGTTTGATGATCGCGGTTGAATAGATCTTCGTAGTAAGAAAAGAGAATAGCGAATAAACAAATTGTTGTATCGTCAAGTCTATACGGTTGCACACAAAAGTAGTGCGAGTTTTATTGAAACTAAACACATATTTGTGTTTAGTTTTGTTTGCAATCAACGAACTCATATTCTAAACGTTTTTAAAAAGATAAAAACGTAACAATATTATATTGAGAAAGTCCAGAGAAAATATTATACTTTCCATTGGTAGACTATAATAAAATTATTTCAAAGACATAAATAATAAACATTTAAACGCATTTAACAATCAAAATCATAGCATAAATTCAAAATTCCAAACAAAACTTAAATCCGTTTGCCTGCTTTAAACACTCGCTTAATCCACATCGCCACATCAAGTCAAAAGTAAACTTTTTCCCTCCGCCAATACTTTACAAGTTCATACACTTTATTCTGTTAAGTGAACAGTGACGTGTACGTCAATATTTTTTTCGTCATTTCTTTTCTTTTTGTGTTACTGCTATTGCAGTTGTTATTGCCGTTGCAATAGTATATTGAGTGAATAAAGACGAAAATTTATTGTCTCATATAAAAAATGGGATTGATTCACAACATAAAATTTTATAATACACTACTGCCGTCAATAAACAAGTGAGAATGTATGGATGCCAAGTAGATGTAAACGACCAAAAATAAGAAGAATACAACTAGATGTTTATAGAATTATTGGTATGTGTAAATATGCACTGAGAAAAATATGTATAAAAATTGGAAAATTTATTTTCCAATCTACCTTTAACCATACTTTTTATGGTTCTTACACATTACATATCATCAGGTGAGGTAGATGAATAAATAATAAACAAGACAAACAAACAAACAAATCACATTAGACTACAGAATAAAGAATTACAAAACTTATAATACAAGAAAGTACGGGATATGTAACAAGCATACATACATAATTGGTCATTACAACCCTTCAGTCAGGATTACGACCTAGCTTCTCACACTACTTATGTTGTGTGCATTAATTTTATACATGAGTGGCTGGCCCTATAGTTTAAAGTCGACTCCAAACGACAGATTTCTGAGAAACTTTTCATGGCAATTTTATTTACTCTCAGAGTTTTTGCCGGAAATCTACTGAGAGGAAGTCATCGAAGAAATACTTTTTGTATTTTGTTTGATGTCTGGCCTGGGGTTTAAACTCTGGCTTTACGTCTAATAAGCCAACAAACTGCCTACTAGACTACTTCGACTTTGTAACAAACCATAAATCAAATTACAAGAACAGCACTACAAAGAAAGATCTCGAAATTGCCAGGCATAAAGTATTTATGGTGTAAGAGGAGCGACGTTAAACGTGTTGTTGTTATTTATACTTACATCCCGGCAAATTTCTGGAAAAAATTGCCATGAAAAATTTTCCCAAAAATCTGTCGCTGAGAGTTAATGCCACAGCTTCCCGATTGAAATGTAATACAAAATTTTTAAGTAACTTTGTGGTTGGCAAAGGGAAATTATTTTAAATAAGACTTTCTCTCTGTGTAATATGGGTGCATTGGAATGTCTTATGAAATGAATTGCATTGTCATTTTGATTGAATTGTTGTTATCGATACATATCCAGCGCTTTCGCACACATATTTACACATAAATACACCCTTACACATACAACAATTGCAAAAGTACGCGAATGACTTTAACAAGATGGCGGTTAAAGGAATATATCCTTTCCTTCTACTAAAAAAGAAAATCATCGAGAATTGAATTTTTATAAATTCTGCAGGTTTTATTTCTAAGGAATTTTACAAATTAAAGCATAGGGTTTTGAGGAGAAAATGTTTAAAAGATTTATCGTATTTTAATACTAACACATATGAATGAATATGTACGTATATACATACAGTGGACAGCATAAGTTTTAGTACGGCAATATATAGCAATTTCATGAATTTTAGACAAAAGTTTGTATAAAAATTTATAGTTTATGTATTTATTTTATTAATTTATTTCTGTTTTATTATAAAACAAACAATTTTTTAATGTTTTTCATAAGACAAGAGAAAAATAAGGAAATATTTCAAATGACTCCATAGGTACCCCCAAGGAGAACCCTGAGTAAATTTAAAATTCAAAGGCCTTATATATGAAAATGTTATCCATTGTATTTAGTAGAATATCCCTTAAGGTCAAGCACTCCATTTAACCCATTTGGAATTGAATGTACAAGTTTTGTTTAGTGTTTTCTGGTGGCACCATGAGCAAGTCCTTCGGTTGACTTTTGTTTGAGGTTTAGCGATTACGTAACCGTTCTTTCAAATGATCTCCTAAATACGCTCTTGAAGTCATAGCGGGACTTTGTGCAAGAGTATTAACCCTGTGAAGACTTTTTTTGTCAAAATATATTGTCGTACTAACACCTTTGCTGTCTACTGTATATGTACTGATCGCAATATTATTTATTTATTTATTATACTACAGTACGATTCTTATACTTCTCTTCCTTCGATTCGTGTGTGCATTGAAGATGTAACACATTTCGTAGTGACATTTATGAACAAGTATTTTGTTTAGGGTTCAAGTAGTAAATTTATTACATTTTTTTCAAGAACTTGAAAACTGTATTAATAATTGTTGTTTTAAAGGCGAGACGAACAATGAAATATTTTTAATTGGAAATTTTTTACCATTATAGCTCTTGTTGGCATCCTCTTCGCATAGGTTGCCTGCTGCTATTTCAACTAAGAGAGGTTGCTTGATGTCTTAAAAACTTGCTTGTAATACATACATACATACATATATACATACATACATACATATATACATACATACATACATACATATATACATACATATATACATACATACATAGATACACAATTGGTAATTACAACCCTTTACTAAGGATTACGACCTAGCTTCTCACACCACTGATGTTTTGTGTGTTAATTTTATACATGAGTGGCGAGTCCCACAGTTTAAAGTCGATTCTGAACGACAGATTTTGTTTGAAGAACTTTCCATGGCAATTTTATTTACTCACAGAGTTTTTGCCAGAAATCTGCTGTGAGAGGAAGTCGCCGAAGAAATATTTTTTCATATTTCGTTTAGTTGGAGATGTCTGACCTGGGATTTGAACCGAGGCCTCACGTCTAATAAGCCAACACACTACCTACTAGACTACGGCGACTTTAATTTCAAAGTTCAATTTGTTTTAGTATGTGTTCCTTATCGACCAAGTTCCTGGGATTCAAGTAGAAGTTTATGTTGAACCAAAATAACCCGCATATAATGCTGAGGCTTTCGTTACAAACACTGACAATGTCAAAGACTTTCTGAACAGTAGTTATGGGTAGCACGTCAACATATAGATTGTGCTATTATAATGCGAAAACTGTCACAGGAAGGCCGCGTAGTTTAGTAGGTAGTGTGTTGTCTTATTAAACAAGAGGCAATGGTTCAAACCCCAGATAAGACATCTCCAACAAAACAAAATATGAAATATATTTCTACGGCGACTTCCTCTCATCAGATTTCTGTCTAAAAAAGCTTTGTGAGTAAATGAAATTGCCATGAAAAGTTTCCCAAAAATCTGTCATTCGGAATCGACTTTAAACTGTAGGTCCTGCTACTCTTGAATAAAATTAACACACACAACATAAGTGTTGTGAAAAGCTAGATCGTAATCCTGACTGGAGGGTTGTAATTACCAATTATGTATATATTTAGAGTGTAACATCAATGTTATTAACTTCATTTTGAAGTCTTCTCTACATTCTGATTGCAAGTCTCTTTTGTATAGTACTCTGCAGCATAATTCCATTCCAATTATAGTAATCTTTCGAGTCACCATTAATCTGTATCTATGAAAAGATGTTTTTTTTCCAAGCTGGAGGCAACTTTTCTTCCTTCCAGGCTGATGTAAAAGCCACATCAGCAAGTTTTGCTGATTAATTTTTGCTAAATTTCCAGATGGTTTCTTTTATCTAATTTAGACTGTTAATATTGTACGATATCTGCAATTTATTTTCTACAGCCTTGCTGTTATTCATATCCTTACCTTTAGTAGTTGCATTGACGTTGAAAATACGAATTTATTCTCAATAATCTATTCCACATGCTCTACTTATTCACGCATCATTGTTCGTTAATATCCAATACTATTACGAACAGTGGCAATCGATTGCCAGGTGCAGTTTACTTATGTTCTTTTTAGTAACCGTTTCTTCGTCTGTTATTGCTAGCTATTCCCGTTATTTATCTTTTGTCTCTTTTTGCTGCTTCGTAGTATTGCTGTTAGCGAGCCCTTTTCTGAGAAACAAAACTAAAGCATCCCAGATTATAAAGAATGCGTTGTAGATTTTTCCTTTCGAAATAATCCACGCAAAAATCTCTCTGATACCACAGAGAGTATAACTCCAATGAAAAAATTGAATTCAATGAGCCCTATGAGCAACACAAAAAAGCCGAAACGTTTTTATAGCAGCATTGTTTTATTGTTCAAAGCATAAAACATGCTGCAATAAACCAAATACCTGCTAAGCGAGAGAGAGAGAACTTAATTAATGAAATTAATTCACATGCTCTGTGGACTGACGTATCTATTCTATTGTTTAATGACGAAAGACTTCGAAGTTTACTATTTTGTAATGGTTTTGCAGGAAAAAGGAAAGTGTTTATTGTGGGCAACGAATTGAAGGACGTTATTGAAAAAAAGCCATAAAAAACGCCATTACATTTAAAGTTGTTTGCTTTTTAAACAGCTATAAAGAAATTACCCATAATAATATAAAAAAACTTAAGCAAATCACGAATTTAACACTCACAATATCCGAATAGTAAGATCAGATGAAACAAAGACTTTATTTGAGAGACTCTTAGACATTGGGATTTGATAATGGCTATCTTGTTGAAGCTACATCTGTTAAATTAGTTGTCATTTATTCAATCTGTTCTACCAAATCATCATAATCGCATGTTGCATTAAACAGCAAGTACAAATAATAAGCCTTCGTTATCAAAATGTGTGTTATGTTCACGCACTTTGCTTATTTAACTCTCAACATAATTGCCTTACCGAGAGGACTATTCGCAATATAGTGGATAAATTCGAGTCCACTGGTATTCAGTAAACGATCGACCAATATCCATACTTGGACGAAACGCAAAATCGTATAAAATTCAACAAACGCAGAAACTGATGGTAAAGGACCAAAAAGACGATGATGTTAGCTGAATAGGTCTTGGAGCAGTTGACAATTGATCTTAATTTTTATCGAAAAGTTATCTTCAGCGATAAGACAGATTTCTGAATGATGGGCGTTCAATACATCTCGATAAACTCACTATCTATTGTAGATTTTGAGCTGGCTACGACGTAGGTCCATAGTAGGTCGTATCAATGACGAGCAATATAGGTCAATGATTATCAACTGCTTTTAGCCTAAATTACATAATCTGGATACCAACGACATGTGGTTTCAACAGATCGGCGTTCGAGAAATTTAATGTCACGGTCATCTCAACTGAAGATGATATGAAATGGCCACCGAAACCTTGCGATTTGACAACAAGGTTACGACCTAATTTCTCACACTACTTATGTATGTTGCGTGTGTTTACAGTTTAAAGTCGACAAAGTTTTGAAAAACTTTTCGCGGCAACTTTATTTACTGTCAGAGTTTTTGCCAGAAATCTGCTGAGAGATATTTTTGTTGGAGATATCTGACCTGAAATTTTAAAAGTGGCTTCGCGTCTTATAAACCAACATACTACGACTTCATAGCCCATACATACATACATAATTGGTTATTACAACCCTTCAGTCAGGATTACGACCTAGTTTCTCACACCACTTATGTTGTGTGTGTTAATTTTATACATGGTCAAATTCGGAATAATTTATGCATCAAAAGAAAATTTAGAATTTCCGATGCGTTCAAACCAGAGAATACGTGGCAGATAGTTGCACACACTTTGTTGAAATGTTCAAGTAATCTTAGCGAATGAAGGCATGATTTAGTGATTAGCTAAAAACAAATCCCCAAACAAAAATTTCATCTATTAGGTTGAAACTCTAAGGACTTCATTCAAATAATCCATCTAGGAAACGAAAAATTCTCTGATGAGTACAGCAAATCCTTTTCATAGAGGGAACTGTTTCTAGAGACCCTCAAATGGCAACAGCATCTATTCTCATAGGACTTAGTGCAGTAGATCAATCTCCTCCTCGGCTGGAGAGTACTTGATAACGAAACTGAAATAATCTACAATTAGTTTTAACGATTTTATTCTTTTTATTTGACAAATAAAACTCAAAAAGATTAAATCGGCTTTAGAGCTTTTACTTTCGATTTAATAGGAGGTGTACGTATACACAACAATACATAGTTCAACATTTTCTTTAAAATTAGAAAAATGCAAAATCCCACTAACACCAAGCACAACATCACATCCAGTGAGTGGTACGCAAAGAAGCTGGAAAAAATTGGTTTCTTTATTTATTATTCAATAATATAAAACCTTATTTACCTTATATGTCTTACTGGTGATTGCAAATGCTTAATATTCTGATGCCTCAAGACATATTCCGTCCAATATATGGCTGTCTCAAGAGGCGAATTCATTTGATCCAACATTAATTGCCGCTTTTCATTAATTTTTCTTTTATACTTAATATTTACAATTACAGTTACAATGGCTTGATATAATTTCTCAATGGTTATAGTTTCCAGCCATACATGTATATGGCATAACCATTCTCTGCTGCTTTGGCAGCATTTACATCGTGATCACAGAAAACTGGCAACATAACCATTGGCACGCCATGGTATATGGCCTCATACATGCTTAACAGTCCACCATGTGTAATGAAAGCTTTCAACTTCCGTTGACCTAATATATCCTGTTGCGGCAACCAATCACTCAAATAGACATTCTTAGGCAAATATGCCATAAAATGTTGTGTTGCTGCTATATCTGCCGTTGCTAATGTTTTTCCACTTGATGCCACCACTACTGAGGCATCTATCATCGTACACGTGACGTTTTCATCCCATTTCCACAATATTTGATATTGTGGCAAGCGTTTAAATACTTCAGCTAACAAGTTACGAAAATGTTGGGGCATATTTTTTGGTTTTACCGATGAGCCCATCGAAAAAAATATCACACCCTCTGGTGCTGTCTTCACAAATTCTTCCAATTCTCGTGATAATTTCGCGTCTGGTCGACAATGTATGCAGGCTATTTCAGCTACATTTGGATAATAGGGTCGTGGAGTAGTCACAATAGGATGACCATTTTGTAAAATAAAAGACACATTACGTGCCACAGTCATGGGATGTGGTATGCTGGCACCAAAATGTTTTCTTAAGACATCATGTACTTCATTTCCGTAGTGCTGGTATATTAGAAAAATGGAATTGTAATGTAAGAATATTAGCGAATATTTTCTAAACTTCTGTTGTAAATAAATGCTTTAAACTAGAAATAATTTTGTTATTAAAAATAGCTGCAGATGTTAAAAAATTATTAAAGCATTTGTATGTAAAATTATAACAAAAAGAGAAAGTTTTGACTCACTATTCAGCTTTATTTCTGTGATCATTCGGTGAAATCAGGACTAAACTGAACCTTAACAAATTTTAACTGCCTTCAGCAGTTTTGTAGAATAAACTATTTTATTCCCCAAATAGTTACAAGGAAAGTACCGTACACGAAAATAAGGTAAAAGACTTTTATTTGGTTACCTACTCACCACAGATTGTTTGACGGTAAAGAGATGTACAGTGATGTAGCTAACAAGGCCAGAGAATTACCCGAATTAAACTTTAGAATTTCAAAGTCGTCCTACCTGAGCTGTAATTACTCAGACCTGCGTTATAAGAACTCAGATCTAGCAACTGAGTTATAAGAAAGCATTAAAATATTACATATAGTATGCAGTGGATATATATAATTGGTCATTACAAACCTTTAAACAGGATTACTACCTAGTTTCTCACACCACTTATGTTGTGTGCGTTAATTTTTATACATGAGTGGCAGGCAGGACTTAGAGTTCAATGTCGACTCCGAACGAAAGATTTTTGAGACAAACTTTTCATGGCAATTTTCTTTTACCCTCAGAGTTTTTGCCAGAAATCTGCTGAGAGGAAGTCGCCGAAGAAATATTTTTTCATATTTCGTTTTGATGTCTGACCTGGGGTTTGAACCGAGGCCTCAAGCCTAATAAACCAACGCACTACCTGCTAGACTACGGCGAATGCAATGGAACGATACAATAATTAAAATCACTAAACAACTCCCTGGGGACCCAGATATGGGTAAGCCTATGAGCTGAACTGGTGTAATAAGTATCTTTACAGGACACTCAACGTTACGCGTAGAACAACGAATTCCTTGCATGTATCGGACCTTTCATTAAGCGATTGCTGTATCTAAATTTAATTACAGCAATGTCGGCCACAAATTTTATAGGAGGAACGCGTCCGAAATATCAAATTTTCCATTACTCTGCTGCATAAATCTGTCTGAATTTGACTAATGTGATGGGCCAATGTTATGTTGGCTTTGAGTACCGCTGTTGTTTCCCGCCTATTCCCACAAGAAAAAAACCAATGGAATTAAGCCGGGGAATCTCGATGGCTTGTTAACATTACTTCCATGTGCCCTCAAATTACGCGTGCAGAATATCCAATGAGGTCTGAGCTGTGTGCTGTTGAACTTCATGCCGTACTGAAATCACATGTCGTTTATGTCCAGATTATGATGGACTGGCCAATGTCTTTTCCGAAGAAATATGGACTGTTGACGCTGCCAGCCCATTATCTACACCAAGCGGAAACTTTTTCATGACATATTGGATGCCTTTGGATTTCAGTTAGAGTGGTATTGTCCTAAAATTGAAATTGAGGTTTGCGAAAGGCTGACTTCCTGTGAGCGATGCAAAATCTACTACCTTGTATTCTCATGTACACTCTAACACAAAGCGTTAATCTTTTCTGCAGACTTTATATGTCCTTACGTGGCTGGAATTTATAATTTGGTAAACCCATCGTGTAACATATAAATACGTAAACTTTTTTTATATGTTTGGACACTTCAGACATTGGAAAGCAAATGGCCAGTATTAGAGCAGAGTTGCCGACAATTTGCCCAACACTACTCGCATGGTACTACTCAATTGGTTTTTTTCTACAGCAATAATGTCAAGATCTGGTCAGAAAAATGGAGTTTCAACTTTACTAGACAATTCAATTCAATTCAACCAATTCAACATCAGCAATTACAGCAAACTTGAGTTCATTTTCTATTACACAAAAATCCACAAACAGTTTCCATTAAAGAGGAAAATTTACAATTTAAATAAACCACACACTAATCCATGTAACATTAGCAGTTGCAACATAATAATGGAAATTCATGTGGAACCATCTATTGAGAAATTTTAGAAAAATTTTTCAAGAAATGTAACCAGTTCAGTGACAGTTTAATAATTTGATCATTATTTAGATATTTGAACAGAAGATAAAATTGAAATCATATTTTACCACACCACACATACATACACACACATGCTGAGAACAATTGTAATCCTTTTCGTTTTTTCTTTTCTTTTAGCTACAGCAGTAGCCGCTCTGAAATTCCATTGAATGTCCATGTAACAATATTGATCATCATCCTAATGAAAGTATGTAACTAATTTTACGTATACCCAAGAGCGTAATACGTTCGTATATGGTCGCTTCTTAGAAGCCACAAGTACATACAGAAATACACAAAATATTCTGTAATCCTAAATCGATGTTGGAGTCCCTTCTTTTGAGTGTATTTAATTTTACCACAAAATGCATACAAATGTTCACATGCAACATACACATACACTCAAACATACGTACATACACATGTAATCAAAACCTTAAGCTTCTTTTAAAAGCACAATTCTGAAAAGTGAAACAATTGTGGTCATATTCTAGCCAATGGGGCTATTTGTCAGTAACCAAAGAGGAACGAATTATAAAATAATGGACAAACATAGACGAACAATTCAATACCCTATGAATTAAAAGAGAAAACAGGCGGGTATTTTATTAAGCGCTTCCGATCTTTTAATATAAATCAAATAAAGTGCTTGAGAGATATCATCGTTTGAATGACCTACTGATAACAATATGTGCCGTATATAGCATGCGCCGCGGTTTCTCTTGGTGAAGTGCTTCCAAAATGTTCAATTGTCCATGAATTTGACCGATTTCATGTGTTATTTTGACTTTGAGCACCGCTGTGGTTTGTAGTCCTTTACTAAACCCCTGCGACATAAGAAAATTACACTAGAAATTACGAATTCAAACCGCACTATCTTGGTGGCCAACTCAAATCATCTCCACTTTCGACAACTATGGAATCAAATCACTTATACTGTATATTCAATACGGCAACGGAAGTAACGATAGGAGATAGGTTGGCGGAACAATCAATAGGTTTCTCTAAGGAAAGATTGCTAATCGAAGTAGGGTCGCACTAACCTTAATGGTACGAAACTTGTTCTTAGCATGAATAGATGAAAAATGAGGACTATTATATGAATCGTAACGAGGTACGGCATATTTGGATGATCATCAGATGGAACAGGAACATTTCTGATTCTGCAAGTTAAGTGAGGAGACAGAAGAAACGTTGGGTCATATTTTATTTCACTCTTCTTCTCTTCTGAGACATAGTAAGAAATGTATACGTAATCGATTTGTGGAGAACATTATGATCTAAGCAGCTGAAAGCTAAGGAATCTAATAGGGTTCCACATTCAAATTGCCTGGAGAATACCTACATATGTATAAAGCATGGTACTTTTCTCAGGCACATTATTTAACTTTTCTTTCCCTTCCATTTTTATTACTTTCTTCCACTTATGTTTTGTGTGTTAATTTTATTCATGAGTCGCGGGACCTACATGCAATCGAAATGTTGTAAAAAACTCAACTACAGATTAAATCAGTCAAAATTAAAGTGAGACTTTAAACAATGCTAAAATCCCTAAAAGCACAATGACAATAACATTGTATAGAACAATAGATACATATGTACATACATACATACCTTATGCAATAAGTCGGCTAATATATGTGTAGCAAAATTTTGTATACGTTGCAAAAGATGCATTGTTTGTGTTAATGCTGTAAAGACATGAGGCGTCACGGCATACGCAATTGGATTTCCGGCAATTGCTAGACTTCCTGTATAGAAACCGACCGTATTGATAAACATGAATGGCAGACTTAAACGATGTACGATACCAAGTGCACATTCCGGAAATGCACCATCAACAATGGCTAAATGAAATTTTTCCGTTAATAATTCATCACTTATGGTTACACCAGTTTCAGCATCAGGCTCTAGCAAACTGTTGCATGACTTTAAGTTGTTTTCAAATTCATAATTTTTTTTTTTGTTTTAATTTTTCATGGGAAAAAAGAATGAATGAAATATTAAAAAGAAAATAATTTAAATGTTAATATTTTATTTGTAAATAAAGGGTCCGCCAAATAAATTTTTTTTTAAATGCTTTAAAAAAAACTACTGAATATTTTCTCAAATTTCTTTTTTTATTTTAAAGTACAATCCTTCCGGTTAATAATGGAAAATAATTTCATTAAAATGGCTGCATATATACATATTTTCTCAATGTCTTCCAATGAACTCTTTAAGACAAGTAATATTTAGGATATTTAGTCTCCGTAGTCTTGTAGGTATTGTATTGACTTACTAGACATGAGGACACGGTTCTTCTCAGCAGATTTCGGGCAAAAACTCTGAGAGTATATAAAATTGCGATGAAAAAGTTTCTCAAAAATCTGTCGTTCGTAGTTGACTTTAAACTGTATGTCCCGCCACTCATGCATAAAATTAACACACCTACTTAGGCTGGTTGAGAGGCGCTAGGGCTTCATCAGTGTAGTCCCGCCCTCCCCTTTTTTGTTGTGTCTTATCTGTGTAATTCCTCCACTTCCCATTCTCCCCTTTCCTACATCCTCTCCTTTTTATCCCTCTATTATCCTTCCCTCTGTTAGAACGTTGTACAATGGGTCAATTCGACCCCCGGGTACTGTACTTGTCTTTATTAACAAGTACACGACCTCTATCCTAACCTAACCTAACACACCCAACATAAGTGGTGTGAGAAGCTAGGTTGTAATCCTGACTGAAGGGTTGTAATGACCAATTATGTACATATGTATGTATGAATATTTAGAATGCTTAGCAAGGCGACAGCACATAATATTGAAATCACATGAATTCAATAATAACGAAAGTGTTCTGTCGTTTCAGTACCTTTCCATATACTCTGCACTCGCTGCTATTTGCCACACTTTTGCTACTAGAGTGCGCCCCTGTAGTAGTGAAGTGCTTCGTATCATTCTGCTCAGTTCATTATTAACCTTCATTCTCTTTTTCATGTCCGGATCACCCCAGATAGCCTTATTAATTTTATTTATTATATTGCTGTTCCGTAACATCTCATGTAAGAGTTTAACCCACTCCTCTACTTGGATTACAATGACATCGAAAGGTATTAGATTGTCCAAGTTGGTCAAGTTGCCGTTGAAAACGCCGTAGTCAGCAAATTTTTGACAAAAACTCAGAGAGTAAATAAAATTGCCATGCAAAAGTTTCTCAAAAATCTGTCGTTCGGAGTCGACTTTAAACTGTAGGTCCCACCACTCATGTATAAAATTAACACAGACAACATAAGTCGTACATCCAATTATGTATGTAACTATGAGATTTGATGAGAACCGATTACTTTCGAATTTCGATAGAACTTTGTATTTCTCAGAGTGTGACTACTTTTCAAAAATCTAACAATTTTAAAGTTAATCAAGTTTTGGCTTTAATAATCTTTGTGCAGCATTTAGTCTAAAAACAAATTTTAATTGAATGCCTATTCATCGATTTCAAGTTAAGGCAAGAAACCTGCTACTAATATAATGTGCAACAAAATCACTTCATGCCTCATTTCTTATTTTGCTCTTCCTTCCCACATAATTTTTATCAATCGTTGCTCACTTTTGCAATATACAATCACACAAATCACGCACACACACAAATAATATTTCAAAATACTTACCTCAGCTGGATACCGTAATGCCTGCCAAATTGATACGGGAACTTTGTTCGACAAACGAGCACCAACCAAATCCCAATCAGTGAAATTTTCAATATAATTTACCAAACTGTTACTGTTACTGTTACTGGAGATGACTCCCGAAGGCCATTCAAATGAAACTCTGGCCTAAATCCATTGACAAATGTTATGTGATGACCTCTAAAGACAAATTTCAATTCAAATACAAATAAATTTTAACACAACATTCCAAAAATATTTGCACAAAAGACAGCAACGTTACGAATGTGATATTATAAATCACCTCTGTATCAAGCCATTGGCCAATACCCAAAATGGTATTTTATGTGATTTGGTGCCACCCATTGTAATCATTAATATGTTTTCAGCATGACTACTCCATTCAAATGAAATGAAAATCATCATCATAAAAATTAAATTCATGCCGATTTCAAATTCATGAATTCAAATGAATGAAAAGCAAATTATAGTTAAGGAAGACCGACCGACCGACCGACCGACCGACCGTTCAAATTACGTTTATCGTTTGATTACAATTGAAGAAAATTCTCTGGAGAGTTTTCACTCTTGGAATTGTAAACGTTTTGATTTGAATTACTATTAACGTCTATTTGTTTCGTTCGTACAATACTTGGCTTTTATTATTGTCTTTAGGTATTTAAGTCATTCGTAACAAACGGGGGAATACACATGAAAATCTATTTTAGACTGGAGGTATTAATTTTAAAATTTTTAATATTTTGACGCAATGCGCGAGGAATGCGTTTTACTCACACGACAAGAAAACAAGTATCCGTTTGGGTATGAGTGAAAATTGCATTAAGCTGGTATTTATATGATAGAAGTATGATAGAGTATAAATCTTCAAGTTTTTTTTTTAATATAAAAATTCTTTGAAATTTAAACTTGAAAAGCAGAATCAAAGTTGCTACAGAGGATATCTAAACTGTACATGGATAATTACAAGTTTCAAATCTGTAATATTTTTTTACATTAATTTTTGGTCAAAATTCCAGGCCGGCATAATTATCGTAAGCTTTTAGTAACAAAACCCTAGTAAACTTGGGTATACATATCTGAAAAATAATACCATAGAATTTGATATCCTAAATAGGAGCAGTAAGTGTTACTGATTTAAGGTCAAATGCTGAGATGAACCATCGACATGAGATATGATTTACAAATATTTAAAGCACACCCGTAAATCCGCTAGACATCAAATCGAAATATTCTATAATTTAACTCTTCTCTAGACTTTCTAAAGATCGAAATGTGTTTACTTTAATTAATATAAAAACAAATGCAATTATGATGCCAAAAATTGGTACGCAGGGCATCTAATCAATCAGTTCTTCCAAAAAAACATACAAGCCAGAACGTAACTCTTTTGCATTTTGTACCTGGTTCATTAACATGAAATTTCGAAAATCACATTTCCGAACTAGCTTTAGATGTGCTCATCTTTCCTTCAATGAATGTTGGTATTACGTAGGAGTTCAAGGGTAAAGTTCTACGCCCAATATATAAATCCAACACAATTTCACAGATGACATTGTTTTTGGACAACTAATAATGGCAATCCTATCATTCAAAAACCTGCTCTAGTAGACCAATGCCACCTCCTTAAATCAATATCTTGATTAAAGTAGTATCCTCCACTCCAAATGAATGTAAACGCAGTTCAAAATATTAAAAGATTGGGGATTTCGATATACTATTATGGGCTTATTTAAGAATTGTTCTGACTATTCGAGTACTTTTGGCAGAGTTTCCAACCCATACGTTTATCATGATCTGTGCGATGAAATTTTTGAAGTACTGCTTGGTTATTTAGTCGCATTGGAGTGCATGTTTCTCTTCTTAACCTTTATAACCCGCAGAGTTAACCAATTTTTTTAATGGATATAGGGTCTGTAAAAGTAGAAGTGTAAATATTATTCCAAATATTCCAGGCATTCGAAATTAAATATTGATTAGGTGCGGAACAGATTAGGTTGCTCACTGGCTGCAAACAAATGGGGCCAATGTATGTATACATCGCCATCAATAATGAAAATAAATGCACGATGTAAATGTTAATTTATGTAACATACATTCGTGCGAAAATCTTGACAAAAGCTAGGGAATAGCGAAAAACAATATTTTGTTATCGAAAGTTTTTCTAATGTTTGAATTTATCTGTGCATTTGTTACCTCCTGTTGTATTTTGTCCCTTGAGTATCTTAGGGCATTTTTCCGAATTTAGTCCGACAATAATTTACCTCTATCAACGCAAAACTTACTAAGAGATAAAGCAACACGAGGAATTAAATTGGTAGAGTCGTTGCATACAATTCGGAGTGAAGATATATCTGAGTTGACCAATTAGTTCGTTATTGCTTCTTTTACTACAGCTGCTGGTATTTCGTACAGGTGTCTTACATATTTAAGGTTCCTAATACATACATACATAATTGGTCATTATAACCCTTTAGTCAGTCTCACGACCTAGCTTCTTACACTACTTATGTTTTGTGTGTTAGTATTATACATGAGTGGCGGAACCTATAGTTTAAGTTTTAAGTAAAGTTTTTTGAGAAGCTTTTCATGTCAATTTTATTTATTCTCAAAGTTTTTGCTAGAAATATGTTGAAAGGAAGACGCCGAAAAATATTTTCTTCATAATTCATTGACCTGGGCTAAGCATTTCAATAAAATAGTGTGACCCTTATAAAATTGAACATTATTTACACACGCCTTGGTCACTATTATAATTTAAATTTAGTTGATGATTACTGTGATACGTGTTTAATTATAATATTCCTGCCGTTTTTCTCTTTTTTCTCCTCGTTCATGACAAATACTTTTGAAATATTTGGAGGAATTGGTTTGCTGGTCTTCAAACATAAATAAACAATCACACACAATAATAATACAACAAAGAGCGTTTTAAATATGTCTGTATGTATGTATGAATTTCTAGTGTCCGTCCATTCATTCATTCATGCATTCATATTTACAAACACATTGAAATAATAGTATAATAATGTTTTAACGTCAGCGTGACAATGTGTATATAGAAGCAATCGTGCTTGTGTATGTTAAAAAAAATGTTTGTTTGTTTTTTTTTCGTTATAATTTTCTAGTCACGTTTACAAAAATTTCATTTTAATTTTAAATTAAATACACAATATTTGTATTGTTTTCCAGTGGAATATTTATAAAAATGAACGAAATTTATAACACCCAAAAATAATTTTATTACACACTTTCATGTTATAAATATAGTTTTTAATTAATGTTTTGCGTATTATTTTGACACACATACATACATATAGGAGTATACATAAATAAATATGTATGTACACAGCTTGGCGTTTTATTGTATTTGTAATTTTTATTTCCTTTAATATTCTGCGCTACAAGCGGTAAATAAAAAACCGTATGATTTTAAGGCTATTACTGGATATTTTAAAAGATATGTTAGTGGTCTTGACAAAGTAAGATGAATTACAAAACATTGCAAAACACTCGAAGTTATCGAAGGATAATGAAATTATCAAAGGAATCTTATTAAAACTGAAAATAATGCCAAGTAAAGAAAAAATTTAAATCTGAAAAATTGCTGGACATATTATTCGTAACAGATTATTGATTAACTATGTCAAAGCAAAATTAAATATATATCAAAACCGGCTTACTAGGTGCGTGCAAAAGTTTACTAGAATACACCAGAAGAGAAAGGAATCCCAGGTCAGACATTAAAAACGAAAATATAAACAAATATTTCTTCGGCGATTGTCTCTCAGCAAATTTCTGGCAAAAACTCTAAGAGTAAGTAAAATTGCCATGAAGAGTTTCTCAAAAATCTGTCGTTCGGAGTCGACTTTAAACTGTAGGTCCCGCCACTCATGTATAAAATTTACGCACACAACATTAGTGGTGTGTGCAAGAAACCTTACTTGAAACGACAGGGATCTGTAAAAGAAATCTATTGCTATAAAAATCAAAAATAATTCCATGTCAAACTGGTTAACGTTTACGTTAAACTGTAGATTCAGCACTCATGGATAAAATTAACATAAACAACATGGAAACGACCTAGGTCGTAATCCTAACTAAATAACAAATTAAGTAAGTGATAACGTCTGGTGTATTCGCCTCCAATTCATCAAGTTCATTCTGTGCCTGTACAGTCACTGTCCCGGATTTTTCAGCATAAGCTTAAGTTTAATATTTGTAATACGGCACCTCCAATATTATATAAGATTTTCACGGTCAATATTTTCTGCCCTGGCTTAACGTGTACATTCTGATTTTAAATGATATATTGTTTCATTTGAACTGCAATCATATCAAAAAAGTTATTTGTCACAGTAGCATCCCTCACAAAATTCTTCAGGTTGTTTGTTAGTCAGATTACTTAGTCCTGTATAGCTATCAGAAACATCAGGAAACGTCTGTCCTGCAACTGCAAATAGTACACAAATTTTTGACCAATTTGTCTACCATGAAGTGGTTGCCTCATCCTTTAATTTCAGTTGATTTGTTGAAACTGATTTGAAGTATTGTCAGCATTGCAATCCGCTTTATATATGATCAATAAAAAAAATAATTGTTTCCCCCTATGCATCTCGGCAGAATGTACACTCTATGGCTGATTTTGGAGTGTGTCCAAATGCCTTCAGTAGTGAGCTCTAATTTAAATTCATGGGTATCTATGTCAGTGTTGGTATCATTTATTACTCTAAAGGAGCCATAATTCCATAAGTGTTGATAGTATTGAATGAATTTTTCGCACTTTATCAAGTCTTTTAAATTTCCTGCTAAGGTGACCAGGTCATTCTTCATAAATCAGTTTGATCGATGCCACGTTGATTTTGAGCTCAACTGTGGTTTGTGGGCTATTCACATACACTTGCGACTTAAAAATCTCACAAGAAAAATTCTAACGGTGTCATATGGCACGATCTCGGCGGCCAGTTTACATCCACGCGATAATACACTCAAATCACATAAACCACAGTGCTTGGCATTGACAGTGAAGGCCTAGCCAATGTCTTTCTCAATGAAATATAGAAAATCCACAGCAAACAGTGACTTTTTAAATTCCTTAGATGCTCTTGGATCTAATCTGGATTGATCCACATACGACAATTTTGTTTATTCACGTATCCATTTATTCAAAAGAAAGAGCTGAATAAATGACAACTAAGTTGACAGATTTAGTTGTTAAAGGTGGCCATTATCAATTGCCAAAGATTAGAAATCCCGATTGGAATATACGACACATTTAAGGTTTTTGCCATCTACAAATATTCAATCTGATTCTGAATCTGAGTAATTTAAAAACCTTTTCATAAGTATTTACTACAACTCTTTTCATTTTAATGAAATTAATTACTCTTTCATATTACAGATGAATTTACTATGTCCGGTTCCCTGTTCAAATTAAATTAAGCATATAATTCGATATAGTAAACTATCGCTTCTAGCAAGTATCTCCACGGGCAGTGATTATTTCACTCCAGTACCGATTACCAATCTACCTATTATTGCTTGATTTCTTACATTCACTTCATTATTTTCTATGACCATATGCAGTGTAAATATGATATTCTACTCTATCATGCAGTATTTCTTTTTTTCTTTTATTTTTTGTTTTATTTATTCCTGCCGCTTGGTCGTAGACATTAATAACCCACAACATTGTTTTGGAGGTCAAAATTTATAATTTAAATTGAAAATTTAAACTGTACATGGAAATATATTTTAAGCCTTTTAGATGGCTTTTAAAATAGTACGAATAAAAAAAAATGCTAACAATTTACTCATTTTTGTACAAAATTTTCCTCTGTAGTTTTATTTCTATTTCTAGAACTAATAGCCACGCTGACGTATTAGTATTATTTTACACATGATAACATCATAATATTATTACGTATACGTAGCGTAGTCGCTAGCCTCACACTTAAAACATTGTATATGACCACTTATTGAGTACTAAAATAATACAATAATAATGACAATGTATTTTATTATTAAAAATATGAAATAAACGCGTTTCTAAATCGATTGGAATTTGAGCATGTTAGGAATAAGAAAATTGCATCAAACTATATAAAATTCCCAAAATATTAGATTAATATTTGGGGAGCATCTGGGGAGCTGATTCATATTCATAAATTCAAAATTTTTTGCTTTAGATCAAGCCACCAAGTAAGGTGTGAAATATTTTCAGAACAACTATACCTCGCACTGTAGTGCTGATTGCTGTTCAAGCTAAAATAATGGCAATAAAGATTGCCGCTACGCGAATCTTGTATTCACTGGCACTAAGGCAGCCTTTAGATCCATAGAGAATGTATATACCACATCTAAGATTGTCCAAGAAATACGAGTGTCTCTGTATGAGATTGCGAGACTTTCGACAATTACTGTCATATAGGACACAGAACATGGGATCATCGATGATAACAATAAAACCGACACGCTTGCAATTGCTGACATACATGTATATATACACAGTTGGTCATTACAACCCTTCAGGCAGTATTACGACCTAGCTTTAAGCACCACTTATGTTGTGTGAGTCTTAATTTTATACATGAGTGCGAAACCTACAGTTTAATGTCGACTACGAACGACAGAGTTTTCATGGCAATTTTATTCATTCTCAGAGTTTTTGCCAGAAATCTACTAAGAGGAAGTAACCGAAGAAATATTTATTCATATTTTGTTTCGTTATCGACGTCTGACCTGGGGTTTGAATCGTGGCGTTGTAATGAACCACATATATACATAACATACATAATTGGTCATTACAATCCTTCAGTCAGGACTACGACCTAGCTTCTCACACCACTTATGTTGTGTGCATTAATTGTATACATAAGTTGCGCGTCCTACAGTTTAAAGTCGACTCCGAACGACAGATTTTTGATAAACTTTTCATGGCAATTTTATTTACTCTTAGAGTTTTTGCCAGAAATCTGCTGAGAGGAATATTTATTCATATTTAGTTTCGCTTTAGATGTCTGACCCGGGGTTTGAATTGTGGCCTTCTAATGAACCAACAATGGAGAATTCAGTTTAATTCATACGTGAGACTGTGTAGTATGTATCGCTGTTCTGTTGAAACCACATGTCCGAGGTATCCAGATCATCCACTTCAGACTAAAGGAAGATAGTTATCATCGCTCGTCATTGACAGTGGAGCCTGATCAATATCGTTCTCAAAGGAATATGAACCGCCAACCCAAAATCCACACCAAACTATGAATTTTTCGGGATACATTAAATGCTCGTCCCAATTTTTTTTTTAATCTGTACCCATGCTTTCCATTGCTCTTTGGTTAAACTTTTGCAAATTTCTTAGAACTGCATCTCTTTTACTGTCATCTACTTTTTATTTTATTTGTCATAAAGGGTTTTGAGCCCCTTACGAACAAAGAGGGTATGATCAATGAGTATATTTTGCTATTCGTTATTTGCAGTAAAGATTTATAAAGGCTTTAGCATACATATATTTTTTTAATCCAAAAGTGTTTTTTAAGTATTAATATCTGTTCCCTTAATTGTAAATCAACGCCTAATTGGAACAATTACAAGGCTTTACCCCAGACCTTTACTATAGACTAGGAACTGCTGACGGTATTATTTAAAGATCTTGGAGTAATTAAACAAGTACAATCACCACAATGTTGAACGTTCAACAGAACTTAAAACATTAGAGAAACGTGCAATTTTGAATTAGAATTTAAGCACCACTGGGCATTGATTCATGGGTAAATGTGATTTTC
Source organism: Sarcophaga carnaria (assembly GCA_958299815.1). Lineage (NCBI taxonomy): Eukaryota > Metazoa > Arthropoda > Insecta > Diptera > Sarcophagidae > Sarcophaga > Sarcophaga carnaria. The sequence continues at coordinate 33,263,409 of OY283150.1, forward strand.
TAAAACGCTGAATGCTCTGGGCTCCCATGATAATGAACTGAAATGTATTGTGCATACTTTTGTGTCATTAGTTTACAAAATCCTATTCTTAATAAAACTAAGTACATAGTAAACACATAATATATGTATATAAATAACACTCCATGTACATATATACATATATATGACACATACATTTACACTGTACAGTCAATTAAACCCCCTTCTTTAACAACCATAAGTTGGTAAACGTGTTTGGTAAGAACAGTTTGGCAACAGTAAGAAAGAAACAAAAGGGTTTGTTAGCACAACTACTTTTGACTTGAAATTACGGAGTAAATCCGCATGGAAAAGCTAAAGCCAAATATAATCTATACTCTTACTTATATACTTAGAAACTTAAAGAAGAAAAAAATGGTATTAAAAAATATACAGAACAAAATATAGAAAACGCAATATAAGTTATATAAACTATACATATATACAAACATTGTAAAAAATAAAGTAAAAGATAAGAATCAAGAATTTTGTATAGTTTTTTAGTTTTTTTTCATTTTTTTTACCAGTTGAGTACAATTGCATCAATGGAGCATGAAACATGCATAAGTACACATTCACTCTTACACGTGTGCATACTTACTCATACTCGTCTGTAGAATGTTGCCATGGCAATATTCAATACACGCAGCTACTCAAATGACTCCAGAGTATTGTAAAAATCAAAAGGAGAAACAAAAACAAGAACAAATACTCAAATAAAATAATAACAAAAACAAAAAATACAAGAATATATAATAAAATGAAGCATCATTTGCTTAGAAAGAAATTGTATTTTTCAAAATTATTTTCCATAGTTTTTTTATCTTTTGCTTTTCAATATAAAGAGTATAAAATAACGTTTTAAAGGGTCATTTTTACTGAAAACAAAATAATATGATACACAATATCTACATAAAATCCAAGTAATATATTATTGAAATATTATTCCCTTGGCATATGGTAGAATATCATCCAACTTTGTCTAAAGTCACATTATCTGCCTGACAAACAATTTTACTGCAAAACTCCTTTCAGTCTATTACAATCTAATATAAAAAATAGAGAGTTTGTAGATTCAACAAACTGATTACTTTGTATTACATCGCTTGGATGGCAATGAGGTGACAATTTGCGCTTTTCTGTATACGCAATAGACTGCTCATTTGATACCACTCCTCATGAACTGTTTTACCGAATAACATCCGGATGAATAACAAAGCTTTTAACCGCGATTTTTGGAAACAAACTCAGGACAAGAAATACTAGAGGTCAGATTAGATTAATGTAGAGTCTGCTTGTTAATGAACTCCAGACATGACTGTATGAGGCATTCATCAACCACCTAGGCTATATAAATGATATAGTTCCAGTAGCAAAACATACATACATACATACATACATACATAATTGGTCATTACAAAACTTCCGCCACGGTTACGACCAAGTTTTTCACACTACTTGTGTTGTGTGTGTGTTAATTTTATACATGAGTGAAGGGACCTCCAGTTTAAAGGCGGCTCCTAACGAAAGATTTTTTAAGAAACTTTTCCATGGCAATTTTATTTACTCTCAGAGTTTTTTTTTTCAGAAATCTGCTGAGAGAAAGTCACCGAAGAAGTATTTTTCATATTTCATTTTGTTATAGATGTCTGACCGTGGCCTCACGTCTAATAAGCTAACACTCTACCTACTAGACTACGGCGACGATAGTGGAGATTCCTTCACCATTAATATAGTCTGGTTGCAAACGAACTCTAGATGTAGTTGTGTGAGGCATGCATCAACCACAAAGGCTATGCAAGCGACATAGTGCAGTACTGGAATTAAGAATATATATATCCTGGTAGACCACAGTAGATACTGAGACAAAATATCTGGGAATAGTACTGTACAACAGTATCACTACTTACATATTTGCTCACTTAATTGATCATTACAACCCTTTAGTTAGGATTCCATTCTAATTTCTTACACCACCCATGTTGTGTCTGTTAATTTTATCCATGAGTGATGAGTGGACACTGAGCTTTTTAAGAAATTGTTCATAGCTTTTCATGGCAATTATACCGAAATAATTTTTCATATTTCGTTTTCTTCGAGATGCCTGAGCCAGAGGACTTTTGTCTAATACTACTAACTAGACCATGGTGACTTCACAGCAGTATTAATAGCGTGTCCTTATGATATGCAGCTGGTATACATAAAAAACGTATCTTCAATTGAACTCTATTGTATAAAATAGATCCGAGACTCTTCTTTAATCAAAATGTTCTCAATAATGGAGCAAGAACCTTTAGAATTTTTGGCATGCTTCAGTGAATTCATTTTATTTTACTTCTTGAACAGAAATGAATCAACTTCTTAAACGATTTTGTCTAGTGTATGGAGAGGTTTATTAAAATTTCTTACGTTTACGGCAATTTTACTTGACTTGGCTTGACTTTACTAAACTTTTTACTGAGCGCTCATATCACATCTGCATACACTGACCCTTCAACACTCAGCGATAATAATAAAGTGATGCCCTTATTGCTTTTTGCATTTCTAACACCCCTACATAGCGTGTTACTCTAATCTGCATTTATTATTTTAAGCGTACACTGTGAAACTATACCTTAAGCAGCTACAAGTAAGTAAAACTAAAACAAAACCAACATAACAGTTTCCTCTTAATACTAAAATAAAGACAACAACACGACTCTTAACTATTTAAGATAAGAGAAATCGAAAAAAACGAAAAGAAAAGAAAAATTACAGATGCATACGAGAAAAAATGAAAAAATAAGAAAATATCAACACAATGAAGAAAAGGACCTTCTTCAAAGACAAAGGTGCATTGCACTTCCAAATGCACATGAAAGTATGGTATGTGCGTTTAGGGGTTTTTGCATTGTGTAACTGAAAACGTGTGTCAGTGACTATATGCCACTGTTTGTGGCAACACGTTACTGCTAGCAAGCTCGTTAAAAAAAGAGAAATAAAGTGTTACTTGAAACGCTAAAAAGAACAACAAAATTAGAATTTTTTTCAACGAACTCTCTGAATTTTTTAAACTCCCTTTAGGAGAGGAAAATTACACACAGACAATACAACCAATGCCACAACTTTGTTTAAAAATTATTCTGTTAAAAGAGTTTCCAACATAAATTTAATGTTTAACTGGAGCTTCTTTATGTTTTTAACTTTCTAAACTTATATTTGCAAGTTACTTCATATACATACATATACATATGTAAATATGTATATGTATATATGTATGTATGTATATATAGTGTTGAGCGTGTCTGCTAAGTGTGTTTTCATGTTGACTAAACATTGTTATGAAAATGACAAATACTCGTAAATATTTCAACACTTTTAAGTGAAGTTTTATTGTTTTTCTTCATTTCTTCGCCATTTTTTCTTTTTTTTTTTACTGGCATTAGTACTGTACTTTCTCTCCATCTAAGGCAATAGTTTTTTAGTTTTTATTATTTTTCTCGATTATATTTTCTACTGCCATTAGTTTTTCTCCATATATTTTTAGTGTTTTTTTCTTTTTTTCTATTCCTCATCTGACTTATAATTAAAATTATATGCAAATTCAGAATATTGTTTATGAGTCTGACACAAACATAATTTCCAAGGATATTTTTTTTCCTCTTAGTTTTGCCCTTTTGCTAGTTGGCTATGCAACAGTGGACATGATTAAGGAACAATTTTATTTTTTATATGATTTGTTTTAATACGTTAATAACTAAAGTACTTTAAACTAATTTCTATCAAAATGAAAACATTTGTCACGAACTAACAAGGCAGTCATTTATTGACAGTTCTAGCCTATAAATTGTATGCACAGGAAATTTCCAAATCAGCTCCAAGCATACCTCTTGTCTACGTTATACAAAAATATTCTTATACATTTATGCTTTAAGAAGCACAAAGAAACATATCGAAATCGGTTTGCGCTGATTTTTTTACTCCCTTACTTTCAGGTTTCAGCTTCTCACACAATGTGTGGCGGTATCTACAACTATACGTCGACTCATACTCTCAGAGTTTTCGTCAGAAGACTGCTGTGGTAATGCTGGGGTATAAAGCCTCTCAATAATAAAAATTCGAACTTTTGAAAAAATTATGTTAAAAAATTGACACGTGAACATACTATTAATGTTTTCATATGAACGCAAAATTACATAGCCCTGATGGCATTTAATATCGCTACTAATTGTCAAAGTTTAGGGTTATTTCTCTTAATGATCCAGTAATAGATCATCCACTAATGAATTGTAATTGTTTGTATAAATTCAATCCCCAAAATATAACTTATCCCTCCTTAAACATAACTTAATCCTGTCAAATCCTACAAGAACAGAAGACTGAGCATTTTCAAGATATTTCGTGGTCATTTCTCCATTCATCAAATCCAATCCACCATTACTAACTCTAATGACTAAAGCTCCTGTCTTCTATTTCATGTAACCATAAGAAATATGAACGTACGATTTAAAAATACCAAGTTTTAGGCCAATGTTGATCATAAAAACAGTAAGAGAGCTTTGCAGCGATCGCAACAAATAATACAAATACGATGTTTACTATCAGACTCATAAGGTAAAACAAAACAAAAAACAAAAATATTTCACTCATACATACATACATACATAATTGGCCGTTACAACCCTTCAGTCAACACCACTCATGTTGAGTGTGTGTTAATTTTATACATGAGTGGCGGTACCTACAATTTAAAGTCGATTCCGAATGACTGATTTTTGAGAAACTTTTCATGGCAATTTTATTTACTCTTAGAATTTATGCCAGAAATCTGCTGAGAAGAAGTCGCCGAAGCAATATTTTTTCATATTTGGTTTTGATGTCTGCCTTGGGGTTTGAACCGTGGTCCTACGTCTAATAAACCAACGCATTACCTAATAGAATACGGCGACATCAAACAGATAATCACCTTATCATAGTGTTAAGGCTTAGCTCTCTATACTGGCCGCGACCTATTCGCTCTCTGGCAGGCTCTCCCATGTCAGAAACGCTGTTGCAGAATTGTTTTAGGGGCCATTTCAAAGTTTAAACGACTCGTGCTAAGGATCAGTCAGACAGTTAGCTTCCAAATAACAGAGCCTCTCGAAAACCAGGTCGAATTCAAGAGTACTTAGGCGTTGACGTGGCATGCAAGATTAGTAATGATCTGTCACCCTGTCCTGATTTAAAGGAACTACAGCGTAATTGTTGACTAGGGCAGTAAAGTATCCAGCCAACCTCCTGGACAATCTGTAGCAATAGACTCCAGGCTGTAGAAAGTATCTAAAATACCTGCAATAGGCCTTAAACCCAACCAAGGAAAAAAAGCTAGAAAGATGGAGGCGGCAAGAATTGTTTGAAAAACATATAGGAAAAAATTAGTTTATAATCTACAAGCCATTTCAATAAACAAACCTTTCAAACTGTTTCACGAACAATTAAAAGTGCAAACCATGCAAAAAAATTATTCCTTGCTATCTATCTATTTCCTATGCACCACTGTGCATAGATTTCATTATTTCTTATTCTCCTATTTCCCTTAAATTTATGCTACTTTTTCTATGTAGTTGTTGTTATACTTTATTATTGTTTTCTTTCTTTAGGACTTTGCATGTTTAAATGAAATTTTTCATAACAAAAAAAAAATTTTTGTCCCCCTCTCAGTAACTTTAGCGTTATTCGCTCGCTCACATACATACATGGACAGCGTATATATAAAAGTCAAAGAAATAATACATACAAATGTAAATAGTCATTTCCTTTTGCAATATTTTAAATATTTAATTTTAATTTCATTTTTTGTTTTTTTTTTTAGTTTTATGTTATAGTTGTTGTTGTTATTATTATTTTACGTCTCCGTCTTCGTCTCCTTTTCATTTCTATTTTTATTTTTATTTATTTGTCTAAAACCTCATAATTATTGATTGTTTAAGTTAATGTTACCAACAATGAAAAAAGAAGGAAAGAATGTGGCATTAATTAAATGTTGCCAAGTACACAATCTCTAAAGGCCACCAAAACGGTAAAGGGAGAAATACAATACACTAACAAAGAAAGTAAGTAGATATTTACATACAATACAATACAATGGGAAGAATACAATTCTAACAATAACAAATGGTCAAAGGCATAATGAGTTTATTTAAGGAGATTTCACTATTATTCACAAAGGAAACATTGTAACACAGTTAAAAAATATTTACTTTAATTAGAGGAATATTTATATTAAAATTATTCACCATGTTTCTGTGTATTTCATTTATTTCAGAGGAAAGACAAGGCATGGTTTATATTAATGATATACATACGTACAATACGTACAAAATTGAGGTCAATATTATTAGTTTGAAAAATTAAAAATTGATTTCATAACTCAAAGTGTTGTGTTGTGATGTAACATCTGTTTTCATTATGTTTTTCTAAATGTGCGTATATTTAATTAAACTAATTAACAAATTTTTATAAAATACTTAGTAATAATAACACTGCTGGAAAATCAAGAATATAATGATTAAGAGAATAAAGCCAAAACATTACAATGAGAGACCATAAACAAATTTTTAAATTTCAATTAAAAGTCTAAATTGTGCCCAAAAGGAGGCCGCCGTACTCTAATAGGTAGTTTGTTGGTTTTTTACACCCCAGGTCAAGACATTTAAAACAAAACGAAATATGAAAAAATATTTCGCGGCGACTTCCTCTCAGCAGATTCGAGCAAGAACTCACATCATAAGTGGTGTGAAAAGCTAGGTTGTAATCCTGACTGTAAGTGTCCATAAGTTCTTTTCAGAATGTTTCGCATTTGGAGTTCTTATCATAAACGGTTATCGTAATATAATTCGGTATTTGAAGGGCTTATCAACACATTAAGCACTACACATACCAATTCATGTCAAATGTACATACATACATACATAATTGGTCATTGCAACACTTTAGTCAGCATTACCACCTAGTTTCTCACACCACTTATGTTGTGTGCGTTAATTTTTATGCATGAGTGGAGGGACCTACAGTTTAAAGTCCACTCCGAACGACAGATTTTTTAAGAAACTTTTCATGGCAATTTTATTTTCTTTCAGAGTTTTTGCCAGAAATTTGATGAAAGTAAGTCGCCGAAGAAATATTTCTTCATATTTCGTTGAGTTGGAGATGTCTGACCTGAGGTTTGAACCGAGGCCTCACGTCTAAAAAGCCAACACACTACCTACTAGACTACGGCGACTTTAATTCAATTAAATGTACTTCGTAGTTAATTGCTTTCCGATGAATTACTTAAAAGCATTAACATCAACAAGGAAACAAAGTTTCCAAACAATGTAACGTTTCATAGCTGTTTGAGAAACGATATGAAGTTCTAAGAGCTAAAAGGTGTTCGAAATGGAACAAGAAAATTCACTTCCACGTCCTTCAGGGTGTAATGCCCAAAATCATTATGACAAAAACAGTAGAGGAAGAATGGAACTCGAAATGTATCACAAATTTTTGTAATAATCTACTGAGAAAGAAGAAATTTTATTGAGGGAATGTGAAAAACGTATTTACGTAGCAGTACGGAAGTAGTTTCCAGGTGTTCAAATTTCCAGAACAAATGAGAATGATTACTAGTAGATATTGTAAAAATGATGGTGCCCGACATAATTCTAATGCTCGATAATAAATAATCTTTTCAGGATGTGATAAGAAAAAAAAATTGTGGGTGTTATGAAGGTGCCTTGCACACACAATATGTGAGTTAGTTTCTTCAACTTCAGCTGTATAATTTTCACTATTTCTTTCTACGTCTACATGAGTAGAAGTGCAAAATAATTACCTTTCTAAATTCCGTATACCTAATGGAAGACACGAACCATGCATAAAGATGCTTCCACTGTTGCGAATCCTACAAACAATATCGAAAGTCATTTCTAGGATTCAACAGGTTATGAGTTATTTCTCTCTCTCTCTATCTCTCTCTATCTCTCTTTCAAGTTATCACCGAAATACATAGCGACATGTGTTAAAAAGTAGTCAAAGTAATTAAATTAATCGACAACTGCGACCAATCCAGTGACAGTTATTTAAATGACAGCATATTTCATACGTAATGACACGGACCAAGCATAATAATGAAATAAGATTTGATATTGTGTGTGATCCTCAAACTCGATGAATAATGTTCTTAAACTAAGTGGAGAAAAATTAATAAAATAACTATGATATATAGAGACCCTAGGATAAAAACGGTTACATACATACACACATAATTGGTCATTACAACCTTTCAGTCTGGATTACGAATTAGCTTTTCATACCACTTAAGTTGTGTGTGTTAATTTTATACATGAGCGGGACCTTTAAACTGTAGATCAACCCCAAACGATAGATTTTTTTGAGCAACTTTTCATGGTAATTTTTTATTTACTCTCAGAATTTTTAAGGGAAATCTGCTGAGGGGTAGTCGTTTTGTAGGAGATGTCTGATCTAAGGTTGGAACCGTGGGGTCTAATGTAATAAGCCAACACACTACTTACTACACTACGTCGACTTTATTTCGTTGAATATACAAAATTGCAATCTAGCTTCTCACACCACTATGTTGGGTGTGTGTTAATTTTATATATGAGTGATGAGACCTACAGTTTAAAGTCGACTCCTAATGACAGATTTCTTAAGAAACTTTTCATGGCAATTTTTATTTACTCTCAGAATTTTTGCAAGAAATCGCTGAGAGCAAGTCGCTCAAGAAATATTTTTTCATATTTCGTTTTGTTAGAGATATTTGACCTGGGATTTATATCGTGGACTCACGTCCAATAAGCCAACGCACTACCTACTAGACTACAGCGATTAATTTTGCCTGATAAGAGTTAAGGAATTTCATTTATTTTACACAAAACGATTAAAAAATATTAGAACCTTATACAACAATATCTAGAAACCGTTACAAATTAAAATCCTTTAACACTTAAACCTTTTTAAACACAAATAATACATATATGTTTTCATAATTATTTATTGAGTGTTGAGAAACAATTGCGAAAAGATGTATTTTTTGTATATGAAAGCCAACATTAAACTTAAATTGTTTCCTATAAAAATACAATATATATGTATGTAATTAACGTAATAAATTATATTATTTTTATTAATTTCCATTGTAACTATCGTTAAAACCTTATTAACAATACATATAATTGCAACGTTTCGTTACAACATAAATTGTAGGCCAGTAGTGTACCTATATACTACACTACGTCGACTTTATTTCGTTGAATATACAAAATTTATAAAACAACTGCTTGCGAAACGCGAACTATGGAGAGATTAGTTTACGAACAAATTTCTTTTGAAAGAAATAATTTTTATTTAATTAATTTTGATAAGATTGTTTAAAAATTGAATGTGTTCCACCATAACTGGCTTGAATGAAAATGCTACAGCTGCTACTGAAGATAGAGGTAAAAGCACTATGAAATGGTTTAACTAACTAAAATAACTTTTAAATGTAATGAGTCTATGCATTGAATTTGATTGAATTTTGAAATTTGGTCGTTAGTTTATTAATAATCAAATTTTGCAAATGCTTTTCAAAGTCTCAAACATACAAGGAGGTGGGTTTCGTTTAATAAAAACAAAAATAAGTTATTTCTTGTGTTATAACCTCGATAAAGAATTTTTAAAATGCCATACCTGACTGCTTGCCATCTAGCCTACCCCAGTCGTCTAAAATAACTGGTTATTTTTACGGCCAATTAGTTTTAAAAGCAATCCATTGTTTGGCTTAAACAACTCCAAGAATGAAAAAAAACACAAAAACACAATATTTTCTTCTTATTGCCCTTTATGCGCCATTATGGCAATACAACTGTATGGTTTTGTGTGGGTGCTCGCTCTAACCAGTGTCTATTGTCATTTATAAATAATTTTTGTTTTTTCTTTTCATTTCTATTGTTTATGAGCTGTTAAATTTAGCAATTTTTATTTGACTTTTATTAAGCAATAAAATAAAAAAATCGTTACTCCTACGAAAAATTATGATTTAGTGTGGCAAAGTATGGCAGCGTAAAATACAAAATCTTAGTAAACAAGAAAAGAATTCTATAAAAATGAAATTAATATTGTATATGAACGATACTGTTGAGTTCAATTCCATTTAATTGTAATTGGCCACATAGAAAATAAAGTGTAGAGAGAGATTATGCAGTAAGGAGTATCATAAAAAATAACCTTGATGGCCTATTTAAACCTCTTAATTTAGTACATTTTTTAAAAAGATTGTTTTGCAAATGCTTGTAATACGTTTTTTATAAGCTGTGTCATTACGTAAACAGTGGAACAAAACTGTATGATTTAAAATCAAATTTTCTTTGTATTAAATTATTATTAAGAAACTATTTTGGAATCCAACACGATTACTCAGCAAACATAAGACAAAAATTATTCGTCCACTCAATTAAAATGTTCCAATAATGTATGTACAGTCACAGAAAAAAGTGTATGTAGACTCTTTTCCCGGTATTTTTTTTTTTTGTTTTTTTCCAATAATATGCAGGTTATATTTTTTATATTCGTTTTCGTCTTCACATATTCTCAATTGTAACTGCCTTTAACAACGCTGTAACACCTTTTTCAATTTGATAAAAATCACCGGGAAAAAAGTCAACATACAGCGGTGAATGTAGACTTTTTTCTTTAACTGTATGTGTCTCCATTCTGTAACAGGATAGAGCGATCGTATAGAATCTCCTCATGCCCTTGTATGATTCCAATCAATCTCTTTACGCAAACTAGTGGCTGAAGTTGTGTCCAATCACGCTTTTTACATCAGTCTGGGATGAAAAAAAGTTTCTTCCAACTTAAAATAACTTATCATACATACATATGTACATGCATACATACACACATAATTGGTCAGGATTGCAATCTGTGTGTAGGCTATGTGTTAATTTTATAGATGAGTGGTGGGACCTACAGTTAAAAGCCGACTCCGAACGACAGATTTTTTAAGAAACTTTTCATGGCAATTTTTATTTGCTCTCGAAATTTTTGTAAGAAATCTGCTGAGAGATAGACTCCAAAGAAATATATTTTCATATTTCGTTTTGTTGGAGATATCTGACCTGGGGTATAAATCATGGACTCACGTCTAATAAGCACTACCTACTATACTACAGCGACTAATTTTGCCTGTAAAGAGTTAAAGAATTTCTTTTTATTTTAAACAAAACGATTAAAAAATATTCGTATCTTATACAACAATATCTAGAAACCATTACAAATTAAAATCCTTTAACACTTAAACCTTTTTTTTAAACACAAATAATATAAGTTTCCATAATGATTTATTGAGTGTTAAGAAACAATTGTGAAAAGATGTAATTTTTGTATATAAAAGCCAACATTAAACTTAAATTGTTTCCTATAAAAATACAATATACATATATGTATGTATGTAATTAACGTAATAAATTATATTATTTTTATTAATTTCCATTGTAACTATCGTTAAAACCTTATTAACAATACATATAATTGCAACGTTTCGTTACAACACAATATGGCTGCAAGTAGTATATGCTGTAAACATGTAAGTCTACTATACTATATGTGTGGCAGGACTTTCTGTGTAAGAGTTTCATATTCAATTATGCTCAATTTCACAAGTAATTTTTATTAAAAGAATAAAAGAAAAATAAATAAATTGATGAGGAAAAATAATAAACAGGCATTAATAGCGAATTTGTAAATTTATATTGTTGCAAGTTTAAAGTGAAAATAAGGACGATATGGAGGTATCAGCAAACAAAAACGTGTTTTCTCTGAATGTATAACACATTTAATACGAATTGAAATATGAACAGGTCCTATAAAGCGCACATATCTTGACGATAAAATCCAATGGATAGTCAGCATACCACTTGCGTAGAGACAGGATGAAATTCAAGATTTTTCTACAAAAGATATGCTTCGTACCGAACGATAGATTGCAATCCTAGCACTGTAAAAGACCTTTCAACAGGGATTTACGAACTATAATCATTCTTATTATCTAGCAATCTTAATGAACGATCTAATAGTACATGTTACAGTGACTAATCACATGTTTAACTAGATTAACCTGATTAATGAAACAGAAAAAGGGCGGTGAAATTATAAGAAAAAATAGTAGTGAAGTCATGATCACAGTTCTATCATTTTAAAGAAAGAAATCTAAAAACACGTGTACTTGTCAATTAAGACAAGTACAGTACCCGGAGATCGAATCGTCCCATTGTACAACGTTCTAGTTTCTCACACCACTTATGTTGTGTGTTAATTTTATATGTATGTGTATAAGCGGAATATGCCGTATCGTGATTAAACAGGCAACTTAAATGAATTCTTACATAGGCAATTACGAGTATTACATTGCCTTAATAGAAATTGGGCAAAGGCTATCACAGCTATTGGTGTAGTCTTTTCAATAATAGCTTGAATAAAGTACTCACGGTAAATATATACGATAGAAGTCGCCGTAGTCTAGTAGGTAGTGTGTCGGCTTATTAGACGTAAGGCTACGGTTCAAATCCCAGGTCAGAGATCAAAACGAAAGTATGAAAAAAATATTTCTTCGGCGACTGCCTCTGAACAGATTTCTGGTAAAAACTCTGGAAGTAAATAAAATTGCCATGAAGAGTTTCTCAAAAATCTGTAGTTTGGAATCGACTTTAAACTGTAGGCCCCGCCACTTATGTATAAAATTAACGCACAAGTGATGTGAGAAGCTAGGTCGTAATCCTGACAGAAGGCTTGTAATTACCAATTCCGTATATATTTTTTGTCATAATTCGTTTTAGATGTCTGAGCTGTCTAACGTTACAATACCTACTAGACAACAGTGACAACAGTAAATCAGAACTTATTCTATGTCGTAGTTGGGCTGCTTCATTTTTATTTGATAGGTTCAAAAGCTATGTTAAGTAGACATCTTAAAGGCTTTTCTTCTATTGAACTATATACGATTTTAATCTAATTATTTTAATCGGTATTAATAATTTACAGAAAAATTTATTAATCCACCCTCGCATATCTATACATACATATACTCAAAATAATGCCTTTAAAGTTTCTCATAACAGAACAACATAAAGTCATACGTAAAGCATATACATTAAAATACAAATACACTTACGTATGTACGCATACACATGTAGAATTATGAATGTAACTTTGCAGGACATGCAGTACACATACACATTAAAACACACTTGCACATCTATACATAGGGATACGTATTGTAGCACTTGTTGAAGATCTGTGCAAATACGCAAGGCATTAATGTTAATGCATGGCCATAATATTAATTCCGTTCGCATTTCCAGTTGGTATAAAAATAACGAAGTAAATGTGAAAATGAGCCTCATTAAGAAAATATTAAAACGGGAAACAATGCAGTTTCTTTACATATAAGAAAGCGTTAAAAATAGAGTTCACACAGGAATAGCACGTCAGTGGCGGTGGCCTATTAATGTTGGCATAAGTAATTCCGATTATAGAATGATACTTAATTGGAACATGTGGTTCTAAACACACTTATTAAATATCATTAAAGCAATGCATTTTTTTTATTGATTTTTATTGATACTCTGAAAAACTCATGAGTAGTATTACACCAGTTTTTAAGAAAATTTCCATTTTAAATTACAACCAATACTTCAATTGAAAACCTTTCAAATGTGAACTTAAAAACACCTCCACCATTTATGGTAGAGTTGTGTATAACAACCGTAAAATGTCAACGTAGTTATTCTATGCAACAACTCATTTGTATGGCATCAATGCAACATATTGTTTGGCTGTAAGGCATGTAATGAAGCATTGAAGGAAAAATATTATATTCCCCTCACCTATCCATACATCTTTACATATATTCACATACACACACATATACTCATACACCTTGGCGTATATGAATAAGTAATTTCAATGAATACGTTGCAATAACTCGCGTAAATGACTTACATTACAATTAATTACATTTTAATTACGCTTGTTTAACTCAATGCCCTATAATTGTTCGCATAACAATTGTAATGAGGCAGTTTTACTTTTTCATATCGTGTATTTAATGGTTCAAGTGAATGTGTATTTTAATATGTAGGCCAACAACAGGCACAACATACAACAGTTGTCGTATTTGCAATGCATAAGCGTACGTACCGCTAAAAGAAGGTGTTTTTCATAAGAAGCCTGCTATTTTAAATTAGTAAATTGAATTGCTTAAGTCATTTACAATGTAAATAAATTTACAGATGTAATCTTTAATATGAATTTTTAAAAAATTTAAAGGGGAAAAAAGTTTAAATTCTTTCAGCAGTAGGTTAAATCGTTAACAGTTCTTAATTATCAGTTGCAAACTTCTAAATTTGATTTGATTTAAAGTGATATTTTATTGTCTCCTTTAAATCTTGATCATCGACGTTAAACTTATTCTTATGATGTCCGTTTTGCAAAAGGACATTGTTGTCAACCACAAAAACAAAAAGGGAGACCGTGACTACACTGATGAAGCCCTAGCACTTCTCAACCAGCTCAAGCTACTAATAAATCTGTGGAGAGCCTTGATGTCGACTCTCGACACAGAATTCAAACCCTCAAAGAAGCCCCTGCTAAGGTCCTCAACCTCAAACTAGTAAGGGCTGGGCAGTTACAGAGGAGGTGCTCGACAGTCTCCAACTCCTCCTCATCGCAACATACCCTGCATTAGTCCGGCTGGGATCTGTTCCAGATCCCCGTCAGCGACATAATCTCGCAGTGCCCTGTGATAAATCCGATAACTAACCTTAAACTGGCCTCATCCAAGACCAGCAGCCAACCTCTTCTTACACTGTCTATAGCAGACCATTGACATCTAGAAGCACAACAACCCGATCCGTTCCCCCAAAGCCTCTGCTCTTCCCCCCCTATCAATCCACTGATGAGGCCGTAGAAGTGGCAGCTTGGGGGGTCAGGACCAACTATTAAATCGCCCTCAGAAAGCAAACTTAACCTAGCGAGAACATCCGCCGTCTCATTGCCCTGTATTCCGCTATGATTCGGAACCCAGCATAGACGGATACGGTCTGGTCCAAAAGTTCTTAACGACTCCTTGCACTCGCGAACGAGCCAGGATTTGCACCAGACCGCAATGGCCCTTAGGGTAGCCTGACTGTCAACGAATCCGAGGGCTACCAGTTATGGCCTCAATATCCTTTAAGATTCCGAAAATCTCCGCCTGAAACACGCTGCAGTCATCATTTAACCTGAAGTGAAGACCTTTAGAGTATCATTCACTCTCTAATGTTTCCATTCCTCCTGTATTAAATAAAATGGCTTCCTAGTCACAAAGATATACCGAATAGTTGTGTAGATAATGAATTTGATAAAGCAGGCTTAATGCTACTGAATATAAAATGAAAATAGTCACACCTCTAACCTATGTTCGAGAAAGATTCTTGCTTCAATACTCTTGCTTCAATCAATAGACTCATCTGGATGCCAAACACACCATGAACAGGAAATTTACTTACCAACTAGTCAAACTCGATCCTGGGGACATCTCCTTTACCATATCTATTATCATTATGTACAGTACAATAACAATACAGACCCGTAGGCTTCAGCTTATATTAAAGCTTTGTAATATATATCTACTACAACTGTATTTAAAGACATTGTGTTGTAGAGTAGAATAAAGTCGTACTTAAGTAACTAAAACGTCTTCACTTATTAAGAAATCTAAGAAATTCACATAAAATTCAGCATGAAAAAAGTTACTCAACAATTTTTATCGCCATCGTAAAATGTTTTTATCATTCATTCCATTACCAATCATTTTTACAATTCAATTAAAATTAAAATGGAAAAAAACACAAAAAACTAATTAAATTCTTATAAATTTCTAAATAGTCTTAAACAAATTAAAAGCGTTAATAAAACCAAATATTAATTACACTTTCGAACTGGCTTTTGGTGGCCTTTTGGTATGGCTATAGCATAAAAAATTACAAACACGTTTGCACGTTTGCAATTTTAACAGCAGACAGCATGTTTAACATCTTGCCTGTATGATAGCATTGTATTGCTGTCATTGTTGTTGCTGTCTTTATTGTTGTTGTTATTGTTGTTCATAGCATATTAACAACATTAAATTAATGATTGAACCACCAACATAATATCGCATCACGAAACAAACCAAAGTTTTTCTCCGTTTTCCATTTTTTTCTTATATTTTTTCCCCAAACAACAAACAGCAGCACTCACTTATTAATTGTAATTTCATTTAATTGAATTCCTTTGTTGGTACGCATCATGTTTATTAAGTTTTTTGGTTTCATTATTCCAATTTGATTTCTTCCCATTCTTGCCTCAATACAAGCTTTAATCATTTATAATCTCTTTCCACCCTTAAAGGTCGTTAAAAATCGTTCGTTGTATTTGCCTTCTTTCCAGTGCCCTTTTTTCGGCGAACAAATTTCAAAATTATTGGTATTTAATGCAGATTATAAAAGTCAAATATACTTTGTACTGTGCAGAGTACGAAAGTTCAATATTTATTCTAAATATTGGAATGAGAAAATTTCGAAGAATAATCTTAAACAGGCCTTTTAAAGAATGCAATCAAAAAGGCTTAAAAATAAAATGATTTTGATGGTTTTTATTGGATACTGTGACAAGTAAAGCTTTTTCTTATTAGTATTACTCAGACTGAAATGATGACTATTATTACAGCCGTTGTACGAATCCAGTATCAGAGTAAGGATATACACAAATTTAATAAATATAAATGAAAGTTGAATGTGGAATTTATACCACATATTTAAATTGTCAATGAAGTAAAGGAGTAGACATTCAACGGTTACCGTCATGTATTTTTCTTGACACAATGTCATTTGAAAGTAACAACAAGTGTTTTAAAAGCTTCAATAAGAACGAACTCACATGTTATACTGTTACTCTGCCATATAGAAACAAATAAATGATTTCACACAAATTCCTCGCATTGGCAAATGACAAGTGAAGACAATTTATTGAATTCCGCTTGTCTTAAGACCAAGGCCTTAAGGCAAATTACTTATATACTGACAATACGATTATATTTAAATCTACCTGGAATATGTCTTCAAAATATACAAGCCCAAGTTTGAAGAGCAACAGACCACAAGTAATCTCATTTGTTATTGTCTAAGGATGATGTGGAATGAAAAACAAACAAGTCTTTCTAAAAAATTTCACCAAAAGAAACTCTCCTTGCAATAAGTAAAAAATGTAAGCCGAAAAGCCAGAAGAGCTTTTGTTATTGAACAAATAGCAGCTGCAAATAAGCCCAAGCTTGTATTGTTAAATGCGGCAATGGGTTTTCGTATTAAATTTACTAAAGTACACGAAAATTAAGCCGCTGAGAACCTAAAACGAGTAATTTCTCCCAGTAGATTTCTGCCAAAAACTCTGAGACTCTGTAGTTTCTCGTTGGTCAAATAAATCCCAACGTTGCTCAAGCGTAAATTGATTTACTGCTTTCAGTGGAGATAATGTACTGAATTTTGTGACAGAAAGAATGACATAAGTATT
Organism: Sarcophaga carnaria; assembly: GCA_958299815.1. Taxonomy (NCBI): domain Eukaryota; kingdom Metazoa; phylum Arthropoda; class Insecta; order Diptera; family Sarcophagidae; genus Sarcophaga; species Sarcophaga carnaria. Next base: position 33,281,013 of record OY283150.1, read on the forward strand.
GCCAGAATCGAAATAACCGATGGTTCAAATTTAAACCGATAAAATTGCCATGAAAAGTTTGTAAAAAATCTCTCGTTCGGAGTCGACTTTAAACTGTAGGTCCCGCCACTCATGTAAAAAATTAACACACCCAACATAAGTGTTGTGTGAAGCTAGATCGAAATGACCAATTGCGTGTATTTTCCATTGCATCATGTTCGATGCAACAGAGGATATATAAAATAATTATTTATTTAAGTTAACAACAAAGTTTTCTATTCCAAACCTTTCACTATCATAATATAATAGCGTTTGTACTACACTTGACCACCAACATTCCCCTTTGAGGTATTTATACTCCATTACTTTTGCTTAGGCAACTTCCAGAAATTCATAACCTTTCTATGTAGTTTTGTTGCTGTAAATCATTCTCTGTTTGTTATCTTTCTTCCAATTTCTTTATAGTTCTGTTACTGTAATTTGTTTTTTTTTTTACTGTCTTTGCAACAATGCATACATAACCCTGTCCTCACTACTATTATTAGTAACATCATACCTTTACATACTGAAAAATTAATTCAAAAAATTCGTGTAAAAACTTTCAAATAATGAAACAGAAAACCCAGAATATTATGGAAACATTTGGAAATGTAAAATGAAACAAAAAAAAAGCATTTGAAAGAATTTGTATTCAATAGTAAGTGCTTACTTGTACTCACCAAAAGATTTCAAATAAATGGCCATTGTCGAAATTAAATATTTATTCCAACTGTAGCATCAACAGTACCTCTCCACAACTACGAAAACTACTTGTACCAGTATAGGGAACAGCCATTGCCTTCAGCCAGTAGTGGTATAACAACTCGCCACCACTACCACAACATTGGCAATAATGGCAAAATAAAATAAACAGCGTTATAAACAAATAAAAATAAGAATAAAAAAAATAAAAATAAAAACAAAAACAAAAAAAAAAAAAAAGCGAAATATAATATGAAACAAACGAAAAAAAGCGTAAAGCTTTACAAATAATAAAAAAAACACGTATAAAATTGTACAGAATGGAAAGGAATCGAAAAAAATTATAAAACCGAAGTGAAAATAAAGTCTGAGTTTATGCGGTCATTTTGGTGAAATATAAGGACATTAATTTTAACACAACATTAAATACGATACGATGGCTGCTGGTTTACTTCCTATCTCTTACGCCGTACAACCGTACAATGTTCTCTATACACCTATACATACGTTCGTATTAAAATATACTCACATACATTTAATAACAAAAGAAAATCATCTTTGTATATGTGGTAAGTGCAAGTGGGAGTCCATATGTATGTATGTGTGTATATGTATAAAATTATGTGCAGTTCCATTTTAACTTTGTACCATCGAACACTGTCCTTATATACATAAGTGGTGGTGGCGAGAAGAAGACAAAAAGCATTGGATTGTGATTGGATTGGACGTTTTCGAGAGTTAATGAAGCCTCCCATTTTAATAGTTATAAATAGCCCCGAAGGAAGATACTTAGCGATATTAAAAAAAAAAGAAAACGTCACTAGTAATTGAGGTGAAATGAAATAAAACTGAAGTTCGACAATGTAATTAATTCAAGTAAACGAAAATTAACGTAAGAGCAAGTGAGTTTTCCAGAGATGCTATAAAAGAAATAACATACTCTGCTATGAGGCATTTACACTTAATTAAGAATTGATTTTAATTAATTTTTTAGGCCAATAAATGGAAATTCTTATGTTAACTTACAAATAAAATTTTTCTAAATATGAATTGAAATAAAAACTTCATTTTGTAAGGCATAAACAAAGATTAAAATTGTTTCACGTAATAAAACGAGATGTAATGAAGATGAGTATTTTATCGGAAAGGATCTCAAAAATTATTTTTCAATTTTAAAAGTAGAAGTATTCTTATGTGCACTTTAGTTGCCCAAAACTCAATTGATTTATATACGTGCGTACGATCACCACACCATTTTATTAATGATCTTCAAATAAGTCTTCGGGAGACCATATTTTCTAACTAATTTTCAAATTGATTACTCTTAACAGTATCACTTATTTCTCAGCATTTATTTAGTGTTCGAAAAATTACGTGTTTCTTAACATATTTAATGGCCTGCCAATATGAGTGGACTGACTGTGTTGTCACGTTCAAAATTTTTAAATGTTTCTTAAATGAAGGTTTTTTTGAGACCTTGAGTCAAATCTGCTACTCTCTTTAGCTGTTAAAAGTTGTGCTCTTTCAGCAAGATAAACACAATTGTATCCGTTTTCCCTGGGAGGTAAAGAAGTATACAGTTTCTTGGGATACCTATCTCCGCTGAGTTATTATCTGGGGATATAAAATTTAATTTTTTTTTTAATTAAAGATCATTATGTTAGTCGCCGTAGTCTAGTAGGTAGTGCGTTGACTCAAAAACCGCCACTTGGTCAAATGACGATACCTGCTTTTATCCACCTAAAATATTTAAAAAACTGTTGCTACGCTCATCGTGTGCCCATTTAAAGTCGATCTTTACTAATTCTGGAACCCTTACACATCTTCAGGTGTTCTTTAATCCATCAAGACTTCTTTAAAATTCACCATTGTAGTACCTTTACTCCGATTAAGTATATTTTTCTCCTAGTTGGGCTCTAGAGAAACGTGCTGCTATTGGAATTTGACCAGAATATTATTGCGTGATTGGCTTTGAAACTAGTCAAGTTTCACTGCCATAGAATATCATTACAACCCTTTAGTCAGAATCACGACCTAGTTTATTAATTTTTAATTTTTATACATGAGTGGCGGGACCTACAGTTTAAAGTCGACTCCGAACAACAGATTTTTTTCAGAAACTTTTCATGGCAATTTTATTTACTCTTAGAGTTTTTGCGAGAAATCTGCTGAGAGGAAGTCGCCGAAGAAATATTTTTTCATATTTTCGTTTTGATGTCTGACATGGGGCTTGAACCGTGGCCTTGCGTCTATTAAGCCGACACAATACCTACTAGACTACGGCAACTTCAAGACGAGATATTACAAATGCTTAAGAAATTTTATGGTATACATGATTCGTCCGCATATTTGTGAGTAACTCCATACTGATTGCATTTGTTTAATTCTCACGCTTTGTTATACTGTTAGTGTTTTGCTGGCGATCTATATATACAACTGGTTCGCTTTTTAGCATGTATATAGCTTTGGTTTCCTTGACATTTATCTTCTTCTAGCTCTGCTTACATATAAGGAATCTAAATTCTCAAGTTAGTGTAAAACGCCATGTCATTTCAATTTATTCTGAACAAACATGGACCAAGATAACATCCATGAGATTGTTTGAATTAATACAGTGCTTTCTTGATTTAATCCAGCATTCCTACGAGTATATGACAATTTATATTGAAAAAATTTTTTTATTCGAATTACAATTTATTCGAACTGACCCTCCTGAATCTTTATCTATACGCAACAAATTTAAAATCTGAAATATTCTAAGACACTAAAACATCTTAAACACTCTAACAGTTACAGAGTTACTGCAATTGTTGGAAACTTCAAAAATTACGTTTATAATTGATTAAAATCAACGAGTAACAATGACATTTCAACACCCAAGCGGATGTCTGTTCATGAACAAATTTCGACCAGCAATAAAAAAAATACAACAACACCTCTACGCGTTAACTTCCTCTTCCGTTCCATTTTTGTTTTTTATTAAAAAGAAAAAAAACATTTTATTTTGCAACCAAATACACAAACTCAAATAGCAGTCTTGTGTCCTGTAGTATGTTACGAACATTTTTTTTTCTTTCTGCCACATGAACAAAAAACTCATTTGTCCATCACAACACATAGGAAGTTTAGCAAACAATTCACGTTTGTAGTGGAATAAAAAACACCAGCATTTGATACTCACGTTTACAAGTGTGTAATTCGAAAACACCCTCAACGAAGTAAGCAAGGAAATGCTTTTCCTCTTTATTTTTTTTTTTAAGTATTTATTTACAAATGATTATTAAAAGTTTGCTTTCGTATGTATTTCTTAGAGATTGTGTACTCTATACGTGGAGATAGTACTCTATACGTGGAAGATAGTAACCGTAGTCACAACATCGTACTGTAAGTAGTTGTCTCACTGTCATAATAAAATTAATTGTCTGCTAAAAGTATACCAGTATTTCTTTCAGATTGTGTACTGTATACGTGGAGGATAGTAACTGTAGTCCAACATCCTACTGTAAGTTGTCGTCCCACTGTTATAATAAAATTAATTGTCGGTTGAAAGTAAACCAGTTGGTTTGCTAGGACTAAAGCTTTAGTTTTTGTAACAAACGTTCCTAAGTTTCGCTAAGTTTGGCTACAAATTTGCCTGTAAATGTAACTCGTAGGAACAATGTGGAATATGTGGAGCGAAAACTACTCCAACTGCATTTCGCAATACTCTATGGATTTCAGATTTCCGTAATTAAGTGAGTGCTGCAAAGATTGAAACGAATATTAATTGAGAGATACTTTGGATGCATCAAAACCGAGTTCTTGTAGTTTCTGTCTTTCCCTCCGTCTGCAAAGTTCGATGATATTTTTTCCATATTAATGCTGAACGCATTAAAACGAAACGAAAACTCTGGTGTTTGCTTTTAACAGCATATCCGATACACTTTAGCAATTTTTTCAGCAGCCTTCGCGATACCTTCTTATAAGCACGGTCACCGTTCTTACATACATACAAGTTTGGTCATTACAACTCCTTAATCAAGATTACGATCTAGTTTCGCACATCACTTACGTTGTGTGCGCTAATTTTTAAACATGAGTAGAGGGACCTACAGTTTAAAGTTGACTCCGAACGACAGATATCTGAGAAACTTTTTCATGAAAATTTTATTTTAGTCTCAGAGTTTTTGCCAGACATCTGCTGAGAGGAAGTCGCCGAAGAAATATTTTGTCATATTTCGTTTAGTTGGAGATGCCTGACCTGGGGTTTGAACCTAGGCCTCAAGTCTAATAAGCCAACACACTACCTACTAGACCACGGTCATCGTGTTTAGCAAACTGAAAAAACTGGAACTGATTAAAAAAAATAGTCATTAGAATCTTTCAGCCTAGCTTCTCACAACACTTTTGTAATGTGAGTTAATTTTCATAATAAGCGGCAGGGCGGTTGGTTTCGAACTTCAGTTTTTGAGAAACTCTTTTATATTTTTTTCTTTTTTTATTTACTCTCAGGATTTATGCCAGAAATCTGCTGAGAGAAAGCCTCCGAATAAATATTTTTTTTATATTTTGTGTTGTTAGAGATATCTGACCTGACACCACTATTCTCATTAAAGAACTAAAGGAATAACATTACCAGACATTATAATTTTATTCTAAAATTGTTTTCTTTTTTATAAACTCCTGTAATTTATCAAAAATTTTATATTTTAAATACCACGATTAGAAGCCTTGTAGGGCATTTTAAATCACCATCTGCCATTTTGAATATCATTTGCTTTGCGTAGGTTGGCCAAAATGTAAAATTACTATAACATTCCTTTTAACTTTAATTGTTTTTGTTGTTTGCTTTTGTCAGAGTGTGATTGCCAAGAGCGTTCACCCACGGAAATACTTTTAGTGGGTTCATAAATTACTTCAAATACATATGTATGAGTGTATATGTGTGTCCATCATAAAGTCATTTTACGTTTATTGCCTTAAATTTTATTTCCTTTTTGTTAAAATTTTCGTTATTTTTGATATTTTTAACGGTAAAATATGTTGATATTTCATCAATACTTGAGCGTTTATTATGTGAATGCTTAGACCATAAAACTCAAAAAAAATGATAATTGATGGCTATAGAGAAGAATACTTTTTTTAATAATGACTTTTTAATGCATTATTAAATTAAAATTAACTAAAAAGCTTAATTTATTCAGTTTCGTTCTGTAATAACTTATGAGTTTTCAACTACTATGCAAACTGGCTCTGAAGTTTGTCGTATGGCCTCTTTGCGTTGTTTTTCGTTTTATTTTTATCTTCGTCGCCAAGTGGCTTGTCAAAAATCGCCAAAATTATGCGAATATAGCCAACTGACATCATTTTTAATAGTAACGGCGGTGCCAAGATAATGTATTCATTAACATCGCCTAAGGTATAGTTGTATGCCATTATCTGAGATCCAAAATGCCGTATGTCCCCACTTGCCTGCAATATAAACTTTGTTTCACCATCATTTACTGTCATACGTACCTAAGCAGACTTCCGTCTGTGTTGGCTTATTAGACGTAAAGCCTCGGTTCAATCCCCAGGTCAGACATCAAAACGAAATACAAAAAAATATTTCTTCGGCAGATTTCTGGCAAAAACTCTGAGAGTAAATTAAATTGCAAAAAAAAAGAATCTCAATAATCTGTCGTTCGGAGCCGACTTTAAACTGTAGATCCCGCCATTCATGTGTAAAATTAACACACACAACATAAATGGTGTGGCTATGTCGTAATCCTGACTGAAGGGTTGTTATGACCAATTATGTATATATGTATGTCTTACTTGCTACCACAAATGATGTTATATGTTGCCTTTGTACAAAATAGTGTGATAATATAGCTAACTACTACAGCAGAACACTTTCCATGATAGAGTTGAAAAAATTGTATGATAAGATATCGCTCGCACGGTATGAAACAGTTCCAAAAGGTCCTTTCCTACCTTGAAAGAACTGCAAGAGTTGCTTAACGTCATTTTATTCGAACATTACTGGCAAAAAGATGTTGCTTGTCAACTTTATTTCCATGGCTTTTTCGAATATCTACAAAATCGTAGCATATTGTGAATATCTGGTCGATGGTGGACTTACCAAGTCTGACACTGCACTGATAAAATCTGTGTTTTGACGAGTGGCATTAATGGTTCCCAGGTGCTGTTGTTGCCGCATATCATGCCTCCAGATGTTCATTATTAACGACTGGATAGAAGATATTAAGTTTCCGATCTTTAGACGTCTTTGTTTCTAGCCATATTCTACAAATAAACTGGTACATGTACCCTACCAGCTAGTTACTTCTAGCCTTAAACAACTCAGTGGACAGACCATCAAGATCAGTAGCTTTGTTGCTTTTAAAACGCTGAATTAGTACTTTGACGTTGCTACGGTTTTAAAGTGGAATTTCCTTGATATCTTTTCTGATTTAGTTCGATTCAATATCTTCACTAATGGCGGAATTGGTATTGTCATCGTAATAACGTAAAGTAATATTGCCTCCTTGAAGTCGCCGTAGTCTACTACAAACTGTGTTAGTTCTTTAGACGTGAGGCCACGATTCAAACCACTGATTACACATCTCTAACAAAACAAAAAATACGGTCGATTTTAAACTGTAGGTCCCAACACTCATGTAAAAAATTAACACACACAACGTAAGTTATGTGAAAAGCTAGGTCGTAATCCTGACTGAGGGGTTGTAATGACCAATTATATATGTATGTAATGTTCCCTCCACTCCTTAAAAATCTGTAACCACGTTTCCATTTTCATCTTTACAGGAAGATGCATATGCTAAAAAGTTCTAAAGAAGATTTTCGGCCTAGTGAGAGTTGGTTTGGGAGAACTTGGATGAGGAAGACCTGCCACAGATTAGTGTAACTAAGTAACGGCGAGAGTTGCTTTGGGAGCACAAAATTGAGGAAGATCTGCGTGTGTGATTGGTTAGACTAAGTGGCGAAGCGTGCGAATTACATATGCCTCGAAGAAGTGTGAGAGCATACCGAAATCCGACAAACGGACTGTTGATAGATTCTTTTTTTAATTCGAAACAACTCTAAAGAAAAATTGTTTGTCTTCTTCTGTTAGTACTTCAACTACTGCACCACATCACGTATCCTATAAAGACATTTAATTCAATTAATTTTTTCCCTTCTAATCAGTTTAGATAGATAAGAACACAAAGTAATTTGCACAATTATTTCCAAATGACTTACGAAAATGCTTTGTATAAGTGCACAATTGTAAAAAGTTGACAAAAAATTAAATAATCATTCATCTGTATATAATCCCTTAGCAGGAATTGAATTCTTATTTGTTTTTTATTTTTTTTTTTTTTGATTTTGCCATCAACTTCATCCAACAAAAATCCATACAAATACGTTAATAATTGCTAGCAATGATGATGAGCTTATTCAATTAAATGACATCGAACAACAATTGCAGCAACAGCAACAGCAACATATTGATGAAAATAAAATCCACTCCAGTTTCATATACCGCTAGTGTATGGCAAAAAAAAACAAATAATAAAGATGGAATAAATGGCTGGTTGGCTGGAGGAAAAAGAAAAAATATCGCATTTATCATGTCATTACAGTCAAATCATGATATTGCACATGCAATATCTGTAACATTCATTCGCACAGCCACATTGACTTGGCAAAAGGATGAACCGTTCAGAGTTTACACATTCAGCAAATAGTCATAAAAATACTATCTCCTCTCTTTCACACACATACACACACACACTCTTTATAAGAAAAAAAAACTAAAAAGTCTTTCGTTGCAAAAGGAATTGCTTTCCTACCAACATTCTAAATCTGTTTCTGCATCTGTGTGTGTGTGCTTGGTTGTGAGTGTATTTATACCGAAATGTAATGGAAAAAATTTTAAATCCTTCAATGTTTAAAAAATTTATAAGAAAAGAAAATGAAGTTTTTCCTTTAGTTTTCTTTTTTTATTATATTTTCGCACTTAGACGTTCAAAAGCCTCCAAAAAAAACTCCTCCTACACGATGATCAATACCGACATTATCATCAAGACTAACAAGAAGGAGAAGAAAATATTTTTTTCGTTTTCCACTTTTCCCATGTCTACTTATGGAAAACCTCATCTATAAACCAATTGTTGGTTTCATTGACTTCAGTTAAATTGAAAAAATCATAAAAAATGTACACCAAAAATTCTTTACAGGAGCAGTGACTACGTTAAGTGTATGTCTGTGTCCTTATAAATATGGATGGCAGGGCATAAAGTAATGATGAAGTATAAATGGAAAAAAGGAGAAAGAAAAAGAAAAATTCTAAAGATTATCTACTAATGGAAGCAATGAGTAGAAGATTTGTAGGTATTTGAACTCAATTAAATGATAAATGTTCAATTGGTGTCATACAATATTTATGGGAGAGAATATTCGTAATACGAAAAAGTCATCGAGTCATGTGACTAAAACAGATTTTCCTTTTTCAATAATTTATTAATAAAGTGGTAAAATATAAAATAATTAATATAAAGAAAGATAAAGAAAAGCGAATGAAAAGAATTTATTTTCCTTTTAAATTTCAATTTCTTTTTTGCAGAATTTCTCAATCAATAACAAGCAGTTAAGAGAAATGATTACTAACTTCTCTTGTCAAAAATTGTCTGATGTGGTCAGATTAGGCGTTTAGGACCAAATGATATATTTTACTGATCTCCACGTACTTATATAGGATTTCTCAACCCTATTGTCTCGACGAATCTCAGGAAGCTCTACGTTATCAGTTCCCTGCCTTGTACGCATGTATGTTCTTCTGAAATGCATAGAAGCCGCTCAGACTAGAGGTACATATGTGTTGTAATAATACATTCTTCTCATTGCAGAAAATAAAGCGATTCTCATTCTAATTGGCTACTATTTTTCTCGCTTTTGCTGCATAGTATGATGCAGCACTCTAATCTGATTCCACTTATAATTACTCTGCAAAAGTTAGAATCCGAGTATGCCCTTAAAAACTATTCTTCTCATTTCACATTCTTTCCAAATTTACGATGCGGAATTTCTTCTTCTGTCAAACTCATCTCTTTGCTAATTGACCTGAATTGTTACATAAATTGTTATCTAGCAAAATATAAACATATTTTATCTGGCTGCCTGATTTAGCTTACCCAGATAGTAACACCAGATGGTGTAATCTGGTGGTTTAATAAACAGTTTTTACTTTTACTTTCCGATCTCGGTACTGCCTGTCTAAAAACATCATCATTCATCAACTTCCGCTTTGAAAATATCCACATGTTTCTCCATGGGATTCAAATATTTCTTTGTGAACACAAAAAACAAAATCCTAAACCACCACTACCAGTCTTTGATTCATCGCTTAGGAGAGAATGTAGCTTCCGAATTGCTTCATGCCTCATTATCGTTGGATTAGCCTAAAATACTAAGTCCAAAATCTTAAAGTTTAGTGCTGCAGTCAATGCCAGAGTGAACTGTTAATCACTGCTTGAGTCAGACGTTCGGATAAATCCAAAATTCGTTCTGTTTTGGTCTTCACTCTAAATATGCCACAAAGCTACTTTTATCACCATAGGACAGATTTATATTGGAACGGTTATATCAACGCATGCTACATTGAGTATTTTAACCAACTTCACCTAAGTGACATCGAAGTTTCATTTGCCTGCGAATACAATGACCCTATATAATGGGGCCATCATTTATCTGACCGTCATGGTTTGCAACCTAGCACTTAGCCCTCAGTGAAGTGTTTTTTATATATGAAATGCTCGCGTAAATAGCATCTAGGGCTAAAAGCTTTTAGGCGCGGATATTCAAGGCATTCAGTGCAATCAGATTGTCATGTTGGAACTGTTTGACTTGATATTCTTCCCATACTCATTATTTTTGACAGTTTATTGAGACAAAAAATTAAGGTGGTTAGTTTTACCGATCACCGATGTTTTCCGAATACACGAATACATACATACATACATAATTGGCCATTACAACCCTTCAATCAGAATTATGGCCTACCACTCATGTTGTATGTGTTAATTTTATATATGAGTGGTGGGACCTACAGTTTAAAGTCGACTCCGAACGACAGATTTTTTAGAAACTTTTCATGCCAATTCTCTTTTAGCCTCAGAGTTTTTGCCAGAAATCTGCTGAGAGGAAGTCGCCCAAGAAATATTTTTCATATTTAGTTTTGATGTCTGACCAGGCGTTTGAACCGTGGCCTTACGTTTAATAAGCCAACACATTACCTACTAGACTACGGCGACTTCAGTCCGAATAACTCTGACTAAATCACTAAAAAGAATCTTATACTTGCTACCATTAATAGGTCCACAAAAGTAGATGAAAACAATAACTTTCATGCCTAGAATTATGAGCAAGTGGCCTGTTATGGTACATGCCTATTTATTTATTCAAGTATAGCTTACATAACTGTTATACAGACCATTGCCGTCCTATCTTTTCTTGTGTAGTAATAAAATCTGCAATGATTGCTCTAAAATTAGCTCTCCCCAAAAAGATAAAGATCGGATTGAAATACGATTTCGGATGTTCAGGTTACCAGAATTCTTTGCAGAATCCTCTGCAAATTACAGATCGATAAATGAGTATTTTTGGCAACCCAGCAGTCCAAAGTCCAACATCCATTCACATAAGTATTGCAATCAGATGATGGACCATCTTAATAATAAAAATTTTCTTTCATACATTTTATATTTGCCTTTAAATAGGAATGCACCATACAATAATACACCTTTCACAGAATCCTCTGTATTAGCACACCTTAAATATTTGCCATCCCAATTTCAATCAGTTTACAAGAACTTCAAAAGAAACGTAAAATTTTTAATGACTATGCAAACTGTGGTTAAAACTTTTGCTCGGCAAATTTTCGAACTTTTTTCTTTGAGTCTCTTTCTCGAAAAGTTCGAAAGTTTCATTTGATTTTTCTAATAATCAAACAATATTAAACCACAATTATGAGGCTTATTCTGCATAAGTACATATTCTTAGCCTACTTTAAAGAAAAAAAAACGAAAACCTTAAAAGAAATTTGAAAGAAAAAAAGAAGAATTTGCTATCGATTCGAAAATTCTTTATTATTAAATTACTTTATTTGCAGTTCACTTTTTAGGCTGTACTACAAAAAAAAATGTTACTGTAAGTTACACTTTAGTACACAAATTTTGCTGATTCTTTTACACGTAGAATATGTAGGTATGTCTACATGTATTTTTCTCTTTTAGTACCCCATTCTATTACTACTGTTGAGGCGACTACATTAGTTTTACGCTTTAATTTGCAACACATCATGCTAGACTTAGACCTATGCGTAATTCAATTTTTAATTTATCCAACCTGGCCTAACTGAAATAGTTTACATACATACACAATTTTCCATTACAACCCTTCAGTCAGGATTACGGCCAGCTTCTCATATGAAATAATTTATTTAACGTAAATTAAACAAAATGCACGTTCGGATCACCACTTGGAAAGCAAATCTCTGAAGTTCAAGAGCACTATTGCCAAAAGGTGCTGCTATGGTCTCAATAGGCAATTGTGTAGCAGAGACCAGTCTCGTACCGCTTAACTAATACTCTACAAGACGCTCATCCTTCCTGTGCTTCAGAGGCATGGACACTATTAAGAACACTTGCTGCAGCCTTGAGAGTATTCGAGAGTAAAGTCCTACATAAGATTTTCGGTCCAGTGAGAGTTGTCGATGATTTCCGCATACGAACCAACAATGATTTGTATGGGCGCATCAACGACGTGGACGTTGTGCAGCGTATTAACATCCAGCGGCTGTGCTGGCTCGGCCATGCCGTTTGAATGGAAGAGGATGCTCAATGAGACGAGTATTTGCTGCGGGGATTTGAGGAAGTCGGCAAAGAGACCGACCTTGTTTGGCATTAGAAGGACCAACTCGAAGAAGCCCTATCATCGATTGCTGTGACCAACTGGCGAAGGCACGCAAGAAGCAGAGGCGCCGGGAAGAATGTGTTAAGGCACGCCGAAATCCGTTAATCAGGTTGTTAATGGGCACTTCAGTAAGTAAGTAAGTATATTCTGAAATAGCAAACCTTTCACTATACATCTATACACAATAGACAACTCGTATTAACTTATTCCCAAATATTTGCTCTATAGAGTATCAAACAGGCGTGCTTGTTTGCTTATAACTTTTCTTTTTGTTTTCGTGTTTTTTTTTTAAATATTTTTTTTTTCTTTTTTATAAACTTTTCAATACAATACCATAATTTAACAACAGCTGAATTATAAACTTTTAATGATGCCACCAAGCGCCATGAAGCAATAATAGCAGTTTTCCCTTCAACAGCACCTCTTTCATCTCACCACTATAAGTACAAACGCAGCTATTTCAGTCTCTCACTACTGCACAAACTGGCGGAGGTTCCTTTTTTATTAAAAAAAAAGAGAGAAACTCTGAATTCGACAATAATGGGAAACATGGGGAGGCATGAAAAAGAGACTGAGTAATTCACAACACACAAAATTAATGAAACATGTATTGGAGTATAAGTTTAAAAAAGGAAAAAACGAATTAAAAAGTACACGGCGTAGTAATATTGGTAGAAAAATATCCTCATGATGATGATGATGATGAAGTATTAGCAAAAATAGAAGAACATAAAGAAAGAGCAAAACATTCCCAATAGATTTAAATGTGCAGAAAAATCAAAGGCAAGTAAGTAAAATGCATTTTATGACGAATTATTTTTGACATACATATCATAAAGAAAACTTTATTCACTACTGTAAAGGCTTTACGGTGACTTAGACGAATTAAATTGTAACGACAGCAGTGGATTAACACCGTTGTAGCTCAAGAAACCCACACAAAGTCTTACATAAGACAGTGCACCCATTACGAGTGACTGTTTGGTGCGAAAGCATCATTGGCCCAAATTTCTTTGAATTTAAGGACGGCGCAACCATTACGGTCAATGGAGACACCTATCACACTATGATAACCAATTTTTTTATACTCGCTCTTCATGGTATTTATGTGTTTGGTTTCAACAGGATGGTGCAACTTGTCACACATCTCCTGCCACAATCGATTTATTGCGTCAAACGTTTGATAGACGTTTAACTAGCGACAATGGATGACTGTTTCATCTATTTTACTTGCAATTCGGCGGTCACCAAGCAGATCGTACACCACCTGCACATTACACACATAACTGGTCATTACAACCATTTATTCTGCATTACAACCTAATCTCTCAAATCACTTATGTTGCTTGTGTTAATTCGGTACTTTAACCTGTAGGTCCCAGTTTATAGCCGTCTCCGAATGACTCTCTCAGAGTTTTTGACAGAATTCTGCTGAGAGGCAGACCGCGAATAAATATTTTCTGTCATTCATTCATTTTCTTCGAGATATCTGGCTTGGGGTTTGAAGCATGGTATTTCATATAATAAGCCAACACACTAACTACTAGACTGCGGCGACTGCAAATTAACGTGCACGTAAACATCGTAAATTTGGTTTTATTTTTATTAATTAATGGGTCAGTAATTTTTCTTTCATGGCCAGCTAACAGACTTTACTTAGCCTTCAATGTAAAATAATGTAATTGGTGGAGTTATACTACGTACGTGACTGCAGGTCAATTATACGTTTTTGCTTACTTTTCTGAATCTATTCAAAACTTTTATTAAATTTCAATTTGATTAAAGCTCATAATAAAATTTTATAATGATTTTATGACATAAATTAAGTACTCAAAACCCATACATTTTATAGACAAAAAGTTAAAAATTTGCTTAGTGACGTATACGCGTATTTATTGTATACAAATTGATATCACTCATACGCTCCATACAAAATGTTAAAGAATTTGTTTGCTGACGTATACAACATGTATTTATTATTTACAAATAAAAATCACTCATACGCACCATACAAACCTCATAAAGAGTGAAGGCATATACATTTTGTTATATACTCCGCGGCGATTGTGGAACAATTTCTTTAGGGTGGTTTTTTTAATACAAATATTTGGAGGTCAACAGTTGTTAAAATAAGTCTAAAAATATTTATTTATTAAATTAACATAAAACACATAAAATAAATAAAATTAAATAAATAAAATCTCTTTTTATATGTGTATGTATATATGGTATAACATAACATAGGCATATTAACCGTAGATCAAGCTTTGTATCAAAAATGATATTTCAATTTTTGAGACTATATAACTTCAATTCAGAAAAAGTTAGATGCCCGATATTTTTTAATTCGCTAGTATTGCTATCGCTATTATTTTCAACCATATTATGGCGACAAACCAGAGACAATTGAGCATTTGAAGACCAACATCCGTGATGCCATTGCCGAGATACGTTCCCATACACTCATACCAGCCGCGGCAGCCAAATGAATGAAATAAGATCTATTTCTAACCGGAAGAATTCTACTTCACAACAAACAAATAAATTTGCTTTATTGAATTTTTAAATTTAAACTTTTAAATTACTCACCCTATATTAATCAATTAAGCAAAGAAAATATAATCATACCTTGCTGGATCCTAAATGACGGACTTCATGAAATGATCAGACCGAGGAGCTTGCGATTACAGAAGAGAGGCGGCAAATCAATACTGTTGCCACCAGTAAGACTCAGTTCCTGTGAATCAAGTGGGCAGAATAAATAGGATCACAATCTGCTTGATCCCAGATCTTTTTAAAATGCACGGCAATAATGAGCTCAACAAACTAGCAATTAAAGGAGCTTCCAGAACCATACCATAGTGAAGGAAAATCAATTTAAAAAACTATATTTCAGGAAACTGAAAGGTTCAGAAAACTCATCTTAATCAGAAAAAGTGTGAGACAATATAAACTTTTGTTAGATACTAACAGTGAGGAAAGGTGTAGATCATGCATAGGACTACCCAGAAGTAGCTTGAGGATAGTATGCTATCTTCTGACAGCTACAGTGCCCTGTCAGATATCATTTCAACAGAAAAAGTCCTGCAAATGAATTCTGTGATTAGGAGTAGCTATGTGACGTTAATGCATTTCAGGAGCACCAAAATCGTACTAGGCTAATGGGTACTTATATACTTAAGTACTAAAACTTAATAGATACTACGCGAGGATACTATGCCTCAAGGTCAATGTCATTTAATTTATTTATTCATATAGGTTGAGGTTGTTGAGATAATTTATATGCTTTAAAAGCAGTGCTATAAAACCTTAAATCGCAGTGCGTTTACAACTCTACAAAACAAATATGAAAACAAATTGAATTCGCTGCAGGCTTGTAGGTAGTGTTACTAGCGTATTTATCGTGAGGGCACGATTCAAACCCCATGTCAGACATTCTGAACAAAAACGAAAAAGAAAAATATATTTCTTTGGCGACTACCTCTCAGCAAATTTCTGACAAAAACTCTGAGAGTAAATAAAAATTGGCATGAAAGAGTTTCTCAAAAAAAATTGTCGTTCGGAGTTGACTTTAAACTGTAGGTCCCGCCACTCACGTATTAAAATTAACGCACACAACATAAGTGGTGTGAGAAACTAGGTCGTAATCCTGACTAAAGCGTTGTAATGACCAATTATGTATGTATGTATGTATGTATTCTTTTGGTGATTGCCTCTCAGCAAATTTCTGACTAAAATTCTGCGGGTAAATCAAAATTGCCATGAAAAAGTTTCCCAAAAAAATGTGTAGGTCGGAGTCGATTTTAGGCTCGTCGGTCTCGCCGGTCATGAAATTAACACACACAACATAAGTGGAATGAGAAGCTAGGTCGTAATACTGATATACATATATCATATATATGATGGTATGTATATATGTAAATATCTTTTTTAGTATATACTTTGCTGGTGTGGAAATTTTGACTTCATTTCACCAGAGGCTCTGATCCTCATACCACTTGAAAAATATTATTCTTATCTTTTAAAGAACTATCACTACTTGCAATAGCGAGAAGAGTGACAAAATAACATTTAAAATTGCCTACAAGATATTGACAAATTATGATGCAAAAAATGCCACTAAACTTCAAAGTGGGAATAGAACGAAAATTTTGAAAGAAAAATAAAAAAGTGAATTGAACGTTTTTCAATAAAATGCACGCTAAATGCAATCAATTCATATTTTTATGAAACTAAAATAAAAAAGAATATAATTCTATAGAAATGAGAATAACAAACGTAAAATTATACCTACAAATATATGACAAAAACAAGAATGACTGAAAAATGAAATGCCTTGACTTGACTTATTTTTCCAATTCCAAAAGGAACTCTACAGACTACAGAATATTCCTAGTTTGGAGTACGTTTATATAATATTTAAGCGCATTATAAAATAATGTCAATAACGTTTTAACAGCGCCAAATGCAATTTGTTTAATAGGTTCAGTTGATTTCATTTCCAAATGTACACAAAAAAAAATTGGAAAAGTAAAGTTCTTTCCTGCAATTTTTGAATATTTCTTGTTCATTTCATTTGGCTGTATGTCACGCCATTGTATGCGGAAAAATATTGTTAAAGAGAACATGAAAAGAAAAGCGTTCGTTTCTGATGCTTATAATGACAATGAGGGTAATAAAATTCCAAGCGGTATTAGTTTGAAATGATGCAGAAAATATGATTTTTACTTCTGTTAATTCGATTAGTCGAGAGATTATGCCGTAGCTAAAGGAAAGTTTTTTTTTTTGTGAAATTCATTTTTTTTTACTTACAATCTAATTTTTCTTTCTATTCTCCTACTTGGCCTTGTAATACTTTTTTTCCCGTGCATTAGTTTGTATACTCCATATCCATTATATTTGCCGTTATTATGAGTAGTATTCCAAGTATAAAAATCTTAAATAATAATGTGGTGACAATGTCACGTAATTGTTGAAAATAGAACATGAATGCAAGAAAACTTCAAGAATATGAAAAACTTACTTCTTTATTTTTTTTTTTTTTTTTTATATAATACAAAAAAAGTAAAACGCCAATGATTAGAATGGGAACCTAAGGAAAAAGAAATTGTGATATCGAGGCAAAGACAATTCCAAAAACGGAAGGAGAAGAGAGAGAAATTTAGTACATATATATTGTAATTTATGGCAAAAAGTTTTATAGTGCGTATTCGTTTAAGATGACATTTGCATACTGTAATGGAAAATCTCTTCTCGTATTTGTGGCTTTATTGCCAAGGCATGGTAAATATTTAAGAGGATTTTTAATAGAATTTATTTAAAAGCTTTATAATCTTTTGCAATACTTAATAAAGATTTTAAATTATTTGTTTACTAGAAATAGAAAGAAAAAAGTAAATAAATTGATAAGAAATTAAGTTTCTTTAAACGAACGGGAAACTGTAATCCTCAAAATTTAAAATGCCTACCAATGAAAATCTTTGGAATGCATTGTAGTTAAACATCTGAGCCTTTACATTTCCTATTTAATTAAAAGTCGCTATAGTTTAGTAGGTAGTGTGTTGACTTATTAGTTATGAGGCCTCTGCTCAAACTCCAGATCAGATATCTCCCACAAAACGAATGTGAAAAAATATTTCTTCAGCGACTTCCTCTCAGCAGATTTCTGGCAAAAATTCTGGGAATAAATAAAATTGCCATGAAGAGTTTCTCAAAAATCTGTCGTTCGGAGGCGACTTTAAACTATAGGTCCCGGCACTCATGTATAAAATTAACGCACATCACATAAGCGGTGTGAGAAGCTAAGTTGTAATCCTGACTGAAGGGTTATAATGACCAATTATGTATGTTATATATGTATTCTGTCACAAAATTCAGTATATTATCTCCACTGAAAGTAATGAATCCACTTACGTTTGAGCAACGGTAGAATTTATTAGAAATTTATTTTCAAAACAAAGGCAATTAGTCGGAAATTTTTTTGCCTAAAAAATCATCTTTTCGGATGAAGCTCGTTTTCACCTTGGTGGGTACGTTAATAAGGAAAATTGCCGTATTTGGGGCTCAGAAAACCAACACGTGGTTTACAGAAACCAATGCACCCATTACGAGTAATTGTTTAAAGTGACGTGTGGAGCAGAGGCATCATCGGCGCATATTTCTTTGAAATTGAGCAATCATTACGGTCAATGGAGACACCACTATGATAATCGATTTTTTTGTACCCGATGTTTATGGTATTGATGTTTGGTTTCAAAAGGATGTTGCAACTTGCCACACATCTCATGCCACAATCGATTTATTGCGTCAAACGTTAGATGACCGCTTAATTAGCCGAACTGGTGATATCAATACATATATGTAACCAATTCGCTAACAGTTTGAGATGTACACAGCAATGCTGGTCTGCACCTTATGTAAAGCTTTGATTTGGAAAGTCAGTTGTTAGGCCACCATATGGACAGAATATTTCTAAGACAATGGTTGATGCAAGCCAATACCATGTGAATTTCTTAAAGTATCTTCACTTACACGGTTTACTGCTGTTCTTTTTCGCCTTGTGTTTTAAGATCGCGCTATTTTAGTCTGTACAGTAACATGCATCTCCATAAGTTTGGTCGATCACGAATTCATTACCCTTGAGTATTTCACTTAGGTATACATATGTATCTAACGTATAAAATTAACGCACACTACATAAATGGTGTGAGAAACTAGGTCGTAATCCTGTCTGAAGGATTGTAATTACCAATCATGTCTGTATGTATGGTTTTAAAAATTTAAAAATATTGCCTGAAACATTACTAAATTTTTTAGTTCGTTTACTTTACCAATCTTGTATTAAAATAAATTAGAAATTCACTTAAAATCTGCTAAAAATTTTAAGGAATTTTTGCAATTGTATTAAAAAACCTCTTATAGGATTTACTATTATTAGCGATGCTATTCCTTAAGGATATTAAATCGTAACTCATTAGACAACTAAAATTGTCTTATGTACACATAAATTTAAGTTTTATTGTAAATCCTACATTTCTTTGCTCTCTAATCGTTCCACAATGTTGTTGAAATGGTTTTCATTTCATAAAATATAACATATTTTTGAAATTTGTTTCAAATGTTCTTTTGGCAGTTTTGCTGGAAATACTTAAATAGCATCATCTGCTTTAACACGCCCAAGGAGAACAGCATCGCTGTGTAATTTCTAATAATTTCTAATACTTAGATAGTCTTTAACAATATTTGCGCACAATTAGTGAAAAAGAAAACTTTTTTCTCTCATTTTTCTCTCTATTCTAATATTATTTCCTAAAATAAAAGGAAAGAAATATAACAATACATACATGTTATATTACATACATATATGTATACATATAGCATACAGCCTCAACTACTCTCATAAATACATCCATATATTCTTTTATTTTTTTCTACTTTCTTTACAAGGATACTCACTAATTATGGGTTTCCGTTCAGGAAAGTTGAAGAAAAAAGGAAATCCACGTACAAAGCACATACACTTTCAAATAAAGACTAATACACTGCCACAAATGTTTTATTTTAGCACATGTATTCACAATAGTTGTGGTTGAAATAATAGTTATACATGTTATAAAGATCAAAGTAGGTGTAATAACAATGCACCTACTTTTGCCATCACAACTGTAGAAACGTTTGTGTGCGAGAGAGCTTTATACCATAACTACAAATCACTTAAGCATGTGTTAGAAAATATATATTTTTTAAAGTTAATTTTTCTGTATTTGTATTAGTATGCTTGTGAATGCGTGTGTGTTTGCGTTAAGAACTCATGTGTGTGAAATTTCGTAGAAGGCTTTGTGCGTAAACTTCTGTTTATTTCAGCAGAGTTTAAGAAAGTTTTGCGGTTCTTTAGCAGCTTTAGCAACGGATGTGCTAAAATAAAATGTTAGCTTTGTATTCGTAAGTTAAGTTATTATAAAAATATGTTAAGCTTCACTCGATCCAACTTAACCGTACACTTATCCGATATAAGAGCACAGTGCGAGAACGAATGAAAGAGCGAATTATCGCAAAACAGAATATAATTCTTCACGCTTCTAAAACTAATTAAAAGAATACTATGTCCGTATGCCTAAACACCACTATATGCCACTGTATATTCCATCGCTGTTATTAGCACAGCTTAATCGTACACCTATCCGATATAAGAGCACAGTACGAGAGCGAATGAAAGAGCGAAACAGAATATAATTCTTCACGCTTCTAAAACTAATTAAAAGAATACTATGTCCCTATGCCTAAACACCACTATATACCGCTGTATATTCCATCGCTGTTATTAGCACTGTTTCAGAATTATTAAAATAATTTCATTTATTTCAGGCAGTCATCAAATACTGTGTGTAGAGTGACAAAATAAATGAAACATTAATGTTTCTCTTGTTCTTAGATTTAACTTTAACTCCCTTGTTTTTTAGCACTTTCTTTGGGTTTTTTGTTTTTGTCGCATATATTTTTACAATAAACCTGGGTTATATTGGTGTTACACTTACATATATTGTTTGTAAGTTCACAACAAGACAAAAAACTAGAAATTTAAGAAAGAAAGAATTTTCTTGAATACATTTGCGTAAATCCATATTCTGACTAATGACACTTTGTTACAGGGTGTAGTACTTGGAATATGTTTGTATTAAAATATCCGAAGTTCCATAAACTTCCAACAAATATACATATACAACCCTGCAGTCAGGATTACAACCTAGCTTCTCACACCACTTATGTTGTGTTTGTTAATTTTATACGTGAGTGGCGAGAATTACAGTTTAAAGTCGACTCCGAAAGACACATTTTTCTGCCAGCAATCTGCTGAGAGGAAGTCGCCGAATAAATATTTCGTATTTCGTTTTGTGGGAAATATCTTGACCTGGGGATTGAACCGAGGATAATATGTCATCACACTAACTACGGTGACTTCAACACTTATAGATATGTTATAATCCCAAATCCTAACAGTGAAAAATATCCGGTTGTGGGATAGAATTATACTTATTTCACTTGCATTAGGAGAACATACATTACAAGTAATTTGAATGAATAGGAAGAGTTGTCTTGACGAGTTATACTATGTGGTAAAAAGCAACCCACATTTGCTTAGATATCTGCGAGTATGACAAAAGTTTGTGGAGAAGGCAACTATAATTTAAAACAATTCATGGATATGGTGAAGTCGCCGTAGTCTAGTAAGTAGTGTGTTGGCTTATTAGACAAACCCGAGGTAAGAATTCAAAATGAAAATATAAAAAAATATTTCTTCAGCAGATTTCTGACTAAAATCTGAGAGCAAATAAAATTGCCATGAAAAGTTTCTCAAAAATCTGTCGTTCGGAGTCGACTTTAAACTGTAGGTCCAGCTACCCATGTATAAAATTAACACACACAACATGAGTGGTGTGAAAAACTAGGTCCATAATCCTGACTGAAGGATTGTAATGACCAATTATGTATGAATGCATGCATAGATATGGTTGATAGAACATATCGTACACCTCATCGAGATTTCTCCAATGTGGTAACGTTGTCTTTCGTCCTATTTATACTCCATTTATTTTTTGTATGGCAACTTCTAGAATAAGTTGATCAAGCACTTCTATGAAGTTTTGTTATTGTTTTTTTATCTTTGTTTAAGCCTATTTTTCAAATCCCTTGAAATTTTGTTATAACAATTCCTTGTTACAGAAACCTCTTTGTTTAAACCACGGGCTCTCGTCCCACCTACCAGTCTACGGCGATTTCAAGAATTCAATTTCTTTCGCCTTCTTTGAAATTTGAATTTGGGTTACTCGGGTTTGTAGTCGAGCACTTTAACCCCTACACTACATCTCCATACTTGATGTTTATTGTAAATTTTTGTACTCCATCCTTTATTATCTGAAAGTCTCCTGAAATTTAGATTGCAATTGACATTGAGTTTGAGAAGCTTTTTTGCAAAATGTTAAAATAACTTCCCTATTTACTACGATTTATTATTTTTTTTAATTACACTTTAAATACTTCTTAATGTCTCTCTTTTTTATGTGAATTTTAAATATGAAAATCATAGCCAATCACCATCTGTCATTAGTTTTTATCTTAATAAAGTTATTCTAATCATAAACTCGTGCCAACCATTAACATAATTACATTGTTATGACAGATTTTTAGATAACGCGAGTACTAAATGAAAATAATTGTCAGCCAAAAATGGCAGAACGTTTATAAATACATTAACAATGTGATTAATTTGACCTATGATTTTAAGGATTTTTAATATTTTATTTTGCTAAAAATATTCAAGGAAAATAAAGCTGTCATAAAGCATCTTCTCCTTCCGTTTTATTACATTATTTGTTAGCTTTTTTTAGTTTCATTAATCAAGTTTTTTTTAGGCAAACAGGTGATTGGTGATTGAACATTTATTTGTGTGTTGCGTCGAATGTTGTTTTTGTTTTTCAAAAACCAAATTTCCTAACGGAAACACCTGATACTTTTCTATTAAAAATTTTTTCATTTTAAGTCCCATAACTGTAGGTATTGAAGAATTTAAAAATAAAGCTTTATGTAACTGTTCATGACAACTCCAATAATTAAAACTCAATCAAAAAAGTGCTCTTAAGTTAAGAACCCAAAAAAACAACAACAACATTTCAACACACTCATGTGAATTGTGAGATGAGCTCTTCAAAAACACTTGGCTGGCATATAAGAAAATAATTTTCTTCTTTTTTTAGAAGATAACACACGCACATAACATACTCAACTAAAAAGATAAACGCATCTAATGATTTAAGAAAACGTGATAGAAATATCAACTCATAGAAAAGGATAAATTATTATAAAAAACTGCCATAATTTGAACATATTTAAAGACAAATGGCATTGAGGTTAATAACAGCCTGTCTATATTACACTCGATAACTTTCCTTCTTTAATGATTTTTAATAAATTTTTCCAAATAACGGCATTAAGTAGTCTGTCAGACCAGAGAAAAATGTATTTCCATAGGAAAAATAGAAAATGGGTTTTTTTTATTCAACTACTCAAGTAGTTTTCGAAAAATTGAAAATAGAAACAGAAACACAATAAAACAAGCAGGATATGTAAATTGGAGTAAGCCGACTATATGATACTCTTCAGTCTGTATTGCTTGAAGTAATCACATAATACATAATTGGTCATGACAACCCTTTAATTAGGATTACGACCAAGTTTCTCACAAGACTGATGCTGTGTGTGAGTTTAAAATCGATTCCGAACGACAGATTTTTGAGAAACTTTTCGTGGCAATTTTATTTACTCTCAGAGTTTTTGCCAGAAATCTGCTGAGAGGAAGTCGATGAAGAAATACTTTTTGTATTTTGTTTTGATGTCTGCATGGCAATTAGAATTCATAAATATGCTGGACTTCTCTCCAATTTAAGGATACAGACATACTTCGCTTTGCGACGGTTCTTTTTGCCTTTTTTCGAAGTTGCGTCGCTGCTGAATTAGTACTAATTTTCACTATGCGTCGTTAGATTTTCGAAGTTGTTTTGTTTTGGCTTCAAGTTTTTAATTTTTTTTTTAATTATTTGAAATTTCCTTTTTTTCTAAAAGATGGGATGACTTTTGTTTCTAATTGCTCCATGCCCAAAACTTGGGGATTCCCTTTCTAACTGAAAATAATACAGTTTAATTTTCACATTGTTTTTCTAATTTTACAGTTCAGTTTCAATAAGTGTGCTAAAAATTAAATGAATTTTTTTATTTTATTTTAATTCAATTTGTTTTTTTTTTGTATGTATGTAATAAAATTCTGTTTACTTTGCTCAATTTTCTCTTTAAAGTATTTTCGTAACCCTGGAACCTATCTTCGATCTTTAAATGGTTTGCTATAGAAAATTATAACTCACTTTGCGTCGTGTTTTTTTGGAACGTAACCATAACGCAACGTGAGGTACGGGTGTACTGTGTTAACATGACTAAAATCGGTTTTAAATAACATCTATCGCACTCTTTGAACATGTATTGGAATTAATGGTGAGGAAATTTGGTGATTACTTCCTACATTTTTGTTATTGGTGTTACTCTATATTAAGAAATAGCTTTTTTAATTTCTAAAATTTTAAGTAAATTTGGACAATTTTTTTCGCTTTCCCCCCGCTTTGGGTTTGAAATCAAACACTGCATGAAATAACAGGAACTAATTCCTTTGACAACTTGGTTGTCGACAGGTCGCTGAATACTTTTTGCTAAATTCAGAATTTGTGCCCAAACGACTGTCGGGTATGTATTGATAACGAAGGAACATTTTTTAAAGAGTAAAAGTTACAAGAGAGTTTGATTGTAGAACCGCTACTTTAAAATTAAAATGTCATTGTGTCATTGGCTTTTGAAACTTCAAGAAACGAAAAAGACATCGAAAAGAGTCGAACGATCCCCGATAAACCGGGTGAGTTTTAGGGGCTGTGTATATTACATTATAATTGCTTTGAACATTATTTATAAAAGTCCTGATGGGTGGCGAGAATATTTGAGGAGGCTTCCTAGCGTAAAGAAAATAATCTAGTAGTAGTCAAACGAACACACTAAATTTATCAAATGAATTTCTTTTTAACGTAGCGCTAAAGATTTTTGTTTTTTTTTTTCTTTTTTGTTCTTCATTGCATTAAGAAGTCGAGGTATCTACAGAATTATTTAGGAGGAGACAGAAAGAATATGTCCATATGCGGCATTTAATTCAAATTTAAGGTTTGCAAAAAGAAAGTAGAAACTCAATATATACATTGATACATACATATATGTATATATACATGCATAATTGGTTATTATAACCATTTAGTCAAGCTTACGACCACGCTTCTCACACCACTTATGTTGTTTGTTAATTTTATACATGAGTTAATGGCGACTCCGAACGACAATTTTTTTTAAATTATTTCAAAAACATTTCATGGCAATTTTATTTACTCTCAGAGTTTTTTTCAGAATTCTGTCGGACTTGGAGTTTGGATCGTGGCCTCACGTCTAATAAGCCAACATACCATACCACCTACTAGACTGCTGCGATATCGAATCCAATATACATATTCGTGTTAGTGTAGAGTACATGCACAATTTAATCCTGTCTGTACTTCGCCAAAGTTAAAAGTGATTCTTATCTGTTTGCTGTTGTCGACTGGCTATTGGTTGCTGTTGTTATTCTTGTTGTTAACTTATACAACCAATTTCAATTGAAAATCACTGAAAGATTTATTTTCTTATTACCCACATTCCTTCCACTTTTTTATATATTGAAAAAAAATATTGCAATCTATGTGGTTTACCTAGAGGACCCCTTTAGATTGCTGCTTGTTAAAATAAAGTTGCCTGTTACAAATTGATGATGACACTCTACAGCTGTCTGAAGTATTTTTTCTTTTTGTGTTTATTGTAGCCAAACACTTACAACAAATACGTAAAATCTAGCCCTTAAATGATTTGACAATGAGATTTAGGAATTATTTTTAATTTCAACCTTCGTAGACAGATACGATTTAAAGTGATTGACTTATTGGATGATACATACATTATTGGTCATTAATCCTTAATCGTTAAGTCAGGATTACGACTTAGCTTCTCACACTACTTATGTTGTGTGTGTTAATTTTATACATGAGTATCAGGACCTACAGTTTAAAATCGACTACGAACGACAGATTTTTGAGTAAGTTTTCATAACAATTTTATTTACTCTCTTTGCTGAGTGGAAATTCTCAAAGAAATATTTTTATATTTTGTCCTCGGATTTGAACTGAGGCCTTACGTCCAATAAGCCAACACACTTCCTACTAGACTACAGCAATGATACGAAAACAGTAATAATGCTTGAGCAACACTTTGATTTGTGTAGGAGATTTTAAATGTTCATATCGGATTTACTTTCTAGTTAGGCAATGTTGCGTTTACTCCTACAATTAAATAAATGGCATCTGCTTTCTCCTTAAATGAGTGACACAACCCATCATAGCTGTAATTTAAAGACTTTCCACACAAACTGTAAAATCATTTCACTCTGCTTAGATTCTATTTAATCAGCACTTTGGACAACAAACTTCGGTTGCATTCTTAAAAACGTGTGAGCAACTACCAGGCTTAAGCAGATTTTAATCACTTCAATGATCTTGTTTACATATATGTATATCTAAATGTTCTTTAAGCAAATATTTCTTTTGTATTTATTTTTATAAATAAATTAAATAAATTAAAGTATTTTCTTAAATATTATTTAATTTTTTCTGAAAAAATTCAAACTTTCTGTTCTTATTTTTATTTTTATTTTTATTTTTTTATTATTTTCTTGTATTTATAACGAAATAATCAATAAATTACACACCTTTCTGACCACAAGATAAATATGAGAAATACCGCAAACAATATAAATGAAAATTATTTTCTTACAGATATGATTAAAATAATAGTGCTGCTTCAATAATGGGCAACGAAAAACGTTAAACGTGAAATTAAAAACATTACGTAGCACAATAATTTCATAAAGGTTAATTACTTACATACTTACTGTTTATTAGCGACAAAATGGGACAATCAGTTTTCCCGAACTTCCATTGAAGCTAATTTTCAACAACAAAATAAACAAACACAAGTGGAAGTTAAAGTGTATAATCGTACACGTACACAGCGTAATCCTTGAGTTATCAATTTTAAATAACTAACTTACCGCTATTCATTCACAATCACTTTCCTTTTAAACCTGTTGCAATCAATAACAATCTGCTACTGATGAGATCACTAAGTTTACAATTAAGTCCAGTATCCTGTTTTGACAATTCCAATCTCAAAGCAACAAATACATACATACATACATAATTGGCCATTACAACCCTTCAGTCAGGATTACGGCCTAGCTTCTCACGCCACTCATGTTGTGTGCGTTAATTTTATACGTGAGTGGCGGGACCTACAGTTTAACGTCGACTCCGAACGACAGAATTTTGAGAGACTTTTTCATGGCAGTTTATTTTACTCTCAAGAGTTTTTGCCAGAAAGCAAAAAATACAAAGCAACAAATACAATCTTGAAAAGCAGTGGGTATAGTAAACAATTTTCGTACACTTTTCTTTACAGCGCTGCCCACTTCAGTGCTGCCAATTAAGTATACAACATTTGGCACTTTGATACTTTGAAAAGACAGGATATTTTGTCTGATATTATTTCTGTTCAAGCCCCAGGTCAGAGATCTCCAACAAAATGAAATATGAGAAAATATTTCTTCGGCAACTTCCGGATAGTAGCATACACATACATATGTATATACTGGGCATGTCACTCGCCACAGTTCATACAAAATCCAATTTGTTGATTTCGCCTACTGTATGATGTTTATTCTGCTAAAAGGTTATAGAAGAGGGGTTACCAACCTTATATAACAGGCTGATCTAGTCGTCTACTACAATAGTTTATCAGGCAAGCCTTCGTTATATTAGAAATGTTATATAAAAGGGAATAAGCATACCATACAGCATTTCTTCTGCTTTCAAATGTTCTGGGACCATAAGCTTTATTCGATTTTAAGGCTGATATGATGGCAGCATATTTTAGGTTTCACATTCAGGCATGTTCGTGATCCATAAAAACTTGTTCGATACAAGTTCTGTTATCTGATTTTATCCTGGTTTCTTTAATTCAGTCTAAGTCTTACATTGGTATAATATCGCTAGTGATCGGTCGACACTGTCCCTTTGCTTAATCATCGGAAGTTCTCTATATATTTTCGCAATAGTCATGCATACCCACATAGGAATAATAATAATAATAATTAATATATAAATAAAAAGTCGCCGTAGTTGAAGGGTTGTAATGACGAATTATGTATGTATGTATGTACATAAATAAAAAACAAATAAGTTATCATAAAAAATACACAATATTTGTGATCACAACTGTAAGACAATATGACATATTTGCTGTATATTCTCTATAAAAAAATATAAAAAAAGTAAATAAATACAGATGTAAGTTTAAACAACTAACGTATGTATTATGTAAATATATTGTAAAAAGTTGGTATAATATCTTATAAATTGTACATTACGTTACATACATACACCTACCTATACATACACATACGATTATTTCTTAGTTAAGGGTTTACCGCAGGATATATGCATACTTATGCTTCAAGGAAAAGAAAAATAAAATAAGAGTGTATATTCACATATACATAAACAAATATATTCTTTATATAAAAAAAATAATAAAAAAATCTATCTTTCATATTCCTCTATATCTCTCTATACACGTACAACAACAGTAACTGCCAGTACAATTACTCTACACTACCACCATAAGTAGAAGTATGGTAGTAATAAGTAAAAATGTAAGAAAAATATTAGAAAAATCATAGAAAAGGAAAGACATTTACTAAGAAACGTAAAAATATTCTGTTTTTTCTTTTGTTTCCTTTTTATATTTTTTTTTCTTTTCACACACAAAAAAATTCCAGGGAACACATTCCTGAAAGGGTTCGTCGTCTATAGACATTGCATTTCTATTTTGGGCAAGTGTGGGTGTATAAGAGAATGTGTATGTGTAAATCTACAAGAGTAGGTATTTCATTGCGTCTGAATAGTTTAACTGAAGGACATTCTTGGTTTGGAATTATGAGTGGACACAAAAGAAATTTTTTATTGTCACAAGAAGAATAGAAGAAAAAAATTAAAAGAAAAGAAAAGAATAGAAAAGTAAAAATAACGCAAAACTAAAATAGGAATAATAGAAATACACAGAATATGAATGAATCTATACAATTTAGTTTTTCCCTATTTTTTCCATCCCTTTCAACTTGGAGTTCTTCTCAGTGGCAAGATATATAGAAATACGTAGCATACGAATGCTTATTTAAGAGAGAAATAGATAAATTGAAAAATTAATAATGATTCAATGATTTTAAATATACAAATACAATATATTGAGAATAGTAAATTCCAAACCCTTTTTCAAACATAAAACAAACATCAAATGCTATTATATACTCACACTTAAATTATCTACTACAGCTGGATTACTGAAGTGTTTGTAACATTTAAAATTTTTCTAGTTTTTCTATTTTCCAATGAAATTCCAATGAATTTAAGAAAAAGTATTTGCTATTTCTATTCGTTCACATTGGGATTACAACCTATTTTTTTACACCACTTATGTAGTGTGTGAATTTTATACATGAGTGGCGGGACCTACAGTTTAAAATCGATTCCGAACGACAGATTTTTGAGAAACTTTTAATGGCAATTTTATTTACTCGTAGAGTTTTTGCCAGAAAACTGCTGAGAGGAAGTCGCCACAGAAATATTTTTTCATATATTCGTTTTGATGCCTGACCTGTAGTTTGAACCGTGGCCTTACGTCTAATAAGCCAACACACTACCTACTCGAATACGGCGACTTTGACAATTACTTTCCCTTTTCAAATTAATTTTTCATGAAATTAAATTTATTTTAAAGACATCAAAATAATTAATTGCTTATCAAATGTTTACGTATCGGAGGAAATATACTATATGTACAGTCTATAATACACGTCCCTTCTATACATACAGATACCATCGGCTAAAGAAAGAGAAACGCAAAATAATTGCTTCCAACTTTTCACTTTAATTTGCTCTATCAAAAGTAATTTAATATTGTTCGTTTCCTTCTCCTTTTTTTCACTGCATACTTTTTATTTAATTTCTATTGCAACACTTTGGTTTACAAGTGTATATGTATACATCTTCTTCTTTTACTTTCCATTTTTTTCTCTGCGTATAATTTTTCCCAAGCGGCAATTTGTTGAAATCAATGAAAATTCATTAGTTTTATTGTTAAATTACTGCAATTACTCACATTCAAATTCAACCATGAAACAAGAATAGAAGCAAAAAACAAACACCAGCAAACCAGCTTCATTGGATACGTTCGACCAACATTAAGCCAAAACGAAATTAATCGTAGCAGAGAGAGAGAGAGTATTCTCTATTTTGTGTGTGTGTGTAGTTGAAGTTCAAATACAACAACACACTAAAAACGTTTACATTTACAAATAAAAGAATAACGGACTAAATAAGGACTAAAACCTAAAGAAATGATTAATTTTCTGATTCCATGGCAGAGAGAACATCATCGTCACACTCACTCAATCAAAGTGATTATAGCTTAAATTTCTTCTCTTGTCCACTTTCCATCGTTTTCCTTTTCCTTTGCTTTATATTGTTTCCGTTTTAGTCTATAAATTATTATGGCGTATAGGTGAGTGAGAGAGTGTGTGAGTGAGTGTTTGTACTGTCAGCTCAGCAAAAATCACAAAGTGTGTCGTTATGTGGTTGATTGTGTGTGTGCATATAAAGGTCACCAACGAAAAATTACAGGTCAAGTTTACTGAGTTCTTCTTCCATCAACAGTAGTGGATATTTAAGTGTGTGCGTGAGTGTAAAAATGTGTTTTATTTGCCTTCCATTATGAGGATGATTGAAATACCAGCTCTACACCGGTATTTGTTAATTGTATTACAATGTACACACAAAAAGCAGTAATAAACCATGTAAACAAGTGTGGCAGTTATTTGCAGCAACGTCGAATTTAATTCAAACTACTTCCTTTATATCTTCTCAAAATAAAATATACTATACGGTCATCCGAAGCCCTTGGATATGCTAAAAAAAAACCTTCTACTTATGGAATTCTGAATGTTAAGAGTCATTTCGTTTGACCAAACAAACATAAAATGTTGATGAGATAAAAGCATTGCCTCAGAGATACCGTCATGCCATAATCGACTGTAAACCCAAAATTGATAGACCAGAATAACAACTTTACAGTCATCACGCTTGCTTAATCGCCATATACCAATACTGGAGTGCAGGGGGATCACAAAAGCCGATAGCATTTATCGATGCAATATACATAGTTTCTATGTGGTATTACGGTACCATATCAAGTACAACACATGTTACATACATACATAATTGACCTTTACAACTAATCAGTCAGGATTACAGCATAGCTTCTCACACCACTTATGTTGTGTGTATTAATTTTATACATTAGTGGCAGGACCTACAGTTTAAAGTCGACTCCGAACGACAGATTTTTGAGAAACTTTTCATGGCAATTTTTATTTACTCTTAGAGTTTTTGCCAGAAATCTGCTGAGAGGAAGTCGCCGAAGAATATTTTTATATTTGCGTGTTAATGCCTGACCTGGGGTTTGAACCGTAGCCTTACGTCTAATAAGCCAACACACTACCTACTAGACTACGGCGACTCCGCACAACACATGTTACGACATAGTTAATCAACGTGAAGCGAATGATCAGATGAGACGCTATTGTTTTCAAAGAACAACCACCTTGAGTTTAAAGCTAAGAACGAAAACAAATATAAGGTGAGACCTAGGGCTAGTTCCTGAACAATATAGTCTTCTAATAGGGACTTCAGAATATGACAGCTGATAACTAACCATCTTGTTGAAGCTACATCTGTCAAATTAATTGTCATTTATTCGGTGTAGATCATAGACAACAACGTGTATTCGCTGAATGAGCTCTAAAGCAGTTGGCAATTGACCTAAAATTTTCTTCGAGAAATCGTCTTCAGCGATTTCTATTCATTTTTGGATGAATGTTTATCTAATTGATTCCTCCGCTTCCCATTATCTCCTTTCCTACATCCTCTCCTTTATATCCTATTACCTCCATTATACTTCCCTCTTTAAGGACGTTGTACAATGGACCAATTCGGCCTCCGGGTACTGTACTTGTATTAATTGACAAGTACACGTCCTCTAACCTAACCTAACCTTATCAGATTTATCGAATTTCTATCAACATTTCAAATCGAATTTCAATCTACACGAGATCCATGGGCGTCTCTAATGCATTCCGAAAAAACCAATGAGGGTTGTGGATATCGCAGTTGACGACGACCATTGTAGGCCGATAATAATGGATATGGGATGAGCTCGACATCAACACTGCGTGTCGCACGCCACATACCATGGTTATGCACAAGTGATTTGAGGACAATGTCATCCCAGGTCGAGATCGCAGGGTTTACTTAAGTTGAAGGCATATGCGAATAACCTACCTTATAAATGCCGTCAAAAGCCATGCCATTTGTCGAATTCAGTCTGATTTATGCCACAGAGTTATTTCAATGATATCTCACAAACACTGCAGTTTATATAAATTTAAATATAAGAAGAGTTTACAAATACTCACTATTTTTCACATCTACTACAGTGGCAATACATTTGTACAAACTGTTGAATAAACTAACGATACTCGAATACTAAATCGCCTTACAGGTTACACTAATTACATTGAAAAAAATAAAGAAAAAAACTAAAAAGATGAATAATGAAGATTGTTATAGCAGCTCAAGTATACACTCTCCTTAATTGTTTTTAAAGTAGATCGTTATTATTTTGTTATTATTTCGTTTATTTTCTTGTTTTACTAAAAACTTTTTTTCCTTTCTTTTCCCTGGTCCAAAAGAAAACAAAATTAAACATAAAATAACAGACTTAAATAATTAATAAAAAAAAATATTGAGAAACAAGTGTGTTGCGAAGAGAATTTTTTTTTTTTGGTAAATTAAGTAGAATAAGTAGAATAAAATCTAAACTTGTATTAAAAGCAGAAGCTATCCCCCATAAAAAATTAAAAGTAAAGTAATTTTTTCGTCTTCTATTTTTAAATAATTTTTTAGTGGTTGTTTATTGAAAAAAATAACATAAGCAATTATCCTGCTTTTTAAATGAACATATTTTTATTATTAAAAAAGAAAAATTTAATTTAAAATATGAGCACAAAGTAAATTGCTTAAAAGAAATTGTGAAGAACTGTTTAATGTCCTAAAACATACCCAGTCCCAGTAAAAATTTTAAGATATTCAAAGTAGAAATACTAAAAATTTTTAAAGCTTTTGTTTTTTTTAATGCAAAATCATTCAATATCTATGAGTATCACTCAACGAAAATAATGGATAAACTCTATTATAATAATGGCTTGCACGCCCCACAAAACTTCACGTATTCACGCATTCAAAACATGTGAAAAAATCGGATTTGGTTTCTTTTCGGAACAAAAATTCTGATTCCGCCTTACAGTACTACCGGTTACTATAGTACTCAAACTGAGATAACTACACTGCCGGTGTATGTAAATACGGCAGAATATATCGAAAGGAGAAAGTCGAGGTAGTTTATTAGGTAGTGTGTTGGCTTATTAGTCGAGAGGTCACGTTTCAACCCAAGGTTCAGACATCTCTAACAAAACAAAAAATTTTAATATACGAACTGCCAAAAAAATATAGATTCTGTTAAAGAAATTGCCACCACTCATGTATAAAATTAACAAACACGACATGAGTGGTGTAAAAAGCTAGGCCGTAGTCCTGACTGAAGGGTTGTAATGACCAATTATGTATGTATGTATGTATGTATGTAAGGAAAGTGTAGCTTATTTTGCATTTGCCCTTGCACCTCTATCCATATAAAGCCAACTCACATAACAATTAAAGCCAACTGACCATTTCACAATACCATAGATGTGCTGATTGGTTGTTAGAGTAACAAGCTTTCGATGCTGATTTTACTTACAAAAGAATATTTTTCTTACGCTTAAGAATTATTGCACTCGAGGCTTAAAGAACCCAGTGGTAATGGAAAAGGTATTACATCGAAAAAAAGTTACTTATTGCTGCACATTATGATATGGAAGGACCTTTGAGTCATATTTTTCGTAATTAACAACGGAAGAACCTTTACTCCTAATACAAAATGGTGGCGTTACTTCAAGAATTTTAATGGCAATGGTAAGTAAGTAAGTAATGTTACATCATTGAGTGTTAAAATTCAGAATTCTGTTGATTAAATTCAGAGAAAAATTGAACTTCATTAAAATTGGCCACGCCCATACAATCCAAATTGATTTTATCGCAAAAAATCGAAATGAAAGTTTTTTTAGTTTCTTCAGTGACCTGTAAATAACGTAGATTTTGTTTTGCTAAATTCAGAGAATAAACCAAAAAGAAAACTGCAAATAATACCACACATAGGGTGCCCTGGTAGTCTAGTGGGTAGTGTGCTAGACTATTAGCGTGAGGGTCGTGGGTTCGATTCCCACCAGATACTCTGGCCTGTGACACTACACCGAGCATATGGTCAAAGTTACTCAGCTCGGATATAATTAAATATAATTTGTAATTGTATTGTAATTAATAAATAAATAAATAAATAAATAATACCATACATACTAGTATGCAAATAAACCGCCTTTGTTTGTTTGCAATTAAGGACATATTGTCACGCAATATGATTGTTTTGGAAAACCGAATTAATTTGATCAATTTTTTAAGTATTGTGGGGCTGTCACTATGTTTGTAATAAACTAACGTTAAACCATCTGACTAGCAATATTTGTCAAGTTATCACCAACGGCATACTATGCAAAATATGTGAGGATTCGATTGAGAACTAACTTATAATTGAAGCTTTACAATGAAATAATAGTTCCATTGAAAACATAGCTACGCGTGTCTTTTACTTAACTTTATTCTTTTGAAATAATAAAAAGAAATACATCATGTCTTACTCTTATTAAATATTATTTATTTTCATTAAAAATCATATCCTTTTTCCTAATCAACATTGTACAAGCTACACAATAATTATGAGAATTGTTTCGTATTGTTCTTGTTTTCAAAGAACTATCTCTCTGTGAGAAACAAAAACATTGCAATTGTATAAAAAATAATCGCTTAGAATTGTAAAGAAACATAAAATATTTCTCAACTTGTTGCCGCTCTCTAATTACTTACAAATCATTTAAGAGGAAAACATAACGAGTTCAACAATGATGCTGATAACGATGGTAATGTTTTCAGATAATGGCTATCAATATAACTTTCTTATAATTAGTGAAGGATGAAAAGAGAAATTACTCTTTAGCCAAATGACAACGCTACTAGCCGTGTTCTATAGAAAAATGTCAATTACTAAGAAGAAAAAAAAGAAGGAAAAATATTTTTATGAAGCCATCGTTCAGTCATTGTTGAAAATGGCAAGTAAATAGAAAAAAAATAATGCTTGAAATTCATTAAGAAAAGGGTCAAGTTATAGATTTTAAGGTTGAATATAAAGAAACAAAAAAAGAATAAAAAATATAAGGAAACTAATCTATAAAAATGATTTTGTATAAAAAGCGCACTGAATTAAACCAAATAGAATACATATTATGACGTATGAGTATGAGTGACGTACTGATTTAAGTGCCAATTCTAAAGATATCGAAACAAATGATAACCTGGAGGTGAAAATTCCCAGTAAAACTCTTCAGTTTCTGCCAGATCATTAGAAAGGTATATCATCCGGCTTTATAATTATAAAAGACAAGACCTTTTATTAGTTCTAGCCGTTTTATTTGAATTTCCTGTTTTAACTTCGCAAATGGTTGACAATGGTTGGAGAAACTTATAATGAGTATTCTCCATCCAGTTCCACACACACACAGACACACATTATTACCATTCAAGATTACGACCAAGCTTCTTACACCAATTATGAAGTGTGTCTTAATTTGATACATGCTTGACAGATTTTTTTTTTTTTTGAGAAACTTTTCATGGCATTTTTATTTACTCTCAGAACTTTTTTCCAGAAATCTGCTGAGAGGAAGTCGCCGAAGAAATATTTTTCATATTTCATTTAGTTGGAAGTGTTGGATCTGGAGTTTGAACTGCGGCCCCACGTCTAATAAGCCAACACACTACCTACTATACTACGGCGCCTACATTTCCTGCATAAGTAATTTAATTCCATTCCATTTTACCAGTGACATTCATATTAAAGTTTGATTTCTGAAATTTTTCATAATAAATTCATATCACACCAAAACTGTTGATAACTGTTTAATAAGACTATGTCTAGTGCCAAAATTATCAAATCGAAAACGTGTAATTCATTCTCATTTCTCATTGTATTTGCTTCACCTTACAGTCTTAATTTTAAGCTTCATTTCCATTTTATTACGGAAGTATGAGATTGTTTTCTAGGCGTACTAGGATATATTTGTAGGGTTGGTTCTACGCGCCATTTCTTACGATTCCAGGACTAGGGGATAATTGATGAAAACCGTGGTATCCATCCGAATTCCTTGGGTGGATAGCCACTTCCACTTACGTAGTTACCTACTTTCATCGGAATACCAGTTTTAAAGCAAGGCTTGAATGAAGAATAAATAAAGTGAACATTATTAATGAGTTGTAATAAAAGACCTGACTTTTAAAAACGGTTGTATAATATTGTTACGAAAATGGAAACGGCGTACATAGTTTAACATTAAAATCAGCACAAACAAATACAACGAACTTGTTACAAATAAACCAACAACATCAGTATGAAAGAAAAGTGGGTAGATAAGTAGCGAGAACGCAACAACAAGCAATGTGAACAAAATACACAAACAACAATGAAGTCGCGATAGAGTTCTCAAGAAGGCGAAACCCCGAACGTTCGACTTCAATAACCTTCATCAGACTGATTACGTGGGCATATAAAAGGGCAAGACAAAGCAGGCAACCAGTAGTAAGAATTCAATCAGTCTCGCGTGAAGACGCGTTGCGTGTGAAGAGAACAGTTGTTGTTTGAAGATCTGTTTGTCGTCAAGTTGTAAATAGTGGCACACAAAAGTAGTGAGAACAATAAAGAATTTAATTGAAACTAAACACCAATTTATTTTCATTTTGTTTGCAACCAACGAACTCATATTCTAAACGTTTTTAAAAAGTTAAAAACGTAACAATTTATTATGAAGTATAAGCTCTATAGTATAAGAATCAATTAAAAAAATTAAAAATACAAATTAAACAATTTCTTTTATTTTTAAATTGCAATAATTTAATCCAAAGAAAATAATTATATTTAGAAAAATAAAAACGCAACAATATATTCAAAAATTCTAAACGAATTCAATTATTTGTTCTTTGAAAATAATTCTTTTGAATCATAATTGAAAATACCTTTTAGAATAGATTTTTAATATTCATTAAATTCCAATTACTGCCTTAGTCATATAAATTTTTAATTAATTTTTATTTGAAGAAATAAAAATTAAATTTTTCTTTTTAAAATATAAAATTCACGGGTAATTACAAAGGCATACATATACAATTTTTTAAACGTATTTCATAAACGTCATAATTTTTTATTCAATTTTAATTTAATTTTTTTTTACTATTTTCTTTTGCAAAACAAGTCATCTGCGTATTCCTTCTGTAATATTTTCTTCAATATTTCTTTTTTCATTTTTTTTTTAGTTGTTTCCATTTTCCTATTTGTGTTGTATTTATACCCGAAGAAAATTTTCGAACTTCTATTCAAGAGCTCTACGGCGATGATTATATTTTTCTGCTTTTATTTTTATTTCATTTTATTTTTCTTCTATTTTTTTTTTGTCAATGTAATTCATTGTTGTCTATTGTCCTGCTTTCTTTCGCTTTAAAGTACGTGCTAAAGTGTATGCGTGTGTAGAATTATGTGCGTTTGAGAGAATGTATGGGTATATTGCTAGAATTCATTTTAATCCTGACGCAGACTTATTTGTCTTCAGGAAACTCAAGTAAAATTGCTTTTCCGTACAACAATTTTCACACATCTACACACAAAACACACACGCACACGAATACACACTGCGTTATAATGATTCCAAGCAAACGGTTGTCTTTTTTGCCAGTATTTCCATTGCACAGCGACAATGAGAAAGCATTGAAACGACATTTAAGCAGAGAACGAGACACAAAAAAATAAAAATCAAACTTTATTCCTGTTAAAACAAAAAAAAAACAGGAAAAGAGGAAAAGCAAGCTCGTTGTCTTAACAGCATTTACAGGATTTCGGTTCTTAAAGCCCTTTTTTTGTGCTTTTTTTTCTATAGTTTCTATTGCTGTTGTCTTTAGTTGTTAAATAAAAAATTGTGTTTTCCTTTATTTTATTATTGTTTTCGCGTTATTTTTATTTTATTTATTTCAGTTTCTCTGTTATAGTACTCGCTAAATAATAAATCGGACGGTGGGATTTAAGGTGTTTTAGAAACTAAAATATTTTGTAAATAGGCCCCCAATTGTTATGATAATCGAAAGATATTTTCTGTTCCATGAACAATTTTTTAAATGCTTATAAATCAGATCGTTAGATCGATAAAATACTCTTTTATAGAAGTATTATTGAGAAATAAATAGGTTCTCATCATGTAAAACATATGAATTTAAGAACTTGCACGTTCCTAATATACTGATGATCGGTTTTAATGAAAAATAGCTTTATAAGGAATCCCTACACCTACACAAAAATATGTACTAGTGGATGGCATGATTTGGTAGTTAAAATACTTGACTACAAGCACAAGCAATTTAGATTCCAATTCAAAATAAGAACAAATTTTCATTTTAGTTTTCCATTTTATAAAATTATGAGGCTCCAGTCACTCTAAAAATAATTCGAATATGACGAAAACATTGAAGTTATGACACCTTTTAAGAAAGAGTCAAATTTAATGAACAAACTTGTTAACATTACACGTAATACAATTTC
Organism: Sarcophaga carnaria; assembly: GCA_958299815.1. Taxonomy (NCBI): domain Eukaryota; kingdom Metazoa; phylum Arthropoda; class Insecta; order Diptera; family Sarcophagidae; genus Sarcophaga; species Sarcophaga carnaria. Next base: position 33,320,292 of record OY283150.1, read on the forward strand.
TTAGAGGTCGTAGGTTCTTGGCAACTATAAATGATCATTAGCTCAAGAATCTGCCAAGCTGCAAAATTTTGGTTAATGGATCTGAAACAAATCCAAAAAAAACTAAGAATCGTCTTCTTCAGGGAGATAAGTTGATACAACGCTATATTCTTAAATTTTCTACTTTTAGGACAGAACCTGGAGAATACATAGATCATTAGTAAACGTGCTTTACTATTCACTATCGACCAATGAAGAAGATAACAGAATTTCATTATGATTTTCCAACTTGAAAAAGATTAGGAGGCGTCACATCCCCTTGAAATAACCCATTGAGAAAACTTCTTCTTCTTGTCTTTTGTCTAGTATATCTTTCCAACTCCCTTTCCCTCTGCACAGAGAGGTACTGGCCAAATCTCATTTGCCTATTAATCGCTGTGTATTCCTACATAAACTGGTAAATTTATTTCCCCAATCTAGCTTTTTCGGGTTGCACAGCCAGTCTTTTACTAATTTTGGTTAACCCTATATTCACGCCTATGCAACCTGGCTCAGATAATGTTCCGTCCACTTTAATTGCAGTTTTTATTGAACTGAGCACATATTTCATTGGCATTAACTTTTGCTATTTTTACTTTGTAACAGAACAATTCCACTCCGGTCTTTCTATCTGTCTTTGGCACAACCATAAATCATCTTAAAAACTCCTGAATTTCTCCATTTATTTTTATTACTGCCTCGTTACAAAGCATTTCCAAAAATTATGCAATTTGCTGCTCTGGTCCTGACAATTGTTAAGCAGGGAACTATCAGCCACTCAATCTATTAGTTTGCGATACCCTTTGATAGATATCGTGTTAGACCTCTTTACCGCTATTCTAACCATATTCTCCATGGCGGTGGTATTAACTACCAACATAACTTCTAAGGCTACAATAGGACAGGTTCCCATTGATTTAGTAATCCCAACTCATGATATTCTCTATATCTTATACAACTCCACATAAGCAGTTCTCAAAATCATCCAGCCTGTGTAGGCAATGTCTCATAGATCTCAATTAGCCTAAACACATATGCGTCCAATAGATTTTTCTTGAATGGCACCCAAAGACTGCAATACATCATAATGGTTTTCATCTCAGAAACCATTTGTCAATGCGTTTTTTTTTCTTTATAAACGAAATTATTTATATTTTTCATAATGTTTTAACCACTGTGTGTAGTCTAGCATGGTCAGCCAACCATCAAAGAAACAAAGAAAGAAAATGCCAACAAATTCCTCTTAATTTTTTTTCTTTTACCATAAGAAAAGGTCGTGTTAATAACAATATTCTGTATTCCCCTCTTCATTATCCTACTCTATATAGTCGGTTGGACAAGTGTTTCCTTTGTAGATTTTTGTCGGTGGTTCTCTTTTCGACTTCATTATTTTCTCTTTTAAAAGTTCACTTTCTGTTATTGCTATTGTCGTCGTTGGTGTATATGTTTGTGTGTGTGTGTGTGTGTACTTTTATTTTTTTACTTCATTTTCTTGTGATTAATGTTGTCATTAACTGCAATTATCTATTTATTATTTCGTTGTCCCTTTTCTTCGTTCATTTTAAAGTTGACATTTTTGTTTTGGTTCATATTTTCCTTTTCCACATCAGTGCCAATATCAGCAGCAGCAGCAGCAGCAGCTGTCGCAATAGCCGGAAAACTACAACAATAGAAATAACAACAACTTAAGGATTTATTTCATTTTTGACTTGGTTCATTATATTTTGATTTGTGCTTTATTACGAAACCATCTTCTCAAATATCTTAGAAACAAAATAAAACGTAGAACGTTACCAATAATAAACGCGGTTAACCATGGTCAAGTAATTTGAGGCAAAAGCGACATTCATATTTCATGAAACGTAATAATGCAAACAGTTTTCAACTTTATCTCTCTCTCTTTTTTTCTCTGTCTTTGAATGTGTCTTTCTTTATGATTATCTTTTTTTTTCTCCGTTTTAATAAGTAAAACAAAAGTTCTACTGTCCTTCACTTCAAAGTGTTTTTATGCACTTTTTGTGAAAAAGTTTTCTTTCAAGAATTCAGAATTTTATTGTGCTGTTTGGGTACTTTCGCAAGACAACAAAAAAGTACAATATCATCAATCTGGCATAATTGTTAAAGTTTTTCAAAACATTTTTCTTGCTTAAGTGCTCTTAGACGTATGAGTTATAATTGGTCTTAAATAAATATTACGTATACGCATACGAACATATTTGTACATATTTTTACTGGATTATCTTTATTTAGCCGTACATTTATGGTACGATTGTGATTTAAAATGTAACATTAAACATTTAGCACAAGTACTTGAAAATATTGGACACTTTAAGCGAAGAGCACTCATAATAAGACATTTATTTAGAATGTAAAGAGATTTTTGTTTATTTTTCCCTTACGTACTTTTAATGTCTCCCGGCGAAGATTCGTGCAATTAAGAAGTGTGTTATCTGATCCAATGCAAATTTATTTACAAAGGTTGTTAATGTTTTCATTGACAGCCAAAAAGGCAATAATAGAAGTGTTGTCCAGGACGTTTGTATACAATACAACAGAATGAAAAAAATGTTTTTTGCAACATTTAACTGAAAATGCCAGGTAGGATCATGACAGCTGAATCTTTTTTCTCCGTGTGGTATAATATTTGGATGTTCATTGAAGCCTAGTAGGTTATGGGACGGCTAGAGAATTTAAATCTTTGCGCTGACACGTTAAACAATTAAAATATATAAATTAAAACTTGAATTGCTTCTGTTTCTAAAGGAAAAAATTGCTACGGCAGTTTTGCCAACAATGAAGAGATTAAGTTCGCGATTGATGTCAATTTTTGTTTAATAGGTAATGCGTTGAGTTATTAGACGTGAGGCCACGGTTCAAACTCATAGTCAGGCATCTCGAACGAAACAAAATATGAATAAATATTTCACCGACGATGGCCTCTTAGAAGATTTCTTGCAAAAACTCTGAGAGTAAATAAAATTGCCATGAAAAGTTTTTCAAAAGAAATCTGTCGTTCGGAGACGACTTTAAACTGTAGTTCCCGCCATTCATGTTTAAAATTAACACACACAACATAATTGTTGTGAGAAGATAGGTCGTAGTCCTGAATTTGTTGTAATGAACAATGTATACATGTATATAAATAGGTCCTACTGTAATTGTGGTAACAAAGCTAGTGAATATTGCTGGAGAAAATATATCGATATATATATAATATAAAGGATCATTTCTATATAGATGAGAATTTCACAAAAATTGTACTTTAAAATCTCATCTCGTTTACTTATGTTCATTTACGTGTTCGTTAAGTAAATAATCAAAATTGCCTCCATCGGACTATACAGAATTTGAAACGTAAGTATCAGAAGCTACTTAATTTTTTAAAAACGGCTGCAATTCAAAATGACAGCTATTAAAGAATCTATCTGTCGAAGCGTAATAAAACATTTCACTACTGGCTGAATGAGTGCCTTTCTTACAAGGCTTTTCATTTAGAAAATATTATTAGTAGGAAACAAATTTCTAAACTCTGCGATTTTTAATCCTTCTGTAATAGCGTGGGTTGCTATAGTTGTTTGTGTTCTTACAATATTCCTCAAAATTTTAATATTTCAACTCAATTGTCATGAGACAGCCATTATCGTCAAAATTGCCAGTCTGTTACGTCTATCAGTTGTGAAATACCTTTCCTCTGAAGGTTTATTTATTTAGTAAAAGGATCGAATATGGATCGCAATCACGGACTAATAGTTCAAACTTACAAAAAAAAGTGGTGGTAATCGACCTAGCGAGGAATTGACAAGACTATAAAAAATTTGATGAGAGAGGAAGACTTATAGATGTGGTGTGACCTGAGTACCAACGTACTCTGATGAAAATACAGGTTCTGTTAAAAATGATCCATGATCATTCTTTGGCTTGCATTTGACGGTTATGAATTGAACAGCATGTGGTTCCAATTAAACGATTGTAGCTTTATTGTGTGATAAGTTTCCAGAAAAAATAATTTCACGTTTTGTCGACGTCTATTAACCACATGAGTGTGCGTTAAAGTTATTAAGCTTTATAGGTTTACGTTAAAGATGGTGTACATACGGATAATACCATACCGTTGGAGATACCTCGCCTTAAATGTATGTAACAGTTGAAAACTAGCTCAAAGGCATCGACTTTTATAGTCAATGCAAAGCCGTCATTTAAATGATATTGTATTTCGTACTTAATAGCAAGAATCATGCATTATATGATTCGACGAAATCAAATCTCTGTATGTGTTTACGTAACTTTTCTTTTCAAATAAAAAAATTTAAAATTCTTTACCACACCTATACCACACATGGCCTTAGCACACAGTTCAACAAAGTTCTTCAAAATATTTTACATTTTAAGTTCACTTAAAATATGAAGGTTCTCGAGAATTTTGATTTTAATGTATGAACTAACAAACACACTATTTTACTGTCCCCTTGTGAAACTAATGCACGTAAAGTGAATTTTTGTTTTACTTCAGACATTGTTTGTATTTTACGTGAATTCTGTTAAGTGCATTATATGAACATCCTCAGTACAACTTACTACTCATGCAACAACACATATACAAAATCTGGGCCTAAAACTTGGCAGCACATTTAAACACAAGTTTTTTTTTGTATTGTTTTTTTGTTTTACAATCTATTGTTACTTCAATGTCTTATTTCCTTTGGCGTATAAACGTGAAAATGCCAACAACATCAACAATGCAATTTAAAGATAAAATAAAAACAAAAGATTTTCAACAACAAAATTAAATGCAAAACAATAGTCGGTTTTTTTTAATTTTTAATAAAGGAACGTATGTATGTATACATACATATATAATTCAAAGAAAAAACAACAAAAAGCAACAAAGTTTTATATTTTTAGTACTCTTTTTTTATGAGCTCATCTGGCCAACATGTAGAAGACTCCTATAGAACATGGAAAAGCAGCTTGTAAGACCATAAATGATTCAGTTAAAATGTGTGTGAGATGGTATCCTTGTGGTTGACTATTTTGCTTAGAAGCTTTTGTTTTATATTTTAAGGTAATTTAGCGTAACATGTAAAGGAAAGAAATTTAACAACTAAAGTTTATCCATTGGAATCTTTCAAAAGTAATACGAGTGTAGATGAGGAAAAGGAAAACTTGACTTTAATATTGTTGCTTGTCCTTATTAACCACCATTCTATATTTTAATATGTTAAAGTATGTTTTTACCTCAGCATTCATTTATTAAATCTTCAGTTAAAAGTTTAAATTATTTAAATAAAAAAAGTTTTTAATGCCCGATTAGCATAAGGAATGTATATAACTTGTGCCTACGAAAAATTTTGGGAATATAGTCTTCTACAAATATACTATTGTTACGAGATCAAAATAACCTAAACGAAAATAAGTATACAAGGCAATCAGACAACAACAACATACACACATCGTACGGTACACAGAATCACACAAATATGTACGAATTTAAGAAATTTAAGAATCAAAACATATTTTCTCTTGTTTGGAAAATTTATTTACCAAGGTATTCGTCTAGATAGTACGTACACATACATACAAATTTTGGCCATTGTAACCCTTCAGTCAGGATTACGACCTAGTTTCAAAAGCCACTTATGTTGCGTGTGTTAATTTTATACATGTGTGGCGGAACCTACAGTTTAAAGTCGGCTCCGAGCGACAGTTTTTTGAAAATTTTTCATTTTATTTTTTAATTACTCTCAGCATATTTCTGGCAAGAAACTCTGAGAGAGTCAAAACAAAACAATCTTAAATTTCTTAAACTCGTACTTATTTGTGTGATCCTGTATACCGTACGATGAGTGTATTTGTTGTTGAGTTTTACTCTCTCAGAGTTTCTTGCCAGAAATCTGCTGAGAGGAAATCGCCGAAGAAATATTTTTCATATTTCGTTTCATTTGAAAGGTCTGACCTGGGTTTAGAACCTTGGCCTCACGTCTAATAAGCCAACACACTACCTTCTAGACAACGGCGACTTCAGTTCGTATAGTGCTAATAAACTCTGTCAAACAAAATTTTTTAATCGTAAAGGAAGGACGGATACGCCTAATCCCGACCTTAGTATTAATTCGATTTGCACCTTTTAATTTTTATTTTGGACCAAAGCATATAAAAATATAATTTATAAGGCAACGTTTATTGACTAAAACGATTTATTTCAAACTAATAGTGGAGTGGGCTAATTATAGTACCTCCCTTGTCAGGAAGCTGTATTTCATTATCTACTACAACGGACTTCCTATAGAAATTTTTAATGATTGGCCATTTGTATTTAAATAATGGAAAAACTTAACAAAAATTCTTTAAAAACCAAAAAACCAAACCAAAAAACAATCTTTCCATAGTGGATGCCAACAGTCAGACGATTGTTTTACAAATATTTCATTTTGAGATTCCAATTGTGCTAAGACCGCCTATAATTCTGTTACTTCTTTTATTACTTTCATACTCTATTTTCTCACTTTTCTTTTTACTGTTTTCCACTGTTTTGTTGATTTTATTTTTCCATTTGGAATCTTTAGTCTGTTCTCTTAGCCTTTAATTTTTCGAAATCAAACAAATGACTTCTTTAAAGCGTTCTTTAGGTTTTTAGAGAATTTTCTATTCTAAGGAACATATTTTTTGCTGTTATTGGTTATTCGTGTCTTTTAATAGAAAATATTTTTCTTTGTAGGTACAGAAGAAAGCAACAGGATGTATGCTTTCCACAAAGAAAAAACAGACAAAACCTTCTTTAGAGGTAATTTTAGGGATATCGAAGCAAACAAACAAAAAATTACGAAGAAAGCATATATTTGTTCAGGTGCAATTTTCCTTCTTCTTAATATATTTATAATGGATTTTAGATGATGGTTTAGGGTTAAAAAAGGAACAATGGAAAATAAAAACAAAATTTTATATTGAATATTCGTTATATAAAGAAATGCCGAAATTTGGCTTTACAGTTAAATAAATAAAAGAATTTAAAAGAGAAATAAACACGTTGTATCTTAAATTTCTTCTTCTATAGTGCGCAGAAAGATAAAAATTTAATGCAATTTAATTTAACTTATGTTATGCTCGTAGCAGTTAATAAGCATGTTTGCCTCATATTGCCTTAAGTGTTTTGGATTGGTTAATGATAATCTACACATATTACTTACTTACTTATTTTGCAGTAATAACCCGATTAATGGATTTCAGTCTGTCGCAACACATCCTTCCAGATGCCTCTGCTTCTAGCGCGCCTACGCCAGTTGGTCACACCAATCGATCATCCAGGGTTTCCTCTATTTGGCCATTCCAACGCATACAAGGTCATCCTCTTCGCCGACTTCAGCAGATCCCCGCATCAAATACCCGTCTCGCCGGAGAATTCTCCTCCATTCGAACGACTTGGCCGAGCCAGCTCAGCCGCTGGATATTAATACGCTGAACAAAGTCAATGGCGTTGAGGAGCTCATACAGCTCACTGTTGGATCGGATGCGGAAATCATCGCCAACTATCACTGGACCTAAGATCTTACGTAGGACTTTTCTCTCGAATACTCTTAAGGCTGCTTAAAAGGTAGAGTAGAGTATTAGTTTTGTAGTCTACTCATATTGCATTTGCATAATTGGACCAGTAAATCAAACAACAAAACAGAAAATTTTCGAGAAAGCTTCTCGCTTTATTAACCCTAATATGCCTACAACGAATTTTTTTCTGCAACAGCTTCTCCAAATGCGAAATTGTTTCCATGGTTCGTAAAAATTCAGTTACAGTGAGCATATTTATGACTGTAAATATCTGACCTCATTAGAATCCAATGTTTGAATTTTCCATAATTGAGTTCCATAAACTGTTTCGAAAGTAATGTTCTCTCATCCTAAACGATCACTTAACTGTTCATATGAAGGTGAACTGTTCAATTGAAGTAAAATTCCTAGATATTATTGTGACGCTTTAAGAACAGTGAAGACTATAAGAACAAAAGGCAAATAGCTATAATATCTTACGAAAATTTGTTTTGATCAACTGTTTTAGATAAGCGAATTTATCTCTATATTTGGAATATACATACGCCTGTAACCATTTTATTCCATTCAATTGACTCCAATTGATACAAACGTTGAAATCTATCAAAGGTAGCCTCGACAGCTTAGTTGGTAGTGTACTAAGCTTCAATTGCCGAGGCCATGGGTTCGATTGCCATCAGAGAATTCGGGTGTTTTTGATTGTTTGATTGTTTGTCTGACATTATGTGTGATTACTTATAATAGAAAAAAGAAAGTGGGAATTATTAATAAAAAGCAGATCTCGAAAAAAAGTGATGAAAGTATATACACTGACCTTCTTTCCTTTCTCCTATGAACTATCTTTCCTGTATAGCAACACAATGCACTGAGTTTTGGTCATACATAACTGGTCATTACATTGTTGTTAATAACACGACATCCTCTTGATGAACTTGAACAGTACATATAGGCTTTATATAATATAATCGTATTTCAATGGGATTTGTTTGTGAACGCAATTATCAGGAGCAGAGTCTTAGAAATGTTATGTATATACACTGACTTAATTACCTGAACACCAAGCAGGCAGAGACTATTTTCACAATATTTCAAAAACTATATATTTTACTCATTAGACGTAAACCCACGGTTCAAACCCCAGGTCACCTATCTCCAACAAAATGAAATTTGAAAAAATATTTCTAAGGCGAATAAAACTGTAATAAAAGCTTCTGAAAAATCTTTCGTTCAGAGTCGACTGTCGATTCTATACATGAGTGGCGGGAAATACTCATGTATAAAATTAACACACACAACATAAGTGCTGTGGGAAGCTAGGTCGTTATCCAAAAAAAATTAAATTGTTTTAAAAGTTCATTTTGTATATTAAAGTGATACAAAAAATTTGTTTAAAGATGTTTCGTATATTTTTTATATAAAAAACTCTGAATCAATGCAAAATGGAAAACTCAAAAAATTTTACATACAGTGCACTGAACTGATTTATTTAAAATTATTTGTAATAACAAGTTTGATGTCCTTTGGCAATAAAAACTTCTTCTAAACGTTTTTTCATATAAAAGTACAACTTAAGTGTTCTAATATTCTGTACTAATATTCCACTCCCCTGCAACAGTGGTATCTTAGAGCATTTGCTTATTAGTTATTGTGCGCTGTAAATAGTTTAGTTTTCTGAAATACTACTTGAAAGTTTTATAGGGTTTGAATTTATGGTCTAGGTGATGAGATATTACTTTTATATGTAATACGATGTTGTATTTAATGGAAATATACATGCCTGTTAAAAAGTGTGCCTTAATTTAAAGCAACAAAAAGGATAAAAAGCCATGTACATTTTTTTCTTTTCTATCAATGATAAAATGCCAACAAAAAATAAAAACGGAACGCATGGCCAAATTATAAATTTAATTTAAGCCTTTGACTACAGAAGAAAAAGTAGTAGAATGACCCTTTAGATTAAATTAATTTAGACGTGTATGATGTATATACGGCACATATTTATATACAATATGCAACATATTATATCATGAATCCTTTTTTATAAAATAAAAATATTTATTTTGACCTTTTCAAAAAAGTCCTCCTTTGTCTAACAAATTTTTATTGACATGTTTGTTATTTGTTTAGAAAAATTTTACTTTTTTGTTTTTAAAAAAACTTTTGTTGGCTGTTTTATAAGTCACGTAGAGACAAGAAACAAGAAAAAAAGCAAACTTTTCAATGGTGAAGTGACTAAAATATGTACAGAATGTAAAGAATATAGAAACAAAAAATTATACATTTTTTAAAGTTGATGCTAATGTTTAACCAAAAAAAAAATAGAAAAAAATATACAAAAAAGAATAACAATAAACGAACTAAAACTAAAACAGGCTGTCAACATCTATGACTACTGTGTTAGATCTGTCTAATAAAGAAATTTTTGTTCTTTTTTTCTATTTATATGAGTTTAAAATACCCTACACAGTGTACTTAACAAATAGTACTACACACTTCTCTTATGAACTCAAAGGCAGTTAAAAAGGATATTTAAACAAAAACGAAATTAAAAATTAAACAATTTTTTTCCAGGTGGAGTCTAAAGTATATTTTGAATACAAGCTTAAAACATCTGGTTCGAATATAGCATCTTTCCGAAATTTAAATACTAAAGAGCTCCAATCTATATCCAGAAAACCCCTGACACACCAAAATAATAACATCAGTAAGGAATGTGATAGCAAGAGGAGGATGATTCTCTAGGCAAGGTTCTCCACTAATAAAGCTTTGTTATCCTAGACAATTTCCAGAACTAAACACTTGTTTGGCTGATATTTACAAAGTTCTTCAGACGTCTGAATTTTTATTCGCTCGAAGCCTACTCTTCCGTTATATTCGATTTAGGTTACAGAGATGGATTCGTCCACTTTGTTTCTGCCTATGATACATACATATACATACATACATATATACCTACATACATACATACATATATACATACATATCATTACAATTCTTCAGTCAGGATTACGACCTAGCTTCCCACACCACCAATGTTTTGTATGTTAATTTCATACATGAGTGGCAGGACCTACAGTTTAAAGTCTATGCCGAACGACTGGTTTTTGAAAAAATATTCATGGCAATTTTATTTACTCTCAGAGTAATTCATTTTCACATTTCATTGTGTTGGAGATGTCTGACCTAGGGTTTCAACCGCAGTCTTACAACTAATAAGCCAGTACACTACCTACTAGACTACGGAGACTTCTGCCTATGATGCATCCTTTAATTACGCCAGGACCATGTGTTCTGACTAGATCATTCAACTGAAAGCTCTGCAATCATTTCAATTCTGTTACCTTATGTGAGTTCTTTATTTTAGAAGAAACGGAAAAGTTATAGAGTGGCGAATTTGTTTCTTATTGTTGAATTTGGGACGATACCTAATCCGCATAAAATCCAAGAGCATCCATTCCAAAGAAGTCACTGTTTGGTGTAGATTTTGGGCTAGCGTCATCATCAGTTCATATTTCTTCGAGAACGACGTTGGTGAGACCATCACTGTTACCTGCCAGCATTATACGACGATGATTACCAACTTCTTTATTTTACCAACTGAATTAAATGATTTGGACACCAGAAACCTGTGGTTTCAACAGAACTATGCTGCTTGGTATAGTAGGTAGTGTGTTGGCTTATTGGACGTGAAGCCGCGGTTCCATGTCCAGTATCCATGTCAGATATCTTCAGCTAAGCAAAATATGAAAAAATATTTCTTCGGCGACTTCCTCTCAGCTAGGTTAGGTTCGCTTTCTGAGGGCGATTTAATAATTGGTCCTGACCCCCCAATCTGCCACCTCTACGGCCTTATCAGTGGATGCGTCAGGGGGAAGAGCAGAGGCGTTGGGGAAACGTATCGGGTTGCTAAATGTATATGGCCTGCTATAGACAGTGAAAGAACAGGTTGGCTACTGGGCCTGGATAAGGGCAGTTTAAGGTTAGTTATCAGATTTATCACAGGGCACTGCGAGATTAGGTCGCTGACGGGGACCTGGAACAGATGCCAGCCGAACTATTGCAGGGTATGTTGGGATGAGGAGGAGTTGGAGACTGTCGAGCACCTCCTCTGTAACTGCCTAGCCCTTGGTTGGTTTAGGACCCTTGGCAGAGGCTTCTTTGAGGGTTTGAATTCTGTGTCGAGAGCCGACATCAAGGCTCTCCACAGATTCATTAGTAGCTTGAACTGGTTAAGAAGTGCTAGGGCTTCATCAGTGTAGTCGCGCTCTCCCTTTTTGTTTTGTTTGGTCTGTGTAATTCCTTCGATTCCCATTCTCCTTTTCCTACTTCCTTTCCTTTTTCCTATCCCCTCTATTATCCTTCCATTTTAAGGACGTTCCGTACAATGGGTCAGTTCGACCTCCGGGTACTGTACTTGTCTCAATTGACGTTACTAACCTAACATCAGATTTCTGGTAATAATTCTGGCAATAACTCTGAGAGTAAACAAGATTCCCATGAAAAGTTTCCCAAAAAATCTGTCGTTTGGCGCCGACTTAAAACTGTAGGTCCCACCATTCAAGTATAAAATTAACGCACGCAACATAAGTGGTGTGAGAAACTAGGTCGTAATCCTGACTAAAGGGTTGTAATGACCAATTATGTATATATGTATAGATGTATGTATGTATGCTGCGTGCCATACAGTCCATGCTGTAGTGGGTATTTGTCTCACGTAGAGGTAACGTAAACACCAAGATCGTGAGATTTGTCTCGTTAAACTCTTTCTTGTGGAGTTTTCTTAAGTTGCATCTCTCAACTACAGAGAAGCCCCGGTAAATATTTGAATGACGTTATATTCTACACATAGTGTCATCAATAGGTAAAGTTTTCGATACTATTTCACACTCATTTCGTGTTATATAAATTAAAGGATAGAAGGCGCTTAAAAAAGGCCAGAAGCTCTTTTGTTTTTCTATGAAAGAAACTGAAGTAAAGATTTCTAATTTCAGATGATTCGATTCAATATTAGAATATTGAAAATTTGTAGTCAAATGGGTCTTTTCTTCACTGAGCCAAAATCTTAATGGATTTTATTTAGTCCATAACTTATATAGGAACAATCCAAAAAATCTGAAGAACTGCTTATTTCACATGATTATAGCGTACAAAATCCCCTACTTAGACCGATTAATATTTCGGTCTTTTGATTTTTTTTTTCTTTATTTTCTGCAAAATCATCAACTTTAAACGTCTAAAGTGCTTTAGTATGTTCTATAGGGAATTAAAGTTTTTATTAGTTTTTGTTGTTCTTGTTGTTGTTAAAGCATTATGTTGTTCTAGTCAATTTTACTATAAATTTATGCTGGTTATTACTATTGCTGTCGTAGTCGTTAGTATTAGTAACAACAACAACAGCATCGTTAGTAGTGGTAGTGGTAAGCGCAGTAATACCAAAAGTAGTCATCGTATGACATTATTTTTTATGTCTCTTACGCATAATGACTACTGTTTCAACTTTGACATTTGACGCATTGTCAAAAATAAAACTGTAAAAGCAAAGAAGAAGGAAAAACAGATTGAAATAAATACAATAAAAAAGGTTACGAAAAGCAAGTTAATAGTAGAGAGTAAAAGAACACAAAAACTATTTTAAACCTACATGGACATGAGACATGGACATGGAAAAGATAACTTTTTGCATTTTAGTCAAAGAAGTAAAAAAGAAAACAAACAATTGCAATTCTGTGGTTTGGCAAATAAAAAAATTAGAATTTTAAGATAAATGTCATAAAATAAATGAAATTGATACAAAAGTTTGCGCAACATGTGTCATAAAACGCAACAAAAATTCCACAAAAATTATTGTGATGACAGTTGTATGGAAAAGAAAAATAAAAATGAATATTTGTATTGGTTATTGAAAAATAAATTCTAATGCTTCTATTACAATACAAGCTTAAACGTACTATGTGACATGCTGTGTCTTAGAATTTTTTAACATATAAAAACTAAAAAATTGCAGTTTGGTTTCTTTTTTACTTAAATTTTAAGTCTTTTTGGCTCTTCAAAGACTATATTTATTGTGATTTATTTATGATTTAGATGCAATAGCCTTCAGTATTGGTTGTCATTGTAATAATACCAATTTATCATTTTTTAAGAATTAGCAGGATGGCTGCGAGAAGAAAGGTATACTATGTACATGTAGGTTTCGCATCCATTTAAAAATACTGAGAGAACTTTGCTTTTGAAGAGACGTGCTTTTGTTTTGGCACTGATTTTGTAAGATCGCCAAATCAAATCAAAACCGCTGGATCTTCTTAATTCTGTGTGATTCAACAGCATGAGCGTTCCAATTTTGCTTACTATATACGACTAGAAAACCGTACTCTAGTTGTAGTATGTTGGCTTATTAGATGGCATCCCTTAGTTCAAACCCTGGTCAAACATCTCGCACAAAACGAAATATGAAAAAATATTTCTTTGGCGCCTACTACTTCTTCTCAGGAGATTTCTGGCAAAAACTCTGCGAGTAAATAAAATTGCAGTGAGAAAAATCTTTCATTCAGAATCGACTTTAAACTGTAGGTCATGCCACTTAGGTTTAAAATCACTAAACGTGGCTCCAATTTAGTTTAGTTATCGGATGACGCGAGAGAAACTAGATCGTAATCCTGACTGAAGGGTTGTAATTACCAATTATGTATGTATGTATGTATGTATGTATCGGATGACGCGTTGTGGGGTTGTATAAATACGACAAGATTTCAGTACGAGTGTGATAACTGATCCGTCTCTGCAGTGACGGGTTTGCCATCCTGTGCTGCTATGCAGACAAGCATTTGGTGCATTTATATAAGAATTTTGAGTTGCCAAATGCAATAGAGTTAATCTAGGATCATTTGTCGTCTTTATATAGCCGTTTCACTAGTTTATTTACAGTTTCGATGACCACCCATGTTGCATCTTTCCACGTTTCACATATGTTATGTTCTATTTCGTACCTATAGTTGTCCATTTAGGATCGTCATTGTCATCAGTTTTTGTTTGCATTAAAATTTCATTAAGAAATGATACATAATGTGGCGCAGTACTCAAAGTGCTTGAAAACTAAAAAAGAGTTCATCGATTTTTTTGAATTAAGAGACTTCAATAGCTCTCCAAATAATGTACCCAGCAACACATCGAAGAACATCATAGTGGGATAACACATAGCACCTCACTATTACACCCAATTTATTTATTAGACTTACACATGTAGAAAAGGAACTTCTAGGCACCGCCTGAAATTAATCCCAAGCACGGATATACGAAAAAAAATTTGGGCTACTGTATAACCCGATTTTGAGTAAAAAAGAAAATAATCTCCTTCTTCCAGTACCATCAAACTTTCGCTGACCTGATAAGCCAATGCTCAAAAATACCTCTATCAATGAACAATACTTCATCCATTACAGCAAACAAATAGATTTTCAAACAGATGGCAACTCTGTCATTCTAGTATCTACTACAGTAGACCAATTTACCTTATGTTTCTTAAAGAAATAGAAAAATTGTAGAATTTTAATATATTAAATAAAAATTAAATTATTATTTGTATTATAATTAATAAAATCCTAAATATTATTTAAAAATTATTTACATCTGACTACATCTGTTCATTTCAAAGCGTTCTTTTGTTTTCTTTGAAATTCTTTAGAAACCATACCAAAGCGGAACTATGCGTTAATTGAAAATGTTAAATAGTTTTGGTCCCACTTAATTATTTGTGTCTATTTTAATTAAATACAATAATTAAATACAAGAAAATACCAAAAAATAATGCCACTTCAGCAGCCATATGAGCCTGTAAGTAAATATATGCTAGTACAACAATAAAATATTATGCAGACGTACATGGTTAGATAGTTTCGTTTTAAAATAAATGTCATCATATGTTTCAGTGTAAATGTATGAGTGAGATTGTGGTAAATAACTATGCCTACATAATGAAGAAAATGTTTGAATGTTTTTTGAAAAGAAAAGGACGTGCCACTCCCCTAAGGCCAACACAAACCTCATCAATAACAAACACTACTTTTACCACATAAATAGACCACAACAGGGCATTTATTTAAACACATACATGCATACATACATACATATATGTGTATGTATAGGATATACTTAAACAATACTACAACAATAACAAAGAAGTAAAAAAGGCAATAAGGTGGATTTAAGCACTTACAAACTCATCCCCGAGCATAGTTGAGTAGTTATTGTTGCTATTGTTGTTATACGTAAACATAAATACAATAGATAAACAGGCAAACAAGTAAATATTTAGCATACTCGCACATACAGTGAAATAAATATACAAATCCACACTACACACACACGCGGGACAGAAAACAAAAAATAATACTCACACACGCAAACAAAGAACCATAGAAAGCAAATAGAGCTTATGAAAAGCAAGTTAGACAAAAAGCGAGGAAGAGAGGGAGAGAGGGAGAACGATAAAAAAGAAGACAACATTAAATAGAAAAATAAAACAAATAAAAATTTATACAAACAAACTGTCTTTTTCGCTTTAGAATCCACATGCACATGCCTTTATAGATATAAGAAGAGCAATAGAAGTTGACTTTAGCATAAGAAATAGAGGAATTATAATATTTACAGTTAATCTCTTGGGCAAACTCACTAACAATACAAAAGAACTCCCAGAGAAAAAAATTACCACGAAGTAGTAGGAAAACTTATAAGAAAACTTTAAGGTCATAAAGGTAAAGTAGAGTGTACAGCCATTCAGATAAAAAGCGAATAAAGAAAGAGAAAGAGAGAGAGAGTGTGT
Organism: Sarcophaga carnaria; assembly: GCA_958299815.1. Taxonomy (NCBI): domain Eukaryota; kingdom Metazoa; phylum Arthropoda; class Insecta; order Diptera; family Sarcophagidae; genus Sarcophaga; species Sarcophaga carnaria. The sequence continues at coordinate 33,336,670 of OY283150.1, forward strand.
GGAAACAAGAACAATAAATGTGTTGATGGTATTTTGTGGTTGTGCCTGTTACTCTCTATATGAGCCTTTTAATGTACACACGAAAGTGTGTATGTGTGTTTGTGTGCTTGTATATGTAGGTGACACCCAAGATTTTGTACTAATTCTACCACTTGTTTTTATTCTCTTCTAGCACTTCGCAGTATTTTCTTATATTTGTTGACACTTGTGGTATTAAAAAAGGCTTAAAAGCTTTTTATAACCTTTTAAGAGTACCATATTTTTATATCTGCGTTTTAGCCTTAAACTATACACATATACTCAAACACATGCGTACTTATACGATATTAACATACATACATATGTACATATACACAATACATGTGCCGTTGCTTATTAAAGTATGTGCGAGTATGTGTTTTTCATATGAAAAAATGGTATTTTGTGCAAGTTTGCTTAACTTCCAAACAAATACTTATTTCTTAACGCGTATGAGACCCAAAAAAAAATGTTGTGGTTTATATTCAAATACATAACACACATATGTATGTATGTATGTATGGAGTACCTTGGAAAATTAAATAAAATGGTAATTTAAATTTATTATAAAAAATTGTAAATTCCATATGAGAATTATGAAGAAATATTTTCAAGAAACATGTTTAGGAATCTTAAATACTTTGTACTCTACGTTGTGTGTATTGGTTTTTAAAGAAACGCATACATAATCTTTAATTTTCAAATAAATTTCAGTTAAACAAAAATTAATTTGTAATTTTTCTCTCTATGTCTAGCTGGATGAAGTAGGTACAATTACATAACTTTTGCGTTTTCAATTTCAACAATTTTTTTAAATTTTTTTAATTTGTTTTAAAAAAAGTTCATTGGCTGTTGGTCACCAAATACTACTGAGAAAGAGAATTTGTTTGTGGCAATGCAAACTTGGCCACTTTTCGAGTATAAAGAGAAGATTAAGGTTGTAGTAATCAACCCACAGTGCAAGATTGAAAATGATTGAGGAATATGAAGAGACTAGAAGCGTTACACATTTAATCAGGTATGTGAATCATCACGACCAACTCACTGTGGAAGATATCGGCTCTGTTCGAAAAAGTACATACATGTTTATGCAAAAAATATAAAAAATGGTACGAGATCGTTGAAAGTTGTCACTGAGCATTCTATTGATTAAATTAAGAAAAAATGAAATTTCAATATAATTAACCTCACCAAGTCAAATAATTTTTAGCGTAAAATTTACCAATTTTTAGTAAAAGGTGAACGAACTAGCATGGAAGAGATCGGAGATGTCTGGGGAGGAGATGATAGAGGAGATATATTCGTCTCTACAGGAATAGTTTTCCAAATTAGAAAAAGCAACATGAAAGCTAACAAACCGTGGGTGTTCGACACATCTGGTTGCCGAATTTCAAAACTGCTGTCTTCAGCAGTGAACTTGAGTTCGAAAAGAAGACGGTTCGCATTCTAATGGGAATTCTAACGATACACTGCGCTATTGGCAGTTTCACTGACGAGCTTGGTCTGCTCCATCAGAATTACTGCAGAAGCTGCCATGATGTGGAGGAAACGGAATCGGTGCAACACCTTTTATGTGAGTGCCCTGCACTTTAGGACAGACACCATCTGGGCGAACGTGTACTAAGGGGACTGGCCGGTTTTAGCCGGAGCTCGCGGTGGTTCAACCCCCCACTAACGGATTATGAAAATGGGGCTTACCTTACACTCGGTAACGCAATGAGTCATATGGCCAACGAGTGAACTTGCCTGTGCACGGCAAGCTCCTCTCTAACCTAGCAAAACCTGATTCAAATAATATTCAGAACTAAAGAAAGTACAATCTCACATATAATCATATAATGGTTCCAGCAAGTAGATGGAGGAGGACAGAGGACAGAGGAAGCTGATTGTTATCCTTTGAAAACTGCAAATGCTGCATTTTATAGAGCTATTTTAAATCGCTCATATCCCCTAAACTATATACATATATGCAAATAAAAAAATAATATGTTCATAAACAAATATGCCACATATGTAACTCGGATAATCCAGAATCAGATGTGAGCAGATTCAGTGGGAAGTTAATTTCAGCTTTTGGTGACGTTGATTGGCTACGAAAATAATGCACGTTCGAGAATAAACCCATAGCGTTCTTTAATAATTATTGCCGAAATTCACAAAAGTGGACCAAAACTACTCAAAGTAGTTGACAATTTGACTACAAGTTTTGTATATAAAGGTACGTTCCAGATGTATAATAAATTAAAAATTTTAACTGTCTGTTTTTTACTCGAGGCGATAAAAGCTAAAGTGTGTCTATTTTTTTATCAAATGTGGCCAAAGTTGTCAAAAATGTAACGCACACCAAGCAGCCACTGTTTCAGGATGTCGTCATAATAGTTTATATTCATGGCGATAAGAGCTAAAGTGTCGAAAATGCACAGCTAGGACCCATTATCCTTATACTTGGCCACATGTGTTAGGGGATAAATTGCATCAATCGTATGCTCGTTTCACAAAATTATGCCCACTTCTTTAGTGTCTCTCTGCAAACTGGTTTTCATTAGTCTCTGGATGCACTTGCCTGTAGTATCCAGGATATGAATATAGGTGTGCTACTGAGATTCGCTTAAGATTCTGTGTGAGCATCTGTTTCCATTTCTATTGAACATAAAATAAATTTTCTTTTCACACTGTTCAGTCCTTATGGCAACATCGGTACCCTAGAACCTGCTTCCTTGGGCCAATCATCTATTAAGATGGGGAAAATTTGATTCATAAAACTACAAGAAAGCAAAGAAATAGCAAGAAGATAGAAAGAATGCTTGTACAATGAGCAAATACACATCTTCTAACCTAGGAAGGATGCTATGCGACAGCGCTATGTTCCTTAAAGAAACAAAAATAAAATAATGAAAATAGTATCGGTTTTGATAAACCACGGAATTCCATTCCTTTACTTATATGGCACAAAGTGATAGTCGTTACACTTTAAGGTATTGTGAATATAACCACAGACAGTATAAAACATTCAACTCATGACACTGAAACAAATTTATATACACTGTACAATAATGCAACAAATAATACACATACACATAGATATTTACGAAAATATTCTCTCTCTGTGTCTCTCTCTTTAACTATGTCTCTGTTAAAATGGTTAAAACAATAATAAAAAAAAAATAAAAAACCGAATAAGAGCAAAAAGGATTTTTCCCATGATATGGGAGATACCACATAGATACGGATACAGACATGCTAACACATATGCACTTAAACAACACAGCTTTTACTTTGTTTTACAAAAGACACACGTAAAAATAAGCTTTGTCGTGTGCAAAAACAAAAGCAATTTAAAAAAAGAGACTGAATAGTGATAAAAAAAAAAGAATGAACGCTTTACCAAAATGAACCACAAAACGTTCACACAACTATTATTTTATTTTTTTGTTTCATTATTCTTGTCTGTCCGCTGTAACATACTCTCCTTTGTTTGTTTCTGTTGTATTTTTTTGTTGTTTTCATGATATATTGTTGTATTCTATATGTAAATTTAAAATAAAAAAATATAAAAAATTGCAATAAATTTCGTTTTTATCCACTTTTTTGTCAATCTCTTTATGAAAACTTTGTTCGTATGTATGTTGGCATGAGAGAACGCATATGTATTTCTGTTTTTTTTTTGTAAATATAAATATTATTGCTTGTGTATGTAAGTGTGTGTGTTCTGCTTGAGTGCATATGGTTGCCCTTATAAAAATATATACAATATTTTTTATGCACAGCTGCATTTACAAAATGATTTTTTTGTTGTTACAACTATACATATACATGTGTATATTCTCTCTCTTTCTCTCTATCACTGTCTCTTTCTTTCGTTTATCCCGTTTGCAAAGCGCATATGCCCGTGTTTGTTTTTAACTTCAGCTTTTGGATGTTGTCTTTGTCATTCAGTGTTGACACTACAGTGCGTATGAGTAATTATTATTACATGGCTATAGTACATACATATGAGTATGTTTGTTCTATTTTGTATACATTTTGCTGTTTTTTTTTTTTTCTTTTTTTGTTTAAATTTTTTAAAATTAATTAATAACAAAATATTTTTATAAACGTTCGTGCACAATTTGTGTATGTTTAGAAACTATAACAGGTAATTTTCAAAACTTTTTGAAACAACCGGTTTGCTGAAGCAAATAAACAAATAAAAAAAAATATTTTTGTAACTAAAATGAATTAAATTTTTGGTTACTAGAATTCGCACTGGTGTAATGGATAAGCAAAGAGTCTTATCATTCCTTTTTCCTGAGATTAGGTTTTGTTGGTTACAACCTTTCCACTTTCTGATTTCAACGGATTTCACTAGCAAGAGAAAATAATTTCATGTACCATGATCAGAAATGCAAAGCGAAAGGGGGAATGAAGCGTATTACATTGATTCCAAAAAAAAATAGTAACCTTTAGAGGAAAGGTATATGTATGTAAGGCAAAACTTTTCAATCACCCACATTTTTCTACAAAAGCATTTTTCAGTAGTGCAATATACGTATGTTGCATTTTTCTTTATATCAACGTTTTTTACATAGTCGCCGTAGTCTCGTAGGTAGTGTGATGGCTTATTAGACGAAAAGCCAGGGTTCGAGCCCCAGGCCAGACATCAAGACAAAATACAAAAAAGTATTTCTTCGGCGACTTCCTCTCAGCAGATTTCTGGCAAAAACTCTGAGAGTAAATAAAATTGCCATGAAAAAGTTTCTCAAAAATCTGTCGTTCGTATAAAAATTAACACACATGTATAAAATTATAAAATATACACATGTATAAAATTAACACACACAACATAAGTGGTGTGAGAAACTAGGACGTTGTACAATGGGTCAATTCGACCTCCGGGTACTGTACTTATCTTAATTGACAAGTACACGTCCTCTAACCTAACCTAACCTAACGTTTTTACATACGAGTACATACATAACATACATAATTGGCCATTACAACCCTTCAGTCAAGATTACAGCCTAGCTTCTCACACCACTCATGTTGTGTGCGTTAATTTTATAAGTAAATGGCGACTCCGAACGACAGATTTTTGAGAAACTTTTTCATGGCAGGTTTATTTACTCTCAGAGTTTTTGCCAGAAATCTGCTGAGAGGAAGGAAGTCTCCGAAGAAATATTTTTTTTTTCATATTTCGTTTTTATGCCTTATCTGAAATACGAACCCGGGCTTTACGTCTAAAAATTCAACACACTACCTATTAGATATGGCGACTTCAGCGTTTTTTATGCATTCATTAAAGTACGGTATCAAGGCTTGAAATCACCGTAGTCTAGTATGTAGTGTGTTGGCTTATTAGACGTGAGGCCACGGTTCAAACCTCAGGTCGAACATTTCCAACAAAATGAAATATGAAAGAAATATTTTCTCTCTTAGCAGATTTCTGCCATGAAAAGTTTGTTTAAAATCTGTTGTTCGGAGTCAACTTTAAACTGTAGATTCGGCTATTCAAGTATGAAAATCAACCCACACAAAGTCAGTGGTGTGAGAAGCCAGATCGTAATCCTTATTGAAGGGTTGTAATAACCAATTATGTATGTATGAAATAAAGTAAGACAAATTACGAAGTCACCTAACTAAACGCAACGAAAATTTAAAATGAAAGAATCCGATTATGTAAGCAATTCTCAGGCTATTAAGGTCAGAGTACCCTAAGGAAGTGGAGTAAGTTTGAGATGTATTTCTGCCATGCATAAAGAACCAAAAATTCCAAATCTTATATTCGAGATTACAATTGATTGATTACACATGGAGAAATGTATTTAATTTCGTCACTGGCGAAAAAGGATTGGTTTGGTGTGAAATAAAACCCATTGCTTTAGGTAGATCGAAGTAAACGAACTTGTTACAGTTCTTTGCTTTAACCAGGAACTATAGAAATGCATATTTTTGTGTACATATAATTAAGAGTCTTGATAGACCGGGATTACGTTGATCTTTTCTGGTTAATTGCGCATAATCACACAGGTATGCGGTAAAAGCTACTAAAGATTGCGATGATAACTACTAAGATGAGGTGAAGAAACAACTCTTCATGATGAATACTGCGCGCGCCCAACAACACCTGCTCTTCGATGATCTTTTTGAAAACGTAGACTCCTTGATATCTCAAGCTTGCATGAGACGTTTAACGTAGTATGGTGTGGTTCCCATCTAAGTAATTCAATATCTAATTATCAAATATTCCATACCTCCACATATATACATATATATATATATATTTATACATATATGTTCCTTTTACTCCTCTAGTCAGCATAGAGCCGCATACCCCCACATGGAAGTAAGGAACTCTACATTAAAGTATGTTTTCCCGTGTAATCGGAAATCTGCATACCTAAGTGACGGTGGTAGTTATTAATATAAGCAGAACGGTCTGTAATTTCATATTAAAAAATCGAAGACATGTTGAAAAATCCCTGCAAATATAGCTTAGGCAGTAGGAAACCCGATTTAAACTTACTGGATTTAATTGAGTTTAAATCAAACAAATAGCCGATGATAGAATTACATGAAAAAAGTTTGTGATGGCACTGTCCGCCTTATAGTAATACCAGAAATAAATATACGTCTACGTATTTATATTGATTCGCACTTTTTAAACTATTGGTTGGGTTAGATTAGGTTAGCTGGTAGCTTGCCGTTTACAGGCAATTTCAATCGACTGTCCATATGGCTCATTGAGTCGCCCAGTTTGATGTAAGTCCCCTTGCAATGAAACTATTGGTTGGGTTAGATTAGGTTAGCTGGTAGCTTGCCGTTTACAGGCAATTTCAATCGACTGTCCATATGGCTCATTGAGTCGCCCAGTTTGATGTAAGTCCCCTTGCAATTAAACTATTGGTTGGGTTAGATTATGTTAGCTGGTAGCTTGCCGTTTACAGGCAATTTCAATCGACTGCCCATATGGCTCATTGAGTCGCCCAGTTTGATGTAAGTCCCCTTGCAATGAAGCGTTAGTGTCATGAATGAGACGGGCTAGTTCCCCTAGTGGCACGTTCGCCATCATGCCCGTATCTTCAAACTTTCTGTCACCCTAAAACCGATGAATCTGTTCTGAAATGCAAAGCACGCGCAGAAATGGTGCTGCATCGATTCAGTTCCCTCCACAGTAATCCTGGTGGAGCAAAACTGCCAATAGCGCAGTATCCTGTTAGAATTCCTGTTAGAATGCAAACTGTTCTCTTGTCAAATTCAGGTAGTTCCCTGGTTCTCCCGCGGCCCTCTGTTGGATACAGCAGTTTAAAAATTCGTTAACCAGGTATGTCGGACCTGCGGTTCCTTGAGTTCCATGCTGCTTTTTCCAATTTGGAAAATTAGTCCCGTAGAGGCGTATATATCCTCTCTATCGTCTCCTCCTCAGACATCTACCATGCCTTCCGTGCCAATTCGCCCGCCATTGGTTACTTTTAAAACTTTTGTTGAAAGGCTAATGGAATTGGGTGTTTATCAAAATTCCAGATTTGAGATATCAATTCAAAGCTCTTTCTGGTAAGGGAAATGTCATTTAAATTTTTCATTTCATTTCAAATTCATCCACTTGCCTTAATAATTAACCAAAGCTAATTTTTAATACAATTATTATAAATATTTACATAACTGTAAGATAGCGGATTAATGTACATTCATACATACATATGTATGTTAATTTTGAAATATTAAAATTAGTTTTTCCTAAGACAACGCAAATAAAAAATAAATTCCCCAAATAAACTTCAACACCATAATCACTTAAGACAAAACAAAATGCAGTCGTACATTTCATGATATTTTTTATTATTGTTATTGTTATTATGAAAGATGTCAGCATAAAACCGCAATATCCGTAATAATCTCAAGAAAATTAAAACAAAAACTATTAAAATTTCTGGCATTTCCAGAAAGGGTAATTTGTTTGAAAATATTGCAGCACCAGCAAAACAGTTCACGTAATAATAACTCTTGTGGATTAAAACATTTATAAATTTGCTAAACTTATATAATTATACTACGTTTAAGCCGTCCTTACACTCGACAATTCGACTCGACATTTAACTCTCAAGAATTTTAAGTCATAAAGTGTTCATTTAAGAATTTCAACACAATAATGCCGTGGTTATTATATTTAAGTGAGTATGTACATATGTATAAATGTATGTGCAAGTGTTTATATATTAATATTTATGCGTGTGTGTATATACCTTATTTCCTCACCATTTTAAACTAAACATTTCCGTTTAGTTGTTGGTGTTGGTGTTGATGTTGGTAGCGGTGGTAATAATGGTTGCCTGCATCCTTTAGCTTTGGCTGTTAGTTTGAGCATTAGAAGCAACATAAAGGATATATAAGAAGAGAAGGAAAGTTAAAAGCAAATAAAGGATCTACATTTGGCGGTGTGTTTGTAATAAATGACAACAAAGCAAAACATTTTGCATAAATAAGGCCAAGACAACATCCTTAAGACACCATTACAATTCTCAGTCCTTACAAAAATATAAACGCAGACACACATACACAATCAGCACACAAACAGCATAAAGAAAATGGGTTATGCCAGCGAAAATAAGACAGAAAACATTCAAAACTGTTCTCAAATACACTCTTAACCATACGCTTACACTAACGCAGTCTTATGAGAAACCAGAAAAAAGTGCAATTTTCACAAAACCTCAAAACAACTTAAAAAGACAACTAACCGACCAAGCGACCGACCAACAATAACAACAGCAATAATCAGCGTAACATTATACAGTGGAACAAAATTCAGTTGCAGTGCAACGTTTGTCTACATAATCGTTTGCCAGTGCTCCCTTGTAAGACCACATAATGTGATATTCTAGAGCTAGTTATCGACTTAAGAGCATGAGTTCTGAATACCAGTTTGAAAGTTTAATAAATCTTATAAGCGATGTGGCGTCTAGTATCGTTAGATCCGTGAGGTATGCGAAAGGAGAAAAATCTGCATCTATCCAGCGACACTCTGAAGTAGACATTACCTTCTTCAACTCTTTTCCTTCTCCGAACGACATATTTTTGAGAAACTTTTCATGGCAATTTTATTTACTCTCAGAGTTTTTGCCAAATATCTGCTGAGAGCCAGTCGCCGATGAAAGAGTTTTTCATTTTTCGTTCTGTTGGAGATGTCTGACCTGGGGTTTGAACCGTGAGCTCTCGTCTAATAAGCCAACACACTACCTACTAGACTACGGTGACCAATTAACAACTTCTGTAGAAATCATTAGCATGTAAGTGAAGTCCATATGCGTGCACGCGTATTTCGTAATTATCTGTGAGAAGGGATACAGTGACAGAGCTGTTCCTACAGTCTAATTTAAATAATAGATTGGTATGCTCTCTATCTATTTTAGTTTAAGTGTTGCTGACGATGGAAAGCTAAGATTTATCAGCTTCCAATACATAGCTTTACCCGTTACAGAGTTAAATAGTTTTTTGGACAGGATAGATACAACAACTTTCAAATCTAAATCTAATTAAGAACACAAGAGTTATTCAAATTTTCTTTCATGAATTCTGGCAAATAAATGTTTGTCAAGTCTTAGGGCCATTATTACAACTTGCCTTTAAAGTTGGGTTTAGTTAAAGGTAACTTTAGCTAAACTGAACTTTAAAGTCCCCTTTAAGGTAACTTTAGCTAAAGTGAACTTTAAAGTCACCTTTAACTTCTTTTCGTTATTACAACATACAGATAAAATTAAATTAACTTTTTCAAAAATATGGCAGTGCCTGAGCAATGTCGATAACACTGCTCAATTAAAAAAGGTTTCCTTTTTTAAAGCAGTGGCAACGACGGGCTTCCGTTTTTTGTTGTATTTGCTTATTTAGTTTATATTTGAAGCTGCCATATTGAAAATAATATATAATATGGCAAGTTCAAATATAAACTTAAGTTTAAAAGTTAAAGGTAGATTGATCCTCCTTTTAGCTAAACGCTTCCGTCTACCTTATTGTCTACTTATAATAATGAAAAACAATTCATCTGCTCGTTAAAATCTTCCCTTTAGTTCTAGTAATTGCCCTTTGGATTATAATCCATGTGCCAGTTATCTAAATTTATACTTTCTCTTTAGCTTTGGACAATGTGCCAAATCTAGTGAATACGGTAGATGCAGCGTGATTATGGCGTTTGTAACTTACGTAAATAAAAAAATATGCGTTATGGTGATGCTAAGGCTTAGTATTGTCTTTCTAATCTCAAAAAAGTTGCTGCAAAATTTTTGAAAGCCTGAATGGCAGAATTGCGATCAGCATTAATTTTAAGTCTAGTAAGTAATGTGCTGGCTTCTAAAGCCACTGTACAAGCCTCAGACCAGTTATTTAGAACAAAACGTAAATAAAATTGCCACGAAAAGTTTATCAAAAAGCTGTCATTAGGAGTTGACATTAAACTCTAAGTCCTGTCTGTCACTCATGTATAAAATTGTTATGGTTTTGGAATAAAACAATGTTTTTTAATGTTTAATAAAAATTTATATTCAGTTTATAAATTCAAAACCAAAAGTGAATGAAAAATTATTTTTACAATTTAACATAAAATGTCTATGAATCATTGTTATTCTATAATTTCAATATTGCAAGTAAAAATGTAGCAAGTGTTTAACTACAATATTTCCCTTTGTTTAAAAAGTTTTATAATCTTTCATCCAATTAGGAAGTTGACGGTTTCTTTTAGACCTGGGAACTTCTAAATTATCCGTTGAAGTTGTTGGAAGTGAGTCAAACTCTATTGAATCAGACGTAGAGTGAAATGAAGATTCCTCTTCAAGTTGATTGTGTGTACCATTACTTTCTTCAGTATTTTGATTATTTTCTAAAGATGATTGATTAAGTACATCTAAATTTGAATCTGATTTACAACCCTGACTGATTGGTAAAGTGTTGTGTAAATCAAACATTTCCAATAATAAATGTGTAGAATTTATCCGATCTTCATTACCAAACCTTCTCTTAATCTGATTTGCATGCGAACGTATAAGTCTTTGTTTATTTTTATCATTTACTAATACATTGTAGTTAACAGTTCCTATACGTTCAATTATTTCGCCGGTTACCCACATGTATTTATTAGCTCTGAAAACTTGAGCATATACTTTTTCTCCTGATTTGAAACTTCTATCTTTTGCTCCATGTTTTCTGTTAAATATTGTCTCTTGTCGAACATTCCGAGCAGTGTGTATTGGCTGCTGTGGTTTTAATAAGTCCAAAGTGGTTCTAATTTTTCGATTTAGAAACAGTTCTGCTGGTGACTTTGAATCTAATTTTGGTGTTGATCTATAAGTTTGAAGAAAAGTTTCCAAATTTTCCTTACTTGTCCCTTCATTTTCGAGTTTCGCAAGAGCGCGTTTTAACGTTCCAACAAATCGCTCAGCTTGACCGTTAGATTGTGGGTGATATGGTGCAGATTTCAAATGCAATATTCCTCTATTTAGAATAAAATTTTGGAACTGTGCACTTACGAATTGACTACCATTATCTGAAACAATGGTATTTGGATTTCCATATCTAGCGAACATTTCTGTAAGTTTTGAAATAATAGTTGCTGATGAAATGTTTGATATTTCAAAAATTTCTGGCCATTTTGAAAAAGCATCAACAGCAACAAAATAATATAATCCATTACATGGGCCTGCAATGTCTATGTGAATGCGTTCCATAGGTTTACTTGTTAAAGGCCATGATTGTAGAGTATGTTTAACTGGCGCAGAATAAATCACAGCACATTGATGACAGTTTCGTACATAATTAATAATGTCTGCATCAATTCCTGGCCAGTAAACATGACTTCTTGCTAGTGACTTCATTCTTTCTTTACCTGGATGACCTCTATGAAGTTGTTTTAGAATACAACTTCTAAATTTGGAAGGTATTACAATCCTATTATTATACATAAGACAACCTTGAACTACACATAATTCCGTTCTTCTGGCATAGAACGGCGCAAGTTCGTTTGATGCATTTCTGGTCCATCCATTATTAAGTGCTGATATGACTGATTGTAATGTTTTACATTTATTTGTTTCTTGCAGAACCATCTTAAATGTTATTGGAAGTGAGCTAAAGTGTTCAGTTAGCATTTCCGAGCAATCTTCTTCCAATTTGGTACAGGCAATTACGATATCTTCGTCAGGTTTCCATTTTGAATCGATGAGTCTTGATAAAACATCAACACAACCAAAGTCTTTGGTGTTAACGTACTCGATTTTGAAATCATACATCATCAGTATTAATGCCCAACGTTGAAGTCTATTTGCTGCGTAAGCCGGTATACCAGATTTGCTACCGAAAATTGTCAAAAGCGGCTTATGATCAGTACACAATATGAAATGTCGACCATATATATATCTATGCAATTTTTTTACAGCAAAAATCAACGCCAGACCCTCTTTTTCAATTTGAGAATATTTTTTTTCTGCTGGTGTAAGTGTACGAGAAGCATGAGCAATAACTTTCTCTGACTTATCTGGATAAATATGGCAAATGAATGCACCAATACCTTTACCTGATGCATCTGCTGCAACCTTGATTGGCAGTGACGGATTGAAATGTGTTGACAGCAAATCTGATTGTAATAGGATCTTGAATTCTTGAAATGCTTTCTGACATGCGGAATTCCACTCAAATTTTGTGTTTGACTTCAATAAATTATCAAGTGGAGCTCTTAGATTAGCCATTTGATGGATATATTTACCATAATAATTAATTGAACCCAAAAACGATCTTAGTTCTGATATATCTTTTGGAGCTGGTAAATTTAAAACAGTTTCGATTTTGTCAGGATCGGGCCGTAATCCATTTACTGACATTATGTTACCAAGATATTTGACTTCTTTTGCGAAAAATTTGCATTTTTCAAATTTGATGTGAAAATTGTACTCACGTAGTTTTTTAAAAACCTTGTTGACGTTTTCTATGTGTTTTTCAACTGTAGTACCACCAATAATTATATCGTCTATGTATGCTGCTGCATCGTCTATACCCGCAAGCATTGTATCCATGATTTGTTGAAAAGCACCAGGAGCACTTTTTACACCAGGAGCTAAACGATTCAATGTAAACAAACCCTTATGTGTGTTGATTGTCAGAAGTTTGGCGGATTCTGGTGTGACTTCTGTTTGTAAATAAGCATCAGAAAGATCAATATGTGTATACAAACAACTGTTAGCCACATTTGCATACAAATCTTCTGGGCGGTGAAGTGGATATTTGTGAGGTTCCAAGCTATCATTTAATCCAGTTGAATAATCCCCGCAAATGCGAATTTTACCATTTGGCTTCTTAATAGCAACAATGGGTGCTGCCCAATCTGAGAAATCAACAGGAGACAGTATTCCTAATGACTGTAACCGTTTAATTTCGTCTTCTATCAGTGGAAGCATTGCATATGCCACCGGTCTTTTGGCTCTAAAAATGGGTTTAGCATTCTCTTTTAGATGTAATTGTACTTTCATTTTAGTACATTTTGCTGGAGTGTCCTGAAAGATATCTGCAAATTTATTTCTAATTTCGTGTAACGTATTAGAGTTGATTGTAGTCTGTTTAATCTGGCAGCAAATTTTATTTAGGGGTTGATCCCAGATACCAAAAATATCACTCATATCAGTGCCAAATATTAAAAGCGTATCAAATTCTACAACTGATAATTTGCATACCCGTACTTCATCCTTTAGCCTGACCTGGCAATCAAACTCGGCTAGAAGCTTGATTTTATTATTGGAAGCACTCGTTACAAAACAATTTTTAAACTGTTTTCCTGGTTTACCCATTTTTATCCACAGGGATTTACCTATCATTGAGATGTCTGAGGCTGTGTCTACCTGTAGTTTAACATCAAACCAATTACTGTTTTGAATAGATACTGAAGGGTTAATATTAACTATGACGTATTTGCGCCTGGAAGCATGAGATATCTTATTGATTTGAACTACATTCGATTTTGGAGAACTTGAACTTTTCTTATATTTCTTGTTTTTCTTCTTATATGAAAAACTATTTTGTGATGAATTACTTTTACCTGTAGATTTGCAGTACCCTTCCTTGTGACCAACAATATTACATTGACTACATTTGTGGTTAAGGAAAGTGCAATATCTTGCGTAATGCATGGCGCCACAATTCCAACATGGGGTTTTTGGAATCTTATTGTTGTCATCTTGTTTTGATTTTTGAAAATTTGATTTATTAACGGCATTAATGGACACTGGTGTGCTTTCTTCCACCATGGCAGTATCCCGTTTAAGATTTATTAGCCTTTGAGCACTGGTAACCAGTTTGTTGATTGTTTGATTTGAATCATCCTCAAGAATAGCTAATGATTTCATACGAACTTCCGTATCTGAATGAGATTGGAGCCCGCAAACAAAAACTAGACATTTGAATTGATCGGAATTCATTTCGGATAGTTTAAATTGTTCACAAACTTCATTAATGCGAGCCGCGTAAGATATTAAATCCTCCTGAGGTTTTTTTACAGTCTGTAGACATTTGTACCGTAAACTAAACACTGATTCTTGTGTGCCAAACATACCTTTTAGGATATTAACTGATTCTGCAAATGAAATATCCCTAACATTCTTGGGAAGAATGTAAGCAGCATATTTTCCGTAAGCAACAGGATTTAGCTTCCTCATTAAAAGTCTCACACGAGCTGCGTCATCTAAATTTTTACCATCCACCAGAAATATATCTTCATGACGGCTGTACCACACGTTGAATGTGATAGAATTTTCTGGATCAAAATAGAATTCTGCTATACAATTCGATAATTTGTCCATTAATTCCTCCTGATTTGTTGAAACACTTAAGGATAATCTTGATAAGATTTCTCCTTGTTTTTGGAGTAATTCAAGGATTTTAGGATCTGTTGCCATTGTCCTCGTCGCCACAATTTTATGTTATGGTTTTGGAATAAAACAATGTTTTTTAATGTTTAATAAAAATTTATATTCAGTTTATAAATTCAAAACCAAAAGTGAATGAAAAATTATTTTTACAATTTAACATAAAATGTCTATGAATCATTGTTATTCTATAATTTCAATATTGCAAGTAAAAATGTAGCAAGTGTTTAACTACAATAAAAATTAACATACACAACATAAGTGGTGTGAAAACTGGGTCGTAGTCCTGACTAAAGAATTCTAATGACCAATTATGTATGTATGTTATGTATTAACTTCAATGCTTTTATATTTCAATTACTTACTGAAACGCTGTAGAGTCCATCGACATCTTATCGATCTTTTTGATCAAGTTTGTATCACCCTATTTAACTGGCAACATTTCAAAGTTTTATTTTGGAAAATCAAAATCAATTTTAATACAATGCTTTTTGGAAATCTATGGAACAATTCTCTTCAAAACCATAAAGTTTCCGCAAACACCACTAATCAATATGGCTATAAGAAAGAAGAAAAAAAACAAAACACGTATAAAGGTACAACACAAAACACCAGCGACCACCTCACGAAAGTTTAAATAGAACACCACCTTCCTTCCTTCCTTTAAACGCACATATTTCCCAGACCACATTTTATTTAAAGTCTAGGACAATTGCCCATGCTAAACGCTTCTAAACGTGTTTGTTTTTCAAATTTATTATTGTGTTAAAATTTTAAGAAATTTTTTTAAGAAAATACACCCACACAAATGAATGCGGGATACAAGAAAAGAAATTGTTTTAAACTGTATTTACAATTGGGGTCTATGTTTGTATACTTTTTGTTCATCCAATTATTTTCTTTTAATTAAAATAAAAAATAAAATTGTTACCCACTGTCTTGCGTTTTGAGTAAACACCAAACGATTTCAACGGCGCTGTTGGGAATTTTTGTCGCTGTTGTTTATTGGTGCTGGCAATGACGACGTCGACGATGACAATGTTGATGATGACGGGTAATGGCAACTCGTAAGTTTAACCACAAACATTGATGCTTGCGAAAACAGCAGAAAATAAAAAGGGAAAACAGTGTTTGTTAAAATGGAAATTACAATGAGAAAATTCACGCATACACACACGTATACATAAAAACAGCAAAATGACACGCATAAATGATGAGAAAATGAGTGTTGGGAAAACCCTTCAGGAGGTTTTGCCTTCTGCTTACCAACTGAGTTGAACATAATGCGGTACACATGCTGTTGTGTGAAGTCTCAAAAGATGCAAGTTCCTCTCCATCTTCAATTCTCATGTTCCTAATGTCAAAATCATTTAAAGAAAAATTAAAACAAACTGGAACAGAAAGCATGTGAAATGCTTAAGGCAATAAGGATGCTGAGAATTGAGAGATTTTTCAGGATATTTACGTAAAATTTTTAAGGATAAAAAAAAATAATTGAAATCATTATTATATCGCTTGGTAATTAAATACATGTTAAATAGGTAAAGGTGAATTAATTCGAAACGAATATTTGTGTTAGTAAGCAAGTATACTGGGTTGTAAGTAACAGGCAATGTATTAAAAGTATTCGTTCGTAGTAAAGCCTTCATAGTAGAGTACTCTTTCGGAATGTATTCGTTTGTTGTAGCAATTAAAAATACTACGTTTAGTGGTTTGTATAATAATAAATCTTTTGTGCCACGATAGCCTTGTATAGGGTGGGCCATTTAAAAGTTTAAATTTAAAAAATGCAATAAAACAAAAACGGTTTCAAATGAATTTTTTGGTGGTGAAGTGCAATTGTTCTGGTTAGAACTGGAATATTATTTCATTCATATGGCTGCCGCTGCTGGCCTCATAGTATCTCATTCGATCAGACCAATTTTCATAGACTTCGAATGTATGGGGTGCTATCACGAATGTTGGCTTTCAAATGCTCAGTTTGCTCTGGTTTGCCGGCATAACACTTTTCTCTAAAGCGCCCCACAGACAGTAATCCAACGGTATTAAATCGCAGATTTTTGGGGGTCAATTGACATCAGCATTTCGACTAATTAAACGACCATCAAAAGTTTGACGCAATAAATCGATTGATATGTGTGGCAAGTTGCAGCATCCTGTTGAAACCAAACATACTCCACATCAATACCATAAAGAGCGGGTACAAAAAAATCGGTTATCATGGTGCGATAGATGTGTCCATTGACTGTAATGGTTGCGCCGCCCTCATTTTCAAAGGAATATGGGCCAATGATGCCTTCAATCCACAAGCGACACCCAACAGTCACTTGTAATTGGTGCATTGGCTTCTGTAAGACCATGTGTGGGTTTTCTGAGCTCCAAATGAGCTTCATCCGAAAAAATTATATTTTCAAAAAATGATTTTCGTTCAATTTCTCGTTGGCCCAATAAATTCTAACGTTGCTCAAGCGTAAAGCGGAGATAATATACTGAATTTTGTGGCAAAATAGAATGTCATAAGTATTGCCAGATTCGAAATAACCGATGGTTCAAATTTAAACCGATAGATGATACACCCTATATAGAACAATATATCTTTTGTGCTACGATAGCCTTGTAATTTTTGAAAAACCAATAATTTTCAATAACTTTTCCTATTTTTTACTTTATATTTGATTGTCTTTGCTTGAGTTGAGAAGTGGTAAATATTATCCGAATATTTGTGTCGTAGAGTTTCCTTATATATCCACCATTAACGCATACCAAAAAGAGAATGGATGTACCCATAATATAGAAAAATATCTGTAAACTTTAACATTGACTTTTCAATGTTTGATTCGAGGACAACAACCCACTTTTATCCTTAATGCAATAATGCAGCGAAATAATAAAAAACAAAATTGTTTCAAAATGTTGCCCATTTCTGTAATTCTTTTTGTCTTTTGTTTTTTCGTTTTTATTTTTAAGTTTGTCTTTTATTATTTTGTTATTATTTTTCTTTTATTTTATTTTTTCTCTATAATTTTTTTGTTTTTTATTTATTTCTTCTGCACCACTCAACAAAGAATGCATTTTCTATTTATTGTGATATTTAAACTGAAACATTTTTAATGTAGAAAGATTCGTAGAATGTACCCCAACCGAGCTGAAGTAAAGGGACAAAGAATATGCTTTAATGACATTTATGGTTTATTCACACATATTTTCGGTTCAGTAGCACTATTACTATGTATGTACAGAACTATGAAAATATATTA
Source organism: Sarcophaga carnaria (assembly GCA_958299815.1). Classification (NCBI taxonomy): domain Eukaryota; kingdom Metazoa; phylum Arthropoda; class Insecta; order Diptera; family Sarcophagidae; genus Sarcophaga; species Sarcophaga carnaria. The sequence continues at coordinate 33,354,818 of OY283150.1, forward strand.
TGAATTCATGTAAGTGTGTGATTATGTAATGCTCTTATGAGTAAGGGTATGTACATTTAAAATATATTTTTATTTATTTTTTTTTTAAATAAATTTTTAAGGGTAAAAGAACATATGATTTAAATTATTCTTCAATAAAGAACTGCTTGTTTCGAATTCTTTAAGATGCAAACAATTTTTTTTAATATTTCTACGGCAAAAGTTCGTTTATTTTATTGAAAATCCTGAAATGTTTGAAGATATTTTAAAAGTTTCTTATATTTTCAGAATTGTGGAAATAAAAAAAAATTGGTAAAAATTTTAGTTATCATATTGCATTCAATGTATAAACTAATATTTATCTGTAGGTAAATATGCAACATACGTCAATAAAATTTTTGTCCACCAAAATCCATTTTTTTTGAGTCCAACATTCAGGAGATGAATTTCTACTCATGCAGTGCATTGTGTTGGAATAACAGAAAGAAAGTTATCTGAAAAAGGAAGGAGAGGTAGTGTGGAACAATTTTTATTCATTTACATTATTTTTCTCGAGAATTGCTCTGCAATAATTCAGACTTTCTTTTTTTATTTCGATAAATCACAAATTTTTACAAACATATTTACTTTTGGCGTTTTTTTTCCGAAAGGACACGTAATGGAAGATATTGAATAGAACTGAATTATTATCGCCTAGAAGGAGTGCATTCGTCAATTCTAAGGGTAGCGATATTTGGATCAAGTAAGGTCCATTAGTGACTACATGACACTGTGATATGACTTCTCAATGAATTTTAGGACATCCATTCCGGACTGGAGGAATGTTGCAGCGCACCTAGCAAGGGACTCCGCACAAATTTACACCGATGGCTGCAAACTGGAAGGAGCCTCTGGAATTGGTATTTATTCGGAATCAATCGAAATATCCAAGTCTATAGGGCTACCAAATCACTGCAGCATCTTTCAGGCGTAAGTGTCAGCGATTCAGTTTTTGATTTTCAGGCGGAAAATCACCATACTTTCCGATAGCCAGGCGGTTATCAAGGCATTGGATTCTAGTGTACGACTGTCGCAGATATCTCAATGTGGTGGCGATCCGATATGATGTTTGTATCACATGGGTACCGGGACATATGGATATTCCCGGCAACTGCAGAGCGGATGAACTGGCCAGAGGGGGCACGCCCATCGAACTCTCTGATGAATTCTATGCATTGGGAATCCCTTTGGGTACCTGCAAGCTTATAATTGACAATGCAATCATAGATCAGCTTCGGACAAGGGCAGAACGGCGCGAGAAATCTGGCCAAGGCTGGAGGCGCACGGCAACTTTGCTTAAACTCCAAGAAGTAGGCCCATCACTGTTATCGGGGTTATTATGGGGCATTGTATTATAGGAACGCATGCGAGGAGTATTGGTCTTGGACACCTTGCGAATGATTTCTGCAGAAGCTGTGGAGATGAGGAGGAGTATGGGACTATTCTTCACCTATTGTTCACATGTCCGGCACTGCACTTGGTCGGAGGAGAAAGAGGCACCTGGGTGCCTACTACATGGAGGATCTAGATGAACTGTAATGCAGGGATATTGACAGCCTGAGTCGCTTCATCGGAAGCTCCGAGTGGTTCCTGGAATGTTTTCATCTGATGTTCGTTTCTTACGGTTCTGCCAACTCTACTGCACGCAATTAATTAACTTGAACCTATTTTTGTCTCTGGTTAAAATTTATGTTATACTTCGTCCCTTACATAATTACAGCCAACACCCTACGGGGCTTGTTTACAGCTGTGTACATTGCATCTACATTTTGCTCGAGCCAGCTTTGCTTGCGATACCGTCGGTGAATACCTCAACAGGTGACTCTTGATGTATTCTTATACATAATCGTTCCACAATTGTGATCCCAAAATAGAACATTCGGGACCAATACTTAATCATAGGGTATCTAGGGTATGCAGCACAAGGTATCTCCAGCCTAGTTGGAAAATTTTTTTACCTAAAAACCATCAAAGTGAATGAAGAAATATACATACTTATACATACACAGTTTTCTTTTTCTTCTTTGCTCTTCTGTTTTCAGTAGAAAAATTCTGTATAAATTGCAATGCCATCTACTTTTATTATGTTATTCAGCCACTGAAATACAATGACTTTTTTTAAGAACCTAAGAATCTTTTGTTACAAATTACTTCTAAATTAGCCCACTTTTGTAAGAATGGCCACTTTAACTCATACATTGTATTCGTTAGTTGGTTTCTTTTATCATTTATTTGATGACTTCTTTTGTGAAACACACTTGAGTGTCAAGTTGAATTTCCTGTGTTTGCATACACCAGCCGTGGCACAAGTAGTTCCGGTAACCGAAAACACAAAATAATTTAAAAGTATAACAACAACAAGAAGAAAAACTACACTCCAAGAAATAAAAAATTGCCATACGTCGCTATGTTGACGGTTTTATACCTCTACGAGTCTATTGTAGCATGATAAGTAGCAGTTGGCATGGGTTGGCCATGTCGAAATATTTTCAGTAGAGAGAGAGAGAGAGAGGGGGAGTATTTTATAATGTGAATTTTTCACTTTCCCAACAATATAATGAAACATGAAATTACGTTGTCTTACTTATTGTACAATATGGTGGTAATACAATATAAAAAAAATGAATTTCATATCATAGAGTAACAATGGCCATTTATACAATATAAAGACATTCTTTCCCGTAAAAAATAAAAGAAAAATGAATGGAACTTTGTTCTTAACAAAACTAAATGTAGTTGTTGATTTTAATTAAAAAAGTTTTATTTGGTTAAATTTGCAAGAAATTTATCGAAACTTATTAAAAACTAATTTTCTAACAAATTCAATAATAATATGGTGGCTACAAAATTATCTTTGTAAACGTGTGTAGTGTGTAGGAAGAAAGATACTCTGCTCAATTAGAATTAATAATAAAAAAAACTGATTTTAAAATCACTTCCATAACATTATTATGCTCAATTTCAGATTTTTCTTCCATAGAGTTACAATATTTGCAGAAGAGGAAAAGAGAAGTTCAGGAATCAGGCTCATTGAAGGACTATAAAGAGAGCAACATAATGAAATACATACATACATGCATATGTATGTATTTTGTAATAATATTTAACCACTTGAGAGTGTGTCCAAAAACATCGCGTATATCTGGAGCAGATATCTGGACATTCAACGTTTACCCTTATGTGGACTCCCGAACATGTAGAGGACAGCTATAGAATAAATTGAACGAATTCAAATGAGGCATTGAGGGTCAAATAAATGCTGTCACTTAGATTTCACTCACAATTAAAGGGAATACGTAAAAATAAGCCCACTAGAAAAAATCAGACAAATAAAACCCTTTCCTTTCCTTTAAAAAAAATATTGAACTAATGGGTCACTGAGCAACCTATTGATGAATTTTTTCCTTCTGATGCACATCGAATGTCTCACATTGAAATTTATTTAAATGAAAACATAATTCGTGTAAACTAAAGTCTCCGCAAGTATTGTGGATTCGCCATAGTCTACTAGGTTGTGTGTTGGTAATTAGACTTAAGGCCGGTATATTACTCTGGAGACATTACGCATCCTCACAAAAAATAGTCTAGTAGGATCAAACCGCATATCATATTCAAAAATGTGAGATTAATTGCTTTCCAAAGACGACTCGTAATAGATAACACGATTTCGCCAGTCGTGTGGAATGTAGCACTTTCTCATTACAATTACATGTTAAACATGTACAATTGTTAAATTTTCAACAAAAGAGTCAATAATAACCGCACTGTACCGTGCCCTATTGATTTTAACGTTGCGATTTTTATCCTTGCTTAAAAAAGTACGTTTCATGAAGGCGCTGTACCACAATTTGCTATTGAACTTCCAAAATAGATTTTTTTCTTTCCGAATACTTTACTTTTTACAACCATGAGTTGAGAGAACTACAGTTTAAAGTCGACTTCGAATGACAGATTTTTGTGAAACTTTTCAAAGCAATTTTTTATTTACTCTCAGGGTTTTTGCCAGAAATCTGCTGCGAGGAAGTTTTCAGTTTGTTCGAAATGTCTAACCTGCACTTTGAACCGAGGCCTCATGCCTAATAAACCAACACACTTCCTACTATACTACGGCGAGTTCATTTAGTGCAAATGTTGGTGTTACCTATCGTCTCCTATCTTCAAGTTAAAATCACCCCTGAAAGAAATGATATCTCTCCCTTGAAACTCGCGGATCGTGGTTTTTTTACTTAAGCGTACAATCATGTTTTTTAGCGTTTTGCATGTGAGACCTGTGGGAAGTAAAAGTTTGTTTAAGGTTTTTATGAAGAAACATGTAAATATCATGACATACGTCTGTATAAATATGTATATACACACATATATACTCCGATTTCATTTTCTTAAACATACCTACCTACCTAATTGGTCATTACAACCCTTTAGTCAGGATTACGACCTAGCTTCTCACACCACTTATGTTGTGTGTGTTAATTTTATACATGAGTGGCGGCGGGACCTATAGTTTAAAGTCGACTCCGAACGATAGATTTTTGAGAAACTTTTCGTGGCAACTTTATTAACTCTCAGAGTTTTTGCCAGAAATCTGCTTAGAGGAAGTCGTCGAAGAAATATTTTTTCATATTTTCGTTTTGATGTCTGACCTGGAATTTGAACCCTGGCCTTTCGTCTAATAAGCCAACACACTACCTACTAGACTACGGCAACTACTAACATTCTTAAACATACTTTTAAAAAATATTTTAATTGTAATTCTATTCGCGTTGGATATGCTGATTAAAAATAGCATCCTTTGAACAACCGATTTAAAGCTAAAGAGGAATTATAAACTTTTAAGACCTGCAGTAACACAGCCAAATGCATTTCTTCTAAGCAAAACGTAAAGAAATTCATAAATTTTATATGGGAAAAAATACAACATTACAAACGTGTGCGTATAACTCTTATCCGTTAACAGATATATGGTTTTGTAAAAAGATTAAGCAGTTATTGAGTTATAAAAGGACGACCAAGCTATTTATTAGATTAAAAGCAATCATTTGAATTATCGATATTTGAATAGCAGAAATTATCACTAAGCCGTATCATACGAAAATCCTCTAAAGAAAAAAAAAACACAAAAAGAGCAAAGAAAATATAAAAAAGAAAAAACCACATAAATAAATATATTTAACAACAATAACCATAGATTACTACAATAATATAATAAGAATGGGAACAATAAAAGGACAAAACGCAAAACAATTAACCGCAAAGGATATTATTCGAAATGAATGGAGAAAAGCTACAACGAATATAAAAACCACGTAACAACCGCAATATCTGTGTAGAATACTAGAAAATAGGCAAAGGATATATCCAATAAAAAATGATTCAATACCAAAAGTCGACAATATTAAAGATTTATTAATAAATAAATATTGTTAGAAAATGTAATTGATATAACATGTATGTGCGTGTATGTATCAGAAATCATGATTTAGTATTCAAAAAGATGATTAGAAGCGAATCATACTCATAATTTCTGATACTTATATGGGGGACACCATGCATGCCCAAGAAAGCTAAACAGAATGAAAAAAGGGAAAATTGATTTTGTTTGCCAGTGTACTTTCAGAATTAAATCAAATTATTCTTTTTTTAATACTGTAGCATGAACAGTATGCAGTGTCGTATGAGTTATAAATATTTCGTAAAAATAATAATCATACGCGGAGGTGTCCACCAGTCTATACAACTGCAATGTTAACATACAATAGTTATATACATATGTACATACAGGCTATATTTGTAGTTTTACGACTTTCTTCATAAAACTATAACTGTAACATGTTAAATAAATAAAATTTTATTATTATTTTGACTTCTAATAACTTTCTATTACATTTCTACACACATTGTCCGATACTGTACTATAAATTGTCCGTCTTGCCTCATTGTTGATGATTTTCTATTGTATAAGAAATCGCTTTAAATGCTAAACAATAACCATTACGAACAATGCTACATACAAACATATCATACATACATACTTTCTGTAATAACATCAAATGCAAGCAAGTGCTGTAGACAATGGTTATTGTATCGGTGTATTGTTATTGTACGAAATGGTTTTTTGTATTGCTTTCATTGCAAGCAATAAGTCAAGAGCTCTAATAACAAAACTTTCAACAATATTACTTTTAATAACAATTGTTGTTATTGTTGTTGTTGTTCTTGCTATTGTTTATTTATTATTATTATTTTTTCTCAAATAAATTAAGCAAATTTTTTTTATAGTTTAGAATGTTCCCTTTTTGTTTTGAATAAATAATGAAAGAATTTATTTTGTTGCTCAAATGGAGTTTGAATTTTTAATCGATCCTCAATTTTTTTATTTCTATAATTATAGAACTTCAAATGAAGAGAACAACAATTGATGAGGATATTCAAATTTACATCAAATGAATTGCTTTATGAATTGCATTGTAAAGTTAAATTGAAATCATAACTCAAGCACGAGGCCATAGAACTGTCAGCTTCACGCAACGTGAACAACCCCAACCATTTGCTAGTTATGCTAACATAAAACAAGAGTGTCCCCTATTACCTTAACTATTTACTATCAAGTTGGATAACATCATAAGACACGTCTGTTCCGAGAATAGGGGGCCGACTTAGAGTCACTTATTCCAACGCTAGTCTAGTAAATAGCGTATTAGCTTATTAGACGTGAGGCCACGGTTGATACCACAGATCAGACATCTCGAACGAAACGAAATATCGAAAAACTTTCTTACTGAAGGCTTACAATAAACAATTATACCAACATAAAATCCTCCTCCAAAAAAAATCTAACCAGCAAGCCTTCTAACTCTTGACCCTTTCTAGAGGAAAACATTAACAACAACATTATGATTAGGTCAGGCAACGTCTATTCTTAACAATGAGATCTAGGTGAGTATTTCTATTTCTACACAACGACGGATGACAATGTTTCTCGATATCGATCTCAATTAGGAAAACTTTCTGATTCAATTGGACGATTGAGAGACTCAACAGTATTCCCTTTTTAGAAAAATGTGGTTTTCACTGATCTACTAACGGTTCGCAATGAAATTAAAAGATTAAGAGACCCAACATTATGTCCTATTTAGTAAAATGTAGTTTTCGCTGATCAACCAAAACGATTCTCAATGAAATTAAACTCACGTTGGTCAACTGTACACCTTCTATCTGAGACCTGCTAACTTGTAGTATCAGTTCAATAGTTCAGATTGCAAGATATTCAATTCCAACGTATGGTGTTTCTTGATGTTAAGACTACCCTATCCTACCTTATAAAGCGGTTTCTTTACTTACGTAATAGTTATATTACAACATGACAAATTCATTATATTATTGGGCATTAAAATCGTTCAGTTAGGACTACGACCAAAATTATAACAAAATCCGGTCTCGTTTTCTTTATCATCATAATTTTGTTTCTAATATTTATTTTAAGATATCAGAAATGGAAGTTTAAATTGACCTTTAGCGATGGTCACGTTTTTAATACATTAAACTGTCTTTCTGAATCGTCCCAATGATCTTGGCATCCGAAATAATCCATTCTGAATAATCTACAACCTTAAAATATTGCAATAAATAAAAAATATTCCGTAAAGTCATTTCATTAATCTTTATATTTAATAATTTTTCAATTTTTTCTGTTTTTTAATTCATATTTAAGATCTGATTTTTGTAGTTTTCTTAAGGACAACAAAGCAAACTAAGCTTAAACAAACTTATACTGTAAACGAAGATTTAAGTAGAAGAAAATTAACTAAATATTTTACATTTATCAGAAATCAAAAAAAGAAAAACAAATGATTATGAAATTTCACATGAAAGAGAAAATTAATGACAACTTTCTTTAAAATATTTTGATCGTAAAAATAAGGAAAAAAAGATAAGCAATGCATTGCATTGAATAATATGTTTCATTTTATGGTAGAAATAACAATGATACACATTCTTAAGAGCAGTTGCAACACAAGCAATGTTGGCGGCAAAAGGCTTCAACTTATTTTATTGCGTAAATAAAATTTGACTAATTGTATACAAACTTCAGCATCTTCGGCACTGTCATGACCGGCTTCTATAAATTTTAAATAAAATAATTAGAAAATTCTTAAAGTATTTTCATCGATTGATAATTACCATTCTCTTGTATAATTCGTTTAAGGTTTTCTATGCATAACGTTTTAAGTGCCCGCTTTTTGGGTGGACCCATTTTATGAGGAAATAGTATAGAGGTATCAACGACAACATTGTGTATTAATTTCAATGCCTTCAGATCACTATCCAAACTATGGCCCACGAGTATAGTTTTGGAGTGAAACATGGACATTAGAATTGCTTGAACATCACGTAGGCTACGAGTCTCATTAGCCAGCATTTGTTCCGTTATGCCAGAATAACTAATATAGTATTATTTTTTTTTTGTTTAATTACTTCAAATTTGTTTTTGTTTACTAATACTTACATAGTATTATAATCAACAATTTTATTATCTGGTTTAACTAAAGCATCATAAACCGTTCGAGCGTTAATATCAACAACAGTGACTCGTGTCAGCTCTATGCCATGGGTGGTATAGCACATTTCGCAATCTAAAGCGTAAATATCCTTTTTAGTTGGTACATATTCACTGCCATCTGGAAGGTCAGCCTTATCAATTGTTGTCACATAGCCAGTAAGGTTATCCATATCGACATAATCTGTAACATGATAATTGCCATAACTACAACCGGGTGTACCAGCAGGTTGTTGACAGCAACGATGATGATTATCGGCAAAACCTAAAGAAAATATAAAAAATTTAAACATTTCACTTGCAATCGCATTCACAGCCTACCTCTTCTGTATCCCGTACCCTTAGGGTGATAATTGCATTCATCAACGCACACCTCATCGTACATTTGCAGATTAAATACTTTGCCACAACGACTACAATAGCGTTCGGTATCATTTGGTCTGCGCATTGGTTTTGTACATTGTATAACTGCTGTGCCTGGCCTTTTACCCGGTCGCGGAAATCCATTTGCCACTAATTGCTCTTCAGTAAGTCGTAGATCATAAACCATTTCAAATGCCTTCTCACCAGGAAGCTTATCAAAAGGCTCACCTCCTGCAGAGGCATCAGTTTTGCTAGAATAACGCAAAGGATGTAATTTAATAGGGGTTTTTATGCTTAAAAACTTAAACCGTTATAATATTGAAGTTATAATATTTCAATAGTAAAGTATAACGCCTACAAAGAATTTTATTAACGAACTCTTAGGCAGCCTGTTAATATTCAGACGGACGACTACACATTCTTCTCTAATTATTTAAATATTTCGATCAGTGATGGATTCAATTATGAAAATATGAGGTGAACTTTGATCAGCAAAGGATTTAATTATGAAAGTATAATGCAAACAAAGGCTTTCATTAATGAACATTCATATGAAAGGCAATCAACGAAGAATTCAAATAAGGCCGGGGAATTTGTTAACATTTTAATATGACAATACAATAGTATTTAAATGGTAGTACTTTTCGTTACTTTAAAATACTTGTGTATGATTTCTGTATCAAAAACAAACATTACAACTTACATTTTCTTTTGTACACTCCATGAGGTATTATTTGCTAATTTACCAGCCAGTACAGCTTCATGGGATATAATTTTATTAGCATTAGAGGGTTTATTACCAGAATCTGTATATAAACGAACATATTTGTATTTTTCTCTTACTAATTAAATATTTTTCATTTCTTTACCTGCGGCTTCCTTACGTAATTTATTGATAGCCAACATAGCACTACTTTTATATATAATGGGCGTATTACATTTCTTGAAAACAGCCAATTCTTCCGTTTGAGCCTAATAAGAAACAAAAATTACGTTGAAGTTAATATGTCTTATACAATTTATCATTTATTTTAAAATACCCTTTCCCAGGCGTCGGCAACATTTGGGTACATTGTTAGACAATGTTTAACCATCATCTCATAATACTGCATGCGAATATTAAATGAAATCTTTGTAGAATTTGCTTCCAATACAGGTGGTTTTGGCTGCTTTGTTGTCTCGGTAGTTGGGGACTTTTCGGTAATTTTGTGTGCCACTCGACTGCCAGCTTTACTTGTTTGTGCTGGAGTAAATGCTTGCCTTTTTTCTGCCCTTAGCTCTTCAACTTTCTTCTTGGCTCTTTCCAGTGCAAGAATATTTGCTACAGGAGCGATTAATGAACGTCCTATTGAATAACAATTTGATTGAAAAATTGTTTAACTTAAATACCCATACTTTTTTCTTACCTAACGGTTTTGTAGGTGGTGTCAGGTAGCTTTTTGGTACCAGTGGCGTTAATGTTCTTTCTTGGACCTTGCGTAGTGCTTCATTTGCTTCTCTTACCTTCTCTTCAGCGTCTTTTAAAGCAGTCGCTGCAGCAGCAGCTTCTTCTTCATGTTTACGTTTAATTGATTCCTGGCGATTAAATATAGCCTACAAAAATGAAAATATACGTTAAAATACGTTTTACGAAAAATTTTCCACATAAACTTGGTACATAAAAACAGGTGCTTATCTCTCAGCGTAAGAGTTTCGATTTGATACATTTCACAGACTCTGGTATGTATGTTATACTACACCAAGCATTCGATCTTGGTCACATTTATCGTATTAATTACAGTATATACTGATATTATTTACCTGCATTGCATTTTTCCTATGATCAGGCTTGTGTGGAACGACGGGGGTAAGATTTTTATGCTTTTCGGCATTTTCATAAGCCACTCGCTTTTTACTAGTAGCACTTTGAAGTTCATCTTCATCTAACAATTTACGTTTTAAGTTGTTTTTAGTTTCTTCTGCATCTTTTATTTTTTCACTATCAACTCCAGAACCCTGATGTAAAGAAGCAAACTCTTGCTCTAACTGATCGTAAATCATTTCACATTCCTTCATTATATCCTCCTCCGTTGTAGCGAATAGTTCCGATGTGTCCACTGCTGCAAAATCATTTTTTTCAGTCTTTATCGCTGTTGATGTCTTTAATTCTTTTGAAGATTTTTTATCACTCGATGATGATGAACTAGAAGAGTGTTTACTTGTGCTACTAGCTGAGGTGGAGCTTTTAGATAGCGAAGATGAGGATTTAGATTTAGTGGACGAAGACGAAGAATGATGTTTTTTATCTGACGAAGAGGAATCTTTTGATTTGCACTCCTTGGAATCTCTATCTCGGGAGGATTTATGGGAGGATGACGACGAGGATTTGTGTTTTGAAGAAGAGGACGATAATAATTTCTCATCTCTCCGTTTATCCTTATCATGATGCTTGGAGTCACGTTCTCTTCGTTTATCTTCTTCTTTCTTGACTTTTTCAATGTCTTTAGAATTATTTGACCTTGAGCTCGATTTGTGGTGTTTATGCTTGTTATGGGGATTCGATGAGCTAGAAGAGTCTCTTCGTTTATGTTTGTCTATGATCGAGTCCAACTTTTTAGTACTAGATTCCGCTGATTCCTCTTTTACCTTAATATGCTCATCGCCTAGAGGTTCCTTTTTAATTTCTTTGTTACTGAAATCCTTTGATTCATCTTCATCATTTGAAAACTTCGGCTCGTCATTATCTTCTAAAACATTATCCTCCTCAATAATACCCGACAATTCATTTAACTCATCATTACAAGCATCCAGATCTAACATTACACTATCTCGACTGTTGTCATCTGTATGTATATGTTTTTGTGTTGTAGATGCAGGAATATACACTGGAGCTGAATCCAAAGACGATCTTTTTTTCGAAGGCGAAGCGTTAATAGCTGGCTTCTCAGGTTGGTATTCTAAGTTTATACTTTTCTTTTTAACAGCTAAAGGTAAAGGTAATCCCGGTAAAGGTAAAGTCAAAAGTTTTGGGGTAGCCTTATACTCCGGCACAGGCTGTGCTGCCCTTGCCGCTGGCGTAGTTGACTTATCTTTCTCATCTGAAAAATAATAGAATGTATTTATGCGTAAAGGCTTTAACAGTAATAAAAAGTTCTTGCCTTTCCTAACGTGTTTAAAGTGGCAGTAGGGTCGATGACATGTTGCTGTCGCCGCAGTGACCCCCGTTTCAATGTCATTACGTGTACTTGCAGCACCTGTTCCATCATAATATGGACAGACGTAACTTTTAAACAAACCTGTCGAGGGCAACATAACCCTCGTAAAATAAGTAAAAACAAAAAATAATTTTATTAAATATCTCCGAAAATTTTCTTTAAGAATTCACATTAAAAACAATGAATTCACACAGGCATTGTGAAAAGTAATGTAATTCGCTAGGCACAGTTGCATCAAATGGTATGGACGATTCTTTTATTTTTAAAAATATTTATGCACTTTCAGACAGTTTTAAATTAAATTATATTCGTAATACTACGTAAACCATTCATTAAAATTTAGTTTCGACTTTTATTTGCAAATTTTTAATTTGATTTATTAATTTTAACTTTTGTTTACAATACTTATAAATGCAGCTTTTCATACAGCTGCTTCGACTATTTCCCCTTTTTGTAAAATGTTATAGGCAATGCTGCCAAGTTAATTTTACCGGCATTTAAGACAGTGGCATGCGTAACTTTTGCAAATGGTGGAACAATACTTTATTCTTTAATTTTTCATTGTTAAAGCCCCCTTCACACGGTAATACTTTACGTACGTAGAGTCTAATGAAAAAGTAAAATGAAATTCCATCCGTATGACAAAAAAGAGAATAAAAGTCGTATGATTTATATTTTTTGCGTTTACATGATCGGTATAAGACAATAACAAAGTAAAATGAAAACAGCTGTTACACTTTTTTCTATGCGTTTACATAAAAATACATCCCTGATCTAATGCGACTTGCTTGTTTTTTGAATCATTTCAAAAAATGAAGAGAGGCATACGACTGTCAAACTTTTCATCCGTATATTCTCTCAATGTGTGATGGTTTCATTACATAATACGTTTAGACGATCACATTCGTACTCTTCTACACAACATTTTGACAGATCATATTACTTGTGGGACCGTGTAAAGTAGGCTTAACCAGTATCGGAATTCCATAGGAAAGATTTGGGGACTACTGCCTGGAAGGATTTATTGCACCTACACAGTGTCTGCTCACCATTTATTACGTATGTCGGAAATTTTAGAATATGATCTTGAACAAACTAAGCGAATTGTCTGTTCGAATATTTAATTGGGTTAGGAGGAGTTCTTCTCAACCTTCTCTTGAAATTATTTTCTGCCTGGTATATTCTCTGCATTTGACTTATACGCCAAGCGTTATGCGACACTTAGTAACATACGCCTCAGGGGATTGGTCTGTACATTAGCATAAGTATAGATTACCGATATTAATCTTAAGTGACACATCCTGTGTAGGCAAAAGTGGTTGATAAATAGTGCAACCAAGTTTTTTATTCATACGCAAGCAAATTAAACACCAGCTGTTTAATGTAAACTTTGTGGTATAAACAATAACTCACATACTGACAAACATAAACAAGTTAGGCGTAAGAGAGAAAGAAAACAATTCTTTTGTTATTTTATTAATGAAAACACTTGCATATAGCTCTTGTATGATACTTGTGGTAAAAAAGTTTGGACTGTTTGTAAAAATAGTTTTTAGTATATGCTCGATTACAAATTAATTATTCGCATATAAAGTTTAAAAGTAACTAAAAGGTGAGCCTTAGCATTAACAAAAACAAGTATGATTGACGTAGTTTCGGCACAGATATAAACAAAAATTAATGATAATACAAATAAAGAAGACCAAATGGGTTCAAAGTCTAATTTTTTTATTATTTCTGCTGCTGAAGTTCATTTTGGAGATATATATGTATATTTTTAATAAAAAAAAGACAAATTTTTTAATTTTGTTAATTTAATTAGGTGTTTTTAATTCATAAGTGATTAATGAATTTTATTTCATTATTATTTCAATTTTCATTTTTTATACATATGTACTATACAAATGCATGGGGTATATGCGTATGCATAGGACCATGTTTTATATTTGTTTGTTTGTGGTAATCTCTACATTTATTAGTAATTTTTCATTTCATCCATTATGTAGGCACTTACCGGCTCGTGGTTTATCAGTCTAGTCTATAAAAGTGATACGCTGAGTTGTGTTATCGGAAAAAACAACAATTAGAAAAACTTAAGTTTTTAGTAATTTTGTTTTTGCAACACATAGTCCAAAGGTTAGTTTTCAATGTAAATGCCTGGATTTATTCAATTAAAGAGCTAAATTATACACTTTTTTTTATAAAATTGTTGCTAAAAAAAATGTACAGTTTTAATCTAAATCGGGAAGAATTAAGAAAAAATATGTATTTACAATTGATATGATTTCCAAAATACGAAGAAAAAAATATTACATTACGCAATATGTATCTGTAGTCCAGAATTCAGGATATAATGTTCACATAAAAAATAATATTTTTATCCACGAAGAATTTCTTTCATTTCGTTTTTATAACATTTATTCGAAACTAGGTCTTAATCCTGACTGAAGGATTGTAATGACCAATTATGTATGTATGTATATGTTTATTCGATGAGCATGATATCCCGGTATTATGAATGCTAGCATTGCCTCCTGAAGTCTTTTGGAACGTAATGAAATGGTAATCCCAATGAACATGTCGAGCAGCATAGTACACTCCTATTAAATATTTCCGTACTCGATATATCTTTTTGGATTTCTTTCCAAAGAATAAATACTAATTCGAATAATTTGTATTCCTTTTAAAAAATTTTCGGCTATAATCATCGCCTTTAACGGGGATTATCATTTGTAGTAATAATGTTACTTTATGGTTTTGTAACATGTCCATGAAGACTATATAATGAGAACAAATTACCAGAACTGAAACCCGAAATCTGTATAGCTTCAACTCCATTGTGTTTATGAAGTACTAGGCAGAAAGTTTTCATTACTAGCATAGTACAGCAATCTGAAGTTCGTACCTATCTTGAGCGTTATAACCTCTATTTTAGAGGTAACGTTTATCAAATAAACAAATCTATCTAAATCACTACGGTATCATAAAAATTACTATTAAAACAACTTTTATTTATATTTTTATGTTTATTTACTTATCTCATATAGGGAATTCGATTAATTTAAATTTTGTACAGGTATGTGTACTAATAATGTACTTTAAACGTCTAGAAGTCAGATGCCTACAATCAATAAAAGCAATGTTTGTATGCGTATGAATAATACTATTAGATTAGACTTATTAGACTTTCGTTATCACGACCAAAGGCATACGACAATACGTTAATTTGTACAAGAACACCCTGAATACAATGACCGATATAATGTTAATTGTTTTATTTTTACAGGTACGGTTAATCCATTATGGATCGGGCATCTATCTATTTTATGGACGAAAGTCAACAGAACACTTATGACTTTGATGAACAACTACCTCCATTGCCATTACCTGATTTGCATGACACTATGCAAAGATATTATGAAAGTGTAAAACATTTTGGCAATGAAGAAGAACTCGCAACCACAAGAAAGGCCATAGAAGATTTTGAAAGAGGTATTGGTGCGAAATTACATAGTAAATTGAAAGAAAGAGCCAGCAAAATGAAAAACTGGTTAGACGAATGGTGGGATGCTTATGCCTATCATATGCTGAGATTGCCTTTAAATCCTTATATAGTAATGGCCATGCCCGTAAAACTAGATGTTTTAGGCCTGTCTGAAACACCAGATATGGCATTAAAGGTATATATGTTAATTTGACGTTTTCTGTTATAAAAAATTTCGATATTAAAATACTTTATTTAGAATTTAGCTCGCCTGGCTTATCACACTATGGAATTTTGGGATTTGTTACACAAGGCTACCATTAAACCATTATCCTCAAATGGTGGCAAAATTAAATATTCTTCAGCTTTATATAAACGATTCTTTTCTACAACACGAGTACCGGGTTTAGAAATAGATCATATTGAATCACATTTTAAGACAAGTAAGTACATAGAATTATTATATTTGATTTTGATGTAACAGTAGTGTTACTTTAATTTCAAGTAAATGATGGTAAAACCCCTTCACACTGTTTGGTATCGGGAAAAGGTCGTATATTTATGTTTGAATGTTTAAATGATGACGGTTCCTTAATTACACCCCAAGAGATTTTAACAGTACTTCAAAGAATACGTAGTATTATAGACTATGAACCCTTGGGGGATTGTGTGCCAGTTTTAACACATGATGATCGCACTAATTGGGCAGAGGTAATTGACAAAACTTACTAAATATTATTATTATTACTTAAATGACCCCTTTAAACTGAACAAAAATATAATTGTAGTACGATTGACTACATTTATACAAAATTTATTGTATTTATATGCATACTATTTAATCTATTCTTCAGTTTTAATATAATTTTCTTCCACAAATTAATTTACTTTCAGAATCGCACACGTTTATTAGAACTTTCACCAAATAATAAAGAAACTTTAAAATTAATAGAAAGTTCTAACGTAGTACTAGCCTTTGATGAAAATGAACCCAAGGATTATGCCGAAATCTCCCAAGTAGCTGTGTATGGTGATTATCATTCGAAATGGGGAGATCGTAGTAGCACTTTAATAAGTTATAAAAATGGAAAATTTGCCTGCATAGGAGAGGTATTATGAAATTTATTTTTTATATAAATATAAAAAAGAAACGTATATATTTGCTTATATTTAGCACTCCTGCTATGATGGGACTGTCAGCGTTAGTTACATAATGTTCGTTCAACTCAGTCTTTTTGAAATACCTGAGCCAGATTGGACCGAAACTAAGTCCACACATTTTGTACCTATAATAGAATTAAAATTTGACCTAAATGACACCCTAAGGTCTGAAATCGCACGTGTTAAAAGGGACTGCGATTATAGGGTAAGTTTAAGTTGAAAAATAATTTAAAATGTAATACTAAATGTGTACTTTTTTTTGTGCAGCGCAATGATGTTTTAATAACACATGAAATATTCCAAGATTACGGTAAAGAATATATTAAAACTTGTAAATTACATCCTGATTCATTTGTGCAAGTCTTAATGCAACTGGCATACTATGAAATGCATGGAGAGTAAGAAATATTTAAATCGAGGCTTTCGCTATATCATAATATTTATAAATTTCAGAGTTGCACCGACCTATGAAACTGCCTTGATGCGTCATTACTACAACGGACGTACAGAAACATTAAGATCGTGCACCTCAGAAGTATATAAATTTCTACAAGTTGCTGGCAATTCAAAATCCACCAAAAGTGAAATTGTTGATGCCTTTCGTAAAGCAGTCAATCATCATGATCATATGATGAATGAAGCCCGCAAAGGTCATGGCGTGGATCGACATCTTTTTGGTTTATGGTGCACAGCCTATGAAAATAATATCGATATTCCAGATTTCTATTCGGATACTTTATATTTAAAATCTGGTGGTGGAGGCAATTTTGTGCTGTCAGCAAGTACCTTAGGTTATTCAGTAAATGTAGGTTTTGTTGCTCCCATGGTTCTAGATGGTTATGGCGTTTTCTACACCATAACAGGACAACAGTAAGAGTTTTCAGAAATAAACTAAAATTATTTCTCATATTGTTTTTTTTTATTATTTTTTTTAGTATTTTCATACAAACTTGTGCTTTTCGTGATAGTATGAAAACCAGTGCTCACAAATTTAACATACATTTTATCAATGCATTCCGTAAAATAAAAGCTTTACTTGAAGAAATGAGAGAATCAAAACTGTAATCTATTATATTTTATTATTATTTAAGTTTATATTGGTGCCGTGCAATAATTATGGTTTTAATTATAATACGTTATCATGTGTTATCAATAATGTGATTGATTTGTAATTATTTTAATTTTACAATATATTATACCCATTTCAATAAAATTATTTCATTTTGTATATACAAATGTATATCGAAATCTGTTTATATGTAAATGAATTTCACAAAACAAAAAAAATTTTTTTTTTTAGTTCATTTTATTTGCAATCTATTTTACAAATTTAAAATAATGAGCAAATTTCATAACTTAAATATAACATATATTGAGTTCCTATTATTAACTCAAAATAAAAGAGTAAATACAAAGAGATTTTACTTACAAAACAAAAATTACAACAGTTTTCTTAATCAAAAATTGGAACATAATTCACAGTTCTGTTGCAAATTTACGTCAAAAGGGAGATTTTTATGCAAAACCTGAATACTTACGAGTAACTTAATGTTTGTACAGACTTTTGCTGATACGTTTAAATTATAATTTATGAAAGTTAAAAAATTGTTACCCATCTTCATCGTAAATGCTCGATTCTGCAGATAGACATACTCATAGCGAGAGTTCTGAAATTTAATACCGTTGTGAGGATTCCCTGACAAAGTAACAGGATTTTTCTAGAAATCAAATAAAAAAAAGAACAAAGACCAACATATCCAGTAGCACGACATTTTATACTTAGCGTATGGTAACTTGTTGTATTACTACAACAATCTTTTTAAGCGTAATTATTGTTCTACTATTATTACGGAAAAAGAAGATCGAACTAGTCGACACAATGCTTTTAAAATTTATAAAAAAAATATATCTAAATAACTGTCAACATAAAGAGTCAAACACAATACCACTTAGAAAGACCGCTTGTTAAAATCGTTCACTTTATTTCTTTTTTTTTAATAATTATTTAAAACATTTATTTATATATAATTAATTTCAATATTTTTTAATTTAAATTGATATTGTTTTATATTAACTTCATTTCTTTATTTTACTTCAAAATACATTTTAGAAATGATCTTTAATTATTATACAAAGACGCAATATTTTCATTTATCGTGCTAACAATTTATGTTTTTTTCTTTTTTTGTATAATTTTTTTAATATTACTTTTAAGTGGTAGCACAGCATAAATGGTTTAAAAATACATAAATTCTATAATTATGTGTGAATAAGACGAGTGAAAAAAATTAAAATTCATAATTTAAATGGTAAAGAACAAATTTAAATTAAATTGGTAGATAAGTAAAAAAAATATATATGTATATAAGAAAAACTCAATAAATTTTATAAAATAATAAATACAAAAATAACAATATTTTTTTTTTAAACGAAAAAAATAATAATAATAGTAATAAAAAGGGAAGTTCAGATTATCAAATTTTTTCGAATTCACAATCAGATTTAACAGACTTTTGTTTTAGACACAAGAATCCATTTAGACAAGATATTGTAGAGAAAGTGATTAAAAAGTTTTCTATTAACGAAGATTTAAAAGAAAAATGTATCTAATGTACTTTAAAGTTAGAATATTTGATAGCCTAATATTAAATATCATTTCAATGATAAAATACTTGTAACATTTCAAAAAGTGAGTACCATTTGATTCAAAATCTTGTCAAACGTTTTTATCTTGTGTTATTTTTTCATTTTGTTTTCTTTACGGGTTTAGTTTGATGAATTTGTTAGAAATTGTTAATATTTATTTTTTTCAAATGCTCTTTCAAAAGCATTTTTGGTTTTTTTGTTAAATATTTTTTTGTTTATTTTTGTTTTAGTAAAATTTACGTTTGTTAATTAATAAATTGATGTTATTATTATTGTTATGATGATTACTGCTGTGTTGTTGTGATTGTTGGGTTAGAAAATTATGAGAATGTGGATGTTGTTGTTGATGTTGATGCTGATATTGTGTATTATAGTAATAACGTTTCTTTTGTTCTCATTCTTGTGCTGATATTTGATTATTATTGCTGCTCTCTGTGCTAGTGGTAGTGGTAGCAGTTGGAGTTGCTGATGATGCGGTTGTAATAACTGCTGTGGTGTCATTGGGGGACTTAATAGTAACATTTTCAGTTATTAAGGTATTACTGTCCTGTGAAGGAGAGCTGGTATTATTTAAATTATCTGCAGCTGCTGCAGCGACATCATTTGATTTCGATGTTGCATTAGCTACAGCACCCGTTGTTGTCGTTGTTGTAGCTGGGGGTGGTTGGAAAGCTGGCCTTTGCACAAACATATTATCGATAATGTGGTCAATATTTTCAGCTGATCCGACTGGGGCTTGATTTGAGCTTGACTGGTTCGTTGACCCTTTTGTATCATTATCGATTTTCGAGTCTTGAGATTTTTGCTTTTGCTTTTCAGATGGTGGCAGTATGGGTATAGCATTAGTAGGTCTTCTTTGTGGCAAAGAAACGGGCCGTGTGGATGTCTGTGTAGGGGGTGGCACGAAGTATGTAGTTCCTCCCACAGTATTATAGTTTTGGTAACCAGAAGCCGTTGTGGAGCCAGTTTGGGGCTGAGCTACTACACCTACCTGGGCAGCAGGGCCGTATGCCGTAGCGGCGGCAACTGATTGTTGAGGAGCATTATTGGGATTGTTATAAACTAAACTTGCAGCTGCTGCAGCAGCTGCGGCAGCAGTTTGTTGTTGAGCCAAATAATTAGGATTTGCTTGCTGTGCGGCATATGACGCCGCAGCCTGAGTAGCCTGAGCGGTAGCCGCTGCAGTGGCTGCCGCAGTATAAGCATCAGGTGATGCAACGAAATAAGCTGCTGGTGTGGGTGTAGTGCCTGGATATGGCTGTTGTGGTGGCGCTTGTGGTCCTTGACCGGCATAGTTGGGCGCTTTTGCTACTGTTGGTTGTTGACTAACTTGCAAGGCCTGCATTTGTGCCTGTAATTTTTCTTGATGGTACATTTGCATTATATTCGCTTGAATCATGGCTTGATCTGTTGACATCATCATGGCAGGAGGCGCTTGATTTTGTTGTTGCTGCTGTTGTTGCATATGTATTTGTTGCTGAAGTTGCTGCTGCTGCTGATGATCCGCCAAGTGTTGGCCATCATGTTGGGATCGTCTCAAACTAGAATATCTCTTAGGCGGTCCCCTCTGTTCCATAGGTTGTTGATTAATATTTTGGTTCTGGGACTGCTGTAGTTGCGCTTGTGGTGGTCCAGCCATCATGACATTAGCCGTTTGTTGTTGTTGCAACAACTGTTGTTGGTTTTGGGTAGCCAAAGCGTGCATTTGAACGCTTCCAACATGACTGGGATCATTACGATTTTGTACTTGCTGCAAACGTTGTGAAAGATTTGAAGTAGGCTGCTGTTGCGTTTTGTTCTGAATTTGGGTATTTTGTCTGTTTACACTATGATTAATTAATGGCGACGACTGAGCTTGTTGTTGATGCTGTTGCTGTGCCAGAGTAGAATGCTGTTGTACAGCTTGCATAGGCTGATAACCCTGTTCTAAATGTTTCTTTTTGTTATTGTTAAAACCATCATACTGCTGATTTTGCTGTTGTTGATTTTGATTACCCATTGGCTGATTATGATCCTTCGAATTGCCAACATTATTAACAGACTTTCTTGACATATTTTGTTGTTGAGGTTGCTGCTGTTGATTTTGTTGTGGTTGCTGTCTTTGAGCCTCCAAACGACTAGATAATGTACTGGTATTAGTATTAGCCTGTGCACTTGAGGAATTTTGATAATTCTGTCTATTTTTCTGTTTGAATTCCATAGCTGCTTGGCGACCCACAGAGGCCGGATTTTGGCCTTGACCGCGATGATTGAAGGACTTTTGTCTATTTTGCTGCTTGTAACCAACATCATTATGACGATCACCTCTATCATTACGCTGTTCAACTCTATGATCGTGTTCATCATTATGGTTATTATTACGTGATGATGGTCCCATTTTATCAGTTCTTTCTGTTCTGCCCTCTGAAGTTTTGCCCTCTCTTTTTTTACGATCCATTCGATTTTCTTTTTCCTCCCTGGTACGTCTAGGTCGTCTAGGTTTTGAAGAATTTTCATTCAAAGCTGGAAAATCAGATGGTTTAGGCGGCTTGCGTTCTTTGTTGCTGGTCTTCAAATAGGCACTTTCATCCTCCCAGTTACGATTATATTTGCTAGGTCCACGGCCATAACGACGTCTTCTTCTAGCCTTGGGTGGTGCATCTTCTGTTCGTATGTCATAACCATAAGCATTAACCAATTCAGTTCTCGACTTGGGAGCCTGCTCTGAAGGATCAAAGCGATCATGAGACCACCGATCTACAGCCGATGCAGGTTGCCACTTTTTCATAGTTTTAGAAGCCGAAGATATAGTGGGTGTGGTAGCCGTTTTTGTACCCGCCACTGAACTAGAACCGCCAGTAATAACTACTGGACTTTCACCAGCTTCTTGACCATCGCCCCCCTCACCATCTCCTTCCACTTCGGCTGTACGATCGTCATGTTCATAGAAAGTTCCCCTTTTAGGAATATATTGAGGATTACTGCGATCTTCATCAACTTTCTTTTGAGCTTCAGCATCAATTTTCTCCTGCCCTTGTAGATCTACGTCAACACCCTCATCGTCGTCTTCTTCATCGTCATCCGTCTCAGTCTCATCCTCACTATCGTCTTCATCGTCCTCGGTTAAGCTGTCATCCATATCATCATCATCGTATTCCTCATTTCCTTCCAAATCACTAGCCGTATCATATTCAGAATCATGAGGATGTGAATTGCTTGACTTCTCTTGTGTAGGGGAAGTCCCTAAATCATTTGAGGTCTGATTACCTTCTATGATAGCCTCGTTTACCGGACCACCCCCTTCCCCTGACTTTCCAAAAGTGTCTTGTGCCGTTGGTATATCTGCGCCCGTTACCGCTTGCGATGATGTTGTTGCTGCTGCATTAATCGCCGAGACATTTCCCACATCAGCCATTATTCTTTTAATGTATTCTCGATTTTCTGCTGTTATTCGTTTTCCTCAAGCAACTCTCCGATTTCGATTTTTCCACAATGTCCGTCGTAGCGCTTCTTCTTGCTGCTAAAGAATTTTCATTATATTTTTCATGAATAATTTTTATTTTGTTTTTATATAATCAGCCATTTATATTAGTTGTTATTGGATATATTTACCTTGTTTAATGTGTCTTGGTCTAATTAATAATTTTCTCCTAATGATTAATTTATTTAAATTGCTTTTCTTGTGTGGTTTTTTCGGTGAAAATTTTTAGGTGTTTTCTTCCAACAACGCAATCACCAAAATCACAGAAAAATAGAAAGTAAGAAAGTTAAGAAGTGGAAGAATCTCTCAAAATTTTAGAGCTGCCATATTGTTAGGAAATTGCAAAAGTAAGAGCGAATTAAAAGGTAACAATAGTATATTAGGGGTAGAAATTAATTGATTGTGTAAATTAGACTGGAATTTTCATACAGCTTTCACAGATATAGTTTAGCGAATAAGTCACGTATCTCTAAATTGAAGTCTAAGTAATAAATAAGATCAAATTTTTTATTTGTTTATTTTTTTATTTTACTCAATCATATTAGCATATATTTATTTATATTATAAATGCAAAAATTTCATATATTTAAATCAAATTAAAATAGGCTTATGAAAATTGTGTAACTATTTTTTTATTTATCATTTCATATTAGTTTGCTCCATTAATTAGCCAACAATTTTCATACTTTTTTATTATAGAGAGAGAAATATGTGATTAACTGTTGTAATCGCCTCTATAAATCAAAAATCTGGCAACTGACGATTTTCTCACGCTTGCATTGTTTTGCTGTTTAAGATACCATCTAATAGTGAATGGCAATAACCAGAGTCTTTCCACTATTTATTTTCGTATACCACGCTACAAATTTTTACGGAATAATTAAAAATTTTCAGTTTAATTCTTTCACTGATTTTTAATAATGTCTAAAACTAAAGTCAAAACTCAAAATAAAGAAAAAACAGTAAAAAAATCTAAGAAAACTGAAGACCGCCAACAGGATACAAATCAATCTGATAATGAGTTTTCCACCGATTGGGATGTCGAAAAATATCGCCGAGAATATGAAAGTGAAGAGCACTGGCAATTGAGGAAACGCTTCATGGAACTACATAAAGATAAATTTCCTGAAGATAAGATAGTATGTTTGGCTCAAGTGTTCACAAATATGGAGTTTATGGGTTGTAAATATCCCTCCGAAACTATGCGTATGGTTGCCGAACTATCTAAAGAAGTCGCCAAGGAATTTAGAGCTGAAAGAGCAAATCGTTTGAAGAGAACATTTGTTACAGCATCAGACGCAGCTGAGGCCAGGGCCAAAGGTAGACGAAATTGATCATGCAATATACTTCTTAATTTCCTTTTCTTAACTTTAAGTAAAAAAATATGTGAGTAGTGGTGTGTGCACGAGAATAGGTAGCTATATTAAATACACTTTTCTATTTTTGCTTTATTTTTTAGGACGAAGATCAACGCAGGCTACAGGAAGTGTACACATTTCACACAATGAACGAAAAGGTTTTGGTATGGATTCCGACAAATTCCAGATTAAAACGCCACTAGAATCAATTGACTTATTTTCTGACTTGAAATTTGGAAGGCTTATTTTAGTTTTACAAGCTGGTCAAAACTGTGTAAAATCGTCCATTGAACGTTGTAAAATGAAATTTACGGAGAAAGAAATTTCAAGAGATGATGGTCAAAAACAAATTGAGTTCTATATTAACGGTGAGTTGTTGTCTAGTGGTTGCGCAGGTAGTCTTAAAAATGCGAAAACGGAAGCTTGTAATAAAGCTGAGAGCTATCTGCAGGAATATTGTTATACTATGAAGGTAAGTCTATTAATTTATATAGAACAATGTTGATTATAATTTCATTGTTTTAATGTCCAAATATGTGAAGTTCTATGTTCAATTTACTTTTCATTCGTTGTTTGTTTCATATCTAAATTCATCAAAATATGTGTTGTTTTGCTCATTGTTATAAAAGTTTAATTTAAACAAATGATTTCATATTTAAACTAATTTTAGAACTGAGGTATGTAGTTACTTATTTGAAGAAGTCTGTATGGTGTTAATTACGGCTATTATTTTCTAACTAATCATTTTGTCAGTCCCGGAAAACATAAAATTAATTAAATTGAAATGATGTGGATGAAATTGTAAATTTCCATTTCGAACAAATTCAATGCAGTTATTTATCTCAATAAGCGTTCTATTGTAATTGTCTTGATTGAAATATTTTTTAAAAATTTGTTTCATACATTTTCAGCAAAATCCTTTACGTGATACTGTAAAAATTGAGAAGACCAAAAATGAAGTAAAATGCGGCGTCGTTAAACCCGAGGAAGAAGTACAAAAATTAGATGCCAGTAATAAGGGCTACAGAATTATGAAATTGATGGGTTGGACTGGAGGTGGTTTAGGCTCAAAAAAACAAGGTCGTGAAGATCCAGTGGAATATTTGCTTAAAAACAATCGTGCGGGGTTAGGTAATAGTGCCTGTCGATTTGACCAAAAATATTTCGGGCATCTATTGAAAAACTATGTAGGTTCGGATGATATACGTGAATTGCAATTCGAACCAACATTTACTAAAGACGAAAGAGCCATATTGCATGAGTAAGTCAGTATTAATTTATTATCGTACTCTTCCTCTTATAAAATATTTTTGTACAGAATTGCCCGTAGGTACAATTTGAAGTCTCATAGCACTGGCAAGGGTAAAAATCGACGTTTGATTATAAGTAAAAGGATTACCGAAGCTCGAATTTTGAAGGAAGTTTTAATAAATAAAAATCCTCGTTTCATTAATCATTACTACGTGCGAGTGCCGAAGTCAAAGTATGATATTTTTCCAGATTACACTTTACCCTTAACACTATAAATAACATGTTTTATTGTAATTAGTCTGCGTTTGATTTAAGTTGTATATATTAACATTTTTAAATAGTCGTTAAAAAAATTAAAATGTTTTAATAATCGTATTTTTAATACACAAATTAAAATAAAAATTCTTTTTTCTATTACTATGTAAGGAAGGAACTAACTTTTTAAAATAAGACTGGAACTGTTATTACTGGGATAAACATTCACATGTAATTTCCTGCAAGTACCATATTAGCAAATGCTATACAGAAAGCCAATTTGGGGATCTTGGGATAATTTAGATTTTCTTTATTTAATTACAATTTCTCTGTTTAATATCGCTATACATAAATATTCTCATTTACAAACTTGAGTAATTGTGTTTGAAAAATCAAACTTGTATCGACTCAAAGTCTACTTTGTTCAAAACTGGATTTCTTTCAGTTACGATGTTTAACCGCAAAAAATTAAAATAAAAATTTTAAGGTTTAAAATTTTTATTGTATTTAAGCATTTTTCAACAATGCTATATTGTACTAGAAAATAGAATTGTTGGCATTTTTAAATCTTAGTTACTATACTGAGGTTATAGACGTGTTGGAAATTTTTCAAAATGCTTTTTTTTTCGAATACCAATTATTTCTTCACAGCACCCAAACGACTAGGATCCTGGCTGGGATAATGTACTTGTCCCGATACTCCACTGCCTCCAGAGGTTGGTGGGGGTGGTATAGAGTCCAGTGAACCGCTGACTGCAGCGGCAGCTGCCGCTTGGGCAGACGTAGAAGCCACTGGCAAAGAATAGGGTGCAGCGTATGCCTGTGAATACATTTGATAGGATGAGGCGGGTATTAGACTGGGAGGTATTTGATGTAGTTTCATGCCAGGAGGCAAAACTGTAACCTGCTCCTGCTGTAAATTAAAGAAATCATTTGGATTTTGTGTAGCAGCTGCTGGTGGAATGGCGTTAACATCAAATCTACGATCTGTTTTAGCAGCCCCCTGTTTAGCCTGGGAATGCGCCCATTTTATAGTGGATTTTTTGCCTTGTAGCACCAATTTATTAAAGCTCTTTTCTGCCGCCAATTCAGCAGCAGAACGCTTTGTGTATTGTATAAAAGCACACTGTTGTCGAGGCACTAGAGCTATTGAACGTATTTCGCCAAATTGATAGAAATGATCTCTTAGTTCAGGTTCTGTAATTTCCTCTGGTAAGTTACCGACGTAAAGAGTAGTTATATTACGATCTTCTGGTGGTTCCAGTGTAGGCAGAGAAGCGGCTCTCTTCATTATCTTTTCGGCCACAGGATCATTACGACCGTAATAACGATCTTTAATATTTTGTTCGCACAAGGGATCATCAGGTTCATTCGGTTTGTCATGGCGATAGGGACACTCCTCACCTCTCTTACATTCTCCCTTAACCC
This sequence comes from Sarcophaga carnaria, assembly GCA_958299815.1. Classification (NCBI taxonomy): domain Eukaryota; kingdom Metazoa; phylum Arthropoda; class Insecta; order Diptera; family Sarcophagidae; genus Sarcophaga; species Sarcophaga carnaria. The sequence goes on from OY283150.1 coordinate 33,381,990, forward strand.
AGAATGAACAAATATGAGGCCTATTGCGTTTGTAGTAGGGAGCAGTGCGAGCCAACTTAGATAGCATTTCACTGGCAGCTAAAGATTTGCCTACAGCCCCAGCTGCTTCGGTACCATCACCGTCTTGTAGTTCTCTATCCACATTTTGTATATAGTATTCTTTGTTGACATCACTCTGCGGTAGATTATCGGCTATTTTCAGGGCGGCATCTCTTACTTGTATGGGTAGACCATATTCCAAATCTAGCAGACAGGTTTGACATACATTCTTCAGACGTGCACATGTTTGACAAATTTCTGTCTTCTTGAAACGCATCCTTGCACCGGGGCACCAACGAAAGATCGTAAATGGTCTCGTACATATTTTACATTCTTTGCCAAAACGTTCCTTAATCATACGCACATAAGGATTGTCCCCCAAACATGTCTGACATAAAATAGGAAATTCAGCGTCTTCCCAGTTCTGACGATTATACGTGTTTGTAGTCTTTGACATAGACATCTTCGAAAAATATTTGTGAAATCAATTTTAAACAATAATTCCGATAAATGTTTAACCTTTTTTCGTTAAATTAACAAAACTATGCCAACAAAGTGTGTAAAGAAGAAATAATAACGTGAAGATAATAAAAAAAATTTATGCTTGTCAAATTGTGACGAATGGCATTACTTTATGAAGTTGCCACACTATCGGATGTAATATAAAGTAATGTCCATTTGAATTTCGCTGCAGCTGAAACATCTGAGCTCATACTTTTATTGAGACAAAAAAATGTGAATTATTTTAAACAGATGTTTCTTAATTTATTACTTAACATTTCTGATGTTTCTTTCGGGTTTGTAGTGTGACGCTTCTTCCATGCAAATTTAAATAAGTTTTTCTTATTGACTGTGTATATTGTGTATATTCCCACTTCCACAAACTCTAGCTGAATTTACGATGAACAAACATTCTGGCAACTTAATGCGTTAACACAGGGAGGGTAACGTATCAATCAGCTGTGAATTCTTAATAAAATAAATTATAAACAAAACGTTTAGAGAATTTTATTAATTATTTGTTTGATTATTTTTAATAAATTTCTTCATAGAAACCAATCATAATTATCATGTCGCAATCGTCTTCGGTCGCCCCGCCACCCATAAAACGATATCGTCGCGAAGACAACAAATCATCTGGAGAAGAAGATGACGGTAAGTACGTCCCATATGTACCTGTTAAGGAGCGTAAAAAGCAGCAACTTATGAAACTGGGACGTATTGTCCAGCTGACAACGGAGGCCACACAACCAAAATCATCGAGTGAAAATGAAAATGATGAAGATTCTCAAAATGCTACCGATCCCGAATTATGGGGCCGTAAATACAATATTAGTTTATTGGATCAACATACAGAACTTAAGAAAATTGCCGAAGCCAAGAAGATCAGTGATGTGGAGAAACAACTTAAAGAGGAAGAAAAAATACTTGAAAGTGTTCAGCAGCAGAAAGCGCTTATGGCTGTTTCAGAACTGGCTAAGGGTATACAATATGAGGACCCCATTAAGACTAGTTGGAAGCCACCAAAATATATAATGGATATGTCGGAAGCTAAACGTAATTCTATCCGGAAAAAACTGCGCATACTAGTAGAAGGTGAAGATGTAGCGCCGCCCATACGCAGTTTTAAAGAAATGAAATTCCATAAAGGCATTTTAAATGGACTTTCGGCTAAAGGAATTAAACGACCTACACCAATACAGATCCAAGGCATTCCCACGGTATTATCAGGAAGAGATTTAATCGGCATTGCTTTTACTGGTTCCGGCAAAACGTTGGTTTTTGTTTTACCATTAATAATGTTTGCTTTGGAACAGGAATATTGTTTACCATTCGTACGCAATGAAGGACCATATGGTTTGATAATATGCCCATCACGCGAGTTGGCCAAGCAAACATATGATATTGTTTTGGTAAGTTTTTTTTTATCATAACAGGTATTTCTAATTTTATGTAGGTTTGCAATTACCGTCCTTTGTTTGTAAGAAGTCAACAATTGCTTTGTATTTATTAATAACGTAGATTGGATTTAAATAAATCCTGTTTATGTGTGTGTCTACATTTGATGTAGTAATTACACTTATTTGATAATGAATACTTTTCCTAACTAAACATTATGACGACTGGATGTGTTCGAAGGGAATAATATCTCAGCTTTAGGTAGGCCGATCTAAGTTATGGATAAACCATTGAGAATGGGTTGCGAGAATAATAAAAAGCTAGAAAATTTTTATTCGAAGGTTTTTTTTTATATTGTTGTTGGCGGCCTATCTAACTCACTTTATCTTGCGTGGACCATTAACGACTATGTTCATAATTATTATTTGCATTTATCCAAGCTTTGGTGAGATCATACACATAAACTTACGCTATTACTTTTTCATTTACTTCATTAGAAAGTTAGAAATGTCAACTATCAATTATAAATATATTCTTCTTATTTCTTTTTAGCATTATAGTCGTCATTTAATGGAATGTGGTATGCCGGAAATACGTTCGTGTTTAGCTATTGGCGGTGTCCCAGTATCGGAAGCTTTAGATGTTATCTCTAGAGGAGTTCATATAATGGTAGCCACGCCGGGTCGTTTAATGGATATGCTCGAAAAGAAAATCGTAACATTAGATATTTGCCGATATTTGTGTATGGATGAAGCGGATCGTATGATCGACATGGGGTTTGAGGAAGATGTTCGTACCATATTCTCCTTCTTCAAAGATCAAAGACAAACATTGCTCTTTTCTGCCACAATGCCTAAGAAAATTCAAAATTTTGCACGATCTGCACTTGTTAAGCCAGTTACAATCAATGTGGGTCGGGCTGGTGCAGCATCCATGAATGTAACCCAAGAAGTTGAGTATGTGAAACAAGAAGCAAAAGTTGTTTATTTATTGGAATGCCTACAGAAGACTGCACCTCCTGTATTGATATTTGCTGAAAAGAAACAAGATGTTGATTGCATACATGAATATCTGTTGCTTAAGGGTGTCGAAGCTGTGGCCATACATGGCGGTAAAGATCAAGAAGAACGTTCTCGAGCCGTTGAAGCTTATAGAAATGGTAAAAAGGATGTTTTGGTGGCTACAGATGTGGCTTCCAAAGGTTTGGATTTTCCCAATGTACAACATGTTATAAATTATGATATGCCTGAAGATATAGAAAACTATGTACATCGTATTGGCCGTACTGGACGTTCAAACACCAAAGGTTTGGCTACTACTTTTGTCAATAAAACTACAGATCAATCAGTATTGTTGGATTTAAAACATCTGCTTCTTGAGTCTAAACAAAAAGTGCCGGATTTCTTGTTAGAACTATGTCCAGATTCGGAACAATATCTGGATTTGGGCGACTCACATGGTTGCAGTTATTGTGGTGGTCTTGGTCATCGTATTACCGAATGTCCCAAATTGGAGGCCATACAAAGCAAACAAGCATCCAATATTGGACGCAGAGATTACCTATCAAATACAGCAGCAGATTATTAGATGTTTTTATATACATGCATGTCTCATATAGATTATAGTTTAATATACGTACAGAGTTATATAAGTTTTGTAAATATAATAAAAATAATATAAATACTTATGTACATATATGTATGTATGTTAAGTTTATATTTTTTAACATCAGATATTCGATCATGTTTACTCTACAAATGATAGTGAAAACTAGCAGGATTTAAAATTACCAGTTAAATATATGTAAATAATTTGAGCAATAATTAATTATAATGAATTCAACTGCTATAAGAAAAATCAAAACATTAATTGTGTAGAAGTGATTAGACTTGAGAATAATGTTGCGCTAAAATTTGAAAATTTTACAATTTCTACCTTTGTAGAAACAGTTTTAACAGCAGGTGGATGGAAAATCTAAATCATGAGCAGAATTTGCAGTGGCTAGTTATCACCGCACAATCACATCACCATTTACAAGTGCGATTTATCTGTAAATACCGGTTAAAGCAGATGATCTCTTGTACAACAGTTTGGCCATGCTTGCTGAATTGCAGTACAGAGAAGTTTCCTATATTTTGTGACAACTTTTGTAGCGCATTATCTAACTCAGTTTTATGTGAAAAATGCCCGTAATTCGCAGCTTAGTGGCCGTCTAAGCAATCCCATCAGCGACAAGATTTCCTTCATTACTGATCTGGTTGGTTCTTTGCGAAAGGCTAACATTGAAAAGTCTTGCCATCTCATTAAGAGATGGTCGGGATATGTCGGAATATGATGGATGTCACATAATAACTATTAAAGACTTTTATTGTTTATTGGCTATCCGTAAGGATCTGTTTACATATGTATATCTATCGATACTTGGTAATGCTTTAGTCAATTGACGGCTGTGATATAGATTACAGACACTTTGGCTTGGAGAAAAAAGTATTCTTATGTCCATTTTTCTGTTATAGAAACCCACACTAATTCCCGAAATTGATTTAGAACCATCCTCGAAGATCTCAATCTCGTTTAGGGTGAGTCAATCGGTAGTGGAACATTACAGATCTTTAGGAAAATATCATTATCGGTATCGATAGGGAACAAAAGACAGAAATATATGCGTATATTAAGTCAAAAAGTCTTAGGCATAGCTAATTTTGTTTTTGACCATTAAATCAATTGATAGGCAATTTAAGATTGCCATTAGAGTCCTAGCAAAAGTTGTCAGAAACGCATTGATAATTAGTAAAGTAGATGATTTGTCTAGTTTTCTCAAGAGATGGCTAACAAACTAATTCTCTGCACATAAGTATGTTAAAGTGCCACATGGAACATCTGGGTTTAGACCCTTGGTGTATTCTATAGCTGCCGTACATGTATAGATTGAGCTGCAGGATTTATAATCCTTTTTTTTGTAGACTAGCAATAAATTTAAAAATTAACCTTATACGGGGTTTTCTTTAATAATTCAAAGGAAATCACAAGCATAAAAATGTTTTAATTAATTTTACACTGGAATTAATTATTCTGTGAAATTTTTTATCACTCCATACAATTCAAAAGAAGACAACGACTTTAAAAATATTTCTTCGAAATTGTGTTTTTTTAAATTGTATTTTTGAAAATCAACAAAATTATTAATCAATAATATTTAAGATTTTTTCAATGAATTTCCTAGAAATGTGAAAATTTAAATTCTGTTATCAGTTGTGCATTTCTGGCCTATCACAAGCGATAGGAAATATGTAGTCAGACTCAATTCATACAGTAATTGAGTCTCGTCTTTACAATTGAAAACAATCTCTAGTATTAAACACTTGAACAGAAAAATACAAAGAGAGAGAGAGAGAGTGTGTGTGTATTTATATATAAGCCGGCTTAAAGATTCGAATACAGTTTTGTATGTAAATTATTTTATATTATTGTTGTTATTTTCTTTTGTTACTTATAATCGCAGATACAGAGAGAAAGAGAAACGTTTAATTTTTATATAAAAGTTCACAAAATTTCAAATGATCATATAGCACAAAGTCATATTGTATGAAAAAAATAAAAAATTAAAAAAATAATAAAATCAGTCACAGCTGAACTTAAAGATTTAGTGTTTTTAAAACTGTCGTTGAAAACGTTACTCAAAAAAAAAGACAAATTAAATAAACATTTTAAAGGTAGCCCTTTCTTTATTGAAAATAATAATAATAATAAAAATTATAAATTAAATTAAAATAATAAATCACTTACATATATAATAATATTATTAATTAAAAATAATACCACAATTAAAAATTGAAATTAAAGTGAAAGATGCATTTGCATATAATTTTTTTATTGAGATTTTTATAAATATGTAATCAAAAAACTTCATTTTGATTGATTTTATAAATGCAAAAAACAAAAACAAAATAATATAAAAAAATTATGCTAATTTTATTATTGTTGTTTTAAATTAACTGAACTCAAAAAAAGTGTTTATAAATACAATACATGTATGATTGTGTGTGATTTTTATGGATAAATTATATGTTTTTTCTTGTTTGTTTGTTTGTTTATTATACGAAACGGGTATCATTTTATTGTTTATTTATTATATTATTTAATGTTCAGTTTTCTTAATGTTTATTTTGTGATTACGTTACAAGTGTCCCTCAATTGTTTTTTTTTATTTCATGGATTAATTATTTTATATTTTTTTCTGTGTTAACCATAATTAGTTTTAAATTGATAATTGCCCATACGTAATTAAATTAAGCATCTTGCTGCTTGATTGATTATTGCTACAGTTCTCTTCCAATATTTCAAATTGATTGTAATATTTCCGTTTGTTTATTGGCCAATTGATTTTATTTGAACAAGTTTAAAAGCCAGTTAACCCATTCAGAGACATGGAATTTATATAGTATACTTAGTTTTGGTTTTAAATTTAAATGTTTAACAGGAAAACTATTCTAAAATCTGATTAATTTGTAGATTTGTGCAAAAATCAGGATTGTCTTAAGTCACAAATTACATAAACTACATATCCTTAGAATTGAAATGTAATCGAAATGAACGCCGTTTATTTACTTTTTTAAAGTTTATTTCATGTCAACAATGGCCATGGCTACGCCGTAGGTAAACAATAGGCGAGCTCTATTTTTGATGTACTTTTCTAACATCTTGACCGTCACCTTACCAAGAGGGCAACGGTAATGTTGTCTTACAGGGCTGGAATTAAGGCTGGCTGGTTTTGTACATAAGATACTTAATTGGTTTAAATCTTAAAATCTTTGCCGCTATTTACTATTCAAAGACGTGAGACTTATTGTTCGCCTCTCAGTAGGTTTATGATGTCACGTGCCGTGTGGAATGCTGTATAGTCCTGTAGAAACCTTAAGTCAATTACGTGCAATTCTTATATTTTGGGGGAAAAATCATTAATCATAGGTCATTGGCTGGTACGTTGCGATTTTCGTCGTTTTTGACGAAGTACGGTCAAATAATACTGACTTGTCACAAACTGTTCCAAGCCTCTAGTTCTTAACATCAAATTCGACAATTACGGATTAAAACATTTGATTTTAATTCGTTTTTGGTGTTTTTCAATGGAAATATCGGCCCATGCAGGTTAAACATTCTCCTAAAGTTTCTTAACGGTACTGGCAAAATTTTTGCCATATTGACTGGTTAAACTTTAGACCATGAATCAGATAATTACCTATAAAATAAATAAATTTTTTCCAGTCATAAAACATTTAGTATAAGCAATATACAAATTTTAAATAAAAATATTGCTAAATGTCTGCCGTATAATATGCCATATAACATGAGATCAATTATTTTAAATGCCCTTAACGTTTACTTGTGTTTTAAAATGTCACAAATTTTCATAGGAAATCAAATGAATTCCTACATTAAATATGAGATTACTAATCATTGCCTCTATTTTTTCCAATATTATTTGTAATAAAAAATTGCGGATGTACTGAAATAACGCAGAATATCTGCTGTTCAACTAATAGCAATTTTTGTTATAAGTGAAGTTATTGTAGATTAAAAACTTGTTTTATTGCATTGTAAAAGACAAATTTGTTTACAGATTTTTAAAATTGTTATTTCATTCCCCTTTTTTAAAAAATATGTTTTAGATTTTGAAAATTTTGTACTACATCCTCTATTTTGTATTAACCAAATAAAATCTTCATGTGCTACTACAGCTCATCAAACCTGTAAACCGTATACTGGTTCCTATAGTTCTAGAATGTAACAAAGGATTGCTAGTGGTCTCAAAAATTATTTGAATTAAGATTGAGACTTTGTTTTTCATGGTTGTCGTCTCGCTAAGTTCTTTAAAGGATATGTATTATTGCCTTCAAAACTGTTCCCGATTATCTTTCAATTCACAACTTCCACTAGTATATCTATAGATCCTTCCGTTATCTACTATCATTTTGGCTTTGTTTCATTTTCATTAATCGATTTTTATGGACTAAGATAGGTGTACTGTAGTGCGTCCTTGTGACAACTTTATCTTATTTTTACATATAAAATGAGAATGCAACCCCACAATAGTGCGCTTCAATGCTTAAGCGAATAACTGTGTTGTCACTTTTATCTCCTAGTTAAAGTCACCCCAGAGAATAATGACACCTCCTTTTCCCAACTTGTTGATTGTGGTTGTTACTTGTGCGATTCAATTTGTCTTCTTTTACCATCGGTTGGAGTAAAATACTATGTGTCTTAATAAACATTAGATACGAACGCTTATTACATGATCTGTTAGAGATTTTCCGCGAGTTGTTGTAAGAAATTAGTGGAAAAGCGCATACGATCGTCGAGCTTGGCTAAAAACGATGAGGTTGTAGCATTGTTCTAAAGAAGGAAATACAGGTTTACCTGTTTAGAAGGAGTTCGTATCTTTTTTTCGATGTTTTATAATAAAATTCTATATTTTTATTTCGTCTATTTTTTTATAAGACTAAGAACTCTAAGGCTTCAATCTCAAACAATATCGTTTAGTGTTCAAATCATAGTGATGCATGCAGATTTCGTATGTTGAACTATTCGCACTCTTTTTCATGTGCTGCAATAAGATTCAGTCTTTTATTTTATTGCCTAGTATTCATTTATTTTCTTCTTCAAGCCGCATATATGTAGATGTGACTGCTGAACAACGAGTTTTGTGAAAAAATATTTGGTTGATATAGTGCGTTTTGTGAAGACGAACATACTTCATTGAGTACTTCTCTTTCTCAAGCAGTGGTTCCATCTGTAGTTGTTCTTAACGTTACTTCTGCTATTTCTACTATTAGTATCGTCTAATATTATCATCATATTGAATTTTTTATACCATGGATCCTAACCTATCGCAAAGTTTTATTCAATGAAATTTATATCACAAAAGCTAACAGACAAAAGTACTTGATTTGTCATTTGTTACAAATTGCTGTGTATTATAACGAGTAATAGTTAAAGTTACATTTCATACAACCAATATTCCGATTTGATTACTTAAATGCAAATGTTTTGAATAATATCAGAAAGTATTTATAAACTGTGGCCATGAGAGCAAAAAATGTTATCGCGCATTATATATATGTACATACGTCTGTTATATTGAAATCTGCGATATAAATTTATCGATTTAAGATCATTCACAATTAAAATTGTATGTACAACTAATATATCCTACATTTTGCTTGTAATTAATGTTGTGGTAGTCTTTTCCATGCAGGCAATATTTTCATTAAAATATTAGTTTAAAAAATTTTTTATACTAAGCCTTAGACTCAATCTTAATTAGTTTTTTCATTTGAATTAAGTTTCCGCTATATTTTAACATACATATATATGTACAATAATAAGATTAAAATGTTTTTAAATTATTTTATTTCGATTTATTTCTTTATAATTTTGTATATTGTGTGCATATAAAGGTTTCTTATCAATGAATGGTGAATTTTTATTATCAACTTATAAGCGGCTTAGAGGGCACGGGTTAACTTTTTTTTATATTAAATTGAAATAAACAATAAGATCTGAAGCATTATAATATTTTGTCAATTAGCAAAATTAAAAAGGGAAGTAGCAAATATTTGAGAAATATAATTCAATATAATATAGCAAAACTATAACACAGGTTAACAATGAAATGTTTAAAAAAATTAAATTTTATGCAGGCTGAAAATACTGTTAAAGTATTATATATACTAGAACATGATCAAATGTGAATATGGTATGTTACTAGTAATATTTTCTGAACATTCGATTTAACCTCTTCACGCCCTTGGCCACATATATGGATGCTTAATTTTTTATAGCTATAATTATAATAATTAATAAAAAGAACAAAAGTTTGTTAATAACTTATTGACTACCAAATCCTCCAACAAGAGAAGTAACCATTTTACCGTTTGTCTGCACTGATGATATTATTCTCGATGCATAGTTAGATACATAAAAAAAACGTGAAATAATTCTTCGGCAATCTGTTTTATTGGATTATATCAAGAAATCGTTAATATTTGAAAAAAAATAATATTAGATATACTTAATATAATAAGTTTTACCATCACCACCTAAAAACTTTAAAAGCTGGACTAAAGTTCATCCTGCAATTTTACTGGACGGTATAGGTCATTATCCTAAATACAAGGAGCTGCAAAATCCCCCTAGATATCACGACAAAAATTGTGTAAGACGAACTCGCTACATTTGTGAGAAATGTGAAGAATATATGTATATGCCTGATATGCCCGGAATGCATGAAATCATTTCACACATAAATTACCATTAACGCTCAGTGGCCACAAATGTGGACGATATTCCGTCTTGTGAATTTTCACTATTTTTTGCTTTCTGAATTCCTATTAAAATAAAATTAATTAATTTAAAAAGAAAACAAAATTTAATAATTTTTTGCCTGAAGAGGTTAAAAATGTTTTTGGAGCGTCTGTGGCTCTATTTAATTTTTTTAGGAATTAATGCTGAATATATAGTAATTTCTCTCATTCTATAATCTGTAAGTTCTTCTCTAGAATTTGTTTTTATATACGAGTATATATATAATTTATAAAGGGTGTTCTTTTTAACATTTACAAATTTAATATAAAATAACTGGCTATCCTTATAAGCCCTAATTATGCCATTAAGATTTCTATACCGTTAACATTTCAGTACGGCTTTCTATCCCAATTCGAAACTCATTCTTCAATCTTATTCGCTGTTAACGTAATTGTCAGCTGTTAAAAACGGTATGTCTCCTAAAAAAATACCCTTTGATATATACTATCAACCTTAATTTGAGCCAAATAATATTTAATTTCTTGACACGTTTTTAACTAGAAATAAAAATAATAAAAAATTCTCAAACAGTATTAAATAAAGCGCCTTTAAAATTTTTTGTACGAATGAACAATTTCGTTTAAAACGTAGTGTTTTTTTATGCTGAGTTGCACTTGAATATTGCAATGGAGGTCAAAGTCAAGTAGATTAACGTTAAATAAAATATTATATACTACAGATACTAGTATAGTGTTTAATTATTTCAACGTAAAAATGTGACAAGATTAAGTTCCTAGTTTTGTAGTGTTTTTGTAATTTAGAATACAGTATTTATAAAATATTTGCTTTAGTTTTGTATCTAGAGCGGCTGATAATTTAATAACTAAGCAATCTAAGCTCATGAAGTTAGAAATTACAATAAACTACAGAATAATTAGTACAGATCCAAAAAACAGTTCTCCTTTTTTGAAATTTCGATGAAATTTTAACTAATACGCACAAAAGTATAGAGGTTTTAAAGTTTTTTGATATTAAACTATTCAGATAGAAGAATATTGTAAAATGGCTACCTTGGCATTCTTAAATATGAAAATAAGATAGAAAAGGTATTCCAATTTTTTATTTGAAAAATAATTATTTTTGGTTTAATAAATTGGCACCGTATTGCCATCGATAATGGTTTCTTCGCTACGTTATTTTGTAGTCGTTGTACGTAGAGAAGTTTTACCCGCCAGTAATGAGCTCCTGATCATAGTCCATAACAAATGGAATTTTGTTCCTTTATATATTTCCCGTGTGGTACCATAGGGTAGACGTTTACAATAACATCTTCCCAATTTTTTTCTACCGCTCTTAAGCCTTCTTATTGAGTTCTTCTTTACAACCTTGTAGTTTGCTGGTTTGGGGATTTCATTCTAGAAAAGTCGTATTAATTGAATCGTTGCTTCGTTTTCTTCTTTTTCTCTAACTTCTGGCCTCAGGTCCAATAAGTCAACACACTATCTAATAGACTACTGCTACTTCATGCATACATACATAATTGGTCATTACAGCCATTTAGCCAGGATTAAGACCTAGCTTCTCACACCACTTATGCTGTGTGTTTTAATTTTATATATGAGTGGCGGGACCTACAGTTTAAAGTCGACTCCGAACGACAGATTTTTTGAGAAAACTTTCATGGACATTTTTTTTACTCTCAGAGTTTTTGCCAGAAATATGCTGAGAGGAAGTCGCCGAAGAAATAGTTTTTGTATTTCGTTGTGATGTCTGACCTGGGGTTTGAACCCTGGCTTTACGTCTAATAAGCCAACACACTATCTACTAGACCACGGCAGCTTTAGTTTTATTTTTTGGTATTACCTATCGTTTCCTATCTTCACGATAAAGCCACACCTCAGCATAATGATATGTCTCCGTTGAAACTCGCAAATCGTAGAATCTTCTGCGCACAATATAAGCTAAATTCCGTGTGAAACCTTTATGAAGTAAATGTTCATTAAAGGATTTTGTGAAGAGAAAAGTAAATATCATGACATACTTATAAATTTTTTACTGTTAGTAGTGATAAAATTTTGTAAAAATTTTAAACAGACACAACTTTTGTTACACTCCCAAATAAATAATATTTTTTATGTATGATGTCATACAAAATACTTTTAGAAGTTACCGCTTAAAAAGTATCGTTCTGACCGAAGTTTTTTTTGATTTAAATGTAAAAATCTATTTAATTTCAGAAAAAAAAATACAAAGAAGAAATGGCACAGCACGTATATTTGTAATTCATTTTTTCGGTGTAGTTATTGATGTCGTACATAAATTACGAGTCATAAAAAGATTTCAGTTTGAAGATATGAATTTTAAATACAAAAATGTAGGCTTCAAATAACAATAGTTTTGTGAAACATGTCATACATGTATGCTCTGTACGAAATATACTCGTATTTAATAAAGGTCATTCATTTAATATTATTTGTTATTGTTATTATTTTTTTGTAATTCAATATTCATAGAAATATTTTTTTTCTTACTATTAAATAAATATTTAATATTTGGCATTTTGAAAAGTTTAAGACTAATTACCTTCAAGTATTGTCATTTAATTAAATGCTTTTAATTTTAAACTTGAAAATAATTTGGTTTATAACATTCTGTCAGATGTTTTAAAAGCTTACTTTAGATTCTATTAAGTTGATGTCATACTATTTAGTATTTTTTAATGATAATTAGAAACACTTTCTTTGAATCTGTGATTACAAGCAATAACAGCCTAATCGTAAAAGATACATTCGAGAATTTTACTTTTTATATTGTAATTGTAATGGGACTTCATTACGACTTAGGCCAACATGTTTTTTAATTAATAGCTTCTTAAGAAGCATTGTCATAGTATCGAGAATTTTACGTAAATATGTATAAAGATTTGTTTTTTGTAAATTGACTTAATTGTTATTCATTTAGCTTAACATCCAACAAGAGATTGTATTCTATAAGCGTGTTTGTGATATTGATACAAATAGACATACAGTGGACAGCAAAAGTCTTAGTACGACAATACATTTTAGCAATTTTATGAATTTGTAGCCAAAACTTTGTATAAAAATTTATGGTTTATATATTTATTCTATTAATTTATTTCTGTTTTATTATAAAACAAACAATTTTTTAATGTTTTTCATAAAATAAGAGAAAAATAAGGAAAACTTTCAGATGACTCCATGGGTACCCCCAAAGAGAACCCTAAGTAAATTTAAAATTCAAAGGCCTAATATATGAAAATGTTATCCCTTGTATTTAGTATGAATATCGCTTAAGGTCAAGCACTCCATTTAACCCATTTGTAATTGAATATACAAGTTTTGTTTACTCTTTTCTGGAGCCACCATAATCAAGTTTTTCGGTTGACTTTTGTTTGAGGTTTAGCGGTTATGTAACCGTTCTTTCATATGATCTCCTAAATACTCTCTTAAAATCATAACGGGACTTTGTGCAAGAGTATTAAGCCTGTGGGGATATTTTTTGTCAAAATATATTGCCGTACTGAGACTTTTGCTGTCCACTGTATAATATCGTAAATTAATATTTTTCCCTACTTGCGTGTAGTGTATCAACTTTCAGAGTAATTCAAGTGTATATTTTAATAGGATTAATATTTAATCATTTGGAGCACTTCCATAAAACTATATTATTCTAAGAAATCAATTTTAATTATTACATCTTTCGCTGACATTCGAATACAGAGAATTTTAATTAAGTTTTGTTAATGCCTTAAGCCTTATAATGGCTATTAGTAATTCTAATCGCACCATATTTACGGTAGATGTAGATAAGTAAGCTTAAAATTTATTTCACTATTTTGTGTATAATTTCTAATGTTTTTATAATGGATAAACATTGTAAAGGGGGATACTACCTTCAGGGCGTGAAGAAGCAATTTAATTACTTTTACTTTATCAATGGGCTCTGAGACATATTTAAGATTCAAAGTCGTCTTGTATTGTTCTTGGCTTATTGACGTATGTACACTTTTTCATTTCAATATCCCAAAAGAAAGAACTCCAACCGCGTCAAATTACATGATCGTAGAGGCCAATTGAGAATGCCACGATGTAAGATAACATGGTCATTAAATTTCTCGTGCAAAAGAAAAACGATCATGAGAAAAACGAGGAATTCTTAAACGTACCGTATTTTCGGGGTCTGTATATGGATTTTATTTCACTAGAGTCTAACTCGTTGTAGCAATGAATGAATGTAAGTAACCAATATAGTTGGATACACTACCCAAGACATCAAACAGCTTCTGACTTCTCAATTATTAAACTACTCATAGTAACAGATGGCATATTACTATCGACTTATCGCACTTATGAGTCTCTAAAAGCATTGCATCTTTTTGATCTAGACAGATACTACTACATAGAAACGCTCCTCTATACTGCTAGACATAGAGAAGAATTAATTAATTAATAAAAAGAAAATACTGTAATTATATAATTATTAATAATAATAATTGTTCAATAATGTGCGCTATTTCCACTGCATGTACGATATGTTTCGATATTTTACCTTCACTTTCTGTGATATTAACGAATATTCTTCCATTTATGAAATTTTATATTTCTTGTAAATGGTGTGATTGGGATCTTGCCCGGGTTTATTCTCAGGCCCATAAACTTTCACCATAGACTTACGATCTTAATATCTATTTGAATGATGTCGCAAAGAGTCTCTTCGAATTGTCCTTTAGTTATCATCGGCATACTTTAGATGGTCAACATACGCCTCAGATAGCTTTCTTAAGAGTTCATCCGCAATCAAGCTTTAAACTAGTAGTGAAAGAGTGTCGTATGTATAGGTCTCTGTCATTCATCTAGATATTAGAAGTATACCTATACCCCTTCTATTTAACGATCGATTTATGACAACGATCTACTTATGGACTGTCTCAGTAGATCTGCCTGTCCTATAAGAGTGTTGTCTAAGATGCAGTAGTCCTTTTCAATATCTCCACAGCTTTCTCAAGAACTTTTAACAAGGATATTGGATATATAGTATCCTTTTTTCCTACTTAACAATACCATCGTGAGACTGTTGAAATAAACTCATGAACTAGGGTATTACGGCATATATTAATAAGGCGTGAGAGTAGTTCTTCCATGTCTTTTTTAATATAGAATAACAGAAACTTTGACTGAATTTTAGAATATCTTGTTTTTGTTTAAAAAGTTTAATGAACCATAATCAAGCGTACATACATATGTTTCTAAGCTAAACAAGTTTTTAATTAAATAAAGTTTTAACGAATGTTTAGAACTTCCTCTTAACTACCGGATTTAAAATTTGCAGTCAAAAAATTTTTGAATGCGTAATTAGTTGCTTCGACACATAATAATTAATTTAAAAAAAAAATACAAACAGACTCCTATAAAAATTTTATAAATAGATGCTAGTTAGTTTATAAACAAATCATAAATATTTGATTGTAAATCAATCATCGTTTTAAAAAAACAGCTTGAAGCGGCCAAGATGGAAAATGTCAAAATTTTGATGGCTGTTAATGTATTAGAAATTTTTATCGCTCCACAGTGTATGGTCAATAAGAAGTATTAGCTTGAAGTTATGTATTCCGATTTCAATAAGTAATAAAAAAAATTGTATAAATATCATCTGCTTCATATCCTGCGACCATTTCCTGATCTCAAAAGGGCATAGATTTTATATAGTAAAGAATATAAAGACTGCAACACTAAAAAGCTTACAACTTTGACAGAAAATACTTTCAGAACTGTTCGGAATATTGTAATAATTATTGGTGAAAGACTAAATAAATGTTTTACGTGTACACTTATTTATAAGCAAACATAAATGCATGTACATAGGTATGTGTCAATGGCATTATAAACAATTTATTTAAATAACAAGGATATTATTTATATTATAGCTTTCTAAAGTTAACCTTTATCTGCAACTAAATACTCTCTTTTACTGCCATTTAAAATCGTTTTTGCCATAACAACTGCAAAAAGGTATTACAACATAGGAGTATATTGTACTTATTGGGTTGTTCGGAAAGTAATTTCGTAATTAAAACTGCACACTTAAGCCGTATAATTTTTATATGCTTTGAGAGCTCAATAGCAAGGCTTGTGTGTGAAAAAATCCAATTAATTCTACGCAGTAGTTTTTGGTTGGTGCCCTTATAAATATGGAGGTCGATAAGCAGCATTTGCGACATATTTTACTGTTTTACTATAGAAAGGGTAAAAATGCTGTTCAAGCCAGAAAGAAATTTTCCCATGTGTATGGAGAAGGTGTGTTGACAGTACGCCAGTGCCAGAACTGGCTTGCTTAATTTCGATCCGGCAATTTTGATGTCGAAGATGCACCACGTTCTTTAAAGCCGGTTGAAGCTGATAAAGACACAAAAAAGGCATTAGTTGATGCGAACCACAAAAAACAAACGAAATTGCTTTCCGAACAACCCAATACAAACAACGTTACGTTACTTCATTATGACAGTGATTAAAATCACTTTAATATTGTAAATTTAATTTTGATAATGTAGCACATAAACATTCTGTTCATTATGTGCATTATTAAACTGAAATGAATTGTTTAAACATTTTCAAGTAAATGGCAAATATTTATATACACTCATACGTACACATATACTATACGAGTACATACATTAACATTTAATATTCATTAAATGTTTATGCATCCATCCCCAAGATAAATACTCACACTTACTCCAGCTATTAACTTTATATGTTGTAGTTATAAGCCTCTCTATGTTTGTATTTCGATTCAAGCGAATATAATATCATGTAAAGTTATTAGGAGTGCAAATGTGTACGAACGAGATGATGCAGCAGGTGAAATTATAGTTGATTTAAAATTATTTTCCAACGTTTATTGAATTATTGATACAAATTATGTTGAAGGTATTATTAAATGTTGTTGCTGCTGCTTACTTTTTAAGTGTTTGATTAGTTAATAGCAATGCTATATTAGCAACTGCAGTGTCAGTATATACAAAGCCTTAGCAATTTCAAAGTGCTGCTGCATTATCGCAAGCCTTTTAATGATGATAATATCGTAGTTATGATGCAGTGTGTTGCTTGGCATTTTAGCCAGGTTTTTTTATTTTTGATTTTCAAAAATAAAGTGTTCAAAAGTCCCAAAATTTCTACTTTGAAATTTCAATATTTTTATCAGGAAATATTTGGTCGATTTCTATCAAAATTATTCCTAAATTGGGGACAACTCGGGAATGTACACTTCACAACAGATATCATATTTTTACTGGTTAACAACTTTAATAGTTTAGAGATAGCTTGGAAAGTAAACAGCTGCGATTCATTGCTTGAAGTACAAGTAAATCATCATTTGGAGGAAGGTTTACTTCAATTTTTCAATTAAATAAATGGGAAGAAAATCCGCTGAAGCACAGCAATTGTCCACAGAAGCTTCTATTGAATATATTTAGTGTTTCAACGTGTCATAGTTGGTTTGTGCAGAGATCTAATAAAAAATATTAAATTAGAGCCATTCAACAACACAACTTTTAAAATCATTGAAAGCAATAACAGATACAGAGTAGAATTAAATACTTGCAATGAGCATTAACCAATTAATGCCCGAATTACTTTTTTTCTAACGGTTATCGGGTTTTACACTCAATTTCTTCTCAGAGCATACAAACTAAGGCAACCTCTGCTGGCAACTTAAGTTGCCACTGGGCACTAATGGGTTAATTGAAGAACGCATGGAATATGCAAACGTTCTGGAAGCCGTGTGCTATTTATAGGATTATAAACTTTGTATGAAACGAACATTCGGATTCCTACGTATAGTGTATTTAGTTACAAAGGAATTGTTGGAGTCTATCCGTTATTCTCTCTTGTTAAGAACTTTCAGACTTACTACATTGTTACTGATGACCTGGATAGTCTACAAAGTATTAAGTACAGTCTAATTGCTTTTGTACAGGCAAAACACGAATTTCCGATCATAGAGAACCTGTACTAAATAAAATAAACCCATTTGTAGAGCCATAATCTAGTAGGTAGTGTGTTGGCATATTAGACGTGAGGCCACGGTTCAAACACCAGCTCAGGCATCTCCAACAAAACGAAGTATGAGAAAATATTTCTTCGGCGACATTTTTGACAAAAACTTTGATTTCTGACAAAAACTTTGAGAATAAATAAAATTGCCGCGAATAGTTTCTTAAAAATCATTCGTTCGGAATCGACTGTAAACTGTAGGTCCCGCCATTAATGTATAAAATTATCACACACAGGAGGAACTGGGTCGTAATCCTAATTGAAGGTTATAACGGATAGTTATGTATGTATTTTCCATCATGATTAGTTGCAAGACTAGTTGAAAAATATTTATTAAGTAGTGGATGGGAATATATTGCTTCGTCCGACTGCTTGCTATTCGTTTCATTCGATGCAAACAATACATTCGAAATTGGCTTAATTTGTTCTTGGGGTATGAAATATTAAAGAAGCGAAAAGTGAGTGCCTAGCGTTTGCAAAAGTTCTCGCGTTTTAAGTTATTTACCAATACATAGATTTATTAACAATATTTCATTCTCTTGTTTCTCACTCAACTTAAACTTTATTCCATTGTAATGGTTATTGCCGTTCAAAGGGAATTTTAAAACCTATATAATCAATATTCTCCCCTATCGAGGTTTATTATTTCATCTTCATGACAACTCTGTCATATAAACAATATCTAAGCATTTACAAATATTATATGTATGTATGTAGTATCGTACACATGTGCATGTAATTTTGTGATTAGCATAAAATTTAACACTCATTCATTAACACCATATTAAAATGTCTATCCAGAGGTATGTGTGTTTAAAATATCTTCATGACGTTACATGTAATATATTATGTAAATACTTGCATACTTGTGTGTGTTAAAGTAAAATCAAAAAATATTACAAGATAGAGGTCAAAATGATAACTACGATATTGGTTGGATAACTCGCTATTATTGGCGTTATGATCTTTATATCGATGCAAATGTATTATTGTACAATAAAGGCAATGGTGAATTAAAAATTATTTCCATATACATACAGTCACGCAGATAATTATACGTCCCCCCCTAAAAATGATTTTTTTAAAAAGTAATGAAAATCTAATATAAAAACATTAGCATCTGTAACGACACATTTACTTAAATAAAGAAAAAAGATTCCCGAAATCTATGAATTTGTGACCGCAGTTTGCTTAAAACCAATATGGCACCACAGAAAATTATACGTACGACGTATATCTCGTATAAAATTTCTCCAAGGGTAGCCCGGTATATAAAAGGTATCTTGGATAAAAATCCTAGGACTACAGCCGTAGAAATACGAAATACCTCGGAAAGTGATAACAATGTTATTGTGCATTCCGAAACAGTTCGAAGTGTTTTGAGAAAGAACGGTTTCCGCAGCCGAGTGTGGAGAAAAAAGCCACGATTGGAATTTGCCCAATAATATATGGACAAGTCAACTGATTTTTGGGCTTTAGTGATGAGAACAAATATAATTTGCTCGGCTGTGACGGAAAACAAAAAATTTGGCGCAAAAATCAGTTGACTTGTCCATATATTATCATTTAAAAAAAATGATTTTTAGGGGGGTACGCATAATTATCTGTGTGACTGTATGTATTGTATAATTTTATATGGTTTATGGACTGGGTTAATTATTTTTGTCGTTTAAAATGCTATAAATAAGCCAAATTGTATCGAACTTCCGAAGTATAGATATTAAACAGTATTGTAAACACATACATAGGTATACTTATTTACTTAATTGGTTACTACCATTCTTAGTCAGTACATAATAATACACAGTAGCATAATATTCAACATATAGGCGTATTAAAGATGACTTGAACTTTTTTACTTGCTTACTTAGTAATTGAATCGAGGCATAGGGCCGTAACAATTGAATTCAAAAAATTTCTTTTAATGAACGATTTGTTAATTCCTTTAAGTTTAAGTTTGTTTTAGCGGAACCAGCCTGTATATGCCGTTTCGGATTGGCATTGACTGTCATACAACATCGTCTGTACTCATAAAAAGGCTTCTTCATTTTCTCTTACTGATCGTCATTGGTAACATGAATTTTCCAGAGTTAGTTATTCACGAATACTTGATAAACAATTTATTTAATGACGTGAGGATAAGTATGATATGTAGAAATCGAATTCAAATACAAAGTTTAGTGATGAACGTATTAAAAATAACGAAAACTAATCAGAAAATTTTTATATAAAAATGACAAAATTCTATTACAATAAAAACCACCTGACATTCTACCCTTTAATGCTCAAGTATTTGCATAAGTAAACGTTACAAAATGCTTTTACATCATGTACAGTCTTACGGTAAGAACTTATTAATATTTCATACATCAAATATGAAGCGTTCAAGCAAATTTTAACACTTCAATAGTAAATATGGTTATCCATAATGACAAGATAATGAATAATGAAAAACAAAAGGAATACATTCGTTGTGTTTGGAGGTTTAAAATCAAACTTAAAATTGCTATTAATACCTGCTAGTAATTTATTGTTAAAGATTTGCTTAAATTAGTTTTGTAAAAAAAAGAAATAAATTATTTATGTATAGAAAAGAAATTATGTAAATTTATGAATGCATTCTTTTAATTTTCTTGTACATAAATATTGATATGTTATTAACTTAATGGAATTAATATTGTATCAGGAATTTTTAGTTTTCAAACACTTTGGCTGGAGTATGATGTTGATGTTACAAAATTAAAAAGCACTCAAAGTGAGGCTGCATAAACAATGAAATGTAATTAATTGGGCATGTACTACAATGGCTTTATCTTTGAAGTTCAAACTTCAAATGTATCAAACTCTTTATAAATTCATTGTAGTGACAATTAATTAAAATATAACTTTGCATAGGAATGGTTTTATTAAAATTAATGATACAAGTCCTGATTACGAAATCCACTTTATTGTTTACTTGTAATTGGCTTTTGAAAAGCAAGATCAAATTATCTTAATCGTATGCAGTGTGGTGAGGGGATTACGCATAATGTATAAATAGTTTAGAAAAATTTTAATCTTCTGGATAACATAATTTACATACATAACTGATGATGTTCTGAACTTTTTTACTATTGCAGTTCTTTAGCTCGTGATTAAGTATGATGAAGAAAATGTAAAACTATCTTATGTCCGGAATTTGCTTGTGTTTATATTTAAAATTGGATACATATTTGATAGTTTTTTAGCGGTTTGTAATTCATATATACTGCAAAGTATTTAAAATTCTAAAATATTCTGAATATATTTCATCATAGCATATCGAATTTGTTTTGATCGAACAAAACGAAATATGAACAAAATTTTTTTCGACAACTTCGCTGGGAGTAAATAAAATTGCCATGAAAAGTTTCTCCAATATCTGTCGTTCGGAGTCGACTATAAACTGTAGGTCCCGTAAAATTAACACACACAGCATGGGTGGTGTGAGAAACTAGTTCGTAATCTAGACTAAGGTGTTGTAATGACCTCTTCAGTTTGTCGATTATATTTGAAGATATAAATTAGATTTCATGTTTCTTAGTTTTAAATAAATTTATATTCGTTGTATGGATAGGCAAAAAGCTTGAACACAAAATATCATTCACAACATTAAAATACAGTCAAAGAAAAAAGTCTACATACACCGCTGCTTTTTATCAAATTAAAAAAGATGTTGCGGCACTGTTTAAGGCATCTGCAATCGGGAATGGTTGAAGAGCAAACCGATATGAAAAAAATATAACAATAAAATTATTGGAAAGAAAAATAAAAATTAGAGAGAAAAAAGTCTACATACATCGTTCTATTTAAACTTTTTTCTTTGACTGTATTTCAAACAGTTTATCTACACGCCACTGTCTTCACATGTACATTTATAATGAATACTTTGATGGAAATATGAATTTCTAAATAAAATATGTATCTCAATAAACAATTAGAGGCACTTAAATATATTTCTTTTAGTTTTGTTGATTTGTTTATAGACTTTCTTTGTTGTTTTGTTTTTAATAACATTTTAATAATGTGGCTCTCCGTCACAATTCTGTTTTTATCTTACAGATCGTACAATCCATTGAGAGCGATCTTCAAAGTACAATAACCAAAAGAGCATTTACTAGCAGAAAAAAAAAATAAATAAAAAAGTGAATCATCTGTTTTAAACTACAAACACAACAATAAAAAGCAAGCAATACGATATAAACAATCAACCGCATATCGCAGCTGAGGCGAATATAAAAAGCGAATTCTCCAAAAATAAACTTTTGCTGCTGGAACAGCTGCTCTCCATTGAAAGCATTTAGCGAACAACATGATGGCAGTGATCTACAGGTAATACTCAAGTCAAAACGCGTTACCGCTTTAATTATAAATAAAAATAATTTAAAAAAAGTGATCAAAAAAAAACATAAAGGAATTGCATTTATTAAGAAAACGCCGGGTTTTTTTTAAGTTTTTAGAAAAGAGAAATAAAGGTATTGATTTTTATACATTTAAATTATAAATTAATATTCTTTAGCGAGTGTATGTTAAAATCATTAGCGTTTAGTGAAATTTTTTTTCACTTTTACTTTTAAATTTCAATTTACAAACGTGTTTGGGATTTTTAAATGTTTCATCCAAAGTGAATTCAATTGGTTTTTATGCAAGGGGAGAAAGAAATCCGCTTTTGCGTCTAATGGAGTATTTTGTTGTAGCTAAAAATGTTTATGCTGGTTTATTAAGGTGACCAGATGAAAGAACAAAAATTATATATATTTTTAAATATATTTTCCAAATTAATAAAACTGTTGTGGAAAAAAATTTGAATATTTTTGAACATCCAAATTGACCACAAAAATGAATATTTATTGCAAAAATATTTTTTTATTTTTATGGTTTTCTATAGACATAATAAAAAATGCTCTTAATTTTGTTGCTGTAAATGAAAAAAAAAAACACTTTTTTATTTCTATTAACATCTACCTACAATATAATGAAGAGTTTTAGGATGACTGTTGATATGTTAATCATTGTAAGATACTTTTCTAAAATATATGGATTAAAAATTAATAAGTTCTGTAAGCTAATATCTTTGAAACTAAGGCAGTTTGAAATTAGTTTCAAAATCCATCTTAATCTAATCCTAAAGTAAGAGATCAGTTTAAGGTAGTTAAATTGGAAATCTGTTGTGCAGTATGGTATAAAAAAATTTATTTACTAATTACAAGACAATTACGAATTATATTTAATTATATACGAGTTGAGTAACTTCGACCATATGCTCGGTGTAGTGTAGCAGACCAGAGTCTCTAGTGGAATTCAAATCCACGACCCTCACGCTAAAAGTCTAGCACACTACCCTTTAGACTACCAGGGCTCCCAAAAAAAATTATATATGATTTAGATTCCGAAATTTTGATTGAAGAAGTATATGTTCTGCCTGATTTCGTTATAACAATAAAGAAACTTAAAATGAGAATTGTCAGGTTTACAATGGATGAGACAGTTTAAGAAAATTTATTAATTTTGTCTATTTATAAAACAAGATTTCAAAATCGTAATTGAAATATCGCGTTAATATTTAAATTAGCAATATTAAGACATCAATGTATTTGATGGGACTATTAAAATTACACAATTATACCGATATTGATAAACGTTATAATACTGACACTAAAACATATTTCAAGCATACATACATACTTACATAATTGGTCATTACAACCCTTCAGTCAGGATTACGACCTAGCTTCTCACACCACATATGTTGTGTGCGTTAATTTTTGAACATGTGTGGCGGGACCTACAGTTTAAAGTCGTCTCCGAACGAAAGATTTTTGAGAAACTTTATTTACAATTTTATTTACTCTCAGAGTTTTTTGCCAGAAATATGCTGAAGAAATATTTTTTCATTTTTCGTTTCGTTCGAGATGTCTGATCTGCATATTGAACCTTTGCATACTCCGTTAAATTATTGAAGCCCCGTAAACAGTATTCAACTGCATCTGTCCTATGTCATATAACGCGCTTTACCCTGGTGTTTAGCCTCTACTGTACTACAGCAGGGTTTTACTATAGCAGTATTACCTATGTTTTTGCAGAGAGAAAGATTGCTCTATGTGTACTATCGATGTCAATTCACTTTAGAAATTAGCTTTTGCTTTGGTAGAACGATTACCATACTTAAAAAAACCAATATATGCACATTACGCTATGTTGCCACAATTTTTTACATCCGTATTGACACCGCTATCCATTCCTATAATGTTTGCTAGATATTTCTTTGGATTTAAGTGCTCAAAGAGCTTGCCACATATATTTTCTCGAAATGCATAGTTTAGTCTATTTTCATAGAGCATATCAAATATATTTTGTATAATCAAACAAATATCGTTGACATAGTCATCCTAGACATTCCAATCATTTGTTCAGTTGCCACTTAATGCCATCTGGTATCTCTTTGATTGGCTGAGTTAAAATAGTATCAAGTACGGTTTGATATAGTATCGTAGAAAGTGTGCTTCCCTTTCTGGCATCGGTATTTATATTAAAGGATATGATATTTTTCATTCACTGAGAGTGATACAAAAAATTATTAGACCACAGCAAACAATAATAAACGTATCTTAATGCTAACAGAGTGAATACAAAAATATTTCAAGGGATTACTAAACATAAGTAAGGATTTCTTGAGCAGTGCTTTTATGGAATACTCTTATGATCTCTATTATGACAAGCGAAATTATATACATAACTAGACATAGAAATATGAAATCATTAGAAGTATAGTATAGCCTGCATTTACAAGTGCGACATGTTGATTAAACTAAGGATTTAATTTCGACCATATGCTTGGTGTAGTGTAACAGATCAGAGTCTCTGGTGGGAATCGAACCCACGACCCTCACGCTAATAGTATAGCACAATACCCTCTAGACTACCAGGGCACCCGAATTTGGTTATTAATTTTACAAAAAGAGCTTATTTCATTTCCTAAGAACATTTTTAAATTATTTCGATTGCATTTCAAACACCATATTTGTATTTCATCCTTTTGCGCATTGCATTAAAGCCTTCATATACAAACTGATTGAATTATTGTTTTCAGTATAAACATTTTGTGCAAATGTTTTATAATTAATTAAAAAAAAAGCAACAAAGTATAGATAATTTTTTGTTTGTACTTTTCACAGTGTGATTTATCTCCTACAGCTAAATTTAGCACATTTCACACGCAAGATCTATTGTTGTATATAAATGTCAATAAAAAAGACCAATTTTGTGAAAGTGCCAAATTATTATAATATTTTAAAAGGTAATATAGAGGTCGTCAATCGAAATATTACCATACGCTCAACCATAAGCTATTTATGTTTTCAAAAGAACCAGCCCCCACGAATCAATTAAGCATATTGTTTAATGCTAGAATTAAAAGGATTTATCGCAATGATATTGATATTGATATTGCTTCAATACGAACGAGAAAAATTTTAATACAAACAAAGTGATAATATGTGGTACGGGGGTAAACCAGATAACAATTTGTACCATTTGTACAATTTGTGTGTAGTCTAGCACCTGCTTCAATGATGGTTTTCTTTGAAAATATTTTTTAGCGATACTTTTGTCATCTTGATCATAAAGTTAATGATTTATCAAGCACTAGACCGGTAGTTATCCCTTCTGGTTGAGGAGAATTTTATGCCATGTCTCTACACAACTTAAGGGCTGTACCCTAGAACATTTGGATATACCACTTTAGTACCTCTACACAACAATACAATACTTTGACCGCAGAAATAATGCGGTAGCAACAACTAAACAAACAAAGTTTTCTTAAGAAAAAATCATTTCTAGCTTTATTACTACACAGAAATGGAAATGAACTTTTCCATACGATTCATTTTGAGCTTTAAATTGTAAATTAAAAAAATATGAGATGTTTAAGGCTTTTCTCGGAGACTTAGTTGTACATTCCTGTGTACTACACCTGAGGACGATCTTTTAGCAACACAAACAATAAAACATAATTTAATAAACAAATAAAAGTATTACGTGCAACATAGAGTTTACACAACAGTTCTTCAGTTTTGTGACCAGGCCTTTATTACGGTGTTCATTCTGTAATGATCAGCAACTCTTAATCTTTTTTGGTAGCCCACATTAAGTTTTCTTCAAGGGTATCGTTGCAGGCTAGTCTTCAGAATGTTGTTGCTTTTGAAATACTTGATTTCGATTTACATTCTTAATTGGCTTGTCCTCTAATACTAGGGGAAAGGAGTTTGTTGTTCCAATTCCCACCAATTTTCTCTTCGAAAAGTTAAACTTCAAGTCGACCCTTCGGCTATTTGTATATAGACTATGATGTTCACTTTGTGGGTCTTCTAGAGTGTGTGTTATCAAGCAGATGTTGTCGTAATAATCCCAATCAGGCGCCACTGAATACCAGCTGGTGTCTCTGTGTTAGGTTGTTAAAAAAAGTAACAAATAAGGTGTGGATTAGTCCCTTATTGGAACCGGCTTTAATAGTAAAGGGTCTACTATTGTTTGCTGAGAGTGCCGTAAAAAATTATAAGACCATAACAAACGATAACTAAATTCCATTAAATTTTGAAATGCTTTCTCGGATCTACTTAAGTTTTTAAATAGAACAATATTTGTACTGAAAAAGATATCCAGAATAATTTTGAGTGCTGACCCCTGTATTTTTTATCATATAAAAATTTTTTTTCGCATTTATAAAATAATGCATATATTATAAATATGATATTTACTCTATAATCTAAAAAATTAATGTTAATTTTTTTAAATAATTTGTTTAAAACATTTTCATAATCTGCATATAAAAATATACTTTTTGAATTATACTGCAAACAATTTTTTTACTACAATAATAGCGACATAGAAGCAGTATATCATTTGTGTCATATATAATATATACAGACGTGCATATGTTTATTCCATTATAATTATATTGCTTGTTCTATATATTATCAGAAAATCTGGTCACTCCTTTTCTTAGTCATTTAATATTTTCAAATCGTAGAAAGTCTCTATTAGGAGCAGTTTTTTTTATCGCAGTTTTTTCATTTCATTTAATTTTGCTTGTTGTTTATGTTTTTGCCTTTTTTAGTTTGAAAATGATTCAAAAAGGTTTTGTTGTCGTTCGTTATTTTTCCTACCTTATTTGTATAGTTGTAGGAAAATCATAAAATAATTGTTTTATTTTTAATATAAAATTATATTAAACAAAACAAACAAACAATATAATTGCTCAAGTTATTACAAGTAGGCATACTATTCATTCACTATTTTTTCTTTTAAGCACTTCACTTTTTATTTGTGATTCACAAGTTCAAGTTTAATTTATTAAAAATAATATATGTATACATACATATTTAAAGTTGTTGATGAGTTTGTTTTTCAAGGTCAAGTTTAAGCAAGAGTGTGCTTTTTCATTGTTTTTAAAATAAAGTTTAATTTTATATCCTTATTTCATTAAATTTAGATTGTTTGTGTTTTGAATATTAAATTAAAAAAATAAAAAAATTTTTCTTTAAATTAAAGAAATTTAAATGGTGTTGTGCTCTTTTAAAAGCTGTAAATAATTCTGAGTCAGTGGCTATTATTAAATAAAACAAATCTTCAACCACAATTTGAGATTAAGAGTATAATTATAGTATTTCTTATTTTCAGTTATAATATGTATAATTAATAGATCTTTACATCTGTTCTATATTTACAAAGAAATTTATTTAAAATTTCAACAATATCCACTGTATCAGGTGGCAATAGGTGGCCCTATATGCAGTCAAGCCTAAAATAAAATTCATTGCAAAAGTATGTGAATTCTTAAATTTTTTATTTACTGAATTCGTATGGCCACTCCTATGCCCAAGGTGTTACCGAATATTATTGAAGTGTTAGTTTAGTTTCTATTTTAAATCGAAATTTAAACAATTATTGCCTAGAGACAGGATCTGACTTGTGAAGAGGACATTGAAATATTTATTCTTCAGAAATCGGTAAGGTATACATACATACATACGTAATTGGCGATAACAACCCTTCAGTCAGGATTATTTTTAATTTTATACATGAATGGCGGAACTGCAGTATAAAGTCGAATCCGAACAGGATTTTTTGGAGAAATTTTTCATGGCAATCGTATTTACTCTCAGAGTCGCCGAAGATTTATTTTTTCATTTTGAGCGAGATTGCTGATGTTTGTAATATACGATCTTTCAACAGGGTCTTTCTTTCGGCTATAACAGCCATCTTGTTGAAGCTACGACTTCGTACAAATAACTATGGACGATCCATAGATAATCTTTAGTACGTGAAAAAACAAAATTTAAATGATACCAATCAACATGAGATCACAGAGCATCCAATGCATATTGAAGCTCAACGGTCGATATTTCTGTAAAAACGTTGATGACCAGGTCATTACTTGCAACGGCGAGTGCTATAGATCGATGATCACTTGTTTTGGTCTGAATTACTTGTTTTGGTTCTGAACGACAATGACATTTTGATGGCCTTGCGTGCCATACAACATATATCACATTAAATATCCTGCACATGAGATTTTCAACTGGAAATGATATGATTCAGAACTCTCATTCATTTAATATACATACAAACATAATTGGTCATTACAACCCTTCAGTCAGTATTATGACTTAGCTTCTCACACATCTTATGTTGTGTGTGTTAATTTTATTTATGTGTGGCGGACCTACAGTTTAAACTCGACTCCGAATGATAGATTTTTGAGTGACTTTTCGTGGCAATATTATTTAGTCTCAGATTTTTTGCCAGCGAGTATATCTGCTAAAAGGAAGTCGCCGAAGAAGTATTACTTTTCATATTTCGTTTTGTTGTTGATGTCTGACCTGGGGTTTAACAGTGACCTCTAGACTCCATTTGTATTAGTTTAAACTATTTTCTTTTTCTAATATATCTTTCGATAGTCAGTCTAGTTATATTTCAGTGAACAACTGTTCACTGAAAGATTTCTATGATATACCGCCCAATATAGCTTCAAGGATACACCTGCTGATGCCTATCTAACTATTTTAAAAACATGATAAAGGTTTTTTTTTAAAGAGATGTGCACTTGTGAAATTGTGCGCCATATAATGTTGAACATAAATCGTTATTTATCATATGAAATTTTATCAAAATCTGCAAATATTTTCTGATATTAACTTTTACTGTAAGATTCATTTATTCACAAACTATAAAGTTATGTATTTCCAGAGAAACGTCAACACTCTTAATAATTTTACCACATGTTATTGTGCATATGATTTCTAATTGTACAGGCACGTATCAAGCCTTAACTTTTTAAAGGGGAAAATTGAAAATAAAGCAATCAGTTTTGTACCTTTTTTCACTACGCCTGTCTAATACAATCGGTCTTAACAAGACCAAGTTATTAAAATATCATAAATTAAAATTAAACAACTTAATAGCATGCTATTTAAACAAATATTTAATGAACATCTTTGTTAATGTTTCTTTTTAAATGTTTGTACCTGCAAGCAATAAAAAGCAACAAAAAAAGAAAACAAATCAAACTTAATGAAAAGCAACTTAATTTCTTTCAGTTTTTCTATTTTCTTTGCAGAATGTGCAAAAAAAAAGAAATAATAAATTCCCCTTTAAAAAATCGAAAAAAAAGGAAATTATTCATTCAACACCCTAAACTCAGCATTCAATATATGTACACACATAGCATAACAAGCCAAAATAAACACGAACAAATGTACAGAGGAATGAAGTGAAAAACTTTTCAAATTCCGTTCTGTATGCCATTTTGATATTGTTTGTACATATATTTGTCAGTATATGTATTTTCATTATACACCCAAAATATATATGAACGTATGTTTTCGCATGATTTGTATTTGTTCACTTCATTTAGAAGTATTTCCTCTAAACTCATTAGATACACTAATTAACTGCAATAAATTGTATGAAGTGAGGGATTTTTTGTTGCTATGCTATGAAATCAGAACAAGTAACAGCAAACAAATGTATAAATATACAATTACAACAAATGCGGCAACAACAATCAGCTAACAAAAATATAAGTAAGTGGCATAAAGGTGTTGTCTGATTTTCCACATTATTTTGTTGTATGAATTGATAATTATTTATATGATTTGTTTTTGTTTTTGTATTGTTATTGACTTTAGGTTTGAGAAAAATAAAGGATTTTAGAGAGTCAATTATGATATATTTTACCCATGGTTTCTTTATAGCAGAGATTACTGGGCAGTGCAAAATTAATGTCAATGTGTGTTTGCCTTCATTGTTGAAAATCACAAAGAACGAATAAAAAATATGAGGATGATATTCCTCAGAATGTAAAAAAAAATATCGGAATAGTGAAATATTATTATTAGGCAACAGAAAATCTTCATTGCAATTGATTCTAATAAAACTTTGAAGACATTGAGTGTGCAAACCGATCAGAAATTGACACCTTCTGACCGCTAAACCAGATTTATCTGCTTCCATACTGTGTTCAACTTAATGCAACAATAGGTCTTAATTTGAATCATCAGTTATTTCGAATCTGGCAATACTTATGTCATTCTATTCTTTTACAAAATTCAATATATAATCTCCCCTAAACGTAATCTATCGATTTAGGCCTGAGCAACGTTGGGAATTATTGGAAATTTATTTCCAAAATAAAGACAAAGGAACAACAGTGCCTGGTATACGCAAGTTTATTGCTAAAGTTCGTGAAATTAGTCAAAACGTGAGCGTGCTCGTACAGTGAGTACACCTGAAAATATCGAAGCTGTGGCTGCGAGTGAAAATCCATCAACTTTTCATCATCCTCAAGAATTTAACATTGCACGCACAAATTTAAGTCGAATTTGCGGAAAGATCTCTATATGACGCTTTGCAAAGTTCAATTGGTTTAAAGAGTTGAAACCACATGGCCATCCGCTTCGTTTTCGCTTCGCTTGATGAGCAAAAGACAAACGATTATGTCGATTTTGTCAAAAAAAGAAAAATCATCTTTTCGGATGAAGCTTGTCGTATTTGTGGCTCAGAAAAACCACATGTGGTCCTACAGAAGCCAATGCACCCATTACAACTGACTGTTTGGTGCGACTTGTGAAGCAGGAGCATCATTGGCTCAAATTTTGCTGCCTTGCTAAAGTCTTTGATTTCCTTCTTTTAATTTTCTGAAAACGTTCTGTAGACAACTCCCACCATAAGTTTAATAAAATTATTGAGAAGTTAAACCATAACGATATAATTTCTTTCAGGAAGAATACGATTAAATATTATTAATTTGCTCTATAAACACAATATTGTATGCAATTAAAAATTTATCTCCTCTTTATCTTCTATTGACTTGAAAAGTTTTGCAACTTTGTACGGTAAATATGTTCGTTTGCCTATTTTTCATATCTTTTGGCGGTTCGCCTTTGCAAAGCCATTAATATGTTGCTATTTTATGGCGTAAACATATTAAATACTTAATACCTCGTTAATATGAATGTTATTTTAAAAGATTTCTAAATTATAATTAAATTATAAAAAATGAGAAAAAAATTGTAAAAAAATAAATAAATAAAATAAAAATAAAAAAACAACAATTAATGCCCATTGTAGAGAATTTTTTCCAAAGCTTATCGTATTAAATTTATGAATGAACTGTGAAAAATCACTGAAGTGTAAATTTATTTTAATTAATATTTGAATTTAATTTTTTTTTGTATTATTTTTATTTTTTGTATACTATACATATCGTTACATAAAACGTTAATTTTGTAAATTTTATAGGAAAAAAAGTTTAATAGAGCGGAAATTAATTGCAGGTTTCATGTTGACGATAGGATCACAGCGGCTTTTTTAAACAATTTTAATTTTATTCCTAAGATTTTGAGAATTTTTCAGAAATTTTATTTCTATTATACCTTGTGTTATATACATATAGAAAGAAACGATACACAATAACGGATTGCAATTAAACTTATGAACATATAAATAAAAATTCAATTTCAGGGCAAAGTTAACTAGTCCCATATATATCGTTACGTTCCAGATGTTTGAGCCGATAAAACCATGGGATCTCGTCTAATAAACCAACACAATACCTATTAGTCTACAATGTAAACCTAGAGAGGTTTATTAAATACTCTACATGGTTTTTTGATAATTGATAGTGTAGTATACTATACATACATAATTGGTCATTACAACCCTTCAGCTGGGATTACGACTTAGCTTTCCACACCACTTATGTTGTGTGTTTGTTAATTTTATACATGAGTGGCGGGACCTAAAGTTTAAAATCGACTCTGAACGACAGATTTTTGAGAAACTTTTCATGTCAAATTTTATTTACTCTCAGAGTTTTTGCCAGAAATCTGCTGAGAGAAAGTAGCCGAAGAAATATTTTTTCATATTTTCGTTTTGATGTTTGACCTGGGGTTTGAACCTAAGCCAACACACTAGCTACTAGACTACGGCGACTACATAGTATGGTAGTATACTATACAAACATTAAATAGGTCTTTGGGCGTTTGTCATATAATCATTTTTGGAGATTTTTTTTGGTAAAAAAAAAAATTATTAGTTATTTACAAGTTTTTGTTCTGATGGAATATATTAATTAGAATTAATAAAAAAACTCAATATTAAATTTTGATTTCGTTAAGCCTGTTTACATTTATGGCAACGATATGTTCACGTTTCTATTCTAATGGAAATTAGTTTGTATATATTTTTCTACACTGCTTTATTTTATACAAAGTTGAAACGAGCAACGGTTTTAAATGTGAAATGAATGTAAACAATTTTCATGTTTTGTCTGATACAAACCAGACACGTTGGGATTTAAAGAGTTTATTTAAAAAATATACAAAAATAGATATTTAAAAAACTATTTTTTTAAATTTTATTAAAACTACGTCTAGTATCTTAACAGCAGTAACAAAATTTTATATTATGTCCGAAATTTAGGAAAGGAAATCTGTTCTTTTTTGCTGTAGAAAATACTTATCTAACATCAACAGTCTTAATGAGTTTATTTATTTATTTTAATTACATACGAGCGGAGTAACTTGCCCATGTGCTAGGTGCAGTGCCACAACCAGAGTGGTGGGAATCGAACCCACGACCCTCACGCTAATAGTGTAGCACACTACCCACTAGACTACCAGGGTACCCTTAATGAGTTTAAGTCTTTTAATGCGTTTGTAAAAGATACAACTTTAAAGATAGGAAATATTTTCACTTTCATTTTTGTTATCTGTAGTATATTTTAACAGTTTTAATGACGAAATGTTTATATTTATATGATTAGTGTTCATATTTATGATTTGTATTGCGTTTTTTTATTTCCAACAATTTTTCTATACAGGCGCGGTAAAAAGCCAAAAAATCAATAAACGCCTTAATAAAAATGTTATCAAAAATTCTACATGCATGACAATAATAGTTTTATAAAGGCATTCAAAGCAAACAGCTGCTCTCTATATATTAAATTATAGGAGAAGACATAAAATATATTTTAATTATTTATTAAATAATTTATCAGTACAAAAAGTAATAAAACTTCAGAATATTTTTAAAACATTTCATACTATTTTTCTAATTTTTTAATTATTTTTTTTTAATTGTCTTTCATTTCTATTGCGTTTATTCAAAATCATCCCCAACATTGCCTTTGCGTCTCTGTCGGATTCGTATTGATTTTCCTGCCATTTGTTTGTATGACATCACCTTGACATTGAAATATTCAAAACAGCTGTTTTGTTGTGTTACTGCTGGCAACGTTCAGTTCAGCCGGTACAGTTCCAAATCGTCCCGCATTTCCAGCACAAACGAATCAATTGCAGAATACAGCCAATAAATCGCCAGGCAGAAGAACCATGCATCCAGCTTTTGCAAATGCCGGTCGCGCACCAGGATTGGAAATCTGGCGCGTTGAGGTAAGTTTCAAAGGAAATTTTAAAAATTATTTTTAATTTAGTTCAAAAATTTAGTTAAATTAATTAAAAAAAAATTAATTAATTTATTAAATAGGCCTTCATTTAATATTTATCGTGACTAAATTTTAATTCCATTCAAAAATAAAAAATGATCATGTATTTTAATAGAGAGAGACTAAGAAGCTTTGCAGGTATTTAAATAGATCGTGGTCTCCATATTATTATTATTTATTTTCGTTTCCACGTAGAAGTTTACGTAGAAGTAACAGGCAGTTGAACATTGATTATTCTACTAGAATAAGTGTTGCGAAAGTGTTGGAAATAAGTGCGAGGAGTGCTATAAAAGAACGGAGAGAAAAGAAAGGAGAAAATTGCAACAGTGTTTTGTAAAGTTCAGCAAAATAAATTTGATTTCTTTGGCTATGTTTTTAGTTTGACAACTTATCAATGCTTTATAGTATAATAGGCATATTAGGACTCTAATCTAGCCTGCTTATTTGCTATAATAATGTTTTGTATGTACATAACAGTTGTTTTTTCATTGAGAAGTTTACGTTTTTAAAATTTTACAACACGAAATATGTATGTATGTATATGAGCAGATTTCTGGCAAAAATCTGAGAGTTAATAAAATTGCCATGAAAACTTTCCCAAAAATCCGTCGTAGGGAGTCGACTTTAAACTGTAGGTCCCACTAATCATGTATAAAATTAACACACACATTGTAAGTGGTGTGAGAAGCTAGGTGGTAATCCTGACTAAAGGGTTGTGATGACCAATTAGGTATACGAGTATATATATATCGTTTTTGGTGTACAACATCATTCAAATGTTCGCCACGGTTTCTCTATGTAGAACGCCTACGAAATGTCTAATATGCCATGATTTTGACCCATAAATCAGGGAGTATTTGACCGATGATATGAGTTGTGTTGGCTTAGAGGGCTGCTTGATTTGTGGTTTATAAGCATATACCTGCAACTTAAGAAAACCCAACAAGAAAGAGTCCAACAGGGTGAAACCCACTCTCTGTGGCCTGTTTACATCACCTCCACGTGAGTTGACCATGCTCTTAAATCGCGCGTATGGAATATCGAATGTGGCATTAGATGTCTTACTGAAACCAAAATTCGCAGGCCAAAAGAAGTTGTTAATCATCTATCTTTAGTGTTCAAAGTTGACATAACCCTCATAATATACATAACACTTCATAACCCTTACCAAGCAGCGACTTTTGGATTTCTTTTGAAGTCGTCGTAGTCTAGTAGGTGGTGTGTTGTAAAGCCATGACTCAAACTCTAGTTTTGACATCTCCAACAAAATGGAAAATATAAATAAAACATTTCTTCGGCAGATTTCTGGCAAAAATTCTGAGGGTAAATAAAATTGCCATGAAAAGATGATCAAAAATCTGTCGTTTGGAGTCGACTTTAAATTGTAGGTACTGCCACTCCAGTATTGGTATTGTTTCTTTACGTACCTATTCAACTAAAAACGGGCATTATCGCTGAAGACGCATTTTCGATAAAAATGAGGGTCATTTGCCAATTTCTTCACAGCTCATAGAGCGAATTGCCTGTAATTCCCTGATGCTATAAATTTTAACAGAGATTTTAAATTTTAGTAGCAACTACTGGAAATTTGTAACGAAACTTACTTAAGAAACTAATAATTTGGAGATATAATTTGGAGATAATTTGGACTCATAAAGCCAAAATTAATGTAATTGTACTGGATTAAACAGGACTCTCATGGACTGAAGATATGTCGTTGATGAAGCTTAACAATTAGAATTCAACTTAGGGAGTTCTATAATCGTTTATTGCCAGCACATTGCTTTAAGAGTTGTTTGAAAAGATAAGATAGTGTATAGAGGCATGTAAACAATTAAAACCATTCATTGTGAAGGCAAAGCATAGTGAACTATTTGGGTATGACTATTGGAAGGTGTTCACATTTTGTAGAGTATCTATATTTGCTCTTTTTATCTTTATTTTTTTTATATGTTTGTTTATTATTTTTATTTTTTTATTATTGTTGAAAAGTTTTTTAGATTTTATTCATTTTGTGGTGCACTATAACGCTGGTGTTTAGGTGTCATAAATAAGCACTTGTCTGTAAAATAGGAATCAAAAGACATTAAATTTCATTTTATTATTACTTTATTTGAACTTCTACTTCTTTAAAGAAACTGTAAAGGCCAAAGTCGTGGTCTATCTTAAATTTATTCTTATAAAAACATCATTTCATTTTGGTGAATATAATTTCTCTTTAACACGAATTATTTCCACATCCTTTAGTTTATGTCCACAGCAAAAAATTATATTTAAAACGAAAAATTAAATGCAAAAAGAAAAAACAAAAATAAAAATAAAATCAACAATAAGGAAAGAACACAAAATTAAGTATTAATTATTTAAAAAGCTGCAAACCAGTGAGCGAATATAAATGAAAAAGCAACAGCAACGATTAACTAGGTGGTGATGTATACGAATATAATACGGTACAGAAAACGGCAAATAAGATGAACTTGTCATTGTCTTTAGATAAAGTGAAGTTAGTCTAAAGCGTTTTATATGTATATATAACAATGAGAGAGTAGATGATTAATTAGAGAGCTTAATTCAAAGAGATAGTAGATGGATTATATATTATATTAATTCAAAACTTTTTACACTTCTAATCGAGTTTATTTTGGTTTGTTTTTCCCAAACGGTCCATAAGATAATTCCCACTATTTAGGTTAGGATAGGTCGCAGTGGTAGCTCTGATATCCAAAAGCTCACTTGAGCACACATAACGGCCCGTTGTGATGCCACGAGGTGAACGCAGTCCCTGTACTGACCAATTTCCACCAAAAAAATCAGGAAAGAGGAAGAAATTGGTCAGCTGCAGGCTGCACATCAAAAGCACGACTACCCTACACTGGAAAACCAGCCAGAAAGTTTGATAAACGCAGCTATGTCCTTGACATCAATAGATGATAGCTCCGTCAAGCTGACAAGAAATGGAGAGCCAAATAACCTTTATCTGCACCTCGCAAGAGATGGATAACAATCTCCACTTCCTCAGCGGATCTGTATCTACGGCAGAAGTCGTTAAATGGGAGCCGCATCCTTTCCGCGTGTCTGCCCATAACACAATGACCTGTAAGCATGGCCACTGATTCCCACTATTTACTCGGTAAACTTTGACAACAAAGTCCATTACTACTTACATAATCGTGAGCAAGTAAGAGCAAGAATCTGAGAGGTTTGTTTTGCACTCACGGTTGAAATTATTTTCTTGCGAAACACGAAAACCTGTGGCTATTTGATAGAGCATTGGACACAGTTACCTTTGCAACTTAACGGTGTTCTAGGTTGCATCAAGCAACATGCATAATTGGTCACTACATCTCTTTAGTCTGGATTACGACCTAGCTTCCCACACTACTCATGTTGTGTGTGTTAATTTTATACTTGACTATTTTATGTACTCTCAGAGCTTTTGCCAGACAACTTGTGAGCGGCAGTCGCCGAAGAAATATATTTTTCAAATTTCGATTTGTTGGAGATGTCCGACCTGGGGTTTGAACCGTGGCCTCATGTCTAATAAGCCATCACACTACCTACTAGACTACGGCAGCTACGCTAACAATTTTTAATTAATTTCCTATACTTTCAATCGTGTTTGTTTATCGCAAACGGTTCATAATATAGCACTAATCATTAAGACATTAACCACAGCGTCAGGTATTCACAAAATCGTGCACAAATTAGCTCAAGAAACTGAAAGGTCTTTGTGCTAACTTATTTTCTTACGAAACACAAAAACCAGTGGCTGTTTGATAGAGATTTAGATGCAATTCGCTTTGCAACTTGGCGTTGTTCTAAATGGCACCAAGCAAGAGTAAGTTTGCTTAATAGAGGGACTACTTATCAGCTTGTAAGGCCTTATCTACATTGTTGATGTCTATTTATTTGCTCAAGTCCTACAGAAAAAATTATAATCTTTCAATACAGCAGACACTAAACCACACATGCCCCCTTTAAAGATGCGGGCACGTTGATGGTTTCTCTCAGAATATCCAAAACAGACTTGGAAAGGTAGGTTGTGTGATATGGAACTTCCTACCAATAACTATCGACACTAGCCAATGATCTCGTAAATATGATGCCAACGCAGACAGTGCAAATTTTTTGGTTTGAAACCTTTTATAATAGGCACTCTGAAGGCAATAGGTTAGCTTGAAATGATTTCATAAATGCCATAGAAATACAAATCGGGTGTGTAGGGTATTAAAATCAGAATGAAAATTAAAAAGCAATTGCATCAAGAAGCAAAAGATCGTTGGGAAATATGAAATGAAAAAGAAAAAATGAAAATAATTATAAGCTTATTTTAAATATTAACAGTATAAAATTAAAAACACTTTCATGGGGATTTTTTTTAATAAACAACAAGGATATGATGGCATTAAATAAATAAGATACGTACGTATACATGCACATACACTAAAACACATTTGTAGACAAATAATGAGAACATATATGTACATATACATATGTATGTATGTATGTACGTAATAAAAAAATACTATAAAATTAAAAGAAATAAATTGAGCAAAAAAAAAAATATTTTATTTTCTCATGTTTTCCATGCAAACAATTGTAAAAAATACGTTTACAGGACTTCACACAAGCATAAAGCATATTTTCACGCATACTGTTGCAAAAAAACCACTTTTGTATGTAAAGTCAATACGCGTTTAAATACACATACATACGTAGTATACTTACGCGTATTGATTGAATGTCAATCAACAACAACAACATATTTTTATACTGAAATAAAGCTGATTGAAATAACAGCATATGTGTTTATGTGAGTGACCTAGTGTTATATGTAACTACATGCGACACATTTACATTCGTATATATACATATGTTAATAACTATTTGTATTTGTATACATATACGTACGTACAATACATGTGTGAATATACATGTACATTTGTGCTAGTAGATAGCCCTGACCATAATTGTAGCCAAAGTGTTGATGATGATCATATTTTGCAACAAACAGTTGACATTTTTGTTCTTTGTTTAAAGTCTGTTTAAAATCCAGTCACATTTATGTCAATTACGTTGAGATTGTGCGAGAAAGGACTCAATACACATGAAATGTAGATACTTTCTTCACACAACATACACATTCATATGCAATATAAACTTTATAATGGCAATGGATAGATGAATGCATAGTTGACGTCGATGGTTGACTATTTGTATGGATGGCTAAATATATACATATATGTATGTACGAGTACATATATGATCAAGTGTGAAATACTAGTTTGCCATTGTACGCAAATACAAATATTTAAATTTTCTTTCATTTATTTATAAACGCAACATGCCTGTTTGGACGTTTGGATTTCAGGCAATTCATATTGACAAATTGCGACAAATGCCGTTGTTGTTAATCAGGTTTTTAAGTATACCTTTTAATTTGTCAACATTTAATATCATACGGTATCAACTTTAAGACATTATACCCTACAGGCAGTTATAATGCCAGAGTATTATTCATCTCAATTGGAGAATTGGAGACATTATTTATTTAATGTCGTGTTTTATATAATGAAGTTGTCGTAATCTAGTAGATAGTGTGTTGGCTTATTAGACGTGAGGCCACGGTTCAAACTAAAATATGACAAAATATTTCTTCGGCGACTTCTTCTCAGCAGATTTCTGACAAAAAATCTGAGAGTAAATAAAATTGCCATTAAAAGACCCTTCAAAAATCCGGCGTTCAGAGTCGACTTTAAACTCTAGGTCCCGCCACTCATTTATAAAATTAATACGTACAACATAATTAGTGTGAGAACTGAAGGGTTGTAATGACCAATTATGAATGTATTTGTGTACGCATAAAAAACGTAAAAAAACTGAAATCGTTACAAATGTGTTTTTTATAAGACCAACACTCAGAGAATGGCCCCTACTCATGCAGTGCATTGTTTGGATTTAGAGACATAGTTTATGGAAAGGAGGACAAAGAGAGCAGTGTTTGTGGACATTAGATTTGAATCATTTTATACTATAAGTGGCAGGATAATTCTCTACAAATAGGGAGTTCCACATATGTAGAGTCCGGCTAAAGAATAAATTCTGTTTGTAATGCAATCGACCACTAACGGACGTGATTTTCGAGAACAAGTGCCTTTATCTCGCTAGAGCAAAATCCGTGGTAGTAGTGATAGAACAGTGATACCCAAGCCACATTGCGACGATGCTCCAGTGCATCAATATAGTTGGATATCCTACCGTCATTAATGAGCACCTTCGCCCTTTCCTGTATGTGGTCGGGAAGCCTATTAATAGACATTGAGGCACCGGCCCATACATGAGAGTTGTATTATATTCTTAGTCGGATATAAGTGGTGCAAATAATAAGGAGATCAGATAAGGTGAAGTATTTCCTGCATCGGCTTAACAAACCAAGTCACTTGAATGCTTCTTTCAACACCTGAAAAATGTGCTGGTTCTAGTGAACATCGCACTGAATTTTCAAGCCCAGAACATCAAGAGAGTCTATCTCTTCAATGCTTATCTCACCCATAACTACAGATGAGGCAATAAACTTGGAATATTCGTTGTTTACTTTTAGATTTTCTATCTGCCAACATTTTGGTTATCCATTTAAAGTTAAAAAAACCCCAGAAAATATGTTGAATGAAAATTTTTTGCCTTCTAAAATTAACACTGTCACACGTACTTCTTTGCCACACAAAAATATTTACAGACAATCATTGCCATTGTCAATGCCACCTTTTGTAAAATAATGATTCATGTTTTTTATATGTGTATAGTAGGTCTATAGAAGAAAAACATTTCATGCAGTCATACATATACCTACATATAGGAATTCATGTGTGACACGACACACATACAGTCAAAAAATGTCGAAACGGGTTTTACTTACGCGTTTTTGCGTTTGACTGCATCCAATTTACAATTGTGGTTCGGACCAGGATGTACGTTTTTACGTTGAATTTCTGTTTTTGTTTTTGTATATGTGTTGTGTCTTTATGTGACCATTTTAAACGGAAGTTTTTCGATATTTTTTCTGCAGATTTTGTAATGCTGCATTTATTTAAAGCTTTAGCAGTATGTTAAAACCGTGTATACTTCTACGGTTAAGTAAAGTTAACAATTGCTTTAATGACAGACTCTTGGTAAATAGAGGTCAACGTTTGTAAGGATTTACCAAAGAATTTTGACTGTTTATTTTTAAATCGAATATTTTTAGTATGAATAAGGAAATGAATCACTGACTTATCAATTGGAATTTGATTATATACATACAGACATACTTCAGTCAGGATTACGACCTAGCTTCTCACACCACCAATAACGTGTGTGTTAATTTCATACATGAGTGGCGGAACCTACAGTTTAAAGTCGTCTTCAAACGACAGATTTTTAGACTATTTTTCATGGCAATTTTATTTTATTATTAGACGACGAAATATTTGTTTATATATTTCGTTTTGGGGTTTTAAGTGTGACCTTACGTCTAACAAGCCAACACACTATCTACTAGATTAACATATATTATATATATGTATATATATATTTAATAATCGCTTAGCCAGAGCAATGGTTTGTCTTCTCACACCACCCATGTTATATGTGTTAAATCAAACTATGTCTGGCAGGACCTGAAGTCAATGGCCCTAATCACACGAGAACAATTTTTAGTCGTATACACAGCTTTGTATGTGATAGTGTTTTTGCATGTATTAGTTTTGTTCTGGTAATGCGGGGTTGTAGCTGGTTGAAACTTTACGCTACCAAAAACCCATTCTCTTCACCCCTCTGGCATATAGACTATCATTTTACGCCAGCACAATTGTTCTCGTGTAATTAGAGCCAATGAATGCAAATGAGGGGTTTAAGGCAATCAGTTTAGGTGACAATTAGTTTGCTATCAAAGCTTTTACCAGAAGACTGCTAGAATGGAGTCCGGGATAGCATATGAACTTTCGAGTTGTCATTTGCTAAGCCAACAACGTATCTCGGCAATGACATCACGAATGTTGGCCTTCAAATACTTAATTGCCTCTGGTTTGTTGCCACAAAACTTTTCCTTAAAGGCGTCCAACAAAAAATAGTACAACGGTGTCAAATCGCTGCTTCTGGGTGGCCTATTGACGTCACCATTTCGGCTAGTTAAACGGCTATCAAACGTTTGACGCAATAAATCGGTTGTGGCATGACATGTGTTGCACCATCCTGTTAAAACCAAATATCGTTCACATCAATACCATGAAGGGTGGGTACAAAAAAAGCGTTTATTATGGTGCGATAAGTGTCTCCATTGACCGTAATGGTAGCGAGTCCTCATTTTCAAAGAAATATGGGCCAATGCTGCACAAGCCGCACCAATCAGTCACTCATAATTGGCTTTTGTAAGGCCTGTGGGTATTCTGAGCCAAGTGCGGCAATTTTGCTTATTAACGTAGCCAACAAGATGAAAAGGTGCTTCATTCGAAAGATTAACGCGATAATGATTTGCCAATATTATTATGATACGTTTTTTGAATGATTTTTTCTCAATTTTACTTTAACTAACCATTGCTTGTTAGTTCAGTATTTGAAGACTCTTTAATCCTTGTAGAGTATGTTTTCATTTCTGTTTATTGTTTATGCATACAAGTATGTAATCTTAAATCCATAATAATGCACGTTTATTAAATACAAATACTATAAGGTTTTATATGCCGGCTTATAATTAAAAAAGGTGTGTTAATTTTAATGCAAAAAACATGCATGACTTTCTGAAGCGCAAAAACACTGGCAAATTTATGCATTTATTCGTTCAGGAACATATACACACTCACACACTCACA
Source organism: Sarcophaga carnaria (assembly GCA_958299815.1). Lineage (NCBI taxonomy): Eukaryota > Metazoa > Arthropoda > Insecta > Diptera > Sarcophagidae > Sarcophaga > Sarcophaga carnaria. The sequence continues at coordinate 33,425,174 of OY283150.1, forward strand.
CAGTTACATACATACATACATTCAGGCATAAATATAAAGAAAAACATACAATACACAGTATAATAATAACTCATGCATATGTATGAAAACGAATACATATGTATGTACGTACATTTGCCATATAATGCCATACAGTTTATTCGTAGATTTATACATACAACATACATATGTATGTATGTATGCAACATTCGTGCATTGATATATATTTGTGTAAGAATGTCTTATTTTTCATTTGCTTCTTTGACTTTCATTTATTGTACTTTGTATTGGTTGCATGCAACATGCGTTCTTAAGACGCATGAATGCGTACTGTTGCAAGTATTTGTGAGCGTTATATTGCTCCCGTCATTGTTTTTTTTTGTTCATTTTTGAAATTTGTTTATAAAATATTTTTGTTTTTCTTGTGGAATACATTTTCATACTGTTGTTCGCTCTTTTCATTATTCAGTTTCAGCTGACTCAGTTGTGGTTTCGTATGATGTTGTAATTGTTTTTCTTTCGTTTTTTTTTTGTATTTCTGTTGTTTTCCTTTATATACGTCAAGTCCTTTATTTTGCAACTATAATTAACTCAGATGCCAAATGACAGAACTCTACAGTAATGACATTTACTATACCGTTTAGCCCAGAAAGCTTATATTAAATTTGAATGGTTAAAGCAATGAGTTTGAGTTCTGACTTCAAAGTCGGCTAACACCTCTTTAGTTTCAAGGACAGAAAATGGTTCTAGAGTTAAAACCAGCCGGGAAAGGTACTAATTTTTGTCCATTCTTTTTATGTTGGAAACCCTAATAGCATCGTTAAAAAAAAGTTCCATTTAAAATGTAATAAAATCGTTGACATTAACGCTTGGCTTTATTAATATTTATTAAAATAACATACCTTATATTCTTTTATATGCAATATGCCCTTAAACATGTAGGGTTGCAACATTAAGATATAATAATGAAATACCTTGTAATTGTACAGGAAAATAAAATATTAACAAGGATCTACAAACTGGTAAGAGGGTGAAAGTATCGGGTGGGTCATCTATCGGTTTAAATTTCAACCGTCGATTATTATGAATCTGTCAACACTTACACACAGTTACTAAAGTATACATACGGTTAACAAATTTCAGAAATTTTTTAACCAATCCGTTTTCGTTGAAAATCTTTATAGTTTCCTCGATTTTAAGACGGTGTTTTGCATTGGTTAAAAATTTCTGAAATTGAACTAAAATGTGGCCCTGCACAGGCCCACAAAAGTATACATCCGATTAACAAATTTCACATATTTCTGAACCAATGCAAAAGACCGTCTTAAAATCGAAGAAAGATGTCAGACAATTATAAAGATTTTCAACGAAAACGGATTGGTTAAAAAATTTCTGAAATTTGTTAACCGTATGTATACTTTTATGGCTGAGTGTATGTCTTTCTATTCTGTCACAAAATTCAGTAGACTATCTCCTCTGAACGTAATGAATCGATTTACGTTTGAGCAACGTTGTGATTTATTGGGCCAATGAGAAACTGCACGATGATTTCGATTCATCATCTTTTCAGATGAAGCTCATTCTCATATTAGTGGGTACGTTAGTAAGCAAAATTGGCGTATTTGGGGCTTGGAAAACTCCCACGTGGTCTTACCGAAACCACGAGTGACTGTTTGACCCACCATTAACCCATATTTGTTTGAAAATGAGTACGGCGCATTACGATCAATAGTGACATCTATTGCACCATTATAACCGATTTTTTCATGGTAATGATGTGAACGATGTTTCGGTGCAACAGGATGGTGCAGCTTGCCACACAACTCATACCCCAATCGATTTATCGCGTCAAACGTTTGATGGCCGTTTAATTACCCGAAATGATGATGCCAATTGGCCGCCAAGAAGCTGCGATTTGACCTTTTCCGTTAAAGAAAAGTGTTATGCCGACAAACCAAAGGCAATTGAGCATTGAAAGGCCCACATTTGTGATGCCATTGCCGAGATACGATCTTATACACTCGAAAAAGTGCAAAAAATTGGCTCGATCCAATGAGGTACCGTGAGGACAGCCGCGGCAGTCTTATGAATGAAATAATATTCCATTTCTATCAGGCACAACGAGCTTCACAACAACAAAATAAAATAAGAAAATTTCAAACCGTGTTTATTTTATTGCATTTTTAAATTTAAACTTTTAAATGGCCTCCCTTTACAATCTGAACATATATACGAGTTATTTTGTAGTTTTCTGCAATACTGTGCTCATATGAAAGTTTTTTTTTAATAAAAAGATTTGAGGAGGCATAACTAAAACAGAAAATATCTTTTTATCACAATATTCTACAACTAATTTGTTTATTGTCAATAATTTATAAATTTCTTTATATTTTCATTATCAAGAAAGAAAACAGGCAAAATGAAATTATCACTCAAAATACAAAAAAAAATTTGTTTAAAAATTATGGTGATCTTTTCCATGTTTCAACAGCATACGAAAAAGTATATGATGAAAGATGAGAAAACCTAATAAAAAATAATTATACAAGGCCAATTAAGAATTAAAAACAATTAATTGCTTCGAATTAAAGTGATTTTCAAAATGGATGAATTTTTATTTACATCATTTAAATAAATGTTGATAATGAATTTAATTCAATTTTTGTACCCTACTTTAAGTACTCAACGAATATTTAGGGTACACAATACCATATAATAATGCTAGTTAGTGTGACACAGATCTGTGCATTATCTAAATTGCCGTCGTCGTGTAGTGGGTAGTATGTTGTCTTCTTAGACGTGAGGCCACGGTTAAAACCTCATGCCAGACATCTCTAAGAAACGAAATATGAGAAAACATTTTTTCGGCGACTTCCTCTCAGCAAATTTCTAGCAAAAACTGTAAGAAAAGTTTCTCAAAAATCTGCCGTTCGGAGTTGACTATAAACTGTAGGTCGCGCCACTCATGTATAAACTTAACACATACAATATTAGTGATATGAGAAGCTAGGGCGTCTTCCTGACTGAATGGTTGTAATGATAATTATGTATGTATATATGTATGTGTAATTATTATTACATACTTTATTTTGAAATAGATTTATCGCTTATATTGTCCATGTAATTTGCTTGTATTTAAAAATTTCTAAAGTTAGACTGAGGGCTTATAAACACAAGCGATCATGACCTTATAATTATTAAAAAAAAATTTATTTTTTGGAAACCTTATCATTGGCCTTTAGATTTATTTATAAACTTGAAATCCTATAGAAAAATAAATCTGTAATAATTTTTTAAGACTGACTAATAGTTTACGTTAATTAGTTTCTTTATATTTCTGTGACCAAGAATTTACAAGATAATCTTGTACTTATTCAATGCCATATGTTGACATATAGTAGCAAAATATAATATTCTAGAAAGAAAATAAGGAAAGAGGATATTTGACTTAAATTTTTTGAAAGCCGGTAAATTGTTCTATATGAGAATAGTTTAATAAAAAATTCAAACTTCTTTGGAGGGTATGCTCACTGACCTAACTACTATATCTGCAATAAAAACGAATTCTATATAGAAATATCACAGCTTCCTAATCAAAGGTAACGATTGTCATGATGTAAGCAGTTTGAATGCCTCTAAATAGATTTTTAACCACCGCCTCATACATACACAAGTGCTTTCGTCTCTGTCGATATGTAGGTTGTCTAAATAGGTATAAAAAGAGAACCAACCTGTACTCCTGATTTGCCAGTAACATACTGCTCGTTCGTGATGTATACTTACACAGAGGTGTGTTAGACCGGTTTTACATGGACTCAATATTCTCATGCAGAGACTGCTGGCATATCCTATCCGATTCGACAGTAACACATTTCTAAGTCCACTAGTTAATGAAGACTTTCTATGTCTGCGTGACTTAGAACCGGTTTTCATGGAATGATTGTTCTCAAGCCTATGCTGTATTCATAAATTCACTAATTTTGTATTGTAGGGAAAGGGTAACGCACATTGATATAGAAATTCGACATTTCGGTGTAAAGTTTCTCACAATAAATTATAAAGCCTTAGCTGGTGTTCTATTGTAAACATGTGGCTATAAATGTTAACTCTGTAAGGTGTCATATATATACGTTGTTTTATTTCAGTTTTTTAATAAAGACTTTGTAGCTAAGCAGATGATTGGTATATGGTAGCATGTCCCAGGATAATGCCATTTGTAGTTGCCAAGAAACAGTGTACTTCGTTGTTTTATAGGATTTTGTGGTGAAGGAATCTTGATTATTAAGTGCTTCACTTTTTCCTTCACTTAATCTAAACTCCAGTAATACTCGTTAGGAATATTAGAATATTAGAGTAGAACATCTAGATGTTTTATTTATTTATTTATTAATTACAATACAATTACAAATTATGCTAGGTGTAGCGTAAGAGTCGCCGTAGTCTAGTAGGTAGAGCGTTGGCTTATTAGACGTAAAGCCAGGGTTCGACCCCCGGGCCAAACATCAAAACAAAATACAAAAAGTATTTCTTCGGCGACTTCCTCTCAGCTGATTTCTGGCAAAAACTCTGAGAGTAAATAAAATTGCCGTGAAATGTTTCTCAAAAATCCCACCACTAATGTATACATTAACACACACAACATAAATGGTGTGAGAAACTACTTCGTAATCCTGACTGAAGGGTTGTAATGACCAAATATGTATGTAATGTAGCGTAACAGACCATGGATCTTGGGTGGGAATCGAACTTACGATGCTAACGCTAATAGTCTAAAACACTTCCCACTAGATTACCTGGGCACTTAACCAATGTTTTTTCCTTTTTTAGATCGGAAAAACAAAGATACTGTCTCTAAGTGTTCTGCATTGACCAAACTGAATAGTTTAACACAAACTATGTTAAAAGTCTACATTAATTATGCTTGTTTATGTCAGCCAATATACATAAATAAAGTCGATGAAAACTGTATTTCATGACTCTCATTATAATAAATATTGTCAGAATATTTAGTTGGTAAAATTATGAATCTATGAAATGATTTCAATTACAATAACGATAATGTTAATATATACAATGATAATAATAAAGATATTGATTTCTATAAGCCTTTATTATTGTAAAATAATGGCGAATATATTTTGGTTAATATTATTATTTTTCACTCTACTATACCTTTCCCTTTTTTTAAACATTTGCTTAAGCGTGAAATGAAATCATGAAAACATTGTTTTTATTTATTCAAATATGATTACAATTACACTGAGGAAAAAAAGTTATTAAAAAGAAAAATACAACGGCATGCTTCAATATTAATAATAAAACAAACTACACCAAATAAATAAATAAATAGTAAAATAATCTACACTTTATAAAAATATTAAAAAAAACGGAAATATATTCCCATATACAATATAAAAAGAATATTGTACCATAAAAAGCTATTTTAATTTTGCTTTATAGCGTTCAACATTAAAGCTTTTTTCGCTTTTCTTTTATTTGAATGGCTATATTTCATGTTTTGCTTTTATAATTTATTTTTTTCTTCATAATTTAAATCTCATTTAAAGTTAATTAATTTTTTTTTGTGTTTAATCCAATAGCGTGTTTTTATGGAAATTTGTTTATCGATTTTTTTTTGTATAGATAAGCAATTGAAATTAAAATTTTTTTAATCTTTTTTCTTTCTAATTTCGATGTAGGCGATAGATAAGAAGTGAAATGTTGATTTATTTATTCAAATGTTGTTTTCTTTTTTAATAAAAAAAACATACATTAACATGAAGATTTCTATTAGAAATGAATTATAAAAATGGTTTAAATTTGTCTGAGGTTTATAATTGAATTTTGATTAATTCATACTCTGCGATACTGCGTTGAGGTCACATTTTTTCTTGTTTAGAGATTTATATGATTTACTTTTGGGCCCAATAATGGCCTATATCACTAAATTGATATTCTTCCTCTGCTGCGCCTTAACGAAACAAAACAATGTACAAAAATAATTTAATAGATTCGTTAATATGATTAGAGTTTGATTTCAAAATCATAAACCATATAATTCCAAACGTTTATGATTGATCATACAGCAATTCATGATTGATACTCAAACAATGATTCTTCTGATCTTAATCAATGGTTTCGCAAACAATACCAACATTACCCCGACCAATGCGGTCAGAAATTACTCAAGTCAGCATCCATCAGTTCTTCTGGAAATTAATACATTTTTTCTTATATTTGAAACCAAATATATGCCGCGTTTATAAATACAATTTTGTACGTTTTTAAGCTAAGTCATGGACTTGACTGTTAACCCGATGAAAACTGGAAGTATAGACCGCAATCTATTCGTCCACTAAGACAGAACAGAACTGGAACCCAAAGATAAAGCGAATATTCTAGTTCTCGTTCTAGTTAAAAAAAATTATTTTGGAAACCGAACATCATTAATAGATTGAAAAAGGCCACCATTGCCCTCTACACCTGCAATAACGTATCTTGATAAATTGAGATAAATTGAGGCCTGGTACCTAAGACAACTCACTGGATTTCTTCATTTACGGCTAATATAATTTTATACCTTCCTCCGCTTGATCTGTATTGTGGGGCCGTAGCAGCTAGAATTAGCAGGTGTCTCTGGGCGACTGAACATGGGCAAGGATCAGAAGCTGGTCACTCAAGTATCCTCAAGGATACTATAGGGAACATTGACTACATGATATTGCGATACGCCTTTTCAATGACTTTCAGGACAAATATGTCGGATAAAGAGATCTGGAAAAATAAATTTAAATTTTAAATTTACTCGGAATCGATTGGATTATAATGATGCCGAATCAATGTAGTGTTTTTCAATCGGAAGTGTCAGCTATATAGTGTCGATGGATTCCTGACTTTGGAAGTCTTTCTGAGGACCTATAAGCTTATAATTAACAATGTGGTCATTGATTCCGACAAACGCAGATTTTTGGTTTCGGACACGGGCAAAAACGGCCCAAAAATTGGCCAGGAAGGATGGATGGAGGGCCCACGACAATGCTGCTTAAAACCAATATTTTCCGTGATTAATTTTTTCACTGTTCACATTTTATGATTATTTGAAATGTAATGCCTTTCTATGTTTATTTTAACTTTAACATCTCAAACCACTTCGCTATTGCTCCTAAATTTCCAAGGCACCGAATTGAACCAAAAATCAAAAGCATGGAATCTAATCGTATAAAACAATTATAAGCATGCACTGGCTTGCAGTGTCCTAGTAGATTAGTGGATACTTTGCTAGTACATATATTAGATGGGAGTTGTGAGTTCGATTCCCAACAGGGACTCTGGTCTGTTGCTCTACAGCAAACATAACATCTAAGTTACGTATCTCGTTATCTAATTTATAACTGTATCTGTAAAAGTACAACAAATAAAATCTACAGATTTTGGGTAAAATATTGACGTTGTAAATAAGATTTCAGTAAAAATTTAATTCCGTTTAATCAATTAATTAATAGTTTATTCCATTTGATGTAATAAGCATGTATTTTTGTACATTTGTTTTAGCATCGATACATAATATCCATTTAGATTCATTAATCCATATGTATTTAAGTGCAAAAATTCACAAACAAACCAAATGAAATTGCAAGTGAAACATCTGCTTAACACATGCAGTTAAAACAATAAACACATCAAAGCCAAAGGAAATATTAAAAAAGTACATAAAAAATTTGTTTGTAATTTAAAATAATTTTTATGAGCTGCTATTTTCCATTTGTAAACAAAGAAATTATAAATTTAATCGAATTTTTTTTAATACTTTTTTTCTTTTCTTTTTTATTTTCAGAATTTTGAACCTGTGGCATATCCCAAAAATAATTATGGCAAGTTTTATACCGGAGATTCTTTCATTGTATTGAATGTGAGTAAATGTTTATTGTATAAGAAAAATAATAAAAAAATAAGATAACAACTGTATTATTGAGTTTCTTATGTTCCTATAGTTTTTTGTTGTTGTTATTATTATTGTTGTTCTTTCGTGGTTGCCTTTGTTGTGCATAACAAAATACAATTTTGCATAATGCACTTTAAACTTTTCACTTAAAATTATTTTCTTTAAAGAAAACTTTTACTAAAAGTACTTGTGCGAAAATGCCTCAAGTACAGCGAATTATAAAAGTAAAGACACACTTACAAAAATTTAAATTTTTTTAAAGAAAATTTCAAACAAAATTTTTTTCCCTAAATTTATGTAACATGATAGGCCTGAGCTAATGTTATTTACATTTAGTGGACACTACTTAGTTTTATGACACTGTTCATTACCTAAAAAGTCAACAAAGAAAATGTGTAGTTTGTTGAAGTCCATAAATTTTTAGTTTTATTTTTATCTCTCTTATAGCAACGTGTATGCCTGAAAATCACCTTCTCTTTGCCAATAAAAAAAAACTATTTTTATATAGAAAACTCATTAAAGATTGACTTAATTGCACCAAAGAGAAGTTAAAATTGTAAAGCTGTGCAAAACATTATGCGGTAGAAAAAAGAAACAACAACAAAACTACCATTCTTACATAATGTGACTCTTTTAACCTCTACTGCTTGCTGTTGCTGCAGAAAGGCATCATAAAAACATTGAAATGTTACTTTAGTGTTGGTACCTCATTATATGCTTGAGTTTTCTACTCATGACACACCATGGCTGGCATTTATGTTGAGTGTCGAAACGAAAGTGCAGGGAGAATTTGTTTGTATTGTGCTGTTGTTTGGCTAGATAATTTGCTTTTAGCTTTTCCTTTTTTTGTACCTCCCTTTCAAGGTAAAACTTTTCTGACAGCCTAGTAAAATATGTGAATGCTGCTGTTGTTATTGTTAAAAGGAAAGTAGTTGTAGTAGTAGTAATGGACACACTGAAAATATGTAATATTTATGGAAATTTATTTCCCCCTCCATTTTTTTGTTCTGTAATTGTACTGGAAAAATCTACAGCTGGGATCAAAAATGTTCCCCAAAAACCAAACAAATATTGTTATTTAGTTATTTAAAGTATTTTTTTATAATATTGTGAGATTTTTTAACACTAAAGAGTACAGTTTAGCGTACATTGGAATCACTGTTAAATGACTATTGCTTAGGAAAACATGTTAAAAAAATAATTTTCTGAAGTTATATGAACTTCCATTTGAAAATTAGCCTTTAGCTTCTAAAGATAAGTGTTAATTTTTAATAAAATTTGCTACGCATGTGCCGTTCATCATAATTTTCCTGCTTGTTGGGGTTAAAATACCTAGAACTTACCTTGCTGTTTTGAAATATTCTTTGAATTAAAATGGCTACTTGACTATCAAAAATATTTATAAATGTTAACAGAAAATTCAGCTGGTTATATACATATATTTAATATTTCCAAGTCCACAGCTAACAGTGCAGTCTTCGTTACAGTATTCCACAATCTATCAAGATCTACCTTTTACCTACTTTGGATCTGGTTGTTATAAACATATTTTAATGATTATTGGAATTCGATTTAAAAAATTGTTATTCAATTTTTTTTTTGTATTTTACAGACTGTTGAAGGTAAAGACAAAAAACTTTCGTGGGATGTGCACTTTTGGTTGGGTTCCGAAACATCCGTGGATGAGGCTGGTGCTGCTGCTATTTTAACCGTGCAACTCGATGACTTACTCAATGGTGGCCCAGTACAACATCGTGAAGTACAGGATCATGAATCGCAACTGTTCTTGAGTTATTTTAAAAATGGTAAGTTTACTGACGATTAAACACTTTCATTTCCCGAAATTGCATGTAACAGAAACGAATAAGAGGCAGAGATGTTGCTAGTTTTGATATAAAATTCATACAAATTAATCTATAGACATGGATATTCTTAATATTGAAATAATTCCTTCTAAGTTCGATTTTTTTTCTTTTCCTCTTTGCTTTATATATTTTTTTTTTTAAATACACACCTGTGGTTAATTTTCGCCACTGTTGCGCAATTTTTTAATATTATAGTGGCTTAAAATGTAAAACTTCTTGAAATTTTTCTTTCGTTTTCTTTTTTAAGTTTTTCCATTCTATTTTTTTCCTGGTGAGATTTAAGTCATCAGCTGAAAGCCGTCAGGCATGTGGAGAAAAAAATAGTTGTTTGCTAAAGTTTGTTTTTAAGGAGTTATTGTGGTTAATGGTTGTACATTTTCGAGTTAGTTTTTACGCACTTATTGGATAAGCCCAACCAGCATGTATACTTTACAATTATATACAATTTGATACACAATTTGGTATGTTTCTTTTCGTTTTAATACATATAAATTTGTAGCAGTTGTTCAATAAAGCCAACTTTGAGGTGTTATATTACATTGGTAAGGAGGTTGTATGCGAGATAAGACTTCATTAAGTTGGAAAAATATTTTAAAATTATTTTTCGCTTTTAAATACAGTTTTAGAAGCATTAAAGATCATAATTATTGTTACATTATGCTGCAGATTAGTATGTTGGCTTCTTAGATTTCAGACCACAGTTCCAACCCCAGGTCAGACATCAAAACGAAAATGCAAAAAAAATTTATCTTCTGCGACTGCCTCTCAACAGATTTCTGGCAAACCTCTGAGAGTAGATAAAATTGCCATGAAAGGTTTGGTTAGGTTTGAAGACGTGTACTTGTCTTTGGGACAAGTACAATAAACAGAGCTCAAAATAACCCATTGTAATACGTCCTAGAGGAGAGAGAGAGAGAGAGGATAGTAAAGGGGATAGTGAAATTTAAGAAGGAGAAGAGGTAGGAAAGGGAGGATAAGGAGACGGAGGAAAAAGGACCATAAACACACTAGAGAACTCGACTAGTTTCAGAAGCCCTAGCACTTCTCAACCAGCTCAACCTATTTATGAATCTCTGGCGAGCCTGAATGTAGGCCTTCGACAAATAGTCCAAACCATCGAAGAAGTCCTTGCCCAGGGTCCTCAACCTTAACCTACTAAGCGCTGGACGGTTGCAGAGGAGGTGTTCGATAGTTTTCAACTCCTCCTCGTCGCAACATACCTTGTAACAGTCCGGCTGGGATCTGTTCCAGAACCTTGTCAGCGATCTAATCTCGCAGTGCCCTGTAATGAAACCAACAGCAAGCCTTAGACTGGCCTTATCTAAACCCAGCAGCAAACCTGTTCTATCACTGTCTATAGCAGGTCATAGAAAAGTTTCACAAAAATCTGTCGTTCGAAGTCGACTTTAAACTGTAGGTCCCGCAACTCATGTATAAAATTAACACACACAACATAAGTGGTGTGAGAAGCTATGCTGTAATCTTGATCAAATGGTTATAATTTGAAATTATATATGTATGGATGTGTTAAAATTAGGTAGGACTACGATACACTTAATAATTATTAGGGTATTGCATTTCTTGGTTAAAATAGTTCACTACAAACCCTAACAAGTTAAGCTTCAAGCTGTGAGAGAATGAATGACTGTCATTATGATTAGTCAACCGAAAAAAGACAATAATTGAGCAGTTTTTCAATCTTTTCAAATAAAAATATATGGATATACAGAAATTTCGAACATCATGGCAAGGTCGGTTAGCTCTCTTGGCCTTAGGTCTATCACAATCCAATTCAGAAAACGAAACATTGCCGTAGTGAGTTTACTCTTACTCCTACCTAACCTTATAAATCCTGCAAATCTTTGTAATGTTACAGATTGATGGGCTTTTTACCAAATCATTGCATTACCTACTATATTTAAAAAAATTTAATTTAAATTTTTAACGTACAAACTCATTATTTGACAACAAACACATTTGACGCCACACAATTTTGACCACATTTGATGTTCAAACATCTGTATTAAAAAAAATTCCTTACTTTACATAACCCTTATTCAGACTTTAGACCTTAAGTTCACAGCATATACACACATATGTGGCAATGAATGTGTTTGTAGTAATGAACGGCAGTTAAGATGAGTATATCAGGCAGATATAAGACACGTTCGTTGTACTAATTAAGTTATTAAAATCTCCTCTTAAACATGTTTCAGTTTTAATATTGAACTCTTTTACTTTTCACCATTTATTGTCATTAACACACTTATCCCCATACACACATACTACCACACCACTTGTACAATTATTTTTCAAAAAAAAAAATCGTTCACTCTCTCCAAAAAAAAGAGGAAAAATCCTTCAAATTTACCACATTAAGTACACATGCACACGATAATTTTGTTTATTTACCAGGTGTACGCTATGAGCAGGGTGGTGTCGGTACTGGCTTTAAACATGTCGAAACCAATGCCCAGGGTGAAAAACGTCTCTTCCAAGTAAAAGGTAAACGTAATGTACGCGTTCGTCAGGTGAATCTGTCTGTGTCGTCAATGAATAAGGGCGATTGCTTTATACTGGATGCTGGTAATGAGATTTACGTGTATGTAGGCGCTCAAGCGAAACGTGTGGAAAAACTTAAAGCCATCAGTGCAGCAAATCAAATCAGAGATCAAGATCATAATGGCCGTGCGAGAGTGCAAATAATTGGTAAGTAAAACAAGAAAGTACTTTTTTTTGAAGATTTTTTTAATTTTAAAATAATGAATTTGAAAAACAGATGAATTCAGCACTGATGCAGATAAGCAGAGCTTCTTTGATATCTTGGGTTCTGGCTCACCCAATCAGGTGCCCGAAGAATCAGTTGCCGAAGAAGATGGTGCTTTTGAAACCACTGATGCTAATTCGGTTACTTTGTATAAGGTTACCGATAGCAGTGGTAAACTTAAGGTTGAGCCCATTTCTCAGAAGCCTTTGCGTCAAGAAATGTTGGATACACACGATTGCTTTATATTGGACACTGGCTCGGGTATTTATGTTTGGGTGGGTCGTGGTGCTACTCCTAAGGAAAAGACCGACTCTATGGCTAAGGCTCAAGAATTTTTACGCACCAAGAAATATCCCGCTTGGACCCAAATTCATCGTATTGTCGAGAGTGCCGAATCGGCTCCCTTTAAGCAATATTTTGCAACTTGGCGTGATGCCGGCATGTCCCATACCCGTTTGGTACGCTCAGCTTTGGGTTATGATACCGATGATTCGGAAATTGAAATTGACGATGTCGACTCAGTGTTGAAGAATCTTAAGGAGCGTGGTGGTCGTGCCATTGGTTTTATGCCCGACAATGGTCAAAATCCCATACAAGGAGCTACACAATATTACACCAAATCGGGCAGCAATGAGGTGGCACGCAACACTTTGAAATGTGACGAATATACACCTCTGTTGGGCTTCTCCGCCTATGTCATTACCTATAAGTTTGAGTCTAAATATGGAGAGACGGGTACTTTAGTTTATGTCTGGGAAGGTCTTAAAGCTAGCCATGATGCTCGCGAGCGTGCTTTTGAGGATGGCATGACATTGGCTTTGGAACAAAATGCTATTTTGATACGTACTGTACAGAATAATGAACCCAGACATTTCTTGAAAATGTTCAAGGGCAACTTATTGACCATGGCTACTTCGACACCAACTGAACCACAATTGTTCCATATACGCGGCACCGATGAGACTAATGTTCACGCCTATGAGGTTAAGGCCGATTCTTCGTCCTTGTGTTCGTCTGATGTCTTTGCTTTGGTTACCAATCGTGATCACAAGGTGTTCATTTGGAATGGTTTGGTAAGAGTTTATTTTTTTTCTATATTTACGTTATCATTATTGTGTAACTGACTCTATTATTTATTGTGTTCAGACATTTACACAATTACGATCATATTTATTTGAAATATTGTATCTGAAATAAATTTTATTGTTGACCTTATTGCTAGGGTGCCTCTGAAGTCGAAAAAGACGCGGCTAATAAACGTTTCGGTAATTACTGGCTCGATGTTGTAGCTGAAATTGTAGAAGAGGGTGCTGAACCCGACGGTTTCTGGGAATATTTGAATGGTGAGGGTATCTATGATCACAGTATTTCCGAAAAGGGTGCTCCTATCTTGGAACCTCGTCTATTCCATTGCCGCTTGTTGGGTAATCGCATTAAGGTGGAACAGGTTAATCACTTCGAACAAGGCGACTTGGATATGGATGATGTTATGCTTATGGATGCCGGTGATGAAATCTACATGTGGGTAGGCTCTGGTGCTACAGCTGATGAGAATGGTCGAATTTTGGATATGGCCAAGGTATATAACGGAAAACATGTTTGTTAACCTTTTTTTCAATTTGACACTTTATTACCTTACAGAAATACATTAAATCTGAACCCACTGAACGTACCATTGACACTGTCAGTGTTATACGCATTTCCCAAGATTTTGAACCACGCGTATTCAAACGCATGTTCCCTGTATGGGAAGAAAGTTATTGGCAGGTTAGTTACAGTAAATTCATATCCAATGTTATGTATATATTTTAGAAAATAATACTAATTTTCATTATTTTTTTTGTTCACGTTTATATTGACAATGTTTATTGTACTGAATAGTATTTATAATATTAATTAAATAATAATTTAACTCATTTTACATTTGTGTTATTAATTTTTCTCTTTTTTAATTTGGTTTTAATTTTTTTTTTTACTAATTTTATAAATAAATATTTGTTTATAATTACAATCATTAATCAACCTGCTCATGTTTATAGTTTAGTTTAAAAATAATATTAATTACTAGTTTGTTTAAAATTATTGAAACTAATTAAGGCGAATGTGTACTTTTTTATTTTTGACATGATTTAATTGGAATTTATTTTTGTTTTTTTATTAATCTGAAAAGCTTTGCATGCGAAAAAAATTTGAAATTGTTATTTAGTTTAATTAAAATTTGTAGTTATTTGCCACTAGAATCCTAGAAAATATAGGTAGGTGAATGAAGTTTGCGGCCAGACTAAATGTTGGCGTAGAGGTGTAACCGAAATTAATACTGAGATCATTAAACACAACTTAACCTAAATTAAAATGTGTAAAAAAGGCTTAATTTTTTTTAAATAGGTTTTGGTTTAGCGTACCAATAGCCAACCTTTGCCATTTAAATTCTCCCAAATTTTTCCTTGTATGAAAATATTTTTTGTCAAAACTTTCAACAAAATTTGTAAAGAAATCATTTAGAAAAAAATTTTTTTTAGGTTTATATTCCCTTAATAAATTTTAACAATTTAGTTTAATAGTGTCTCTAAAACCTTGGTCTAGAAAATACTGTGATTGACAGAACTCTACATTACCGTACAAATTTTTATAATGGTTACATACCGGAACTTCTTGCAAAAACTTCTTTTAAGTGCAACAGTCGAGGGCTTTGTGAGAATCTAGGTCGTAGTCCTGACTAAAGTGTTGTAATGACCAATTATATACATTAGTTTTATGTAAGCGAGTTTTGTTTAAGTATGCTCCTTATTTCACTATAATGGAAGTGATTGAAGTGATATTAAATAACGTAGTTTCCGTCTATTTAAAATAAAAAATATCATATAAAGGCCCTTGAATATTTTTATTAGACAATGATTCCAAGTACTTTTCATGGCAATTTTATTTACTCTCAGAGTTTTTGCCAGAAATCTGCTGAGAGGAAGTCGCCGAAGAAATACTTTTTTGTATTTTTGTTTTGATGTCTGGCCTGGGGCTCGAACCCTGGCTTTTCGTCTAATAAGCCAACACACTACCTTCTAGACGACGGCGGCTTCATGAAAAGTTTCTCAAAAATCTGTCGTTCGGAGTCGACTTTAAACTGTAGGTCCCGCCGCTCATGTATAAAATTAACATACAACATATGTGGTGTGTGGAACTAGGTCGTAATCCTGACTGAAGGGTTGTAATGACCAATTATGTATGTATGTATGATTCCAAGTACACGTTCCACTCGGTACAGTATAAAGTTCTAAGAAATAAGTTATGTTATCAGTGATTTATTGCTGAAATAAAATGTGGCGCAGACAAAAACAAACTAAAAGAAAATAATTCAAAATATAAACAGACAACAACAAATACACACATCATACGGTAAACAGAATTACACAAACAAATACCTAGGAATTTACAAAACAAAAACAAAATCCAATACCAACAATTTCATAAAAGGATCGAGAAGTTACGGGATATAAAATAAAGGAGCATAAGAGAGCGACGTTCGTTATAATGCAGTAGTCAGTCAGTGAGAAGACATAAGTCTGTGATTTATAACCCAGAGTTATATTAAAAAGAGCGGTAAAAGAGAGGTAAACAGCATTACACAAACAAATACAAAAAATTTACAAGAAGGAAGAGATAAAAGAGAGTTAAACAGCATTACACAAACAAATACAAAAAATTTACAAGAAGGAAGCAAATCAAAGATCAAAAATCCAACAGAAACAATTTCATATAAGGATCCAGAAGTTACCAGACATAAAATAGAAGAGTATAAATAGAGCGAAGAACGGTGTAATACAGTAGTCAGTCAGTCAGTGAGACGACATCAGTATGTGTTTTATAACCCAGAATTTTATTAAAAAAGCGTGTTAAGCATAGTGGTATTAAGCACCGGAATAAGGATCATTCTTATAATTGATAGTGCAATGTTAGCAGTTGAAGTGCGTTGTGATTTAAATAAAAGAATGATTAGCGAATAGAAGGAATTCACGTTAAATAAACATTTTGCAAAATTTAAGAACATGACAATAAGCTAAAGAAAGGATGTAGATATTTTATAGGTTCAATGCCTAAATGGCTGAACCAAAATCAAAGAAATTTTTTAAAAAATTTAATTAATTCTAGATTATAATTGGTTATGTACTTTTGCCAATCCCCTTTCAATCATTTTTGAAATAATATTTAATAAAGTTAGCTCTACCAAAAAATTTACTTTTAAAATAGATTTTTTTTAAATTAGAAATTGTACATATGTATGTATTATTTGCGAAAAAGTACAGGAAATCAATCATATACTAAGGTCAAGGTGCTCTCATTACATTTGTTTTATTCTATAAGCAATAATTTTTGTTGTTGATCATCTTTGAATTAAAATATTTTTTTTTATCATCATTGAATTTTCATGATTGAAGACATAAGAAAATTATTTTTAGTAAAGAGAAAGAAAGAAAAAGTGGGAGACTCATAAAAAACATTTTCAAATTGCCATAATTCATATAAAAAAAGGTAAGTAGATATTTTAATATTTTTTTTAACCATTTCTAACCACAGTTGTTTTTATATTTAATCATACTATTTATTGTATGTATATTTGTGTGCATGCGCTTAACTATTGTATAATTAAACAAAAAAAAGTCTTCTTTTGTTAGACAACTTTGTTGCAATTTCTACAAATTATTTTGCTTTTAATTCCATTGCTTTTATTCCATTAAAAAAATTAAATATTATAACTGTGGTATGTTATTACATTTATTTAATTTTTTTTTTATAAATTATTTTTCCCCTACATACATGTGTACATAATTTATCTTATTTTATATGCATATAGTTTTAATATGATTTACAAATTCCATTTTTTTTTGTTTTCATTTCTCTTAACAATTTATAGAATATACCTTCATACGAGGATGTACGCAAGCAAGTTTTGGAGAACAATGAACGTATCGAGGATAATGATGTTTAAACACTAACCCATCATTTGTACTCATACCACAGAGAGAAATTCACCAAAAAAAAACAAAAGAAACAAAAGAAAAAAAATAGATTGAGACAAATACTATAAAGTAATCTAATGATGCCGTTTTGTTTGCCACAAACAAATTTCTACTCAAAATTTCTTTACAATATAGAGAAAAGCACAAACAAAAAATACAAAAAAAAGGAAATCGTTTATAGCTTAACCCAAATTTAACAATAATTTTTTGCATGAACAATATTTATTTATAATTTTTAAACTTTTTATTGCATTTTATTATACTTATTTTTTCTCTTCTCTCTATCTTTATTTGCATATAAATAATGCCTATTATATGTTGTTTTTAAATTCATTATTATTTTATAAAAAGTTTAAAAAACCATTTACATGCATACATTTTAAAAAGTTTCTATCTTCATAAGTTTCTCTTTTTGTCTGTGCACAATTAATTTAACTCTACAATGCCAAAATTTTATAAAATTCGTATGTCATAAATATACATATAAAAAATGAAATAAAATTATAAACATACATACTTGTTAACTATGTTTTCTTTTTTTTTGAATGAAATTATTAGTGCTGTTGAGTTTCATATTTTGAATTAATTAAATTTTTTTTTCAATTTTTAACCAGTAAATCATAAAAGTTTTTGTAAAAAATTAACAATATAAAATTGTTAAAAAAGTAATCCTTTTTAATTAATATTGGTAAGTCGACTCTGTAGTCTTGTAGATAGTGTGTTGGGTTATAAGGCGAGAGACCGTGATTTAAAACCCGGCTTAGACATCTGGAGGAGATCGACTTTCTCCACGCAATCCTATGGCAGAAACATACCATGGAAAGTTTCTCAAAAATCAGTCGTTCGGACCCAACGTTAAACAATAGGTTCCGTTACTTATAAATAAAATTAACCTACACAACATGAGTGGTTAGAAAAGCTAGTTTGTAAACCTCACTTTAAGCGCTGTAATGAACAATATGGTAACTAAAAAAGTATTTAGAGCACCTAAACCATCTTTCTCTGTGTGGAGAAAGTCGATCTGCTCCAGATGTCTAAGCCGTGTTTTAAATCACGTTCTCTCGCCTTATAATCCATATTATTATAGGACACATCAATTATGTCGTGTGTTAATTTGATCCATGGGTGGTGGGACCAACTATTTAACGTCGACTCCGAACGACAAATTTAGATAAGCTTTTTCATAACCTTCAGTCGCTCTGAGGCTGCTGAGGGATCGTCTCAAGAAATTTTTTTTGCAGCACTATTGAACGAACCCACTGATTATTGCGAATTATAAGAAACCTTTGCTACAGAAGGAGAGAAGGTAAAAGGAAAGTTGAACATAAATCGAACGCGTTTGAGCCAATATATAACTTTGCTAGTGAATTACTGTACAAAAACAGCCTGAGAATAGCAACCAGATTTTTGACTAAGCAGTATAAGCTCGAAGGACAACAGAGTAGTAATTGCTTTAAACTCATTATGTTAATACTGCCTGGTGAAAATCTCTAGGTTTTCTGCTACTAATAACAGACAGGAGGTTCTAAAAGCAAACACGTTTCTGGGAGATGTTATGGGGAAAACCTGTACAGGTTTAAGGCAAGTACATTAGATCGTTTAGAGTTAGTATTTTGGTATCTCTATACGACAGTAATAGTAACAATAACTACGTTTAGTTCTTTGAGTCTCTAGATGTAAAATTTTAAGAATATAAAGTAAAGAGTAAATGTAAAGTAAAGAGAAAATGGAAGAATCTTGATTATTACCTCTCGAACTTTTTTTTGGTATGAAGACATAGCTAGTAAATATTTAAGAAAGTGTTACCTGAGGACCTATGTAGTATTAATTTGCTTCGCCGTACGTACTGATTTTCATAATACCTCACTCTTGAGTGGAGGCCTATTTACTGTGATCTAAAGCTATTAAAATATACGTTGTCCATAATGCTGAAGTCGCCGTGGTATAATAGGTAGTGTGTTGGCTTATTAGACGAAAAGCCAGGGTTCAAGCCCCTGTTTTGTTTGAGGTCTTACATACATACATACATAATTGGTCATTACAGCCCTTTAGTCAGGATTACGACCTAGCTTCTCACACCACTGATGTTGTGTGTGCTAATTTTATGCATGAGTAGCGAGACCTACAGTTTAAAGTCGACTCTGAACGACAGATTTTTGACAAACTTTACATGGTAGCTTTATTTACTCTCAAAGTTTTTGCCAGACATCTGCTGAGAGGAAGTCGCCAAAGAAATATTTTTTCATATTTTCGTTTTCATGTCTAACCTGGTGTTTGAACCGCGGCCTTACGTCTAATAATCCAACACACTACCTACTAGATTACGGCGACTTTTTGCAATAAAGCAAAGTCCAAATGAAACATGCTATCGATCGCTAAAACCTAATGAACATGGCTTAAGAGAGCGATAACTGATCCCTATTCAAAAGATGTCGAAATCCTTATAGTACTACCTAAGACCAAAAGAAATGAAATTAGAATTATTGTACACCGTATGATCGTACAAACGACTACACGTATGGGATTTTCGGACAAATAAAATAAAAAATGTGAAATGCTCACTAATGCATGCAGGACCATTTTTTATAGGCTTTGTGGCATACGAGTGAAACTTAATCGTACAAAAAAAAGTAAAAAATTTCAAAGGGACACTTCCTTTGACCATCCTTGTGAACAGGATTTTTTTGTTTGTTTTAATTTTTCTTTATGTTCACAATATCACTTTTATGTCAGACAATATGTAAGTATATAAATACAATACAAACATAGCGTACATAATTTCTTTTGTAAGTTGCATGCATGTTTTTACTTTTGTAGAAAACAACAAAATGTTAACACACGCCCATTTCGCCAACCAACACCCATTTAAAGAGCAGGCAACCACTATCGCTGCCATTCTCGTCATAACAATGTTTTGCATTTTTTGTGTTTTTTTCCTGCAAATATTTACTTGCGCCACTTACTGCCTTTAGAGTAGTCCTCTGCAGCAGTTGTTTTAGTGTATGCAACGCGTAAACTAGCAAAAGTTTGACAACGCATCAATGATTTCATGCAACGCAAAATATGTTAAATGCTCATAACTTGGCGTATTATTTATGAGTGATATTGCGACACTCACGTGTGCTCACATTTATGGTTTTTTTTGTTTTACTTTGAAAGCATTTTTCTCCTTCTACCGTTTTTTTTAATGTTGTTGTTGTCGTTTTATCTAAAGTCTTTGGGGTTCGTATTTGTTTAAGCGTATTCATTTGAACACTCATAAGCTCATATGCTCTGGACTATGGGGTGACAAGGTGGCATGCAACAACTAGATGACTTTAGTATGAGCACAGGAAGTAAGCGTGTTTCCCTTGTATGTGTATGTCCGTGTCTATGTGCATGTGTTTGAGTAAGTGGTAAGTAATACAAGTTGATTGTATTTCTTAAATTTACTTTACAGTTGTTGTTGTTGCTGTTATATTGAACGTTGTTGTTGTTGTTGTTTGTTTTATGGCAAACACCACATGCTAAAGGTTACCAAAGTCTACCATAAGTTGGAGTTTATATGTTGTTGACAATATGCTAATTTGACCTGAATTAAACCGTAAGAGGGTTAAAGCAGATTGTTAACAGCCATAAGACCTTAGGAAAAAACTGTTGTTTTTATGTTTTTAATTTTTTCTTGCTAGAAACTAAAGAATTTTCACATATTGAAATTTTTTTTCATTTTTTTTGTAAATTATCACCTTTTTTCCAATTTTTCAAAATTAATGTTTATGAAAAACTCTCCTTCCTATTATACCTTTAATGGAAAATATAATGTATGAATAATATGCATAATTTTACTACATATGGGCATATGTCTTCTACAATAAGTGACTCATTTTCTGTGGATCTTTAAAACCGACAAGTAGGAAATAATGCCTAGGAAAGTTGTTGGTGCAAATGTTTTAACTGCTGAATTATGGTTAAAATTTTACAATGATTATGATTTTGTTATTAAAAACCAAATGTCAGAGGCTTTACATATCAATTACAGTATAAATCATATGCAAAGGCAATTGGGTATGTATAATTTTTTTAAATTATTCGACCACAGAGCAGACAAATTTTTGACAGACACAAATTAAAAACTTTTGTTCAGAGCAACTAGTCTCATGTCTTGCTTTCTTGGCCTTTAAAGAGTACTTCAGATGGCGAGTTTTGGTGTACTTTTTATAACAAGTGGTAACAGGGTGTTGTGAAAACCATTCAGGGCGCACCGTATTGCCTACTTTTTGGTGGTATCGAATGCTCTTTTGAAGTCTGCAAGAGTTACAAGTTGCCGAAGTCTATTAGGTAGTGTGTTGGCTTATTAGACGTGAGGCCACGATTCAAGCTTCAGATCAGAAATCTCCAACAAACCGAAATATGGAAACATATTTCCTCTCAGCAGATTTCTAGGCAAAAACTCTGAAAAGTTTATCAAAAATCCGTCGTTAGGAGTCGATTTTAAACTATAGAGGTCCCGCCACTCATTTCTAAAAATAACACACACAATATAAGTGACGTGAGCAGTTAGGTCGTAATTCTGACTGAAGGGTTGTAATGACCAATTAAGATCTACAATGAGTATGAGCTGCACTTGAAAATTACTCGATTGTAATGTTAATTTGATTCAGGTATGATAAGTTCGATGCATTCTGTTCATTACCAATAGATTAATCAATTCATATAATCTTTTGGATACAATTCAGTAGTGTTACCCTCCGTCTGTACCTTTCCATTCATTACATTACGTTTGATCATCTGATTTGTATTTGTAGTTAGGGAGGGGACTGGATAAACCTTTGCCATGTCTTCAGATAGTCTTCGGTATTGGTAGGAAATTTAACGTTTCTGTACTTTTTGTTTGTTGTGATGGCGAATTTAGCTTCCCGGGTATTGTGGCTAGCAAGTGTATCTGCAACCGAAATGTCCGTGTTTGTTTAAAATAAACAACGATCAATATGTGCCATTTTCTTCGCCTTCGTATTGTATATAGACTTCTTAATCGAATCAGTTATTGGTGGGGATTTTAAGTTCAACAAATTGAGGTTGATATGCATGGTCAAAGGATTGTTTTCACAGTACACTTACTTACTTACATAATTGGTTATTACAATCCTTTAGCCATATCTATCTATTTACTATCTAGCTGCTCACACCATTTATGTTGCTTGTGTTAATTTTATCGATGAGTGGTAGGACCTAAAGTTTAACTGGACTCCGAACGACAGATTTTTGAGAAACTTTACATGGCAATTTTTATTTACTCTCAGAATTTTTGCCAGAAGACTGTGGAGAGGAAGTCGCCTAAGAAATATTTATTCGCATTGTTTGAGTTGGGCCTTGTGTCTATTAAGCCAACACACTGCTTACTAGCCTACGGCGATTTAATTCTCTAAAACTCTGCAAGGGGTAGTAAGATAACTTCAGTGTTAATTGAAGAATTTGATCTACAATCTCAGAGCTTAATGTAGCAGTAGTACTGATGTTCAGTTATGCGATCATAGCCATGGTTGTTTATAATTTTTGTTTTTTTTTTGTCAAATGCTATGAATTTGATATGCATAAATAAAAAATTTCATATTTTATCCAAAGTTATAATTTACATTCCTTATTTCAACTGAATTTAACTTTTCATGCCTTTTAAAGGCGTTTGATTGTTAAATTGCACCAACATCTACAAAAGAAAAAAACCCAAATTAAATGCAAGTAATTCTTATTGCAGAATTTAGAAAAAAAAACCCTAAAAAAAAACCCTTAAAAAATTCTAAACCGCATTTCAAAATTTAAATATTCTTATTTGAAAAACAAAACAAAAAGAGAAATAATAACAAGAAAAAATGGCAGGAAAATGCAATCTGCATACTATTCCATGATTATTCTAAACCACATGACTGATCTCTCTACCTTTTTCCTTTTTCCTCTGACACAAACACACCTATACATGACTGAAACGAAAAGCAATTCAATGAGCAATTTACGAAGGACAACAAAGGAAAAAAGGACATGCAACAAATTTATTTATTATTATGGTATTTATTTCCATGTCATAAGTAATTTATGTTCCTTTAACACAAGCAAAATTCTGTATTATTGCATTTATTCTTTAGTTTTTCAACATGTTTCTCCTTTTTCTTCCTTCCTTCCATTCTTACAAATTTTTATGAAAATTTCTGTTTACCTACGTTGGCTTGGCTGTTGCTTAACACAATTACAATTACATGTAATTTCATTGGTATTTAGGCTAAATTCCTTACTATTTCAAAAAAATAGTAGAAGAAAAATAAAAAGACGCAACAGCAACAGTAATATTTTGCAACTAAGAAATGATGAAATTTATTTAATATTTTCCTTTTCCAATTCTTCCACTCTCTTTTCGTTAAACAATAACCGAAAAGCAACAAGACGTACATTGCAAAGGTGGTAAGATGGAGCGAAAGAATTGCTACTTTTTTAAAAGAAACAATCTAGGTTAAGGCAGGAAATGAAAAGAAAACTCAAGTTTCATTGGTTTTAATTTAAGTACACACACAGATACACACAAATTCCTTTAGTTTAGCAACGGATTGTAAAAGAGAAACAGTAAGAAAAGACGACAGTATACGTGCTAAAAATTAAATAAAAAATGTATGTATGAATTGAATGTATTGTAAATGAAAATAGAAACTATCGTGTTTTATTTGATGGATGTTTAAGTTTTTTTTTCTCTCTTTCTTTGTTATAATTTCGTTGTGCAGTTCAAGTGAAGGTATCAGAAAAATATTTTCGTTACGTAGATTGAAAATCATAATTGGAAAGTACACGAGATTTTAAATTATGACAAACAATTTAAGAAATTTAAACGCTTGTAATTAATCTACTCATAGGAACTGATTCAAAAATTAGGTTTTATCAGCTGAATCTTGATGGTACAAAGCTGATTTCCATAGAAATAAAGCTATAAGGCCAAAAGATGTTTTCCAAAAGGCTTTCAAAATAGTTCCTTCGGAATCCATTGCTTTTTTTTCTGACAATTAGCAATTTTATTGGTTTCAAATATTAAACATTTCAACAGGATACATTTTGTTCGCATAGACCAATGTGCCATTTTTGTTTTAAGAGTTTTAGGTTATGTTAGGTTAGGTTAGTTAGTTCAATCGTTCATTCGGTGGCCATATGACTCAGTGTGAGGTAAGTCCACTTGTCATGAACTGCCAATAGAGCAATGTCTCGTTAGAAATTCTGTTAGAATGCGAACCGTTTTATTGCGAACTCAAGTAGTTTAAGAGTTTTAAGAAACTGATAACATTTTCATCATTTTTTTTTTCAAATTTTATAGATTAAGGACTTTAATTCAGCATTCAAGGGGTTTCTACAAACTTCCACGTATTGCGAAAAGTTTGCTGACTGTCATTCGCACTCGGAAGTGACTGAAAATGATTCCTCTGTTAATGCAACTAATTTCTTCAGGCCTTAATTCTAATACTTTCTAGGTAATGGGTCTTCAGACTACTTTAAAAGTTAGCAAAAATAAGTAAGCACCTAATCATGTAGTCTGAATGGTAAGCTTATTTTGGTGTCTCCAGGGGGCAAACTTTGCTAAAAATAACTGTGTACGTTTGGTTACTCAGATAGGAGGGTTTTTCTAGGCAACACAATCATCTTACGACTTGCTACGGTGAAGAAATCACAATCACTAGTGTTTCCCAAACTGCTGACGACATTGACATCATAGGGCGTACCAAGCGAGATGCTACTGCTGCCTTTAGTACTATTAAACGGGAGTCTACTAAGATGGGTTTGGCAGTAAATGAGGGCAAAGCAAAATATATGTTATAGACAAGTAGAGACGTGCGGCGTATTGATTCTCAGATTACGGCCGACAACTATACTTTTGATGCAGTCAAGCAATTTATTTATCACCAAAAATGATGTCAGCCTGGAGATCAAGCGCAGGATCACTCTTGCCAACAGGTGCTATTATGGTCTCAATAGGTAATTGAGTAGCAGAGACCTCAATTGTACGACAAAACTAATACTCTACAAGACGCTCATCCTACATGTGCTTTTTTATGGCGCAGAGGCATGGACCCTATTAAGCACTGATGCAGCAGCTTTGAGAGTATTCGAGAGAAAAGTACTGCTTAAGATCTTCGCTCCAGTACGAGTTGGCGATGATTTCCGCTTTCGATCCGACATAGACGTTGTGTAGCGTATTAATATCCAGCGGCTGCGCTGGCTCGGCCATTTCGTTCGAATGGAGGAGGATGCTCCGGCGAGACGGGTATTTGATACGGGGATCTGCGGAAGTCGGCGAAGAGGACTACCTTGTATCCGTTGGAAGGACCAAATCGAGGAAACCCTGTCATCGATTGGTGTAAAAACTGGCGTAGGCGCGCAAGAAGCAGAGGCGCCTGGAAGAATGTGTTACGGCAGGCCGAAATCCGTTGATCGGGTTGTTATGGCCAATTAATAACAACAACAACGACTATGACTTTTTCAGCCACATTAATCGCTTCCTCATTTCCGATTACTCCCTGATGACTAGGTACCCCTATAATGCGCAATTTAATCCGTAACTTACTATGCCTGGTTAAATAATTGTTAATCGCCTTCTTAGAATCCATTACAATTCGTTGCCCTATATCCTTGGGATTTATTGTGTTTTACAGATTTGAATCAGTAAAGACATTATCAGTTAAGTTATTCAAATCCTTTCATGTCAAGTCTACAAAACTTATTTTTTTATTTATTTATTGCTATTGCAAGCTGACTATCGTAGGACTTAAGCTCAGTGTAGCGTAGCTTCACTTGAAATATTGTATTATGATGGTCCGGTAGAGAGAGGTTTAGTTTGCTTTCTGGTTCTTCTATGTAAAGGCTAGACTCGTCCTATCTTCATCCTTAGATCCATCCATGTACCAAGAAGTGCCCTTGGATCCATTTGTCTTAGATATGCCATTAAGGTAATGCAATTGGTATTGACATTATACTCAATAATTTGCAGATCTTTTACCATACAATTCTACTAATAAACAGAAAAACGGTAACAAATTAATGAAGTTCTACTGTCTATTACTACTTAGTATTCTGATCAGCACATATTTTCTTTATCGCAATGAAATAGAGAAATATTCCTGATTACACAGTCTACTTTCAACAGTCCATTTGCATTAATTTCTATAAATGATGCAGTGGCAGCAATCGCAGCAATTATAGTGACGTCTGTAATCTTCTTTAGATTGAATGGTGATTTTATTAAAATATAATTTAAGCTGCAAGTAATTAAAATTATACACGCATACAATTTAAGTATGTATGAGTGTTGAAACATACATCTATCGACTCCCCATATACTGACATTTCATTATAAATATATGGGTATGTGTGCATGTATATATATTCGTATCCGTGGCCGAATGTTTAAGCAAAATGTTGTTTTTATGTAAAAAGCTGCACAAGTTTAATGCAATCGCATATTCATATGTACATATATTTAATGTATAATGCATTGCAGTTGTTTTTGTAATATATTGTTTGTATATATGGATATATTTTATGTACAGCTACAACCATAAGTGGTTGGGTTACAAGTACACTTATACGCATAGGTACTAACACTGCGTATACGAATGCGCTGGTAAATACATACGTACACTTGCATTTAAGGATTGTTTATATTTATATTCGTAGGCTCACTTGAGGGTTATACTCGAAGAAGGTTATACTCACAGATTTATTTAAAATTTACAACATTTTTCCAATTCTTTAACGCTTTCGTCTACTTATAACAGTAAATAGAAATTTTTTACGTAACTTAATTGGTCATTACAACCCTTTAGTCAGGATTATAACCTAGCTTATCATACCACTCATGTAGTGTGTGTTACTTTTATCTATAAGTAGGGGGATCTACTGTTGAATGCCGACTTCGAACAACGGGTATGAGAAACTTTTCATGGAAATTCTGTTTTTTTCTCAGAGATTTTGCCAGAAGGCTGTTGAGAGAAAGTTGCCGAAAGAAATACTCTTTTCATATTTTGTTTTATTCGAATTTCTAAGCTAGGAGTTGAACCACATGAACTTGTCTAATAATGATAATGACTATATGAGTAACGGAAGAAGTCTTCAGAAAGAGTAATTTCTCGTTTTGGTAATGCTTTGCAGTCGCCGTAGTCTAGCAGATAGAGTGTTGGCGTATTTGACTTAAGGCCGCGGTTCAAACTCCAGGTCAGACATTAAAATCAAAATATGAAAAAAAATATATTACTTCGGTGACTTCCTCTCAGCGGATTTCTGGCAAAAATTCTGAGAGTAAATAAACCTGCCATGAAAAAGTCTCGCAAAGATCTGTGGTTCGGAGTCGACTTTTAACTCTAGGTTCCGCCTCTCATGTATAAATATTAACACACAACATAAGTGGTGTAAGGAAATAGGTCCATAATTCTGACTGAAGAGTTGTAATGACAAAAAAAAAGTTATGTATGTATGTATGTAATGCTTTAAGGGACTATGTCACAGACTGTGACATACTTTTCCAAAATTCAGAAATACTGGCCGAAAATTACAAAAGGATCAACCGTTGGAATCAATGCAGAGGCTGTCATTTAGAGGACATTGTATTATTGTGTATAGTAGCAGAATGCAGGCATTATTATAGAATAAAACTTTTTAGTTTGATAGACAAGTATAATTTGTTAAGGATTAAAGGAAAACTATTTCTATTCTTGTTGGCATACCTTCTCTTCCTTGTGTTTACATTACAACGTACAAGGTTTTATATGCAGAAAGTTTTTTTTATGTTTTTATGCTACTGCAGTTCAATACTAATTAATTTTGTTTTTAATAATCAGTTAAAATGTTGGAAAATTTCATAAAAATATTTAATGTTTAATGAAATGTTTTTTCACTTACCGCTTACCATATACCATCATTAATTTTGGGGTATGTTTACACATATTGAAACACCTGCGAGGGCAAGTAAATATTTTTGCAGGAGAGTTTTTTTTAATTATGGGGATATTATTAATTGTATTAAATTCCATTAAATTAACTTTAATAGAGGATAAGATTAATAATATTAAGGGTCATACATTTGTGTATGTTCTTATATTCAAATTATAAAATGTTAGAGATAATTAGTTACAATAAATATTTGCAATAATTTTCAAATTATAGTGTGTTTTCTTATTGACATTATTAAAATAGGTTTTTTAAGTATTCAGATGTGAAACTATATTCTTATGTAAATTTTAAAATGTCACAGAATAACTCTGTTAGAGGTGAATGCCAGAGGTTATCGCAAGTAATTGGTTGTCATAGTTTTTTGTCAATAGGCAAGACGCACATACAGTAGACGCAACTAGTATTAAATTTATATGATGATACTTAGTTTAGCTTAAATATACATACAGATGGTGCTATTAAAGGGTGGGCTATTAAAAAGTTTAAATTTAAAAATGCAATCAAACAAAAACGTTTTGAAATTTTGTCAAATTTATTTTTTTGTTGTGAAGAACAATTATTTTGGTTAAAAATGGAATATTATTTCATTCATATGGCTACCGCGGCTGGCCTCACAGTACCTCATTCGATTGGACCAATTTTCGTGCACTTTTTCGAGTAAATACGGTCATATCTCGGCAATGGCATCACGAATGTTGGCCTTCTCAATTGTCAAAAATTGTCAACTCAATTGTCTCCGGTTTATCGGCATAACATATACATACATACATACATAATTGGTCATTACAACGCTTCAGTCAGGATTACGACCTAGTTTCTCACACTTCTTATGTGTGTGTGTTAATTTTATACATGAGTGGTGGGACCTACAGTTTAAAGTCGACTACGAACGACAGATTTTTGAGAAACTTTTCATGGCAATTTTATTTACTCTCAGAGTTTTTGCCAGAAATCTGCTGAGAGGAAGTCGCCGAAAAAATACTTTTTGTATTTTGTTTTGCTGTCTGGCCTGGGGCTCGAACCCTGGCTTTACGTCTAATAAGCCAACACACTACCTACTAGACTACGGCGACTTCTATGCTTTGTCGACATAACACTTTTCTTTAACGGCGCCCTACAGAAAATAGTCCGACGGTGTCAAATCGGAGTTTCTTGGCGGTCAATTGACATTACCATTTCGGCTAATTAAATGGTCACCAAAAGTTTGAAGCAATAAATCGATTTTGGTATGAGATGAGTAGCAATACTATGAAGAGCGGGTACAAAAAAATCGGTCATCATGCTGCGGTTTTCTTCATTTTCAAAGAAGAATGGGCCAATTTTGCCTTTGCTCCACAAGTCGCACCTACGGTCACTCGTTATGGGTCCATTGGCTTCTGTAAAACCACGTCTGGGTTTTCTGAGCCCCAAATACGGCAATTTTGTTTATTACCGTACCCACCAAGACGAATATGAGCATCATTCGAAAATATGATTTTTTGGCAAAATCGACATCATCGTGCAGTACATCGTTGGCCCATCTAGCGAAGCGAAAACGAAGCGAATGGTCATGGCCTCAACTCTTGAACCAATTGAACTTTGTAAGTCGTTATACCGAGATCTTTTCTCAAAATTCAACGTAAACTGGTGCGTGAAATGTTCATATCTTGAGAATGATGAGGAGTTGATCTCAGCAACAGCTTCGATATTTTCGGGTTTACGCACTGTGCGAGCACGCACACGTTATTTCTGTACTAGTGTTCTGAAAGAAAGCCGCACTTATGAGCATGTAGATTATAAAATGATGTCCAAGAATCCTTAGTGCCTAATTTTCAAGGAATTTACTTTGGAGCTAATGGAGTAGTCAATCGCACGACTTTCTCATGCACACGAGACACTTCACATAGATCTTTCTTGCCTTATGTCAAATAGAGGAAGATCGCTTTGGGATTGCCTCCATTTACGCGAAACTTAGTTTAAAGCTGAATACGATATGATTTTGTGTTACACCTAAAACATACATGATTTGATTTTGTTACGATACGGTCATCTTCAATGCATATCATCGGCTTAACTTAGAATTTTCAGCTGAATACAAGTGAAATCTTAGCTAACACGTTTGATTGGCTTAGATAGAACAGAGTAGAATAATTTGAAGTTCTCAATCTCAGTCGCCTTTAATCGCGAAATGTAAGACACATATTAATCACTAAAATTTTTCTAAAACTTTGTAAATCGATTGCTTATCATGAAAACTACTAAAGTCTTATAAACGAATGAAAATTTTGTTATACGTACACAATTTAATTATGAAAATTTTAGTTCTTAAATATACTTAAAGACATTAAACATTATTTGATATGTTTAAGAATTTAAATACTCCCTAAGCAACATAATTTTCATTTACTGTCTACAAAATTTTTTCCTACTTGTCATATGCGTACTATGTTTGTGCAACGAACGTGTTAAAATATTACAGTCACATTCTCCCTTAGACACATGCATTTCTTCACGAATCCTGTAATTCCTTTTTGCATTGATGACACATTCTCGTGTGAAACAAATTATTTTTCTTTTTTCTTAAATCTCATGAGCATTGCATTCATACAATACGTAATTAGAGAAAATTATTTTTATTCTCAATTTTTTTATTTTATTTACTTTGTTTGAATTTTAGAAATACAGGATTATCCAAGCTCGATTTTGTTTTCTTATACATATATTAGAGAATCTATAATAATCTGTTGAGTATCCGCCATATGCTTTATTTCCATTAAATTGTGCATAATCATTTATCGTAATTGTTTTTTAATAGCAAGTCCCATATTCATATCCCATAAGCATAAAAATTTGTTTTTCATTTTAAAATATTGACTTCGAAATCGAACATCATTAATAGACTGAAAAAGGCCTCCATTGTCCTCTACACTTGGAATAAGGTGTTGGGGAAAATGGGGCTTGGATGACTCACTGGATGTTCATAGCAGCGGTCAGACCTATCTTAACCTATGGATGGCGAGTATAGTGGGAACCTTTTGATAAGACCACTAAATTGAATTTGGTAGGGTGACTGGAAAGATCTGGCTGCATAATTTTTTGTGGTGCCTTGCGCTTCCCACCACTTGATCTTTGTTGTAGGGGCGTGGATGCTGGGATTGGCGGGCATCACTGGCCCACTGGACAATGGCTGGGATCACATAGTGGTTACTCGAGTATCCTGGGGAAATTTGAGACTATCGGACATTGATTATATGATACTGCGATATGACTTCTCAATGGAACTCAGGCCGAGCCCTCCGGATAGAGAGGATTCGAAAAATGTTGCTGTGTACCTCGTAATGGACAAATTTTCACTGATGGCTCCAAATGGAATTTATTCGAAATCGATTGGAATAGCCGAATTTATAAGGCTGACGGATTATTGCAGTGTTTTCTGGGGGAAGTGTCGGCAGAGGTTACGATTATTTGCGCTAAAAATACCCCCACGCCAAACGTTATAATCTCCGATAGTCGGACAGCTTTAGAGCAGTGGGTTCCAAAATGATGAACTCCAAGACGGTGTACAGCTGTCGCAGACAACTATACAGGGTGGGGGAAAGATGAAATGTCCAATTCCTTTGGATTCCGGGACACAACAACCTAATCGAATTCTAAGACGAATTCTCTAATGGAGTCCTTCTGGGGACCTGTAAGCACGTTATTGACAATGCGGTCACAGATTCAGTGGCTTCGGATACGAGCAGAACGTCGCAGAAAATCTGACCAAGGCCGGATGGAGAACGTATTGCAAGAAAAAAGAGACATCTTGGTGCATATCTATAGTACATGGTACTTGTCAAGCCAAAAACTAAATAAAAAATTAATCAATACACTATTTAAAAATATACCTGAACGTTAAAGATCTTTTAGTTTCTTTCGTCGCCATAGTCGCAATATGTTTGCATGGATAAGTCGTGTTCAGAGTACAAATTCATTTTACTTTATAGTGGCAACGTCATGTGATATGTGTGAATAATTTATTTAGAAAATGTAAATGTGTTGACTAAAAGGGCGGTAAGGAATATGAAGGTGTGTTAAGCCATTGGTGGAATTATGAAAATTAGAAAGGCAGTATAAGCAACTATTAGTTAAACCACAATAAAGGATTATTTGTTGCTTTTGTTGTGTGCCAATAATAAATATCAAGTCATATGCATTTATTTCTTAAATGTCTTTGCATTTTACTTTAAGAAAATCTATGTATATACTAGCGTTGTTGTTGTACTATTTCTTACACAGTCAAATAAGAAAACCATACATAATTGGCCACTACAACCCTTCAGTCAGGATTACGGCCTAGCTTCTCACACCACTCATGCTGCGTGTGTTAATTTTTATACATGAGTGGCGGGACCTACAGTTTAAAGTCGACACCGAATGTTAGATTTTTGAGAAACTTTTCATGGTAATTTTTATTTACTCTCAGAGTTTTTGCCAGAAATCTGCTGAGAGGATGTCGCCGAAGAAATATTTTTTCATATTTCGTCATCTCCAACTGCCTGATCTGGGGTTTGAACCGAGGCTTCACGTCTAATAAGCCAACACACTGCCTACTAGACCACGTCGACTTCCAGGTACGCCTCCTATAATGATCCGTTTGAGGTGGGCTTAAATTATCCCCAGACTCGGATGACACTGGCCAGTTCTCTTAGTGGCACGTTCGCCACCATGTCCAGATCTTCAGACGTTCTGTCACCTAAAACCGATAACGTCTGTTCGGAAGTGCAGGGTGATAAATTCTATATATTTTTTAAATAAAATAGCAATTCTTAGCAATTAAATCGTTATATTTCTTTCTCATCTGTGCATTTCAAATTTTATTCAGTTCTGAATGCAAGTAAGACAGAAAAACATGATATTGTAGGCATGTATGTATATATGTATATAATCAGTTTCTTTGAACTCTGTATCATATGCATGTATGTGCATACAATGTATAAATTTATTCAATATAAATCTCTGCATAATTATGTTTATAAATTAACCACAAAAGGAAACTTTCCTTTACAGGTATTTGATTGTCATTGTGGTTTTGTTGTTTTTCAAAGTGAGAGTATGTTGAATAAAAAAAAAAAAAAAAAAACAAAGAAACAAATAAACATTTATTGTTGTTGACAAAAATAAATTCAAGGCATTATACACATGTACATTTACATACTTACGCCTTATAGATTGATAGGAAATAAACATGACTTGTTTTAATTTAAAATTTTCTGTATCGCACAAGAGGTATCAGTTACCTCAGACAAATAGTTGTGAGCAAAAAAAAAGTAAGCAGAGGTTTTCAAATATTTTTCATTTGAAATTTGAATAATACTGTGCTGCATAAAAAATCGTCATGAATTTTTATGAAGTAAATTTTATTTTTTTGTCTATATTGCTAGTCTGACAGTTCCAGCCACTATTGTTAGAAATTTAATTTACCGTATATATTGTAAGATCTGATAATCGTTTGAATAGAACTGAAATGTTTTCTCGCTTTTTGGGTAGATTTATATAAAATATTGGTTAGCACTGACTATAACATCTTTTCTTCTTAGATTTCGTTCTAGAAGATAGGCGCATGTTTTGAAGAACAAACTAAGTCAAATTGTTATGATTTGTTTAGGTTATTTTAGGTGATGGTGCCCTTGAAGGAAGATGTCCTATTTAGTTCACCATTTAGGTCCATTGTGATACCACAATTAATTCTACCAAGGTTCAACCTATTCCTAGAGAAAACCATCTCGAGACCAAAATAAATCTTGCTATTGCAACAATCTTTATATTAGAGAAGGACAGAAACCTCTGTCTCTTCATGATAAGAGCAGAGCAAATGAAGAGAAAACAGTCTCTTCCTCCTGCCAGCTTCTGCAGAAGTCATTAGTTGGAATGCCGAGTTTTTCGCCATGGATATTAAAGGCCTAAACTATATCCAAAATATACGATAGCTATTGTGTATATCGTTCTTGCAGCGAATATATTCACTTTTATTTCCAAACTTCAACTATTTCGTTGCTCCTGCCTGTCGTGCATGTTTTCAGAATTGAAATGTCTGTATGTATTTAAGTTCTTCTGCATAAGTAAACCTTGTTTATAATGCTTATTTTTTTCTGTTACTAGTAATTGTTGTTGTTGTTGGTGTTCGTTTTTTTTACCTTTACTTAACAAAGCGATAATGTCATAATTTTTGTTTTAATTTCTTTTATTTGCAGTGTTTTTATTATTGTTTTAACCAGCTTGTTAAGCTGTTGTTGCATGTATAATAAATATGTGGTTAATTGACGACAACAACAATCCTAACCACAGCAAATACTTGTGAGAATAAAGAAAACAAAAACAAAAAAAAAACGCCATACAATGTTTACGACAATAATAAAATTGCAACAGCAACAATAACGGCAATAAGTTTAGCAACAACAACAACAGCAACAAATCCCTATGTTATTAGTCCAGCACAAAAGAATAGTAAGAAAGAAAAAAAAAATAAAAAGTAACGGTAGTATTTAAATCGCGTGCAAAATATCAACATTAACAAGAAGAATAAAGTGATGTATGCAAGTGTATGTATGAGAGAGAGATAGGAGGTTATAATTAGAACCACTAAGTCTATTGTAAGCCTGTGTGTGTGTGTAAGCAAATACTGGCTTCTGTACGTGCATATGAGTAAAATGTGTTTATTGTTGCACATTGTAGTTTATTAGAAACCCAACCGGAAACCAGGGCGTATGCGTGTTATTTTATTTATTTAAGCTTATCATACGTACGGTGGTACGTTTTACATGCACAAAAAATAAAAAAAATTGTGAAAGAAAATAAAAAAAAGAAATGAAGACAATTATTCTTTAGTTTTAATAAAGTTGAATTTATGTAAACTTTTTAACATGATTCATATAATTTAATTATGTAACCAGTAACTTAGTTTTGTCTTTTAAAACTAAAGAGCGGGAAAATTGAATATTATTTTGTTTACACTTCCTTCCCTCGTAAAATTAAAAATCTTTAAGTTTTCAAGACTCAACGATGCCTTTAACTTCCAATTAAAACTCGGCAAATATATTTTATATATCTATGCCAACAATCATACCCGTATATGCATTCTAGATTGATAACCAATATGCAAATTACTTAACAAATGCTAAAACTGTGGGTGAGCTTGCCGTGCAAAATAAGTGCAGTCCTATATAGTGAACCAGCGTAAGAGTACACAGTTTTGCAATAGCTAACATTACGCAATCGATTATAATAGTGGAACAATTTTTTAAAAGGTTTTCAACACTCCCGCACTCCGATAAGGACACCCCATCATGCGAAACTGTCTATTGAGGCTAGGATATAAACCTATATGAGACAACTTACCTTCTGGACAGTATTTACTCCGATACTAACTGTTCTGTCCTAGATAGGAACCATTTCGATAAGACGGTTGCTGTAGTAAGAAGAATAATAGGAGGTTGTTTGCTGTCACTTTACATACATACATAATTAATTGGTCATTACAACCTCTCAGTCAGGATTACAACTTAGCTTCTTACACCAATTATGTGCCTTTTAATTTTATTCAGGACCTGTAGTTTAAAGTTGAATACCAACAACAAATTTTTGAGCGAGTTTTGTTTTGAGTTTTTCCATATTTCGTTTTGTTGGAAAATCGTTTTGTTTTGGTTTGAATCGTGACCTCACATCTAATAAACCAATACACTACCTACCAGACTACGCTGGTTATTTTTTTTAGTTATTTAGAATCATCCAAAAGAGTGGGTTAGACTAGTAGAAGTATTCGATGCGTCTTACAGGACAGCTTATCATTGGTGAGTTGACGGTGGGATTGTGCATAAGCTCTACTAATACCATAACAATGAGAATTAATACAAAGAACTTTCAATCGCAAGTAGAGACAGCAGTGTTAACATTTTGAAAATAGTTTCTACAGCTAAGGACACGAGAAACAGATCAGAAATCATATTCTTAATAACATATTCCTAATAGCTTAATTTATATAAAATTACCCACTGTTATAGTCACTTTACCCACTGTTATAGTCAAGGCAACATATGAATCGCTATAAAATTTTTAATAAAGCGATGTTGTTTTCAAACGAAGAAATAAAAATTTAAATAAAATTTTATTATTTTAAAATGCAACGTATATACATACATACGTATATATATATATACATACATAATTTTCTAACCGCTACACAACCCTGATTAAGAAGGTAAGTAATCAGGGTTAAATAAACTTAGCATGGATTTTAATTGAATTTGCATTTGTAATTAAATATTCCTAACTGATGAAATTTTAAAACTATTCATTGTGCCGTACTTTATTAAGTATTAAATATTCTTAATTATTATAGTTTAATGTTAATTAATAAATTTAAAATAAATCTTATATTTTAAAAATAAAAACAACCTAATATTAGTGGTAGGCAATGGTTGTATATTGGAACTAGTTTTCTATAATATTTTAGAATATAAATGTATCGCTGTTTTTTTTTTTAACAGACGATGCTAAAATTGTAAGTCCATTAATATTTCTTAATAATGAGATGAGAATTTTTTAAATTTTATATTCTCTAGTCGCCGTAGTCTAGTAGGTAATGTGTTGGCTTATTACACATGAGAACTCGGTCCAAACCCCAACAAAACGAATATAGAAAATAAAATTTCTTCGGCAACTTCTTCTCATCAGATTTCTATCAAAAACTCTGAGAGTAAATAACGTTGACATGAAAAATTTCTCAATAATCTGTTAATCGGAATCGACTTTAAACTGTAAGTCACGTTACCCATGTATAGAATTAACACACACAACATAATTGGTATGGAAAGCTTGAACTTGAATTTCTTCATTAAAATTTGAATTTTTCTGGTGTCTCTTTCCTTTTTAAAGTAAAAAATAACGCAAAGAAAAAACTGTTAAAGATGGTAACTGAAAAAATTAAAAACAAGAGAACCTTAAGACAGAATTTTAACGTGTGAATCCCTTCTAAATCGAAATGAAATTGTTCCATTTCTAAACTCAGTCCTTTTAGTCAAAAATTTCCAACTGCGAATTACTATTGAACCGATTTTTAAAATAGATAGTAAAGTACGAACGGTGACCAGACCATAACTGGAACAGTTTAGGTCGACTTAGACAAGATAAATTTTTAGACAAGACAACATTAGGCCACACATATGGCAAAGATTCGTCTGACGCAGCAAAAGCTTCGTTAGGAGGTTTTCTTACATACATCTTATAGTCCAGAACTGGCTATAAATTACAGAAGTTTTTTCTCTAATTATAAACAATTTTGTTTGTGAAAAATTCTCTGTAGAGGTTTATGAAATATGTGTCCAGTGAGAAACAAAAACCAGAAGAAATGATTCGAAATAATGATAATACTTATAAAATTTAAACTGCTGCCTACAGTCGATTCTGAAGGACAGATTTTTGAGAGACTTTTGCATGGCAATTTTATTTGTCGAGAGAAAGTCGCCGAAGAAATATTTTTCAAATTTCGTTTTGCTGGAGATGTCTGACCTAGGGTTTGAACCGAAGCCTTATGCCTAATAAGCCAACAGACCACCTTCTAGACTACGGAGGCTTACACACATCGTCCTTCAATTTATTTTCACCTACAATACATCCGATCCAGAGCAAGCGAAATGGAATAGTCCCTCGCTCCGAAAACATTACAGCGGTGTTATATTTCTAATACCCACTTTTTTGGATCCATCAGTTATTAATTAATATCTGAAATTTTCCTGTATGTGAGATAGTATACAGGCGTATGCAGAATTCTATGTTTACATAACTACAACTACCACTATGCCATGTACATACATATATTTTTTTATATTAACATGCATAGTAAACTGCTGTGTTGAAAACATGTAAAAAAGTTTGCTTGTTTTTGTATTGTATTACAAACGTTGTTGTTTTTGTAGTGGGTTTTCCCTTTTTTGCATTGGAAACCTCTTTTAAATTAACGGTTTATTTTTCATTGATTTCCTGCTGAGTTTAACACATAGCCATTTTTATGATACAGTAGTAAAACAGTTAATGCATAAAGTCTTCGTGTTTGTATTAGTGAGCATGTAGTGTTTATTTTTTTTATAAAATGCCGTAAAGGTTTCACTGTATTGTTATTATTGTTAGATGGTTTCATGCATATTCGTTCTACTCTCTCGTTTCTCTCACTCTATTTCTCTATCACGGTGTGTAAAATATTTAGTTGTTCTGTTATAAATGCATTAATGCATGTACTTTCCCTCCATTGTTTCGATGTTTATGTGTTAACGTGTAAATATTGTATATGCGTTAGTGGATGTATATCAGAGGCTTTATGTGCACCTATTTGTGTGCTCGTGATTTATTAAAACAGTTTTACATTTAGAGAAATGAGCGGTTTCCCGTTACTTTTTTCACATTTTCTGTTCGTTTTTTTGTATTTTAAACACAAGAACGTATGAATTTTTAATGTAAAAAATTTTGTTTTTTCATTTTTATCATAATTTTATAAGACTTTCCGTTGAATATTATGATTTTTTTATGGTTTTTTTTCGTAATATTAAGGAATTTTCACATGCAACTATTTCGTGATATTTACTGTTCTCGTGATATTCTTGTATAATTTTTGATGGTTTATTTGATTTTGAAAATTGAAGCGTTAATCATTTACTTTGTGATTATTTTGGCATATTAAATCGGTGCGGAATTTTGTGACATTGGTTTGTTACAGGATTTAGAAGTGGATTTTAAAATTTTTGATCATGAAATAGTTATTAGACTCTAAAGACCTAAATTTATGGATTTCATCTTACATCCAAAGAAATATACTTAATTTCTGTAGATAACTGCAACCACATAGCAAATTTAACAATCTGAATCCAATGCTTATATAATGTTACCACATTGTAATGCTTATAATATAGCAAAATTGAAACATATGGCAGAAAAAAAATCTGTCCACTGCTCCCAAATCGAAGAAGGCATAGTACCGAATACAAAATAAATACCTGATATCCACACTTATTTATCAAAGTGATCCCAAGAAGCAGAAGGCGGTATTAGAATGAAATGTTAAATGAAAGTGAATGCATAAAACTAACTTTATTGAAAAGATCCTTTAAATATTCGTCCGTAAATGAAATAAATGAAGGATTTAAAACTTTTTAATATAATTGTTGAAAGCATCGTTGACAGCATCATTAGGAATGTCTTTCTTTCCAAATTTCTGGCTATAAAAACACTAACTTTTGGGGCCAATAAGATTTAATTTTTGGATGGTAGCCTAGCAGAATATTTTAAAAACTTTCAGTCCATATTTTAAATAGATTTTAAATAGTCTTTGTCGCTAAATTATCGCATATTCTATATATTATTCGTACAATGCTTAGTTCAATCGAGATCACCGTAATTTCTTGCGATGGTGTCTTTGACTTAAGTTGTTTATATTAGTTATGTGGGTTATGAATATTCCAAAGACTGGACTATTTGACAACTCTTCCATTTCAAATTGTGTTGTTATTAACTTCGGTACTTTGGTATGCATATTGCTGCTTGGAAAATTTTGCTACTGGACGTGATTGTTTTTTTACAATAGTGCGTATAATAAAATGTCCACCATTTGTTTTTGACTGAACTGGAAGTTTCTCGCCATTCGTGTTAAAATCACCTCTTCAAACTGCAAAAACCATGTCCTAAATATTGAAATTGGTGACATAAAACGCAATAAGTTTCGGTAGTCTATCGTGGTAAAGCAAAGCTTTCCCAAAGTAATGTTTTTTTTGGCACAAAACTCAAACTTTTGATGCAAGAAATAATGTTTGTATTTCACAATATTTCTTTCAATCACTGAGTAAGTAACACCTGTTAGCTTTACAGATGTTAGCTTTACCAAAAGATTAATGAAAACTCAAACAGACGATTTAAACATTTGGGTCAGCCATTTAGCCAGCGACACAGCTCTTTCATATGCACTTATAAATTAAAACTAAATATTCTGGCTTTGTTTTGGAAAAGGCATATTGGGCTGATGTATTTCAACTTGAGACTTGGCGTAGTGAAAATAATTGATAAGATAGTATAATTGAATGTATAAAACTGTCACCTTTACAAAGACAATTTCGATTAAATCAAGACTCAACTGTTTTATAAACTTGTAGTTTAATCCAGAGAAGGGGCGTTGTAATAACTGGGTGCAAGCCGATTTGTTTTAAAAACAAATAAGAACTACGGATGTCACAATGCTAAGTAAAAAAGAAAACTTTGTACGAGCAATTGTTTTTTTACGGGGATTAAGAGCTTTTAAGCATTCATTAAAATGATAAGAAAAAATGTTTGTTTCATTTTCACTATTAAAAGGTCCGATCAATATTCGCAAATAATTCTAAATTGACATGATAGCAATCAACCACACTGATGGTGGTCTTAGAAAGTAGTCGCCATATTAGACATGAGTCCACGGTTCTAACCCCAAGTAAGATACAATCTCCATTAGAACGAAATATGAAAAATTATTTCCTCGGCAACTGTCTCCCAGCAAATTTTTGGCAAAACTTCTGAAAGTAAATAAAATTTTCATGAAAAGTTTCGCAAAAATCTGTCGTTTGGAGTCGGTTCAAACTGTAGGTTCCACCACTCATGTATAAAATTAACACACACAACATATTTGGTACGAAAAGCTAGGTGGTATGTTAAAAACTATGCCTATTCAATTCTATCATGCTCGTGCAGATAGAAGAGAGCATAATGTACGAACATTTTTAAAAATTTAATGACACGTTGTTATTATTTCTGTTTAAAACATATTATTCTCTAAAATACGAGTATAATATCATAAACAACAATAAAAACAATCAAAACAATAACATCACAAAATTAAGGACGACAACCTTAGGACAAGTGTGTTAACATGTTCTACTAATTATTTTTATATTCACTCTTGTATTTACAATTATTGAAACGATGTATGTGTGTATGTATATGTGTATGTGTGTGCATGTACAAAGTATATTTTTAAATTATTTTTTTAATTGCTTTGTTAGCAACAAAAGAGTTTATGTTGTTAACACTTTAATTAAATAATGTTGCACAAAAAAAAAACGAAAAAAGGAAAAACAAAATTTATCAAAAAATATTAAAAGGAATGTTAACTTTATGACCATTTTATTAAAATTAAAACTTTTTTATTTAAACAAAAAAACATTTTCTTTTTGAACCAGCAACAACAATTCAAAATGAGACCATTTTAATGAAAAACACGAATTTTAAGTGCCAAGTTTTTTAACACTTCAATTTAATGAGCATTTAAATTATTCATGTGTAATTGCAATAGAGTTTCATATTTAATAGTTTTTCATGGCCTTCAAGGTGATTAACACGTTAAGGCATTAAGCTATTTTGTTATATTAAAAAATAACAGGCGAGTATATCATGAAATAAAAATTATTTAAAGTTATGACAATATTATTGTACTTTATATGAAATGGTGTCTGAGAAATAAAAACATTTGTTTCTAATGCAATCTGTGATTATTCTATTACAATCTTAGGTTAGGTTAGCTAACCACAAGTCAATATCTATTTTAGACATCGAAAATACCATTCCATTCTGTATCTCATTATTGTGTTATTTTAAAGAGTTCAGACAGAAGAAACGAGCTTCCGAATGCCTGTGTCTATATAACAAGAGCTTGATCGTAACACATGGGGTAGTGATAGTCCCCTACTCTTTCTTAGATATGAGAGAATGCCTTTAAATACTAAAGTGGTCTTTTTAGAACCGAAACAGTACAGTTAATGGCTGACACATGAGGTCAACGATAGTCCCCTACTCTTTCTTAGATGGAGGGAATGCCTTCAAATACGAAATTGTCCTTTGAGAACCGAAACAGTAGAATTAATAGCCGTGCGATCTAAATCCATCCCAGCTTAGAAATTCTACAGGTGCCTAAATGTTTGTAATAAAATTGAGCCTGCTCATACACATACATACATACATAATAGGTCATTACAACACTTCAGTTAGGATTACGACCTAGTTTCTCACACCACTTATGTTGGCTGTTTTAATTTTATGCATGAGTAGCGGGACCTACAGTTTAAAATCGAGAAAAATTAGAGAGACTTTTTACTCTCAGAGTTTTTGCTAGAAATCTGCTGAGGGGAAGTCGCCGAAGAAATACTTTTTGTATTTTTGTTTTGATGTCTGGCTAGGGGCTCGAACCCTGGCTTTACGTCTAATAAGCCAACACACTACCTAATAGACTACGGCGATAACGAGCCTGCTCATATATAGATCGGAAAATGCCCAATTTACCTCAAGAAATCGCAACGTAAATGCCTGACAACAGTTCGGATATTGCGAGCTCTGTACCTATCCTGATGCCCAGTTCATGAGCAACTTAATTTCAGACAATGTCCCTTTCTAATGCCGCTATTAGAGGATTAAATGTCTATAAACCCATTATTTATCTACCCAATTACTTTTTTGTTTCCAGGAGAGTTTGTGACCCAAAATAACCCGTAAGTATCTTTTATGTCGTTGTGTATGTACTGGTATATACTGGGTAAACACATTCTGCCTTCAAGTTTTTTCAAAAATTAATTAGTAAAAATTAGTAATTTCAATCCTCTTTGCCGTTAAGTAACTGTATATAGAAACTAAGTCTTATTTTTATCTCAATAAACATGTTCATATGCATCCTCTAGAAAGCCATTTCGTAATTTTTCGTTACCTTAAAGTACAATATTAGTCTTTTGAAGTTGCAGTAGTCTAGTAGGTAGTGTGTTGGCTTATTAGACGTGAGGCCGCAGGTCAAACATCCCCAACAAAACGAAATATAATAAAATATTTCTTCGGCGACTTCTCTCAGCAAGTTTCTAGCAAAAACTCTTAGAGCAAATGAAAAATTGCCATGAAAGGTTTCTCTAAAATTTGTCATTCGGAGTCGACTTTAAACTATAGGTCCCGCCACTCGTGTATAAAATTAACATTAACAACATAAGTGGCGTGAGAAGCTACTTTGTAATCCTGACTGAAGGGTTGTAATGACCAATTATGTATGTATGTATGCTTTAATCTTTAGATGACGTAGGAAAAGAATCGTTTCATGGTACAGTAACAGTGAACATGGTGAAATAGCAGAAGGGAAGTGGTGTAATGTTAAAATGCTTTGTTACCACTTTGACCAACTCAGATTTAAATGTTGGCGAAGGTTTTCGAAATTTGAAAATTAAAAGTCGACAACATTCCTTTAATCATTCATACCAAACGTATCCTCTTGAGCACAGCCTCCCCAAAGACAATGTAAAATTAACATTGAACATCGTGGAATATCAGAAAGCTACATCTTATAAGAAAAAGTAGGATTCAATCAGTAAAAGTTCTTCAGCAGGTTGTTTGAACGCTGTTTTAGAACCAAATAAAGTAAATCAATCATCTGTGCTGAACCCGGGCTGACCAATTTCTTCGATAAGTTTATTGGCATTCGGTTAGTTCAGAGACTGCGCATATCTGTGCCCAATTGGGTTATGGTAATCAAAGCTACCACTTTAACCTATCCTACCTATCTATCTAAATCACCAGGGAAACTTGATTTATAAAACTGAAGCAAAGTCAATAAATTATACAGAGCTTGGGTTGATGCTTTCTAACAGTAAATATGATGGGACTTTTTCAATATTTCCTAAGCAATACTTTTCCAAACTCGTCACAAAAAATTTTAAGGCTTAAATGAATCGAGGTAATGGTATCTAAGGGTACTCTGAATACCTTTTACAATTTTTTAATTTTTTTAAATGTTTATCAGTTCTTGACTTGAGAATATAAGCAAATATATCGCAAATTTCTTGTATCACAATAGCATATTGTTACTAGTTGGCTGTTTTAGCTTGCCTTTTTATATGCCCACCTAATCAGT
This sequence comes from Sarcophaga carnaria, assembly GCA_958299815.1. Classification (NCBI taxonomy): domain Eukaryota; kingdom Metazoa; phylum Arthropoda; class Insecta; order Diptera; family Sarcophagidae; genus Sarcophaga; species Sarcophaga carnaria. The sequence goes on from OY283150.1 coordinate 33,469,599, forward strand.
CTGATGAAGGTTCTTGAAGTCGAACGTTCGGCGTTTTGCCTTCTCTAGAACTCTATCGAAACTTCATTGTTGTTTGTGTATTTTGTTTACATTGCATGTTGTTGCGTTCTCGCTTACTTGTCCCCTTTTCTTTCATACTGATGTTGTTGGTCTACTTGTAACAAGTTCGTTGTATTTGTTTGTGTAGTTTTCGTTTCCATTTTCGTAACAATATACATACTTAAAGGTCGATTTTTTCTTCAAATTTAAAAGATTCTTGGAATTTGTCAAGTTATTTAACTGAAACTTTGATTAACTTTCGTATTCTTTCTCGGAAATAAAAATTCAATTACTTTTTAAATATTTTTCCAAATTGTAGTAAACTTTAAGGCTTTCAAATACTATACGTTTGGCAGTGTGTATTTCCTTCTAAACAAATTGTTTTTAAATGCCATTTATGATCTTGAGATATGTTAAGACGTTTTCCAAAACCAAAAAAAATTTCTTTTAAAGGAATGCCTACCGATATGCAAATTAGTTTGTGTTGTGGTTGAATTAGTTTTTGTTTTTCTTTTTGTTTTTCACTCTTTACTTAATTTTATTTTATTTAATGTAGAATGAGAACCTCGCAACTGTTAAAAAAATTAATCCAATTTCACAGAAAATATAGAAAAAGAAGAATAGACGTGGAGGAAAATAAACAGCCGTACAGTTTTATTGTTTCACTAGTTTGTTAACTTCAAGGCTAAAAAAAATGTACTAAATTGCGTTAAGAAATATGTATGTATACGTATGTCTAAATGGACGAATATATGTAAGCGAATGTCTAATGTAGGGTTAGAGTAACGAAGGGTGTTATATACTTGGCCTTGTGCTTAATTTCCTTTTTAATTTTCAAGATAGACGGCCACTTAAAATATACCCAATTTCGCGTTGTATATTTTGTTTTTACTTACCCACTAAGTAATATAAATTTTGTTTGTATGTATGCAAGCATGGTAACTACTGTGGTCTTGTTGTAGTCGAAAGGTGGGAAGAAAAACCACGAAATACAATGAAGGCGTCTAATGGTGGAAACTATTGCAGAAATTTATGAGAAAAGTAACCACACGGTGATATTGTTGCACTACATTTGCAAAATTCTAAGGCAATAAAGGTCGAATTGTCAGAAAAAACGAAATTGCTTTTACTTAAACTCGCACGTTTAATTATATTACTTCCATAGGCTGTTCTGTTTTGTGAGTCCAATTTTGAGACAGCAAAAGTTCTACATACGAAATCTCTCTGCAAATAGCTAAGTAATCTATGAAGCAATTGCAAACGAAGTTGATAAAAAAATTCCCAGTGGAATAGAAGTTAGTATCTATGGAAGGCAGAGTAATACGAATTACCAGCGAAAAAGTATTGACAAGTTGAACACTAAGAAAAAGTTGATGGCAACCATCAAGTTGGAAGAACATAAAGCTTCTGACACATAATGTGAAACAACAAGTAAAAAATACTGCATAGAATACTTAAAAGAAAAATTTGAAAAGATCGCACAAGAAACAGGAGAGGCATACATACATAATTGTTCTGATTGGATTACGACCTAGCTACTGTGTGTTAATTTTATCCATAAGTGGAGGCACTTACAGTTTAAAGTCTACTCCGAATCACAGATTTTTTTGAAAAACTTTTCATTTCAATTTTACTTACTGTTCGAATTTTTGCCAAAAATCTGCTGCGAGGATTAGTTTCGGTTAGATTGGAGTGGTAGTTTTGATACCAAAAGCTCACTTGAGCACGCATAGCGGTCCGTTGTTATGCCACGCGTAAGCGCAGTCCCCGTACCACCGAACTCTAAGAAGAAATTTGTCAGCGCGGGAGCTGCACACTAAAAGCATGACTCCCCTAAGCTAGAAACCAGCCTGAAAGTTTTATGAACGAAGCTATGTCAATGGACGTTAGCTCCGTTAAGCGGCCAAGGAATGGCGAGCCAAATAACCTACATCTAGGCCTCACGAGAGATGGGCTTTGGCAAAAAAGGTGCATAAGAGATTCCTCCTCTTCAGCAGACTCACAACCTCGACAGTAGTCGTTCGAAGGGAGCTGCAGTCTTTCCACATGTTTTCCCATAACGTAGTGACCTGTGAGCGTGGCCACTGTGATCGAGATAACCTTACGATCGCGTTTGAGTAGTTGGCTGGTACGTCTCCTATCCACCTGTCCACCTGTCCACCATGGGCCAAGTGAGGCATTTAAGCAAGATTCCTAACAGGTTGGCCTCCCGAAAGAATTGTTGCCTGATGGCCAATTTAACCGAGGTGAGTGGCATACCCAATTCGATAGGCGAGGGTTCCAGAAAGAGTGTACCTGCTCTAACCTACAGTTTCTTGGAATGTCACGGAATGACAACACTATTACTTCTTTCAAAGGCGACATTTTAAGCTTCACTTTGTAATATTGTTTTTGTTTATTTGGAATGATAAGACTTCATTGCAGACTCCTTAAAAACTATTGAATGGTGTACGTAAACCATTGTAGAAACATTCCAGTGTGTTCACTGCCATATTTTTGAAAAAGTTAACTTTATTTTATCATTAGGTTATAATAATGAAAAGAAGTTAAAGGTGACTTTAAAGTTCACTTTAGCTAAAGTTAGCTTTAACTAAACACAACTTTAACGGCAAGTTGTAATAATGGCCCTAAATTAAAAAAAATTTAAATTCTTTAAATAATATTGCTTTGCTTTATATGTTTGTAAACTAATTTGGTATTGAATTTTTTAGTACTTCTTTGTCTGTGGTTGTATTCCTTAAAATCCTCAACACTCTCCGATTACTTTTCTTTGCCTATGCTTTCTGTGGCACATGAAAACCCGTATTCCATAGTCTAAGGCGGTGTAGCCTAAAACCCAATGACTATTGAAGGCGATTTTTTTTAAAGCAAATTATTTACTATCAAGAAATTCACACGTTAACATACAAATGGAAGATAGAGAAATTGAAAAAGGGAAAAAAACAAACCAAAGGAAAAACCTAAAGAAACATTAACTAATGCTGAAAAGGCGTCATGCAAATTAAATGCATTTCTGCTGTTCCCTGTATAAGAACTATTTGCATTTCTTTTTATATTATTTTTATAAGCTTCGCTTTAATGCAAAGCAACGTAAAGTACGACTGAAGAATTGTTAAAAGGGGAAAGAGTCGCGTATATCTTTCAAATCATGGCAGGGCAAATATGACCAAGAAACCAAACGTAGCAATGGTTGGTTAAAAAGGCAAATGTAGTAGTAAGAGTATGGAGACACGAGAAAAAACATATACATGCAAAAGTAAATTAATTAAAAATTCATGACGCAATACTTATACCAGCCAACTAACATACAAATGCACCCAGTAGTGGGCCAAGGAGCCATCAGCCTGCAAGCAAACCGAAACCAACCAGCCACAACGCGTTTACAATGAATGAAAACAATTCGAAACCGCATAATGCATTAACAACCACTTTATGCCAGTAGATGTGGTTGGCAGTGGCTGTTGAAATCAAGAAAAATTGAAGAATTTTTCTTTAACTGACATTGCCACTGCCAGCCAGCCAGCTAGCCGGCCACCATCAGCGTCAGCGTCTTTAATGCATTTTCATGCACTTGGTATGTAAATTGTATGTATTTCCCTTGCTTCTATTTTTTTCTTTTTCTAAATACTTAAACATTTCAGGGGTCACCTTGAAGGTAAAATCCTTTTATAACCAGCGCTGTGTCGTTGTTCTATGTATTCCTTCAGTTTGTGTTTCGTTATTAGTTTTGCGTTTTTTGCACTTTGCACTCTCACACTCGGTTTGCAAAAAAAAAAGGAAAAACGAAGTAAAGCAACAACAACAAATACAAAAATTTCTTATTTAGTTAAGCTGCATTTGCTTACAGAACACGGTCAAATTGTTTTTGTGCATTTTTTTTAAGTTTAAAGTGGTTTACGAATGGGAACAAAATTACATTTTCACTATTACCATGCGGGATAGCAACAACAAAAAAAAAAAAAATAAAACAAAACAAAAATAGAAACAAAAACAAAAAAGAAAAATGTATCACCCACAGCTTAGAAAATCGTATTTTCATCCTTGCGTTACGATAAGTATGCAAAACCATTCTAAGCAGTACGCATATATATACATACATATACATGCAGCTCCTTTTTAAGTCCTTGAAATCTCCTTATCGTTTTGTGTAACGCAAATAAAAAGTATGTGCAGGAATATCTGCAACTGGTATAAAATAATTTCAACAATTTTTTGTTTTTTACACTTTGCAAAATATTATGATTCTTTTTTTTTGTTGTTGGTTTGTTAGTTTATATTTAAAACCCTAAAAAGCAAAATAAATTATTTAAAAAAATTTTTTGATAAAGTTGTTGTCATCTATTTTAGTTTGTTTTCCTTTTTTTGTGTGATAAAAACACAATTTATTTTAAATATTTGCATTGCTGTAATGGAAAAGTTCTGAGTAAATAGTAGAAAGAACTCTTGCAGTAGATAAATCGAAAGTTAGTTGCATAAAAATATTTATAAAATTTTATTTATTTTATTTAATTTTTTTTTTAGTAGATCTTAATAATTTTAATTTTAGGACAGTGCTTATAAGTCAAAGGCAGTCTAACTATATATATTTATGCCTTCATCATCTGTTCGGTACAAACGCATTAGTCATCTTTTCGAGTTGAAATTCGTTAATAATCACACAGAATTCTTCGAAGCGTTCGATATACTTATCAGAGATCAGCAATGGATCGTTTTTCGCTACTCATAAGTACTCATGAAATTTTGAGTATGAGTGAGTCAACAGTATTGAAATTCAACTACTCTGATTCATTCGTACTCACTACAACATTGATTTATAAGTACAGGTTGCAATGAGTACAAAACGTTGACATCGAACTCATACCATTCGAAATATGTTTGATTCATATGCATTCTCATTCAGATTCATAACTTTAGAAAAATATTTATAATACTTATTAATGATTCTAGTGACTCGAATTATTCATCAAAATCATAATTTACAAAAAAAGAAAAAAGAAAGTGTTCATACGCGAATCATACTTATTTTGTGATTCTTGTAAATGTTGAGTCATGGAGAGTCGAAATCAACATCATGCGTATTGTTAAGTATGAATATGATGAGTACTTCAAACTTTGAATATGAGTAGTATGAGTATGATATTAAAATAAGTATGAATGAGTATAAGGATCAGAAATTATGAGTATGATTCGAATCATACCATAGAGGAGCACAGATTTGTTTCAAAAATGTTCCAGCGCGTTAAGCTTAGACAAATGCCGCCATTTTCAAACGACTTTTAAGCGCCTAAAGGTCCGCCGATTGTGTATTTGATTGTTAGTAGTTTTTGGATATAATGCTTCCAAGGTAGCAAAGTTTATGGATATGTTCTATGTTCAATTACATACATAATTGGTTATAACAGCCCTTCAGTCAGGATTATGACATAGTTTATAACACTTAAGTTGTGTGTGTTATACATGACTGAAGTTTAAAGTCTTCACTGAACGACAGATTTTTGAAAATTTTTTTCATCACAATTTTTATTTACGCTCAGAACTGAGAGGAAGTCCCCGAAGAAATATTTTTTCATATTTCGTTTTGTTAGAGATGTCGGACCTGGGGTTTGAACAGTGGCCTCATAATTAATAAGGCGACACACCACCTCCTACAAATCCTTAAGTATAGGAAGAGATATGACACTTCAATCAGTTTCAATCCTAATAGAATGGTATAAAGTTTTACTGTGCTTAACTTAACTTAACTCAACAAGTGGTGTTTTCGTGAAGGCATATGACATCGTGTTTCAATTTATCGTAGGTTGTCTTAACTCATTAGTGCCCAGTGGCAACTTAAGTTGCCAGCAGAGGTTGCCTTAGTTTTTATGCTCTGAGAGGAAATTGAGTGTAAAAAGCAAAACGGTAACTGTTAGAAAAAAAGTAATTTGGGCATTAATGGGTTAAAATCGATAAAGTAGTGTAATTGTGGTCATCATAGGTCTACTGTGCACAGAATTGAAACATTTCAGATTTTGGCAGGCATGTGCCTTATCCTCTTGCCAAAATTGTAATCTGTAATCTGTTATCGAGAAAGTGTGGCGGATAATCCGAATTTATCGTTTCTACGGTCTTCTCAGTAATTTGGCCTATCCGAAGGGTAAATTCGCATTTGGATTTTCACTTAACATTCTGTTTAGCTGGTGACTTTTCGAACAAAGTTTTGTTCATTTCTCATTTGGTGACTACGTCAGCAAGTGAAATTGTCGCCTACGGGGCCTAGTGAACGCAGAAGTGATTGTGGAAAATTCATTGTATTTAGAGAAAAAGAGTAACTTGAACTGGGCACCAGGTACACGTGATATGACACCGTTAGGCATTATACACTATCTTTGGAGTACTTGAAAACTCACTTTCCTTAAGTTATCGCCGAGATGTGCCTGAAATGACCGGAGGGATGAACGGAAACTACATAATCATACGAAGTGACAAAGCCCAAGCATTATAATAAAATAATAAGAGCAGTGCTTATAATTTTTCAGAATTTTTCTTTACATTAAGGTCAGCCACAAAGCGCATCATATCAGGATTTTTTAGCTAGCAGATGAATATTCCACTGCAGCAAATGCTGGGATGACATGGTTGACGTTTTCATTTAGTATTGTCCTTTATCAAGTGGTGGCGATGGCTGGTCTTTCTGTAATATTCACTGTTGATGTTATCGGTGATGGCAAGATTTCAGATGGCTTATTACAGGTGATTGAAACAACTTAAGTTTTTATGAATTTTGAGAACCAAAAGAATCATTACTTCACCTTAACCCGAATTGAATATGGATAGTTAAACATCAAAAAAACTATATATGTTATCACCTTTCTTCCGAAAATTTATGTCCAATTTAGCGTATGAATAAGCGGTTTAATATATCACTTAATTGCTTTCCTCCTCACTTTTCACAAGGTTTTATAGATTATAAATAAAACCAGGCCTTTATCACGTACTGCATTACCCATAATCCCTATTATTTTTGGTAGGCATTCGAAATTATTCATAATCGATGCTAGTTCAACTTTACTATTTTAAAGTTCAACAACAGTTCTAAAAGTATTGTAATAAATGTCCATTGGTCTCTTTATTTTAACACAACTAACATAACTCGTATGCTTAAAAAATTGTCCAAAGTAAATTACAAAAATACGTGGCGCATTAAATCAAAATGTTACGTTAATTTCATTAATAATATGCATATTGCACGAATAAAAACTTATTTTGTAAATTCAAGATTTTAAGAAAAATTTGTTTGAAAACTTTTTAAAGTTATTGACCACAAAATAATTTAAATTCAATTAAATTTTAAACACTACAGAAAACATTGGCTATTGAAAACTCCCAACAGAATCACCACCCATAAATCTTGAACATATTTAATGTAAAAAGCAACTGTCTCTATAAGAGAGACAGTAAGAAAAGTGGAAAAGTTACAAAACAATTTGTTGCAAATGTTAAATTAAAAACATAAGACCAAAAACAAAAAAAAAAAAGAATGAAGAACAAGAGAAAACCATCCAATATATATTGTATTTATTTTTTAATAAACAAGTAACAACCGTAAAATGACAATCTGATACCACAAGAAAAGCTACGGGAAAGTAAAATAAAGAATCAACAATGTCAAGAAGTGCACTGCACTTCTAACAACAGCAACAACAGCAATAACAACAACAACCAGAGGTAACATGAGGTAAGAAATTCTAAAAACCAAATTGATTGTGGATTTAAATTCAATACATAGAGGATAGAGGAGGATGAGGAGAAGGGCACAAGAATCAACAGTGGCTATGACTGCTGTGAAAAACTTTTAAAAAAAGGTTCATTAACTTTTACACCTTTTGCCATAATATTGTTTTCAGACATTCGCCCATTCGACCATTTGCGTGGCCATTCTTTGCACACTGCTTAATGCCAATAGAGAGGTTGATTGAAAAATACCAGGCGAAAAATAAAAACAAAAAACAAAAAAGAAAAAAAAATCGAAAAAGCTAAAAATAGTATAAAAATAGTGAGTAATACTTGGGTAGACCATAAAGTAACCAGAACTTCTAAACCAGAGCAGAGAAACGATGAACAATTTTTAAACTGAAATGAACCGAACTGGACCGAATCGTTAAAAACCAAAACAATTCAATTCAACTTCTTACGTACAGTAGCGCCAGTGGTGGTATGGCCAGTGGCGTACTAGTGTTATATAGGGTAATAGGTAAGTGTGCGTGTGTGTGTGTGTGTTTTAACTGTATGCAGTTTAAAACTTTAACTATTATTTAGAGTTTGGTCAGTGAAAATACACTGATATACTCTTGATTGCATTGGGGCGGTGAAAAGCTATACGGCACAAATTTATTTTCTTATTGAATAATTAAATTCCAAAAATATTGGTTTTTTTTTTGGTAAATGAGGGCAAAACGAAGTATCTGTTGTCATCGTATTGAATGCCAGATTACGGCCAGTGAATTTATTTATCTTGGCTCCCCCGTTAACCCTAAAAATGATCAAATATAGGACCACTCTTGCCAACAGGCGCTACTATAGCCTCAATAGGCAATTGAGAAGCAGAGATCTCTCGTTCGAGAAAACTACAAGACGCCCATCCTACCCGTGCTTCTGTATGGCACAGAAGTATGAGCAATATTAAGGAGTCATGCAGCAGCTTTGAAAATATTTGAGAGAAAGGTCGCACGTAAGATATTTGGTCCAGTGCATGTTGGAAAATCAGCTGTATTAGCTCCTCAAAGACGTGGACGTTGTGCAGCGTATTAAAATCCAAAGGCTGTGCTGACTCGGCCATGTCGTTCGAATGCTTGATAGGGCTGCTCTGGCGAGAGGGATATTTGTGGAAGTTGGCGAAAAAGATGACTTTGTTTGATTTGGAAGCACAAAGTCGAGAAAGCTCTGTCATCGATTTGCGCAGAGGCGCCTGGAAGGATGTGCAAAAGCAGGCCGAAATTCGATAATCGGGTTGTTAATGGCCAATTAAGTAAGTAAGTATTGTTGAAAGTTTGCTCGAAAATCCTTCGTTCTTACCCAAGAAATTGGCTATAAACCAGGACACACACACATACGCAAACATAAGCTTTACATGATATTCTAAAACTGTAATCGGTTTCTTTTTTTAATTTTAGAGTGCTTGTGTTTTATACACCATCTTTTGTTTTTCTTCGTTTTTCTTTTTGTAACCAATTTTTCAGAACAGTAACTACACGTGAGTATTGCTTCTTTTTTATATGAGTGTATATTAGATTGTGTGTATTTTGGAGAGCTTATGGTTGTAACACTTTTTCAACACATCTTCTACAACATCCTGGGGAGAATTATTTACCAAACTTGAAGGTTTTTACTTAACTTTTTAACTTTTTTCCTAAGAGCAATAACACAACAGCAGCAGCAGCAGCAGCAGCAACAACAAAAGAGTATAACTTTGGCTTTAGATTTTCGTTATTGTTGTTATTGTTGTGGTTGTTTTCTTTTTGGCAAAAAAAGATACCAATAACACAAAAGTGAGCAACAGTAATAAAAGCAAAGTGTAAGGAAGTAACTTTTAGTGCAGAATGTATTCTTGTTGTTTCATCATAAGGTGTTATTATAAACAATTTGGTTTTGTTGCCTGTTTGTTGCTTTTGTTATTTCACTTTTGGTAATATTTTGTTTAACGCCTTGCTTTTTTGTTGTTGTAGCAGTTGTTGTACAAGTTGTTGTCTTGTGGCTGCAATTAATATCAATCATAAACATTTTTCCCCAGCAAAAGATCAAAAAGTTCGAAACAATCTTTATCTAATACAACTTTATTATTAAAATATGACTGGCTGGTTGGTATTAGTCTAAGTAATAGACACTAACAACAACAATAACACCACAAAATTGACAAAAACTTTAATATTGTACTTTGCCAACCTTTGGGCTGCGGTGCTATGCACACACAGCTCAATTACTTCAAAATTAGTTGGCTCCTTCCTCAAACTGTCCACAAAATACGAAATACAAAAACAAAAAAAAATTGTAAGAATGAAAGAGATTTTTCTAATTTTCCAAAGGTGTTAGGGCCAACAATTATAAAAAACAACCAACCAACCAACTAACCAACCAGCACAGTATTGTAAAGGAAAAGAAGTTAACGAAGCTTCATTTTTTTTGTAGCTGTGTTGCTTGTTTAATCAATAAAGAAGAGTAATTTTAAAGTTTTATGAAAGATTATGATAAATACAGCTTTCAATATAAACATTTTTTATACATACATACATACCTAAGTCCATAATTTCTTTTTGATTGGAAAGTTTATGCAGTCTTATGAAAAAGTTTTTGAATATTGCTGAAAGAGAATGTGGAGGATATTAATTTTAATAAAAAGGTCGACTGTATTTACTTTATTAAGTTTGACAAATTTTACAGGCAAGTGCAAAAAGGTATAAAACACTCAAAGCCTTAAATTCCCTATACTCCGCCTCAATCCGGTTTTCAAGTCTTATTAGGTTTTACATTCAGTTTTGAGCGAAAGAAGTTCGAATTTGGTTTTCAAATGCAATATCAAACGTTCATTTTAAATTAATTTCAATTATGCCTTATTAATAAATGTACTACAGGATCTACAGTTTATAGTGTTATAGTGTTTCCTAAATCATATACGGCAAATGATTGCAGTTGTTGACATACATAATTGGCCACTACAACCCTTCAGTCAGGATTACGGCCTAGTTTCTCACACCACTTATGTTGTGTGCGTTAATTTTATACATGAGTGGCGGGATCTACAGTTTAACGTCGACTCCGAACGACAGATTTTTGAGAAACTTTTTCATGGCAGGTTTATTTTCTCTCAGAGTTTTTGCCAGAAATCTGCTGAGAAGAAATCGCCGAAGCAATTCTTTTTTTCATGCATATAATAAGCCAACAGACTACCTGTAAGACTTGCAGACACTTTTGGAAAAGTTCTTGAAAACTTTTCAACGTCAAACTTTTGGCCTTTCGCTATAGTTTAGTAGGTAGAGTGTTGGGTTGTTAGAGGTAAGACCACGGTGCCAGCGAAATATGAACAAATATTTCTTCTGCGATTTCTTTCTTTCAGCAGATTTCTGACAAAAACTCTGAGAGTAAATCCAAGTACCGCGAAAAGTTACTCAAAAATCTGTCATTCGGATAACACACACAACATATGTGGTGTGATCCTCGTTCACAGCCTGGACTTCAATAGTTCTCATTTAAAATTCGCATTAATGTAGAAATTAGCAGATCCTAAGAGAGCAATTGTATTAGGAATAAAGAGAAGAACACTCATGACTACACAGGTCATCTCTGTTAGCATGTTCTTTGGAATTGGATCTGAGGTCTATTCTGATAGACTGGCACTGAACGGGTCTTACAGATTTCCTATCGTGGCCAGCGTATTTCAGGTGGGGATTATTGCTATTGAACAAGCTGCACGTATTGTTGAAACCGAGAACCTATCTCTTTCGAATTTGTTCCAATATGTGGACAGATAAGCTGCAGGCAGGAAAGGAAACGAATAGGAGAACGAACTTGCACGGAAGGGATCGGAGGGAATATATGCGCTCCTACAAGAATACTTTCTCAAATTGGAAAAAGCAGCATGGAATTCGACAAACCGTAGGTGGTTCAACATACTGATGTTGTGGACCGAAGGAAAACTAAAGAACTTCTTGAGTTCGGCAAGAAGACGGTTCGCACTCAAACAGGAGTTCGGGATACTACGCTATTGGCAAAACTTCCTGAACAACTCCGTCCACCCCACTAGGATTACTGCAGAAGCTGGTATCGATACAACACGTTTTATATGAGTGCCCTGTACTTCAAACTAAACGTAATCGGTGACAGATCTTTTGTAAATCTGGCGAACGTGCCACTAAGAGTACTGGCCAGATTCATTCGAAGATCGGACTTGTTCAAACCAACCACTAACGGATCATGACAGGGGCGCTTATCTCACACTGCGTAACACAATGAACTTGCCTAGGATATCAAAGCTACCCACAAACCTTGCCTTGTTAGTCTATTTGGGGTAAAATAAAAATTTGAGCGTTTTAGGCGTTGCCACATGTCTTAAATTTTTTTTTATATTCTGAAAATTTTTTTCTGCAAAACCAAATAAAATAAAATTGCACGTCGCTAACAATTTCAACAGTTATACATTGAAGTAGTTCTTAATAAGTTAACAAAGGATAAGGAATCTCGGAAAAGTTCTTGAATTATAAGAATTTTAAATTTTTATATTAAATTTGAATTGCTTAGCAACCAGATTATCTTCTTAAGGAAGGTATTTCAAGGGAAAAAGATTAACTCAACATAAATATCAATTTTCCTTTTAACAGTCCCTGGTCTTCAATTATAGCAATTGTTTTGGGAAGCAACTACTTAAGGAAATTCAAAGTGTTAGTAATTCCAGTAGGATTAGACATGAATGACCTTCTTAAGTATTTCGGCGCAGACAATCATATGAAATATGTTAAACGTAACGCTAGAATTTATTTTTTTCTTTATTTAATTGTGTCTGTATATTTTTGTTTATTCAGTCCAGTTAAGGTAAAATCTTTAATAAAAAAAAACAATTAAAAACCATTTTTTGTAAAAGTCTGGCATAAAACCTTGTTCCTTCCAAGAAATTACTTTGTCTGATCATCTTTTCTGCGTTTTTTTATTTATTTTTTGAAATTTAATAAAATTCTTTATGTTTTCTTGATAAGCCGAAGCGACAAGAATAAGTGAAAAACGTTCCATGTAGTCAACAACTGTTCTAACAGCACCTTTACAGAGTCTCTGCAAATGCATGCCGGCAAGTAAATAAAAGTTGCGACAGAAAATGTTTTATTTAAGATTTTATTTTTCTTTCTCTTTTATTTTTCTTTTATTTTTCATTCTTTTTTTATTTTTTGAAAAGTTTTTAATTAAGTTTTTGTACGTGTCGTTAAGTAACAACAACGTCAACTAATACTACAACAATTAGAAATAAAGAGAGAGAGAGAGAGAGAGAGAGCAAAAATGTACATGAAAAACTTCAGAAACAGGAAAATTTTTGTTTTTAAATTTTCGTGTCTTCTTAATGGGAAATAACATTCGTTGTCCGGTGTACACCTTTCTCTCTGAAAAATAATAACCGGTCTTATGAAAAGGACAAAAAAAGGTAAGGATATAAGACAAATTAAGTTTTGTACCAGTGACAATAACATCATAGTACAGACGCATAAATAAATCTCTGAAATGTCTATACCAATGCAACACAAATGATAATTACTTTATGATCAGTAATGGAAAGGAATTCAATTGATGCAGGTTGAAGGGTATGAACATGGTAGCATATTCATAATCATACTTCAGATTTCCGTCTACATTGCCTATAAGACAAGACAGGCTGTTATTAACTGGGACCACAGACATAATTTTTAATTTCTCTTCTTCATAGCAGTGGAAAGCTAATATCGTATAATATTTTAAAATAGGAAATGTACTACTAGGGCGTCATTCAAGAATCATAGAAAATGTCAGTTACGACCTCGAAAAGCTTAAAAGTGTCGAGACCGGGGATAAATTATGGATACTGTTTTCTAGTTCGGTTTATATATGGTTTGTTATCTATACAAATGTACTGCGTGTAATGACGAGGGCCTAGGCTCATTGCGTCTTTGCTAAAATTTGCGTTGTCGATACTATCCTCTTTGCCAGCTCAGTTAGTTCTTAAATGGATTATTTGGTGGGAATGAAGACTTCTTATGTTTCTTTAATATTTCATACAATCAAGATGAAATCTGGTAAGCTTACGCTGTATCTTAGCACTACATTAGTTTAGGTTACCGGGTATATTGCCGTTTAGAGGCAAGTTCACTAGGTGGTCCGTATGGCCCAAAATGTCACCCCTCTATGAATCACGCCGAGCTCCGGATTAAGCCGGACAGTTCCCTTAGTAGCACGTTCGCTACCATGCTCAGATCTTTAAACGTTCCGTCAACCAAAAACCGTTAACGATTGTCGTGAAGTGCATGGCACTCGCATAAATGGTGTTGTACCGATTCATTTTCCTCCCCATAATGGCAGCTTCTGCAGTAAACCAGAGGTTAGGTTAGAGGACGTGTACTTGTCAATTAAGACAAGTACAGTACCCGGAGGTCGAATTGACCCATTGTACAAAAATAAACCTGAGGCGAAACTAGCAATAGCGCAGTGTCGCGTTAGAATTCCTGTTCGATTGCGAACCGTTCTTTTGTCAAAGTCAGGTATTTATCCCGCTGCCCACTGCTGGACACAGCAGTTTTGAAATTCGGCAATCAGATATGTTGTACCACCCACGGTTTGTCGAATTCCATGTTGCTTTTTCCAATTTTGAAAAGTATTCCTGTATTCCATAGAGGGGCCTCTATGATCTTCTCTTTGGACATTTCCGATCACATACGTGCCAGTTTGTTTACCTTTTCATTTCCCTCTATACCACACACTGTGGAAGCACAGTAGAGGCGGATGTTGTCTCGACTTATACGGTGTAGAGAGTCCATGCGACCTCTGACGCCCTTTGATTTGACGAAATATAATCCCAGTGCTTTGATTGTTGCTTGATTATCCACACATATGATGGAGTTTGAAGGAGTTAGGGCCTGGATTTCAACCATGCGTGCAGCTTGTTCAATAGCAAAAATCTCCGCCTGTATGACTCGTTTGGTGTCAGTTTATCGGAATAGTTCACTAATACTGTTCCACATTCCATTTGACAGCCATTGGTGACGCTGATATAACAACAGCTTCAGTCTTGGATGTTCATACGAAACCGTTTCTGGTGAAGTACTACATTACGCCACCAATCACTCGTCGCTGCAACTACTTGCTAGAAATATTTAATATAATCGAGTATTGCTTACATACATACATACATAATTGGTCATTACAACCCTTAAATCAGGATTACAACCTAGCTTCTAACTCCACTGTCGCTGTAGTCTAGTAGGCAGTGTGTTGGCTTATTAGGCGTAAGGCCAAGGTTCAAACCACAGGTCAAACATCAAAATGAAAAAATATATCTTCGGCGACTTCCTCTCAGCAGATTTCTGGCAAAAACTCTGAGAGTAAGAAAAAATTGCCATGAAGGGTTTTTCCAAAATCTATCGTTAGGAGTCGACTTTAAACTGTAGATCCCGCCACTCATGTATAAAATTAACGCACACAACATAAGCGGCGTGAGAAACTAGGTTGTGATCCTGACTAAAGGGTTGTAATGACCAATTATGTTATGTATGCAGGTTCTAACTCCACTTGATGTTGTGTCTGTTAATTTTACACATGAGTGGCAGGACTTACAATTCAAAGTCGAAATCTGCTGAGAAGAAGTCTCCGAAGAAATATTTTGTTTTTATTATTTCGTTTTATTAGTGGCGAATTCCATGCGGCGACTTTAAATATAATATTGTTTACATTCCTTTACATTTTTCACTTTTTAAACAGTTTGTATAGAAATCAAAGTTTAGAATTATAGTTTCTAGTGTGTAGTCCTTGTTTTTCTCTATAATTTTAACAACTTTTCGGTTTAGCAAGTTTTGTTTTTGACACTGGTCATTTGTAGTTTAAACTGCATGTTTTCATTCACTACATACTCGTACGATAAGTATTAATGGTGTATAACACCTTACATTTTACTCCTACGCTGTTGTTTCTTTTTGTTGAAACGTGTGTTTTAATGTAAAACAATTTTATCCTGTCTCCAAATAAAATGTCATTGAAAATAAAAGCAGTGGAAGGAAAGGGGGAAAAAATTAACTGCCCATGATGCCATATTCCATGCATAGCTACTTCGACACAAAAGAGCAGCAGACACAAAAATTTTCATTTTCAGACGAGGCGTAACGAACGAGCGGACTGGACTCACATAGCATTAGTGTAGGAGTGTTCGATGTGCTAATATTTCAAGAAAATCGTCTACAGGCAAGTGTTAAATCTAAACAGCATTATAAAATACATAGAAAACCCAAAAAAAAGCAGGAGAATACAAGAAGAACTACAAAATTAAACAATAAAAGTAGCAGAAGATTTTCATGCCTTTTAGTAGTACATTTCGAAAAGTAGATTTTTAATAGTCATTCAGGTTTATTTGTACATTCTTCGTTTGTAGTTGTTGCAGTATGACGGCATTGTACCGTTTTATTGTTTAATTGTTTAGCAAGAATTTTTTTGTTCAGCTTGTTTTTCGGTCCACTATGTCGCTGCCATTGCTTTCAGCCAGTGTAACTGGCTTGACTTAGTTGTATGGTATCATTTGATACGTTCATACGTATGTATTTAATTCAATTTTATGAGATTTACAACTTTGGTACTAATTTTCTGCTTTTAATTACTATTTCAGTTTTCTCCTAAAAATCTCAGGTAGTATGGGGTGGTATTGCACAATTTCGTGCTTGTAGTTAATTTGTTGGAACTTAAAGTGTAGGAGAAATTTTATGAGTATTTTAGCTTAAATAACTGGGATTTTGCAAATACTTTGCTTTCTATTTAAAAAAAGGTCTTTTCATTTAGTGAACCATTCATAATTAAATTTTTAAGCCACTTGTACTCGAACGTATATTTAGAGGTTGGTAGAGTGTTAGGCTATCAAACATGATTTAGGCTGTACTAGGCATACCTACAAACTTATTTTTATTTAGGTTGAACGACGCTGTTATTTGATTTCTTGCCATTTTGAAGGTTGCTATACTCTTATGGGAAATACCATTTTAATTGGCAAACGGACATTGATTTTTCACTTCAGTTGCATATCTTATCTGATTTTTGGCAAAAACTATGAGAAAAAAAGAAATTTCCATGAAGAGCTTCTTAAAAATCTGTCGTTCGGAGTTCACTTTAAACTGTGGGTTCTGTCTAGGTTAGGTTAGGTCGGAGTGGTAGCTCTGTTATCACAAAGCTCACTTGAGCACTCCTAGCGCCCCGTTGTGATGCCATGGGTGAACGCAGTCCCTGTACTAACCAAGTTCCACCAAAATCAGGGAAATGGAAGAAGTTGGTTAGCGCAAGGGCTGCACGTGGGTTCTGGCACTAATGTAAAAAAATTAACACACACAACATAAGTGGTGTGGGAAGCTAGGTAGTAATCCCAGCTGAAGGACTGTAATGGCCAATTATGTATATACGTATGTGCCTTTTGCGTATCTGTCTGTCAAGATTTTGGCGGCAGTCACTAACAGTGTTTGTAGCCTCGATTTTTATTGATAGAATACAGATAATTGTTTAAAAACTACTTTGGCTGCTTTTGTGTGATTGTTTTCTTCAGGAGGCCAACAAGTCCGTACTGAGTGGCAGGGCGCAATGAAACTAAACGCTTTCAGTTGACGTTTAAGGAGGTAAGCCACGTTTCTACAGTAGTTACCATCAGCTCCAATTTTTTTGCGCTTGTAGATCAAACAACCAAGCACCTCATGTGTGCTTTTAACTTGTGGGTACTTATACATGGAGGCTAAATATGTCTCACAACGACCTATGCAGAGGTTGGAATGTCGAAGAATCAAAGGAGACCACAGAACATCTTCTCTTTCATTGTCGCGCACTTGCAAACTAGAAACGGAGAATTTTTCGGCACTTAGAATTTATTGGCAGAACATGTCTAGCCAAAGGTAATTTGTGTAATTACAACCCTTCAGCCAAGATTACGATCTAGTTTCTCACACAACTTATGTTGTACGTGCTAATGTTAAATTTTTTACATGAGTGGCAGGTCCTGCAGTATAAGGTTGACTCCGAACGACAGATTTTTGAGAAACTTTTCATGGCAATTTTATTTATTGTCAAAGTTTTTGCCAGAAGACAGCTGAGATGAAATCGCCTAAGAAATATTTTTTCATATTTCGTTAGTTTCGAGATGTTTGACCTGGGGTTTGAACGGTAGCCTTTTGTCTAATAAGTCAACACACAACCTACTAGACTACGGCGATAACAATTGTATGTTTTTTAATACTATCTAGTAAAGTTGTTATTAACCAAGCAAAGTGTTCCTTTGCAACATCATCATAATTTTATTTGCAAGTTTTAAGACAAACAAAAGAGTAACACAACAGTAAATTCAGACAATTTTTCGAATGGTTCATGCACTCATATAAAACTTGCATTCGAGATACAAAACGTATAATTTATTGACAAAATTTTTATAATTTTTTAAAATAAAATTTTAAGTTCATTTCACTTTCGGTGTGTATTCTACATTATCTAGCCAATGTGTGAAAGAAAATAATTTATGTCGGTACACTTAACGCTTGGTTGCTCTGTAAACGGAGAAGTGTTTAAACACAATTTTTAAACGAAAAAAATGGAATGAAGTAGGAATTTATAAATCAAAAAAGTCTATTTATACCACACCCTACATTAATTTAGGTTGGCTTGCCGCCCACAGGCAAGTTCTACTGGGTGGCTCATATGGCCGATTGTATCACACAGTGTGATACACCCCTTGGTGGTGAGCTTGGACCACATCAAGATCCTAATGAAACCTTAATGGCACGTTTGTCATCAAACGTTCTCTCATCCAAAAACCGTTCACGTTCACGTTCTATCGATTTCGTTTCCTCCACATCATGACAGCTTTTGCAATAATCCTCGTGGGGCAGGCCGAGCTTGTAAGCGAAACTACCAATAGCGCAGTGTTCCGTTCTTGTCAAACTTAAGTAGTTCCCTGGTTTTTCCGCTGTCCACAGCATTTTTAAAATTCGTCAAGCAGATGTGTTGGACTATCCACGGTTTATTGAATTCCATGCTGCTTTTTCCAATTTGGAAAAGAGTTCATGTAGAGGTGCATATAAACTTTCTATCGTGTCCTTCTTAGACATTTCCAATGTCTTCCGTGCCAGTTCGTCTGCCTTTTTGTTTGCCTCAATGCCACAACGGCTCTGAACCCAGTAGAGGCGGGTTTTATTACTATACTATTCGGATCAGGCACTCAACTCAGATACGATCCAAGCCATGAGATGCAAATAAAACTAAAGCGATGTAACAGAAATTAAAAAAGAACTGCGACGCAAACCCATGTATAAGTATACTGAAGAGAATGATCTAATTCAAGGCGCAACAAACCATGGCACAAACATTTTATACATTACTAAACTTTCATAATGATGGAGTATTAAATAAAATAAATCAAAAGTACACAAACGTTTCCACTACAAAAAAAGAAAGAAGAATAAACTAAGCTAGTCGCAGTAGCAGGAAGATAAAATCTCAGCTTAACACATATTCTGTGCTTTTGCAGTCATACAAACACCGATTCATTGAATTCACCTTACCTTCGATGCCTCACTCACTCATCCATTCATTTATTTGTTACAGAATTCGTTTAGGTATACCCTTTAAGAGCTCAAATACTACAGATGGCTAAACATGTATGTATGTAGGTATCGCATATATCGTGTGTTACGTACATACATATATTTTAGAAAATACATTTTAAACATATTGTAGTTGTAGTCGTTGCTGCTAATGAAAATAATAGAAATTTCTTCCTCTTTCTACTTAAAGGTTTAAACTCTATATGCTATACTCATACTTGCATCACATACAATTACAATTACACTACAAGGGTATTCTCTCATTAACAGGATACAATTGCAACAAAAATTGAAATGAATAAGAAGTATATTGCATTGGCAATGTTGAGATTTGAAAATGCTCTTTGTACCTATTGAAAACGAATGGCACTCTTGTGCTGTGCTAAATGATGATTAAAATGTTGACAACGTGATTTATTTCGAAACCGAAAGAAAATGTACGGAAGCTTTCGAATGAAAGAAAAAAGAAAAATTTATAAATTACAAGACGTACTATTTATCTCTTAAATACAGTATTAACGTTTAAGAATATTACAAATTTAAAATTAAATATTTAACAAACTAGTTTTGAGTGAAATATTAAAGTTTTATGGAGTTGTATTATTGAATGGCCTCGGTGGTCAAATATGTGAAAATGTCTTCTATGTATACCCACATGCTGAATAAAGTAAATGGAACGGCCTTAAATGTTCCATACAATTGGGTAGTTAGCGGTAATTGTTAATTTAATCGGGGTTTTACCTTTACTATTGTAGAAGTTAAAAACGAATAGGTTTTCCTTTTTTCTTTCTAATTAATGGATAATGGTGTGGTTAAAATTCTTGACTACAGAAAAATTAAAAATAAGTTGTTGAAATATCCTTCAAAATTTAAGGTAACTAAAGAACACTAATCTGCACTAACATAATTACAACGCTTTAGTCAGGATTACACCACTTATCTTGTGTGCGTTAATTTTTTTTATACATGAGTGGCGGGACCTACAGTTTAAAGTCGACTCCGAACGACGGATTTTTAAGCAACTTTTTCATGGCAATTTTTTATTTACCCCCAGAGTTTTTGCCAGAAATCTGTTGAGAGGAACTCGCCGAAGAAATATTTTTTCATATTTTCGTTTTGATGTCTGAGCTGGGGTTTGAACCGTGGCTTTACGTCTAATAAGCCAACACACTACCTACTAGACTACGGAGACTACTATTTTTTAGTACGCCTTGCGGAATTATAAACGGCGTAAATATCATCCTAAAAAATAGTTTAGTTATCGAATAATCTGAAAAGGCTGACAAAACCAAGTTCGTCGTTTACCATAAAAAGTTTCTAAAAAATCTGTCATTCGGAGTCGACTTTAAACTGTAGGTCCCGCCACTCATGTATAAAATTAATACACGCAACTTGAGTGGTGTGAGAAGCTAGGCCGTAATCCTTACTGAAAACTGACATTATCTTTACCATCGATCGAATTCAGCCTGCTTTATGCTCTAGAATGCCAAGAAAACCTGGCATATATTTGTGTGATGTTATTATCCATACATGGTATCAATAAGTCTTCCAAAGGAATAAAAAATACCTATTAAGCCTCATACACTTTTTTATTTATTTAGTTTTAAATATAGTGCTTAAAGAGATCACTTAAAGAGATCACCCTTTAATTATTGTGAAATCTTTTCTCATTCGCATTATATTGAAGTTAAAAAATAAATTTTGTTTTAAATCAACACCACTTTCTTCAAATTCTCTACCACTACCACGTATGTAGGATGTTATGAAATCAATTAAATATTACGTATACGTAACGTTTGAAGCACTAAATAATAAAACTTGTTGCATGCATGCAAGGATAAAATGTTTCCTCTTTCTGATAAATATTATTTTTTCTTTCATAAATATTTTTTAAAAGGTTTTGTCTTATCTTGAAATATATGCTCATTATTAAAGCAAAACAAAAAGTAAAGCTTAGGAACATAACAACAATATCCATAATTTTCGCCTAAATGGTTTATTTATGTACAAAATTGGTCTCATATGATATTGGCAGAATTTTAGTTTTTAGTTTTCCGTGAAATTAACGATTTGCGATAAGCAATCAAGATCCATTAATTCGATTTGATCAAACAAAGTGTCAATCTCTTCACAAGGTAATGTACTTTCAGAATGACATCACTTACTTCATATTTTTTAATTAAATTTTGCAAATAAGAATAGCTAAACTTGAAAAAATAAGAAAAAATAATATTTTCCAAGTTTATCCCATCAAAACTCAAACCATATAAGTTTGAACAAAACGTTTATGTATACCGTTTTAAAGACCAATCTCTCTCCTCTCTCCTAAAAACTTTTGATTTTTAAAATAGGTTCAAACATATTTGGGTAATCAATAATTTTGTGCGAAAGGATAAAAAAACCGTTTTTGTCAAATAAAATAAGTTTGGAGTCTTCGAGAAAAATAAAAAAATATTTTTGAGTTCTACTCAACCTAGTGAATAACTTAGACAATGTAATTACTCGGGTGTATTTTAACTCTCGTACCGTGTTATTGGTCTCAATTCTAACGCAGTACGTTTTCGCTTACTGACTCATTGAGAAACATTATTACTAATTTTAGTGAATCATGCATTGTGTGAATTTTTCACAATCTTGTTCAGTCTGAAATGAGAGATTAATGGGTGCTGAGGATGAAAAAAACTTTAGTGAACTAATATCATAGCGACATAACAACAAAAATCCTCTGATCTTTTCAATTAATGGAAAGGACCTCAACTCTCTCGATCGTTTTAACGTGTATGGTTATGCGTATAACGGACATAATACCAATTTAAGCTAGTGTATGTGTTGTCAGGATTAGGAAGAGGAGGAATTGATGCAATATCTACATTCTTATAGCCTTCGTTTGAGACAGTTTATACTTGGGCATATTGGTGCATTTATCTATCATTTACAGGACATTGTGCAATCTACAGATTAGATTTAACCCGAAAAAAAAATCAATTCATCATTATTCTGAATTATCTGGTAAGGAAAAGAACCAAAGCTCTCTCAAGTCTTGGCTTCTTACTGGTATACCCCATTAACAATATGTTATTGAACCTATATCCAAGCGTATGAGAAGTTTATGTTCATGAACAATGTAGTTTTTGGGGGAGAATGAACGAAAATCGCAGAATCGACGGAATATTTATATGACGCAATGGAAAACTAGTC
This sequence comes from Sarcophaga carnaria, assembly GCA_958299815.1. Classification (NCBI taxonomy): domain Eukaryota; kingdom Metazoa; phylum Arthropoda; class Insecta; order Diptera; family Sarcophagidae; genus Sarcophaga; species Sarcophaga carnaria. The sequence goes on from OY283150.1 coordinate 33,492,152, forward strand.
TAAGGTAGCTTGACATAGATTGCTCGCATTATCGGTGGTGCCTCGGGAATATACCAGTAATACTGATCGGCTGCTTAGAGACCACAGGGAGTGGTCATACGAATGCATTAGGGAGGTAGAAATTTCAGAGTTCACAATTCGCTATGACGCATTTGTAGTAACTCTCTTGCTAGTAACTCGTACAATCTTACCAAACCCACATCAACCAACGGCATGCATTACACGTCAACACATATAGGAAAGAGAATAAAATTTATTAAATAGTACTTAAGCAAATTAGTAATCCTTATAAAAGACGTTCGAATTCTTAAACTAACTAAATTATGAGTTAAAATTTTAATATGCATCGATTTATAGCATATGATGCAAAAAACAATACAATTTTTAAATCATTTTAATGATGCATGACCTGATTTCGAAAAAATTTTTTTTGGTCTTTTTGGTTTACAAAACACAGTGTGAGACAAAAAGTGTGTGACACATAAAGTGTTTGTGAAAACTAACAAATAAGGGCAGAAAACATTATCCTTGTATCATTATTATCATATAAGCATCAGTCAAGTGAAAATGAAATACTTAAAAAAATTTGCCCAACAATCACAACGAGTGCCAAAAAAAGGGCAAAAAAAAAACGAAAAAATCTATTTGTAATGGATACGTCACAGCTAAAACAGGCAATGAAAATAAGAGGACACGAATAGGAACACATTTTATGGCTGCCAAATAATTCGTATAAAAATCGCATAAAAAACTGATACAAAACTGCAAAAAAATATTCACAAGCAGACACAATGGAGAGACAAGGAAATAGACATCTACACAGTTCTATACAAAAATATGATGCATGCATCTATACACAGGGTACTTGGCCAAAACTATAGCATGAATGGATATACGATAATATTTTCCTTAAAAAAATTCTATTTTAAATCTATAAAACACTTGTTTAAATAAAATATGAAACTAAACTCTACTAACGATTACGAAATTTTATTTCTAGAGCATGTTTAAAGAACTGCAACAAAAAAAAAAACAAAAAGAAAAAAAATAATCGGAAAATAAAACATTTTAAAAATGTTTAAAGCATGTTAAACATGATTTTCCTTCTAAAACCATTTTCAAGGTTAAAAAATAATGTTGAAAGCAGCTGTTGCTGGTCAAGTTTCAACACCCACTTAAAACTATTTTAGCAGCATTTAAAATACGGAAATAAAAAACGGCAAGAAAAAAAATTAAAATAAGTGGCATAAATAAATTATTTATTCTTAAGTTTTTCTTTTGGTTTGTCCATGAAACGAAACTATTGTGGAAAATTTATTTGTAAGGCAAACGATTTTTGCATTAGAGCAACGGGCAGACGAATAGGTCTAAGATAACAAATCCGAATTAGATAAATAAAGAGTTTAAATGTTGCAAATTGAAGTAATCCTTTATGTAAAGGATTATTATGTTGTATTTCCATGTACAGAATTAAAAATTTATAATAAAGGAATTTATGTAAAGTTGTCCCTCGCATAACAAGGTTAATTGGTACTGTGTTATATTAAAACCGTTTTATAGGAAACCATAAAATATAATTTTACGTGTAATGTCGAAACGGTGTTATACGAATACCATGTTGTACGAGCCACAACTGTACATAGATATTGATTATACGTCACCTCAAGTACATACATATATACATACATAATACATAATTGGTCATTACAACCCTTCAGTCAGGATTACGACCTAGCTCCTCACACCATTTATGTTGTGTATGTTAATTTTATATATGAGTGGCGGGACCTATAGTTTAAAGTCGATTCCGACTAATTTTTGAATAACTTTTCATTTTATTTACTCTCAGAGTTTTTGCCAGAAATCTGCTGAGAGGAATTCGCCGAAGAAATATTTGTTCATATATCGTTTTGAATTGTGTCCTCACGTCCAATAAACCTACGAGACTACGGCGACTTTGGAAAAAAGCTGACGCTATTCCTACTTATAATGGAAGTACATAACGGAGAAAGAATTTATTCAAAGATTCCATTTGAAATGTTGAGAAGATATGAAATTTTGTTAGGTTAGGTTTGAGGACGTGTACTTGCCATTGCGATAAGTACAATACCCAGAGGTCAAAATTCTCATTGCAAATTCGTCCTAGAAGAGAGAGAGCGAGGATAGGGAAGGATATAGGATTAGGAATTGGAATAGATGAAGTGGTAGGAAAGGAAAAATATAAGAGACGGAGGAAAAAAGATGGACCACAAACATACAAGACAGCGCAACTGCAACTACGATGTGCTAGCACTTCTCAACAAGCTCAACCTATTTATGAATCTATGGAGAGCCCTTATTTAGCTCTTGTTTGAGTCCAAACCTTCGAAGAAGTTCCTGCCTAGGGTCCTCAACCTCAAACTACTAAGGGTTGATTTGTTGCAGAGGAAGGGTTCGACAGTTTCCAACTTCTCCTCAACATACACTGGAAATTTAGTTCTATCTTGGAGTTTTATTTCTAGAATTTATGCTGAATTTTTCAAGGTGATCCTGTACCACATATAGTATAAGTAGAGTGTTGTGTTTCTGGCAATATGACAAATGATTTGAGTTGTTAGTTTACTTTGTAACAATTCCGACTTAATGCGGAATTATGAAGCTAAGCAGCGCTCAAGTTTACATACATATTCTATTAGGTTTTTGTTGTAGTATTATTCTCTCTGTGCAATTTGTAAACTGTATGTGTATAATTTTTTTGTTGAAATTTATTCTTCTTTTCTTCAGTCGTTTCTCCAATTAAAACACATGTTAGTGGAAGTAAAGCTTGGCAACATACGGATCGCGGTAGTCCAGTAGGTGGTGTTTTGACTTATTAGACGTGAAGCCACCAAACCCCAGGTCCGAAATCTCCAACAAAATGAAATGTGAAAAAATATTTCTTTGGCGACTGCCTCTCAGCAGATTTCTGGCAAAAACTCTGACTGTAAATAAAATTGTCATGGAAAGTTTCTCAAAAATCTGTCGTCCGGAGTCGACTTTAAAACTGTACATCCCACCACTGATGAATAAAATTAACACACACAACATAAGTGGTGTGAGAAGCTAGGTCGTAATCCTGACTGAAGGGTTACATACATAATTGGCCATTACAACCCGTCAGTCAGGATTAAGGCCTAGCTTCTCAACTGGAGGGTTGTAATGACCAATTATGTATGTGACATTACAAAACGGCGATCAAGTTGTGAACAAACATTGTGGTATTATTAAACAGTGCTTTTAAAGGAGGGATACGGTTCTCTGTGGAACGTGTAAACTGTATGTATTTTTGTTGAAATTTATGGGTTCTCATGTAGGACTATAAATGCTGTATTGTTTGCCGGTTCGGAAGTATGGATGGATTCGCTTATTATCATATCCCAAGTACATATCAAATAGAGCTTAGAATTTAGTATATTGCCTGCAATTTGGTAACATATCCCAAGTACATATCAAATAGAGCTTTGAATTTAGTATATTGCCTGCAATTTGGTGACTACAATTTAATTCAATGTAGTAAAAGAAGTCTATAAGAATGAATTAAAAACATTGAAGTACGAACTTAAATGATTTTAAATCCCAAACAAATCAAGTAATAAATTTAAAGTTTTTTTTTACAATATTTGTTGTAATTTTTTAAATAAAAACATTCAATTAGTTTCAATCAAATTGAATTCAACTTTTATTTTTTTTTTAATTTAAAGTCCTTAAAGGAGAATAAGTATTATTTTACTATGTACTAGTATTTTATTACTTTTGTATAAATAAAAAAAAAATCAGAAAAAACACAAAAAAAACATGAACTAACATTTAGCCAATACATTCAAATACTTGTCAATACATATATCTTTTTTCTTCAAGTATCAAATAGCCCCTCAATAAACAGTTTGAAGGACTTTTCTCTAAATAACAATTTGTTACTATAGTACTACTACTACTACTACTACTAAACAGCATGTTATGTCTTATAAAAAAAAGGAAAGCAAAATATAATGGTAAGTATCTTATTTGAGTACATGCTCGTATGCATGCATTTCTAAATATTTTATATGTTGTATTGGATCCAGGTATGGGATCCATGTGTGTGTGTTATTTGCTAAACCTTTTCTAATTTTGTTTTTATACATACTTACATATAGGAGTAAATTTTGTATTTTTTATTCATTATTTTTTTATTTGTTTTTTCTTCGTTTTTGTTTAAATAAATTTAAGATCTTTTTTCTGTTTTCAATACTTTTCATCTAATGTGACTTAAGGGAGAAATTTAATACCGTTTTTATGTCTATTATGGTTGGTATGTTTTTTTCATTCTTTTCATTCTTTTTTCCTTACTTCATTCTTTCAACATTAAGAATTGTTGAAATTTTCTTTTCAATACAAACTCTTAAATTTTAATAAAATTCAAAGTGTTTCTGTGACTTTTGTTTACTTTAGAGTTTCAAGAAAGAAAAGACTCCAATATGTTATAAGATTTTTTTTTTAAATTTAAATCTTGAATAAATTTATTTGTTTTCGAAGCAGAAAATAAATATTATTGTTTAAATGATAATTGAAATGGAAATAATGTTTTTTTGTTTTGTGCATAAAGATATTGAAATTATTCAATTTCCGCACCACTATGTTTAGTAGTTTGTGTTAGGTTAGGTATGGCGTATAGAAGGAGGATGAACGATTAAAAAATTATATCATTTAGGGAATGGCCCCTACTCATGTTGTGCACTGTGTTTAACATTCTTCATATTTTTTAATTGTAGTTTGCGCCTTTGGGAAGTTGAGATGGAAAGCGTTTAATATGACTCTCTCTCATCTAACTTACAGTTAATTTCTGAATGGAGTCATAGGAATAGAAGCTCTTGATAATCTGATCATGAAAATTCAATTGCAGTATTACTACTTAATACTTACTATTTGGACCTACATATATGGGCCTTTTCTTCCAAGTCAATTTTTAGGCTTCTGGGCCTAGCTCAAAAGACAATGCTTATTAATGACAGTATATATTGATTCATTAGATCACCGTAGCAATGTGGCTTGCTTTTAGCTGCGTTACCGGCATTAATTTGGATATAAACAGTTTTTCAGAGCACTTTAATATTGTCGATAATAAGCGCATGGGTCAGTATGATCTTGCTTCGAGTGATATTTGGTTATCATTGGAAGCATTTAGGTTAGGTTAAGTTAGCAGGTAAATTGCAGTTCACAGGCAAGTTCACATGGTGGCCATACTGCCCATTATATTACCCAGTGTGAGGTAAGCCATGTTTGAAACACCCCGAGCTCCGGATGAAACCAGTTCCCAGACAGTTCCCTTAGTGGCACGTTTGCCACCATGAACAGGTCTTCAAACGATCCGTCACTCAAAAACAGATGACGTCTGTTCTGAAGTGCAGGGAACTCGCAACTTGCGCCGATTCCGTTTCCTCTACATCATGGCAGTCTCTGCAGTATTCCTGGTATCATTTAAACTAGAGCAATACTCTGCTGATGAGTTAAAATGTTTAAATCTTAGAATAGAATTGAGTCTGTAAAGAATGATCCAAATTGGTGTTTAATGGAGCGCAGTAACCATTTTGTTATGGAATAAGTCTAGACATTGGTCGGCAATGGTTTTCTGGATCTTTTATAACTTGAAATTTAGAGCTTGTGGCCTATAGAATCAAATTTAAAGTGTCTTTCTACGCTTGTAAGCTTGTGTACAGCAACAGTAGGACAGCAAATCGATAGTTTCATTGCTATATTTGCCCTGTGCGTTGCAAAGTGTTAAGATTTTATTTTATTTTGTGTAAAAATCATAAGGAGCTCTGCTAAATCATTGAAAGTTAGCAGTAAGCGTTCTTTTGGTTAAGAAAGAAAGGGAATTTCATAAAATTAAGCATGTCTTCTAGCACATACATACATATATTAATTAATTTGAATATATTATGTACTGATACAACATAATATATAACAACAAAATATATGTATAAAAAATCAAAGTTATATGCTATTGTATAACATACGATGTATGCAGAAATAAAATTCTTTTCAGATGTTAATTAACACGTTATTATAAAATACAGTGTCGATAAAAATGAATAGAAATTTTTGTTGTGTTTGATAAAATAAATCCTTAGATTTTTATAGTCATTATTTAGATAACGATTACACCTCTCTCGAAAGATTGTTTACATATGATTTGTCACGTTATTTAGTTAATAGAATGGAATAAAATTTACTCAATTCAATTATATGATTTGATGTTGTTGTCCATATAATTTAAATTTTCGAAAATTTTTCGCAAAAACTATTTGAAAATTAATATTTTGTAAAGAGTGCCATTATTTTGTTCGGTTCTTATTGTTATGTTAATATAAGGTTTTTGGAATTGACTTTAAAATGTTTGTGCTCATATGTATGTATTTAACTTTATACATTTTAACTATCACATCTCTATTTGAATATCTGTAAGTTGTATTTTTTGTTTTCATTCTATATTTGTATGTATATAATCAAAATACATACGTATACATATGGTTATGAATTTATTTCATTAAAAAATATTTTTATGAATAATATCAAAAATATTTGGTTGAATTCTTTTTTTCATTTGGCTTATTTATTTTATTTTATCACATAATATGCATAATTCACTTGAGTAATCATAAAATACGTTTATGTGAACGCAACTCATAGAATATTATATACGGAGTTTTCTATTAATATTTGACGAATTCGAATAATCGAGTTATTCAATTAAAATATGACGAATATTTGAATATTTATTTATTTTTTTTAATTACTAAGTACACTACAATTACTAAGTACACTTAATTATAAACGAGCTAAGTAACTTTGCCAATATGCTCGGTGCAGTGTTACAGACCAAAGTCTCTGGTGAAAATCGGACCCACGATCCTCACGTTAATAGTCTAGCACACTATACTACAAGGGCACTATACTACAAGGGCACCCAATATTGGAATACATTTTGAAAAGAAGAATAATATATATAAAATTATTGTTAATATATTGGGTCTTCCAACAGGGATTTTTGAACCTTGACTGTTGATAATAATCGTATTTTTGAACCTACATTTGCCACATTTAGTTGCAATTTATTCAGTGTAGTTTGCCAAGTCATCATGGACAGAAAGTGTTTTTATCAACTATATACCTATACCTTGGCGAAATGTAATATATAATAATATATACAATAACGCAGCCTTTCGCTGACCAAAAGTTGGCGAATTTTGCCACTAATTACAGCGGTCCTTGAAGTCAAGATAACCCATGCCATTGGTAATATATAGTCTGATTTATCATTTGTTCTAACATTGCGTTTTCTTATCAAAGTAGTTTTCAATCCGGGTATCATATGATTACGTATTTCGAATCGAAAGAAAATGAATTTTAATCTTGCGGTGTAAAGCATTGTATATAGAAAATGTTTCTTTCGAATAAAAATACATGATAACTGTTTGGTAATGGTCGGAATTCCTAAAATTTGGAAAAGATCGTAAGCACTACGAGCGATTGATTAGAAAAACATCTTTAAGGAAATATTTACTCTCAGAAGTTATGTCAGAAGACTGTTTAGAGGGGGTTATTTTATTAAGCTGATCCGGGGATAGAACAAGGAGCTCTCGCCTTGCAAGCCAACACACTTAATACTAGACTATGGCGACTGCATTTACTCTCTCAAATCACAAACAATTGTGATATCTGGTTTGAGCTCTTATGCTTATATAATTGTACTTTACTTTGGCTTTCTTAGCACAAAAAGGAATCAGCACTGAAATTATTCAAAATGCTCCTGAAAAATGCCCATACGCTGGCATTTGTGATGCAAAATAAAAGTCTCTTAAAGCTTAGCTAAGCTATTCTGTGCTCTTTTATTGCAACGCTTGAATTTTACTGTGGACCACAATTCATTTTAAACCCTACTGAATAAGTAAACTTTATAATTTTTTATGCAACCCTCCTTGCACCTTTTTTGAAAAAAAAACTGTGTCTGTAAACAAACGAATAGCTTAACTGTTAAAATTCGAATTGTCACGTTAGTTTACAAACACAACTCGTAGAGTACGATTAATTTTGTTTAATAATAAATTTTTTGAAATATAATTTTAAAATCTTAAATGGTTGGAAACCCTAGTAGTATACACTCCTATTATATTATTTATATTTACAAACTTAGAGACAAAATAAAAAAAATATGTATGTCTTCTATTTATGTGCTTATGAAACTAAAAACTCTATTTAAATTAATGAAATCTTTGTGGATTTAATTTAGCACCACAATTTGAATTTTCATTTATGAAAATTATTTCACATTCTTCACAAAAGTAGCAGAGATGAATGATATTTTATTTAAAGAGATTTTAATTGCATGTGACATATTCTTTTTTTTGGAAATGCTGCTTGCACGTGTATGAAAACAAAAGTAAATTCTTTTTTGGCATTTCAATCACTTTATTTGAATGGGGCAACAAGTATTGGTCAAATACAATTTTTTTTTTAAAAAGATAATATTTTCATAAATATTTAAATGTGAAATACATACTTGCAGTGTATCCTTTCATTTCGACTAACTTGTGAATAATTCCTTGTTTGCTTATGCAATGCATAAACATTGTAAGCGTCTAATATACTCGTCACTTGATTAAAGAATTTGAATAAAATTCGGTACGGAAGAAACCTCCTAAAAAAGTAATCGAAAACATTTGAAAACGATGCTGTATTGTTTGTTAAGTCTAGATAGTTAGAAAAGAACGAAAAAATATCATTAGTTCATATACGAGCTTTAGAAAATCTAGATGTAACGATTTTGGAAATGCTCGTAGTCTAACAGGTCGAACATCTCCAACAAAACGAAATCTGAAGAATATATTTCTTCGGTATCTTCCTCTTAGCAGATTTCTGGCAATAACTCTGCGATTAAATACCATGAAAAAGTTTGTCAGAAATCTATTGTTTATACTCATGTATAAAATTAACACAACACTGTATGGACAGCAAAAGCCTTAGTACGGCAATATATTTTAGCTATTTCATGAATTTTCGCTAAAAGTTTTTATAAAAATTTATAATTTTTATATTTATTTTATTAATTTATTTCTGTTTTATTATAAAACAAACAATTTTTTAATGTTTATCATAAAACAAGTGAAAAACAAGGAAAAGTTTCAGATGACTCCATAGGTACCCCCAAGGAGAACCCTGAGTAAATTTAAAATTCAAAGGCCTAATATATGAAAATGTTATCCCTTGTACTTAGTAGAATATTCTTTAAGGTCAAGCACTCCATTTAACCCATTTGGAATTGAATGTACAAGTTTTGTTTAGTGTTTTCTGGTGGCACCATGAGCAAGTTTTTCGGTTGCTTTTGTTTGACGTTTAACCATTACGTAACCGTACTTTCAAATGATCTCCTAAATACTATCTTGAAGTCATAGCGGGACTTTGTGCAAGAGTATTAAGCCTGTGGGGACTTTTTTGTCAAAATATATTGGAGTACTAAGACTTTTGCTGTTCACTGTAAGTGGTGTGAAAGGCTAGGTTGTAATCCTGACTAAGTGGATTGTATGGACCAATAACGTATGTATGTAAACGTAACGAAAAATTAATGTGAAAGTTTTGAAATACAGTATTCTCCGGATGTGAGAACCTTACATATAAAAATTCTCCGCTGAAACTTATGTAATCTCGATTTTTGCTTCAAAATGGACTGAAACTCTTTCTCTATTTGTATGCCGCTTGAAGGTATTCACCTCTTTCTACTTTTAATTTACTTAAAAAATTGTTTATATACACCCGTTTAACCCGCATCTTAAAATAAAACAACAAAGTATTTGAATACTTTGTCGTGTTTCTAATTTTGATGACATCCTTTAAAGAATAGAACTAGGAGAATGCATCAATAAGCCCGTAAGTTTTTAAATAAACACAGGTTTGTTGGTAGAAATTTATTTTATTTTTCAAGAAAGTATTATTTATTTACTTTGCTTGTTTAAGGAACATAGGACTTTTGTAAAGCCTCTCTTGCATCCTCTTATTCTTTGCATCCTTTGAATTTCTTTCATCAGGTTTTTCCACTTAAGAAAAAGATTGCTGTACTATAGCATGCCCTAACCTTTTATTAACCTTTTGTCGTTATCTTGAAATAAGGCCCTCTCTGAAAATCCAATAGGTTGTTGTGGTTCCTATGATATTTATTTTCGATGTTATCGTTAGTGACGGATGCTAGATTTTTAAAATTTTGAAAACAACTTTTTAAAAGTCTTTGGTGTAAATTTCGTTTATTGTTGTAAATATCAAAATATGCTCAAAACTTAAAATTTTTTAAAAAAATTTTCGAATTTATTTTAAATTTTCCTGTAGAAAACTATACAAATACGTACTTAATATTCCATTTAATCTCTAATGTCTAGCAATTTTTCCATTTAAAAACTAATTTTATAAATATGTTCTCTTTAACGTTGACCTTTAACCCGTAATAACACATACTCTGTAAAAAAACTACATTTTCCATGTATTTCATGTCAGACATTTATTAACATTGTACCTCCTCCTCCACCTAATGGCTAATATAGTGTCTAGTGTGTGTGTGGTGATTCCTTTTTGTGTATTTCATTTTAGAATGACCGATTAGTTGCCTTATCTTCCATGTGGAAATGATACATTTTTAAACAGCTTGTTGACATGTTACATACCAATAAAAATAAAATTTGTTTTTTTTTTTTTCTTTGGAAATATTCCCTTTTTCCTTGAAGCGCTTATGGAAATGAGTCAATGTACTCTTGTTAGTGTAAATATGAACTGTGTGTTGCAGTTTACGTATGTAGTCCTTTGTGTTCTTATCAAGAAAATTTCTATTATTAAACTAATAAGTGAGAATAGAGCAACAGAATTTAATTTCAAACTGACTGTACGTAAAACAAAGTGAAAATATTTGCACATTTGAGGGAGCTTGGATTTCAAGAAAATTAAGAGTAAATATATCGTTACGTAGTGAGAGAAATTTTTTGCTAAAAATGGAATTTGAAAAGCAGATTTTCTAAGAAGTGTAGTTATTAATAGAATAACAAGTGATGAAGTTCTCTAAAGTATAAACACCTTGTTTAGATGAACCTTTAATTTTATCATGTCTTTCATTAAGCGCTTCCTATTTTTAATTTTAACTGAAATAAAGTGTGTGTGAGATATCATCGAAATATTTTATATGTTTGAAAGATCTATTGATGCCACTATTTGTGGAACATATGCATAACATACATACATATATAATTGGTCAGTACAACCCCTTAGTCAGGATTACGACCTAATTGCCCACACCGCTTATGTGCGTGTGCGTTCATTTTTATCCAAGTCGACTCCAAACCACAGATTTTTTGGGAAATTTTTCATGGCAATTTTATTTACTCTCAGAGTTTTTGCCAGAAATCTGCTGAGTGGATGTCGCCGAAGAAATATTTTTTTCATATTTCGTTCAGTTTTAGATGCCTGACCTGGGGTTTGAACCGAGACCTCACGTCCAATAAGCCAACACACTACCTACTAGACCACGGCGACTCATTGTGGAACATAACATCGTTCAAATGTCCGTTATACCTCTTGTGAGTGAAGCGCATACGAAATGACAAATATTTCATTATTCTGGACGGCTTATGTTGGCTTTGAGGAACTCTGTCGCTTGTGTCTAAGGGGGTCAAATCGTACGATCTGGGTGACCTGGCTCATGAGATCGAAAAAAGTCCACCGTATTCCAAAAAAGTCCTGGAATAGTGTGTATTTTGAACTGGTGACGTCATTAGTCCGTAGTAATTTGTTGCTGTCTAGGCGATTGATGTCAACGACGGACACAATGGGTCGATGATTACGGCGTTTTGGCCTGATGTATGCAATAAGTTTCAAACCACAGCTGTTTTCAAAGGCAACGTAACACATGTTATTAGCCAAATTCAGACTGATTTATGCACCAGGATCGATATTGCGGATGCTTTTCCCCCAGAAAAGATGGTACATTCCACACATAATGGCATCAATACATCCTTTAAATGAAGAGAAAATTTCAATGATATTTCACACACTTACTTACTTAATTAGGCATTACAACGCTTTAGACAGGATTACCACCTAGCTTTTCACGCCACTTATGATGTATATCTTAAATTTATACATGAGTGGCGAGATCTACAGTTTAAAATCGACTCCGAACAACAGATTTTTTTGAAAAACTTTTCTATTTACTCTCAGAGTTTATGCCAGATATCTGTTGAATGGAAGCCACAGAAGAAATTTTTGTTTTCAGATTTTGTTTTGTTGGAAATGTATGACTTGGGGTATGAATCGTGGTCTCACGTCTAATAAGCCAACACACTACCTCCTAGAATATGGCAACCTCACACACAATTTTTTTTATATGAATTTCAAAATGGAAAATGCTTAAAAAAGGAGCCTATAGTTGACAACCTTTGTTTCTTAAAAATCTTAAAAAAAAACTTAAGTGCACGCTTTTAGCCTGATTTTGTTTTGAGGAGATCTATATAGGATCTCTACTCAATGTACATAAGGGCTACGGAAATTAAAATTATTCCTAATGTTTATCGAGCATTAATAACTGTCGTTTTTGATACAATTTTCGATAATTGCTGTCATTTTAATTTTTAACTTAAGATTGAATAAATAAATAAAGAGCAAAAAGATGTGTATTAAAAACAAAACAAAAAAAAAACGAAATGAAAATTAAGATTTAAAATCAACAGTTTCACGTGATTGGTTTCTGTGTCCTACCACAACCTGTAGCATGTTGGGCGTTTAGTTCAAGAGACATTGAATGCCTTAAATATCCCCAATACCTGCACTCAACTAATGAGAAGTATGTTTTACTTTATAAGCTCTTCTGTCAGGTTTACCAAAATATCCCTGAATTATTATTTCAGTTCTGCTTAAGGAGAGAACGTAACATGAGCAGCTTGTGCAGTAATTAAAATACAAACTAGCAGACGTTTGCAGCTCTCAGCTGAACTCAATTGAAAATTTCCCAATATTTTTTACCCCTTATAAAAATATCCTTCGTTAAGTTTTGCTTTAACAAAAACCACGCAAAGCAGAAAATTTAATCCCTTAAGGATATTTTCTCTTTTGAAATTCTACCACCTCTAGTTGAAGGAATCAACAGGTTTTTTAAGTAATTTTTAATATTTTTCCTTTCCGTTTTATATTTGTACGTAATGCGACAAATGTTTTGATATGGAAAGAAGTGTAGATATTGAAAGCAATGGCATGAAAGCTAAATATACATGTTCAAGTTTTCTTTGTCATAAATTTTTTGGGATTTTTAGATATTTGACTATAGTTTTGCATTAATTTTCAAAAAATTGTTGTTTCGTGGGGTTTTTTCTTCAGATTAAGAAATTCTTTCCTTGACGAATGTTTCTTAGAATATAAATTTTACAAAAAAATAAGCCAAATGGCACATTATTTATGTTTTTTTATTATACATATCATTCGTTGACCTTTAGAAATGAGCTTCTTGGTTTTCAATAACCATTTTAAACTCATTCTGCTATTGTGAACTTTTAGTTGTTGCTGGTTTTTCTTTTAGATTTTTTGTAATAACATTATAATGTGTATCCGGCATTGTTGAAAGTCATTTTATTCTTTTGTTTGTTATTAAAAGATTATGTAACAGAAAAAAAAAATTTCATAAAAAGTCTAAGGAGTGCACACGAAAATTTTTTGGCATACATTTCTTTAGAACTACTCAATTTAATATGAAAATTATTTCGATTTTTTATTTAAATTAACACTTAGTATTGCCAAATGAATGAAATAAAATATTATTTACAGTTATGTAACAGATTATGGGCCATTTTCTGAATAGGAAGCTATATTGAAAACCTAACATCATCAATAGATTTAAGAACGCTTTCAATGTCCTCTGCCCTTGCAAGCAAGGATATATCGGAAAAAATAGGTCATGGGACCTAGGATGATTCACGGCAATACTCAGACCTATCTTGACCTACGGATGCCTGGAATGGTGGGAATCCTTCGATAAGGTTACTATATTTAACCTGCTACAACGCTTACAAAGATCTGCCTGCATAATATTCAATGGCACTGTGCTCACTACTCCTACGTTGGCAGGGATAATTGTATGTCACCTATCGTTTAATCTCTATTGCAGAGGCATGGCGGCTAAGATTAGTAGTAGTCTCTGGACCGATACGTAAATCAGATATTGCCACGTGCGGGTACTAAAGGAATTTGGGATTTTCGGGCGCAGTGACTACATACCATTCCGGGTAGGGAGGTCTAGAAGAATGGTGCAGCGCACCTCTCAAAGGACTCCGTACAAAATGCCAGGGATGTTTTCAAATTGCCTGCTAGACGACGGCGACTTCTATCTTTCTTCTTCTTTCATGGTCTATAAGGCTGTCATATCACTGCAGCGTCTTTCAATTGGAAGTGTCGGCAATACAGATTGCGGTGAAAGATATTAGGAACAAAAATGTCTGCCAGCGGGATCCTAATGTCATGCCCTTCAAGACGGTGTACAACTGTCGCAAATATCACAACGAGATAAGAGATCGATATAATGTTCGTATCACATGGGTACCATGACACAGGAACATTCCAGGTAACTGCAAATCAGATGAACTGGCCAGGCGTTGCATTTCTATTGAATTCTCTGGTGAATGCTTGACATTAGGATCCGTCAACAATTTGTGGTCGGCTTCGGACATGGATTAAAATCTAATTTCTCACACAACCCATGTTGTGTGTGTTAATTTTATTCATGAGTGGTGGGACCTACAGTCGACTGCGAACGACAGATTTTTGAGAAAATTTTCATAGCAATCGATCGATCAATTTCAATCTGTCTGACCTGCGATTTAAACCATAGCCTTATATCTAATAAAACAACACACTACCTACTAGACTACGGCGACTTCATTTCATAATTCCTTTTAGTGCATTATTGTGCAGCCTAGCCCTTGCCAGTATTGGCAAAGCTGAGTGTGCTACACTTAACGTTTTTGACTGATAGTTTTGCGATATTTTACAGGGTTTTAGGTTCTTGCTTAACTTAAGCTTTTAACTTTTTTCCAAGTCGGACTTCGTTTCTGTCGATATGTGTGTAAATTTTTTCAGTTTCGCTCTTTGGCTCCATATTGAAGGACTTCTGTTTACCATTCATTATTAATTCCTTTTAGGTTTTTCATTGAAATCTGTAATAATGAGAAAGAATTATAAGAATATGAATTTGGAATCTGGCAGTTGTGCATCTTAAAAAAAATCTGAAGGCATATCAGCTGCTAGCCACGAAAATTTCCGTACTGACTGCGAAAAATCCTGAAATTTGTTAGACCAATAGGTTTACCGATTAGTTAGAGGTATGACGATAAATCGAATGGTCGCAGTAATAGCCTATAAGAAGAACTATTATACCACTTAGTTGCAATTAACAACCCATGGTCTATCTTATAACGGGTCCGCCAAATAACTTTTTTTTTGAAAATGCTTTAAAAAAAATTTACTGAATATTTTCTCAAATTTCTTTTTTTTATTTGAAAGTACAATCCTTCCGGTTAATAATGGAAAATAATTTCATTCAAATGGCTGCCTCGGCTGGCCATGCAGGAGCCCACACCAGAAGATGCCGATTTTGGCAAAAAAAACATCTTTTCAGATGAAGCTCATTTTGATTTTGGCGGGTACGTAAATAAGCATTTGGGGTACAAAAA
The DNA here is from genome assembly GCA_958299815.1 of Sarcophaga carnaria. Classification (NCBI taxonomy): domain Eukaryota; kingdom Metazoa; phylum Arthropoda; class Insecta; order Diptera; family Sarcophagidae; genus Sarcophaga; species Sarcophaga carnaria. The sequence goes on from OY283150.1 coordinate 33,507,898, forward strand.
AAAACCCGCACGCATTCATTGAAAAGCCGACGCACCCAAAAAGTCACTGTTTGGTGCGGATTTTGGTCCAGAGGCATAATTGGGCCATTTTTCTGCCGTTACAGTCAATGGCGATCGTTATCGGGCCATGTTGAACGAATTTTTGTTCGCAAAAATTGAAGAGGGGGATATTGGCAACATTTGGTTTCAACTGGACGGCACTACGTGCCACACAGCCGAAGCTACACTCGATGTTTTGTGCCCTGTTTGTGAAGATCGCATTATCAGCCGCAGAGCTGATGTCGTTTGGCAACCTCGGAGCTGCGATTTGACACCGTTGGACTATTATTTGTGGGGTGCCGTCAAAGATAAGTGTTACGCCGACAAGCCAGAGACAATTGAAGCTTTAAAGGACAATATTCTTGAAGCCATTGGTGAAATACAGCTGCACACAATCGGTAATATGTTTAAAAATTGAACCGATCGTGTAGGCTACTGCATGGCCAGCTGAGGCAGCCATTTGAATGAAATTATTTTCCATTATTAACCGGAAGGATTGTACTTTCAAATAAAAAAATAAATTTGAGAAAATATTCAGTAATTTTTTTTAAAGCATTTTCAAAAAAATAGTTATTTGGCGGACCCTTTATATACGTTGCTTCGGAGGTACAGTAATTATGACTACTGGGTTGCTATTCGATAGTATCCTATGTGACACCTCGCTTAACAAAAAAAAAAAATTGCAGCTCGTTTTTGAAAAAAAATTCGAAAAATGTAACGTTGTTGCCTTTCTCGTGTTTTGCCCACTTACACTTTGAATATCTAAGAAATCTCTATACAAAGAAACCCATAGATTAAGATACCAGTTTTTAGTATCACGAGTTTAAGTATTGCGTTCGTGAATCAGTTGGCTTATCAATAAACATTTCTTATATTTTCAGTATATTAAACTTTTATTATAAACAATTATGTATGTACATATGTTTATATACATACATACACAGAAAAAAATGTTGATCGTAGACAAGAACCAATTTAAAAGCGCTCCAAATTTAATCAACACATGCGCATTACTCGAAAACAACTTTTTGAAATATAACCGTTAAAGTAAATTCGAAAAAGCTTTCCTTTGATTGACGTGCAGCACCACGTGCATCATGTGAATTATAAAAAACCGAACTTGATTTTTGTTTTATATTTACTTATTCAAATAATATAAACAAATTAATTAAACTACAACAACAGCAACAATAAGAATAATAACAATAATCAGTATTATCAGTCCAAAAAACTTGGTTGAGAGACAAAAAAATACAAAAAACCAAAAAAACAAAAATACCTAGATTTTGTACCCAAAAAAGTATGTCATTAACATACAATAATGAAATCATTTCAAAACAAAGTGTTAAAGCGATAAGAACGAAAAACGGCAGCTTCATAATAAGAATAAATCGGTGATTTTTTTATTTTTACGATTAATTTGAATTGAAACCTGTAAGAAAAAAGTACACAAAAAAGTGAATTTATTATGAAAAGTATACAATTTGTATTAATCATCGTCTATTTGCTGCAATTGGCAGTAGAGTCGAGATTAATATATCGCCCTGTCGATGACTACTCCATCGAAACGAGATTTGTATTTCCCACAGTGGATGATTTTCCAACGGAATGCAAATTGCCAGATGGCCGTGAAGGTATGTGTCGTATGTTGCAATATTGTCCAGCCGCCATAACGGCAAAGAAGGTAAACACATGCTATTTCGATGGCAATGTGGAATATGTCTGCTGTAAGGAAAACCTTTGGAATGATGTTACAATGCGTCCCTTTACAGCTGATTGTGGTGCCAGAGCACCCAGACATGAAATTATTGCCGGTTTATATATGGAATACAAAGAGTTCAGCTTTATGGTATGTTACAATCAAGTTAATCAATTTAAATTAAAGATTTAACGACCTATCCTGCTTAATTTAGGTGGCATTAGGTTGGCAATCTATGCTAAAGCCCAAGGAATATGAATTCAAATGTGGCGGTGTTTTAATATCACGCAAATATGTTTTAACTGCAGCTCACTGTGCAATGGTTAATGGGTTAGTTATGCAGCTTAAAATTGCTTAAAAAATTCAAAAAAAATAATTTAAATTTAAATTATATTTAAGTCTACCTCCTGATGTGGCTTTGATTGGTGGTACAGATCTTAATGATACTGGCAATAAGCCAATACCCGTATTGGATATCATCAAACATCGTGGTTACATTGATACGCTATCTTATCACGATATTGCTTTAATAAGTCTGAAGTATGAAGCTAATGAAACTCCAATTTGTATTTGGCCTCTATATTCGCTGGATGAGGTTAATGTAACCGCTATAGGCTATGGACATACGCGTTTCAGTAAGATTTCTTTCAAATAATTTAATAGAATACCAATATCATTTTTTATAAGCAGCATTTATTCGGTTCTAGTCATCGAAATATTCTTGAGTTCACTTTACGTGATTTAGATTTCCTGCCTTAGCCATTTATGATTTAGCCATCCCTGCCATTCCATTATATAGCGTTTATTAGTTTGTTTGTCCTTTTTCGAAAGACATATTCCATCCATGGACCCATAGTATCGTCTAGACTCACTTGGAAGTCTCTATAGTCTAGTAGGTAGAGTGTTGGCTTATTACACATGAGGTCACGGTTAAAATCCCAGGTCAGATATCTCCAACAAAATGAAATGCAAAAAAAATTTCTTCGGTGACTTATTCTCATTTCTGGCAAAAACTCTGAGAGTAAATTAAATTCCCATAAAAAAGTTTCTTAAAAATCAGCCATTCGGAATCGATTTTAAACTGTAGGTCCTGCTACTCATGTATAAAATTAACACAAACAGCATAAGTGGTGTAAGAAGCTATGTCGTAATCATATGTACGTAACTCACTGCAATAAATAGTATCAAATTAAAGTTGACTAAACGCACCGTTAGCCCTGTTTTAATCCTCTGGATCGCAGCAGGATCCCATATATGAACTTTTTATTAGACGAATTAGGGAAATCAATATAATGTTACGTGCAAAAGAGTTGAAGAGTTTATGATTGTCACTCAAAGATTTATATTACGATTCGATAAATAACTGCAGCACTTGTTGTGAGATGTGCGTTAAGAAGTTGTAGGCTGAAACTATCACTTCCACGGCATTAACTGTTTGTTTTTAATTCGCGTACAGTTCGTTTTTGCTGTGTCTATTTGTAGTCGCCTTAGTCTAGTAGGTAGTGTGTCGGCTTATTAGTCGTAAGGCCTCGGTTCAAATCCCAGGTCAGACATCAAAACAAAAATATGAAAAAAATATTTCTTCGGAACCTGCTTCTCAGCAAATTTGTAGCAAAAACTCTGAGAGTAAATAAGATTGCAATGAAGTGTTTCTCAAAAATCCGTCGTTCGCACACAACATAAGTGGTGTGAGAAGTTAGGTCGTAATCCTGACTGAAGGGTTGTAATGACCAATTATGTATGTATGTGTGTGCCTATTTGTGGGACATAACATCAATTTTTTGATTTTATGAAGATATTTAAAGCAGAATGTAAGCCACGGTTACTGTCGTTATGTCCAAACCACAATTTTCATTTGATATGACAGAGCAAGACCGGAAATCCCGTCTAAACGATTTTACAGCTATGTCTTACTTGTGACCGTATATATCATCATATCCTAATCTAAATTCGCTGGCATTTACCATTCCAAAAATCTCCGAAATTTAAGGAGTATGAGCACTAATGTTCAGTTGTCTGTTATGTTTTTGACAATGAGAACATATCGGTATGGTATTCAATAGGGAAAGCAAGTTATTAATCTCTAGAAGCCAAGAAAATTGGATAGATATGTGATATGTGATCCAGTTCAATTACCATAATAACTAACACTTCTCCTGCAACAGCATTTTCTAAGGCATTTTTTTCCTGGTCGAATTATTTTTTCCACTTCATTCTGAGGTAATTCCTGTAATTGTGTTCTTTAAAATCACAATGTTGCGCTGCAGATTCATATACCCAACATTCTTCTAGTTTTTCCGTTGGTCGAACTTGTCTGTTATTCAATGCGTTAGAGGGAATTTTTACTCTATCTACGTCATATTTCCTTGATGGATATTTGTAGTATGCCTTGCACAGTTGAATCAATGGTATGATATGATATGAAGCCTACCTCCTCTTCAAGAAAAGAAGACAATTAAGTGATTGTTTTGGAATGAATTGACTCCAAGTTTGCCAATGTTATACTGATCTTTCAACCATGATATTTCAAATTTTCAAAGTGTTATTGTTTTGAGAGACTGCCTCTGCTTTATACAATTACATGATTACAGTAGTGTAGCAATATACCCACAGTCTAACGTATCTAAACAATTGAGCTTTGAAATGACATCGTTTCTAAACTCTTTCAGTTTTCAGTATTGGATTTAAGAGCATGCATTTGACTTATTTTTCTGTAAAGTAATTAAACTCAGAGATAATTTTATTCACATTCTTATGAGCATCATAATATCTGATTAAGTCTCTTTTTTTGAAACACTTTTAAGAGAACTTTTTTTCTCTTTAATGACATTAAATCTTTTAATTTTAGCTGGTGCTGCGTCTAACAGTCTTTTGAAAGCATACATGAATGTAGTTTCCAATAAGGAGTGCAGCAAGCATTACAAAGCTGAAGAATCATTGCCTCATAGTGTGGTAGAGACACAAATTTGTGCCAAAGATCCAGAGAACATAAGAGACACTTGTCAGGTATTTGAAAGCATAACATATATACATACGTACATATGTATTTAGAATATGTATTTCTTTATATTGTAGGGTGATTCTGGAGGCCCTTTAATAATGTCTTCAATGGACAATTATGGTGTTAAGAGGCAATTTGTGGTGGGCATAACATCATTTGGCATAGGTTGTGCTTTACAGCCACCAGGCGTATATACAAGAGTGTCTGAATATATTGATTGGATAGAAGGCATAGCTTTTAAACAGTAACAATAAAACTGCCCAGATACTCATTAATACATTACAATTAATTACTTTATAATTATTAAATAAAATATTATTTTACTTGTACTTTATTAAAACTAGCTATGAACACTAAGAGTATTAACACAATTTCAGTCAAAATCTTCCCGCCATACAATACGTTCAATCCAATCCAAATATGAGTAGACTCTTGTAAATATACTGGGATAATTACTTCTACAAAAAAGACCATACGATGTAATACCAATCAATTGATAATGCAAACGATTCTGTCTACGTTTGCCTTTAATGTTCAGCTGTAGCGGTCCACCTGAGTCCCCTTGGCAGGTGTCACGATTTAGCTCATAATCTTGAGCACAAATTTGACTCTCAATAATACCTCTTTCGGTTTCAGGCATTTTGGGCATTTGCCGATTGCATACATCATTGGGTACGAGCGTCATATTGAGATTGGTCAAACGATTGGTACGTTCTCTGGCGAAATCTGTAGCACCATAACCCATAGCATAGGCTGTGGTAAATGGTATGGTTGCTTCGGTCCATAAGCGTATGGGTCTGACAAATTCGGTTAACCTATTAAAAAGAATTATTTTTTATTTTCGGTAAAATCAGGTTTCTTTTTTATAATTTTACTAAGAATGCTTACTCAACTTCTTCGGCTAGTTCCAAGAGAGCAATATCATCATAAAATGATGTGGTTTTGTACTTTGGGTGCACGTATATTTTTTTTATTTGTCGTATTTGTGGTTCCAAATAATTTTCCACAACCTTTAAATTCAAGTCTCCTATACGCACTTTATCTGGTTGTTGGCTGTAATAAATTATAATTTTTGTTAATGAAAGTATGATTTTTATAAAAGAAAATTTATCAATACCCAGTTATATTTGTACAATGAGCTGCTGTAATTACAAATCGTTCACTTATCAAGCTGCCACCACATTTATAGTCCACGCCATTTTTTGATCGGAAGCCCAAAGCAGTCTGTAAGAAATAAAATATTTGAATACCAATTAAATTTGAAATATATAGATACGAGTGTACAAAAGTATTAACCGTTAATAGATTTTTAAATTTTAAATCCCTTAGTAGCAGGTGATCTTTTTCTTTTATTTTGGTATAAAAAACAATTTGAGGCATATGGCAGTAGCATAAATGTTTAGCAAGGTTAATCATACTATCGTGAATAGGCTAGCAATCAAAGAAATTATAGAAATCATTGAATTTTATTATCAAAATTCCTGCTGGGGAAAAATTCTTCTAGACATTTTGTCCTAATTTGGTGTGAACAGCTCTCAGGCAGTTAAAATCGCAATGTTACTTACAATGAACAAGTTAGCGTGCGATTATTAGATTATCAGGTCTTGGGACTTTAATCGGCGTCAATCGTCTTGGAGAACGTTGTGTAGCAGGTCATACATACATACATAAGTGGTCATTACAACCCTCCAGTCAGGATTACGACCTAGTTTCTCACACTACTTATGTTGTGTGTGTTAATTTTATACATGAGTGGCGGGACCTACAGTTTAAAGTCGACTTCGAACGACATATTTTGGAGAAACTTTTCGTGGCAATTTTTATTTACTCTCAGAATTTTTGCCAGAAATCTGCTGAGAGGAAGTCGCCGAAGAAATACTTTTTTGTATTTTTGTTTTGATGTCTGGCCTGGGGCTCGAACCCTGGCTTTACGTCTAATAAGCCAACACACTACCTACTAGACTACGGCAAGTTAGCTTGCGATTTTTAGATTATCAGGTCTTGGGGTTTTGATCGGGGTCAATCGTCTTTGAGAACGTTGTGTACCATCACTGTCAACAGTGACCCCTAAAGGTCGATGATTACCAGCTTGTTTTGGCCTGAATTGTATGGTATGGTGGTTTCAACAGAATGGTTCTGGTTATGTGGCATAACATTGAGTATCCTGCACGAGGGATTCGAGAACAAGGTAACCTTATGTGGAGGTGATATTGGTCACTGAGATCGTTTCATTTGAAACCATTACACTTTGATTTTCTATAGAAGATGTATGCGAATAAGCCACAAGCCACAGCGCTCTAAAAAACCCAACGTAACCCATGCCAGCGATCAAATTCAGATATCCGATATTCTCTACTTAAAGAAGCCATGGCGGACATTTGAATGATATTGTACTCCACACATAATCGTACCAATACGTCTTTCAAACGAATAAAATATTTCGATTATATCTCACACACATACACACACACGCTTTGTTTTATGTAAATTTACAGATCGCAAGCCTTTAATTAAAATACCGATAGAAGTTTTGGACATTTTGGAAGATTGAATAGCGAATTTGGTGAGCAATTAATCCCACATTTTGAAGCGGACCAGAAGGCAAGATCATGAGACTATTTAGAAATTTTTAGACTACTTTTTAAGTAAGTAAGGCGATAAGAAAAGCTTCGCAGGTACAACCATTTACAATTCCCATTCTGAAAGACAATATTGCAGTTGCTATTGGTGGAATATCGGCCGAAATGCTAGTGAAAGTGTTTGAAAATTTAAGAACTCGAATGTACCAGATACGCCACGGGTATGTTTATGCGTTTTCTATACAACAGTTCTATTTTTTTAGACCAACACACAGCAGATGAACCCTATTCATGCAAAGGATTGTGTTGAAATACAAGAAAGATAGTTTATGGGAGAAAGAAAAGAGGAGGTAGTGAGCGACAATTTTGTTAATGACCACTGAACATACCCCTCGTCAGTTTTTTCGGGAATTGCTTTGTAGTAATAATTCTCACTTTCTTTTTTCTATTGTGAGTAATCACATATAATATCAGACAAACAATCAGACAATCACAAAGACCCAGATTCTCTGGTGGGAATCAAACAGACGGCCTCGACACTTTAGGTTAGTTTAGGCCAGGTTAGAGGACGTTTACTTGTGAATTAGACAACTACAGTACCCGGAGGCCGAATTGACCCATTGTACAGCGTCCTTAAAATGGAAGGATAATATAGGGGATAGGAAGAAGGAGAGGAAGTAGGAAAGGAGATCGGCACTTTAAATTTAGCACACTACCAACTAGAGCATCGGGACACCCTATATTATTACTCCTTTTACGGAATGTACCTTAAATATGTACATTGTTTACACAACGATGTGTAAATAATTACATTTTTTACACCAGTTAATGTCAGTGTTACTTTACTAGGCTATTTTAGAAATAATAATAAAAGCAATAACAATGTAATGAAGGTTACAACATTTTATACACACTGTAATGTATTTTTATACTAAATCTTATACTTTGCATAGCTTATACAGTGTAATGTAATTATTTGAATACTACACTACACGTAATTTTTTGTTATTTAATATTCTATTTACCCGCTTGTAACAATTTAGTTGAGTTAAAGCGTTCATACAAATTGTTTTTGCCATTTACTTTCATTGTTTAATACGTAGCTTTTCATTGTAAGCAATACGAAATTTAATAAAAGCTGCACCCGATTGATTGAATACAATCAAAATAATTCTTCATTGTTAATATAATTTATTTAATAATATCTCTGTTATAAAAATATTACCTTTGTTTATAACAAAAACAATTTTTGTGATATTTTTTTGTGTGGTTTTACGAAAAACGAAGACAAAAAAGTTTTCATATAAAATGTATTCTATGAAGGAATATTTCCATGACTGTTGTTTTGAAAACAGACGAAAGTCATTCAACTATAAATAACGAATTTTGTCTCAAATTTAAATACTTGTTTAGACAGGTGAAATGAAATACAAATGTCGTCTAATATTGTATTGAAATAAAATGTAATTTAAATAAATAAATTTCATTAATATTATTAAAATAAATAATGATTTTAATGAATGATTTTAAATGAATGCGTTATACAAACTGTGTACGTCAGAAACAAAAAAAAAATAATAAAGAAAAAAATAAATAAAAAATAAAACAAATAAAACAAAAAAAATCCCCTCGAAATGTGTGTAAAAGTTTGTTAAGAAAGGAAATTTTTTTTACAAAATAATTTCAAGTTGATGTAGGTCTTATTCATTTATTTTAAAGGGCCTGGAAGAATGCTATGATTTTTAAGACTTTATGAAAATATTTATGTATGTACATATATATGAACGAAATTTTGGACCAACAAACTATAAATAACCACAAATAAACATCTTAAATTTTATTTCTTGAACAAGCAATTTGTTTTTGTTTCTTTCATATAAAAGAATGTTGTTGTCATGATTGGTAAACATTTTTTGGAAACAAATTTTTTCGAACATCTTATATGTGACGGAATTCTTGTATCAAACGACGTACCCAATTTATTGTTGTAAGTTTTGTGGAAATGTGAAAAAATTTATTAAGAAATTATTGTAAAAACTATCGATTTTCGAAAAGCAGATTCAAAGTTATTATGATATCATCGCTTACTTAAAAGTTTTTCTGAAAAAATATAAATTTTCTGGTTTCTTCAGAAGCCAATATGCCTTACATTGGTTTTAATAGCAGTGTAGGAAATTCGCAAAAAATTAAATAATTTTATCCACTTTTATCTGTTAGCGTGTAATAATTACTTAAAAATTAAGTTTTATATATTAGATAAGGAAAGCAAAATACCTTCCCTATTAAATCGATGTGCTGCGTGTAAAAAAGAAAATAAAAATAATCGATCATTTTTTAATTCAATGAAAGAAATTAAATTTTAATTTTTAGACAATCTAAAATATTCTATATACAGTGAGCAGCAAAAGAAACTGTACACAATGGATAAAATTCTAACAATCACCAAACTTAACTTTCACCACTTAAGGAGAGTGCAAGAAAAAATTTGAAATTTTTTTTTTTCAGTTTTAAAGACTGGCAATGAAACAATTTTAAACTAAAACTAACGGTAATTTATTAATGAATATTTTTTAATGTACAGTTTCTTTTTACGAATACTGTATATATGAATACAATTAGTTACTTAAAGTTTCTGTTCTTTTAATTGCCTATACCAATATAAAATTGAACACCGTATTATAACTCCTTTAAAGTCCAAGATTATAGATGACACCAAGTAAAAAACAATGCCCTGTAGGCGAAAACATATCCTTAAGGCAAATACATTAACTAGTGCTGATCCTATCTTAGCAAACATTGCGGAATTCTAAGAATTAGAAATAATTCCAGCAAAACTTTTGGAGGCCATTATAACATAAATACTAAATAAAGTGATTAAAAGAATGCAAACAACAGGCGAGGCATTACGTTATTACGTATGACCTACAAAGTATTAAATTACAGAATACTTAAAAGAGTTCCAATAAAAACAGTGTTAATATCTAGAAAAACAATACTATACTCGATCTTTTATTGAGTATAGCTGTAGCAGTCTGTTGACTTCTTTAAATCTAGTACTTAATGATTTCGACAAGTCCATAGAATTTCTTGTTATATAGCACTGTCTGAAGGCATTGAAATAATTCTCAATTGAAATTGAGTGTATCACTGGAACTCTTTTAGAAATTGGAACAGGAGTTAAAAGAGTTTGTTTTGTCGCCATTACTCTTGAAAGACGTGGTTGATATTAAAGAGTTAATTAATGGTGGAAAATCGTAGAGAACGCAAATAGTATACATATGTCAGCTCTCCGTATATGTATGTATGTCCATTATCAAAAATAGTTGTCATAAATATCAGCAAAAGCCAGACTTAAAATTAAATATTAGCAAAACTATGGCAATGAGAATTCTGTTCTGTAGATCAAATTTACTTTCGGATTACATTCGAGCTTCTAACGCAATCCATGTGGTGCGTTTTAATTGACGGGACCTACAGTTTAAAGTCAACTCCTAACAACAGATTTTTGAGAAACTTTTCATGGCAATTTTATTTTATTTTCTCTAAATTTTTGCCAGAAAACTGCTGAGTGGGAGTTGCCGAAGAAATAGTTTTTCATACTTCGTTATGTTGATATCTGAGCTGGAGTTTCAACTACGACTTTGCGAACACATTACCTACTAGCCTACGAAGACTTTCAAAAAAAATAATATAATTTTAAAATTATTTAATTAATTCTTTCTGCTATGTTGCTTACAAATAAATACTAAGGTCTTTACCGCAAATGCCTATTGTCGAATGGAAAAAGTCTTTCAATTACCCTGGAAAACTTTGGGAGCGATCAACAATTTCGAGAGTTATTAAGATAAACACCTTAAATTCCAATGTGAAATCCTCACTCTTCTACGGTCGCAAATCATGGAATGAAAGTGTTAAGGAAATCCAATCATTTTAAGTGTTTTGAATTCGGACCCTTCACAGAATTCTACAGAAAATTTAAATGCAAATAATTTTAAATCAATACCTGTGGTACAATACACGACTAAATTCAGTATCTTTATTCAATATGTATTCAATGGATATATAGAACAGAAATCATATCGATAAACATCCAAATTGAGGTTTGCAAAATGCTACAATATAGGTAGACCCGCAAGGAAACATTTTTTAACCCCTATGCCATGAGGGTTTTATAAATTTGTTTTAGACTGAATCTTTCGACAACTTGGAAGACAACTGTGGATTCATTTTCAATTTAATGAATCTACGTGAAGTAGCTTTCTTTGTCCAATGAACCATGTACTTTAGTTCAGTTAATGTACGGACTTTCTAAAATATAATCATTAATTCGTTTAAGGGCATAGTTTTTTAAACTTTTACTGCAACGTTTGAAATATTTAAATTTTTTTTTTTAAATTTACTTTTTACAGAAATAGAATTTTATTTTCGAAAAATACTGTCTAAATTCTGTGATCACTTATGTTGTAGTTGTTAATTGTAAATATTAAAAGTGGAATCAATGTTAATGTAGGATAAATGTTGACTCTGATCTAAAGATTTAAAGTTTTTAAAATAAGGCTGCTAAGAGGAGATATCATCTAGGAAACTAACATACTAGTCAGTGTAATACCGTGACCAATAGTCTAGATTATTAGACGTGAAGCTATGGTTCAAACTTCAGGTCATACATCTCCAACAAAAACAAAATATGAAAAAAAATTTTTCGCGAATGCCACTCAGCAGATTTCTGGCAAAAACCCTGAGAGTAAATAAAATTGCCAGGAAAAAGTTTCTCAAAAGATTCTGTTATTCTGAGTCGAATTTAAATTATAGGTCCGGCCAATCATGTGTGAAATTAATACGTATAACAAAAGTGGTGTGAGAAGCTAGGACGGAGTCCTGACTGAAAGGTTGTAATGACCAATTATGTATTTATGTGTGTACATATATACTCAATATAATCATTTACTTCACTACATGCGGTGATGATGTATTGAAAACATAAGTCTATACAACTCTAGCCCTTTCATTTAAAAGTTCATTTAGATGTTAAGACATTTTGGGCAAATAATAATAGCGGATTAAAGCAAAATATTCCGACTTTAATTGGATTATTTTTCTTTTCTTTTTAAACAAATAAATAATTTTTGTGTAGTGTGATAAGCAAATTACTATAAATGACCAACTATAAATGTGTAGTTGTTTGTAGTTGTTCTTGTTGGTATTTTGCTTGTTTCAAATGACTGAGTTGTTTTTAAGAATATGAAAATAAAGTTTCTTGTGGTTTTATACATGCAATCGAGTGTATTCATAATTTACGTTACTGACATGTTTTTAATTGGAAACAAATTAAATGCATTTGCACTGTTTACTACTTATCATTTGATTATGAGTAATAAATTATTTAAACAAGAGTAGTCAGTGCCTGCACACATACATATGTGTATACATATGTATGTACATGATCATCACACTACGGTATAAAGAATTCACAAATATTTGATGGTTTTTTTGAAGCTTCTTATCAGTTTGAATAATCTACAACTAAAGTTCAAAAACATTTTCAAATAAAACAAATCAAGTTCAAGGAATTTGTTTTTTTTTTATAAAATTGGAAACTACGAACTACTTGAGAAATCTAAATAAGAGTGTAGAAAACAAAAAACTAAAATAATATGAATTAGATTAATACTTACCATATGTGGGTATTCCCCTGGTGCGGCTAAAACGCGGCCGTTAAACTCTGAATCTTTAGCATCACTGGCTGTATCAGTTTCTTCCGGAAATATACGCTGAATAAATTCAGCATATTCTAAAATAAACAAACAATTGAACAATCTTTCATACTCAAATACAATAAATTTAATTGAATTTTATGATTTTGTTTTGTTGGTTTCTTTTTTTCTTACTTTTTTCACAAATTCTAAGTCTTGAACTTATTAGGACTACAGCGGCAGCCACTAAAGATGTGCTTTCAGCTGTGGAGTCCGGGTTTCTTCGATTACTGTTTGTCGAAGTAGTTGTTGTGGTGTTTTGCTCACCAGGTTCATTGCTGGCATTACGGACTCTATCAATCAGACGTGTTATCAGTGATGAAGAACTATTATTGTTTATGTTTCTACTGGTATCAGTAGTTTTTCTTATCGTATTTAGTTCGCGTATATCATTTGAAATTGTATTTGTACGCCGTGGACTAGAGGTGGTCACTTGTGGTTTTACATCGTGATGTACGTGTATTGAATTTAAATTTGAACTTGGATGTCTTGAATTGGCGGGCAGCACCTCAACATCATCAATGTGATTCGAATGGTTGTCATTTATGAAATAATTATTACTACTTAAAGCATTATTCAAACGTTTTATATTCACTTCATCCTCATTGGTTTTACCAGGAAAATAAATTCTATCATCATAGGACGTTACATCCCTTCTATTGCTGTGCACATTGTCGTCTTGCCAATTTCGTTGTGTTTGCACTTCTGCCAATACTGATATGATTAGTAACAATATACCGGAAAATATTTTCATTTTATTTTATTGATTTTAATCTATTTGTATGTTTTTTTCTTTGCTTTCAAACACATTCACTTTCTTTTAAATATAAAGCACTCTGGTCTCCGTTCTTTTGCTTTCTTATACTGTCGCATACGCTTTAAACGCCTTCAAGTCTAAATAACAACTGTGCTCTTTTATTGAATTATTCTTGAATCAAACCATGGATTTTTGTGTTTTTTTTCATTTGATTTCTTTCAAATTATTTTCTCAAAATTTTTGTTTTTTATTAACTTGCCTGGTATTATAATAAGTATATGATAAGAGCATCAAGATGAATAATAAATTGTTTTTATTTTGTAAACCACATTCTGCCTTTAGCAGAGTAGTGCTACCTTAGCTAGGCATGTGTTATAAAAAATATATATATAAGTATGTATGTATGCATATAAAGTGCTTGAAATAAGAATAAACCCACTCTACATTTTTAGGTGACCTTTTCCAGATAATGAAAAAGAGTGACCTGAACAAGAATCCACGGCGACCTAGCTGATACTGGCAGGCTACTTAAAGTAGTGACAAAGTGGATCTTGTTATAGAATTGCCACATTCTGGATGTGCCGGCATTCGATAATTTGACGAGATTTAACTATTTCAAGTAAAAAATTATTATCAAGTTGGTCCTATTTCGATACCGTACATATATGATTTTGTTACAATCAGTGTATAAAACAATTAATTTACGCACATAATTGGCCATTATAACTTTAGTCAGAATTACAACCTAGCTTCGTATGTTAATTTGAGACACTTTTCATGCCAATTTTTTTTTACTCTCAGAGTTTTTGCTAGAAATCGGCCGAAGATTTCATATTTCGTTTTTGTTGGAGGGGTTTCACTTGGGGTTTGAATTGTTGCCTCACATCTAATAAGCCAACACACTACCTACTAGACAACGGCGACTAGTTTACATCATTTAATAAAAAATATGAAAATATCCGTGAACAATTCATATCTCGTCAAAAAACGGACAAACCAAAACGTTAGTATTTTTGTAACTAATTTCGACTGATGATGATCGATTGTGGTCCAAACATTTGACATGAAATGTATTGTTTTGATCTATATTGAGGAATTGTGGATAGTGTTTAAAGTGCTTAAATTTATACTCAACCATCTCCATTGCATTGTAATCGGTTGTTTATAAAACCAAGAGGCTATATTTCCCCTTCCTATTTCCATCCAGATATCCTGCACAGTCAGGGTGAGGTTCGCGTACAGTTGAATATAAAAAATTAAAAACTTTCAATAATTTATTACGACCCATGACCCTCCAGATAGAATAATTTCAACGACTAATATCATATGATGCTCTTCTTTGCAGAGGAAAAATCAATTGGGCGAAGTTTATTGCTATCACACCCAATACAATAATCCTGTACTTTTGACAACAGGCTTTAGTTCTGGATTTAAGTTTAATAAAAGACATATATTTCACACACAATATCATCGAAATTCTTAATTGGTTTAAAAAACACATTGATGTCATTATGTGTGTAATATAACGTCGACCATCCTATCTGTAAAAGCCAATGTTCCATAACTCTGGTATGTAAATCAGACCAAATTTGACGGATAGGTTATGTTCTCTTCGACAAAAAGCTATGACTTGTGGCTTATTCACCCAGAAATGGATGAATCAATAGAACTTTTATCGCGACGTTGATTTTTCGATGGACTGTTTGTTTGTGATTTCAACTGTAGCTTTATGGCCGTTATCAACTGTCTAACTTCGGGAGTCTCTTAAAAAGCAACTGATTTCGAATTGTTAAAAAGGATCTAATTTATTGAAACCATTACCTAGACACTACATACATATGTATGTACATACTCTTTACAAAAAGGGGCCTTTTTGTGGTATAGGGATGGTTTGAAAACAAATATTGGGAGCGAAGCAGGGGTTTTGGTCCCAGAGTGAAATATTCGGAGCCCATGGTGAAACTCGCGGGTGTCTATAAAGCGAAAGTCTATGTTAGCGAAAGATATGCTCAATTTAACTTGAAAAGAATACCGACTGGTTATAACATAGTGAATATACGTAGTCGTCTATGATCGTACATGGTGGTTGCCGAAATTAAGTGAATAAATGCCTATTGGTTTGACATGTACGGTTTCAAGAAGGCCACCGTTGTCATCTGACATATTTATTCAGGGCGAGAAATGTATGCCTATCATTTACTTTTTAACGATCACATCTTATAAATGCTGCTCGCTACTATGCTGAAAATGCTCACTCAGTGGGCTCCAAATTTTGAAAATATTTTCTAGATTTTCGGCTGGTATTTCATCAATGGCAGCTGTATTGTTATCTCTCGGTGCTATTCTTGCAGCTGTACACGTAGTCCTATAAAAACATCGATGATTTACTTCCAAAAGCGGAGTCAAGAGGCTCATCTCTGAATAGGTTCGGGGTATCGCGTGTAGAATGGTGGTGGTGCAGAACGGCACTTTGCTCCATTAATCACAACGATGCGTTTTACTTCCTTTTTGAAGACGTAAATGATGCCGTCAGCCCTTAACCGCACTAAATAGTTCAGCTTGCATAGGACTAGGGGTTGAACTGAAATTCTGCAGTTCTGTTTGTTGGCGTACCCATGGCTGTAAAAATAGTCTCTGTCGGTGGAGATAATATTTCATTAGAAACGCTTTTCTCACCACCAGTTATGATTACAAAATTTATTCAATCACAGGCATCGTGCTCACTACAGCTGGATTCACCCCTGTTGTCCGAACAAAATCTTTGTCCTGACAAAGTTCCTTTTATGTAGTTTGATAGCTCTCCTCAAGAGAAGAAGAGAAAATATTTGTTACTAACAACTCTCAACTCGATTTGGTTAAGATTTTATTTGGTTAGATTTTGTTCGGACAAACTTGAACAGAGCTGTCCGTATAAATCATGTAAAATTTGTATTAAGAATGTTGTATGGAAACTTTGATTTTTCGGACAATTTTTCTGAAACTCTCAGTACCGAATAATTTTGACCGGACAAAAATTTTGTTCGGACAACATAAGCGAATTGAGCTTAAGCTTAAAATCTAAACTTAACAAATATTTCAACAAAAATAATCCACAATAAACACTTTTCGATTTTTAATTTTGTATCGACCATAAGCGATAATTATTTTTTTTTCATAACGTAACATAGGTATTGAAGTAAAATTATTAGTTTGTAAAACAATCTTTTATTGTTCAACGTTGAATTATATATACATTGTGTAGGGTATTAGACAAAAACATACTATTAACACGCAGATAAACAAATAATTTTTAGCAAACGAAATCAAATTTACGTTTTTCGCCCATATTATTTTATTTTTATTTTTTTTATTTATTTGTTATGTTGTTGTTCTGTATTATTTAACAGACTGGATTTTAATATTTTAAAAGAATTAAAGAAATTGTACGATTTGGTTTTGTGGTTTTTGATTCAGATTGAAAATACCAGATATAAAATTAAATACTCGTTAGAAATCAAGGAACAATTAATACGGGAAGTAAGATATTTTGTTGAATTAAATTTTTACATTTGTTCGCATTGTTTTATAATTAAATTTAATTGAATGTAAAATCGAATTTACTTCTTTTAATTGGATCTATAAAAGGAAGAACGATAGCTTACAATCGTCAATTGAAATATAAGTAGCAGATACATGCATCCATAATTAGTCATTACAATCCCCTTCAGTCGGGATTATGGACCTATCTACAGATAATACACTAATGTTAAACTAGAGATTGAATGCAATTTGGTCTGTAGAAAGTCAGTGAGTGAGAATCTGATCGCGGATTGGGTGTAAAAACGGAGGTGTAGTTCCCTTCACGTGAAGGTATAAGTTTCAAACTCTTTTTCTCGGTGGGATTGTATGGAGCGGAACTTGAAATCAAGAACGAAACACACTTCCTGGACCTTATTCTGAATACAACGGTGCCTTGGAAGCCAAACATCATTAACAGATTGAAAAAGTCTCAATTGCGCACATACATAAATTTGTGGGAAAAAATGGTTTCTGCGACCTATGATGGATAGGACGATTCATAGTCCTTCGATAGGACAACTAATTTGAACTTGATATGGCGGTTGCAAAAATCTACTTGTATTGCGATAGCTCCTTGCGCACTATACCGACATTGGCAGTGGTGATCATTTTATGCTCCTACCGCTTTATCTCTAGTATTGGAATGTGACAACTAGGATTAGTGACGTCTCTGTGCGGGTGGACAATGGCATGGATCAGATACTGGTCTCGCAAAAATCTAAGGCGATTCGGAACTATTTGAGTGGTTACATGACTACACGATATAACTTCTCAATAAAATTCAAGGCATTCATTCCGGATGGGAAGGATAAGGAAAACGCTGCGGTTTACCTCGTAATGAAGTCCGTGTAAATTTACACCAATGGCTCCAAGTTGAACGTAACCGTTTAGGTTGAACATTTTTCAGAATAGATAGGAACACCCTAGTATATGAGGTTATAGAACCACTGCAGGATCTTTCAGGCGGATGTATAGGCAATATAGGTTACGGTAAATATACCCAGGCGAGATATACCATACAGTTGTCGAAGAAATATTTGTTAATATTTAGTTTTCTTTGGAGATGTCTGATTTGGGGTTCGAACAGGGGCCTCAAGTCGAACAAGCCAAGACACTACCTAATAGACTACGGTTTTTAAACATCCCGTTAAAATATAAATTTAATACGGGTCTACTATTGTTTAAAATTTCTTTGCGATTTTTATTAAAACCTGTACTTAAAACTTGTCACACAACCTTCGATCGTTCATCTCAATAATCAATATAAATTAATAACATGCATGCGTTAAATATTGATTAGAAACAGAAGCAAGTGGAATAGATGACACAAAAATAGCATACAAGTAGCAGTTTTAATAATTATTTAAATTTATGTTTAACACTCTTATTAACTAAAAACCTGAACTGAAGTTTCAAAAAATATAATATAAATGAAGACTGCGTTAATGGTAACGAATTTAGTTTATTTTACATTGAAAACAAAGTAAGAAGCAAATCAAAAATGAAAACTTTTGTGGTGAGTCTTAAGAAATTAACGTATATTTTTGAAATAATTTCAAACATTTTTTGTTTTTGCTGTTTCAAGATTTTGTGCATCGCTTTAATTTGTTTTGTCTGTTTGGCAATTTCTGCTCCAGTGGAAAATAGTCCTGGTGTACAATTTTTAAAATATACAGACGATAAGGATTTTGAAGAAATCCAAAGACAAATTATTGGTAAGTTTGAAGGTTGATAAAAAAGAATATGTTTTATTAACAAATATTTCCTGTTTTGTTTTCAGCTCAATATGATCAATTAGGTGGCACATCCCAAGTTCATCATGTACAAACGGCATCCATTGTTGATCCCAGTAATTTAAGAATCAACATTTAAATGTGTTTTGTGTTAATGTGCTGCTTTTGTTACGTGATTGTTTAATTTTTTTAATTATATGTTCTGAAAATGTCTGTTAAAAGGAATTCTTCTTAAGTCAATTAATAAAAGATTACAGAGGCGGACGAATGTTAAAATATTGAAAGATTAAACGAAAGATTATGGAAATAAATGTATAGCATTTAGGCCACTCAATAGAATAGGCTGCCAGTTTTCAATTAAAAAAAGTTAAGTGTATTATTTAATAAAGAATTAGTATTGCATGCAGGAAGGTGTGCTACAAAACAAAGGCAACATTTTAAATTTCAATTCATGGCAAACTTATGTTTCAAATATGTAGCTTGGTATACCATTCTATGCTTAATTTATTATTTAGAAAGTATGTACAGACATAAGTGATCAAAGTACTTAAACTATTGAAAGTTGCGTTAAGATGAACTAATAATGAACCCGCTGCTTTCGCACGTTAGCACCTAATGGGAACTATTTAGATGGAAAGTTACTTGTGTTAGTGTATCACTGTTCGTCGCAGCTCTGTTAGGCAACTTGCGGATGACGTCGGCATAATGGTTTGACAGCTTGTGTCATGCAATATTTCTTTTTTTAAATTTTGCTTTTGTGATTTGTATTTGCGAAATTCGTTTTAAAAACTGTTTAATTTTCATCAAACGATTTATTTCATAACCATCGTTCAGCGACTGTTAAAGGTCATCAATGATGCTTTTGTTTTACACAAAATGTCATGACTGATGACGAATTATAACAAGAAGAAACCAAAGCTAAACTTTCAATGGAAGGCATTTCGCTTTATAATGTCTTCTTTTATGATAGGATGGTATCATTGTGTACGTCGTCATTACAGCCCTTCATTCAAGATTACGATCTAGTTTCTCACACCACTTATGTTGTTTGTGTTAATTTTATATATGAGTGGCGGGACCTATAGTTTAAAGCCGATTCCGAAAGACAGATTTTAGAGAAACTTTTTCATGGCAATTTTACTTACTCTCAGAGTCGTCGAAGGAATATATTTTTCAAATTTCGTTTATTTGAAGATGTCTGGCCTAGAGTTTGAATCTTGACCTTACGTCTAATAAGCCAACACACTACCTACTAGACTCATACTACTGCATGTTGCCATATGGTGAGAAAATACTATAACACTGAACTTAGAAACTGCGCACACTAAAACGAACGACCATATTATGACTAGATGAGATCCCTTTCTGTTGTTAAACGAAATTCTCATTACTGAAAAACTAACGGTTAATGCAAAATGTGATTATCACAATGGGGGTCAAATTACGTTTGAAATAAATGAAAGGTTGCTTAATGCCAAACTCGCTGTAATGAATAAGTCACTACGTCAGAGCGCTCAAAACGGAGCCACACTACAGTAAGTTGTACGCCTTTTTAAAATCTTGGTTAGGGAAAGGTATCGCCAGTCAACAACAATTATATCGTACTTGATTCTTCGAAACCTGGCAGCTCAAATTCCCTTAATATCCGGATAGGAGTTAATCTCATTCTTCTTTTTTTCATATATTTTTTCAAATTTCGTTTTCATCGAGAAGTCTGACACTTCACTTCTTTAATGCAAAAAAGATTCTCGTAATACGGAACTGATTCATTGGCTATAATATTCGAAATTTTAAAAGACATTATGACGAAGATATTGTCAAGGCTTACGTTGGAACCCTTCCCATCACGTTTCTTAGAGATGTGCTATAAAAATGTGATCTCTAAATTTCACACTGAAGGCACTAAGATCATAGCCCAAAATGGAGTTCAATAGAAAACGGTTGTTCTAGTCGTCCTGAATGTGAGTACCTACACATTTAGAGGAAGGTACCATCTGCTACCTTTTAAGGGTCTGCGTAGTTTGATATGGTTTGACAAACGAATAGTTATACTTATTTGTGTAGTTAATTGACCACTTGAGAACCAATTCAATTATTTTAGACAAATCAGTGATGAAGTCCAAAAAACCTTCCAGTAAACAAATGCGCCATAATAAAGGATTTCTCAGTATGAATGCAGTTTTTGATTTTAAAACAAAAACACATATCTTTTTGGGATAATTCTGATTATTCTTATTGGATTGTAAAGAAAACAAATTTTGATTAAGTGTAGAACAAAATATCCATCAAATGGCCATCAAGACACTCATCACAGGCCTTTACTCTTTTTATCAAATTCTCCATGACGTTTTAATAGAGATGTCTCTGTATCTCGTCGTAGACACATTCCAAACTCCAGGTCAGACATTTCGAAATTGCCATGAAAATTTTGTCTCAAAAAACTGTGAATCGGGGTCGACTTTAATCTAGAGGTCCTACCGCTGATGGATGAAAACAAACACACAATATAAGTGGTATGAGAATCTAGGTTGTAATCCTGACTAAAGGGTTGTAATGACTAATTATGTATGTATGACGGTAGGTCTTTGTGTCTTACCTAGGACAAGTAGGTTTATTTGAATTGATCTCATAATCGCTGGCCGGTTGATATTGTAACTTCGTGAGATCATTTTTATTTTGGAAATCGTTGCTGTAATAAATCGACTACCGCACGTGTGGTGTGTTATGTGAATATCTCTTGCTGAACCTACATTTCGTCCAGTAAAGGCGACAAAAACTTCGTTAAAAGTTCCTTTCTATAACGAATGCCGTTCACAGTGAATGCAATTTCTGGCCCACCTTCAAAAAACTGTATGTGAAGTCCTTTAGCTCAATCCACATGTCGTCTAGTTGAGGCCACAAAAACTACGTTTTAATATTTCTGTGACGAATGCCGTTCAAAGTCAATGCAATTTCTGGCCCACCTTCTAAAAACTACGCAATCACGATGTATGGCCAAGGCGCTCCATTTTTATTAATCGCCATAATTGTCGCATATCTGACAGCTGCTAACTTATGTACATGCAAAAAACTGAGAGTAAATTTAGAAAGGCCACTTTCACTGAAACTCCTTAATAATGACATAAAAAACTGGCCTAAAACTTCAAAAACCAAACCAAAATGAGTATCAATCAAAATGAGTATCTTAAGAACACTGTTGATCTTTTACAAAACAAACAAAAGTTTAAATTTATAAAACTTTTTATTTCTATTACTATTAAATTGTATTGAACTTATAAAATTTATTAAACTAGTTTATTTAGGAAATTAATCTTTTCAGGTTTTATAACAAATATAAACTGATTAATAGTATAGGCTTTTTCAAACTGATCACGTAATGGATATAATTCATCAACGGCTGATGGCTTAGAGGCCTCTGTAATAAAAGTTATTTGTAATGAAAGTTTAAAAATATTCACAAGTAATGGTTGCATTACCTTTTTTCAAATGTGTTGGTATTATGTAGGCCTTCTTTTGTGTTTTAACCAAGAAAATATCTGTTGAATTCAACGAATTGTTATTCACAGCAGAGAGGGAAGCTTGCTCCTTAGATGATTCACTAGTAGCTTCTAGAAAGGTTGATACCAAGACCTTGGCAGCTTCAATTGTTTTATTGTACTGTGCTTGTAATATTACAGTTGTTGGTTCTTCAACCATTAACACGTGAGAAGAATCTTCCAGGTTTCTTGTTTGTGGCATAGGAAGCGTGGTAACAAAACCGGGATGTTTGGCAAAATTGTTGGATTTTACTGGTTGCGGTAATAAAAGTGGTAATTTCACTGTACTGCTTAGGGGTAATTGAAGATTTTTATGTGACACCAAACCCGAAGGAGGTGGTGCGTATGAGTTGAATAGAGGAGGATACGTTGTTATTGTAGATGATTTTGTATTTTTTAAATCTGGTCTGGTGTTGAAGTTATCAATCGAACGTTGTGTTTTTGTAATATAAGTTTTCATTGGTGCCACGGATTTGTTATTAGCTGCGGTAAGAGAAGAAATTTTTTGATCGTTTTTAAAAGTTTTCTTCATTCTAAGAAAATCATTTTAATCACCATTATTATTAACCGGAGGCAAATAACTATTTTTATTTAAAGGATGCGTATTAAATACATCCAACGTTTTGGTAGCTGCTTGTGTTTGTAGCCAAATTTGCATAAAAACCACAAAAACCATTAAAACTTTTCCACTGGCTTCCTATAATAATTATTAAAAAAAAATATGTTTTATTACCCACATTCTTGGTTTAATTTATAACATATTTTTTTTACCATAATTGTAATAATTTTTTTGTTATAGTTTTTGTATAAATACACACACTTTATTATTGTCTGATATTTAACTTTTAAATCAATAGTTCACCGCTTTATTACCAACTAAACCACAATTGTTTGTGAACAATACTATTTATAAACATTTTAAGTAATGACGGTCTATTCTGTGCTGTACGAGTATGTTCACCTATAAATCCTGAGTGGTAGCATAATTAGTTCTGCGGGTCTGTAACACAACATTATTTTATAATTCAATATTAAACGGGAATAATTATGAGTTGAAACCGCTATGTATATAGAAATATGAATATACGCTATAATGAAATGGCTGTCATATCAGTTAAATTGAATCAAAAAATTGTTTTGTGGCATGGCTAAAAATATAAACAGAATTAATCGATAATTCCTTTAAAAAGTTTTACAGATCTTTGCTGTTCCTCAAATTTATTTATTCGATGTCAGAGAATGCTATGAACCCAGATGAGCAATTATGTTAACTTCATTACACTAACCTTCCAACCCATAGCCTTTAAGGAATTCAAGCACTATTCGAATGTCAATCAAGTTTGCCGATTGCAAGACAATCGCATATAATGTGATCAGAGAGCCGAAAAGAGTAGCCTTTTGCAATTCCATGCAATACCTGAGGACTGATTAACAAATTGAACAAATTGGCTTCTCATTTCACCAGATAATGTATCATATCATGGGCCTGGTAAAGGAACCGAGTTCATTGTAGAAGTATTAATAAAGTTCATAAATTTTTTGCATTTACACACATTTTCCCTGATGAGCGTAGTTGAAGAAGGAACTTTAAGAGCCACTTGAATGTTCAAAAAAGTATAAATGTTGGCCTCTCTTATTCCCTTATGGTAACATTCACTTGCAAGAATTTGAGTGGTATGAATTTCCATCGGAAAAATTTGGCAAACAAAGAATCTTTGTTTTTTAAATATGAGATTTCTAAAAGTTGTTGCTAATAATGATAAGTTAGGAAGAATTAGCGGTATTCTTAAACTGTTCGGACACGCGCTAGTGTTCTATTACTTACGACAAATTTTTTTAATGTGTACAATCTATTACACAATTAAGAAATCATAAAAACGTCAGTGTATTTCCACACGATCCTCCAATCAAAATTTTTACAAGAGAAGGAGATCAGCAGTCATAGGGCGAGGTTCAAGACTTGGCAAATTTTTGGATTCAAGCTAAATAGTCAAGCGAGTACCGTCGAACATTTTTCGTTTTCGTTAAAAGAGATGCAAGAAAAATAAATAATTTGTATTTGAATAGGTGACCAGAGAATCTGGTCTGTGACATGATTAAAGTTACTCAGCTCGTTTATAATTAGAATATAATTTGTAATTGTATTGTAATAAATAAATAAATAAATATTTGTATAGATGCGTAAATAAACGAAATTTCAATATACGACAGTATTTAGGGACATTTTAATTGTTTAGTCCTGTACTGTACATTTTAGTTCAGTGGTGTCATTGAAAATTCATCAAAACTGTTATCAAAACCAGCAACATGTGCATTTGATGGATATTAATAAATTGTATACATTATTGCATGCATCTTTTACGCTTTGAAAAGACTGTCGCCAATGATCATCATGAGTTGCTCAAAATAGTCGTAAATTGAGAAAAATTTAAGATTTCGATTTAATGCAAATAATGTAAAATAAATCTCTGAAAAACCCTTAGAATCAAATTTATAAAAAAATATAGGCACAAGCTTTCTTTTTGGCTAGAATGGACAATTAAAAAGGATCTTACATGTGTTTTTTAATATTTGTTTGATTTGTTTAGTCGCATTAATGAAAATTTTCTAGCAAAGCAAGGAATTGATCTTCTGTATACTACGGTTTCTAAATAATATGTTTGCACACTGGCTCTGCCTGAAGTCGCCGTAGTCTAGTAAGTAGTGTGTTTGCTTTTTAGACGTAAAGCCAGGGTACGAGTCCCATGCCAGACATCAAGTTAAAATACAAAAAAAAAGTATTTCTTCGGCGATTTCCTATCAGCAGATTTCTGGCAAAAACTCTCTCAAAAAATCTTTCGTTCGGAGTCGACTTTAAACTGTAGGAGCCACCACTCATGTACAAAATTAACACACACACCATAAGTGGTGTGAGAAACTAGGACATTGTACAATGGGTCAATTCGTCCTCCGGGTACTGTACTTATCTTAATTGACAAGTACACGTCCTCTAACCTAATCTAACCTTGGCTCTGCTTGGAAACAGTGCTTGTACTCTGTAAAAAATGTATATGTTTGCTTTGGACATAATGGTGATAAACTTTACTCGTTTGTTACGATTCTTCTTTAAGAGATGGTTTCCTTTCGCTCATATTTTTTTGGTGTTATCATATTTGAGGGACCTTCCTCTCATAGTTTTTATTATCCTATTTGACGGCATTTCAGCTAAAAGGACTTTAAAAAGCTATGCAAAAAAATTACGGAATGGTGGAGGAGTCAAATGATAAGGCCACAACTCTAACTGCTATATTGTGATGACTACTCGTAAAAAGGAAAATCAACAAGAGGGTTAGTGAAACATAATACTCTTATGCTTCTGCAACAATAAAGCCTTTTTAAGAAGATTCTATGTTATGTTTAAAGCTAAAAATATTTTGAAATTTTATAAAAAAACTAATTTTTACTTGAGCTTTAATTAAATTAGTCTGACAAGAATTTACTGACTTCTTTATATTTTTTAGTAAAAATTTGTTTGACGTCTAAATACTCCGAAAATTTTTACAATCTTCAAAAAATTTTTGACAGTTAAAGACTATCGTATCCAGACATCCGCCAATTTGAAACAGTGTTAAAAATTTCAAAAAAGTTTCATTCATTTTAAGAATTTGATAAATTTTTATGTGTAAAATTTAAAATTCGAGCAATTTGCCCTTTATTTGCTGAAGTTACTAAAGAGTACGAAAGTATTCATTTGTGCTTTGCTGTATAATTCAGTAATGCAAGCAATTTAAATAAAATTATCCGAAAAAAATTTAAAACCAGTGTAGAGTGATTTTAAATTCGTTTTAACTCTTGAATACATTTTAAAACGGCGCTTTGCAAAACTATTTTTAAATGGAATATTTTTATAAATGGGCTTCTAACTTTTTTTTTGTATAAAATATTAAAATTTATTTTGTTTCTCCAATAAATACATACTTAACACACATTAATAGACAAATTGCCACATGACCCTGGCTTCTTCAAAGTCTACACTACACTTTAAATTGGAATTGAAAAAAAGAAAAAAAAAATAAAAAAAAGAATTATAACGAGACGTTATTATTTATTTTCTTGAATAACATTCATTCCCAATCAATTGTATGATCTCCAACCGTGTTTGGTTGATTTCTTTTCTCATCATGGCTCATCATTCCAATAATAACAGCCAACAACTCTGCAAATTCATCATCTCATTATGTCAATAATTTAGCACTTGAACAAGAAACAAAAAAAAAAAACAACATTCAACAATGCTTTTTCGTTCATTCAAATTTATTAATCGCTCACTATTCCATTGTACGATTTAAATTCATTTGAATTACATACTACGTCTCTCTAACAACAACAAATATTCATAATTTTAATCCATCCATTGGAATTCATCAGTATTATGACTTTGTTTTTCTATTTTCTTTTAGAACAATTTTGTGCTTTTGTTTTAAATTTACTTCACGGCAGGTCACAAAACAAGACAAACAATAGTCGTAGAGCGATGTAAAGCGATCTGTTACATGTAATTTCATGAAGATTCCTACTCAGGTAATGGCATGTTTTTTATTCGTTGCTTGTTGATGAGTTAAGTAACGATGCTTGAAATTGGTTTTGTTGTTGTAATAAATAATTAATTTGGAATGACTTATGAATGCTGTGAATGATATAGTTTTTGATAAGGTTCAAATAGAAGCCTGAATTTGATATTTCAGAGTAAATTTCTACATGACATGTGGCAAAAATGCCCTGTGAACCCAGAAAGATGCACTCCGGCATGATGTGGGCCGGCAGGTCAGTAGACCGTACTATTTCTAATATATTGAAAATTGTTACATAAAGTTGAACAAAGCAAGGTAACGTGTAATAATTGTTGCTCTTTTTCTGACCAAAATAGAAGAGTTGGACTTGGTTGTTATGTGTCTACAGTAGTAGCTGTAGTGATTAGACGTGAGGCCACGGTTCAAACCACAGGTCAGATTTCCCCTCAGCAGATAACTATGATGCTATATAAAATCGCCATGAAAAGTTTCTCAAAAACCTATCGTTCGGAGTCGACTGTAAACTGTAAATCCCGCAACTTATGAATAAATTTGAGGCACACAACATAAGTGGTGTGTGTGTGATTACAACAACACTGTTATTTATGATACTCGTTATTTAATACCATGAATCTATTGGAAGTCGATTATGCGATTTGAGGATATATGAAGTCTCTCTTATAAGGCAAACCTTGTCGAGTACGTTAGAAACTTGGATTGATAGGAAAGAATAAAATTCTTATTGTTTGCAGTAATCTATGGGTTTGTATCATAGTGCTGTGTTTCCAATGGAATTAAAAATAATTTTCCACTCTACTCGTATTTAACATTGGCAATTTAGACTCTAATACTAAACTCTACAAGTCGCTCGTCCTTCCCGTGCCGGTTCATGGGGGAGAAGCATGGACACTATTAAGATGTAGCAGCCTTGAGAGTATTCGAAAGACAAGTTCTACTTAAAATGATCTAGTGCGAGTTGGTGATGATATCCGCATTCGAACCAACAACGAGTTGCATGAGCTCCTCTACGACGTGGACGTTGTTAAGCGTATTTACATCCAGCGGTTGCACTGTATAGGCTATGTCGTTTGAATGGATGATAATGCTTCGGCGAGAGTGTTATTTGATGCGGTAATTTGCGAAGCCGGTGAAAAGGACGACCTTGTTTGCGTTGGAAGGACCATGTCGAGGAAGCCTTGTCATCGACTGGTGTGACCAATTGGCGAAAGGGCGAAAAAAAGCAGAGGCGCCTGTAAGGATGTGCTAAAATAGGTAGAAATCCGATAATCGAGTTGTTAAGGGTCAGTTAAGTAGGTAAGTAAGTTTAGATGAGAGTTAAGACATCAATATCTTTTTCTAAAAACCTATTACGTTGTTGGTAGTGAAATAACGGACCTGAATGATTTCGCTTACCAGGCTTAGCTGCCTGGGGTTAATATTAAAGTCGCTTTGTAAATCATTTCAATAGGTATCTTATTACTTTCTTCATTTAGACCAACAGCTTTCTTGAGTCCTCCAATAGTTTCGTTGATCTCTTGAAACACATCTCATACAAGTAGTGGAGGTACTAACAGGAAAAGACAAATGGATGGATGGTGGTTGTCGAAGTGTATGAAAACAGTCCTCAAATGTTAAACAAATTGGTGGCCATTTTCAGCAATATTTCTCATCCAACCGCCTGTGATTTTACGAAAAACTAGTTTCTGGTGGCACTTGACGTAAAATCAACACCTTCTAAGTACCTTGTGGCTTTTGAAAGAGGATAATATTGAAGTTCTCTGATCCTGATGATGCTTTGTACATTGTTTGTAATAAAAAACAAACACCAAACAATTAAAAAAGGAAAACAAATCAAATTTAATCGAAAAAAAATTCCCATAAAAGATAAACAACGGGCAACTCTAATTATTTTCTTTGCTATCTTCCTGAAACTATGCTTTGAAATAAAAATATTCATAAAATTTTTAATTAAAAATTATTTTATTTGTTTAAAACTAACAACCTAATTAACAACTGACGCAATATTATATACAAATTTGAGATCTTTAGAGATTCACAGCCTTAAGCACGCTTTTTAATGGGCAAATAAGTGTTGGAAGGTTCAATGGATTGTAAGCCACCATTGATGTCACTGCCACTTAAAGGTCCTAAAGAGGCAAAATCCAAAACGGGGACAATACTACCATTATGGCTAAATGATTTACCGCCCAGACTATCGTACTGAGCTTGAATGGCACGTTGAGCATTATCAGCATCAGCTGGGGTGCGATATTTGACAAAGTGAACTTCCGGCTTTTGGGCATTATTTCGGTTTAAGGCACTCAATTTGTTGGCCAAATCGCCAACATTGGTTTGTTTATTCAATACATAGATGGCAGTACGTTCTTCACCAATAGATTTGGCCAATTGGAGAGCAGCATTTTCAACACCATTGTTTTCAGGGTTCTTGATGAAAATCACACGTAGACCACGTTTTAAAGAGTTGGACAATTGATGATTGGCATGATTGTCATCGAATTCACCTTCAGGGGCAGAAAATGTGTAGAATTCTTTTTCCAATTCAGCAGTAAAAGGCGTTGTTACTGGCACAGAAGAGGGACCATTGTAATCAGCGGCATCAACAGCAGCTGCTTGGTAGCCTTGATCGGCACTAAAACCAAGTAAGGGAGCACCAGTTTTCCTTTCATATTCATAGCCTACACTGGCAGCATAAGCAGTAGCCAAGCAGCAGAAAAACTTAAGAAAAACGAAAAAAATGTTTATTTCAAGCCTTAATGAAGAAAACTTTTAAGAAGAAAAACTTACAATAAAGGCACGCATTGTGTATCCAAGTATATAATGTTGTTTATCTAACAAATGAGTGTGTACTGTTCGGTTAAAACAAGATTTGCCAATATTTATATGACACTAAACGAAATTTTCAATATTCATTTCAACCAATTGTATTAAAAATGCAGAATAGTCTCGAATATTTATCCTTGATGTTGATTTGATTTAGTTTAAAGCAGAATTAAATTGATTTGAATTGTCAAACAGTAATAAAGAAAAAAAATGCAAATTTACATTGAAATAATACGAAATATTTGAATATGTTTTAGGTTTTTTTTGCTTCTTTTCTTCTCTTTTCTTCAATATTATTTTTATTTTATTTGATTTTAGTGCATCATTGTCTGGGCCAACAACTCTAATGAGTTTGTTAACAATAGTAGTTGCCAATCATTAAGAGATTTTTATGCTTCCGAAATAAAATTTACTCAATTTTTGTGTTTTTTTTATTGTCTTCGAACTCTAAACTGTGACCGTTTTTTTATTTTTTTATTTAAAAATAATTTTAATAAAGATTTTCTTAAATATACAACGGCAGACTGTGAAATGTCGAAACTGAACAACATTGATGTCTTATATGTGTGCCTACTAGACTACGGCGACTATTGGGATTATTATGAAGTTGAAATTCAGCATTGTCAACTTTTTATGTGTCTAAGCGAAGTTTAACGACCGTTTAAATGATCAGTTTTGTAATTTTAAAACAGTCTTGAAAATACTGAAATTAGATACCGCTAGGGCCTGGCTGTACTCTGCAATCAGTTTTCTGAGGATCATCACAGATATGTTTGACATTCAACATGTCTTTTGTCGTCTGATTCTAATCACAAATTTTTAATTGTTTTATCCGAAACGTTAACTTACAGGCAGTAGAGATCAAAATGACTTAAAAAGAAAGGAATTATAAAAAGCCACTTTCTCCACTTTCGTTGTTGCTGGTGTTTGTATTTGTTTCTTAAATATGTATTGCTTCATACACACATACATTCATAATTGGTCATTACAACCCTTTAGTCAGGATTACGACCTAGCTTCTCACACCACTTATGATTTCTGTGCTAATTTTATACATGAATGGCGGGACCTACAGTTTAAAGTCGATTCGGAACAACAGATTTTTGGCAATTTTATTTACTCTGAGAGTTTTGACAGAAACCGCTGAGGAATATTTTTTCATATTTCGTTTTGTTGGAGATATCTGATTTGGGATTTAAACCGTGGCCTCACGTATCATAAGCCAACATACTACCTACTAGACTACGGCGGCTAAATATTGTTTCAGTTTCATTAAATAGGGTTTTCTACTTAACAGTGAGATTAATATACTACAGTAGGTTTTAGAATGATAGAGTTGCCATATAAATTTCCTAGAACAAATACTTTCAGTAAAGATTTTTTTGTTGTAATACTGAGGTCTTAAATTATGACGCTTTTTGATTTCTATCAAAAATTTAATTGGAATGTACGCAGTAGTCTAGTAGGTAGTGTGTTGGCTTATTAGACGTAAAGTCAGGGCTCGAGTCCCAGGCCAGACATCAAAACAAAAATATGAAAAAATATTTCTTCGGCGACTTCCTCTCAGCAGATTTCTGGCAAAAACTCTGAGAGTAAATAAAATTGCCATGAAAAGTTTCTCAAAAATATGTCATTCGGAGTCGACTTTAAACTGTAGGTCACGCCACTCATGTATAAAATTTAACACACACAACATAAGTGGTGTGAGAAACTAGGTCGTGATCCTGACTGAAGGGTTGTAATGACCAATTACGTATGTATGTATATGTACGAAAGGAGGATGAGATTTTAGATGAATTATTTTGAGGAGAAATATATCCTAAGATAACTGACTTTCTATTCAATCATTTTACCATCGCGTCATATCTCATGGTAAAGATGGTAAAGTGATGAATTGGAAAATTTCCTTTTGAATACCATCAAAAGGTCAATAAATTTTTATTCACTATAATTTCATGTTTTGGAATCTATTTTTCATGCATTCAAACCGTTGCTTTTCGGCCGTAATTACATACTTGTATACATTGGTTGCTCCACCATCAATGAGTTGTGAAATTTACAGTTTAATGTTGACTTCAAACAACAGGTTTGAAAAATTGTTCGAAATACGAATATCTCTTTATCATTAATGTTTTATCCACTTTTGACGTGTATAGAAAAGCGACTAGTGCAACCATTTTTTATGAATATATTTTCCTTATTATGCTTAACCCATTCGCTGACAAGGACGAGTATACCCGCACTGCTATATTATAAGATGTAGGCTTTTGAATTAGCAATTTTTTTTTGCCACATACATACCACAGCGTTTTGGTAAGCAATAACACTCAAAATATAAATGGCAATGGAAATGACTTCATATAATTTAGGCTTGGCAGCGAATGGGTTAAGCAATATGTACTTATATGAATAGCAGCTTTCGTATAAATAAGCGCCGCACTTTTCTATTGTCTTCTATTTTTATGGCGAAAATATTCTAATTTGATGCAAATTAATCGATTAACTTAAATATTTTCGTATCTGAAAAAAGTATAACACTTTTGGTTAGTTAAACCATTATCAACATTTAACCATAATTTAATAAGTTTATGGTATGAATAAAAACAAAGAAAACAAAGAACTTGAAAACAAAAGATTCAAACAAGCCTATTATGAGGGTGTCAGCCAATCAACTATACTACTCTGATTAGTTTTGAAATTTATGTGTTACGTTTTTATAAATTATTCATATTGATTGAAAGAAAAAAATTTTAAAATTATTTAAAATTAATATTAAATTATTTATCTTGAACTAAAAGTAATTTAATCAAATGTATTATTTGAGCTTAAAAGTTTATTTTGTATTTAGAAGTTTATGTCAATTAAAATAAATTTAATTATACTTCCAAACTAGGATAATTATGTCATGAGTGTGAGATTTGTGCAGAATTCCGAAGATGTTTGAGTATGGAGGTTCTGCTGATACCGATCTTAGTACATCGCATTTGGTAGACAATGAAAAGATGTCATTCATAGAAATCTCAAGGACCTAATCATATCAGCGAACGTGTAGTTGATTACAAAAAGATATTCACATGGCGTGGCTGTTGATAATCTTCGGACTCTGCTAGTATTTATCCTACGTATCTCTATACTGAACACTTACCAGACTATCGTTATGCCCAAAGGCATTAAGAATACAGGCGTGAGACCCAATATTGTTGGGAAGGGTGGGTGATTTAAAAGTTTGAATTTAAAAATCCAATAAAACAAAAACGGTTTGAAATTTTGGCAAATTTATTTGTTTGTTGTAAAGCATAATTGCTCAGTTTAGAAATGGAATATTGTGAAGTACAATTGCACCGGTTAGAAATGGATTATTACTTCATTCATACGGCTGCATTCACTCTACCTCACACTGCCTCATTCCATGGGACCAATTTTCGTGCACTTTTTCGAGTGTATGGGCCATATCTCGACAATGGCATCGCGAATGTTGGCCTTAAAATGCTCAATTGTCTCTGGTTTGGCGGCATAACACTTTTCTTTAACAGATCCCCACAGAAAATATGTAGGTCAACGGTGTAAAATCGCAGCTTCTTGGCGACCAATTGACATCACCATTGTGGCTAATTAAACATCCATCAAACGTTTGACGCAATAAATCAATAGCGGCGTGAGATGTGTACGAAGTTGCACCATCTTTTTGAAATCAAACATCGTTCACATCAAAACCAAGCGAAAAGTGTCTCCTTGACCGTAATGGTTGCGACGTCGTCATTTTCAAAGAAATGTACGCTCCACAACCCGCACCAAACAGTGAATCGATTCATTACGTTCAGTGGAGATAATATACAAAATTTTGTGACAGAATAAAATGACAGATTCGAAATAAGCTATTGTTAAAATGCTTGAGATCGAGCTGTATACTAAAGATATCCGTACGAATAAAATTCATATATTTTGACTCGTCCATAAAAACACATTATTCCAGAACTCATGCGCTATGCTTAAGGATTTAGAAAGAAAAATAAAGAACTCAAAATAGCTAAGCATGACCTCGGTAGCACAATATTGTTGACATGTGTCGGCACCAGCGAGTTTTGTATTTACTGAGTTTTGAATTTACTGAGAGCATTTAAACATTCTAAAGAACAAATTTCCCAAAAGTTCGAAAGAATTAGGAATTCGTAATGGTTATTGGTTGAAGTCGCCGTGGTATAGTAGGTAGTGTGTTGGCTTATTAGACGTCAGGCCTCGGTTCAAACCTCAGGTCAGGCATGTCCAACTAAACGAAATATGACAAAATATTTCTTCGGCGACTTCCTCTCAGCAGATTTCTGGCAAAAATTCTGAGAGTAAATAAAAATGGCAATGAAAAGTTTCTTAAAAATTTGTCGTTCGGAGTCGACTTTAAACTGTAGGTACCACCACTCATGTATAAAAATTAGCGCACACATCATAAGTGGTGTGAGAAACTAGGTCGTAATCCTGACTCAAGGGTTGTAATGACCAATTATGTATGTATGTATGTAATGATTATTACTTCCAACAAGTAAATGAATCCAATCATACTGCTGCTAATGTGAAGATGTGATTTGCCTGCCAAAGTCTTCACAGACTTAATTGCATAAAATCCCGATATGACTCCAAGAGAGTATTTACGAAATCATTTGAAAGAACAGTAACGTAGCTGCTAAGCCTCAAATGAAAGTGAACTGCAAATCTTGCACATTAGTATGTGGCGGCATCAACAGAAAACGTTTAACAGAACTGGTACATTTAATGTCAAATTAGATAAATAGAATGCTTGAGCATAAGGGTACGCTACTAAATATTGAATACAACATTTTAATATATTGAGCCTTTAAATTTCGAATTTACTTTGAGTTCTACGGTTTTGCCGTATAAAAATATGGAGTCAACAGATGGGTTCCCTTATTTTTCTTGTGTTTTGTGAAAATCCATAAAAAAAGAAATTTATTAACAAAATAAATACAAAAA
The DNA here is from genome assembly GCA_958299815.1 of Sarcophaga carnaria. Classification (NCBI taxonomy): domain Eukaryota; kingdom Metazoa; phylum Arthropoda; class Insecta; order Diptera; family Sarcophagidae; genus Sarcophaga; species Sarcophaga carnaria. The sequence continues at coordinate 33,542,927 of OY283150.1, forward strand.
ACATCAATTATTTTTACAAATTATTACATAAAATTCATAAAATTGGTAAAAATGTATTGGGGTACCTAGACTTTTGCTGTCCACTTTATACACATTCTTTTGAATAGAATCTTAGTATTACTCAAATAAATTTTTGTATTCCTATTTCATTAATTAAAAGAAAAAAAACCGGATTAATTCTCCCGCGTAATACGTTCGACATCGATTTATTAACAAAACTAAAAATCTCCAACAATGATGAGCATGCTAACACTGTTAGTTTATTTTCGTCTTTGTTGTGTGTATAGGCGGGCATGCAGTAAATGCATTATACAGCATTTGTGTTATGAAACCTGTTTTTGTTTTTGAACACATGCTGTAATCAAATGAGCATAATGAGAAATAATAAAATACAATAAGACACATAAAATTTTTCAAATATTTCAAATATTTTTGGTGTTTACTATTTGCAGAGCTTGAGATATATGCTTTCTTTTTTATAGTTTGTTAGTAATAGAACATTGTTATCGCTTATAATCTCAATTCAAGTGTAGGCAGAAGACAAATTTTTGGATAAGACATATATACAAACATTATTCGTCACCATTTTGACAATATTAGGGCCAAAGTTCCCACCATATTCACATCGCGAGTATTTATTTTATCTATAAGTTGCGGAACCTACATTTTAACTTCGAATCCAAAAGAGATTTACGAGAAGTTTTTTCAAGAATTCCGTCGAAAGAAATATTTTTCGTTTTTCCAAGTTGATGCTAGAACCCTGGCCTCATGTCTAATATCACACATTTTCACGATGATGAAACGCATAAAATATGAAATTTTAAAGTCTAGCAATACGTTATCAACTATGTTCACTTTTCTCATAAGATAACAACACCAAAGCACTGATTTTAATGTTGTTTTAAAATCTGTTTTTTCTATCGCATCTTGCAACAGGGACCACTGAACTATGCCAGTTGATAGCAGCCATCTCGCATATCGCACATCTGTCAAATTAGTTGTCATTTATTCAGCGTGTTTTGCCAAATCGAGAGCTGCATTTAATACTAAAATTGTTTTTATCAAAATGAGTGTTCTATTCGGTTAACGAGCCGCAAGAAAAATTCATAAACAAAAAAATGTTTGGAATTTGTTATGATACCAATCCACTTGAGGACCAAAGGCGTCCATTGTATTCCGAAAAAATCACGGTTTGATGTGGATTTTAGAATTTTGATCTAGATGATCTGGCCACGTACGATATGTGATATCAATAGAACAGCGCTATATGCGACACACTCCATGCGATATTCTGCACGAACGATTTGACTTGGAACAGTCATCTCAGGTGAAGGTGTTGTGAGCCACCAAGATCGTGAAATTTGTCTTCCTTATAATTTTTTAATTATCAGATGTATGTGCATGGAAAATTGGATATTTGAGATGCGCTCCGCTCAAAGCAGTCGTGGCGAACTTTTGAACGATGTTATATGAGTACATCCCACACATAATGGCATCAATAGGCCTTCAAAACGAATAAAACATTTCGATGATATTCCACATTCAGTTTATTTAGTTAAAATTTAAAGAAGGTTACTGCTTAAGAAAAAGTCTGATAGAAGGTTATATCCATCTTTTCCACTGTTTCGCAAGCAAGTGCCTTCTAGATATGTTGATAATTTCCAATGCTTTGTATTGCTTTCATATCAAAGGGAGAAAGCTGGATTCAATTGATATCTAAAACATATCTCAGTTCTTTGTGAGCGTAAAAAATATGGTTGAGAACACCAGGAGATATACTAAATGTTTCTATTCCCGTCTTTATTAAAGACCTCAGAGGTGAGGCCCATCTTGCAACCAGAATACGGTATTTCTTAAAATATAATAGGAAGATATTGATATTACACCAGAGTAAAAGAACGAACGAAAGCGAACCGAATTTTTTGGTGTTTTTTATGCATTCCCGAGATAGTCTTCACAAGAGTCGGATTCGCTGCTTTTGGGGGCAACGAAAGCGAACCGAATTTTGCATTCCCGCGAAAGTCTGCACAAGAGTTGGAAGTCGCCGTGGTCTAGTAGGTAGTGTGTTGGCTTATCAGACGTAAAGCCAGGGTTCGAGCCCCTGGCCAGACATCAAAACAAAATACAAAATGTATTTCTTCGGCGACTTCCTTTTAGCAGATTTCTGGAAAAACTTTGGTCCCTCCACTCATGTATAAAATTAACACACACAACATAAGTGGTCGTAATCCTGACTGAAAGATTGTAATGACCAATTATGTATGTATGTAATAAAAAGAACCGTCTGGTAGTACTGATTTACTATCAACTCTAATGTATTTGCAATGTTCTTAAGTTTTCAACTTCGTGAGTCTCATAACTCGCTTAAATTCAATAAATGGTGTGTCTTTTAGTTGAAGTTTTAAATCCTTAAAATCACTTGAAACTGGCACGCTCAGATTAGTGTATTATATCCTACTCATGCTTTCACCTTTGTTGACATCTATGAAGCATCTCGAGATGCAAGAATAAAAGTTTAAGTTTGCATCTTAAGTAGGATTACAACTGCATCAGTGTACATTCACTTTTAACAAATATAAGTACAACAAAAAAAAACTTATGGTTATAATTACTCTTTATTTAATAAATTGTATGGATTTTTTGGGCAGTAATTACAGCTTCTATGCGATGCGATAGTCTTTGGCTCCATATCATACAACGTTCTCCACACAAGTATCACAAGTTCTTCCAATTTTCTCTTGAAAACTCTTTTGATTGCAGTTAAGTTTAGGTGACTGGGGCCACTGATCAAGAACTTTTTAGTTCTTAAGATGGAGCCATTTTTTCGTAAGTAAACTAAAAACACTAAACACAATATATTTTTGAACAAGTTATATACAAATATTTATTATTCTATCAAATTTATAAAACGAATAAACAATCCTTATACTAAATAACAATTTAACAACTAATGACAATCAGTTTAGAAACGTCTGCCAGGTGGCAAATACGATGACTGTGGTGGAATGTAACCATTATTGGGTGTGGCGGCAGCACTACCACTGCCAGACGGGCCAGCAGAAGCGGTACGTGTATTTGAGCTAAAGTCCAAAACCGGAGCATTACCACCATTGGAGCTGGAGCTGGTGCCAGGTAATGAATCATATTCAGCTTGAATGGTGCGTTGGGCTTTCTCAGCATCGGCGGGTGTACGATATTTGACAAAATGAACTTCCGGTTTATTGTCCTTGTTTTTACCTAAAGCACTCAACTTATTTGTCAAATCACTGATATCAGCTTGTTTACTGAGAACATAGATGGCTGTACGTTGATCTCCAGCAGATTTGGCCAATTGGAGGGCGGCATTTTCAATGCCAGTCTGTTCAGGACCCTTTATGAACACAACACGTAAGTTTCGCTTCAAAGCATGTGATATCTTTTCAGCAGCACTGCCATCAAGAAAATCACCTTCGGGTGCTGAGAACGTATAGAATTCCTTTTCAAACTCAATGTTATCAATAGGAGCAGAGTTATCAACAGGGCCACTGGAAGCACCAACTGCACCATCATTAACACCAGAGCTGGAATAATCAGCAACACCGCCAACACCACTGCTATCACCAACACTGCCAGCTTGAGGTGAATATTCGTATTGGGCAGCAGCTACGGCAACAAGACATAAAACCTGCAACAAATAAGTTTCAAATAAGTTTCAAGGAATCCTTTTGAGATATTTTTATTTGTACACCTACCACAACAGTACGCATTTCCAAATGAATTTTAGCAGATTAATCCGTATTGATTGAGTGTTGAATTAACTATGATTCTTCAACTTAACTGACTGGCTTCTTTATACCAAAAATTCCCAAAAATTATGGAAGACATTGTCATTTCATTAAAAGCTCAGCCATAGTTTGTACATTTGTAATATTTTTTTATTGTATCTCTTGGAATATTTACTTCATATTTTGTTGTTATTGTTGTTGTTGCTGGTGTTTTACTTAGTTACAGAAGGTATTACATTTTGTAAAATTTTACGAAATTATATTTAAAACGCGGACAGACTCCAAATCTGGTTGGATTAGTAAATGTTGAAAATCGATTTCAGTAATTTGATATTTTTGTTTTGTTTTTTTTTTAATAAAAATTTAATATTTAATGAATAAAATTGTATTAATGTGGGAAACACTACACCATTAGAGCTATTAATAATATTTTTAATATTATAAATAAACTACATATGTACATATCTTGTTTAATTGCAAATTTGTTTAGTGCAACTTTATTTCATGCATAAGCTGTCACAAAGTTTAATCTCTAAACCGTTTAATAAATCATTTTTTTTGTTAGTCTTCTAACCGAAAATCTATTTTTTATGATTCATTAAATTAATCAAACGTTGAATTTTAATTCATGCGGGAATGAATATCCCAGAGGCGTTTTACACGTTTTCATAGATTAATTGCTAAAAACTAATTCAAGTCCTTAGTAATTAACTAATCTAAGGTAACTAACATTTCTTTAGACATCTCTATTCGTCTGCATATGCAGACTGAAAGTATATGTTCGCGTAATAAAAAATATTCATTGAGACGTTCGTAACGAACTTGTATGCTGATATTTGTATTGTGATTAGTTTTGTTCGCCAATTTATTTTGATTCTCTATTCTCTTTATAAATACTATGAGAACGCATATACGTATGTATTTATATTCATATATTTAATATGTTTTTAAAACTCTGCAATGACAGTGTCACGATCGAAAAGTTATTTCATTCGGTATCCACCTCTCGATGTGTTTACAGTTTTTATTCTAAAGCAACCATCATGTTCGCAACGAAATTTAAACAGAATCATTCTAGTACCACCTACGGTGGATGTTTACAGCAGCTAACCATCTAACAAATCATATGTGGAATATACCATCGTGCAAATACCCGTCATAGCTGCTTTATGTGGAACTAATCAATTTTCCGTAATTTGCATAAATAAATCTGAATTTGATTTTGAGAACAGCTTGTGGTTCAGATAAACATACATACATAAATACATAATTGGTCATTATAACCCTTTAGTCAGGATTACGACCTAGTTTCTCACACCACTTATGTTGTGTACGTTAATTTTTATACATGAATGGCGAGACCTACAGTTTAACGTCGACTCCGAACAATAAATTTTTGAGAAACTTTACATGGCAATTTTATTTACTTTCAGAGTTTTTGCCAGAAATCTACTGAGAGGAAGTCGCCGAAGAAATATTTTCTCATATTTCGTTTAGTTGGAGATGGCCTCCCGTCTAATAAGCCAACACACTACATACTAGACCACGGCGACTACAATCAAATCAAATCACGATTTCCTTAAATCTCTCCTGCAGAATATCCTATGTCACATGAACTGTATGACACGAATTCGAACGATGGCATGTGTTTTATTGGCATTTGTGGCTTATTCGAATGCACCTGCAACTTAAGAAAACCACACAAGAAAGAGGCTAATACGGTCACATCTCGGTGGCCAGTTTATATCGCCTCTATATGACATGACCATGCCTTTAAATCGCTCTTATAGAATATCCAATGTAGCATGAACTGTGTGGTACATAGCAACGTCGTCTTGAAACTAAATATTGTTGGGATCCGGATCATTCAATGCAGGATAAAAGATGTTGGTAATAATCGACCTATAGCCGTTAACTGTTTTAGGGTGGACAACGTTGTTTCCAAAGATATGTGAGCCAATGACCCCGCCAGGAAAAAATACATATCAAACTGTGACTTCGTCGTGATGTATTGTCTGCTCGAAGTCAACGTAGTCTGGTAGTCTTATTGGCCATAATGCCAAGGGTCATAGTAGAGGTTAGACATCTCCAATAAAATGAAATATTAAAAAATATTTCCTTGGTGACTTTCTTTCTCAGCAGATTTCTTGCAAAAACTCTGAGAGTAAATTAAATTGCCTTGAAAAGTTTCTCAAAAATCGGTGGGTCCGAGTCGACTTTAAACTATAGGTCCCGCCGCTCATGTATAAAATTAACGCACATAATAAAGGTTTTGTGAGGAACTAGATCGTAATACTGACTGAAGGGTTGTAATGACTAATTATGTATGTATGTATTTATGTATTGTACGGTCTTGGATCCTAGGTGAATTGTTATAGTAGCAAATTCAGAAAATTTTGTATGTTCATACAATTATTTTAAATACAAGTTAGTCGATGCATTTCTTTATTTTAATATCCTCGAATTAAATGAAATTTAACTGAAATCAGTTTTTATTACATTTTAATCAAATCGGTCGTTTGGAAGAACGCACAAATTCTTGGATAATAATTTTTACGAAAATCAAACGAAAATCGATATAATTTATGTCGTAGAAAATCATCTAGTCGAAATTTATTAACAGCCACTCTCGTACCAATTAAAAAAGGGGCGATATTTTTTAAACTCTTTGGTTTTTCTTTTAGAAAATATTTTTATAATTTATTGAGCTGTTGCTTTTGAATTGCGAACTGATGGCTTATTGACTGATTAATGAATGTTTATGCAAATTTTGAACCATTTGTTAAATTTGTTGGCCATAAATTTGTTGGCATTTGATTGATTTTTTTTGATTTGTTGGGTGTTACCGAATTATCAATCGAAGTTTTTTTGTTCAGCTTGATTTTGGCACTTATACGTTTAAGACAATTGGTTGAAATATTTTCTAAGAAAAAAGTTTTTAAATTATTATTTATTTTGTTTACTATGTTGTAATTATTTGTTTAAAAGATTTATTAAATTATCGATTTAGATTTTTGTAAAACAATAGTCAACAATTAATTATGTTAATTTGAAATTCTTCTTCTCTTTTTTTTTCTTCATTTATTTTCTATGTTTATAAAAAACACTGTAAAATATTGTATCACATTAATTAATTTTGATTGCGACACACTTTTGTTGTTTTTAATATAAAATAGTAGGTAGTCAGTTTCTTGTAAAATTCATTGACACTTGCAGTGTTGGTGAGTTCATGGGATTGTGGAGAATTTCTATAAATATGTCAAGGCCCCTGTGGCTACTTGTATTAGTGATTTAGATAACAATATTTTTTTTCTTCTGTGATTAGTATGAATGAATATTTTAATTAATATTTAATGTTAAGTCAAGCAATGGAGACAAACATTAGCACTTACATAATTGTGAACAATCGAGTTATTATTATTTTATTATACTTTTTTATTACATACATAACATACATAATTGGTTTCTCACACCACCTATGTTGTGTCCGTTAATTTTGATACATGAGTGGCGGGATCTACAGTTTAAAGTCGACTCAGAACCCCCGATTTAAAAACTTTTCATGACAATTTTTTTTACTGTCAGAGTTTTTGCTATAAATCTGCTGAGAAGAAGTCGTCGAAGAATATATTTTTTCATTTTTCAATTTTGTTGGGGTTGTCTGACAAGGGGCTTAAACCGTGGTGTCAGGTCTAATAAGCGAACACACTACGTACTAGACTATGACGAATTCGAATATCAACAATCATAATTTTTTTTATTTGTATGTAGTGAACCCTCCTTTAAACCGAATGTGTTCGCCCTACGAGCCTAGGACTTTTTGCTGATCCTGATGTACCACAGCGCACATGTCATCATGCGTATGTGTTTGTTTTATGGTCTTTTTTATGGGAGATTTGGAGTGATTTTTCCAGTAAACCTTTATAAATTATCTTCAGAATTAAGTTTTTTTATCAGTTAACTAATATCCTGGGAAAGATTTAATTTAATTTGAATCAATCCTACATCAATGTGTAAGTTTCAAGACAGACTTCTACCAGGGTGAAATCCAAATGTGTTAGGTTAGGTTAGAGGACGTGTACATGTCAATTTAGATAAGTACAGTACCCGGAGGTCGAGTTGACCCATTGTACGTTACGTCCTTAAGAAGGAAGGATAAAAGAGGGAATAGGAAAAAAGGAGCGGAAGTAGAAAGAAGAGAGAAATCCAAGATACTTAGTATGCGATTTTGATTTGAATCTTTATACGAGAAGCAGGGGATGTTACCCTTTTTAAAGTAAACTTATTATGCGAAGGCTTAACAATTTCTCAAGCTAGAATATGTGATCCTATAAGTACTAGGACCTTTCGTATTTGTCTCATGTTTGGTGAAAAAAGCAGTATCATCAGGAAAGGCGAAATGTTAATTACTAACTGTCGGCTTTCTTCAACAATTTGTCAATATTAACAGGAAATTTTATTTTTGATTTATGTGTCAAACCTTCATGTCAGTCTCTATCGAAATTTCTTTTCTTCAAATGTCCTTCAAATTTGAGGCTGTTTACTTCAGTTCTGTTTCTCAAAAAGTTTAAATTGGTTCACAATAAATTTATGGGCCTGTATAGCTCCACTCTAGCCTGATCTTTGTTAGATTAAGGCATTAGTTTAGCTAGTTTTTAATGTTATGAATAGAAGAATTTTTTCGGAATATTCTGGATCTCTTAAATTTTGGTGTATCGGAGGTAAAGCAAACAACAGGTGGCAAATTGGCAAACCGGGTGAAAGCTATAGTTGCATAAAGACATGTTATATTTAACTGGTGTTTTAAGATTCCGGATTGTATGTTATACTTAATAACTTAATCATTGAGACCTGTTTTGTAAAGATATCGTTTTGGATTTTATACAAGAAAGTATTTATTTGTGCAGCCCTTGCGCTGACCAACTTCTTACTCTTCCCTGATTTTGTGTGGAACTTGGTCAGTACAGGGACTGCGTTCACCTCGTGGCATCACAACGGGCCGCTATGCGTGCTCAAGTGAGCTTTTTCATATCAGACCTAACCTAAGTATTCAGTTATCATGCATCAAATTGTACATATTTTTCATAAATTTGTTTTCAAATCTTTCTCATATTTGACGAAAATTATATAGATGCCGTCTCTAATTCACCATTTTGTATGAATTATATGAAAATCAAAGTAGGGTGTCAATTGTGTGTTACCAATAATGTTAATGAAGTTACATACATATATTACCATTTTTTTTATGATATTTTAAGTCTTTTTTATGGCATATAAAAATTCCCAACATAATGTTTACTGGTATAAATATTCATTTGTAGAGCACAGAAAGCATGTGACATTTTTCAGATTTGTCACTTGTTAGGCCTCAAGGTAATTTAAATATTTTTTGAATGAAAATGAACTCAACACATTTTACTAATTAACGCATTAGTCTTGCTTATAAATTATATTAATTGCGTCTTTTAAGCAAGCATTCATAACAAAAGTTATTTTTAAGGGCAATAAAATTTAATTTGGTCATCAGAATAGTATTAAAGCTTTAATGAAATAAAAGCGTGTATCGTTCTGTAGAAATATTAGCTATTAAATTTAAAATTTAAATGGAAATAAAAAAGTTAACTTAGCATATCAAAGCCTGTCACAAAAAAAAAAAAAAACTAAAAAATAGAAAAAACAAATCACAAATTTTTAATACTATTTTAATTTTGATAGAAAACTGTTTTGAATAATTATTATGCTACTAATAATGAAGAACTTTTCAACATACATAAATTTTTCAATACTAAGAAGAAATTCTATGACTCAGTGTCATCTTCCAGTGACAGTCTTTTCTTACATATTTGGTGAATACAACCCTTCAGTCAGGATTACGACCTACCCAGTCACATCACTTATGCTGTGTGTGTTAAATTTTTACATGTATGGCATCCTACACGATCGGTAGGTCCTACAGTCTAAAGTCGACAAAACGACAGAGTTTTGAGAAACTTTTTATGGTAATTTTATTAACTCTCAGAGTACTTGCTAGAAATCTGCTGATAGGAAGTCGCCGCAGCCATATTTTGTCATATTACGTAAGATGGAGATGTCTGACTTGAGATTTGAACCGAGGCTTTACGTCAAATAAGCCAACGCACTACCTACTAGACTACAGCTACTTCAATACACATTTCTTACCATATAAGTAATGTAAACAAATTTATTTATTTGAGAATTTCGATTGTGCACCTATCGACGACCAGCGCGATGCATTTTGAAAATTTAAGGTAACTCGAATGACAGTTTAACGTCGACTGCGAAAGACAGATTTTTGAGAAACTATTTCATGGCAGGTTTATTTACTCTCAGAGTTTTTGCCAGAAATCTGCTGAGATTAAATCGCCTAAGAAATATTTTTTTTTATATTTTCATTTTGATGTCTGACCTGGGATACGAACACGGGCTTTACGTCTAATAAGCCAACACACTACCTACTAGACTACCGCGACTTCTAATTTTGTAATTAGTTTTCCTATATAGGGTATTTTTTCAAGCGCTTCCTATCCTTAAATTTAAATAAAACAATGTTTGTATGATATATCAACGAAATTTTGCATTCTTTTATGTGTGGGACTATAGCCCAATGACGCCGCCAATCCAAAATGCATGCCAAGCAGTGATGGATTAGATGCTCTTAGGTCTCATGGGGATTGGAATCATGGCATGGATGCTCGTGAAGGCTTTTCGTTACATGGATGACTTTAAACATGGAGACAGAACGGGATTGGGTCCTATATAGAAAAATCAGAGACTAAACTATGCCTCCAGCTACCAAATCATTATATGGTTGTCCAAGTGGATGTATGTACGATAAGAGGGTGTATTATATGTATATTGAAAACTAAACTGCGACATTGGGTGAAAACGTTAAATAGGTTCTTGTGGAAAAATGGTTCAGCAGGAAACGCTGAAAATATATTCTTTCTTGGGCGATCTTGATCAGACAAAAATCGTTAGTATATGTTCTGTTACACCTAGGACAGTGCAATCTTACATGGAGCGATGAAAAAATAACAGCAGTCAACCGTATAAGATGGAATTGCTTTGTGCAAGCCACATGTCCCAAGAGGGATAATGGAAAAATAATGACCCTTTATGTACTCAGACTTACGTTTACATCTCGAACGCTTTGGTTTTGTGACTAATAATTAATGTGTGTGAAAACGACATCGGAATGATGGAAAGCTTCCCTAAGGGTCCCTATATTTTAAGAAGGATACTATACCAGACATAATTGAGCTCAGAGGAGTAAAAAAGATACACTTTTCTTAGAGGAAAAATGGTTGCTACTTTAATGGAGAGCGCCCAACAAGCCGACATGATGGCTTAAGTATATGCCAAAAGGCATAAAAGCTTGAACATCTACCTACACTAGGTCTCCTGCGCTTCAGCCTTCCTGCCTGACATCATGCTCTTAGTTTTCACCTTTCTCATTAACCTAGCAGAATTTGAATGTATCACTGTGTTCGACTATATGCTTTATGTCATATTGCCTATTTTAAGGAGAGCATTTTTTAATAAAGTTTATATGCTTGCTGTTTATGTGGATTCACAACTAAATAACTTTTGTACACGTGTTGATTGCTGCAATAATTTTATTTCCATATAAAATTGTGGTATTTTAAGCTCATTTGGAAGGTGCATAAATTTTCAAATTATGCACCGTTATGTTGTGAGGCCATTGCATAGTTCAAAATATTTCAAAGAGATGTTTATCGATGATTATGCCAAATCAGTTAATATACTTACAATATAATGATGTAAACTTTTATTATTGACTTCATATTAAAAATTAATTTTACGCATGAATATCAATGATATGTTCACGGAAATGCACCTGAGGTATATTTTTCTGAAATAATTTTACCGGTTATGCATGATGAAATGAAAAGACAATTTCGTCAACACTACAGGCTTATTATGGTGTTTTCAATTAAATACCGAAATATAATCAAATTTACAGTTTCTTAAGCCAATTCATATAAATAGTGAGGGTAGGTGAAATTATAACAACAGTTAGATTTTTAATCTTACAACAGTTACAAGTTACTTCCTAGTGGTGGAATAGCATTTTTAAGTATCAATTCGAAATGCGTACTTTTGTGGTAAAAAACCATGTAAAATTTATTCAAAGACAATTTGTAATTTTTATTGTGTACCGCCCTCTTAGCTCGTCTTTATTATTGCTGCTTCAGCAACAGCTCAATACAATTATGTTTCTACAGATGATGTCAGCAGAGATGCAGTTTTAACAAGCAACAATTTCAATGAACAGTTAGTAGCCGTCCAACCAGTTGTAGAAGAATACAACAAGGCGTTCTACTCATACACAGCACCCGAAGAAGAGTTTGAAGATGCCAATGCGGGAGAACGCATAGCTAATGTACTGAAAAAGAACTTACAAGTAATTTTCATTAAAGGACCCGATAATAGTGCTTTGGAAAATGCTGCCCTCCAGCTAGCAAAAGGTGCTGCCGATGATCGCACTGCAATTTATGTTCTTAACAAGCAAACTGATATTGGTGAGCTGGCCAATCAAGTGCAACAGCTTAAGGCTAACAGTGCTATCAAACCTGAAGTTCATTTCGTTAAGTATCGTACTCAGGCTGATGCAGAAAATGCTCAACGTATACTTCAAGCTCAATTTGAAAGCATACCTGGTAGCACTAGCAATAATCCTACCGATACTGCAGCCGTTTTGGACTTTGCCTCAAAACCTGTTGAAACGTCAAGAGTTAAAAGTGCACCTCCTACTGCTGCTCCAACTACACACTCTACAAGAGGATATCTGCCTCCGAGAAGCCAATACTTACCACATAGCAGAAGAGTCTGAATATTATAAGTTGCAGTTTATTTACGTATCAAAAGCGATTATTAATTGAATTTTAATTTCTTTTGTTTTTATTTATATTAAATTTAATTATTTTAACTGTGTGCAAAGGCATATTTGAAATATTATTTAAATTAAAATCCCACCTATTATACAATGTAATCAAGTTTACATTTCTTTAACTTATGGCCTCTCGAGAAAGTTGGGTAAAAAAGCGAACTGAAAGCGAACTTTGTGAGACAAAATGTATACCGTCCTGAGCGATAACATTTTATCATTATAAGGGCACAAAATTGATAACAACAGCATAATCTGAAAGTGTAAGGTTCGTGCTATAAAGTGAAAGTTACAGAACTTCGCTTGCTCACCAAAAATGTGAATAATCTGGCGTTGTCATGATGGGTTTCAAATTCGTTAATTATTTACAGTATACATACATATAAAAAACAATGGTTTGATCGGGTTATATCAGCTGACTTGAAAAAATTTTACATTTTGCTCTCCAGATGCATCTGCGAAAAACCTTCACGCTCTTTTTCACACACTATTCTCGTACGTGATCCTCTTTTCTTCACCATTAATTATTTGCTTCAGAAATGCTTCAGAAATGATCAGTTTTACTAGTGAATCGCAAATGGAAATTAGGCTCATAAAATTTTGCTCTGATAATTCATGTGGCACACAAATATCATCTACTTTTCTATATCCAGCCGTAGTTGTCATTATCTCGTAGGTAGTGTGTTGGTTTATTAGACGTGAGGCCACCGTTCAAACCCCAGGTCAGACATCAAAACGAAATATGAAAAAATATTTCATCCGTCACTTTCTAGCAGATTACTGACAAAAACTCTAAGAGAAATAAAATTGTCATGAAAGTTTTCCCAAAAATCTGTCGTCCGAAATCGACTGTAGGAGGTCCCTCCTCTTATGTATAAAATTAACACACACAACATAACTGGTGTGAGAAGCTAGGTCGTAATCATGAGAGTTTTAATGACCAATTATATATGTGTATGTATATCCAACTCTTTTCAAATGTGGTTGGTGATGACTACCTTATCCTCTAGCAACGTTCACGTTGCTTATGTGCGGGTGTTTCCTAATTTATGATTTATGATTTCATCGAAATTTTTGTGACTGATGGACAATAGAGAATATTACCAGAGACATTACAATGGATATAAAGCCGTGACAATTTGCTACAGATCTTTCTCGAGAGCCCAACATTTATGCAATTAAATGTGTTAAACCAATAATTTTGAAATTAATAAATTTTTTTCAACATCTGTGCATCATTTATGTACTTAACATAAACAATTAATTAAAAAATGGTAAAAGGAAGCAAACACTTTGTTACTATCTCCTTTGGTGATAATCTAGGTCATTGTTATTCAACTAGGTATGACATTGGTTACATCGCGATTGTAAAAGATAATCGATAAATCGGTAATGATCTACGTGTTGTTGGCATGTAATAAGACCCGGGAAGATAATATACTTTCTTACTGATGCTCCGACGATTGTGCCTACGAAGGCACTTTAAGTTATGTTACATTGCAAGGTCTGCCGGAAATATCGCCACTGTCCTTAAGAACGTTCAGGAGAATCTAAGGCAGTCGATTTTGGGTCACTTACAAGAGCTCGACTTTTCGCAGATCACACTTTTGTCGAGACGTCCGCCTGTGCGGATGAAGGAACTGACAACGACGTGTATTCGTTGAATAAATTCTGCACCACTTAGAAACTGAGCATAATTTTCTTTGAAAAATCATCAGCAGTGCTAAGGCATATTTCTAGATAAATTGTCGAATTTAGGATGGTATAAATTCACAGGAGATCCAAGAGCGTTCAATGTATTCCAAAAAAGTCACTCTTTAGTGTGAAGTGAACGACGTTGACCAGGCCATCACTGTCAACGGCAAGCACTATAGGCCGATGATTACCAACTGCTTTTGACCTGGGGTTTCAACAGGATGGCGCTACTTGCCACAAAGCTTATACCACAATGCACATTCTAAACGACCGATTTGATGATATAGGCATCTCGCATGAAAGTGATATGGACTAGCCACCGAGTTCGTTCGATGTGAGTCCTTTTAGGCTTTTTCTTGTGGGGGTTTCTTATGTTGCAGGTGTATACGAATTAGCCACAAGCCACATCCAGCCTCAATGCCAACATAACACGTGCCATCGGTCGAAGTCTTTCCGAATGGGCTCCGCGAAATAGACATTTACGATGGTATCAATCTATATAAGAACCAAGAGAGTCGTATACATTCCAAAAAAAAGTCACTGTTTGGTGTGAATTTTGTGCTGGCATGTGACAGGTTTTGGATCAGAATTCACAGATGTGAAGCAAGGAAAAGGTTTATGAATGATTTCTTGAATGGTTCGATTTGATCTGTTTTACTAGTGGATCGCAAATGAAAATTAGGCTCCTAAAATTTTTCACTATTAACTTATGTGACACACAAATATCATTTACTTTTTTATATCCACCATGTAGTTGTCATTGTCTTGTAGGTAGTATGTTGGTTTATTAGCCGTGAGGCCACAGTTCAAACCACAGGTCAGACATATCCAACAAAACAAAAGATGAAAAATATTTTTGACCAGAATTCATAGATGTGGATATCAACTCCAAAAGGGTTTAAGTGACTTGGTTATGTTCCATAGGTTATTCAGTTTTATCTCCATTATTCATCTACCAAGTATTGGTTTCAACAGATTTACTAAACAATTCTTATGCTTCTCTGTTGGTTGGATTCTTACCGACTCATACGGACAACTCGGCGGTAGAGAAAGAAGGGGTTTAGAGTATTTATATTTCTTTTCTAGCCATCGAAAACACCTTAAACTAATTTAATTATTAAGAGTTATGTTAATGGAGTCGCCGTAGTCTAGTGGTAGTGCGTTGGCTTATTGGACGTAAGGCCAAGGTTCAAACCCCAGGTCAGACAGCAAAACGAAATATGATAAAAATATTTCATCGACGACTTCCTCTCAGCAGATTTCTTGCAAATACTCTGAGAGTAAATAAAAATTGCCATGAAAAGTTGGTCAAAAATCTGTCGTTCAGAGTCGAGTTTAGACTGTAGGTCCCGCCACTGATGTATAAAATTAACACACACAGCATGAGCGGTGTGCGAAGCTAGGCCGTAATCCTGACTGAAGGGCTGTAATGGCCAATTTTGTATGTATATACATATATGTATGTGTATTAACATGTATATAAAAATGAAAAATTTTGAAAAAATATTTACAAATTATGATGATTCAGATTCGATTCGATTAGTAGTTATTAAATTTTTTCTTTGGTTTTACAGTATTTGTTCCACTGTTTTATCCATTATTAACAATATATTCTGCCTAAAGACGCGCCATCATTTTAAACATTGGATTTATTAAACTTAAAGACTGTATGATGATCTTTTGCTGAGCGTGCTGTAACTTCTTAAGCAGAGAAAATATATGCTGTGAGTTCAGCTTTAGATGATTGTGTAAAGAAACATAAAAATAGTAAAAAAGTTGAGATCGAATAATATTTTTACCATGTGCTTCATCGAACTGAGTGGGATTTTAATAAAGTTTACTTTACTACACTCAACTGTTTGTTTCAGTGGTGAACGATTGTAGACCAAACTAAAGAGCTGTTATTTCCGGTACATCAGTCTTAAAAGAGCGATAATAAAAAGCTTTTGTAAAACAAAGTAAATTTGAATTATTTAAAGTATGAATTAAAATTTTTGGATGATAAATAACAATATTAACCCTCAATTGCATGACGATGCATATATGTATGTCTGTTATATAATGTTAAACTTTCGCGTATCTAGCAACTGGATTACCTCGTCCTTATTACCTATTTTCTTGCAGCAGTTTCACTTCAAAACTTTAGATTTATCACGTAATTTGTCTAATTTCTTACAAAAAATTAAAACATAAAATATATTTCAAAAAATTTTTTCACCGGGGAAATTAAGCTATGTGCAGATATTAAACTGAAATAATATGAATGACATAACCATATATGGAATGCTTAATTGGTCATTACAACCGTTTGGTCAGATTTTCGACGTAGATACTCACACCCCTCATGGTGGGTGTGTTAATTTTTTTCCATAAGTGTTTAGGAAATCGCACTATTTGCACGAGATTCCATTAAATTTTTCAAACAACTGCCAGTAGTCTGGCACATATCATAGATACATGTATACATAATTGGTCATTACAACACTTCAGTCAGGATTACGACCTAGCTTCTCTCACCACTTATGTTGTGTGTGTTAATTGTATACATAAGTGGCGGGGCCTACAACTTAAAGTCGAATGCGAATGACAGATTTTTGAGAAACTTTTCATGGAAATTTTATTTACTCTCAGATTTTTTGCCATAGGTCTGCTGAGAGGAAAACCGCCGAAAAAATAATAATTTTTTGCATATCTTGGCTTGTTCAAGATGTCTGAGCTAGGGTGTGAACCACGGGAACGCGATTAATAAGCCAACAAAGTAGACTGCAACCATATCATCCATAAAAATCTATTACAGGTTTTCGTAATTTGATTTAAAAAATATGTCTTTTGGTCTAAACAATCATCCTAAATATGCGAAACCTCTAATAATCTTATGGTTCATGAATTGGATAATAGGAAATACCCTAATATAGAGCTCATTCGCATTTAATTCTTCGGTATTGGCTTCCTCTTTTTATAAAGTATTCAACGAGAATACCATGTGCAGTATGCCCTTTAACTATATATTGGTACTACTATGTTGCCTGTACAACGTTAGGATTACAACCTAGATTCTCATACCACTTATGTTGTGTGTCTTAATTTCACGCTTAAGTGTCGAGACCTACAGTTTAAAGCCGACTCCGAACGATAAATTTTTGAGAAGCTCTTCATGGCAATTTTATTTTACCCTCAGAGTTTTTGCCAGAAATCTGTTGAAGAAATATTTTTTCACATTTCTTTTTTTGTTGCAGATGTCTGATGTTTGAACCGTGGCTACTACCTACTAGATTACGGCGACTTCAGCTATCTATACATGTATCTTTCTTCAATAGAGCAAATTAAAATCATATTACATATATGAGTACGTTTGTGAACCATGATTTATTGTTGGGATAATTAAGGTATAAAACCTTGCAAAAAATATTTTTTTTGTTCATTTTCTGTTTATTACAATACTTTACAGTCTAACTAACTAAGATAAAATGAAATTAACAAGTATGCGTCTATAAATATCGATTAAAATTATTCACATTTATACTTTAGGAGCATAATAAGCGAATAAATTTTGTGAATATTTTGCAATATTTATGGGAAAACAAAAATTTTGCATTTTTAATTATCTTCAATCAATTAATTAAAGAAATAAATATGTATGACGCTAAAATAAATATTAGTTAATAAGACATGTATATCATTCGTATATATTTTGAAATACCAGAGCATTTATAAATATGTATATGCATAATATATAGACATATACATATATGTATATATACGTATGGTATGTAAAATAAATAATTAGTATTGTATAAATTTTTATAAACATCCATATATATTATATTTTAATATAATATTAATTATAAATATACAGTAGACAGCAAAAGCCTTATTTCAACTGTTCAAACCTCCAGGTCAGACTGCTTCTCAGCAGATTTCTGGCATAAACTCTGAGAGTAAGTAAAATTGCCATGAAAAGTTTCTCAAAAATCTGTCGTTCGGATTAGACTTTAAACTGTAGGTCCTGCCACTCATGTATAAAATTAACACACACAACATGAGTGGTGTGAGAAGCCAGCTCGTAATCCTGACTGAAGGGTTGTAATGGCCAATTATGTATGTACGTAGTCTTCTAGAAAAAACTCTGAGAATAAATAAAATTGTATGTCGTTCAGAGTCGAGTTAAGACTGTATGTTCCGCTACTCATGGATAAATTTCACGAACACAACATGGGTGGTGTAATCCTAATTAAACGGTTGTAATGACCAATTAATTAAATAATTGAAAATGTTAATGATGAAAAAGAAATACTAATTAATTTAATTATAAAATTAACACATATTTTCCAAATTTTTTAAAATCTAGCGCAGTACAATGCAGAGATTTATTGCCCAATAAACATGTTTTACCATAAATGAAATTCGTAGTTTAACATTCTTGTTTCAAACTGAAAGAAACCAATTAAATTAAAACCAAAGCAAATAATTTAAATTCCTGCTAAATAACAAATTATAACTTTAAGTCGGATTAATAAATTATAATTATGTAAAAAAAGATTTCATAAAAAAGAAGATTAAAAGCCTGATTTATAAGTTTTAAAAGCATCGTCATTCCTACAACAAATAAAAAAAAGAGAAAAATGTTGTGCAGCAACAACTTAAGAAACGGAAGTTTTATAAACAAATACAACAAACAATAGCACGCAACATTTCAGGAATATACGTTGTGTCTTGCAATGTGTTTTAAAGTTGTAGGCAAGAAAGTTTGCCTAAAAAGCTATTTACACATATAAAATCTTACATACATAGATCGGGTCTTTCATTAGGCGTTTTCTATCTTCAAATTTAATAAAGCATTATGTGTGTGGGATATTTGTTGAAATATTTATTGCTTATTCGTTTGAAAGGTCTATTGCTGCCATTATGTGTGGACATAATATCGTTCAAGTGTCCACCACGGCTTCTCTGGGTTAAGCAGATCAGAAATGTTTTACTTCTCATGACTCTGGCGCATAAATCAGGCTGAATTCAATTGATGGCATTGTCTTATTGCTATATATCTGCAATTTAAGAAAACCCCACAGGAAAAAGGCTAAAGGGGTCTCATTGAACTATATCGGTGGCCAGTCCACATCACTTCCACGTGGGAAGATCAGGCCTTCAAATCGCTCATATAGAATATCCAATGTGGTATGAGCTTTGTGACAAGTAGAGCAATTCTGCTGAATCCACATCATTCTGTTGTCCATATCATCCAATTCAGGTGAAAAGAAGTTCGTAATCAACGACCCGTGGTGCCCGTAGTTGACAGTGAACATTAACTTTATCGGGATGCATTGAACCCTCCTAAATTCGACAATTTATCCAGAAGTGCGCCTCAGAACTGATGATGATTTTCCGATTAAAATGATGGTCAGTTGCCAGAATCTGTTCATATAACCCGAATCATTTTTCTATGGTGTTTTGCCTTCAGTTCCTTGATTAAGGCGCATGTCTGCCAAAAGTCGAGTTCTTGTGAGCAACGCAAGTTCAATTGCCTCGAATCTGTTCAGAGAACCCGCTTTGTTTTTCTATGGTCTTTTGCCTTCAGTTCCTTGGTCAGTTATATACAGGTTAAGGCACATGTCTGCGAAAAGTCGAGTTCTTGTGAGCAACGCAAATTCAATTGCCTCGAATTTTTCTGCACATTCTCACGGACAGTGGCGATATATTCGGCAGATGTTACATATCGTCTATGTAGGGGTGTCGGTCAATGTTTCACTGAACTATTGAAGTTGGATGGATTGCGATGGATTGGATGGCCTTCTCAGAGGGACGATTATAATGTCCGTAAAATACACGAATCTCGAGGTGCGTTCCTCGATCAGAACACCTATTTTGGTAAAATACTTTTATTATTTGCAAGTGTTATTTAATTTCATATCCACATACCACATACATACATACATAATTGGTCATTATTGCTCTTTAGTGAGGATTACGACCTAGTTTCTCACAACACTTATGTTGTGTGTGTTAATTTTATTCATGAAACACAGTTTAAAGTCGACTCCGAACAAGAGAAAAATTTTTGAGAAAATTTTCATGACAATTTTATTTACTCTCTAAGTTTTTGCCAAAAATCTGCTGAGAGAAATACGCCGAAGAATTATTTCTTCATATTTTGTTCTATTGGAGATGACCGACCTATGATTTGAACCGAGGCCTCATATATAAAAGTCAGTAAAGTCAACACAATACCTACTACACAACGGCGACTGAATTCAGTATCCGTCCATGGCCATTTGGCAATACAGCCTGAGTAAATGACAACTAATTCGTTGGATGTAGCTTCAACAAGATTGTCGTTATAAACTGTTGAATTTCAGAAGTCCCTATTGGAAGAACCAATGCCTAGATACATACATACATATATTCACAGTTTTAACTACTGACCCATAGAAATAAAATTTATTTTATATTTTAACAAATTATGCAAATGATCTTTCTTTCTTTTTATGAACTGTGTCTGTATTTTTAAATGGGGAGATATTGTATGTGGGAATTTATAATTTCTAAACATAAACTTAACTTTGTTATGATTTCAATTCAGTTTAAAAATATGTATTCAAGGTGACAGCCAACAAATAAAAAAAAAAAATCGAATCGAATCACAACAAAATAAATATTTTAACCGGTATATTTACTGGATACGCTCATTTTTATGTTTAAAACATTAGTAAAATATTTTTATAAACAAAACTTACAAAAATATGCAACTGAAGTCTCTCATTAACTGCCAGCTGTTAGATAATATGGCGATGAAATTTTTGTGATACAAGAAAGAGATGGAAAACAATGCATTTTTAAAAAGCCAAATAAAAAAATTATTAATAGGGGACGAGTTTAGCCTACCATTGTATCGAAACTATTAAGAAATAAAATAGAAATAAAGTTTTGTAATATAAAAGATTAAATACTTGTTTATTTTAATATTATGTTATCAAATGAAGGCAAACAAAAACAAAAGTTACATCAACACGATAAATGGTCATTGCTTGTAAGATGCATTTCAGTTGTAAGGTCAAGTTTTTCCTGACTTTTGACTTTTTGTATTAGATCAGTTACAGGTATACTGTTATTCGACTTTTCTTTTCGTAGATATTATTTACCAACAACAAAATCATATAAAAGTGTTGTTATGTTTGAAAAATGTTAACAGTCCAATTAAAGATTTCCTACAAACAACAACTCAAGGAATATTATTAACAACCAAACAAAATGAATACATTTACAATGTTATTGGTAATAACCTAAGATAAACCATATACTAGGATTACATATTTACTTAAATACAACTGATGTCCATATGTATTCTTAAAATTTCAGGCTTTTGTTACTTTGTTAACATATGCTGCTGCACAACCTGCCTACAGTTATCAGCAACCTAAACAATTGGTAAAACAATCTTACCGTCCTACTACAAGTGTAAGTAATAGTGGCGTTTCTTCTATTCAACAGGGCCCTGCCATCAATTCGTTTAATGTACAGCCTGCTTTGCCTGCACCCGCAACATCGCAATATGTTTCTCAGCCTATTGAAAATCCTCAAAATCAATATATTCCGCCCGCAACAATTTCAAATCAAGCACAAGTTGAACAATTTGTTAATCCGGCTCCGCAATATCTTGCTCCAGTGCAACAACAACAACAACAAGCTGTCTATGCACCTGTTAACAATTATCCGCAGTATCAACAGTCTCAACAACAGACCATTATCTCCAAGGACATTTACATACACTCTGCTCCCGAGGAAACTGAAGAAATTGGTAATGAACGCGGTGCTGATGCTGGTCCCATACGTAAAAACTATCGCATTGTGTTCATTAAGGCTCCAACTCAAAACATTAAACTAAACTTAGAATCCCTTAAACAATCTCAAGCAGCCAATGAAGAAAAAACTGTCATCTATGTGTTGTCTAAGAAACCCGATCTTGCCAATCTCCAAAGTCAACTGGTTAATGTCCAGACCGAACAGAAAGTTCAAAAGCCCGAAGTATACTTTATTAAGTACAAGACTCAAGAAGAAGCCAATCGTGCCCAGCAAGAAATTCAAGCTCAATATGATGCGTTAGGTGGTGCTACCCATATTTCAGATGAAGGCATTGCTCCGGTGACCTCAGTTATTAATGGTGGTTCTGTCAATGTGGGCTCTGTGGGAGCTGGTTTCGCTACATCGGCCTCAGAGGGTGGTCCTTCTTTCGTTGCCAGTAATCCGAACTTTGTTCAATCGGCCAGCAGTAATCAACAACAATTTATACAACAATCCTTCGCTGGAAATCAAGCTGCAGCTTCATCCAATGTACGCTTTGGTGTTGAAGTTCCTAAACAAAAATACTTGCCAATTCACAAGAAATAATTGAGTTCCTATATTTGTTACAGAGTAGTACTGTTAAGTATAAGACTGTTACGTTAACATTTTTTCTTTTCTTGAACATTTTCCATTTCCACAATATGTTTCTGCAAAACGAATATTTTTTTTATATTAATTTTAATTTAATTTATTCCACATTCACAATAAAAACAACAAGAATTTTCTTTTCGACTTTAATGCTACGAATTGTTTCCAGTTTTCGCATGGTTTTATCCCATAGAAATTGTAATAATAGGAAGCTATCAGAGAATTTTTTTTATAAATTTAGTGGCATTCAAACCTACCATGTAGCGCTTAGCAGGGTAGTAGATGCAAAGGCTTTACATAAATAACCCTTTCACTTCTGACGTACAGACAATCTCCAAATAAGATCATCTGAACAGGGTCAATGTCAACGGATCACGGAAACCGAGGAATGCCAGACTAATATTACCAGAAGTTGATCTGACTCCACCTACTTATTTTACATCCATACATTGTTATCCGGTATTAGGTGAATAAACTACTTTAAATAAATAAATTTTTAAATGTTTGCATATATAATTTATAGATATTATAATAAAATAACAACACCCGCTATAGCGCTTTAGCCAATTCAAATATTTTTAAAAAAATAATGCAAATTATGTTGACATAATAAAACGTACGCAAAATACGGATAATGTTGTTCTCTTCATTTTCCTTTGCTGTGACATTTTTAATTCGATCAATTTCATTTGAAATAGTTTGCTTAAGTTCAACTCCAAATCCGTATGGATTAAATCATATAAAAGTATTGAATTGACCTGTTGACAGTATCAGTTACGCGCTATCATTCATTCGATTCACAAACAAAGGAATACCAATTAATTACAACATGAATACATTTTTAACAATTATGGTAAGTGGATAACTTGCTGAAAATCTTTTGCTAAGTACTTATGGGAAAATATTATCATTTTAGTGTTTTGCCTTGGTGGCTTGTGCTGTAGCAAAGCCTGGCTACAACTATCAGGAACCACAACAACCGTTCCTGCCTTCAGCTACCTTTGGCAGTGGCAGTGGTATTGTTTCGGCACAACAATCTCAGCAGTTCAGTTCATTTAATCAACCACAATACGTTTCTGCTAATGGCGCTCAATATGTTTCCAGCGTGCCACAATACAGCGTTTCAGCATCAGCTCCAGCTGCTCAACAATTTTTCGCTTCAGCTCCAGCTGCCCCTGTAATTTCCTCTAACAAATTCAACTATCAAAAACCTCAGCAACAGGTCATTGTCAACACGGAAATCTTTATTCACTCGGCTCCTGAAGAAACTGAAGTAATTGGTGAAGGTATTGAAAATCCTGGTCCCATTCGTCAAAACTATCGTGTTGTATTTATTAAGGCTCCAGCCCAAAATCTTCATCTCAATTTGCATGCCCTTAAACGTGCTCAAGCTGCTAATGAAGAGAAGACCGTTATCTATGTCTTGGCTAAGAAACCCGACCTCACCAATATCCAAAGTCAATTGGTCAACGTACAAAGCGCACCAAAGACTAGCAAACCCGAAGTATACTTCATTAAATACAAGACTCCACAAGAAGCTAATCGTGCTCAACAAGAAATTCAATCCCAATACGATGCTTTGGGTGGCTCTACTCGCATTTCCGATGAAGTCGTTGCTCCTGTCACATCTGTCATTGGTGGCACCTCCTCTTTGGGTGGTATTCAAGGTGGTTCCACTTTGGGTGGTATCAACATTGGTTCACTGGGGTCCAGCTTTGTTTCATCAGGTTCTGATGCAGGAAACTCGGTCAACTTCGGTCAACTTTCTGCTGCTGGCAACTCCGTCAACTTTGGTTCTGCTGCTGCCAACTCCGTTAATTATGGCTCTATTATTTCACCTCGCACAGTTAGTGGTGGTTCCTTTGGCTCTAGTAGCCCCAGCAATGAATACTTGCCTGTTATCAAGAAGAAATAAATTGATTCAAATTTATTTTACGTCATAGTGCCACTAGTCTAGAAGTATACCTACAGCTTTTCTCATCCCATGGTTTATTTCTCAAATAATTTCTTATGTGTTGATATTCATTTAATTTATTTAATAAAATAAAGAATTTTTAAAGGAATTAAAATTTATTATTATTTTATATTCGTATCAAAACGACCTTCTCGTGTACACGGACAGGCCTTGGAAATGAGATGTCGTTGGTGAGAAGTACTCGAAATGCTGAAAAAAAGTATGCTAAATTGAAGCTTCCGGGTGGCTCAGATTTGATGCAGCCGCTGTCAATATTTGCATGAAGTGATTTTAAAAACAGAATTTTTTACTACATTTTTCTTTATGTGCTTCGCGGCTTTCACTACTTCAAAAGTAGCTGGATTGTTAGCATAAAGCAATGATTTAACACAGCACAATAAGCAGTAATACGTAGGCGTTAATTGGTTTGCATGAAGGTGCCAGTCACGAAATTGTTTGTCACTAAATTCATTTTGATTAATGGTTAGGCGCATTGTATAGCAAGTTTTTCTGTCTTGTAGAACCAAATGTCGTTCAAATGTTGTTCAACTTATAAAATTTTTAATACTTTATATATACGAGTACATTCTTGAAAATAGCTGATGATAAGTTTGATATGGACTGTTGGTATGGTATGTTCGTGGCAATGAACAGGGCATCATTACCTGTCTAGTCTAATGGTAGACAGTTTCCTTCTTAATTGGCAGCATCAGTAAACTATACGATTTTGGAAAATGCTTTGCAACTAGAATGAATAATAAGTGTAAAAGACATAATTTAGTTATTACGTAGTCCTTTAGAAGAAACATATTGTGATGTACAGATGGGTCAAGGGTATACAGTGGCACATAGAGTAGGATATTCGGTCTCAAAGTCCGATTACGGACGGACTTCATGGCGAAATTTGTGAATTTCTTTTAAGCGAAAGTGTATGCTAAGAAGTACAGAGAACGAGACATAGCACTTGATATTCTGGCAGCCACCAGAGCACCGTGATACTAAAATAGACTGCTGAATCACGTAGTCAGGTCATGTGGAATTTTGCGCAAATGAACAAACGAATTTTTTTGCGAGAAGCAACCTTTCTGTGCAGTAGAAAGAGATGTTTATAAGAATATACTCAGCGATATGAAAGATGAAGAGAGGCGGACTATCTTCTCAACTCAAACGAGTTATAGTTAAGACTGCGAAGAAGACTAAAGAAGCTTGGGCATTGGGGATTCAAAGAACGTTGGTTTCAAAACGGGGATCGGCTCAAGCTCTTTATGTAAGCTCCTTGATAGGGAGAACGAATCACCACAAAACATATTTGCTGCTTTAGTTCATCTCAGTAAACAAGTTTATCAAGTAATACTCAGGTAGCTATCCTTATTGACAACAAACAGCATTGAGAAATTTTCCAGCGCAGCAAGACTGCGGAAGACGTTACAGGGATATCCTATACAGATTGAGTCCTTTAGACAAATATTTTTATAAACTTGTTTTTTTTTTACTTTCATTTTGTTATAAAAAACAATCGATACACAGAAAACGTCTTTTAATGTCCATCACTAACGATAACTGCTTGCATATTCCAAAGGAAATAGGAACCTATGATGTCACTAGCATGTAAACAACAATAAACAGTCAATTTTAATTGATATAATAGTTAACATTGTTACTCAAATCATTATTTTTGTACGTCTTGTATTTTTTTCTTGAAGGCTTCTCTTTATAGCGGCAAAATGCTCGGATCAACAACTGCAGGTATTGACTGCTCAGGCTGATTATGTTGACCGTAAATGAATCGGATACAAGTATACTTAAACCTTTTTTGCATTTCTCAATGTGTCCCTATCACAGACGTCTTCAGACATACATTTTTAATATTTTGCATAATGACCAGTGAGTAAATCACTTTACATATGTATTGTATTAATTGTTTTAATACGCATTTTAATTAAACAATATTTTAATTCCTTTAAAAACTCTTTATTTTATTAAATAAATTAAATGAATATCAACACATAAGAAATTATTTGAGAAATAAACCATGGGATGAGAAAAGCTGTAGGTATACTTCTAAACTAGTGGCAGTATGACGTGAAATAAATTTGATTAAATTTACTTCTTCTTGATAACAGGCAAGTATTCATTGCTGGGACCACTAGAGCCAAAGGAACCACCACTAACAGTGCGAGGTGAAATAATAGAGCCATAGTTGACGGAGTTGTCAGTAGCAGAACCAAAGTTGAGGGAGTTACCCGCAGCAGAACCGGATGGAACAAAGCTGGAACCCACTGAACCACCGTGAATACCACCTAAAGCGGAGGTGCCACCAATGACAGATGTGACAGGAGCAACGACTTCATCGGAAATGCGAGTAGAGCCACCCAAAGCATCGTATTGGGATTGAATTTCTTGTTGAGCACGATTAGCTTCTTGTGGAGTCTTGTATTTAATGAAGAATACTTCGGGTTTGCTGGTCTTTGGTGCGCTTTGTACGTTGACCAATTGACTTTGGATATTGGTGAGGTCGGGTTTCTTAGCCAAGACATAGATAACGGTCTTCTCTTCATTAGCGGCTTGAGCGCGTTTAAGGGCATCCAAATTGAGGTGAAGATGTTGAGCTGGAGCCTTGATGAATACAATTCGGTAGTTTTTGCGAATGGGAGTAGAAGCTTCAATACTTGGTTGTTCACCAATTACTTCAGTTTCCTCCGGAGCCGAGTGAATAAAGATTTCCTTGTTGACAATGACCTGTTGCTGAGGTTTTTGATAGTTGAATTTGTTAGAGGAAATTGCAGGGGCAGCTGGAGCTGATGCGAAAAATTGTTGAGCAGCTGGAGCTGATGCTGAAACGCTGTAGTGTGGCACGTTGGCAACATATTGAGATTGTGGAGCGTATTGAGCGCCACTAGTAGAAACGTATTGTGGTTGATTAAGAACGCTATATGAACTCAACTGCTGAGATTGTTGGCCGGAAACAACACCACTGCTGCTAAAGGAAGCTGAAGGCTGGAACGGTTGTTGTGGTTCTTGATAGTTGTAGCCAGGCTTTGCTGCAGCACAAGCCACCAAGGCAAAACACTAAAATGATAATATTTTCCCATAAGTACTTAGCAAAAGATTTTCAGCAAGTTATCCACTTACCATAATTGTTAAAAATATATTCATGCTGTAATTAATTGGTATTCCTTTGTTTGTGAATCGAATGAATGATAGTGCGTAACTGATACTGTCAGCAGGTCAATACAATACTTTTATATGATTTAATCCATACGGATTTAAAGTTGAACTTCAGCAAACTGTTTCAGATAAAACTGATCGAAATAAAAATGTCACAGCAAAGGAAAATGAAGAGCACAACATTATTCGTATTTTGCGTACGTTTTATTATTATGTCAACATAATTTGCATTATTTTTCTAAATTTAAAGTTTTTAATATTTTTTTAAAAATATTTTAATTGGCTAAAGCACTATAGCGGGTGTTGTTATTTTATTATAATTTCTATAAATTATATATGCAAACATTTAAAAATTTATTTATTTAAAGTAGTTTATACACCTAATGCGCGATAAAAATATATGGATGTAAAATATGTGTCTGGAGCTAGATCAACGGCTGGTAATAGTAGTCCGGCATTCCTCGCTTTCCGTGATCAGTTGACATTGACCCTGTTCAGATGACCTCATTTGAAGATTGCCTGTACTTCAGAAGTGAAAGGGTTATTTATGTAAAATCTTTCCATAAAATTATTTGCAAAACGCTAAAAGGTAGTTTGAAAGAAATACCATTGAATTTATAATTTTTCCTGATGGTTTCCCCCTACTAAAAGCCACAATCGTACGGCCACCCAACAGTGCAGGATTAATCTTGTCTACCGATAAACTAACTGCGGATACCTAATTCACAGGGTTACGGTTTAACATGATTTCAGTAAAATTCAAAGCTTCCGCATTGCTTGAGATATTTTATAGCACAAGTAACAAATACCAGCGTAGTGTAGAAAACAATACTTTACCATCAGACTGACGCATAGCTGTGCTTGATTATTGTCTTAAAAATTATGCTATAAACACAATAAATTCCGCGCAGCAAACACAGTAATTTCTCAAAAAAAGAATACATGGTTGTAAAGTATGTGTCATTAAAAAGTTTAAATTTAAAAGGGCAAACAAAGACAATTTAAATTTTTGCCAAACATATTTGTATGTTGTGAACTACAATTGTTTCGGTTAGAAATACAAGTTTACTTCATTCATATGACTGCCGCGGCTTGCCCCACAGTATCTCATTCGATCGGACAAATTTTCGTGCACTTTTTCTTGTGTATGGGGTCAATGGCTTCCAAATGCTCAATTGTCTCTGGTTTGAACATAGCCGAACGGTGTCAAGTCACAGCTTCTTGCCGGCCAATTGTCATCACCATTTCGGTTAATTAAACGGCCATCAAACGTTTGCCGCAATAAATGGGTTGTGTCATGATATGTGTTGCAGTTGCACCATCCTGTTGGAACCAAACATTGTGCACATCAATACCATGAAGAGCAGGTACAAAAAAATCCATTATCATGGTGCGATAGGTGTTTGCATTGGCCGTAATGGTTGCGCTGTCCTTATTTGCAAAGGAATATGGGCCGCACCAAACAGTCACTCGTAACGGGTGCATTGGTTTCTTTATGATCACGTGTGGGTGCTGTGAACCTCAAATATGGAAATTTTGCTTATTAACGTACCCACCGAAAGGATATTTTGTTTTTGGCAAAATCGACATCATCGTGCAGTTTCTCGTTGGACCATCTAGAGAAGCGAAAACGAAGCAGATGTTCATGCGGCTTCAACTGTTGAACCAATTGCACATTGTAAGGCGTCTTAGCGATAACTTTTCGCAACTAAAACTAAACAGGTGAGTGAAATAATCAATTCTTGAGAACGATGACGAATTCTAACGAACACACTCAGACGCAGCTTCAATATTTTCAGGTGTACGAACTGTACGAGCACGCTCACGTCTTGTCACATCAACAATGAAACCAGTTTCACGAACTTTAGGAATAAACTTGCTTATACCGGGCACTGTTGGTTCTTCTCTACGAACAAATTTTGTACGACATTTTTGTGCATTTTCTAAATTACTTATAAATTCCAACGTTGCTCATGCGTAAATAGATTCATTATGTTCAGTGGAGATAATATACTGAATTTTGTGACAGAATAGAATGACATACAGATTTTAAATAACTGATGGTTGAAATTTAAATCTATAGATGGACCACCCGATTTTAAGATTTAGTTGCATCTAGTTCATATTATGGTATCATATTGCATATAAAATATACAGACAGGAAGTTTAGAAGGAGAATAAATCTTTTTTTTTCGTTGTTAAAGAGGAAATGCGGGAATAGAAAACACTTTATGAACGTATGGACGAGGTAGTATGTTTTATTAATGAAAATAATAATAAAATAAATAACTTGTTAATATTTAAGTAAATTATAGAAATTATAATTTGTAACAAAATAGCAACACCCGCTAAATTCCTTTTGTCAATAAAAATAGTTTTCAAATTTAAAAACTTTTAAATTTGGCAAAAACAAAGAAAACAAAAAATTAATATAAAAAATTTATTAAAATAACAAATTTTGTTGACACAATAAAACATACGTAATAGAAACTGAAACAATATAATGCGAATAACGTTACTCTTTTTGTTTTCGTTTGTTGCGACATCTTTAACTCGATCAGTTTTAGCTCAAATACCACAGTTTGCATAAGTTTAACATCGTATACGAATTGAATCATATAAAAGTGTTGAAGCGATCTGTTGACAGCATCAGTTACGCATTATCTTTCATACGAGTCACAAGCTGGGGAATACCAATTAATTACAACATGAATACATTTTTAACAATTATGGTAAGTGGATATCGCACTAAAATCTTTTGCTAAATACTTAAGGAAAATATTATCATTTTAGTGTTTTGCCTTGGTGGCTTGTGCTGCAGCAAAGCCTGGCTACCACTATCAGGAACCACAACAACCATTCGTGACTTCTGCATCCGGTAGCAGCAGTGCATTTGTTTCCTCACATCAATCCCAGCAATTGAATTCATTTAACGTCCACAGTCAACCACAATACGCTTCTGCTAGCGGCTCTCAATATGTTTCCAGCCTGCCACAATACAGTGTTTCAGCATCAGCTCCAGCTGCTCAACAATTTTTCGGTCCAGCTCTTCAATATGTTGCTCCAGTGCAACATAATGGTGTTTATGCTTCAAGTGCCCCCGTAATTTCTTCCTCTAAATTAAGCTATCAAAAACCGCAACAACAGGTTATTGTTAGTAAGGAAATCTTTATTCACTCGGCTCCCGAGACAACTGAAATAATTGGTGAACAACCAGGTATTGAAGCTTCTACTCCAATTCGCAAAAACTACCGAATTGTATTCATTAAGGCTCCAGCCCAAAATCTGCACCTCAATTTGGATGCCCTTAAACGCGCTCAAGCTGCTAATGAAGAGAAGACCGTCATCTATGTCTTGTCTAAGAAACCCGACCTCACCAATATCCAAAGTCAATTGGTCAACGTACAAAGCGAACAGAAGACCAGCAAACCTGAAGTATTCTTCATTAAATACAAGACTCCACAAGAAGCTAATCGTGCCCAACAAGAAATTCAAGCTCAATATGATGCTTTGGGTGGCTCTACTCGTATTTCCGATGAAGGAATTGCTCCTGTCGCATCTGTGATTGGTGGTACCTCTGCTTTTGGTAGTAAAGGCATCCACAGTGGTTCGGTGGGTTCCAGTTTTATTTCATCCGGCTCTGTTGGTGGCAGCTCTGTCAACTTGGGCTCTGCTGCTGACAATTCTGTCAACTTTGGCTCTATTATTTCACCTCGTACAAATAGTGGCAGTTCCATTGGTAGTGAAGCTCCCAGTGGTAAATACTTGCCTGTTAACAAGAAGAAATAAATTGATTCAAATTTATTTTACATCATAATGTCACTAGTCCAGAAGCATACTTTCAACTTGTCTCATCCCATGATATGTTTTTGAAATAATTTGTTAAGTGCGTACAATATCTTCTAATATTCAATTAATTTATTAAATAAAACAAATAGTTTATAAACAAATCAATTTCAATGCGTGTGAAAAAATTAATACAAAACATTTGTAGGTAACAAATCCTATCTATTTTTATGTAACTTAATTTACAAAATATGCCTTCAAAAACACAAAAATGATTCACTGAGCTGGAACTTATAAAATATTGTAAGCGACACCATAAATCGCTCAAAGTTTGTGGTCAAGAGTACTAAAAATGGATGTCTAAAGGTGTTTAAGAGAGACACACATTGGGAAACACAAAAAAAAAATTGTTGTTGCTATTAATGTCTATAATTTTTGACATATTATTGGTAGATTTGCCATATAACGAGTAATATTGTGGTAGTTTGTTTTTCAGCGTAAATTTTTCCGGCATAGATATTGATTCCTAGCACGTGGTAGTGTTAAAAACTCGCCATGGTTTATCAGTTCATCATGAAAGAATCAACACACTAATAACAATTACAATGCATTGAATTTAAAGACGTCGAAGTCGGCTTTTTAGACGTGAGGTTCAAACGCCAGGTCAGACATCTCCAACGAAACGGAATATATAAACTATTTCTTCAGCGACTTCCTCTCTACAGATTTCTGGCAAAATCTCCACTCATGTATTTATAAAATTAACACATATGTACAATATAAGTGGTGTGAAATGCTAGGTCGCAATTATATATGAATGTGTGTATGTACTCATTGAATTTTATTATTAAAATTGCTGCTGCATGAGATATATTTTGTTAAGAAAAATTTTCTTTAGCAATGGAATTCGTTTTTGACCCAATGGATTTTCGTCCACAACGATTTTGGTATGGATTCATAAGCTACCAATGTACTCTTGAAGGAACACTGTATGGTGCGATATCATTGGATTGTACCTCTTCCAGTCAATGCAATACTTACCGATTTTTTTGCCGAAAGTGGAAGAACATGAGGAACAGGGTTGTCATCTGTCATTGGCTGAAAACAACGTTCTCTGAGAAAATTTGTTGGTTTGTCATATTTGGTGTAGTAACGAAGAGCTTTGATATTGAAATCCTACCTACACGTAGTCGAACTGCTTGACATTCGTGTGGTGATTATTGTTTAAGATATCCTCTATGGCGTCTCTAGGTCCTACTGCTTAACCGTGATTAATATATTTTGTAGGGGACCTGAACTGCT
The DNA here is from genome assembly GCA_958299815.1 of Sarcophaga carnaria. Lineage (NCBI taxonomy): Eukaryota > Metazoa > Arthropoda > Insecta > Diptera > Sarcophagidae > Sarcophaga > Sarcophaga carnaria. The sequence goes on from OY283150.1 coordinate 33,575,946, forward strand.
CTGGTTTGGGCTACAGTCCAGCACTTTAACCAACTACATCGCTGAAAATATATTTGTGGCTCCAAGCAATAACAGCCTAAATCGAAAATGATACTTTCGAGAAAAATCACTTTTTATATAGTACTCGCTTGCAGGAGGGTTTCTGAAAAAATTGAGAACGTGCATTAGAAAAAATTTATTTCAAAATTAAAGATATTTACACAGGCAAGCCTATGATCAAAAACGGTGATTAAAGTCTCATTTGTTATATTGAGACGCTTATATATAAAAGTAATGGGGCTTCATTACGACATAGGTGAAGAATATGCGTTTTATTAATAACTTTGAAAAACATTGTTAGAGCAATGAGAATTTCACGAAAATATTAAGTTTTATACATAGAATATGATACTATACATGACTCATATTGACCTAAGTCGATTTAGGATATTATTGCATGTGACAACAGATATAAAGATTTAATTCAAACTCCAACAAGATACTTTGCTAAGTTTACTTCATGAGTGCGACTTTCTACTGAATCTTGACTAATATCATTAAGCTCCCTTTTTCGTTTGTACGAAAATTAAATTTTAATTTAAAAACTTTTTAATATACTTCTTTAGACATATAGTTTTATTTCCAAAGTAACTAACTTTTTCTAACGTGTTTAATTTATTGATTCGTAATATAAATATGTATTATACTACCATATGGTTGAATTTAAGATATCTGTTATACAGACTTAATATTGTTTTGGTGGGTTGTGGAATTAGCTTAATTAATTTTGACAATAGAAGGTGCTGTTATGAAATTGGTTCAGACACAAACTAAATTTGTTGCCGCTAACTTAGCGAATATACAAACATCGCTGCTATAGTTGGCAATGTTGTTGGTAGTGGATGTTATAAAACTGATTCCAAAGATATATTTTTAACGTGTTTGTAATTGGCCTGAATTTAGAACAAATAATATAAACATTTTAAAATATGGCCTATTTGTTCAAGCGCAAATCATTAATGTAAACAATTTTATGTTATGTTAAGCTTAATAAGCTAAAAAATTTATTCTTAAAACAAAATAATTAAATGAACGTAAATAAAATCAAATTAACATTTTATACATAATATTAATATACAGTGTGGGTCAAAATAAGTTGAACAAAATTTGAATAGAAATTACTTTACTCTGAAAAAAGCAAACCTTTTATTATCTTCAAATTTTATCTGGAATAAGAAAACAATTTTTTCATTATTCATGTGATACTAACAACAAATTAACAATAAGTATTTTAAATTAAATATTTAATCGATAAAACATAAAGGATTTTGGGATTTTTCTAAACATAAGCATATCTTTTAATCATAGAGCTTATATGACTGCATAACTGTGATTGGAATCACCAACCATACCTCATTTCTAGTTTGCAATAATTTGTTATGATATCAATGTATGAATTGCTGAATTATCCTTCGGCTTAAAATTTAAAAAAAATTTTCTAATAGGTTAAGATCGGGTCAGACATCTCCAATAAAAAAGAAATAAGAGAATATATTACTTCGGCGACTACCTCTCAGCAGATTTCTGGCAAAAACTCTGCGAGTAAATAAAATTTCCATGAAAAATTACTCAAAAATCTGTGGTTCGGAGATGACCTTAAACTGTAGGTCCCATCACTCAAATATAAAATTAGTACACACAACATAACTGCTGTGAGAAGCTGGGTCGTATTCCTGACTGAAGGGTTGTAATGATCAATTATATTATGTATGTAAGGATCGGGTTAATAGGTCACTGCAAGACGCTAAAAACCGTTCACTAATATTCTCATATCAAATGTTAAAGCATTTTGTAATATGGGTTCTCACTCATACTTCTACCATCCTCTGCTACAATAGACTTTTATATGTCTGTGCAAAAAATTTAAACTCTCAATTGGGAAGCAATATGACCTCACTGCTAAACTTTGTTCGTTCACAGTGTCAATACCGCCATTCTATCTAAGGCATGAGTTCATAAGTTGTATTTATTTTTTCAAAATCAATTCTACCATACAAAGTCATACAAGGAAATTATAAAAATATGTAACGTAAACCAAGCTACATTCGTAAGAATGTGTGTTAAAAACATGTTTACATTCTATTGGAGTTAATTAAGATACTATGACTGTTATTTTCCGGCTATTAGCTTTTTGTTCATTAATCAGTACATACATAGGTAGGAGGTGGGGGGCTAACTTTGTATATAACAGACGTTTTCAAAAACTATTAATCCAGTACACTTGGTTGTATGTTGTGGTTTTATGATCGTATTATGTTGACCACAGCAAAACAGTTCCCACAAACTATTTCTATAAAATTTTTGTAACTAAGGTAAATTTGTTTAGTGATTTTGTTTAAAAATTGCTTAGGAAATTTAACATTTAAGAAAGCGGCAGTAAAAGTTGTTAAATTAAACCAAATACTAGACATTAAATTACCTCTTCTCATAGTTTCTTATTGTTTTTCTATCTCTCTGTACAAAAAATTTTACCATACTACTGCTGTAGAAATAAAAGCCATTTTGATTTTATTAGAAGAAAGCTACTTCCGTCTTTTGCAGTAAATCCCCTTATCTTTATGCAATAATATAGGCTCGTAAGCTCGATATTTGCTTATATACATATATGTATAGTATATACCAAATTGTACCAATTTTAAATGTTAATCGGTTCGAAAATTATAATCGGGTGTATTAGTCACCGTCCGTAGAAACATGGGGAAAATCTTTATTATTTAACTGAGTTGAAAAATTTTTATGAAAATCAATTTAAAATTTTTCCATTCAAATTCGTTCTCTTTTTATACAAATACGAAAACCATTTGATTTTTTCATTTTTAAATACATAAGTATTGAGCATCTTAATCTGCAACTGCTCGAATTATCTTCTAGTTGTGAGCTATATAGAGAGCTGTTGGAAACAGGGGACCCAACAGGAATTTCCGACATTTTTCAGTTGATAACGGCCATCTTGTTGAAGCTTCATTTGTGAACATAAATTTTCATTTATTTAGTCTGTTTCACCAAATCATTACGAACGCTCATAGGCAGCAACATGTGTTTGCTGAACTCAATTTTCATCGAAAATTTATCTTAAGCGTTAGGGCCATTTCTGGCCAATCCACCCGCATGAGATCTAAGAGAGTCGAATACATCCTGAAAAAGTATTACTTGGGGGGATTTTGGGCTGGCGCTGTCCTATCAATACTTCTTTAAAAACGACTTTGGCATCACTGACAACGGCGGGCACTATAGGTCAATAATTACCAACTTCTTTTAGATGATCTGGATATCAACGACATGTAGTTTCAACAGCACGGCACTATTTTTCACATATATCATGCCACATTGGATATTCTGCACTAGCGATTTAGCGGCATGATCATCTAATGTGTAGGCGATTACCGAAATCGTGCAGTTTTCTTAAGGTCTACGATGACTATGTAACGCATGCCATCGGTCAAACTCAGTCTGATTTATGCGCCATGGTTATGGAAAATTGAACATTTTGGATGCGCTCTATCCAGAAAATCCACATACATACATACATACATAATTGGTCATTACAACCCTTCAGTCAGGATTACGACCTAGTTTCTCACACCACTTATGTTGTGTGTGTTAATTTTATACATGAGTGGTAGGACCTACAGTTTAAAGTCGACTCCGAACGACAGATTTTTGAGAAACTTTTCATGGCAATTTTATTTACTCTCAGAGTTTTTGCCAGAAATCTGCTGAGAGGAAGTCGCCGAAGAAATACTTTTTGTATTTTGTTTTGATGTCTGGCCTGGGGTTCGAAACCTGTCTTTACGTCTAATAAGCCAACACACTACCTACTAGACTATGGTGACTTCTTCCCAGAAAAACCATGGCAGACAATTGTTGAACGATGTTATATTGGGGAATAATTTTCAAATAAAATATTAGATTTTCAGAAGTATATTATTTTATGAAATGAGTCATACATATTGTGATAGTATTGTCATGACTTAATGGAGTCGAATATCTTGCTGTTATGCTCGTCTGTGCGTATTATAGCTCCTAGAAGATTTTTGAGAAGAAGAAAAAAAAAGATAAATAATGAAGAGTTAGTACAATTAGGGTTAGATTACCAGTCGTCTTAAAGCCTTAAGGCCAGTGGTATTTGGCTATGTTCTATAACTTCAGACTGGTATTTTTCAATCAAACTGATAGTATTATGAAATTGTGGGTTTTATCAAAATCACATTTGGCTAGACATGTTCGGGCAATATACATGTCTCGTTTGCTCAGATATCTTTCATTTCGGGTTGAAAAGTTGTATAATCTTCTCTGCTTCAAATGTCACTGTGACGTATTTCTATTTAAATTTTAAGCGTGTATAGTCAGGCTTCCGTTGTGATTGCTATGACATACTTACGATGATAATGGGAAGTACTATGCCGACTTATTATAACGTATGAGTAAGTAAGTTCAAGAAAAAAGACACATTAATCGTTTAACATAATCAATTAATTGAAGTTCATGTTATTCTATAAAGCACTGTTTTTGACAATCGAATTAATTTCTATTATCCTACATGAAAAATTTGTTGTGTCTGAGGTTTGTTTTTCTTTTTATTTTAAAACGCAAAGCTATTGAAATGAAGCTTATTTTTCACGAATGTATACTGCTTTCTTCACAAGGTTACCTAGTTGTTGCGAAATCCTCTGAAATTTATTACACTTTATAAATTTTAAGTAAAACTGTATGCTTAACTTTTATAATGAAAATATATTCGAACTGAGAAGACCCTAAGCAGCGAAAACCATAAACTTATAAACATTTTTGTTTTCATTACTCAAGTATGCCATAACACCTGCTTGCTTATATTTGTATTTGTTTTTAAAATAAAATAAAGGAAAACAAAATACAAATACAAACAAACAATTCTCTGCTCGTTGAGTGCTTTTTTTGTTTTGTTTAAAGGATTTAATACAACCAAAAATATTTATTTTATTAGTTTTTTTTTAAATATATTTCATATGTTAACATAAGGGGAGAAAGAATGCTTAACCCCTTTTGTTAGAGGGAGAATTTTTTTTCGTATGTCAATATTCCCCATTAAAAAAAGTTTATTTATTGAATTTATTTTCTTAGATTTTGTTATTTTTGCCAATTTTTTTAACGACTTTGAAATTATATTAACGTCGGCGTCGGCTCCAAAGAGACTTTAGATTTGTGAACAAGAACCCCATTTCAAAATTATTAGATACAGTCAAGAGCCACTAGGGGATAATGAGAAAGCACTGATGCTTTTATACAAAAAAGTTAAAAACTGTGTTAATGTGTTGCTTCTAAGTAAAATATTTTCTAATAAATATTAAATACTTATATAACATACAAACATACATACATTTGATTTTGTAGACAAATTGATAAATTTAGAAAAATTGTGTTTTTCCCATTGAGTGAGTTTTCGATAAACTTTTGTATTCCCTTGGTGTTTGAAAGCAAGTAAAATTTTCTTGTGTATTTTAACAAACTTTAAAATTTAAATACCAATTTTAGCGTCTGACTGTGTCGTATATTAAAGTGAGAAGGACAAGAATTTTTGAAGCATTGCTTGCTACATACAAAACTTTCGATTTTATTGTCTGTTAAAGTTTTTCTTATTTGGATATTTTTTTGAGACAATATACATATGTATGTATGTATGTGATACAAACGCAAAATATTCAAATTCAAAATATTATTCAAAATCCGAACAATTTAAGCAAAATATAGTAGAATATATCGAAGTAGCCGCAATCTAGTAGGTAATGTATTATTAGTTTTTTTTTAAATATATTTCATATGTTAACATAAGGGGAGAAAGAATGCTTAACCCCTTTTGTTAGAGGGAGAATTTTTTTTCGTATGTCAATATTCCCCATTAAAAAAAGTTTATTTATTGAATTTATTTTCTTAGATTTTGTTATTTTTGCCAATTTTTTTAACGACTTTGAAATTATATTAACGTCGGCGTCGGCTCCAAAGAGACTTTAGATTTGTGAACAAGAACCCCATTTCAAAATTATTAGATACAGTCAAGAGCCACTAGGGGATAATGAGAAAGCACTGATGCTTTTATACAAAAAAGTTAAAAACTGTGTTAATGTGTTGCTTCTAAGTAAAATATTTTCTAATAAATATTAAATACTTATATAACATACAAACATACATACATTTGATTTTGTAGACAAATTGATAAATTTAGAAAAATTGTGTTTTTCCCATTGAGTGAGTTTTCGATAAACTTTTGTATTCCCTTGGTGTTTGAAAGCAAGTAAAATTTTCTTGTGTATTTTAACAAACTTTAAAATTTAAATACCAATTTTAGCGTCTGACTGTGTCGTATATTAAAGTGAGAAGGACAAGAATTTTTGAAGCATTGCTTGCTACATACAAAACTTTCGATTTTATTGTCTGTTAAAGTTTTTCTTATTTGGATATTTTTTTGAGACAATATACATATGTATGTATGTATGTGATACAAACGCAAAATATTCAAATTCAAAATATTATTCAAAATCCGAACAATTTAAGCAAAATATAGTAGAATATATCGAAGTAGCCGCAATCTAGTAGGTAATGTATTGGCTTATTAGATATGAGCCCACGGTTCAAATTCCAAGTCAAGACTTCTCCAATAAAATGGAAAAATATTTCTTCGCCGTCTTCAGGTCAGATCAGGTTAGAGTGGTAGCTTTCATACCAAAGCTCACTTGAGCACGCATAGCGACCCGTTGTGTCGCCACAGGTGAACGCTGTCTCTGTACTGACCAAGTTCCTCCGAACCAAGGAGGGAGAAGTTGGGCAGCGCAAGGGGTGCACATTTCAAAGCATGACTACCCAACGCTGGAGAACCAGCCAGAAAGTTTAATAAACGAGGCTATATCCTTGACAACAATGGACGATAGCTCCGTCAAGCTGACAAGGGTTGGAGAACCAAATAACCTATATCTGCACCTCGCAAGAGATGGGTATTGACAAAGAAGATAACAGCCTCCTCTTCCTCAGCAGATCTGCACCCACGGCAGAAGTCGTTAAATGGGAGCCGCATTCTGTAAGCATGCCACTGTGATCGATATGGCGTTATACGACCAAGTCCAAGTAACTGGGTGGTGCGCCTTCTATCCATTGAGGGCCTAGTGAGCCTAATGGTAGAGCAGGACTCCTCATTGATCCAGGATAGGTTGGCGTCTCGGAAGAATTTCTGCGCGAGGGCCAGCTTGAAGGAGCTAAGTGGCATTCCTAAGTTGATTGAAGAGGATTCCAAAAGTAGTGCGCCAGCTTTGGCTAGCTCGTCGGCTCTGCAGTTTCCAGGGACCCAGACAAGTCTGACACTCAAGCGCCCAGAAAGAAGGTTGAGGCAGCGGCGACATTGCCTGACGATCCTGGAATTATTCGCAACGTTCGACAAAGACGTTATGGTAGCCCGGCTATCAGAAAAGATCGAGATGCGGGTGAAAGGAACACCGTATGCGAGGTTCCACTGCACGGCTCGGTAGATGGCCAATACTTCCGCTTGGAACGCGCTGCAAAATCTTCCTCTCAGAGTTAAACAAATCAAAACCAGAAAAAAGTTTATTCGAGTGAATTCCTTACGCAGTTCTGAGCAGTTCCACTCTTCAAGACAAAATAATAAAAAATTCGAAGGGTTTTTTAAAGTTGTCATATCAAAAAACGGCGACAGCGGAGATAAATACTAGGTAGACTGATCAGAAATTACATGGATCTCTACAGTCGTGAAATGATTTGTATTTAAACATTTATAAACTTCTGTCTCGGGCGTTAACTTAGAGTATTCCCACAATATATATGAACTAGATATAATCAAGCTCTTTTGTATTTGAATATTTCGATGAAAAGGACATACTATGATTAAGTCCGTGAACGACTTAACACAATAGATTCCAGTTTGAAGAAGAATAATTCGCCATTACAACCCTTCAGTCAGGATTACGGCCTAGCTTCTCACACCATTAATGTAGTGTGTGTTAATTTTATACATGAGTGGTAGGACCTACAGTTTAAAGTCGTCTCCGAACGACAGATATTTTGATTTCGTTTTGATGTCCGACTTGGGGTTTGAACCGTGGCCTTACGTCTAATAAGTCAACACAGTACCAACTAGACTACGGCGACTTCAACTGTGACCTATAAATTGAAAATATTTGGTCAAGCCTTGTATCCTACTATAAATTAATCGATTAAGAAATGCTCTTAGTTTTTGCCTAAAAACTTTCTGCTGGCAATTTACTACGGCCTAGAGATTTAACAATTTTTAATGAACTCCAAGCAGTTCATTGTTTTCTATAAATAATTTTATTTCATAACTTTTAAAATATGCAGACATAAAATATGTTCGCCGTATATTCATTCAACCAAACATTAATATTCCCTTAGATTTCCTAGTCATTCATTCATTCATTTTTCCAGCAAAGAAAAGTTGTTTTCCTTCCACACAAAAATTATTCACAATGTTCAACGACTGTATTTAAATAATTTTGAAAGAGTAATTGTTAAACAAAGTTTTTTTGTTGTTATTTTATCTGTTATCATTCATTACATAATTTAGAGCTGCCGTCATTGAGCTTCGTTAATATGAGACGTGTAAAGTTTTGCTGAAAACATTTCTAAAAAACTTTTAATTTTCTATACTCGTTGTTTAAAAATTATATTTGTTGCGGTTGTTAAGGGATGCCATGCCATTAAAAAAAAATAATTAAATGAATTCATGAATTAATATTGTGAAAATATTGTTGTTGTTTTTGTTGTTTCTTGTATACAATTTTATTATAATTGTCTGCAGCAACTCTTGTACTCCTCAGTTAGGGGAATTCAAATTGTTACAATGTAAGTCAATTGTACACAGTGTATTAATGAAAATATTAAATAATGAATGAATGCTGTTTATTGTCTATTGTTATAACATCACTCATAATTTATGTAAAACATAAGGACAACAATAGCAATAAAATTTTATTCATTATTAAAATATAGAACATAGAGAACATGAACAAATCAACACAAATAATTGAATTGTTCAGTTTAAATCCGTGTTCGATAGGCCGATAAAGAAATCTTGTACGGCTTTATATTAGAATGATTTCAAATTCCTTAATTCCTTTTCGATTACAATTCACAGAAGATAATAAATACCCGCAAGGCCTAATCACCATTACCCTATGGCCGTAGGCTCTGTTTTCGTTGCCAGCTGGAGTTTGGACGGAGATATATTAAAATATGGCGTTTGCTTGCTTATATTGTTTTAAATACAGCTGTTAAGGAATAAATTTTAAGTACATCGTATGAAAACTTAGACCTGCAACTCTTATCTCGTTATCGTTTGCATAACATGCATATTTGGCATTACAGGCCTTCAGTCAGGTTTACAACCTAGCTCTTCACAAAACTTATGTTGCTAATTTTATACATGAGTGGTGGGCCCTACAATTTTAAAATCGGTTCCGAACGACAAATTTTTGATAAACTTTTCATGGCAATTTTATTTACTCTCAGAAAACTCTATTTGCCGGTACACCCTATGTCATGCTTTTTTTTTTTTTTTTTTTTTTTTTTTTTTTTTTTTTTTTTTTATTGACCACATGGACATTCTGTGTAATTGTATAGTTTATGGGCTCACTAAGCAGGGAACATTCCTACCAAATACCACTTCATATTTGAAGTAGGTTTGTAAACTAGCTAAGTTTGATTGGAAGTTTTTTTTGGAAACGTACCAATTAACCATTTAAACTGTATCGTAAAAACCTCCCTGTCTATCTATTCTCGCAGGTTCATTAATACGGAGAAAGTAATTGGAAGGACTTTTTAATGACTGCTGCAAGTATTGTAATATGAAATGGAACATGACAATACTGTCTACTTTAGTTACCAGTATCTGTCTCTGGTCCGTCGAAATCTTCTTTTACTGGAGTCAACGCTTTTTGATAGTATAATGAAGCTATGATTACTTCAAAGCAGATCTTCTCTATATTCAAAAAACTTATAAGGTGCCTTTCAGCTTGAGTTAAAGGGTAATATTTTAATGCAAGCCCTGATTGAGACCACATAGCTATGGACCATTCTTACATGTTTTTTCAGAACAGTCTTATACTATATCCTATCATAAGTAGTCTTACAATTTTGAGCCAATATAGAGCTTTCTAATACAAAATAATAAGGACATTGATCGTTATATCAATTCCGTTTCTGATCTTCACAGTACTAAATACAAAAAAACAACCATGCGAATCCAGTAGTCTAGACATAGATGCCTAACTAACTTTCCTTTTACATATATATATATATAATTGGCCATTACAACCCTTCAGTCAGGATTACGGTCTAGCTTCTCACACCACTCATGTTGTGTGTGTTAATTTTATACATGAGTGGCGGGACCTACAGTTTAAAGTCGACTCCGAACGACGGATTTTTGAGAAAGTTTTCATGGTAATTTTTATTTACTCTCAGAGTTTTTGCCAGAAATCTGCTGAGAGGAAGTCACCGAAGAAATGCTTTTAGTATTCTTGTTTTGATGTCTGGTCTGGGGCTCGAACTCTGGCTTTACGTCTAATAAGCCAACACACTACCTACTAGACTACGTCGGCTATACATACATATATAAAATATCTTCAAATTTTTCTTTTAATTTAATGTCTGTCTTTGCTTTTAATTTTAAATTCTTTTTTATGATTTTCACTATCATAAGGATATTAAGCAGTTCCAGAAAACCAAAGAACTTAACGCTTGAAAAAAGTAATAAAATGGCTATAAAAACAACAACAACAAATCATACAAGAACATGACCTTGTTTCGAAACGAAAATACAAAAAGTAGACAAGCGATAAAAAAAACAGATAAAGCAAGCACTCATCACTCTAACAAACTTTTATAACAACCGCTCAGACAACTACCATACTCGTGGCATGACATTAATGTGATGTGTACCAATCATTTACTTGCATCAGTGTATACATACGTGCAGTATATAAACCCTGCAAATGCTGTGCAAATGAAATAGGATACTGGAACAATGTCATGCATAAGAAACTGAATGGAGCCATTTATGCACTTGTATGCCATTATGCAAATACGTATGAAAGCGTATATAAAGCATAAATATTACCGGCAAGAGAGCTTTTAAGGCATTAGGTTTTTCTGATAAACGGTTTTAAATAAAAACGAATCAAAAAAATTATTTTAAATAGAAGATATCATTTATCTGTGATTTAAAACTATATATCTAACTCTTCCAAAGGCAAAGACGATGAAAAAAACAACCGACGATAATAAAAATTAATTCAGAAGCACAAATTATTAAAGAAAAATTTATTTTTTTTATAACAAAAAAGATGCTTTCAGTCTTATGGAACAACTCAATTGGATTGATGTCAATCAAGAGTGGTCGTTATCGGAAAACTGTCACGTTTTATATAAGTTTTCTCTTTCTTATTTATTGATGCAAAACTAAGCCAAATGACTTTCTTCAACTGTTTGTTTGGCCAATTTTTCGTTATCAAAAGATTTTTGAACACATTAAAGTAAAAATAGTCAGATGGTGTAGTTTCACACAATAAACTACAACCATCTAAATTTCTGATCCAATTGGTATCATTAAACATTTGTGTGGCTATTCATTGCCTTATTCAATGACTGATTAGTACAAACGGATACGTCGTAAATAGCAGAAATCAAGTTTAATCGTTTCTTTAAGTTTTCCAGTTCTTAACATACAATTTACTTTCAATGCCACCAAACGCTCAACATAGTATTGTTTGCCTTTAATATACACTTTGTGGCGCGTCGCTAGTCTATGACTATAATATTCTTCGCTTATTCAAAAAGTCTTAAAAAATTTTTGGTATTTCATCGCATTTCATCAATGAGACCAATGAGCTAGTCTAAGCAGACAGTGTTGAAGTTGTGAATCCGAGATCAGCAATGAATCGTATTTTCGCTGCTCATAAGTACTCATGAAATTTTGAGTATGAGTGAGTCATCAGTATTGAAATTCAACTACTCTGATTCATTCATACTCACTACAATATTGATTTAAAAGTACAGGTTGCAAAGAGTATGAGTACATGGACATCGAACTCACAACATTAGAAATATGTTTGATTCATACGCCTACTCATGCAGATTCATAAATTTAAATATTAATAATACTCATAAATGATTCGAGTGATTCGAATAATTCATCAAAATTTCCAGTCTTGTTGTTATTGCATTTACAAAAAAAGAAGAAAGAAAAAGACAACAAGCAAAGAAAACATATAACCTTCTAGTGAGTATTGTAGTATTCGTACGCGAATCATATTATTTTGTGATTTTTGCAAATGTTGAGTAAAGGCGAGTCGAAATCGACAACATGATGCGTATTGTTAAGTATGAGTACGATGACTACTTCAAACTTTGAATAGGAGCAGTATGAGTATGATATTAAAATAAGTATGAATGAATGCATATAAGTATCCGAAATTATAAGTATGATTCGAATCTACTCATCTTTTTGAATACTCATTGCTAATCTCTGTTGTGCATTCGTTACCAGCGAGGTATCTAAATTGTTGAATTTTCCACATAATTGAAAATAAAGATAGACCAATACATACATACATAAACTATTAGTTAGGTATTTAAAAATCTTTAACATTTAAATAAAAGGCCAGTAACATTCTAATCAATCATAATCATGTATTGATTGCTGTGCCTACGGACTTATAAATGAATCGATACATAGATTTCATGTTTCCCAGAATTGTTTTTTGGGTGTATTAAATGCTATACAGTTATCATAATTTGTTAACTTTGTTATTTTCCTTAACATGTATTGATTTATTCTCCTGTAATTAAGATAATTAAAGCAGTTAAATGTTAAAGTGAAATTAAATTAAAGAAGTTGTTGCTGTTAGTCACTGTTTAATATTAAAACTCTCAGTTAGTGTCGAAAAACAAAAGCAATTTTATTATTAATATATGAAACATAAGTCTGTGAAGATCATTATGAAATTATTAAAAAAGTTTTCTTTTCTACTTTTCGACAAGGATGGTATTAATAGACAAAATATTTGCATATTTTAACAGAAACAAGACTAAGCTCATAATGAAGAAAATTCGTTAAAATTAATTCCTAAGATGTTTGCAAAAAAATTGTCATTCCGTTTTATGTAAGAAAAATGCATTCATACGTACTTATGGTTTCTTGAATGGCTTAAGTGACCTGATGGGAAATTAAAATTAATATTAAAAATTCATATTAGAGTTGCCCGAAAAGGCAGTGTGAAATATTTATTGAAGAATGTTTAGAATAAGAAAATGAGTACATAGTATACATAATTGGTCATTACAATCCTTCAGTCAGGATTACGACCTAGCTTCTCACACCATTCATGTTGTGTGTGTTAATTTTATACATCAGTGGCGAGACCAACAGCTTAAATTCAACTTCGGACAACAGGTTTGTGAGAAACTTTTCATGGCAATTGTATTTACACTCAGGGTTTTTCCCAAATATCTACTGAGGAGCCGTCGACGTAGAAAAATCTTTTCATATTTCGTTTTGTTGGAGGTACCTGGAACAGTGATCTCACGTGTTATAACCCAACATACTACGTACTAGACTACGGCGACTACACTTGGCAATGGTTGAAGTTCATTACCAGGATCTCAATTGCTTAAGTATGTTCTTGTATAGGGTCGTTGTTTAAGGTTTTTCTTTCTATAAATTTAAATAAAAAAGACTGTATGAGACATCATTGACATTTTTAAATTCATTTGAAACACTCTATTGATAGCATTATGTGCGGAATATAGCATCGTTCAAATGTCTTTAACACTTGCTCTGAATGGATCGAATCTAATGCCTAATTACCTCAACATGACATAATCATGCGTAATGAGTAAACATGTGGAGTGACTTGGCTCGTCTACAAATGGTCTATCCAGGGGTTTTAGGCTGATCTAACTAGGAAAATATTATTATTCATTTGCAATAACCTCCTCTAGCCTGACGCAGACTTCTCTTATTTAGTTCTCCATGGCCAGTTGATATAACTTTCACGTAAGATAATCTTGCTCTTAACCGCCCGTTTAGAATATTCAACGTAGCATGAGAGCTGTTCAAACCACATGTCGCTGGTGTCCAGAAAATGCAAGTCAAGACAGAAAATGTTGGTTATCATCGAAGAATAGCGCTCGCGGTTGACAGCAACGGCCTGGTCAACGTCGTTTTCAAAGCACTATGGGTCGACGAAACCAAAATCCACACCAAATTGAGACTTTCTCGGGATGCCTTTGATGCTTTTGGATCTCATGTAGAATGGTATCGTCCAGAAATCGACATGTCTGATTATGTACATATGCACTTGGAAGTCGTCGTGGCTAGTAGGTAGTGTGTTGGCTTATGAGACGAAAAGCCAGGGTTCGAGTCCCAGGCCAGACATCAAAATAAAATACAAAAAGTATTTCTTCGACGACTTCCTCTCAGCAGATTTCTGGCTAAAACTCTGAGAGTAAATAAAAATTGCCATGAAAAGTTTCTAAAAAATCTGTCGTTTGGAGTCGACTTTAAACTGTAGGTCCCGCCACTCATGTATAAAATTTAATGCACACAACATAAGTGGTGTGAGAAACTAGGTCGTAATCCTGACTGAAGGGTTGTAATGACCAATTATGTATGTATGCACTCATGCACTCATGTATGGACCTATTTGCTGAAGATGATTTATCGATTAAAAATTAGGGTCAGTTGCTAACTACTCTAGAGCGTATTCAGCGAACACATTTCGTTGTCTAAGGTCGTTCATGGTAATTTGGCAAAATAGACTGTATATACTCGTATGACAATTGATTTCACAGGTTTAGCTTCAACAAGATGGCCGTTATCAACTTTCACAATTCGGTAGTCCCTGTTGCAAGACCCTATTTATAAAGCAATCAAATTATGGCAATATTAATATTTATTTTTTTTTATACACAATTAAGAAATTTATCAACAATTTCGTTTGGTTTAGTAATTAATACACAAAAAAATTCAAACAAAATAATCCCCTCGACATTGACATCAAATGCTTTGCTTAAGAGTGAGGAAAAACTTTTTCTTTCTTGTGCATTGTGCTGCTTGATTTAGAGTTTTAAAACTTTTAAATCAATTGCTTATAATAACAGCAACATTGTTATCGTTTACAATCTCAATTAAATCTTTTCCAAAAAAGTTTTCATCTTTAGTTGAAGTTCGAACGAATCTTCTTTTATTTTGTTTTATTTTTTGAAATCTAAAGAAATATTAAAAAAGAAAATTTGCAAAAATCAGGCAATCTGTTAATAAATTCATGAGAACTTTATGTAAAATATTGCAAGACATTGGAGTACAAGACAATTGTTGAAAACAATATTGCGATTCAATTTGAGACGAATATTTAGTGGCTCTACTTTCTTTTAATTTTTTTGATTCTGATTCTTTTGATTATTGTTCTTTATTTGATTACAACACTTATACTGGTAATGTTTGAATATTCAGCATAACCCTTTAGATTGTGGTGTAGGGTATGTAATAATCCATATTGTTTAATATTTTCTTGTCTTAC
This sequence comes from Sarcophaga carnaria, assembly GCA_958299815.1. Lineage (NCBI taxonomy): Eukaryota > Metazoa > Arthropoda > Insecta > Diptera > Sarcophagidae > Sarcophaga > Sarcophaga carnaria. The sequence goes on from OY283150.1 coordinate 33,591,563, forward strand.
AATTTTTTTTTTCATCACTTTAACCATGGAATACCACCAGCACTCGACAAAAGTTAACACTTTGTTTTATTTGAAATGAAAGTTTTCAAAAACGAATGTTTTTGAATAATGAATACGAATCAATTAAAGTTGCTTACCCACTGATTTATTACACTTCTGTTAAACATTTAGTTTTTAATTAAATTTTCAAAGTTTATAAATACATGGCACAGCGTGAGTTATACAGATTTTGCTGGTGCTGCCCACAACACTGACACACTGGCACACTGACATTCGACACAATAATAATTAGTTACATTAATTAATTAAATCTTAATAAAATATTTTTAAATGTTTAAATATTAAGTAACAAATACATGTACAATAAAATTCTAAACTACTTATACCGGATAGGGCACTATGGAATGATGGGGTACTCCAGGGGCAGAAACGTATACACATCTGTGAAGGTTTGGGGTCTTGAACTTCATTTCAGATGACTGTACCGTTTTTCAGGCAGAGATTTTCGCAATTTTGAAGGCTATCAAGACCATAGATGGTAGGCCTAATTTGGATTTGGAATCGTATATGATCTTCGTTGACAGCCAAACTGCCATAAGGGCCATTGCGTCGGTCTGGTACAAATCACGACTCGTACGCGAGTGCAAGGAGGCCTCACGTCAAATAAGTCAACACACAATCTACTAGAATATGACGACTACGAACCATGTCTTGCAAATATAACACCTTGTTTTTGCCAGATGCTCCATATAGCATAATACCCGCTGCTGGTTGTTTTTAATTTACATGAATGCGATATGAGACCTCTACTTCACACATGAGATGAAGGAATAGTTAAAACTGTGCCGACGACAGTTGGTCTTGATCATCATCCAATCTGCCATTTCCACGGCCTCATCAGTGGATGGGTCAGGGGGGAAAAGCAGAGGCGTTGGGGGAATGGATCGGTTATGTTATGTTTCTTGGTGTCTATGGTCTGCTATAGACAGAGTAAGAATAGGTTGGCTGCTGGGCTTGGATAAGGCCAGCGTAAGATTAGTTATGGGGTTTATTACGGGGCACTGCGAGATTAGATCGCTGAAAAGAATTTGGAGCAGATCCCAGCCGGACTATTATAGAGTATGTTGCAATGAGAAGTTGGAGACTATCGAACATGATTTGCATTTTGGTCGATGACATGCGTTATTTTTTAGTTAATTACTTGTATTTTTTGATCGATAACTTCCAAATTTGATCAATGCCATGAATGACTTGCATTTTTTCATTATTAATAAAGCTTAAGAGTCTATTTTAGCTTCGTAACCGATATCTCGAAAACTGTTTTGAAATCTTGGTTGCAACGACAATCCAGCCTACTAGGTCCGATTGCCCCACCATTCTATTTTTTATCCTATCTGGTCATTAGGACATAAGGTTTCGATCCGCACTCTCTCTCTTCGGAATGGAACCAGACTCTAAAGGTAACAACAAAATGGTGCTCATTGTGTGGTTTAATTGTTAATCCTCGCAAAACGGAAGTGATGATATAAGGTACTCATTTTTAACTTAGTGATCCTTAATGGGGTTCAACTCTCCTTATCCATCATCATCATTCCTGATCCCAGGCTCTCTTATTTTGTTTAATTAAAATCCACGTAACAATAAAAATTAATTAATAAATAAGTATTCAACGCTTTTGTAATTTTTTTGTATCAATTTTTAAAAATCTTTACAGCTACTATTTCTATTCACCACTCATCGAGATTTTCCAAGAAGTGTTCTTTTATTTCTTGCATTTTACGCCTCACTATTATTTTGACCTGACCCAAAGGAAAGACGATAATATTTCTACAAAGTGATATACTGAAGGATAAAAAAGAATTAAGAAAATGTATTTTGAACCACTTAAGTATTCTGATAACATTTAAACCATTACTCTTTGCATGTTTTTTTTTGTAATCAACGGCAGTACGTGGTAAAAATATTATACTCATTATTAATGAGGATATTTTCTCTTTCATTGCTTACATACAATATCGAAATGATTATGTTCATTAAGGTTTATGTTCATGATAATTATAACCGTTTAAATTAAAAACTCTTATGAATATGATTACGATTTTAGCGTGAGCCTTTATGAACACTTGAAAAGAAATCAATGGAATGCCATTAATAATCAATTTTGAATTGAAATTGAAAGTAAATAAGTTTGATAAATAATGGCAGCTTGATGTATGTTAATACATACATACATAACTGGGCATTACGACTCTTCAGTCAGGATTACGACTTAGCTTATCAAGCAACTTATGTTGTGTGTGTTAATTTTATACACGAGTGGCGGGACCTACAGTTTAAACTCGACTCCGAACAACAAATTTTTGAGAAACTTTTTCATTTACTCTCAGAGTTTTTGCCAGAAACCTGCTGAGAGGAAACCGCCGAAGAAATATTTTTTTTATTTCGTTTTGTTGGAGATGTCTGATCTGGGGCTTGAACTGTGACCTCACGTCTAATAAGTCAACACACAATCTACTAGCCTATGGCGACTACGAACTGTATAGCTTTTAAGAAATGCCATCAACAGCGATCTCTATCTTCTAATTGTTGGCATATAATTTACCACCGGTAAACACATTGTGTGTATTGTGTTGTCTTGCAGATACTAAGCCTTATTTTTTGCCAAATGCTCCATATAGCATAATACTACTACTACTTCACACATGAGATGAAGGAAGATTTAAAACAGTGCCAATGAGACCGTTGTATAGACCTTCTTATTTCCATGAATGAGATATGAGACCTCTACTTCACACATGAAATGAAGGAAGAGTTAAAACAGGGTCGATGACAGCGTTCTATAGACCATCTATCATTCATTCACGCCGTATGTGCTGTTCCTTTTGAGTCTAATACGATATTAAATAACAATATTGATAAAATATACCCCCATTGTATATATCATTTGTCATCATTGTTCGGAAATAACCCCAATGGAGTATTGCGATAGAGGCAGAAAAAAACTTGGGTTTTGCTTGAAATATTCATATTTTTCCATTTTTATTAGTCATATTTAAGTAGCTGAACAGGTGGTTTGCTGTAGAAGGTTCTCGTATGTCGTCGCCTGTAAACAATGCCCTTTCAATTTAGACTCTAGTGTATTAAACCTTCAAGAAATATTCTCTACTCTCTACTACTACCAATTTATAAATTCTAACTCTAACTAAAGACAATTTTCCCTTTTGAAAGTTCTAAAATTTAAATTCAAAATAAACACAAAAGAAAGAAACTTTTTTATTTAACAACGAATTCATGCTAAAACAACTTCTAAACAGATTAAATTATTCTTTTGAATTCTCTCGCAAAAGTGCAACTCAAATTGTGCATCAACCACTATCAGGAATAAACTAGCAAAACAACTTGTAGTATATTTCCAGGGAAGATACGTTCATGAAACCATTGTCTTGAATGTACAACACACACACAAAAACACTTCAATATGATGCAATAAAAACCTTTTACAGTCGTCATATAAACTCAAACAGTTGAAAGGATATAATGTAAATGCTAAAAGTGCAGCGCGAAGTGTGAATATATGGTAGAGGGTTTTTGTAGGGATCCCTCAATGCTGGGGTTATTTTAAACACAAAAAGTGGTGTAGCATTAATAGAGCTTTTCACGCTTTTGGGTAAAATTGCAATAAAGCTTATGTTTTAAGTCTGTGTCAGGTTTCATTTTATCTTGTTGCAACTTTTCCGGATTTAATTTGGGCGTTATTTTTATGTATGATTTCTTCTTATTTCTCTGAGTTGTCAATTACTAGAATCGATGCTCTGTGAACTTGTTTTGGATGAAGTGTTGTGAGACTTTGCTCAGTTTTACTCTTTCTCAAGAGCTGGTGATGTCCGACCTTCGTTGTTGCTATCCTCTTTGGGAGATCTGTGGTAAGGGTAGATGTTATTGGAAGAAAATTGAAATCCGTTGGTTAGGGCGTAGATTACCAACAGGCAAATTGACTCTGTGGCCCATTGTGTTACCCAGTGTGAGGAAAGCCCCATTGTCATGATCCGTTAGTTCACTCGGTGGCTATATGGCCCATTATGTTAACTAGTGTGAGGTTAGCCCCCTTGCCGTATTCTGTTAGTGGCGGGTTTGAACCACCCCGAGCTTTGGATGAAACCGGTTAGTCACCTTAATGGCACGTTCGCCACCATGTTCAGATCTTCAAAGGTTTTGTCACCAAAAACCCGATAGCATCTGTCCTGAAATGCACGGCACTCGCATAAAACCATGATAAACACTTTTTCTTTTCTGTAGATACCGGATATTATGTGTACTGCACTCTAATGCCAGCTAATGACTCAACCGTTCAAAGAGACGTTAAAAAGGTTGAAGGACCTGGGTTGATTGTTTACTATACGACTTCTGCAACCAAACATTTCATGAAGCACTAAACAACGAAGTTTGAAAAGAAATTTTCACATTCACGAGTACAAAATTAAGGAGCTCACACCAGTAGACCATGGAAAAACCAGTGAAACTCGTTTAATGGGTAAAGACAATTTTACAAAAGGTTAACTTCTCCAAAGAAGCGTATTGCCATTTGAGTGGTAAAAAAATTTTCATGAGAAATAAATGCTCAGACAACCGCAACTGTGTGTTGCGGATTTTGGTTTGGTTAGATGAGGTTGAAATTTCAGTGATTATGAATAGAATTCATTACACAAACATGGTAACGAAGTTATTGTTACCTCAACTGGACGTTGTGCATCTGAACGGCAAACGCTTTCAATCGATTTATTAAAGCAACTATCTCTAGAACAAATTATTTCAAAGAATTCTGATATCAACTGACCACCAAGAACATACGATATAACAGCGCGCGGTTTTTTCATTTTGGGTTTGGTGAAATCCCGGAAAATAATTATGAGCTCCAACATCTCTGTGAAAAAGTCATGCAAAATTTCATTAAAAGAGCCTGTCTTCACAATCGTGGCGGTCATTTGGCAAATTTTTTTTTGCTAAATTTAATCGGCAAAATAGCACAACTATCTTAAAAAATGTTCATTTACTTGAAGTGCTTTGAATAGAATACAGGCAGTAGAAGTTAAGTGAAAGAGGGATATTGTAAGATATACCCAATAATGCTTATTAATCGACTGTTGAAACATCAAGAATGCTGTGTTGATTTTTATTTTATAATAAAAAATGTTATAGAATCAGATGTACTTGATGCTCTGGATAGGGAAACTGAAAGCAATATTCGTTGGTATTAATATTTTTCGATTAATTCTCTAAACTAACATAGAAATTTGTTGCAAAAGCTTTTCTTTTTACATGGACCTGTGCTTTGAAATCCACATTGAAGTAGAAAAAAGAAAAAGAAAACTTTAAAATAAAAATTAATAATAGTATGGTATGCAATACTATTTATTTGCACCTGATAACCGCAAAACTTTCATTTTTGGCTCATGGATAACACAGTTGGCCTGTTTGCTTACTTTTCAGAAAACGAGTATCTTGCCATTCATTTATAATTTAAGCAGATTCTAATTCAACGTCTATAAATACCATTTTTCATTATCCTACAACAAAATTTCCTTCAAATCACTAAACGATAAAATTTTCAAATAAAAAAACTCTAATAAAATTTAAATTTCTGATTTAAAATCTCCGCTAAAATAAGTCACTGCGTAAAAATTTAAATAAAATATAATCTTTAATATTAAAATCTAAAAGTAAAATAATGTATTTCTTATTTTATCCCATCATTAAGATATTCAATTTGATATTTATAATACATTTGAGCATTTGGTTTACTATAGAATCTGTGATTTATGGTTTTCAGCTTCAATTCACATACTCTCAAAGGAATTCGCTTGTAAAGAATCGAAAGAAAACACATTTTAAATATACTGCTTAAGGCAAATCATTCCAACTTATTTTTTTTTTTTGAAATGCACACACCCTATACATACATCAATAATGATATAAAGGACATACTAGGAATATGAAAAAAAATTTTGTAGTAATATAAACTGAATAGGAAAAAAAGTTTATAAGAAAATTCGACGAAGTATTTGAAATGTGCTCACCAAGTTTTTTTAAGATTTAAAGTAAAGGAGTTGTTAAAAATAATAAAAAAATAAATACCACACTACGCTGATATTTGTATTTTGAGCATGACTTTTTTAGTTGTATTAAAAATTATCGGCCAGAAAGTTGTTATGAACACATATTTGGTGTAAACAGTTTAATTTGCTTTAAATTCTTGCGTTGAAAACGAGTGATATATAAATATGTACACAATATATATAAATATGCAGTCTGCAGTCTCTTAACACATAAGTAGATTGCGCAATTTACGGCATAACTTATTATTTGTGGAAAAAAAAGTCTGGACCTATAACACTCCTTCTGGAAACAAAAAAAGAAACACAGCAGGATGGCACAAATCCATATTTTAGAGGAAAAAAGGAGGTCGGTATTCAAAGGGATCAATATTCTACATCTGATTGATGCACCGTGGTGAATGATGAATAACTCGAAAGATGTCAGGGTGTCATTAGTCAGAGGAGAGATTGGAAAATATTTTGATAAATATTTGAAAGAACACCAATTCCACTCAAATTTCCTTTATCGTAAAATATTGTACTACAATTTATATATTTCCCTAATCACGCCCAAATATAAGCATTTATGAAAGCTAAATTTGTCACTGATCTTAGTCGGATATAAACAATTTTCATTCTATTATATCGTGTCATTCATTAAGGGCTTCCTATCTTTTCACATAAATGAAATGAAATTGTGTGTGCGATATTCGCTAAGTTTCGTATTCGTTTGAAAGATCATGTCATTATGTGTGGAATATAAAATCGTTTAAATCTCCGCCAAGACTGCTATGGGGAGAGCGCATGTAAAATAACCAATATTCCATAAAACAGATTAAATTTGACGCAGTAACTTCTGACTTATTGGCATATATGTACCTGTGACTTAAGAAAACCCCACAAATTAAAGTTTAAAGGGGTCAATCACACGATCTGCGTGATCAGTTCACATCACCTCCACGTTAGGTGGCCATGCACACTCCCACGAACAGCGCCGCTGTTTTCGACAAAACGGATTTTGATCGATTTCTTACTGAACCAGTAGTCTCGAACTTTGGCACCACATTGGTCTCTCTCTGTAGGGCGATTATGGCGATTGTTAAATGAGCGAAACAAGCGGTTTCTAACAGAACACCTACTTTGATGAAACAATTTTTTTATTTATAAGAGTTTTTGAATTCTACATCCGCCCATTGCGATTTGACAAAACAGGCCAAAAATGTCACCAAGAAAACCAAAAATTATCAGCTTGATCAGCATTGTTATAGAAGTTTATAGAGACAAAACCGCTGCTTTTTACTTGATTTCTTAAAATTGTATCATATTACAAGTATATGCAATATATGTACATAGGAAGTTCAGTGTTTTGAAACTATGCTAGTAATATATTACACCAGAAGTCAAAGACGTGTATACAGTGGACAGCAAAATTCTTAGTACGGCAATATATTTTGACAAAAAAAAGTCCTCACAGGCTTAATACTCTTGCACCAAGTCCCGATATGACTTCAAGAGAGTATTTAAGAGATCATTTGAAAGAACGCTTACGTAATCGCTAAACCTCAAAGAAAAATCAACCGAAAAACTTGCTTATGGTGCCATCAGAAAATACTGAACAAAACATGTACATTAAATTCCAAATGGTTTAATAGAGTGCTTGACCTTAGGGGCTATTCTACTAAATACAAGGGATAACATTTTCATATATTAGGCCTTTGAATTTTAAATTTACTCAGGGTTCTCCTTGGGGGTACCTATGGAGTCATCTAAATCTTTTCCTTATTTTTCTCTTGTTTTATGGAAAAAAATAATAAAATATTGTTTGTTTTATAATAAAACAGAAATAAATTAATAAAATAAATATATAATCGATACATTTTTATACACATTTTTGGCTACAAATTCATGAAATTGCTAAAATATATTGCCGTACTGAGACTTTTGCTGACCGCTGTATATAAATAATATATAGATTAATTTTTATATTTTTTTTTTCATTTTTTTTTTTTTTGAGAAGCTAGGCCGTAATCCTGACTGAAGGGTTGTAATGGCCAATTATGTATGTATGTATAGATTAATTTTATTTGAGTCTCTCTTTTATTCACAACGAATCATTCATTTATTTGTTAGTATCCTTGAATACATACATATTTATACAAAAGTCTAAAATTAACAATGTACGATAAACGTCTTTATTTTTTTCTTTTGCTGTGCTGTAGTAATTTTATTTTTATTTTTTTGGGATTTAATAATCGCCACTAATCCCTTATATAATGCAAGAAATAAAATTTTTGTGGATTTCTTTATGAATTCTTAGTGTCCTTGAAATTTACCATTTTCTGGAATAAAATATAAAAAATTCGCAAATAAATAAATGAATACGAAATAAATCATTTGAAAAATAATAACAAAGTATACAAAAGTTTTGTAGATGTCTTAGTAGACGTCAATCATACAGAAATACTTAACCTTAAAGCATATGATTATTTTATGTATTTAAACTCATATTTGGTTGAATATAAAATATACAGAATATGAGAAGGCATAGACTGGAAACTAACTACGATTAGTGTTCGAATATGTTTTCTTGGGTTTATCTCTCCATTAGAATTGTAATAATCAAATCGAATTTATCTTCGGAGTCTACAAAAAGAAATCGCTGTAGTCTAGTAGGTAGTGTGTTGGCTTATTATAAATGAGCCCGTGGTTCAACCCTGGGCTCAGACACCTCGAAATAACGACATAATAAAACAATATTTCTTTCGGAGACGTACTCTCAGAAATCTTCTGGCAAAAACTCTTAAAGTAAATCAAACTGCCATGAAATTGTTCTCAAAAATATGTGATTCGGAGACGACTTTAAACTGTAGATCCCGCCACTCATAGATAAAATTAACACACACGACATGGTATTTTTGGTACATAATTTATTGTTTCCCTTCTAATAAATTCATCAGATAACAAATAGAGATCTTAAAGCAATATATCCTCATCAGACAATATAAGTCTGTGTCGTTACAAAAAGTTTTTAAAGTTCAAAGTTTAGTATTACGCACGCATTCCAACGCAAAAGACGTGAGCCATGAACATTATCAGCAAAATCATGTTCTGCTGATGTTGGAGTGTAACAAGAATCAAATGAAAGAAAACTAAAGCTTCACAAGAGAAGTCAATCTAGAGTAAAAGTGGAACAAAAGAAAAAAAAACAAATCAATGGAAACGAAGTGTAAGAAGCGAATCAAATCAAATGTTAAAAAATTTGATTTTGTTTAGAAAGTGAAAGGTTGATGTCGTGAACCTTTTAAAGTAGGAAGCAGAACAGTATGGCACTAAAATATAGAAAACTTGCTAAGCAATAACAAAATAGTTGTTCAAAATGTTCTTAAGAAGTAGAAACAAAAGGAATATTATAAATTACCATATAAAATGGACACAATAAGTTTATGAAAAAGGAAAAGAAAAATCAAATACACAATCTTCTTATATGCAAACTCATTGTCGAGGTTTTAACAACAAATTAAGCCGATTTTAACAAAAGTTAAAGCAAGAAACAACAATTCAAACATGTGTAGTATTACACGTTAAAAAACAATTTAAAAGTTTTCTCAATTTCCAAACAGTTGAAATCAAAACACCTACAAGAAAGGGAAACGCAAACATTCTCAGAGGATAGAGAATAATTCTCCTGTCTGGTGAAAAGTTTAAAACAAAAAAATGCAAAAAAACGATATGATTTGGCCTCACACTTTTGCAGTTTTTCGAGCATATGGGGTCGTATCTCAGCAATAGCCTTCAAGTGCTCGTAGTGCAATGTAGAAAGTAATCCAACGGTGTCAAATCGTAGTTTCTTGGCGGCTAATTAAACGTCCATCAAACATTTGACACACTAAATCGATTGTGGCATGAGATGTGTGGCAATTTGCATCGTCCTGTTGTAACCAAACACAGTTCACATCAATCGGGCATAGAAAATCAGGTATCCTGGGACAGTAGATGTCTCTATTGACCGTAGTGAAGTCGTCTTAAGGCTCGGGTTCAAAATTCAGGTCAGACATCAAAATGAAAATATGAATAAATATTTCTTCGGCGAGTTCACCTCAGCAGATTTCTGGCAAAAACTCTGAGAGTAAATGAAACTGCCATGAATAGTTTCTCAAAAAAATTCTCTTCCGGAATCGACTTTAAGCAGCAGGTTCCGCCGCTCATGTATAAAATTAACACACACAACATAAGTGGTGTGAGAAGGTAGGTCGTAATACTAACCGAAGGATTGAAATGACCATTTATGTATATATTAAACGTAATGGTTGCGGTGTTCTCAGTTTCACAGAAATATTGGCCAATGATGCTTCCGTTCCACAAGCCGCACCAAACAGTCACGCATAATGGGCGCTTTGGCTGCTGTAAGACCACATGTGGATTTTCTGAGCCACGAAATGCCGCAATTTTGCTTATTAACGTAACCCCCAAAATGAAAATGAGCTTCTTCCGTAAAGATGATTTTTTTTTGGTAAAATCGACAACATCTCGCAGTTTCTCATTGGCCCATCTATTCCAATAAATCTCAATTTTGCTCCAACGTAAATCGATTCTTTATGTTCATTGGAGATAATATACTGAATTTTGTGACAGGTGTTTCAAATTTAAAACGATAGATGAGCCATCCTATATTGTAGATCTATATATACTCGTACAACATCGAGCCAATTTTAACAGTTCAACGCTTATTGAAGGTGTCCGTAAGGCGAGATTTCACTGTATGTATTTACATCATATTATCTACTATTCTCACTACATATGTAGGTGCATTGATTTCCGAACTTATTGTTATTATTGTGAACATGATTTAATTTTCACAATAAGTTTCAAATTTCATGAAATTTTATTTACTAATTTAAAATATTTTTCTGCAAAATTGCTCGTTTCATTACAATGTATTCTCTGAATGTGTAAAAAATAAAAGTAGAATGATTGTAATTACTTGTAAAAAAGTATACAATTTCAGGGTATTCACATTACATATTTTATGATGATAAAAAATTTACAAAAACCAATAATATTGGTATTGTAAAGCATGTACATGCACTCACATATATGTACGTTAGGTTAGGTTAGAGGACGTGTACTTGTCAATTAAGACAAGCTCAGTACCCGGAGGTCGAACTGACCCACACCACTTATGTTGTGTGTGTTAATTTTGTATATGAGTGGTGGGACACCTTCAGTTTAAAGTCGATTCCGAACGACAGATTTTTGAGAAACTTTTGCATGGAAATTTTAGTTTCTCTCAGATTTTTTGCCAGAATTCTGCTGAGAGGAAGTCGCCGAAGAAATACTTTTTGTATTTTGTCTTGATGTCTGGCCTGGGGCTCGAACTCTGGCTTTACGTCTAATTAGCCAACACACTACCTACTAGACTACGGCGACTTCAACACTCACATATTTAAATTTATTTTTTTTTCACACAAAATTCCAAAATTTCATGGTTACCCTATTGTTTAGGATATACTTTTCAATAAAGCTGTACGTACAATGATTATTCTCCGATATGAATTTACAAGTGTAGAGCGGTAAACACGTATGTATTCTATACATATTATCAATTACAGAGAAATGGTAATGAAACGTGAATTGATTTCGTAACAGAAAAGGCAACTTCAGCAACTATAAATTGAAATTTAATACTTATTAAAGCGGAAATAATAACAACTACAAGTGGGGTATAGAGTAACACTAACTGTTTAAATAACAATTTGGTGTATTGACTTTTATATACATACATATGAACGTCCATATGAACTGTTTACAATCCTTGTTGAATATGTGTAAGAAGTTAAAAATTTAGTGGTCTGTTAATGGCAAATAGATCAACAGAAGTGTATAAAAATATAACACTAAATACGTTAGTGGAAGAAGGGTAGGATTTGACGACAACGCTCTGATCTTTTGTAAGAAATATTGAACTAAAGCTACCTTTATGACGTTTATGTTGGTTGATCTTTCAAAACTTCCTGAAAATTTTGTACGGTGGACTTGAAATAATATTTTTCTGTATGGATCTTTCTGCTAGTCAGTATAGTTCAGTACTGTTTATGTACTCAGGTACATAAAATATGTTCAGAATTCCGTGTTCGTAAAAGGTTTTGAGCATTATGCTCTAAACACATTAGAAAAATGTGCTTCGCAACAATGTTGTAATTGCTGCCAGCATGCGCTTTAATTATTTTAAAGACGTCAGCGACAAATATGGGAAAAATAAATAAATAGCGAACGAATAAATAAATGCTTAAAAAATAGCTGACCTGGTATTCCGATTTACAAACATTAATACATACATAAGTACATAATTGTTCATCACATCCATTCAGTCAGGATTACAATCTAGTTTCTCACACCACTTATGTTGGTATGTGTTAATATTATACATGAGTGGCAGGACTTACAGTTTAGTGTCGACTCCGAGAGCCAGATGTTTCATGATAATTTTATTTACACCCAGAGATTTTGCCAGAAATCTGTAGGGAGAAAGTTGCCGAAGAAATATTTTGTCATATTTCGTTTTGTTGGACATGTCTGACCTGCGGTTTGAACCGAGCCCTCACGTCTAATAAGCCAGATAGCTCTTGATGCTCTTAATGTGTTAGAAAATCATTAGAATTATTTTTATTAAAAATTTTGGTTTGATTTGCAGGAAAACAACAACAATAACAATCCATTATTCTTTTGGTATGCGAAGGATTGTAATATGATAAGTAATGGCCTTTTGTACATGTGCAAATATTTTGATTTAGTCGGAAAACTAAAAACTCATGTTAAATTAACATAAAAAGCAATTCAATTGGAAATTGTGGCAATATCATATGAAACAATATTTTTTACATAACTAAACCAGTTACGAATGAACGAAAAACATTGAAAATGTTAATAATATTAACTAAAATTTTTTCGTTTTTCTTGTTTGTTTTACGTTAATAATGAGCATATATTTCCAGATAAAACAATAGCTTTTAAAAAATATTCATGGAAGAAAAAAAAATTATTTTTTCAAAAAGAAGAACATTTTATCTGTGTTCCTTCTTGTATGCAACAATTTCTATTATTAAGTGCTGGTGACGGAACGTATACGTAATATTTAATTAATTTCATAACATTCATACGCTGTGGTGGACAATAATTTAGGGAATGCGGTATTGATTTAAAACAAAATTTATTAATTTTTATGTAAGGCGGATGGGAAAATATTTCGTAATAATTATAGGGTATAATTATAAAAAATATAAGGTCTTCCTTTAATGTGCTTCTTATAGTTAAATTTAAATAAATGAAAAAGTGTATGGGATATATTCGAAATTTTTTATTCGATATAAGGCCACGGTTCCAACCGCAGATCAGACGCTTTCAACAACACGAAATATGAAAAAATATTTCTTCGACGGCTTCCTCTCAGCAGATTGCAATCAGAAACTCCGAGAGTAAAAAAATGCCATAAAAAGTTTCACAAAAATCTGTCGTTCGGAGTCGACTTTAAACTGTTGATCCGGCCACTCATGTATAAAAATTAACGCACAAAACATAAGTGGTGTGAGCAACTAAATCGTAATTCTGATTTGTAATGATCAATGTTATATATATATATATGTAAGTGTATGTATATATATACAAGTGACTGGGACAGTTTAAAAGTTATATACGATTTCTAAAAGAAAGGAGAGAAATTATTCAATGTTATTTAATGGGGTCAATTGCACTGATCGGGGGTGTTGGAGAGAATAGAATATTCGAATTTCTTTTTCAGCAGAACAGCAATGGTTGGTCAAAGTTCTTTCGCTTTCTTAAGGCCACAGAAGATGAGAAGCCACACTTTTAAAAAGATTTTCTATGGATTTTTTCTTATTCTTTTATTTATTTTTTAAGTAAGGGGTCATTTGATGCTGCCATATGCCTAATATACTGACATCAACATTATCGAATAACAACAAGTGTTAGTTGTTACCTAAACCAATGCATAGTTTGAAATAAAATATTTTAAATATATTTAGTTGCCTTTAACACACATATTTAATGTTTACTGGGCTATCTTCCCACTTATAATAGAAGAATTTCAAATGAAAAAATAAAAAATATTCTCATTCCACATGATTGAATTCAACACATAAATATTTGCATGTCTGTTCAGATATGTATGTATGTATGTTTGCTTGCTATTAGAAATGTACAAACTGCTACGTGTGTGGCTTTGATGTATTTTAGACGTTCATGGGTATTGCTCAGTTTGAATGTGATGGCAAATATTTGTGCAATACTCTTCGGATGCCATCATAATTCTGCCAATTTACATTTTTATGTTTGCGCAAATTAAATTGTGTATCAAAGTGTAACATTTAGAATTGTGCTTACCTGCAAATACTGTTTAAATAGAATTTTGTATTGATATTAAAGGAACGACATGTTTATTTGCCAGACAATAGTTTTAATCTCATTTCAATAAATGTCAATTTCATTGAATATTTGTTTTTGGCAAAATAGATTTCATTGTTATATACGACCAATATTCAGGGCCAATATTCATATTCATGCAGTGGATTTGTAAAATGAGAAGCCAGTAGAGTTGATAGCCACTTGAACAAATTCACCAATGATTCATAAATTTCCAAGGTTTCTTAATATAATACAGAAGGGATTTTTTATTGCCTCATACAGGCGAGATAAATTCAAAACACCTTAAAAGGTGTTCTCATCTATACTGATTGCTCTACATATTCTATCCAGATGCTGCTTTATGATTCACGGAGGAATAATTCAGCCTGAAACCAGATTGCATGTTATTCAGTATGTAAGTTATGATTTTATTGATCATGCTCAGTAAAATAATATTTCTGTAGCAGTCAGAATAGCAGAGCTCCTTAGGAATTTTTAATATTAATTATTCTGACCCGTATTTCCGAATTTTTTTGATGACAGTCAAGAGGATAAAATCATATCTGTTATAAGAGGACATTGCGTCTCATTAGGTCCAGCCACGCATGTGAAGAGTTGTAAATATCAATTGTATATGAACAAAACTTTTGAATTTGGGACGATATAAATCAACAAGTGATCCAATAATGTCCAACTCATGCTGAAAAAGTCACTGTTTGGTGTAAATTCTAGGCTGGCGGCGTCATGGATTCATATTTAGTTGAACACTATACAAGCCAGGCTATCACTATCAACAGCGCTCAGCATAGATCAATAACTATTAACTTTTATAGTTTGAATTGGATGATCTGGTCGACCAACAATTTGTGTTTTCCACAAGATGGCACTATGTGGCACACAGCTATGTCAGATGGGATATTCTGATTTAGCGATTTGAAGATATAATCGTTTGATAGATGTGATTTCATATAACCACCGAGATGGTACAATTTTATCACGTTATATTTTCTTTTGTAGGATTTTTTATGTCTCAGGTGCTAGGTGACTCATAGTGTTTAAACTGTAAGTGAAGGGCCCTGCCTCTGGTGGTCTTTAACATCTCTCATCACACGTAAATAGCGCTATAGAATTCGGTGACTTCCTATTATCCTATTATCAAATGAAAAATTTCTCAAAAATCTATCGCCCGGAGCCGATATTAAACTGTAGGTCTCGCCATTCATCTGTAAAATTAACACACACAATAGAAGTGGTATGAGACTAGATTGTAATCTTGACTAAAGAGTTGTAATGGTCTATTATGTATGTATGTAAGTATATTCAAATTGCGAACAAGAGTTTAATTTTACAGATATGGATAAATAAACTAGAAAATGCCAAAACCTTTCTTGATTTGAAAGATTCTTTTTTTTATTATCGAAAACACGAAAAGTATAGAGAACATGCGGACAGATATATACATACATATATATGTACTGAATCTGTTTGAAATATAAACTTCTCTTATGCTACTGTGATTGTATATTCGATTATGCCTCAATAGTGAAAACTCTTTTATATCACCAATGCTGAGCAGATATTTATAATAAAATTTGCTGCTTTTATTTTGCAAAATAAAGAAAATGAAGAAAATCGAAATTTAACAGAATATAAATCAAATCAATAAAATCGAAATTAATTTAATATATTTTCTACTGTTATTATTGTATTATTAAAAAATATGTTTTACTTTTGCTTAGGGAGAACAAATTCAAAATCGATAAATTAATGTTTTTATTGCAAGTGGTGATAAAATATTTTCCGAAATTTAATTCCTTCCTTCCTTCCTCTCAGCAGATTTCTGGCAAAAACTCTGAGAGTAAATAAAATCGCCATGAAAAGTTTCTCAAAAATCTGTCGTTCGGAGTTGACTTTAAACTGTAGGTCCCACCACTGATGTATAAAATTAACACACACAACATAAGTGGTGTGAGAAACTAGGTCGTAATCCTGACTGAGGGGTTGTAATGGCCAATTATGTATGTATGTATCTAAGTATTGATTAAATGGTGATTTTATTTCAAAAATGATAAAATTTTATTTATTAAGGGCCATTATTACAACTTCCCGTTAATGTTGGATTTAGTTAAAGGTAACTTTAGCTAAAGTGAACTTTAAAGTCACCTATAACTTCTTTTAATATTTTCACAATTAGATTTTAAACCAGCTTGGATTGTGCTTTATTCAAGATCTTATTACTTCTTATCGGTAGGATTTTATTATTTAATACTCCTTTTTCAATGAAATATAAGATGGATTTAAGGACAACTATTTTGGTTGGCAAAACAGCGATTTTGTAAATATCATTTCATCACCACTAGCATTTTTTTTGACTTGTGCTTATCATGGATATTATGCATACGCTGTATTGAATCTAAATGTGCGCAAACTGGAAATGTATGTAAATCTGAAAACCCTGTTAAATACACATACATACATACATAATTGGTAATTACAAACCTTCCGGAAGGATTACAAACTAGCTTCTCACAGCAGTTATTGTTCTGTTTATTAATTCTATACATAATTGTCAGGACCTACTGTTTAAAATCGACTTCGAAGGATAGATCTTTGAGTAACTTTTCATGCCAGTTTTATTTACTCTCAGAGTTTTTACCAGAAATCTGCTGAGAGGAAGTCGCCGAAATAATATTTTTTCATATTTCGTGAAGATGTCTGACCTGAGATTTGTAACGTGGCCTTACGTCTAATAAGCCAACACACTACCTACTATAATATGGCGATTTCTGGCCGTTAAACACTGTCATCTGGTAACCCTTATAACAACTGCAAGTCTCCACTCACAGCAGTTGATCACATTTTATAATTATTCTTTCATTCGATTGCATTGTACATTTCCAGTTGCCGAATTTTATATTTCTTGAAAGAGATTAATTTAATTGACTTGAATTTTATTAATTTTTTATATCATTAACTTAAAACTGATTAAATTTATTAAATTTCATTGGAATGTTATGAACAGAAGGTTAATTTTATTTTAAAATATACAAATAGCAAGACGCTTAAATTTATGACTTTTTCTGTATTTACCATTGAATTACAGAAGTTTATGCAGTCATTCGTAAACAGTAAAGGATAACTTCAGCGTCTGTTTATTTATCGTGTTTCTACGAAAATCGCACAACATCAATATTATATTTATTCAGAGAATAAATTAAACAACTTGTAGTGCCAACACTTGTAAATACATTGGGGAAACATAAATTCATCTGTTTTTGCATGTCTTTTTTGTTCATATTTTTTCATTATTATTTATTTGTTTGGTTGTTTTTGTTTTAACATATCTGGTACATTTAGTCATTGAGCCGTTAAACTCAAGTATAAGCGAAATAAGAAATAATGAACAGAAAAGTGGGAGAATGAAACCACAATTTAATATTGTAGATGCATTCAACCGCAGAGTTAATTCGACGTTAAAAGTTAATGAATTCACTACAAATATGAAGAAAATAAAATATGAAATTGTCAATATTTTCTTTGTATTTTGTTTTTCTTGTTTATTATATTTCTGGAAATCTGTTTATAAATACCAAAAATTAATCTTTTGTATGTATTTTAATAAAATATTGTGTGGAGAATGATTTCAATTAAAACAAAAAGAAAAAAAATTAATTAATTATATAAATTTATTTATTGTTTTCAATACACATGGGTTATTCCATTCTTTTAAATTTTTTATCAACAGTAGGTAGCAATAACAGCCTTAGTCGAATTGATATCTTTTCGGTAAAAAAAACTTTATAAATAAATGTAATGGGTCATCATGTTTGAAAACACATTGTTTGAAAAATGGCGATTTAATGTTCATATAAACTTTTATTACTGGAATATGATAGCTTTTATAACTTAGATTGACTTAAGTCAACTTAGGCTGGTCATCCACAACTCCGTAGATACATATGGCTTAAGTGCGACAGCAACAGGCTTCAGCTATGAAACTCATTTGGATGGTTACTGGTTACGAAATTGTTGCATAACAGGCAGGTAGTGAAAATGATGATAGAATTGAATCTGGAAAAAGTTTTGGGCCAGTGATCAGCAATGAGTATTCAAAAAGATGAGTAAATTCGAATCATACTCATAATTTCTGATACTCATACGCATTCATACTTATTTTAACATAATACTCATACTAGTCATATTCAAAGTTTGAAGTACTCATCGTACTCATACTTAACAACACGCATGATGTTGTTTATTTCGACTCTCCTTTACTCAACATTTACAAGAATCACAAAATAAGTATTATTCGCATACGAACACTACAATGCTCACTAGAAAGTTGTGTGTTTGCTTTGGTTGCTGTCTTTGTCTTTTACTTTCTTCTTTTTGTTTTGTAAATGCAACAACAACTAAGACTATAAATTTTGATGAATGATTCGAATCATTCGAATCATTTATGAGTATTATATGTATTTTTCTAATTTTATGAATCTGAATGAGTAGACATATAATCAAAAATATTTCGAATGGTATGAGTTCGATGTCAAGGTTGTACTCATATTCATTGCAACCTGTACTTATAAATCAATTTTGTAGGGAGTACGAATGAATCAGAATAGTTTAATTTCAATACTGTTGACTCCCTCATACTCAATATTTCATGAGTACTTATGAGTAGCGAAAAAACGTTTCATTGCTGATCTCTGGTTTGAGCTGCTTAATGATTTGTCTATGGCTTTGGACTTATTTTTTTGAAAATAATCTTAAAAAACCCGTATCCTTCAATTCGGAGCCATATGTACAAGAGTGTAAATGTGTTGTGAGTACTTTTTATCGTCCTTATATTTTTCCATTTAGGTTAGGTTAGCTTAGCGGGTAGCTTGCCGTTCATAGGCAAGTTTACTCGATGTCCATATCACTCATTTTGTTATGCAGTATGAGGTAAGCCTCCTTGTCATGACCCGTTAGTGTTACGTTTGAACCACTCCGAGCTGCGGATGACCCCGACGAGTTCCTTTAGTGGCACGTTTGCCACCATGCCCAGATCTTCAAACGTTCTGCCCCCAAAAAAGTGCAGGGCTCTCGCATGAAAGGTGGTACACCGTATCCTCCACATCTGATCAGACAGACCCAGCTTGTCACCGAAACTACCATTAGAATTGCTGTTCAAATGCACACCGTTTTCTTGTCAAACTCAAGTAGTTCCCTCGTTCTTCCGTTGTACACAACGGTTTTGAAATTCGGTAACCAGATATGACAGACCACCTACTGTTTGTTGAATTTCGTGCTGCTTTTAGGAAAAGTATTGCTGTAGAATCGCATATATCCCCTCTATCGTCAGGCATCTCTGATCATTTCCGTGCTAGTTTGTCCGCATTTCGTATCTCATTTTAAATTAATAAAAATTTGACAATAAAAAGAATTAAAAAAATATAACATTTTCAATAAGAGATGCTGAAATATACATTTTCTTGTAGAGTTTTGAATAAAAGAAAGTCACATAAATCATTTTCGGAGTTAAGACGTATTCGCTGCTCTTCATACAACATAAAAAGGAACCGAACTCTCAGCATTTTGTGTCTAAACAAAGTGCTGCATATATTTTGTTTTGACTTGAACTCTACTGTTTGGCAAACCATTGTGGTAACATATTTTGAAGACTTCAGTACTGTATGTAGGTTGGTGTAATTAGCTATTACTTGTAGACAACTACATAAACTATACAAGTCCATATTCATATTTGGTGTGTGTACCATAGGGATTACGTATATATATGTCACAAAAAAGAGCTTTTTTCAATATGAAAGATAATGTATGTGGTCAGAAATCATACCACTACCATACAATTCATGGTGCAAGATTTCTCGTTTGCTGTCGACTTGGAAAAGCATTCCAAAACATCATTAAATGTTAATTGTATGTCAACGACAGCCAAAATTTAATGCCATTTGTAAGTGGAATTCTTCTATTGATTATTTTTGTTTATTCAGCTGTTAAAATGTCTGATATCCTCTGGCTTATTTGCATTTCATTTGATTGCTGATGTTTTAAAAGAAAACAAAAAAAATATTTTTTTTATAATTTACCTCATCGGAAAATGGTTAAATAAAAATTTAAGAATTATTTAAAGAAATTGCAAGTTGTTTACAGTTTTCATAATAATAAGCAATCACGTTTTGATAGAAACCTAAGAACATATAATAAAATCTTCTGTAATATACCAATGTCTTCCAACAGGGACTTTCGAATTTTACCAGCTGATAACTGCCATTTTATTGCAGATACAATCTGTCAACAATTTGTCATTCCTATTCGAATTAGTAGACAATTTTTCTCACAATTGTTTTAAATAGAAAAAACGATTGACCTACTGATCTTAATTCTACTGTCAATAGTCCATTTGATCTATTTTCCTAAATCAAATAGCAACCAAGTCCAAACAATGCTTTAAGTCGCAGGCAACTCTGCAGTCAGTACGGCTTTTGGGTTATTGGCTTATTAGACGTAAGGTCCGGGTTCAAACCCCAGGTCAGACATCGAAACGAAAAATATGAAAAAAATATTTTTTCGGCGACTTCCTCTCAGCAGATTTCTGACAAAAACTCTGAGAGTAAATGAATCTGCCATGAAAAGTTTCTCAAAAATTTGTCGTTCGGAATCGACTTTAAATTGTAGGTCCAGCCACTCGTGTATAAAATTAACGCACGCAACATAAGAGGTGTGAGAAGCTAGGTCGCAATTCCGACTGAAATGACCAATTATGTATGTACATATGTATGTAAATATAATTCGGAAATTTACTATGCATTGTATACATTCGTACTGTCACTCGTCCACTTACTTACAATTTCATGTTCATAAGGCGTTATAAACTATGGAGAGACATCTTGATCGAAAAACTTTCATTTCATTGCAGAAAGTCCATACATACATATACATAATTGGCCATTACAACCCTTCAGTCAGGATTACGGCCTAGCTTCTCACACCACTCATGTTGTGTGCGTTAATTTTATACGTGAGTGGCGGGACCTACAATTTAACGTCGACTCCGAACGACAGAATTTTTGAGAAACTTTTCATGGCAGGTTTATTTTACTCTCAGAGTTTTTGCCAGAAATCTGCTGAGAGGAAGTCGCCGAAGAAATATTTTTTTTTCATATTTCATTTTTGATGTCTGACCTGGGATACGAACCCGGGCTTTACGAATAGTAAGCCAACACACTACCTACTACACCACGGCGACTTCAAACTTGCAGAAAGTCCACCCCTTATTATTTCTTCAATTCTTATGATTTTTGAATCATCAGAGAATGATACTGACGAGGCATAATTCTGAAAAAAAGGAGAGGACGTAGTGAAATACATAAAGATTCAAAGTTTGAGTTGCTTAGGTGGCGTGGAATGTGAACTCAAAAAGCAATAACGATCTACGACATCAGAAGCTTTAAAGGAAGAAGATAGCAGAAAACTTGGTAAAAGATCTGTGTCCCTTTGTCTTAAGAAAAGTTTTTTAAGTGACTAGCATTATATATATGTATAGTTGGTCATTACAACCCTTCAATCAGGATTCGGACCTAGTTCCCCTCACCACTTATGTTGAGTGTGTTATTTTTATATGTGAGTGGCGGCACCTACGAACGATAGAATTTTTGCCAGAAATCTGCTGAAAGCGGAAGTCTTCGAAGACATTTTTCTTCAGACTTTGTTTTGTTGGAGATGTCGAACTATTAAAGAAAATTGAAGTTGAAATTCTTCTTAAATAAGCACAACTTCCCCATGTGGTGTACTGAGCTCATGGCTATCATAGAATTTCCTTTTCTTTACTAAATTTCTATTTAGGTTTCAGCTTTAAAAATCCATCATCAACAGCAATTGCTTTACATATAGCATTAACTTAAAGCTGCTAGGATTTGATTTCAGCTTCAGGATGGTCTTAACAGTTTGCTGTTAGAATTGTTTCAATTTTTGTGTTTTTCGCTGCTTGATTTTTACTTTTTTTTGCTTTTCAAATGATGTTCGTTTTTCTTCAGGACTATACAGGAAGTGTTTTATCTTTTCTATCTGCTGATTTTGTTTGTATAACTCTTTCTTATGTGCGTATTTGTAACACGTTGTTGGTTGTATGTATGCTTGAACAAATTTTGCCAAGTTGAATTGAAGCCCTATGGTGTAGAATACAGTCATGGGCGACTAAATAGGAATAGAAAACGAAACTTGTTGCCTACGGACAATGAATATATTTTTATTAAATATGTCTTCACTGTACCATTGACGGTAAGATAAGTTTTCAAATTAGCTTAAAACGATTGGCAACATTGCAAGGGAAATTTTATTTATATCCACCTACGTGCCTATACGTTTCTGCTAAGTTCACTAACAAGAAAGGTGGATGTAAGTTCACAGTAATTTAATGGTTTTACTTCAGCTTTTATAAAAAGAATAAGAACATTTCATTTCATTTCATTTCATTTCATTTTATTTTATTTTATTTTATTTTATTTTATTTTATTTTTTTTCCTCTAAGCATCCTAGAAGATATTATTAGCGTTTGACAAGATAATTCTTTTCTCCATTTTCCTTGTTCTGTTTTATTTTTTTTTATTCTGATGCAACATTTTACAAATTTAGATAAATTGTTTGTAGGAAAATAATGTTTGGTTTTTAATAAAAAAGACTTTTCAGTCGTTTGCGAATATATCCTGGGCTCTTCTTGGTTGTGGTATTTTATTTTAAAAATTTTCGTTTTTTTATTTCTGGGTTTGGCCCCTCTAATGTAATTGTTTGATCTTAGCCTGTAATGAGTAATGAATTCGTTCACGCTTTAATAATTTTAAAGCATATTTTAATGTCATCATTAATGAATATGGTGGGGGTTTGGGAGTAAAATAAGTGATGGCTATTCTTATCATACCATCTTTGAACGTTGTATGTGTATCTTCAAAAAAAAAATCACAAAATCTTCTCAAAAAAAAAAAAAAAAGGAAAAACAAATACATGAAAATGTAAACGGCGGCTATCAATTTTCTTATTAAGTTAACATTTGTTAAATTACTCTGCTTAACGTAATTAGATTTCTTTTTATTTGGTGTCAAATCATTGTCACTAAGTAATGACATAATTTGCAAAGAAAGATAGCCTCATTAAGAGTCAACCTTTGAAATTTGGAAGTTGTAGTATATTTTTGCTTCGTTTATTAAAAAAAAGAGCGTTTTACAAAAGAACAACGCTTAGTGATGTTAAAACTTATTACAAAAATTTTAAAAATAAATGATTGAGACAGTCCAACTTGGACATTGTCCAACCAATTTGAGAAACTAAGTCGGTTATGGACAGTAAAAGATGAGTCACCTGGAAACCGACATACATAATTGACCATTACAACCCTTCAGTCAGGATTACGACCCAGCTTCTCACACTACGTACATATATTGTGTGTGTTAATTTTATACATGAGTGGTGGGATTTTTGAGAAACTTTTCGCAGCAATTTTATTTACTCTCAGAGTTTTTACCAGAAATCTGCTGAGAGGAAGTCGCCGAAGAAATATTTTTTCATATTTACGTCTAATAAGCCAACACTCATTTCCTACTAGGCTACTATG
Source organism: Sarcophaga carnaria (assembly GCA_958299815.1). Lineage (NCBI taxonomy): Eukaryota > Metazoa > Arthropoda > Insecta > Diptera > Sarcophagidae > Sarcophaga > Sarcophaga carnaria. Next base: position 33,615,680 of record OY283150.1, read on the forward strand.
ATTGGTGGATTGTAGCAGGTCCTAAACTGATTAAACTGTCGTTAACTTCCGTATTCTATATACACAGAATACAGAATAACAGAATAACATTCTGATGTTATTTTCTCTAGGGCAGTAAGTATAGTCCTCCATGGATTATATGTGGAAGATTAATTCGTTTTAATTTTTAAAATTCAACAACCATAATGGTAATTTTGTTATTTCTCTGAATTGCACAACACTTTAACCATTATACTCTGCCACCTCTATACGTATGTATATTATATCGGTATTACCATGAAAAACATGCGTCAATGATGTTGATGATGATTAACACAGCACTCTTATATGTTTAACATTACACTGTAACTGTATTACTGCAGTACTATGGTTTTAAATAAAATTATGGTTTTTAAACTTTCAATTTGTTGTTATAACTATTACACACACATATACATACATATGTATGTATGCATACACACATCAGTTTCATATGGCTTATGTATGCGGCGTCTGTTCTTCGGACATTTGCATTCATCATATTAAAAAGTAAACGAGAGAGAGAGATTAAATTTACTTTTAATGATGCCGAAAGCAGCATTTTAGTTAAGGTAAGCGACCATAATTATTACCATCTGGTGGAGAATATATTTGCGGTTTAACTTAAAATGAATACATCAGATGAGTAAATCAAAAGACAGAGGCTACTAGACAACCAAGCGGCAGTTCTCGGGAACATGAACTACAGTGAATATGGTCTGTAAATCATTATGTTAATAACTGTTTTAATTCTGTTTTATTAAATTATCTTGAATTATTGTTCTCCTCTTTTATTCATATGAGAGAGGATGGTCTTTTGGTTATCATGTAATCGGTAATCTGTTTAACAGTCGCCTATCGAATTAAACTCAAAAATGTAACTGAATTTCAAAGTAAAACATGCTAAAATCAGCCAAAGGGAAAAAAACATTAAAATTGCACTGAGAAAAATGCATTGTTACAATGCTTATATTGTTTAAGAGCACGATTAAGTTTATTTCAGGATGCGATTGGTTCGATACCAATCCATATAAAATCAAAGAACGTCTAATGCATCCTATTTGGAATGCGCTCTACCCAGAAAAGCCGTAACAACATCAATCATCTTTTAAACGATTAAGACATTCCCATGGTGTCTCACAAAGATAGGAAGCACTTAATGAAAGGCCCGATTTATTAATATTCTTATGTGTAGGAAAAATGTTTTTTTTTCTATAACAATAGTGTGGTTCCAGGTATAGCGTATATGTTTTCCGAAATCTAATGAAGTATGTTGTTTATAGTCACGTCGTAAGCTTTATAGAGTGTAGAACTTAAACAATTGAATTTTCTTATGCATTGCGAAATAATAGTCTCTCTATGTCGTTTTTTTTAGTTCCCAGGTCAGTTAGATCAGCGTGCAGACCCATTATTCGCTTTTTGGTGTGCGGAAGGCCGAGAAATTGTGAACCACGCGACATAAACTGCCTCTGAGTATCCTGAATATTATTACTCTCATTGGCGATATTTTTGACAGATCTTTCGGGTGTTAGTTGATTGTTTACTGAACTAGTGGACTTGAATAGTCTGCTCAGCAGGAAGATTATGGCGAAAGTAAAATGTAACAAAAAAGACTTCTTCAACTATCAAATTTCTGAAAACTGTTTTAGAAGAATCAGTTGAATCTTTGTATAGAACACACGTTTCTAATAATATAGGCTGTATACACAGAGCCGGTCGTTTTAAAGTATTCGCGTGAATTTTTAACACCAATTAGCAGGTTATAAGTGCTAAAAATTATAGTAATTTGCGAGGTGTGAGTATCATAAACGCATGAATTCGAAAGTGAATTTATGTTCGAGATAAATCTCTCTGTCAAGAGGACAATAGAGAGTTTGTCTGACCAAAGCCAAAGGTTTAGCCAGGAAGTTATCACACACTATTTAGAAAGAAATCCTAACCTAAAAGATCGGTTCCATATTCTATGGTGTTCCTATTGGAGTATTGTATTCCGAACTGAATGCAATAAAGAAAATTCTTGGATACGTAAAATAAAAATGAAAGTGGAATTTATTAATCTAGTAGTATTAATAGTCTATAATAGTCAGTGTGTTGTTTTATCAGACGTGGTCAGACATCTTCAATAAAACGAAACGTGAAAAAATATTTCTACGGTGACTGGCTTTCAGTAGATTTCTGGTAAAAATTCTGAGAGTAAATACAATTGAAATGAAAAGTTTCTTAAAAATCTGTCGTTCGAAGTGGATTTTAAACTGTAGGTACTGCCATTCATGTATACAAAATTAACACACACAACATAAGTGGCGTGAGAAGGTAGGTCGTAATCCTGACCCAAGTGGGTTCCTTTATGCCTTATAAGCATACACCTAGACCATGGCATCGGCCATGAAAATCTGTATCACATACAATTTTCCAAACTTTCTCAATCCGCTTCTCTTAGATGAGTAATGTATTTTAAGTACCATTGGTAAAATATTGAAATTCCTTGCGTCCAAATGCTAGGCAGTGCATTAATTTTTTCTGGCATTCAAGTGAATAATTCACATTATTTTTATTTATTTCTTTCTTCATTGTTTTTTATATTCTGTGTTTTATTGGAAATCTTTTTTTATTTAGTCAACCAGTATTAATGTGTACCTTCTCATCCAACTTCTTATGTTGGCCTTAATTGCCAAATGAATGTTTTCTTTATAATTAAAATAATCATTCATTTGGCAATAATCAACCACATTAATTAAGTAAAAATGCTGGTCTTAAATTAAGCGACAAAGGATTGTGTCTTTGTCAAATTCAACATTAATCAAGAAAGTAACTTTTTCCTTGAGGCTAAAATTTTAACCAAAACAAATGGCAGTAATTTAATTGGTAATCAAACTACAAAAAAGATTTGTATTTATCCATAGGTTTTAAAGAAATAAATTTGGTTTGGTTGGTATTAAACAATCAAAAAAAAAAGCCTGTATTTAAATCTGTGCATTAAAATGTGAATAAAGAAGTAGTCTCCGTAGTCTAGTAGCTACTGTGTTGGCTTATTAGACGCAAGGCCACGGTTCAAAACCCCAGGTCAGACATCAAAAAGAAATATGAAAAAATATTTCTTCGGTGTCTTCCTCTCAGCAGATTTCTGGCAAAAACTCTGCGATTAAATAAAATTGCCGTGAAAACTGTCTTAAAAATCTGTCGTTCAGAGTCGACTTTAAACTGTAGGACCCGCCACTCATGTATAAAATTAACACACACAACAGGAGTGGTATGAGAAGCTAGGCCGTGGTTGTAATGATCAATTATGTTATGCTATGAATTAAAATGGTACAGTTACTGGTGATCGATTTTCTCATTCATTTAAACGCGGTTTAAGCATACAGCATTAACAAGATCGTAGAACAAAGTGTCTGTTGTGTACTGATTTTTCAGGAACTGTCTCTGGCTATTTTTATATCGAGTTTAGATTTGTTCACTGTATCACATACGTAATTGGTCATTTCAATTCTTCAGTATCATGTACGTCAATTTATTTTGCAACAAAATTTAGTATATTATCACCATTGAGAGTAATAAATCAATGTACGCTTGCGCAACGTAGGGATTTTTTGGAAATTTATTACTAAAACAAAGACAACTGCTCGGCAATTGCACGAAAATGTCGTACAAAATTTGATTTCAGAGAAGGACTAACAGTGCCCGGTATTGGCAAGTTTATAGTTAAAGTTTAAGAAACCGGTTTCATTGTCATTGTTGATGTGCCAAAATGTGAGCGTTCTCGTACAGTGCGTACATCTGAAAATATCGTAGCTACGGCTGAGAGTGTGCGTGAAAATCCATCAACATCAACTAGTCATCGTTTTCAAGAATTGAACATTTCACGCACCAGTTTACGTGTAATTTTGCGAACAGATCTCGGTATGAAGCCTTACATAGTTCAACTGATTCAAGAGTTGAAGTGGCATGACCATCCTGTTCGTTTTCATTCCGCTAGATGGGCCAACGAGAAACTGGACAATGATGTCAATTTTGCCAAAATAATCATCTTTTCGAAAGAGAAGCTCATTTTCGTCTTTGTGGGTACATTAATAAGCAAAATTGGCGTATTTGGGGCTCAGAGAAACCACACGTGGTCTAACAGAAGCCAATGCACCAATTACGAGCGACTATTTGTTGCGACTTGTGGTCTAGAGGTATCATTGGCCCATATTTATTTGATAATGAGGACGTCGCAACCATTACAGTCAATGAAAACACATATTGCACCATGTAGCCGCTCTTCATGCTATTGATGTGAACGATGTTTGGTTTCAACAGGATGGTGCAACTTGCAACACATCTCATGCTGCAATCGATTTATTGCGACAAACGTTTGATGGCTGTTTAATTAGCCGAAATGGTGATGTCAATTGGCCATCAGGAAGCTGCGATTTGACATCGTTGGATTATTTTATGTAGGGCACCGTTAAGGGAAAGTGTTAAGCCGATAAACTAGAGAGAATTGAACATCGAAAAACACCAGCCTAATCATTGGCAAAGGTTATGTATTAATATAGCTATCCTCAAGGACATCGACCTGCACTAGAGCAACAATATTATATTCTTCTTCCATAAATACTACATAAGTTGATCATCACTTTAAAATCAGTATTTGAATTATTAAATCTCTTTTGCAAATCATTATCCAAAGGTGTTCTTAATTTATTTGTTATTCAATTAAGACCAAAAAAGTTTAGTAAAATTTCTATACGATCGTCTTCGATGCATGAAATCCTTTTCACTCACTTTTTTTTGAACTCTTTAACTTCATTGTGGCTGACAATGAGTCAAAAGAGGGTAGTTTTATATTAGAATCAGATTCTATTGTTTTCTTTTGTTTTCTTTTTTATTTTTTCCAACAAAGCAAGGAAAGCCAATTTTAAGACAATAAAAATAAAACAATAGAACAATAGATAGAGAGGTTTTTTTATTTTTTGTTAATAATGAAGAGAAAAAAAGGTGGAAGAAAAACTTTTGAAATTGAGAAACAGAATAAATAGAAATCCTTTTTACCTTGTACACTTTCATTTTAAGTTTAAAATTAAAGTAAGAAATAAAAATCGTAGTATAATAAGCAAAGAACACTTACATATCGTTTATAATATTTACTAACAAGAGAAAAAAGGAACAAATTAGCTTATATATGCACGTTTCATGAACTTAAATAATATGTTTTCATTAAAACTTGGATTTTCAATCTAACATATGAGGATAGTAAGATTGTGTCCTTGCACGTTGATTGAAAATTATTAACGAATTTAGTGTCGGAAGTCAGCTTTCAGAAACCGCTTAATATGTTCTGTTGAGGACGAATTTATATTGTTCTGCAGTGGTTAGCATTAATTGATCATTACAACCCCTCAGTAAGGAGTACGACCTAGATTATCACATCACTTATGTTGCGTGTTTTTATTTAGTCCATAAGTGGCGTTTAATATCGACTTTGAACGACAATTTTTAAAAAAACTGTTCATGGCAATTTTATTTAGTATCAGATATTTTTCCAGAGATCTGTTGAGAGGAAGTCGCCATAGTAATATGTTATCATATTCCATTTTGTTGCTGATGTCAGACCTGGGGCTTTAACCGTAGCCTCACATCTATTAAGCCAATACACTACTTACTAGACTACGGGAACTTCAACTGTTTTAGGATGGAAGTCGCCGTAGTCTAGTAGGTAGTGTGTTGGCTTATTAGACGTAAGGTCACGGTTCAAACCACAAACCAGACATCAAAATGAAAATATAAAAAAATATTTCTTCGGCGACAAAAACTTTGAGAGTAAATAAGATTGCCATGAAAAGTTTCTTAAAAATTTGACGTTCGGAGTCGACTTTATACTGTAGGTTCCGCCACTCATGCATAAAATTTACACACACAACATGGGTGGTGTGAGAAGCTAGATCGTAATTCTGACTGAAAGGTCGTAATGGCCAATTATGTATGTATGTATGTATGAGAAATAGTTGTGTTACCAGTAAAATTAAATTTGCTTTGAATTCCAGTTTTCTGGAATGTTTTGTCTGAACACATGTATTGGTAGATGGCTGATTTTAGAGCTCAAAGGAGGTCATGTGAAAAACATAAATTGTTTTTTATTTAAAGTTTTTATTTCCTTTTAAAATTTCCGTATTTGTAACTTAATATCGTAATATTTTTTTTCTGCAGATCTTATATAATCTTCTATCTGTGGCGTCACAATGGGCCGCTATGCGTTCTCAAGTGAGCTTTTGGTATTAAAGCTAACACTCTAACCTACCTACCAACCTACCTATATAATTTAGAATTAAACATAGCAAAGACTTAAGATGAAAAGACCTTGATGAAAAACTTTATTCCTGTTGTATATAATTAGAGTCAATATTTGTTTAATAAACCATTTCATTACTATTTCTAAAAGAAATAAAAACAATGTCTATAGAAATTGTACTCCATAATATTAAACATTACATGTGTTTTATTACCTATTCGTAGAAAATATGTTCGTTCGATCATATCACATCAACTCTTTAACAAAATTTTCCATTCTATTCGTTTGAAGTTGTTGTTTGCTTTCATTAAATAGACGTCACGTATGTATACGACGCATAAACAGATGTATTTGTGAATGGGATTACAGGAGTATATTTCAATTGAAATTCATACGTGTGTATAAACTTATTGTCTAGGAAATAACACGTCAACAAATAAATAAACAGCCATTAAATACACAACAACAATAGGAATTGAATGGCATGCTTTTTTTTTATTATTCGTTTCGTTATAATAGTTTACAGTTATTTTCTTAGGACTAAACATGCTTCAAAAAGACGGAAAATGATTCTTTATTTTAGGGACTTTATATGTTATTTTAGTTGTCACAACATGAAATTGAATTTAATTAAGAATCAGCAGAATAAATAGCAAAGTTTAATTGTCCAGCTTTTCGTGACATTTGAGATTAACAGAAATGTTTAGTGAGGTTGCCATTTCACCACGAACAGACTAACATATCGAAATACATACTGTCGAGAAAACAAATCGAAAACATAATTTTCGGCTCGTAAACCCAGTTTAGTTTCAAAGGGCAAGTTAACTGAATATAAATCAGACGCATTTCAAGGATTACCAATGCTTCCTGAAATATGAACAGTATGGACACCTTTGTAGCGTTCTTCTTTAAGAATTATGAAACTGTGCGAAGTGGTCGCTGTTGTCATTTACGTATGCTTTAAGTAAAAGCTCGCCACTTGGAAAGTAGAAAATCAGTGTTCTTGTGAAGTCGCCATAGTCTAGTAGATTGTGTGTTGGCTTATTAGACGTGAGACCACGGTATAAATCCCAAGTCAGATACCTCCAACAAAACGAAATAAAAGAAATATTTCTTCGGCGGCTGTCTCTCAGCAGATTTCTGGTAAAATCTCTGAGAGTATTAAACTGTAGGTCCTGCTACTTATGGATGAAATTAACACACACAACATAAGTTTTGCGAGAAACTAGTCGTAAGCTTGACTGAAGGGTTGTAATGACCAGAGATATGTATGTGAATACTTGTTTCTTAAGTGAAACACGTGGAATGCTCATATTTCCGGATTAGGATATAGAAATTTGTCTGAGAATCACAATGGAATATAAATTAGTTGCAACCAGCAATTGCAACATATCTTATGCTATCTTGTGTATCTGTTCTGTTTAGAGCACAGTCCCTCTTTGATTTATTCGCTGATCATTTTATTAATTTGCAAATCTAAAGGAGCAGTTATCTGGTAAACACTAAATGATTTCCAATTAATCATCAGAGTGTATGTAGTATAGTTTTGATTACGTTTTCTTATGCAAAAGAGTTTAAAATTTGTCCGTAGCTTAATTCCTTTCCATTTGTTTCATGTCAATCGATAAGAATACACACATACGATAGACTATTCTGTGGTATTTAACACTTTCACCGAGGGTGCCGGCAGTCACTTGGTGCATCACAACGGCTGACGTCATGTAATTCGGGCAGTTACTTATTGCTGACACCGCATATACATACGTACATACATAATTAGTCATTACAACCCCTCAGTTAGGATTACGACCTAGCTTCTCACAGCACTTATGTTGTATGTGTTCATTTTTATACATGAGTGGGGGGACTTACAATTTAAAGTCGACTCCGAATGACCGATTTTTGGGAATTCTATTTACTCTCGAAGTTTTTGCCAGAAATCTGCCAAGAGGAAATCTGACCTACAGATTGAATCGTAGCCTCACGTCTAATAAACAGACTATCTAGCTGCTAGACTACGGTGACTTAATTGGAATAAGTAAGCGATAAAAACTCCATGCAGATTATTTCTATTATGCTTTTAAAAATATTTTATTGCTTTAACCCAAAGCCTTACTTAACCTATTTTCTCAAAATAATTTCCCTGGCAACTATAATTTATGGAGAACTACCTAAGTAGTGAAGGATATTAAAATAAAAACATCGAGTGTTTTTAAAACAATGCAGTAAACTACGTTGTATGATATTAAAAATGCTTTGTCGTATACGTTACACAATTTTTTAATCATATATTGCTCATACGCATATGGGTCCACATGCATGAATCTTTAACATGTATATATTATACACGTGTTAAAGTGGGATAAATAGGTACCTAGAAGCTTTCTGTTAAAATATGTTCAGTTTTTGTATTTTATTTAGTGGGTCCTACTCTTCCCTCCATTAAGATTATTGATTAGTGAAAATACTTAACACAGAAAAAAATGAAAAGTAAAATATAAGAAGACAGAAAACAGAGGACAAACTTTTAAAGAAAAAAAATGTCTTAAAAACTGCTGCAAAAAAGTTGAAAAGAATTAATATCGATTGGAATAACAATGAATATTTTGAACCCTTTGTTCACAAAAACAAGGACATTCCTAAACAAAAGGAATGAAATGAAAGCAGGTAAACAAAATTAAATGGGTTAACTCATCTTTTGTTTTCGCTCTTATCTCTATATTGTGTTTTTCTTACTTGTTCATATTACCGTTATCGGTTTTATTGTAAAATAATACTTACAAAAACAGTTTCTCATTAATGCCCGGCACCTTTTTATGTTATGAGATAAAAGAAACAGAATAAAAAGAACAGTAAGCATTAAAAACACCTTTTCTTAAACAATTTAAATATTTCTTGGAGATTTTTTGTTATCAGTTTTATAGGAGAATTATTAATATGAAGACTGAAAAAGTATTTTTTTTTTGGTATTTTTGTATGTTTTTCGCTTTACACGATGTTAGGCCGTGGTTCACTTACTGACTCAGCAACAAGCTGACTCACCAACAAAACGCAATATCAAGACAAAATTTCTTCAGCGACTTTCTCCCACCAGATTTCTGGCAAAAACTCTGAGGGTAAAATAAAATAGCCATGAAAAGTTTCTCAAAACGACTATCGTTCGGAGTTGACTTTAAACTGTGAATCCCCGCCACGTTATTTTTGATATCCAATAGTATTGGACAATAAAATCTGGTAATCAATATGTTCACGTCTTATGTGTCCTTCTTACGTTCGTATTTTATAGAATTTTCTTTTCTTTTTTTAATTCGGATAAAATAACAAAGCGTAAGGCTGCGTTGAACAAAAGAATGAAACAAAAAAAAAAAAAATTAATGAATTGATGTGAGATTTTTGTATAACGTTTTTCCCATACCACATTGTTTACTGTAAATTTGTCTGTGACTATGACAATGTAGTATTGCATGTGAGCATGTGAGCATGTGAGAAACATGATAAGAAATTGTGTCAGACAAAGCCTTGAGATTTTTCCTAAGGTAATACATGTTAACAATACACTTCATTCTGACATATATCTTCAGGCGACAAATATATATGGCTTAAAGAATTAATTTAATATTTATGAAATTCTACTTAATTTACTTAATTTTTGTAGGAATACATTATCTTATTTTCATCTGTCTATAGGCCGAGAGGTAGGGGCGGCCCTTGAACAAAAGCAACGTAAAGTAAGAAAGGAATGGGAGTTTTTATTGATCAAATGAAGTCTTCCACTATTCCTGAATCTATTCAAAAATTAAAATAAGTATACATTTTCATGGAGTCGCTGTGGTCTAGTAGGTAGTGTGTTGGCTTGTTAGACGTGAGGCCTCGGTTCAAACTCCAGGTCAGACATCTCCAACTCAACGAAATATGAAATAATATTACTTCGGCGACTTCCTTTCAGCAGACTTCTGGCAAAAACTCTGAGAGTAAATAAAAATTGCCGTGAAAAGTTTCTCAAAAATCTGTCTTTCGGAGTCGACTTTAAACTATAGGTCCCACCACTCATGTATAAAAATTGGCGAACACATCATAAGTCGTCTGAGAAACTAGGCCGTAATCCTGACTAAAGCATTGTAGTGACCAACTATGTATGTATGTATACATTGTCATATCTTACACTAAATAATTAAACTTTCATCTTCGTTTCTGCTTGCTTTTCTTGTTCTATGGCGTAGTAAATATAATTTGAATATAATTTAAATCGAACATTTCATGCTTTTCTCATTACTGCAATAATTAAACATGTTCCCTGTCAAGCTGTTTATGTATTATTTTCGTTACGTTTTCGGAATAATTACCTTGGCTTTCATATGCAGTTTGGGATGAATTAAAAGCAGTACACATAGCAAAGAATGTAATAAATGTGCTTCATTTATTGTATTTAGACCCTGTGATTATACACGCGATTGCTTGGTTGGTTGGTCAACCAGTAATTATATTAGTTATGTGTACTGTGCCATATATTCTTCAATAATTAAACGTTGTTTAATATTTACATAATTAATTATACGTTGATTTAACTGTACATACATACATACAAACATATATGCAGAGGTGGCCTCTTTAAAAGCATTATTATGCAATAATTATTAATAAATAAACATAAATTTTTTTTTCGCAGCTTATAATATAATTTTTGCTGACAATAACAAAAATATTTTTATTATAAATTAAATATATGATGCAATGAATAAATGAAATAAAATATACAGTGGACAGCAAAAGTCTTAGTACGGCAATATACTTATTTTATCAATTTCATAAATTTGTTGGCAAAAGTTTGTATACAAATTTATAGTTTTTATATTTATTTTATTAATTTATTTCTGTTTTATTATAAAACAAAAATTTTTTTTACTTTTTTCATAAAACAAGAGAAAAATAAAGAAAAGTTTCAGATGACTCCATAGGTACCCCTAAGGAGAACCCTGAGTAAATGTAAAATTCAAAGGCCATATATATGAAAATGTTGTCGCTTGTATTTAGTAGAATATACCTTAAGGTTAAGGAATCCATTTAACCCATTTGGAATTGAATGTACAAGTTTTGTTTAAAGATTTCTGGTGGCACCATGAGCAAGTTTTTCGGTTGACTTTTGTTTGAGGTTTAGCGATTACGTAACCGTTCTTTCAAATGATCTCCTAAATACTCTCTTGAGGTCATATCGGGACTTTGTGCAAGAGTATTAAGCCTGTGGGGACTTTTTTTTTTGTCAAAATACTATGTTTCCGTACTAAGACCTTTGGTGTCCACTGTATGTGTACATGTGTTTTTTTATATTGAGCATAATTGTCAACTTTAGTTAAGCATAAATATTAACGAATTTATTTCCTATCGAATTATCGATTAATTAATAATTCCAATTCAAATCAAAGATGTTTTATTGAAATGTGGATTCGATTATTGCATAGGCCCATGTACACATTATTTGCCATCCTGATATTTACAACACGAAAGTTTATCACAAAATAGGAGTATAAGTTTAACAGAGCATAGGTTTATTGGAAGAGATATCGCGCACTATCTATTTTATATAATTGATAGATTAGCTTTCTGCCCTGTGGTTCTTCCTCAGCTAAGAATCATAATCGTCTAACAGTTTAACAGAGGTAAAACTACACTTTTGCTGAGCAAAAGTATGGAGTCATCAGAAACTTTTCCTCATTTTCCTCTCCCTTTCCTTTTCTTCATTCATAATTGGTTGTCACAACCCTTCAGTCAAAATCATGACCTAGCTTCTCACACCACATATGTTGTGTTTGTTAATTTTATCCATAAGTGATATAAGCTACAGTTTATAGTCGACTCCGAACTACTTCCTCTTCGCTCTTAGAGTGACAAAAGAATATTTTTTCATATTTCATTTCATTCGATATCTTTGACCCAGGATTTGAATCGTGGCCTCGTGTCTAATAAACAAACAATCTAGCCACTAGTCTGCGGCGACTTACTATAAAAAGTAATCGATAGAAATACTGTACAGATTTTTACTGTTTTTAAAAATATTTTATTGCTTTAGGTTACTTAATTTATTTTCTCCAAAATAATTTCTCAAGCAATTACAATTTATAGACACTACCAGCTAAGTAGTGATGGATATTAAAATAAAAACATCGAATTGCATTGATTTAATCATAAATAGTGTGAAGTGTTTATAAAACAATACCTTGTATGATATTAATCATGCTTTCTCGTATACTTTACATAATTTTTTAATCGTATATTGTTCATACGTATAAGGTTCCTCATGCATTTGTATTCATGGAAATTTAACATGTATTGTTTACAAATTAAGCACAAAAATACACGTGGCAATATTGAAAGAAAATTGATTAATTATTGTAAAAATTCAAGACCATGTCGACTGAACTGAAATATAAGGAATTTTTTGCTTAGAAATGGGTCTTATGGCTATTTTTCAATAAAAATTACGGTCAGTTGCCAACTGTTCCAGAGTCTATCATTCAGTGAGCATATATCGTTGTCGGCGGTCGTGTACCTTCAGTTGAATATTGCAAGGATGCATGTCCAAATGGGTCACGATGCAAGGTCGCCGGTGACGTTTGCGCCAGCTCTTGTGTTTCCCTGATGTACGGGTCCGGTCGACCCGTTGAATTTTGCTTATTGACCCAGTGAATTTCTATTTTGTATAGTTCTCTCCGTAGAAGGAATACGGCGATCGTAAAATGAATCAAGCCGTGCGGTACGATACAAAACAGAGTGAATAAATGACAACAGAAGTCGCCGAAGTCTAGTAGTTAGTGTGTTGGCTTATAAGATATAGGGCCAAGGTTCAAACTCCAGGTCAGACATCAAAACGAAATATGAAAAAATATTTCTTCGGCGACTTCCTCTCAGCAGATTTCTGTCTAAAAAAGCTTTGAGAGTAAATGAAATTGCCATGAAAAGTTTCTCAAACATTTGTCGTTCGAAGTCGACTTTAAACTGTAGGTCCCACCACTCATGTATAAAATTAACACACACAACATAAGTGGTGTGAGAAACTAGGTCGTAATCTTGACTAAAGGGTTGCAATGACCAATTATATAGATGTCGCTTCAAACATTTCTTTCTTTATAGCTAAATTTAATATTTTTTATATTTTGTATTTTCGATACACTTTTCTCACCGGTTTTCAATAGCTTTAATTTATTTATTCTTAATAAACTATTTTTTCCAATGATAAGAAGTTAAACCGCCTTATTAATGCTTTCATCTAATTAAATACTCTTTTAGATACCAAAGCGAAATTGATTTCAAGCCTTCAAATATCGTTATAACCTTGTTTAATTGTGGATGTTTTCGGGGGGATCGGTAATTTATTCATTCCAACAATTTTTCCTATAAACTCTTTTATATTATCAGTATTATACGCAGTATGAAATTTCGAGAAAAATTTCTCACTTAAAGACAAACAAATGAAGATGCTCCTTAATATCTCATTATTGTGAATCCCAAAACAATTTAATTCGCCTGAATTAAACGCTTTGCATAAACGCTGTGCGAAACCTTTAAGTTTCTACTTTTATGGTTCTATTGTTGTCTTGTAACCAATTTTGTTTAAACAGAACAATAATAAAAAAAATAAACAATGAAAATATTTTTTTTTAACATTTTTAATGATTCTGATGTTTATTTGCTTTCATGCAGCCGTACCTTTCCATTAGATATCCTTGGTTTTGTTAGGTTTGTTCATTGTATGCCAACATTCTTGTGTTATAATCTTGTATTTAATCTGTGAATTCTTTGAGAAATGCTAACAACTCAAGCCATTAAAACTTGCAAGTCTGGTATTAACTTCATTCTTTGTTCGTTTTATATATCATCTTCAATTGTTTTTTTTCTGCTCATCATTGCATTATAATGTTAAGAAGAAAGTGAATTACTGTTGATTGTGGAACAAGACCACATAAACAGTCAACTACGGCAATACTACAGAAAACTTTACGAGCTTTATAGCTCCTTCGTCTAGTTCATCTACAACGCCAATATCGATGATGTCCTTATGTCCTGGAATCAATATAAAAGTTAATTTCGAAAAGGTTGAAGTATCCCCGATCAATTCCGCGGCATTCGTAGTATAAATGAGGTAACATTTACTTTATTACAGACTAGACATGGGAGTAAATTAAGTTTTCAAGGAAAAATGCAATTTCTCAACAGTCAGCTTTGAATATGTCTATATAAATACGAGAATGTCATACTGCAGTGAGTAGGCAGCCTATACGAAAATCTTATTTTAGAAACCCGTAGTATTTTCACTGCAGTTGTCGGCCTTGACGATGGCTGTCCAGAGGATTCCAGTCAAGCTGCTTTACAATAAGCACTTACGTGATTTCTCATGCATAGTTTGTGACCGAGCTATCTCCATTTCTTTCTGCGAATTTGTAGATAAAGGCAGAATGTGGCTGTTAATTATCTTGTAAAGCTTTGTAAGTAGAATACACAGCAATACTGGCATAAAATATTTAATGATTACTAAACTGGCCATTACAACCATAGCTGCCAGATAAATGAGGCACCAAATCGTCAAATATTTGATAAAAAATCGTCAAAATCGTCAAAGACGTTTATTGAAATCGTCAAAAAATCCTCAGAAAAAATAAACAAATAAATTAAAAGCTTTTAAAGACTAAAATTATTTCTATTGTAGTAGAAAAAGATATAAAGTCAATATCTGTACATACATATCTGAGTTCAAAAACGAAACATTTAAAAAAATTTTGTTAGAAATTAAAGCTAGTGTCCCTCATCTTCATTTATTAATTTTTTTTTTCCAAAAATGGAGAAATTATATAAAGTTAGTTATATCATTTTCAGGAAAAAATTGTTTAAGGTTTAAACAATCTATCCCAGTGTTGTTTATTGACACATAAGGGCAGCAATAATATTGCATCATCTTAATCTATGGGTGGTGTAAATATTAAGGAGTCAGAAGCTCTTGACATTCTAAGCATGAAAATTCAGTGTAATGTTGGCTGCAACCGAAACATTTTTCAGTTCCTTCAGTTCCTTCTTAAAATTTTATTTATACTATTTATGAGGTCGGTGCCTCAACGTCTATTTTGAGGTTTCTCGATCGTGTACAGGTGAGGCCGTAGTAGCTCGTTAATGACGGTAGTGTATCCAACCCCATTGAATCATTGGTGCATCGTTGTAATGTGGTTTGTGTGTCACTGTTCTATCACTACTACAAAAGGATTTTGCTCGAACGAAATAAGGGGACTTGTTCCCGAAAATCATATATTCCTACGTAACGCTCGTCTTTCTCGGCCAGGACATCCGTATGTGTTCGATTGGCCAGTTGATCGCACACTGCGTTACAGAAAAAGTACGTTTTTTAGCCAGACTATTCGTATATGAAACTCAATTCCTGCAGAGGTCTTTCCTGTTACTTATGGTATAAGAATATACAAGCCTAGTGTCCATAAACGCGGTTCTCTCTTTCCTTCTTCCCATAATATATTTTCATAGTTCCAAACACAATGCCATCCATCCCTTAATGTTGGTCGTACGAACAAAAATAACGGCGCTTGCCTTTGTTCTTCCGATGGTAATATTACAAGCTACATATACTCGAATTTTTAAAATTGTCTGCCACGACAAGTGATAAATTATTCTCAACTACGAGGTTATTTAGGAGTCGTAATTTTTTGGGTTTTAAGGGATTAAAAAGCTATAAAATACAGAAAAATCATCACAAGTATTCGAAAGTAACTTAAAAATGTAATACTTAAAGTGGCTTTTAATGTACTAAAGTTAGGCATATGATGTAAATTTTTAATTTTCAAAAATCGTCAAAATAAGGGCATAAATCGTCAAATTGTCAGTATGATATTTTTGGGGCTCAAAATCGTCAAAATGACGATAAATCGTCAAATCTAGCAGCTATGATTACAACCCTTCAGTCAGGATTACGGCCTAGCTTTTTGAATCATTCATGTTGAGTGCGTTAATTTTTATACATAAGAGGGACCTACAGTTTAAAGTCGACTTTGGACAACAGATTTTTAAAAAATTTTCATGTCTATTTTATTTACACTCAGAGTTTTTGCCAGAAATCTGCTGAGAGGAAGTCGCCGAAGAAATATTTTTTTGTATTTCGTTTTGATGTCTGACCTGGGGTTTGAACCGTGGCCTTACGTCTAATAAGCCAACACAATACCTACTAGACTACAGCGACTCCAGATTACTAGACTATAGGGGATTAATTTGAGGCTCAGAATATCAACACGTGGTCTTACAAAAGCCAATGCACTCATTACGAGTGACTGTTTGGTGCGGCTTGTGGAGTGAAGGTATCATTGACCCATATTCCTAAGAAAATGAGGACGGCGCAATCATTACGGTCAATGGAGACCCCTATAGCACCATGATAACCGATTTTTTTGTACCCGCTCTTCATGGTATTTGTGTAAACGATGTTTGGTTTCAACACACACACAATCAATTTATTGCACCAAACGTTCGATGGCCGTTTAATTAGTCGAAATGGTGATGCCAATTGGCAGCCAAAAAATTTGAAATTTGAAAAAAATATTTCTTCGGCGAATTCCTCTCAGCAGATTTCTGGCAAAAACTCTGAGAGTAAATAAAATGAAAAGTTACTCAAAAATTAGTCGTTCGGAATCGACTTTAAACTATAGGTCCCGTCACTCATATATAGGTCACACTAGGTCGTAATCCTTACTGAAGGGTTGTAATGACCAATTATGTTATGTATGTATGGATTATTTTCTGTGGGGCACCGTTAAAGAAAGCCGTTATGACGACAAAGCAGAGACAAATGAGCACTTAAAGGCGAATATTCGTGATGCCGTTGGCGAGATACGACGCTATACACTCGAAGAATTGCACAAAAATTGGTCCGATCGAATGAGGTACTGTGGGGCCAGCCGGAAGAATTGTACTTCACAACAAAAAAAAAAGATAATAAATTTGGCAAAATTTCAAACCGTTTTTGTATTTTATTAAACTTTTATATGGCCCATTCTTTATAAGGCAGCCATTAAATTTATCCCTTATAGTATCTGAAAATGTTCAAGGTCTGCTCACGCCTGGAGAATGTTATTAGAATTCTAGGTTAGCTAAATCAGGAAACAGCTACACATAATATGAAATCAAGAATTTGTTCGGCCTTTGCTTTAACCCTTACCCTTATATATGTACATACTTATCGGAGTCAAAATAATATTTTCTTCACTGAACCTACCTTCGTTTAATATTTTTTTGTGTAGATTAAAAAAAAACGTATTATAATCTATTGTTTTTAATAAAATTTTATTATATTTTAAAATGTTACTCTTTAAGATGAATACCATAATAATACGTTTTACCTTTTACCTACTTATTGTTTCTCCTTCAGCTGATAAGTTGGAGTATGCATCTGCAACATTGTCTACAGTGTGTAAAGTATACAGAAGGATATAATAAGTAAACAAAAAGTTAAACAAAAGGTTCTTTTTTTTCTCTGTTTTCATTTCAGCTGCATAAATAAATATAATAAAAGAAAGGAAGAAAACTTTTGCGCAAGAAATTAAAGAATATGAAATCAACAAATAAGAAAAACCTGAAGTAGTTGCAGAGTACTTGAAATGTTTTTCATGTTGGTTGGATGAAATTAATTCTCTTTTTGTTTGCTTTTTTATATTGTACGTTGATTTAAATATTCACAAGAATTTAATTTTAAAGTATATACAGTGGATGAAACGGAATTGGCTTAATTTAAGTCCGACTTTTTCGATGCCATGAAAATAATTTTAAAAATAATGAAAAACCTTTTAAAACAACAAGCAATTGAAATATTTTGTGACAATTTCATGTCAAACTCATAATTGAACTGTCAAGTATAAGACACAGTTTTTGCACTTGGAACTGTCTTCCAACCGTTGTCTACTCTAGCCTTATGCCATGCTTGTGCCTATTTTAAATATAAGAAAAACTTTGTGGTCTGCCACGTAGATTACAGAATAATATGTGTCCTTACGATGTGTATATCAGTGTTAAGGTATATTTTAGGCTAAAAAAATAAACAGAAAATTACAACAACAACAACAAAAAATTGTTTTCGTTTATACATTCTGTTAAAACATCGCTTTATTTTTGTTGCCACTAGAACAAACGGGAGCGGAAATATAAGCCACTATTTAAATATGGTATTTGTATGGAATAGACTTTAAGGAGTGGAGTGATTGCTTGGATAAGCATATTATGGATGCATCATTATGATCCTATAACCACAATTAACTTTTTTGACTTTTTCTAACATTATTAAAATGTCTTTACTCTGTGAAATGTAAGCATGAAACTGATCAAAAATTTTAAAGATGATGCTGTAACTAGAGAAATATTTCTTTTCCGATCTAATAATACTGATTCCAAGGTGTACACCACTCATTACCTTATTAAAGTCGACAAAATCATGGAACATCCACGTTTCTAACGAACGTCTTGAGAAAAGTTAGATTCATAAAGAATTCATAAAATGTTTGCATACCTCATGTATTAACACGCATGAACAGAATTTATATTTGTGATTCACTGTTAAAATTAAACGAACTTGGTTCATTTCTGAAACAAATGATAACGAACCATAATTGAATCTTACTTACTTATTTAATTGGCCATTAACAACCACATTAATGGATTTCGGCCTGCCGCAACACATCCTTCCAGGCGCTTCTGCTTCTTGCGCGCCTAGACCAGTCACACCAATCGATGACAGGGCTTCCTCGATATGGTCCTTCCGCAGATCCTCGCATCAAACTAATAGAATATCATACGACAAAAATTTGCAAAACTCATCATAGATGAATCAAGTTAAAACTTCGCTGACGGCTGACAAAGACATGATTGATTCCAAGAAGGATAATGCTGCGAATTTTGTGGAATTTCAAGGATTTGTTCCCACTAAGCTTTTTCAACCAAGTCAGACAATGAACTCTGATTTCCACAGTTTCTACTTAAAGCGATTGAAGCAAGCAATTCAATAGGTAGGGTGTTGGCTTATTGAACGGTTAGAACCCCAGGTCACACACCTCCAACAAAACGAGATATGGAAAAAGATTTCCTTGGCGACTTCCTCTCAGCAGATTTCTGGCAAAAAACCTGAAAATAAATAAAAAATTGCCATGAAAAGTTTCTCAATAATCTGTCATTCGGAATCGACTTTAAATTGTAGGTACCGACACTCATGTATAAAATTAACACACACACCATAAGTGGTGTTAGAAACTAGGCCGTAATCATAATTGACCAATTATGTATGTATGTAGAAGGTGGTATAGCCATGATTGATTCCAGGGGCGAGTGTGGAGGGATTTCAGATATTTTTCCCTTTGAGCTTCTTCAACCAAGTCAAACAATGAACTTTTATTTCCACAGCTATAAACTAACATGATTAAAGCCAGCAATTCGATTAAAACTACTCTAATTGATCAGATTGGAGAAGGTATTGTATTCCATCATGATTATGCCAGTCTACATGCAGCTTTTATTACCAAAGAGGTTGGCTGAGACAGTTGGGCTGGAAAGTTAGTACCTTGAAGAAGTATCTACTGGTCTATGGCCTGCTATAGGCAGTAATAGAACAGGTATACTTCTGGGCTTAGAAAAGGCCAGCCTGCGGGGAGTTATTGGTTTCATTACAGCACGCTGCGAGATTAGATCGCTGAAAGGTATCTGTCCCAGATCCCAGCTGAACTATTGCAGTGGAGGAGGAGTTGTAAACTGTAGAATATTAATATTGTTAATATTGGGGACCCTGGACTGGGGCTTCTGCGAAATCTTAGACTCTCTGCCGAGAATCGACATGGAGGTCTTCATAGATTCATAAATAGGTTAAGCTGGCTGAGAAGTGCTAGAACATTATGGTGAAAACTAAACAATTTGTTACAAATATAACAGAAAGGCATGTTAAATTTCTAAATGAACTTTTTCGAAAACCAAGATGTATATTCTAACAATAGAATTTAATTAATTTCTAAATTATGATTCTAATTTCAAAACAACTGCTGTGACTTTTTACAACACTCCTTGCTTTCTTCATTCATTCTTTTGCCTTCTGCCATAAAAGTTGTCAAATTCCATTAAATCTATCAAAATATTTTTGAATTTATCTTTGCAAACACCATACATAAGTAAACCACATGTAGCAAAATCAAAATACGACAGCATTGTCGTTAACCTCCTTGCAGAAAATACAAAAATTTTACTTTTCCCCTCGTCCTATAAATTCCTTGCCATATACTCCACTATCCTTTGCCTCTTATATATTTTATGATCTTTTTAGGCAAATTTCTTTGTTTTACAACTTTTGCTGCTATTTTTACACTCTTCTACATTATTCAACACGTTTTATTCACTCCTCTACAAAAGTCCTCATGCGATAAGTAAAGGGAGTTTGCAATTGTTCATGATGCTGTACTTAAAACGAGAAATTGGCCTAAAATTACTTATTCGGGTGTTAAATATACGACTTTACAATAATAAAAATGGTGTCATGTAAAAATGTTCCACAATTTATTTTTACGATTCTCTTATTCTACGCCTGTAATCTTAAGGGTATTCAACTCAATACTCTACTGATTGGTAACATACTCTGTTGACATCAATAGGGGACGCATTATAGCAAAGAGTAGTATTGTGGGATTTATAGTCTTTGTCATAAAAAATTAATTGCGAATGTGATTTTTATACTCAACACTTATGGTAGGTAGTTGGTTGGTGCGACATAAAATTTGGGGTGCAATTTGCAAAGCCGAAAAAATAATGTCAACAGCCGTGTGAAATTATACGGATTCGCAATTTACGAATGAAAGGTAGCATATCTGTTTGGAACTCACCGTGAGTTTGGAAATAATTATAAATAAATATTAGCTTTGACGTTTGTTGGCGAACTTGACTTACTGCCTTCATTCGTATTCTTAACACAACAAAAGGCCATAAATATAGCATTTCATTCAACTCGAGTTCTAGTTAAACGGAAGAGTCCAATGTGACAGAACCTGCAATGACAGCACATCTATCCATCAATGTCCAAAAAATAAGGTCCTCAAGAGAAAATTAAGTCGTTGTATTCGTTGGATGTGAAGTCGCTTTGGTCTAGAAGGTAGTGTGTTGGCTTAAAAGTCGTGAGGCCACGGTAAAACACCAGGTCTGACGTCTACAACAAAACAAAATATGAAATAAAATTTCTACCGTATCTCACAAATTTGTCAGTCGGAGTCGATTTTTATCTATAGGTCCCGCCACTCATGTATAAAATTAACACGCATAACAAAAGTTGTGTGAGAAGCTTGGTTGTAGCCCTGACTGAAGGGTTTTAATGACTAATTATGTATGTATGTATGTATGTATATACAATATTTATGAGTATTACTATAGGAGTATAATAAACATTTACTCACATTCGGAGTATGCGGTTCCAATTCAAACTTGAGCTTCCGCAGAATATTTCTTTACAGAGCTGCTTATCTGCAGATTAACCGTTTAACCGTTTAAAATCGGCCAGCACAACATGTATCTATCGACTCCTAGATCACCCACTGCTTTTCTTCTTCGTAAACTGATCATATACAAACATTTTGTTTAAAGTTCATTCCTTCTTTTCGCCTCTAAACACGATAACATCAACGACGCAATTCAAAGGCAGGCCATATAGTTTGGGAAAATATCTGAATTAATAAGAAAAGTTTCACTGCCAATTAAGCAATTGATTGGGCAAAGACTTGAGACATGAATCAGAATAAAAAAGAATATAATTAAAAACAAAAATTAAAGAAATATGTATGCTTCCATAATAAAATAAATATTCGCTTTTTATTGATATATTTCCTTTATATATTCGTATCAGAGATCAGCAATGAGAATTCAAAAAGATGTGTAGATTCGAATCATACTCATAATTTCTGATACTTATACGCATTCATATTAATTTTAATATCATACTCACACTACTCATATTAAAATTTTGATGTACTCATCGTACTCATACTTAACAATATGCATGATGTCATTGATTTCGACTCTCTTTTACTCAACATTTACAAGAATCACAAAATAAGTATGATTCGTGTACGAGCACTACAATACTTACTAGAAGGTCGTGTGCTTGCTTTGTCTTTTTCTTTCTTCTTTTTTTGTAGGTTAGGTTAGGTTATGTTAGAGGACGTGTACTTGTCGACTCCGAACGACAGATTTTTATTTATTGAGAAACTTTTCATGGCAATTTTTATTTACTCTCAGAGTTTTTGCCAAAAATCTACTGAGAGGAAGTCGCCGAAAAAATACTTTTTGTATTTTGTCTTTGATGCCTGGCCTGGGGCTTGAACCCAGGCTTTTGCGTCAAATAAGCCAACACACTACCTACTAGACTACGGCGACTTTTTTTTTTTTTTTTGTAAATGCAACAACAACTAAGACTGTAAATTTTGATGAATGATTCGATTCACTCGAATGAATCTGAATGAGTAGGCGTAGGAATCAAATATATATCGAATGTTATGAGTTTGATGTCAACGTTGTACTCATACTCATTGCAACCTGTACTTTTAAATCAACGTTGTAGGGAGTACGAATGAATCAGAGTAGTTGAATTTCAATATTGTTGACTTACTCATACTCAAAATTTCATGAGTACTTATGAGTAGCGAAAAACGATTCATTGCTGTACTCTGTTTCGTATGCGATTTTATGCAAAATATTGTAGTTACTTTTCACCGACGCTATGTTTTAAATTAAAGTTAATGTGTTATTTCAATATTTTTATTTACCTTTTACCACTACATCCAATACAATTACGTAGCATACATAGATACAATACATAGATGAAATAATATTTGTATAAATCTCTTGAGATTTCACTTTATAAAAACTAAAATATTTATTTATTAAAACAGTAATGCAAGCTTTAAAATCCATTTAAATTTTCATAGAATAAGCAAAACATGAGAAACACAAATTAAAACTGGTGCTAAGCGCTTGGGCATTAACTTATTTCTGTACGGATATATCCACATGCATACGTACAATAGAAGGAAATAAAAAAATGTCAAAGTTTAACAAAAATTGAAATGAAAGTTGAACACCGGAGTAATAAATAGAAATACATGGTATATTCTTTTTTAAATATATCACATACATACATACATAATTGGTTATTCAAACCTATGAGTCAGGTTTACGACCTAGCTTCTCACACCACTTATGTATGTTGTGTGCGTTAATTTTATACATGAATGACGGAACCTACAGTTTAAAGTCCACTTCGACCGAGAGATTTTTGAAAAACTTTTCATGGCAACTTTTATTTACTCTTAGAGTTTTTGCCAGAAATCTGCTGGACCTGTAGTTTTGAACCGTTTAATAGGCCAACATATCCGGATTTGTCATAATGGAGCTTGTCTGAATATTTTTTATGTCATTGTTTGCTTTAATATCATTAGATTTCCAAAATATGCCGTTAGACCGCGTTGTCAAATTTCCAAAAGAACAATTCTCTTCTAATCCCAACATACAAGCAACATCACTTTTCTTGGTGCATTCACTGGCTTTGCTAGTATCTTTAAAGGTGTACCTTGCTGTTTCAAACATTATTGTTATACGTGATTCTGGTTTTTGTCACCCATAGTTGTTCGCATCAGAAATGGTCATATTTCGTTCTGTTTTAGTAGTGAATCCGAAATGGTCGATTAAATATTCTTCTGTTAATTGAAGTGACTCCCAAACATCTAGCATCTTTAATATAAAAATTATTAGATCGACAACGCGGTATTAATATTGTTACAGCGTCATCTTCCTAAGAAGACAAAGACACAGACCTGGTGGAAATCCACTATTATACTACCACCAAAGAAACCAGAATTTTATGTGTTTTTCAATTATTATTGGGTTGTTCGGAAAGTAATCTCGTTTTTTCTCAACAAAAGATTTTATTATATTTTTTTGCACCCAACTTCACGCTTAAGTCGTATAATTTTTATATGCTTTGAGAGCTCATATAGCAAGGCTTGTGTATGAAAAAATCAAATTTATTCTACGCAGTAGTTTTTGATTGGCACCCTTTTAAATACGGGTAGCAATAAGCAGCATTTCGACATATCTTACTGTTTTACTACAGAAAGGGAAAAAATGCTGTTCAATCCAGACAGACATTTTCCGATGTGTATGGAGAAGGTGTGTTGGCAGTACGCCAGTTCCATAATTGGTTCGCTAAATTTCGATCCGGCAATTATGAAGAGATCGGATTGAGATTAAATTTATGATTGATATTATATTAACTGTCTTTCATTTCCACAAAGGAAAAAAATGAAATGACTTTCCGAATAACCCATTGGATACTTTAACTTTAATCATTAAATTTTTAACAACATTTTTCATTTTTAATTTTTCTTTCCCTATATGTGTATATTACATCTATTTCTGACCTTAACCCTTTGCACTCGTCACCGTTTCAGACGTTACTTACCAGCAACTCAACTTGATTATATAATAATCAATTTTGATTATATAATAAAAGAAAGGGTAAAAAATACTTTGGAAATAACAAATGGTAAATTACGAACACACAACACTGTCTTATTACTGCAGATATCTTTTCTATTCGACGCTTCAGTACGAACTGAGATCTTGTAGATTTCTTCACTCGGTTATCGGATTACTTTATTATCATATCATGTTTCCCATTTCATTGAGCCATACCCTTGTAGCTTTGTACGCCTAATCCACTGTATGTACAATTTGCTCAACGGGTCAGAGAAGTTTACAGTCCGTTGTGAATGCACTTCGTACTTTCTTTTTCGACGTGTAAAACGGTTGATTTATTTATTATGCATCTTGTTAATTTTGTCATATTTCGATGAGTTTTTTTTGTGCCATTTTAACAGAAAACTACAGGAGAACATGTGTTTCTTAAAAAATTACGGTGGAATAATTTCATTGTCCCGAAACGCTAACTAACTATCATGGCCCTCAAATGGGACAACCGAGTGATATGCTAGACTCACGTTGTCTTCGTCAGAGGGGACAGCCGAGTGCAAAGGGTTAAGCTATTTTTATTACAAACTCCAACAGGACCTTATTATTTGTCACCGTTACCGTCAACATTAATTTCAATGCAGAAAAAATAAATTTGAGACGACGTCTATTATCCTTCACCATCATTTGCTATCGAAACAAAAACCAAAACGAAAATATAAAGTTAAAATGGCAGGTGGAAAGGAAAAACGAACAAAAAGCAAGCATGTAAACTCATTATTTCATTATTTTACGCTATTCAGTGCATTGTAAGCACAATAACACAACAGTGTTGTCCCTTGTATATACGATGCAGTTCATTGTTTTAATAATATTAACAGCAGCTGTAACAGAACCTTTACAAACAAATGTATTCACAAATACATACATAGCTTTAAACATGTTATAGACATGTGGGTTTCATAACATTATTTAACATGTTTAAGCAAACGGTTGAGCCTTGTTTCTCTTAAGGTCTTGTATAAACAAATGTAAACTTTTATTCTCTCTATCTTTCTACCTATACTACCTGCAATGGTCAATACAATCATACACTCTTTATATTATTTTAAACAATGCTAATGGTTGTTTTTGTAAAACTCTCTGTGAGTAAACGTATAATTACAATTTACATTTTGTATTTATTCAGCATTATGTTACTTAAAATGTATTAAACACACTACATGCTCTTCTTCGTCATTTCCTATCATCAGACCCAGTAGCTTGCCCAAGGCAGATAGTTAACTAGTTAGATTAAATTTGTTTCCTAATTTATGTCCTTATTTTCCTTTTAAGCTTAAATATTATGGATTTTGAGATAATAATCAAAATCATAAGAATTGACAACGTAAGTACCTACACCATCATGCTCCAAGACCAACCAGCCGGAAATGTGAATAGCTTCTGTTATCTAGGCAGTATACAGTACAGATTTTTTCTGCTTATAAAAATCTTTTATTGCTTTAGGTTACTTAAAATATTTTCTCCAAAATAACTTCTCAAGCAATTACAATTTATGGACACTACCAGCTAAGTAGTGATGGACATTAAAATAAAAACATCGAATTGCATTGACATAATCATAAATTACGTGAATTTTTTTTAAAACAATACCTTGTATGATATTTATCATGCTTTGTCGTATACTTTACACAATTTTTTAATCGTATATTGCTCATACGCATAAGGTTCCTCATGCATTTGTATTCATGGAAATTTAACATGTATTTTTTACAAATTAAGCACATAAACATACGTGACAATATTGAAAGAAAATTGATTAATTATTGTAAAAATGCAAGTCTATGTGGACTGGATTGAAATTTAAAGAATTTTTTGTTTAGAAAAAAATGGGCCTCTAGGCTATTTTTCAATGAAAATTACTGTCAGTTGCCAACTGTTCCAGAGTCTGTCATTCAGTGATGCATCATTGTCTACGGTTGTGTACCTTCAGGATGCATGTTCAAATGGAGACGTTTTCGCTAGATCTTGTGTTTCCTCGGCGTACGGGTCGACCGGTTGTTTACTGACCCAGTGAATTTGTATTTATAAACCACATTATGTAGTTCTCTCCGTAGAATGGATATATTTATTCATTCCAATAAGTTTTCCTTTTTATACAAGCTGTCTATAAACTCTTTTATATTATCAGTATTATACGCAGTACGAAATTTCGAGAAAAATTTCTCACTTAGAGACAAACAATATCTAATTATTGTGAATCCCAAACAATTTAATTCACTGTGCATAAATACGAAACCATTATGTTTCTACTTTTATGGTTCTATTGTTGTCTTGTAGCCAATTTTGTTTAAACAGAACAATAATAAAAAATTAAACAATGAAAATATTTTTTTAACATTTTTAATGATCCTGATGTTTACCATTAGATATCCTTGGTTTGGTTAGGTTTGTTCATTGTATGCCAACATTCTTGTGTTATAATCCTGTATTTAATCTGTGAATTCTTTGAGAAATGTTAACAACTCAAGCTATTAAAACTTGCAAGTCTGGTATTAACTTCATTCATTACAACCCTTCAGTCAGGAAACCCCAGGTCGGACATCTCCAACAAAACGAAATATGGAAACATATTTCTTCGGCGACTTCTTCTCAGCAGATTTCTGGCAAAAACTGTGAGAGTAAATAAAATTGCCATCAAAAGTTTCTCGAAAAAATTTTTCATTCCAAGTCGACTTTAAGCTATAGGTCTCACCATACAATTCCGAAATATTTTAATAAAATTTTTGTTTCTAAGGACCATAAAAGTGAAGTTGATAAAATTATTTTCATTATAAAAATATAACTTCACCAACACAACGATTGTTTTCAACAATTATGCTTAAAATTCTATTCTCGATCGAAAGCTTCCATAATAAGGAATAAAATTAAGCGAGATTTTATATTTAAATTCTTTTGGTTTTTTTCTCATTTCTAACAGCTTCTCCCAGAACAATAAGCACAACAAAAAGAAATATGAACGCTGCCATAGAATATTAAAAGTTTGAAAATGTTTTCAGCAAAACTTTGCCTTTTTTATGTTAACGAAACACAATAACGACAGCT
The DNA here is from genome assembly GCA_958299815.1 of Sarcophaga carnaria. Lineage (NCBI taxonomy): Eukaryota > Metazoa > Arthropoda > Insecta > Diptera > Sarcophagidae > Sarcophaga > Sarcophaga carnaria. The sequence continues at coordinate 33,643,593 of OY283150.1, forward strand.
CTAAATAACCGAATGAATGAACAATTGAACCAAAAATATAAAAAAAAACAGAAAAAATAAAAAAATTGTGTAGCTTTCCTAAAATTATTCAAATTCTGTATGTTGAACTCGGTTTTGTAATCGAAAGCCAAAAAAGGAAAACTTTTCTTGCCGGAAAAATACGCGGCACATTTAAAATGCAAATCACATAAAAAGGAAAACAACTGAATGGGAAAATTGGGAAAAAAAAGAACTTTCCCAATTCGGGAAAGAACTGGAAGAATGGTGGAAATTCAACGCTTTGTTTAGGTACATTTTTATACGCTCCAAATGAATATATTAATAAAGGTCGTTTGATGTCATTATGCTTCTTAACCCTAGAAAGCCCATCATTAGTTGTATATTTGTAGTAAAATTTTTCATTTGCTGATGCTGGTGCATTTGATTGAATATGAAGCACATGACAGAAAACTTATAGAGGAACAGATCAGAGTCACTCATTATTCTCTACATTTTTATGTCGACCATTCATACCATCGTTAGCAATGCGATATTGAATAACAATTATGACAAAATATATTCGCATTGTGTTCAGTTTTAATCCCAAAGGAGTTCATCAACAGTTTAGAAAATTCTGGGCTTGGTTTGATGAAGTGAATCAGATGTCTACACACATACATGCATAATTGGTCACAACAACATTTCAGTCAGGACTACGACCTATCTTCTTGCACCATTTATGTTGTGTGTGCTAATTTTATATATGAGTGGCGGGACCTACAGGTTAACGTCGGCTGCGAATGACAACTTTCTTGAGAAAACATTTCATGGCAATTTTATTTACTCTCGCAATGTGTGTTGTATTTCGATTTTTACATTTTCTATAGGATGTGCTCGAGGAGAATAAATACATTTTGTCTCCGAAAATCGCATATTTTTGCGTAGCATACATAGGTTAAGCATGTCATAGCCGTTCGTGGTCAATTGAATAGCGCGTGGCATGCATTACAAAGGGAATTCAGAACAATCTTCCTACAGACGTTTTTCCTGTCACTTATAACGTAAACAGTTGCAAATTTAACATCATAAACACTCCTCCCTGTGTTATTAGTAGGGGTTATTGCTTTAGTATACGTTGTACATAAAATATATGAATAAAAATAATTCATTTTATATGAACCTACTACAAGTGAACACGTTTATTAAGTTTAAATAATATCATGATACTTTTTGTTTACGTTTTCTGGGTTAAATTATTTCAATATTATATTGAAGGTATTCAATATTGACCTTTGCATAGGACTTCATACCCAAATTCTTGGCCACCTTAAGATATAATTAATTTAATTCTGAAATGAAAAAAAACAAAAGTTTAATTAATTCGATTCAAACTGAATAAATTCATTTAATTTAAACAGGTTTTACAAAAAATGTATCTTAAAACTTTCGTCTCTTTTACAATTGTTTCTTGAAAGATAACATAATTAGTTAATAAATCAGGACTCAAACGCATACTTCTCTGTAACTCTTATTGTAGTGATTATCTTTTAAACATTTGTAAGAAATTAAGTTCTAAAAACTATCTTTTATTTATATTTGTTGTTATTGTTAATTTTTCAGTTAGTCTTGCATTTATTAATTAATATTTTGCTTGTGAATAGAACGTGCACATACCTACATGCATATACTATATATAAATGTATGTATATGAGAGATAGTGTTTTAACAAAAGAATTTTTTTGGAATTTTATAATTAAAAAACATACATTTATACATACATATCGGTCATTACAACCCTTTAGTCAGGATTACGACCTAGTTTATAACACCACTTATGTTGTGTGCGTTAATTTTTATACATGAGTGGCGGGAAACTTTTGAGAAACTTTTCAATGCAATTTTATTTATTCTCAAAGTTTTTGCAGGAAATATGCTGCGAGAAAGTCGGCGAAGAAATATTTTTTCATATTTCATTCAGTTGAAGATGCCTGACCTGGGGTTTAAACCGAGGCCGCACGACTAATAAGCCAACACATTACCTACTAAACCATAGCGACACGTTCATTTTTTTCGATATATATATACATACACAATTGGTCATTACAACCCTTCAGTTAAGATTACGACGCTGCTTCTTACACCACTTATGTTTTGCGTGTTAATTTCAAACCTGTGTGGCAGGACGTACAGCTTAAAGTCGATTCCGAAAGACAGAGTTTTGAGAAACTTTTCATGACAATTTTATTTATACTCAGAGTTTGTGTCAGAAATCTGCTGAGAGGCATTCGCCGAAGAAATATTTTTAATTTTTCGTTTTGTGGAAGAACAGTGGCCCTACATCTAATAAGTCAACACACCAACATCGAGATTACGGCGGCTTAAAATTACTTTGACAAAAAGGTTTTTTTTGATACATACAAGGGAATCTGAGAGGACAATCTACAGTCAAAGCCAAAATATAGTCTCGATTGTTTGCAATTAGTTGTTGTGAAAAGTCGATTAGCAACATCGCGCATTAGCTTCCTGGAATTATAAAGGAATTACTTGATCTGCTAGTACAATTTAATCAGAATTTTTAAACTTGAAGACATATTCAATTGGATTTCTGCAAATTTGGGCTCGCGTAAAATGTCATTAACTAAGACGACTGAATCTATATAATATGCACAATGGCTAAGGAATCTTCTTAAAGACCACCGTTATATATATACGTTATATATACGAGTACATGCATAATTTGTCATTACAACCCTTCAGCCAGGATTACGACATAGTTTCTCACACCTCTATACACATACACATTCATACATAATTGGTCATTAAAACCCTTCAACCAGGATTACGATCAGGTTTCTTATACCACTCAACCGGTGTTTCAGTATAAGATGGTAAAGCATGCAACGGCTAGGCTCATGTGGGCTCCTGTATACGAAGAAATTCAAGAGCATCAACAAAAAATTCAAATTAATTCATGACTTACATTGACTTTCCTATGAATAGAGATAAACAAAGAGAAATCGTATTAGAAACCTAATAGCAATTATAACGTCACAGTCCTCTAGACACAAAAGCCTAGAGATTGGAAACACATTGCTATATGTATTATCTGTAGAAACTGTAATTATAAAGTAGTGGAGGAAACTACCGAGTAATTTCTCTATAATTGTCCGATCCTTGGAAAATTAAGACCCAGAATATATCGACAGAACATGTATATCCATAAGTGATTTGGATAAAAGACACAGGATAAAACTATCAGCTAAGTTGAGAAGTGCAAGCTCGGACTTGTGGGTGAATGGCAGGAATAAGCTATGCTTTTCAGGTTCGCTGCCAATTTAATAGATTTTTATGATAATACGAATTCAGGATAATACAGAACCCATGATATTAAAGAATTTTTGATTTCATTGAAACCAAACACAATTCATATTTAATAAAATATATTGTTACGAAAATGGAATGGTGTTACATTGTTTAACATTAAAATGATAAGCAAAAGCTACAAAAACAAAAACAGTGGACTTGTTTACATGATCAACGAATAGACAAAAATATAGCAACAACATCAATATAAAAATAAGGATAAACAAGTAAATAGGCAACAACAATACTGCAAGTAAAAAACGTAAACAAAATACACAAACAACAATAACGTAAACAACATGTTTACATTTATAGATATTTCGCGAAGGCAAAGTCATTCTCCTTCAAGAGCATTCATCACACTGTTTACCCTGCGATATAAAAGGCAAGACAAAGCAGCAACGGGGTCAGAAAGAATTCTGCCAGTCTTGTGTGAAGAAGTGTTACGTGTGAAGAGAATAATCGTGGTTTGAAGATCTCCGTTATAAAGATCTATCGAACAATTGTTATTGCTTACGCAATAGAGTAAAAAGAAGTATAACAAATAAAGCAATTGTTGTTGTTGTTTACATCAAGATGTGAGCAGTGGCACACTGAATAATAACATAAATACTGAACATAAATTTATTTCTATTTTTATTTGCAATCTACGGGCTCATATTTCAAACGTTTTTAAAAGGGCAAAAACGTAAAAATATATAAAAGAAAAGAATATGAATACAATTTATTTCTTATTGATATTAAATTGCATTTTAGTTTTCTGTTTAGCAAACAAAAACAAAAAATAAAAAAAAACAAGTAGAAAAACAAAATCAAAACTTTATTTAAGTGGCTCTCAAATAGTCACGAATCAGATAAATACCAAATTAAGGCCATTAGAATACTCTTCTTGTTGTTTTTGTTACTATTGAATTTCAATCGAATATATATAAGTAGCCATAGAAACAGTTTGTATTTCAAACAACTTTAATGCTTATTTTGCTTATTTGTTCTCCTTTATTGACATGTCTGTCTATACTTAACTCTCATATTTTGTATGTTCTTGTTATGAGACAAGAAACAAGTTTAAAATAAATTTTAGAAAACTTTTGCCATTTTATAGCTATTAAGCCAAGAAAACTTTTCCAATCAAGAGTCAGTTAAAATACACAGAAAGTAGATACTTGCCAACGAATACTCGATACTCTAAATCGTAACTACTGTATACGCCTGCCTCTCTTGTAATTAAATATTAACGTTGGGATTGTAAATGCTAGGTTTAAGTATTTACTAACTATCTCTGAAACACTTGCCAACTGAACCAAATTTTCATTGAAAAAAAAATCATCAGCGATGAGACCTATTCTTGGATGAATGGGTATGTGAATATATACACGTATGAATATATACACTAATATATACACGACATCCAAGAGCGTCCAATGTATCCACAAAAAGTCACTGATTGGTGTGGATTTTGAACTGGCGGCATTATAAATCTATACGTCTTTGAGAATGACGTTAGTCAAGCCGTCGCTGTCAACGCCGAGCACTACCAACTCCTTTTGGAGTGAACTGGACGATCTGAATATCAACGACATGGTATTTAAAAGGAACAACACCAAGTAGCACACAACTCATGCCACACGCACGAGTGATTTAAGAGCATGGTTATATCAAGTGGAGGCGGTAAGAACTGTCATCGAAATTGTGGCATTTGACCTCGTTAGATTTTTTCTTGTGGGAATTTTATGCTCCAAATCATAGCGGGCATTAAGGCCAACAATTGCATCCAATTTTATGCGAAAGCTTGAGAAACCTAGTTCCTTACGATATTCCACACATAATGGCATCACAAGTTCTTTCAATGAATAAAAAATTTTGATGATATCTGACACATACTTTAATGAAAGTGGGTGTGAGAGAGAACCGATATTTATAAGTATATCGCAATTAACCTCTGGCTATGTTTATAAATATGTTATTCATTGCAATGTAGGACACTTATAGAATTTGAATGTTGATCTGTTATTGTTATTCTTGTTCATTACTATATTGCCTGGTCTTTGTATGTAGAATTGTTATTGCTATTTATATCCTTTGTTATTCTTCTTATTTCTACTGTAAATATTCAGTGTTTAACCTAACTTTGTCGTGATATATACAATACATTTATGAACCTTTGAATTTTATTTCGCCCCAAATATAATTTAGAAAATGTAAATTGATGAAACTGAATGTATATGAATGTAAGTATATGTATAGCTATATGTATGATTTTATAATTTATTATGAACAATACATGGATATTCTCTTTTGTATTTTTTTTTCGATAACCACACAAATTTAACACTTCAAATGCTTTTTGTGCTTTTGTTGTCAAAAATTTAATTAAAATTTTAGCTGGTTTTTACACTCTAATAAAGTTTCCTTATAATGGAGCTATTTTTAAGCTCAATTAGCGAAATATTTAAACAAAATTTCTGTGACCAGTTAGAATTATATTTAGTATTTCAATTTTACCATGTACAATAAAAGTCTCAGTACGGTAATATATTTTGGTAATTTCATGAATTTTAGCCAGGAGTTTGTATAAAAATTTATAGTTTATATATTTATTTTATTAATTTATTTCTGTTCAGTATGCAAATGGGGAAATGGGGCTTCAGACCAGCCACTGAAGTATTCCAATTTCGTTACCTTATTGTAACAAACACATCGTTTTATTAAAATAATGAAGGAAGCGTTTACCTTACTCTTAGTTTAAACTGATGAAAAAATTTGTATAAACAAATTTGTATATGTCTCAAGAAAAACAGGCAACCTGCAATTGGATTTGATAATTTCACTTTAAAATGTGGTTTTTGGCCATCTAATGATTCATCATAAATAGACAAAATTATTAATTTGCCTCTCATAATTTCATGGTCGTGAAAGGATTAAATATTCATATTTGATAATGAAAGAACATTAAGCAACACATTGCAGTGAAGTAAAAAGTTTCGATAAGTGTGGAAAGCTTAGCTGCTTCAGGCATAACTCTCTGTTGGAAATCGAACTCACAACTCTCGAATTTAGGATTTAGCAACCCTGTCATTTCTGTTTCTTGTAATAGGTAAAGTTTGCTTCAATTTCTCTTAAACTAACAAAATTTAATTGTCCACCTTTTAGTCACTTCAATATATTAGTTAATAATTCATTGAACAATAAATAATTGCCTTTAGAAAGACTTAAAATAACTGAAAATATTCTAAAACTAATTCAAAAGCATTAACTTTATCGCTATCGATTGTTTGCAGTCGTCTTGAATAAGTCCTCTTGCATAGTCACAGATTGTGAATGCCAGAAATATTATTTCTGACTGACACATCAAAAGTTGAAAAATTTAAAATGTCACAACAAATCAAAGCACATTTTAAAGTTTTAAACAGACTGGGTAAGCAGAAATGCAAATAAATAAACAACAAATAAAAAATACAACCGTAGGAGATGAAGCAAAAGATGAACAACGTCCAATGTCATGTCAAAAACAGAACACAGACAGCAACTGGATAAAATGAACACAATATGCTGCAATATGAATATTATCGTAGAAATTTAGGAGGATTTTATAGAATAGAAGATGAAGAAAATATTATAAATTCACTTTGTTGATAATACTTACTTATCCTTTTGGAAATAATCCAAAAGGAATGAATGAAATTTAAAAGTTTCCAAGTTTGTTAAAACATTGTTTAAAACCATACTGGAGAGACAGACAGGAATATCCGAATATATGTATGTAAACAAAATTAATTGTTTGTTTTGCCAACGGAAAACTTTCAGTGCTTGTTTTGGAAAGTTATTTACACAATTAATTTTTGATTAAAACAATTAAGTATTTCATATAATTGCAATAATAAACTTTAATAATTAAATACTTATATTAACTTTGTCTTTGTCCTTATTGAAGCTAAAAGAAGTATTGTTGGCATTCGATTATTTTTAACACAAAATTTTCAAGAATATAATCACTTTAATTTTTCAAGAAATATGTACAGCCGAATTTCGATAATTTGTATTTTCTCTAAATCGAACTTATGATAGTGGCAGCATTATCCTCAAATCGCTATTGTAGAATAATCAATGTGGCATGAGCTGCGAAGCATGTATCACCGTCCTATTGAAAGTACATTTCGTGGCAGTCTAGATCATCAAATTCAGGCGAGCTTGGCCAATATCATTGTCAAAGAAATATGAACCGATGATACTGCTATCCGATAACCCATCCCATATAGTCTCACAGTATATAGTTTTCGTTTTAAATAAAACATTCATGATATGCCCTCTTGTTTGCAATTGAAACCTAAAAAAAAATTCTGTAATTCAAATTTGTTTTGATTGTTGTTAAAAAGAAAGTTCGGCTATTTCTACTACCGCACTTCTGTATATAAATACCGTGTATATCTTGAATTTAATACAAACCTTGTAACTTTACACATTTTTCTATCGTAGTTAAATACTTGTTTAGAATTCTTTACACTTCTGTATCGAAAAAAAGGAAAGTAGTTTTTACCAGCTGGAAAAGCAATAAATTTTGCCTTAAGGGTTAAAAATTACAATCTTAAGTTCCAAATGAATCTTACGCATCTTTGGCCTAATGAGTACCATATTACAAAAATTGGTATGTAGTAAATCGCCTAAGACGCGAAGCGCATTGGTCTGGGACTCCTCGCAAATGATTTCTGCAGAAGCTGCAGGGACGAGGAGGAAGAAGAGACTGTTTTTCATCTACTGGAAACATGGCCGCCACTATGTCAAAGGAGAAAAAACATCATTGTGTCTACTATATCGATGATCTAAGTGATTTGTCGAACATTGACGTCAGCAGTTTGATTCGCTTCATTGGAAGCTCAGAGTGATTTCAGGACTAGGATATAATGGACATGTACTGTGGTATCACAATGGACCCCATGGAGCCTAAGTGCGTCTATCCGATTCCTGAGGGGACGGCTAAATGCCTACCTACCTAAACCACCTAAGAAAAACAATGGTCAGTTTGATATTACTTAAAGAAATCCAATGAAAGACTTTACCAACGATAGTACCAGAGGACGTCGTCAAAGAAATAATTTTTCATATTTCGTTTAGTTGAAAATGTCTGATCTGGGGTTTCAACCGTGGCCTCACGTTTAATAAGTCAACACACTACCTACTATACCTACGGTCGTATGCTATTTTCGTAATATTGAACCCAAACAAATTCGTCAAGATTTTTTTTATTTTTTATCTGTTTTCAGCGGTATTTAATACATGAAGAGGATTTACATATGTATGGATTTTTTTGGGGTAATTTTACATGAACCTCCCTGAGGGACTTAATATTTAAAATAATGTATCTACTCAACTACTTGTTCTTGTTATGAGAGACCTAATTTTTTAACAAATTTATTAGACAGTATATTGGAATTTGACTACTGTATCTATATCTCATAAGGAGTGATCATTACAAATCGTATGTGTGCGAAAACCTCACAGTCAAATTTTATGTCAATACATTGGGATGAAGCTCTATCATATTCTTTTGAATCGTAACTGTGCCGAATTTACTGTAAAAACTGTAACATAGTTTAAGACAGTACATTGATGTAAAAGTTATTGAGCTTAAGTTAAATATAAAATTGTCTTTATGTTCATACTTCAAGGTTAAGAAATTTATATTGTGTATAAAATTCAATCGATATTTTGTCCATATCAATGTAAATACCTTAAGTGCGATATACAAGAAAGTATGTATGTATATTTACACTGCCAGACAGTACATCTTACTTTTTACTTTTAAGTGCAAGTGCATTCAGAGTTAACATGCATAAAAATACATAAAACATGCAAAAAGAAATAAAATAATATTGCTTATGTTAATAGAACACTAGCTTTACCTATATAAGTATGTAAATATTGATAATATTTCTATGGCAATAGAAGCTATGAATACGTTTAGAATTTTCAATGTTCTTTTCTTTACTTGCTGCTGCTGTTGCTCTCGTTTGTTTGCATAACAAAACATTGGCAAAATATTATGCTGCACTAAACCCCCCATTATGATGTATCAATATATGTATGTATGGTTTAAACAAAAAAAATTTAAATTATTGCAGATTTTAACTGTGCAATGATTTGATTATGCATACAAAAGTAATCAATTTATTGGATTTAATTTTTTTTTTTTGATATGTTTTCTAGAAAGAAGTTATTAAATTAAAATATTTGATTTGATTTGCCAATTTAAATATAAATAATAAGTAAAATATATACCAAAGAAAACACAAAAATCCATTCTTTGGCATGTATTAAAAAAAATTGTATGAAGAGTTGTTTGCGAAAAAATTTATGAAAGCCTACAAACTACTTCTCAGTGATTGTAGTCAAGTGCAAATGCTAAGTGGCATAAAGGAACTCCAGAAGCATTTGGTAGACTAATAAATGTGTGTTGATGTGATATTGAAGTCGCCGTAGTGTAGTAGGTAGTGTGTTGGCATATTAGACGTATGCCACGGTCAGACATCAAATCGAAAATATGAAAATATTTCTTCGGGGACTTCCTCTCAGCAGATTGCTGAGAAAAACTCTGACAGTAAATAAAATTGCCATGAAAAAAATTCTCAAAAATCTGTCGTTCGGAGTCTGCTTAAAACTGTAGGTTTCGACATTTATGTAAAAAATTATCGCACACAACATAAGTGGTGTGAGAAGCTACGACGTAAGCATCATCTTGCTTTCGTAAAAGATTACCTAAAAATAAACTTAAATTTCCATAAACTTATTTATTTCGTAATGCTAAAGGTAAACTTTATGCCTACAAAGTTACTTTAACCCTGGACGGTTACTGTTCGTCGAATCGACGAAGCTCATTTACTCTTTATCACATAACTCTTTTATGTTTGACCAAATTTCGCTCTTTTTTTCAACAACGTTAGTTGATAATGAAAGCTTGTAGTGAATAAACGTACCCTAGCCATCCATTTCTTTAATGGTGGTAACCAATTAGGGGTTAAAGTGTTCGTCGATTCAACGAAGAGTAACCTTAATGTACAAAAATGAAGAGTAACCATCCAGGTTTAAAAGTATTCCGTGCCTATCAAAGCATAGAATGGAATGTGTGAGCAATTGTATTAAAATTTTTCCAATTAAAGTCAAAGTCTGGTTGTTCTTATTAACGATTTAGCGTTACTTGTGGTATTTGTTATGTGAACCCTTTTCAAAACGATAAAACTGACATCAATTAATTCTTAGAATTGTTTTTTTTAACAATTTTGATTTTCAAAGGCAATCTGTATATTCTGCTTTTGAAGCAAAAGACAATAAAAAAAGAAACACCTGCAGACACAGACAATTTAAATAAATCAAAAGACAGCACCTAATTTTCTAAACCGTTTTTAAAACAAAAGTTAGTTTGATGCAAATATAAATTAATTCAAACTAAAGTGGTTGTATTACTTAACCACTGCTTGACTATGTTTAAGGATTCCTTTTTTGGGATTTTATGCTTTAAGAAACAGCATGGCATATCGATTTTGATTTCGATAGTTGATTCGTTAACCATATTTTTAAACTTTAAGCAGTTAATAATGAACGTACTTAATATTTTTAAACTTTTATTCTTTACTTTTTTATTCTTTGACTGGAATCAAAAATTTCAAACTAAAATTGCACAAAAAAAAGCAAATGAATTCCGTTTCTACTTAATCATTACGACAGCGTTCAAAACAATAAATTTTTTTAATTTCTTGTTATTTTGCAATCAATACCAGTATGTGAGCAAAATATCGTGGATATTATTGCTCTGAATTTTTTTCGAGTCCGCTTTTTTGTTGCTTTATTTTGCTTCCAATATGGGTTTTTCTTTGTTTACAATCGTATTTATAGTGGCATCCTCGCAAAAAACCACCATAAATATTGATTACGTTATTGGCAAATTAATGGTTTAGTATGTTCGGTATTTAATTGCTTTTTGATAAGGATTGTATATTTTAATGGATATTTGGAGGGAGAGAATCAGTTAAATATCAATTACAAAAGCATTTATAAAAGATTTTATTTGAAAAAAAAATTTAAGATATTTAAAATGTATTTTACTGCGAATAACTTGTGTATTGTGTTCAGATTTTGTTTCAGGCATTATTATAGTATTCTGTAAGCAAAGGTAGCGCTGTGTTGGGACTTAACTCCTGTTTTATGTCCAACATTCTAATGTCTTCCTCATTACATACATACATAATCTGTAATAACAACCCTTTAGTCAGGATTACGACCTAGCTTCTCACACCATGTTAATTTTATACACGAGTGGCGGGACCTACAGACTTAAAGTAGATTCCGAAGAAAAATTTTTGGAGAAACTTTTCATGTCAATCACAAATCTGCTGACAGGAAATAGCCGAAGAAATATTTTTCTCAACATTTCGTTTTTATGTCTGATCTGGGGCTTTAACCATGGCCTTAATTCTAATAAGCCATCAAACTACCTATTAGAATACGGCAACCAGTCCCTCTTTATTCTTATTTTAAAATAATTGTTATATGACAGCAGGTGTACTTAAGCGTTATGTGCAGCTTCCTAGCTGTTGTATTCACTTGTCACTGTTCACTGTCTCTATGACCCTAATTTACATCGATAAATCATCTGCATGTCTGAGAACCATTGCATTAGCAAGTGAACAAATAAAATTTTCGTCTTCAGGACAATACCAATCCACATGGGATCCAAGCGATATTTTCGGCTGACACAGTCATCGCTACATACTTATTTGAGGACTTTAATATCCAGGGCATCATTGTCAACGAGCAGTGTAAGCGTAATAATTACCATCTACAAAACCGTGATAGTTATAATTGTTCAAAGGACTTGTAGAAAAAAGTTTTCTAAACAACAGTATTGGCTTTCTGTTCTGAAATTTATTCTACAACTTCTTAAAAAGTATTTGCAATGGACGTTGTAGTTTACAACTCTACCGAGAGAATTTCGTGGTATCATAGCAAGACATATAGCTCTTTAGTCGATATTGCGACCTAGCTTCTCATGCCTCATATGTTGTGTATTTTCATTTTATACATGAGTAACGATGCTTACAGTTTTACGTTGCCTCTGAACAATAGGGATGAGAAACTTCTCATGGAAATTTAATTTACAATCACTGTTTTTGACAGTAGACTGCTGAGAGGGAGGAGCGGAAGAAAATGTTCTCATTTATATTTCGATTTTATCTGATCTAAGGTTTGACCCACGGGCTCTCGTCCAATACACTATCACTAGAATACGGCGACTTCACGCGATAAGCTTTCACCCTGTTTAAAACGTTGTTACTAAATGACTCGAAAATTCTTTTTCAATTTGATCATGTGAAGAATTCTTGTCATAATCCAATCACTCTTGTATGTCATCGAAGGTAGAAGAAAATATTTCTTCGGCGACTTCCTCTCAGCAGATTTCTGGCAAAAACTCTGATAGCAAATAAAATTGCCATGAAAAGTTACTCAAAAATCTGTCGCTCGGGTTCGACTTTAAACTGTAGGTCCCGCCACTCATGTATAAAAATTAACGCACATAACATCAGTGGTGCGAGAAGCTAGGTCGTAAGTCAGGACTAAAGGCTTGTAATGACCAATTATGTATATATGTGCATATGTATCAGGAGTTATAAAATTTTTCTTTCACTTTTCTTTAACGTTAATTTATTTGATCATTTTTTTCCTCATCATTTCTTTATTCTTTTCCGTGAACGTGCTTTATTTTTCAATAATCCAAAACGAAATCGAAAGTTATAACATTTGGTTTGTGAACGATTAAATTGAGGAATATAAAGTGATTGAGCTATTTTTGATGGAGTGAGCAATCCATCATTGAATATCATAATTTGTTATGAATTTAAGAAAAATATTTCTTTTCAATTTACTTTGAATTCCTGTCTGCATGATTATGACAGTTGTTGGGTGTGTTATGTTGGCATTTATGGTTCTAACAAACATTTAAGAATTTCTGTTTTGTTTGTTCTTTTTAAAGGATATTCAGCAATTTGCATAAATTTATTCAGTTTTCTTTTGGTTTTTTTAATTTTTTCTTATTTTCGAATATACTTTATCAAAAGGGGGATGTTTTTCTTCTTTTTACTTGTCAACTATTAAAAATATTAACATTTAAACTGTAAATTCTTTGAGTTTAATTTTTTAAACAAAATTTCGGCTGTTAGAAGGAATTTTATTGAAGTCCACGCGAAAATATCGTTTGTTTGTTTTCAGCTATATGGGAACTATGCATAAGTGCTCACCTTTCACAGTGTTGGCCTGGTCAACGTCATTCTCAAAAAATATGGACCGTGGCCAAAAATTCTCACTAAACAGTGGCCTAAAGGATTATAAGAAGAGCTCATATTCCCAACTTCAAGCCACCGTAAGAAAAGCATTTGAAAAAAAGAACCTTGGGTAAGATTATAATAGCAAGTGGGTGACTGAAATGTATCTCGCATTTAGTTTTGCAGCAAAGTGTCGTAAACCTGTGGTCGTACGAATGCTACAAAATGGCTTTTCTTTCAATGAATTAAAGCAATTCTCTATACAATTTAGAATACGTATTGCTGAGACGTTATGTAAATAGCTTAGAAGAGATGTTGATTGCCTCATTCAATACAAAAAGCTTGACATGTTCCTCAGAAACATGAGAGGTTGGACCTATGCTAGCGCAGGCCAGTGTGAGTCGATAAACTGATGAGGGTGTAGAATTAGTGTATGTACGTTTATGGAAATATCTTTGGTGTACATATTTCCACATTCAAATCTTAAAAATTCTCACTAAGCAGAAACCTTTTCGAAATCCGTATATGTACAGTTCTATGTGTTATTCCTACAAAATTTTGCAAAGACAAATATGAACTCTTATCCAAAAGTAAATTTAAGTTTTACTTACTCAAACATTTTTATATCGATAAGATGAAGTCGCCTTGTGTAGTAGGTAGTGTGTTGGCTTATTAGACGTAAGGCCACGGTCCAAACCCTAGGTCAAACATCAAAACGAAATATGAAAAAATATTTCTTCGGCCACTTCAGATTTCTGGCAAAAACTTTGAGAGAAAATAAAATTGCCATGAAAAGTTTTTTAAAAAAAATCTGTCGTTCGGAGACGACTTTAAACTGTAGGTCTTGCCACTCATGTATAAAATTAACACACAACATAAGTGGTGTGAGAAGCTAGGCCGTAATCCGGACTGAAGGGTTTAATTAGCTTATTATGTATGTATGTATATCGACAAGATATATCAAATTTTGGGATATCATTAACAAAATGCATTGGTTTTTAATTTTTTTTAGCCGATTAAAAGACAACAAAACAGTATGCGATTAAAATGTTTGTTTAACATAAAAATTCTTATTATGTACCAAAATGTTTGTGTTAAAAAAATGAAATAAAATTCTTAAATAAATACAAACATTTTAAAAATAACCATTTCAATGAAGTATCATACATTGAACATTGCTTCCATTCCATTACTATACTTTTTTTACTTAAGTATTTAACATTTTTTCCAATATTGTTTAAAATATTTTTAAGCCAAATAAAATTAATAACAATTTTCGTTAAATAAATATAAAATTCCAAAAATGAATTGGCTTTTTGTATTAATAATGGGCAATGGATAATGGAATGGAATTTATCCCTAAGGAAGTTACAAAATTTCTTTTAAACTGCTTAACTTAACATCAGTGTGACCTTTTTTTTCTTTGCAGGATACTTTAACTTTAACCTTTTCATTCTTCTTCTATAATAATAAAATCATAATGTTGATTAGCGTTGTTATCGTTTGCCTCAGGCAGTTACTATAAATTTTCTTTTTTTTGCTAAAATAAAAAAAAAAATAAAAAATTTACAAAATGATTTAGCAAGCTTGGGAGAATATAAAGGAGAATATTGATTGCCAATGAATTACGTACAGAGAAGACAAGAGGAAGAAGGAACATAGTTAATGGCTGCTAAAAACAGTATTAGGAAACATACATTTTGGGAGCCAAATTTTTTTTAGATTCCGAACAGCTTTGAGTATTAACTACACAAACTTCATTTTCTTACACTAAAGGGTGTTCTTTTAAGCGTTGAGGTCTTGAAAACTGGGTAAATACAGAATATTGCAATATTGAATGAAATATTTATGAAATTTCGATAAAAAATGCCTATCACTTACTCTTTTAAGATAATTTTCATTGAGGGGAACAATGCGTGTACTATCAATGAGGTGAAATTTTGTCATAATTTTGGTAACATTTCGGTCGGTATTCTACCAATATTGCCATTCAGCCGATTGAAATCGTCGTAGTGTGTTGGATTATAGGACGTGGGGCCACAGTTCAAGTCCTATGTCAGACAGCTTCAACAAAACGAATAATGAAAACATATTTCTTCGTAGACTTCCTCTCAGCCGATTTTTGGCAAAAACTCTGTAAAAAAAGTAAATAAAATTGTGATGAAAAAGTTGCTGAACAATCTAAAATTCGGAATCGGTTTTAAACTGTAGGTTCCGCTACTTATTGATAAAACCAACACACACAACATGAGTGGTGTGAGAAGCTAGGTCGTAATCCTGACTAAAGGGTTGTAATGACGAATGATGTACATATGTATGCATGTATTGCTTTCAGGACTTGATTTACGCCCGTCTTGCTTATGCTTAAACATTTACATAAACCATAATGGGTGTCTCCAAAGTGTGCAAGAAATTGTTCATCAACTAAAATTTTTCAATTTGACCAAAGAAAAGTCTAATTAACTATATGGCTGCGATTTTCATGATTCTTGAAGTTACACCGCCGGCTTACAAATTGCATCAAATAGAAGCAGTGCACCAACAGTGCTTATCATCTCTTCACACAAATTTGGCAATTCTGTTTGTTGGTGTCTGAATGAAAAAAAAAAAAAAATAACATGGAAGCTGAAGATAGTCGCACCATCTACATCTAAAACTCTACAGAGTTTAGGTTACATAGTGCTGTGACGTTATGTAGGTAACGTGGAAGAGATGTTGAGTATCTCAATTCACTATAAAAAGCTTAACACGTTTCTCAAAAAATATGTGAGGTTGAACCTATGGTAGCACTACCCAGCACTTTGGTCGATGTGAGTGCTGAATTATTGTATGTTTGTATGTTTATGAAAATTTCTACGATATACAGTGGACAGCAAATGTGTTAGTAGCCCAATACATTTTTACCAATTTCATGAATTTGTAGCAAAAGTTCATATAAATAATTAAAGTTTTTATACTTATTATATTAATTTATTTCTGTTTCATTATAAAATAAAAAAAAATTAAATGTTTTTTACAGAACAAGATAAAAATAACGAAAAGTTTCTGATGGCTCCTTATTTCTGCACCGCAAAAGTGTAGGCACCCCCCAAGAAGAACTCTGAGTAAATTTAATATTTAAAGGACTAATATAGGAAAATGTTATCCCTTGTTTTTAGTAGGTTATCCCTAAAGGTCAAGCACACCTATTTGGCATCGAATCTACCAGTTTTGTTTAGTGTTTTCTGGTGTTATTTGCCGCCATGCATTCATTAGCAGGTTTTTCGGTGAACTTTTGTTAGAGGTTTAGCGACTACGTAACCGTTCTTCCAAATGATCTCCTAAATAGTCTCTTGGAGTCATATGGTAACTTTGTGCAAAAGTATTAAGCCTGTGGGGACCTGGCCAGTTGTATGATTGGGTTCATTTACATGTTAGAAGTAATGGAAATCATTGAAATCTTAAATACCTTAAGTTTTATTTACTACATTAAAAGGAAAACATCAGTTTTGTTTGTAAGCGTGTGATTGTTATTCTTTAAGCGGATGGATGTAGTAATTAAATCTCCTTTTGTTCCTTTTAGGTTAAATTTTTGCTCCAAGGAATGGGGAAAAATGTCTTCCTTGTCTTCCTTAATTATTGTTGAATTTTAATCTATATTCTTGTGTTTCTTTGTCATTTAATTCGAACAGAGACCAACATTCAAACAGAATTAAAGCCTTTTATTATTGCGAAAACAACAAAGAACGATTATTTTAATTGAAAGAGAGCATTCAGTGGGGACTTAAGACCGAAATAAAATGATAATGACTATTGAATAAGAAAAAAGGAATAAAAGCAAAAGGTAAGATTAAATAGGAAAATAAGGAATACATACAAAATTTAATTTTCACATAAATTCACTTACATAATAATAATTTACTTAAATTGATCTTTAAATTAATAACATTTAATTAAATATTATGAAATTCTATTGTTATTATTAAGTTAATATTGTACATCAAATTTATTTCAATTAAATTAAGCATAATTTGTTTAAATATTAAATATAATTTGTTTAAACAATATTGAAAAAGTATTATTTGTTTCTGATTTAGTTTTGCCAAAAAAAGACATATCTGTAGAGCCATTTGCCACATCGGTTCCGTTACCTTTATATAAAAGAAAAAATTCAATGAAACTTTAAAATATTTCTGTCCAGCAATTAATTGACTTCGAAATTGGGGAATCAGTGGACTCAATGGACAATGGTAATATGGGAATGGTACTTACGACAACTTGTGTTATTAGGTACAGAAAAAAAGCATAACATACAGAATTACTTAAGGAGTTGTTGATATCCGGAGATTAATGGAAGAATATTTACTCGAATATAGTAACATGAAATAACTCGTAGAACTGTTATGAACAACATAGGAAAACTTGTCAATAAGGAGAACTTTTGAGCTTTTAAGTCATTAGACTTGGATGACATTATGTAAAGGATGGTACAAGTAGTTTCAGATCACAACGAGAAATTTGACTACAATTTTTTTAACTGTCTAGTCCTTAACAATATTTTAAAGTCAAGCAAAAATGGTACCAAACAGGAAAAGACTTCAGATCCCTTAGTCCTACTTTCTTTCCATTCAAGACTTTCGAAAGTGTCTTAGAGTTAATAGAGTTAAAATGGAATTATATCACTCTGTGGAAATAAATACTATACGTTGACGGACTTTATTAACCTAGAGGAGGTTTTAACAACTTCAGAGTGGAATAAGTCTTAACTTTTCTGCAGAGACTAGTTACCGAAGATTCTATACATGCATCAATGAATATTGCCAGATAGCTGGATCAGCTTAAGGACGAATGGCAAAATATGCTCTATCATCAGTAGAGTCAATTTAAGATAAATCATTCGATGATATCGATATGTTCACATATTCTTGCATCCCAAAATGGGATTCATTGCAGATGATGGGTTTTCAATGAAAATTGGAGGCAGATAGAAGATCAATTTTAATGAAACAATTCTTATTAATTACATGTGTTGTTGACTGCTCTATCCATTCATGGGGATTTAACAAAACAGAGTAAATAAAGTAAATGAAGTCGCCGTGGTCTAGTAGGTAGTGTGTTGGCTTATTAGACGTGAGACCTCGGTTCAAACCCCAGTTCAGGCATCTCCAACTGAACGAAATATGAAAAAATATTTCTTTGGCGGCTTTCTCTCAGCAGATCTGGCAAAAACTTTGAAAGTAAATAAAATTACAATGAAAAATTTCTCAAAAATCTGTCATTCGGAGTCGACTTTACCCTGTAGGTCCCATCACTCATGTATAAAAATAAACGCACACAATGTAAGTGGTGTGAGAAATTAGGTCGTAATCCTGACTGAAGGGTTCTAATGGCCAACTTTGTATGTATGTAAATAAATAGCAAATAATTTGTTAGATGCAGGTTAATTAAATACATGCTTGATATGAAACTTTTATGCTTAATTACAACTTATTAATATAATTTAGTTTAAGCTCATTTAAAATCTGCCTTTATCCTATTGACCGCAAATATGTATGTGTAGCCATCAATTTTCCGTACGTGTGTATAAATTTCTATTATAAGACCAAAAGATATACTGTTCAGAATTATTTAAATATTAGCATAATTGATTACAGGCATAGGCTTCGATATAAACATATCAATTGAGGTGAAAATGTGAAAATTAAATTCGAAATATGAAAGTGATATTCTTCTATAATATGAAAATGAGTTTATTCTACAGTTAGAAATTAATTTTAAAATATTAAACATTTATTTAGGTACATAAACGTAAACGATGTATGTATGTGTATGTGTGTGTAACAATTTCATTAGAAATATTTGATAATGCAGATATTCTCATATGTGTAGAAAAGTTTAGTATTTCGGTTTTATTGTAAAATATTCTGAATACCTGATGCTCTCTGTTTAGAAGCGATTCCTACATAAACACACACATAAATGCTGCGTTGGCACTATTTGCAATAGTGGTTCAACAGATTGTGCTAAATGTAGCCCACATATGGACAAAACCATTGTGCACGACAACATATAGAATACGTTTGCATGCCACGTTTTGACTTTGGCGTGTCATAATGGATCTGTCAGATCTTCCAAAAATAAGTTCCATACTTTGACAGTCGATTACTTTAATCTTGTTGAAGCTGCATCTGACACATATTTCATTTGTCACTTATTCCGTCTGTTATGCCAAACCACAATAGACGACGTATACGATGAATGGGCTCTGGAACGTTGGCAACAGCTAATGACCTTAATTTCCATCTAAAAATCATTTCTAGCGAAGAGATCCATTGCTGGATAAACAAATAAAATTTTCCAATTTGGGATGAAACAAAGCTATGTGAGATCCATGGGCATCTAATGCATACCGAAAAAGGCACTATTGGATGTCGGAGAAACAGGGCTCTCTTATTACAAGTATATTAACTGATAGAGCTTTTATAAAAGATTTTTTAAGAATAACTCCAGCATACCTCCGTTTTTTGCATGTCTTGCCTTAAAACAGCCACTTTTAGTATAAAAAAAACTTTATGAGATTGTTTTATTTGTTCTTCAGCTCAAAGAGTTCTAATTAACTCTCTGAATAAATTTTTTATTCTATTAATAATACATTTAAAATCAATCCTTTTTCCCTGAATACACAATTTTGTTTTGCTTTGATTTTTAACGTTAAAATTAATTCAAATGTTTGACTATTTTATGTGTCTGCCCACTTTAACTCATAGAATTTTTGCCTAATTTTTTCGTTATTATACGTCTATCAAATTTATATTTAATTGTTTTGTTTGTCTAAGACTTAGAAGGTTTATTTTTTTAGTAGTTATTAAATACAATTCCCTTTTTGTTTATAAAAGTAATGACGTAGTTGAGTTGAAACTGCCGTTAATATTTGTATAATTTTGATTAAAATTTTGATTAAAAATAAGGATCAAAAAGATAATTATTTTGTTTAACTAGAAAGAAAGGTATGAAAATATTCTTGGCATAACCCTAAACAATTTTAAACTAAAGGTAATGAGAATAAGACATTTAAAGTATTTCGTTCCGAATGCTAATTTAAGTAGTGTAGTCATCTGGGTAGAGTAGTTAATTGGGTGCCCGTAATAAGCAGTCTGATGGCAAATCCGATGCTGAGTGTTGAATTTACAAAATTAAACTCACTTAGTCGTCGTAGTCTCGTAGATATTGTGTTGGCTTATTAGACGCAAGGCCACGGTTTAAACCCCAGGTCAGACATCAAAACGAAATATGAAGAAAAATACTTCTTCAGCGACTTTCTCTTAGCAGATTTCTGGCAAAAACTCGAAGAGTAAATAAAAATTGCCATGAAAAGTTTCTCAAAAATTTGTCATTTGCAGTCGACTTTAAACTGTAGGTCCCGCCACTCATGTATAAAATTAACATACACAAAATGAGTGGTGTGAGAAGCGAGGCCATAATCCTGACTGAAAAGCCAATTATGTATGTATGCATGTATCTCACTGTTAATGAACCCGAAAAAAATGATCCAATATGACCAAATTAGCCTTAATAAATTTAATTTTCTTCCATATGACAAGCTCTACCAACCACAACTCTACCAATCATTTATTCATTGATATCTTCAGTATAAATTGAAGGCACTGTAACACTTTTTTAAAAGGGTTTTTGATTTCATCTAAGCGTGTTTGATCTTGTTTTCTTCAAAATTTATTTCACTCTCTTAGTAATTCAATAACTACTAAATAATATCCGGTACTAAACCTAAAAAGAACAGAAATTTAACAACGTCCTATTAAAAATTCACTCATTTACACAATTATATGTACATCACATGCCTTACGTTTCCTAAGAAATTCATTGTGTGTGTGTTTAAATCTTGAATTTTGTGCATATCAAGTCGATTTGCATGTGTGGAAAATAGAACAAAACTAGAACACGTGCTTCGCCATCAACACCATCGCATTTCAGAAAAGCTCATATTCTCAAAGTGGAAGCACAAAAGTAACGTAAAATAAGTATGCAATTACCGCTAAAAGGAAATGGAAATTCAATACCTGTTATGCTCACATATAACACATGCAAACTGGCAACAACGACAATACAGAATCAAAAAAAGCCATGTATTTCCATGAAATGGTAGACAGTTTGTTAAACCACAAATTAAAGCATATGAAATGCACACATTCATACGCATTCGACTATGTTTTGTGGTACAAGAATAGTACTGATCCGCATGGTGATACAAAGAGTACAGAAAGACATTCAATCATATCCTATTTTATTTACCATCATTTCCAGTTAAGAATTTGCTTTGTATAGAAATGTTGACTTTGGTTTCTTAAAAAAGCCAACATATGGGGAATTGTTTAAAACGTCATTATCCTTCCGACGTTATACCTTTGGTAGGACTTTGATCCGTTTTCTATATACGGTTGCCAGTGCTCGCAATGTTAACCTATGTAATCTTGTCATTGAATTTCAATATCGTTTATTTTTATCAAATATTCAGGCACATTATTGATGCTTACTAATTAATTAAAGTACGATTTGTATTGTAGCACTACGAGCACTTTGTGGAAGTGTTACCACTTAGAAGTGTTACCAGTTAAAAGTTCTTTTCATCAATATATCAGGGTATCATAATCGCCTACTGCATGAGAAGAAGGAAGGAAACTCTGTGTCCATTCCTGGAGAAAATAACCATTTTATGGCATTAATCGTGTCTTTTGTTTAAGTGTAAAATTGCATTCCCGCATTCTTAAGGCTATAAGGACGACTTAGTTGCAGATCTTTGGCAACCTTATCTTAAGGTTTTAAGCAAATTCTTTTTTTCAAAAGAAGGGAAATTCCGAATTAACAAAAAAAAAAATATTGGCCTCCTAGGTGTGATGACATCAAGGAAGTAAAATGTTTTGAAATAATACTGGACAGTAAACTGACAGACAGTATTTGAAGAATAAATTCCGAAACAATTCTGAAACAAGCTCAGACGAAATGGAATAAGTTAAGGAGGCAGTCATGCTTTTGTATGTCCAAAGCAATACACGTATTTTTGTATATCCAAAGCAATACGCCGTAATCTAGTAAGTAGCGTGTTGGCTTATTAGACGCAAGGCCACGGTTCAAACCCCAGGTCAGACATCAAAACGAAAATATGAAAATTTTTCTTCGGAGAGTAGATAAAATTGCCATGACAAATTTCTCAAAAATCTGTGACTCGTAGTCGACTTTAAAGTGTAGGTTCTGCAACCTTTGTATAAAATTAACACACACAACATGAGTGGTGTGAGAAGCTAGGCCGTAATATTGACTGAAGGGTTGTAATGGCTAATTATGTATTATGTAAGCAATACAACTAGTCCTGTAGCAGCACTTTAGGCTGCCGTTGCATATGGGAAAAGCACAGCCATCTAGTTCTAAATTCATCTGGAGGCATCGTGACCTTATAAATTGAGTTGCAAACAGTTTGCACCTGGAATTAACCAGTAAACTCAACACTTTTGTGAAATATGACCAAGAAAAGTGAAAAGAGCAATTTGGAGGCTAAGTTATATACTCTTTTAATATTGCGATCATGCTATGGTATACGGATGCCACAAGGGCAAATAGTTCAACAGGAGTTGTCGTTCACAGTCCATAGAAGTTGAAGAGGAATTGCAAAATATGGGATACAGATATACTATCTGAAAATCAGTCGGTTATCCGAGCACTTAGCGCGTATGAGTTTGTCACTTAATTAGTACAGGACTGTCTGGACAAGTTAATTCAGCTAGTATAGAAAATAGTGTCACCCTTTGTTGGCCATCCAGATGGAGAACGGCAATGAGCACTCAAATGAGAGAGAAGGGCAATTTCCAGTCACAGATAAAGCCAGAATCTTTATGTAGAATGGCTTGAGGAGCTTAAAAAGGTATATTGCCTGACGACTATAGACTTAAATAAAAGTTTTGGGTGGGTGGAGATCATTTCTAGCGTAATATGTAGTTTTTGTGAAAAAGCAGCAGTCTTAAATTTGCAGAAATACTCTACATAGAATGCTAATACGATTAATCGTGGTAAAGCTCTGGCACCTCCACACACCACAAAAATAATGATTTATATGAATTCATTAGGTTTAATGAGCTTAATTACAAAACACTTCGCCTTACATGAACACTAGAGATCAGCAATGAGTATTCAAAAAGATGAGTAGATTCGAATCATACTCATAATTTCTCATACTTATATGCATGCATACTTATTTTAACATCATCCTCATACTACTCATATTCAAAGTTTGAAGTACTCATCGTACTCCTACTTAACAATAGGCATGATGTTGTTGATTTCGACTCTCCTTTACTCAACATTTACAAGAAACACAAAAATAAGTATGATTCGCGTACGAACACTGCAATACTCACTAGAAGGTTATTTATTTGCTTTGTTTGCTGTCTTTTTCTTTCTGCTTCTTTTGTAAATGCAACAACAACTAAGACTGCAAATTTTGATGAATGATTCAAATCACTCGAATCATATACGAGTATTATAAGTATTTTTCAAAATTTATGAATCTGAATGAGTAGGCGTATGAATCAAACAAATTCGAATGTTATGAGTTTGATGTCAATGGTGTACTCATACTTATAAATCTTATATTTATAAATTAATGTTGTAGTGAGTATGAATGGATCACAGTAGTTGAATTTCAATACTGTTGACTCACTCATACTCAAAATTTCATGAGTACTTATGAGTAGCGAAAAAACGATTAATTGCTGATCTCTGATGTACATCTGAAGCATATTGGCAGGGTGGAAAGTGGTAAATGCAGGGCATACGGCGAAGACAGCGAAACAAAGGAGCACTTTCTGTGTCATTGCCTAGCTTTTGTAAGTTTGAGATCCCAATATTTTGGGCTATACTCATCTCAGACGAGTGCTCTAAAAGAAGTTGTAAAAATTTGTACAAGTTACAGTTATATTTACTTCCTATAGAAAGTAAGGTAGTAATCCTAATGATGAGCATACAATAAGTCAACATGATATCTGAGTTGTATTTCAATAGGTATGAGTACCTGCTTGGTGTGCTCTACTTCAACCTACTAACGTACCTTATAAGATTTATTAAATTTAAATTTAATAGCATTGGATTTACTATATAAGCCTATCAATATGAAAAACTGATTAAGAAAACAGTTTCAAAATTTCAATCAGTCTATAAAAATCAAAAACCAAATGAAGTGCTAGTATCCTAATGGGATAATGGGATAAACAATAACAAAGTTTGGTAAAACAAAAAAAACACCCGGGTGAAATTTTTTAAATTCACAATTTTTCACCCAAATTTTAATGTTTTGTGAAATAGTACGTGATGGGAATACGCCAATATGGAAGCAGTTAACGAGAAGTGATGCTACATACTTACATACACATATAGCTATTTCAAGCATTTAAAGATAGTATATAGAGGCAGGTGTTGAAAATTGATTTGATTTTTTAAATGAATCGTTTGTTGTGTGTTGTAATAAATACCGAATTTATTTTGCCTTTTTGTTTAAGTTCTTATGTTTTTATGTTTAATTGCAAGTGATTGGTTTGAAATTTATTGGCAATGAAATGGGCATTTTTTAACAACTGTAGGTTTTATAAGTTATATCCGAAGTTTACATACATACATACATAATTGGTCATTACAACCCTTTAGTCTGGATTACGACCTAGTTTCTATACATGAGGGGCGGGACCAACAGTTTAAAGTCGACTCCGAACGACAGTTTTTTTGAGAAACTTTTCATGGCAATTTTATTTACTCTTAGAGTTTTTGCTAGAAATCTGCTGGGAGGAAGTCGCCGAAGAAATATTATTTCATATTTCGTTCAGTTTGAGGTGCCTGGCCTGGGGTTTGAACCGAAGCCTCACGTCTAATAATCCAACCCACTACCTACTAGACCACGCCGACTGCAAAAGGAATTTCCCAAGTTTAACACTTGATAACGGCCATCTTGTTGAAGCTATATCTGTCCAATTAGTTGTTATTTATTTAGTCAGATTTGCCAAAACACTATGGGCTACCGTAGACATCAGTGTATGTTCGCTGAATGGGCTATAGAACAGTTGGCAACTGACGCTTAAATGAAAAATTATTTTCAGAGATAAGGCTCATTTCAGTATGAATAATAATCCATATGAGATTAAAAAGCATCCAATAAATATACTGTTTGGTGTGAATTTAGGGCTGGCTACGTCACCAGTTTATATTTGTTTGAAAACGACGTTAGTCAGGCCATCACTATCAAAAGCAAGCACTATAGGTCATGGACAATTTCTTTCAGCTTGAATTAAATAACAACACAGCGTGAATTAAATAACATCAATCTCATGCAGTTTCAACAGAATGGTACTAAGTGTCAAACAGTTCTTGCCACATTGTATATTCTGCAGGAGAGATTTCAGGGCAATGTCAACTCAGCTAAAAATCGAGGGAAGTGGACATCAAGATCTAGTCATTTGACCCCTTTAGGGTTTTTCCTGTGGTGTGTTAGCAGCGGACTACAAAGGCAATATAACCCATGCCGTTGGTCCAATTCAGCCCTATTTTTGCGCCAATGTTATGAACAATTCCACAGTTCTAATGCATTCCACCCAGAGAAGCCGTAGCAGTTACTTGGAAGAAGTAATATTTCGCACCTAATATGAAAACGAAACAAAAATAAAAATTGAAAAGAATGCTTTTTAATTCAACTTTAACCTTAACATTATAAAACAAAAACTACAGTCAGAAAAATAAAAATTTCTAAACAGTCAATTAGCATTTGAATTTAAATTTGATGATTACTGCTGGTTTCGTTATACGAATATGCTGACTTAATAGCTTCTATAAGAAATACAATAAAATGCAAATATGTAATGTAATATAAGCCTTATTAAGCCATAAGTATTTAATATTTGCATTCTTTTATTCTTAGTTAAAATGAAAACAGAATATTTAATTTCATTTCGCACAAATATATTCATGAAAAATGTGAAAAGCTGAAACGATACTTGAAAAAGTAATTTTGCATCAACGCCTTGTAGCCATTAACCTCACTTTGTTGATTAAAAAAATGTCACACTATCATTTGACGCGGCTCAGTCATTTTAAAATTTGCTAAACAACTCACATCATTTGTTTTGTATTATTTAACGTATGCATTTTAAGATGAGGTTTATACAACCAACTTAACAAAGCCATTTCCAGGACGAAACGAAGCAATAATTGAAAAACAAACAAAATAAATTATACAAATCAGTTTCTAACGAGAATGGGTTTATATGCTCTTAACCAGTCTACTACATATTGCGATATGTGTAGGTATTGAATGTCGAGTGGATATAAAATAAACAGGATTTGTCTTAAGCAGCGGTTTAAGACGGCCTGTCGACATCTGGCAAGAACATTTGTAATCGACTACGACGTTTGGGTACAGATTGAAGATTGCAGACAAATCTCTACAACTTGGAATGTCATCTTATGTTGTTGTTCTAACAAACCCAAGATGCCATTCTTAATGGCAACAAGGTGAAATTCTCGTCGTAGAAATGTTATTCTACACATCAATTAAAACCATGCTGCAAAGACAACAAGATTGGTTTACCATAGTATGTGTATAATCATCTGCCCCCATAATTGACTGAAGTTCTCCTTGATGCTCATTGCCTTGGTATTTTGAGAACCGTATCACAAAATGCAAATGAATGTCAGTTATCGGCAACTACTGAGACTGAACACATACACACTTGGTCATTACAACCCTCCAGTCAGGATTACGACCTAGTTTCTCCTAGTTTCTCCTGAGACTGAAAACCTTTTGAAATAGTAACAGCAGGAAACAACCTAATCCCTAATGGGATTCAGAAAACATACACGTTGTCTTACAGAAGCGAATGCACCCATTACGAGTGACTGTTTGGTGCGTCTTGTGGAGTGGATACCATATTACTTTCAAAATGAGGATGGCTCAACCATTACGGTCAATGGAGACACCCATCGCACCATGATAACCGATTTTCATGATACTGATGTGGACGTTGTTTGGTTTCAACAGGATAGTGCAACTTGCCACACATCTCATGCTACAATCGTTTAATTGCCTCAAACGTTTAATGGCCGTTTAATTGGTGGAAATGGTGATGTTAATTGGCGACCAAGAAACATGCCACAAATGCCAACAAAAGGTGTGCTCTACTCTTAAATAAAAGGTACAAAGATGAGACGCAGGACACTATTCGAGCGCTCAGCTCTTCTGAGGTCATATCGAAAGTAGTGTAGGACTGTCTGAGTCAGCTATTTAGGGATAATAAGGTTACCCTCTGCTGGAATCCAGGTCGAAATTCACGACAATAAGCAAGTAGAAGGTGGTGTTGGAAGGGAAAAAGTTTACACGACTCTGAGGGTGCCAGGAACTTTCTATGAGATAATGTAAGAAGTTTCCAAGGTTATACTCCACCAAATGAGTTTGCGGCAATCAAAACATTTGTTGTGGAATTATAATAACAAGAGATTTGTGTCATGCAACAGACAGGAATAACCCGAGATTAGTAATTGGACTATCCTCAGCGCACTGTAGACTTAAAGTATATTTGTTGAAAAATATAATCATCTCGAAACCAGTCGAAAAAATAGGTATATATTTTCAATTTACCATTCAGCTAATTTTGGAATTCTAATGTTTCGAAGTCGCCGTGATCTAGTAAGTAGTGTGTTGGATTATTAGACGTACCGCCACGGTTCAAACATCAAAACCAGGCCAGACATCAAAACGAAAATAAAAAAAAATATTTCTTCGGCGACTTCCTCTCAACAGGTTTCTGGCAAAAACTCTTGGAGTAAATAAAATTGCCATGAAAAGTTACTCAAAAAATCTGTCGTTTGGAGTCGATTTTAAACTATAATTTCCGCTATTCATAAAACTTAACAAAACAACATAGTGGTGTGGAGAGCTAGATCGTAATTCTGACTAAAGGCTTGTAATGACCAATTAAGTAAGCAATATATTTATTTTGTGTTTGTTATTGTGCTGCGTTATTTGAAATGTATTAACCTTGGCTGAATTGATAATTACTTATTTTTTTAACAATAAATCCATTTTAATTGCCGCTTTCTATTAGCGAATATCCGTTAAACTTCATACATATGTAATCAAAAACCAATTAATCAATCAGGGTTTATATTTTACCATATACGGGTGTCATTATTTATTCTTTTCCAAAACCTAATGAGTGATATCATCAGGAAACGAAAAGAATATAATAATATGCTTCATATTGGATGATGAATGAATAAAATTAAAGTCGTTAACAGATGGAAATTTGTTAAAATAAAGTTCGCTACAAAAAATAAGAAAAAATGAATTTCATTACAATTAACCTACGGATTGATTTACACTGAATTACAGAAATGTTTATCTTAATTGTCATTATCTTTAAAAGTATTAACGAATTAGGTTTTTATAAGTCTATCGCTCTTAAAAAATTTTTAAAAAAATTTTGTTTCCATTTGTGCTCTTAAAATATATCCTAAGGCATTATTATGATAGAAAATATTTTAATAAACACTTCGAACTAATTTGGTCTTCATTGAGTGTTATAGCCATTTAGCCAGATTTCTGCCAAGTTTTTTACAACACTCACTGTTATTTCAGTTCATAATTGGAGATTTAATGGGTACGTATAGAGGAAAAATAATAATTTATTATTCCAACATACTTTCTTCAAGAATGTCGGCTAAAATAAATACGAAAGGATCATAGAAAATCGAAAATTCAACCTTAATATTCTATCAATATTCATTAAACGGCAGGTCTGTCAGGTACCTATGTTTGAGTTTGGAATATTGATAGTTAACTATTAAACATTGCATAGTTTTAAAGTGTACGAAATATGATATGACCGAAAAAATATGATATCGATTGTTTTACCCTTTGAACGTAGTCAGTAAGGATTATGCATATGTACATATATAGTTGGTCATTACATCTATTCAGTCAGGATTACAATCTCACAGCACATATGTATGTTGTATGTGTTTATTTTATACATGAATAGTGTGACCTACAGTTTAAAGTCGATTCCGAACGACAGATTTTTTACGAAACTTTTCATGGCAATTATATATACTCTCAGAGATTTTACTAAAAATTTGCTGAGAGGAAGTCGCCGAAGAAATTTTTTTTCATATTTCGTTTTGTTGGAGATGTCTGACCTGGAGTTTGAACAGTTGCTTCACGTTTAATTATCCAGGTTGGACAGGACTGCAGCGACTATATGAGGTTTATACTGAACC
This sequence comes from Sarcophaga carnaria, assembly GCA_958299815.1. Classification (NCBI taxonomy): domain Eukaryota; kingdom Metazoa; phylum Arthropoda; class Insecta; order Diptera; family Sarcophagidae; genus Sarcophaga; species Sarcophaga carnaria. The sequence continues at coordinate 33,673,547 of OY283150.1, forward strand.
TTAAAATGACCGACATGACTTTACTGACAAACAAAACCAATTTAACCTTTGTTTGTTATCGATTCGTTTCCAGAAATCGACTGTTTTGACTGTTATCGCTTTACGTCAACGATTGTAGAAAGGCTAAGTTGTCACACGATTGTGTACTTTTTCAGTAATTTAATAAATTTAAACCAATGAGCCATGTAAAATATCTTTGGCTTCCACAAACTCTCGCTCTATCTGTCTCAAATCCACCAAGACATTATCGCACTATTACAGTGAACAGTGGCTCTAGAGCATGGCTCTAGAAGACTATATTAACAGAGCCAGAGAATCCTACTGCTAACAGCTTCCTTCAATACATTTCGCGGCTCATTTTACTGAATATTTCTAAAGGCTGTGTGAATTCAGTTGCCTTGTACGTATGAGTATTATGGTATACGTGGATATCGTACTATCCAGAACTTTGTCAAATTCAGAGGAATTTCTGTAGTTTGCAATACTCAACTCTGGTCACAAGCCGATCAGATATCAAACCAGGGCTCTAAATGAATTAGTTCACTAAACAGTTGAGGGAAGAAGGCTTGGAAATAGAGGCTGAGAAGATGAATTAAAACGTAGAATAAGCTGAAGGCATTTGCAATGGATAGGATTAAATATAGAAGAAGTTTTTTTTATATATACATGTAAGTCGCCATAGTCTATGTAGTAGGTAGTCCGTTTGCTTATTAGACGTGAGACCTCGGTACAAACCCCAGGTCAGATATGAAATCTCTCTCATCAGATTTGTGGAAAAAACTCTGAGAGGAAATAAAATTGCCCTGAAAAGTTTCTCAAAAAATCTGTCGTTCGGAGTCGGTTTTAAACTGCAGGACCCGCTACTCATATATAAATTTAACACACACAACATAAGTGGTGTGAGAAACTAGGTCGTAATCCTGACTAAAGGGTTGTAAGGACGAATTATGTATGTATGCCTGTAATACTCTTATAATATTTATACAACTATAAATATTTAGCAATTGTCGCTGGAATTATTGCAGGACTAAGTTTAACTACATGATTAAGTTCCAGAATTGCCAACAGAAAAGTTACCGTAATTGCTGTATTATTATAAAAGTTTACTATGTACTGAAGTAGCTATATCAACCGTGTTTTAAATACCGACAGCAACCTTAAATACCTCTACCTCTTGTACTTTTTCGGTACAGAATCAATATTATTTTCTTTATCTGGGAAGGGTCAGAAAGGGATGAATGCCTTTATTTGAAAGATGCCAATAAAGACGATCATTATTATTACCACATAGTAGGTATGTCTGTCTGTACCATATTTTAATTAACTACAACAATGCCAATAAGAAGAAAATAAATAAAATACCAATTTATTTAGAGATTAAAATTGACCTTTTTACAGTTATAAGGGATTAAACCTAACTTCTAGTTGATTTATATTGTGTAGATGAATGTGTGGTTATTTTCGATTGTCATTTGTGTGTAAAGGTAACCACACATACCTGGCATGGATGTGCTTTTAAATGTCGTAAAAGGAGCATATTTTTGTATAAAAGAACAATTTTTTAATACTAATTAATGTCAGTTTTGTTAGTTTGAAAAGGGTCCATAAATCGTTTGTATTTGATTTGTTTGTTCTCTGATTTTCAAAAGTATTGGGATTTGTATTGGATTTCGGTTTTTCATTTAATATTCAAGAGACACTGAAATCATAGTTCTTTAATGCTTAAGATTTTATTTCATTTTAATCGAATTAAAGATTAAGTCTAGAAAATGTATTTCTTTGAAATCTACTATAAGATATTGGCCAAGCCATCATTGTCAAAGGCAGACGCTATAAGTAGATGATTACGAACTTCTTTTGGCCTGAATTGGATAATCTGGACACAAAGGACAAGTGGTTTCAATAGGACAGCTCTACGTGTCACACAGTTCATACCAAATTAGATATTCTTCACGAGTGATTCGAGGGCATGGTTATCTCACGTGCTTCCAATGAGTTTTTGCGATTTGAGCCAGTTAGACTTTTTCTTGTGGGGTTTATTTTTGAGACCTAGGTGTATGCGATAAAGCCACATACCACAGCGGTCATATTCAGGCGGATTTATGCGCCAAGGTTATGGAAAATTTATCATTTCGGATGCCCTTCTCACATAGAAGCCGTGGCGGACATTCGAACGATGTTATAATCCACACTTGATAAAAAATTCCATGGTATCTCACATACACTTTGTTGTATATAAATTTAAAGATAGCAAGCGCTTAATAAAAGACCCAATATATCAATAAAAAAAAAACAAATTAAAGTGAAGCATAAAGTTGCGAAAAGCAGCACGATAACCCGTAGCATAAGTGAGCGCTGGGGTGCAGCGGTTTGAAGAGCAATGCGTCGTTTAATTTTTCTTTTAAAACTTTGACTGATTTTTTGATGAATAAATACTCTGTGCTTTCCGTTGAAATTTATTTCAGAATAAAAACATTCCTACACTCCTTTTCGGTTGGAAATTTGTAAATATTCAAGAAAAAAAATCTGTTTTAATTTTCAAACGATTTGAAAATGTAAAAGCATGCGACAATCTGTATTAAAAATAATTTTCGGCTTAAGCTGATATATTGTTGGGACAAGTACGTGCTTAGGACAGAATGTTGTTAGGAAGCAAAAACGAACAATTCTCCACCACAAAAGCAGCAAAATTTATTTCATTTTTTAATTCGAAAAAATCAGTCTTATTATTTATGTGCGTTGTGTGTGCTTTGTTCTGTTTTGTTTTAAAAGTATTTAATTTTAGTTTATCATTGTATTTGTAACATAAAGTTCTTCAAATGGATCTTGATATTACGGGTACTCACAATTCGACTACATTTAATTTTCTTGTGATTTAACATTCCACAAGTATTTAAATGTTTGAAAATATGCAAACATGATTTACAATATAAATAGCAATTACATACATGTATACATACATACGTACAAATAAAATTTACAAAAAAAAAATATTTGGTATGTGCAAATAAAATAAGTTTTTCAATTTGAAATATAAGAAAGGATTCTTGGATACGAGTGAAAAATATATTCGTTCTGCCGACATATGCTTTAAAATATTTTTTAACGGTAAAATAAGTAAATAAATCATAAAGTAAATGTGTGCTCTAAAGAGTTTACAATTTGGGTAAGATTTTGGTATTTTTTCTAATTCAACAAAATATACCCTATTATGAGTTTGTCATGATTATAGTCAAACTTTTCGTACCACCCATGTTGTGTGTTAATTTCATCCAAGAGTTGCAGATCCTCCAGTTCAACGTTGACAACGACCTACAGATTTTAGAAGCTTTACGGGTCTAATTAAACTCTCCGATTTTTTGACAGAAGACAAAAAGCAATCCTTTTTTCGTGATTTCAGTGCTAAGTTTTGAACTCACAAGCTCTTGAGTCAACACATTTCTTACTAGGCTACAGGCTACAACGATCACTTAAGATGGTCCTTTAAGAAGTTTTAGTCTTAAAACATCAGTTCCAGCTTCTTAATATACACACATGCATAAATAATTGGTCTTTAATATCTAAAATATCTCCACTAAATTTTCAGTAACAATTTCTAAGAATTCATATTTATATAATATTATTTATAGTCAGCATTACGATCCAGCTCCTCACTTCACTTTTGTTGCTTGTAATAATTTTTATACATGAGTGGTGGGACCTACAGTTAAAGTCAATTCGAAATGACAGCTTTTTGAGAAACTTTTTCATGGCAATTTTATTTACTCTCAGAGTTTCTGCCAGAAATCTGCTGTGAGGCATTCGACGAAGAAATATTTTTTCGATTTGTTTGAGATGCCTGAACCGTGGCCTCACCTTTAATAAGCATACATTACCTATTAGACTACGGTGACTACGCTTTGCTTAGTGTCGGCCGTCGTTAAATCTTCATTTTTTAACTCGAGAACCACTTTCTACTTTCCTGATGGTTTCCGAAATTTCTACGAATATGCGTTAATGCTGTTTGTTGGTGCGTTTATTCAACGTAATTTAGATGTTTATTCCTTTACTTAAGTTCGTTGCGATATTTTTTATTTAATTTTTCGATAACAGGTATGTACAGTCTAACCCCTTAAGCTTGTAATTCAATGATTTAAATGAAAACAACTTCCTCCATTATTTACATCATAATTCAAGTTTTACAATCTTATATTGCTTGTAATAAGTGCCCCATTGTTATTACTTATCATCTCAATTAAGTCTTTTCAAAAAAGTTTTCATTCTAACTTTTCTTAAAAGTTTAATAAAATTAAAAAAAAAATGAAACAAAAAAGATAAACTATATTTTGTTTAAGAAAAAATATTGAAAATTAATTTACAAATTAACCCCATCTGTTGACAGTTGCATGAGAACTTTTTGTAAAGTTTGTTTAAACCATATTGAAAGACAGTATCTGGCAAAATTTCATGAGTGATTTTTGGGATGGAAACTTAGTGACCTTAAATGCTTTATTTTAGAATAAACTTTTTGAAAATTCATGTCTTACAAAAATTTTGATAATTTTTCGTTAGCTTATTTCATTAATTTTCGTGTATGTTAAGCAAAGTTTATATCTGGCAGTGATGTTGATAGATCTACATAGGTATTACGTAATCCTTTTATTAATACTTTTGCTTAGGTTATGTTGAAGGAAGTTATTGATAGCTTTGAATTAATTTTTGATTTCAACACAGCTTGCAGAATTTCTGTTCATATTTTACGACACAATTACACTTTTTTACGTGATCTTAAAATAAGTCCACCTAAGGAAGAATTGACAGCTATGGTTTCTGAAAAAAAAACAAATTTTTGCTGAAAATTTGTCACCGTACAGTATGAACATACATTAATGGTCATTACAACCCTTCAGCCAGGATTACAACCTAGCTTCTCACACCACTTATGTTGTGTGTATTAATTTTGTACATGAGTGGCGGGACCTACAAAATGACAGATTTCTGAGTAACTTTTTCATGGCAATTTTATTTACTTTCAGTATTATTGCCAGAAATCTGCTGAGAGGATATCGCCGAAGAAATATTGTTTTTATATTTCGTTTTGTTAGGGATGTCTGACTTGCGTTTGAAGCATGACCTCACGTCTAATAAATCAACACACTACCTACTAGACTACGACAACTTCATATCTTGTATATATTAGTGTATCAAATTAAAATTCAATATTTATGGTAAATATGGAATATTATTACTGCGGTTTGCATCAACTCAATACTTTTTATCGACAAAAAAACATACGCAAAAGCACACAGAGAGAAAAACACATTGAAAACTCAAAACAAATTTTATCGATATTTACAGACTTGAACAGAGAAACTACGCCAGTGCTTGCGTTATTGACTTTCAAATGAACATTTTATTATCATTTTACATTTTACATCCTATATGTATAAGTTTATCTGTGGATGCAATGTGTGCAATACATGTGCCTAGAAATAAATAAATGGAAAATACCTGAAGACATAAGGAAATAGAAATCCTTAAGTTAATATTTGAATAATGGATGTGGAAAAAGTATCGAATGAATTTTCTCTTCAGTATAAACTTATTGACATGTCTTGCAGTAGATATCAATGTTTAATGTTTAAATACGAACTAAATTGTATTTTGAATTTAATCTGTTATAATAGACGAATAGGTTTTTTATATGTGTACATCGTATTTTTGAGAGGGTATGCAGTAAATAAATAAACTTAAGAAAAACTAAGTGAATCCAGATGTGCTTCTACCAGGGACTTCCTTACTTCAACAGTTAATAATGGCTATCTCGTTGACGTATAGTAACTATGGACTATATGGTGGATCATAGATAAAAAGTGAAAACATATTTCTTCGGTGACTTCTTCTCAGTAAATTTCTGGCAATAATTCTGAGAGTAAATAAAATTGTCATGAAATGTATCTCAATAATCTTTTGTTCAGAGTTGACTTTGAACTGTAGGTCCCGCTACTCATGAATAAAATTAACGCACACAGCAAGGGTGGTGCGAGAAGTTAGGCCGTAATCCTGGCTGAAGGTTTGTAATGGCCAATTATGTATGTAATATGTATTGACATCTATAACTTAATCTAACGAATAAAAGGACACCTCAGACACACTTTGTTTTATTTAAATTGGGAGCCCTTAAGAAGATACTATAATTATTACTTTTCCTGAAATATATTTGTTTTCTAAACAAAATGAAATATTGATTTAGAATTTTTTTCTTTACAAGTCGATGTGATGAAAAACTGAAAAATTAAAAAAAAAATTGAAGGAGTAAGTTTTTTTGTTTAATACAAAATACATTTTGGCATACTAAATCTTTGTTAAACAGAATTCCTTCTAATGTAATTTTTGTGCTTTAAAGTTTTTCAACATTTCTATTTCAAATAGAAAAATAATTGGAAAATAATTCAATTAAATTATATTCATGTAACTTTGATATTTCATTGATTGCAATTTTGTGTTGATCTCTGTTTTATTTATTTCAACAGAGTTTATAGTAGTATGTGGCACTATATATTGTATGTATGTATGTTTTCATAATTGGCAGTAGAATGCTAATAGGAGGAATAACAAATTCAATCTGTGGTATTATTATTCTGCTTCATATGTTTCCTCCTGAGGCTTCTCGTTTTACCAAGTGTCTCTGTGTATTTGCTGATCTTCCTTTTGTGTGGCTTCTTCGATGATTTCAATTGAGGGCTATGTGTATGGTTATATATAAAAGTAAGGCCAATTCACTCCATTTTACGACAACGAGTTTTCGAAATTATATGCAACTGACTTGTGGCTGCTCGTAGGTTTTCAATTGATTTTATTTGTCCAGAATTAATATTTCTTAAGTCGGGGTTTATGAAAATTTAAATCTTTCATTTCTTTCATCTTTACATATTTAACAACGTTTAACGACGTTTCCATTCCATGAATATTTTTATTTTATTTTGGGAAAACTTATTCGTATTCATAATACAGTACAAAAGTTCTGGTGCTTTTGCATACGTTTGATTTTTAAGTTTTAAGACACAAATTGTTAGACTTTTGTTAGAAATCACATCGCTCGAGATATTATGGAAGGCATCTCATCTAGAAGTCTCTGTAGTCTAGTAAATAGTATGTTGCATTATTAGACGTAAGGTTGCGATTCAAACATCTCGATTCAAACGAATTTTGTAAAAATATATCTTGCGCAGAAATCTGAGTAAATAAAATTGCCATCAAAAGTTTCTGAATAACTTTAAACTGTAGGTTCAGTTACTCACGTATAAAATTAACACATACATACATAATTGGCCATTACAACCCTTCAGTCAGGATTACGGCCTAGCTTCTCACACCACTCATCTTGTGTGTATTAATTTTATACATGAGTGGGGGGACTTACAGTTTAAAGTCGACTCCGAACGACAGATATTTGAGAAACATTTCATGGCAATTTTATTTATTTTCAGAGTTTTTGTCAGAAACTTGCTGAGAGGAAGTCAACGAAGAAATATTTTTTCATATTTTGTTTTGATGTCTGATAAGCCAACACACTACCTACTAGACACACACAGCATAAATGATGCGAGAACTTTAGTCGTAATCCTGACTGAAGGGTTGGACAATTATGTATGAATGTACCCTACCAAACGCTTAATTATGAGCATGAAATGTCACCGTAGTCAGACAGCTTGAAAAAAAAAAATATTTTTTAATAAATTTCCATTTGTCAGATTTCTGTTTACTAGGTCGTATACCAAGTTAATATAGAACACTTACGAATGACCATCGTGCCTGTTGGAATTTTCAAAAAGCGTTCCTCTATTCCAATTGATTGATTGCATTTGCAATAAACACATATACTTATATGTACAAATCTATGTTGTTTGTATACCCATATATGTCTGAGATCTTGATATAGACATACATGCACACATATTGTTTGCTGTGTATTTGTATTTTTGACAAATACTTTAGAAATACTCTGCAGATGAAATTATGATTCTGTAAAGTTATTGCCATGTTTGCTTAATTTAAACTGTGTATGAAACTGTGTATCTTCTTGAACAATGTGTGCAATTGCAACTGCTATGTTCGGATAAATTCAGTTTAAATATTGAAAACGAATATATTGATGCATATGTACATATTTATTTACATATATGGTTGCAGTTTGCGTTCACATTTAAAGAATCAATATTTTCAGCTTTAAAATAAAGCATACCTTCAGTTTTATTTCAATAAACGTTGGATTTTGAAATATGTTTCATTGTATGATGAAAATTCATGGAATGGTTGGCCACTACTGATGTTGAAAAATATTCAAAAGAGAAAAAAATTTTTTTTCTACATTATAACGCTTTGAATAACTTTTTTGGATAGCGAATTCTGTCTGTAATATAGGGCCGCTCGTTAAGCACTTCCTATTTTTAGATTTTAATATGTGTGTGTAGCTCTGATGTCCACGCCGAAGGTGCCCACGAGGGGTTGCTAGAACTGTACAGAGGATTAAGTTCTCAAACATGTTTAGGCCATGTAGGGTGGGCTACGCTTTAAAACTACATGAAATAGATCCTGTTCCGTGGCCAGTTACCGTTAGATGACCATGTTCTCTGCGCTGTTTGACATATAGCGCTGTCCTGTTGAAACCACTTGTTGTTGTTATCAGGGTTATCCAATTGAGGCTAAAAGAAGCTGATAATTATCGACTTATAGTTTTTGTCCTTAACAGTGATGGTCTAGCCAATGTGGTTCTCTATGAATTATGGACCAACGATGCCACCAGCTTAAACTCCCCACCAAATTGTAACCATTTCGGGAAGCATTGGATGCTCTTGGATCTCATTGGTAGCGTCCAAAATTCAACAATTTTGGTACATTGGTCTAGAACCCGAATACCCATTATTCTGTCACTGTAGGAATAATATTTTTATGAAATCCATAACGTATTTCGAACTAAGTGTCCAACACTAGCAGATTCAATATGTTTTTTTAGTGTCATTTTTGCAAACTTGACAATTGCAATTATAGGAGATGCTCCGTGTTTAGCAAAAAGTACTTTGGTACCAGCATCGAAACTTGGCGTCCATGTATATTCATACAACATTTTGTTCAACTTTCTTTCTATTGTAGAATTTGATTAATGGCATTGCAAATTCTGTATTCTGAACTTTTCTTGTCATATATATTTGAAGATATGAACAGATTGTGGTATAATTAGTTGGGTGTATATGACTGGGCGAGAATTTCTTACGTTCCCAAAAGAAATTATCTGTAACTATATTTCTTTTGTGGATTGTATGATATCTTCCAGCTTTATATTCGCGCTGTCAATTCGGGTATATTTTTAAACTTAAACGTTCTTTAAAATGTTACAAACCACATCTCTAATCGCACATATTGCCAATCTCAATGGTAGTATGGAATGTAATAAAATAAACATAATATTGTAGAAGTTTTGTTTTCATTTATGGATGTTGTTTCTGGTTCTTTTCATTTAAACACGTTTGAGTTAAATTAACAAAAAAAAAAAATTTTCCGTCTTTGTTGGTTCTCTTTCCTAATGCTTTCGTTCAAATCAAAAGTTAACTTTGATTTGTTTTTTGTTTTCTTAAATTAAATGAAATTCTTTAACTGTTTCAATCAGAATCAAATTTAATAAATAACTTCCTACAACAAGTTGAAGTTACAAGTGTTCAGTCGTTAAATAAAAAAAATTACATTCTCGACTGGCTTTTATACCAACTCAACCAAAAAAATGTTTTCAAATATTTGAAGAAAATTAAAAATTTTTTAAATTGTTTTTTTTTTTTGGTTTTGTGTTACCACCACTTATTTCTTTTGTGTATAAAGGGTGGGTGATTTAAAAGTTTAAATTTCAAAATACAATAAAACAAAAGCGGTTTGAAATTTTGCCAAATTTATTCTTTGTTGTTGTAAAGTACAATTGTTCCGGTTAGAAATGGAATATTAATTCAATCATATAGCTGCAGCAGCTGGCCTCAGAGTACCTTTTTCAATCGAATCAATTTTCGTGTACTTTTTCTTGTGTGTGGGGTTGTATCTCGGTAATGGCACCACGAATATTTGGCTTCAAATTTTTGTTTTTGGCATGTCGGCCAACATGTTGGCATTAACGGCGCCCCACAGAAAATAGTCCAACGGTGTCAAATCGTAGCTTCTTGGCGGCCAATTGACATCACCATTTCGGCTAATTAAATGGCCAACAAATCTTTGATGCATTCAATCGATTCTGACATAAGATGTGTGGCAAGTTGCACCAAACCAAACCTCGTTCACATCAGTAATATAAAGAGCGGGTACAAAAGAATCAGTTATCGTGGTGCGATAGATGTCTCCATTGACCTTAATGGTTGCGCCGTCCTAATTTTCAAAGAAATATGGGCCAATGATGCCTCCGCCTCACAAACCGCACCTAACAGACACTCGTAATGGGTGCATTGGCTTTTGTAAGCTCACGACACTTTAAACAGTATTACCAAAGAGTATAGTTTTATATGTTGTTAAGTTGGTTGTCTCATACGTACTGATCCTTTTGATGTAAAATTGAATTCCTTTTCTCCATTTATTAGAGTTTATTTGCTCAATTTTTTTCAATATTTTAATCAATTTTTTAAAATTCTCAAATCTGTTAAGTTGGAATAAGTCTAGGAAGCCTATTCCTACAAAAAATAGGATGGTATACGTTAAATTATAAGCCGTCCAAAAAAATCTATGGTCTGGTTGGGATAGGTTAATGATCCTAATAGATTTATGATAGTGTCGATACTATTGGTTCATATACAGTTCATATACCGGATCGCATATTTCTGCAATGTTGCAATTAGTTTACAATGTATGGTAATACAATAGTCGTGTACAGTTGGTCTGCTTATTATAAAATGTACTTGCGGGAGAGGCATGCTTCTATGAAGTACATTTGTTTACTTTAGCAAACTCTTTATGGGAAAAGTTTACTGGTTTAGTGAACTATGTTATGCCAAAACTTTTTCGTATTGATTTTAAAGCTTTTTTTCATTGTCTTATAAAGCATACGATGAATACAATACTGTAGTGCAAATAAAAAATAAACAATAATAACAATAATAATAAGTGATAAGTTCAATATCACTGTGCTGCTATGATTACTTAAATTTAATTGTAATTATTTCAAGAAAATTGGCCAACAGCTTTCATACATAAATACATAATTGGTCAGTACAACCCTTCGGTCAGAATCACATCACCTCCAAATGAGATGACCATGCTCTCAAATCTCTCAATGTCTCAACGTCTCTGGGGTCCAGAACACTCAATTCAGGAAAAAAGACATACATACATGCGGACATATATAATTAGTCATTACAACCCTTCAGCTAGGATTACGTCCTAGCTTCTCACACCCCTGATGTTGTGTGTGTTAATTTCATACATGAGTGGCGGGACCTACAGTTTAAAGTCGATTTCGAACAATAGATTTTTGAGAAACTTTTCATAGCAATTTTATTTACACTCAGAGTTTTTGCCAGAAATCTGCTGAGAGGAAGTCGCCGAAGAAATATTTTTTTATATTTCGTTTTGATGTCTGACCTGGGGTTTGAACCGTGGCCTTACGTCTAATAAGCCAACAAACTACCTACTAGAATACGGCGAATTCAGGCCAAAAGAAGCTGGTAATAATTGTGGCCTGGCTAATGTTTTTCTCAAAGAAATATGTATCAATGATGCCAGTATCACAAAATCAACATCGAAAATAGTGACTCTTTCGTAATGCATTGTTAGGTCTTGGATCTCATGTCAATTGGTATCATTCCAAGTACGACATTTTTTTTTTGTTCACGTACCCTATCATCTACAAACAGGACTTATCGCTGAAGATGATTAAAACGCTGTCAGAACAGAACACATGTTTTTGTCATTTGCACGTATTACCCTCCATGGTGATGTCAATGTAGACTGAATACTGAATGACAACTAATTTGAAAGATGTGGTATAGTTAAACCCCTACGTTAATATAAAACGAGTACAGTGTAGTGCACTAATATTGAAGTCTAAATATGAAGTATTTATTGACACCTCTTGTGTTCTTTCAGATTTTTTTTACTCCTTCTATTTACTTCTTTACTTTACTATTTTAGATTTCAAAGTAATTCAATAGCCACCTCGACATGAAACTTAAGAAGTACGGACACTTATAAAGGATTTATCTTTGAAAATCTCATACATACATTCATACATAAACAAGAATACATGTATGTATGTAACTTTCTACAACATTTCTCAAGTTTCAGCAGAAATTCCTTTTGTGTCTTAAAATGTTAAGCCTTTTTGAGAAATTCAAAAACGATTGTACAACATGGTACAAAAAAGAAGAAGAAAAAAAGAAATAAAACTTCTGTACATGGTGCCATATTATCACCATCAAAGTAAGAAAGCTTAAATGGTCTCAAAGTAAAGGCATAAAGGTAATGTAACACAAGTATTTACGGTTGAAAAGAAAATATATTATAGATGTGAGCTTGGATGCAACAATAGAGACAAGGCTTACCAATATACATACATACATATGTTTGTATACTTATTTCTTATCACGCGCATCAAGTTTACCTTTTTATGTTTTATGTTTACTCAAGTTATGGTATGTATTTATAAGAGTCCTCCTATTGTGTCGTTTAATAATTTTTTGAAGTCATGTGATTATGTACGGAATAGTATTCTGCAAAAAAATGGTGTATCTCTGGTTTTGCTTACATAAGGCAATACCTGGAGATTTTATGAGTACTGAAATTAGTGTTTTGTAGCTCTTTTTTCTTCAAACTTTTCATCTTTGAAGTTTAATGTCTGAAATGTGAAACAAAATAACAGTTCTCATGAAAAAATTATCACCGACTTGGTGGCAGTAAGACTCAATGCAGTCAAATCCTGGCTGAATCTGGACAGTCGACATAGGCTCACTAGGATCGATTATAATTCGTCCTTATAATTTTCTGAATTCTGGAAGTTTTGGTCAAAGGAACCGGAGGTTCCTAATGGGATCCTTGAAGCATACACTGATGGCTGGAAGATGAGTGACAGGGTGAGCTGTGGGTATATTAAGGGTCCTGATATTAAACTTTCTTAGAGGTTGTCTGACCACTGCAGTGTTTTCCATGTGCAATTTTGAAAACGGCGTAATGTTTGTTGACTAGCTGTGATTAAGTCCTTAACGAGCGTATTTTCAATGTTCGTCCTTGTACATGAATATCAACGATTTCTTTACGAAATTTCAAATCATTCAAAGGTAACTCTTATATAGGTTCCGGGACAAGCAATTGCATTGCTGTCGAGCTAGCCAGTTCTGGTACGAAGTTTGCAATCTCCGACATGTTACAGGGTATTGGTGTTAGCAAGATGCTCATTCTTGTTCCTGGCAGGAGGATACGTGCGATATTGCTAGACACGTATGGAGAGAAAAAGGACCGACTCACTTCTGTCCTTAAACCGCATGGCCATCCATCGTATAATGGCGGTTCTTTCGGGTCACTGTTCTTTTGAAAGACATGACGAAAGACATGACATGCAGGAGCTGTGGGTCTGAGGAGGAGACTGTCCTTCACCTCATGTGTTATTTCCCTGCCCTTGTCAGGAAGAAATGGAGTTTTCTGACATCTTTGACCGAGCTTTTTAATATAAAAATTGCTGCATTAGAAAAATTTTATTTTAGATTCGGGATGGATTTTCTAGGTATCACAATGGGCCTAAACGCTGAACTCTTCTTTCGAGGCAGTCCTAAATACATACATAATTGGTCCTTAACACCCTTTAGTCAGGATTACGACCTAACTTCTCACACCACTGATATTGTGTGTGCGGGACCTATAGTTTAAAGTCGATTTCGAACGACAGATTTTTGAGAACCTTTTCATGACAATTTTGTTTACTTTCAGAGTTTTTGCCAGGAATCATATTTTTATTTTGAAGTCCTCACGTCTAATAAGCCAACACACTACCTACTAGACTACGTCCGCCACATAACTTGACCTAATCTAATACCAAAATTTTGTCAATTAGACGAAATTCTAATCCATTTGGTGAAATTGCTTACTTGAATGCATATGTATATAATTTAGCCACGACAACTATTTAATAACAATCGTATTGAAGTATGAAAGTAAATATTTTCATTATAGTCAGAAATATATCAGAATTATTTTTTGTCATTTAAAATCGTTAAAACTTTACTTTACATTGTCTTATTTCATAGTCTAAAAATTTTAATTTATTATAATCTGTAAATGCTTTTGGTACCCCTTTTTCGATTTCTTTAAAAATAAAAATTCATAAGAACAGAAGCATACGTTCAATACACTTTATTGCAGATTTAAGCGAATAAATTATGTGAGAAGCACTGAAAGAAAATTTCAATTTAAAAGTTTTCTTTTTGACCCAAAAAGCTAATCCTATCAATTTTGTTGCTAAATACATCAACAAATACAACCCAAATAAAGAAAGAAATTACAGAGAGGCATACGACATGGGAATCATTTGGAAAAATATATGTTTAAACTGTTAACAAACAAATGAAATGATACTGATTAAATGCTATTGATCTCTATAAGTCCAAATAAAAACAAACACAAAAAAAAAGAATTTAACTGCCAATAAATTTTGCATTTACATTTTGAAGGCGATTTCAAGCAAAGTTTTTAAATTCTATTTTATGCTCTGTTTAGCATAAATTGTATTTTTTTCTACAAATAGAACGGAAACACTGTAGAACAAAGGAATTGCAATTGTTTGTGGTGACTTTTTGAAAATAACACCCGAAATGTGCCAGATTTTTCAACACGGATTTTCGAACTTTGACAGCTGAAAGCCATGTTTCGTATGTTAATTTTTTTCTATGTGTGACGGGACCTACAGTTTCCAATCGACTCCGAACGAAGACTTTTTGAGGAACTTCTCATGGCAATTTTATTTGTTCTCAGAATTTTTGCCAGAAGGCTTTGTGCCACGGATTCACATCTAATAAACCAACATACTATGGATTGGACTGCTGGGTGTGTTTTGTTCGCGAAAAATATCGCGCGTTTTGCACATTTTACCATCGCCATAATCCTTTTACCGAGAAGAGTTTACCGTAATTTAGTTGATGAATTCGAGTTCAAGATCGTACGATTTGACACTGATGAACTTTTTCTTGTGAGGATTTCCTTCCATTGCAGGTGTAAGCCAAAAACAACAGAGATTCTCAAACATAACATAATTGATACCATCGGTTAAATTTAAATTGGTTTATGCGACAGAATCATATAAAATTTTACATTTCGGATGCATTTCACCAAGAGAAATCAGGGCAGACGTTCAAACGATGTTATATTCCCCAAATAATGGCATAAATATGTCTTTCAAACGAATAAAAAAAGTTCGATGATATCTTAGACACACTTAGAGTTGTATGGATTCTCTACATCGTATTCGTCGACCCAACTCCCACCTCTGCTAGATTCCGGGCCACTGTGACTTGGTGAGAAACGAATAGACTGGCGAGCTGGTACGAAAGGGATCGGAGATGTCTGAGGAGGAGACGATAGAGGGGATATATGCGTCTTTACGGGAATACTTTTCTTTTCAACAAACCGTGAATGGTTCGATATACCTGGTTGTCGCATTTCAAAACTGCTATGGGCAGCAGTGCACAGCGGAAGAAACAGGGAACTATTTGAGTTCGACAAGAGAACGGTTGGCTTTCTAGCAGGAATGCTAACCAGAATTACTGCAGAAGCTGTCACGATGTGGAGGCAGCACATTCTAGGCTAGTACACTGCACTTCAGAATAGACGTCATCCATTTTTGGGTGACAGAACATTTGAAGATCTGGGCTTAATGGCAAACGTGCCATTAAGAGAATTGGTCGTATGTACATATTTAGAATGTTTATATGAGTAGATTAGGACTACGCTGGTATTTTTCATAGTCCGTGTAGTGTCAAATAATAATGTTTGTTTAAAGCAAACGGTAACCAACTTTAATTATATAAAAATAACGTGGAGTAATAATTTAATTATAATTTTAGCAGTATTTTTTTATCATTGCATATAAAGAACATACAAAACATGCTTATCTACGTAGATTTTATTTAAGCGACACTAATTTTTAAATAACATTCTGCTGAATAATAATAACACAGGTTTTTACATACAATATTTTAATAACATTATGCTTGAAATAAACAGAGAGCGTATGATTATTACGTTACTCATACGTACCCGTATACTATTGAATGGAATTAAGGGTTTTAAGAGAAAATAAATGTTGCGTTTAATTTCAAAAAATTTTAAGAGTAAAAACAAGGAAATCATACATGTGAGATAATTTTCACAAGTTTACAGTTTCTATGTACATGCATTTTAATACATGTTATATGGCTGCTGCTGTTACGCAGACAGTTACTGTTAGCTTCCTACATTCAAATGACAACAGTGAGGTTAAATACATACATATCTTCATTTTTGTTATGTTATTTAATATGTAAACATTTTTATATTTTTTTCTTTCATTTCTTTGCTTTCTCATCTCCCATTTAAAGCGTAATTTTATACACCTTTTTATTTGCATTACCTTACTGGCAAACATTGTTGAAGAGTTAATGTTGTGCGGGTGTGTGTGTGTTTTTTACATATTTTTTTCAAATACAGTACGAGAATAAAAAACATAATGGAAAAGTGACAGACATTAGTGTCCTGCTTTTGTTTGTGAAAAATAAAATCAAAACAAAATTTAGAGAACCGTTCCACGCGCACAAAAGGTAACATATTTTAAACTGTTTTAAATGAGAAAGAAAGGGACACTTTAATGTTAAGGAGCAAACGAATTTTATGGTGAAGTAAAAATTATACGAATATTTAAAAGTTACAATGGAGCTTTTTTCAGAGAAATAATAATTATTGTTTGTGGTTGAAAAAGAATTCAATAATCATACATTGAAAGGGAAACTAATTAAAGACTAAATAAAATTAAATCTCGTTTAGGAATATAAAATTTAAAAGCAATTTTTGTTGTAAAATATTTAATGAAAATTCGCCTTATTAATCAAATATGTAACTACCATACTACAAATTTCTTTCGTATATTTAGTAATTCCATTCCTGTGCTTTTTTGGAGAGAGCATAACCAAACGATTTTTGCCAACTTTCCGGTTCGGCAGTTATTCACCATCAGCAGAGATGCTTAGACATGGAAAAACGCAATAGCCAGAGCTAGAATACTTTGGGTGCTGTAAGAGTTAATTATTACTTTGCGAAAAGTCGGTTCAAACCCCAAGTCAGAAACGAAATTTGGAAAATATTTCTTCGGCGACTTCCTCTCAGCAATTTTCTGGCATAAACTATGAGAGAAAATAACATTGCTAGAAAAAGTTTCTCAAAATCTATCGTTTGGAGTCGATTGTAATCGAAGGATTCTTCGAATATTCTGGGCGAGAACAATATAAAACGAAAATATGAAAGTATATTTCATCGGCGATTTCTGGCAAAAACTCTGAGAGTAAATAAAAATTGCCATGAAAAGTTTCTCAAAAATCTGTCGTTCAGAGTCGACTTTAAACTGTATGGCCCACCACTCATGTAAAGAATTAACACACACAATATAAGTGGTGTGAGAAGGTAGGTCGTAATCTTGACTGAAGGTTCGTAATGACCAATTATGTATGTATGTTCGAGGGAAAGGTGAGGATCTACATTCGTAGGAAACGGGAAGGCGTAAAGGGTGTTGGTTTTAATCAAATATTCAGTTTATTTCTAACAAAAAAAAAAAAAAAAAAAATTGCCATAAGAAGTTTCTCTAAAAATCTGTCGTAAGGAGTCGCTTTAAACTGTAGGTCCCGCCACTAATGTATACAATTAACACACACAACATAAGTGGCATGACAAGTCTTAAGTCTTACTTAATTCTTACGATGTTATTAAATATTTACTTTGGAATTTATTTTCTTTACTGCTGATGTTATCTACGAATTTCTGATTCCTTCCTGGAATCCTTTCTTTTATTTGTCTTGTACAGAAGTTTGGATATATTTATACATTTATAAAAGTAAACAATTTTTATACGCTGAAAAAGTCGTTGAGTTATTCATACATTTTTATATGAGGCTTTAGTTTTTGAAGAGTTTTAATTTGATAACAGATTCAATAGCAAATGAGCACAAATCGTGCGCAAAGAGGTACATCATCAACATCATCCTTCCTGGAATATTTGAATAAGGCTTCGATGACAGCCGTGCGCAAAACGACTTTCAACTCAATTTTAATTATAGAAAGGCAACTGTACAACAATGGTAGCAACAGAAAATGCAACGATAGCTTTAATAACACCCAAGTATAAAATTAATTCAAGTCGCCGTGGTCTAGTAGGTAGTGTGTGGCGTGAGGCCTCGGTTCAAACCCCAGGTTAGGCATCTCCAACTAAACGAAATATGACAAAATATTTCTTCGGCAACTTCCTCTCAGCAGATTTCTGCCAAAAACTCTGAGAGTAAATAAAATTGCCATGAAAAGTTTCTCAAAAATCTGTCGTTCGGAGTCGACTATAAACTCTAGGTCCCGCCACTCATATATAAAATTAACGCACACAACATAAGTGTTGTGAGAAATTAGGTCGCAATCCTGACTGAAGGGTTGTAATGACTAATTATGTATGTATGCATGTAACTGTAGCATTTATGCTGATGTGTCTGATATTTACAACAACTACTGAAAACTAATGTTTTAACGAGCCTGCATACCAAATGATGCTGTTTAGTATTGTTTTGGTCATTTTCAGTTTTATTACGTCCGGTTTGGTGTACCGTTTGTATGACACGTAGACTGCATTGTGTTTGCTAACTATCTGTTTATAACTCACGATTTATTTGATATCATTAAAACTGTCACGACTTCATTCATGCCATTACTTTTAAGAAGTGTTCGAGAAAAAACTAAAAACAAAAAATTTTTTTTTGATGTGTTGTATGTGACATTTGTGGATTGTTTGACGCTTAGACATAATGTGGCATTTTGTATACATTATTTTGCCACATCAAAGTTCCAATTGCATGTTGTCCGAAATACTACATGACGCATCATGTGATATGTGACATTAACAAGGGTGTTAATATTAGGCAAAGAACATGTCAGTAATAATGGCAGCGCAATGTATTTTGTTTGTAAAAATTTGCAATCGGCTTTACTTTTAAAGCCAAACAAGTATCTTTTTTATGGTGAAACAAAAATGGTTTATATGTTGGCCACATAAGAATCCAAAATTATTATGGTTTAATTGTATATGTATGCAACATATATTGCCAATTATTCTTGAACATGGTAAGAATGCGTAAGAATGCATATTTGCTATACATGTGAAAAAAGATTATTTTTTTTTATTTTTTTATTCCAACAACATGCATTCCTCAGGAGTCAACTTAAGCAAACCAATTTCAAAAATACCTCAACAATTTTAAACTTTTCTTAAAACAGCTGCTGCAATTATGGAAAACAAATCAAAAGGTGAACATTTTCATTGGACTATTATGTCAACAGTTACTCTTCAGAGTTGATATACATCAACCAGTTTGTAGAAAAGTGTTTCAATATGATATTTTAGAAATATTTGTCTTTTACATAGGATGTATGATTGTGTCTAATATTGAAAAAGAAAAAGCAACACAGATGGTCAGTAATGCGTGAATTTTCTAAATATTTCGCCTAAAATTACGGAATAAAAAAACTAAATGGCGTGCCCTGGTAGCCTAGTGGGTAGTGTGGTATATTATAAGCGTGAGGGTCATGGGTTCGATTCCCAACAGAGGCTCTGGTCTGTGACACTACACCGAGCATATGGTCAAGTTACTCAGCTCGTATATAATTAGAATATAATTTGTAATTATATTGTAATTAATAAATAAATAAATAAAAAACTAAGAAACTAAGAAACCTCATCAAATCAGGATCAGGCATGCTAGCTGTTATGTTTTGCACTAGTTCACACGTCACGCCGGCTCTGTAATTCATGCTTGTGGCCCACTGGCGGCTGCAGTTAGTGCTTTTAGCTCTACCGGACGGCAGCTATTATGCAGCATAGACAATCCAACAATGCGACGGTATCGTGTAAAGTTTTGGGTGATTGTCTAAGAGTAGATTCTTTGTAAATTCGTTTGATCCTCACTAAATATTCTGAATTTTTACCGTGTAAATAGAGCAGTGCTCAATTAACGAGGGGAAAATTATACTCATTTATTGGAATTTTGCTTATAATGGGTGTAATTCATGACCCAGAAATAAGATTAGATTGGTCAAAAAAAATATAAAAAGACATATGTATATACGAACGCCCTAATAAAAAATCCATTAAATGGTACCGAAAAGTAGCAATACAATTAATATGCTATGGGGTTATTTCAGAAGGTCTAGAGAATTTAAATTGCGTAGCTGATGTACGTCTTTTCTCACTTAACTTTATAGCCATGGACGACAAAATGGATGCTATTTTTAGTTCCCCAGCTGCAACAGATCTAGGTGTTAATATGGGGAAAACAAAGTCAGATTATATAAATTCTGAAGCAATAAGTAAATTCGGCTTCTTTTGTTACTTGAGAAGAATGTAGACAACATTTTAAGGATCGCTTTCATCATTGCAAACAGAGTAAAATCAGTAGAACATGAATTTTGTCGCCTTAGCGACACATAGACATCAATAGTGCTTCCTAGCAAATTAAAACTGTGTAAATTTAATATAAAATCAACGTTGTTTTATGGTTTTGATCAATCCAAATACAAAATACAATGTCTTTTGACACATGACAATTACTAATCAACAAATTCCAATTCACCAGAGAAAGGAAAGAGACAATGGAATTGGAAAGGTCATACACTTAGAAATAAGTCGGTTGTCGGAGCACACAATGCCAGAAATAGAATGATAGTGGTAATGGGCTCATTTCGACTAGTGATAACAACAGACGTATGAACGGTGTACTAGAGACTACGCTAACTAAAAAAGGTTAGCTTTGAGAATAATAAAACTGGGTTTAGTTTTAAATCAATTCTTTATTATTCGCACAATTCCGTGTGCCACCTTTGGCAACTTGATTTAAACAACAACAATTTGCCTCATTTGTTATTCTTCTTTACACTTTTCCACGCAATGTGTCTTCACACAAGACTGACTGAATTCAGGTTAAACAGTCTGATGGATGCTCTTGAAGGAGAATAACTTTGCCTTCACGAAATCTCTATAAATGTAAACATGTTGTTTTCGTTATTATTGTTTGTGTATTTTGTTTACGTTTTTCCTTGCAGTGTGTTATTGCCTGTTTGTTTACTTGTTTTATACTGATATTGTTGCTATATTTTTGTTTATTCGGTGATTATGTAAACAAGTCCATTGTTTTTGTTTTTGTAGGTTTTTTATCTTTTTAATAAAACCATTTCCATTTTCGTATTATTTTTAAATATTTTCTAAATAAAATTTTTAAAACAATCAATTTCAATATCTCTTTTAGATTAAATTATATGAAATATTTAATTTCTTCAACAGTTCTCACAAACATTTTTACAAATCATATTAGCCGCATGTCATTTAGAGGGACGGCAGCAAAACCAAACAGATACTTAAATGTGATGACAAGATAATTTAATGCTTCGGCTGATCCAATTTATAAACTCTTTCCTCCCTTCTGGTGTACAAATACGCATGATTTCTAATGATTATCTAATGGGGTTGTACTTTAACTACGCCCGCACATCTCTCTTTTCAGTTCAAACAGCTACGAAGGAAATCACTTTACAGATAAAGAATGCACGTAGTTTTTTATGATAATTATTTTGTTGTTGTTAGTTTTCTATCACAACAAAACTATTGTGAATTTGTTGTTATTATTGTACACACAACACAGAGAGACAACACACAGCATAGGTTTGATGAAAAGGTTTGTTAAAAGCAAAGTTATTTCAAATGTGCCTATTTTTCAAGTTATCTCTTCTAGTCAAACAATATGTAGAGTATCACCATGTCACAATGGATATTCGGTTTTAGAGTTTCCTATACAAACTAAGGACTTCAACAAAAAGTTGTTGTTTTTATTTACTTTGAATATTATATTAAAAATTTCATAATAAATTGAAAAAAATTTTTGTTTCTACGTCAATACCATGTAAATTAAATTTTTTTTTCATTTTTTTTGTTTATTTCCGAGGTAAAAAAGGAAGCTTATACCTGTCATCTTCACTTTAAATACCAAAACTAGACCATGAAAACATTTTATAGATAAAATATGAATAGAAAAGAAAAGGAAAACTTAAAATAATAAAAAAAAAATATTAAAAAATATTGCATCCTTCTATAAAATGCTGCTTTTTGTGACAAAACAAACTCCGTGTAGAACTTCTATCAGTGGAAGACAAAAATTTTATTTCTCTTCATCATCAAAATAAAACTGCATTTAAAATAAAAAAATAATGTCCTTTCGAAGTAAAAGAGTAGTAGTATCGTTCACATTTTCTGTTTGCATAAGTGATTGTTTAAATTTATTTTCAGGATATTTTTCATTTTTCTTATCAGCAAAAAGTACGACACAAAAATGGTATAAAAAATAAAAATTTGTGACATTAAACGTTAAAGAAATAATTGTACGTTGAAATCTCCAAAATAGTTATTAATGGCACCTTCAAAACGTCTTCTGATTCTTTCATAATTCCTTCAGGTTGACCAAAAATGCATGGCTGCCTTGATCATAAGCATTTATCTGTAAAAATCTTGTGATAAATGGACAGAAGTTGAAATATTTCCAATTTAATCATTTAGAATTTAATTAGAATACGTTTTAACCCTTATGTGAGCACTTAGATATCTGGGTACCTTTGGTATTTTGAATCAGCATTTTTTATTGAACATTTTTTTTTAGTAATTTTGCAGACATAAAAAATTAAACTAAAATACCTGAAGGCGACATAATTGCGCATTACATCCCTTCAGTTAGGATTACAACCTGAAGTAGCAGTAGTTTATCAGGTAGCGTAATGCCTTTTTAGACGTGAGGCCACAGTTCAAACCCCAGGTTAGACATCTTCAACTAAACGAAATATGAAAAAAATATTTCTTTGGCTACTGCCTCTCAGCAGATCTCTGGCAAAAACTCTGAGATGAGAGCAAATTAAATTGCATTGAAAAGTTTCTTAAAATTTTGGTGTTCGAAATCGGCTTTAAAATGAAGGTCCCGCCACTCATGGATAAAATTAGTACACACAACATGGGTTGTGTGAGAAACTAGATTATAATCTGAAGACTTGTTTATCCAAAATAATAAGAGCTTATATTACTAGCGAGCCCATTATTTAGTTTTGTAGTTCTTCAATTTTAAATTATTCGAACATGTTTGATTCCACATTAGTTTCATAAGAAACAAAAATTTTTCTCTTGTCTAAAGGTTTCAGTTTCTAAAATGTATTTCAAATGAAATTTGTTGTAGTCCAGTAGGTAGTGTGATGGCTTATTAGAAGTGAGGTAAAGGTGCAAACCCCAGGCCAGACATCTCCAACAAAACGAAAGATGAAAAATATTTCTTTGGCGACTTCATCTTACCAAATTTCCTGCAAAAACTCTGAAAGTAAATAAAATTGCCATGAAAAGTTTCAGAAAAATTTGTCATTCGAAGACGACTTTAAACTGTGGTTTGCACCATTCGTATATAAAATTAACACATACAACATAAGTGGTGTGTGAAACTAGGCCTTAATCCTGACTGAAGTGTTGTAACGATCAATTATGTACGCATTTATGTAAAATATTCTTCGAAACTGATATCAAAAATGTATAATCAAATAAAAATATAATCAAATTAATCTTGCAACGCGTTTGATCTTTTTCTTTGCCTATAAACGTTGGATCTAGTGAGCGCCAGATTCCATATCCTCAAGGCCCTAGCCAGTCGTACAAAGAATGTCTGTAAAAACGATTTGATACCATACCTTTTGCTTAATAACAAAAAAGTTGTATATGTGTATGCATCCGTGTAAATTTGAATTTTTCTGCTTTTAATTGAAAGAGCTTCTATCTACAGCGAGCTGTCAGTTTATTCCTACTAAAAATTTGAACATTCCACATCATTCCGATATTTGAGTTTGCAAGCTTTTAATAGCAGCACATAATTTGGGTAGAATATTTCCTGTGTTCACTAAGCATTAGTTTTTTTCGTCTTTTTTTTGCGGAAGTTACCATCACTCAAACATGGACATAACGGGCTAACGGTTTAAAATGAAGTTTTTTTTATCTGCATGAGTGATTTAAAATTTTTTTTGTGGTTTTAAAAACCTCAGAGAATGTTAAAATTTTTCAACAAACTGTAAGCCGATCAGAGTCAACAAATAATGCCATGAACGTATGGTATTCTTCTGTTTACAATTTATTTTTTTATCTCTTTTTTTTAAGAGATTTTTTTTATTGACTCAGCCATTAAAATGTCTGATAACCTCTGGTTTATTTGCACTTCATTTGGTTTTTGATAGACAAATATTACTTCGTATCCGATTTTTTTTTATTTAATTTTTTTGCTGGTACCAATTCAAATCATACATATACAAATTTAAATGGGATGTAGCTTATGCGTCCCGACCAATCCCCTACCAATCTTCATTGACTTCAATATCTATTAAGTTGTTTAGATTAGATTTGTTATATTTATTATACATTTATATCACTGTCATTATCTTGTGAGAAGTATAAAAAAATGTATAACAGACGAACTTAACGAACTGAAGCAATGAAATTAAAGTAAAAGCTTTAAATGCAAATAATGATTATATTTTTTAATTAATATATTTGTTTCAACTAAAAGTAAATGTATGTACAGTCGTCTAAAGCATATTAAATAATTGTAGCATGGGGTTCACTCTAAAGAAAAATATTTTTGTTTTCATTCTGGTTTATAAAATAAGAGGCTGAGAGGGTAGAATAAAAAATTATAAAAATTAATTTAAAACAATCAATTTAAGTTTTAAATAAACAACTCAGTTTGAAGCACTGTTGATATACCACAAACCCTTATAATAACGAAAATGAAATGTGAGTAAAAAAGGAAAAGATAAGGATATAATCAAAGTAAAACAAAAAATTCTTTAAAAGATATGAATTCTAAGTTAATTAAAATTAGATATAATCATCATAATCATTATAAATGGAAAGAGAACTTAAAGAAGTAATATTAGATAAAGTGATTTGAATGAAACAAACAAATACAAACGTATCTATAGGTATATAATACTCAATATTGATTGCGTACACATTTAAAAAACAATATTAAGTTGTCATAAAGTCAGTTTTGAAGTGTTTTATCATCTTCTGTGCTAAAAATTATAAGTCAAAAATGATTTTTAAATAATTTTGCAATTGCCGAGTTGTAATGTTTAAGGTATTGAGCAATGACAGTGAAGAAAGTATTCCATAGTTTTGATATCCTCTCAATTTGCAGCTCAAATATGTCCTCTTAATTGTGCTTTTCTTCAGCTTTTATCCATACTTAACAAAGTCATGGCCCATTATCTAAATCGCCCCCATAATGCCTACATAATGCCCTTAAATATAAATTCCTATAAGATTTGCTGTGGCCCAACTAACAGATTCCAATATACGTTCTTCCACCTCGAAAACCATATGGCTGATTAGTTCGACGGAAGAATATTTTGGTTTCGGATTCTAAAATGTAGACGTTCCGTTCATTCCTGTCATCATATTAGAGTAGCCTCTAATAGTAGCTAGTCCCTCCGGTATCAGTATGATGCAATTGATCGCAGTATGGGTCAGGTATTTACCACAATACGTTCCTTCATTTCGTTGAATATTCTCAAAAATATATATGCTAGTGTGCTATTTAGCTTCGACCAATCTACTTCCCCTATTGTATGGAGACGACAGGCCATACGAATCGCTAATCTCAAATGGAAAACAGGCATGATCGTTTCCAAATATGATGTTGGACCCATCTTTATGCTTATTCTCAGACAACTCATCAATCTTTTAAACTCTTTGTAGTATTTTGTTGATGTTACATTTCCTACTAAACAATGTTCGCCATACTACTACTTCTTTAGACTTTAAAAAGTTTAACTAGGCTTCCCTACCTTTCATAACCAATGATGCTCCTACAAATTGATCGATATTTCTATACTTTCACAGCTCATTCCTCTAGGTATTCCTTCTAATACTGTTTTCAATCTATAAGAGCTCGCAAGCATTTTATATGTCTGGATGTTGTGATTTCCCCTAATGAATCGGTGGTTGTACTGTGCATGACCTTTATTAATTTATAAATAAGTAGATCTGCGTTTTATCAAGAAAATTCTCCTTCATCTTTGTGTTAAATGATCTAGAATTTCTTCACTTATTCCTAAGCAAATCTATCTGATCTGATCTCTTGGCACAGCCGTACGTTTCTCAAAGTAATCTTAGAAAATTATGAAATTTTCTTTCAGTTTTCTTGCAATAGTCGCCTAATCTACTAGGTAGTGTGTTAGATTAGTATACGTAAGGCCACGGTTCAAACCCCAGTTCAGACATCAGAACGAAAAATGAAAAAAGAAAAAATTACTTCGGCAACTACCTCTCAGCATATTTCTGGCAAAAACTCTGAGAGTAAAACCAAATTTTCATGAGAAGCTTCTTAAAAGTTTTTAAGTCGACTTTAAACTGTAGGGCTCGTATCGTACGTATACGATTAACCCACAGAACATAAATGGTGTGAGAAGCTAGGTCTTAATCCTGCCTGAATGAACAATTATGTAAGTTATGCATGTCTGATGCTTATGCATATAACTAAATTATGCAATATGTGATTGCCTTTGTACAATACCATGCTTTATATTACCAAAAAACTATATAAACAATGACTATAGGCAACAGCAAACAGAACTTTCAATAAATATGAAGACTTTTTTATAGAAACTACTGCCGAAAATCAATAAATGTGTGTTCCTTTAAGTCTATATGTTGACATAAGTAAATATGTTGCATTAACAAAGTATATTTACTATCGCACATAAGTACGGTACTAGTGTTGCATCCAAGCATAAAATATATCTTTTCTTTTAGGCGTAAGTACTTATGTTTCATTACTTTTTTTCTCTTACTTGGAGGCCATGTAAGCTTGCGTTGATTATTTACTTCGCTTGTGATGACATGGTACCATGCTTCTCAAGTTTATTTCTTTCTTTTGGTTGTCTTTTTATCATATTGTACAATCGTTCTCTGAAAAGGCTTAAATTTGAAGACACAAAAATAATTCCTTGTGAAAATGGAAAAGAAATGTACGCTTTTGTTTCATATCGAAGTCGTTTATAAGTCTTTGTAAAGAATACGCTTCACGTCGATTGTAAATGGTAGTTATTAAGTTACTGGAAAAAGAAGAAAATTAACTCAAAGAGTATCAAAAATATTCCAGGGTTTCGGTATTTCATTTGTATAAGTGAGGAAGCTGTTGAATGGCATCAAAAAGGTGATTATATGATTGATAATAAAGTTATATACATACGTACGTTAGTGGATTCACACATTTCAAAGATTTTCTTTATCTCTTAATGCTTACTATCTGAGGCAACATAAACAATTGATATGGAGCCTGGTTATAAATGGACTCTTGACAAAACTATGTAAGTCGGGGATCAACTGACAAAGATATACTGATGATGGCCAAAATAAAATTTGAAGAGAGTCTTGGGACATCATACAAAGTGGTTTAGAGATTGTAAGTCGTTGGTGCACTGCAGTAGGCCTGAAAATAAACCCGGGTAAAATTACAACACCACATAAGAACGAGAAAACTTCCAAACTGGAAAACTGTTGGACTCCTGGGTATCACAGGAATTCCAGGTTATATAGTCGCCATATGGTGTTATTATTATTGCGTATTAGACGTTAGGCCACTGTTCAAAAACCAGGTCAAATATCTTCAACAAAATGAAATATGAAAAAATATTCCTTCGGCGATTGCCTCTCGGTAGATTTCTGTCAAAAACTCTGAAAGTAAAAAAATAAAATGCCATGAAAAACTTTCTCAATAATCTGTCCTTCGGAGTCGTCTATAAATGGTATGTCCTGCTGCCTTGTGAGAAACTATATCGAAATCCTGACTAAAGGGCAAATGCTTCCCTCAATCGAAGTGTCTTTGTTCATAAAATGTCATTAACGAAGTAAGATTTTTTGCTGTATTTGTAAAATCCTTGCTACTTTATATACACACATACATAATTTGTCAGCATTACGACCAGTCTTAAGTTACTACTCATATTGTTAATTTTATCCATAAGTGGCGGGACCTACAGTTTAAAGTCGACTTGGAACGATAATTTTTTTTGGGAAACTTTTCATGGCAAGTTTTTGTCGGCAATCTGCTGAGAAGAAAACGCCGAAGAATATAATCTTTCATATTTTATTTTGATCGAGATATCTGACCTGGAGTTTAAACCGTTGCTTCATGTCTAATATGCGTACCAGGCTATGGCGCCCTTGCTACTTTAAAGCAGATAATTTTTTTTAAAATTTTTAATAATCGCCAATTTAAATTATATACATACATTCGTACAACATTCTCCAAAAATTATAATAATTATTGTGCAGGCTTTTCCATTGTATTTTAAAAATTGAAATTTGCAGACAAATGTTTAATGAATCGTTCATTAAATATTTTTAAAATATAAATTTATTTATAAATTATATTTTAAAGTATAATGTTAAATTACTTTCTCTTTTATGTTTGAAAATGCTTAACTTAAAGATAAAATACTGAACAGGTTTTCTGTATTAACTTGGTCCCCCCTTAATACTTTTAAAATCTTCCCCTAATGCGGCGAGGATTTTATTTAGAATTCCGGTGGTCTTAACAGTTTTACTTTCACAACGTTTACAATGTTTGTATTTTACGTTACTTGATGGCTGTACATTCCAAACGATGATGTTTTTATGCAGGATTACTCACGTAGTTCTTTGTCGTTACTGTCTGTTGCTTTTGTTTGTACAACTCCTTCTTTCTTATGCGTATTTTGTGACATTTTGTTGTTAGTTTGTTTGATTGAACTGAATCTGTAGAATTTCTCTTTGTTTCAGTACAGTGGTAGACTTTTAAAATGGTAAAAATATATCAGATTGGAATAGTATCCTGTAAAAATATAACACATTCTTTTAATTCAATTCTTTTCTGACTATCTGATACAAATATAACAACGTTGTTGGGTCATATACCAGACGGCATACGTTCTTTCTCAATGTGCGTCTTGAGAACGTACCATTTTTTTGTTTGAATTAAAAATGTTTGACGATCCATCTGCTCTGTGTCGTCAGCGATATTTCAATGGTTAAGCAAGCAACATACTTGGAACTCCTGCAATTATGTGCAAACAAGGTCAATAGCGTTTTTAAACCCTGTATTAATTAAATTCTGTGGTGCCAAAAACGACAGTTGTTCCCATAAGTTCGAACCGCTCAGGGTGCATCAAAACTGTGAGTAACGATTGCCTGTCATGTAGTCTATGCTCCAGGAAGCATTAGATACTTTGTCTCAGATTACGTCAAATATAAGATGTAAGCAGAGCAACAAACTATTGTTGTCGAAGCCAACAAACTCCGTGTTACCATATGCTTTAGCGTTATGGAATACAAAAATACTGGCAAGAGAAGAATATTAACAAATTTTAGAAGCTTTAATCGATTTATGAGAATATTGCAACGAAAATTGAAAAACACTCTATGGACCGATTTGAAATAGGTTATGTAGAGGTCAATTATAACCCAACTCAGTTCTTAAAGGACATAATGGTTACAGAAGCTATTTTTACTGCTTCAGGAGCGACATTTCAAAAATATGCCCTCCTTGACTGAATAACAACAAAGATTTTGTGGTGAAACGCTCGAAACTTGGCGTACATCGAATTGAAATGAAGTATATTATGTGTGGGGTCCTAAATAGAGACAATGTAATCAAGGTGATGTAATGCTACTATGAGAGAAGAATTTCAATGCGGTGGAAGGGATTATTAAAACAGTTAAGGAAACAAATGAAAACCATAAGATTTTTTCGACATCCAAATCTAATTGGAGCGCTGCCAAAGACAGACCTCATGGTAAAGTAATTCTGTACGTAATTTTCGTGGAGAGTGGTATTGAAAATGATTTGAGTTGGTAAGACAGATTCTTAAATCTGTCATAGCCAATGAATTTTATATCTGACGAACTAGAAATCATTATCGATCTATTAATAGAAGTTGTATTCCCTCTTGGAATGGCAATAAATCATGAAGAACTTTAAATTATTTCATACTAATTTTATCCTGAGCTATGTACATACATACATAATTGGTTATTACAAGACTTCAGTCGGGATTCCGACTTACCTTCTCACACCACTTATGTTGCGTGTGTTAATTTTATACATGAGTGACAGGACCTACAATTTAAAGTCGACTCAGAACTTCAATTTTTTTTTTGAGCAATTTTACGTTGAAATTTGTTATTTATTCTCAGGGTTTTTGGCCAGAAATCTGCTAGAAGGAAGTCACATTTCATTTTGTTGGAGATGTCTGACGTGGGGCAACTTCACGGCGGCATAACGAAAGTCAAGGGTTTTCATTCTGCTATATTTCTAATTGTGATGGAAACTTTTTTGAGCAATTTTACGTTGAAATTTTTTATTTATTCTCAGGGTTTTTGGCCAGAAATCTGCTAGAAGGAAGTCACATTTCATTTTGTTGGAGATGTCTGACGTGGGGCGACTTCACGGCGGCATAACGAAAGTCAAGGGTTTTCATTCTGCTATATTTCTAATTGTGATGGAAACTTTATAATGCCAACTCTTATGAGGCTACAAACAACTTTGAGCCCAGACTGCACAAAAATCGACAGATACGGCTAGGTCTTTAAACATACGACTATGTGTGACAAATGTTGCAATTATTGAAATATAAGAAAAAAGTAAAAGTGATACTTCTGAACTCGTCTATAGCAACTCGAATCGTTTCATCCTGCAAATAGTTTAAAGTAAACCAAAAGAAAGATCCCAGGTTAGACATCTCCAACTAAAAACGAAATATGAAAAAAATTCTTTGACGAGTTCCTCCCAGCAGATTTCCGGCAAAAACCCGCAAAAAAATTGTCATGAACAGTTTCTCACAAAAATCTATCGTTCGGAGTCGACTTTAAACTGTAAGTGCCGCCACTCAAGTATAAAATTAAGCAAACAATATAAGTGAAGGGAGAAACAAATCGTAATTCTGAATGAAGGTTTGTAATGACCAATAATGTATGTATGTATGTATGTAAACCAAAAGAATGATTCGATATTTTGGATAATAATGCGAGTTTTATGATTACTTTACTTTACTGGTAATCTTCGATTAATGACTTGATAAATGATAGTTAGCTGTTCCTTCCATGACCATGGTATTGGTCTCATTTAGGTGAGATTTTAGTAGGATTACAGTGAACAAAAAAAAGAAAAAAATTGAAAGAAATACTCAAATGCTATAAAATGATAGCAAAGCTTACTGAAAACGTCTGATATAAATGTATTCTGTGGATACATACGTTTCAGTTATATTGTTTCATTGTTTGCTGCTTTTATCGCCGCCTTAATATCGCCCATAATAATTTGGCAATAAAATGTTTGCCCCATTTTTCTTTGTCCTGTTTTTACTTATTTCCTGATGAAATATTTTTAAAATTGAGATAAATTGTTTGTGTAAATAAATGACTAGGTGGAAATAATTCCTTCTTTTTTGCGAAAGATTATTTCACATTTTGTAGAAATAAACAATGTAAGCATGCTGTGGCATGTTTACTATTCAAAATATTTTTGTTGCCCATTTTATTTTTCGTTTTTCTTTTTGTTTATTTTCGTAGCCTCCCCTCCAAAAAAAAAAAATGACAATTTTGTCCAGGATTTAAATATTTTAAAGCATATTTTAATGTCACCATATTGAAGATTGTGCTTGCGATAGCATTTCTAAGTCTGTATGTATATCTTTGGCCCATCATCATGTTTTAAAAGATAAAAACACCAAGATTTTCCTCTATAACAAAATATACGTACATTAAGCAATAAATGATAGCTATCTGTTATGGTATTAAGTTAACATTTGGTAAATTACTGTACTTAACTTAATTAGATTTCCTTTTTTATGTTCCTTGTTTTCCTCACTTGTAATAACGTAATTTTTAAATACAAAATATTCAGGATGTTTGTAATGAAAAGTATGAAAATTTAAAATAAATATTTGCTTCAATCGTATGAGTCTCTAACTTAATTTTATTTGATCGTCGGCTCTTATTATTAAACTTTTTTTAAATACTTACTTACTTAATTGGTCATTACAGCCTCTCAGTCAGGCTTACGACCTACACCATCCATGTTAAGGTTAACAGATTTTTTTGAGGAACTTTTCATAGCATTTTTTTTAAGAAAACATATGTTGAATATTTAATTGAATCAAATACTGTTTACGATTTCTTGTTTCGCTTGTAAGGAGCTCATCACATTTTCCTCTAACCTATGGGTTTTAGGATGGGCCATTTAAAAGTTTATTTTTTGTTGTGAAATACAATTATTTCGCTTAGAAATGGAATATTATTTCATTCATATGTCTTCCGCGGCTGATCTCACACTACCTCATTCGATCGAAATAATTTTCATGCAATTTATCGAGTGTATCTCAGCATTGGCATCACGAATATTGATCTTCAAATGCTCAATTGGTTTGACGGCATAACACTTTTCTTTAACGGCGCTCACAGAAAATAATCCACCGGTATCAAATCGCAGCTTCTTGGCGGCTAATTGAAATCACCATTTCGGTTAACTAAACGGCCATCAAACGTTTAATACAATAAATCGATTGTGAAATGAAATGTGTGGCAAGTTGCACCATCCTGTTGAAACCAAACATAGTTCACATCAATACCTTGAAGAGCGGGTACAAAAAAATATCGGTTAACATAGTGCGATAAGTGTCTCCATTGACCGCAATGGTTTCGCCGTCTTAATTTTCAAAGAAACATGGGCCAATGATGCCTCCGCTCTACAAGTCGCACCAAACAGCCACTCATAATGGGTGCAATGGCTTCTGTAAGACCACGTACGAGTTTTCTGAGCACCAAATATGACAATTTTGCTTATTAACGTAACCACCAAGATAAAAATAAGCTTCATCCGAAAGATATTTTGTTTGTTTTTTTTTTGGCAAAATACACCAATCATCATGCAGTTTCTCTCGCTCAAACATAAATCTATTCATTACGTTCAGTGGAGATAATGTACTGAATTTTGTGACAGAATACAATGACATAAGTATTGCCAGATTCGATATAATGGTTAAAATTTAAATAGATAGATGGCGCACCCGATATATTGCAATTTTACGCAATTTTTCCATGTCCATTGTTAAATCTACTTTGCATTAAATATAACAAGATGGCCGAATTCTAAATGGATTTAAATTGATCAAAGGTCTGATCGGCTTCCAGAAGGCGATTTTACGCGTCCACAAATCATCAATATGGGGAATGTACAGAAGATACCAAAATTTACCGACATATTCTATTTAAATTTTTCATACATAACATAACATAATCGGTCATTACAACCCTTCAGTCAGCATTACGATCTAGTTTCTCACACCACTTATGTTGTGTACATGAGTTGCGGAAGCTACAACTTAAAGTCGATTCCGAACGTCAGATTTTTTGATAAACTTTTCATGGCAATTTTTATTTACTCTCCGAGTTTTTGCCAGAAATACTTTTTGTATTTTGTTGTACTGTCTGGCCTGGGGTTTGATCGCTGGCTTTACGTCTAATAAGCCTACACACTACCTACTAGACCACGGCGACTTCTATTTCAATGTTGCCAATTGTATTTCAGCTCTGTTACAAGGAATGAATATGGAGATATTTCGTTTATACCACATTAGCGTTAAGACTTCTGTGTCCACCATTCAAGATCATACAAAAGAAAAATATCATCTGCATTCCTTCAGTACACATCTGCCGCTAAAGGAGATTTTTATCGAAACTAATAAATTACATCGTGATATTATTTACCTTCTCGAAGTATGTAAAACAAAAATACAAAAAAAAAAACACAGGATAACATCGTTCTAATACATCATTATTTACTTTGGCGCACAAAAGTCTTCAGCATTTAGAACGACTAACAAAAATAATTCTTTTTTTGAAATCGATCTGTATTTGAAATGCCAATTGCTGCAATTAAATACACTCGTTTGGCGTTTAAGTGGTTTTCAAGCCATAAAAAAAATACGTTGTTGACACATAAAGAATTCACATTTATATCAAGTGTATATAATAAAATTCGAAAGTAAACGAATTCATTTTATTAAATGTCATAAAATGAAAAATACTTCTCAAGAGAACTGTACTGCATATCACTTTCTCTTGTGTGATTACTCAAGCAAGGAAATTTATTTTCTACAATTTTATAAAGTAGTTCAGCATTTGTAAAGAAGTAATGTAAACTTGTTCTGGCCTACATTAAAATTGTAAGGTGTATATATACAGTGGCTCCATCGCATAATCGGACAAGCACTAGTCTGATATGTATGTGCTTAAAACTTAAAAAGAAAATATTAAATATATGTTTTTTTTTGCTTTTATTTACACTCTACATTATAGACTTTCAGATTAATAAGAAAAATAAAAACATTTTTCATGATAACAGTAATTTTATAAAGAAAAAGAAAATTAACTCAATTTTTTGCGCTCAACGCATAATCGGACAAAGAAGAGCACCATTGCTAAAAATGACGAAAGAGAACAATTAATACTTTGTGGCATATCCTTTGTCCTCAAGAATGGTATGTAAACGTTTTGGAATTGATTTTACCAAATTGTAGCATACCTCAGGTTCTATGGAGTTCCACGCTTCCAGTAAAGCCGCCTTAAGCTGATTCAAAGATTTAAATTGTTGTTGGTATACTCTTCTAGCTAATTCTTCCCAAAGATGTGCAATTACGTTGAGATCTGGGCTCTGTGAAGGGGTTTCTATAAGTTTGGGGCAATTATGGATCAACCAAAGCTTTTCCACACCCAAAGTGTGCTTGGGATCATTGTCCTGGTAAAAAGCAAAATCATTCGCAATGCCTAAGGACTAAAAATATCTTTAAAAAACAGCAGTGGAAAAGATATTTGCTTAAATACTATTCGTAATACATTGCACAAATATAACTACCATGGTAGAGTTACCAGAAAAAAGCCATTTATTAGGCCTAAGAATAAAAACAAGAGAATAAAATTCGCTAAAGAGTATTTGCTTAAAACAGAAGATTTTTGGAATAAGGCAATTTGGTGTAAAGATATCTTAAAATACATTTTTGCTGATAGTTTTTGTTCGTTACAAGGTTCTGTTCACTGACGAGAGCAAATTCAATTTGCATGGATCAGATGGCAAGATGTTTGTGTGGCGTAAACCAAATGCAGAATTTAGTTTTCAAAATACAAAAGCTACTGTTAAGCATGGAGGATGCTCTGTTATGGTTTGGGCCTGTATGTCGAGTGCTGGGGTGGGCAATTTGCATTTTATTGATGTTAAAATGGACACATTTGGCTACCTCAACATTTTGAAGGAAAATGTAAAGCAAAGTGCCGAGAAATTAGGCATTGCGAATGATTTTGCTTTTTACCAGGACAATGATCCCAAGCACACTTTGGGTGTGGAAAAGCTTTGGTTGATCCATAATTGCCCCAAACTTATAGAAACCCCTTCACAGAGCCCAGATCTCAACGTAATTGCACATCTTTGGGAAGAATTAGCTAGAAGAGTATACCAACAACAATTTAAATCTTTGAATCAGCTTAAGGCGGCTTTACTGGAAGCGTGGAACTCCATAGAACCTGAGGTATGCTACAATTTGGTAAAATCAATTCCAAAACGTTTACATACCATTCTTGAGGACAAAGGATATGCCACAAAGTATTAATTGTTCTCTTTCGTCATTTTTAGCAATGGTGCTCTTCTTTGTCCGATTATGCGTTGAGCGCAAAAAATTGAGTTAATTTTCTTTTTCTTTATAAAATTACTGTTATCATGAAAAATGTTTTTATTTTTCTTATTAATCTGAAAGTCTATAATGTAGAGTGTAAATAAAAGCAAAAAAAAACATATATTTAATATTTTCTTTTTAAGTTTTAAGCACATACATATCAGACTAGTGCTTGTCCGATTATGCGATGGAGCCACTGTATGTATATGTCTGTATATACATTAAGTTTGTGTATATACATAGAATATTGTTTATAATAAATTCTGTTACATTAAAGGGTCCTTACAACCCTTCAGTCTGGATTACGACCTAGCTAACCACACCACCTATATTATGTGTGTTAAATTTATACTTGAGTGGCGGGACCTACAGTTAAAGTCGATTCCGAATGACAGATATTTGAGAAACTTTTCATGGCAAATTTATTTACTCTCAGAGTTTTTGTCAAAAATCTGCTGAGAGGATATCGTCAAGGAAATACTAAAATTACGTTTCGTTGGAGATGTCTGACCAGGGATTTGAACGGAGACCTCACATCTAATATGCCTACTAGACTACGATGAAATGCCAAATTTTCTATAAATCTAGCGCTTAAATCTGGCTGAATTTGACAGATAGCATGGATAATGTAGGTTTTGAGGACTGCTGTGCTTTTTGAGACAATTTTATTTCAATTTTATTTTATTCTCAGAATTTTTGCCAGAAATCTACTGAGAGAAAGTCGCCAAGGAAATATTTTTTCATAATTCGAGTTGCTGTAGATGTCTCATCTGGGATTTCAACCGTGGAATCACATCTAATAAGACAACACACTAACTATTAGACTACGACGTTTTCAAAATGAAAAGAAATTCGAATATTTAAGAAATTTAAGTTTCATTAAATGTAACACAGCAGCAAAAACATTTTTTTATCTCATATATTTTGCATATTTATTTCAGTCCGTCAATAACTGAACTTGAATACATTTATACTTTGAACTTGAATTGAATAGAATGTCACTGGCATAAGAGCTTTTTCCATTTTCGTTTTTTTTGTGGTTAAAATAATATAAAAAATGTCTAGAATTTTAATAACGTCGACATTAAATGTGAAAGTGTGTTTTTTAATACAATATTAAACGTGTATGTAGAATGTATGTATGTAAGAAACTGAGTTAAAAAGTTGTAGTAATGCCAGGCATACTTTAATGATTTCAATAACCTTGTTAGACGCTGCTATAGCTTAAGGTTTTTCTATGAGGCAATATGAATAAGGGTTGTTTTTAATATGTATGTGCATTACCGATGTAGCAGACATACAGTAGTTTTCAATTAATTAGAAGTGCATAATAAAAACAAAACAAGGAAACAAAACAAGAAAAAAAAATATTACTTTAACAATAATTAGATTACAATTACTACCGTCGTCAGCTCACTGTTTATAAGAAATTCCCTGCTGAGAAAGTTTTATGATCTCTACAGTGACTTTGTTATCATGCTCAACAGCATCATTTCTCTCCCACTTTTGGACACCTCAATAAAACCCTTTTTTTTGGAAGGTTCATGACTTATCTCACAATTGAAAAGTTATTATCCCACAGTTTTGAATACGCTTTTAACTCTTATAGGCAAATATTGGCAGACCATTGAACTTTATTCCATTTCAGAGCGCTCATGGTGTAAATACACTAGCCTTTTCGGTGCTCCGTACAATTATAGAACGTTTATACAACACATAATTGGTCATTACAAAGTTTCTGTTGGGGAGTCGGCCTAGCTTCTCACAACGCTTATGTCGTGTGTGTTAATTTTACACATGAGTGGCGGAATCTACAGTTTGAAGTCAACTCCGAACGACAGATTTTTGAGTAACTTTCCATGGCAATATTATTTATTATCAGCGTTTTTTTTTGTCAGATATCTACTGAGAGGAAATCGATAAGGAAATATTTTATCTATATTTCGTTCTGCTGGAAATGTCTGACCTAGAGTTTTATCCGTAGCCCCACGTCCAAAAAGTCTACTATAGAACGTTTGGTGCTTGTAAATGTCTACTAAAAGCATATCAGTTTAACAGTATATCCTGGTAAGAAATTTAGAAATGTTTATTTCTAATTAGTTGACCAGAGGTGTAGCATGAAATATGTTTAGATAGCAAATTTATTCACAATGCTTCTTAAGACTTCACTGACATTATTACACGAGTATGTTTAAGTAAGACTATTTAAATATTTAATTATGTTTCTGTATAAACGTCATACTCATATGTTCGTTAGTCCCTCTTTCATTTCGTTTGGCCCCATTAACTGCACAACTTTTACATACAGGCTGTAAATGGAAGACCTTGTTATCATTTCAGGCAAGTACTTGTAAAAAATCCCTACGCAGGACCTTAACATTCTTTACATAAATATGACCTTCAGTGAAGATTTCTTTTTTTGATTTATTTTACGTATAATTACGTATGCATGTGTTACTGTAAATAATATATGTACATACATATTACTGTTAGAATTTAAATATTTACATCTAATTTTTTTGGACTTAAGAAAAGAGCATCTTTATAAATTCGTATTGCTATTAATCTATAAAAATATATCAAGACAACTGAGTAGGCATGGGGTGTAAAGTGTGAAAAAACGCAAAAAATTGCAAGAAAAGAGGAGTAAAGATCGAAAAATTTAAAGTACTCGCGCATATAGGACTAGAAGACCAAAGTAGTCGTCGTAATCTAGTAGATTGTGTGTGGACCTATTAGACGTGAAGCCACTGTTCAAACCCCAGGTAAAAAATTCTGAGAATAAATAAAATTGCCTTGAAAAGATTCTCATAATTCTGTCATACTGGAGTCGACTATAAACTGTACGTCCCGCCATTTATGACTAAAATTAAAAAACACAACATAAGTGTTGTGAGAAGCTATGTCGTACAACCCGTTATTCAGGATTTAGACCTAGTTTCTCACACAGCCCACCTTCTCACACCACTCATGTTGTGTGCGTTAATTTTATATATAGTGGCGGGAACTACAGTTTAACGTCAACTGAGAAACTTTTTCATGTCAGGTTTATTTATTCTCAGAGTTTTGGCCAGAAATCTGCTGAGAGGATATATATGTGAGAAACTAGGCCGTAATCCTGACTGAAGGGTTGTAATGGCCAATTATGTATGTATGTGTGTTCTCACACAGCCTATGTTGTGTGTGTGTTAATGTCTACCCCGAACAAAAAGAAAAAATGTTCCTGGCAATTTTATTTACTCTCAGAGTTTTATTTCGAACTCTTTAACATTTTATTTGAGATGTCTGGGAGGTCTGAGGTTTGAATGGATTGTCTCATCATTCATAATAATCATCCTGCAGCAAATAAACTTTTCAATCATTGCGTATATTTGTACATTCTTCCTGTTATGATAACGCTTTGAAATGCTTTTCCTACTTCTAACATATTTTGTATGCCTTTTAAATATTTAAATATAAAAAATGTCCAAAAAACATACTCTCCTCCGAACCGTATTTCGCTGAAGGAATTAATTTTCATTTCAAATTAATCCGTGTGCATATTTATCTTATTATATATTTCCTGCTTATGTATCTCAATTCAGTGGTCATTATCTTCATCATTTTGTTTCACTTGCCAAATGAATGCTTCCTTAGCATTAAAATAATCTTTTTGTGTTTGGCAACAATACAATACAATATACGGACGTTAAGTTACAAGTAAACAAAGAAAAATTTCTTGCTTAATATTAATTAAAGGAGGTAATTTAGTTCATCCCTTAGGGCTAAGGACTTAAGATGAAGAAAAATAAAAATTTCTTAATTGGACGTCAACCTCATGTAGGGAATAATAATAGAATTATTTCGAAAGGCAGTGACTTAGAGTGTCTTTTTGTTAATTTATGCTGATGAAACCTATAGTGGTACAAATAAATTACAACACTTAACTCGAAATATACAGAAATTCGCAGGAATTTTTAAACTATTTTAAGTTATTGTTATAGTCGCCGTAGTCCACCAACCGTGACCGCGGTTTAAACCCCAGATCAGACATCTCAAACAAAATGAAATACAAAAAATATTTCTTCGATCAATTCCTCTCAGTAGATTTCTGGCAAAAAAGTAAACAGTAAAGAAAAAACTGTTGTTCGGACTTGACCTTAGCTGTAGATCCCGCTACTCATGTATAAAATTAACAGACTTAACATAAGTGGTATGAGAAACTAGGCCGTAATCCTAACTGAAGTCTTGTAATGATGTAATGTAATGTATGTAATCAGATTCGAAATTGAATGTCTTAAACATTACATACTTCCTTGATTGCTTATCAAAACAATAAATTTTTCAATGAAAATTCAACATTTGATGTTTGAATTACTTACTGGTAGATAATCAAAACACTTTTAATTGACGGTTAACAGTTGAATACACAAACTAATAATAATTTCGACATTTTAATACATTATCTAAACGATTTATTCCCCACTGGGAATACAAAAATTGTTTTTAACTAACATTACAATAGCCTAGAGCAAGGCTAGTATTCATATCGTTAGTCTCATTCGCAAATGTGTTTCCATTTTTTCAAATTTTACAGGGGACACAAAAAACGGGTTCTTCAGCTTTTAAAATTAGTAAACTTTTTAAACGCAATTATTTTTACAAAATAGCTCTCTTTAAATGACCTAGATCAAAAATTAAGAATAATTAATAATTAATATTCATGCAGTTAGCACGTGCTGTTAATATTTTTCGTAGTTTTGTGGACTTAGCGTTTTTGCAAACCACAAAATTACAACAACTTTAAACTACATATTGACATTTTTTTTTTGTCGTAAATATGTATTGGGTATAGCGTTATCGTTTTGCATTAAAATCTCAATTTTGGAAAAAAGTGGACTTAGCGTCTTTGCGAATTATACTAACGATATAATATTTTGTACGCCAATGAGACTTTCAATTTTCATAAAAAATATTACCACGAATGTTTGTTTATGAATTGAATATTACACACACATGATGTAATGGCATTAACTAACAAATATTTAAACATGGTCACATACATGTACTTAGTAATCATCGCCTAATGCTATGCAATAGATTTACTCGTATGTGTGCATACATGTTGTATGATAATTTATAGATGAGCAATTTTACATTGCTTATACGCT
Source organism: Sarcophaga carnaria (assembly GCA_958299815.1). Classification (NCBI taxonomy): domain Eukaryota; kingdom Metazoa; phylum Arthropoda; class Insecta; order Diptera; family Sarcophagidae; genus Sarcophaga; species Sarcophaga carnaria. The sequence goes on from OY283150.1 coordinate 33,714,742, forward strand.
TTGGTGTACTTACAATGAAAACATTCATAAACCAATTTGTATACAAAATGTACGTATATTTTGGTATACATGTTCACGCAAAAAAGAAAGGTAAGTAAATGTAAATAATTTTACATGCGCAGGCAAATAGGTGTTATAAATAATGAAGTGCAACCGACATATATTCCGACACAAAGAAATGAAAGGTAGAAGAACATTCTTTTTATTTGTTTCTTGTTTTGTATAGCTTTTATTTATTTATTTATTAATTACAATAAAATTACAAATTATATTTTAATTATATAATTATATACGAGCTGATTAACTACAACCATATGCTCGGTGTAGTGTCACAGACCAGAGTCTCTGTTGGGAAACGAACCCACGACCTTCACGCTAATAGTCTAGCACACCAGGGCACCCTGTATAGTTTTTAAAAATAAAAGAGAAATCCAGTTTAGATTTGTAAATTTACTACACGCTTCTACAAAAGTTGGTTAAAAAGTGTCCTTTTTGAGTTTCCCACAAAAAAAGTCAAAATTAAATCGCATACAAGGTCTGCTCAAGAAGGTGGTGAATTTTTAAATTCCGGGGCTACGTACATTTGACTTTGAAATAATTTATTTTTATATGTTGCTACACAAGTCTCGAATATATATTTACAGTTTTAGCTATTAAGAAAGTTTAGTTTGTTTGTGAGTGTCATTAATAAGACAAGGGCTTTGCGTGTTTGGCGATATTTTGCCATTGAAAAAATTGGTTCAAAGAAGTTACATCAAACTTTATGTAAGAACTGGAATTATGTGCTCAAAAAGCCGTAAAATATTTACAGCGGCTGGATCGTCGTTGAAGTGAATCAAAATTTCCGAATAAACTTCTCAACAACTGGTACTCCATTTACGAAAATGGGTCATAAACAAACGATTACTAAACGTTGCAAGTCTTTCAGCATAATGCCCTGATTATATACGTAAATAGATACATAATTTGGTCATTACCACCCTTCAGACAGGATTACGACCTGGCTTCCCACACCACTTATGTTGTGTATGTTCACTTCATCTATGAGTGGCGAGAGCTACAGTTTAAAGTCGACTCCGAAAGACAGATTTTTGCAACTATTCTTCATGGCAATTTTATTATACTCACAGAGTTTTTGCCAGAAGTCTGCTGAGAGGAAGTCGCCGAAGAAATCATCTTTTTCGTTTTGTTGACCTAAGTAACCCAACAGCCTACCTAATAGACTTCGATTGCCCTGTTTATGGTCGTCAAAATTGGAGTATAAGAATTAGAAATTTTATAAAGAAATTTTAAGTTGCAATGCTGATTTCGAGAGAAAACTTGGTGAGGAACACATAGGAGAGATTATGTAAAAGTCACAATATACTGAGAAAGAAATACGCTTTTCTAATAGTCTGGAAGTGCCCTGGGTCATAATTTTAGGAAAACATAGGAGAGATTATGTAAAAGTCACAACACACTGAGAAAGTAATACGCTCTTGTAATCGTCTGTAAGTGCCCTGGCTCATATTTTTTTGAAAAATAAAAACAGTTACGGTTCCTTGCGATCTTGACACCTCTTGTTGTTTTATTATATATGTTTACGATGGCCATGTTATTTTTAGACTGGGTGCCCTGGTAATCTAGTCGGTAGTGTGCTCGGCCATTAGCGTGAGGATTGTGGATTTGATTTCCACCAGAGACTCTGCCCTGCCATACCGAGCATATAATTGAAGTTAATCAGCGTTTAAATAATTAAATATAATTTATAATTATGTTGCAATTGATAAATAAATGAAATAAATATTTCCGGACTGTCCATACACTGTGATCCTTTTAGAAAATTCCATTAATTTTGTGTATGACGTGTAATTTCTCACTATTTTTCTAAAATATGCAGTTTCCAGAGCTTCAATATCAAATGGAATAGTTTTTTATGTAAATTACATTTGTATGTACAAAAATGTTACACGTATAATGTAGCTTTCGTTTCAAACATACATTTTTGCTCGTGTACGAGTTAGAATCGATTGCTGCAGATTTTTGGTTTGTTTGGTTTATTAAATTGTGCCTTGCAAAAATATGTAAAATTTTAACTAATATTTGCTATTTTTTTAACCTCAATTGCTGGCCTATTCAACTTGAATATAGTATTTTTGTGTTTTTTTATTTTATTTTGTGTTTAGTTTAGTTTTCCATGTAAGCACTTCAAAAAAATGAAAACTTTGTATAGAAATACAAGCAATCAGTGTAATTCTATATTAGAATACCTATACATGCCCGCTTACATTTTTATTGTATTTCAATTCCAATTGGTTAAGTTGCATGTTAGAAAGCCAATTTAAGTTTAACTGCAATTGCTCGAAAATTGTTGACGTGTATAGAACACATATCGTTTTTCCAATAGATACACATTTAGGAAAGTATGATTGCGTATCAAACTAATTAGAAATCATATATACTTATATAGGTACATACATATATAACACCCGTACAAAAGAGTATTCACAAATATCAGTACCATTATATTTTGGGAAATATATTTTTACGTTTTTTTCACATATTGTTTGAATATAATCCTTACTTCCTTGTATTCATTGTTCTTTCAAGTTTTTATTTCAGTTTTTGCAAAATTAAAACAGTTTTTGAAAAAATACGATGATATGGGTCAACCAAAATGTTTAAATAATTGCAAACCAGTTTTTTTGCGCTGCACTGAATTTGAATAAATATGAAAGTATGAAAAATTGCAGAATATTTCATAAAAAAAACAACTTTACAATTACAATCTACTGCCATTACAAATGCATTACAGTTGGAACTATTAAACAGTGTTTACTCTCAGTCATCTCCATCATTGCCACCTAGGTATACAACTGCCTTCCATAGGAAATTTCTGAGAAAAATCACACAGAATTACAATCAAAAACTAACTAACAAAAACTGTAGTTAAAGCTTTGCACGGTTTTGCAAATTGTGCACAACGTGAATTCGATGATTGCACGTAAAATAAAAAGAATTATTTATCTCTGCTCCTTTATTTAAATGAATCCTATATTTAATTGAAGTCGCCTTACTCCAGTAGGTAGTGGGTAGACTTTTTAGACATAAGGCCACGGTTCAAACCCCAGATCAGACATCACCAACAAAACGAAATATAAGAAAGTACTTCTTCAGCTACTACCTCTCAGCAGACTTCTGGCAAAAATCTGAGAACAAATAAAATTGCCATGAAAAGTTTCTCAAAAAATCTGTCGTTCGGCGTCGACTTTAAATTGTAGGTCACTCCACTCATGTATAAAATTAGCACACACAACATGAGTGGTGTGAGAAGCTAAACCGTTATCCTGAATGAAGGGTCGTATTTTTTTTTGCATTTTCTTCACGACCTCTATTAACAAAGATCAAACTATGCTTAGCACGCACTTTTAATACAACTCTCGCTTGGTAATTACAGACTCTGATCTTATCACTGATCCACAGCTTATAACTGACTGGCAGCACTGTTCTTCGTTCTATTTATACTGTCTTATATGGTATCCGTCAAGCTCATGACATTTTCATGGCATAGTTGTTGTTTGATATTGATGATCTTTGTTTTGAAACTCTAAGTACCGTATGATGTTTGTATTTTGTTGTTGTCTGTTTATCTTGTTTGGTTATGTTTTATTGAATTTACAATTACCCGCATTACAGAATTTTAATTCGTTGTTAGACTTTCTGCACAGCTTTCTACAATTCAGGGATCGTTGTATATAATGCAGTGCATTTATATCACAAGCTATTATAATCCAGGTCTCGATGCGTTAAGTGGTATCAATTTAACTTTTGAATTATGTTTGTGGAATTTGTTTCTCAATGGGTAATAAGTTCACATGAAATCTTACACACAAAGTGTTTTATTTAAATTAAAATAGAGTACGCTCTTATATAAAGACCCTATATAATGAAAAAAAAAGAAAAAACTCATTGCCATTCATAAAATGGGAATAGCCCTAACAAGATAAGATAAGGCACGTACATATATAAATACATATGTAATCAATATATGATTTCATAATAAAAGAAACAATCAAATAGATGGTGTTATAGATTTAAATAACGGTAATAATTGTCCAGAAGAAAATTCCTGTGAAAATGATGTGAATTAAACTCAAGTTTGAACATTTCATCACTGTACTAATTACTGTGAAAATGTGGGTATATTTCTAGCACGAAATAAATTTTCATTATCCGTATAACCACCTTCATTGCTTCAATTTACACATTCATTGTTTGTGTATTCACATCCATACCTATCAAATATGTATCTTCATTTATTTGCTGTGTACAATTTCCAATAATTTTTATTTTTAAATAAAAATTTATATCCTGATTAGAATAGTTTTTGTTGCAACGAAATAAATTAAACGAAAATTTCAAATCTATAATCTGTTTCAGACATTTAATTTATTTCAAATATAAACATTGATTTTGACACCAATGGCAGCAGTATTTCATTACCGTTAATTATTTTCAATTTAATTTTATAAATATTGCGTTTGGATTACGACAGAAAAATATGCATGTATTTATAGATATTTCAATACATATGTATGGTTATATATATTTGTATAAACGCGTGGTTAATTTCAATATTTAGAAACTTATTCCTGTTTTATCAATACATTACTCAAATCAAATGCAATCATTCATTGTTAATGGCAATTTGTACTAAATGATGTCCTCCTTCCCTTTTTTATACGATGAAATTACTGAACACAGCATTTCACAATATGCTAGCACTACTAGAAAGATAACTAAACAGCTTAAACGGGACAACATTATAAGATTTGACTCTGTTAGAGTCTTTCTTATGATGTTTTCCAAAGTAGCAGCTGTATACGAATAAGCCACAAACCACTGTCATTGAAAATTTGATGCTCACCTCACAGGCGAAGCTCACCATTAAGGAGAAAGAAAAAAAAAATATGTTTACCATTATATAGTCATAGGACTTCTGATTAGTCAAAAAGTCGGAAGAAATTCACTTTAACTGTATATCGGGTGGGTAATCCATACGTTTAAATTTGAATCAATGGTTATTTCGAATCTGGCAATACTTATGTCATTCCATTCTGTCACAAAATTTAGTATATTTTCTCCACTGAAGGTAATGAATCGATTTACGCCTCGTTTTCGCTTCCCTAAATGGGTTAACGTGAAACTTTTGCTAATAAAACTTATCTTTTCGGTTGAAGCTCATTATCATTTTGGTGGGTACGTAAATACTATTCCATATTCTGTGGACCACACATGTGGTCCTACAGAAGACAATACACCCATTGTGAGTGACTGTTTGTTGCGGCTTGTAGAGCAGAGGCATCATTGGCAAATATTGTTTAAAAATAACAACGGTGCACCCATTAATTCAATAGAGATACCTATCGCCGTGGTCTAGTAGGTAGTGTGTTGGCTTATTAGACGAAAAGCCAGGGTTCGAGCCCCAGGCCAGACATTAAAATAAAATACAAAAAGTATTTTTTCGGCGTCTTCCTCTCAGCAGATTTCTGGCAAAAACACTGAGAGTAAATAAAATTGCCATGAAGAGTATCTCAAAAATCTGTCGTTCGGAGTCGACTTTAAACTGTAGGTCCCGCCACTCATGTATAAAATTAACACACACAACATAAGTGGTGTGAGAAACTAGGTCGTAATCCTGACTGAAGGGTTGTAATGACCAATTATGTATGTATGTACCTATCGCACCATGATAACTGTTTTTTTTGTGTACCCGCAGTTGGGAAAAATTAAATAAATATTGCTGACAAACAAGAAACAATGGAGTATTTGAAGGCCAATATTATTATTAAATATTTGAATGGCATCACGAATGCCATTGCCGAGATACGACCCCATACACTTGAAAAAGTGGACGAATATTGGTCCGATCAAATGAGGTGCTGTGAGGCCAGTCGCGGCAGCCATATGAATGAAATAATATTCCCTTCCTAACTGGAATAATTCTACATCACAACGAAATAAATTTCGCAAAGTTTCAAACCATTATTGTGTCATTGAATTTTTAAATTGAATTTTTTAAGTCACCCACCACCATATATTTAAAAAATTATAATTTTACAATATTGACAGACATAAACTAATAATAAATAAATTTTATTAAGTAATCGGTTAAATTTTTATTAAATTTTAATATTCAAATGCTACAATATGTCCGACTTCACTTTCATTTCAATGGGAAACCATAATACGATTGATGGTTTATGGTTGGTTTCTGTTCCAACACTTTTCTTTCCTTTTCTTTTTATTGATTTTGATTTTTATACCATTTTGCCTTTTGTATGTAAAAATTGTTTTATTTTATTACACTGTGCCAGTAACTACGTTCACGTCTTTCGTATGGAAATTGCTTTCACAACAGTACATAATAATAAAAATTGTTGTTGTGTTGCGGCAACCACAAACTTCACACTTTGTTGCAAAGAATAATTTTGTTAGCAGCTGTTGCTTGGCTTAGTTTGAAATTGTACGGTTTCCCGCCAGCAACATTACACGAGAGAAGAGCAGATATACATTTTGAATGCCATAATGAAATACTTCGGCATCATTTTTAATAATACTGATCGTCTTAAAGTTTATCTCGAATTTGATTGGTTTAAATTAAATTAAAATTTTATTAAAATGAATACGATATAAATTTTATATTAAATAATAGCGGTATATACGTACACATACATACATAATTGGTCATTACAGCCCTTCAGTCAGGAGTGCGAGTTAGCTTCGCACATCACTGATGTTATGTGTTTTAATTTTATACATAGAGTTTCAAATCGATTCCGAACGATCGATTTTTGAGCGACTTTTTCATGGCAATTTTATTTGCTGTTGCTGTCGCCGAAGAAATTTTTTTCATATTTATTTAATTGTAAGCTACTATTATTCACAAACTTATATATTAATTACTTACAAAAGCACACCTTATTTCTTATATAAATTAGAGAAATCCATACAATGCAGGAAATTTGAATACATAGCTGGTGGCATAATAAAACATAACATGCCAGCCACTGTTAACAAATCTACCATTAAGTACACCGTCAAGAGCAATTAGCATAAGTGCACTCATAGCACGCATAACACACTGCTTTTCGCTGTTCCAAACACAAGTGAAAAATTAGTTTTTCTGGTATTTATATTTCATTAAATAGTTTTCTTTTTTCCATTATAATAGCTTAGGAAAAATTTATCACAGAAATGGAATGTATTTCATATAAAGAGAACTTAAAGAATTTTCATAATCGAATGAATTTGAAAGAGGTTTAAACTGTAGGGATAAAATTAACACACACAATATAAGTGGTGTTGAGAGCTAGGAGAAGTATTGCACCGAGCATGACGCAAATAAATATCCAAAGTAATGACAGTTTTGTAGATATAGGGTAAGAATTTTGTTTTTGTTTCTTACGATCATATCACATTGAGTTATAATAACTGTTTTGTAATTCTATTGCAACTAAATTTCCGGTATTCTAACACAATGTACACCATGAGTAGCGTTCATATCCTGCTCGTGTTAAGAAAAATTACTACTCTTGGGAGCACATGGCTTCCTCAAAAGGAAATACAATTTTTCGTCCCCCATTAAAGTTTTATTGTCCTAGTCCGTACAGTATTGTCCATATGATCGATTTCGGTTTCATGTTAGCTCCTACGTCCTTTTATATTATTTCCTAACGACATGGTTATTTCATTTTTCCATGTTAAAATTCTTTCTAGTCCTTGCTGCTGACGATTTTAAGCCAAAATATTATACGTAGGACCTTGAGGCATTTACTGATGATTATCTTTATATTTTGCTTTTCAATTCAATTTCTACATAACAGAGGAGATTTTACATATGAGTTGAATATAATATGCCAGGTTCGTTTGGATCTGACAAACATCCAAATGGGTATCCATATTGGCTGGCTTATGCATATTGATTATAACCATTCGAATGTCTCTCTTACTTTATTGCACGTTCTGTTTGGGTTCGTTTTAGCGTTGTTTTGATCAAGGCCTCGGTTAGAACTATTCTCACGGTCTTGATTTTAAAGATTTTTATGGATTTCAAATCCAACACTATTAGGTAATATTTACAGACAATCGAGATTGCGAATTAGTTGAAGATTTTAATTTTGAAGTAGACTCTTTCCCTCTGAACAGAATAATCTCAGTTGGTCACCTTATTTCCCTTATTTATTCCGATCGTTTTATAATTAACTGATGCTCACAAACTTACAGCTTTTCATCCTCGTAGTCGCCGTAGTTTAGTAGGTAGTGCGTTGTCTTATTAGACGTGAGGCTACGGTTCGAACTCCAGGTTAGACATCTCCAACAAAACAAAATTTGAAATAATATTTCTTCGGCGACTGCTTCTCAGCAGATTTCTGGCAAAAACTCTGAGAGTAAATAGAATTACCATGAAAGAGATTCTCTATCGGAATCAACTTTAAATTGTAGGTTCCGCCAATCATGTACAAAAGGCATACATTTAGCGTAAGTGGTGTGACAAGCGAGGTTGTAAACTTGACTGAATACAAATACCTGATTTCTATGCAAAACTTCGCATAATGGTATCGAGGTTTTTCTTGACATCGACTTTAGACAATAGTATTTTGTATCTTTTATCTGATTATTTCATTGTTTTGACGTTTCATTGTCAATTCATTGTCATGCCAGTTTTTCTAACAGTTTTTTCTGTTGTTATTGTTAGCCATTGGCAACATATGTATTTCTGTAACTTTTTACGATTTTTTTACAGTTTTTCATACACAAAATCCGAAGGACTCTTTTTCAGTATGGATGGCGATACGGACACATTTTTTTATTCTTTCGCTACTTATCCCGTATTCATTTTAAATATTTTTTTAATAAGTTGCGTAATACTCCACTAGGATCGCTGTTAACCAGAGTACATGGAAAGAGTCATTCTGCGTAATAATCATTTGATAATTGTATTGTGGAGAAGTCAAGCCAATGTGGTAATCACAAGAGAGAAATTCAATTATAAAAGATAGAATAATTGGTTTTAACATCTTTCTTTTCAAACAACCCAGCTAACGTCAGACTACCATAGATGGAGTATCTGCAATGGTGAAAGGGATAAGTCCGCTGGAAATCTATCCGCATTTCATTCAGCAGCTATTGAGGATGCCGATCCCTGCCAACCACTTTCATATACTAAAATTAATTGTAGATGTTAGAAAAATTGAATTACAAATGCAATGCTTAGGACACCATATACATATACGGGGTTCTTTAACGAGGTTTTATAGAAAACCTAGTCTGAGGAGCAAATGTTAGGATAATATCTCTAATATCTATAAAGGTTTACTGAATTCTACCGGCAAAATCAGCTCTTGGGAAAGAGACCCCAATATTATGATTATATATACCACAACAGTGAGCTGTATGAACTCCTCGTTCGAATGGAGGAGATGCTCCAGCGAGACGGGTATTTGATGTGGGGATCTGCTGAAGTCGGCGAAGAGGACGACCTTGTATGCGTTGGATGGACCAAATCGAGGAAGCCCTGTCATCGATTGGTATGACCAACTGGCGTAGGCGCGGAAGAAGCAGAGTCGCCTGGAAGGATGTGTTGCGGCAGGCCGAAATCCTTTGTTAGGGTTGTTAATGGCCAATTAAGTAAGTAAGTTATGATAGCATTAATAGAAATAAGGTGCCTTTGGAATTATGAGATAGTAATTGAAATAAATGGTTTAACCTGATCATATCTATATAATCATACGCTTTAATTTGGCAGTGTTTGTATGGTAGGTAGAAATGGCTGTCCCCTCGATGGAGTCATGAGCGGACGCACTTAGGCCGCACACAGGGCCCATTGTGATACCACAGTTCCTCATTTCCCCTATTCCAGGAACCATTCGGAGCTTCCGATGAAGCGACTCAAGCTGCTAATATCCATACATGTCTTTCTCCTCCGACTAAGTGCCGGACATGTGCACAATAGGTGAAGAATAGTCTCATCTTCCTCTTCATCTCCACAGCTTCTACAAAAATCATTTGCAAGGCGTCTAAGACCAATACGGCTCGCATGCGCTCCTATAATGCAATGACCCGTAATAACCCGCCGTGCGCCTCCTATTCAGCCTCGGCCAGATCTTTCGATCTTACATTCTGTTGACGAGATCTACGGTTGTATTGTCACAGTGTTTGTATAGTAGTAGAGGTTAGCAATGGCATACATATCACAGTCATAAATATCAGAAAATCTATATGTATATTTCTCAACTAAAAAGGTGACATGGTTGACAGCTTTAAGCTGCTAAAAAAAATTCGTATACCTAGTGTCAAAGGTTAGCTGGGATAATAATGTTTCAGATAAAATAAAGCATCGCATTAACTTGGCTACTTTTTAACTTGTCGTTATTTCTCAATACCGTTAAGCTCCTATCTCCTATTGCAAAAATGCTAACTACTTTTGATAGAAAAGTCCTGAGGGTCATTTTTGGTTCACTGGACGTTGAAGATGAATTGAGAACACGCTATTTCTTTTGCACAATGATGCACAAATTGATAGAAAACTAAAGTACATGCCATGACGTTCTACAGTTCTACAATTCTATAGCTTATCTACGCTTACAAAAACAAAATCCATTTGCTTTAAGCTTAAGAGCTTAATCTTTAAAAATACTTTTCATTACATCGACTGTTTGAAAAGGCATTGGTGGCATTGCTGCGACACGTGCCTTTGTCACATACATACCTTTCTTTTATTATTTTGTTGCATACTTTTTTTCGTGTTTATTCAAATTATTTTTCCTTTTCTTTTCCTTTTTTTGTTTTCTTTATTTTGCCACAAAAGGCTTAAATTCAAAACGGCTTAGGAAACACATAAAATGTTTAAGCATATCATGCTTTTATGTATGTATTCGCTTCCATATTTTATGTCAACATTAATGGCAGATATTGAATTCCTAAAAGACAAAACAATACAACAATATTTACAAAGGAAAATTCAGAAAGGAAAACGAAAAAGAAGTAAACTTGACATGCATTGATAATTTGAGCCTTTTGTTGACACCAACCAAAACAAGGCTACTGCTAAACAAGTAACGGAATGGTATGGAGAATATTGAAGAAAGAAAAAAATTATACAGCTTAAGCGCCTTGTAGATATGTAAGGTTTCTCAATTTTTTTTACTTTGCTTTCTTAAAGTTTCTTTACATTAATTATTAATTAAATTTCAAATTTCAAATATGAAATTAAAATGTACGAATATGAAATTTTTTATATTGAAAATAATGTATTATTTAATATATTGTTACGAAAATGGAAACGGTGTACCATCGTTTAACATTAAAACGATAAACAAACAAATACAACGAACTTGTTACAAGTAAACCAACAACATCAGTATGTAAGAAAAGGGGATAGACAAGTAAGCGAACGCAACAACCAGCAATATGAACAAAATACACAAACAACAATGAAGTCGCGAGAGAGTTCTCGAAAAAGCGAAACACCGAACGTTCGACTTCAAGAACCTTCATCAGACCGATTACGTGAGCATGTAAAATGGCAAGACAAAGCAGGCAACGAGTAGTAAGTATTCTGTCAGTCTTGTGTGAAGAGTGCAGACGAGGTTTGAAGATCGCCGTTGAAAAGATCTGCGTTGCAAGCAAAGAAGAATAGCGAACAAGCAATTATTGTTTTGTACGTCAAGTTGTATACAGTGGCACACAAAAGTAGTGCGAACAATAAATAATTTAACTAAAACTAAACACAAATTTTTTATTTATTTTGTTTGAAATCAATGAACTGATTTTTTAAATGTTTTTAAAATGGTAAAAACGTAACAATATAAATTTATGTAATATATTGATGGACAATACGGGCTACAAACTCAGATCTGAATACTGACTTCCTAACTTCTAGCCCAACACTTACTGCCTATTTATCACTGACTGGCAACATTATTTATACTAATTTGGATTACGTCTGGTAACTACACGAACTTTCTTTAAGTTTAGGGGTTGTAAGCTTTTTTAACTTTGTTTTGATCTCTTCTCAAAGGTTCCTACGAGATTAGCGTATGATGCGTGTATTTTTGTTGTTGTCTGTTCGTCTTGTTTAATAAAAACTTACAAGAAATATGAACAATTTTATATGTGCCTTTGAGATAAATGTCAGTGTAGTTAATGTTACAATTTTATCTTTTGATCTCTAACAAATGGAATTGTTTAAAAGTTCGTATTTTCACTAAAATTTTATGAATAAAAATCGTGGAAATTGCGTGTGATATGTTAGACAGTTTCTTTGTTACATTAATTTTAACATTCAAATGAGCCTTACAGGCTCTTGGTTGTAAGACTAAGATTAATGGATTATTAAAATACTTAAAATTTTGGTTTATTTGGTTTTATATGCCAAACACTAGTCATATTCATATGATTGTTTTGCCTTTCACTGTTTTTGTTGTACAAAGAAATCATAAGGAGATGAAAATATTTATTTTTCATATCTGTCTGTCAAGTCAGTTTTGTCAGTGTCAGTGTCAGTGTCAAGTTTTTTTTAGCACTGTTTGTAATATATACGCCAGTATGGTGAAGAAAATTAAGTCGCCGTGGTCTAGTAGGTGGTGTGTTGGCTTATTAGACGAAAAGCCAGGGTTCGAGTCCCAGGCCAGACATCAATACAAAATACAAAAAGTATTTCTTCGGCGACTCAGCAGATTTCTGGAAAAAACTCTGACAGTAAATAAAATTGCCATGAAAAGTTTCTCAGAAATCTGTCCTTCGCAGTCGACTTTAAACTGTAGGTTTCGCCACTCATGTATAAAAATTAACACACACAACATAAGTGGTGTGAGGAACTAGGTCGTAATCCTGACTGAAGGGTTGTAATGACCAATTACGTAGGTATGTATGGTGAAGAAAATATTGAGTCTTATCTTATTGTGAATAAATTCTGATATATCCACGCTGTGAATTCTTATCCATGAGCAACGAATTTGTACTCGAGTATTACTGGAGTGAGGAAGAGTTGCCCTCAAGCTGCTTTTGACACTATGCTCTGCCTGACTCCACTTGATTTGTATTTTAAGCGGTGTGCGGCGTGAAGTGCCACACGTCTGAGGGAATCGGACTGCTGGAAATAGCGCTCGATAGGTCACTCCAGGGTTCTGAATGTGTACCCATCTTCACAGATGGATCTAAGTTAGGTGGAAGTACAGGTGCTGGGGTTTTCTGAAGGGAACTCGGTTTTGAACTTCACTTCAGGTTAAATGATGACTGCAGCGTGTTTCAGGCGGAGATTTTCGCAATCTTGAAGGCTGTCGAAGCCATTGCTGGTGCCCCCGCTTCGCATTCGGAATCCTACGTGATGTTCGTTGACAGTCAGGCTGCCCTAAGGGCCATTGCGTTGGTCTGGTGCAAATCACGGCTCGTTCGCGAATGCAAGGAGTCGTTAAGGACTTTTTGACCAGATCGTATCCGTCCATGCTGGGTTCCGGACCATAACAGAATACTGGGCAATGAGACGGCGGATGCTCTCGCTAGGTTAGGTTCACTTTCTAATAACGATTCCTCCAATCTGCCACCTCTACGGGCTCATCGATGGATAGGTCAGGGAGAAAGAGCAGAGGCGTTGGGGGAATGGATCGGGTTGTTTTGTTTATCGATGTCTATGGCCTGCTATAGACAGTGTAAGAACAGGTTGGCTGCTGGGCTTGGATTAAGCCAGTTTAAGGTTAATTATAGGGTTTAACACAGGGCACTGCGAGATTAGGTGACGCTGATAGGAATCTGGAACAGATCCCAGCTGGACTACTGCAGGGTATCTTGCGATGAGGAGGAGTTGGAGACTGTCGAGCACCTCCTCTGGCAGGGGCTTCTTTGAGGGTTTGAATTCTGTGTCGAGAGCCGACACCAAGGTTTTCCACAGATTCATTGGTAACTTGAGCTGGTTGAGAAGTGCTAGGGCTTCATCGGTGTAGTCGCGTTCTCCCTTTTTGTTTTGTTTGGTATGTGTAATTCCTTAGCATCCCATTCACCCTTCCTACTTCCGCTCTTTTTTTCCTATCCCCTCTTTTATCCTTTCTTCTTAAGGACGTTACGAACAATGGGTCAAATCGACCTCCGGGTACTGTACTTGTCTAAATTGACAAGTGCACGTCCTCTAACCTAACCTAACCTAACGTATTTGTCCCTCCAAAAAATGTCCGTTCTGAAGAGGTCGTCGAAGGAAATAATTTTTTTATATTTCATTGCTATTTTTAATATCAGTCATATGGTTCAAACTTACAGCTCTTATCTCATCTATAATCGTAAAAATTTATTTTTAAGTTGAGCATTTATTTACAATCAATTGTGGTTGGCCCAGATTCAACGTGACCTTTAAAATTTACGCATCCTATTCAACTAAGTGGATACAGAATATCCGCTGGCAGTTCAAACATTTTTCTCAATAGTGATTTTGCTTCTTAGCCAGACTTCATAAGCTGTTAGATTCAATTAAAATTAATTTCACTCTACAGAATGATCTCGTCCAACATGGGGTTTCTTAAACTAAAGTTTCCCACTACAAATTTCTGAAATATGTGAATATACGTACAAATATGTTAAAAATAAAAAAAAGCAAAAATTGAGAAATAATTATATTTTACATTATGTTTATTTTTTACAAACATTAGTTATTTATTTATGCGACGTTAAGGTCTAATACAACACAATTTGACACAATATTCCTACTGCTAGGCTTAACTGTATTAAGAAACATTTTAGCGCTTCCTTATGTCATTATTGTCAGTTTTTATTTCTTGGCATTTTCTATATCCTTTTACATTTTGGCAAGAAATTTCTCATCTTCCTTTATTAGTATTCATTTGTAAAATTTTTTATTATTTTGTGTGGAATTTTTTCTTCTTTAATTGGGTTGAAATATTAGCAGTGCGTATAAATGTTTTGGAACGTCTACGACTATTCATTCTCAAATCATCTGTATATTGCACTCAATGTCTGTAATATTGTCTATTTGGCTTATTTTCATGTCTTTCTTTTTGTTCTTGTATAAAAGAGGGAATTTCTTTTGTGTCATATATTATTAAAACGTACATATTTTACTGGCAATATTTAAAATCATTCGACGCTAAAATTAGTAGTATTAGTGCCAATCTAGCACACTTATCCCTGCTAAACCAAATTTTTTTAATGTTTAAATATGTTGGACAAAATTCTGTAAAATTTTTGCAAATTTGTTGAAAAGTTCTAAAAAAAGGATATACGGCGAATTTCTTAAATATAAGATCGATTAAAACGAAACTTGGCTTATGTTTAGAATACTTTATTACACAAATTGTGTATATAACAGGATTTTAAATGAAGGTACTTTTCAAAGGATATAGGCAGAAGAAAATAACAAAATTTTGAAACCAAAAAAAAAATTCTTTTTTAAGCTATCATTTATTAAGTCTGGTTTGCCAAATCACCATGTACGCTGAATATACTGTGGTCTAACCCTGAATTACACACAATAAACTATTTCATTACACCATCGCTAACAAAGCGAGAACTATAAGTCCATGATGATTAACTTCTTTGAAGAATTGATGATCTATACACCAACAATGATGATCTGACTTTAACTCACACTCACACTGACTTTAACCCACAACACATTGAAATTAAAAATTCTGCACGAGCGAATTGAGGGCCTGGTCACGTTCTACTTTTTCTTAAAGCTTTTTAAAGAAGTTGGCAAAAGTATAATGTAACTTGAAAGGACTAGAAGCTTCAATAAACAAAATTGTCGCAAATGAGCTCGAACAAGTCTCAAATTGTGGAAGTCTATTGTATTTAAAATTGACTAATTGGTGCGCTATGACTGCACGAGAAGCACCTTCTTTTTGAACTGTAATGGAAGATTGTTAACAGAAAGGTGCGTGAATACAACAGAACTGTGGCAAGACAACACGACAGATTCCAAAAAGAATCATTGCGAATTGACACTGTTAGGCATTTTCCTTGGGCGACTAAGGCAAAAACCGTATCTACGCTGATTATGACTAAACGTTGAATTATTGAAAATGTGTTAAAAATTGATCGAAAACTAACTCAATAGGCTGAACTGCTGCTGCCAATACTAATACTTTGCTTCACATCATATTGTTTATCGTATGTGATGGGAAAATCAAAGCATTACACGTTTCTTTTTTCGTTTTTGGAAACGAAATATGTATAACCGTGTACTATGAAAAAAAAACAACAACTCCCTTGGTATGTTACGATGACCTTGGAAATAACCTTGCTGTAGACAAGATAATTATGAGTTTTGTTAATATTTTATGGATATGAGTAAAGGTGAAAGCGCATACAGTTTTAAGTAATAAAATGAGTCCTTCAAATGCAGCATACATTGACAAATATTGATTGATAAGCTTTATAAACCTATACAAGTGCAGATTTTCATGCATAAATAAAAATTATTGCAAACATGCATACTACATCCGCAATATTTAAATAATCGTTTATTAGAAGGAAATTGAATTCTTATGTGCTTCTGTTGTAGTTATTTGCTCATATCGTTGGCTTAACATACTTATAACTATAAGCTGTCCTCTATTTTAACTTTTCGCTACCAAACATTTGTCACCGAGCTGACGTTATACGCTTAATTAAAATTTTGGCTTTCATAAACAAAACCAATTAAATTCATTTTTTGAAATCAATTATGGTTTTTCCAAATTTCACTAACGATATGTATTTTAATGAAAAAGCGTACGTTAAAAGTTTTTAAATTGTTTTGAAAAATTTTTTAATTTAAATCCTTAAACTTCAGCTATTATTGCGGCTGTAATTACCATCAGTACCAAAATTTGCAAGAGTGCCTTTCGTCTCCAACAAAACGAAATACGACTTTCTCTCAGCAGATATCTGGCAAAAATTCTAAGAGTAAATAAAATTGCCATGGAAAGTTTCTCAAACATCTATCATTCGTAGTCGACTTTAAACTGTAGGTTCCGCCACTCTTTTATAAAAATTAACACACGCATACAAAAGGATTCACTTGGTGAATTTAGTTAATATTTAAAAGCAATATCGAAAGATATTCCCTTTGTGGGTTTTGTACTAGATTTCTTATTTTCTTTTTTTGTTAATCAAACATTATACTTTTTGTAGGCCTTAGGTTTCAAATACATTTTTTTTGTAATTCGTTATCGCAGACATTCTTATTTTCTACTCACAGGTTCTTTTAGTCATAAGACTTTCATTGGATTAAAGAAAATAATATCGCTGTCTCTATTTAATATGCCATTTAAGCATTTTTTGAGGTTAATGAAAATCTCAATGCCAACAAATTTTCTTTTTTTTTCTCTTTCTGTTTCTTATTTATTCAATTTAGAATGTTTCAATCGTCATGTAAATGACTGCAAAAACTTTTTAATAACGAAAATGAAAAGTAAGAAATTTTGTTTTTGTGTATCTTAGTTTTAAAAGAAAAAATTAATAATTGAAATGAATACAAATAGCCATAGTGACCAACAAAATTATTCTAATGATATCAACGTTGTGTGAAAAAAAAATTCGTTTTGTTGGTTGCGAGCTGTCATCAATTTTAAATTATGTTTCTTTACATTTGCAAAAGCAAAGACCACCAAACCATCGAAGAAGAAGAAGCTGGTCAGCGCAAGGGCTGCACAAGCAAAGGTCTGTACTTTTAGAGAAATTTGAAGTGAGATTGCTTTGCCATTTTTTCCGATGCTGTCAAATACAAGACTATGAATATGTATTGCAATTAGAAACAACACCGCATTAGCTTACAATAAATGATGTAAATATAGTCGATAGAAGTCGCCGTAGTCTAGTAGGTAGTGTGTTGGCTTATTAGACACAAGGCCACGGTTCAAACTCCTGGTTAGACATCAAAACGAAATATGAAGAAATATTTCTTCTGCAACTTCCTCTCATCAGATTTCAGGCAAAAAAACTCTGATGGTAAATAAAATTGCAATGAAAAGTTTCTCAAAAATCTGTCGTTTGGAGTCGATTTTAAACTGTAGGTCCCGCCAATCATGTAAGAAATTAACACACACAACATGAGTGGTGTGATAAACTAGGCCGAAATCCTGACTGAAGAGTTGTAATGGCCAATTATGTATGTAAATATAATCGATAACCTATTTAATGTCATCTCACGTGAAAGTAATTTAAACGTGGGATTTTCCAAAGTTGCAGTTGTAGACGAATAAGCCAAAAAACCGGAGTGATAATCGGAGCCAATATAATACATGTTGTCAGTCTAATTTAGATTGATTTATTCACCGTTATTATACACGCAAATGGAACATTACGGATGCAATCCCTACAGAAAAGCCGTGGCGGATATTTTAATGAAATTATATTCCAAACATAATGGCAACAATAAGTCCGTCAAACTAATAAAAAATTTCAAGGGTTTCTCAAATATATATTCTTGTTTTTAAAATTATATTTTATCTAACATTGTATATGCCAAATCGAAAAACCGTAAACATATGAAATTACTTTTCAGTCACCATAGGTGTTAAAGTTACGTGTTATAATCAAGGCCATCTAATGTATTCCAATCGCCTTCCAGATCATACAATAATATTCAGATTAATAACGTGGCATTGATATCATCAGTATTTTTACACACAAGGCTAAATGTTTGCTGTTTTAATTCTGTAAATACAAGTATTAAATTTCATATCTCACAAAAAGCAATTTGTTAGTGGGCGAATACATAATGCAAAACAAGTACGGACTAAATGGAAAGAAAATAAATATAAATTCAAAACATTCCTATTAAATTTCATGTTAATTTAAAATTTTACAGCAAATATTTTCATTAAAATTTGGAAACAATAGTTAAGAGTGCGCAATTCATAACTAGTTTACGTCTGATGAATGCTCTTGAAGGAGAATGACTTTGCCTTTGCGAAATCTCTATAAATGTAAACATGTTGTTTACGTTATTTTTTGTGTATTTTGTTTACGTTTGTCCTTGCAGTGTTGTTGTTGCCTGTTTGTTTACTTGTTTATCCTTTTTTATACTGATGTTGTTGCTATATTTTTGTTTATTTGTTGATCACGTAAACAAGTCCATTGTTTTTGTTTTTGTAGCTTTTATTTATTATTTTAATGTTAAACGATAACATCTTTCCATTTTCGTAACACTATTTTTAGTATTAGACGCTGCAGACGTTTATGTTTTTAGTCTTAACGCCAACTATTTTCAAAGTTCAGTGCCGTGACAATTATTACATTAACAGTCTAACTTGAGCTCTAATATACAGTCTTATTTGCTGTCCTCCTCCGAACCATTATCACTTAGTTTTGCGCCACTAACTACAGGCTTACCGGAATCTCGCTGCAGTATCGTTACACTTGGCTTACTGAAAGTCAAATCATTTCCATACAATCACCGTTGGAATATCAACAACATGGCTTTCAATCGACATAGAAAATTTAAGACTGAATGTGCCATTGCGTTCCTTACTGGTTGATGGTACAATTAAAGAACCCCATGAGACGCCGTCTCTGGGTTTGCGATAATGAAATATACGGTAACATACTTACTTACGTACTTAATTGGGCATTAGCAGCCCGTTTATCGGATTTAAGTCTGCTTTAACACAGCCTTCCAAGCACCTATACTTATTGCGCGCCTTATTCTGTTGATGACTTCCTCAATTCCGTCCTTTCCGTCTTCTACGAGGACTTCCGCTAATAGCCGAATCAAATAACATCAGACGCTTAGATAGAGTTTTCGTGCATCATTCCTACATCTGCACAACGCGATAACCTCACGTTCTCTCCTTTCGTGGTCCTCCCTCTTGTGCCTTAAAAGGAGCCACTAGCTCCCTTCTCCTTTTTATGTAGTTATCGACAATTACATGCGCAGCAGCGAACTGCAGCGTATTCTTATATGCGGCTGCAAATGTAGTCTCTGCTACTATGTTTCTAACACGTACAGACATACATATACATAAGGATTGTAATGGCCAACCCTTCAGTCGGCCTAGCTTCTCACACCACTCATGTTGTGTGTGTTAATTTTATACATGAGCGGCGGGACCTACAGTTTAAAGTCGAGACCGAACGACAGACTTTTGAGAAACTTTTCATGGCAATTTTATTTGCTCTCAGAGTTTTTCCCAGAAATCTGCTGAGAGGAAGTCGCTGAAGAAATATTTTCTCATATTTCGTTTTGATGTCTGACCTGGGGTTTGAACCGCGGCCTTACGTCTAATAAGCCAACACAGTACCTATGCCTGTAATCAAGAATTTGCAATGTATTGTGATCCTTAGGCCATTTGCTGCCTTTTTGCAAAACCCACTGTTTGTACAATAGGTGGCTTAAATTTTCTATCGCCTTTGTAATTATACAATACCACCATAACTGCCCATAATTGCTATTTATTACTTTTAAATTTAGCTTGTAATTAAAATTTTGTTAAAATCATTCTGAAATCAATTTTCGCGTATAATTATAATTCACTTGAATTCTTAATATTCCCTGTAATATTGATTCCCATCTACAAACTATTTTCGAATTATTTTTCTTTACTCGAGGGGAAAAACTTAATGATTTTTTTTTATTAGTAAAGGTCATCTGTAAACTCCCACGAAGGTAATTATTCAGTTATTCATGTGAATAAATGGAAGTTTTTTTTGCCTTTAATTAGGTTTTTAATTTTTTCATATATTTTTATAATCCTTCAAAATGTTTTTTTTATTATTTCGAAATTAAAACAAAAAAAATATATATAAGAGTAATTGCAAATGAGGAGAAATTTATGAATATTACAAGTTGAATTAGCATTTAGAAAAGGAATTTCTTAAGAAAACAAATATTATACATTCAATATCGTCAATTAAAAAAATAAACCTACTTCCATTACCACTTTATTTACAAACTACTCATGAACTTATAGAACTAATTACAAGGTTTTCTGAATTGGCATTTATAAATTTGTAAGTCAAAATTACAACCTAGCTTCCCACACCATCCATGTTGTGGGTGTTAATTTTATCCATGAGTGGCAGGACCTACAATTCGACTTCAACTCCGAACGACAAATTTCTTTTCACGGCAATTTTATATACTCTCAGGTTCCTTGCCAGAAGACTGTTGAGACCACCACGCCAAAGGAAATACTTCTTTCATATTTCATTTCGTTCGGGATGTCAGAGCCAGGGATTGAACCATAAGCTATCGTCTGATAATCCAACATATTACATACTATACTACGGCGACTTAAATAGATACGATTATATCACTTCCACGACTAAGTTGAAATACAATAATTTTGACGACTTATTTGATGCTGCCTATCGATGTAAAATATTTGTTGCTATTTAAAAAAAAAAAAAACTCTCCAATAACTCTATTGATGTTTTATTTTATTTTTTTTGATATAGTCTATCGAAGGCGACGCAGTCTAGTAGGTAGTCTGTTGGCTTATGATATGTAAGGCCACGATTCAAACATCAGGTCAAATAGAAATATGAAAAAATATTGTTACGAAAATGGAAATGGTGTTTTGCTTTCACATCGTTTAAATTGTAAACAAAAGCTACAAAAATAGAAACAATGACAAACAAGTTAACAAAAATTTACCAACAAAAAAATCAGTATAAAAAGAAGGCGATAAACAAGTAAACAAAAAGGCAACAACAACACTGCAAGGACAAACGTACACAAAATACGCAAACAACAATAACGTAAACAACATGTTTACACTTATAGAGATTTCATGAAAGGGAAGTCATTCTCCTTCAAGAGCATTAATCAGAATGTTTACCCTGCGATACAAAAGGCAAGACAAAGCAGTCAACGGAGTCAGTAAAAATTCAGTCATTCTTGTGTGACCACACGTTACGTGTTAAGAGAATAATCGTGGTTTGAAGATATCGGTTATAAAGATCTGCCGAACAATTGCTAGTGTTTACGCAAAAGAGTGTAAAGAAGAATAACAAACAAATTAAATTGTTGCATCAAGTTGTGAAGAGAGGATTTATCTAAAACTAAACAAAAATTTATTTTTTTATTTTATTTGCAATCTACGAACTCATATTTCAAACGTTTCTAAAAGGATAAAAACGTAACAAAATTTTTTCGGTGACTTCCTCTTAGTAGATTTCTGGCAAAAACTCTAAAATAAACTTGCCATGAAAAGTTTCTCACAAATGTGCCATTCAGAGCCGACTTTTTAATTGTAAGTGCTGCCACTTATACATAGAAGTAAAAGAAAAGTGAGAAGCAAGGTCGTAATCCTGTCGAATAATATTCTCTGTGTATTTATTTGATTTAAAATCAATTCATTCCCAATCAGATTATTTTTATATTAAAGAGATATTAAGAAGTATCATTAAGTTATTGGCATTTGTTTGTGATATTGTTACTTTTATCTATTAAAATAACATTATTACCGGGAATTGAATTTTGTTGCGTAACCACAATTAATTATTCAAACTCTTCAATATTTCTAAAATCAACAAAACTCTTGTACTGTAAATATTCCTTATAAAGTTCTCTTATAAATAATTTAATTATTTCAAATTTAATTAAGTTCATACTTGTGCAGTTAATTAGTTTACAGCCTAGTAGCTAATCAATTTGTTATACTTGTAATGCCATTATTAAACAACCTTGTAATAATTGTAAACTAATTAAAGTCATAGAAATTAAATTGAATCATCATGTTCTAATTCAGATCAAATGCTACAAATAATCAATTCGAGAGAAAGTGAAAAACAACAACAAATACAGCTACTACTACAGCAAAAATTGTTTCCCAACAATGCCAAACAATAGAAGTTGTTTGAACACAATTCCCACAAATTAGATTAAAATCGATATATTCCTTCTTAAATTTCTATTGTTTTATATTTAAAAATTTGTTTTTGTTTTTCTAAGCGTGGGTAAATTGATAAGTTATTTAGAGAAGACATAACATAACTTTTCTGTTAAAATTTGTAAACTAAACAACCACTTACACAAATTGGCGTACATTGTGAGATGATTTGTCGTTGTATGTATAGAGAATAATACGGTATTTTACTTTTTAACGGTTAAATTGTTTATTTCTATCGATAAGGAAGTGAATTATAAAGTTGGGCCTTTTAAAAGGCTTAGAGTTGTCAAATATCGGGTGCGCCATCTATCGATTTAGATTTGAATAATCTGTTACATCGAATCTGGCAATACTTATGTCATTCTATTCTATCACAAAATTGAGTGCATTATCTCCAATGAACGTAATGAATCGACTTACGCTTATGCAACGTTGGGATTTATTGTCAACGAAAAACTATACGATGATGTCGATGTTGCAAAAAAATCCTTTTTTCGGATGACGCTTATTTTTACCATAGTGGGTACGTTAATAAGTAAAATTGCTGTATTTGCCACACGTGGTCTTACAGACGCCAATGCACCCATTACGAGTGACTGGCTCCTGACTGGGGGGCGGCTTGTGGAGGTCGGCGCTAGGAGTACGGTTAATAGACATCGCACCATGATAACCAATTATTTATTTATATGTTTGGTTTCAACAGGATAGTGGAACTTGCCACACACCTCATGCCACAAAATTAGCCGAAATGGTAATGTCAACCGACCGCCAAATGACCGCCAAGAAGCTCCAATTTGACAATGTTGGACTATTTTCTGTAAAGCGCCGTTAAAGAAAAGTGTTATGCCGATAAACTAGAGACAATTGAGTATTTGAAGGCCAACATTCGTGATACCATTACCATGATACGACCCCATACATTCGATAAAGTGCACGAAAATTTGTCCTATCGAATGAGGTACTGTGATGCCATCGGCGGCAGCAATATGCGTGAAATGATATTCCGTTTGATAACCGTATCTATTTCTAACTTCACAATAAAAAAAAAATAGATTTGGCAGAATTTCACATCGTTTTTGTTTGCATTTTTAAATTTGAACTTTTAAATGCCCGAACCTATATAAACAAAACATCACAGCACAAAAATCAGCATAAGGACGTGTCGAAAGAACCTGGTATACATAGTGTTAAAGTGAAGCGTATTCCAAAACAGTCGTATAATTCTCATATGTTAATTGATATAAAAATCTACTGAATCAAAGCTGTAAGCCTGTCCTTAACTTATGAGCTTACGTTTTTATAACAATATTCGCTAGAAGGCCTTTTTGTCTTTTCTTCTGCCTTCCTACGCGGCATAAGTGTAAAATTTGTAATTGAATACAGGTTTACTTTTGTTACTAAATTGGTTTGTTGTAATTCTACGATACATACTCGTAATACCAAATAATACTCTTCTTAGTTTATGTAACACTTTAGGGATAACAATTTTCTAATGTAGTCTCCACTAACAAAAACAACTAATGGAGATAAGCGTATAGTAAAGAACATTTTCATTTAAAGCTTTATTATACAGACAGAAATTTTTGTTTTAAATGGTATAAACAACGCAACAATATTAAAGGAACTAAAAAACGATCATGAAATGTTGAGGATTTTAATTTTTTAAGAAGAAAAAATACGAATTTCTATTTTATAAACCATAAGTGCTCTTATTGCACTCTATTAATTTTTACAATACGATACCATCTGCCATCTGTATTTCAGAAAAACTTATATTAGCCATATTCCGAAAATTGCCCGGAATTATAAAGTTATGTAGGCTAGTAGGCAATGTAATTTGACACTGACAAAGTCGAACCAATTTGATTCGAAATAAAGCTAATCTCCAAATATAAATCCAATTGGATTAATTTTATTGCGTTTCTCTGTATGCCAACAAGGACATCCGAGCCTTGGCATTTGTATGGAAACCACATTTGTCAAATTCCTTGTAATTTTTCAGTCTGTTTTGCCAAATCACCATAAACAACCATACACAATGACGTGTGTTTTTTGAATGGAATTTTTAGCAGTTGGAAAACAACCCCAATTTTTATTACATATTTATAGTAGGTGATGAGGCCCATTGCTGATTGAATGTGTACGTGAACAAACAAAATTTTTGTATTTGGAACAAGCGTCCAATGCCTAACGAAAAAAATCAGTGTTTAGTGTTTTAAGCTGGCGGCGTTAAAGCGTCAGTGGCTAGGCTATGACGGTCAACGTCGAACAAAATAAGACGTTCATTACCAACTTGTTTTGGACCTGAATTGGATGATCTGAATACCCACGACTACGACATGTAGTTGTAACAGGTTATGTTAGGTCAGTGTGGTAGTTTCCATACCAAAAGCTCACTTGAGCACGCATAGCGGACCGTTGTGACGCCACAGGTGAACGCAGTCTTTGTACTGCCCAAGTTCCTCCGAACCAAGTAGGGAGAAGTTGGTCAGCGCAAGGGCTGCACAGTTGTAATAGGACGACACTGCGTTATACACACGTCATGTCACATAGGATATTCTACACGAGCGATTAGAGATAGGGCATGATCATCTTAAGTGGAGGTGATTGTGTGATTTGACATTGTTAGACTTATTCTCATGGTATTTTCTTAAGGTGCAGGTGTATAAGAATAAGCCTCTAAGCACAGCAGTCCTCAAAATCTATATTACTCATGCTATCGATGCAGTCTGATTTATGAGCTAGAGTTATGGAAAATTTGTCATTTTTTATGAGTTTACCGTAGTCCAATAGGCAGTGTGTTGGCTCATTAGACGTGAGGCCTCCGTTCAAATACCAAGTCAGATATCTAAAACCAAACGAAATTCAAGTATTTTCTTGACGATATCCTCTTAGCAGATTTTTGAACTCTGAGAGTAAATAAATTTGCAATGAAAAGTTTCTCAAAGATTTGTCGTTCGAAGTCGACTTTAAACTGTAGGTTCCTCTACTCAAGTATAAAATTAACACAAGTGGTGTGATAAGCTAGGTCGTAATCCTAACTGCAGGGTTGTAATGACCAATTCTGTATGTATAAGCTGCACCCAAAGAAGCCGTGGCAGATATTTAAACGACGTTATATTCTGTACATAATGTCACCAATAAGATTCTCAAATATACAAAAATCGCCGATGATATCTTACAAACACTATGGTTTATTTAAACTTAAAAATAGGAAGCACTTAAAAACAGACCTTACATATATATTTTACCCTACAAAATGCCTTATAAATTAATGAAGAAATAACCCATGTGTATCACATGTGTTTTTACGTTACACCCTTCCATACTACTTTCCAAGCATATACGGAGAATTGAAAATATTTTGTTTTCTAGAATGAAATTCTATTTCGAGCAAATAAAATTGTTGTTTAATTTACTTTTGTTTTACATGTTTAACTTTGTTTTGACGAACTTAACTTAAAATAGTAACAAGTCGTTCTATCTTTTCAATCCTTTTATGGAATGTTCGTTTGAATACTGCTTCTCTTATACATTTACTACCCACTTGAGTTCATTTTTAATTTATCCGTATTCCCATTAATATCCTTCAACAAAATTACAATTATTTATGTTCCTAAGCAAACAATATTTATGGCAAAAGTTTATTTTTTTTAAATATAAACTATGTTCAGTGCTAACTTTAGCACACAATATTAATTAAAAAATTTTATTTTGTATTCCTTTCATACTTGTAATTTACTCGTCCGGACTATTTTTGCTGCTCATCAAACGAAAATAGTTTAAATAAATACGTTGGAAGTGAAAATAAACTCGGGAAAAGATGAAAAAAGAGATCTTAATTGAAATGAAATTATTTCCAGTCGAGTGCTGGCTGAAATTAATTAAATTTGTAGAACATTTTAAGCTGTTGGTCTAAAACCCGTTCGTATAATGTTTAAAAGAAAATTAATTTTAGAAAAATCCTTTATTTTTAATCTAGAGTTTGTGCTCGTATTTGTATTACAGTTCTGAACCTGCCATTATCTATAATGGCCGAACAGGAATGTTAACCCCTTCTTCAATATTGAGCTCGCCGTAGTCTAGTAGTGTGTTGTCTTATTAAACGCAAGGCCACGATTCAAATGCCAGGTCAGACATCAAAACGAAATATGAAAAAAATATTTCTTCGGCGACTTCCTATCAGCAGATTTCTGGCAAAAACTCTGAGAGTAAATAAAACTGCCATGAAAAAGTTTATGAAGAGTCTGTCGTTCGAAGTATAAAATTGACTCACAAGTGTGAGAAGCAACTTCGTAATCCTGACTGAATTGTTGCAATGACCAATTATGTATGTCTGTATACGAGAGTTAAAATCCAATAATTATTTGGTTACATACCATTCGAGATATTGTACGATGATGTCGATTTTGCCAAAAGAAAAAAAAAATAATTTCTTCGGATGAAGCTTATTTTCATAATGGTGGGTACGTTAATAAGCAAATTTACTGGGACTCAGAAAACCCAAACGTGGCCTTACAGAAGCCAAAGCAACCATTACGAGTGACCGTTTGTTGTGACTTGTGCAGCAGAGGCATCATTGACCCATATTTTTTCGAAAATGAGCACAGCATAACTATTAAGGTCAATGGAGACAACTATCGCAACATAATAACCGATTTTTTGTACCCGCTTTTCAGGTTTTCAAAAACATCTCATGCCACAGTCGAGTTATAGCTTCAAACGTTTGATGGCCGTTCAATTAGCCGAAATTTTCAATTGGCCCCTATATACCTTCTAATTGACACCGTTGGACTATTTTCTGCGGGGCTCCGTTGAAGAAAAGTATTATCCGCCAACCAAAGACAATTGAGCATTTGAAGGCCAACATTTATGATGCCGTTGCTATGACATGACCCCAATTACTCGAAAAAGTGCACGAAAATTATTCCGAACGAATGAGGTACTGTGAAGCCAGCCGCGTCAGCCATATAAATGAAATAATATTCCATTTCTAAGAACAATGCTGTTTCACAATAATAAAAAAATATGATAACATTTTAAACCGTTTTTCTTTTACAGTATTTTTAAATTTAAACTTTTAAATTTCGCACCCTTTATTACGATACATAAATGAAAATTGGAAAATAATACAATGCAATTACTCGTGTACAAATACTGTTATTTTATTACAAAAATTTAATAATTGTTCTCTGACGTTTGTTTGCCAGAAAACATATTTTCTATGTTTGTATGGATGTATTGTATGTATGTATTTTGAAACAAAAACACAAATTTTTCAAAATGTAAAAGGCTTTTCGACCAACTTATAATCCAATATCCTGTGTTCTCAATTGTGGTATATAGAGAGTACCAACATGACAATATAATCACAGTGCTGTTGTGGTGTTACCAAATTGACCACAAAACAGATTTGATTTGTCTTGGATTGAAATAAAATGTGAAATGTTGTGTTATGCTCGACATTTGTGTAATTGAAAGGCATTCATACCAAAATACTGTTGCTGGAAAAAAGGGGAGGGGAATGTAGAACTTATAACTCAACACTAAAACTTAGCATCGAATTATCTTGTTATCATATTTCATTTTGCTGCTGTCAAACCATATGACAAAATAACAATAGGCCTGTGATGCAGGTAGAAGTAGTATAAAGATAGTAGCCAGTAATGTACGTTGAGATAACGAATTATCAGAACACACACTTGAAACATGTTAAAGAACACATTTAGATATTTATTAAGTACTTACAGCAAATTATTTAGACTGATACTGAAAAGCATCCTGAAGTTTCTCAGGACAACAGCACCTTTAAAAACTGTATAGAGGCGCCCTTTAAAGTCACCGTGATCTAGTAGGTAGTGTGTTGGCTTATTAGACGTAAAGCCAGGGTTCAAACCCCAGGCCATACATCACAACAAAATACAAAATGTATTTCATTAAAAAAAAAAAATATTGAATTTTTTGAGACCGCCGCGGTAGACTGTCTAAGTATGCGGTATTTTGGCGTGTCTTTGACAACATTGTTTATTTATAACATTTTTATTCACAGATTTTACAATAAATAAATAACAAATAAACAAATTTTTGAAACTTAATAAAAAAGAAATTAAATTTTTACCATTTTTTGCTTTCCTTTTTTGTCATTTGTTTTTTTAAATAAAATTATTTTTTATTTAATTATCATAATAAAGAGTGTAGTGCTGAACAAATAATTTTCATTGTAACATTTTGTAAATTCCCTAAATTGAAAACTTGTGACAATGGCTGGTTGCCAACAATTGTATTCCAAATTCTTTTGTACAGATGGGAGTGTGAAAATTGTACAAGAGGCATAAATGTAAATGAAATATTAAATTCAAATTCATTATTTAAAATATTGTTTTATACAGCGTAATTGCTTGGAATCATATCAGGACTTTGTGTCTATGACGGCTTTCGTAGCAAATCTCATCTTCACATTAGCAGCAGTATGACTGGGTTCATTGACTTGTTAAGAGTAATAACCAGTATGAATTCTTAATTCTTCCGACCTACAGGAGAATCTGTTTTTTAGAATTTTTAAATACAGTAATACGGGCATCATTGTCCCATATTTCTTTTAAAATGAGGACGGCGCAACCATTACGGTCAATATTGACACCTATCGCACCATGACCAATTGTTTCTTACCCGCTCTTTATTGTATTGTGTGTTTGATCGATTGATGGTGCAACTTACCTCACATCTCATGCCACCATGCCACCTCACATCTCATGCCACAAAAATGAGAGAAAACAACAACAACAACAATGGGCATGAAAAATTAAAAAGTTTAAAAATGTTTTGCAACAAAAGTTTATTCTTTTCATATTAACGCAACAAAAATGATGACAGCTCCTAAATGAATCAACCAATGTACAACAACAAAATACCAACAAATTATTTGTTTAGCTGTTAGATTTTCAAAAATTTATTTAAATTCAGTTGTCGAATATTGTTCTGCTTAGAGATGGAGAAAAACTTTTCTTGTTGAAGAAAAATTTAAACTCATTTCAAATGCAAAACACAGCAACACAGTGAAAACAATTGATTGGGAGAACAGAAAAAAATAAAAAAAAATTAAATAAACTTGGTTTTAATTTGGCCTTTTCCTATCATGTGATATTTATTTAGCATGTTATTAAAATTAGACTTTTTTTTGGTAGATTAATACGACATTAAAAACGCTGAGCAAGGCAAGGAATTCACAAAAAAATTTTGAATATAACAATCGCGCTGAAATTGACGGTGTGCCTTAACAACACACTGGAAAAAACAATATAATACAAGGAATTTAATTTAATTCAGGATGAACGCAATAAACACGTTTACTTTGTAAATATTAATTAGATCTGTCAGTGGCAATTACTCTACAGAATAATTGTTTTTCAACGTTTAGCTAAAGTTTTGCCTGACATATCATACAACCTGATTTTAATTACATACATACATACATACATACATAATTGGTCATTACAACTCTTCAGTCAGGATTACGACCTAGTTTCTCACACCACTTATGTTGTGTGTATTAATTTTATACATGAGTGGCGGTACCTACAGTTTAAAGTCGAGTCCGAACGACAGATTTTTGAGAAACTCTTCATGGCAAACTTTTATTTAAAAGTCGCCGAAGAAATAATTTTTATATTTTGTTTTGATGTCTGGCCTGGGGCTTGAACCCTGGCTTTACGTCTAATAAGCCAACACACTACCTACTAGACTACGGCAACTTTTTTATTTTTAATTTCAGTTTATTAAACTGATGAATTCAATTTGCAGTACATGTTGCTTTCTTGAAGGTTAAACACTAATCCAATAAAATTATTACAACATCAGGCGGATGATTTAAAAGTTTAAATTTAAAAGTACTATGAAACAAAAACAATTTGAAATTTGCCAAATTTTATTTGTTTGTTGTGAAGTACAATTTTTCTGGTTAGAAACGAAATATTATTTCATTCATATGGCTGCCGCTGCTGGCCTCACAGTACCTCACTCGATCGGATCAATTTACGTGTACTTTTTCGATTGTGTTTTATCTCGGCAATGAAATGCTATCCTTCAAATGTTTAATTGTGTCTAGTTCAGCGGCATAATACTTTTCTTTAACGGCGCCCCAACTAAAATAGCCCAACGGTGTCAATTTGCAGATTCTTGGTGGCCAATTGACATCACCATTTCGGCAAATTAAACGGCCATCAAACGTTTGGCTAATTGGCGGCCAATTAACATTACCATTTCGTCTAATTAAACGGCCATAAAACTTTTAACACAACAATTCGATTGTGGCATGAGATGTGAGGTAAGTTGCACCATCAATCGATCAAACACACAATACAATAAAGAGCGGGTAAGAAACAATTGGTCATGGTGCGATAGGTGTCAATATTGACCGTAATGGTTGCGCCGTCCTCATTTTAAAAGAAATATGGGACAATGATGCCCGTATTACTGTATTTAAAAATTCTAAAAAACAGATTCTCCTGTAGGTCGGAAGAATTAAGAATTCATACTGGTTATTACTCTTAACAAGTCAATGAACCCAGTCATACTGCTGCTAATGTGAAGATGAGATTTGCTACGAAAGCCGTCATAGACACAAAGTCCTGATATGATTCCAAGCAATTACGCTGCTAAAACTCAAAAACTCAGTAAACTGAATGAGGGCATCAACAAAAACCCCCCAAAAAAAACTGGTGCATTAAATGAAGTGCTTTTGCTTAAGGGTTGGACCTTTGAATTTTCAGTTTACTGAGAGCTGCTACTATACTACACTTATGCGGTGCAAGGTGTAAAACCTTGTAATGTTTTTTTTTTTTTTCAAATTTTTACTCATATTGGGATACCTAAACTTTTCTATGCATTGTGTACGCATGCATATTATAAATAGGAACTATGATGCGTATGAGTAATATAATTGATTGCATATTAGTAATACGTAGATTAAGTAGATAAAGTGTACACATACAAAATAAGAAGTGTTTTTTGGCATTCTATTAAAATAATGAATTGGTCTATAATTCACTTAAATGTCTAGGGAATGATACTTTAATTGTACACACAAGGAAATGGTAAGGTTAAGCACAAGTAGAAAATGCACATACGGCGTGTATGGGATAGAATTTTGAACTCAAATCAAGCAATACTATGTGACATTCAGGCCCCCCTTGAATACTAGGCTTGTATGAGGTTTAATCGAAGATAGTATTAGACTGTCTGAGAAAGCTAAATCAGATAGTTAGGCTAAATACGGTTACCCTCTTCTTGATACCATGTCGTATGGGAATTTTCTGTGGAGTTGGGTGGATGTTTTAAAAGATATACTCAACGAAAGGGAGATAAGGAGAGGCAAAGACTCTTCTCAAATCAAGATAATAAAATCTAAGTCTTGCATCAGACTGTGCAGGAATAACTTAACCTCTCTTAATAGGGAACTGTACACTTATACATAACATAACAAACATCATTAAAACCCTTCAGTCAGGATTACGACCTAATTTCTCACACCACTCATGTTGTGTGTGTTAATTTTATACACGAGTGGTGGTAGTTGCAGTTTACATTCGACTTTGAATGACAGATTTGTGAGAAACCTTTAATGGCAATTTTATTCAGTCTCAGCGTTTTTGCCAGAAATCTGCTGAGAGTAAATCGTCAGTCGCTGTCTGGGCTTTGAACTATTTCCTCAAGCTTAATAAGCCATACAACCAACTACACTGCGCCGACTTCCCTCAGGCTTTGAAAGAGTCCGATTTTTAGGATCTGTGACAATGAAAATGAAATATCGGAACACATTCCTAGAACATTTTTGAGGTCGATCAGCAGTTTTCTCCATTTTTATAACTGGAACAAACAAATGTGAGCGCTGCTAAATTTTACAAAATCTGCTCTTATCGAGAACACATTCGATTTCGATTTTAATGGAAGTTATTGTAAATTTAAATAGAATTATAAAACAAAAAATTTTATTGGACAGATGTCTTTATAAAGATAGTGACACACGATTTGGACAAGTGCCTTCCATGACAGAGTTAAAAACGATTCAAATATTAAAGACAGTTTGTATCTCTTATCGGTACAACCTTTTCAAAATTTATGGTAAACATTTGCTGAGCTATTTATGCCAAAAAGTTAATTATCTCAGACATAAATATTTGATAACATTTTATTCCATATTAATTCTTATAAGTAAGTGGTGGAATGCCTGTTAAAAGGATAAAGTCGAAGGTAATAAGTTATTTATTATAATTGCGGTATTTGAATTACAGAAAAAAGTATTTCTTTTCAACATATTCCACGGTTAGCAAAAGAATATAAAATCGTATATATTTTTAAAGTTTCTACTTGCCTTCTAAATTGATTTCTATTCTCGATAATATTTTCTACGCTTTTATCCTTTTATTCTCAAAATATAAGAAAAAATAAAAATAAATTGAAATTCAATCATTCCCCAAAGGAAATGAAAAATGAATAGAAATGCTTAATTTGGTAATGGACTTATAAAATGTTTTAATAAAATCTGTTGACTTTATTGTCCGTTCCTTGAATTTTTCCTCAATCTTTATTGGTACAAGTTTTTCTATTGACTGTGCTCATTTTTTTATTTTAATCTATTATTTCGTTTGAATTCAATACCCTACTATAATAGCGATGGGTATATTGCGATTGTTTTAATATTTGTTCAGTTTATTGTGTGACAGAATATAATTGTTCTGAAGTTTAGCGAAATATAGTAGGAAAATAGTGGAAACCATCAATTTCAGGAAGAGTGCTATTAGCCGAACAAACTCTTCGGAAGGTCTTACGTATATCTACTGACTGATGCATTGCGTTATTCCTGTCATTAATACAATATTCTACAAAAACTAGTGTACAACAGCTAGAGCTTTCCTTAAGGTTAGGTTACATAAGGAGGCGGACTTCCCTTGAAGAAAAAGGTCTGACTAAAGCCAACAACCGGGGACTCAAACATTTTTTAGAGTAAACCAACCCAATTCTAAAATAAATCTTGTTTTTGCAGCAATCTTTATTTAGAGAGCTCGATCAAGGACGTCAGAAAGTGAGAGCTTAAAAATTTCCATTGCTTTATGGCAATGATTGAATGACAGTATTTTCCTATTATTCAAACACACAGTTTCTGCACAAGTCATTTAACGAGATGCCAATGTCATTACAACCTTTCAGTCAGTATTGCGATCTTGCTTCTCATCATGCTGTGTTTGTGTTAATTTTATGCATGAGTGGAGGAACCTACAATTTAAAGTCCAATCCGAACGATAAATTTTTGAGAAACTGTTCATGACAATTTTATTTCACTTTCAGAGTTTTTGTCAGAAATCTGCTGAGAGGAAGTCGCCAGAGAAATATTTTTTTATATTTAGTTTTGTGGGAGATGTCTGACCTGGAGGTTTGAACCGTGGCCTCAAGCCTAATATGCCAATACACTACTTACTAGACTACGGCGACTTCTCCATTGGACGATGCCATGGGTTATGTTGCCTTAGAAAACCGCTGTGATTTGCTGCTTAAGAAAATCCCACAAGAAAAAGACTTACGGGATCAAATTGCACAGTTGCCAGTCCATATCATGTGAGATGACCATACCCTCTAATTGCTCATACATAGCTGTGGGACACATAGCGCCGTCTACGTAAGAACACATGTCGTTGGTGACTAGATTATACAATTCCTGTTAAAAAGAAGTTGATAATCATTGGCCTGTAATGCTTGCTGTTGACAATGATAGACTGGCAAACCTCGAAATATTAACCGATGACACCGCCAGCCTAAAATCCATATCACTCAATGACTTTTGAGTGTATTAGTCGCCCTTAATCTCATGTGGATTGTTATCTGCTTCAGCACATACATCGGATTGTGTACTGTTACTCTTGGCTTATCAAGCTACAGACAATCGCCCTACTTCCGTACCCACTAGGTAGTGTGTTTTCTTTTTATTCGTGATGCCACGGTTCAATTCCCAGTTCAGACATCTCGAAATAAACGTAAATATGAAGAAAATATTTCTTTGGCGACTTGTATTCAGCAGATTTCTCGCAAAAACTCTGAGAGTAAATAAAATTCCCATGAAAAGTTTCCCCAGAATCAGTCGTTCGGAATCGACTTTATACTGTAGGTTCTACCACTCATGTATAAAATTTACACACACACACAATATAAGTAATGGGAGAAGCTATGTTGTAATCGCGCTTACGTATATGTACGTAAGTGGCAGTTATTTTGACAGATGTCAAAATAAAGAAGTCCTTGTTTGCAGATCCTTTAGATAGTTCTGAAATAAGGCAAATATAGATAACGGAGTAGTACTTTTACATGGTGATCATTAGTTTTATAATGCACTATCCTGACCTAGAGTTTTTTTTCCGATCAATTTCTGTTTGTAACAAGTTTTGAAACTTTTCTTTCAGAAAATTTATGATGAAAAAGGCAAACAATGAATGCTCTGGCTGGTCTTCATAAAATAACTCGTGAGTTCTCTCTGTCGACGTATCTTTTGAGTCAATAAAATATAAACTGAGGATTTTTG
Organism: Sarcophaga carnaria; assembly: GCA_958299815.1. Classification (NCBI taxonomy): domain Eukaryota; kingdom Metazoa; phylum Arthropoda; class Insecta; order Diptera; family Sarcophagidae; genus Sarcophaga; species Sarcophaga carnaria. The sequence continues at coordinate 33,750,175 of OY283150.1, forward strand.
GGATTGCCATGTGGTTAAGCCGCTATCGAATTTATATCGAACAAAAAAGTTTAGGAAGTCAGAAATAGTACCACTGAAATTTGTTTTATTTATTTTGTTTTTGTTTATGTTTGCAGAAAAATGAACAATTTAGAAGAAATATGTATGTTGTGATACAATTTATTCGAATTATAAATAAGAAAACAGGCAACTTAAAAATGTCAATGCTTAGAAAGGATTTTATATTTGTCGATATGCAATATCAATATCTCTAGGCAATTTAAATTTTTCTTATTTTTATATGGGATTTAAGAGACTTATGACATTTCATCATATCAACCTTTTTTTTTGATTTAAAGGGTTCGTTTAGTTGTATTGCAATAGTTTTTTAAGAATTTTCTTTTTGTAAATGATTCTTTTCGTCTGCCATTTTGTGTTTATTTTTGCTTTTGCCGCATACTTGTTGTTCTTTTTGGCAAACATCCTTGCTAGGATTAGCTTTTTGGGTCGAAGGAGTAACTTTTAAATTAAAATTTTATTTTTATGCCTCTTATGAATATTTATAGGATTTTGCCATTCCATTATAAGGGACGTATGCTTTTGGGCCAATAAATTTGTGTATTGATGATATCAGCACAAAGTCATCAGTCGTGCTACAAATAGCAGAAGTTTTTAAATGTACAATCTTAAATTATAAAACCAAGATAGTTCATTTGATGGCTAGCATAGAACTGATGTAATGTGAAATACTGTCATGTATTTACATTGCCAAAAATATTAAAATGACAACCAATTCGGCCTTATGCCTAAACCGTTCACTATTGAATGAGTTTTTTTTATGAAGGCATACGTTCCATTATTGGTTTCATTTCCACACAATATTCTGTTGAAATTTTTTAATAATTTAATGATAATCAATTATTTCATAAAAATACTTGAATCTTGCGTTAAAAGACAATATATTTAACATGCCGTCTCTGGCTTGGTTCTAGCATGCCTTACTATTGAGTTTACGATCGTATATTGCCACATTTCAGGCGATAATTTGATGAGTATCGATGTTCAAATGCTCCATCTATAAGGATGGTGGATGTTATCCACGTACAAACGGTCCTTGATATAGCCTTGCAAAAAAAAATGTCAAAAGACTTCAAAACGCATGAGATTATGGTATATACCATATGGCTTATAGTATACATACATAAGTGGTTATAACAGGCAGGATTAAGACCTAGCTTCTCACGCCACTTATATTGTGTGCGCTAATTTTATACATTAGTGGCGGGACCTGCAGTTAAAGTCGAATCCGAACGACAGATTTTTGAGAAACTTTTGCTTTTTTAACCCTGGACGGTTACTGTTCGTCGAATCGACGAAGCTCATTTACTTTTCATCATATAACTCTTTTATGTTTGACCAAATTTCGCTCTTTTTTTACAACGTTAGCTGATAATGAAAGCATGCTGTCACTAGACGAAAAATTTTTTTGTTCATCGATTCAACGAACAAAAACGACGTGTTCGTCGATTCAACGAAGAGTAACCTTAATGTACAAATTGACTCAAGGACTTATGCGAAATATTCCACTCCTGAAACATAATTCTTTGTTTAAGGATCATATTTTGCACAAATTTTTGATTAGAACGCTTTGATGAACTGTGCATAGACGCACGAATCAGTTTTATATGTAAACAGAAGACGACCATGCGAATTATCCTGTCAGCGTGGAGCAATTTGAAAATATCTTCCTTTCTTATACACACACATTAATAAATAATTGGTCACTACAACCCTTCAGTCAAGATTACAACCTAGCTTCTCATACCACTTATGTTGTGTGTGTTCATTTAAAACGCGAGTGCCGGGACCTACAGTTTAAAGTTGACTCTTAACGACAGTTTTTGGAGACTCTTTTCATGGTATATGTACTCTCAGAGTTTTTGGTAGAAATCTGTACGTAAGAAATATATTTCATATTTAGTTCTGTTGGAGATGTCTGACCTAAGGCTTAAACCGATGTCTCATGTCTAATAAACACTATTTACGGGAACTACTAAATATTGGAAGCTTTTAATTTGAAGCGGCTCTTTTTAAGTTTATTTGACTCGAGCTATAAGCATAATTGACTATTGGAAACAATTTTGGCTGTTCAATGTGATGCCATACAATTCTAGGTGACTATTTTAATATATTAATTTTGTATGTTAATTTAATACATGAGTGGCGGTACCTACAGTTTAAAGTCGACTCCGAACGACAGAATTTTGGGAAACTTTTCATGGCAATTTTATTTATTCTCAGAGTTTTTGCCAGAAATCTGCTGAGATAAGATAAAAAAGCAAATAATTACTCAAAAAAAAAGTGCTATATCAATGTAAAGTTTTAAATGCTTGAAAAGATTTATCTTAAAATAAACCTTTATTACAACTTCCTTGAAAAGTTACTATTAAAATGCTTTTATCTTTTACTCTTATTTTTAGACAACATCTAGGAAATGATGAATACTGTAACACAATAAAAGTTTGAAGTTCTGAAAGAAAAAAAATTATTTAAAATAAATAATGTTTAAATGAATGTGATGGTTTTTTTTTTCATTAAAGAAAATGAAATGAAAATTGTTTTCTTTTCATCAAAGACTCAAAAAGTTCAAAATGAAGTTTCTTAGGATATTCCTTTGTATTTTACTGGAATAAAGTACTTTAATATAAATGACAAATATCATGCATGTATTAGTTAAATAAATAAGTACAGTATAGAGCACGATTGTGTACATACATTTTGGTTTAGAGAAAAAAAATAAAAAATAAATAATAAATGCCATATCATTCAAAATACCAAAATTTACTCTAACGTACAGGACAGTCTATAGACTTTAACTTAGAGTTGAGTTTTATTGCTTACGATAAGAAATTTATTCAGCAGATTTTAAAACAAAGAAATTTATTTAGATTCCTTCAGAGGCATGCAGAAACTGCCAAATAATATTCAGTGCAGTATTATATCTTGGGCACATAATGACTCCTTAACACGTATAATGGTGAAGAAGTAAAAAATACGCCATTCAATCGTGATAAGACTACAGGAAAGCGCATTTTGCTCTGAATGACGTAGTACATACATCCATACATACATAATCGTTCATTACAACCCTTCAGTCAGGATTACGACCTAGTTTCGCACACCACTTATGTTGTGTACATTAATTTAATACATGAGTGGCGGGACCTACAGTTTAAAGTCGACTCCAAACGTATTGTATTTTCGTTTTGATGTCTGAGCTGGGTTTTGAACAGTGGACTTATGTGTAATAAGCTGACACAGTCCCCACTAAACTATGGCGACTACGATCACTTTGTTAATACACAAATTTGTAGACTTTCCGAATCAGAAAATCCTTGTGTTGGGCCCACAACGAGCAACTGTGTGGTGCGTAATTTATTCAATCATCGTGATTGGGTTTTATTTTTTTGAAAATTAGGTCGAAATTGCAGTGACTATAGACGGTATTACGGTTACGGAATACAGTAACAAGGTTCTAGTAGCCTCCACTGGATTGCATGAATCTGTAAATGTAGTTTCAGCAAGACGGAGCCGCCAGCTACACTGATCATGCTACGAACAATTTGTTGAATTAATTGAATAAACATTTATTTTGTATTAAAGTATATAAAAACAGTCTTATAGGCAGCTTAAGTCCAAATTAAATATTTTATTGCTTTTTATTCTATTTTATTTTATTTTATTTTTTTAAGTTATTATTTCATATCACTGTTTGGTTTTAGTAAACCAGACGTTATAGTTAACGTCTTCTTCTTTAATTATTTATTACTCATACGCACTGTAACGCTAAAAAGTATGCTACATTTTAATAATTTACTCACTTAAGTAATTTACATACTACATCACTCATACGATCCGTGGTACCTACATAATTTTTGAAGTGCCGTACAAATCTAAAGGCGCATGACGACATATCAAATTTAATTGACCAAATTTTCATATGTATTGGTAGATTTGTTTTGCTTAGTACATTAACACATCAAAATTGTGCCTTCATTGTATAGTTGTTGCGAAAAAGAAGAAGAGAAGATATGATTTATACTTCAAACTTACCTCGGACTATACAGGTGAGTATTATTTACCCGCACAATAGTAAAAAAGTTGAGTTTGATCCATTATTTGATGTGTGGTTAGGCAACTTAACGTATTAAAGGTCAATCCTTATAATAAAAAGCAACAAATCAATGTTTTCAAAATTGAAAAGTACTCAATTGATCATTACAATACCTTAGTCAGAATTAGGTTAGGTTAGGTTAGAGGACGTGTACTCGTCAATTAAGACAAGTACAGTACCCGGAGGTCGAATTGACCCATTGAACAACGTCCTAGTTTCTCACACCACTTATGTTGTGTGTGTTAATTCTATACATGAGTGGTGGGACTTACAGTTTAAAGTCGACTCCGAACGACAGATTTTTATTTATTGAGAAACTTTTCATGGCAATTTTTATTTACTCTCAGAGTTTTTGCCAGAAATCTACTGAGAGGAAGTCGCCGAAAAAATACTTTTTGTATTTTTGTCTTTGATGCCTGGCCTGGGGCTCGAACCCAGGCTTTTGCGTCTAATAAGCTAAAATTACGACCTACCTGCCACACCAGCCTTGTTGTGTGTGTTAATGTTTTCCACGAGTAGCGGGATCTACAGTTTAAAATCGATTTCGAATAGCAGATTTTTTGAGAAACTTTTAAATTTTCCTCTCTCAAAGTTTCTGCTAGAAGACTGCTTTTTTATTGTTTAGATCTTACCTTTGGGGTCTTCTGGAATTGATGTACCGTGCTAAACGAGAAATTTGTTTTGCAAAATTCTAACTTTAATTAATAACTGCATCTAAATATGGAAGTGTATATGCGCAAATATTAATTTGAAAATATTTAATTTTGCAAATATATTGTATGTAAATAGTATCATACGTGTTAATATTTTATAATTTTTCGGTACGTCTAATTAAATTAATGTCAATATGTTGTTTGTTTTTAATTATTAATTAAAAGTGACAATAGTTTGTGCATACAATTGCAAAGAACAATAATTGCTAATGACAGCATGTAATTCCTTTATTGAGTGGAATGGTGTTATGTAAACAAAACCAATTTCATAGATATGAGTTCAATAAACATTTATTTTTAGTCACGGGTTTAAAGTATCCTTAATAAGATGGGCAAATTTAACGTATACCACAGGAGCGATACATTTATATTCTTCAAGAATTTTTAAAATAAAACCATTTCGTCAATGTAAGAACATTATGTAAGACTATTTTATTTATATTTTTTAATCGCCGTAGTCTAGTAGGTAGTGTGTTAACTTATTGTGCGCGGTTCAAACCCCATCTTCAAAAAACGAAATATGAACGAATATTTCTTCGCCGACTTTTCCTCTCAGCAATATAATTGCCATGCAAATTTTCCCAAAAATCTGTCGTTCGGAGGCAACTTTAAACTGTACGTACCGCCACTCAATTATAAAATTACCACACAAAACGTAAATGGTGTGAGAAGCTAAGTCGTAATCCTGAATGAAAGTTTGTAATGACCAATTATGTATGTGTATATGCATGTATATATGTGATTGCCGATATACATACAGTGGAGAGCAAAAATCTTAGTACGGCAATATATTTTGACAAAAAAGTCCCCATAGGCTTAATACTCTAGCGCAAAGCCTCAATGTAACTTCAAGAGTGTGTTTAGGAGATCATTTGAAAGAACTGTTGCGTAATCGCTAAACCTCAAACAAAAGTCAACCGAAAAACTTGCTTATGGTGCCACCAGAAAACACTAAACAAAATGTGTGCCTTCAATTCCAAATGGGTTAACTTGAGTGATTGACCTTGACATGGGATAATATTATCATATATTAGGCCTTTGAATTTTAAATTTACTCAGAGTTCTCCTTGGGGGTATCTATGGAGTCATATGGAACTTTTCCTTATTTTGCTCTTGTTTTATGAAAAATATTAAAAGTTTTTTTTATAATAAAACAGAAATAAAGTAATAAAATAAATATAAAAACTATAAATTGGTATACAAACTTTTTCTAAAAATTCATGAAATTGTTTAAATATATTGCCGTACTAAAACTTTTGCTGGCCTTGGCTACGAGTTACATGGTTCATTATATGAGTAAAATTTTTGAGTAACTTTTTAATAGATCTGCAGTGTGATGGCTTGAATGTTAATGTATTGAGAAACAAAATTCAATGAGCATGGTTAAAAAGCGTTTATTCCTCCAGCAGCCTCGTACTGATTTTGGACCAGTATATTTTAGTGGATATAATAGTGAATCATTAATGGATTGAAGATTATATACTTGTATGAACTATATATTATAGTTATGGAAACTAATATCTTTGTGTAAAATTCTCTACTTAACCGAATGACAATTAATGGTGTACATGTGGAGAACAACGATGAATTGACATTCGCTTGTTAGCATCAAAAATATTTCTCTTTAAAGCAGCAACATTCTCTTCAATGTGCACATTTGAATCGAGAATATAAATTTTAGTACGAAAACTAAGAACAACTGACCGAATTGCGTGCGCGCCACACTGCTAATGCAGCTATAAAAGCACCCGCTTTAAAACTAAAGAAATACATATTCTACCTTGTGTAAAAATATTAAAATTAGAATCATGATATAAATTTTCATTTCATGTCACCTCATCAAGCCTTTCTTATTGTCTAAGTTGTGTAACGCAATCAAAGAACTTTCTGTACAAAGTAAACTATCTGAATAATTTAAATGTCACAACAAATCAAGAAATTTCCTAAGAAATGAATTAAAAGCGATTCTAAATAAAAATAATAAAAAAATTAAAGAAATAAAATAAATAAAATGGCGACATTAAAAAAAAATAACAGAAAGAACATCTATTGTCATGTCAAAAGCATCACAAATAGCAGAACAGAACAACATTGCAAAACAATACAGAACAGCAAAAATATTGTCGTTACATTTTAACCGGATATTAAAAAAGATACAATAAAATGTTATAAAATAAAATCATTTAGAAAACTAAAAAATGTATATAAGACAGTCGAAAAGAGAAATGTACACATCTTTTTAATTTCCCTAAAACCATGACAGCGTAGTTACGAAAATTCTTAGAGCAAATAATTGCTTTTCCAACAACTGAAAACTTGCAAAACTTGTAAAAGTATATCCGTCGCTAGCAACTTAAATTTGTTAAAGGAAGACGTTTATTTAATTTATTTTTGAATGAAATATTAAAAGGAAATCTTCTGTTAATGCTCAGCAATAAGAGTTAGTTGATGTTATTCATTGCTTACTTCGAAGCTAAACATAAAAATTTACATGTTCACAACCAGGTTACAGCCTGTAGGGGGAAATTCCTCAAATAGCTTCAAATTCATCTGATAGTTTAATTTTAATTAGAGACATTAAGTAGGGGTATCAAACGCGATTATTTATCATGTTTTAAAAAATTTAATTTAAATAAACTGAAGCATAATAGTTATATTAAGAAAAGGCGGATTCAATGCCTTCTTATTAACTTGAAAAGTGATTTAAATAAATGATTAGATGGGAAGAAGTAGCTGACCATACATAAAAGATAGACAAACGTAGGTCCGTGTGTAACAGTCCATTGACCTACTATCAACCCACGACACTGGGTAACGTAATTGAGTATATGGGCCTCCGAGTAAAATTGCCTGTGAACGGCAATATACCTGCTAACAAACCCACGACAGCTTGAAGGTACTTAAACAGATTCCCAATGCAGAAAATACGACTTTGAATTCGGTGGTTGTGCCACGCCAGGTCATTTCATGTGCTTTACAGCTTCTCGGTGTATCGCTTCAACACAGTAAAAATGGGATCCCCCAACAGAGATTTCCGAACTGAAAAAGACGATAATGGACATCTTTTTGAAGTTACGTACATAATTGACCATTACAACCCTTCAGTCAGGATTACGGCCTAGCTTCTCACACCACCCATGTTGTGTGTGTTAATTTTATACATGAGTGGCGGGACCTACAGTCTAAAGTCGATTCCGAACGACAGATTATTGAGAAACTTTTTATGACAATTTTATTTACTCTCAGAGATTTTGCAAGAAATCTGCTGAGAGGAAGCCGCTGAAGAAATATTTTTTTCATATTTCGTTTTGATGTCTGACCTGGGGTTTGAATCTCGGCCTTACGTCTAATAAGCCAACACACTACCTTTTAGACTACGGTGTCTTCTTTTTGAAGTTACATCTGCCAAATTAGTTCCCACTTTTTTATTCAATGAATGACCATAGACAACGGTGTGTATTCGCTGAATAGACTCTGAAGCAGTTGGCAATTGTCGTTAATTTTCATAGAAAAATCATCTTCAACGATGAGCAGATTTTTGGATAAATGGACACGCATCCTTCTTTTGGTCTGAATTGTATGACCTGTACACCAACGACATGTGGTGCTACGTACCACACAGCTTATGCCACATTGGATAATCTACACGACCGATTTGAGGACATGTTCATCTCACGTGAAGTTGATTTAAACTGGCCACCGAAATCAAATTCAGCCTGAGTTATGATCCATAGTCATTGAAAATTTGACATTTAGGATGCTTTTTATGCAAAGAAGCATTGTCGGACATTTGAACGATGTGGTATTCCTCACATAATGATGACAAGCAAAGGCTCTACATATGGTGTGAACAAAGTACTCAACATCTGCATCAGATTAAAACTGTGCTTAAATTCCTGTATCCGAGAATATGCTAACATTCTTTATAGCGATGATATTCTTCCAATAATCATTACAAAACTCGTATAAATGATATTTCCGCCAGAAAGGGTCTACAATGGTATTGTAGCACTATTGCGCGGAATCTGGAAATATCTGTTCAAAGCCATTAATGAACTGAGTTACGCCATCTGCCCAACGCTCCGGATAATGGTAGGTGTAGTACGATATTTATCGGTTATAGTAATACAAACGGCTGTTTGAATGTCGCAGTTCGGCGGAACCTTAAAACGATTTAATCGTACACTACGGGAAGATATGCGGTCAGTGAGAACCAAGAAAAATTAAGACGAGCTTATCTTATAACTCTCGAAATGAGTTAAAGTTGGCTAGTGTTTTAGAACTTGACGTAAAATATTATTACAATGCCTTAACCCAGATATGCCGACCGTACTACATGTAGTACACCTGTTAAGTTCAGGTTTCTGCATTTACTGTGCTTTAAATATTTAAATCTACTTAATGTTGTGCTGCAGAACATAACGGTCAACAAAGCATTCCTTGATAAATTTTGTCTAGGGTAATTGCTAATGTATATTTTTTTGAATCAGAGATTTCAGTTTTGTAAAATTGGCAAAAGTCTGAAGATGTCACGTAATCGGTAAGAAAAAGTTGTATATGCATATTTTATTGTTGTCGCGTTTCTATGTTGTTTTAATTGTAACAGATGTAAAAACAAATACGTAACAAAATTATATGTGGAAAATAAAATTATATATGATTTTAGTTGATGTATTTGATGACGTACTACATGTAGTACGCTCGGCATTAGTGTGTAAAAATGGTGAATACGAAAACTTTAAATTTTCCAGATTTTTAACATTAAATTAGGTAATAAATGCCTTAGAGGAAAGTGATAAAAAGTTTTCGCAAAATTTTTATGACATCTCTATTGTCCCCATTCAAGGTGCGAACAACTACGTCACAGATGAAGATTCTAGAGAAGAAGATGGAGTGAAACTCCACCTCCCCTATTATTAAATGCTTTTTAGAAATTCTTATTATACTAAAACGATTAGTGAAGACGACATTTTACTTGCGTTATTGCAATAGGCCAAGGAACCTAAATGTATGTCAGTAAAATGGGTAAAGCACGATCTGGAAGAAACGGAGCCAGCCTATTGTTACAGCGTGTGAACAGGAAATTTTACCTACTCCTCTTGAACTGTTCGAAAAAGAAGAACGACGCGTGAAAGGCACTGGAATAATTCGTTACAATCGGTTAGGCAACTGTCCTTTGCTAAAGAAAAAATATCTACAGAAAAGAGAGATAGGGGGTATGAATATCGTCAGATTTGTACCAACAATATAATTGTATGTTGTTGGAACGACAGCAGTGCAGTAAACCTTGCCTCCAACGTCAATTCAGTTGAACCAGGCAAAAATATTTCACGTTGGTCTCAAAAAGAGAAAAAACGCATATACATATTCAACAACCACGTCTTTTTCATGTATATAATCACTACATGGGTGGCGTCGATCAACCAGATGGAAATATCAGCTTGTAACTTGTATCTATTCGGGGTAAAAAATGGTATTCACTCACCTCATTGATCTTGCAGAGCGCAATACCTGGCAACTGCATAGACATATGGGAGGTAAAATGGACCATTTATTTTCCGTCGGTGCATGGCCACATTGCATATCTATCTATCGAAATCATCAGATTTGATCGAAAAGATCATTTACTTACTGAGAACACACGTCAAGCCGATGGAAAATGTAAACAGTTGCGTTGTAATCATTGCCACAATAAGACATGCTGCATGAAATATGATGTGCGGCTCCATGTAAAGTGTAATGTGGAGTACCACACCACCAAATAATTTTTTTATTAATTAGTTTTTTCTTTACTTATATACTATATAAGAATTTCTGAATGATAAAAAGTTGAATTAAATCACAAAAAAATTACTGTATTTTGCTCCCATATGTGCCGAGCGTACTACATGTAGTACGGGCTCAAAAACCAATTTATAAAATATTTTTGTTTATTTTTTCTTCAGTTTTGTAATATAATCTGTCAGAATAGCTCTATTTTTGAAAACTGCGAAGTTTGTTGCACTAGTATGCCCGTCGGCATATCTGGGTTAAAACGCCATCAACTGTTGATGATGATAATAATTTCATTTGCTAAGCAATCTTTAAAATAAAAGAAGTTTGAACACATTAAACTCATACATGTAAAGTAACTTATAAGAAGACTTATTGATTTCAGAAAACAAACCACTTTAGTCATTCCAATGTATCATCTCATCATCAATAATTTTGTATTTACTTCATCCAATCGAGTGACTAACTCGAACTACATTAAATTCATTTTCTTTTCATTTCATTTCATTTCATTTTAAATCTCTATTAAGAATCTATTTTTCAAATTTCATTTTCGCTTAAATGCAATTATGCTGTACGTGTAGTTCACTTGCAATAAATTTCAAATTTATTCGTGTTATGAAATTTAATTTTGCAATTCAGTCATCATGGAAATAATTTCATTGAATATTTTTCTCAATTCCTTTTCGCTGTGATATTTGTTGATTTTTTAGCGAACTAGTTGCTTAGTAACTGTAAACACTTCAATTTCAATCTGACCATTAATAATGTTTGGATTTCATACTTTCCCCACCAATTGCTAAACGGCTATGAACAATGTGAACAAGTGGCAGTACTTTTGGTATTTGCCATTGCTAATGGAAATCGTTCAAAGAACAAGTGAAAAATTTTAAATTCATGGGAATTTGAAAGTGTATTTTTACAAAATCTTTAAATTATTAAAAAAAAAATCATTGAAAAGAATACTTTCTGAAAATCTTGCACAAGAGTTAATAGAAAATTCAGCCAAATTATAATTGTTTTTTAGTCTAACAATAAGACGCATGACGACACTGGTAAAAACATATCCAGTTCGTAAGATTAGGATATCTGGGAATGTCATCTCAGCCTTTAATTGACTGACAACTACTGCCTCATGACTGACTGGCAACATTGATCTTCGCTCTGGTTATATTCCCATATTTTATGTCTGGCAACTTCGAGATCTTTCTATGTGCTTTTTTTCTTGTATTATTGTTCTTTCCTATGTATTTGTTGTTGTAATTCTTTTTACCGTATGATTTATATTTTTCTCTAATCACCCGCTTAACAATGTAAACATATATCGTTTTGCAGCTATGCTGCCTGAACTTTAGATTTGATTTGACGGTCGTGATTATATCCGTGATCGGATACCATTTCAATGCACCGAATGTAACACAATTACGATTGGGTTTCCATAGAATTATTTTTGTTAGGTGGCCAAAACATAATTTCAAGATTTCGTGTCACTCTCTAAAATTGATCTAAGCTAAGTTAGATATTTTGGGTGTAAAATGATTAAATTTCTTAAAACATAAAAAAAATTTAGCAAATTAGATGTATTGGACTGAAGTTAAATACAATTGCAAAACATTTCCTTTCTTTCTTTTTTTTTATCAAAGAAACTTTTAAGGTTGTGAGCTTTATTTCAACACCTTTAAATTTAATTTTCATTTCTTATGTATTTAACCTTTCATTTGTTAGCTCGCAGAATGCCAGGGATTATTATTATTATTATGATGATGATGCTGAGGATGATGATGAGAATGATGATGAGAAAGATGAAAACGATAACTGTGCAAATATTAAATTTCATTTATTTTTCTACATCACTGGGTCATCAAGCTCATGACTTGTAACTTTCAATTTCTATTTGTTTCATTTTCTTATTTCAGGAGTTATTTGAGGATTACTTTGCTAATATCATGTGTCAGTGGATTTATTTTTTGTTTTTTTTCTTCTCTTTATTTCAAAGTTCATTTTGCTAATTATAAACATCGAGGTGTGTGAGGAGTTACAGATACAGTCTAAATAATGTTTCTTCTGGATGAATGGATGAATTTTATTTAGTATGCTTATTATATGCATTATATATGAGGTCGCTGTGATCTAATAGGTAGTGTGTTGGCTTATTAGACGTAAGGACGTGATTCAAGCCCCAGTTCAGACATCAAAACGAAATGTGAAAAAATATTTCTGCATGGACTTCCTCCTCTCAGCAGATTTCTGGCAAAAACTCTGAGAATATATAAAATTGCCAAGAAAAGTTTCCTAAAAATCTGTCGTTCGAAGACGACTTTAATCTGTAGGTCCCACCACTCTTATATAAAATTAACACACACAACATAAATGGTTTGAGAAACTAGGTCGTAATCCTGACTGAAGGGTTATAATGACCAAAATTATGTATGTATGTATGTACGTTTCTTCATAACACGATTAGTTGCAGGATTATATACATAATAATGTCTTTGGAAGGTCTCGCCTCTCGCAGTTCTCGTAATCTGTATGACTACCATTAATATTACTTAATTTATGGCAAGTACAGCAAATTGTATTACCAGATTATGATTGGATGGATTTTTTCTTGATGAGCAGTTATCCGATAGGATACCAAACATTTCAGTAGCAACCAGCAACTCTGATATTGATTTTCTTGCTCAAATGAATCAACGTCATAGATGCCCATGGAGAGTTGTTGATAAATCGGTCTCTAAATAGAAGAACGAGAAACCAGACTTTTGCTTCAGCTACAGGACTATAATACGGCTTTTTGTAGCAGGGTTATGTAGAATGTATGAACAGGCCTAAATTAGTAAGCTTGCCATAAAAGGATTTAAGGATCTTTACGAATAGGTAAATGCGTTTATATGGAAGAACCAGAAATGAGACTTTGCCCCCTGCTTTGTAATCCAGGCATGTAACAAAGCTACGCATTATATTGGTACGTAGTCCTATTGGATTGATCGTATATACCATAGGCTTATATAACCCAAAGCCATTCACTACATTGAAGATCAAGTTGAGGGAGTGTGCAGAAACGTCACATTGACTATTATGGATTACACAGTAGGTTGAATAACAGAGATACACTGAGGCGAGCCTGGAGAGAGTACTCTTGGGATGCTCCCTCTTATATACATATACAGTGGTGGCCACGAATTTAAGACACGACATATTACTGACTTAGTTGTGATAATATTTACAATCCTGTAATATTAAATTTGATATTCTTTATTCTTCTATGTACCCTGTAATATTAAGAAAAGGTACCATTATTTTATTTTGTTTCTTTTTGTATTTTGTTGCTTTTTGATCATATTATTGTAAAAACGTTAATTTGAAACTGGCCACGAATTTAAGACATTTCAGAAATAACTGGCGTTTATGTAATTTTCTGGTGTTGTTTGAAGCTAAACAGTGAGCAACGAATGTTTATTTTATTTTATGTTGGAATACATAGAAATATTTAATTGTAAAAGGGCAGAGGTACTTGGAATTCCGATGCCGAGTGACGAAGACTGACCCAACAACTAAAATTTGATGGAAAAACAATAATGGAGATATCCAAGCTTCTTAAATGTTCTAGATGCAAGATTTACAACGCGCTGGAACACATCAAACAACGTGGTGCCACCAAAAATGTTAAACAGCAACCTAGATCCCGAAACAAGATTAATACTAAAACGGACCAGCACGTTTACAAAAACATTCTAACAGACACTATGCTACCATTCACGTCTAGTGAAGAGTTGCTTAGAAGAAAACAATATCACTGTTTTAAAGTGGTCAGCTCAATCCCCGGACCTCAATCCAATTGAGAACTTGTGTAATGATGTTGAGGAATATGTAGGAGCAGTAAAACCAACAAATTTAAACGATTTGTGGGAAGAAATCGAAAAGCTTGGTATGCGATTCCAAAGCAACATTGTATGGCATTAGTCGAAAGTTTACCCAGGAGATGTGTTGCTGCGATCCAAAATAAAGAATTTCCCACCATGATGGTTTTACTTTAGTGAATTAAGTTTTATTTTGCCTATGTCTGCCTATTTGTTTTGATCTATATAATATGTAAAATATTGTTAATTTTTCATCCTAATATTACTATTAAGGAAAATATCATGGACCTAAATTTTTTTTGATAAGATGTAAAAATTATCACAAATATGTGAGTAAAATGTCGTATCTTAAATTCGTGGCCACCACTGCATATGGCGTAATGGAAAATGCTAAAAAAATAGCATATAAGGAAGATACCGAATTAATGGAAACATTTTTATGTCATTGTCCACCTTTCTTAAACTCAATATTGCAATATTTTGTTGATGATACTTAACCCGATTTCACTTGTGTATTATGAAAGAGGTATTGTATGGAAGAAGTTAAAGAAATTTGTAGAATGTATAGATCTCCGAGGTACACTCACCATGCCAAAGAAAACTTGATGGCTTAACTGTATGCAAATAGGCATGAAGCTCTTTGTTGATTTCGATCCTCAATAAATCACACTGTGATCAGTGTCGTTAAGTGTTTTCAAAAGTTTATATATAAAATATCATATCTGTTATGAACGTTACAAATTTTAAATTTTAATACCACTTTAAGGTTCAATATTTACTTTTTTGGAAAGAAATATTGAATGTTTTTATATTATTTTTATCGCAATCCTTTTCATGTCAGTATACACAAAACTTTACAAAGAGTATAAACTTTAACCTACAACTCCTGTCTTTGACTGGTTTTTGCATCTGTTGATTCCTAAGCACAAACGCTTTACATTGCATTGAAAGATAAACTTTGTATGCAACATGCATAAAAATAATACATTCCACCGCAGACATAACTTTCTAGGTAAGAACATACATACTTATGCATGTAAATATTGATGATGTTCCTATGGAAATCGAATTTATGGATTTGTTTAGAATTTTCAATATTCTTTCACTTTTTCCTACAGTTGCTCTTCCTTGCTTGTTTACTTTTTAGTACGTTGGCAAATATTTTGTAGCATTTTTCAATAACATTGTCAGTGTTTGTATATTTATGGATTTCAATTTCATTTTGAATGCAAAAATTTAAGTTAAAGTCTACTATTGCTGACAATTTATTGTGTCATATTTGCATAAATGCAAATTGAGTCATGAAAATTTTGAATCATATCTCTGACTATAATCATTTTTGATGACATATGGACAAATGACGCCGTAAGCCTAAAAAACTAAATAAAGCAATTCAGATTATGCATACATACATTTATAATTGGTCATTACAATTCTATAGTCAGGACTACGATCTATCTTCTTATATCATTTGTGTTGTGTTTGTTAATTTTATACATGAGTGGCGGAACCTACTGTTTAAAGTCGGCTCCAAACGATAGATTTTTTTGAGAAACATTTCATTACAATTTTATTTACTCTCAGAGTTTTTGCTAGAGAAAGTCGCCTGTGAAATATTTATTTCGTATTTCGCTTTTGTTTCAGATGTCTGACATGGGGTTTGGACGGTGGCCTCACGTCTAATAAGACAACGCACTACCTACTAAACTAAAACGACTTCATTGTAGGTTATCCTCCCCATTACTCTGAAAATTTGTTATTTATATTGAGGTACTCTTTGAACCAAAAATGGGCTTCATCGGAGAACAAAATTTTGAATTAATCTTCAATATTAAATAAGCATTCGACGAATTGGTGCCGCAATCGATGGTTTCTAGGCTTTAACTACTGTAGAAGTTGTGTCCCGAAAGCTTGCTGAGAACGGCAAGGAATTCTTTGCTTTGGATCTTCTTCAATGCTTCTTTGTTCAGCGGCTACAGGCTCTTCAGTTTTCATTATTCGGCGTCTCAGATAAGATGTGGCCTGAAAACGAGAACGATAATGTACGGCCTAAAATGGACGTTATTTCAATGAAAATTTAAACAATTTGAAGCGTTGCTGTTTTGTAAGCAGAAACAAAACGTAACTATCAGCCGTTAAATCGTTCTCAAGTAAAGCAATCACTGAAGCAAGTAGTTATCTGAAGTCTAAGAAGAATAACTTAATTTATTTTTTATTTTTAATGTTTAGAAAGAATTTAATTATTAGTGTACATACATAGGCAAATTAATAATACTGCTTATCATATGAACCTCACATTTTCAAACCTCCTATATGCCATATTTACTTGAAAACATGTGAGACTTGGGTGAAAAAATCCTTATTATTTAAATTTAAAATTGAATTCTAATTTTATTTACACATCATAAATATTTATTTTGAGTTCTTTATTTATTTTATTGCGTAAATTTACTTGTTATACATGTTAGAAATTGTTCTTGACAATTTACTTTCATTTGAATGTTTTGATTGTAACGAAAAAAAAAAATAGAGGAGATCTACGAATTAAACTGAGTCGACTGCTGAACAGCAATATACGGATAAGGCATTTTTGATATTCGTGTTTTTAAAAGTAAGTTTGTTGTCCTACAATTTTTACAGTCTAATATTTGAGTCAGAGTCTGGTTCAATATATCGCACATTATTCTGTCCATCAACCATCACCTTCATAAGAATATTGTTTATAGACAAAGGTCTCATAGCAGTTGGTGCTTTTGATAATTGTAAAAACATAAATCAGTTTGTCAGTTTGTGATGCCAAATGGCATGGCTGTTGTTGTAAAACGATTTTTTTTATTTTTGCTTTTTAATTACTTAATAGGTCTTTACAACTCTTAAGTCAGGATTACGCCATAGCTTCTCACACCTCTTATGTTGTGAATGTTAATTTTGTACATGAGTGGCGGGACCTACAGTTTAAAGTCGACTCCGAATGACAGATTTTTTACATGGCAGTCTTATTTGCTAGCAGAGTTTTTGCCAGAAATCTGCTTGAACCGGCTTGAACCGTGGCCTTACGACTAATAACCCAACGCACTATCTACTAGTCTACTGATTTTTAATTTAATACAATAATAGGAAGTTTTGGATTTGTTTCACCATAACACACAACGGAGACTGTATAATTGATGAATTTCTTGTTTTGAAATAAAATTTTTAAATTTAATTTCATAACTCACACGTATGTTGCAAACGTATTGATCAACTGAAATTAAGATTTTTCAAAAGTAAAGATAACAATATATACACCATGTAAACAAATATAAATGTGGTTATATTTTTAGATTCCAAGACAATTGAAAATTGTTATGCTCTGTGTTTTTTTTTTTTTTGTGGCTGCAAGAATGTGTTAAAAATTGTTCACATTTCCCAGCTTCTTTGTAACACGCACGTACTTGTAACAACACAATGTCAACATGAGCTCTTAAACACATTTCCAGCATAGATTGCCGCCATGTATACGCGAAAAATTTTAAATCTTTTTATAAAAACATCTGTTTTTCTGTAATATTTACAAAAACAATTTGTAAGAAAAAATTTTTATTTCTGCTTATTAAGCATGTTGAGTATTTATTTTAAGAATTAAATTCATTTGGGTGGTTAACCGTGTTTATTTAAAATCCGCCTTTGTTTAAATCAAATAAAATCAAATCATATGGAATTAAATCGTTGGAATTTTGTAGTCGTAAATTTAAATCATTCACGAAGTCATTTGTTTAGCAAGGAGTCAAAAACTTAAGTTCAATTTAAATTCGTATTGTTTGTCATCATATATCAAATAAAGTACAGAATACATACATAACGGCGACTTCCTATCAGCAGATTTCTGCCAAAAACTCTGAGAGTAAATAAAAATTGCAATGAAAAGTTTCTAAAAAATCTGTCGTTCAGAGTCTACTTTCAACTGTAGGTCCCATCTATCAAGTATAAAAATAACACACACAACATAAGTGGTGTGAGAAGCTATGTGTATAGTTCTGTGGTTTTATAAAGCTTGTTTCTAATAAAAGAAAAATCCTGAACTTTTTATCAATCATTTGCTGCTATTATCTAAAAAAAAGTAAAAAATTTAAATTTTATAAGTTTGCTGTCCCTTTACACCTGACAGTACAAAAGGTGCGTTAAATCTATAAATAAAACTGCTGACCCTGTCGTTATAAATTTTGTATTTCAGCTCAGTCTAGAACAAGAGATAATAATTTAATATCAGCCTTACAATAGCTAAACATGGCCAACACTATTTTATATGTACATATGTAATATTAATTCTCTAAGGAAGAACTAAAGTACATGACATTTGTTATTTATGATAACAATTTGGATAACCTTTGTTATCTTTCGAGGAAGATCATGTTACCAAAATTTTATTTATTGAGAGGTTTTAAACAAATGCCACTGTTTTCTACTCACAAATTAAAATCGCTGTTTGGCTTTACGATGCCACGCCAACCGTAAAAATTAAACGTAACCAATTAGGGATTTAAATGTTATTTGTAGACCCTTTTCAAAATCATAAAACTGACATTAAATAGTTTGAAAAACTGTTCTTTTTCCATGAGTAAGTTCCGTTTAGATACATAATTAAATACCTATACATGCGATGCTTTATTAAGAAATAATAATACGAACACATAGGCACACAATTTAAATCAAAAAAGGTTATGTTGTTCAGGTTTTTAATCCCTCTTAAAAGGAAACAAAAGATGAAACTTTCATGTAAAATTAGATTGCAGTCTCATATGTTCTTTTCTTTTAAAAGTACAATAACAACCTAAAAGGATACTGTTCTCTACAAAACTAGAAGCAGGAGCCACAAGCTTAAATAAAATTCTTAAGGACAAAATAAAAAATGTTGTATCTTGTTGTAGTTAAAAGCACTTGAATTAAAATTTCTTAAAATATGAATGTTTAAAAATTAAAAATAAATAAAATCAAATTGCTTTATTTTGTTTCTAAAATTGCTTTTTCGAAGAATTATTTTTGGTGCAATCACTATGGCGAACGGTACGGTCGCTATAGTTACAGGTCAAGGTATGGCAAGACACGCGGAAGGACTGCAGCCTTTATCCAATGACTTTTGCCATGGGTTTGGGTCTGCTGAGGAGGAGGAAACTGTTATCCACTGTCTTTGTCAACGAGCATCTCTTGCGATGAGTAGATTTACGTTATTTGGCTCTTCATGCCTTGTCAGCTTAACTGACATTGATATCAAGGATATAGCTTCCCTTATTAAACTTTCAGGCTGGTTTCCAGCATTGCGTAGCCGCGCTTTTAACATTCAGCCCTTGTGCTGACCAACTTCTTCGATGAGTTTGGTGGCAGATTGTCAGTACAAGGACTACACTTACCTGTGGCATTACTACAGACTGCTATGGGTGCACAAGTAAGCTTTGGTAATCAAAGCTACCACTCCAACCTACCTACCTGGTATAACGAATATTACATTGTGTTCACTATTTTTACAATTTTTCTAAAACACAACAGGACTCACTGCTTTTAGCAAAATTATTAATTCAACTACGGAAGACACTGGTAGCTATATGTATAGATGCATGAATACTATATCGATAAAATGATATCAATAAATCGATATCGATAACCTTGGTTTGACATTTTGGGAATGTCAAACTGTGTTGATATTTGTGTTATGTAAGGTGAGAAAAATGCTTTCAAATTGTTTTGAATTTACTATAAAAAAGTTCATAGGGCATTTCACCCATTTTGTGGTCCAATTAATCGGCCCATTGAGAAAGCAATTCGTGCACTGATTGATCGCTATTGCATTAATACTACGCTGCTCGATTCAAAACCATCAACAAGACAAAGAAATGTGCATTGCGATGAGAATATTATTTCTGTGGTACGAAGTCTTGAAGATGACTGAGAAATGTCAATTCGTAGTCGTTCGCCATGCCTATTAAATACTGCTCACACAAGAAGCGACACTAGTTTGTGTTGCATTTTTGCCGATTAGTTTCATTTGAAATCTTTTTTATCAAACGATTGTGTTTAGTACTGAAACTTAGTTTTGTTTAAATGACGTTTGATATGCTTTAGACGTTGGCGGCATCATTGATTCTAATTTCTTTTGAAATACGACATTATCAAGCCCTGTTCTTTGAGTACGTATAAATGATTTGAAGTGTCGCTTTTCAAACCTGCCTGATATTCTGATATCAGCACCATACAGTAACGAGTAATTGTTGATAGATTATTACAACCCTTTAGGACCTAGTTTCTCGCACCACTAATGTTATGTGCTTTAATTTTTATACACGAGTGGCGGGACCTACAGGTTTTTGAGAAACTTTTCATGGCAATTTTAATTACTCTTAGAGTTTTTGCCAGAATTCTGCTGAGAGGAAGGCGACGAAGAAATATTTTCTCATATTTCGTTTAGTTGGAGATGCCTGATCTAGAGTTTGAACCTAGGCCTCAGGTCTAATAAGCCAACACACTGCCTACAAGACCACGGCGACTTAACTATTTTATTTTATTTCATTTTATTTTATTTTATTGTGAAATCTCTAAGTGCTAAATAAATAAATTATTATGAAATTATAGAATTAATACTCGTACTGTATGCGGCATAAAATTTTTCAGAAAAATAAATTTAAAAAAAATGTTTACTACGCAGAAATTTAAGTTTATTCTGCTGAAGGTGATCGAGGCGTGTGTCTATTGTTTTATGTGGTAAACCGATTTACACAAATATGTATATCACATACATGATGTAAACAAATGAAATATAAAAAAAAAATATTAAATGAACAAATGAATAACAAAATTTTTGAGAAATTAATTAGAAAATATGTTTATCACAGAATAAAAACCTTGAACTTGTAATACCAATAAAATTTTCTTCTTGAAAAATTTTTGAAAACACATTTGCTATTTACTTTTATTTTTATTTTATTTTTTATTTTTTTTTTGATGTGTTTGTACACAAAACAAAAAAATATGAAATATTGGGTATGTCTACTAATTCCCTTACTGTTCTTTAGTGAAAGATCAATGTTTGTTTAGAAAAAATAAATAAAAATTTACACAATAATATTTCATCCATATGGTGCAGATTTGAAATTTCATTTAAAACCAATTAGTTTTCAGCTGTTGAAGCATAAAATATAAATACATAATGTCCATTACAACCCTTCAGTCAGGATTACGGTCGAATTTCTCAAACCACTCATGTTGAGTGTGTTAATTTTATATATGAGTGGCGGGACCTACAGTTTAAAGATTTTTGAGAAACTTTACATGACAATTTCATTTAATCTCAGAGCTTTTGCCAGAAATCTGCTGAGAGGAAGTCGCCGAAGAAATATTTTTTCATATTTCGTTTTGATGTCTGACCTGCGATCGAATTAATTCTCCTGTAATTATTTGTTATGGGAGTAACAGTACTTTACAGTCTGGATTACAACCTAGCTTCTTATACCACTAATGTTGTGTGTGTTAATTTTATACATGAGTGGTGGGACCTACAGTTTAAAGTCGACTCAGAACGACAGATTTTTGGGAAACTTTTCATGGTGATTTTTGTTTACTTTCAGAGTTTCTGCCGGGAATCTGTTGAGAGAAAGACGCCGAAGAAATATTTTTGCATATCTCGTTTTGTTGCTGATCTGAAATTTGAACCCTAGCCTCACGTCTTATAAACTTATACACTACCTACTAGACTACGGCGACTTACGGTTGTAGAGTTTCCATTTACCTCGTTAATTAGGCTGTATGTTTTAGAACTAAAGAAACATTTCAAAAATACCACAGAATAAACGAATGTCTGCTTTCCCCAATAATAATACTTCTAGTATTCCTTATATTCAAACCGATTCCAATAAGGCTAAAGCATTATCCTTTTTAATCCTATCAATTACTTTTTTCAACTTAAATTTAACTTAATGACTAAATTCTATGTATCATTCCATTTAAAGTCGCCATAGCCTAGCAGGTTACGGACCTAAAAAGTCAATTATTACTGTCACTGCTTCAAATTTGGTTGGACATTGGGTTGAACGACCCCACCATCTCAACAGCAGATAGTTCCATCATTTAAGAATTCTTTCCAATCAAATGAATCATAAACGGTACTGATATATAATTCAGTATCGAGCTAAGGCGAACAGAATGTTCAGCTATAAACATCATATGGAATACGGTTGCATAGAATGTAACAACGTAACTTATGCACGTGCACAACTGATTCGTATGAATCCAGGCGAGAGGCGACCTTGCCTCTAATTCTATCTTGCCTAAGTATTTTTTTAAATATTTAACACTTACTGAGTCACCTTTGACCAGCAGATGCAACAAAAATCGTTGTGGCACAATGTATTTTTGATATAAAAATTTTAAATATTTTTGTTTTTACCACTTATTCTTGTAAAACATTTAAAAATGTTCAATACATCTGCACATCTGCACATCTGCACATTCTACAATTGAATTGCAAAAGCTGATGCGGACATTCTCACCCATGTAGCAACAGTAAAAAGATATTTTTTTTGTCTGTATATAATTTTTATTTCGTTTTTTTATTTATTTATTTGCCCTCATTTTAAAAAACATGGCACTTCATCAATAAAAATGTTTCAAAGATAAATTGAACACCTTGTACGGCAAGTAGCAATTCAGTGGGGAAAACATAAATTTATCTGTTTTTGCATGTCGCTGGTAATTTTTATTTCTTTTTTTATTTTTTTTATTTTTTTTTATTATTTATTCTCTTTAAAGAGAATTCTGCTGCATTCAATCATTGAGCCGTTAAGCAGAGGTAAAGGCAAAAAGGAAAGAAATAAAATGTATAAATGGGGGGACCATAATTTAATATTTAAGTTCAACTGTAGAAATTCATGTGGCATTTATGAGAACTGGACTTGATGTACACAAATATTTATTAAGCATTTAAGTGTTTCAAATGATTTTCTTTACGGCCTAACACCTCTCAATAGATCGGAGTTCTGACAAACTTATTATATTACATGAATTATTATTACAACTTGCTGTTAAAGTTGGGTTAACTTTAGCTAAAGTGAACTTTAAAGTCAACTTTAACTTCTTTTCCTTATTACAACTTAATGATAAAATAAAATAAAATTTTTCAAAAATATGCCAATGCCGGAGCAATGTCGATAATACGCTTCAACGACGGGCGTCTTTTTTTGTTGTTTTTGCTAATTTTGTCTATATTTAAACTTGTCATATTGAAAATAATATATAATATGATATAAACTTAACTGTAAAAGTTAAAGCTTAGATGATCTTACCTTTAGATTAAAGCTCACTTCTACCTTATTGTCCACTTATAATAATGAAAAACAATTTATCGCCCATTAGTTAACGGAAAGTTGTAATAATGGCCCTAAGTCCATTTAAATATAACTTCTATAGAATACTTTAAATCAATATTTTTGTTGCATGTAATGAACAATCCTGTTATCAGAAAACATTTGAAATCATTTCTAGAAATTGTCTAGAATATTAGGATTTACGAAACCTACAAGCCAGTATTCATGAGTAACCACGCTCATGATATCTCACTATCATCAGATATTGTTTTAAAGTAAGTAAAAAAATAGTTATTGGAAATAATGATAACAGAATGGAGATTATTTTCTGTAGAGTAAATTTTTTTCAAAAATTTCATCGAATGCTTTTACACGCATTGTGAATAAACGTGCAAATATTTTTCTTCTGAAATCTTCATATTTATTCCTTTCTTTTATTGTATTTAAGGAAGCTGGAGTTGTAGGAAATAAATAATTTTCCAACAATATTTGTTGTTGTTGCTTTAATTCAACAAAAAAATGTCTGATAACTCCAGGCTTATTTGCGCTTCATTAAATTTTTGATTTTTATAAGCAACAGTAAATTGGGAAACTGATTTATTTTCTATTTCACTTCATTTATATTGATGGTATGTACTACAATTAAATTGTTTAAAAAATTATTAAAGAAACATTCAATGAATGTTTTAAACATTTAATATTTTTACATTAAATAAACAGTCTTATTAATTAAAAATTTTTTAATATTCATGTGTTCTATTACACAACAACATGCTATTCTTTAAAGTGTTTAATTTAAAAAAAATTGTTATTCGCATTTATTCCATCTTTTTATAGCAGTTAAGCAGCTAAGAGCATTAAGAAAAGCTGCTTTTACGCAGTGATATGATTTTCGAAATTATATCGTATTAAAAATGTTTATGTAATTATAAGGATGAATACATATATACATACATACATACATAAATATATACCCTAACCACTATTGATTCGTACACAAAGTATTTTTTAATTCTAAATCAATTACCTTGACATATCATATAACATCGGAGTATTTATAACACGTCAAGACAAAATTAATTTGAAGAAATTTTCATATGATATGAGTTCTTCTTACGCCTGTCCTTTAACACGTTGACTGCCACGTCACCCATATTCGGGTGACAGTAAAGTCTCTGATCGGGCCGCGTCACGCTTGTATTGAGTTGACGCTTATTTGACTACTTGCATACAGCGGTACGCTTGGCCTAGAGAAGATTTTACTGATAAACGCGCGTGGCAGTCAACGTGTTAAAGATTTCGAAATATAGTTTACTTCCATTATATCTGGAGATAATAGAAGCCATCGTAGTCTAGTAAGTAGTGTTTTGGTTTTTAGACGTGAGGCCGTGGTTCACGTCATTGCCCCGACATCTCGAACATAGCGAAATATGAAAAAATATTTCTTACGGTGACTTCAACATTCTTCTCAGACTAAATAATATTATGATGAAAAAAATCCGAAAAAAAATCTGTCTTTCGGAGTCGATTTTAAACTATAGTTTCGGCCACTTATGAATAAAATTAACATACGCAACATGGGTGGTGTGAGGACCTAGGCCGAAATCTTGACTAGAGGATTGTAAGGAATACTAAAGCAAGCAGGGAAGTAAGTAAGTGTAGTGATATTTATTTTGTTTACTGTAAACAAAACACTACAGTCGCCTTAGTTTAGTAGGGAGATGTTGGCTTATTAGACGTGAGACCATGGCAGACATCTTCAACAAAAAAACAAAAAATAAATAAAACGAAATATTAAGAGAAACATTTCTTCGGCCACTTCCTCTCAGTAGTCTTCTGGCACTTAGGTGTAAAATTAATATGTAAAAAATGGGTGGTGTGAGAAGCTTGGTCGTAATCTTGTCGAAAGTACTAGTTAAACTTATAAGTTCTCTTATAGGAGAATTTAAATTACGAAAATGCTAAGAACTGATTTTCGCGTACAGTCCTCTTCGGCAATCAATAAACCTCAAAGTTATTGCAAGACTAACCTTATTTTCATGCAGCTATTCAAAGTAGAAGTCGCCGCAGTCTATTAGGTAGTGTATTGGCTTATTAGACGTAAGGCCCGGGTTCAAACCCTAGGTCAGACATCAAAACGAAAATATGAACAAATATTTCTTCGGCGATTTCTGGCAAAAACTCTGTGAGTAAATTCAACTGACATGAAAAGTTTCTCAAAAATTTGTCGTTCGGAATCGACTTTAAACTGTAGGTCCCTCCGCTCATGTATAAAATTAAAACACACGACATAAGTGGTGTGAAAAACTAGGTCATAATCCTGACTGAAGGGTTGTAGTGACCAATTATGTATGTATGTATTAAAAGCTTCTTCGACGTAATGCTTACAAGCAAAGGGGAAAAAATGACACTCTCGTACCATATTCCAATGCACAGAAAACAGTGAAAAAAATTATTACGAATTTCTCAAAGAAGACATTATAATGATGGCCTTGGCACACAAAATTTCAGATGTTAAATAAATTCATAATCAACAAAAGAAACTTATTTGTATTCTCACATCCACAGAAAACATATTCTTAGCAGTTTAATGCAAATAAAGATGGATAGATTGAATAAATCTTTACTCACAATGCGGCAGACTAAAATTCTGTGTGCATGTCTGTATATATGTAAAGGACGAAATATACATACATGCATGTGTAGGTGCCATAATATTATACCATTGAATGTAAGAATACGGTTGTATAATATTTGAACAAAACAAACATTTAATATCCGTTTCCTTTTAACCACTAAATACTACTGTTACATTACTTGTATGCCATTTTATTTTTTCTTTCTTTAGGTTTTTATTTTAAATAAACGTTTGTGCATAACACAAAAGGCTGAAATTTATAGAAACACACACAAAGAATTCCTTCAGAAACCTAAGAAATGCTAAAGAACTTTCTGCTTTTCTTCAGAATAATAAATACGTACATATGTACATACATACATACATAAATAGGTTTGTGCGATTTTTTTCAAAACATTTTCTTTAATTTGCATTTCATGTTGAGGATAATTGTTCACTATTGAGTTATTAAAAAAAAGGAAATTAAATGGTAAAGAAAAATTCGCAGGACCACTTAAGACTTATCAAATAATGTTTAAAAGAAAAATTGCAAAATTAAGGTTGTTCTATATAAACAAAGGAAAACACTGCAATATGGAAAATGATAAATAAAGGTATTTAAAGAGGACCAAAAAAAATTATTTATTTAGGTTAACGGGTTTGTAAAATTCCAATTTGTGTTTTCTTTTTATCCATACTTTATTATGTTCATAATAGAATGTTTTAAATGATGCATATTATATTGAAAGTAAATTAAGTTGGTATGTTTATTAAGAGATATTTTTTTATTTATTCATTAAATTCATTACAATACAATTACAAATTATATTCTAATAATTAAGGACTGCGTAACTAAAAGCTTATGATCGATGTAATATAACAGGCAGAATGGCACCCACGTCCCTTTTTTCAATCATGGAATGTTTGAACGTATTGTAACGTTTTTACCCTTTTATAAACGTTTAAAATATGAATTCGTAGATTGCAAACAAAATTAAAAAAATAAATTTGTGTTTAGTTTTAAATAAGTTCTTTATTGTTCGCGCAAATCTGTGTGCCACTGTTCACTGTAAACAACAACAATTTGCTTTGCTTGATATTCTTCTTTACACTCTTTTGCGTAAACACTAACAAATGTTCCACAGATCTTTATAACGGAGATCATCAAACCACGATTATTCTCTTCACATGCAACACGTCTTCACACAAGACTGATTGAATTTTTAATCACTCCGTTGCCTGCTTTGTCTGGCCTTTTATATCGTAGGCTAAACTGTCTGATGGATGCTCTTGAAGGAGAACGACTTCGTCTTCTCGAAATCTCTATAAATGTAAACATGTTGTTTACGTTATTTTTGTTTGTGTATTTTGTTTACGTTTGTACTTGCAGTGCTGTTGTTGCCTTTTTGTATTCTTGTATCCCTTTTTATACGGATTTTTTTTTGTTGGTATATTTTTGTTAACGTGATAAACTAGTTTATCTAATTTGCTATATTACGGCAACAGTGTCTTTATTTGGCACTAGAAATACTGGTCAAAATTCTTGAGAAAGTATTCTAAAATGTTAGTTCGTGGTTGCACCCCTTATAGCGTTAATATTTGTTTTAAACGGTATTTAAAAAGTAACTATTTTGTTAACTTTTATTAACTTTCAGTTAATTTTCAGTTTTAAAAAATGTTTACTATGGTATGCAGTTTTATATCATCGCTGCTTTGACTTAAATATAGAAAAAATCCAAAGACGACTGAATAAAGTATTGTTGGTTTTGGTATAAAAGTTTAAATAAAATTATGAAAATCGCTCCAAAAATGTCTGAGCAATCATTCATAAAACCATGGTTCAAACACCAGGTCAGACATCAAAACGAAATATGAAAAATATTCCTTCCGAGACTTCCTCTCAGCAGATTTCTGGCAAAAACTCTGAGAGTAAATAAAATTGCCATGAAAAATTTTTCAAAAATCTGTCGTTCGGAGTCGACTTTAAACTGCGGGTCCCGCCACTCATGTATAAAATTAACACACACAATATGAGTGATGTGAGAAGCTAGACCGTAATCCTGACTGAAGCGTTGTAATGGCCAATTATGTATGTATGTAAGTTCAAATAAAACAAGTTTGGTGCTATTTAACTGAATTCAACCAAATCATGTCGTTACTCGGGTGTATTCAATGCAAATAAATTTGCCGCAATGCAAATAAAAAATTTAATAAGGTTTAATTAAAAAAAAACAAACAATTTAAGTCTTTAATAAATAACACAACTGAATACATAAAGTAAGCTTACGTAAATTAAATTTACACCATGAAGAAGGAAAAAATGGGGAGAAATACAAAGTAATCAAACCTTTTGATAATGATAAGGGTAAAAATCAAAGTAAAAAGCAATTATTTGTTAAGACTCTTTATTAAGTTCGTACATCAAGTTAATTAAAATGAGATTTTATCAGTTTTTTCTGTTTTTTTTGTGTAGAAATGGCGTTTGTACAGGTTAGCCTCAAAAATTTTATGAGTTTAACAGGAGAAAAAAGAAATGAATTTAAAACGTATGTTTTATAAAAATGTTGACATATTCGTTAAATTCCCGTATTTTTTTTCCTTAAGGCTATAAAAATTCATCACCACCATTAACGGCAGCAGCTATAAACTCCTCAGCATTTATTTAAATCTGAAAGAATTTTATTTTGGTTTCCGTTGGGTTTATTTCTGAAGGTGTATGTAGGAAATGTTTCATCTCACTTTTCTGCTGGTTTTCTTGCCATAACTCTTTTTCATAAGCTTTTATTTGATGATATAATACTTGTTTTAAGAAATTGCGAAAATATATTTTTTCGCCGTTTTAGCACAGTCATAAACAGCTAAGTAGCTCCAATATTTATTGTGAATTCCCTGTTTATTAACAATTCATTTGAGTCTTCAATTTGCAATTGAAATAAGAAGAGATTCCATTCAGAAATTTGGCGACTTTAAGGCACTCAATCAAAGTTCTTAAAGGTTCCTGAAAGAAATCGTACATCTAATTAGCTTAAAGCCACTGTATAAATACTGCTGGGTATAAGTAATTCATCGTGCTTATGGGGTCACATTTCTTTGTAACATTTTTTAACATTTTCTTGTCTGTTGTATTCTTTTACAGTTTTTACAAAATTTCAAAGATTTCCTTGCTGCCTGTGCTCAGTCATTATAATTTTTTTTTGTGTAAATGATACCAATCGTAATACGAAATTGCATGCTTTGAATCCTCAAGCCATCCTCATGACAGCAGTTTGACAAGAAAATTATTGTCTCGTTTATTATGCTTTGCGGAAAAGTTTTAAATTTAGAAAAAAATGTTTTTGTGTTTTGTCTTGAGGTAAGTAATGTTTAGTTGGGGGCAACATATTCTTTAAACAACGCAGAAAAATTCTATAATATGTATTCGTTGTTTTACTTTTTTTGTAAGACTTATATTACTTTATTGTTCCATAGGTTCTGTTTTCCTTTCCTGATCCGTCCAACGTAGTTGTTGTCTTGTATAAAACTGGGTAGGAAGCTTCTTCTTTTGTCCTCATTGTAAACATGTTTAGATTTTAATTTTAAAGCATTTTTTTAATGTCACCATCTTAAATGCTGTGAGTTTTGGAGATGGCGATAGTAATTTTTATGTTAAACAAATTGGAACTGTATCTTGTACATCGTAATGTGTTTATGATAAAATCTGTAAATTTTGTCATTCACAGAATTACCATTAAACTTAGACATATCAATTAAATAATTTAATTATATTTCTCAAAATGTAACACATACATATTGTTACGAAAATGGAAATGTTGTTTCATCGTTTAACATTAGAATGGTAAACAAATGCTACAAAAACAAAAACTATGGACTTGTTAACATGATCAACAAATTAACAAAAATATAGCAAAAGGGATAAACAAGTAAACAAACAGGCAACAACAACACTGCAAGGACAAACGTAAACAAAATACGCAAAAAACAATAACGTAAACAACATGTCTACGTTTATAGAGATTTCGCGAAGGTAAAGTCATTCTCCATCAAGAGCATTCATCAGACTGTTTACCTAGCGATATAAAAGGGAAGATAAAGCAGGCAACGGGATTAGTAAAAATTCAGTCAGTCTGGTGTGAAGACGCGTTGCGTGTGAAGAATATAATCGTGGTTTGAAGATCTCCGTTATAAACATTCATTGGACAATTGTTACTGTTTACGCAAAGGAGTGAAAAGAAGAATAACCGATAAAACAATTGTTGTTGTTTACATCAAGTTGTGAACAGTGGCACACAGAATTGTGCGAACAATAAAGAAATTATTTAAAACTAAACACAAATTTAATTATACTTCTATTTAAAATCTACGAACTCATATTTTAAATGCTTTTAAAAAGGTAAAAACGTAACAAAATTGAATGTTATAATTAGTAAACTTATATGCGCTGCATTATCTGCAGTTTATTAAAATCAAACATTGTCAAGACATGGCATGTTAAAGCAAGTGATTGTACTCTTCGAATAAAAAGCAATCATGATACGGCCATCATTTCTCCAACGACAACATCTGCAGGAAGCAGAAACGTGACAAGAGGTCCTTGAACTATTTCGTTTGGAGGCTATGCTTGCAGCTAAAGTCTCGTCTTAAATCAACTGAAACCTCATAGAACAGCAGTGATGTGATATATGCTGTGTAAAGTAAATAAAGAAACATACATAATTGGTCATTACAACATTTTAGTTAGTATTACGGCCTAGTTTCAAACACGACTTAAGTTGTGTGTGTTAATTTTATACATGAGTGACGGGAGCTACAGTTTAAAGCCGATTCTGATTTTTTTGAGAAACTTTTCATATACATTTTAATTACTTTCAGAGTTTTTTCCAAAAATCTACTTAGAGGAAGTAGCCAAAGAAATATTTTTTCATATTTCGTTTTGTTGCCCTCATGTCTAATAAGCCACCATTCTAGACTACGGCGACTTATACATACAGTTCATATATACACAGTTAGTCTCCAAAAAGGTACAATTTCTTAAAGTATACATAACAGATCTTCTAATGAGGACTAACGCAATTAAACAGTTGATGTCGACCATTTGGTTGAAGCGACGTCTGTTAAATTAGTTGACATTTATTCAGTTTGTTTTAGCCAAGCGCCGTGGAATCACCCTAATTTTCTTTGAAAAATCATGCTTAGTTATAAGGCCCAATTCTGGATGAATGGTTTCGAGGACAAACAAAACCCACATGAGATCTGAGAGCGTCTAATCCATCCCGAAAAACTCACTGTTTTGTGTGGATTTTAGAACCAGAATCACCGGTACATATTTCTTAGAAACGATGTAATGTGAACTGGCCACCTATATCGTGCGATTTAACTCTGTTAGATTCCTTTAGAGCAGTTATGTTTACGTACGAATGAGCTAAAACCTACAACACAAATTAACGATTTTCAACCGCCATTATTTACACCAAATTGGTTAAACTCTACGATGAGTAAATCGATAGGTTCCAGCTTACGTGGTTGTTTACAGTAAAGACCAACGTCTCGGCCAATTTTGGTTCCTTCATGATTCTCCTCCTGGGTGCTTGAATGATATAATCATACCTAACCCAAAATGGAGCACCGTTCTTAAAATTTTCAGTGGCCAATAAACCATTAGATAATCCAAACTACCCACCGATAAATTTAATGTCTTCTTGTAAGAAAAACAAATCATTGTTATTCACTTTGTAAACAACATTTCAGAATGTTTTTAAAGCGTACTTATATTTTTTTAGTAAAGCAGCATCATATTACGCATTATTTCAATGGATTCAATGCCTTACATACAGCTGTTCACATGCCGCAATCAAATTAGATATGCTTACATACACATCATTTAATGGCGAAAAACAAAGCAACTGGAGTTAGAATCACAAAAAAAATTAAAGAAACAATGAAGTTATTTTGAATTTTTGTTTATTTTTTATTTTTATTTTGAAGCAAATCGATAAATGTATTCGTAATGCCAACTGCTGCAATTAAGCACACACTCCTTGTCTGAACCTTAAGTGGCACTTCAGCAGTAAATGTTGTTGACAAACAGAGAAATTCAAGAGTATTTCAAGTGTGGGTAAATGAAATTCTTTAAAACACACAAATACGTTTTATGAAATGTCATAAAAGAATATAATTTTCTGTTATACTGTCATCAGATAAATTTTATTTTAGTATCGTTTCATACTTCTTTCGCCTCGCAGACAATCATCAGCTTTTGCATTTAATCAAGCAGAGACGTTGTATTTTAAAGTATGGTAAAGGTAAAGAAGAAATAAACAAACAAAAATTATTTAAACTTTTTAAGTCTCACACTCAACTAACAAAAGTAATCGGCCAAACAATAACTTTGTAACGGTAGACATAGAGAACCATTACTTTTGTAAGTTTATCCATATGGTTAGGGCCATTTTCACGTTCACAAACGATATTCATTGTTTGCACTTATTTAATTGCTTAATTTGCCATTAACAACCAGATTAACGGCTTTGGGCCTGCCGCAACACATCCTTCCAGGTGCCTCTGCTTCTTGCGCGCCCATGCCAGTTGATCACACCAATCGATGACAGTGCTTCTTTGATTTGGTCATTCCAACGCATATAAGGTCGTCCTCTTCGCCGACTTCCGCAGATCCCCGCATCAAATGCCCGTCTCGCCGGAGCATCCCCCTCCATTCCAACGACATGGCCGAGCCAGCGCAGCCGCTGGATATTAATATGCTGTACAATGTCGTTGAGGAACTCAATGGATCGGATGAGGAAATGACCGCTAACTTGCACTGGATGAGGTCTTACGTAGAACATACAGTTTATAGCCGATTCCGGACGACAGATTTTTGAGAAACTTTTCATGCCAGTTTTATTTACTTGTTTTTAGCCATAAATCTGCTGAGAGGAAGTCGTCGGAGAAACATTTTTCCAGATTTCGTTTGCTTAGAGATGTCTGAACTGGGTTTTGATTCAAAGTCTCCCGTCTAATAAGCCAACACACTACCTACTAGACTAAGGCGACTACTGAGCTAAAACATATATTGCTTGTAAAGTTGTTTCGTTTGGCCCTATGACAACCGCTAGAAAAATCTTTTTCGAGGGACATTAAATTCGTTGACGTCAGTACTCCCGGAAACTTTCCATTCCCAGTCTAGTTATTAAAGCTCAGGCTTAAAAATTCAAATTTTTATTTACTACAGTGCATTTAAAAATAATATCCTCATACTTATATTTTATTAAGTAAACAAAACAATATGCTCGGTGTAGAGCAACTAACACATGTCTATGATAGGACCCTTGCACTAATTAACAAAATCCTACATTTCCTATTATGAAATTTATGCATCATAGCCGTGCGAAATTCAATGACACTCACTGTATGTATTTAGCTGATTTGATATTGTATAAAAACTTTTTCAATTATGTTTAATAATTTCATTTCTATTCGAGAATATTATTTTGAAAACACATGTGATCGTAAACACATGTATGTACACATGTGTACTTTGAACTTGAATATGTAAAAAAGTTGCCGACATATCTTTATAACGGGGTTAAAATATTTATAAAATGTGTAGAATTTTAATCAAGTTGACAGTAAGTATAAATATGTGTTTAAAAAACACACATCTTTGCAAAAAGCTGAGTTAAAAAAATTGTAAAAACGACAATAACACCTTAAGGATTTTAATAGTCTAGTAGAGTAGACCGTTAGGATTTTGTATTTTTTGTAAAAGTTGACATCAATGTATGCGGTTTAATCCCTTATCAGGGTTGGGCTGGCGTTATTTCAAACGAACAGCAGCTTCATGGTGATTAGAATCGTATTATAAGTGCGGACCATTAAAAACGCATTAATCGCAAAGTAAAAATTAGTACCTTGCATTGTGGCAAGTGACAACGCCTTTTATAAATCACATATTTTCGAAATCCGAATTTTTATTAAAATAACATATTATCTATAATAGCACCACTTAACAGAACACAATTAGTAGAGAATAATTCACATCGAAATATGATTTAACTTCTGAATTTCAAAAGCAACAAGCGTACGTTTGTTCATAAATACAAGACATTTATTATCGCGTTCTAAATTTGAAAATGTCTTGCAAGCATTTAAATGCTAAAGGATTCCCAATAAAATAAAAATTTCATTAAAATCATCTATGCCAACAAAATGTTTTGAATCATGCCTGACGATGAGTAAGTTTTCTCTGCTTTTCAACTAAGTACTAAACATTGTATTCACTAAGGCAATATTTAAAAAATTAGTATAAGAAATATCCTTGATTACTAGAATCCTTCATTTTATATCTGGATCTGGACACTAGAGACATGGTTTCAAAATTTGAGGGCATAAACATCTTAATTGGAGGTGATGTGAACTGATCACCGAGATCGTTCAATTTGTCCAAATGGGGTTTTCTTAAGTCGTACAGTGGACCTTAAAACTCCACCTATGGAAGCCGTAGCGGATCTTATAATACACTTCATATTGGCATCAATAGGTAAAATCTCACACATATACATGCACACATAATTGGTCATTACAACCCTTCAGTCTGGATTACAACCTAGCTTCTCACACAACTTATGTTGTGTGTGTTAATTTTGTACAGGAGTAGCGGGACCCACAGTTTAAAATCGTCTCCGAAAGACAGATTTTTTTTGAGAAACTTTTCATTGCAATTTTATTTACTCTCAGAATTTTCGCTGGGGTTGACTGGGACTCTAATATGGTCGTGCATCCGAAACAACTTGATATGTACACCGACGGCACAAAGCTTGACAACGGTGTTGGAAGCGGAATCTACTCTGGGAAACTAGACCTGAACATTTCTCTCCGGCTGCCGAACTACTGTAGCGTGTTTCAGGCGGAGTTGATGGCCATTTACCGGGCCGCTCAACGGATCCTCGTTAACGGTGCTCCTTTCACCCGCGTCTCAGTCTTCTCCGACAGTCAGACCGCCATAAGATCTCTGTCGGGTTTTGTGAATAACTCCAGGCGACATTCCCTAATTGTCGCCGCTGTCTCGACCTTCTTTCTGAGAGCTTTAGCGTCTCGCTGGTCTGGGTCCCCGGGCACAGTAATGTTCTGGGGAACTGTAGGGCCGACGAGCTCGCCAGAGCTGGTGCACTCCTTCCGGAATCGTCTTCGATTGAGTTAGGCATGCCACTTGCTTCGTTCAAGTTGGCTATTGTGCGGAAATTCTTTCGAGACGAAAACCTATCCTGGGTCAATGAGGAGTCCTGCTCCATCGCTAGACTCACCTGACCCTTGATGGATAGTAGGCGTACGAACCAGTTGCCTGGACTTGGTCGTAACATCATCTCGGCCATTCTTACGGGCCATTCCATTATGGGCAGACACGCGGAAAGGATGCGGCTCACATTCAACGACTTCTGCCGCGGGTGCTTCCTCTGTCAGTGTCCGTCACTTGCTAGGTGCGGGAATAGATTATTTGGCTCTCCGTTTCTTGTCAGCTTGACGGAGCTATCATCTATTGACATCAAGGATATAGTTTCGTTCATCAAACTTTGTGGTTGTTTTTCCAGCGTGGGGTAGTCGTGCTTCTGATGAGGAGCCCTTGTGCTGACCAAATTCTTCCTCCTCCATGGTCTTGGTGGAACTTGGTCAGCACAGGAACTGCGTTCACCCGTGGCATCACAACGGGCTATGCGCGCTCAAGTGAGCTTTGTGACATGATCAAAGCTACCACTACGACCTAACCTAATCTGAGTTTTCGCCAGAAATCTGCTCGTAGAAGAAATGTTTTTTCATATTTCGTTTCGTTCGAGATGTCTGAACTAGATGTGGTCTCACGCCTAATAAGCCAATACACTACCAATTCGACTACGAGACTTCTTATATCTTCATATATCTTACACACACTTTGTCTTATTTAAATTTAAATATAAAAAGTGCATAATTGAAGGACCCGATACCATCCAAAAGTTATTTCCTAATCTAAGAAAAACCTTTCTAGTCAGTTCATGGTCACTGTAAGTGTTATAAGGAGGCTTCACATGCATGTCATATCAGTGGTTATTATTATATGTGTGTATGTGGTTCAGAGAAACTATTTAAATTTTGTTTTTTTTACTAAACGATTTACTCACTACATCTCTATATACATTTTACATACGCTCATTCATATATCCGCATCAATTTATAGTGTCCGGTTCAAGTTCCAAAGCTTTTACTTTCAAGCCATTGTAGTTTATTTGTTTACATAGAAGGTAAGATTTTGTGTAGCATATTAACGGCTCCTCGGAAGGCTTTAATTTTTCTTGCATAATCAAATGCTTAAAGGAAATTGTTTACTCTTAATATTGTGGTCGTTTATGTATACGCAGGTATGTAATAATTATAAATAATTTATGAGTTCTAGAAATTTTTAAGCATTTCAGTTTCAGTTTATTGCTTCTATTCATTGCTTGAAGTTAAAAAAAACATGTATTAAAGCTTTAGTTGCGTAAGGAATCAAGTTCAGGGTTCATAATAAGAAATTAAATACATACTTACATTTAGAATGAAAAACATATAAAGGCCTGTAAATTGTTGCATTGTTTGAGTCAAATGTGGTACTTGTTCTAATGAGTCAAGCCTGAAGGTATTTTCAATACCAAGGCAAATATAATATTAACGTGGTTGTAGTTTTGAAAATGTCACTTAATTGGCCATTAACAACGCGATAAACGGATTTCGGCCTGCCGCAACACATCCTTCCAGGCCTCTCTGCTTCTTGCGCGCCTACGCTCGTTGGTCACATCTATCGATGACAGGGCTTCCTCAATTTGGTCCTTCCAACGCATACAAGTTCGTTCTCTTAGCTGACTTTCCCTGCATTAAATACCCGTTTCGCCGGAGCATCCTCCTCCATTCGTACGACATGTCCGAGCCAGCGAAGCCGCTGGATATTAATACGCTGCACAACGTCTATATCGTTGAGGAGCTCATACAGCTCACTGTTGGATTGGATGCGTAAATCATCGCCAACTCGCACTGAACCGAAGGTCTTACGTAGGACTTTGCTCTCGAATACTCTCAAGGCTACTGCATCAGTGCTTAATAGATTCTTCGAATTTTCTGTATGACAGTGATGTCCGTCCTACATTTCATGAGGGCATCCGCCAGATAGACGGAAGCGCCTACCCTGTGAAGGTTGCGGACGTTCCATGTGCCTATTCTTAAATCGTTGTCCTTGAAACGTTTGCCGTGGTCGTCAACTTTTGAGGGGATCTCTCTGGTTTTCTGTATTCTGGTTTTCATTTAGGACAATTTTTACGTGTTGGGTTCCAAGCCCTACGCACAACCCAAATTTAACGTCCAGGGGCTTGGACTTCGCTGCATGCATTAGTTAACATCTGGCGGGTGCTAGAATGCCATTCAGGAGGGGCCACGAGTAGGCTGCGTGTCAACCTGAATACAGCAAGACAAGCAACATGCTGGTGTTCGCCACGTTGACCACAGTCAGAAACTTTACATTGTTTGCATGCATTCCATCCCTTCCATGTGTGTACATTTTATTAAAATGTTCAATTATTTGTTCAAATTTTTGTTACTGTAAGGCAGCATGTTTTAACAGAGCATTTCTGTTGTTCGAAGTCGAGTTTAAATTGAAGGTCTGCCATTCATGTATGAAATTAACACGCACAACAGAAGTAGTGTGAGATGCTAGAATTACTATCCTAACTGAATGTTTGTAATGACCAATTATGTGCATGAATGTGTATGAATGAATGAATGTGGTTATGAATGTATTTTGTCTACTTTTCAGAAAAGAAATACTTTAGATTTGGTATACGGAAGAGAGATAGTGTCCAATAAAATTAATTTCAAATAAATTTTTGAAAATTAAATTCATAATTGTAGACATGAATTCATTAATAAAATGTGCATTAATTCTACTCATATTTCGCACTTCTTTTTTCGGAAATTTTTTATGATTTTAATCATTTCTGTAACAATAAAAACAGCCTTCAATTTAAGGGAAACGCTCTTTATTATGCGAAATATTCAAGGATATGTTACGCTTGTCTAGATTAGAAAGGGTTTATTTAAATTCCTATAAAGATTTACATACATT
Organism: Sarcophaga carnaria; assembly: GCA_958299815.1. Classification (NCBI taxonomy): domain Eukaryota; kingdom Metazoa; phylum Arthropoda; class Insecta; order Diptera; family Sarcophagidae; genus Sarcophaga; species Sarcophaga carnaria. Next base: position 33,788,734 of record OY283150.1, read on the forward strand.
CTAAGGTACATACGTACATATGTATATGTAAACATGTAAAAATAAGACAAAGTGTTATAAAAACCAAGCACAAGAAAAAACTCATGTATATATGTAAATCGTAAAATGTAAGTTGATATATGTATAGAAATAATGTCACACTTTTGTGTAAGCATATACGTATGTATAGTCATAGTAGATTGTATGTCGTAATTTAAATAAAAACGTATCTGTCGCTTAATGCCAGTGTTTTCAATTGTGTGTGCATGCGGGTGTCACTTTATATTTATTTCGCCTGCGGATATGATTTTAAGGAAATGTGTCAGGATATTAACAAAGTAAAGACAGCAACACAAAAGCACCAATTTCGTACAAGCAAGCGCGAAGGGAAAGGAATATCGTTTAAAAAATATTTGTTGACCATTTATGTAAATTTTTTTAACTTGAAAGGGAATTTTAAATTTGATTTTTTGCCATTCTAAAATAATTCAAAGATTTATCAACACAATTTAAATGAAATGTTTGACGTTTGAACAGGCACTATTGATTAGAAAATTGTCCTTCCTTAATAAAAGTTAAACATGACTTAAAACAACAGAAGCATTTGTTTTCCTTCCTTTTTTCACATTAATTATATGTATTTGAATTTATTAATTAATTTTATTTTATTTGTAACTTAATTAATTCCAACAGAAACGTTGAAATAACGGCCAAATTGTTGAAGCTTCAGCTGCTAAATTAGCGGTCTTTCATTAATCTGATATGCCGTAACACCATGGACCACCGTAGGCAACGTCGTGTGTTCGGTGACTGGGTCCTAAAGCAATTGACAACTGACTCCAACATTTATCGGAAATCATCATTAACGATAAGGCCCATGTTTGGAGGATAGGATATGTTATCAAGAAATATTACTAGCACCATAGTTCGTCTAGTAATTATTCAGTCGAGGAAGAATACCTTCATATTATCGTCAGAAATTTAAGAAAAAAAATCATCCACCGCAGAATACAGGCAACCAACTTGATTGCTTATGTAGGCTCGCTCTCTTTTGCTGAAAAAAAAAGAAATAAGCTAACATTCGTAGTCGCTGTAGTCTAGTAGGTAGTGTGTTGGCTTATTAGACGTAAGGCCACGGTTCAAACCCCAGATTAAACATATCCAACTAAACGAAATATGAAAAAATATTTCTTCGGCGACTTCCTCTCAGCAGATTGCTGGCAAAAACTCTGAGAGCAAAAATTGCCTTGAAAAGTTTCTCAAAAATCTGTCGTTCCGAGTCGATTTTAAAGTGTAAGTCCCGGCACTCATTTATAAAATTAATACAGCCTACATAAGTGGTGTGAAAGCTAGGTCATGATCCTGACTGAAGGGTTGTAATGACCAATTATGTATGGAAGCTAACTTTAGTCAGGAAAAACGTATTTAGGAGTGGAGAATATAAATTTAATCGATTTGACTTCAATTACTTTGAAGGTAATTGACCATAGATAAGTTGTACAATGGAAGCGACGGCTTCCATATAGCATGGTGTTGTTTCATTAAAGAATGATTCATTTCATTCCATTTACTCAGAAAACTTGCATGTAAAATGGTGCCGCATAACTGATAAAGTATGTAAAGGATCAACAAGTTAATGTTATATAATGATAAGCATAATGTAAATCTTCAAGACCTGTAAACAATGATTCGAGTGGCAAGGAATGACATGCAATATGTAAAATGTCAGAGACTTCAGAAAATCTTTCTGAAAGTTTATAATTGGTTATTAAAGGGAAGGAGTGCCTACACAAAATATTAAAAAATTTAAACCCAAATGATAAATTTGTCAACTTTTAAAATGGGTGTGCTAATTAACTGACCAAGAAGTTTTTGCCTTTTATGATTTAAAATGCCATTTATTGTTAAATTCTTAAAGTTCCCAATACACTATATATCGCTTTAGTATACCTCATAGAATATTTAATGCCCTTTAATAAATTTTGAAAAAAATTTGTTTGTTACTAGAAAAAGGTTGTATAGATGGGTGTACTAATTATAAGACATCCACTGTATGTAATAATAAAGGTACTCATTTCTTTGAACATACAATACAAATGTATTGTGTTGAATTAATTTCTGCCAATGGTGTTGCATTTCATTTACACGTCAAAGGGTGTTGAAATAATATACGTTTACACTTGTTTTTCTCTTTGCGTATTTGCATGTTATTTTTGTTTCTTCTTCTTGCAATTGTATTTCTTGTCGTAATTGTTATTTTCAACATGCAACACGATTGCGTTTTGTTTTACAAATTGTATAGACATGCATGTGTCTGCTCTTTGTGTTGCATTCAACATATATGCGCATGATACAATTGTATACACTTGTATTTCTATGTTTTAACGTTCATGCTACAATTATATCGAAGTATATGCTCTTTTTTATTCCAAGGTATATGAGTGAATTCGCCGTAGTCCGGTAGGTAGCGTGTTTGCTTATTAGACGTGGGACTATAGTTCAAAATTCAGATATCTCCAGCAAAACGAAATATTTCTTCGGTGACATCCTTTCAGTAGATTTCGGGCAAAAACTGAGAGTAAATAAAATCGCCATGAAATATTTCTTCAAAAATCTGTAGTTCGGAGTCGAATTTAAACTGTAGGTTCCGCCACTCATGTATACAATAAACTCACGCAAAATAAGTGGTGTGAAAAGCTAGCTCGTAACCCCGAATGAAGGATTGTATGTTATATAGGTATGTAAATTATCATTGACATTTTTTGTTCAAATGTTAACCATGGCTTCCCTGGGTGGAGCGCATGCGAAATGTCCAATTTTGCATGACACTGTAAGTCTGAATTTGACTAGCTTCAAGGTTTGTGTTGACTTTTGGGAAACGCTGTGGCTTGTGGATTATTTCCAATACACCTACGACTTATGAAAACCATACAAAATCAATTCTAACAACTTAACTTGCACTATCAACTCGGTGGCCAGTTCATATCAAATGGAAGTCAATGGGTCAGTCTATGCAGAACGAAATTATTAAGATACGCCACATTTCAGAACAACCTAAATAACAACCTTTAGAAAAATTGGTTTCCGGGTTAAAAGTCTTGCCGATATGAACAAGATATTTCTTCGGCAACTTCCTCTCAGCATATTTCTGGCAAAATCGCTAAGAGTAGAATAAAATTGCCATGAAAATCTTCTCAAAAATCTGTCATTTGGAGTCGACTTTAAATTGTAGATTCCGCCACACATAAATAAATAATAAAAATAAAAACCACAACATGGGTGGTGTGAGAAGCTAGGTTGTATTCCTGACTGAAAGGTTGTAATGACCAATTATGTATGTATGTATGTATAGATGTAAGATCACATTAAGTTCATTTAAATTTTCTAAAGCCATTATAATTAAAAATCCACAATCTATCCCAATGTAGTACAGTCTTTTGTGGTTTTTTTAAATGTTGTGTTTGTTCAGTTTTTGACCTCTTTCATACTGTGCCTCCCTTTTCAGGTTTTGTTTTGCACTCAATTAAGACTAGAAAGTTTTGGGCGAGAAAAAATATTGCCATTGTGACAATTTTATAACCTTAAAGTGACAAGTTTGTTTCTGTTTTACCTTTTTTTTCTCATTTCAGCTGCAAAAAAGACAAAGGGTTATTCTAATATGTATTTAAATAACAAAGTATGTTTGGAAATTCTTAAACAAAAGAATAAAAGATAGAAGGATTAAAGTGAAAGACAATAAACGTGAACGAAAGTGGACAGAAAGGATGTATACAATACAATATTTTGTGTTTCTTAAATTCATTTAAATTTGTTAAGACAATGCAATAAATATTGATTTTAAATATTAGAAAAGAACTTTTAAAATTAAATACGTTTAATATATTGGGATCAGTCAATAAATAGGAAATTAAATATTACAAAAACAATGAAAATAGTAACAATAAAAGAGTAGCAATTGGTGAGATATCAATATTAACTGCATGTGATTTCTTTTATAAATTCTGAAGAGATCAAAAATTGAATGAAGTCTGTCCATTTCTTAGGGTAGTGGAAGTTTCTGTGAGGTTGTTCCTCATTTTAACCGTATTATTGATTGTATTGATTAATATAATCGTGCTTTTCAGGCTGTTGGCAGATCAAACAAGTCTTTGAATACTTTGACTAGTATTGGCCCGTCAGAAGCTGTTTTTTATGACCAACACTCAGGGGATGGCCGCCACTCATGTAGTGCATTGTGTTGGATTTAGGAAATATAGGCTATGGGAGAGATGAAAGAGGGAGTGGTGGTTGTGAATACTAGATATATTATAAGTGACGGACTAGATTTCTGAGTACAGAGAGATAAAGAGAGAGTGAGGCTGAAGAACTAATTCTATCTGCAGTGTATGATACGATTCACTCTATTCAAATCTATCATAAGCAGATGTGTATTACGTAACGATATGTGATTTAAGGGGACCAGTCTCATTATGTTAGTCACTTGAAGTAACAGTAGAAAAGCGAAACAGAAGCCACATAGCGATGGTTTTGTAACAAATCGATAGAGGTGGATACCCTACTGTAATTAACCACCTACACCCTCTGCTGTACGCGATCGAGAATAGAGTTCAGAATAGAGTTCGAGGCACCGCCCCATACATGAGAGTTGTATTTCATTTTCGGTTGGGTATAAATGCGTTAAATAGTAAGGCAATCTGATGATGTAAAGTATTTCTTTCACTGTTTTAATAAATGCTTTTTTTACAATTGAAAATTTTCGGTTTCATATGAAGAACATCACATTCAATTTTCATGCTCTCAGAACTTCAAGAGCTTCTTATTCCGTAATATTTAAGCCACTTATAACTCCAGATGATCTCAAATTATTGCATTAAGTTGTCCACAAATTAAATTCGACTCTATTAGGAGATTTACTGTAGGTCGGATGTGAAGTGCGTATTCATTTTAAACATTTTCGTGTCAATCTCCAAAAAGATTCGGCCTACTGCTGTGCATGACAAAGACGTGGTGGCTGTCAATCTGCTCCAGGATTTGTAGATCTATTTATTGCATACATACATACATACATACATACATACATACATAATTGGTCATTACAACCCTCCAGTCAGGATTACGACCTCGTTTCTCACACCACTTATGTTGTGTGTGTTAATTTTATACATGACCTACAGTTTGAAGTCGACTCCGAACGACAGATTTTTGAGAAACTTTTCATGGCAATTTTATTTACTCTCAGAGTTTTTGCCAGAAATCTGCTGAGAGAAAGTCGCCGAAGAAATACTTTTTGTATTTTGTTTTGATATCTGGCCTGGGGCTCGAACCCTGGCTTTACGTCTAATAAGCCAACACACTACCTACTAGACTACGGCGATTTCATTATTTTCCTTGTTTCATTTATTACATCCTTTCATTTATTATCCTGTACTCAATTTCGTATGCAGTTCCAAAAGTAGTAATTTTTGTACAGCAAAGCTTTTCACACGAGATTGCCGTCTACGCGCTACGATGTAGATATGACTCCATTATTACTCTGGCCATTTTTGCAATAATTCAAATTTTTAGCGAAGCTATGTAGCACAGTACCAAAGTAACTTGCACTTTACTGACTTGGAAATTATTAGAAAGATAGATGTTATTTGTATAATTGTTTGTTGTAAATCAAAATGGATTTATTTTTTGTTTTCTAAAAATAAATTTTATTTTTCTCATTAATTTTCTTTTTTTATATTGGCATATAATTTTATATATTTTTATTATATATTGCATATAAATATGTTATGAAAATATGTATGTATGTTGATAGCTTTTGCAAAGACTTTTCTATAGTGATACTATTTATTAGAATCAGAAAGAAAATAACATTTTGCTTTAGGTGCTCTTTTATGAGAGCTTTTGGCAAATAAATGAACAAAATAAGTGAAATAAAACTATTCAGAATCAAAACAATAAAAGAAATAAATTCAATCAATATTATATTGTATTATATTGGTATTCCGGCATTGAGGAAGATAAAGAAAGGAAAACTTAAGAACAATTTAATTTATAAGGATTTTGACTACAATATGAGTGAAAAAAAAACAAACTAAACATAGAAATGCTTTTATTGTGTCTTAAAGCTTAATTGTTTAGCATACAAAAGAGAAAGAATTTTGTTGTAAGCCTTGAGGTCAAATTAAATTCAATAAATTCCAATCAATAAAATTTGAAAAATTTAAATGAATAATAAATATGAAAATTGATATCTTTTTAAATAACATTCCAATATTAAAGGGAAGGATACAGTCTATGTTCATACATATAAAACACATAAAGTATAGTATAGGGAACTGGAAAATTTTTGTTCAATAATTTTTTCCCAAAGTAATCCAATGCTCTTTAGTCTCTCATAAATACTTTCTACATAAAGTGTTCACATAGAGCACAGTTTATAAATCCTTAGGGGAAAAAATGAAAGAAATTCTGGATTTAATAAATCGAGCAAAATATTTTAATGAAATTCGAATATTCGTGATATTAAAAAAAATGTTATGAGATTTATTTATTTTATCGGAGCTGTGTTCATTTAGGTTAGATGATACCACTCGCTTATGTATCATTTTATAGCAACGATGTACACGTCGTTTTAACAGCTCAGCTGATGTGCTGGCAACATTGTTAGAGCAAAAAATAATATGCGAAGGGTGAACAATGGTCAAAATCTACAGCCGAGAACAATATACTGCGTAATGTTTTGTATTCGATGTTATCAGAAGGGTGTGATCCATTATGAGCTGAAGACCTATGTCGAAAACATTAATTCGTCTGACCGAAAAGTGCTCTGAATGTGCAACCAGAGACTTAATATTTCGGTGCTAGTCAACAGCTATTTGGAAAACACTGGATAGGAATTTTCACCTTATCTGTCGTATAGCCTCGACATTGTTCCGATCGACGCAGAGGGTTTTCATTGGGATGGAATCCGTAAAATTCCAAAAGGACGGGAAAAAGTCGTAGCTGCTGATGAACAATTATTGGAATGAAGAATCTGTATTAGTAAAGTAGTTATTTCGAAAAATGTCAGGGGTTTTTTGCATCTGCACATTACCTCTCAAAGGAAGGTTGCGTTTAACCCTGGACAGTTACTGTTCGTCTAATCGACGAAGATCATTTATTCATTATCATATAACTTTTTCAACAACGTTATCAACAACGAAAGCTTGCAGTGAGCAGACGTAAACAAATTTTTGTTCGTCGATTCAACGAAGAGTAATCTTACTGTAAAAAAATTACCAACCAGGGTTAAAAAATGAATGGCCAGAGTACGTTTACTCACTGCAGGCTTTCGTTATCAACTAAAGTTGTTGAAAAGAAGAGCGAAATTTGGCCAAACATAAAGAATTATATGATAAAGAGTAAATGATCTTCATCGATTCGACGAACAGTAACTGCCCAGGGTTAAATTGTTCGTCGATTCAACGAAGAGTAACCTTAATGTTCAAAAATGAAGTTAACAATCCAGGGTTAAAGAGTCTTGCTAGATCACTGGCAGTTGGCACATAGCATTCTATCGATTAAATTAAAAAATTTAATTTTAGCAAAATTGACCATGCCCATTGCACGCTACGTTTACAATTCAAATTGACTTGTTCGTATAATGTCGGTAGGAGTTTTCAAATTTACTACCAGAATAAAAAGACGATGCTTGTCAATTATAATGAAAAGAAATGTAAATAAAGACGATTGCATTTTTGTATGATAATAGGCCTTTGTTACTCGCAAATGTTACCATTTTGTCGCTGTTGTCAAGGGAAGCTAAATGCTTTGCGTAGAATAAGTACAAGAGATGAGTGAGTATAAGATTTATGGTACCCGACTTAAATTTACTTTTTTATTTGGCACTAGACGTTGCATTAGTGTTCTATATTCAACAGTTAGTAAAATAATTAAATATCATCGAACTCTGATTAAACTTGTGTGCTGGCAAATTATTTTCGGGTAAATGTTACCACAGAAATTGTTTTTTGCATAAACTTTGATTTCTACATTTGAAGTAAATGAACACTTGAGTGATTTCTCAATACTTTTTATTTGATGCATAACTTGTCTTTTATTTCTATAAAATATTCTAATATTCTAATTTTTTGTGCAAGAGTCTCGTATAAACTTTCCAAACAAACAAATGTTGTTAGAAAAAGTGTGAGATTTACATACCAAAAAATCTTTGAATGATGTTGATATTTTTCAATATCAAAAATGGAACGTTTTTAAATGCGTTTGTCATCTTAGAATGCTTTTTTACGAAAATAAAATATCACTTTCCATCTTGCCAACGTTCAGTTAGGGAATGAGACTGAATACAACATGTTTCACATGCATGACTGCATGAAAACAGTGGAGACGTTACAGTTTATTTTAGATGAAGAAAAATGTAAGAAGAATATGTATGTACATGCATGTATTATAAAATATTATACTTGCTCGCTATAAGACTTATTTTTTGAAGTACTATTGTATACAAAATAAAAAAAATGTAATTCTTTCTTTAATAAATTATTAAAATTTGCTCAGCACTACACATCTTGAAATTAATAAAAAATTTAATACCTTTAACATGTACTACCTACCCATATACATACGTATAACATAGATTATCAATGTCATCTGCATATCATATGTACATTAAATCAAATGTTCAGTGGCTTGTTTGTTTGTTTGCTGGAAAGCAATTGCTGATGTCAGCAATTGAAATTGAAAAGATGCAAGGATCATAAACAGTAAATGCCAGAAATTGTCACAGCGACAATAAATGAAGTACAAAGGGTCCTCTCAACTTCGACACTTGAAAACATTCATTTATTTTTCATTTATTTAGTCTGATTTATCAAATTACCATTGTCGGCCATTGGGTTCAACAACACGTACAAATAATAAAATTGTTTAATCCAAAGGGATGTCCTGTCTAGACGAGAAGACTATTTGCAATCTGGCGTACAATATAAAGTACATTGGTTCATTGAAAGATCGATTAATAGCCGTACGTTGACAAATCGAGAGACCTGTCGCTGTCAGTAAGATTTTGCAGGAGAATGCCAAGCAGACGATTTCAAGTCTCTCTCAAAAACTGAGCACTTCCCAGATCACAACACGACTAATTAGACCTGTACCAGGTTTTAACAGACGAGCAATCTGAGGACATATTCAACTCATGTGAAAGTGGTGCGAACTGGCCACGGAAGTCGTACGATTTAACTTCGATAGTCATTTTCTTGTGGGGTTTTCTTAAGTGACAGATGTATGCGAATAAGCAACAAACCACAGTGATCCTCAAAGCTATCGATCAAATTCAGTCTGAAAGTTGGATACTTCGAATGAGCGCCTGATATTTGATCGACATTTGGGTCATACGAAAAAGTAAACAATTTCGTGACCACTCAAGCGCTTAATGATACATAACATACATACATAATTGGCCATTACAACGCTTCAGTCAGGATTACGGCCTAGCTTCTCACACCACTCATGTTGTGTGTGTTAATCTTATAGATTAGAGGCGGGACTTACAGTTTAAAGTCGACTCCGAACAGACTTTTAAGACAGATTTTTAAGAAACTTTTCATGGCAATTTTATTTATTCTCAGAGTATAACAACAGATATAACACTGATGGCTTAGTGTTATTAATAAAATTTAATAAAATAATTACTTTGGCATAAAAGTCGGAGTAGTCCAGTAGATAGTGGTTGGCTTATTTCAAGTTCAAATTCCAAGTCAGACATCTCCAGCAAACTGAAGTATGAAATAATATTTCTTCGTCGACTTCCCCTCAGCAGATTTCTGGCAAAATCTCTGAGAGATAATAAAATTGCAATGAAAAGCACTTTAAACTGTTCCGCCACTCATGTATAAGCTATGAGAAACTAGTTCGTAATCCTGACTAAATCTTGGAATTCAGATTGAAATCCTGGAATCCAGAAAATATAATCGTTTTTGAGAAAATAATAACCTTGCAATATGTATCAATTTCCAAGTAACTTCAATAAATTACAACAAAAGTTGCGCAACATGCCAGGTTTATTTTGGTTTTTTTTTATATATATTCCATGATGTCAATAAAAATTCATAATAAAAATATATTTTTTGCTCACACTTTTCATATTCGGCATGTGTAGCACAAGTAACATCCTACATTTCCAAAAAAGAAATTTCTTAAAGCCGTAACAACTGAAGTGAAGCAGCACTTATCATCTGGCAAATACATACTGCAATATAAAGTAAAAATTGAATTTTTTATGATTTCTAGTTTTATTTTTATACATACATATGTATGTATATGGCTTGTAGTTTTGTAAAAACGACAGAAAAGTTGAAGTTGTTTCTCACTGAAATTGTTCTGAATTTTATTTAAAAAAAAATTCTGATAAATATACGTCCTCCATCTGCTTGTGTTGTTGTAGAATAGGATACGAACGAGAAACTGTAATAAAAAATATAACAAATAATTTGAGGGAAATATAATGGGGGTTGTAAAAATGTGTTTTAAGTACACGATTATGATGGACTCAAATTGGTTATAAAAGATGATAAGCTCAAGAATATTTTTATGTTTTTAAAACTAAAATTTTTATTATTCTAGCGATTTGAATTTTTTTATTTTTTAACACAAGCATGTGTGGTATGTATCCAATAGTTTTCGTTGACCTTGTTCTGGTGTACATATGTATGCCGAAATTAAATTTAAATGCAGCTTATAAAATTTCTTTGGTAGAGGTTTTTTCCACTACCAGGAATGGAAAGCACTGTTTTGAATAAAATTGATTTGATGTTGCTATGTTTGCATCGTGTTTCTCTCGGTGCTCTTGGCATCTGGAGAGTTGAATATATCACTTTATGACGGTATCTGGCTATGTCTTGCTGGCATAGTCCATCTCTATCTCAATTTTCTAGTCCTCCAACTAACTTGAGGAATTTAAACAACAAGTTAAGTAAATAAGGACCATTTTGCTTGGTCATTACAAACCTTCAGTCAGGATTACGACTTCACACACCACTTATATGGTGTTTAATAATTTTATACATAAGTGGCGGGACTCACAGTTTAAAGTTGACTCCGAATGACAGATTTTTGAGAAACTTTTTTATGACAATTTTATTTACCCTCAGAGTATTTGCCAGAAATCTGCAGAGAGACAGTTGTCAAAGAAATATTTTTTCATATTCTGTTTTGTTGGAGATGTCTGACCTGTTGTTTAAACCATGGTCTCACGTCTAATGAGACAACACACTACTTACTAAACTACGGCGTCTACAACACTTTGTAAATAATTTTTAGTTCAGATTGTATTTTCTTTTCCTTACTGGTAGGTTTCTATTTTTATTCCAAATACCTTGAGCGCTTCTATATTATTCACATTAAATAATTTAAATATTATAAATTGAAAACCATGGTGAAAGCCTTTTTGCCTCTTTCGAGGTTTAAAACTTTAGTATTCTTGAATAAGGTCGAGTTTCATCAGTCAATCAACCTGGTAAATCTTTTTTAATTCTCTATTTTATTCATCTGAATAATTCGATATTTCAATATTTTTCATTACAGTTTTGTACGCCAAGCTTTCTGCACATGTTTACCAGAAAATTTTTTTTTTAATTTTTTCTTTATCGATTAGTCAGAAGAGCTATAAAAAATCTAATTTTGTATAAATATTTTCTCATATTTGTTGTCCATGTTTTAAACATAAAATCATATAAATTTATGCATTTAATATCTGTAAGTAAATGAATTTATAATTTAATTTCACCACAAATCGATTAACGTCAGTGAAGCAAAAATTGTTTGCACATGATTGAGACAGAGATTTATTTGAAATTTAATAAAAATTCATCAGTAATAAATTACAGTGGTTTCATTCATATGCATTGCATTACATACATACATCTCGTAATTTAATTGTTATTTCTTGTGCATTTGTAATTTTATTGACATTTTTGAAAAGAAAAAATTTACATCAAACAATTTGATTACGAAAGCTGTAAGTCAATTAGTCAATACAAAATATAATAATTTTTGAGAAAAGATTTCTTCAGTTATTTTTTATTGTAAAGTACAATTGTTCCGGATTAGAAATTAAATAATATTTCATTCATATGGCTTCGGCGGCTGGTCTCACAGTACCTTATTCGATCGGATCAATTTTCGTGCACTTTTTCGAGTGTATGGGGGTCGTGTCTCGGCAATGGCATCACAAATGTTGGCCTTCAAATGCTCAATTGTCTCTGGTTTGTCGGCATAACAATTTTCTTTAACGACGCTCTACAGAAAATAGTCCAACGGTGTCAAATTGCAGCTTCTTGGTGGCCAGTTGACATCATAATTTCGGCTGATAAAACGGCCATCAAATATATGACGCAATAAATCAATTGTGGCATGAGATGTGTGGAAAGTTGCGCCATACTGTTGAAATCAATCATCGTTCGTATGAATACCATGAAGAGCGTGTACAAAAATATCGGTTATCATGGTCCCATTGACCGTAATGGTTGCGCCTTCCTCAATTTCATAGAAATATGTGTCAATAATGCTTCCGCTCCACAAGCCACACCAAACAGTCACTCAGAATGGGTGCATTGCCTTCTGTAGGACCATGTGGGGGTTCTCTCAGCCGCAAATATGGCAATTTTGCTTATTAACGTACTCACCAAGATGAAGATGATCGTCATCCGAGAAGATCATTTTTTTTTTTTGACAAAATCGACATCATCGTACAGTTTCTCGTTGGTCCAATAAATGCCAAAGTTGCTCAAGCATAAATCGATTCATTCCTTCAGTGGAGACAACATACTAAATTTTGTGACAGAATAGAATATCATAAATATTGCCGAATTCGAAATAACCGATATTTCAAATTTAAGCCACCATAAACATAGTTTCTAGAAAGTTGGCTTATTATCAACATCGCGTGATTCACACCTTGGCTCAGACCTCTTGATTAAAACGAAACATGAAAAAATATTGTGTTCGTGGACTCCCTGAAAGCAGATTTCTGGCAAAACCTCTGAAAGTAAAATAAAAATGCCATGAAAAGATTTTCAAAAATCTGTCGTTCCGAGTCGACTTCAAATAGTAGATCCCAGCACTAATGGATACAATTAACACACACAACATGAATGACATCGAAGGAAATAAAAAAAAAATTCGGACAAATGTATTCTGCACCATCAGTTTAAAATCATAACCAAATTTTTAAATCGTGTAGTCTGGTAGGTAGTTTGATAGCTTATTAGGCGTGCGACAACGGTTCAATACCCAAGTCAAACATCTGCAACAAAACGAAATACAAAAAGATAATTCTTCTTCCTCTCAGCAGAGTAATGTTGGCATGAAAATTTTCTCCAAAAATACTGTCATTCAGTGTCGAGTTTAAACTATAGTTTCCCCCACTAGTGGATAAAATTAACACACACAACATAAGTGGTGGGAGAAACTAGGTATTAATGCTGACTGAAGGGTTGTAATGACCAATTACGTATGTAATCGAAGAGAAGAAATACTGCTGTTCGTATTTATGTACGTTTGTTAAGCATTCGACAGATTTTTGCACAACGAGTTGATACACCATTTAAAACAAAATTAAAAAATCATCGCCACTAATCAGTTTCGATTACTTCCAGGCAAAGCCCGCCTTCAAAATTTCAGCATCAAATATACATTTTATTTTTTCAAAGCCGTATGTGTATCATTAAAAACTAGAAGAAGAAGAAAACACATACATACGCACCCAGTACAAGAGAAAATGAGCAAATAAAAGAAGAATAATAGTAATTTCACATGGAATGAATTATTTTCAAGTTTACTTTTCTCTACGATTCCATATGCAACAAAATTGCTCACGTACGTACGTATACACGTATGTACATATATCTCTGGATTAAACCCACATATAGAGAGAATTCATCACAAATGGTATGTGTTTTGCCATTCGTATTCACAAATTGTAAATTTTTTATGATTTTTTTGTTTTTCTCGCGACAGAAAAAAATTGAAATTTCTTAGAAAAATGTTAACATTGTGTATCAGCATGTTGGCTTTTGGCCATTAACTTACAATTTAAAATAAATGTCACGCAATCGCACACAATTTATCTTGTAACATTGAGAAATGTCTGTAGTTTTGATTAAAAATTAATTTGCGTTCCCAGAAAGGTTTTTGCCACAAAACGATAAAAAATTTAGAGACAAGAAATTTTGTCCAAATGTTGCAAAGACCAAATCTTAAAATAAGATTAATTTCTACAAATACATTGTTGTAAAGTTATTGTTGTTCACGAAATATATGGATTTAAAATTTATTGCCGCTTAAGAGACAACATATAGTTACAGATATTTACTCTCATATAGCACCACAACCCTGCACAAGTCGCCGTGGTAGTGTGTTGGTTTATTAGACGTAAGGCCTCGGATCAAGGCCCAGGTCAGGCATCTCCAACTAAACGAAATATGAAAAAATATTTCCTCGGCGACTTCTTCTCATCAGATTTCTGGCAAAAACTCTGAGAGTAAATAAAATTGCCATTAAAAACTTTCTCAAAAATCCGTCGTTCGGAGTCGACTTTAAACTGTAGGTCCTGCCACACATGTATAAAAATTAGCACACACAACATAAGTGGTGTGAGACACTAGTCCGTAATCCTGACTAAAGGGTGGTAAAGACAGAATTATGTATATATGTACCACGATTGTTCGGCGAGAACCTGATCAATGTTAATGCCTATATTTTGTTCACTGGAATCTCCTGGTAAAAGTTAGGTTTCAAACATTTCATTTAGCAAGGTGAAGATGAAAGAGAAAATTATTGGGAAAGCTTGAAGCGATGAGATTGGCAATGAACTTAGAACATATTGCCAGAAAATTAAACAATAGATACTTCGTATTCATGCCTATGAGAGCGAAAATGAAAGGCTGGTGACAGACATATCTAGTGCGGATATGTAAAAATCTTTTGTCAGATGTTAGCCGCCGAGATGGTACCTTAGAACCAATTAATGATGATCATAGTGTATGGACAACCAAAATTAGCAATCAACTGATTCAAAAATAACTGTGCTTTGCGTGACAACGTAAGCTAGAAAATGAGACACTCAGTATGATTTATGACATGCACCCAAAAAAGGAAACGAAACCATATGCGCCAACTACATATTATAAGTAATCTCCCAATTGTTATTCTATCTGGGGCATTCACTACAAAAAGAGCATTTAGGATGGACTATTAATTCCATATAAGATTTTCGATTCTATATCAAATCTGTGTCGACAGAAAATATCGAATAATTTTGGGGATAGATAAAATCAAAATAACCATGGAGAAAAATTAGTTGCCTTCGGATGTGTTAACGAATCAGGAATGCTTGCGTTTAAGGACAACAACTTTAACCACAGCCCTGCACAACTTATTGCTCGATTGTAATTGTTGAATAATAATTGCAATGTTTTTCTTAAGGTAAGATTTCTATTCAGATTTTCTTTTTTTTTCTTTTTTTGTATTTTAATAGAGGAAATTCATTAAAACATTTCATAGCATATTCCATATCGTTTCCCATCATTGATGTTTCGGCACCTGGTTTATCCCTATTACAGTTTTAAGCCGATCTCCCCGTACCAGTGAAATATTCTGCTACAAAATCGTTCATCAGACACTCTGGGGAAAATTATAGGTACAGTTTTTGTAGATATAATCGTCGTAGTTTAGTACGCAGTGCGTTGGCTAATTAGATGCGAGGCCGCATACGAAATATTAAAAAATATTTCTTGCGGCATCTTCCTCTCAGCAACCGTCTGGCAAAACTCTGACAGTAAATAAAATTGTCATGAAAAGTTTTTCAAACCTGTCGGTCGGTCGGAGTCGACGTTAAAGTTCAGGTCCCATTCCTCATGGACAAACTAGGAGAAACTAGGTCGTTATCCTGACTAATGGCTGGTAATGGCCAACTAAGGAAGTATGATTTTCAGGATTTAAAGGACCACATTTTAGAAATGTGTTCTCATCCGTAATCCTTAGTAATCTACATTGAAAGCTTTTTAAAATTACTTAATGAAGATATGAATTAATTTTAAAATTTTTCGATTGCATGGTTTACTGGGCAATATTTGAGAATTCACAGGCTGTATAGGTCCTTCAGATATCCAGTCCATGTATATATCAAGTGGTCAGTCTGAGAACCAACCAGTACTTGTGACAAATCCCATCAGTTTCTACCATGATACATAGCTGAAGCAGGTCCGTTTGTGGAAACTACTCTTACCGAGTTGCATTTGTCTAATTTCCAAAAAATTAACACCAAAGGAGTAGTTCGGATTTTTCTTTTTCCTCATTCAAACAGTGGCAATGCATGCGTCCACCCAGTGTTCACTCATTAGTTATATGATCGAACTGCTGTCGAAAGGAGGGAGAGCTGTAGTCGTCTGGAGAAATTGTCTGACCTGAGTTTAGATTTTCGTGCGCGAAAATTTTTATTACTTTTGCGAATTTAATGAAAAATAAATGTTTTTCAAGTTCAGGTTAGAATCCAAAAACATTTTATAACTATTACTGTGGGAAAGCGATTGTATAGCACAGTAAGTCTAACAAAGTACCAGAAAAGTGATTCGTATTTTTCACGTTATTATATATGTATGTTCATACATTTTTACAATAAGTACTACAGTTTTTAAATTGTTTGTATTTTTAGAAAAAAAAGTCGTTTTATTTGAAATTTTTGTTTTATTCGTCTCCTTTAACAATAATTTATTTTTATGTTCGATGATTAAAGAATACAATCTCTTTTTAAATCTTCGAAATAAATCAAAATTTATAAATATTTCACACCATTTGTCCTTGTCATAAAGTTTACATAGGGTTTCTTATGAATTTTGAAGTTATTTTTAATTCTAAATATAAACAAATCTGTTTAAAGATAAACAAAAAATCATAACAATAATAACATTTAAAAGAAAATAAACACCACAACACCAACTCCAACAAAACCAAAAAAAAAAATCTCTTTATGAATGAAAGAATTATTAAATTAAATGAAACCACATTGCCACTTAAGACTTGTGAATGTAAATGGGGTAGGTGACATGTGGTACATACGGCAAGCCGACAATATACAGAAGTAAGCATATTTTGCAGGGAATTTTAAGTTTGAGTTCATTTTTTAAATTTGAGTTGAATATACAGTCTGAAGAGTAACAGACATCTTTAAATTTCTCATTTATGCACACTTAAACACGTCAGATATTGTACTCTCTTAGGACAATCCATCATCATTCAATATATGTGGACGTATGTATGTACAGTGGACAGCAAAAGTCTTAGTACAGCAATATATTTTGACAAAAAAAAAACAGTCTACACAGGCTTAATACTCTTGCACAAAGTTCCGATATGACTTCAAGTGAGTATTGAAGAGATCATTTGAAAGAACGGTTACGTAATCGCTAAACCTCAAACAAAAGTCAACCAAAAAACTTACTCATGGTGCCACCAGAAAACACTAAACAAAACTTGTACATTCAATTCCAAATGGATTAAATGGAGTGCTTGACCTGAAGGGATATTCTACTAAATACAAGGAATAACATTTTCATATATTAGGCCTTTGAATTTTAAATTTACTCAGGGTTTCCTTGGGGATACCTATGGAGTCACCTGAAACTTTTCCTTTCTTTGCTCTTGTTTTATGAAAAACATTAAAAAATTGTTTGTTTTATAATAAAACAGAAATAAATTAATAAAATAAATATATAAACTATAAATTTTTATACAAACTTTTGGCAACAAATTAATGAAATTGCTGAAATATATTGCCGTGTGAGAAACTAGGTCGTAATCCATCCTGAATGGTTGTAATGACCAATTATGTATGTATGTATGTAATAATGTACATGAGGTTCAAGAGCGTCCAATACGTCCATTGGTCAATATTTCTTTAATAACGACATTAGTCAGGCCATTATCCAATGAATAGCAACTTCTTTTGGCCTGGATTGAATAATTAAATGAATTGGACGATATGGACACCAACGACATGCGGCAATAGGCACCACAACGCTCATACGACACACAAGAGATTTGAGGGTATGATCACCTCACGTGAAAGTGATGTCAACTGACCACTGAGAGTGCGATTTGACCACGTTACAGTTTTTCTTTTGTGGTTTTCTTAAGCCAAAATTGTATTTACATAAGCCACAAATTGCAGTGGTCCACAAAGCTGAAATAACCTTGGGTTATATTAGCCTGATTTATGCGCTTGAGTCATGATAAATTAGACATTTTGTCTGTTAATGTCATAGTGGCATCAATAGATTTTTCAAGCGAATAAATGTAAAGGAATTAAAATCTAAAGATAGGAAGCGCTTAATGAAAGACATGAAATAAGAAGTAACAGATCTATTATACCACTTGCCTCAGTTTTTGGCTTTATTTTGTGTGGACGTGCTCGAAATTTGCAAGATCTAGAGGAAGTGTTTTCCAGCATGATGATAGTAAATAATCCCTTCGTATTAAAGGTGTAACAATTTTGATATACGGTCAACCAATGTGCCACCCGCCAGTGTTACTCACAAAAAAGTTACTGGTAAGAAAAGACCCTAATTTTGATCCTTAATTTTGATTCTTAATTTTTGTAAACATAAGGAGAAGCATAAGAAATACTTGTTATTTTGCATTCATATGCTATACAGGACCGGCATATGCTTTACACACAATTCCCTGGTAACCTCCAATATTACAAAGTCTGCATCGAAACTCTGAAGGTTTGACCGTCGCAAGAGTATATAGTAAGAACCCTCGAAGTGCGACAAGTGATGGTTATTTGGCGGTGATAAAACAGTTAAAGCGCAGATATCCTAATGAAATTTGTTTAGCATAACTAATAATTTAATAACGATAAAATAGTGATCAGATAAAAAAAATTGAAATAAGGAAATACTACAAAAGTTATCCGAATACCTAGCCATATATTAACGGATTAAGCATATTAGCTAATATAATAACCAATATAATAATAAAAAACTAACTTATACATACATACATATATAATTGGCCATTACAATCCTTCAGTTAGGATTACGGCTTAGCTTCTCACACAACTAATGTTGTGTGTGCTAATTTTATACATGAGTGGCGAGACCTACAGTTTAAAGTCGATTCCAAACGACAGATTTTTTGAGAAACTTTTCATGGCAATTTTATTTGCTCTCAGAGTATTTGCAAGAAATCTGCTGAGAGAAAGTCCCCGAAGAAAAATTAATTTATTCATATTTCGTTTTGCTGTCTGACCTGGGGTTTGAACCTTGGCCTTACGTTTAATAAGCCAACGCACTATCTACTGGACTACGGCGACTTCAAGAAAACTAACTTTATTTCGCTAATTAGCTGACACACAACATTATTTTTTAAAACTCCCATTTAAACCTATCCACTCGCTTATAAATACAGGTATATTAAATATATGTGTATATGTGTGCAAATACATACATATATAAATTGACTGAGGTGACATAAATACTCACGTACTTAGTTTAACGTTGTAACCAAAAAAAAAAACAGAAAAATACAAGAGAACAGGAAATTAAATTGTTTACGACGTTCAGTTATTATCTAAAGTGCCAATTTATGGCCACAGCTTCATGTGAATTATTTTATTTTATCTGACAGATTTAAGTGGTCAAATCAGAGTGCTAGAGAGTAGACGATTATAAGCTTACATTCACTATTACTTACATACGTACTCGTACATCAAGTAGCATGTAATTTCTATAAAAAAAATTTTAAGGACGGACAATATGTATTTAATTCTTGAAATATTTTTAAGTATCTGTGTTGTAACGCTTGTATATTTATGCCTTAATACATCAATTTAGAAATTTAATGTGCGTAACATCTACTGTTTGGCTCAACGTAGCTTAATTATTGTGAAGACCACACTTTTCAATTAAGAATGAACACACGGAAAACTATACAAACTTAAGAAAAGTTATAATGATATGACTCTTTAAATATTATAATAAAATCTTCAGGAAAATGTTTAAACAAGGAAATTATAATAAATCACGTACTCGTATTTAATACAAAAATAATTCGTTTTTAACATGGTACGCCCTTCCATACAACGAATATCTTCATTAAATTTTGCATTCCTAGCGTGTTAGGACATCTTCACATAATAATAGAAAACATTAGGACCTTACAGCAATGACTTTGAAACATGACAATTGATAACGGCCATCTTTTTGAAGCTGCATCTATCAAATTAGTTATCATTTATCCATAATTGTGTGAGAATGACACCTAATGCACTTATGCACTTCCTGAATTGTATAGGATTGCAATAAACAGGCTCTTTTATATTTTTCTCTTTCATCTTGATTGATGATTTTGTTTTCTTAAGTTTTGATTTCTTCAAAGACATTCGGCTCCCTTAAAATTTTTGGAAACAAGTATGTTCGCTAAATTGACTTCTAATTTGCCTCGCAATATCAACTTCAGCGATGACCACCATTTCTATACCGACACCAATCCATATGAGATCCAAGAGCGTACAAGGCATCTTGGAAAAGTTGCTGTTGTGTGGAATTAGGGTTGGCGGAGTCGTCTGTTCATATTACTTTGAGAACGGGGTTGGCCAGGCCATCACTCTAAACGGCAAGTGCTATAGGTCAATGATTACTAACCTCTTTTGACCTGAATTAGAAGATTGAGATGGACATTTGAATGATGTTGTCTTCTACATATAATGGCATCAACGTATACGTATCATACGCATTACGAGAAAATAAGCCAATTAACATACTTTATCTCTCACTTACATACATATATGTATACATAGATATTGAAAATGAATAAAAAAATAAAAATTTGCACGCTTTAATAAATAAACATTATTTTTTCACTGCGATGTTAAGGTATTCACAACGAAAAGCCTTGAATAAATTATGAATGTCAGCAGGTCTGCTACAGATTAAAAAAGTAAACAGAATTCATGAAAATGCCATGTTATACGAGCACTAATGCTAATTACTTTGGATGTCAAACTCAATGGTGCTTTAGTTAACAATGAAATGTCTTGTTGAAGCTGCATCTACCAAATTAGTTGCCATTTATCCAGCCTGTTTTGCCAAATCACCATGAACAGATGTTAAGCACCATAGACAACGACGTTAACATTGATTAGCAGGACATGACATGTCCAAGTCCCATGTTTTCTAAAAAAATTAACTGTTTCTTATGGACTTTGGGTTGCCAGCGTCATTGACTCATATTTCTTTGAAAACGGCGTTAGTGAGACCATTACTATCAATAGTGAGCACTATGGAACGATGATTACCAACTTATTTTGGTCTACATTAGGTGATATGGAATCAACGGCATATGGTTTTAACAGAACGGAGATGTCTAACACACACTTCATACGACATTGAATATTCTGCACGAATACGTACATAAACTCAGAATTGGTCATTACAACCCTTCATTCAGGATTATGGACCTAGTTTCTCAGACCACTTATGTTGTGTGTGTTAATTTTATACATGAGTGGCGGGACCTACAGTTTAAATTCGACTCCGAACAACAGATTGTTTAGAAACATTTAATGGCAATTTTATTTACTCTCAGAATTTTTGTCAGAAGTCTGCTGAGAGAAAGTAACAGAAGAATTTTTTTCTTCATATTTCTTTTTGTTGGATATGCCTGACCTGGTATTTGAAATGCGGCTTCACGTCTAAAAGGCCAACACACTACCTACTAGACTACGACGACTACAGCATGAATACCATGAAAAGTTATAGACTTCGAACGGTGTTTCAAATCGATACAAAATTGCATACACTTAACTTTATTGAAATTTAAAGCTAGGAAGTGTTTAATGAACGGCTTATTAATATAGTCAGAGTCCTAAATTCCATACAGATTGAATATAAAAACCAAACTCAAAAAGAATAGAAAAAAAACCAAATAATACTTCAGTTCACAATTGAATTGAAAAACTTTGAAAAATAAAATTCCATCGGATTAAAGATATTCTTCTGACGTAAGACATTTATTGCATTCCATTGATAGCAACACTACAATACTGTGTGTCTAAAGTAATCCCAATTGATTTTTGAAGCAAAAAGCTCTGACTCTAAGTAATTTAAAATACAATTTTTTTCTTTCTTTTATTTATTTTTCCTATTGTTTGCTTGATTTTTATTTCAATATCTGTACATATACTTTGCCTGGCATTGATATACCACAACTGGAAGTAATGACTTCATATGTCAAAGGTAAACTACTGAACATGGCAAAATAAATTTCTCTGGAGATGTTGTATTCAATAAGAGTTCATATCGTATTGCATCGACATACGGTCATGTTTAATAATATTAGAATATATTGTATTTCGTTTAAATTGTACAAAATATTGTTTTAGTTTTAATTAAATATTATCGAAAGACTTTTGTTGTTGCATGATAAGCAAAAGTCAATTCATTGAGGGATATGGCTTCTATAATATATAATCATGATCGTAAATTACATTTAAAAGTGTACTTCAGGGTATACAATGTTTAATAAGGATTCATAAGTTGAAGTTAGCAAATGAAGCACAACAATATTGCAATACGATGAGATTAAATAATCGTAACAACAATTAAAATCATTTAACTTTAAACCTTAGTGAAAACGCTGCTTATTAAAACAAGGAATCACATTTTCAAGACGCAGATGACGATGGCAGAATATTTTTTTAAGGCTTCAAAGAATTCAGTTTATTAACGTGATCTCTATGATATGATAACGTTTCAGAAAAATGTTCAAAGGGGTAAGAACCAAAATGTATAGAGATTCTGATCACGATTTGATTTTATTTTTGGTGTATTCAAGTTTCTGCCTGTCAATCATACGTACATCCATATTGTTACGTTTTTACCTTTTTAAAAGCGTTTAAAATATGAGCTCGTTGATTGCAAACAAAATAAAAACATATATGTGTTTAGTTTCAATTAAATTATTTATTGTTCGCATTACTTGTGTGTGCCACCGTTTACAACTTGACGTATAAAACAATAATTGCCTGTTCTCTATTCTTCTTTGCTTACAACCAGTGTTGCCAGTAATTTTTTTTTAAAAACTTTTTTTCTGGGAAAAAAACTTTTTTTTTACAAAAAAAAAACTTGTTTTCTACAAAAGTATCAACATTTTTAAAGGAGGAGAACGGTGTCCTCTATTGGTGTTTCTTTGCTACTTATGCCCGGGACGAATAAAATACACAATATTTTATATAAAAATGTAAATATTTCGTGTTATTGTTGAATTTATTGAAATTTTGAATTTTTCGAATAAACTAGTTTTGTTGGAAAACAATTTTAATGAAAACTTTTTTGCATCTCAAAAAACTTGGAAAAAAGGGAAAACTTGGCAAATGGCAACGCTGCTTACAACGCAGATCGTTTTAACGCCGATCTTCAAACCACGACTATTTTCTTCACACGCAACGCGTCTTCACACAAGACTGACTGAATTCTTACTACCTGTTCCTGCTTTGTCTTGCCTCTTTATATGCTCACGTAAATAGTCTGATGAAGGTTCTTGAAGTAAAACTTTAGTGTCTTCGCCTTCTCGAGAACTCTATCGCCACTTGATTGTTGTTTGTGTATTTTGCTTACGTTGGTTGTTGTTGCGTTCTTTCTTACCTTTCTGTCTCCTTTTCTTTTATACTGATGTTGGTATGTATATGCAAGCAATTTCGTTGTATTTGTTTGTGTAGCTTTTGTTTATCGTTTTAATGTTAAACGATGGTACACCGTTTTCACTTTCGTAGCAATATGTAGTTCGTCAGTCAGGATTACGACAGCTTCTCACACCTCTTATGCTGCCTGTGTTAATTTTATATATGAGTGACGGGACCTGGAGTTTAAAGTCGACTCCGAACGACAGATTTTTGTGAACATTTTTCATCGCAATTCTTGTTTACTCACAGAGTTTTTGAGAAGAAGTCGGCAAAGCAGTATTTTTTTCATATTTCGGTTTTGTTGGAGATGTTCGTCCTGGGGTTTGAAGTGAGGCGTCATATCTAATAAGCCAACACACTAACTACTAGAGTGCGGCGATCATTGTCAATCATTGTCTTTAAATGTGTGACCAATTATATGAGAAGGACACTTGATGCACCTATGCCCTTCCCAAATTATATTGGATTGGATTGGATATTGAATATTTTGGGACACTTAGATTTTCTTCTCTTCAAAGACGTTCGACTCCCCTAAAATTTTTTGAAACAAGTTTTTTGGCTTAATTGCTTCTTCTAATTTTCCTCGCAATATCAACTTCAGCGATGAGCTCCATTTCGACACCAATCCACATGAGATCCAAGAGCATACAAGGCATCCTGAAAAAGTTGCTGTTGCGTGGATTTTGGGTGACGGAGTCGTCTGTTCATATACCTTTGAGGACGGAGTTGACCTGGCCATCACTCTAAACGGCAAGTGATATCGGTCGATGATTACTAACTTCTTTTGACCTGAAGTAGAAGATTGAGATGGACATTTGAATGATGTTGTCTTCTACATATAATGGCATCACCGTATACGTATCATACGTATTACGAGAAAATAAACCAATTAACATACTTTATCTCTCACTTACATACATAGATACATAGATATTGAAAATGAATAAAAAAAAATAAAAATTTGCATGCTTTAATAAATAAATATTTTATTTCACTGCGATGTTAAGGTATTCACAACGAAAAGCCTTGAATAAATTATGAATGTCAGCAGGTCTGCTACAGGTTAAAAAAGTGAGCAGAATTCATGAAAATGCCATGTTATACGAGCACTAATGCTAATTACTTTGGACGTCAAACTCAATGGTACTTCAGTTAACAATGAAATGTGTTGTTCCGTTGCGCTACTCTACATGGCTATAATTTCAAGAACAGGAGGTAGTTAATGTACGTAAGTTTGCGTATGCAAATATTTAACTTTACGGACAACAGTGAGTGAGTCACTTTCCTTATAATGAGGCGGATAAAAATAAGGCAATAAAGGTAAGCAACATTTTTTTCCTTTGTTTAATATGGCGCTAGAATTTAACTAAAGTATCGTATTTATTAAGGTACATTTGTAGACATACAGTGGATATAAAACAAGTACTATAATGAAGATTGTTTTTTTTTAATTCATTCTTTTGTTTAGTGAATTTGACTCATCGATATAATCTATAATTTCTAAATTTAACAACTGTAGAATTTAAGACAAAAAGAAAAACAATAAGCAATAAGTGTGTGAACAGGAAAGCAATAAATGTGAAATCGTTTTATTTTTGGCAGTAATTCGACCAATTGAGGAATCGCTTAAAAGCGTAGCAACCACCAAACAAAATGCATGGACGTTATTTGCTTTAGCTCAACATGATTATGCAATGAATATTTGCTGTTAACATTGATGTAAGTCACCGAGAATTTAGCCCCAGCTGGATCGCCATTCAAAATCTATTCGCAGATCAAAACTCAGTTGCTCCAGATTACAGTGCATTTCCACAGATTAATCAGAAGGATTTCAAATGTAATTTACAAAAATAATCAAGTGAAAAATGGATGACTGTTTCATCTATTTTATTTGCAATTCGGCTGGCAGATCTGGAGTACGTGTACATTACACACATAACTGGTCATTACAACCATTTATTCTGCATTACAACCTAACTTCTCAAACTACTTATGTTGTATGAGAGGCAGACAGCGAACAAATATATTTTCATTCATTCATTTTCTTCGAGATGCATATCTGGCTTGGGATTTCAAGCGTGGTCTTTCATATAACAAGCCAAGACACTTCCTATTAGACTACGGCGACTGCACATTAACGGGCACATAAACAACGGAAATTTGGTTTTATTTTTATTAAATAATTGGTCAGTAATTTTTCCTTCATGGCCAGCTAACAGACTTTACTAAGTCTTCAATGTAAAAGAATTGAATTGGTCAGGTAAATTATATATTTTTGCTTACATTTCTGAATCTATTCACAACTTTAATTAAATTTCAGGCTGATCAAAGCTTATAATCAAATTTTATAATGGTTTTATGACATAAATTAAGTTCTCATAACCCATAGACTTTATAGACAAAAAGTTAAAAATTTTGCTTAGTGACGTATACGCATATTTATTGTCTACAAATTGATATCACTCATACGCTCCATACAAAATGTTAAAGAATTTGTTGGCTGACGTATGCAACGTGTATTTATTGTATGCAAATAAAAATCACTCATACGCACCATACAAACCTCAAAAAGAGTGAAGACAGAAAAATTTTGTTGCATACTCCGCGGCGATTGTGGAACAATTTCTTTAGGATGGTTTTTTTAATACAAATATTTGAAGGTCAGTAGTTTTAAATTAAATAATATTACTCAGGCTCTCAACACTTAAAACAAGTTTAAAAAATATTTATTTTCGAAATTAACATAAAACACATAAAATATATAAAATTAATTAAATAAAATCGCTTGTTATATGTGTATGTATATATGGTATAACATAACATAGGCATATTAATCTGTTTTTAATCAAATGAATTAATGTCCTCAAATCCATTACATAATACTTGCTTCAGTAGAGTATAGTAAAATAGTTGTATATAATATTTGTATTTTGTTGGGATAATCGAAATATTACCTGAACAAATTACAAAAATTTGTTACAAGTATCATGTTGTGGAGAATATCTTTTTCAGGCTCACTAGACTGGGTCGAAAGTAATCGTTTTTGATGATGATATTTTGCTTATTATTACGGGGAAATTTCTTTGCACAATAAGAGAATCGACAGTCACTTGTGTTTAAAAGGGCATTTTTCGAAATCTAATCTTAGATTCTAAACTTTAGTAGATCTTCTATATTTGTGTTAAACCTTACATTGTACCTTGAATGTATACGAGCTTATTTGGAAGAGAGAGGTTGACACTAAATCACATATTTTGATTCTAGGTAACCCATAGAGACTGGTTTTTCTAAACTCACTATTATTCTCACTTCGATACTTCTTCCTAAGCCAGCATATATGCAATGCTGGGCTTAAATAACTTTAATAATTTCATTAAGTGTACAGTCGCAAAACATATATTGATACTCAAGTACATTAACCCATGAAAAGGAAGAACATTTCTTTTAAGGAAGCAAACAGGAGGTTATTTCTCGCGCAATCAGATTTTAGGTAAAATTCTTAAAGTTTGAATTCCTACAAGGAGTGGATACTTTTCTTAGGTACAATATATGTATGTATATCTGCGACTTGAAGACAATGCCGTGTATTAGATCGGATTTGGTCTCTGATATTTCTCTCAAACTTCGTGATAAGTGCACTGTTTTCCAGATAATCGTTCGTGAATTATTTTTTGAAGCATCATGTACTATCACGGCCATGTAGAAGATTATTTTCAATAGCTCTCATTCACAAGATGCCTGAGACGCCTCCTTAAGTTTTTTTATTCAGTTTCAAAGCTAAGTCCACTCTTCTAACAGCGAAACTATGAAAGATTTTGGAATTTTGGAATATTTCAATATTTCTTTACAATATGTTGACTATTTCCTTATCCCCCCTTTCATAAGACCTGTTGAAGCCAAAAGATTTAAAGTATTCAATAAAGTTCCCCTTAGATCTCCATCATCTCAATCATACATAATTGGCCATTAGAGCCTTTTAGTTTCTCACACCACTTATGTTGTGTGTGTTAATTTAATACATCAGTGGCGGGACCTGTAGTTTAAATACGCCTCCCAGAAACAGATTTTTGAGAAACTTTTCATTCTAATTTTATTTACTTACAGAGTTTTTGCCAGAAATCTGCTGAGAGGAAGTCGCCGAATAAATATTTTTTCATATATCGTTTAGTTGGAGATGTTTGACCTGGAGTTTAAATATCTAGGCCCCATGTATAATAAGCCAACACACTACCTATTGGATCATGGCGACTTCAAATCTCATTCTCTTCGCGCAATTCAAGTCTTGTAGTCCATATTAAAGTAATTTCAATCCGAATTACCAGATTACTGAGAACATTGTGGGACTCCAGTACTTGCCTGAACGTAAATGTGGAACTCCTAAGAGGCTTAAGGACTGATTGACTATATGTTTATTCCTCTTACAGATGTGATTATCTACATGTTTAGTTTCACGAAGAGTTCCGCCTGGATGAGTTCTAAATGATATTTGTTCTGAGATACGTAGTTGTATGAGAAAATATGAATACATATAAATACACAGCCGTAGGGTAATACTGGGAGGGAAATACTATTCAAGAAAATGTCTTCATTCTCTAAGCTTTACTACTTATTAAATATGTATATGCTGAGATGAGGAGACGATATGTTTTAGATGATTTTTGCCTGGTAAAACTTCAATAATACTCATAGAAAAAGAGAAAATTTTAAATAAAATTTCTAACAAAAATTTTTATTAACGAAATCATACATACATATGTACATACGTAAATATAGGTCGCTTTATATGATTTTTAAGCTCAATTCTGTAATCTGACCTCTCAGTTTTCTTTACTAAACAAAAATTACATTCAATGTAATGTTGTAAACCATCAAGCAACATTATTTTTTTATGTTTTCTCTCGTATTTTTAAGCGTAATTCCTTAACGAATTTTGATGCTGGCTTGCTTAATTGACATTAAGGTTAAATGAAATGAAGCCACTTCTGTTTTTAGTTTTTTAAATTCACATCAAATACATAACAATAACTCTTGTCAGTTATTGTTAGCTTTTCTTTTTTTTATTTTAATATCCAACAAGCAACCATGACACAAGATTGACAAGACAATTTTATATCATGTTCTTGTGTTGCTTTTTCTTGTTTTGCTTTTTCTGTACATAACATATTTTTTTCTTCATTTGCTGTTTACTTACCAATTTAGGTTAAATTTGCAAAAGAACGGCATCAGTATAGGAGTTCATAAGTAAATTTTGTAAAAGGTTTTGGTTTTTTGCCTTTAAAATTTTTAAAGCATTTACCAATATGGACAATTGCCATTATTTCAGGATCAGAGTTAGAATTCTGTTATTAGAATTCAGTTCAGTAGGTCGAACAGTCTAAGCACTTGTACGTATTTATGCTTTATCGACTTCGAAAAATATATTGCATTAGAATGCAATCTGGTTTGCGTAAAAGGACAAAAATGTGTTAGTGAACACAGTAAGGATGATAATAGAGTTGTATTTCAATGCCGCTGTATGTGAGGGTTAATACAAATACTCATACAAATACATAATGTCATATATAATCGCACAAATCAATGTTACAAAAATTTTTTTAAATACATTCTTGAAAATAATTCGGGTGAAGTTAAATAAAATAAAGAACTGGACTTGTGACGGTATAATCGACACAATGAGAACCTGTTCTGTGCGGGTTCTTTTAGATTTAAGTGCTTTGTGTACGATAATGAGGCGCAGAGCCATGGAATGTACGGTTATAATATATTTAATTTAATTTATTTTTATTTATTTAATTTTATTTATTTTATATGTTTCATATTAATTTCATAAATAATTATTTTGTCGACTTATTTTATCTGTTAAGAGCCTGTTTAATATTATTTAACTTAAAACTGCTGAGCGCCAAACATTTCTATTGAAAAAACCACCCTAAAGAAAAAGTTGCGCAATCGAAACAGAGGAAGCAACTACATTTATATGTCTTCATTCTTTCTCTGGTTCTTATTGTGCGTATGAGTGATATTCATTTGCATACAAACAAAAATCATAAACTTTTTTATGGTTGCGTATGAGTGATTTTTATTTGTATACAATAAGTACGCGTATACGTCACCAAACAAATTTTCAACTCTGTCTATTAAGGGCCATTATTACAACTTGCCGTTACCCAAAGGGAGGATTTTAACGAACAGCTAAATTGTTTTTCGTTATTATGAGTACCCAATAAGATAGAATTGATCGTTAAGCTAAAGGGAGGATCATCCCACCTTTAACATTTAAAGGTCACTTTAGGTTTGAACTTGCCATATTATATATTATTCATTACGGCAACTTCAAATTTAAACAAAATGAGTATATACAACAAAAAAAAAAAAAAAACGACGCCCGGTTGCCACAGCGTTAAAAAAAAAACTTGTATAATTGAGCAGTTTTATCGATATTGCTCCGGCACTGCCAAATTTTTGAAAAATTTTATCTGTAAGTTGTAATAACGAAAATAAGTTAAAGGTAACTTTACAGTTCCCTTTAGCTAAAGGTACCTTCAACTAAACCCAAGTTTAACGGCAAGTTGTAATAATGGCCCTAAATCTATGAGTTTTAAGAACTTACTTTATGTCAGACAATCAAAAATAGAGTTAAAATTATATTATAAGATTTGATCAAACTGAAACTTAATAATAACTTGAGTAAATCGTTTCAATAATTTGAGAAAAATAAAATGTATCTGTAAGCACGTACCATAATACCACCAACTTCATTCTTTTGCATATGTAGACTCAGTAAAGTCTGGCCATGTAAGCAAAATTATTGTGACATTCAATATGTTGAATTTCATGATATAGCCTTTATGTACATTACAACCCTTCAGTCGGGAGTTCTACCTAGCTTATTGCGTGTTTCATGTTGTAATTTTATACATAAGATTATAAAGTCAACTCCGAACGATAGATCCTCGAGAAATTTTTTTTTTTTTGTATTTCATCTTGGAGATGTCTAATCTGTGGTTTGGATCTCAATAAGCCAAGAGACTGCCTACTAGACTACGGCGGCTACGATACCATTATAGAATGAAATAATTGCCAGAATACATAGTGAATTTCAGAAGAAATCACCTGCGTAATGTACCTTACCACCGAGCAGCATTCTGAAATTTGCCTGGTCAACAGGATTTCAGAGGCATTACGGCGATAGTTTTTTACATTCAAAGCTCAACAATCTGAATAAGTCTAAGAAATGTTGATTTAGAAATTTGAAAACATTTTAAAAATAAAATTATTGTATGAATATCGAAAAATTTTTTCTCACAGTGTATTACTGCAAAACCTAACGAAATTTCTATAAAATATAAAAAAACTCTTATTATGCCAAACGATCATAAAAAAAATGAAAAAAATTATAAAATATTACAAGGCTTAATTGATTGTGGGCATTATTAATTCATTATTATTTCCATTGGGAATCCATTTACTTACGTTAAGTGCAAAAAACTGCTCACAATTAATTCAATTACAAAAAAATAAAAATAAAATCCATCAAGTAAAAAATTATGCATAAAATAATTAAATTTACAATTTAAAATATTCATAATTAATGTGGAATATGATGACAAAAAAAAACAAGATTAATAATGTCGTCCATTCTTTTTTTAATTTTTAGATATTGATTTTTTTTTTTTGATTTTCTGTTCCTCAACCTTGACAGTCTAGCCGAATTCCACGGAGGACCAGAACGCTCCAAACGACTATTTGCAAATGGAACACACTCCCTAAAACATTTAAATAATACCTTATAAAAGCCATCCAAGATCCTGTCAAGTGAAAGAGAGTCATATGGTGGTGAAATTAGCACAGACGACCAATCTACAGAGGCTAGTAGTGTATTCAAACGACTAAAATCCGTACGATGGAAATTAAGACGCCCCTCGTCACTAAATAAGCGATTTATTAAAGGAGGTAAACAAAGATCAACTTCAATAGAAAGTAACAACGTAGGATGATAACTATCCTCAGGAATAGATATAGGATCAATGCGAAATATCGAAGAAATACTTGGATCCTCTAAAAATACAAGATCCAGAATTCTACCCATTGAATTCAATACACCATTCACCTGGAGAAGACCCAGATCACACATAGCGGACAGAATTTCATCATAGAAAGGAACTGAAGAACTTGGCACCAATGAGCCAGTCTCAGGTGAAAAATTCCAAGATGTATGCGGAAGATTAAAATCACCAAGGACTACTATAATCCCCTCATGCCCCATTGAATCAATTACTCTAGAAATTAAATCGAAGTGAGCCCTATAGATATGAATGTCAGAACAGGGAGGAATATACGAGCAAGTAATGTATATAGACTTTCCACGATCAGAGACCTTAACGCAAATAAACTCAATATCCTCAGAAGAGCACAAGTCAATCAATTCAGATGTGTATTTAGAGCAAATGTAAATAAGAACACCACCACCATTTTTAGACCTCCTATCACGTCTATAAATACTAAAATTACCAGACATAATCTCAGAATCAAAAATATTACAATTCAGCCAAGTTTCAGTAAAAGCAATTCCATCAAATTCAAAATCAAAGCTACTATTATAAAGCGAAGAAAGTTTAGACCTAAGTCCGCGAACATTTTGATAAGCAATTTTGAAATTAAAAGACGATTTCGAAGTTAGTTTTTTTGAGAAATAGGACCAGGCAAATTAGCACCCTTCATTCGTTGGCCCAGCCTGAATACGAATTCCCGTACCAATACACCCTGCGGCCAAAACGCAGGATTAACAATTTCACCAAATTTTTCATCGGGAACATACAATTTAAACGAAGAAATACTGCTATTCAAAGATGGCCTCATCTTATAGCAACCAAACTCAAAAGGTTCCCTAATCTTCGATTTAACGAAACATCTTATATCATCGACCGAAGTATAACATGAAAGACGAGACACAAAAATAGTCCTTTTAGGTTTAACTACAACCAATTCCCTTGGAGCAGAAGTATCTAAACTGGCGGACACTACAGATGAATACGAAACAGAAGACGGTTTAGAAGATGCATGAGAAGTGACATCACCTAGAGGTAAAGGAGATAGAGTAGACTTTGGACTCAGTTCAACTAAATTTGCAGACTTCAGTATAGAGCTGCCAGTTGGGTTATCGGCAATAGATGGACAAATGTCCACAATAGGAGTAACAGTGGACAATGTGTTGATTGTCGCAGTTTCCCTTGGTACAGAAACTTGCGCCACATGCCCAGAAGCCTCAGAAGAAAGAGGGCCTGGAACCCTTTCCGATTCAAGCAATTCGTTCAAAAGGCCATATTTTGAAAATAATTCCTCAAACCGACGAAATCTAGCAGAAAGAGATGCAAATTCAGTGTGCATCTCAGTAAACTCACGACGAGTCCCCATAAAAAATTTATAAAATTGGATGTCCACCACCTTACACTTAGGACAACACCAACGTAGACCTAAGGAACTATCCACTAATTGGTCCGTGGTACGAGGAAGCAAACCAACACACTTAATGTGAAACAAATTATCACATAGCCAGCAAGAAATCTGGCGTTCACCCTCTTTCTTTACAATGCACTTTGCTGCCATACAATTATTCATTTTTATAAATTAAATATAATAATAATAATAATAATATAAATTAAATAAATAAATAAAACAAACAGTATAAATTATCTATATAAAAAGAAATAAAATAATAAAAATATATATAAAAGTTTAAAAACAAAAATAAATAATAAATAAGTAAGAATTACAAGCAAAAAAAAAATAATACACAAAGCAGCAAACAAAATAAAAAGAAAAAAAAAACAAAAGAAGAACAATGATAGAAAGAAAAAAGAAATAAACAAATAAACCGTAACCAGCTTACAAAAACAAAAAATAATTAAAACAAGCAATTTTTTGTTTTTGTTTTGCTAGAAATGATACAACTAATATTACAAATTAACAAATTAAAACTTACAATTTTAAGACAAAAATTCAAAAAACAAGAAAACAACAAAAACGGCTTCCAACACACTTATATACAAAATTTAAAACTTAATTTAAACAATTAAAAATCACAAATATAAAACTTTTACAAAGAGCACTTCAAAAAACACACACAATCTCAACAGAGTTGCCAGACTTTTTATATAAAAACATAAATTCAAAAAAACAATTAAAGGTATTATTAACGTCATTCACAACACTTGTTTATAGTATGCACAAAATACGCACAAAATACGCAAAATTACAGTGAAAATTAAATTTAAATTTGAAGTCGCCGTATCCTACTAAGTAGGTGAGTTTTCTTATTAGATGTGAGGCCACCCCAGGTCAGAGACGACTTCCTCTCAGCAAATTTCTGGCAAAAACTCTGAGAGTAAATAAAATTGAAATGAAAAGTTTCTAAAAAATCTTTCATTCGAAGTCGACTTCAAGCTGTAGCTTACCTCACTCATTTATAAAAATTAACACACAACAACTAGGTTGTAATCCTGACTAAAAGGTTGTAATGACCAATTATGTATGTGCGTAATTTAAATAGATTGGAAATGTTACAGAATGCATTATTGCAGTGCATGAAATGACAAACATATTTCCACTAGAGAATATGTAAAAAATAGTAGGCATATTTTGCATTGCCATTCTCTTAACAATTGAAGCCATGCCACTCAAAACGAAATACAAATTTCGCTCCTCTTGATTCGGTTAAATTTTTAACATGGCAACGTTTAAGACCACAATAAATCCAATTACAGACAGAAGAAACACCAAATATATTGTGTCGTAGTTCCTGAAGGAAGAAGTCTTTTTGAAAATGTTGCTAATACTGTTAGAATAAGGAATATATGTAGATTCCATGGTAGCTCATTAAATTATTTCTAAAGCTTCCAGTTTTTAAGAATTTAATAACAGATATATTGCACATGTTGGTAATGAAGTACGCATGCAAAAACTGTGTGTTTTTGAATACCTATGCTAGTGTTAATGTAGTATTACCAAGTGTCGTATGCACATTCATTATACAAACATCTCGAACGTAATTATAAAGCCTGTCAAAAATGATACCATCACGTAAAGCACAACATGATCTCTTGGAATGATAGGCTTGGTGTCATCATGTTCAAACACCTGTTGCATAACAAAACATACAAGATGTTGCAACATGCAAATAACAAATATTTTACATTCTACACACACAAAGTGAATGTATGCATGACTGAAAAAAATGTTTACTGCTGCAGTTAGTTTCAGTGGGTGCGATTGTGAAGTAAGTAAAATACAAAATATATGTTGCAAAGCTTGATAAAATTTGAATTCCTTATCAACTAACCTGTCTGTGTATGGAAAAGAATATTGTTGACCAACATATCAATGTTGTCCTAAAAAGAAATAAAAATAGTTTCTAGCAATAAAAGCTGATACATTGTTTTTGTGGTACCAGAATAGAAAAAATTCCTACCGTTTAAGCAAATTAATTTATACGCAAAATATTCAGCGATTTAACATTTTAATTAACACACTTTGCATGAATGCATCAATTAAGTTTAACAGATTAATGAAATGTTTTCACTTTTTATTTAGTTTTTTATTGATTGTATAAATGAGTTATTTACCTTCTATAAATATGTATGTATATACGAGTATATTGGGTGAGCCATTAAAAAGTTTAAATTTAAAAATGCAGTAAAACAAAAACGGTTTGAAGTTTTGTCAAATTTGTCTTTATGTTATGAAGTACAATTGCTCCGGATTAGAAATAGAATATTATTTCATTCATATGACTGCCGCGGCAGGCCACATAGTACCTCATTCGATCTGACCGATTTTCGTGCACTTTTTCACGTGTATGGAGTTGAATATCGGCAATGGCATCACGAATTTTGGCCTTCAAATGCTCAAGTATCTCTGGTTTGTCGGCATAACATTTTTGTTTAATGCCCACAGAAAATAGTCCAACGTTGTCAAATGCCAGCTTCTTGGTGGCCAACTGAAATCACATAGTCTCGGCTAATTAAAGGGTCACCAAACGTTTAAAGAAATAAATGGATTATGGCATGGATTGGGGCAAGTTGCACCATCCTGTTGAAACCAAACATCGTTCACATCAATACGACAAAGAGCGGGTACAATGTATTAACGTACCCACCAAAACGAAAATGAGCTTTTTCCGAAAAGATGATTTATTTGGCAAAATCTACATCATCGTGTAGTTTCTCGTTGGCCCATCGATTCCAATAAATCCCAAAGTTGCTGAAGCGCAAATCGATTCATTACGTTTAGTGCAGATAAAATACTGAATTTTATGACAGAATAGCATGACATAAGTATTGTCAGATTCGAAATAACCGATAGTTTAAATTAATACCGATAGATGGTGGATAGATTACTTGTATTATTCACATTACATTTCAACACGATTTTCTCAAGCAAAATGATGATCTTTTATTATTTAAGGAGGGCCTCTATAGCTTAAGTTTATAGTGACATGTTAACAAACAACATTCTTTCGCACTTGTTGCATAGTCCGCAGATGCAACACGTAAGCAAATAAAAACGCTGCCAATTATACGTATTAATAGAAACAACCTTAATCAACAGACTGAAAAATAATTGCAAAGGGTGCATTGACATACAACTTTAAGAAAGGACGAAGGAAAAAATTGCTTTTTCACTAGAATAACTTTTCATTCGTAATAGAATTATTTGTTCTCTGTTTCCTTTTCAGTTACGTTTTATTTTAAGGTTTTTTATTTTTTTAGTTTGTTTTCAGTCTGTATTAATTAAAACAATGGGATACGTACTTGAACTCAATTAGTAAAAGATTTTAATTAAGTTTATAAAGTGGATTGTACAGTTCACATCATTTTCTCTACTGCGGTGTCTGTGAGGTTTTCGTGATGAAAGTACTCTCATCTTTAAGTTAATCGCTTAATTGCCAACAAACTTGCGCTAGAAAGTAAAGATTAAAAAAGTTAAATAATAATGGGATTGTTGATTAGAAAACATCTTTTTTAATTCAATATATATGGCCATGAACTACTAAGTTCATTGCGGTTGGAAGAAGACAACAGCTTTTAATATGTTTAAGATTTAATTCCTAGCATTGGAAGAAACATCAATAAGCACAGCTTCCTTGGGCCCTATAAGGTTCAATGTAACACCGATATTACAAGGTACGTTTTACAATTACAAACCCTGGTTAGTATCATCCAGTCATACTACTAGTTTTTTGAAGGTAGGAAATCAATTCAAATCATCTTAAACTTGATACGTTGTGTCATCAAATTCTGTGTGTTCGAGAATTCTTCTTCTTAGGTTTCCAAATGCTAGACAATGAAGGAAGAGATATCTTATGGTTTGTCAGAATCTAAACTGTAACGTAAAACGTAAGGACCAAAAAAATTTTTTCTTTATTTGTTCTACTTGGCAATATGAGGTCATTACAAGACCTCTTCAAGTGCTTATTTTAGTGTGTTAAACTTTTATTCCCAGTACGTTTATTAATGTACCAACAACAACAACAATATTGGTCAGTGCAATCCCTTTGTCAGGATTACGACCTTGTTTCTCACACCACTTATGTTGTGTGTGTGTTAATTTTATACTTGAGTGGCGGGACCTACAGTTTAAAGTCGACTCCGAATGACAGATTTTTGAGAAACTTTTCATAGCAATTTTATTTTACTCTCACAGTTTTTGCCAGAAATCTGCTGAGACGTAGTCGCCGAAGAAATATTTTTTCATATTTCGTTTTGTTTCGGTTGTCTGACCTTTGGATTGAACCGTGTCCTCACGTCTAATAAGCGTCACGTCAATGCGCTACCAATAGACGACGGCGACTACTATTAATGTACCACTTCATGTATTTTTGATCGTTCAGGATATCTGTCGATCTAGTGCCGTATTAGTAGCACTGGCGCAATTGTTTGATAAGGACATACCAAATATGTCCGTTGTTGGCTCATATATGTCATGGCTTTTTCCATTGTCTAATTTAGCCCATAGCGTTTAAGGATTTATTTTCTATAAAATTAATTATTTTTTTGCAGCTTTACGATCTGGCCAGATTGTTGATTATTTATAACTTTTTTTCCTTTCAATTTTAAATTCAATTCTTTATTTCAATTTATTCAATGAGTGTCTCGTAATAAATGTTACTCGTATGAGGATGACGCTAAGTGCCTACTCCTTCACCTGCCTCAACATCTGAAAAATGTCAATCACTTTATCAGTAATTCAGACATTGTGCTTAATTAAATTCTTTAAAATTTTTATGGTAATGTTTTACAGTATTTTACTAAATAAAAGCATTATAAAAGCTATACCGCCTGGGTCACGTTAGGTTAGCGGGTAGTTTAACGTTCACAGGCAAGTTCAAACGGTGGCCATATGTGGTGTTCATTGTGCTAAGTCCCCTTGTCACGATACGTTAGTGGTGGGCCCCAGATGAAACTGGCCAGTTCTCTTAGTGGCCAGTTCTCTTAGCTGCCATATCCAGATCTTCAAACGCTCTGTCACCCAAAACCCGATAACGTCTGTCCTGAAGTGCAGGGCACTCGCATAAAAACTGTTTCACCTATTCCATTTCCTCCACATTATGGTAACTTCTGCCGTAATCCTGTTAGGCTAGAGTGAGCTTATCAATAAAAATTTTCAGAATTTCTGTTAGAATCAGAACCGTTTTCTTGTCGAACTATAGTAGTTCTCTTGTTCTGCCTCTGCTGGGACACAGCGATTTTGAAATTCGGCAACCAAGTATGTCGGAGCACCTACGGTTTGTTGAATTCCATGTTGGTTTTTACAACCTCGACTCATATAGGATTACCCCCAGAATTTGAGCATATTAATGAGAGGAGGAAAAGAAACTAACAAGGAAGTCGCCGTAGTCTAGTAGGTAGTGTGTTGGCTTATTAGACATAAATCCACGGTTCACACCCCAGGTCAGACATCAAAACGAAAATATGAAAAAATATTTCTCCGGCGACTTCCTCTCAGCAGATTTCTGGCAAAAACTCTGAGAGTAAATAAAATTGCCATGAAAAGTTTCTCAAAAATCTGTCGTTCGGAGTCGACTTTAAACTGTAGGTCCCTCCGCTCATGTATAAAATTAACACACTCAAAATGAGTGGTGTGAGAATCTAGGCCGTAATCCTGACTGAAGGGTTGTAATGGCCAATTATGTATGTATGTTTTTACAATTTCCAAAAGTATTGCCGTAGGGGCGCATGTTACACCTCTATCGTCTCTTCGTCCTCATCTCCGATTCCTTTCGTGCCAGTTATTCCGCATTTTCGTTGCCTCCATGCAACAGTGGCCCGGAACACAGTAGAGGTGGGTGTTGTGGCGACGTATACGGCGTAGAGATTTCATGCATCTCCTGATGCCCTTTGATTTGACTATATCGCCTAACATTTAACTAATTTTGGAGTTAAGGCTGACTTCCAAAATGTTAGTTGCTTTATGTTTGAGCAATGTATAGTGTTTCATAAAGCCGCTATACAAAATATTTACAATGTATACTATTTCAAAACGCCGTCAATGTGTATTTTTAACGCAGTCAAAAATAATTCAAGTATGGGATTTATAGTTGATGCATTGTTTGGTAACTTTGCATATCTACATAGTTTATATACCGTAGTAGAATTGCATACAAACTTTGTATTGATATATTTTGAAAGTCAGCCTAACATAAGCAATTAACCGAACGATAAAATGAAGAACTATTTTCATCAAAAATACAACCTGGTATCTTTCCAGCCCATTTGAAACAATCGAATTATGCGATCAGCTAGTGGCTAGTCTTTAGATACCACGTATAAAAAATTATGTTTAATTTTTCTATTTTTTAATACTCTCTGACATAACTCATATCTTATAATTGGTCTTGAATACATCAGCATTTCTATTAAATAAGTTTTAAGCTATAAGTTTAATTCTTTAATACATACATACATATTTCATTAGTCTAAGCCGTAAAGTGCTAAATACTACAATATAATGTGCTGCATAATGTTAAAACATTTTTAAAACATTTAAATTAAAATGTATTAAAATTCATATTTAATCTCTTAACTTACCACAAACTTGAAATTGCCCAATTAGTTTAATCTTTTGAAATACTTTTTATTCCCACATTCAGCTTCGTATTTTAAGTGCATCATTTTCCATTTATCCATTATCCATTATCTATTTTAATACCCCCCTCTCTATCCTGTTTGGATGTTAGAGTGGATGGAGTGTGCGTTAAATGTTAAAGTTTTCGTTTACTTTTCAGTTTCTTGAAAATTTAAATGCAATGCAAAACTAATCGTTATCTGAGTAGTTGCCAAATTAAACATGAACACCGGATACGCATTTAACGGGATGTTTAAAAAAATGCACATGAAGTAAGTTTATATTGAATTATTCTATGAGGATATCTACAGATTCGTAAAGGCATACATTTTTGGATTTGTAGAAGTGGAAGTGTTGAAAGTATTTAAAGATATACACAAATAGGGCCTCAGCAAATATCCCCGATTGCATTTTATCAATGCATATCAGTTTATCTCATTCTGGCATACTTCATACAGTTTCCATTAATTATTCAATTTATGTTAAACGACTAGTCGAGTAGAGACATTTGCATGCTTTCTTATAGAATGCGCACTATCACAACGCTGATTTGGCTTCCATCTAGATTACTTGCCACATTACATCACATAGCACATATCACAATGCGAGCTACTGCCCTGCTAGCTCATTACGTCCTTAAAGCACATTATTTACTATCTGGGGATCTTCAAGCTCTGAACAAACTGGCCTGAATTCAGTCTCGATAGAAGATTTCACATTAAATTTTCAAGCTTTTCACATAACTGCTGAGCAAATTAAGAATTCATTACCGGGCTTACATACTCGTACATTCACAATTGGTCATTACAACCCTTCAGTCAGGATTACGACCTAGTTTCTAGTTTATGCCAGAAATCTGCTGAGAGTAAGTCGCCGGATACTTTTTGTATTTCGTTTTGATGACTGACCTGGGGTTTGAACACTGGCTTTACGGCTTCATTACCGAGCTTATCTGGTGTAAAGGGGATAAGATGTGCACTAATGTAGTACTTGTGGGGAGATTTCTGTCATTGTATGTATTCTCGTGAATATTTGCGTAATAAGTCGGCATGCTGTGCAACTCCGTTTATCTGTAGAAGTTATAGATCGATTGAGGAGGGAGAGAGTATTGTACACACTTATACGTGTGCCTGTCTCTAGATCGACACAAATACTTTAGTTAGGACTATGGACTAGCTTCTCAAACCACTTATGTTGTGTGTATTAATTTCAGACTTTTGAGAAACATTTCACTGGCAATTCTTATTTACTTTCAGGGTTTTTGCCAGAAAACTGCTAAGAGGAAGTCGCCGAAGAAATATTTTTTCAAACTTCATTTTATTTGAGAGGTCTGACCTGAGGTTTGAAGCGAGGCCTGTAGTCTACCTGCTAGACTACGGCTCGACACAAACGTTTCTAATTTTGTTCATCCTTTTTCGAAAGTCTAGTGGAGCTATTGTCACTTGATAACTGATCAATCACTAGATTTATTAAACTGTTATAAGCTTAATTCAAAGTGATCGCCACGCCTGATTAAAACATAACTTTTTAGTTAGCTCTGATTCATTAGTAGGCTTAATGTGGTATTACAGTCTTCATTTAGATGTGTGCAAATGTTTTTTGATTTTAATGGAGCTGCCACACTCTTTTGTCCGCTTCTAAGTGAGACAAGTATCTCCCATCATCCGTTGTAGGGTATAAACATTATCTTTTGTTGATTTTCACTTCTTTTATTTTCCTTTAAAGTTTTGCAATTGTACACAAAAAATTTTTAAAGTTTTCTTTTGTCATTTATTCGTAACTGTCATTTTATATTTTCCTTGTTTTTTTTCTCTTTTTACTGCAAAGTAAAATGAAAAATGACAGAAAATAAATTTAAGGAAGGAATTTATATGTATAAAGAGTATTTACTACCCTTTTTATTTGCTTTTAAATGGAAAATTTATTTAAAATATTCTTTTCTTCTTTATTTCGGCTGCTTGTTTAAAAAAAGTAGAAGAAAAATAAGAAATAAAATTCTACTTTTCTAGTGACACGAACCCCTTGTGGTTTATATTCTCATGATGATGATGATGGCGATAAGATGTAGTTTATAAATGAATGCAACATTATGATGCATTTTTATCTTTTGATTCTTTTTTCTGTTTTTTTTTTCTTTGGTGTAAAATATATAAAACTTATGATCTGTTTTAAAGAAGTATTTTGGATATTAAAAATGAAGATGATAAAATACAACCAATTTGTTTCGTTCAACAGCTGTTCGAAAGTGTATGGAAATGAATTGACAAAAAAAATAAAATAGCAGTGGGTCACCAAAAGTAGAAAACGTTGACACATTACTTTTAAAACTTAATTAATTAATGGAACATATGAAATTATATCTGTCCTATCCTGTCCCGAAAAAGGGAGGCCCTACAATATGCACCAACTACAGGGGTAAAAGCCTTCTCCCTATCGCATATAAAGTTCTTACGGGCGTATTGATTGAACGACTGAAGCCATTCGTCAAAACACTGATTAAAACTTATCAGTGCGGCTTCAGACCTATCAAGTCCACCATCGACCAGATCTTCACCCTACGTCAGATCCTGTAAAAGATCCATAAAAAACATGTGCACACACCAACTTTTTGTCGACTATAAGGCAGCCTTCGTTAGCCCCATAAGGGTTCGTGTTTTTGCAGCAAAGTCTGAGCCTGGTGTACCTAAGAAGCTGATAAAATTCAGCCCCGTCAAGGCAGGAATAGACCTCTCTGAACATTTTAATACCGTGAGAGGTTACAGACAAGGCGATGAGGAAAGAGGGAGTGCATCGCAATGGCACTATTTTTCAAAAAAGTGTTCAGTTGCTTGAGTACGCTAACGACATTCACATCATAGGACATATCAAGCGAGATGTTACTGCTACCTTTAGTGCTATTGAATGGGAGTCTACTAAGATAGGTCTAGCAAAAACAAAGTATACATATATTATAGACAAGTAGAGACGTGAGGCGAATTATATCTAGATTACGGACGACAACTATACTTTCGATATAGTCAAGCAATTTATTTATTTTGGCTCCGCCGTTACCAACAAAAATGATGTCAGTCTAGAGATCAAGCGTAGGATCACTCTTGCCAACAAGTGCTACTATGGCAATTAAGTAGCAGATACCTCTCTCGTACGACAAAACTAATACTATACAGGACGTTCATTCTCCCCGTGCTTCTTTATGGCGCAGAGGCATGGATACTATTAAGCACTGATACAGCCGCCTTGAGAGTATTCGGGAGAAAAGTCCTACGTAAGATCTTTGGTTCAGTGCGATTTGGAGATGATTTCCGCATCCGATCCAACAGTGAGGTGTATGAGCTTCTCAACGACATAGACGTTGTGCAGCGTATTTACATCCAGCGGCTGCGCTGGCTTGGCCATGTCCGAATGGAGGAGGATGCTCCGGTCAGACGGCTATTTCATGCGGGTATCTGTGGAAGTCGGCGAAGAGGATGACCTTGTTTGCGTTGCAAGGACCAAATCGAGGAAGCCCTGTCATCGATTAGAGCCCAACCAGCTTAGGCAGGAAGAAAAAGCGCCTGGAAGGATGTGTTACTGCCGAAATCCGTACGGGCCCAACTTCATATCAAATACACGTCAAATATGCCAATAAATTTGCCAACAAATTTACGCCGACTATAATGCAAGTATAAACATTACTAAAGATCCCAATACAGTTATCATATAATATAATTTCTCAATAATTTCGTATATAGTACATACGTACTTGGTTAATACAACTCTTCAGTCAGGATTACGACCTAGCTTCCCACACCACTTATGTTGTGTGTGTTAATTTTATCCCAAAGAGGAGGGATCTACACTTTAAAGTAGACTCCGAACGATAGATTTTATTGAAAAACTTTTCATGGCAATTTTATTTATTCTCAGTGTATTTATCAGAAAACTGCTGAGAGGAACCGGCCGAACAAATATTTTTTCGTATTTCATTTTGTTGGAGATGTCTTTGAATTGTGGCGTTACGTCTAATAAGAAAACACACAACAAAGCACTACGTACTATCGTACTGCTACTATACTACTATAGTACTACGTACTATACTACCGCCTTTATACATCAGTAGTCTTAAAAAGATTTGTAACAAAATAAAATAATTTTTTAAGAGATTTTCGTCATTACTTCTGGACAGTTTATCTGCCATATTCTGGTCAAATATATTTACATTAAAAATGTATTTTAATGAATTTAAAATGATGCAATATTTTACAAAATCAATTGTTTACATATTATCAAGATGTTTTAATCTCTCTGCAAATAA
The DNA here is from genome assembly GCA_958299815.1 of Sarcophaga carnaria. NCBI lineage: Eukaryota > Metazoa > Arthropoda > Insecta > Diptera > Sarcophagidae > Sarcophaga > Sarcophaga carnaria. Next base: position 33,832,860 of record OY283150.1, read on the forward strand.
CTGCTGCTGCAGTTAATTTAATTTTTAATTGAAATTCATTTACGTGTTTATTTATTTTAGAAACCCCAATTAATAATTATATTTCAATAATACTTAAACAAACAAACTGCACACTCTAAGCATCCTCTTTAAATAAGGCTCTCGAATAATTTAATTATTTAAACTCATATTGGGTTTGTATCTTTAACGGTTAAGCGCTGTTAAGGTCCCAAAACGAATTAGGTACAACAGAATTTATTCCGCTGATATCGAAAATCTTGTGCTAGAAAAACGAAGACTCCGTAGAGAGTGGCAACTACAGAGATCACCTCAACTTAAAAGAAAACTAAATGAGTGCACAAAACGACTTCAAAAGGTACTTGAATCACAAAGGCTTCTATCCTTTAAAAATTATTTGGAAAATCTGGACGCGACTCCACAAACAAATTATTCATTATGGCGTGCAACCAGGAATCTGAAAAGGCCAATTATTAATAAACCACCTTTACGGGACTCAAATGGTAACTGGGCAAGAAGTGATGCAGAAAAAGGTAGGCTATTTGTGAATCACCTGAAAACTGTTTTCACCCCTAACAAGTCTACCGAAATAATTAATTTACCAATTGTTGTTGCGAAGGCTCCCAGACCCATTATGTTTAAGCTTCATGATATTGTGAATGCCATTAAAAATCTTAACCCGAGGAAAGCCCCAGGGATTGACAAAATAACCAACAAAATGCTATTGAATTTACCTAGCATAGCAGTAAAAGTTATTTTATTCATTATGAATGCTGTTATTCGACTAAGATATTACCCTACACAATCGAAAATTTCACTCATTACCATGATACCGAAGCCAGGTAAGGATCATACCAAGGTTGATGCATATAGACCGATAAGTCTCTTGCCTAACCTATCTAAATTATTTGAGAAGGTACTGATATGTAAGATAGCACCTTTGTTGAATGAATGCGGTTGTATCCCTAATCACCAATTTGGGTTTAGGAGAAAACATAGTACCATTCAGCAAACCCATAGACTCGTTAATGTAATAAGAAATGCATTCGAGGAAAAAAAGTATTGTTCTGCACTCTTCATTGATGTCTCTCAAGCTTTCGATAAGGTGTGGCATGAAGGTCTTGTACTCAAATTGAAGCAAATATTCCCTGAAAATATATATGAAATATTGAAGAGCTATTTAAGTGATAGAAAATTTGTAATTAAACAAGGTAATTTTTTAAGTTCCCCTCAAAAAATTAACTCCGGTGTTCCTCAGGGTAGCATACTAGGTCCTGTTTTATACCTGATATTTACAGCTGACATGCCGATAAGTGAAAACATACATACTTCCACATTTGCTGACGACACTGCATTTTTAAGCGTTCATATGAACCCACAGATTGCATCGCAGTTCTTACAGGAACAAGTATCCCTACTGGAAGAATGGTTGAAGAAATGGAGGATAAAGGTTAACGAACAAAAATGCTCCCACGTAACCTTTACATTGCGAAGAGAGACCTGCCCTGCTATATGCATTAATAATCAGACAATACCACAAAGCACTCATGTAAAGTACTTGGGTATGCACCTTGATCGTCGTTTAACGTGGAAATTGCATATTGAGTCAAAACTGGCACAAATAAATATGAAAACTGCTCAAATAAATTGGTTAATTGGTCGAAATTCATCACTTAAATTAGATTGTAAACTCCTTATATACAAATCAATATTAAAACCCATTTGGTGTTATGGAGTACAGCTATGGGGTACTGCCTCAGTACGTGGAGAAAATTCAGAGGCGCCAAAATAAAATTTTACGAATGATCACTGCCGCCCCTTGGTATATCAAAAACTCAAATATTCACAAAGATCTGGACGTCCCGCTGGTTAAAATGGAAATTACAAGATGTGCTGAAAAGTATTTAGATAACCTAGATGGCCACATAAACCCGTTAGTCCGTGGTATTTTACGTCACGCTGGCCATATTCGTTTGAAGAGAAAGGATACTCTTGCGCTCGGCCGAAGATGAGGGACATGATACTTTCTTTTTGAATTTTTTATTTATTATTATTATTATTGAATTTTATTTTTGAATATTTTATTTATTATTATTATTATTATTGAATTATTATTTTTGAATACTTTATTTTATTTGGCAATGGCTAAATAAATATATAATTTTTGTTTTGGTTTTAAGATTTTCATTTAGTTTTAAGATTTTCTTTGTAGTTTTAAGATTTGAATAATTATTGTTAGTTCATTATTAATGAAGATTCAATAAAAAAAATAAATGAAAAAAAAAAAAAAAAAAAAAAATCTTTAACGGTTAATTAGTTTAGCTTACAGCCTAGTAGCTAATCAACCTTTTTGTATATATTCATGATAAACAACCTGCTAAAAATTATAAATCAATTCATTTGTTCTAAATTAAGTAAAACCATGTTATAATTTAGATAAAATTGATGGCATTGCACTGAAGCGTGTAATTTCTATTGTATTTAATTCAACAAGGACAACATCAATATGACATACAACAACTAATATGAATTAAACTCAAAAATAACATGCATCTAATAAAGCAAAACAATAGCAACTAATTAAATGCAATTAAAAGAAATTAAAAGGCTTTTTATATTAGTTTTGTTCAATAACAAGTATACGCTATTGTAACTAAAAAAATGACTACACCGAGTCAAATGATACAACATCAGTTAGTTACTATTGATACCATATTCAATTCGACAGGAGCAGGAGTTTTTGCTAGAATGAAATACTCCGAACCCGTGGCAATTAACACTTGAAAGCCTATATCATAGAAAGATATGCTCAATTAACTTCGATAGAAAATACAATCGTTGTGACATAGCAATACTGTCTGACATTCAGGCCGTGTCATTCAAGCACTGTGAAACTATGAAATTAAATCGAAAATAGTCTGAAAAAGCTGGTTCAGCTAATTAGGCAAAATAAGATCACCTGAGTCCAGAGTCCCAGTACATGTTCGAATAATAGGCAATAAGCGCCGATTCCATGTTTGTTGGCTGATTAGACCACGATAGACAACTTGATTAAAAAGCAAATCTCATCAGATTTCTGGCAAAAACTCTAAGAGTAAATAAAATTGCCATGAAAAAAATGTCTTGTTCGGAGTCGACTTTTAACTGTAGGCGCCGCCACTCATATATAAAATTAACACATACACAAAATAAGCGGTGTGAGAAGCTAGGTCGTAATCCTGAATGAAGGTTTGTAATGATCAATTATGTATGCTATGTTTGATGGGGCCAGAACATTTCTGTAAATTGGCGGCAGATATTAAAGGAAAATGCAAAACTAATTTTTAAATTTTCTTTTTCTTTTCTTTTCAAAAGTAATATAAGTTTGTTTACAGCAGCCATTAAAAGGTGATGTTATAAAAACAAATATTTTTTTAAAATAAATTCAAAATTTTCCAATCGTGTAAAATTCCCAAATACTTTTCCATCTTTTTTTCTTCCTTTAAAGGATCATAAATTCTTTTCTAAAGTTCTTACAGAATTATTCTTCTCTTTCTTAAAAGTTTACAACCAAAAACTAGTTCCATATAAAACTATAAAAATCATATTGGGTGTTTGGGTATGAGCTTTAATAAGCAAGTTTTGCAATAGTTGTTTGGTAATAAAGCGCTAAGCGCTGTAACTTACATGAGAAGGAGGGTTTGGAAAAACACATTCAAAACATCAGTTCGCATGTACCAATTGCACTCGATTTATATGCAGTTGGAGTTTTATGTGTACAGTAAAGTTATAAATTTATCCACTAGCTATGCAAGAGCAAGTAATGGCAAATAAATTGCGAGACTCAAGCAAATATTTGGAAATGTGAAATATAAATACAGTTGTACGATTCTAGAACACCTTGGCTTAATAAGCGAAAAAGTGTAACGTACTTAAGTACAAACATTATTGGTCATTTACAACGCTTCAGTCAGGATTAGAACCAAGCTTCTCAAACCACTTATGCTATGTGGGTTAATTTTATACAAAAGCGGTGAGTTTTACAGTTTAAAGTCGTCTCCGAACGACAGAGTTCTGTGAAAAACTTTTCATACCAATTTTTTATTTCCTCTCAGGGTTTTTGCCAACAATCTGCTGGAGATGTAGGTCGTGAGGTTTGTAGCATTGCCTCACGTCTAATAGACCAACACACTACATATTAGGCTTTCTCTTAAGTGATGGCAGCGGGTCTTTTAACTGTTATTTATTTTTCAACATTTTCTTACCTCTTTTGAAAATGTTTTTTTTTTCGTATTTCTTTGGGAAGAAGTCAGATAAAACTATTAAAGCAGGAGAGATGTAATGCTTAAAGCTGTGTAAATTAAGCAACTTAAAAATATTTGACCTAAAAAAACAGATTATCAGAGATAAGTCACTTTAAGTATATTTTCAGGTCTTTCATCCTTTATGCCCAATACCCTGCACACATGTATCTTAAGTCGACACCAGCATCCTTTCATATATAAAGACGACCAACTTATAATCCAATATCCATTCTCTTCACAAATAGAGTACAAATTTAGAATGTTGTTGTGGTGATAATAAATTGACCACAACAAACAACAAAAACAACAATTTTTTAAAAAGGAAAAGCCAGAGGAAAAGAAAATGTGGTCTGTGTTTTTTACCAAATTAATAGCTTCAAATTCATTTGTACATGTTTTTGTTGGAAAATCTTAAACTGTATCATCTTGTTAAAATAGATAAGTATTCGTTTTCTATTTCTATAAACATTTCCATTCACATGACTGTTCTACTATCATAAGAAAATATAAAATGGCATTAAAGTGTTAAATAATCAGCTTTTTATACGACGACTTCCTCTTCAGCAATCTTCTTTCAAAGACTCAGAGAGTAAATAATAATCAATGAAATGTTTAACAAATCTAACCTTCTACCTCTCATGAATACAATTAATACTCACAACATGGATGGTGTAAGAAGTTGGGTTGTAATCCTAACCAAAGGGTTTTAATAGCCATTTAAGTAAGATAAGTTAAGTAAGATCTTAAAAAAAGCCGATACAACCATATTATTACACACATATTAAGATTTCACCCAAAAGTCAATGGAAACTGAACAACTGATAGTCTGTAAGCAATCACATTTATATTTAACATTTCGAGAGTATAGAGCATTTAACTCTTGGAAGCCTATATCATCGAAAGATATGCTCAATACAATTGAAATATGCTCTCTCAATTCGAGAGAAAATACAATGGATGTGGCATAGCAATGCTATCTGACATTCAGGCCATGTCATTCAAACACTGGGCAACTATGAAATTAAATCGAAAATAGTCTAAGGAAGCTGAATTAAGCAAAACAAAATTACATGGGTCCAGAGTCCCAGTTCATGTTCGAATAAGAAGCAATGAGTGCCGATTCCATGTTTGTTGGCTTATTAGACCACGTTAGACAACTCGATTAAAAAGAAAATGTAAAAAAAATATATTTCTTCGATGGCTTTATCTTTTCAGATTTCTAGCAAAAACTCTCCGAGTAAATAAAATTGCCGTGAAACGATTCTCATGTTTATATTGAGCACTCCAATTGTATCAAGCAAATATAACAGATTTTATTTGTAAAAATAAAATACTTCATTTTCTATTTTAAAAATTTGTTTAACGATCCTTTTTATATTGCAAGTAAACTTGTACGGGAAATTTATACCACAAAACTCAAACAGTGGCTCCAGCATGTAATTGAACACTTGATATGAGGTGATTCAACTGCCGATTTTTCCACTTCAATGGAAATATTTCAAAAAAATTTTGATGAGTAGTTGTAGATTAATTAAAAAAGCTTTAAAACAATGTATAATACTTCGCATTTACAATATTTTTAAAATAAAGAAGGAAAACAAATTTCTTGCCCAACGTCAAATATAAAGCACTGTTTTAATACTTGAAGCCAAGATCTTTTACTTTTATTACTGCTTCCAAACACCGGGGTATCGACCGCATGACATAGGCGTAAAATTCCGGGGCTTTTCTTTTTTTTACTGCTCAAATATGTTGATACATGATTTAGAGAGCTTACGGGTGAGTTTTTCCCAAACATGCTCAATAACACTGAGATTGCGTCAGTGTTTGGAGTAGGTTTGGACATATATGGATAGGCCTTAGCTTGTTGGATCGTTGTCCTGGTAGCAAGCAAATGCGTTAAATATCAGCACTTTATTTCATATTTTGTTTTTAAATGCTCAATATTGGAACTGAATCGTTTCAATTTCTATAAAATGAATATTTCCTTCTTCTGTTTTAGAAGCACATCCTTCCCACTAGTACCGATCCTCCCCCATGCTTGAACATAGCACTCCGGCTATGTTAGGCAACTCACTATTTGGCTTACGCCAGGCCTGCTGCTTTTTATCTGATCTATGCAGTTTAAATTTACTCTCACTAGTGAAGACTATTTGCATAATCTTTACTGATAAGAGTAAGCAATTCGATATTTTTCTAAGGTTCAAAGAATAGTCTGCGATATGTCCAACTGTATGTATGTATGTATGTATGTATGTATGTGAAGAAAATGCTCTAATCAGCTATTGTTATACGCAGCGTATGAGTGTTATTTCTATAAGAAATTAAATAATAAGTATACAACCGGGGGTATACAGGAATTATGAAATAATCATATATTATCTACGGCACATATTGAAACTGAGGCGAACCCTATTCTGAATATGTGTACTTACATTACTTACTGTATAGTGGTAAGTTCTATAATTTGTGTTTTTTTACTTTTATTTATTTCTTTTTTTTATATACATGAAGAATTATAAATGAAATCACAAAAGGCTAAACAGGAAAATAAAAGCAAAAATCCTAATCATTGCGAATTTCTTAACAAAGCCGCCTTTGTATACAAAGAGCCTTTGTTATCCAATCATTAGCGCCAAAACTTAATCAGAAAACCATTAGTTTAGGTTTTTTCATCAAAAATATATTCCAAATACACGAAATTTTTTCATCTTTTTTTTTTGGGTGTAAATTAATTTCGTTTTGCCAATTGGCTTTTATTTTTTGCTGTGTTTACCAATAATGATACGTCCAAATACGACTTGCTCATTAAAGTTAATGTAAATGTAACCTTAATTTCGACTTCTGCTACGATAACTCTTAATATTCTTGGTCACGATAGCACGTGTGACTTGTAGGGGCATGAATATTGTTACAACATTAAACACAGTTATTTAAGTGGCAGTGTGTTTAATACTGTTAATTCTGTTTGAGAAAACAACATATAGTAAAGGCTACTAGTAGTGCATTTCAAACACTGCACATCCTCAATGCTGCCAAAACAATAATTCAACGAAATCCACGCTGTAAGTAAAAACGGCCTGAAAAACAAATGTCCGGCAAAGGTCCATAAGTCGAATTATTAAAAAATACTTAACTCTTAGTGAATTCAAACCACATATCGGACAATAAAAACATAATAACAAACATTTTTTGGTAAAGCACGCTGATAACTTGTACAGAAAAATCTTGTTTATCATTACAACCCTTTAGTCAGGATTACGGCCAAGTTTCTCATACCACTTATGTTGTGTGTGTTAATTTTGTCTGTATATGGTGAGACCTACAGTTTAAAATCGTCTCCGAACAACAGACTTTTGAGAAACTTTTCTTGGCATTTCTTTTTTGCCCGAAATCTGAGGAAGTCATTGAAGTAATATATTTTCTAATTTCGTTTAGTTGAAGATGTCTGACCTGGGGTTTGAACCGTGGACTACGGTGACTACAATCATAACTCTGCAGTAAAATTCTATGCACAGTCATTTAAAAATATATATTCAGCTTCAGTCATGGTTTGGTGGGTGTCTTATACGTTGGAGTGTTCATAACACCCAACAAACCAGGCTTAAAACCCTTTTGGCTGCTATTGTAAAACCATCTAATGGTTCTATGTTCCAACGAGAGTTGTAGACTATCACCAAGATTTTGCGCTTGCTCATAGATACTTAGAACTACCCAAACCTTTCATCTAAACATACATTTTTGTGTTAGGTTTCAGGTGAGGTAAATTTCACAGGCGTGGTGAGTTTTTATTCAGTGTGGTGAATACAAATGAAATTCACCACTCACACATTACTCCAAATTATGCACGGTATTATCGATATGTTGGCATTACCATAATTTACCAGCACGTATCTCCTCTGAATAAAAACCGTCTGGCAGTTCAGGTTTGAAACTGCAAGACTATTAATTATGGACAGATTTGACAACGCTATTCATATACAATTTTTTTTTGTCGGAATACTATTTTTAGTAAATTGGCCTTGGAAGTCATTAGTGCTGAAAAATTGAGTAAGAATTACAAAAACAACATATAAACTAATTATTTTATTTTATTGTGATTCATACATACATATGTTAGAAAAATTTTTCTCTTAAAAAATTTGTTAATTCAACGTAAAATGCTTTGAATATCAGCTGTTAACCAAATATAAATTAATTCTACCTATAATTGCTTTTTTGGTATCTGTATCGGTTTAAAGTATTTAAAGAAATGAAAACAAAAAAAAAACACATTGTATTGTGCAGAATATTCAATCAAATGAAAACAAACGAGCAACACATACTAACTCACGTTCAATTATTGCTGAATTGCTAAAACTATTTTCTTCTTTTGTATTTTGTTTTCTTTCTCCTTTCAATTCAATTACGGCATTTTGTCCTTTGTTAACGAGTCTGACGATATAAATGATTCTCCAACGTAGTTTATTTCCTATGAGTACTTATGTGCATTATATTGTCTTGAATGCACACAAAACGAGTTCAATCAATGGAAATTAATTGAGTATGTACGCAAGTCTCAACTGTGTATGTGTGTGCATGTGTGTGCGTAATACTGTAACAAGTAGTGCAGTTTTTATGGCATTTCCTTTTTAGCGTGTCTCTAGTATTGAGGCATGAGGTTATGGGCATTTTTAGTTTCAAAATTAGTAAGTTTTAAGACGCGATATAAATTTAAAATAGTTCAGACTGTTAACGGCGTAGTAAAGCTTAAAAATCGAAGAGTATAAAACTTATTTAAGTATGAATGTTTAAGTATTTTATTTCTTATAAACAGGTGCTGCACTGATTTAGCGTTTTTGAAGCTTTAATATGTCTCAATCTGAGGCAGTATCTTAAATCTGTATACCAATACAACGTACTGATATTGAGTACCATTAAATACTTACCAGTAAGTCTATGTCTGTATATTTCCAAGAATTTTAACGTCATTTTTGGTCTTCTGCTTTTACTCATCAGAGATTTAACCACTCTAATGGCTAGTAACCCGCTAGTCTCGAGGAGTTTAGCGGTAGTTCTCAAATATTTAAAGAAAAGCAATATTAGTAGTGCATTAGATGCAGTCAATCCGATTGCACCTATAAAGTGCTGTTCCTTTATAACAAGCTTCAGACTACTGTGTTATAGTCCAATAACATCATTGAAACAACACGGAAGTTTAAATTCAATTTAATCTTAAGGCATTAATGCCTTATCCTGTTTAAAGTATAAATAGGAAAAACGGCATTTCTTTTCGTTGTCGCAAATTTTTTAAACAAGGCTGTATTTCTTTCGGAAGTCAAAGTTGTGATAACAGATTCATTTGCATGTACTTGTTGAGACGTTAGAAGTATTGAACAAATATTTAAGTTATAAGTTATAAGCGTACTGGTCTGTGTCAGTGAAATGAGCACTCAGCTTACAAAATAATTATAGGACGAGATCAGAGAAACGTACTAAACATACTGCCCAGGAATGTTTGTTTATGAGAAAATATTGTTAAAAGTAAGTTCCCCGGGAGCCAACAATCAACCAAAAGCCATAACGAATGTGCTGAATCTGAGTAGTGTTTGGAAATTTTCTACCCATAAAGAAAACCTTTGTAAGTGAATGTATGGAAAAGAATGAAACATGACTCCTTCATTTTATAACAGAAACAATCGCCATTTGAGTGGATTGCATGTGATGAACCGATTTCATTCATAAACTTTAAGAGTTAATAAAATTGCCAAAAATCTGTCGTTCGGAGTCGACATTAAACTATTGTGCCTACCCATGTATAAAATTAACACACTCAACATAAGTGATGTGAGTAACTAGGTCGCAATCCTGACTGAAGGGGCGTAATGACCAATTATGTATGTGCATATATTGTTACGATTTTTCCCTTTTAAAAACTTTTGAAATATGAGTTCGTAGATTGCAATTAAAAAAAAAATTGTGTTTAAATTTAGAAAAATTCTTTATTGTTCGCACAATTCTGTGTGCCACTGTTCACAACTTAATTCACAATTGTACGGCAGATCTTTATAACGGGGATCATCAAATCACGATTATTTTCTTCACACGCAACGTGTCTTCACACAAGGCTGAATGAATTTTTACTTATTCCGTTGCCTGCTTTGTCTTGCCTTTTATATTGCTGGGTAAACAGTCTGATGAGCGCTGTTGAAGCAGAATGTTCTTGTTTGTGTATTTTGTTTACATTTGTCCTTGCAGTGTTGTTGTTGCCTGTTTGTTTAGTTCGTTTATCCCTGATGTTATTGCTATACTTTTGTTTATTTGTTGATCATGTAAACATGTCCATTGTTTTTGTTCTTTTGTTTATCATTTTAATGTTACACGATGTAAGAACATTCCAATTTTCGCAACAGTATGTATCAATTAAATGAAAACTCTGTCAATATATAAGGACAGTGGTTGCATTGGATTGAGCAACTTTAGTTTGAAACAAACATAAAAAAATATGCTTTTAGTCTGCTTCAACTACAATTACTTGTTAATAATAAATAAATTGAAATAAATACTTAATCTAGAGCGTTTTTATTTGTTTCGTCGCTTTTGAAAAACTAAAGAATTTAATTTTCTTAAAGTTTGTACTGTAACTGTTGTTCTTTTTTCAGGTCACTGAAAACCACTATTTCGTGTGTACATAACTGTGTGTTAAAAACAAATCTAGTTATTCCAATTGATTTGATATTGAATGTCAGGTGCCATGAATCAATAGCCATTTAACATAATATTTCAGAAACCAATTATCGGCTTCATTAAGTATTCGCCTTTATTTATGGGCTTCAGAGCATTTCTTTTTTAATTTGAATCAGCTTAGTGAGCAATGAAAACCCAATGTTTAGATTAGTCAATGTGTGTTGGTTTTTCCATTGATTTTATTCTACAGTAACGATGGTAAGCTACTTAGAAATATTTTTTACATACGTATGTTGACATATGCGGCCTTAAACAAATAAACATCGTAGTATATAAGGCCTTAGTTATTGGTTTGGTTAACCTGTTTGCGTGTGTATTTTTTTAACGTTTTAAACAAAATTGGGTCACTAGAATGACGGGGATAATGACAGCCTTATTATAGTGCTCCATAAAATATTTTAATTTTGCTGAAATGAATGCTAAAGTACATACAAAATTATGCTTTTCTTTCATTATAATCATAAATTTTTTCTCCTTTTTTCATTGTTTCTGTGGTTATGCTCTGCTCTTGTAGCCAATTTTCTTTGCATGGAACAATAGAGAAGAGAATTTCAAATAAGAAAACTTTTGTACGATTTTTTTCTGTTAGTTCCTGGGGCTTTTATTCAATCTTATACTTCAACATTATGCTTCGCTGCATTCTTTCAGTGTATTTATCCATTATTTTTTGCTACATAATGAGGAAATAATTATTCATGTTATCTGACCATGACTTTAGCAATAATAAACAAAAAACTTTTTCAATTTGGTCATAGGCATAGGCTTATAATGAGGTCGAATAACTGCGATGCCGATTTTTACATAAATTAAGAAAAAACCTACAGCGTGATGAGACATTGCCATAGTAAACGATCTTTTTTGAAATAGATTAACCACGTTAAGAAAGTCATGTCATTGATTGTTATCATCAACCAGAGGAGATAAATGTGTATCGTAATTGACTTGTAAGGCCAATAGCTTTTTATATTTAATTAAATAAGGAAAAATTTATAAAAAATATTCATAGAAAAGAAATGGTTTCCTTAACACACACATACATAATTGGTCATTACAAACCTTCAGTCAGGATTACGGCCTAGCTTTTCACACCACTTATGTTATGTGTTAATTTTATACATGAGTGGCGGGACCTACAGTTAAAAGTTGGCTCCGAACGACATATTTTTGAGTAACTTTTCAAGGTAATTTTATTTTAATCTCAAAAACTTTGCTAGAAATCTGCTGAGAAGAAGTCACCGAAGAAATATTTTTTCATATTTTGTTCAGTTGGAGATGCCTCACCAGGGGTTTGAACCGAGGCCTCACGTCTTATAAGCCAACACACTACTTACTAGACCACGGCGACTTCAATAAGCCACTGCATAGTAGTAAACACAGGCCTGAGGTATTAAATATGTAATAGAGAGTTGAAGGCTATTATATTAGGATGATGACAGTCTATCAAGACTCCCGAGAGGATATCGTGACCTAAATCGGCTAAATCGCGTGACTGACAGCTTATGTTTTTATTTAGAAATCTTGTGTTTTCTGTTCAATTTATAATGGAGTTAAGGAAGAAATTTAAATAATATTGTAGAATATTATGAAGGAACCATAAAAATATTTATTTTTAATCAGAGCCCTAAATGTAAGTTGCGATTGCTCTCTTTCTCTCTAAGTATTTGCCAAAAATCTATGAACTGAGAAAAAGTCGCCTTAGAAAGGTTTTTCATATTTCATTTTCATCGAGATATCTGACCGGGGAGTTGACCCGTGGTCTCACGTCTAATAAGACAACACACTACTTACTAGACTACGGCAACTTTGTTGCAATATACTGTCTCTTAAGCAACAATATATGGAGTAACATCATTTAAATTTTATTTTTCGTATTGAAGGGATCAAAACTAAATTGAGACGACTATCATGTACTATATTGTAAGCTAACATTAGAAAATGAATTCAATGTAACAGAAAACTGTGCTTCTGAAATCCAATGGAAGCTTCCTTTTTACCAATATTTGTGTGTTGAAATGAAGACAGCCATTAAACGAAAAATTTAAACTATTTAAACACAATTATTGTCTTTAAATTCCAAAATTCTGACTGGCAATGTTTTAGTTCAGTAGAGCAGAAAATTATTGAATGAGTATTTTGATGATTTGGAAAATTAATTTCTTTATTTACATTATTGTCATCGAAATTATAAGTAAATATTAAAAAATAATAGAAATTTTATTTCATCAATGGCTTTAATTAAATAAAAAATACATTATATTAATGTCATACGCAATTTGGTGCTGGTTTCATTATTTCTTACTAGGTCTGCAAAAATTTCAAGGTGTTAAGCTCAGACAACATTGCAACAGAGTTTTAAAAAAGGAGGTGACTATTGAAGACACTTTATTCAAAAAGAAACATAACTTTTTTGTATAGAATTGTAAACAATTAATCATGCCCAAATTATTATAACTCCTTCAATTATTTACTAGTTTAATATGTCGTCTCATTTGTAGAAAGTTTCAAATGTTCACTTTCATTTGCAGAAATTTTTACAGAAAATTTTTATTTGTTTAATATGCTGAAGATTTAATTGCAACAAGAATTAAAATTACATTAGAAATTCAAAAATGATGCCACAGTTGTTTTAGTATTTCTAGCCAACTGTTTGTATCTTATATCGTATGTAACTACTAGGAAAACTACTGTGATTACATAAATGCATTTACAATTGCTATAATTATCTTCCGACAAAAAAACAAAAAAAGAAACAGGAAACAAGAAATAAGAAAGAAAAAAACTATGAAAATTGCCTAAGAGATGGACATTAAATTGTCTGAGCGAAATTATATATTTTGTAGCTGTAATCAGAAACACAATTATTTTCTGTCCGCTTAAAAACCCCACACAGAATAATAAACGGTTTGTTTACCAAGAGGAGAAATCGAAATTGATATTTAGGGGCCTAGTTAAAAATAAAAATTTTTTGTGGTTCTCTTATGATATATATACATATATTATTATATAATTGGTTATTACAATTCTTAAGTCGAAATTCCTAACTTCTCACACCACTTATGTAGTGCGGGGGTAATTTTATACATTAGTAGCGGGATCTGCAGTTTAAAGTCGACCCCGAACGACAGATTTTTGAATAACTTTTCATGGCAAATTTATTTACTCTTAGAGTCTTTGTCAGAAATCTGATGAGAGACAGTCGCCGAAGGAATATTCTTTGTTTTTTCGTTTAGTTGGGGTTTAAACCGTGCGATCACGCACAACCTACGTCGGCTCATAATACTTTAAAAGTTTTTATTTTTTTTAATTTATTTTTTTATTTAAGTTTTAATTATAAATTGACTATAATTTATTAGATTTCTGCATTAAAATATAAGCTGTCAGCCAAACGATATATTAGGTCACGAAATCCTGTCTGGAATCTTGTATTAGACTAGACTGTCATTATCCTGACTGTACTCTTCAAAACTCTAGCCTTAACCCCAACATAACAGGCTTAAATCCAACAGAATCTCTAGCCTAATTGTAGAACAGGATTTCATTGTCCCAATTAAACTAACAGAGTGAATATGTCTCGTTCAACGCCATTTATAACGCTTATAGATTTATTCATATCTGCAGCATCTGCAGCCATTATGGCACATATCTTGCGTATAATTCTTGGCTTACATCTCTAGGAGTTCGCTGCGTACATTTTTCAAAACGCTCTGTATATATACAGAGGACAGCAAAAGCCTTAGTACGGCAATATGTTTTATCAATTTCATTAATTTGTAGCCAAAAGTTTGTATAAAAATTTATAGTTTATATATTTATTTTATTTATTTATTTCTATTTTATTATAAACAAAAAATGTTTGTAATATTTTTCATAAAATAAGAGAAAAATAAGGAAAAGTTTCAGATGACTCCAGAGGTACCCCAAGGAGAACCCTGAGTAAATTTAAAATTCAAAGACCTAATACATGAAAATGTTATCCCTTGTATTTAGTAGAATATCCCTTAAGGTCAAGCACTCATTTAATCCATTTGGAATTGAATGTACAAGTTTTGTTTAAAGTTTTCTGGTGGCACCATGAGCAAGTTTATCGGTTGACTTTTGTTTGAGGTTTAGATTACGATTACGTAACCGTTCTTTCAAATTATCTCCTAAATACTCTCTTGAAGTCATATCTGTTTTTTTTTTTTTGTTTTTTTTTGGCAAAATATATTGCCGTACCAAGACTTTTGCTGTCCACTGTATATATGTATATGAATTTGAAATAGTCTAGAAGGTAGACTTATTAATCGTGAGGCCATGGTGCAAATCCTAGGTCAGACATCTCCAACTGAACGAATATATGAAGAAATATTTCTTCGGTGATTTCCGCCCAGCAGATTTCTGAAAAAAAATCTGAGAGTAAAAAAAGTTGCCATTAAAAATTTCTCAAAATAATCTGTCGTTCGAAGTCGTCTTTAAACTGTATTACATATTAATAACTTATTACAACCCTTCAGTCAGGATTACGACCTAGCTTTTTACACCACTTATGCTGTGTGTTTAAATTTTATCCATAAGTGGCGCGACACTACAGTTTAAAGACGACTTCGAACGACAGATTATTTTGTAAAATTTTTAATGGCAACTTTTTTCTACTCTCAGAGTTTTTGCCAGAAATCTGCTGAGATATATATAATATAATATAATATATATATATATATATATATGGATTTACTATTTAAAGATATTCCCAAATATTCTATTTTCAGTTTCCGTGATCATTTTTGACCCAGGAGTTGAATATTTTTCTATTTAAGTAGTTTTTTTTTCTTCTCTTAAATTTTAGAGACTCTCATTTGCATACAACATTGACTTACAATCTCAAAACTTCTATGAAGAAGAAGTGTTTTCAAACTTTGCTTTAGTCAGAACTTCACAACCTTGGGTATCAATTCACGCCTCATGTAATTTCATCACGAGTTCATCCATAATCAACTTCAACCATCCAGTTGGCTACTATTTTTGTTTCTCCAAAGTGAAGCTTCTTATCAAAAAAAATAATAAACATGACAATCTTTTAAGCAGTGACATAAAACTTAAATTTTATGTAAACATTGCCTACGTATTTGGCCCTACCTGATTACAAAAATTATTTCACAGGCATTGTCTACTTATACAGGCAGTTACATTCATATATACAAAGTCATTACATTGTATCATAACGATGGAAAAGTTATGGGTATTTAGGGTTGTCGGGCTTATAAAAAAAAGTTACCCGTGAGAAAGCAATACAAAAAAAAGTACAAATTAAACCATAACATGAAATGTTTTTTCAAAATATTTCCTCTTTTTTTTCAAAAATATTCACATATTTCACAACAAAGCTGTTTTATCAATAACTGCCAACTTTTTCAATAACTTCACCTTTATCTATTGGTGATTTTTGCAATCCCTACAAGGAATAACACTTTAAAATATACGAGTTCGGCTAATACTCTATGTATGTTCGTTGTGTAGGAGCAGTGAGTGTGCTTTTCCTGATTTATATGGGTGCCAGAGGAAAGGGAAAAAAACGGAAACTTTTTACCAATGTTTGTATGAAACATAAATTGTGTAGTAACTGTATGTTACAATTATAAGTTTTTCCTTTATACAGAATAAAACACAAAACAACAGAAAAACTAAACGACTGAAATTTCACCAATTTTTCAACAGCACAAAAACATGTAACGACCATTTTAACCGGAAGCACAAAACAAATTTTACCTTTTTTTGTTGTTTGATATCGGAATTATTTTATCCCGCCGTTACTTATGTTACTCTTTGTTAGAAGGGAGGTAAACAACAAATATGGCACTGATTGTATACAATTGTTGGAAGAGAGTGTGTGTGTGTGTCTGCATATTTGTGTTTTATCAGTTGACGGTTATTGTGGCAGCTTTTTGATTGCAACTGTATTGAATAAGTGGCAAAAGTTCATGATTTGTGTGGTGGGATATGGGTTTGGAGCTTCAGTGCGAACAAATACGTAAGAACGCTAAATTAGCAGTGATTGCAATACAGGCATGCACATGTCTATAAACGTATACGTGTGTTCAGCAGTATACCTATACGTATGTAATTGCTAGGATAAACAATTGCATGTCGTCGCCTATCCAAGTCTACATGTACTTCTGACATATGCATGAAAGTTTTTGATCGAATGTAATAACTGAGAAATTTATTACAATTGTTCGTTGTGTTTATTTTTGTAATCAACACAATACAAAGTACATTTGTCTGTCTACTGCCCTATACAAATAATAAATTGTTTCCCTGATTTTTGTTCATTCTACTCTAAAGTGCCTGTAGTTATTTATACAATATTTGAACTTCTTTCAACTGCTGCTTATTTCTCTTCTTTTAATTTTTTTTTTCTAATATTTTATAAACTGTACGTAGATATAAAAGTGCTTAAAAATACTTTTTTACTACACATGTAAACTGCTTGCCAGTGAAATTGCGTAACATATACGACATTGCCTAGAGCTTTTTATTTTTATTGAAATTTCTTCGATTTCTTTATACTCAATTCAATTATTTTCTAGGTTTTGTTATTTTCTAAAAAATTAGACTTTTCAACGATATCATAACAGTTAATTACATGTGAAATGAGCCCTTTCTTCTCGTCTGGAGGCATAAAATAGAGACACGAGGTTCTTACCAGGTCAGACATCAAAACGAAAATATGAAAATACATTTCTTCTGCGGCTCTGAGTAACTAAAATTCCCATGAAAAGTTTCTCAAAAATCTGTCGTTCGGAGTCGACTTTAAGCTGTAGGTCCCACCGCTCATGTATAAAAATTATCGCGCACAACATAAGTGGTGTGAGAAGCTA
Source organism: Sarcophaga carnaria (assembly GCA_958299815.1). NCBI lineage: Eukaryota > Metazoa > Arthropoda > Insecta > Diptera > Sarcophagidae > Sarcophaga > Sarcophaga carnaria. The sequence goes on from OY283150.1 coordinate 33,850,720, forward strand.
GGTCGTAATCCTGACTGAGGGGTTGTAATGACTAGTTACGTATTACGTGGTTAAATCTTACTGTTGGGAATACGGTAGTTGAGGTACTAAACCAGAATCTAATTCATGAATTTTTGTCCTAAGCACTGTAAATGAAAGTATCATTGCATTATCTTCATCCATAAATTTTTTTTATTTATTTATTTATTTTATTTATTTATTAATTACAATACAATTACAAATTACATACATATATTTTAATTATATACTAGCGGAGTAACTTGACCATATGCTCGGTGTAGTATCACAGACCAGAATCTCTGGTGGGAATCGAACCCATGACCCTCACGCTAATAGTCTACCAGGTCACCCTTTTTTTTAATTCTCAATAATTGACTGAATAGTAGGAAATTCAATTCAGCTCCTCACATAAAACTTGTTGTGAGGTTTAATTTTATATACGAGTGGCGGGACCTATAACATCGACTACGAACGTCACGTTTGAGAAGCTTTTCATTGACATATAGTTACTCTGGAAAATAAATAAGCGTATTATACGGTATTGTCTGTTTTACCTTCTTCTCAACAGTTCTACTGTTTATTCTCCGATATCTTTTGGATATGAAATGGTGTGACACCTCGTCCATATTGCATTTGAACAACGCTAACCACTTTTGCGCAGATGACACACCATTGCGTTCGTAGTCAATTGTCAATAAACGCGGTATCCATCCCCAGAGTCATTCATAATGGAAACCACAACACCCCTCGTACTTTCAACAACCGTTCAGTCAATGCCACAAGTAAACTTTTTCAATTGTTTCAAATGAAGAAGGTCTCAACCAAAAGGTTTGGATTGTTTTGTCACAATGAAATTCTGTATAAAACTTTATTACCCGTGCAGTTGACAGTGAAGAGATTTCAAAGACAAAAAGTAAGACATGATGAGCCCACTATATTCATTGTTTTGCCAGGTGACCATGGATGACCATAAACCACAACACGTAATCTTCAACAATGAGGCCCAGTTCCCAATGAATGGGCACGTGGATAAACATATTTGCGATACCAATCCACATAAGATACATTCATACATATGTACATAATTGGTCATTACAACCCTTCAACCGGCTTCCTATATTGAGAGTGGCGGAACCTACAGTTTAAAGTCGACTCTAAGCGACATATTCTTTGAGAAATTTTTCAAGGCAAATTTTTTTATTTACATACATACATTGGTCATTACAACCCTTTAGTCATTATTACGACCTAGTTTCTCAAACAACTTATGTTGTATGCGTTAATTTTTAGACATGAGTGGTGGGACCTACAGTTTAAAGTCGCCTCCGAGCGACAGATTTTTGAGAAACTTTTCATGGTAATTTTATTTACTCTCCGAGTTTTTGCCAGAAATTTGTTGAGAAGCAGTCGCCGAAGGAATATTGTTTCATATTTTGTTTTGTACGAGATGTCTGACTTGGAATTTGAACCGCGGCCTCACGTCTAAAAAACCAATACACTGCCTAGTAGACTACACATAAGATATAAGAGAATTCATTACATATATTTTCTAGGTCAATATTTCCTTACGAATGACGTTGATCAGGCCAGCACTTTCAATGGCAAGCACTATAGGCCGATGATTGCCAACTCCTTTGATGATCTGGTAATCAAAGACATTAGGTTTCAACAGGATGGCTTTACGTACCATACATTTAATGCCGCATTGTATATTCTTCATGAGCAATTTAAGGTTATGGCCATCTCCCATGGAGGTGATACCAACTGGCTATCGAGAAGGCGCGATTTAACCGTGCTTGTGTTTTAAACAAATAAAAGACTTCGATGATATTTCACATACACTTAAATTTATTTAAAAAAAGCAATAAAAACGAAATGACAAATTTTTTATTATTTAGACCACTAAAGTTAGTAGTAGTACAGCTGCCCTCTGAGTTATGGGCGGGTGGAAAATTCAATTCACAAAGAAAACTGTGTTTCCTTTTAAATCTCTGAATTAAACTGAATTAAATTATTTTACTGCCGCTAATAAAACTTTTGCAATTGAATGTGGTCTTGTCAAGTACAAACGTTGTTTGCAATCAACATTACTCATACGTCATCGAGCCTAACGTACAAACATTGTTTGTAATCCACATCACTCATACGTCAACGGGCCTAACGCATGCGGTTAGCATACAATACAATTGGAAATAAATTTAATTAAAATTAAATTTTTATGTTAAAGAAATTTAATTAAGAATTTGAGCATTAAAATAAAATCCACACCAAACATTGACTTTCATTGTGTTTCAGAAATACAGACTGAATAAATGACAACTAATATAACAGATGCAGCTTCAACAAGAACTGATGAAATTTGGAAGTCTCTCTTAGAAGGCCGTATGTAATGTTTACATATTTCCTGTTATGCGTAAATAGTATCACAAGAATGTAACATATCGCTTGTACATGAGCAAATAAAAGAAAAACTAAATAAAAACTATGCTAAAAAGAATTTAAAATGTCATTGACAGATTGTGTAAAAAAAGTTTTTGACCACAGTATGGTCAGAATGTTTTTCTATTTAACTTTTCCATTTCTTCCATACTTGATGTTAGAGATTACTATAAAGAGCATAAAGAATAAGTTAAAGAGTTGTTAAAAAAAAAGTTAAAACAACATGAAACAACAAGCTTGAAAAGAAATTTAATTTATTTTTCAAAATGTATATTTCTTATTGAAATTTTTTAAATCCGCTGTACTGTTTAGAAGGAAACCTGTCCACTTTCATCGACACCTTCGACATGTGATAATTGAATTTTCTTCGTCGAAGGTAATTTAACTTAAGTTCAAATTAAAATTACAGAAATCAACAGAAAATACCTCAGACTTCTTGGTACACTTTGTGAATTTGATTCAGCTGTGGTGGATCCATGTCTTATCCTAAATTACCAATCTATCGATGAGAAACCATCTATCCTTGTCTATGGATGCCTAGGATTTCTCAAGTAAATTTCGGATCATTACAAAGTAACTATTATCACGGTTCTGAGACATAGAGATGTCGTTGAAGCTGGCCAAGATTGATACGGAGCTCACAATCTCCCACATGTTACTGGGCATAAGTATATGGATTGTCTCAGTTGAGTACAATATTGTTCGCTCGTTTTACAGGGAGGCTCAATTTCGTTGACGACTAAAGGGTGCGTGCAATATTATATGTAGACTCTGCTGGGCACATATATATAAGAATAGAAACGATTCGCTTCTGTTATGCATCGCATGCATAATTACAGGCCACTGTCCTTTTTGCTTGGCTTATAGGAAAGCATGGTATTCCAGTAAATATCTTCTGCGGAAGATGTTGGTCTGATTAGAAGCAAGAGAATGTCCTTCACCTCATCTGTCAGTTTCCTGTTCTTGCAATGAAAACACAAGGATTCCTAACATCCTTGATCGAGCTCTTTAATATAAAAAGCAATAGACAGATTTAGTTTACACTCGGTTTGGTTTTCTCTGGAGCTTGTTTCCGTTCCCGTTTGAATATTTGTTGTGATATCACAATAGGCGTAAGTATAGGCTGCACAGCGTATTTTGAAATTTATTAGCTAATATTTTAAGGCTGTTGCTGTAATGTTGGTGGGTGAGTGGTTCAACAGAAATTCTTTGAAGTGTTAATTTGGATTAGCCTCTGGAAATTTATTTCGTTACTCCAAAGGCAATACTGTCTGGTATCTTATGGCTTTTAGAAGACCAGTAAGTTGGCATCTGACTCGATTCAGTAACTACGTTAGTGCTCAGGAAATAAAAATGTATGAAACTGAAAAGATTTGCTTTCAGTTAACTTTTGATCATGTAACAAGTGGTATTAAAAACAACTGAGCACCCTATACTATACCCTATTATGAGATTATCTTTTAATATGTAGCAAGCATTGTAACCAACTTATAATCCAATATCCTGACTTCTCTATTGCGGTTGAGTGTATAGAAATGACAATAAATTCCCAGTATTATTGTGTAGATTTTAAATTGACCAAAGCAACACAAACGTTTTCCTTGTTTTGTTTTTTTTTAAGAAATTCCAAAAACTATTTGCTTTCACAGTATTTTGTTTTGCACCAGATTCCATTGCGAAAATATACTAGAAAAGCTTGTAGTGCTTGCCTTAAAATTTATGTGAAAAGTTTTTGTAGTTAATTATATGTACAGTGAAAGGGAAGAGTTTGTAAACTAACACAGACTAAATATAGTATGTACGGTATACGCTTTGTCTATACTTGTTTTACTTTTATTAAAAATTGCATGATAGTGTTGGTGTAAAAATAAATTTCGGGAAAAATACACGCAAGTTTTGAGGATATTATGTGATGAAAAATTTTCAATTTAATATGGAATTTATGTTGAATAATCCGTTTGGAAACGTTACGATAGTTTTATTTAAAAAATTTCATTTCAATTCTAAACATTAATGTTTTTAGTTCGAATAGTTTTTTTAATTTTTTTAAACAATTGTTCTTTACCCTTTTACCATTTTATAAACGTTTAAAATATGAGTTCGTAGATTGCAAATAAAATAAGAATAAAATAAATTTGTGTTCAGTTTTAAATCATTTTTTTTTATTGTTCGTACAATTCCGTGTGCTACCTTTGGCAACTTGATTTTAACAACAACACACTACACACTAACAACTGTTCGTCAGATCTTTACAATGGAAATCTTCAAACCACGATCATTCTCTTCACAAGCAACGCGTCTTCACACAAGACTGACTGAATGCTTTCTGATCCCGTTGCCTGCTTTGTCTTGCCTTTTATATCGCTGGGTAAACAGTCTGATGGATGCTCTTGAAGGAGAATGACTTCATCTCTATAAATGTAAACATGTTGTTTACGTTATTATTATGGTTTGTGTATTTTGTTTACGTTTGTCCTTGCAGTGTTGTTGTTGCCTTTTTGTTTACTTTGTTTATCCCCTTTTTTATACTGGGGTTGTTGCTATATTTTTGTTTATTGTTGATCATGTAAACAAGTCCATTGTTTTGTTTTTGTAGCTTTTGTTTATCATTTTAATAACGCCATTTCCATTTTCGTAACACTATTATTAGAAAAACATAAATACTTACTTATTACTGATATTTCCTTTGTAAAAACTCTACAATTTTATACATCCACATTTGTTTTTAAGTCTACAAATACAATTCTACATCGTCGAATCATGACTGAAAAAAATAGTTTTTGTTATTTTGTATAGCTTTTCCATTTGTCTAAAGCAAATGCAAGCATTTATTTCATATGTAGTCTCTAGCAAAATTAGCTGTGCCTATAAAAACGTGGTTGTTTACATGACCACACATGTTCTTTAAAGTACTTCGACGCGTGTACGGGCGGATATAGTATTTCAGTAGAAATTTATAATATCATACTTATACTTGTGTCAAGAGTTGTTGTTCTATTCATACTGGTGCAATACATATATGCATTCATTCTTGCATATCCATAGTAATATAGAAGCGTTAATATAAATTGAGAACCTGCTCTGCAAAAGACTAAACTTTAACGAAGTAGTCACATGGTGATTTACGTGTATGACCTGTCCTTAGGTATCTGCTACGACTAATGTCAAGTACTTTTAGAATGGAAGGAAAAGTAAGATGACGAAAATGGTAAAAACATTGGGGATAGAATAAGATTTATTAAATATTTCAATTTTCTCTCATGATAAAAATTTTACTGGAAATTTCCTTCACAATTTTTTTTTTTTTTGATTTTTATGATCCAATATCTAAAACGACGTGGATGATTTTCTTTTCTTTTTCTGATCTTTAAGATAATGCAGTGTTAAAAAATTCAGAACTTTTGTACTTTTTTCACTACTTTTTCATTTCAAAAATACCGCAGTACCCCCAATATGCTTTCAGCACTTTTTTATTATTGCATATTTTTTGTATTGAATATTAATGCATTAGCAATATGTTCAACGCAATGCAAAAGTAGAATCAAGTCCACGGAACGTACGTTCGTTTTTAGAATATGAAAAGCAATGAAAACGCTTGACGAACCGTAATGTAATTTCGGTAAGCAATTTCATTCCATTCCGAACGTATGTTACATTAGGATCCATCGTCGTGACGTTTTGTTACGTTCCGAAACAGCAGTTTTTGTCCTGTATGTATTTTAAATATAAATAAATAGTCTAGTACGTATGTGCTGGATAACCAGACGTGAGCCCACGATTCAAACCCAATGGCAGACACCTTCATCAAAACGAAATATGAAAAAATATGTCTTCAGCGACTTTTTTCAGCAGATTTCTGGCAAAAATTCTGACAGTAAATAAAATTGCAATGAAAAGTTTCTCAAAACTTTCGCCTCTCTTGTATAAAATTAACCCACACAAAATAAGTGGTGTGAGAAGTTAGGTCGTAATCCTGATTGAAGGGTTATAATGACCAAGTATATACATATATATGTATGCATCTTTTCAAAAGTACTATTTGATGCAAAATAGTACTTTTCAGTTATAATTCAGTACCATTTCAAAATTTCAGTTTTGCAACACTGAGATAATGGCACCCAAATTTTAATTTATTTTAGCCTTTTAACCCACGGTTCACTAGACGGCTATTAAGCTATCTGTAGTAATTTTAAAAAGGTCGATTGCGCTTCTTATTTTCGTAGTTTAATTCTGAGATAATTGATGAAACCATTTTTTTCAGCCTATTTGTCACCCGGAGTCAAAAAATTTTGGCATTTTGGACTCCGAGCGTCCAGAAGTAATCGTGGAACAGCTTTTGCATTCGAAAAAAGTGACAGGAGCAGCATTCTGGTCTGGAGTTAGATCGGAAAGGAGTATTACAGGCAATTCAATGTGGTACAGCCCTTTAACGACCATTTTTTTGGATATGAAATTAAAGATTTTGAACTGGACGGTATATGATTGTAATTGCATGTGTTTTAGATAGAATAAGTTCATGTTTTAGTGATGTCAAGTTTCAAGAACCCTTTCTATTGTTGGATGATTTGAAAACTAATATTCTTCAAGTTATTGTCGAGTTAACGCTTGATCGACAGCTGTAACCATTCTAGAAGTGCTTTCCGTTTGAAGGCATAGCGGTATATGTATTTCATTTAACTTTAACGATGTTAAAACGCCTTTTAGACTTTTTTGTAGGCCGTAAAAGGCGCTGGTATTTGGAGTAACCTTGTTTTGTTAGCTTTACTGGGTACAGGTCCTTAAGAATATATACTTTGGCGACTGGATTGTTTTTAATAATACCTTTATTGCATTCATGATTTAGGAGTCTGTAGCATATGCATAATTTGTATGTAAGTATGTGCAGATGATACTTTTGTATACCAATTGTTCAAATTTTTACAGAATAAACAATAACAGCCGTTTGTTTTTCGCACCGATAATGGTTTTGATTCCGTTTCGCAAAATTAAAACGGAAATGTCTGCCATACTGTTAACATTCATGTTGCGTATGCGTTTTTCTACACCTAAGGTGCAAAGCATACATAAATATTTTTATTTCTATGTAGTTACCACATAAATACAGCAGCAAGCAATTAGTTAGACTTAATATACTTAAGAAAATGTATGTAAATGTACTTATAAAAACATATTTCTTATCAGATAAGGAAGTAGAAAATTTATACCAAAATTATTGAATATTTTAACGTGCCATAGTTACATGCTTATAATTTAAATCAAATTAAATTCAGATTTGCTTTTGAATATAATTTATTACTTCACTATCGTTTAATTAAATACAAAAGAAACTCGTACGAAATTTATTTCCATGATTAATGTCATAATGATTTATGTCTCATAATTACAAATCCCTAACTTCCCTTTTGATTCCAAGTTCTAATTCTAATTCTTTCATAATAACTGTAATTCTTTTTTCCCAATTCCTTTCATTATATATCCTTTCAAGTCACTAACCGCCATTAGGTTTTTTGTTTTCATATTTTATACACAATATTTATCAGCATTTCCATTTAGAGAAAAAAAAACATAAAAAGAAAAAACAAATGCTTTTATTCCCATTAAATTACATCCTGAATTTCTTCCACTCACTTTCATATTCTTTTATAATATTTTCTTTACACAAAATGTCTTTGTCGTGAAATTGTTTAAGATATTTTTAACATATTTTATCTGCTCCCTTCGATCGATTCTTTTGGAACTAAAACTTGATAATTTATTCTCTTTAATAAAGCCAGTTGTGCCATATAAACGGTATCACAAAATTATGAGAAAACTGTCGCTGTCATAAGAAAACTGAGTCGAATTACAGCTCCCATGTTAACTTAAGAGTACTTAACTCTTACTTTACAGTGGTGTGACCTACAGTTTAAATTACAAACGACAGATTTTTGAGAAACTTTTTCTCAGAGATTTTGCCAGAAATCTGCTGAGAGGAAATCGTCGACGAAATATTTTTTTATATTTCGGTTTGTTCTAGATATCTGACCTGGAGTTTGAACCGTAGCCTCACATCTAATAAGCCAACACACTACCTACTAGACTATGGCGACTTCGGTGGTAAGCACACTAATATAAAAGATCAGCACATAAGCAGCATAATAGCTAATGGAGGAAACAAGGTGAAATTTCGCATTGTTTTTGATGGGATTTGAAGAGAATTCCTTATAGCGACGATGAGTCGCTGTAGTCTAGTAGGTAGTGTGTTGGCTTATTAGACGTAAGGCCACGGTTCAAAGCCCAGATCAGACATCAAAACGAAATATGAAAAAATATTTCTTCGGCGACTTCCTCTCAGCAGATTTCTGGCAAAATCTCAGAGATTAAATAAATGGTGTAAGAAGTTAGGTCGTAATCCTGAATGCAGGGTTGTAATGACCAATTATGTATGTATGTATGTCTTTATAGTAAATTTCTACAATTTGGTAAAACCATTTATTCTGATCTTTACTGTCAACAATTAATGAATCTGAAGCAAGCAATTCAATTAGAAGGACTAGAATTGATAAATAAAAAAGTGTTGTGTGCCAGAACACACACACACATATTCGAAGGCACGGCGGGAACTGCGAAAGCTTGGCTGACCTTACCGCCTCAAATTATCATTTGAAACCTGCTGTTCAATCTTTTTTTCGTTCCAGAAGTTATGGGCAGGGCTTTGTCTTAATAATGTCAAAACCTCATCTATTTAAGATAAACTCGATAATGTCTCCATTGTCTTGACGTTCTTTCTGGGCGCTTCAGTGTCTCACTTGTCTGGGTTACAGGAACATTCCCGAAACTGTAGGACCAACGAGCTCGCTAGAGTAGGTACAATGCTTCCAGAACTCTTGCCAATAGAATTGGGTATGCCACTTTCCGAGTTTAAATTCGCAATTAGGTATAAATTCTTCCGGAATGCCAACGTATACTGGTCTCCATTGAGAGACTCACTTGGCCCACGATGGATAGAAGTGAAGTACTCAACCTTAATGGCAATGTCATCTCGATCACAGTGGCTATGTTAACAGGTCATTGAGTTATGAGAAGACAGGCAGAATGATTGCAGCTCCCATCAAAAAACTTTTACCGAGATTGTGGGTTTGCTGAAGAGGAGGAAAGTGTTATTCACTATCTTTGCTGATTTAGATTATTTGGCTGTCCATTCCTTGTCAGCTTAACGGAGTTGTCATCCATTGATATTAAGGATTATAGCTTCGTTTATTAAATTTTCATTCTAGTTTCCAGCATATGGTAATCGTGCTTTAATATGCAGCCCCTGCGCTGACCAACTTCTTCGATGAGTTTGAAGGAATTCGGTTAGTGCTTTTACCTGCTCTTACCTATCTATTCAATGAAGTTCGTTTCAAATATCAATTTTTTTTACTACATAACATACATAATTGGTCATTATATCGCTGCAATCAGGATTACAACCTAAGTTTGTACACCACTTATGTTGTGTGTATTAATTTTAGACATGAGTGGTGGGACATACAGTTTAAAGTCAACTGCGAACGACAGATTTTTGAGGAATCTTTCCTGACAAATTTATTCACTCTCAGAGTTTTTGCCGGAAATCTGCTGAAAGCAATACGCCGAAAAAATATTTAAATTTCATAAGGTTGGAGATGTTTAAACCTTGGCTTCACGTCTAATAAGCCAAGACACTACCTGCTAGACTATGGCGACTTGTATAGAATTAACACCAATATAAATGTAAAATTACATCAGTAGCTACTATAAACTGCAGCATGTATACAATCATCTCATAAAGTTTTGCCATAACTGAAGTATTTTCTTCACAAAGTAGCTTATTGAAGTCCTTTAGAGAAGTTTCCTACGTTATACAGTTCGAAATATCTGTAGCATAACATTTTCAATGATATTCTTATAAATATTCCTAGTCATAATATTATGGCTGTCATTGTTATTACCCGACTCTCCACTTTTTAATAATAAATTAAATTCGTTAAACAACGTATTTTTAATAAAATTTGAAATCTAAAATTTCTTGAAAAATTCAAAGAAAGCACCTGTTTTATATGCGTATGTATAAAAAAAAATAAAAATTATAAATAAATATATTTCTGTGTTATTATTTTTTAATACTCATACCATTTATTGTATTTTCTGTCTTTTTATTTTTTTATAATCATTTAATTTTTTTTATCTATTTCTCACCATTCATTATTTAATTTTTTCATTTTTCATTTTTTCTTTAAAATTATTTTTTTTTTTTTGATTCAATTGGTTTAAATACAATAGAATGCAGTTTGATTTATTATATATATGTATGTATGTACAATATATAATATACTTATATTTTTTTCAAACCATAGTTAATCTAGTTTATTTATTAAAAGTATTGGTTTAGTTTCATTTGAATTATTTTATTTAAATTTATTTAATATTTATCATAGAGTTTCTATTACAGGAAGATGTACGTAAGTTTTTTTTTAGTTTTCAGTTTCATTTTGTTTTTTGATATCTATGAACTCATGAATATTTGTATGAAGTTTTTTATTTATGTTTTCTTTTTGTTAATTGTATATATTTTATTTTCTTATTTAGTTTATTTATTAAAAAGTTTTACTAATTTTTTTGTTTTTTTCACTTTTACATTCAAGACTACTTAAAAACTTATTATTTTTTTGATTTGTATTTATTTGGTAATAATTATTACAGTTATTCCTTATCTTTTTTATTAGTTATTGTTTAGAAATAAAAATAAAAATTTAAATTTAATTAATTATTTACGGTATACAGAAAATTTCAATTCCAACAGTATTTAAAATAGAAGACAAAAAAATATTTTTAATTTGAAATAAATTTAAAAAAAATTATTCTTTTCAAAACAAAATTTTTGAGTTATTTATATAAAAAATCTATGGTTAAGATTTAAATTTTGTTAATTTAATTAATCCATACTACTCAAGATGGTTTGAAAACACATATGTACTTAAGGACTTTTTTTGAGCAATTTTTAGAGGATTTTAAAAACATTCTTGGAAGTTTGAAGAACTGAAAACGATGCTCTAAGTTATGTTAAACATTTTCATAATTTTGTATATACACACATTTAACAATACACATTTAATTATTTATTATAATTTCATTTATTTATTTATTTTATTGCTTTAAACTTGTATTCATTCTTATCGTTTTTCAATGTACGAGTAGTATTGGAAATCAAATATTCCTTGAGTAGTATAATTAGTTTCTTCCATTTCAATAATTTCTACAATAAACTTCAAAAAGAAAAACTAACATTTTTTTCTGTTTGTTATTTATACAATATCTTTTAAATATTTTAAACATATTTTATACACTTTAACATTATTTTACTATTAATAATAATTTATTTTTTCATTTAATTTATTTTTAAAAATTAATCTTAATTTTGTTTGTATCACAGAGAGACGTGACTGTTATATCGTGTAACTTAATCATGAGAACAATAATAAAAAAAAACTTCGTATTAATATTAATTATTACTATATTTCTCGTTTTTTCTTTTTCAAGTAATATTATAAATAAATAATATAAACAACATACATAAATGAATATAAAATTGATTTAATAAATTATAGATGGCTTGATTGTAATGTCATGATTTTACTGAATTAACAAAATAAATGGCAATTAATTGTAATATATTATAAAAACAAAAAAATATTAATTAATTAAATTCAAAAGCATTAAAATACATTATATGTATATATAATTAAAAGGTGTTAAAATGTGGAGAAGGCAATTCGTTTAAGTTTGTTTAATAAAAAAAAATATCTCGCAAATTAAACCCGTTTGTAGACTGTCAATCGTTACAGAGATTACAGAGAACATAATAAATCTTAGACAATGGTGTAAATTAATAAAATTGACTGACATCTGTTATTCTGTAATTCGAGATTATACTGTAATTTATTCTGCAGAACTACAGCGCCTCAAATATCATTATTTTTTATCATATCACAATTACACGTATCAAAAAATTTTCAACAAATAATTATAAACAGCGAGAAGAAATTGACTTAATTTTTATAATAACTTCAAGGAAATACACACACGCAACTTGGGAAAAGAAAATTCTGTTACGTTTCTAGTTTATATTTTATGTAGATACAACAATTCGACGCCTCCGTTCTATAACATTCTAAGTCGAAAAAGTGTGTTTTGAGTTATGAGCTCTCAAAGTTTTCACGCGACATACGACCATATGTGTATTCTAAGTAGATTTTTCCCTATAACTTCGGAACGGATCGGCGCGTCTTAACCAAATTTTGACAGTATTTAAGTTAGAGAACGTAGAATTTGAAAATGCAAGAACTTTAAAAATGTTCTAAGTACACTTAGAACGTTATAGAATGGAGGCGTCGAGTTGTTAATTAAATTAAATGAATTGTTCGCTATTTACTATCCTTATTATTTTCATTAAAGAATCACAATAACACATTAAGTTTACTACACGATCCTTAAATTATAATGATCAAACACTCACTATACAATACCACTGTGTTAAACGTTCTAAACCTACTGACAACATTACCTTTTGCTCTATTTATTCTCCATTATTATATAGCAACTTCGAAATCTTTCTACTCAGTTTTGTTCTTGTATTTTGATGTTCGTTTGATCATTTCTCTTGGACTTGTTTTCACAATTCTTTAAAGCGTGTATTTTGTATATAGAATTATCATCAATATAAATGCAAAATTACATCAGTAGCTGCTACAAACTGCAACATCTTGTACAATCATCCGACCTATCTCAACAAGTGTATCATACAATATCTCGTAAGCTTTTTGCCACAACTGAAGAATTTTCTTTAGAAAGTAGTTTATTGAAGTCTTTAAGAGAAATTTCCTACGTTATACAGTTGGAAATATCTGTAGCATAACATTTTCAATGATATTCTTATAAATATTCCTGGTCATAATATTATGGCTGTCAGTGTTATTACCCGACTCTCTAAATATCAAAACTAAGTTCGTATACTCTTTAAATAGTTGAGTATAATAAAAAAAAATTATAATTCTACATCTCATGATTAAAAGTCTTGCAAAAATTTCAAATAGAAAACAGTTTCGAAACTATCGAATCATATTTCCTAAATTTAAACCAACTTATCCGTTGGCTCCCTATTTCAAAAGATTATTAAACAGGACAGTCATATATTCAGGGATACCAAAGTCAACTGTAGATAATATGAATTTGCTAAATAGGTAGCATTATAACAAACATTGTAAATAATTTAAAGTCTTCGAAGTAAGCGTTTTCATCACTGAATAGCATCAAAATATTTAAACATTAAAATCAGATCTTTCAACTCAAACGTAATGCTTATATTATTAGCTCGATGCGTTACCTGGAGTACCACTTTATGCCATCTTAAGCATAAAAATATTAGTCTCTATTATTGACTCTGTTTCACTCTCCAGAGAGGAAATCAATGTGATACATCGTTATCTCTTAAGAACTCAATATTGCACCATTGCGCTCAATACTTGTTCATAGAGACCATAACAGATGAACCTTTATATTACGTTAGGATATGCTTAAGTATAGTTATAAAACAACGTGGTATGTTTTCAAATCAAGTAAATATTCACTTATCATGATATGAACACATGCGATAGAATAGCCAGCCAAGAAGACAGCCGGAGGTTAAGATGAGGTTAAGATTACAGTAAAAGGCAGATGCCCATGGAGAAGACAGCTTGAGAAAAACTTGTTCATTACAACCCTTCAATTACGATTACGACCTAGCTTCTCACACTACTTATGTGATAATGTTGTCAACGAGTGGTGGAATCTACAGTTTAAAGTCGACTCCAAACGACAGATTTTTTGACTAATAAGCCAACACACAACCTACTAGACTACGGCGACAGGTACCAAGTCATAAAACGATTGATATGCCATTAAGTTAATATTTGCATGGAATAAAATATCTTTAAGAACTAATTATCATCGTTAGCGATAGATTCAGTTTGAGATCATCTGTTGAGGCACAAGGCTGTTTTTTGAATTGAAGACTTTTTTAATTTCCTTCTTAAAAATATGAAAAAATTAGAATCAAATATTGGCAAAACATTAAGCGTACTATATTTAAAAACTATAACTTTAGGTATTTGGTTTTTCATTTTTTTAAAAATAATTTCTTTTGTACATAAAATGTTTCTTTTACTAGAAATTAATTTTGATTTTTCGAATAGGTTCATCAGAATTATTAACTTAGGATCATAATACGTGAGGATGTCTTAATTAAAAACTCATCACAAATCATCTTCTCCAACTAATTTAAAACTAGAAATAGAAAAATTAAAACAGTTTCAGCAAAATCTTAGCCTTTTGTGTTATTTTATTGGATACTAACAGACAGTATCACTTTTAAAAAATTGTTTCTTTTTTTTGTGTGAATATTCAATACAATACAATACAATACAATTGTATTGTGGTATTTAAACTACAGTTTTCCCTTCTTTTCCTTTTAATAACACTATGCGACAAAATAAAAAAAAATTAAATACACTCAGCTAATGACATAGGGTAAGTTGTGAGTTTTGTTGAGTAGAACACAAAAATATTTTTTTTTTATTTCTTGATCCCTCCAAACTCGTTTTATATGATAAAATTTGTTTTTTTGGACTTATTTGACTTAATATGCTATGAGGTTTGATGAGGTAAACTTGAAAAATGCGATTTTTTTCATATTTTTTCAAGTCTGTCCGTTCATAGCCCGTTCCACCTGTGGCGTCACAACGGGCCGCTATGAGTGCTCAAGTGAGCTTTGTGATATCCGAGCTACCACTCCGACCTAACCTAACCTAACCGTTCATAGAACAAACTTTAATTAAAAAATATGAAATAAGTGATGACATTCTGAAAGTGCATATCTTGTGAAGAGATTGACACTTCATTTGATCAAATCGAAAAAAATACCCTATTTGTTATTTAAAGAGTCTAAACAGTCAAATTATATTTTTTATATATATTTAAAAACTTTTCAAAAATGTTCAGAATTTTTGATGGATCTTCATTGTTCATCGGAAAATGTGCAAATTTCGCGTTTGAGCGACCACCAGAAGTTGGCAGTGTTTGATCCATCAAAAATTCTGAAAATTTTTCAACTAAAATTTCATTTGATGAGATGACATATATAAAAAAATAGGACACAGCTGTTTACTATTTAAATAATAACTACTGTAATTTTTGTTCGATTTTATCAAAAGAAGTGTCATCTCTTCACAAGATAATGCATTTTCAGAATGTCATCACTCGTTTTATATATTTTAATTAAATTTTGCAATTGAAAATAGCTAAACTTGAAGAAATGAGAAAAAAAATCATATTTTCTAAGTTTATCCGATCAAAACTCATAACATGTATGTTTGAACCATATGTTTATGTATATCATTTTAAAGGCTCATCTGTCCTCTTTTCAAAAGATTTTGGAGGTTGAAAATAAGTAAAAAATATTGAAGTAATTAATTTTTGTTTGAAAAGAACAAAAAAAGTTTTTGTCAAATAAAACAAGTTTGAAGAGTTCGAGAAATAAAAGAAAAATTATTTTTGAGTTCTACTCAACAAAACTCACAACCTATACTATGTCATTAGTTAGGTGTATTTTGACTGTCGCACATTTTCTTATAATAATTGTTTGTATGTCAATTATAATTTTATAAATTTTTTCTTTTTCTTTTTTGCTGTTAAGCATTAATATAGTTTGTTTTTATTTATTTTCTTTCATTTCATTTATAGTTTTGTTTTGTTTTTATTTAATAATTTACACTAAGAGTATATTAAAGATTTAATTATACAATAGGATTTTAGTTTCATTATATTTTTTCAAATATCTGTGTGTGTGTGTGGTTTTAATTTACGTCTTAATTCAATACATAAGTATGTATTTCTAAAGATTTATAGTTACATTACATTATATTATATTACTTCTGCTTCTGCTTATCTTATGTAGTTACATACATACGTTAGATTTAAAAAATTAAATGTTTATTTAAAATATTAAATTATTACAAAAAAAAAAAACAATCATCACTCATAGTTGAAAATTTAATTCATGATATACATACACATGTATGAGGGGGTGGGGTTTAATATCTACTGTGGGCTTATTAATGCCTAATTTTCTACATTTTTTTTCCTTTTGTAGGACTTCATAGTACACATACACATACATATTGATGAGAATTTGAAAATTCCTTGTTATTGTTACAACTCGAACTGCCCGAAACCTTTTTCCCCTTTAGAATGCCTAATTTCAGAGAAAACTCTCTCGAGCGCCATGTCGTTCATCGCCCAACATTACACGTTGTGAGGGTGGCTCACCATACTGATCCTGATAGTAGTTTTCACGCATCATCGTATTAAGACTAGAGCAGCGGAAGTAGAGAATTTCTTGGAACGGTTTGCGGAAGTCACGATTTAAGGTGGCATAAATGATGGGATTAAGCAATGAATTGGCATAACCCAGCCATAGGAACAACGAAGATAATGACTGTGGCACATGTGTGGTTTCCGATTCCACAAATGGACGTATGAGTGCTAAAATAAAAAATGGCAGCCAACATATGGTAAAGGCAGACATTATAATGCCCAGCGTCGTGGAGGCCTTTTTCTCTTTGGCTAATTGAAAGCGTAGTTTTTTTTGATGCGGTGAGCCCAACAGTCCACTAGAGCCGGAACCGCCACCTGCACCGCTTGCCTGACTGGTCGAAAGAACACCACAGTTGGAGTAATTTAACGAAGTATTGCCATAACTACTGTGCCTGTGTTGTTGGCCATTACCACCACCTCCACCCAGTTCAGTGTGACCAGGCGGCGAACCAGTGCCATTGAGAGCATGTTGTAAGTGTGTCTGAGCCCTCTTCTCCTCCAAAACAATACGACGTGCTGCTCTAAATATTTGATAGTACACAAATAGCATAACAGCCAAAGGGATGTAAAAGGAACCCAGTGTTGCATAAATTTGATATGCAAAATTTTGACAAACTGAACACATAGGATTACCATTCTCATCGACATGTTCATTGCCCAATATAAGAAGCGGTGGTAATGATATACAAGCGGCTGCTAGCCATACTAAGGCTACACACAGCATCATGCGTCGTGGTGTACGTTTGACACCGTACTCTAGAGGCTTTGTTATGGCCAAATAACGGTCTACTGAAATGGCGCATAAATTTAAAATGGATGCTGTACAGCATAAAACATCAAACGACACCCAAATGTCACATAAAACCGGGCCAAAATTCCATTTCTCCAATACTTCGTACAGTAAAGCCATGGGCATAACCAAAACGGCCACACAGAGATCTGATAAAGCCAGAGATACAAGCAGATAATTACAGGGGCGACGCAGTTTACGTACCATACAAACGGCAATACAGACCAACACATTGCCAACAATGGTGCCCAAAATAACGAAGAGCAATACAATGCTAACCAGCACCGTATGCACCGCAGGCGTTGTAAACTCTTCATCAGTGGGTGTTGTATTTGAGGGTGATGCTGATGGCATAGCGGCATCAAATGTTGCTGGAAATATACTGGTGGCTGAAGTGTTGTCGTTATACATGAAAATTGATGATGATGATGATGACGATGATGTTGTAAATGTAAATGGCCCAGACAGTGATGACAGGGTAGAGGTGATGCTATTGAGGGTATTGCTATTACTGAATGTAGCCCATGCAGCTGTTTTATCCGCATTGTATATGTTGATGCTGTTGTTGCTGTTCTCATGCATGCTATTGTTGTGTCTTTGATAGCTGTTAAAGCCATTGTTTGATGCTGTTTTTGATGTTGTTGTTGCTGCTGTTTGCGAGAATTTGCTGTTACTATTATTGCGCACATCTGCTGCTGTATTGCTGTTGGCCTCTAAGATTAGGGCTTCAATTGGCAGTTGTTGTGTGGACGATGATGATAATGCTGTCAACAATGCCGCAGTGGATGAAGATAGGGATGATGAGGTTGTTGAAATATTTATAAAATCTGACCTTGATTTATGTTCACTTATTGCCAAAACTGTGCCCAAATTGAAACCATCTGTCAGGCCCAATATTAAAAATACGTAAAAAAATAAACGTGCTATTGTTGTAATGTAATGTTGTATGTTGCGCCAGATATTTCGTAACAATAAATTAGTCTTGCGTTGTGGATTTGCATTAAAACTGAAATCTTTTGTAGCAATTGTATGTGGTATAAAGATGTTGGCGGTTTTTTTCGAAATCTTTGTAGTAGTAGTAGTGCAACCAAGTATTGTAGTAGTAGTAGTATTAAACACACCAGCAGTGAGTAAAGAAGAAAACTTTAAGCTTTTAATCCACTTGCTTTCAGCTAATGAATCCATATAAAATGTTTTAAGGTGTTTTAAAAAAAAAGAAACTAAGAAAACGTTTTTGTATAAGGGATGGTATATTTAAGAGAAAGTACTTTAGAAGATGATTTCTCTTTATCTTTGGTTTGATACTCTGTACTCGTTAATTAATACTTATGCAAATCGGTTAATATATGTAGGTATGTGTCAGTTTATGCTTCCTTCATTCTTTTATCAAAGTCTCGTTTTGCAACATTAAAAACGCTCCTGTATATAAGCGGAGATACTTTAAATGGCGTATTTCCTTGAAAATATTTTCTTTGTAAGTCTCTCTTTAAATCCATTTATGAACAAAAAACAATCTCTGTCCTCCTTACGACGTGATCTCTTGTTGAAAATGTTAATGCCTTAGTTGCGGTTTCGTATTTCCATAATGGTCCGTTTATATGTATGTATGTGCGGTGTAATGGCTGAATTCAGCTCTTAACACATGACATTGTTCCAGTTTCCTATTTCCTTGACAACACACTTACATGAATTCCATACATGTACATGATATAAACGACAGAATGACTGCCTATCATCATACGACACGGTTACGGTACGGATACAAAAGTGTGTGTATAAATGATTGAGTGTTTGTTTTATCTGACTCAATACAGTCATTCAAACATGTCATTTATTTTCTAGGGGGTTTTATGTTCTTAATATTTGTTGTTGCTGTTGTTGTCTTTTGCTCTACTTCTTGTATTACTTGAGTTTATGAATTGAAATTCTGCACAATATTCAATATTTATCGTAGATTTATTTTCAGAGAACGCTTTTATTATTATTAGGTCACCGCTAAAATACTGTGTTTACGTACTATTTTTCACTCTTGCAAAATTTGTTTTTATTTTTGTATTTCAGATGGTATTTTAATAAAACATGTTGTTCCTCGCTTTTCTTATATTGAAACCTCTAAACGGAAACTCCAGGTGATTGTCAAATTTCTAGAAAGAGAAAAAATAAAGATTTGGTGGTTAGTTTCAGATGCCCTGGAATGGGGGTTGTTGTAATGTCTGATTAACATTTGGAAATATTTACAAAATAAGGTGTCTTATAAATAAAAAAGCTAATAAGATCAGTTAAAAATGGTCCAATCATAAGGCCAGATGTTAATTATAAGTCCAAGCTTAACATCGAGTTTGTTAGGCAACTTAAATTGACATTTCTTTGGTTCAGTGCCTGACAAATTCAACCTTGGAGAGGTACACAATTGAGCAATATGCTAAGGCTGTTTGCGAAAATGGAAATATAAATCACAATGCATTTCGTGATCCTTTTGTGTCAGTATAGTTGGCCAAATGGTTTCGCAATCAATAAAATTGTGAGGAAATATCAGAAAACGTAAAAATACCTATGATCACCATGATATTTCACCAATTTCGTTCTGCAGAAAGCATTGCTGTTGTTCGTGAAAGTATGGCAGAAGAGCCGTCAACCTCGACTTGTCGTCGTGCCTAAGAATTGAACATTGCACGAACATCATACAGACATAATTGATTATTACAACTCTTCCGTCAGGATTACGACCTAGCTATTCACACAACTTATGTTATACATGAGTGGCAAGACCTAAAGTTTAAAGTCGACTACGAACAAGATATTTTTGAAAAATTTTTTTTTATGGCAATTTCAATTTTTTTTTGCCAAAAATCTGCTGACACAGTCGGCGAAGAATTATTCTCTTTTTATTTCGTTTTGTTGGAGATGTTTTACCTGGCATTTGAACCACGGCCTCACGTCTAATAAGCCAACACACTACCTTCTAGACTACGGCGACTTCACGAACATCTCGGCATCATCACACTTGTAAGCTTCAATTGGCGTAAGAGCTGAAGCCTACTAATAATTTCCAGCGTTGTCAATAAGCCGAATAGTTGGTTAAACAGACAAAAGTGAATGGTTGTTCATAGACCGCCAGGATCATGTGATTTTACACTGTGAGACTTTTTTCTACAAAGATATTTAAAAGAAAAAATTTAAGTGAATCTCAATTGTTGCTCAGAGTAATTGAAAATGTGGACCATCGCATAAAGTTCTGTCGCTGAAGCTGTAGAGAACATTTAGCCGATAGGGATTGTATTATTATGACACACTAAACTACTCTTCGATTTTGGTACATAACCCATTACATCGCATTTATTAAGCATTATTACAATCACTGTTTGTTATACCCACACGTGATCGAATTAATAAAGCTCATGTAGCTTGATAATTGCTCTACAATATCTGTAAAGGAAAGAATATTTCCAAGGACACAAAATACAATTTTTTCATAGATGCCAGGTTAATCATTTTATACTTTTACCAATCAACTTTTGATCACAAACAAACAACTGCTTAATCAGGCAAAACTTATCGATTAGGAAAACACGAAAAATTGGTTCTAGATAGGACATAAACGGATGCAATCTTATAAGGGAATTCACAGGAAAAATAAAGTCCGCCCAGTCAAAGTTTTCCTAAGCATTGCAACAGATGTAAACAATTCATAAGAGCCCTAAATTCACATTGAACGCTTATCAAACTGTTTACTAACGCAAATTGATAAAATAAATAATTCAGTGACGGAACGGAAACGAAGTTTAATAATTTCCGGGCTTTTTTCAGCATTTTTTTTTATGAGTTTTTCTTTTTTTTTTAAATACCGTAAAAATATTTTAAATTCCTTGAACAGCAAATTATGTTTCTTGTGGTAATTGCATTTGAATTAGTTTTTTGTAATCATTTCTATTTTTAACTGCAAACATTATTTACACAAAAATGAATGAAATTTTGTGTGTATAGTTCGCTTTGCTATGTTAATCATGCAATAAATGTGCAAGCGACATGTCATGAATACTATGTGGTAGCATGCTACCAGCCAATTAATTTTTCAACGCACTCCTCATTCGTTGTCGTTTTTGTTTTGTATCATTCACTCACTGATGACAGACGGTGAAATGTAAGCATTTGGATGTAATTAAAATGAGAAGTATTTCAGACATTTTGTTGTGATATTTGAAAAATTTTAAAAATATGTTGCATTTTATTATTTTATTTGTAATGTAATTGGAGTTTGAATAGACAAACTATAGAGACTTTTTAAGAGCTTCTTAAATTAATTAATCAATCTAAAATTAAATAAAACAGAAGTGTGTATGAGATGTCAATTCAATTTTTATTCGGTTGAAGGACCCATTGATGGTATTATGTGAGGAGTTTAATATCATTCTCTAGATGGAGAGCATTTGAAATGTTAAATTTTGCGTGAATCTGGCATATAGATCAGACTGAACATGACCGATGTAGTGGATTATGTTGGCTTCGAGAATCGCTATAGTTTGCGGCTTAATCTCGTACATCCGCGACTTAAGAAAATTCCACAAGGAAAAGTTTCAAATCGTACGAACTCGGTGTACAGTTCACACCATCTCTATATATGAGATGATAATGCCTTTAAATCGCTCTTACAAAATATAAAATAAGCCGTAGCGCTGTACTGTTGAAATCACATGCCGTTGATTTTATTGAATTGATGTCGCCGTAGTCTAATAGGTAGTGTGTTGGCTTATTAGACAAAATTTTATAACCAATCATCAAGAAACATCTATCAATTGGATAGAGGAACCACAGAACACTTTCAAGTTATAGCTCACACACATTAAAAGCTCCCACAATCGATTTTCACTAGTCTTTGGATGTACTTTGAAAACATTGTTTAAAATATGAAATTTGCGCTCAGACTACTTGCTTTTATCAGCAACTATTTTATATATTTTTTACTTAAAATATTTCTTTCCATTTAATGCGTTTAATTTTGGTTCTATTATAAATACACAATTATTCTATTGATTTAAATCCCCCTAACGTCACTTGCATTGTTCGAAAAGGCGCCATTAAGTAGAAAAGTAGTTGTGGTAGTAGTAACGTAAAGTAGACTTAGTGGTGGGATAAAATTTCTTTCACAATTTTATTGCTAGTCTTAGGACCATAAAATAGTTTATTTTGTTCATTCTCTTTGTTCTCACTTGAGTCCACGTCTTGTTGTCTAGTTAGAAACAAAAAAAGAACAAGAAACGTTAAGAAAAATGACAATGTCATTATCAATGGATTTGATTTGTATTTTTTTTCTTTTCTTCTTCTTATTTGGCTTTATTTATTTAAACAAAGGCATTACCACCGACGCAAACAATGTGTCCATTAGATTTGAAAATCTTTCCTTTTTGTATATAAAAATTGTTAACGAAGAATAATAACTGAAATTGAAAAAAAAGCAGAAAAAATATGTTTAAAAAGGAAAAAATTCATGACGTTATAGACCGTGAGTCATAGATTTTTATGAATATTTATAATGTAAAGAGGAATGACTGAAAGTTAAATTGCTTATCCTTTTGTATCTAAATTCAGCATTTTTTATTATATTAGGACAGGGCCTTAAACAAATTTAATCGATCTGTTGTTTATACCCGGTTGTTTTATAAAAAAAATTAAACTGATACACCAATAAACACGTCGTTTTCTTTTGTCGTTTACCTTCAGTTTCTATGTCAATTGAATTTGGTATGGGTTCTCTGGGAAAGTACAAGTTCTTGTCAGAGACGCCAAACCGATTCCCTCATATTCTCGTGCTCATTCTCACGAAAGCAGCGATGTTAGCGACATATCTCGCGTTTCTTTGAGATACGTTTTGTTGGTCTATCGTTTACCGAACCAGTGGATTCCAATTTATACGCTAAATTGTAAGCAATTTTATCGAAACAACAATTATTAGGTTGTAGTGGTAGCTTTGATACCAAAAGATCACTTGAGCACGCATAGCAACCCATTGTGACGCCACGGATAAGCGCAGTACCCGTACTGAACAAATTCCACCGAACGCATAGTAGAAATTTGTCAACGCGACCATATATATATGATGATTTAAATTGAGTCCAATGATAGTCTTAATTCTAAAATTAGTTAGTTTTGTAAATAATGTACCAAAAAATTAACTTCGCTTGCGGTCCTGGCAATCATTATTTATATTCTTAGCAATAACATTAGAAAGTAAAATCATAAATTATGAATCTTGACAGTTGCTGCATACTTTTTAAAGGTTATTTTCAAAACTGTGCGTGTTTTACTCAAATGACATTTTATTTAATGCGTATGCGAACATAAGGAAAGTGCAAAACGGTTTAAGTTTTTAATCAAATTAATTTAAGCTTTCACTCCCCACCTACCGACCTACTACCAGCCGTAGCTGACCTTTATGTTTTTCGCGTTATTGCTACCTTAAGCACTTAAATTGTCACGCAAAGTTCTAATTAAATCAGAAAAACCCATTTAAGAACAACAGATTAATTTTTATTTGTATTGCTGAAGGAGAGAAACTTGATAAAGCCTTTCATAATAAAATGTTCAACAGTTGCTACGCCCTGTCTGTATGTTTGCAAAAATAAAACAAATCAACACAAAAAAATTAAAATTAAACATAAAATAAAATGAATAAAATTAAATGAATAAAAAACAATTCTCAGAAAACAAAAAAATATACAAATAATTTATGCTACAAACGGATATTGTCAGGCACAAAATAAAAAAAAATATATAAAATAAATAGTATTGTGAAGGCGGAAGCGGAAATGCTTTTTACATTAAAAATGCAAATACTTACACAAGCATACTTTTCTGAAAATAAAAAAAAAATCAACTGTACACACTGTAATAAAACAGATAACAGCTGTATTTTTTTATTTCACAACTATTGTTACAGTATATAACTGTAAATATTGTAACAGTAGCAACAAGTTATTTAAATATTGTATTTAAATACATACATACATATTTATGTGAATAGTAATAAGCACTGTGGAAAATGTTATAAAAATGTTATGAAACTGAAATCATAATAAAAGTTTCAACGACTTAATGTAAATTAAACATGATTTTAATGCAAGATTTTGAACAAACTGTTGGCCTTTATAGTGAAAGTGTTGGTCAAAGTTGACTTTAGTATTTGATCGCTCCTTCTATCATAATATGGTAAAAATTGCTCATGCAAATTACTGATACATTGCGTTGAAATTAATTGTAGTGGAAGCATTTTCTAGAAATCAACATCAAAAATAGTCGGCGGTACTCTTGCAACAAGATGGAAGTGATAAAATGAATAAAATTTACACAATCGGAGAAAACATATTTTTCAACCGTTTATAGCAAAAATTTTAACAAATCTCTTCTTATATTGTCAAATCGTTTAGATTTCAGCAAAAATGGAAACAAATCTTCATAATGTTTTTCGAATATTTGAGAATTTAATCATGGAATGCTGTCTTATCAGAGGGCACACAAATTTTGTGAGAGAAGTGTATGTATTAATTTTTTTCTTTTTGTAGTCGCCCTAGTCTAGTAAGTAGTGTGTGGGCTTATTAGACGTAAGGCAATGGTTCAAACCCCATGTCAGACATCAATTCGAAATATGAAAAAATATTTCTTCGGTGACTTCCTCTCAGCAGATTTCTGGGAAAAACTTTGGGAGTAAATAAAATTGCCATGAAAAGTTTCTCAAAAATCTGTCGTTCGGAGTCGACACACACAATATGAGTGGTGTGAGAAGCTACGCCGTAATCCTGATTGAAGGCTTGTAATGGACAATTATGTATGTATGTATGTATTAAGCTAGTGACACTCATGATGTGTGTGCTAATTTTATCCATGAATGGTGACTCCTACAGTTTAAAGTCGTATCCAAACGACAGATTTTTAAGAAAGTTTTCATGAGAATTTTATTCACTCTTCTGATTTTTGCCCGAAGAAATATTTTTTCATATTTCCTTCTGTTTCAGATATCTGGGTACAGCTTTGCAAACATACATAACTTACATATTTGGTCATTACAATTTTTTAGGCAGGTTTACAACCTATCTTCTCACAATGTTGTGTGTGTTAATTTTATACATGAGTGGCGGAACGTATAGTTTAGAGTCGCCTCCAAACGACATTTTTTTGGGAAACTTTTCATGACAATTATTTACTCTCAGAATTTTTGCCAGAAATCTGCTGAGAGGAAGTCGCCGAAGAAATATTTTTTCATATTTCGTTTTGATGTCTGACCTGGGGTTTGAACCGTGGCCTTACGTCTAATAAACCTACACACAACCTACTAGACTATGGCAACTTTAAAAATCTGATATGAGCTTAAAATTCAGCAGACTGCTGTTATTTAATTCATTGTTCAAAATTTAATTGGGCGACCTTTAATTCTTTAAACCAATAAAAGTATTTGGTTTTCACAAAAACAAGAGAAAATACTTATATTTTGTCACTTTGGTAAATTAGTATAGGATTACCATTAACTCTTGTAATATCAGAAAGCTATGTTCGTCTGTGACATTCTCCTAACTTTATCTAACAACATTCATGTGAAAATAAAATATTTATAAATTCTATAATTAACTTCACCTTACTGTAGTAAATCATATGAATGAACTGAATACTCGTATATATTTTTTGGCGAATAGCAAACAAATTGCATTTAAAATAATCCTCATATAATCAGTTAATATCACTTTATCACACATTTGTTGCTGTTATTATTATTCACTTAATTAAATGAAAAGTTTTTGATGGAAAATAAACAAAATGAGGTGGATAAAATAAATAAATTATTTATTATCTTTTCAGCTACACTAACCAGCAATATACCACATCATATCTGTCTATTAAATGGTCGCTTTAATTAGCCACCATCAAACTTAATATACTTTTAATTTGTTTTTCTAAACATTACCATAAAAATGTTTTTTGTTTTTTTTTAGATTTTCTTTCTATTAACACACATGTTTTTCGATACACAAAAACCAAAAAAAACAACGAAATACATGCACATATTAGCTCAATTTTGATAAATGCTCGTATCCGTTTTATAGGATAATTAAATTTTCACCACCTCCACACACGTTGTTTATCTAAACAAATTTGTGTTATAATTAATCGCTTTGAAAGAATTCATTTAATTTTAAATTAATAGCTAAACAAAATGAATTTTTAAATATTAAAAACATATTCGAGTAAATTTTAATACGATTGGCTGTATGGACCAACAGATCACAAAAATTTCTTTTTTCGTTTCTCAATTGAGTTGTATGGGTTCGGAACTAGACATGGTGTTGAACATATAAAAACCACAGCGTATTTAAACCGAATATATTCTAGTTAAGTGTTTTGTTCCAATGCCAGGTCAAACATCTCCAAAAGAACGAAATATGAAAAATTATATTTCTTCGGCGACTCCCTCTCAGCCCATTTCTGGCAACAATTCTGAGTGTAAATAAAATTGCCATGAAAAATTTGTCAAAAATCTATCTTTCGCAGTCGACTTTAAACTGTAGGTCCCACCACTCATGTATAAAATTAATACAACCCACCTAAGTGGTTTGAGAAGCTGCGAAGTAATACGCTTTGAAATGAATGGGCAGCCATCCAACCGAATGTCGTCAAAATGAAAAAAAATTTCTGTGGATTTGATGACTTTGTTTAAATGCTAATAAATAAAGATGGAAGTAGTATAGATTGGAATCAATCCTTCCTTGTTTGCTAGTCGTCCAGCATTTGAACACAGCAACAGTTTTCATTTATAGACGATCAACGTATATTCCTTTCAAACAATTTCGTTGCTATTTACAGTGTTTTATCGACAGCACATCTGTCGAAAGAATTCATTGGCTTTAATTCATGTACACAAAAAAGTTTAACGTGGTAAAATCGTATGACTTCAGTGGCTAGTGCACATTATCGAATTTCCAGATTATAAAAATAGCATGAGCTGTATGGCACATGGCACCGTCCAGTTGAAACTTCAAAAGAAGTTGGACTATAGTGCTCGCTGTTGACAGTGATAGCTGGACCATGCTCGTTCTCAAAGCAATACGGACTGATAACAGCCGGAAATCCATATCAAACAGGGAGTTTTTCGGGGTATATATGGCGCTCTCATATCTCATGTGTAATGGTATCGGCCCAAATTCGACAATTTTGTTTGTTCTCATACACACATACATACATACATAATTGGTCATTACAACCCTTCATTCAGGATTACGACCTAGTTTCTCACACCACTTATGTTGTGTGTGTTAATTTTATACATGAGTGGAGGGACCTACAGTTTAAAGACGACTCCGGACGACAGATTTTTGAGAAACTTTTCATAACAATTTTTAGCTACTCGCAGACTTTTTGCCAGAAATCTGCTGAGAGGAAGTCGCCGAAAAAATACTTTTTTTATTTTATTTTGATGTCCAGCCTGGGGTTCGAACCCTGGCTTTTCGTCTAATAAGCCAACACCTACCTACTAGACCACGGCGACTTCTCATACACATTCGTCCAAAAATGGACTCCATTGCTAACATTGGGTTGTCTATGAAAATTAGAGTAATTCAGCGAACACAGGTCGCTGTCTGTGATCGTACACCTTCATTTCCGGGTTCAGTTGAATTTTGTATGAGTGCAGGAACTAGCGACGACACAAAATGCGACTAGTTGTGGTCTGCAAAAGGCAGAGTTTGTGCAAGAGATACAAAATCGACTATCGGGGATTCAACATCTCACTGCTGCGATGTTGACGATGTACGGGTGTGTTGATGTACGGGTGTTTGTCGATCGCTTACAGAAATAGCGTGACTTGAATTTTTCCATCGGCTATTATGACAATCAGAAAGTGGCTGAATTACGTGGTATGTTGGCCGAAGAAAACAACGATTCATTTTCAACCAGGTGGCCTTTTACAAATAACAAAATACAGAAATCCCTGTTGGAAGACACGATACACATACATATTTACACATAGTTCATATATAGAGTGGGTGATTTAAAAGTTTAAATTTAAAAATGCAATAAAACAAAAACGGTTAGAACTTTTGCCAAATTTATTTTTTTTTTTTTTTGTTGTGAAGTACAATTGTTCCGGTAAGAAATGGAATATCATTTCATTCATATGAATGCCGCGGCTGGCCTCACAGTACCTCATTCGATCGGACCAATTTTCGTGCACTTTTTCGAGTGTATGGGGTTGTATATCGTCAATGGCATTATGAATGTTGGCTTCCAAATGCTCAATTGTCTCTGGTTTGTCATTAAAACACTTTTCTTTAACGGCGCCCCACAGAAAATAGTCCAACGATGTCAAATCACATATTTTTGGCTGCCAATTGACATCACCATTTCGGCTAATTAAATGGCCCTCAAACGTTTGCCGCAATTAATCGATTATAGCATGAGATGTATGGCAAGATGCACCATTCTGTAGAAACCAAACATCATTCACATCAATACCGTGAAGAGCGGATACAAAAAAAAAAATTATCATGGTGTGATAGGTGTCTCCTTATATTCAAAAAAATATGAGCAAATGATGCCTCCGCTAAACCAGCCACACCAAACAGTCACTCGTAATGAGTGTATTGGCTTCTGTAAGATCGCGTGTGGGTTTTCTAAGACTCAAATACGGCAATTGTACTTATTAACATACCGTAACGTAACGTAATTTTGCTTATAACGTACACAAAATGAAAATGAGCTTCTTCCGAACAGATGATTTTTTTTTTGGGAAAATCGATATCATAGTGCAGTTTCTCGTTGGCGCAATAAATCCTAACGTTGCTCAAGCGTAAATCGATTTCTTACGTTCATTGAAGATAATATACTGAAATTGGTGGCAGAATAGAATGACATAAGTATTGTCAGATTCGAAAAACCGATATACGGCCCACCCGTTTGTATATTTAACACTAAGCTGAATAGATTTACTTTAAGACCAAAAAAATCATCATTTGCAAAAAGAAATATTTTCTACAGTTTGCTACAGATTACCAATTGATTGTCATCGCATTCAGCTCACGCACGAACACATTTCCTTGTTCCCAATTTCGAAAAGAAAATCCCTCTATTTAAGTTGTCAATCACCACCTTTTTTCTATAGAGACTTAAGCGATATGACAAACATTGAAAAATAAATGAACAGGTAAGTGTATGTGTGAGTAAATAAGCATTCGTTTAATTTTCTTAACAAATACTCACACGATACACTAACATGCCACATAATACTACACGTAGACATGAAGAGATTTAAGCGTAAAAACAACAGTTGGAATATTTCGAGTATTTTATGTACAAACACATGTGTATTAAACACTCATGATTAAAAATTTTAATAAAAAATCAAAATGGGGCAATCGCCTTTTGAGAGGCCTTTATAAAAGTTTAATACACTTGGCTTTATTTCAAAAATTATTTTTAAAGGTTTTATGTGTATGAACTTAAAAATGAGCATTAAATATTCATTATAAGGCCCTTTAAAACTTATTTGTACCTCTTTTACCGCCACTGAAATAGTATTTAAGTTGTCGTGTTAAAAGTACTTTACTAAATCAACACACCTACAAATTAACCATACGTCCAAAGCACATACAAACAACAAAAAAAGAGAAAACCAAATTAAATATCAAGAGAAATAGCTGCATACAAAAAAATTTCCAAGAAAACATAAAAACACAACAACAATAAACATAAAAATGTTATTTTTGTGGTAAATTACATCCATATTGTTGAGTGACTAATTTCCCCGCGAGTAAAAAACTAAAAATATTTCGTATTTCTAATGCTTTAGTTACAACAAATCAAGGTAGACCGCGTAATACTCTACACACGACAATAGAATACACCAGAGGTCAGCAATGAATATTCAAAACGATATGTAGCTTCGAATCATACTTATAATTTCTGATACTTATACGCATTCATACTTATTTTAATGTCATACTCATACTACTCATATTCAAAGTTTGAAATCCTCATGGTACTCATATTTAACAATACGCATGATGTTATTGATTACGACTCTCCATGACTCATCGTATACACGAATCACAAAATAAGTATAATTCGCGTACGAACACTACAATACTTACAAGAAGGTTGTGTGTTTGCTCTGCTTGCTGTCTTTGTCTTTTTTGTTTATGTGTCTTTCTTCTTTGTTTGTAAATGCAACAACAACTAAGACTCTAAATTTTGATGAATGATTCGATTCACTCGAATCATTTATGAGTATTATAAGTATTTTTCTAAATTTATGAATCTGAATGAGTAGGCATATGAATCAAACATAGTTCGAATGTTATGAGTTTGATGTCAACGTTGTACTCATACTCATTGCAACTTGTACTTATAAATCAATGTTGTACTGAATACGAATGAGTCAGAGTAGTTGGATTTCAAAATGTCATGAGTACTTATGAGTAGCGAAAAAGCGATTCATTGCTGATCTCTGGAATACACCCCCTGTGAGAATTTTTACAACAGGGTTTTTCAGACACTGAAACACATGGTAGTCAAACGGCTACAGGATCTTGTCTCCTCCGTTATCACCAAAAATGATGTCAGCTTGGAGATCAAGAGCAGGAACACTCTTGCCAACAAGTGCTACCATGGTCTCAATAGGCAATTGTGTAGCAAAGACCTCTCTCGCACAACAAAACTAATACCCTACAAGACGCTCATCCTGCCCGTGCTTCTTTACGGCACAGAGGCACTGATGCAGCAGCCTTCAGAGTATTCGAGAGAAAAGTCCTACGTAAGATGATTTCCGCATCCGATCCAACAATGAGCTGTATGAGCTCTTCAACAAAATAGACGTTGTGCAGCGTATTAACATCCATGTCTTTCCAATGGAGGTGGAAGCTCCGCGAGACGGCTATTTAATGGGGGATTTGCTGAAGTTCGCGAAGAGGACGACCTTGTTTGAGTTAGAAGGACCAAATCGAGGAAGCCCTGTCATCGATTGGTGTGACTAACTGGCACGTGAGAAGCAGAGGCTAAAAGTATATCTTAAGGCAGCCCCAAAACCGTTAATCGGGTTGTTAATGGTCAAATAAGTAAGTCAGTATAGGATGCTTCTTTGAAGTGGCAAAGAGAACGACCCTGTTTAAGTTGAAAGGACCAAATCGAGGAAGCCCTGTCATTGCTTGGTGTGACCACCTGGCGCTCAAGAAGCAGAGGCTGGATGAATATGTTAAGACAGCACCAAATCCGTTAATCGCGTTTTTAATGGCCAAATAGTATGTAAGTAAGTACAAGATGCTTTTTTGATAGATTTCAAGCGCGTGTCCATTCGATAAGTTTCACTTTTCACTATTTTTTTCCAATAAACTCAACAATATGGCGGGACCTACAGTTTAAATACGACTCAGAGAGACAGATTTTTGAGAAACTTTTCATGGCAATATTATTTACTCTCAGAGTTTTTGCCTGAAATCTGCTGAGAAGAAGTCTCCGGAGAAATTTTTTTATATTTCGATTTATTCGTGATGTGTGGTCTGGGGCTTGACTTGTGGCGTCAAGTTCAATAACTCAACACTTTACTTACTAAACTACGGCGACTTCCTGGGCCAAGAACGCATAATAATTACTTTTTGGTAACAGAAAATGAATTACTCAGATTTTTCCAATATTTTATTTTTCCAATTTCCAATTTTTCCAATAAAATTAACATTTAGAAATGAGTGAACAAGACAGCATGTTATTACTCAACGATCAATATATTTACTGTAACCACTTACATTACTTTTGGTAACATATGATGCTACCACTGTAAACGTACATTTTTAAGCACTTAAGCTACTCTGTACTTCTACAATTGCTCATGTAAAGTTTTGTATTATTTTGCAAAATAAATGTAAATCCTCTTGCAAATAAATTTAGCAGAACAAACAACTAAACTTTTTTGTTGTTGGAAAGTTGGAAAAGAATTTAAAAATTTGCATTTTCTATATTCAATATTTAACTATAACAATTCGTTGTGTATTGAAAGTAAGGGAACATATGAATTTAAGTTTTTGAATTAAGTTTTCGAAACTTTAATTTGAACATTAATTGGTCGTTATTGCAACATTTAATTGATCAATTAGGCATAGACCTAAACAAAGATCTGTCAAAAAAGGTTACTTAAACTCGATAAACTTTTGCTTACTAACGATTGCCACATCAATCTAAAATAACAAATTGTTTGTAAGATAAACGTTACGTTATAACGTTAACGTTGTATTTATACTGTAAACAAAAATTTATGCATATAAACGGTATAATGAGCCTCAGGATTTGAGCCTTGTCAGAAATTTGTAAAGCTGATATGGATGTTGAGAATTGCATTAATCAATACGTTATGTAGTCGCCGTAGTCTAGTAGGTAGTATGTTAGCTTATTAGATGTGAGGCCACGATTAAAATCCGAGGTCAGACATCAAAACGAAAATATGAAAAAAATATTACTTCTACAACTTCCTCTCAGCAGATTTTCGGCAAAAACTCTGAAAGTAAATAAAATTGCCATGAAAAAGCTTGCCAAAATGTGTCGTTCGGAGTCGACATTAAACAGCAGGTCCCGCCACTCATGTATAAAATCAACAAACACAACTTAGCTGGTGTGAGAAACTGGGTCGTAATCCTGACCAAAGGAGCAATAGAGAGCAAATATTGTGTATATGTATGTAATACGTAATCATCTGTAAAAGTTGAAAAGATTCTCTCCGAAAAATTCAATCATAGTCTATCAAAATGGAGCAAAATGCTTGCAAATTGAAAGTTGTGAATGATTTTATCTCGTTATCGCCATTAACACAACTAATAACATCAGTTTTGAAATAAAGTCGGCATTTCTGCTTGAGCACCTAAATGATGAAACAAAATTCGCAAGATTTATGGATGCTTTTCCATCAATGAGTAACAACGCCATCGAATAAACTGTATAAGCTGTACACGGAGAAATTAACATTTTGCAACGAGTCAAAATACGCTTGTGCATGTCCATACTCTTGGATGGAAATATTTCACCTAAAAAAATCATTCTAACAACGATTTAGAAAGAAATCGAAGACACAGAAAACCAATCCTCTAGACTGAAAAAGATCTATGAAAAATCAGTTCAAGAAACAGGAGGAGGAGCGCCCTTAGACCGACACGTAACTAAAATGTTTTATACGGTGTTTAGATATTCTCAATATTTCATATAAAGTTTCAATAAATTGATCCGCAATAAATACGCAAATTGATATAATATTGAGTAAAACTCAAAATGAAACACTGTCATAAGTCTGTTCAGTGCGCCTATTACAATTATCCGAACACTTTCTGTTGATATTTGACAACTCAAATGTTAACAACGACAAACAAAAAAAAAACAACAAAACAAAATAAAAACAATGTTGTTGAAGAACCAGCTGTTTTGTTTATCAAATGAATATCGAATAAGCAGCTGAACTGCGTATATTATTATGTCTGAACACCGAATATTGACTCAATATTGACTCAATAAAAGTTCATATCTGAACATTGTATTAGACGCTTCTCCTTGAATTCTAAGGTTGTACTGATCCAACTAAGTAGAAACTTCAGTTTCGAATACATGTTTTGTGCGCACATAGAAAGATCAGCTAAAAATTTTGTTAAATTTCCTGTTCAAAAGGATAAATTAAAAAAAAATATTAAAATCAGCAGTATTGCGGTTATAACGGAAAAATGATGGAGGCACAGCAGACGACCTACGATTTAACCACGATGTGTCTGAAGTAATTATGGTGGCAAGCATTTGTAATTTATTTTCTCTTCATCACTGAATAACTGAGTGTAGAGATTTGTTACTGAAATGTTGAGTCTTCAATTTAAAAAAGTCATCGATTTTACTTATTGAAAAAAGAATGAATAAAATATATGAAAACATTTTTACTAAAGTCCAGTGTTGAAAATGCCGTCAGTGATTTGTATGTCAATGTGGAAAACTTAATTTAATTGTTGCATGTCCAAATCAATTATACAATATAATTATTATTATTTATGAACAACGGGAGTTTAAATTAAAGTAAGGCTAGTCCGACTACATGCTTCCCTATGAGGCATAATACTTTTTAGAAACATTAGTTGCTGAAGCCGCCATAGTCTGATTTCTTATTAGACAAGAGGGATACGGTTCTAACCTCCAATAAAACGAAATATGATATCTGGCAGCAGATATCTAGCAAAAAAAAATGTTAAGTTAATAAAATTGCTATGGAAAGTATCTCGACTTTAGATTCGTCGACTTTAAATGTAGGTCCCGCCACTCATGTATGAAGTTTGCACACAACAAAAGTGGTGTAGGAAGCTAGGTATTAGTCGAGACTGAAGAGTTGTAAACTTTTCTACTCGCCAAGTTAGAATAAATTGATTTCTATGCTCTGGTATATCCCGTGTCCCACGGTAGGAAGCTTACATTGTGGATACTAAATATTATTTCCATGTGCTATGTGTTGACCTGTATTATCCTTCAATATATAATTTATTTTTCATTTTCCACAAGCAGTACAATTTTTAGCTGCGCATACATGTACATATATATTACATGCAAAACATATAAAATTCACACTCGCAAATAACAATTTGTAATAAAGAGTGCCTTGAATGTGGCACAAACAGCAGACACTCTTATGTTTTTTTTGTAAAAGAAAAAAAAATAAAACGTTTGCAATGCAATGAGAAATGCAAATGCAAATGAAAATAAGAATAGCATGCAACAAAAATTAAAGAAACAACAAATAATTATTTCAACACCCCTTTGAAGTGTCCGTCAAATGCAACGCCCTTAGTTAAGAAAAGAAAAATACAAAATAAAAACAACAGAAAATATTGCACAACAGAATAAAAAAAAGGCGAACAAATACTTGCTAAAGGTGAATAATACCCTGCTAAGCTGGCCACATACGATGCTAAAACGTCTAAGTTTGTAAAACAATGAACTGAACAAAACGATTTATCTTGATTTATTGAAATGACAACAAAAGCTAAACAGTATTAAATTTTGTTTAAATTCGTATGTAAATATTTTAAATCCCACCATTTCCAAATACATTATTTAGTTTGTTTTTGTTGCTTTAAAATTTTCTTCAGATTTTGTTTTACTTTTCATTTTAAAATAAAAACGCGTATTTTTTAAAAATACTTTTGATTTTCTTTATGGAAATGTCTAAAAGGCATAAGTGTTCGCCATAGTCTACTAGGTAGTGCGTTGACTTATTAGACGTGAGTCAAGCCCCAGGTCAGACATCTTCTACAAAATGAAATTTGAAAAAAACATATTTCTCTAGCGACTTCCTCTCAGCAGATTTCTGGCAAAAACTCTGATAGTAAATACAATTGCCATGAAAAGTTACTCACAAATCTGTCGTTCGGAATCGACCTTAGACTGTATGTCCCGCCACTCATGTATAAAATTAATACGCACACAATATAAGTGGTTTGAGAAGTTAGATCGTAACACTGACTGAAGGGATTTAATGAAAAATTATGTGTGTATATACATATGTACATATGTAAAGATGATATATTCCGATTATGTTCGGAACACATATCCGCACGGCTCTGCAGGCAACCCAATACTCTCATGAAGTTTTAATAAGTTTTTCATGACTTCTGACGTGGTGCGGCTGACGTATTTTACTTCTTATATCATACATAACATAATTGGTCATTACAACCCTTCTGTCAGGATTACGGCCTAGCTTCTAACACCACTCATGTTTTGTGAGTTAATTTTAAACGTGAGTGGCGGAACATACAGTTTAACATCGACTCCGAACGACAGATTTTTGAGAAACTTTTTTTCATGACAGGATTATTTACTATCAGAGTTTTTGCCAGAAATCTGCTGAGAGGAAGTCACCGAAGAAATATTTTTTCATATTTCGTTTTGATGTCTGACCTGGGATACGAACCCGGGCTTTACGTCTGATAAGCCAACATACTACCTACTAGATTACGGCGACTTCTTGGTGGCCAGTTGACATTAGAATTTCTTCAAATAATTTGTTCTGGAAATCATTTTCAATTAGATTTGTATTAGGACGACGTTTTATTAATGTATACCTACATTGTATATTATATACCTTCTTCTTTTTTGAAAGTTATTCCACCTCGAATCGGAGACTCGATGAGAGTAATGGCAATCTCGAAATCATTGCTACTGTTCTGTATACTGTTTTCAAGAATGTATTTACAAAACGTTTTATAGCATTTATAGGTCGGCATAGTGTATTTGTATAAGCATTTGAGCAAAATTTTGAACTTCAATGCCACAAACAAAAAGCTGATCGAAAGCTATTTATATCGAGGAGTTTTAAAACGTTCATGTATATCGTAATGCATCGCAAAATGAGACACCGCTTCTTGTAATAATAGGCAGAGAGAACAGGTAAAAGACATGTACAATTAATCGTACTCCTACGCCTACATTCTGTTTTCTACTCTTATTTTGTTTCAAAAATTATTCAAAAATTAATACAACATTAAATCGTATTTTCAATCCCCTCTGTCCCGTTAGGCATTAAATCATCATCAAAAATTTTTAAATATTTTACTTTCGATTAATTTTTGTTTAAATCTTCAATCTTGAATGAAATTTGAGTGAAAGACTTATTGAATGCCTTTATTTTCAATACAATTTCTTTGGCATATCGATTGATTTCTTTCAAACAGTTCTGATAAACAAAACAGTATCAACAGAGACAGCATGAGTTCACGATAAAATAACAAAAGTCTTGTATGAATATTGAAAAACTGGAAAAGTTTTATCTTTTTTGACATTTTTAATGGAAAATTTTTTATTATTAAACTTTAAAAATTTCACACGCAATAACAAAAAACAACAACAACAATATACCAAATCAACAAACACCCACAAAATCAATTCGGTATCCACAGTTTTGTGTTTGTTTTTACTGAAAGTTGTATGTAAACAAATATACTCGTACACATTCAGACGCTTTAAATCTACATTGTAGGAAAAAATAATAGGGACACTTGAAGTGTGTGTAATATTTTATGAAATCTTTATTTAGCATTATTAAAATAAAAGCAAAATTAAGATACGGTTGTAATATTCAGATAATTGCACAGGAATATTCCTTTGCTGTTAGTGAGTCACAAAATATTTTCGAGGCGCATGCACCCTAACAACAGTATATTTGCTGTAAGCAGAATTTGTTGCTCATAAACAACAATTAACCAAAAAAGTGGTTATATTTATAAAAAAAAGTTAAATTAACTGAAAGTGTTACAGTCGCCGTAGTTTAGTAGGACATGTGTTGGCTTATTAGACGTAAGGCCAGGGTTCAAAACCCATGTTAAACATCTCCAACAAAACCAAATATGAAGAAAAATTTCTTCGGCTTCTTCCTCTCAGCACATTACTGGCAAACACTCTGAGAGTAAATAAAAAATTGCCATGAAAAGTTTCTCAAAAGTTGTTGTTCGGAGTCGACTTTAACCTGTAGGTCCCGCCACTCATGTATAAAAAATTAGCACACACAACATGAATGGTGTGAGAAATTAGGTCGCAGTCCTGACTGAAGGGTTGTAATGTATGTGAAAGTGTTACAGATGTTACAGATGTGATCAGACCTTATCATCATCGCAATGTACGCATCGCCGAAAATATCCCCTCCTTTAATGAAAGTGCGGCCAATAACTGAAAAATGTCGATTCCATAAGTTTTACTTCGATTGCAATTATCCGACGGCTCATAGACATATTTTACAATTGATTTTGTCCATATAAAACCCAAGTCACGCAACTACTAAAGTCACTTCTTATTCGGTGGTTGAACAAACGAGTAAAATTATCACCAATGAGGTTCGGAGAACCTGGAGGTGGTGCTAGAAAAGCCAATGTATCTGGAGGATGTGATAGTTTTTTGGACTACAGTATTTTTTTTTAGAAAAAACCCTGAACAAACCGTATGATAACCGATGCTTTTAGGTTTGCAATTGAAGATTAGGTACTGTCCGGTATATTGTTTCGACAGGGCAGTGTTATGGGCCTCAGAACGAGTGAGAAGTTTCCTAAAAGAGTAATTAAAATGTTCGGTGCCATTATATTTTTTGATGGACTACCGTGTCCAAATAGACAATATTCTAACGTTGATACATTTGGAAACGAAAATTCTTTAGGTTATCGTCGATATATGCGAACAAAGTTGGATTACCGGAACCATATTAGTCATTTAAATGCCACCGTGTTTCGAATATAACGATCGAAGCATTAAAACGAAATTAAAGTTTCATCAAAAACATTATAACTAAAACGATTTGACGGTAGCTGAACTGGTTGGACATAAACTCTCTTCAGAAAATAAAGATCAATAAAGAAAAATACTTATGATATCCTTTTGAAAATTATTATATCTCGACTCTGTAAGTTAAGGCTTTAAAACAAGAAGTAACTGATTTAAAAAGCAACAAATAAAATACTAAAATAATTATGATAAAGTACTTTGAAAAAGCTTAAAATAGATAACAACATGAAGCTTAGAAGAAATATGTACATCGCAATATAACGCACCTATTATTTTACACGATACTATACTTATCGAATATACCTCACAGCGTTGATTGATTTTCCCTTGGATTAAAAACCCGTCTAATATTTCTCAAACACACTTATGGCGTTAATGCATGTTATCAACACTGTCTAAAAAAATGTTAAAACAGAACCTCAACTATTGAAAATAAGTCTGCGAATACATTATGATTCAATATGCGTCTTTATAAAGTAAACCATTAAGAAAATTGATTTAAAATACCCTACAGCACACTTTACATATGTAAAGTGTTAGACGGTTTGCCAGAATTTAAGAAATAAAATTTTAAAAACAATACTCATCAGGTTACAAAAATGTTTTCCTATTGAATTCAAGACCATTTTCAAAATACCAAGTCTATTATAGCAGGAGGGTTATTGTAAAGAATAGATAATAAAATTATTTATATTTAGTTAATAAATATATGGATTTCAAGATCAGTTATTACATACATACATAAATACATACATAATTGATCATTACAACCCTTCAGTCAGGATTACGGCCTAGCTTCTCACTACCACTTATGTTGTGTGTGTAAATTTTATAAATGAGTGGCGGGACCTACAGTTTAAAGTCAACTCCGAACGCCAGATTTTTGAGAAACTTTTCCTGGCAATTTTATGATTTGCCAGAAATCTGCTGAGAGGAAGTAGCCGAATAATTACTTGTTTGCATATTTCGTTATATTGGAGATGGCCGATCTGGGTTTTGAACCTGGGTTTTGAACCATTTTGAATCACGTTAAGACTAAGGCGACGCAAAAAATATTGGTCATACAAATTAGCGAAATTTTTTAAATTTTTCCCAATTGAACTCTTTTTTAAGCTGATCATTGCGGGCGATCAATAATGAGATCAGGATGAGAATATTAAACGAAAATATTATAACTGATAAGCATCCAAAAATGA
The DNA here is from genome assembly GCA_958299815.1 of Sarcophaga carnaria. Lineage (NCBI taxonomy): Eukaryota > Metazoa > Arthropoda > Insecta > Diptera > Sarcophagidae > Sarcophaga > Sarcophaga carnaria. The sequence goes on from OY283150.1 coordinate 33,890,869, forward strand.
CTTTAAACTGTGTATTGAAGACAAAGTTATATTGAGTACATAATGGCACTGGATAGGACCACCGCAAGCTAGGGAAACGCTACATTCAATTTCCGGTGTTACTAGATCGTAAACAAATTAATAAATTAGACCAGAATTGGCGAATAAAAAAGTTGTATTCCACCATGACACAGTTTTAATAACCCGCCAAAAAATGATTGCCCCAGCTTGAGAAGTTCTCATAACCTTACCGAAGTGCGTGGATAATATTTGTTTCGGTATGTGCAAAACTTTCATATGGAAAAGCCTACCGTAGAGCTGCTGAAAATCACTTGATTAAGATGAAGGTCACTGTTCAAATCCCAAAAAAAATATTTGTTCGGCGACTACCTCTCAGCAGATTTCCTGCAAAAACTCTGAGAGTAAATAAAACTGCCATAAAAAGTTTCTCAAAAATCTGTCGTTCGGAGTCGACTTTAGACTGTAGGTCCAGCCACTCAAGTATAAAATTTACACACAAAACATAAATGGTTGTGAGAAGCTAGTCTGTAATCCTGACTGAAGGGATGTAAAGGCCAATTATGTTATGTATGATTTAGGTAAATTTAAAATTCTAAAAGTTAATCCATTGAGTATGTTAGGGCTAATCAATTTATATCTCTTAATTAATGTCCGATCAGTTTTAAAAAATATATGAAAAAAATTGGTTTCCTTTACAGTAGGGTGTTTGTTGAAAAGTGACAGGAGACCGATTCTTATATTTACTCAACACGGGTACATCAATCAACAACAGCTTAAAAGTTTAATGCAGTCACGCTTGTTTTTTTATTTCATTCTATTAAATTTCCTTTTTTTCAATACCAAACATTAACACACATGTGTATAAATATTTTTCATATGATATATACGTACAGTCATACACACATTTAGCACAGCATATGCGAGTAATCATGTGAAAAATATTTTCCAAATGCCATGTTATTCAATTTCCCCAATATTCCAATACATAAGATTTAGAATAAGAAAAAACAAAAATAAAAATTTATAATTAATGTGCCAGACAGTTTGAGTTCTTCTAGCTTATTGACGTTTTACTTTCTTTAAATTCATAATCCCAACATAATTATAAAATAGATTTAATTTCAATACTCATGTGATTAATGGAACATGTAGACCAGATGTTACGTTTAAAAATTGTAACAAAATTATGCACGTAAATTATAATTTAAATTTATTCAAATTAAACAAAAAATTAATAACAAAACTCTAAAAAAAAGCTAATCGATAACTTTCAAAATATTATTATCGATTTTTTTTTATTTCTTGCCAACGATCCGTTGCTAAGATAATGTGAAATGTTTGTTAATATTTTAAAGGAAGAGGTACGTACAGCTATCGCCTTCATTAATAGGAATTTAATCTGCCGTTTTGAGCATACAACGTAACTCTCCAGAATAAAGTGTTCACTGTCATGTTCGCAACGAAGGTAGATTATGAAACTGATTGAAATTGAAATTGTGAATCTGATTGATCCCTCTCAACTAATTGTCATTCCTGTCTATCGGGAATTTTAAATATTTCTGCCGCAAGACAAGTTTCTGTGACCAGTATACCCTAATCAAAATTGCTTCAAATAAATCAACTGAAGCAGTTGTTTAAATACGTAGCCTTCAAAGAAAATAAACTTCAGCAATGAGATCCGTTTGTGGATCAATGGTCCGTTAACAAACTCAATTTTCAAATTAGAACAATACCAATCCACAGAAAATCCAAGAGCGCCCAAAACATATCGGAAACGTTAGTGTTAGGCGTGTTTTAAGGACCATATTTCTTTAAAATTCGAAGACGTTCAGTTCATTGAATGATTCGGACACCAAAGACATATGGTATGACTCTACGTGTCATACTACTCCTACCACATTTGGGCAATTCACATGACTTTGTGTCGTGTATGTTGTATTGAAAACACTTTTTGTTTATGAACGCCTAATACTAAGTTGTATTGTGCATTGCGTATTCCAAACGTCAAATCATAATTTGATTTTCAAGCAACAAAATGAAAAATATTACGGAAAGAAGAAAATTAATTAATTATCTGTGCGATAATTCTTCTTCTCCTGATTACTTTCATTTACATAAACTGATAGCACGAAACCAATATAACTTTCAAAAACATATGAAGAAAATGTGTATAATTGTATCGGTTTTTTATATTAAAATTGTCAACAACTAGCATACATTGTTGTATATTCGTCCAACAATACACTTAACACAACGATACAAAGGCTTGTGTGAATTGCTAAATTGTATATTCTACACGACTGATTTTATGTTATGGTCACCTAACGTGGAGGTAGTGGGCACTGGTCGGCAAGATCATCTGTTTAACTTTAAACTTGTGAGGTTTATTTTAAGTCTTAGTTGTTGCTTGTAAACCACAAGGATTCTCAAAGGCAACAAAACACTTGGCATTGGTAAAATTCAGCCTTATTTATGCACTAGAATCATGTGCAATTAGATATCGCGGCTGCTCTTCACTCAGAGAAATCATGCAGACATATAAACGTTATATTCCGCATATAATGGCTTCAATATATCTGTCAAAATTTCGATGATATTTCACACACACTTTGTTTTATTTAAATTTCTAGATAGGAAGAGCTTGATAACTACCTACTATGACTATGAGCACTTAGAATGTAATATTCAATAATGACTCCAACAGCGACGATTATAGCGTGCTATTGTAGTTTGAGCCGAAGTCTAGTAGGTAGTATGTTGGCTTATCAGACGTAAAGCCAGGGTTTGAGCTCCAGGCCAGACATCAAAACAAAATACAAAAAGTATTTCTTCGGCGTCTTCCTCTCAGCAATTTTCTGGCAAAAACTCTGATAGTAAAGACAATAAAAATTGCCATGAAAAGTTTCTCAAAAATCTGTCATTCGGAGTCAACTTTAAACTGTATAAAATTATGTATGTATGTATTGCAGTTTGAGCAGACATTTCATGCACCAAAGATAGATAGCTGCTTGGCTAGATTTGTTGTTCTAGCTTGCTTGAACACAAAGCTGCACTCATAGTTGTGACGGCATAGCTTACTGCATTATCAATCATAAGTTCAAAATGAGCAACTCTTTAACTCTCTTTTAAACCGTGTTTTGGGTCTACCGCGTTATAGGTGGTCTGTCGCAATTTCAGCTTCGCGTTATATGGAAACCGTGTTCTGAGAATACCGCGTTATAAGAGGGTTGACTGTATATAGAGACCAAAAGTTACAATTAATTCAGTAATTTAGGTATTCAAACTACAATGTTTCCGCAAAAAAACAAAATAATTACAAAAGCTAACGTTTGGAATGTTATTAATTTTCAAATATAAATCTTGTTTCGAGATACCCCGTATGTGTTCAAGTTCACATGCATGTATATTTATATTAATTGAAAATAATTGTTTGCTTTTTAATGTATGTTTATATCGTATAGCATATAATTGATTTAAATCGATGTGATAACATGTTTATATCGACAATAACAACCATAAAATCAATATTAAACGCAAGAAAAAAATAAAAAAAACCGGCAGTAATTTATCATACAACAGAGCACACAAAGCAAATGACTCAGAAAAAGTCAAAAAAGTCAATTCAATTATAGTTGCTTCAACAGAAGTTTTTTTTAAAACAGAAATTTTAAATCAATACCCGTAAGTAACATATTATTTTAATGGAATAATAGTGTATTAATCTATTAATATTATTAGGTGTAATACAATATTAATTAAGCCAAGTATAATTAGTATAAAAATACTTTTAAAATCGAAAGTTATTTAGAAATGAAATGAATGCAAAGAATTGTAAATTAATAAAATGAAAAGTCGTAAACTTGTCATATTTTATTAAGAATATGATCATCTGTATGGTGCTAAATCTAAAGTTTAATTGCTACTTTAAATACATATTTTCAGCATTAGTTTTTATACGGTACTTAACATGTAATGTATGTACATGAAAGCGATTTTACGGCAACTATTTTTGACCAACTTTTAATAGCTAATAAATATAATGGCACTTAGAAATGCCTTAGACTATAAGAGTGTATTGTATATTGTGTATTGTATATTGTATATACATATAGTGTATATTGTGTTGTATTGGTTATAGTTGTAAGAAGCTTTGTTCATTGCAACTTGTTTTCTCTAATGATATTGCGCTGCCTGGTGCTGATGCTCATTGTGTGCGTGTTAATTTTCTCCATGAGTGGAGGGACCTACACTTAAAACTTAACTCCGAAGATAGATTTTTTGAGAAACTTTTCAAGGCAATTTTAGTTACTCTCAGAATTTTTGACCGAAATCTGCTGAGAGAAAGTCGCTGAAGAAATATTTTCTCATATTTCGTTTTGTTGAAGTTGTCTGACCAGGGGTTGGATCTACATCCCCTCAACAGTCTTCTCTGTACGTAAATAAAATTGCCAAGAAAAAATTTTCAAAAATCTGTCGTTCGGAGTGGACTTTAAACTGTAGGTTCTCCCATTTTTGTATAAAACTAACACTAGAAAAGCTAGGTCGCAATCCCGACTGAAGGACAATTATGAATCTAAGTACTCATATGAAATGTATTGATCTTGTTCATGTAGCCCATGACTTCTGTATAAGTTACAGAGGCTTGGAAAATTAGGACATTTTTCTTAGCCTAGCAAAGGAGAATGTATAATGCCGGTAATCTTAATAATCTGTTGGCGTTACGAGTTTAACTATTATCAGCAGAAGCTTTATATGAAATCATTGTAAAATACGACAATGGGAAAAATTACTGTGGTATCACAGTGTGCCGTGGAAGTCGTCATGGTCTAGTAGGTAGTGTGTTGGTTTATTAGGTGTGAGGCCTCGGTTCAAACCCCAGGACAGACATCAAAACGAAAATATGAAAAAATATTTTTTCGGCGACATCCCCGCAGCAGATTTCTAGCAAAAACCGTGAGAGTAAATAAAATTGCTATGGAAGGTTACGTAAAAGTCTGTAGTTCGGAATCGACTTTAAATTGTAGGTCCCGCCACTCATGTATAAAATTAACACACATAGCATAAGTGGTCTGAGAAGCTATGTCGTAATCCTGACTATAGGGTTGTAATGACCAATTATGTACGTATAGCAAAGGAGAATGTAGAATGCAGTTAATCTTAGTGGTCTGTGGACGTTACGAGTTTAATTATTGTCAGCAGAAGCTTTAAATGAAATCATTGTAAAATATAACAAGGGGAAAAAGACTGTGGTATTGCAGAGCACCCTACTTGGCATTAATGTCTCCATCCTCACGGGTTGACGGCCACGCTACCTACTTACTTCAAAGCACGATCTCTCGTCTCTAGAGTTGGTGTGTATTAGATGTATTCTGTACATTTTAAAATGATGTCCGTTATGTGTCTGTTATTGAATTGTACTGTTAACGTAGCAGTAATACGAAACAACCAGCTTTCTCCATGTATTCAGCCGAGCGCTTAGTTACTGGACATCCACCCCAAATATATTGCGTAAGTATGGCAGTTAGAATAGATGACGAATGGATTAAAAAACTCGTATTAAGCTAACCTAATCGAATTCAGCCAGCATATAAGGATTGACTTGCCTGTCTGGATGTATGTTTTTAAATCAAATCTCATAAATTTATTGTTAAGAAAAGCGATTAATAAAATCTATAATTTATTTAAATTCAAATGATGGGGTACTTTTTTTGTACAGCTCATTATATTTTGTTGGAAATTAAGTGTGCAATTCTTTCATTATCGTACTATAATTAAACGTATGTATCTCCAACATTCATGGTAGCAATACAGGGTGTAATAAATAAATTGTTTTCCTAAAAACCATAAAAAAAGATTAAAAAAATTAAAACGAATAATAAACAATTTGAAAACCAGCAGTGGCGCCATTTAACAAAAAACGAAATGTAATAAAAACCGACGGAATAATGATACTGAATTATAAAAATGATTTTAAGTGTAGATATTCATGCCCTGGTGTATGCATAATAAATTATTTTATTTGCCCGTAATAAACCAATGCACGCGTACATGTTTTGTTAGAGTTGTTAAGTCATTAAACACAAAATATTTTATTAAAGTTAGAATATGAGACAAGTATCCTTTTATGGTTGAGTGAACGAACAGATGGGTTTCATTCAGATTTGAAAATGATTTAATTGGCAAAAATGAGGGCGCGTCAAGGACTGCTTTGAATTTTGCTGAAAACAAGACGGCAACCTAAAAATACGTTAAAAATGTATTTTTTTTTTTTGATTTTGACTCACTTAGAAAGTGAAAAATCTAGTTGCTATGACTGTCTCTAGCACAATTCTGTCCTTTTTTCTTTTATTGTATATAAATAAGCTTTAAAGATACTTGCGTGATACCAAAAATATATTTTCTCTCGAAACTTTGTTTATTTTGGGCGGGTGTTTTTGTCCAAAACAAACAATACTAGGCAGTAAAAAGTATTACTAACTTGACTAAATTACGAACAGAACAAAAACGTAAAGAATTTGAATCTGTTGGCGCTACAAGAACAATTATTTTTTATCACCTTTTTTTACGTGTTTCCATAATTACGTCCTTTTTTGTTCCGTAACATTGCGTAGTCGCCGTGGTGTAGTAGGTAGTGTGTTGGCTTACTATTCGTAAAGCCCGGGTTCATATCCCAGGTCAGACATCAAAAATGAAATATGAAAAAAAATATTTCTTCGTCGACTTCCTCTCAGCAGATTCAGAATCCTTCCCACTACAATTACATAACAAACGATTCTATATATAGTTTGTTAACTTATTAGACGTAAGGCTATGCTTTAAACCCCAGGGCAGACATCTTGAGCAAAACGAAATATGAAGAAATATTTCTTCGGCGCGTTCCTCTCAGCAGATTTCTGCCAAATACTTGGGGGTTTAAACCATGGCCTCACGTCTAATAAGTCGACATAAAGGGTGTTTTTATAGAGGTATAGAACTTTAAGTTGCAATAAAACAGCGATGGATTATTCGATTGACATGAATTTTATTTATCCGAAAGATAATCTTGTGGCATTACATTTTAAATATGATTTCTGGCATATGACCGCCACGGCTGGCGCGGATGTAGTCCAATCTGGACGTCCAATTTTCGATGACTTTTTCCAACATTTGTGGCCGTATATCGGCAATAATACGGCGAATGTTGTCTTCCAAATGGTCAAGCGTTTGTGGCTTTACCGCATAGACCAATGACTTTACATAGCCCCACAGAAAGTAGTCTAGCGGTGTTAAATCACAAGACCTTGGAGGCCAATTCACAGGTCCAAAACGTGAAATTAGGCGGTCACCAAACGTGTCTTTCAATACATCTATTGTGGCACGAGCTGTGTGACATGTTGCGCCGTCTTGTTGAAACCACATCTCCTGGACATCATGGTTATTCAATTCAGGAATGAAAAAGTTAGTAATCATGGCTCTATACCGATCAACATTGACTGTAACGTTCTGGCCACCATCGTTTTTGAAAAAGTACGGACCAATGATTCCACCAGCCCATAAAGCGCACCAAACAGTCAGTTCTTCTGGATGTAACGGCGTTTCCACCTACACTTGAGGATTACCTTCACTCCAAATGCGGCAGTTTTGTTTGTTGACGTAGCCATTCAACCAGAAGTGCTCTTCATCGCTAAACAAAATTCGCTTATGAAAATCGGGAACAACGGTAATCTCGTTTTGGGCCCATTCGACGAATCTACGCCTTACTTGATGATCGTTTGGCTTCAAATCTTGCACGAGTTGGATTTTGTAAGCACGCAAACCAAGATCCTTCCGCAAAATCTTCCATAAAGTGGATGGACACAGATCAAATTCCTGTGCTCGATGGCGGATGGACTCATTCGGGTCTTCCTCAATGCTACGCTCTACAGCAGCAATAGCTTCTTCTGTACGATAAAATGGACGTAGTGCGCGATACGTTTTCCGCACAGAACCATTATTTTCGAAATAAAATTGCACTATTTGCAAGCGTTGTTCAGGCGTGAGTCTATTCATGATGAATTGCCAAACCAAACTGAGAATAAATCACTTGCCAGCTGTTAAATCGATCGCCATCTTGAAAAGAAATGCCAACTTCAAGTTCTATACCTCTATAAAAAACACCCTTTATTACCTACTAGATTACGCCGACTTCTATGAATGATGGCGACTTCTGTTTAGATGAATATGTTTCACAAAATAACTTGTGCCATGAAATTGTGTAAAACTTTCTGTGCTCTCCCTCGTACATGACACTGAATATTTCGTAAAGTTCTGTAAAAGGCCATGTAAGAGTTCTTGTGTGTTAATAAACAAACATGGCCTGTGGGTATAATTTTTTTTTATGTAGTGCGTCAGGATATTAACAGAGTGAAAGTTAGCAACACAAAACCATTAACTTTGACACCATTTTTCCCTTTAAAAACGTTATAAAAATAAACAGAGATTAAAATGTTGGAAAATGTAAATGTTGTAGAACATTTATGCAAATTTTTAATAAATTTCCAAAAAAAAAATTTAAATTTCCTAATGTACGTGATGTGCCTTTTCTAATGACAAACTAACAAAAAAAAAGGAAAATATTTTGCATCAAAACAAACTGAGTGTTTGCATGACATCTTCTGCCGGTTAAATTTGTTATTCCCTGGTGAGTTGATACTCCAATTAAGTTAACCTTTCTTTAAGTTTATCTTCTGCCCAAAAGGTATGAAATAAAGTTTTCTTGTTAATTAAAGTTGTTGTATTTTAATCTTTAATCGTGTTTGAAATGAACACTTAAACTAAAATGAAATTTTTGTTTTTGTTGTAAATTTAAACTAAAGGTGTTGATAATCAAAATGTATACGGAATTTTTTTCTCCAATTTCAGTTAAGTTTTAAGAGGAAAAGTTTATAATATTGAACAATTAAATTCGAAATTATTTGTCTTAGGAAAACGCTGAAAAGAAGAACCATTTTTGCTAAAATATCACAAAGAAAATAAACTGAGAATTAATTATACTACGGAGTCAGAAATAATGTAAAAATATGGTGACACGAAAATAGTGGAAGACATTTTAAAAACCGGTCAATACCGGATCAAACCCTTAAACATTTGATGTCAAAATATACTGAAGACATTAAAAATCGTACATAAGAAAATTTCTTCTTCTTGGATGCTGAAAGTACCGGGATGTGTGTAAGCGACAGGAATTAATGCAAACAAATTTCTGTCATCGAATTGCCTTAACCCTGGACGATTACTGTTCGTCGAATCCATGAAGCTCATTTACTCTTTATCATATAACTCTTTTATGTTTCACCAGATTTTGCTCTTTTTTCCAACAACGTTAGTTGATAATGAAAGCTTGCAGTCAGTAACCAAAAAAAATTTTTTTTGTTCGTCGATTCAACGAAGAGTAACCTTATTATACAAAAATGACCATCCAGGATTAAAAAAGATGGGTGGCCAGGGTACGTTTACTCACTACAAGCTTTCGTTATCAACCAACATTGTTGATAAAAAGAGCAAAATTTGGTCAAACATAAAAGAATTATATGATAAAGAGTAAATGAGCTTCATCGATTCGACGAACCAATTAGGGTTAAAGTGTTCAACGAAGATTAACCTTAATGTACAAAAATGAATAGTAACCGTCCAGGGGTAATAAAACGTAGATAAAACATTTTAGTGTGTTGGCGTATTAAACGTGAGGCCTTGGTTCAAACCCCAAGTCCGACATCTCCAACTAAACGAATTACGAAAAAATATTTCTTAGGCGACTGCCTTCTCTCAGAACATTCCTGGCAAAATCTCTATGAGTAAATTAAATTACCATGAATAGGTTTCTCAAAAATCTATCGTTCAGAGTCGACTTTAAACTGTAGATCCCGCCACTCACATATAAAATTAACATGCACAACACTAGTGGTGTCAGAAGCTTGGTGGTAATCTTGACTGAATTGTTGTAATGACGAATTATGTGTGTTTTATGAATTATGAAAACGAGGTGAAGTCTCTCCCCTAAATTCTTCAAAGCCTAGATTGATTACCTGAACTAAATTAGGTATGAGATGCTACAACATAAGGAAACGATCATTTATAATATCTACTCGACTATTGGAACGAAATAATCAGAAGAAGTAACATAAATTGGTTCAATTTTGATAACTTGCAGCATTGTACACACAATAATAATATCAGAAAACTAACACTTGGCTGTGAAGTTTTGATATACCAAGAGTATAGCTTGGGTTGGACGAAATCTCACTTTGTCGTAGTGCTAGAACAGAAAATGACAGTTATGACTTTTCCATACAAATTGACAACTAAAAACGTCGTCAGAACTACAACCTCGCTTCTCATACCACTTATTTCCTTCATAATTGGCGGAACCTACAGTTTAAAGCCGCCTCCGAACAACATATTTTTTGAGAAATGTTTCATGGCAATTTTATTTATTCTCATAAGCTTTTTCCAGCACTCTGCTGAGAGGAAGTCGCTGAGGAAATATTTTTTTTATATAATTCGTTTTGATCGAGATGTCTGATCTAGAGTTTGAATTGTGGCCTCACGTCTAATAAGCCAACAGACTACCTGCTGGACTACAGCGACGAGAGATATATTTAATTTTATTTTGACAGCGTTTTTTGAATTTCTCAACTGTTGACGCACAACATCCAAACAATGTTACATCAAGCAATGGCTCAGTATAATTACTGATTAAAAGATCTTAACAATCGGCACCAGTACTTCGACGGCTCCGGTATAATCAAAATTCAAACCAGACTCTCATCGAGTAGCGGAAGTTTCGTTAGAGTCTTGAAAAACTTTGAGTCGAATGAGAAAAGAAAACACGATTTCATACCATTGAAAACTTTTGTTGAAAGTGACTACAAGTATACAAAGATTTAAAAAAAAAAATTTAATCGACATCATAATTTTTAATAAATCTTTACCGTTATCAATTATGATTAATGCTTAACGTAAATCAGTAAAGGCAACTGAAACAACTTTATGGCGATAAGCATAACCCATAGCTAATCTTATCAATAAACAATAACTCACCTTTGATTTTGTATATTCCTTATGGTTCAGTGTACAAAATATTTCTTTTTGGAAAACTGAAATGAAAAAGAAAATAAAAATACTTTCAATTGGTTTTATATTTTTATATATAAATTTTTGTATGTACATATATTGTTTAATTAAATTTTATTTTATTTTATTTTATTTACAAATGGAGACTGGTATGCAATATTTCCATTATAATAATTTTTTAATAATTTTAAAACAGATGTTTTTAATATTTGCATTGGTAAATACGAAAGACTCTCTATTGTATAACTTTTCAACCTACTGTAGATTTCCGATATAACGAACCCAATTGTATTTAGGCCTGTTCGCTAAAGTGAATGGTTCATTATATTCATCACTAAGTTATTTAAATTATTTATTTATTTTATTCAAACTCAAAGTACATGTAATATTTTTAATATTTTGCTACGAAAGGTATATTCCTTTTTTACAGTGAATGTTAATTTAACACAAACTGTTAAGTTAACATAATTGAAAAGATTGTAAAAGGATAAAAAAAAACGATTAAAAATCACACAAAAACGGAAAGTTGGAGAAAAATTCAAAGACAGACGAAAAAAAATATTTGAGTTTTACTACAAAACTAACAAATTTTAAAGAAACTGTTCCATAAGCATAGATAATCAATTTGAAAGGTCTGCATTTTTTCATCTAATTCATAAATCGGAATAAATAGGACAAAAAATAGAATGGTGGAAACTGAATATCTAGCCATGGTATCAAGGATTACGGTCGAAATTTACTTATGACCGGAGGTATCGGTATCGCAGCTAATACAGGCGCTGAAGGTAATATCTTTATCATCGGCAAAAAATGGAAGTCATCGACCAGAAAAATGCAAGTAATCGACCTAAAAAATGAAAGTCATCAACCAAAAACTGCAAGCCATCAACCAAAAAATTTAAGTTAAAAATGCAAGACATCTGCTAAAGAAACGCAAGTCATCGACTAAAATATGCAATAATTGACCAAAAAAGTACATGTCATCTACCAAAATTTAAAGTCATCGACCAAAAAATGTAAATACCATTATGTGTGGAACGTAACATCGTTCATATATCTGCCACAGCTTCTCTGGGTAGATCACGTTTGAAATGTCCAATTTTGAAAGACTATGATACATAAATCAAGCCAAATTTAAGCAATGGCATGGGATAACTTGAAATTTAAAGATATCTGTGGCTTATTGAAGTCGCCGTGGTCTAGTAGGTAGTGTGTTGTCTTATTAGACGAAAAGCCAGGGTACGAGCTCCAGGCCAGACATCAAAATAAAATACAAAAAGTATTTTTTCGGCGTCTTCCTCTCAGCAGATTTCTGGCAAAAACTCTGAGAGTAAATAAAATAGCCATGAAAAATTTCTCAAAAATCGGTCGTTCGAAGTCGACTTTAAACTGTAGGTCCCGCCACTAATGTATAAAATTAACGCATACAACATAAGTGGTGTGAGAAGCTAGGTCGTAATCCTGACTGAAGAGTTGTAATGACCAAATATGTATGTATGTATGTGCCTTATTCGTAATTACCTGTGTCTTAAGAAAAAGACGTCAAACGGGGTCAGACCGCATTAACGCAGTGAATGATTATTATTGGATTAATCGCATGGACCTATAAAATGTTGCTGCAGCAAACATATTCAACAATATTTCTGTATTGTATTATAATTTTAAGTTCTCAAGCCTTTGAAAAAACAGCCGACTTTTTTCTTTTAATTTAAGTGACTAACAACAATACAGTTAACAGCCAGAGACTGCTACTAAAAAGTTTTTTTTTTTGCTTTTGTAATTTATCAGTTAAATTATTTGATAATCAAATGAAATTCATCAAAAGTTATGCCCTGATTGATTTATTTTAAGTTCAATAACTTACTATCAGTGATATAAAAATTTAATGTAATTAACATTTCGCCCATATTAATCAATAAAACTTATGTATATGATAACACTTATAAATATTCATATGTTGTTTTATATTCTACTAACAACAAAGTTTTTTAATTCTTTTCAATATTTCCATTGAGGTCAATATGTTTTAGTAAAGTATCTCCCATGTAAAATACATAAAATTGTTCAAAGTTTTTAAACCAAAATTTTTTATTGAAAAACTATTTTTACACGGAATGTTATCTGCGGCTGCGCTGGCTCGGCCATATCGTTGGGGGGATACTCCGGCAAGACGGGTATTTGATGCAGAGATTTTCGGAAGTCGGCGAAGAGGACGAACTTGTTTGCCTTTCTAAGGACCAAATCGAGGAAGCCCTATCATCGATTGGTATGATCAACTGACAAAGGCGCACAAGAAGCATAGGCGACAGGAAGGATGTGTTAAAGCAGGCCGAAATCCGTTAATCGGGTTAATCAAAGTTGGTTTATAAGTATTAGTCTCACTTAGTGTTCTTCAAGTATGTATGTGTAGTGTTTATTCGATCAATCGAATATAATACGATTTATACACCATAACCCTTTTTATCTGTATGGTTTTTTAGCCACAAATTATTTATTTCGATAGTATTTACATCAGTTTAAGTGTTTTATTTTACGTATTTACCCTATATCCCTGCATTTTTTTTTTTTTTTTTAATAAAATCAAATTTTTCAATGGAACTTTTATTATTCCACAGTAAACAAGGCTATGAATTCATGTGAAACACGCAAGATTTTTTTTAAATACATATGTATATCCAGGCACTTGCACAAGCTAGCACGAAAAAGAGTCATTTCCCTAGTCGGCATTACTCCAAATTTTTCATGTTTTATTTACCAAAGAATCCAAATTTCTACAATAATTTGTTAAAAAAGAATTTTACTCATATATACTTACATATTCTTACATTTTTATTCAACTTTATGCACAAAAGCTAACAATTTAAAATTTTATAGTAAAAACAAACTGCAATTCCTTTTTGAAAAGCATTCATACATACATTCATATTCCCTGTAGTCTTCTAGCTAAAGTAAATTAATTGCCATACGAAGCTTCTCAAATTGTATTCCAATATGTAATATGTACATAACAGGTAGAATTTCTCTGCAGTCTTCAGTTGGAAATATCAAAGCATGCCCAAATAAATTTTGTTGTCCAAGAAAATCGTTTATTCAGTTCGATTAGGTTCGTTGGAACCTAATCAAAAAAGTATTTTCATAAGAGAAATGTAAAGGAATTCACTCATTTCATATGGAAAAGCACCAGTGATGAACCTAAATATCAATTTTCCACAAAATACATCGAAGTTCTCTGTGAATAGATTGATTTTTGTAAAGAAAAAAAATGTACCCTTCATAGCGCCGAGTTACTGAATTTTCTCCACCAGGCGATTTATTATACTTCCAACCGTATCCTTTTCAGAATGCTATTCGACATCTCTAGGAATAACTTTATGAGCACAAATGTATTTTCTTTTTAGTTGCATTCCAGGTGTCAAGTAAGTGCATGGTGATTCGTTATTCACATCACAGAGGCTGCGTAATGGTTTTGAGTCGATCGCTATTCTAGGGCAAAAGTTTTTTGGATTCTACTATGCCTAGTAAAACTTCGGTTACAATTCTCATGCCACTTCTCGATGATCTGATGCATAAATCAATTCACTTCTCATTGTGATTACCCAAAAAATTTCAGGTTGCCTCAAACCCGTTCGAGTTGTAAAAATTGTCGACTTTATTCATTTTTTGCCGAGCATACTCTTTCAAGCCCCTCTGTCTATTCTAAGGGAATGTTCTGACCTTATTAATGAAGTATAAACTACTCTTCACGCAAGTTGATCATCTCAGAAACTGTGTCTTCGGAACATGATCTGACTGTTAGATAGCATTGCTATGTCCCGTCCTTTGTACTTCCTGTTCAAGTTGAAATGAACACATCTTTCGATAGTGTAAGCCTTTGTTTGAAAGCAACTTGAAATTTTCCTCAAGTGCTCTGATAATTTCATCCCGGTACTATCAAACAATACATGTATCTTTGAACCATCAGTATACTACAGAATGGTTTCTCTCTTAAAGGACTGAGTAGCAGCCAAATTCAACCTTTTATCCAATACCATAGCGAAGCATTTCTCAAAATCATATAGTTTACTGGTAGTATCTAAGGGATAGTTAAAGGAATATCGTGTTAAAGGTTAATGTCGTGTTAGACGTGGTTCTGGTCCTCACTATCTATTCAACGGCATTAAATCCAACTAAGACTGCATCTCTTTAAAGGACAGGCTCTTATTGCACAGTTATACCACTTCAAGTCCGCCTTTGTAAGATATACAACTCCAAGAATGTATTTAAGAAACGTTTTATTACATTTATAACTGTCGTCGCCTAGTAGGTAGTGCGTTGGCTTATTAGACATGAGGCCACAGTTCAAATCTCAGGTCAGACATTTCCAACAAAACCAACAACTTCGGCGACTTCTACTTATCAGATTTCGGGAAAAGACTATGAGAGTAAAATAAAATTGCCATGTGAAGTTTCTCGAAAATCTGTTGTTCGGTGTCGACATTAAACTGTAGATCCCGCCACTAATGTATAAAATTAACACACACAACATGAGTGGTGTGAGAATCCTGACTGAAGGTTTGTAATGGCCAATTATGTATGTATGTATGTATGTATATTGTATTTAAATCAGTATTTGTATTCAGTTTTTAATCATCGATTTTTTTTTATTATTTTCATACATCCATTTTTATGTTTCCATGTATTTTGATATGAAATTTTTATTTTTCTGAAATTTGAATTCATTGAAGTTATTTCTCTAGAAGCTAATTTAAAAAATTAATGTTGAGAGATTTCCAACAAACAGTTGATATGTCATCTTCTTTCACCCACAATACTCGCAATGCTGCAACTGGCTTAAATTAAACATTTTTATTAAAAAATATTTTTTAAAATTTCAATTTGTGTAAAAAACAGAAATTTAATGTTTATGATTGTAATAAATTTTCTTGGACTTTTAGGAGAGATGTCATGTTTCCATTTCTCTTATTATTATTATTATTATTATTATCGATGTCAAGGTAGTAATTTCACAATAATAAATTACATATTTATGCTTGTAAGCCCAAAGTATTCATATTCCAAGAAATTTCATGTCCGTACCTTAAATTTCTGTTTGAAATATTTTTGTTTGCTGTTTTGTCATGCTACATCATTAAAATGGATTTTATTGATTTTCTTTTTCTTTTTTTTTTCTACGACATAAAAGGGCAACAACAGAAAAATAAAAATACTTATAAAATGAGAGAATGTAAAATAAATTCCATGCTACTACAGTTTGTAGTTTGTATGTTTGATGTTTGATGAATTCGAAACGTAGTATACTTTTACGCCCTGTAATGA
Source organism: Sarcophaga carnaria (assembly GCA_958299815.1). NCBI lineage: Eukaryota > Metazoa > Arthropoda > Insecta > Diptera > Sarcophagidae > Sarcophaga > Sarcophaga carnaria. The sequence continues at coordinate 33,907,276 of OY283150.1, forward strand.
GAATTTCTAAGAAAGGTGATATTAAATTGATTTTCTTTTTAGTTTTCAAACAGATTCAATGCGTTTTCAATGCTATTTTGTAAATTATGATTTCTGAAGATATTTCGAAAAATTTTCCAATTACACAGTGTTCTGTTCGTATGATTTCAAAATTTATTGAGAAAAGTGTCGCCTGTTAGGTAAGGTGATGTAAACTTCATTGACAGCCATATTAAATTGGTAATTGGTTGACTTACTCACATTTCTTGTACATATTTTATCGATTATGGGCTCGAAAAGCAAGTACTTCAACAAAACTTATTCCAAAGATTATCACCCTTAGTAGGTAACACCTATAAACACAACTTTCTGTGACGTATGCCCTATGGTATTGAGTATGGTTGTATTGTTCAAAATAATTTCTGTTATAGGAATAATACCAGATAATATAAGAGTCGCCGTAGTCTAATAGGCAGTGTGTTGGCTTATTAGACATAAAGGCCTGGTACGTATCCCAGGTCAGGCATCAAAACGAAATATGAAAAGATATTTCTTCGGCGATTTCCTCTCAGCGGATTTCTGGCAAAAGCTCTGAACGTAAATAAACCTGAAATAAAAAGTTTCTCAAAACACACAACATAAGTGGTGTGAGAAGCTAGGCCGTAATCCTGATTGAAGGGTTGTAATGGCCAATTATGTATGTATGTATGCATGTAATATAAGAGTACTTTTATGTCTACTAATCATTTTTGGAACAATTTTAAACCAGAAATTGTAATCCAAACCACAACATTGTATCTGGCTTAGTTAAACGAAACGGTGGCAGTTTAACATCTGGATATGGAACTGAACTAATATTATCAAATAAAAAGTCAATTAAATATGTCAACGTGTTGTCCTCCCTGTGCTATTTTATGGCGCAGAGGCATAGACGCTATTAAGCACTGATACAGCAGCCTTAAGGGTATTTGAGAGATCGGTCCTATGCGATTTGCTACGATTTTCGCAACAGATCCAACAATGAGCTCTATGAGCTCTTCAACGACGTGGACGTTGTGCAGCGTATTAACATCAAGCGGCTGCGCTGGCTTGGCCATGTCATTCGAATAGAGGAGTATGCTCCGACGAGACTGGTATTTGATGCAGCGATTAGCGGACGTCGGCGAAGGGAATGCCTTTGTATTCTTTGGGCGGACCAAATCGAGGAAGCTCTAGTCGAGGTCAATTGGTGTGACGAAATGCCGAAGGCGCGCAAGAAACAGAGGCGCCTGGAAGGATGTGTTAAGGCAGATCGAAATCCCTTAATCGGGTTGTTAATGACCAATTAAGAAAGTAATTTAATTATTTATTACAATACTTTAAGTCAGGACTACTATCTAGCCACCATTCAGGTTGTGTATGTTAGTTTCATGCTTTTTTATTTATTTACTTTTAACTCCAAACGACAGAATTGAGAAACTTTTCATAACAATTTTATTGTTTTTATTGTTTTAGAGTTTTTGCTAGACGACTGCTGAGAGGAAGTCGTCGAAAATTTTTGTTCAGATTTCGTTTTATTTCAAATGCCTGAGCCAAGGGTGGGGCTCTTCATCAAGTAAGCCATCATACTACCTACGGCGACCCCTTTTTATAAAATTGGAAGCCTATCCTTGTTCTTCAATTTATATGTGGCAACTGCGTGACTACTCTAAGTTTTTTGACATGAAAAAAGTGATATTTAATAGGGTAAGTGTAACACTATTAGGTTAGGTTAGGTTAGGTTGTCAATTAAGACAAGTACAGTACCCGGAGGTCGAATTGACCCATTGTACAACGTCATAGTTTCTCACACCACTTATGTTGTGTGTGTTAATTTTATACATGAGTGGTGGCACCTACAGTTTAAAGTCGACTCCGAACGACAGATTTTTATTTATTGAGAAACTTTTCATGGCAATTTGTATTTACTCTCAGAGTTTTTGCCAGAAATCTACTGAGAGGAAGTCGCCGAAAAAATACTTTTTGTATTTTGTCTTTGATGCCTGGCCTGGGGCTCGAACCCAGGCTTTTGCGTCTAATAAGCCAACACACTACCTACTAGACTACGGCGACTTCAGCACTATTAAAATGTAACTTTTTTAAAAGGCAACATATTTTTTCAGAATACCTACGAATTTTATGGGGCAAAGAGCAGATATCAAATTCTTATTCGAAGTATTATCACATATATAAAGCATAAATGGGGATACAGGGGATTTTCAAATCAGAGTATTTCACCGCTAACTGCAATTGTCAATAGTAAGAAATTGACTTCCGGTCTTCTATAGATTATTACAAACGCTACCATGAACTATTTCGGTGTACTACCTAGAGTGTAAAGACTTTGTATTTCTCTTTTATTTTAGTGATTTATAGTTGTGGTTTCCTTATATTATTTTTCGCGTTAATTTTTTCTATTTTTAGAAAACTTTATTTTCACTGCGTGGCTTAATATTTTCTCTCTTGTACTTGTATTAGTTGTTTGTAGTTTTCGAAGTTTTTCAACCATTTCTAGCATTCCATTAAAATTGTTTTCTTTTATTTTCTTTCCGTTTAAAATGCTGCATGTTTCTTGAAATATTAATTGTGCCTGCGCCTTAATATTTTTGCAAGTCAACATATTATTTTTCTCCTACATATTCGCATATTATTCTTCATTCCATTCTCATGCGTTTATTAATTGCTTGGAAATGTTTTTCCTTTCATTTTGGTTTCTTTCTTCATTTAATTAAAGTGTCATGTCGTGGCTACACAATCGTGTTAATGCTAAATGCACATGTCAAACAATTCTGTTTTTATTTTTCTTGAATATAAAAAAATGGTTTTCAACATATTTTTTCTTTAAATTTTTTTCTTATTTCACATTTGTATTCATGCAAATGTACAATTTGTATGCATACATACATATATTAAAACTTTAAAACATTTTATTTAGTATTTCAACAAAGGCAAAAAGAAATTTTTGTATGTCGCTTACTAACGAAGCAAACGAGAAGCGGTATAAAATATTTTGGGTTAAGTCACCTGAGGCTACCTAGCAAGCATTTATTTCATTATCGGAAAGGAAATTGTTTATTTCCTCATTAAGAAAGGAAAATGCATGTATAAAAGTTGTGAATATAATCTGAGCTATTTACTTAGTTTTAATATAAAAAATTTTGTTCAAAAATTTACAAAATTTTCTCAAAAATCTTTTTATATAAAAACTATTGAATTCATAGTCATACGAATAATGACGGCAGTAACCGCTTTTAAAACAGAAAGGCATAGGCGTAGCAGTTTTTGGTTCCAGCGTGAAATATTTCAAGCCTATGGGGAGCTCGCAGAATTGCGCCGTATAGAAATCTCTGCAATTGAACGATATACTCAATTCAACATTGAGCGACAGTACAAAGGACGATACTATCTGAGTTTACGAAAAGGAGAGCTTTTGCGCCGTCTGTGAAAGTTTGGAAAGAAAAAAACTTAGCGAAAGGAAAGATAAAGAGAAACAACTACTCTTTTTCAGCAAAATAAGTTTGAAGCAATCTAAACTTTTGCTGGAAAATTTAGAAATGTGGAAATTTAAGTCATACCTTAGACTATTCAGAAAACGCTGTGGTCTTTTGACATTGAACTATGGACGCAAGATGCACTTGTTCAAAATAGTGTTTTAGATTCCGTGATGGTGAGAATCAGATGCTGGGCTGATCCTCGTTGTCAACTAAAAGCATTCTGAAGTTATTAAGGACAGTAGGCTTGGAGGAGACTATGTAAAGATATTGGAAGCAGTGATATGTGCTCTGTATTTTGGCACCTTTAGGCAACAAAAAATTCGTTTTACATTATAACGCAATAAATCTAGCCATTCTGTATTCGCAATGGGTTATCTGCAATACCACTTTTCATATGGGCTGGAATGGCGTTAGAACATAACTCTGCTGTTAATTTCCAGCGTTGTCCTCAAACTGGAAAAGGTTTTCGTATATTATTATGAGAGAGAGAGAGAGAGAAGTCGCCGTGGTCTAGTGGGTAGTGTGTTGGCTTATAAGACGTGAGGCCTCGGTTCAAGCTCCAAGGCAGGAATCTCCAACTGAACAAGATATGAAAAAATATTTATCGGCGACTTCTTCTCAGCAGATTTCTGGCAAAAACTCTGAGAGTAAATGAAATTGCCATGAAGTTTCTTAAAAATCTGTCGTTCGGAGTCGACTTTAAACAGTAGGTCCCACTCACAACATAAGTGGTATCAGAAAGTAGGTCGTAATCCTGACTAAAGAGTTGTAATGACCAATTATGTATGTATATATGTATGTATTGTAAGAGCGCCTTGGCTAACACGTAAACGTCAGTAGGCTCTATGAATTCCGTGTTGAAAAGTAACAAAAACTCTACTGACTTTGGCACTAGTACAGCTTGGATAATTGGCTGATCATATAACCTTACTATCAGCATGTTTAGAAGGTCTGGCTTGACATCTAGTGGTTGGGATCTATCCTTTTGTATCACATAATTACCTCTAAGGACTTCTGTTCCCAGATGTGGTATTAGAATTATACATTATCAATCGATATTATTAAAAACATTAAGGCTAATGCTGTTGAGATATTAACAAAAATACAAAAATAATATGCCAAATTGTATCTCACAAAGCAACCGACTACGATGTAGACGTGGATAATATTTGCATGTAAGAACCTTTAAAAACTATACAACAAGAGTACATTTATCACTCCAAATAAATATTTTGATAACAACGATTTTTTATTTTTATTCAATATTTTTAAAGAAACAAAATGTATGTGCCTGTTACCGTTTGGTTTTTAGTTCACATATATACATATATGTATCTATGCGTTCTTATTTGGTATTGCATACAGTATTAGATGTGAACAATGTTCCTCTTCTGCAAAAACACAGAACAATTCATTATATGCATACACAGATGCATAATATTTGCAGAACATATTTTTGCAACATTTTTCATGTTTTCATTCTTTACACAGTATATGTCTTTCACTTGGTATCTAAATATTATTTTTGTTTTTATTTTATTTTTTTAATTTTTTTCAAACAAATGTTACCCATTTTTTGACAACAGAAACGAATGTCTTTTGAAATTAAATTTAAAATAAGACGGAAATTTTCAATTGGTAAAACGAAATAGTACTCTGTCATAAGTTAGTGAAAAAAGTAACTTTAAAGCCCATCATTTTAACTTTGCTGGAGGTTTTTTCAAGGCAGATAAATTGTTTTTCATTATTATAAGTAGACAATATGGTAAAAGTGAGCTTTAAGCTAAATGGAGGATCATCCCACCTTTAACTCTTAAAGTTGAGTTTATGTTTGAACTTGCCATATTATATATTATTTTCAATATGACTACTTCGAATATAAACAAAATAAGCAAATACAACATAAAACAGAAGGACGTCGTTGCCACTGCGTTTAATAAAACTTATTCAATTGATTATTTTTGTAAAAGTTAACTATATTTTATCATTAGGCTGTAATAACGAAAAGAAGTTAAAGTTGACTTTACAGTTTACTTTAGCTAAAGTTACCTTTAACTAAACCCAACTTTAACGGTCCTAAGTGAAATGAATTTTGTTACTGTGTTTAAATACTATGATTAATAATACTATAGAACAAAAAACAAAAAAATAAAATATATACGCAAGTAAATACATATTCTAAGTTCTCAGTTCAATGAGCAGAACTAAAAAATATTTCTTTTTTTATCGAAACTTCCAAACATGAAGAAAACAGTCATGAAAAGTTGAACATTTCGAATGCTTTCCACTGAGAACAGCTGCGCGGACATTTGATATTTTCCACGAAAAAATATACATTTTGTATTTAGATTTGTTTTATTTAAATTTAAAGATAGGAAACACTTAAAATAATCCACTACACATAGCCATTGTAAGTTATCTTACAGTTGTGAGATCTGCCACACTAAAACAGTCACCTGTTTACCTCTCAACTCTTGAATAATGAAATCGTGTTAAAGCAGAGCAACAACATCAAGTAGTGATGTCTTTCGACAGCTCTATGTTCCGTAGAGGATAGATATCAGAAACTATTAAACAAATTCCAGAAACGATAGCAGTAACGAGGTTGATCAGAGAATATTTTTAACTGTCTTGGACAATCTGTATTTTCCATATCAAACCACATACATATCTACTCTGAACGATATAAAGATTTTTCGCAACGTTGTTGAAACATATTCAGGATAAGCTTCGGTAAGTAACCGATCTGCATTATTTGCGCTTTGAAGAAGTCGCCGTAGTCTAGCAGGTAGAGTATTGGCTTATTAGATATGAGGCCATGGTGCAAAAACCATGTCCGACATCTGAAAATGAAACGAAATATAAAAAAAATATTTCTTCGGCTACATACACTCAACAGATTTCTGACAAAAACTCTGAGAGGAAAATAAAATTGAATTATACTCATGTATAAGTAGGGTAAAAAAATAGGTCGCAGTTATGGCTGAAAAGTTGTTGACCAATTATGTATATAGGTATGGTACCTAATCTACACAACAGAGCCTCAGCATATTTAAGAGATGAGTAGAGAATACATTTTTTATAGAAAAATTTTCATTAAGTGGTTGAAGTCGCCATAGTCTAGTAGGTAGTGTGTTGGCTTTTTAGACGTAAGGCCACGGTTCAAACTCCAGGTCAGACACTAAACGAAATATGAAAAAATATTTGTTCGGCTTCTTACTCTCAGCAGATTTCTGGCAAAAACTATGAGATTAAATTGAAACTGCCTTGTGAATCTGTAGTTCGGAGTCGACTTTAAACTGTAGGTACCGCCACTCATGCAGAAAATTAACACACACAACATGAATGGTTTAATCCTGACTGAAGAGTTGTAACAGCCAATTATGTATGTATGGTTTATTGGTTCTCATTGAATGTATATTTTAATTACAAACAAATTAGTATAGCCTTAGAAACATTGTTAATAATAATTTTAATTACTGACCTGCATAGAATTCTAAAGAAACTAAATTAATTTCATTCATACTGCTTATTACATTGATATTGAAGAGAACATAACTTGTAGCCATAGCAACAAATCGCAAAGATAATACTCTTCGATATTCAAGAAATTTTATTTGTTTAATTAAATTGTAAATTTAAATATTTTCATAAATTGAAATCGTTTCAAATGTGAACATTTGTATTCGATTAAGAATCGTTAATGTCACAAATTCAATTGAAAATTTGTGAATAATAAATTAATGTATACATACATACATATGTATGCATTTATTACGAAATAAATGATTGATTATTTATTTATAAATGTTTGGAATGGAAATTAAATAATAAATATGAATTTCTTTAAAATTAAAAATATTTGTTTATTCATTTATTATTTGTTCATTTACTCTTGATATTTTACGAATTTATGTTGACACTTGTGCAAGTGGAAAAATGCAAAAACAGAAGTTTTTTTATTCAACGACATAATGAAATTTATTTAATCTCCAACTATATACATACATTAACAATGCATTCATATCTCCTATATCGAAAACGTTGTGAAAATAATTTTTAACACTATTTGGCATGTCTCTAAAAGCTACATCAGATGCCAAGTATGGGCATTCTGTATGATTTTAAGTAATATCCTGATTCAAGGACACCACATCGGCTAAAACCATTTAAGTCCTAAAATCCTTCTATTGAGCATTATGTTTGTGTATTAAATATATTCGCTATCAATGATTCCGAAACAAAAATTCAATAAGGGTGCCCTGGTAGTCTAGTGGGTAGTGTGCTAGACTATTAGCGTGAGGGTCGTGGGTTCTATTCCCACCAGAGACTCTGGTCTGTGACACTACACTGAGCAAATGAGCAAAGTTACTCAACTCGTATATAATTAGAATATAATTTGTAATTGTATTGTAATTAATAAATAAATAAATAAAATAAAAATTCACTAATAAATTGTAAATACTCTTTACAAAGGAAGGAATGAATTTATTTGTGGAGTATTTTACATTACTACATTACTTTATCGGTCATTACAACGCTTCAGTCAGGATTACGATCTAGCTTCTCAGACCACTTATGTATGTTATGTGTGTTAATTGTATTCATAAGTGGTGGTATCTACAACAAATTTTTCTGCGAAACTTTTCATGACAATTTTATTCTCCGCCCAGAGTTTTTGCCAAAAATCTGCTGAGGGAAATTAGTCGAAGAAATATTTTCTTTTTTTTCATATTTCGTTTGCTTCGAGATGCCTGACCTGGAATTTGAACCATGGCCTTACAACCAATAAGCCAACACACTATCTACTAGACTACGCCGACTTTTTCAATGTGCAATTAAGGCAGATCGTTTACTTTCCGTAGCTTTTCCTAATTATGTTTCAACAACGTTTCGAATAATTTTTATATCGTTCAGAATAGGTTTCATTTGATTTGATTCGGAAAGCACAGATTTTCCAAAACAGTCAAAAATATTCTCTGGGTTTAAGGTAACAGAATGCATTTGCTGAGATTATAAGAATTCCATCTACTAAAATCGGTTAAGCCGACCACATAAGCACATAAAAGCTTATCAAGAGAAATCCCTACTACATCCTTGTTGTTCAGCGTTGTTTCACCCGTAGTATGTTCTAGATCAAGCTCCTAACTACTAATATTTCTAAAATTTGCTTAATTGGCTCTCATGTTTAATCCTCTGTGGAACATAGGGCTGCCATAAGGCATCACCAATTCATGTTGTTCATCTGCTTTATCGCAATTTCATTAATCAAATTTTGAGAGTTAATCAAGTGACTGTTCTACTGTTGCAGATCTCAGAACGATAAGAGACTTATCTGTCGTCGCATGGAAATAACGTCCAATGAACATGTATAGGTAGGTCTTTTTAAGCGCTTTTTATATTTAAATTTAAATTTAAATGAAAAAAATCTAAATAAATTAAAATGTGTGATTAATAATTTTTTTTTTCGTTTGAATGACCTATCGGTGCGATTATGTTTTGGAAAACACCATCGTTCAATTATCTTCACAGCTTCTCTGGCATGCGTATGAAATGTCCAACTTTTCATGACTATGCCGCTTAAATCAAACTAAATTTGAACGATGACATGAGTTACGTTGGCTTTAAGGACAGCAGTGGTTTACGACTTATTCACATACGTCTGCAACTTTAGAAAATCCCTCAAGAAAAAGTCCAAACAGGTCAATTAGACGATTGCGGTGCCCAGTTCATATCACCTCCATGGGAGATAACCATGTCCTAAAATCGGTCGTGCTGAATATACCATGTACCGTGAGTTGCGCGGCACGTAGCGAAGTTCAATTGAAAAATTTTCAATTAAATTAAGCGACATAGAGATGATTTAGAGGTTTAAATTCTTTGTAAAATTGTATTCCATTTTTAGTAGCATTTGTTGCGATGTACAAGGTAATTCATATCGTATTAGATATAAAATTTAAAAGCAATAAAAACCAAATAAAAACAATCAAAGAAAAGATTATTTTATAATTTTTCTTTTTCAGAATTTTTTAAGATCTTCCCCTATTAATTTTCCGCTTACATATGTATATACAAACATATTCCCTATAAGAAAGCTTCTTTTTATTGTAGGGACTACAATGGCGCTTAAAGTATTTTTGCTTTAGATTTACAATACTACTATCCATACATATTCATCCCTTTAAACACTTTGGTACTGCATAAAGGTAACATTCATACATACATAGTATTAAATATTGATTTTGCAATAAATTCTATGTATATATGTATGTACTGTACAACAACATACACTTGTAAAGTCCTGCACATAAATAATACACACATAATATAAACCATTTTCGATGCTTATAGTAGTACAATGAATTTATGATGTCATTATAATTTATTACACAATATGGAATCAGTTTAAAGCATCTACGGCCATATGTGTGTGTGTGTCGACCATGTCCTTTGTTACTATAATATGTTTGTTGTAATTTTGTTTGTTATTTTGGGTTGGTTTACCAAACGACAGTCGTGTTATATGAAAATAAAAAAAAATTATAAGAAATTATGTAAAGAATTAAATATTTATGATGAATTCTTCTTAATTCTTTCATAAATCTCGATTATTAGTATCAATTAGATTTTATTTATGAAATTTTTTTAACACTTCATTTCGAAATACATTCTGTTTTATAGGATGACTTTCTTAAGTATACTTATTATTACTTAGACAGATGTAAGTATAACCATATATTTTATATTCATATTATAAAATAAATGAACATGTATATCACCGACACAAAATGAAATAAGTTTGACAACGTATATCATATAACAGAAATTCAAGAAAATCCTATTCTTATCGTTCAAAGGATCAGGACCTCATACAAAAACTACTAGAAAATTTGCATTGTTACAGCCATTAACAAAAAGAAATATACGGTATTAGACATAATGTAAACTTTATAAATGTTTTATAATAATTATTACAATATTGTTATTTTTTTACCATTTCAAACACGTTTAGAATATGAGTTCGTTGATTGCAATTAAATTCTTTATTGCTCTCACTATTTTTGTGTGCCACTATTCACAACCTGACGAATACAACAATAATTGCTTCTTCGCTTTTATTGTTTGCTTACAACGCAGATCTTTTCAAGGGAGATCTTCAACCGCGACTCTTTCCTTCACACGCAACGTGTCTTCACACAAGACTGACTGAATTCTTACTACGCGTTGCCTGTTTTGTCTTGCCTTTTTATATGCCCACATAATCAGTCTGATGAAGGTTCTTGAACTAGAATGTTCGGGGGTTTCGCCTTCTGGAGAACTCTATCGCGACGTAATTGTTGTTTGTGTATTTTGTTCACGTTGCTTGTTGTTGCGTTCTCGCTTACTTGTCTATTCCCTTTTCTTTCTTGCCGATGTTGTTGGTTTACTTGTAACGAGTTCGTTGTATTTGTTTGTGTAGCATTTGCTCATTTTAATGTTAAACAATGTACACCGTTTTCATTTTCATAACAATATTATATCTTTAGTCATTCAACTCATCTCCATATTTTTTTTGAGTTTCTATTTTTCCTAGTTTTAGTTTCATTAAACAATCATCCATTGTTTAATGCAATTTATTCGTATAAACGGCCTTTTTTAAGACTTTGAGAACTTTAAATAACAGCATGGGATAGAATTCTTTTTTTTTAAGAAATTTCTGATGTATAATTTCTGTCATTTAATTTTTAAATGTGATTTACTTTTCTCCACGGATACAACTTACGTGATCTGTTCGATAAGGCCAAGTTTTGACTGCTATTTTTAAATGCTTTGAGATATGCTAGTTAATTTACATAGACTAATGGCTTAACACAGCCCAATGAAATAAAACCAGTTATTGAAATATAAGTAGTGAGAGAAGCTAGGTCGTAATACTGACTGAAGGATTGTGTGGACTTCTGAAAAGAATATTGTCACCAAATTGAATTTATAATAAGCATGTTGTCTTGTTGGAAACAAATGCTGTCAATGACTCAGCTTCTCACACCACTTATATTGCGTATGTTGATTTTATGCATGAATGACGGGACCTACAGTTTGAAGTCGAATCCGAACGACAGATTTTTGAGAAACTGTTCATCGCAAATTTTTTTATTCTCAGAGTTTTTGCGAGAAATCTGCTGAGAGGAAGTCACCGAAGATATATATTTTCATATTTCGTTTTATTGGAAATGTCTGATCTGGGCTTAAAACCAAGGCATGCCAACACTCTAATACTACTAGACTACGGAGGCTGGAAAAGATGATTGTTAGATTTTAATTCTTGTACGACTTGTATTTTATAGGCACGTAAAAGCCAAGATTTTAACATAAAATTTTCCATGTAATCGAAAGACAATAAAAACAAAAAGCTGAGAACAAAGATTTGCCTAAATTCTTCTCGTCTTCCTCATATTTCGCATTGCAGCAGCAATATCCTTTTCGATTTTTAGATTTCATTGTCTTGTTCAAGGCTTTGATTCGGAAAGTGCAAAACATGAGAAGTGCTTTCTGAAATTCGCAAATACATTCATATTTTTCATAATAAATTTCCACGATTTGGAAGTGCTGTTCTGGCTGGGTTAATTAAGATGACTTAACGCAAACTTTTTGGCTTAATATCCATGGTTTTAAAGAATGATGTTTGTCTATGCGTCTGGTTAATTTAGACTTGGTTTCGAAATAATTTATGTATAATAGCACAAATCGCTTTAGAGTTTCTAATAATAAATACGAATAAATTTAAAGGAGCTCAAAAAACTAATGCAAGTCAAATTTGTGAACTACAAATCATGTAAAAGTCACAGATGTAGCTCAATACACAACTGTCCCTATCTGATAAACAGGAAACGAATTTAAAAAAAAAACGTTGTTGCTTAATTGTATTCCTCTTTAATTGTCTTACTTGCTTACAGTAAAACTAAAATTTCTATTCCATTTTGTGTTCAACTAAAAATCCTTTGAGAATTTGTGTTGATTAAATACATACATACACGGAAAGGGAATGAAAATCTTATGACATCCAATTGTTAAAAGCTTGTTAGAAAAGAAAAAAGAAAACGAAAACAATATTTTAAATTCTTTTTAATATTGCTAGCATAACGGAACGAATATAAAACCTGGCACTATACCCAAGAGTAAAGAATTATTTTTATACGCTACAAAAAATAATGTCAGCTTGAAATTGAACATGACTTGACATTTGAAGTCGGTAAAACAAATGCAGAAAAATATAAATAAAAGAAATATAAAAACAGATTAGTTCTATAAACATTGTTTGTTATTATGAATCCAAAATATGATACATTTATTACATAACTAACCTAACATTTAATGCTTCTACATTAAACATTACATTAAAAATTAAACACATATGAACATTCAAAAATTCTTACAATAGAGATGAGAAAGTCGCCATAGTCTAGTAGGTATGTCGTGACGCCTCGATTCAAACCCCAGGTCAGACATCTCCAGCAAAACGAAATATGAAAAAATATTTCGACTTAATCTCATCAGATACCTTGCAAAAACTCTGAGAGTAAATAAAATTTCGGTAAACGTTTGTCCTCAGCTTTTTGTTTTTATTGTCTTTCGCTTACGTGGAAAAGTTTATGTAAGGATCTTGCCTTACGTGCCTACAAAATACAAGTTGTACAAGATTTAAAACCAAACAATCATCTTTTGCAGTCTCCGTAGTCTAGTATTAGTAGTGTGTTGGGAGCCCTCTGTTCTAACCCCAGGTCAGATTTTTCTAATAAAACGAAATCTGAAAACATATTTGTTCGGTGACTTCCTTTCAACAGATTTCTGGCAAAAACTCTGAGTGTAAATAAAATTGCCATGAAAATGTTCTCAAAAATCTGTCGTTCAGAGTCGACTTTAAACTGTAGGTCCCCGCTACTCGTACATACAATTAACACACACAACATAAGTGATGTAAAAAGATAGGACGTAATCCTGACAAAGGGGTTGTAATGACCAATTATGTGTGTATGTATAGACGCACAGTGTTTGTACTAATATCTATCTGGTGTACTTATTATTTTTAAATACATAGTCATACTAAAATTTTTCTTACGTTGACTAATATTTACAAACTTTAAGATAACCAATCGAAGACCCTCGATAATCACTACACAGTGTAACCATTTGTACCCCAATATCATGAGCATAAGGATATTCAGTATGACCAGCACCTCCGTTTTTAAACTCTTCCTTTTCGTAGTAAGAGTTTTTCGTCATCCATTAAGGGCATTAATAAATCCTACCTTGATTCATATTTTCATGAATAATGACGGTACATTCACTATCCCAGTTAAAATTAAATTTTTAATTGAGGTATTTGTAAAAAATTAAAATTTATGTCATCAAACAGTATTCGAACTCGTAACTCTTTCAGAAAGTTTCCAAGCTCCTATTATTAAAAGGTTTTTTAATTGTGAAATTTCCCCAAGAAGTGTATGCAAATGAGCCATAAATCACAGCAGTCCGCAATGCTAACATATTTCATGACATTGCTCAAGTTCAGCATGATTTTTGCTCCCGCGTAATGTAAAATTCGACATTTCAAATGCTCTACAACTAGAAAAGCCGTGATGTACTGTTGAACGATGTTATATTCAATTCAATTGGCTTTCAAATGAATAAAAATTTACGATGCTATCTTACATTAAATTTTTCATTTTAATTTGAAGATGGAAGGACCTAATATAAGCTGAAAATGTACAGATTTTTAATAGCCAAAACTTTAGGATTTTGTAATACTTCCGAACTGACCGTTGTATTTATTTACATTCGTATTGATATAAGGACGAGGTTAATTCAAGGATAATATATTCATAAATCATGACAATAACAAACACTTAACACAGGGCAACATACCCTATACATTGTAAGCGGAACAAACAAACCTAAATTATATATTGAGACTTCCCATGTGTATAATTTATGAAGACATTATGTATTCCTTGTAATTATGACTTGAAGCTAATTTTATTATAACTTAACATGGCTAAAGTGTTTTTGTTTTTTTTTTTTTTTTACTTGGCCACTTAAGTCGTTATTCACATTACACACGCAAGTTATAACCAAAGAGTTTAATTAGTAACAAGAGTTATAAGAAAACATCTGTTTTAAGTTTAAATGCAAAAAAAAAAAAAACAAAAAAAAAGGAAAACAAAAATTGGAAAATACCTTAAAGGTGTATAGTAAATGCAATAAAAATAATTCCATTAAAATATAAGTGAGTGAGTTACGTAAAAGCAAATATTATTCGTTTAACTTAAAAGTAAAGAGTATAGCTCTTGAACTTGCTTGCAATTCAAGGAAATTAAAAACAATTTAAATTGCTTGATTAGAAATAAAAAACAAAAACTATTAAAAACGAATATGTTAACAAGTAAAATTATAAACATAAGTATTGTATATAAGTATTGTTAATTATCGAATTAATTAATTTATATTTAACAAGTGTAAGAAAATACTGAATTAGATTGTAGCAAAACAAAACAGAAGGATGCCGTACTATATTATGATATTGGAAGAGTTTACTTAATTTAGCTGCCACTAAAGCTATTTGCATATTTTTTTTTTTTCATTATACCCGCCTACGCTTGTGTAATGCAAAGAACTTGGGAATTTGGATTATAATTTAGTGGGCGCGATAGCTATTATTAGTTCATAACCTAGGATTTTCAAAATTCTCTTGAACATACCATTGTTCCATATTGAAAAGGCCTAGCTTCTCACATCACTCATGTTGTGTGTGTTAATTTTATACATGAGTAATGGGACCTACAGTTTGAAGTCGACTCCGAACGACAGATTTTTGAGAAACTTTTCATGGCATTTTTATTTACTCTCAGAATTTTTGCCAGAAATCTGCTGAGAGGAAGTCGCCGAAGAAATACTTTTTGTATTTTATTTTGATGTCTGGCCTGGGGCTCGAACCCTGGCTTTACGTCTAATAAGCCAACACACTACCTACTAGACTACGGCGACTTCTTTTAATAACTTTTAATAGTTTTTGTAATTAAGTATATTTTTCAAGAGCTTGAGAATTAAAATAACAATACACGTCAACGTAGTCTAGTAGGCAGTGTGTTGGCTTATTAGACTTGAGGCTACACTTCTAGTCTCCTGTCAGACATCTCCAAGAAAACGAAGAAGGAAAAAAATATATCTTCGGCGACTTCCTCTCTGTAGATTTCTGGCAAAAACTGCCAGAGTAAATAAAAATTGCATGAAAAAGTTTTGCAATGTGTTGTTAAACACACACAACATAAGTGGTGGTCGTAATCCTGACTGAAGGATTGTAATGACCAATAATGTATGTATGTATAGTATACATAATGTACGCAAATCAGATAAATTGTAGGAATAAAATTTTATATTTTAAACTGAAAGATATTGAATTATCTTTAGATTTTTCATTTAAATTTTAAATATAAGATTCGTTACATGTTCGCCGCAGATAACATTTTTCAGCACAGGAGTCTGTTGTTTTGTCGGCATATAGCCCCTAACAAAATAATACAGAGACGTTAAATCGCTCGAATGAGAGGGCCAGCGAAGGGAAGCAAATCTAAGAAAAGTTATCAATCGATTGATTTTGCAATAAATCGATTTTTTAGCCGGCTTATCAAACGACTTTGGTGTTTTCCTAATTAATTTTTAAAAACAAAGAATTCAGTCTGCATGACTCCATAGAGTTTGCCGTGAGAGCGTAATGGATTTTTTTTGGTTAAATTTAATAGAAATGAGAACCGATGAAGTTGTCAGCACGTATACTGCATTAAACAATCAATTTTAGTGGATATAATGGTGATTCATTCCCGTAGTTTAGTAGTAGTGCGTTGGCTTATCAGACGTAAGGCCACGTTTCAAACTGCAGATCAGGTATCTCTTTCGACCACTTCCTATCAGCAGATTTTTGGTAAAAACTCGAAGAGTAAATAAAATTGTCATGAAAAGTTTCTCAAAAATCTGTCGTTCTGAGTCGACTTTAAACTGTAGGTCCCGCCATTAATGTATAAAATTAACACACATCCTGACTGAAGGATTGTAATGACCTATTATATGTATATGACTGTAATGGTGATTCGTAAAACACTTCAGTCCAAATTCGGAGGCTTTTTCATTAGTCTAGCCATCATTAAACACAATTCCTTGATAAAAAAAATGTTTATCTCAGACACTTTAAAATGCGCTCAATCAACTAAAATGTGATACAAACAATGGCGTTTGACTATAATTCTAATGCATTTATATTGCAACACCCTGTTCTATGATGTGTGTATATCATGAATATGTAATTTGTTTTATTGTTGTTGTAATAAAAACAATGCTTTTGTTAATAGTATTATGTATGTATGTATACTATCCATCAAAATTAACCTACAGTGCTAACGAATACAATGGCAAACAACAACAATAATAACAACAACAATAAATAATAATAATTTAAACGTGTGTGTTGGAGAGCAATTACAAACCACAAGTGGCAAACAGTTGATAAGCGTTAACATTTGCTCATATTTTCTATTGTATTTGAATGTTAATTGCATGTATGTTTTTGTTGTTAACTTTTATATTGTAAAACATTTGATGAACATTTGCCAAACATATTCATTGTTAGCTACATACGTTACTTTGGATATGAATGCATTTTTTTGTTTGTGTGCTCATTATCAATCTAAATGTGCATTTGCGGAAATAATAATTCAAGTTATTCACCACAATCATATTTTCTATTTGCAATTAACTATAGACCAACATTTATTATTTACGTTTTTGATGTTATAGGTTAATGATCAGGTTATTTGTTATTGTTTTTGTAGCAATTCTCAGTAACAAATTAAATTTTGTTTATAATGTAAAAGCTATGTGCACAATGGGAAAATTAAAACAAAAATTATTTTATTTCGCTTCGTGTTTTTTTATAGATTTTTTGTGCAGTTTTTTATATCATGATATATTTTTCTTTATCATGATATACTTTTCTATATCATGATATAATTTTCTATATCATAAATCTTGAAATGAGCATAAAATTTTACCAACTTTATAATTGAAACAAATGGATAAAAAATTATTAAATTTTTTAAGTAGCCTCCACTTCGGAAGTAGTCTCTAGTTATATTGTACAGAGAGAACGCTAGAGAGTGTTCGGTATGGGCACTATATTCAAATCTGTTAACATTGTAAGATGCAAACAAACAAATCTATCATGCTAGACCCCGCTACAGTAGACCAAATCATCTGTATAGCCCAAAAAATTGAAATTCAATGCCCCTATTTTCTCACATTCAAATTTCAAACTACTAAGACATGTGAGATGACAAGTTCTTCCAATACAACATACATATCATAATTCGTCATTATAACCCTTTAGTGTTGATTCTGACCTAGTTTCTCACACCACTTATGTTGCGTGCGTTAATTTTTATACATGAGTAGCGGAACCTAACTGGCACTTTTGATCTCCTATCAACTAACAGCATATGTATGTAATTTTTTTCTCAACTGATTTTGGGCACTCAGAATGTTCGACAATTCTTAAGCTAATGCTACCAAAATGAAACTCAGTTAACCATCTTTTTTACTAAAAAAATCGATAAAGGCTAGTTGCAATTGTGTTCATCAATCTTAGCCTTGGTTTGAGCGATTAAAAGTGTTTAAACAAATCATTTTTCGTTGCCTTTAAAATATTCATTTCCATATACATACATAATTGGCAATTACAATACTTCAGTCAGGATTACGGCATAGCTTCTCACACCACTCTTGTTGTGTGTGTGTTAATTTTATACATTAGTGGCGGGACCTGCAGTTTAATGTCGACTGCGAACGACACATTTTTGAGAAACTTTTCAAGGCAATTTTATTTACTCTCAGAGTTTTTGCCAGAGATCTGATGAGAGGAAGTCGCTGAAGAAATATTTTTCCATACTCCGTTTTGATGTCTGTCCTAGGCTTTTGAATCGTGGCGTTGCGTCAAATAAGCCAACACACTACCTACAAGACTACGGCGACTGCCGTATATCATTATCCATATACTATACATCCATGTATTCTATTTTTCAGAAAATGCTGTGTTTGCTGCGTTGTGACTATTGTGTTTATAGCATGAGTGTCAAACGCAAACTAAACAATTGAGCCTTTTTCAGGAATCGATTGACAGATAACTTTTGGTAGGAGGGGTTTTTAAAAATTCATAATCGTTTTGACCGGTCTTTGGAACTTAGTAAGTTAGTGATATTAGATTATTCCTATTGAATTCTTGTTCTACATTATAACAGAAGCAATCAATAATTTTTTCGGTGGATGCTAAAGGGCATCGAACATTATATATTATTTTTCAATAATAAAACTAAAAAAAAAACACTTTAAAAAATAAAATTCTATATTAGAATACCTCGTTGGATGCGAGTGTTGATCATCAGTTGAGTAAATAATTTTTTTTTTATTTTTCATTTTATTAATTTATATTTTTAGATTTAAAACGTTCACGATTTTTATTCTACAAATTATAAGCTTAATAAATATTAAAAAAAAGAAAAGAAAAGAAAAGAAAGAAAACAGAACCAAAATCAACACAAAAAAAATTAAATGAATTTATAAACGAATACAGTAAATCATTTTTTATTCTTAAAACGAATCATTGATTACACACTATAAGAACAGAAATACTTAAATTTTTTTCTTTTTTTTCCCATTGTATGCCAGTAAATCAGGCAGTAAATTGAGTGTAAATAAACCATAAAGACTATGAGAGTACATACACACTTTACTAATAAACAAAATAATGGCAAAAAAAAACTACAAAGTCCATGTACAAAATAAAGAAGTGCTTTTCAAATTTTATACGATTCATTCACACACCGATGAAGCATGTCCAGCATTCTGATGTAATTTTCTCACTCAAAAACTTATCACTGAGTTTGATTTACACCCATAGGCAATAACGCCTATCGTCTTATTTTCAAAAAAACGTTGCGTGATATGAATGTGATAATCGCGACAAACTGTTGTTCTACATTATTGGCAACGCATTGTTTTTGTAATCCAAACATGTGTGCTGGAGTGCCAGAAAAAGTGTGAAAATTTGAACAGAGTATGTTGCTTACAACTTAAGAAAGTTTTATTTCTAATCACCTGATATTATCTATTAAATACTATCAATATAAAGTGTCTCAAAAAATTTATAATTTCCGGAATATGTTCTCTGACTACCATATATTTGACATACATTTTCTGTAGAATTTTAATACTACATGACTAAAATGAAATATAAAGCATCTGTGTTTTAATAGATGCTATTGATGCCCATATGTTAAGCAGCATGCAGTAAGTGAAATATCTGGCGGACACAAGTGTAAAAATTTAGAAAGTGAATGAATACCGAATACATGAAGCTAGTCGCTGAGAATGGCGCTGGTAATTAGTGCTTTGGCGTACTAGGCGACAGCTCGTGAATTCAGCTCTGCCATCTCGATAGAAGGGAAATATGTGAACAAAATATTGCCTGCTCTCAAGCGAACTTCCGGCAACAGTTCTGAGAGTAAATAATTGCCATGAGAGAGCTTCTAAACTCTGTTTCTAAACTCTGTAGATCCCAACACTAGAGGGTAAAATTAACACATACAACATGGGTTTAAGAGAGAAACATAATCCCTACTAAGGGTTAGTAATAACCAATATTCTCATCTCAAAGTTTTTATTACGTGAGGCTCATTTATTTACATTATTGTGCTACCAAGTTTTATTCAAAAAGAGAGACTCTGATGCTCGTCCGAGCCGAGCCTTTTAGCCTCTCTTATCAAATGTTCTTTAATCGGACTAGTGTGTTAGGGATATCGTGACTAAATTACCTTTCTGACATACCTTCCCAGAGAAGTTTTGCCTAACGATGGAGACCACGTTGTAAATATTCAGTCATGAAAGAAAAATTTGCTGTTTCACTCTCTAACAATATAACTAATGATCAATCTGTTCCGCCCTTCTACGTAATCTTTGATCATGGTGAGGAATTTATCCCAAATTTACAACCTAATCGTGGTAATTCGGCCGTAGCACAGTCTCCCTAGAAGCAAATAATGGAGAGTGCTGAATAATTTGCAATAGTTAATAAATCGCCGTAGTCTAGTAAGTTGGGTGTAGGGTTATTAGACATGCGACCACGGTTCAAGCCACAGGTCAAACATCTTCAACAAAATGAAATATGAAAAAATATTTCTTCGGCGACTGCAGCAGATTTCTGGCAAAACTCTGAGAGTAAATAAAATTGTCACGAAAAGTTTCTCAAAAATTTGCAGTTTGGAGTCGACTTTAACCTATAGGTCCCATCACTCATGTATAAAATTAACACACACAACATAAATGGTGTGAGAAGCAAAGTCGTAATCCTGATTGCAGGGTTGTAATGACCAATAATGTAAGTGTATTGTACCACCACGTTTTAGTCCAAAAAAGTCTGATGGTCGTCTGGACCGTCATGGGCAATGCTCTTTAATCAGACAGGCGCGCTAGAGACATCATAAGGCTTTACGTGAGCGTTGTGCACTGTTCCATTAAATTACTGAGAATTTCTTCTTTATTCTCACAGTTTTCTAGCTGTCTGACATGTTTTCCCAAAGAAATTTCACCTAACGATGGAGAACCCGTTGTAGATATTCGATCGTGAAAGAAAAAAATTGCTGTTTCGTTCACCATTCGATAAGCTTTTGGTAATGGTGCTGAACCTGGTGTTGAATTTATCCAAAGTTTACAACCTATTCGTCGTAATTCGTTTGTAGCAAAGTCTCCAGGACAAGAAGTAATGGAGAGCTCTGAAAAATCTGCAATTTGCCGGAGAAATAGGTGAAATTCATAAACAAGCTCGGTTGATATGACATTCAATAAGAATTTTGTTGCAGCTTGCCTATTTGAGTAAGGTAATATTTTCTTTGGGGATAGGTTGGGTTTGGTTGGAGTTGTAGCTTTGATACTAAAACTCACATGAGCATGGATAGCGGCCCGTTGTGATGCCACAGGTAAGCGCAGACCGAATTCCAGCAAACTTATTGATGAAGTTGGTCAGCGTAGGGGCTGCAAATTAAAACCCGTCTTCACTATACTGAAAACCAGTCTGAAAGCTTAATAAACGCAGCTATATCCTCGATATCAACGGATGATAACTTAATAGATGATAACTTAATAGATGATAACTCCGTGAAGCTGACAAGTAATGGAGAGCCAAGTAATCTAAATCTGCACCTAGCAAGAGAAAGTGGATAACAATTGACTCACAATGTCGTCAAAAGTCGTGTGATGAGAGCTGCACTCTTTCCGCATGTCTTTCCTTGACGCACTGATTGGGAATAATTTGCTACTGATACGCCGTTGGTAGTTTTTAGTTTTTTATGCCAATAAACTTTTATTTAGTTTTAAGTTTTTTTAAATGGATGTCCCTGGGAAATTTTTAGGTTTATAAAAAAATAAGTTCATCTACCTATTCACTTTTGCTGCAAAATTAATTTTTAAACACTATCGACCGCTGTGAACTCTGTACATTTCAATTAATCTTTTGTTATTGTGTTATTTTGTTTATTTATTCTTTGCAATTATTTCAAATAATTGTTTATTTTTTATTTTTTTTAAATAATTTATCTACAATTGCTTATATATTGATTTCAGGCGAAAATGATACTTATTTTCATTAAAAAAATGTTTTTATTTTTTTTTCAACGCTTTTATTAAAATTCCCACCTTAATAAGTTGAATACGTTTGATTAAAAGTTATAAACTCTTGAACAACATACTCAAGCAGCTCAAAAGTATTTTTAATTAATTGCATGATAATATGAAGAATATTTATATGGGGTGGCTGCCATTGAAACTTTTGAAAAAGTTTTAATATAGACTTATCAAACCAAAAAGTGATTATCTCTCAAACCATAAAAAAAAATAAAGCACCACAACATATAAGCGTTGTAAATAGTGATAAGAGAGTTTGTTTTATTTTTTTTTTTTTGTTTTTATTTTTTGTTTTTTTAAATTGTTTGTAGACCATAAAATTTTAATAACTTAAGAAATGTGAGAACTACTTACCTTGTTTAAATAAAATCCATTAAAAGTGAAAATGTAATAAAAAAAAACAAAAATATTTCGATTCATAAATAGATTCTAAAGCACAGCAAAAGATGAGCAACTAAACTGCTTGAAAACGTAGGTTTTTCTTGTTTACTATGCACACGTACTAGTACTCGTAGAATATATTTTTTTAAATTTTTTTAGTTATGCCACAGAAACACTGCTTTATTTGACTATTTTTGGTATTATTTTTCTATTTCCTTATTTGTTAAATACGTATACGTAGCATTTTTTGTTTTTAAATTTACCGTGTTATGTGATCTTATTTCTAGCTTAGTGTGGGCCTTTCAGCTAGACATTCATGACTATTCAGAAACAAAATAATGATTATTTAATAAGAAGTGACACATTAACAAAAAAAAAAGATTTTTAACAAAAACACATATTTTAACTACATTTCGCTTTACAAACAATGTGATTAGTTTGTATTCTTTCTTCTTCTTTTTCGTAATACACATTTAAAGGTCAAATTTATTTACATTATTTTGGTTTTTTTTTTTTTTTTAATTTCTTTTCATAAATTTTTATTTATTAAGGTGGGTCACGTTAAATCTTGTACACCACTTGCCACTTCCATTCACATTTTACGATTTGTTTGCTGTCGTTACACTAACATATAAAATTTATTTGGTTGTATAAAATTATTTAAATTTTTTTTGTTTTTCTATTTTTAATTTGTAAAAATAGTTTTGTAAACTCTAGTCGCCCATATAAAATATTTTAATTGTTTGTGACATTTCTTATCAATTTCATGGTTATTTTTAATTATATGGCTTAGGTCTTTTAAATTGTTTCGTTTAATATTTTATTTATTTAAAGAACAATAGGGTATGCCAACAGGGGACTACCAAAGTCTGTAAGTTGATAACGGCCAAATTGTTGAAGCTACATCTGTCATATTAGGGGTCATTTACTGGGAAATAGCATGCAGCAGTACATAAAATTATTATAGAAAAATGGATTTAATAACTGATACTAAGTTTCAATAAAAAACCATCTGCAGCGATGAGGTCCATTCGAAGATGAATTCGTGCAAAATTCTCCTACTCTGTCACGATAACAATCCAATGAGATTATCGGTCCATTTTTCTTTAAGAAAGGCGATAATTATGATTACTGACTTCTTTTGGCCTGAACTGAATGATCTGAAACCAACATGACATGAGGCTTCACCACTATCGAGTAACTTCAGGCCATGGTTATTTCACTTGGAGTTGACTACTCGGACTGTGCAATTTGACTACGTTAGATTTGCGGGATTTTTTAAGTCGCAAAACCACAGAGATTCTTAAGATTCTCATAAGCCATGTCAGCGTTCAAAGTCAACTTAATTTAAGCGATGTTATTATTCTAGATATAATGCCATCGAAAGGTCTTTCAAACGTATATAAAATTTAGATGATATATCACGAAGTATGTTTTATTGAAATTTAAAAATAGAAAGTGCTTAATGAAAGACCCAATACAATTAAAGTCCACAATACACAACTAATCGTATTGTATATGGTGATAGAAAAGTTACACATAAGCTACAATTCACTCTTGTTTTGAGTTTGAGTGGAGGAATTGTATTGAAAGAAATTTATGACATCAGAACAATTGGGATTCGGCTAACACTCCGATTATATATAAACATGTATATTATACATACAATATATTCCTTAAACGAGCAGAGTACATCTCCCATCTTCTTAATGCTTCTTTTCTGTGCTTTATTTGAATTTCATTAATCTATCGTTGTAATCACTATGAGGTGCTAAGTAATAGGATGAGAGCAGGTCCATCTGTTGTTGCCTAGAATCTATATAGGATTTACCTTCCTTTACAAAGCTCAGCAAGGGCTTGCCTGGAGAGATATTTTGGAGGGAACTGAACCTCTTACATAACATACATACATAATTTATCATTACAAGTTGTAATTTGTTGTAATTTACAACCCTTTAGTCAGGAATACAACCTATTTTTATACATGAGTGGCGGGACCTACAGTTTAAAGTCGACTCCGAACGACAGATTTTTGAGAAAATTTTCATGGCAATTTTATTTACTCTCATAGTTTTTACCAGAAATCTGCTGAGAGGAAGTTGCCAAAGAAATATCTTTTTTATTTCGTTCAGTTGGAGATGCCTGACCTAGGATTTGAACCGAGGCCTCAAGTCTAATAAGCCAACACACTACCTACTAGACCACGACGACCACTGAACCTCTTAATTTTTAAAATTTAATCTCCTAAACGAACCACCTGTAGGATGCACTCAAATGTATTTAACTTGGTTCGACTGTCAAGACAACTGAATGTCAATGCTGTTGTAATCTTGCCTGATGTAAACGAACTTTGGGCGCCTGGCTTTCTATCCCTGTTATATAACCAAAATATTAACAAGATTAAGAGGTGATAAAATCAGATAGCCAAACATGTCATTCCTGCTTCAGAGTTTAGTGAAAAGATTGCGTGTTTCAATACATCTAAAGAATGTGATCTCAGTAAGTGCAAAAACTAGAAAGGAATCACTCGCTGTACAAATAAGAATTTGTAACTAAGCTATTAAAAGTGAACACGTTGATCGCTGTATTAATTTTAGGCCAAATAATTTTATAGACCAGGTAAACAACTAAATAAATAAATAACGATTTAAATGGAGATCCCTCTCAGAATGCTTTTTTGCGGCATACAGGCAAAGCTGTTGTAAGTTTCATCAAAGTTCTATAAGCGTTATTTACAGTATTTTACAGTATGCTGGTCATCGTAACAAGAAATATATGCAACTGCAAACAATAGAGGCATACATAATAAGACAACAAGGAAGTGAATCTTACATATGTAAATGACATACATATGCCTTCAGAGTCGCTATGATGTGGTAAAATAGGCTAGGGCTCCGAATAATATCATTGAGACCAAGTGAATTGCAATGAACACCACATGCAACAGACAATTTTAATTCCAAAACTTCCTAATCCAGAAGGTAAACTAATTTTGCTATCATAAGTCGTCGGATCGGATTTTCGTATCGAATCTCAAATCGCAATATCAGAGTTTGTAAAGTTTGATGCATTGTGAAAATTTTTATTCGCACAAATATAAGAATTTCTATATTGTGTGTAGCATATATACTTTTTCTGAGTGGGAAACGTAAAATCTGAAACACCTTATAAGTTTTTAACCTCGAAGGCCCGAAAAGAATACTGCGTATTTTTCGACTAAGGGGAACAGTTATTGGAGTTAAGTTTATTAAGGAAATGCCAATGAATAGACATATATTTCAAAGACCACCAAAAAGACCGATGTTATTCGTATTGTTATGGGCTGGAACTCGTAAAGCCATATAAGAACAGGCAATTAGTCACAGAAGTTTCGATAGTAGGCAACAGCTAGATTTTAATTAACCCCCTGTTTCTATAATGTGAACGATTCCAAACGAGAATTTATTTGTTTGAAAATAAACTCAAAAATATTTTTAGTAATTGGGCGTTATTCAAAACAGGGAATAAGTCGAGACAAATCAATGAGTATGTATAGTATACGAGTATTCCGTTGGTTGATTCATTTATCCAAACAGACGTTTTAGATTCTTTTAAATTTTTTACTATAAATTGTGCGATAACTCAGCATCTTTTTCTATTTAAAATGCATTTGACAGCTACATTTTTTAAATGAAAATAATTTATTAACTTTAACTGCTTTGTCACTATTGTTTAATAAAACATGAACGCAAAAATTTAAAAAAAAACTTTGTTTTTGCTCGTTACTGTGGATGTTTTAAAATTTGAGAAAAAATAAAACATTTGATTTTTCGTGTGCTAGCATATTAACAAGAGATTGGGTATTTAAAAATAGTAAACAAACAATACATATACATACTCGTATATGCATTTTATTTAATTATTTTTATATTTTCATTTTTTCACAAATATAGTATTTGTCATATTACTTGTACTCGTACATTTTGTTTTGAAATGTTAAATTAAAAATGACAATTAACGTTTTAGTTGTATTTAAATATAAAAGTTTTATTGCATTATAATTAGAAGAAAATGTTAATTTATTATAATTTTAATTTCGTATTGAAAAAAGGTGACAAAGGCAATTTATCTGTTGTTGTTAATAAATTTCTTTTATTATTGAATTATTTTTTTTCGCAATACATTAGTAAGGTGTGTTTGTACCACAACTTATTATTATTTATTTGAAAGAAATAATTTTTTTATGATATGTGTGAATGTTTACATTATATGTACATACATACATAATTGGTCACTATAACGTTTCAGTCAGTTGAGTTTCTCTCAACACTTATATTGTAGGCAGCGTTGCCATTTGCCAAGTTTTCCCTTTTTTCCCAGTTTTTTGAGATGAGAAAAAGTTTTCAATGAATTTGTTTTCTAACAAAACAAGTTTTTTTCGACAAAATTAAATTTAAATTTTTTTTCAATAAATTCAATAATAATAACACAAAATATTTACATTTTTAAATAAAATATTGTGCATTTTATTAGTGCCGGGCAAAAGAAGCAAGGAAACACCAACAGAGGGCACCGGGCTCCGATGTTTCCTTTAAAAATGTTGGTACTTTTGTAGAAAACACTTTTTTTCGTAAAAAAAGTTTTTTTTCCCCAGAAATAAAAAGTTTTTTAAAAAAATTACTGGCAACGCTGGTTGTATGTGTTGAAAGTCTACTGCGAACAACAGAATCTTAAGAAACTTTTCATGACAATTTTATTTACTCTCAGAGTTTTTGGTAAAAGTCTGCTGAGAACTCCGAAGAAATATTTTATTTTTGATTAAGACGTCTGGCTTCGATTTGAATCATTCCTTCAAGTCTAATAAACCAACACACTACCTAGTACACTAAACTTCCTAACACCTAGAGATAATACCATCAACAGTGAAATCATAGGGAAGTCAGTTAATTTCTACAATGAACAGGGTGTCTCGATTCTATGCACAACACAGTAACCGCATGCATTTTCATGATTAATGAAACGGAAATACAGCATTGAGAAAATTAAGTTATTTTGTGAAAGTCCTATGTTACTTAAAGAAACTCAATATCTATCACTTGATCACTTAACGTTTAAACTCTTTCCTGTGTGCTAATCCTATCCATTAGTGGAGGGATTTGGGAAGCTTTTGCTTAGCAATGAGTTACTCGCATAACTTCTAATCAACCCATTTCTAACAATGGTGGAAGCACTACAGTAGCCGAATTGTAACTTTTTCGAAACTCTTCCTTCTTTGCCTTCAAAAAGGCAACTGAATTACCAGCAGCAATGCAGAAACATTATGGCGTTTAACAAATATTTATTTTCGTATAATAAATATGGTATAAATATCTATCAATTGATTTAAAATTTATCTTTTGTTTTAGTTTTTGTTAATATTTTGTTTCCTTAATTTCGCAAGTTATCATGTATATTTTATACTTTCTTTATTGAATCATGTTATTTATTTATTTTAAAATTTCCCCCAGGGGGTATTTATAATTATATGCAACCACGTATTTATCTATATGAAGCCAGCAATGTTGTTTTTGTTTGTCTTTAATTAATTTCATTTTATTTTTATTGCAACAATAATATTTATTTTCAATATTTTCTTTATATAATTTTAATTTTCCATAAATTCATTGAAAACGAAATTTTAAGTTTCAAATACAAATGAGTTTCAATGAAAAAGAAAATAAATGAAATAAAGTCTTAATAACAATAAAAATATTTTTCTGTTTTAATATCTTTCATAAGATTCTTATTAAATATGATTAATTTCAAAATTTTATTTAAATTTATTATTTGTTTTTATTCGTAAATAAATAAATTCTTAAGTTTTTATTTCGAATTTATTATGAATACTTTTACATATTTTTTTTAATTAAGTTTTTATATTTATATTTTATAAATGTGTATTGTTGTAACTTAATTTCTGTCATTATTCAAAGTCTTCCTTTAATAATAATATTCTTATTTTAATTAATTCTTATTGAACGGTTTTTAACCATTTATTTTCTGCTCTTTCCATTTTTGTTGTTATAATTTATTTTTAGTCAAAGTAATTTTGATATACATACTTATGTATATATTATTATTGTTTAACAACCATTCATATGATTTTAAACTTTTCATTTTTTTATATATATTTTTACTGAATTTGTATATATTTAAAAACATTATTTCATTTAAAATAATTTCGTTTATTTTAAAATGTTCTTTATATTCTTTTAATATTTTTTTTTTGGATTTCATATATTTTTTTTTTTATTTAAAAAACATTCTTTTTATTTATTTATTCATTTATCTTCTTGATTTTTTTTAAATTTGAAATTATTTATTTTTTGATTTAAATTATCAACTTTTTTGTCTTGTTTTTTTTTATCTAAATTTCGTATTGTATTTTCGCAATTCAGTTTCTTAAATATTTTTCTTTTAATTTTTTTTATTAAATCTATTTTTTTATTCTAATTATAATCATTGTAAATAGAAAATTTAAAGAAATTCCTAGCTTTCTTCAGTATTGAAGCGCTTTTATTTCTATTAGTTTTAGTATAATATTTATGTTGTTTTGTATTGCAGTTCAATTAATGTATCTTTTAATATATTATTTATATTTTATTTTTATTTTTAGTTATTGTAAAACTATATTTTCAGGCAGTATGTTTAAACAATTTAAAAAATATTTGATTTTATTATTTTTTTATTTTTTATTGTTTATAATTGTATTTATTTGATGCACTTTTAAAAACTTTTTGAAAATTTTTTAATTATATTTTTTATTTATAAATTTTAGTCCATTTATTAAAATTTTCCGTATTCGACGTATTTTGTATTATTAATTTTAATTTTGAAATATTTTGTATTTTTAATATTTTGTATATTGAAATATTATTATTAGTTGAATTAATTTCAGTAAACATTTTAATAGATTCAAGGTTTTTATTTTTTTATAATAACTTTTATCTTTAATTATATATTTTGTTTATTTAACTTAACTAGATTTTAAGTCCTTTTAAAATATTTTCTTTAGTATTTTCAAACTTTATTAATATTATTAGATCGTAAAACGGCATCATTGTTTACATTGTTTTTATAAATATTAATTTTAAAAAAACTTTCCAAATAAAATTGTTATAAGATTTTATAATATTACATTATTATTTTATTAATTATTCTATAACATGATTTTAGGTACTTATTAATATATCCATGCATTAGCATTACTTGAGGGAGTTGATGTTTAGTTTAGTTGTTACTCCAATTTCAAAATATTTAGTTGATTGATTTCTATTATTTATTATTTGTTGTTTTTATATTTTACTTTCTTCAAGTTAACTTTATTTCCATTGTCATATTAAGTATAATTTTTTATTTTAATATTTTTGAATAAATTTCACGGAGTAAAAAAAAATTGATTTTCTTTCAACTTTAACTAAAACTTTATTTATGGTTTAAATTTCTTTTTCGTTTCAATTTGTTTTCCTCTTTTTAATATTTTATATTTCACAAACACAAACAGAACACATTAATTTTTGCCACTGCATACATTACACTTCGTATTGTTGTAGTTAAAAAAATAAACAAAAAAAAACACCACCTACAGCGAGCCCTTTAACAATGTTTGCCAGCAAAAGAAGACCCAAAAAAAGAAAATGTTAAAGTAAAATAACCTACACTTTCTGTGGCAGATGGGGAAGAAACCAAAAACAACACAAATTTTTAAACGTTATTCCGCATAACCGCTTAACAATTGTATTTCCTCACGCGCTCACGGTAGAAATTTAACTGGAAACTTTCATAGGCTTTCACAATAACACAACAGTATTCTTAGTCATTAAGTGGCATTAAGAGTAACAGTAATATTAACAGTAGCTGTAACAAAAACCGAACAGTAGACTTTACATTTTGTGAAAATATTTACTCATTTCTTCAAATAGAAAAGTAAATTTTGTGTTTAACATTATCACACTCATGTGTACG
Organism: Sarcophaga carnaria; assembly: GCA_958299815.1. Lineage (NCBI taxonomy): Eukaryota > Metazoa > Arthropoda > Insecta > Diptera > Sarcophagidae > Sarcophaga > Sarcophaga carnaria. The sequence continues at coordinate 33,937,884 of OY283150.1, forward strand.
TACTTTGTATTTGTTTGTTTTGTAACATTTTCCATTTGTTTAATTTAAGCATTTGCACTCTCTTATGGTATTTCTCTCACGTATTTATTGTCCCTAGAATTCTCAATATTGGATGTGCTCAATAAAGCACGTAAACGTATAAGCAATGCAACAAACATACGCCCTCAATTGTGAGTTTCGTTTATTTCATACCAATTCTCTGTTGATGCTTTCTATTCCATTTACAGAGAAGAGAATTTAAAAGAGAGAAAAGTTTTTACTGTTAAACAATTCAGCAAAATGGCAAAGCATGTAAAAGTATAAGAGCAGGCTGCAATACTATATTACTGTGAAGATATCAATAATATGGAGGCAGATTAAATGAAGCAACCTTTTTTAAAAAAAAATAAAAAAAAAAGGTATTTACGCCTGTAAAAGTAATGACAATCTTTGCATGAAAAATATTATTCCAATAATAAATAAATTCTTCCAAATAGAAGTGTTTATTTGTTGTTGTTGTACCTAATTTAAAAAAATATATTATTTTCCCTACTTTATTTGAATTAATTCAATAGGAGAGTAATTTGAAAAATTGTAGATAAATATTTAAAATTTTAGTGGAGCATGAAAATGTATTTTAACAAAAATTAAAAAAAATCTTAGTTATTTTCAATATTGTGTCTATTGAAGCCATAGTGCAAACATGTTTTAAAAAAAAGCAAAATCATTATTTTTAATTCATTTATACATACATATATGTGTATTCATTTTAATAAATTTCAATTCAATTAAAATAATTTAAAAATAAAAAATATTCAAAAGAATAATAACAAATGTTGATGATGGTCAATTGAAAAGGCCATTATAAAATAGGGATTTCAATTCGTAAAAAACAAAAACTAAATTCGTACCAAAATAAATTTAAATATTTTTTAAAAAAAAGCTTCATGCAATATTTTTTAGATATTAAACGAGAACAGCAATAAGAAAATGTTTGTCTGGTATTTTCAAAATCATTCAAACATTAATGCTGGTGTATAAACATTAGCTTGCCTATCAATCAGAAAAACCATTGCATAGATTAATTTATTGTGTTGAAACTGGATTGTGCGAGAGAGAGAAGAGGGAGCAGTGTTTAATATTCTTTAGATGTCCTTCTTTACGCAGAGCACTCCATATACGTAAAATACGATTAAAAAATTTTTTTTACTTCTCCACACCACTTATATTGTGTGCGTTAATTGTATACATGAGTGGGTGGACCGACAGTTTAAAGGCGACACAGAACGACAAATTTTTGAGAAATTTTTCATGGCAATTTTATTAACTCTCAGAGTTTTTGCCAGAAATCTGCTGAGTGAAGTAAACGAAGAAATATTTTTCATATTTTAGTTTGTTGGAGATGTCATAGGGTTCGAACCCTGTCCTCAGGTTTAATAAGACAACACACTACCAACTAGACTACAGCGACTTAGTGGATAACTCTCTGAAAATCGACTATAAGACCCTGGCCCCATGAGACTTATATTCCGCTGTTATATTATAAACTATAAAGTTTAATCTTTGTAGTAAAACCATCTGTAAATAAAATTAATACCCCGTTGTTATCAGTGAAAGCGAGTTCTTAATTTCACATAATTGAGTGCCCTAATAGTCTAGTCGGCAGTGTGCTAAACTTTTAGCGTGAGGGGTCATGGGTTCGACTCTCACCAGAGACTCTGGTCTATTACACTATACCGAGCATGAGAGAAATATAGTCTAAGTGCAGATCAACCTAAAATATGAATTATTCGAAAGGTAAGTGCTTACTCTTATACAAAACATCTAAAGTGCCTGCAAAGCTACAAAATTTGGAAAGTTTATTAGAGACATAAAAATAAAGACAGACGAAGCAAACTTAAAATATTCAACTCTCAAGAAAAGCCTATCCACATGAGATCCAAGTACATACGTTCGGTGTGGATTTTGGAATGGCAGGGTCATCGCTCTTATTAATTTGGACATCATCGACATTTGGTGTAAACAGCACAGCAATAATTAAAATGAAAAAAGCCGTTGAAAATGCTCTCGGTTGAAGCTATTTTGTAGAAAGTTTCAGAAATTTTAGGCAATAGAAGTCTAAAGAAAAATGTTTTGCAAAGTTTTTATTCGAAAATGACTTTTTTTAAAAATTGTATTTGCTAATCTCTTTGAATGAGTATGAAGATTGATTTACAAGACCCAGATGATGAACTTTTTGAATAATTCACTTGCCTTACTTGATAGTAAACATAGATTACTAGCACTACGCAGATGTAAAAATAACAACGCTACATAAATCAAACACTCAGAATTTATAGAATTTACATACATGGTACTAGCAATTTTTCCCACCTTTTTATTAGAAGAATTGTTGGCAACATGTGTATATGTAGTGTCAGCAATACATTGATTAGACTTATTCCAGTGTGTTTTGCACTACAGTATTGATATCTCAAAGTAAGAGTTGACAGAAATGGTGCATTAATTAAAAATGTTTCAGTTTACCAACGTTTTCCTGAAATCCAATAAGCCCAACTGATTCTTAGTACAAAAACACAAATCAGATAATGCCAAACCAAACAACCGGTTAATTCAAACGTTCATGATTTTATTGGCAATGGTTACCAAAGTAACAAAAGACCAAATAATATGAATGACCAAAGCATTTACTGCTGTCACAGTAATTGCAAAATTTTACAATTTCCCTGGTTATTGTAGCTGTAATGTAAAGACAAAATGACGAATGTGATGTCCGTGATAGAATACCACTATTCTACTCATACTCGATATTGTTACTGTAACCCGTTGTTGTTTACGTTATTTTTGCGTATTTCATCGGCAATGTAACATGTTGCTACCTCAACAGTTAAGCTAACTATAGCTTCAGTAGTACTGAAGATAGTAGTTATAGATGACACGTATATTTTTGCGACCACTTGAAGCATTTTAAATGTGTTTGTGTGCAACAGTTAGTATACACAGAAATGATGATACATTGCATCTGAAAAAATCACAAAAATTTTAAGAACTATGCAGTAGATTGGGAAAATCTTACTTAGGATTTTGGGATACACTTGTAATGTCTGATTTTTTAACGGTTTGTATCATGAAAAATGGAAAAACACACAAAAAAATTTAAAGATAAATAAAATGCTTATTTGGAGTGATAAATTAATGCCTGTCATATACTTTTTAAAGATTAATTCATGCAATATAGATCGCAGCCACTTTTTAGGTGGTCACGTCAGTCAGCAGGGTAGTATATCCTTGTAAAGTCTCGCACAGTCCTGTTGGCCTGATAATCTTCAGAATACTGTTCGGCATCAGAAGAGTTAAATCAGGTGTTTCCTTCTGAGATGCAGAAGTGATGCGTTTATCTCATTGGGCTTGAATCGATCACATACATACATATATACATACATAATTGGTTATTTCAACCCTTCAGTCAGGATTACGATCTAGCTTCTCAAGCCACTTAACCTATGTGTGTTAATTTTATATGTACTTGAGTGACGGGACCTACAGTTTCAAGTTTATTTTGAACGACAGTTTTTTGAAATAATTTTCATGGCAATTTTATTTAACCTCAGAGTTTTTGTCAGAAATCTGCTGAGAGGAAGTCGCCAAAAAATTATTTATTCTTTAATATTTCGTTTTGTTAGATACGTCTGACCTGGGATTTGAACCAAAGCCAACACACTGCCTACTATATTACGGCGACCATATTGAATCAATCGCTATTCTCAAATACTGTTATTTGAGCCTATAAATCTCTTTTAAATCCTCGGGCTACTTAAACCACTTCTCACTCTAATTACCGAATGGAAACATTTTTGAACTGTTAAGAGTGTTCGCCTCTTTTCATCTTTCCTTTTGCTGGCGACTACGTTTCCAAATCCTTCTTCCTACTTCACTGAAAGTTCCTGGCCTCGTCAGAGACATAGCAGCTTTACTCAGCTTTTAGCTAGATTGTATTACCCTTATTCTCATTGAGAAGCATTTTTCAAAATCATAAAGTTTCCTAGAAATGTCTAGACTCCTGGTGAATTTGCAGTTAAATTTGGCCTTCATTAACCTCACCACCGTCCCAATGGCTTTGGTTCTCTTTACTTCATAATGTTTTAAGAAATATTTAAGCGAAGTGAACTGCAATGGGCATACAACGGGCTTTTGGCACAGATTTACGTACCGTGGGAAATAACAATTCAAACTAGGGGCGGTGTAGCATACTATTTCTTTTGCTGCCTGAAACAGTATTGAAATGTTTAATAAATAAATATTTAAAATCAATCATTTAAAATAGTTGTGTATTAAACTACATTAGTTTGACATTGCAAAGCTCAATTGCAATCATTTATTATTCAGATGTACACACCTTCATATATACACTTTCAGATACACTGAGGTGTAAAATTGTAACATGACTTAACCCTTCAGTCAGGATTATCACACCTTATCACACCACTTATGTTGTGTGTATAACTTTATACATGAGTGGCTGGATCTACAGTTTAAAGTCGACTCTGAACGACAGATTTTTGTGAGAATCTTTTCATGGCAATTTCATTTACTTTCTGAGTTTTTGCCAGAAATCTGAAAGGAAGTCACCGAAAAATATGTTTTCATGTTTCGTTCTGTTGGAAATGTCTGACCTTGGGTTTGAACTATAGTCTCACGTCTAATAAGCCAACACACTACCTACTAGACTAAGACAACTTGGTATCGTCCCAAATTCAACAATTTTGTTTGTTCTCCTACGTATTCATCCTGTCATGGAGCTCATCGTTGATGATGGTAGTTCTATGATAAAAGAATTTTTTTTAATTGCTTGCGTTGCCGAATGCTATAATTGTCCATAGTTATTTGACAAAACATATGTAATTTTCTTTGCACAACCTGCTATGATTTTAGGAACACTTTAAGTTGTATTTTGCACTTCAGTGTATGAGTAATTAACAGATAGCATCCAATATATGAAAGTCACCGTGGTCTAGTAGGTAGTGAGTGGGCTTATTAAACGTATGGCCACGGTTCAAACCCCAGATCAGACATCAAAACGAAAATATGAACAAATATTTCTTCGGCGACTTCCTCTCAGCAGATTTCTGGAAAAAATTCTCATAGCAAATAAAATTGCCATGAAAGGTTTCTCATCAAATCTGTCGTTCGGAATCGACTTTAAACTGTAGGTCACGCCACTCATATATAAAATTAACACACACGCAACATAAGTGTTGTGAGAAATTAGGTCGTAATTCTGACTGAAGGGTTGTAATGACCAAGTATGTGTGTATGTATCCAATATATATATAACTATAATAAGCCGTATTAGGTAATAATTGAATTAAAATATTTAGGTTTCGTAAAATCAATTTTTTAATAAACATTAGAGATGTTTTATTGAATTTTCATTTACACTAAAAACGAAGGAATTTATTTCCGAATTTCTTCACACTCAATGGTATATGGAAACATTTACAAAAATATTATCTGCCATATTATATTTCAATGTGAATAAAGGCCAGAGGTCATTTATTCAGTACTGCGTATGCAATTATTGATTTTCACAAGCACGCATGCATATGGCCAGTTTAAAAACAAATAATTATATTTTCTGTATGTTTTGTGTTAAATTATATAATTTATTTTTAATTTTCTCAGAGAAATTTAATTGTTTTATAACATATTATATAACAAACATAAATTTACCAAATTAATTATAAAAGAAAATTTAAAATATACAACGATTATTTATTCTGTGGTCTTGTTTACATTAAACATAAATTTATAAAAATAATTTACTTTTAGCGGACGAAATTAACAAACATGCGTTGGCGAATGGGTGCCATAAAATTAAAAAAGTCGAAATGACCATGACCTAATGGTTACGTTTATGATTTGGTTATTAGTTTAAATAAAAGACGTCTTCTATTTTTTTGCATTTATTTAAACCATATTTATTGAAAGTTAAAAGATGTTAATGCGTTGCTAGTTGAACAAGAATTGTCAGTTTGTCTTCTAGGGGCCATTATTACAACTTGCCGTTAAAGTTAGGTTTAGTTAAATGCAACTTTAGCTAAAGTGAACTTTAAAGTCACCTTTAACTTATTTTCGTTATTACAACGTACACAGAAAGTAAAGTTAACTTTTTCAAAAATATGGCAATGTCGATAACACTGCTCTATTAAACAAGTGCTTTAAAAGCGCAGTGGCAACTTTATTTGTTATATTTATTCATTTTGTTTATAAAATTTGATTTCGGCTTTTTATTTTTGGGTTTTTTATTTTAAAATAAATATAATGAATTGGCGTATCCATTTTGATTTGAAAAAGAATTTTCAAGTGTAAATAAAAAATAAAGTTAAAGTGAACTTTAGAAGTTAAAGGTAAGATGATCTTCCCTTTAGCTTAACGCTCACTTTTATCATGTTGTACACTCCTAATAATGAAAATAAAGTTATCTGCCCGTTAAAATCCTGCCTTTAGTTAACGGCAAGTTGTAATACTGGCAATTAGGGAGGATTTTAACGGGCAGATAAATTGTTTTTCGTTATTATGAGTACCCAATAAGATAGAAGTGATCGTTAAGCTAAAGGGAGGATCATCCTACCTTTAACATTTAAAGATCACTTTATGTTTAAACTTGCCATATTATATATTATTTTCAGTATGGCAGCTTCAAATTTAAACAAAATGAGTATATACAACAACAAAAAAGAAGCCCGCGGTTGCCGCTGCGTTAAAAAAAAAACTTGTATAATTGAGCAGTTTTATCGACATTGCTCCGGCACTGCCATATTTTTGAAAAATTGTATCTGTAAGTTGTAATAACGCAAATAAGTTAAAGGTAACTTTACAGTTCCCTTCAGCTAAAGGTACTTTAACTAACCCCAAGTTTAACGGAAAGTTGTAATAATGGCCCTTAATGTTGCAAATATTGCCTTGTCAGTTATATGTATGCAGCAGTGTTGCGTGCTATTTTATTATGTCAGTAAGCATTACCACCTCTGGTGCTACGTCCAGAACCAATATACACTGCTGCTTAAGAAACGCTTAAGCAAATTAACAACTCTGATCAGTTAAATAATGCCTTAAAAAACAGGACAAAAAATTAGAAGCAGAAAGTATTGCATTTTCCAACTGTCACAGAAGAAGCATCTTAAACCACATTAACTGAACTTGAGAGAGTTTTTGAAACTTTACACATTCCAACTAATACAGGCTTACGTATATCTAAAGCTTCGCTTTCCTGTGTAGTATCTAACTAATCTTGTGAAAACATTTTACATAATCTCCACTATAAAGCATTGGCGTAAAATCATACGTTTGTCACACTCTGACTTTATCCGGTCATGGACTACTTTATCATATAAGATGTGTTTGTGCTTAAATAGAAATCTGGGGCATTCGATTTAGGGCAAGGTACCTCCAGTTGTTAATTTTATTCTAGCTTTTGCCTCTATGATCCTTATTAGACATGAGGCCTCGATTTAAAACCCCAAGTCAGACATCTCCAACATAACGAAATATAAAAAAATATATTTCTTCGACGACTTGTCCTCAGCAGATTTTTGGGCAAAAACTCTGAAACTAAATAAAATTGCCATGAAAAAGTTTCTCAAAAAACTTTGTCGTTCGAAATCGACTGTAAACTCTAGATGTCATCGCTCATATATAAAATTAACACACACAACATAAGTGGAGTGAGAAGCTAGTTCGTAATCCTGTCTGAAAGGTTGTAATAATGTTAAAAAAATTTCCAAAGAACACCTTAAACACCTCTGTCAATAAGGAAATTCATACTTCATCAATACAACTATAGAGAGAAAACCACAAAAAGTATGTGATCGGAACGACGACCGCTCTACGATCGAATGAGAAGATAACAATCATCCAGCCATGGGTTGGAACCTGGTGAAAGCCAAATAAAATATCAATAATGACCAATTGATTTTTGTAATATAACAACGATTAAAGGCATAAATTATATGGCAATGAAATTCAAAAACTATTTATATCCTTGGTAGAGTAACTCATTTTCATTAACACGCTTGTGTGTGGTTTCCACAACACCTCCTTTAAAAATATAACAGAAAAACAAACAAAAAATACACAAATAAACCACAATTTAAATTACAAAAGTATTTCAACGTATTTTATTTTAATAAATGCAATATATTGTTAATAAAAATAATGATAATAACAACGGCTTAAAAAAATAATTTATTTTCCACAGTCACTTTCATGGCAATGCTTTTTTTCTTTTCTTTTAAACAATATTAAATATTTTAATTGAAAAATAAAAGAATTTCTTTCTCGTTTTTTTTTTAATTTTTAATCAATTATTAAGGATTACCAAATGCTTATAATACAGTTGATCGGCAAAATAAAATAAATTGGAATGAATTGTATTAAATTTCATTGGATTTGCTGTTAAAAAGGAATTTAAAAATAAATAAAAATTTTAAAAATGTTATTTATTTTATTTATAGGTATCGTATCTTTAGGTAATACTAGGAAAGAAACTTCAGATATTACAATGCACAAAACATAGCTATGGAGTATGTCGCTAAAGACAATTTCACCTTTTTAACGTTTGATGCCCGCAGCTTAATTCAATTCTTCCAAGTCTAAGGTCCAAGGTATGGAAAAGTGCCTAGAGTTTCTAGTTTATTTGCGCTAACAACAGCAACATCTAGAAAAATGTGATGCGATTATAAAAATATGGCACTTGAATCGAATCGCCAAGGCTCAATAAGCCTTGACCAGCCAAGAAAGACGTAGAAACGTAGGATACTTCAAGATCTACAGATAGCAGGATAATGTTCCCAAGTGAGGTAATGAAATCCAAAAAAAAAAATTCATACTTGCAATTTTTTTTTTGAGGCATAAGATTTAGGAAACATAAAAACGTAACATAAAAATAATACAAACTTGACAAGCATCGATTAATTCGAATATTCAACTTACAATTTGTTGATTGATACACATAAACAAAGGCAACATGGTCAAACCAGAACATTTAATTAGGGTAAGTTATTGGGTAGGACTGTAGGTGCTTAGTTCATACAATTTTAAATTTCGACTAATGAACTCTGCTTCTGAACTCGCCGTAATCTAGTAGGTAGTGTGTTAGCTTATTACACGAGAGGTCGTGATTCAAACCCTACTCCAGGTATCTCCAACATAACGATATATGAAAAAAAATATTTTTTGACGACTTCTTCTCAGCGGTCTTCTAACAAGACCTCTAAAAGTAAATAAAACGACCATGAAAAAGTTTCTCAAAATCTGTCGTTCAGAGTCGACTTTAAACTGTAGGTCCTTCTACTTATGGATAAAATTAACGCATATAATATGAGTACTGTGAGAAACTACGTCACAATTCTGTCTGAAGGGTTCTTCTTTAATTCAGAATCCATGATGGCTGTTATCGATTATATGCAATTAAAAATTTAATTGATATGGAAATAAAATTAAAGTAAAAATAATTCGTAATATTGTTATTATATTAGCGCTTTCACATTATATGCTCTTGTCAGCACTAAACCGTTGCAACTGCCTTTTTCAGTCCCTGATATTTTCAACTATAATTCCATTATACCTAACACTTCAAGAAACGTTTTCTATACCAGGCGTTTCTTCCAACCAGCAAACAAAATATTTAAAAAGATTTAATATTGTTACGAAAATAAAATAAAAAATCTAGATACTGGTGTTTTGCTTTTACATCGTTAAACATTAAAATTATAAACATAAGCTACAAAAACAAAATAATGAAATTGTTTGCAAATTATCAAATTATCGCACTCTTTAATATAACAACAAACACCAGCTTAAAAAAAAGGTAAACAAGTAAACAAAAATATACCAACAACACTACAATAATAAACGTAAACAACGATGTTTACATTTATAAAGATTTCGTGAAGGCGATATCATGAACGTTCGCCTTCAAGAATATTCATCAGACTGTTTACTTTGCCATATAAAAGACAAGGCAAAGCAAGCGACTGAGTCAGTGAAGTTCAGTAAGTCTTGTGAGAAGACACGGTGTGTTTGAAGAGAGTTATCGTGTTTTGAAGATCTCCGTTACAAAGATATGTCGAGTAATTGTTTTTGTTTATACAAAGGGTGTGTAAACAGAGGAATAACAAATAAAGCAATTGTTGTTGTTTACATAAAGTTATGAACAGTGACACACAGAATTGTGTGAATTATAACGAAGATGTTTAATTAAAATTAAACACAGATTTATTTTTATTTTATTTGCAATCTACGGGCTCGTATTTTAAACGTTTTTAAAAGATAAAAACCTAACAATATTGTATTCATATTAATAACAAATATGTATATACATACATACATATCTGGAATATATATGGTAAATTGCAATTCCATTAATACTAGAACTAATTTACAATTTAAATTCAATGAATGCACTCCAGTTGAGTACTGATTACGAACAGATCTGAATTTAAATTTTCAAGTGCACTATTGAGATTGAAAAAATTTACACTATTTTACTGGCCATTGCTTATAAGAGTAGAGAATATAAAAATTTATTACTTTTCTTTATGAATTTGCTTTTTTATTTTACTACTTAAGAACATGCGCCACATTCACAAAATGTGCAACGATTTGATCATAAATTAAGTGCATATTTTATTACACGATCTAAAACAAAAAACATTTCAATTAGCGTTGATAGTTTTTTTGCGATCATCTTGCAATGTACCACATACATACTTACCCCATTAATTTAAAATAAAAATTACTTTTAAAATATAAATTAAAAAATGTATAATCAAGTATTCATGTTCAATCAGAAGTTAAGACATTTTAAGTGAATTAATTATATAATAATTTAATTAATTTCAAAAATTAAAAGAGACTGCTTAAACGTTTGCACTTCTTTTCGAATCATATTCTACATATTCCTTAAAAATATACAGTGGACAGCAATAGTCTTAAGTACGGCAATATATTTCAACAACAAAAAAGTCCCCACAGGCTTAATACTCTTGCACAAAGTCCCGATATGACTTTAAGAGAGTATTTAGGAGATCATATGAAAGAACGGTTACGTAATCGCTAAACCTCAAATAAAACTCAACCGAAAAACTTGCTCATGGTGACACCAGAAAACACTAAACAAAATTTGTACATTCAATTTCAAATGGGTTAAATAGAGTGCTTAACCTTAAAGGATATTCTACATAAGTACAAGGGATAACATTTTCATATATTAGGCCTTTGAATTTTTAATTTATTCAGGGTTCTCCTTGGGAGTACCTATGGAGTTATCTGAAATATTTCCTTATTTTTCTCTTGTTTTGGGGAAAACATTAAAAAATTGTTTGTTTTATAATAAAACAGCAATAAATTAATAAAATAAATATATAAACTATAAATTTGTATACAAACTTTTGGCTAAAATACATGAGAAGACTTTTGCTTTGCACTGTATACACCAACCATGTAGAGAGAAAGGTCCATTAATGAGATTTTCTAACCAGAATTTTAAGGACTTTCATTCAAGTTTTTCATTAGCGAATTGATTTAATTTAATGAATATTTTTTATTAATTAAATAAAAATATAAGCGATTTTCTTTTAGCATTTATCGGATAACTTTATAATACCTTGGCAGTAGAACTTGTTTAGCTTGTTGAGGGAAAATTCAATCAAGTGAGCTTGAATGATACTTAGGTTGTTTAATTTTACACCGTTACAGTATTTAGCAGATATCGAAAGAAATTGTAATCATACAGTGACACTTCTGCGATATGCGGTGATTGTTCCAAACTTTTGATACCGTAAGTTCTAGGTGGTTCATAAAAAATGTATGTGTACTCACCTTGTCATCTTTTCTGTTAACCAAGTCCAGTCGCTTTCTCTCTCTCTGTTTAAATTTCTTGGTATTCATACCCTTCCACTTAACATAACTTTGTTTACCGTTACGTAAATCGTTGGAGTTTATTGTTCAGGTATTTCACATCGCCTTAGTCTAATATGTTGTGTATTGGGTTATTAGACATGTGATCAAGGTTTCAAACCACATGTCGGACATCAACAGCTCCACTTCTGCGTTATGCGGTGATATTTCCAAACCTTTGATACTACATATTCTAGGTGGTTCTTAAACATTTTATGTGGACTCACATACTCCGAAGTAATAAAACCGTAGTTCCGAAGGGGGCACAACAAGTCCACTAGACGAGGGGGTATTTAGTCGGTGAGGGCCCCACATACGGAGGATGTGACGACTTCATCTATAGTGTTGTTAGGTACATTTACCTCTCCTCGGCGTAAAAAAAAATGTGGACTCACATTGCCGCTTTTGCTGTTAACCCTGAATTCGCTTTCTCTCTCTCTCTCACTTTCTCTCTCTTTCGATTTCTTGGTTCAAAAGATCGGTTGAATATAACTTTTCGTATCTAAGCACAGGGTAGTATTCAATCGCTTCCACTTAACACAACTTTATTTACCGTTAGACTAAGCGTCGGAGGTTATTGTTCAAGTATTTCACATCAGCGTAGTCTAGTATGTTGTGTATTGGGTTATTAGACATGAGATCAAGGCTTCAAACCACATGCCGGACATCGCCAGCAAAACGAAGTGTGAAAAATATTTCTTTGGCAAAAACTGTGTTAAATTTGTCGTTCGGCTTCGGATTTTATGTGTAGGTCTCACTAATCATGTATAAAATTAACACACACACACAACATAAGTAGTGTGAGAAGCTACATCGTATTCTTAACTGAAGAGTGGAAATGACTAATTATGTATGCATGTATGTATGTATGTATTTTATATCGCTTGCACTGATAAAAAGTGGTTCCATTTCAATGTAAGTTGTTTTGTAAATCATAAGAAACCAAACTGACTGAATAAATGACAACTAATTAGCCGTTACTAACTTCCATAATTTAAAAGTCTCTGTTCGAAGAACCTATAGTAAAAAAATGACTTTGAACAGTAGAAAATATTCACATATAAGTTACTCTACAAATAATATAAACTGAGTGTATATAAAAGTCGACGTAGTCTAGTAGGTAGTTAGACATAAGTAGGCTTATTAGACGGTTCAACACCAGATCAGACATCAAAACGAAATATGAAAAAATATTTCTTCGGCGACTTGCTCTCAGCAGATTTCTAACAAAAACTTTAAGAGTGAATAAAATTGCCATGAAAAAGTTTTTCAAAAATCTGTCGTGCAGAATCGACTTTCAAACTGTAGGTCCCGCCACTCATGTATAAAATTAACACACCCAACACGAGTGGTGTGAGAAGCTAGGCCGTAATCCGGACTGAAGGTGTGCAATGGCCAATTATGTTATGTATGTATATAAAAGTATTTTAAGACCAAAAATGATCTATGATATCAACTGACCAAGTCCATCTGGGAATATGTTCCAATTACCTACGTAAATGATGGCTGTTTTGTAAGGGGTAACTGAGAACTCTTAAAGTATACGTAAAGGAGATGATATACATACATAGTTTAGTTCATAAAAGTAGGATCGATAATAGCAGATAATAGATAATAGATAATAGCAGACAGCAGAAGATGTTAAATGTTGGAGTAATATGCTCCAGACAAGGAAAACCATTCAAAGGAGGGCTACTATTTGTGAGTATCTGTATATGACAACAAAATATGATACATTGTACACAATGACCCATAACAAGTAACTAATAAGAACACGTTAACTGGGTTTTACTGTAAATTTACATGGGGAACATTTTAAAACGTTTATATTTTTAAGATGATATATTTTTTAGACATAATTTGTGTAAATCTATTTATCTGCATACTTTTAATTAGTTTCGTTCGCGTTATGCCATGCAAATTATGTTGTAAACGACTGGTGCAATAATATTTTTTAAAATTTTTTTTTCGGTAATTTTGCTTTAGTTCTCTGAAGAAATCCATAAAAATATAATTTCTGTATACTTGTTACAATGTGTTCTGTTTCCAAAGACCAACTTGAAATATTTATAATGCATAATGGATAGTGTAAGGGGTACAAAAAAATCAATAAGATTTTATTGTATTTACATACGAGCATACATATATACATAAATACACAGCATCTATATAGATACAATACAATGCTCTTTATATACACTCCAGTTTCTATTCTAATATTGTGTTTTCTTATAGATTTTGATATTTTTATGGAGGTAATGAAATATAAATTTATGAGAGCATGCAATACAAGAAACTATTGGCCTTGAATACAATATTCGTCTGTAGCTTTTTTCTTTTGAGAGCACTTGATAAAATTCATTTTTTTTTTATTTGTTTTTGGTGTGTTCAAAAATATTTTGCATATGGTCAAATAAAATATTTCATTGTACTTCCATACCATGGAGGTATAAATGAAAGCAAAATTATTTTATACCCTACACTACTGAACTAAAACACAAGGTAGCAGGAGTTCATATAGATAATATAGCCTTGTATTTCTGAATACCCTGGGGGTAATAAGAGAGGTTGAGACTCAGCAATTTTATACAAAATGAATGTTTACTGTACAATTGAAATTTAAACTGTTGAGTGAGAACAAGTTGAACCTTATGTTAAACAAGCCTTTACAATCCTTTAGCTTATAAACAAATTTTGTGACAAAACAATTCCATTATTTCTGCTAACCATCGATCATCCAATGCGCCATAACAAGTAACATAAGTTTCAAGATGTTAATCGGTTCAATGAGTTCCACAAGTTTCAGCAATCAGTTCGATTTTATTCATTTCGCTACATACCTGTCTATACTGGCTCTTTATGATTCAAATCGTCTCAGGTTCCCAAGGTCTTCTTGGTTTTATAGTTTATTTTTCTTCCTTGTTATTACAACTTGTGTAGAAGTCATTGTTAGGTATTTCCAACTTCTGTATGTATATTCTATGAGTTAATAAGATGAATTCTGAATATACTTGAAACAAATTTTATTCCACGCAAGTGAGTTAATGGTCGCATCACTCATTGGCTCCACTGCAGAGGTATATGTACTAAGACTCCGTTCTATTGGCTGTTGAACTAGACTTTGTAACTCTCAAAGTTCCTGGGTCTAGTATCTCATATGAGGGAAAGCGTGGAATCTGTAGGACTACAAACCTCGGTGATCACACAACTTATGTTGTAAGCGTAAATTGTATACATAAGTGGCGGGACCTACAGTTTAAAGTCGACTCCCTTCGACAGATTTTTGGGAAATGGCAATTATATTTTACTCTCAGAATTTTTACCAGAAATCTGCTGAGGGGAAGTCGTCGATGAAATATTTTGTCGTATTTCGTTGTTTAGAGATGTCTGATCTGTAGTTTGAACCGTGGTCTCACGTCTAATTAGTGAACTATGACGACTTCAAATATACATGTATAAGATTAAAGAACCTACATTTAATGAGAAAAGGTGGACTTATGTTTGAATATGAATTTGTTTAGGTTTTCATACTTTTTATAGCGCTACGCAAGTCTCATTTATCTTTCGTTATATTCCCTCGCAAGCTAACTGCAGCATGTAAGAGGCAACGTCCTTACAATTTAATACAGTAATCCCTCGATTTCCTTCGCAGTTGATTCCAAAAAAAGGCGACGTAAATTGAAACGACGTAAATCGAAATCGAAGTTACAGTAATCCCTCGATTTACGCCGCAGTTGGCTCCAAAAAAGGCGACGTAAATCAAATGACGACGCAAATTGAAGTTAGAGGGAACAAAAAATTTGACGACGTAGATCGAAACAACGTTAATCGAGGCGACGTAAATCGGAGGATTACTGTATAAATTTTAAAGAATTGAAGGTATTTTGACATAGATGCTCTTTCTAGCTTTCTCCTTGACCTTTTCCATTGACTGAATTCAGAAGAATTGACAAAAAAATTTGTTTAAAACACAACTCAAAATTGCAACTTAAAGTTTACGTCTGGATTTAGGTTGTGTTACAAACTTTAGCATTAACCCAACACATATCTACTACCTCTATGATGTTCAATACGAATAACAAAAAAAACACCAAAATAAAAAGAAAAAACTCGTACGAAATAAATATTCAAAACAAATAAATGTCAGTAAAATCATTTATCGAAATGTTACAAGTGTATATACGTACATACATACACAATAAATATTTTATACAAACGGATATTGCAATGTAACTAAAAATAAAACAAGAGATACTAAAAAAAAAATATGCGGAGACGGAAATGTATTTCGCATAATAAACAAACACCCGAACAAAATCATATTGATGAATACATACATACATACATATTCATATGCAATATGTATTTCACAATTTGTATCATTGATATGCTGAAGCAATAAAAGGGCAACAGCTGTGATTTCGAACACGCCACATAAAACAACGAAAACGATATCGAAAATTATTTTCAAACGTATTCTATTTAAATATTGAATTTTTTTTTATTAAAATAAATCATTGGCAATTTAAAGTAAAAACTATTGTATTTTTAACAGGATACGATAAACAAAAAGTTTCTGATCTGTTGAGCTAAATAGATAGGATAGTCAGCTAGTTGGAATTCTACATTTTAGTTTGTTGTGGCAACTAAAGCAAGGCTCAGTTTTTAATACTTAAGTTTATATACTAAGTTTTGACAATTTAGTTAACAGGGCGGTCCAATGGTCAATACGTTCATTATATACAGTGATCTGTTGTACTAAGAAGGTAATATGAACTTAGTTACTAAACACTAAATTGCATATAAATTGTGTGTGTATTGTATAAAGAAAATTTTTGATGAATTAATCTTACGAGCTTTTTTAACATACATACTTACATAATTGATCATTACAACCCTTCAGTCAGTATTACGACCTAGCTTCTCACACCACTTACATATGTTGTGTGCGTTAATTTTATACATGAGTGGCGGGACCTACAGTTTAAGGTCGATTCCGAACGACAGATTTTTTGAGAAATTTTTCATGACAATTTTATTTACTCTCATAGTTTTTGCCAGCAATCTGCTGATAGGAAGTCACCAAAGAAATATTTTTTCTTATTTCGTTTAGTTGGAGATGTCTAACCTGGGGTTCATGCTTAATAAGCCAACACACTACTTCCTAAACCACGGCGACTTCAAACATTTACAATAGATCTTTAAAATTCATTTAAGTAGACTGCAAAATTATATAGTTTTATATAATTAGTTCCATCCGAGTCTTACTTTTCAAATAAAAATTATCGAAAAGTAATCGAGTCAAGGGGGTACACTATAATTGATAATTGTCAAAATAAAGCATCCACTAATGTACGATGTCTAACAAATATTTAATTTTATAATATATTCCAAAAAATTGTTTTTTTATAAATAAGAAATATTATATTTTGACAAACAAAGCCAATGACATGTCATTTGACACATCTGGCATAGAAAAATTATACTTAAAACGTGCAGGTTGCTATTGGTGTCAAAAAAACGTATAATTTGAGTATGAACACAAGCATATACTCATTAATATTGAGACGTCTGCAAGACAGAAATATGTACGTAAATAGATATTTTTAGTATTTTCATTAATTTTTGGAAAATGTTTAACGCGTGATTTTGTATGTAAGTTCTTTGATATGTGATTTAAAGAATCTCACAGTCGACGGGGATATTTCGATGCAACACGAAATATTTTCTTTTTATTTATTTAATTTTCTGTTATTATATTTGTAAACAATAACAACAATTAAAATATTAGCATTAACAGAATTCTTAATTATAACAGAAAAGTTTTTAATTGAGTATTTCTATCTCTTCTTCTTTACATTATGTTCGAAGACTTACTTATACCATGTTTAGTCAGGCACTTTTATTGCGTAAATCGCAATAAACGCCATTATTGAGATCAATATTTCATATAAAATTTCAATTAATTATTGCTCAATAAAAATGCATTGTTATAATATTGAGAAAAATTGTAAATACAACACCGTCATAAGTACGTTCAGTGAGCATATTACAATTTTCCGAACACTTTCTGTTGGTATTTGCCAACTCAAATATCAACAACGACTAAAAAAGAAAAACAAAACAAAAAAACAACGAACAAAACAAAAACAATGTTGTTGAAATAACCAGCTGTTTTGTTTACCAGCTGTCAAAAAATATTGATATTCTGTGTCTGAACACATAAAATATTGTTCACAAATAAACGAATATTGACTTAATAAAAATGCCTGAACACGTTATATAGTTTACAACCGACTATGAATGACAGATTTTTTGACGAACTTTTCATGACAATTTTATTTTCTCTCAAAAGTTTTGCCAGAAATCTACTGAGGGGAAGTCGCCGAAGAAATTTTTCTATAGGTCGTTTTGTATGTGGCTGAGTTGGGTTTGAATCTCGGCCTATAGTGACTTCATTTAAATGGCTGTAATTCCTCTCCGAAACAAATTAAGTTCATTGAAATTAAGTCTTGAACCTTGGTAGCTCACAAAAATCTTGCAATCAATTCTCTGTAGTACCAATTGATCTAGAGTTAAAAAAAGGTCTATAGGGTCAATATGTGTAATATATCCAATTTTATAAAAGCTATTAACACTGCCTATGTAAACATACCGGCAAGCGTATGTACATTTTTCATTTGAAATGTTTACTCGACAATCCAATAAGCACTGGAGGAAGGTAATATAATTTTTTATTAGCATTTGTCTTCATTTATGGCGTAATTTAAACACAGTAAAATATTTGAAAATATTTTCTTTGCCATTCAAATCTGTTTATTTTATTATTTCGCTGCCACTTAGTCTCATCTGTTCATTGTGGGTGGTTTAATTAATAATCATATTAATTTGGTTTACTTTCTAATATACCTCGCCAATACCAAAACAAAAAAGGCAGAATAAAAATTTTGCTATCAATCAAAACGAAACGTAAAATGTTGTTTATTTTTTTCGACAGCTGCAGCTATTAAAATCATACCATTAAAAAGCATGCAATATTCGCTTTGATGGATGGAAAATATGTTTAAATTCACATTGCAAAATATACATACATTTGAATTTTATTAGAAAATAGAAAAAATTGTGTTGTATATATTGTAACACGGTGTTACAAAGTGGAATTTTTTTACGTGGAGTGTTTTATTAATTTGAACAGATCTTGACTGTTCGAATGCTTGAAATCTGACAGATATACAGTTTACTAAAATTGGATACATAACATACATAACATATATACATACATAATTGATCATTACAACCCTTTAGTCAGGATTAAAACATAGTTTATCGCATCACTTGTGTTGTGTGCGTTGATTTTTATACATGAGTGGCGGGACCTAGAGTTTAAAGTCGACTCCGATCGACAGATTTTTGTAAAACTTTTCATGGCAATTTTATTTACTTTCAGAGTTTTTGCCAGAAATCTGCCGAGAGGAAGTCGCCGAAGAAATATTTTTTTCATATTTCGTTCTGTTGGAGATGCCTGACCTAATAAGCCAACACACTACCTACTAGACCACGGCGAGTTCGAAACGATTGGACACAATATTGCGTGCAATTAGTTAAATGAAAGTAGAATTTATGAAAATCCATTTCAGATTAAATTTGAATGTTATAATTATCCAATTGGGTCTAGAACAGGAAACGTCTAAAGGCATAAGAACACCAGTACAAGTACGTTGCGGCCATAAAATTGAAAATATTTGTAAGGAAAAGAAATTTGACTATTTATACGAAAGAAATTTGGTTTTAAAGCAGAAGAAAAACAGTTTTTGTCATGTCATGTCTGTGAACTAAAGCAAAAAAATAAAATTCTTGATTTACCCTCCAAATAATCCAATCTTTTTACTTGTCGGGGGGGGGGGGGGGGAAATATCATTAACAAAAATCATAGTAAGGTCAGACAATGTCTTGTATAGAGAAAGTATAGAACTCAACACCATACCCAATATATTTTCACACAGTGAAGTTTTTTTCTATTCAACGAAGATAATAAAACTATTGATCTAGAATCTGCTAAGGGATTCTAATTACTTGGGCAAACTTTGTTCCGCCCATAAATAACTTGTACCAGGCACAAAGATCAACCAAACTGTCAGTATTTATTTTTGAGTATTAGTGTGATCGTGATTAAATGAATGCTGCAGCTGTTACTAATCAATTTAAAGTTAAAGTTACGCTTGATGAGCTTAATATGTAGGTAGAGAAGGTATTACTGAATCGATCCTTTGTTTTATTACCATCGACTACGATTGAGTCATAGCACTGTACTATAAATATCTTGCAAAATTTGACTTCTAATCCCACAGCTATGAAGCAAACCAACGTGGTAGTTATTATCTAACCAAATAACAGTTTTTGCTTTTGACGATAGTAAACGACTGAAGTAGTCGTAGTCTAGTAAATAGTGTGTTCGCTTATTAGATGTGAGGCCACGGATCAAACCGCAACAAAACAATATATAAAAAAAATATTACTTAGACGACTTCCTCTCGGCAGATTTCTGATAAAAACTTTGAAAGTTTATTTTATTTATTTATTTATTACAGTACAATTACAAATTATATTTAATTATATACGAGCTGAGTAACTTTGACCATATGCTCGGTGACCAGAGCCTCTGGGGGGAATCGAACCCACGACCCTCACGCTAATAGTCTAGCACACTAACCACCAGATTTCCAGGGCACCCAACTTTGAAAGTAAATAAAATTGCCATGATAAAGTCTTCCAAAAATCTGTCGCTCTATGTCGACTTTAAACTGCAGGTTCCGCCACTCATGTAAAAAATTAACACACTCTAAAAATTAATTTTGATTGAAGGGTTGTAATGTCCAATTATGTGTGTATGTGTGCACATGCTTTTTATCGTTTTAGCTTAAACGCCAAGTGTTGTTAAGTAATTTTTAAGGCTCAGTCTCGCAGCAGTCATTACGACAAGGTACTCCTTTGCCACCTGCGAAGTCATCACGAGCCTCTAATACATCATTCCATTTTCTACTTTCGTCTGTGCGCACTTATCGGTACCGCTTTCGTTTTCAATGCCTCTAAATAATGTTGTGCTTTGACTGTATATCGCCGTATTCTCCCTGCAGCATCTAATTATTCAGAAATATTATCACATTATTGTATATTAAATATTGTGGTTAATCTGATACTTCTGGTATTATCAGTGATGTTGGCATTTTGGATTTAAGTTTTCTTTAGTCGCAGCTAAAACGAGAAACCATATTTACATGCCTTCTATTCTAAAGTAAAAGTTTTTTAAATTCCAAATTCTTTATTAAGGAAATCTTTGGATCTTTGGAAAAATAGTTTAAATTCTTGAATAAATCTTGTGTAAATTTCTTAGGAGAGAATGTCTTGAAATTTTTTCCACAAGTTTTTTGTTTTGCTTTATTTTTTTTTCAAATATATTCTGCAGATATACATATGTATACATTCTCACATGTATTCATACATATTCTATACCATACTCATATATGTATATACATATGTACATATATGTATATGTATGTACATATCTTAAAAACGGCAAACAATTTCTTAAGTATACTTGAGGCAATTTATTGTCAGTGCGTATTGTACTGTGTGTTGGCGTCTAGCCTAAGTATTTGTTAAATAAATCAACGAAATGGTCATTTAAGAGCATTTATTCACGTGCCTATCTATATATACATACATATGTATGTACATTCATATAGTCACATTTGTGTCATTATTGTTCAAATAAATAAACTGACATCGTGATTGATATGTTAAGTGAATGGAAATTTGCGTATTCGCATTAATATTTGAAATAAAATTTATTTATAAAAATTTTAGTTTTACTTATGCTAGAAATAAATTCACAAATGGGGCTAATATTATGGAAGCAATTTAATAAAATATATAGAATTTAATGTAATCATAACAAAAGCCATACATAATTGCTCATTACAACCCCACAGTGAGGATTACTACCTAGTTTCTCACACCACTTATGTTGCGTGTGTTAATTTTTATCCATAAGCGGCGGGACCTACAGTTTAAAGTCGACTCCGAACAACAGATTTTTGAGAAACATTTCATGGCAATTTTGTTTTACTCTCAGAGTTTTTTCCAGCAATCTGCTGAGAGAAGGCAGTCGCCGAAGAAATATTTTTCTTTCATATTTCGTTTAGTTATAGATGCCTGAACTGGGGTTTGAACTGAGGCCTCAGGTCTATTAAGCCACCACACTATCTACTAGACCACGACGACTTCAGTTGTGTACTATCGTCAAAAGCAAAAAATGTTATTTGGTCAGATAATACCACGTTGGTTTGCTCTATAGCTGTGAGATTAGACGTTAAATTTTAAATTATATTTATAATGCAGTGCTAGGACTCAATCGTACACGATGATAATAAAACAAAGGGTCGGTTCACTCATACGTTCTCTACATAAGTTAGATGTTGAATTGGTATTCTTATTTGGTATTTAAGCTGCCCTCTCGGTTACATATCTCGAAAGAAAGAGCATTGTAGAGGTGTTAATATTGTTTCTATTTTGTGTATACTATACTTTATACACTTTTATACAGGTATTAACATGCTGATAGACAAATTTTCGATGCACTGACATATGTGGTTACAGCTTTAACTAGCCAAGGATAAAATTTTATTTTTATAAATAAACAAGTGTCACCATTAGCCCAATAGTATACCACCATAACCAATCACTGGTGTACCGTACAATAACAATTTTAAGCATTTGTGCGTTTAATTGTCACAAATATCTGAAACACGTACAATTTTGTGAAAGGAAATCTAAAATGGACACAGAAAATAATATTTACTTTGTATACGAAATAACATGCAACAATTAGAGACAAACAAACGAACGTAAATAAATATTATTTCAACACCCTTTGACGTGTCTAACAAATGCAATTATTTACAGTGAATAGAAACAACACAATTGGAGATAAAGTGTGCAGCAGGCAAGTGTAGAACTACGAAAGGAAATAAAATTAAAAACAAAAAATAAATTGTTACTTATAGGCCATATTTAGTTTCAGCCTAAAATAAACCATTTCAAAGCTATTGAGTATCCAAGGAAACTTTAGTGGTAAAAGTGAAAAACTATTTCCTTAACAACAAACTATAATTACAAGATTAAATTCAAATTTATTCAAAATTTCAATATTTATCCTAACCCTACATATATAGTATTGTGTATATTTCAATGGCTATAGCCGAAATGGTGATGTCAATTGGCCGCCAAGAAGCTGTGATTTGACACCGCTGGACTATTTTCGGTGGGGCACCGATAAAGAAAACTGTTATGCCGACAAACCAGACAAAATTGAGTATTTGAAGGCCAACATTCATGATGACATTGCAGAGATAGGACTCCAAAAAAGTGCACGAACATTGGTCCGATCAAATGAGGTACTGTGACACCAGCCGCGGCAGACATATAAATGAAATATTATTTCATTTCTAATCCGCAACAATTGTACTTTACAACAAAAGAATAAATTTGTCAAAATATCAAACCGTTTTTGTTTTATTGCATTTTAAAATTTAAACTATTAAATGGCCCACCCTTTATAAATGTGTAGTTGACCGTTTTTATTTTATGTTTAAACGTAAATTGTTTTATTACCTCATCGGCAGACAACTACACATTTCCACTCTGTCCAATGGAAATGTTTGATAATTTGTGTGTGGCACTTCCCTGTATCCACCTTCAATACAAGAGGATTAGAGTCATATAAGAGTCATGATGAATGCATTAAAAGTTAATCTTAGCTTTGCTAAACGTTTTCTCACTTGGTCACATAAAACTGTCAGAAGAAATTATGTGATGCAAATAAAGCTTTGGCACCCGGGATGATGACTAATGTCAAGAGCAATTTATTTGATATTTTCATTGTGGAGACAGAAGTACGTGAACGCATGTACATATGTACATACTCGTATATTTATATCATTTGCGATTATCTTTCTAAATGTCTGTTTCTATAGTTTCTATCAATGACAATAAGTACGTCTGTATAATTTATTAAAGCAATTCAATTGGCATTTATTACTCATGGTAGTATTGTTTCATGCATGTCTGCGGGGTACCACCATTAAGGTAAATAATGTTGATTTCCGAACACAATGGGACTTCAAAAAATCTGACATTTAAATGAAGATGATAAATAAATTGAATTAGTCAGTTAAATTGTTTTAATAAACAATATTAATATTGTATTATAAGTGAAGAGACATAAATAAAAAATTTGTTAACTTTCGAATATTACAGTGCACGCAGTTAAAGGTTTGTTACCCTGATGATTAATCAAAATATTGAACAATGTCAACGTATTTTGTTGTACAAAACAGTCATTGGAGAAAGGTCAACATCAACTGTTGATGCAACTAATAATCAATCGTATTTTTTGACGAAAAATTTATCAAATAGGATCGCTATTGTGCGATGAATGACCATACACTTCAAGGACAGAAGTGAGTCTTATCCATACGTATCCAGCAGAGTTTGCCAATATCGCATGTGCCTTCCGGCTGTTAACGAGATTGAGCCTCCCCGTAAAACAAGTGGACAATATTCAAATTAACCGAATTATACCAGGGAATATCTATGTAACATGTCGAATATCGCCAGCTCCACACCAGCCCTGGCCAGTTCATCAGCAATGTGATTTCCAACGATATCACTGTGCTGTGGAACCCATATAAGACGTACCATTGAATGATTCGAAATTTCTCCGAGTAATCCTCGACAATCGACCTCGGTAGTCACCGTAGTCTGGTAGGTAGTGTTTGGGCTTATTAGACGTAAGGCCAGGGTTCAAATCCCAGGTCAGACATCAAAACGAAAAATGGATAAAAAAATATTCGGTGACTTCCTCTCAGCAGATTTCTGGCAAAAACTCTGAGAAAAGTTTTTCAAAAATCTGTTGTTCGGAGTCGACTTTAAATTGTAGGTCCCACCACTCATGAATAAAAATTAACGCACACAACATAAGTGGTGTGAGAAGTTAGGTTGTAATCATGACTGAAGGCTTGTAATGACCAATTATGTACGTATGTGTATGTATTTTAGCTTCTAACCCTGTGTTGTATATTTATTTATATTCTTTCCTACTTTGGTATACGACAGCTACAGTGAATTTCTCATTAAAAGTATAAATAATTCCATTGGGACGAACTTGAATACAACAATCTTAGTTATTAAATAAAATAAATGAATACAAAAGTAATTATTATTGGAATAACTATATTATTAATATCCTAATGGTTAATGACTTAAAAACTTACATATTGAACCTGAGCCTTTGCTAAAAATTCTTGTACAGTTTTTATAAATGTGCGCATAATGCTGCCAATAAAAGGAATATGAACAGAATAAACGATTTTTATTTTACATAGTCTTGCTTCAATAACTGGCAAGGAAAAGATGGATTTGTTTATGACAAGCAAAATTAGCATCATCATCTTTATTTTCAACACAAACAGTATAAACTTAGTAGCGATGCGATAAACTTCTCAACTGAATGAATCAACGTATGCCTCAATGAGTATTATTCTATGATTGATGATAATTTGACGAAGCCAAAGTTTTTCATAACAGCTCTCACCATAATCTCAATCATATTTTTCTTATTTTATATATATTTTTTTTTTACATACACACAGTTGTGGGTAACGGGTTAGCACATGAGGTATTTACACTTCTATATAAGCTTAATTTGTCCTCATACCAAATATTTATTGATTATCGCCATTATCAGTCCTTATTTCTTTCGACATGTGGAAGAAGCTGACCTAACGCTAAATGGTGAACGCTGTCGAGCCATTCTGACTCAATTTTTGTTTTTGAAAATTAATCAGCTAAACGTTCACACCGTTTAAATGCGATTTGCAATCCAGCATGTATGTAGAGCTTGTGCTAAACTGTTGTCCATGACTGTACTTTTTATATATTTTGTTTATATTTGAAGTTTAGTTAGCCATACAAATGGGATTAAATGCGCGATGGTAGTTCAAAAACTCTATTATTTATCTTATAAAACAATATTTAAATTGTTAATATATTTATTTGTTTATTTATTAGTTAGGCATTATGAGCGATAACGTATAACATAACAGAGTCTCTAATGGGAATCAAACCCTCGACCCTAGCATCGTAATCTTTAAATCTGAATTATTAAGGGATTCCGTCTGTCTACCCTATTGTTGACCCTGAAACTACTTACATATTGTATTGAAATATTCATTTAAAACCTTTATCGCACGTTTTAATAAGGAGTACATTAGCATGATGCAGCGTATCAATCTGCTGTGGTATAAACTAATTCGTAGGGACGCCTCTTTTACAGCCCGTACTCTCAAGGGTCTCTGGGTAATAGGTAAGCACAGAGAATTTGATTACTTGTGAATGGCTTCTGTAGAGCTTGAGGAGGTTTCCAATGTCCATCTTCGATTCATAACAGATTTCGCTCTTTTGGATCAATCTTTCTCGAAATTTTAGACTGGTTTTTAGCTGAGGAATATAAGTTCATAACATAACTATTCATTACAACACTTTAGTCAGAATTACATGAGTGGCGGCACCTACAGTCTAATGTCGGCTCCAAACGACAGATTTTGGAGAAACTTTTCATGGCAATTTTGTTTACTCTCAGAGTTTATGCCAGAATCTGCTGAGAGGAAGTCGCCGAAGAAATATTTTTTCATACTTCGCTAGACTACGGTGACTACACATTTTTTTTTTATTCAATTAAAAATTTTTTTTTTTTTGATGAATACAAATATAAGCAAGAATTCGAAGAAATACAAAAATGAATTTACTTATTGAAAATACCTCGTAATAATATTATAAATAATAAAATCTTAATAATAATAATAAAAAAACAAGACCATACTTTAGCGGAAAAAAGTAGGACTTTTTAATATTTATCGAACAGTTTGTGATTATGGGAAGAAAAAACTTTTCCTTTAAGCCCAAGGATTTGTTTTTGTCAATTTTGCATAGTAACAAAAAAAAGAAAAATTAAATAAAAAAGAAGTAAAAAAAGCAAGAGGAATTTACAAAAGAATTTATTTGATATTGTAATTGATGAGATATCAATGAAGTTCGAAATATTTATTCATGGTTAAAGAACATATATTAAGTATCCAAGAAAAAAGTTAAATTTTTATAAATTTTACTGTTATACTGTTTATTTGTTATACTGTTAATTCGTAGTAATATTTACAATTTTATAAATATGGCTTGAAATTAAATTGAATTACTTTCTCTGTGCCAAAAAAAAGGTTCTGTCTGCGGTTGAGTTCCATCTAGACGACCTAATTAAAGTGTCCTAATAATAATTTTATTCCCTTTCCTTCATCATTGTTAATGCCTTAAAGCATGAAATTGATAAAAACAGAGAAAAGCGATAAAAACAAAATAAACCATTAAAATATTGATAAACTTGGCCTGTCATTTTGGTTTACAAATGGTGTTTTTATCATTAAATTTTTCGGGAAACATCGAAAGCTCTAAATTTGACATACCCATTCATCAAGAAATGGGCCTCATTGCTAAAGATTGTTTCGATGAAAATTCGTGTCAGTTGCTAACATTTCGTTGTCTATGGTCAATGTCTAATCATCCATGGTGATTTGGCAAAACAGACTTAATAAATGACAACTAATTTTACAGATGTAGTTTCTAGAAGAACTCGCCGTAGTCTAGTAGATAGTGTATTGGCTTATTAGACGTAAGGCCACGGTTCAAACCCCAGGTCAGACATCTCCAACATAACGAAATTTGAAAAAATATTTCTTCGGCGACTTACTCTCAGCAGATTTCTGGCAAAAACTCTGAGAGTAAATATAATTGCCATGAAAAGTTTCTCAAAAAATTTGTCATTCGGAATCGACTTTAACCACTACTCATGTATAAAAATTAACGCACATAAGTGGTGTGATAAACTATGTCGTAAGCCTGGCTGAAGGGTTGCAATAACCAATTATGTATGTATGTAGTTTCTACAAGATGTGCGTTATCAACTAGTTCCAAAGACCCAATTGGAAGACCCGGTTAACTACTTACACACATTCTGTCAGGATCACGATCTAACTTCTCACGTCATTTACGTTGTGTGTGTTAATTTTATACATAAGTGGAGATTTTTGATGGTATTTTATGGCAATTTTATTTACTCTCTGAGTTTTTGCCAGAAATGTGCTAAGAAGCAGTCGCCGAAGAAATATTTTTTTTATATTTCCTTTTGTTGGAGATATCTGAACTGGGGTTTAAACACTGCCTACTAGACGACGGCGACTACACAGTTTTTTTATTCAATTAAATTTTTTTTTTTTTTGATAAATACAAATACAAGCAGGAATTCGAAGAAATACATAAATGAATTTACTTACTGCAAATACCTCGTAATAATATTATAAATAATAAAATCTTAATAATAATAATAAAAAAACAAGACCATACTTTAGCGGAAAAAAGTAGGACTATTTAATATTTATCGAACAGTTTGCGATTATGGGAAGAAAAAAACTTTTCTTTTAAACCCAAGGATTTGTTTTTGTCAATTTTGCATAGTAACAAAAAAAAAGAAAAATTAAATAAAAAAGAAGTAAAAAAAGCAAGAGGAATTTACAAAAGAATTCATTTGAAATTGTAATTGATGAGATTTCAATGAAGTTCGAAATATTTATTCATGGTTAAAGAACATATATTAAGTATCCAAGAAAAAAAATCAAATTTTTATAAATTTTACTGTTATACTGTTTATTTGTTATACTGTTAATTCGTAGTAATATTTACAATTTTATAAATATGGCTTGAAATTAAATTGAATTGCTTTCTCTGTGCCAAAAAAAAAAGATTCTGTCTGCCGTTGAGTTCCATCTAGACGACCTAATTAAAGTGTCCTAATAATAATTTTATTCACTTCCCTTCATCATTGTTAATGCCTTAAAGCATGAAATTGATAAAAACAGAGAAAAACGATAAAAGCAAAATAAACCATATATTGATAAACTTGGCCTGTCATTTTGGTTTACAAATGGTGTTTTTATTATTAAATTTTTGTCTTGATTTTATCCGTTTTTCAAACAGTGACAATTTAAAGACCAAGATTGCCGCAGAAATTTATAACATTAAATGATAAGGGCACATTCAAGGGGACGAATTTTATTAAATTATTGTGAATTTAATGTACGATTTTTAACAAAATCCAACGAAGATTATTTAATGACTAAAGTAAGCTTTAGTGCAGCCCCTGCGCTAATCAACTTCCTTTTCTTCTCTGATTTTGGTGGAACTTGTTCAGTACAGAGACTGCATTCACTCGTGGCATCACAACGTGCCGCTATGCGTGCTCAAGTGAGCTCTTTGATATCAGAGCTACCACTTCGACCTAAAGTAAGCTTTAAGCATACAATAGGTATTCCTGTTATATTAAACCCTAAACGTGTAAAATATAAGCAAATGCTGTATAAAACCTTCAACCACCGTACCTAATATTAGTTTGGTACTTTTCTAGCCGAAGTCGCAGTATTCTAGTAGGTTGTGTGTTGGCTTATTAGACGTAAGGCCGCGGTTCAAACCCCAGGTCAGACATCAAAACAAAAAAATAAGAAAAAATATTTTTCCGGCGACTTCCTCTCAGCAGATTTCTGGAAAAAACTCTGAAAGTAAATAAAATTGCCATGAAAAGTTTCTCAAAAATCTGTCGTTCGTAACCGGCTTTAAACTGTAGGTCCCGCCACTCATGTATAAAATTAACACACACACAACATAAGTGGTGTGAGAAGCTGGGTCGTAATCTTGACTGTAATTGCCAATTATGTATGTGCTTTTCTCGCATATAAAGTTCAGATAAAATTTTCTCAATAAAATTACCTAAGGTTTATTAAGTTTTAATTCCTTTTTTCTATTTTTTTAGCCAAAATACTCGTTCCTATTTTACTGTGTAAAAAAATAAACGAAACACAAACAAAACAAAAGCAACGATATCCGCTAAAAGTGTCACTAAAATAGAATTTTATAAAGAAAAGTTTTCCAATTTCTTTTTTTTGTGATTTTTATTGTGTATGCCATGGTTTTTCTATTAAAAAGCAGTCATTTGTCCTTTTATGCTGTCTTTGTCTGACGTTTTATTTTTCACATAAGCTGTATTATTTGCTACACAAAACCATCAATATTCTCTGCTCCATTGAGAGTAAACAAAACGTGTTGTTTTTTCGATAAACAATTCTACGATTTATACTTTTTTGGAGTTTTTGTACGAAAACGTTTTTGGTTTTTTTGTTAAGGGTAGTAAATATTTTGGAAAAATAGAGGGAAGTCTTTTTTTCCTTTTTTTTTATTAAAACTCTCTGTGCTTATAATTTTTTTATCGTGGTCTATCGCGGAAAATTCTAATGAATTAGCATTTATTCTTGTGCTCTGTTAAATTTAAAAACAGATCTACTGCAAATAGGAATTATAATTTCTTTTTAAAATAACCCAGGGAACAGATTATACTTCTCTAAAGATTTTGGGAACACTGAATCCAAGTCCGAAACTCCAAAAATATTGGGTAATGCAGCAATTCTAAAATCGGTTTTTTTTATTATAAGGCCAACACTCAGAAGATACACTTGCAGTACCTGGTGTTTGAAGAATAGAAAGATAGTTATAGTAGAGCGGAAAGATGAGTATGAAACACATTTTTTTCAGTTACCAGCATAAACTCTTCGTCGCTTTTGCATTCATAATTGATCATTACAATACAGTTAGGATTACGACATAACTTCTTACACCACTTATGTTGTCTTAATTTTATACATGAATGGCGGGACCTGCAGTTTAAAGTCGATTTCGAACGACAGATTTTTGAGAAACTCTTTCATGACAATTTTATGCAAAAATGTTGTGAAGCAGAGGAAGTCCCCGAAAGAAATATTTTTTTTTTTATTTTGTTTTTTGGAGATGAGCTCGATGTGAACTGAGGCCTCACTTCTAATAAGACAACACGGTATCTAAAAAACACTACACCTTGTCATGTAAACTGAAATACTGAAGTGTAGATCTTATTGTGATTTAAACGGGTGGTATTTAACCCCGGACAGTTACTGTTCGTCGAATCGACGAAGATCGTTTACTCTTTGTCATATAACTCTTTTATTTTTGATAAAATTTCGCTCTCGTTATCAACAACGTTAGTTGATAACGAAAGCTTGCAGTTAGCAGACGTAATAATGTTTTTTTGTTTAAATTGTTCGTCGATTCAACGAAGAGTAACCTTACTGTACAAAAATGACCAACCAATTTACTCACTGCAGGTTTTCGTTATCAACTAAAAGAGCGAAATTTGGCCAAACATAAAATAATTATATGATAATGAGTAAATGAGCTTCGTCGATTCGACAAACAGTAACCATTCAGGGTTAATTTGTTCGTCGATTCAACGAAGAGTAACCTTAATGTACAAAAATGAAGAGTAACTGTCCAGAGTTAAAGTGTTGGGTAAAACATAGACATTTTTTTATAAATTATTCCATTTAAATATTACTTGCGGTTATGCCTTGTTGTTGATGAAGTAATTTCCAATGATACTGTCTTCCGAAAAATCCTAGTACATTTTTTAGTGCTCAGAACTACCTCTTTATCCTGTACAAAGAGCTAACAAGATTATAAAGAAATTTGAAAACACTGCGAGAGTTAGAGAAATGAGCTAAAATTACTTCAAAACTACCAAAATTACCTTAAACTACTGCGTCCAATCCAGAGACGGTTCTAATAGAATAATGATAGAAATTTTTATTCAAATCACAGCTTTATGGGTGCTTTACTTAACATTACTTTTGAAACCGAAATAGAAATTTATGTCCTTACCAAAAATGCAAACTGAAATTTCACTTTTCAAACACAAGTTTTTTGATACAATTGAATTAGTATTATGCACCATATATAGAGTAGCAAAAGTGTAGGTATTTTTAAGTCCAATAAAACGAGACTTGGAGCGAGTGTTAAGACGAAAACATTGTGATTAAAATTTTTGGGTGAAACCGTGTAAAAAAATTTGCAGTTTAATGTTTACAAAGCTAAAATTATTTGAATTTTTGTTTTTTTTTTTTAATTCAGGATTTGAACCTTAACCCTTTCATGCCCGAATTTTTTGGGCCAGAGCTAAAATTTTTTAGGACATGTGTTTGTTAGTCATGGCCTAAATATGAAGTGATATTAAATTCAGAGTCCTACGTATTCTGGTTTTGCACGTTTTTAACCAAGCTTGTTTGCAAAAAAAAATTCTTTTAAAAAAATTAAAAATTACAGAATTTGTGAACAAAAATGTACAATGTTGCCTATAGGCAACATCGGGCATGAAAGGGTTAACGAGCATGCATGTCGGAAATAATAAACTTCTTAAAAAGTTTGACTCCTTAAGGATAAACTGTTATTTTTAATAATATTTGAATAATATAAGCTTTCTTGTAGCAAAAGCTTCTGTCGCATTGCCGCTTCATTCAAATTCAAATTCCAAAAAAGAAAAAAATAACAACTAAAAAATTTGCGGCAGTTGAAATGTAAAAAAAATGTTTTGCTTTTCCTACTTATCCTTAACGACACACTTGATAG
Organism: Sarcophaga carnaria; assembly: GCA_958299815.1. NCBI lineage: Eukaryota > Metazoa > Arthropoda > Insecta > Diptera > Sarcophagidae > Sarcophaga > Sarcophaga carnaria. Next base: position 33,970,467 of record OY283150.1, read on the forward strand.
CTGTCATTGCCGTTGCATACATCCAGAGTAAATATTAAATTTCCGATTACAAATATTTGGCTATTGAACTCAGCAGTTTGAATTTTATTTCAATAATAATTATACAGTGCGTTACATTGAACATTTCCATTTTTTTAAATATTAAAAACCGCAAAAATATCTGATTTTTCCTGCAGTTATCAAGCATCAACACAACATTTGTAAAATGCAACTGTTGATAGGCTAATTTCGAAAGGAAAATTTTTCTTCAGTGTGGATGTCAGAGTTTCTATAAGGTTTCTTGCATGCAATTCTGCAGTGCAATTGTGAGATGTTTTTTATTTTTATTTTTGTCGTTTCATAATTTATTTCATTTTATATTCGTTTGAACATTTTTTGCCTTTCTCCAACCATATGTATTTATTATCGTGGTCTTTCCGTATGGTCGTGCATGTCAACAACTTATTTGCTTTAGTTCGCCATGCTTATTACCACCCCTGCCTTTTGGCGTACTTTAAATTATTGGCAACGGTTTTTGTTTCATTGTTTGTGTGTTTCAGTGTTTAAAAAATATTTCAGAGAATATTTTATGTCATGCCATTTGTAGGCATGTTTACGCTTAAATTTACATGTCATATATTTTTGTAGTTAATTAACGATTTTGGTTTATCTCAGTGCAAAAATCATTTAACGACGAAAAATTTTTTAATGAAGGCAATAAGAATTTTTCATTGACATTTACATTCAAAAATATGTACATATGTCCACTTGTAAACGTACCAAAGACTGTTTATTGGGTGATCTTTTTGCCAGTGTAAATTTTGTGTCATATACAGAAAGTTTTGCTTTTTCACTATGAATAGACTATCAAACAAATAACGCTTGCAAATCGTAGAATTCTACTATCAAAACTTATTGAATTTGCTTATGTAGATGTAGTGAACTGTTATAAAATCACCCGTTATAAAAAAATTTTAAATTTCACGTAAAATACAGAAATTAAGGCATTAACGTGCTTTTCAAAATAAAACTGAATTTTTTTTAAGAAATATTTTATGCGTATGGATTATTTAAAGTTAAACTATAAATGGTGTTTGTCACTTGAAACTGCTTTTATGTGAATTCCGTTTGATGTGGCATATCACAAATAGTCACAGAATTTAAGCGATTTTGTCATAAAATAATCCGTTTTTCTGTATGCCCAGTTTTACTGTATACACAGACGTATTACATTAAACCGTCTCAATAAATACTTCATGAAATATGCAAAAACATTTGATCGAAAAGGAAATTTATTTTACGAGGATAATAATATTCGCGAAACGAAGTGATTGTATTTATTAACACGGAACAATTTGGTCACTGTTGGGTAATCCAAAATTTTCATTCGTAAGGTTTTGAGTCAAAGCAAAGATGTCGAGAATAACACGGTAGTGATCGAACTACTGGCATATTCGATCATGTATTGGATAATTAATGTCGGCTTGAGATAATTGGCATTTCAAAGAGAAGCTCACATATTCATTGTAAGACAAACACATGTTAGTGAATATTTTTAATAGAGCGTTTGATCGTACTACAAAGCAAGAAAGCCGTGCTTTAAGGCAGATTCATCACACATGTCACATCACATACAAAGCAGCAATTGAAATAGTGGGAAAGATTGGGAGAAAAGCTATAAAAGAAGGCGAAAAACTTTCCGTTTACTGAATAAAACGCGGCTATTTACTGTCAGATGAAGACGGCTTAGTCTCGTAGGTCGTGTGTTGGCTTATTGGATGTGTATTGGTTTAAAACCCAGCTCAGACATCTCCAACATAACGAAGTATGAAAACATATTTCTAAGGTGACTATCTCTCAACAGATTTCTGGCAAAAACTTTGAGAGTAATTAAAATTGCCATGAAAAATTGATCAAAAATCTGTCGTTCGGAGTCGACTTTAAACTGTAAAACCTGTCACTAATATATAAAAATAACACACACAACATAGGTGGTATGAGAAGCTAGGTCGTAATCTTGACTGAAGGGTTGAAATGACTAACTATGTATGTACATATGTATAGCATTGTCGTTTCCTTTGCCACCATGTTTATGTATGTAATGTCTGCTACAACATATACTGGTGTTCGTCAAATAACTGCTAACATTATCCTCTTGGCTGTATTATTTTAGACTTTTACGTACTGGTGGTACATCGTATAGTAACAATAAGTTACCTTCCCTCGCTAGTCAATGTTTCTTATTCTCGTTCGAAATAATACTTTTTAATTAAACCCTTCTTTACATTTTTTAACACGCATTTGTTAAATTTTTTGGTAATAAAGATACAGTTTATGTAGCATTATATAAAATCACAATTCGATTACATATTCGCAGAAATCTATTAAGTTCTGCAATGAAAATCCTCGCACCTTTTAACATTTTAATCTTGAGTTTTAATGAAGTACTGAATGAACTTTAATTTTAGAGAGTAAATTACTTACTTACAGCAGAATATATTAAATTTGATTTAAAGTCTTTTACATCTCATACGATGTTATGTTAAATATCACAATATTGTATTTTTATACATACTTAAGGGTAGGCGAGCTATGGATTTAAAAGTTTCTTGGAATCATAATGGCTACCAAAAAAAAATAGAAGAAAACGAAAAGATGAACAAATAATATTTCTTCAGCCCTTCACTACCTCTTAGTGTACACATAGTCGTATATAATTTATTTATGTGTTTTCTCCCCCAAAAACATTTATTGTAACAAGAATATCTTCTTCAAGTTAAAGAGGAAACATTAAGGCAAAGAGCAAAATAATTTTATTTCCTGTTTCACATTGCCGTCTAAGCTTTGCCAAATAAAGATCATTATTTTTGCCAATATATGTCAGCATGTCAGTATTTAATACAAATACATACATGTGGCAGTATTTAATTATCTACATGCCACATAAAACTTTTGTATTGTGGTTGTATCCTAACGACTTGACAATAAAAACATTTTAATAATGATAACAAAGTTTATGTTTCTATTATTAAATACAGGGTCTAAAAGGGAAGTTTTGGTTGACTTTTGGTTCAACGTTATGACCCGTGTATATGTATAGAATTTCTGAAAAGTTTTATTAATTTATATACATATATATGTATACACATGTATGCATGTACATATATGTTTGCTTAATAGTTGAATAAAAATTTCTTTTTGTTTTTCATGATAAAGCTCATTTCGTATGGCAATACGACGACTGGCTGTTGTATGGAAAACCTCTGTGGTTAATTACTCATTATTAATATAATCTTAATGAGGTTTCCATCTTTACCCACATATAAGAATGTATTTAACAATTGACTTGTCTGTATCAGTATTGTTGTATTGTTTGATATACGTATGCACGTATGTATATCAGGTATAAATTTCTAAAATATTATCTCTTGTTTAAAGCCTTGGTCCACACACTAAAGTTAAATATAATTTTAAATGATTGAGAGATGAATACAACATAATTTATATTTAATTACTACAAACACACAATTTGTTTTTAAATTAATGAGTTTTAAAATTTGTTGTAAAACAAAATTTTCGATTTGTTGAACTTTGCAGAAAGTGCTGTGAAGCAACATCTGTGTAAAGAAAATGTTGCAATATCACACCAGGAGAGAATTACAACTCATTACACGCAACCTAACAACAAATTGTTGTAAATCATGCATGCACCACTAACTACTTGTATCTCTAGGTTAAGTTAGTCATGAGTTAGGTTAGTCATTTTTCATATTAGCGGGAAGCTTGCCGTTCACAGGCAAGTGATCCATATGGCCCACTGTGTTACGCAGTGTGAGATAAGCCCCTTGTCATGATCCGTTGGTGGTGGGTTTAAACCACCCCGAGCTCCGGATGAAACCGGTCTATCTATCAGTGTCTATCTTTAGCTCTGTATGAACAGTGACCACAGGAAAGGCTTTAGAGAAGTCATTAAGAATATTCAGATGTACGCATTTCAAAACAAAGGAAAGGAAATGGAATTAAGGACACCGATGAATTCATGGAGATGTATATAATGCTATACAGAACCTAAAAGACCTTCAAGGTGTCGATAAACTCGACATAAGTTATTCGCAGAAAGGCTTATGCTTGAACGGAAATGGGGACAATAAGCCTTGATACAGATGCTTCAGCTATAGGTAGTATACATACATACATACATACCTAATTGGTCATTACAACCCTTTAGTCAGGGTTACGACCTAGTTTCTCACACCACTTATGTTGTGTGCGTTAATTTTATACATGAGTGGTGGGATCTACAGTTTAAAGTCGACTCCAAACGACAGATTTTTGAAGATTGAAGGCGCCATAGTCTAGTAGACAGTCTGTTGGCTTATTAAACTGTAGGTGTCGCCACTCACATATAAAATTAACACACACAACATGAGTGGTGAGAGAATATAGGTCATAATCCTGACTGAAGGGGTGTAATGACCAATTATGTATGTATGTATACACCTGTTGTCTTAAATTTTATAGCATAATATATGTAACAGTATTTACATATGTCCCTACTATGTATTAATAATAAATCTTAAATATTGTTTTACTTTCTTTCTTTCTTTTTTTTAGAAATAAAACAAATCTTATTTGTTACCTTAATTAATGTCTACCTAAGTAAAGCCCCCAGAACAATACAAACATGACGTATACGTAACATACAATTTGAAATATCAAACAAAACAAAAAATTAATCATACGTCTGGAAACATTGTCTGTGACTTGATTTACAAACAGAACAATAATAATGTTAATAATCTTATAGAACTTGGCGGCAGACAGTACTTGAACATTATTTAGACACATTTTTCTTATTTTTTTTTATTTTCTTTTTGATTTTAAATTTATAAATTATGGTTTTTTTTATTTTTATTTGTTCTTTTTATTTGTTGAAGTTGAATATTAAAGGAATAAATATTTGTTACCATTTAAATTTAAAGCCAAGTTAAAGGAAAATTTTGAAAGGCAAATCTCCAAATTAAGACAAATAATACGCAAAAACTTTTAAACTGTAACTGTGATACGTACTTAATAATTGAGAGTTGCAATGAGTGTTGAACAAGATATTCATTTTAAATTAATTAAAACAACAAAACATTAATTAAAGCAATTACTTTTTTAAATTGTTATTAAAGAAAATAATTGTAAACAATTTTAAACAAATAATTCCCGAAGACGTTGATGACAGCGTATCTGTTAGATGTAGTTGTAGATATCATTGATAGATATCGTTGTTTCAAAAGCACTAGATGCAACTTATCGATACATCAAAGCAATTCGCTGTTTTTTATATTATTAATCATCAATGATATAAGATTGATGGTTTTTATTCAATACATCGAAATTACAATGTGATAACACGCTTAGCAGGCTTTCAATGAGAGACACGGAAACTATTTTTAGGTTAATGGAAGAAAAATCGTGTGTGAGGTCCATTAGGGCATAACGTTACCTGACAAATCAAATGGCTGACTGGTATTCTCTTCAAAAAAATTCTAAAAAGTAGCGCATATACTTAAGACTTAAAAAGTCTAAAAAGTCTTAAAAGGTGGACCTGAATCGTCCACTTAACATCACCTCCATGTAAGGTTACAATCTCAAAAAAGCTCGTACAGAAAATCAAATGCGGCATGAGCTGCGTGTCACGTAGTGCCGTCCTCTTGAAACCACAGGTTATTGGTGTTCAGATCATTCAATTCAGGCGAAAAGTAGTGCTCGCCGTTAACAACGAAAGCTTGTCCATCATAGTTGTGGGGGTGATAGATGAAATAAATAAAATAAAATATTTTACGAGAATTGGGGTAAATGAAATACAAATGTAATTAGTTTAAACGTACTTTTCGGGTTGGGGGTTGATCGGGCATTGATAAATTCTTTTCTATTTTCAGATAATTCACAATAATAGAAACTTAATAACAGGGGTGGTTTATACACTTAAACTAAATGTATACTAAAGCTTAAAATTAGGGTCGCCAGCGTGAACAATAGTCCTTCAAGAAATATTGACCGACGACACTGCCAGCTTAAAATCCATATCAAACAGTAACTTTTGCAAACCATTTAAAATGAAACGCTGTGATCTGTGTTTCATAGCTTGCAATGCACCGAATGCTCCTTATTCCAATTCATATAGGAATTCCCGGCAATGAAGGCGGGACGCGTATATTAAGAAAAGTATTATCAATGAAAGTGATGATAAAAGGAAAGGAAAAGACTCTTCTCAAACCAAGTGAATTCAATGCAATCAAAACTTTTGTTGGGAAATTACAAGAAAAAAAATCATGCATCAGACTATTCAGGAATAAACTGAGATTTGCAATCGACAGGGCACTGTAGATTCACAGTGAAGCTTATAAATGTGAAAACGCACTTTAAAACTAAGTCAGGTGTTGGATTTTCATAAGCTTACACACATTCATATGTACATATTCGGTCATTGCAACCCTTCAATCAGGATTAAGATCTAGCTTCTCACACCACTTATGTTGTGTGTATTAATGTTATATATGGAACCTACAGTTTAAAGTCCGAACGACAAATTTTTGAGAAACTTTTCATGGCAATTTTATTTTCTCTCAAAGCTTTTGCCACAAATCTGCTGAGAGGCTGAAGACGGTGAAGAAATATTTTTCATATTTCGTTGTGTTGAAGATGGACGACCAGGGGTTTGAACCGTGGCCTCACATCTAATGAGCCCAATAATTATTCAAAATTGAAATGGAAATCGATCTTATGTGAGTAAGCCAAGACTAACTAACTAACTAAATTGGCTTAATTTTTTTTTTGCTTTTTCTTGCAATTCTCCCCAAAATGTACAAGTCCTTGCATGTCCTTGCCAATCGCTGTACACTGTGAATTGGCTGTAATCGAGTATGACACTATCCACTAATTTCACTTGTTTATAGACTGTCCAGCATGGAGTTTATTTAGCTTTATTTATTTTACATTTTTTTGTATTAGTTTTACCAACTGAATAGAATTTTAAAGTGTCAAAACAAAAATTCGTTTTATTTAATCTATTCGTTTGGGTTTTTTTTTTTTTGTAGCAAAAGTGTTTACTTTTAAAACACAATTGAAACAAGTGTTATACTAAAAAATAAAAATACTTCTCGAAAAAAGCACAATAAATACAAAAATAACAATCGAAATGAAATTTTTATAAAAAAGTGCATTTTTTTCAATTTTTTTCCTTTATTTTACTAGTGTATGCCATGTAAATAGTTGTACAAATCCATAGAAAAGTTACTTATTGAGTCGGAATTGAATGAATGTATGGAATAATAGGGGAGATAGGGAAGAAAACATAAATACAAACAATGATTTCTATATTTCGTATTTCTTTTAACCTTTATCTGCTGTTACACATACAATAATTAGTCATTACAACCCTTCAGTCAGGATTATGGACCAAGTTTCTCACACTACTTATGTTGTTATTTTATACATGAGGGGCAGGACCTACAGATTTTTTTAGAAACTTTTCATGGCAATTTTATTTACGCTCAGAGTTTTTGCCAGAAATCTGCTGAGAGAAAGTCGGCGAAGAAATAATTTAACATATTTCGTTTTGATATTTGACCTGGGGTTTGAACCGTGGCCTTACGTCTAATAAGCCAACACACTACCTATTAGACTACGGCGATTTCGTCTATTACAGGGCATAAGTATTCCGATTGCCTTAATTAATGTGAATATTGGCCACTCGTGTTACAAGGAGACTCAATATCGTTAGCGGTAGGAAGGTACGTGCAATACTATTAAACGCAGCTGGACATGTATGCAAAGGAAGAGGAGCGGCTCACTTCTGTCCTTAAATCAAATGGCCATCCATTGCACAATGGCGATATTTTTGGGGCCTCGGTCTTTTTCATAGACATGCCGCAAAATGACTTCGTGACACCTCGTGTGTCAGTTTGATAATATTCAGTGTTTGAAAAATTTTGGTTAAAAACTTGACCGGAAATTTAACACTTTTTCTTGCTCAGGGTGGGCCATTTATCGGTTTAAATTTGAACCATCGGTTATTTCGCATCTGGCAATACTTTTGTCATTCTATTCGGTCACAAAATTCAGTATATTATCTCCATTGAACGTAATGAAACGATTTGCGCTTGAGCAACCTTGGGATTTATTGGGCCAAGGAGATACTGAACGCTGATATCGTTTTTGTCCAAAAAATATTTCCTTTTGGATGGAATTCATTTTCATCTTGGTGGGTACGTTAATAAGCAAAATTGTCATATTTGAGGCTCTAAAACCCCGCACGTGGTCTTATGTCAATGTCAATATGTATGGTCAATGCACCCATTACGAATGATTGTTTGGTGCGGTTTTTGGAGTGGAGTCATCATTGACCCATACTTTATTGAAAATGAGGCCATCATATGGTTAATGGACCATGCTAACCGATTTCTTTGTACCCGCTCTTCATGGTATTGATGTGAACGATGTTTGGTTTCAACAGGATAGAGCAACTTACCACACATCTCAAGCCACAATCGATTTATTGCGTCAAACGTTTGATGACTGTTTAATTAGCTGAAATGGTGATGTCAATCGGCCACCAAGAAGCGGCGAGGTCTGCTCTTTCGTCCTGAGTAGTGATTGCTTATTTAATTACACTTTCAATTGCCATGAGGTGATAATTATTGATGTATTTTGTTAAGTGTTAGTTTTAATTTTTATTGTTTTGTAATCTCTTGCCACATGTATTAGAAATGTGGTCACTCGGTACAAAGTGTGCATGGCGCCTGTGACAGCATAACAATGTAAAGAAAAGTAAAGTAAAATTTCTAAATGTGCTGTAACAATTGTCAATTGTCAACCACAAAACGGTAAATATTTGTTCAATACATTTATTTACAATTGGTAACACTTGTACTCTGTATACACATTTTGTTTTTTTTTTCATTTCACTTAATTCCTCTTTTTCTTCATTTTGTAGTTAATTTTCTCTTTTATTCCCAGGCACACCATTGTTGAACAATCGATGTTATGTTATGGTTCTCAATAAGAATATAAAAATGAATATAATTTTTAATTGCTTTTTTAAATGCAAGCTTCATTTGGTTTAATTTTAATTATGGCGATAAAATATTTTTTTTATTAAATTTAATAACTATAAAAATAAATGTCAACAAGTCAATGAAAATTCTATTGAAAATCGTTTTTTCTTATCGGGAATTTTTTTTAATTGTACTTGTTTATATCAAAGAAATAAATAAATCAAATTAAATCAATTGAAAAAAACACAATTCTTGTATTCAATATATTCTATTACAAAAACTTTCTTGGATATTTATTTTACTAAGTATCCTGTAATCTAATTTTATTGAAATTAATGAAAAGTCCAAAAAAAAATGCAGTTCTAAGGACAATTTTAACCGGGTGCAGTTTTCTTGTTGAATTTGTAGAATAAATTTTATTTATTTCATCACTACGAAGACTTAAATTTCATTAGTATACAAGAGGTAAAAGGCTTTAGCTGAAACAACTCCAAAGACATCTTAATGATAAATGCTCCAGAGCCTGTTCAGGACATTATGCAGAAATTCATGTTCGTTTCAGTTCTATTACCGTCTTCCTGAAATTTTTAATCGATCAGTTGTTTATGGTATTGCAGATCCTATTGATGCACCTCGTATTTGCTCTTGATTAAGGCGAGTTTACACAATAGTTGGTGGTCACTCAATAAACATACACACATACATACATAGATACATACATACATACATATGTACATACATACATACATACATAATTACATACATACATACATACCTACATACATCCATACATACATCCATACATACATCCATACATACATCCATACATACATCCATACATGCTACATATTTACATACATAGATACATCCATACATACCTACATACATACATACATACATACCTACATACATACATACATACATACTTACATACATACATACCTACATACATCCATACATCCATACATACATACATACATACATACATACGAATGACAGATTTTTAAGGAACTTTCATGGCAATTTTATTCAATCTCAGAGTTTTTCCCAGAAATCTGTTGAGAGAAAGTCGCCGAAGAATTTTGTTGTCATATTTCGTTTAGTTGGAGATGCCTTACCTGGGGTTTGAACCGACGCCTCACGTCTAATAAGCCAACACACTACCTACCAGACCACGGCGACTTTAGACCAAAATACATATAAAATACAAAACTACAATTAATGAGTATCATCAACAATATATGATAACGTAGACCTTCCATCATTTACTAGTGCCATCGGGTCATAGTGAAGACTTTCTTACAGTTCTAACATTTGGACGACGATGTATCAATCAATCAATCAGTGTCTTTATAGACATCAACAATGCACACTAATCCGCTCCAACTAAAGTTTTATTTACATACACTCTTATATTATTGACAATTACAACAATCCTTACAATTTAAATGAAATAAGAAAGGAAATTGAAAAACTTAGTAAAAAGGTAGTCAATGAAAATATAATGCACTCTGAAACTTCTTCATTATAAAGCTATCGATTGGTGGTTGTATGCGCAACCTCAGCTCTGAAAAAAAAATATTTATTCGTCAGCCATAATTTCTCAGAATTAAAATTGAATTTCAACATGGTATTCAAATATATTCAACATATGTAAATAACTGACAATCCCCATCCACTAAAAAATTTTTTATTTAAAATCTTCCACATCGAAAAACACTCTGAATAACAAACAAAATTAAAAGACAGACACTTAAAAGTCTCCGAACTGTATAAAATCGAACATATGCAGACAGATATTGACATGCAAAGCATCATCATTCTTCATTTTGTATTTGATTTTGTCTATTTGAATGAATATTAGCAAGTAAATATCAAATAAAATCCGAAATTATTTAAACAAAGTCATGAATGGCTTAATTATACTCTACAGTGTAAGTATACTCTCAGTGTACTTTTTGGGAATTATTTTATGAAGATTGTTCTAAGATCAATAGCGTTGGAAGACTTAAGAAAGAAAATTTGTTTCCCTCTTTTCGTTACATGGCCACAACTGTCTACTGACCCATGAGATGAGAGATAATCAGTGGCCAGTGTCAACTTTAATAGCGCAATGGATGGTCATGTGATTAAAGGGAAAAAATTCCTTTAAAAATAATTTTAGTTACCTCCTCTATGCTGCTAATGAGTTGAGTCTCCTTACACAAATCTACACCCAAACAGGACATAAGTAACACAACTTTTGACGATATTACCTTTCTTGGAACCGATATTGAACCGAGAATGGATGCCGAGGTGACATTCGAATCTCCTACTGAGAAAATTATAAGGGACCCTATATTCGACCAGAATATTTCGATGGCTTCCCAGGATGAGAAGTTAACTACATTTAGCCATACTGTGACTTGATTTACCCTCTGTCCCAATTAAAAGATCATGAGGGAGCCAAACCTTAGAAGAAATTTGAGTCACATAAGACTTCAGCCAAAATCTCTGAAAGTAAATTATGTGAAATCATCTCAAATCTGTCGTTCTAATTCGTGGTTAAATTTTAGGTGTCGCCACTCGTGGATAAACTAAGTACACACAACATAAATGGTGTGAGAAACCAAGCTGTAAGTCGGACTAAAGCATTGCAACTGACAATAACATAAGAGTGTATGTAAATAAAACTTTAGTGAGAGCGGATTAGTGTTCATTGATGATCAGGACATTTGGCTACCTGCATTCTACAAAGACACTGATTAATTGATTGATTGATACATCGTCTACCAAATGTTAGAACTGTAAGAAAATCTTCACTATGATCCGATAGCACCAGTAAGTGATGGAAGTTCTACGTTTCCAGATATTGCCCATGATGCTACGGACACTTTATTTGCTGATTTACATTACATTCTCCTTACAGGAGGTTTAGGGTCCAAAACCATGCAGATGAAATAAACAACATCGTATATACATATGACCTCAAAGGAATCTTTTTTCCTAAAATACATACAAAATACAAAACCACAATTAATGATGTCAGCCAAACATCTTATAATCGAGTTAGGCTTGAGTAGACGGTTGAGGTCCTACTGGGAAAAAGTAAACACTGAAGAAGAAATTTTTTAAGTTTATAATCAATTAAGACACCGTAGTCTAGTAGATACTGTGTTGACTTACTAGATGTGAGGCCTGGGTTTAAACCCTAGGTCAGACATCTCCAACAATATAGAATACAAAAAAATAGTTCTTCGGAGACTTCCGCTAAGCAGATTTCTGGCAAAAACTCTGGCAGTAAATAGAATTGCCAAAAGCTACTTGTCTGTGTAATTCCGTTTTGTTTAATGCGTAATTTTCTTTGCAGTTGTTTGTTTATTTAATCAGCTTAAAATGAATTTTATTGAAATACTTTTCCTATAAAGTTAAAAAAAACCGTCTTCTTTTTCTGCTCATGCATTGCATACCGCAACATTTCGAAGGTAATAAAAATGGATTAAAATAGCCAAACTGGAAATGGCAAAAGGAAGAAAATAAAAATCTAAATTTGTTAATCATCTGCCGCATTATCGACTCTTACTTGCACACGGTAGAAATTATACTGGAAAATTTTATTTCATGTGCCACGGTTATTGATATAACAATACAGCTAAATTAACAGCAAACTGTTCTGCTAACAGCAGGTCTAACAGAGAAAGTAAAGCATTTGCTAATAATAAAAATAAAAATTTATATTGCATATACGCGAGCATAAATTTAAATTTGTTTCTCTATATAACAAAAAAAAAATTAACTTTTACTCTCTCCTAACGCTATCTTTACTTTCATTTTCGTTTGATAAAACATGGGAATTTAACAGAAGCATAACAGCAATTTAGTGATGTGTTTGCTGAATTTTCCTCTTTTAAATTTTTCTCTTAAGATTTTCCACCAAAAGAATTGAAATTCATTTACTCTTACATGTTTACTCTCTTTGGATTTATTTAAAGAGAGCATGAAATCGTTTATGCCACAGCATTTATTATAACTTAAGACATTTGCTCTTTTATTTATTCTCTCTATTTCCAAATACCTATGTACTGTTAAAGCCATCAAACAAATTTTTACGGTACATTACACTTTTCTCACGGATTTTTCTTTTTCTTTGTAGAAATTAACGGAATGTAATACAATGTACGTGCATGTAAATGGTACGTACGATATTTGTTCAGTAGTTTTGTAGACGAATAATATTTTGGAATTAATTTTTAAAATAAATTGATTTATTTGCATGCTCCAAACATCTGTACAAATCTAAAGTCTTAAATGGCGAAATATTTTTTAGATAACTTTGACATATATTGCCAAAAAAAAGAAACATAAAAGTGCGAATATAAGAATTGAAGGCATTGCTCCTTGAATACTTATGTAAAACTCAAGAAGTATATTTAACATGATTGTAAGCAGAGGATTTCATTCAATAAACTGTCTGAAAATGAAAATTTTTATATAAAAAAACAATCGTTACTGGCGTGAAAAAATTGAATCAATTATGAACAGAAAATAAGAAAACTCCCCCTGTCAGCCATGTTGAGGCCACAGCAGGATATCCATAGCGTTAAAGTCATTGTTTGTTTGGAATAAAACCAGCAGATGCCAGATTGAATACGAGTTGGTTTACTTAACAATAATAACTGAGAACATCCATAGAATGCTTTCGCTTTGGACTGAGGTATCTCAAATTAACTGCTAGCGTTTTCGAAATCATGAAATGAGTAGATTATGATTGTAGAATCTATAAAAGGCTGGTCCTTAAATTAGCCAAGTAGATTGAAAATACATACATAACATAATTGGTCATTATAACACTTCAGTCAGGATTACGACCTTATGTTGAGTGCGTTAATTTTATACATGAGTAACGAGACCTACAGCTTCCCTACTACATATTTCCTCTCTTTTTTCCCCATTCCCTCTATTATCCTCTCACCTCAAGGACGTTTTTGTGCAATAGGTCAACTTGACCTCCGGGTACTGTACTACTGTACTTGTCAAGTACACGTCCTCTAATCTAAACCTATACCGAAACGAACGCTAGATTATTTGAGAAACGATTCATGGCATATTTTATTTACTTTCAGAGATTTTGACAGAAATCTGCTGAGAAGAAGTCGTCAGAGAAATATTTCTTTTCATATTTCCTTATGTTTGAGATGTCTGGCTTGGGGTTTGAATCGTAACCTAACGTCTTAAAAGCCAACACACTACCTAACAGACTACGAAGACTTCATACTCATCTTCTTTATGCAAATAATTCGTGAACTGCCATGTATGGTGTACTACTATATTAAATTTTCTTTCTTAAAGAGGTCAAGTTATGCGCAGAATAGAGCAGAATTGATTGCTTCTTTCGAAACCAAATCATCCACAAAAACCTTCAAGTAGCACGATTCTCTTACTACAAATATAACAGTGATTACACATGTATCGTTAGTTTTCGCTTTATATGTCCTTTACTTATATTCATACCGGTAACATCGAGAACAATACTGTTGATATGTTGTAGTTATTTCTATTTTTCATACTTCTTGAATGTACTTTTATTCCCATAATTTGATGTTTCTTTATACATACTTATTTCCATATTTTACCGTTCGTTACTTTGTTATTTTTTATTTTTCTGATTTTTCTTTTCATTTCTTTACATTTTATGTGACCAAGACCTAATATTCAAATTAACAATTAAATTAAAATATAATTTTTTAACTGATCCTTCTCTCTGGATAACAAAAGGGGAAATAATAATTCATTTAATTTCTTAAATAATAAATTAAAAAGAGAGAAAAAAATTAATTAATTATAAAAATGCGTGACAGGCAAATTTTTACGTTAACAAACCGACGTCGAAAGCAGCATGACACATATAAATAAACGAAAAAGAAAAATTGAAAAATCTTTCGTTATGGACTCACAAACGGACGGAGACTGGAACGAGTGAGCTGAACTGCTGCAAAGAAAAATAAGACGTTGGCATGCAAAACCACTACGAAAACCGACGAATATAAATGAACTTATGATACGCAAACTGAATGAACTAAAAAGTATGTAAAACGATTATCGTTGATCAAAACCGAATATTTTATACATCTACACTTGAATATACATATTTTAAGAAAATTATCGGCTGATACTGCTTTAGCCATTTGAACGCTTTTAAGGAAAAAATATGTTTGCAAAACAAATAAGGGATTTTCACCAACTTGAAAGCAGCTTTAATGAAATTTATACAAAAAATTATTTTTACCAATCACCTTTCAAACTCTTTGTGGCTTTGAAGGCACTTTATCGTTCGATTGTTTGTATAGGATGGGAAATTTCAAAGTTTAAATTTGAAATTTGAAACAAAAACGGTTTGAAATTTTGCCAAATTTATTTTTATTTCTGTTGTGAAGTACAATTGCTCCGGTTAGAAATAGAATATTATTTCATTCATACGACTGCCGCGGCTGGCCTCACAGTACCTCATGCGATCGGACCAATTTTCGTGCACTTCTTCGAGTATACATACATACATACATACATAATTGGTCATTACAACCCTTCAGTCAGGATTACTACCTAGTTTCTCACACCACTTACGTTGTGTGTGTTAATTGTATACATGAGTGACGGGACCTACAGTTTAAAGTCGACTCCGAACGACAGATTTTTGAGAAACTTTTTCATGGCAATTTTATTTACTTTTGCCATAAATCTGCTGAGAGGAAGTCGCCGAAGAAATAATTTTTGTATATTGTTTTGATGTCTGGCCTGGGGCTCGAACCCTGACTTTACGTCTAATAAGCCAACACACTACCTACTAGACTACGGCGACTTCGAGTATATGGGATGGTATCTCGGCCATGGCATCACGAATGCTGACATCCTCACAGCAAATAGTCCAACAGTGTCAAATCGCAGATTCTTGGCGGCCAATTGACATCACAATTTCAGCTAATTAAACGGCCATCAAACGTTTGACGCAATACATCCATTGTGGCATGAGATGTCAATTGCACCACCCTGCTGAAACCAAGCATCGCTTGCATCAATACCATGAAGAGTGGGTACAAAAAAATCGGTTATCATGGTACACTAGGTGTCTCCATTGACCGTAATGTTTGCGCCGTCATCATTTTTAAAGAAATATGCAGCAATAATGCCTCCGCTGGGTTTTCTGAGCCAAAACTACGGCAATTTTGAAAATGAAAATGAGCTTCATCCGAAAAGATGATTTTTGTTTGGCGAAATCGGCATCCTCATGCAATTTGTTGTTCGGCCATCTATTTTCAATAAATCGCTACGATGCTCAAACGTAATGTAATGTATCGTTTTATTACGTTCAGTGGAGATAACATACTTAATTCTATGACTGAATTGAATGACATAAGTATTGCCAGAATCGAAATAACCGTTGATTCAAATTTAAACCGATAGATGGCCCGACCGATACATACATATATATGGTATATGAAAAACATCATTAAATCATACCAAACAAGATTCGTAATTTAAGCATGAGAAGAGATTACATAGATTTACCATAAAAACTACAACACAAAACTCGGATTATAAAGTCGATCAAAAGCATCTTATTTAACTCAGAAATTGATACTAAGTTGCTTTAAGACATACTACTGAAAGATTACAACATACCTTAAACATTATTTAACTACCAAATATTATAGTGTAGGGTACACTAGAAAAAGAAATTAAAAAATTAATTAAAAAATTCTTAAATCTTGCAAACGACAAAAATTGCACACAAGAACAACATAAAATGGAAATACAAACATACATACCTACATACATACTACATACACCCACATTGAGAGAAAAACAATTTTCCAAAGAAACGACAAAATATCGTGAAAATGTCTTACAATAACAGCAGCTGCATAAAGTAAATGAATGTTGTGGTGAAAGTTGGCAAACGTAAAGACAGAAAAACAGAAAAACAAGTGTCGCAATTTATTATTGAATTTTGGACAAAATATGAACTACAAACACATGCAGTTTGAAAATATTGAGAGCAATAAAGAGGAAACACCATAATTTCTACCAAATAAGATGACGTATCACTTATATTTTAATTGCGAGTGGTCTGAATTTTTTATACTGAAACAAAAATATTTTTGACGGCGGTAAGACAATTGACCATATTTTAAAGATTGTCTTTGAAGGCGAAACCAGGCAAACCGAGGTACTGACAATATTTGTTTTGTGTACCAGAAAGTAGTCGCCGTAGCCTAAAAGGTAGTGTGTCGGCTTATTAGACGTAAGGCCACGGTTCAAACCCCAGGTCAGATATTAAAACGAAAATATGAAAAAAATATTTCTTCGGCGACTTCCCCTCAGCAGATTTCTGGCAAAAACTCTGAGATTCAATATAATTGCCATGAAAAGTTTCTCAAAAAATCTGTCTTTCGGAGTCGACTATAAACTGTAGGTCCTGCCACTCATGTATAAAATTAACACAAACAAGATAAGTGGTGTGAGAAGCTAGGTCGTGATCCTGACTGAAGGTTTGTAATGACCAATTAGACAAAATGAGAAAAAAATTTCTTTTGTACAACATTATCAAGTTTTGAATTTTCTAGAAACTAAGCACTGCTCAGTGATCTGTTTGAGACCACTTGAAAAAGATTGGATGCCAAAAGAGTTCGTTAAATGAATTTCACTTGAAACGCAACAAAAATTGTGCCTCATCCGATTACTATTATTTTCAATAAACGCATATCGATCTTACTTGTATTCCTTTCTCGCCAAAATCGTTTTTTAGAGAGATTTCTGACGAGAAATTTATGTCGCAGTATAAATGTACATTTACATGCACCATTATTGCCCGATCACAACAATATTGTGGAACGCATTCAAAAACTCGAATTTTCCATGACTTTATCGCATAAATCAGGCTGAATTTTATCAATAGCCTAGGTAATGTTGTCTTTGAGGACCACTGTGTTTAGTTGCTTAAGGACAACCCAATTTCCAAAATAGTTCAACGAAGTCAATTTCCACTATTTCTTTTGCCAGTTGGCCACATTTACATGAGGTGACCACATAGTTATTCCAATTACATACTTCGCACGATACTCAAAGCCTTGCCCTAGCCAGGTACTTCAAACCCATTGTTTCAATCGAAATTTATAATACGTGTAGCATTAGTTAAAATGTGTATAAATTAAAAATTAATATAGGGTGCCCTGGTAGCCTAGTGGATAGTGTGCTAGACTATTAACATGAGAGTCGTTGGTTCGATTCCCACCAGAGACTCTGGTCTGTAACACTACACCGAGCATATGGTCCGCTCGTATATAATTAAAATATAATCTGTAATTGTATTGTAATTAATAAATAAATAAATAAAAATTAATATCGAAAAGGAACATTAAAACACACAACGAAATATAATACAATTGTTATGTTGCCATGCCGAAACAACACTTTTTGAAAGGCTGTTTATTGTATTTAGAAAATGGAATCGACGGTACGAATATTCAAAAAAATATCTGTTATATTAATAAATAATTTTAATTGACATATGCCACCAACAACATTAAATATTCTTTAAACGGCTTTTTCACGCCATAAATCTATCATAACAAACAAAAAATGAAAACAGCTTTATTTTCATACTTTTCTGCTCTTTTTTCCCTCAATTTCATACAACAGTTTATTTCCAAATTTAACACATCAACTAAAATATTTATGCATTTCGGGCTGACATTTATATAAATTTATAAAATGCGATGCTTCGCACTGGTGTGGCATAAAGTATTGAAAAAAATTTTAGAAACTGTGTCTCATGAACATTTCAAATAATTTTTCATTTTCATAGTGGTATCAGACATACGGATTAGTTGAATAAAATTTATTTGCGTATCACTTTGTTTGATAACTCTTAGATTTAAATCTCTTATATACTCTATGAAATGCGTAATAAAATTCAATGTATCTCACTTTTACACTTCCTTACCATTTACTCTGTATAGTCTTAATTATTTTACTATTTTTCAATGTTTTTTATTATGATTGGTAATGAAAACAAAGCTAAAGGAGTGAATGAAAATGTTGCATGGACTGTAGTCAAAATAAAATGAATTACAAAAACATTCTGTGGCAATTCCGAAGAAAAGAAAACCATGACTATTTTGAGCACACTAGTGAACGTACTCATGTGACACCTGGTTTTACCTATATGTATACGTGAACAGTATCGCCGTATGGAAAAATAAAAAATGTAGGGCATATGGTGAACATATCGTTACAATGAAACATGTTTTATGTCATTGCCCAACTTTCATAATCCCGAGAATCCAGTATTTGGGGGGTGCGCACTGGAAAAAGTTATAGAAGTTTGTTCAAAATACAGGTTTTCTACAGAAAGTAAGGTTGGTATTCCTTAACGGTAAGTGCACTTAATGTTTCTTCTATCAAAAGTTTGTGAGTAAACTAATCACCATGAAAAAGCTCCTCAAATCAAACTTTCACGCCACTTATGGTTATAATTACGAAACAAACAAACAGAAGTCGCCGTGGTCTAGTAGGTACCATGTTAGATTATTAGACGTAAAGCCAGGGTTCAAACCTCAGGTCAGACATCAAAACGAATACAAAAAAGTATTCCTTCGACGACTTCGTCTCAGCAGATTGCTGGCAAAAACTCTGAGAGTAAATAAAAATTGCCATGAAAAGTTTCTCAAAAATCTGTCGTTTGGAGTCAACTTTAAACTGTAAGTCCCGACTCTCATGTATAAAATTAACACATACAACAGAAGTGGTGTGAAAAACTAGGTTGTAATCCTGACTGAAGTGTTGTAATGACCAATTATGTATGTTATGTGTTACGAAACAAACTAACAACAGTGATGTGAAAAGCTACGACAAAATTCTACCTACGTTTGTATTTAAACATATAATATTCTTCCCACAATACAATATTGTTATGTTTTTACCCTTTTAAAAACGTTAAAAATATGAGTTCGTAAATTACAAATAAAATAAAAATTAATTTGTTTTTAGTTTTAAATCAATTCCTTATTGTTCGCACAATTCCGTGTGCCATCTTTCACGACTTGATTTAAACAACAACAATTTGCTTTAATTGTTATTCTTCTTTACACTCTTCCGCGTACACAATAACAATTGTTCGTTAGATCTTTACAACGCAGATCTTCAAACCACAATTATTCTCTACACACGCAACCCGTCTTCACACAAGACTGACTGAATTCTTTCTAATTTCGTTGCCTGCTTTGTCTTGCCTTTTATATCGCTGGGTAAACAGTCTGATGAATGCTCTTGAAGGAGAATGACTTCGCCTTGGCGAAATCTCTATAAATGTAAACATGTTGATTACGTTATTGTTGTTTGTGTATTTTGTTTACGTATGTCATTGCAGTGTTGTTGTTGCTGCTTGTTTACATAATCCCGTTTTTTATACTGATGTTGTTGCTAATTTTTGTTTATTCATTTGATCATGTAAACAAGTCCTTGGTTTTTGTAGCATGCAGCCATGAAGAAGACAAACAATTTTTCATGATGCGTGTTTCGAACTTTTATATAAATTAATGGGCTTTACTAGCAAATGTTCTATTCATACATCATTCGTTCTATTCATTCGTTCATTTATTTTTCGGTCTGGTAACTTTTAAAATTTACTTTTGATTTCTCGTTGCTATTTCTTTCAATCTTTCATGGTATTTCTATGGACTTTTATTATTGTAATTCAATTCTATTTCTTTGTTGTTTAATTATTTTTCAATTTTCTTGTTCTATCTTTATGTTAACAAAACGAACAATTACTTTTAATTCTGCCTTCGCTACAGTATTAATAAATAATACGCCACATATGTAATCAATTTCAATGTCATTTAAATTATGTTTCACCACAATGGCAGTCTTCTCATTGGTCATTCATAAATAATGAAAGAAGATATCATAACAAAGGTATCGTATATTTTTAGAATTTCTATCAAAGTAGCTTAAGATATCAATTACGTGTACTTAAATGAGCATGGCCACCTGTACTTAGTTATCTCTCAACTCTGATTATTATTTTTCTTTTTTTTTATTTAAAAGAAGACACACAAATTTTGTTTAAGAATAGATAGATAAGTGAAATCAATCAAAACAAATTTTTAAACAAAACAAAAACAGAAAAGCCTTTAAAAAATTTATTGTAGAAATAAACAAAACAGACACAATTGGTCTAGTTTTTCGATATAAAAGTTGAAAGAATATATTTTGATTCCCATTTTTAAGACGTACAATTTATTGAATCTTTAGTTCAACAATATATGCTCAATAAGTGCTCAATTCATACATTAAAAAAGAAAACCGTGATTCAATTCGGATTAAAATTCTTTAAATTTTTTTAAAAATTATGTTTTGCTTTTGCACACACAAAGTTTGCTATGTACACTCCTGTTGTTTACACAACCATATGGCAAATCTTAGTAGCTTTCCAACTTTGCCAGTTAAAACCCAGCTTTCTGAAGCCAAATCGCCATTAACGGACTTAACATTTAACAAAATGCGCAAATAATGAAATTATTTGATCAAAGTGATTGTTCTGTTCAGTCAAATTACCGCTCGCCGTTTCGTTCATCCCCTTGCCGAGATGACTATTCGCAATGTGGTGTATAAATTCGTTTTCACTGGTTTAGGAAATAATCGAACAACACTCGTAAATCAACGAAACGCCAGATCTGTCAAAAACATTGCTGCTGTCCGTGAGAATGTGTATGGGAACAGTCTACTTCTCATGACTCATAAGAACTCGGCTTTTCACAGACAGCAACTTGAAGAAATTTGAGTCGTAAGTTAGGCCTGCACCCGAGTAGGTGCAGTCTAGTAGGTAGTGTGTTGGCTTATGAGACGTAAAGCCAGGGTTCGAGCCCCAGGCCAGACATCAAGACAAAATACAAAAAGTATTTCTTCGGCGACTTACTCTCAGCAGATTTCTGACAAAAACTCTGAGAGTAAATAAAATTGCCATGAGAAAGTTTCTCAAAAATCTGTCATTCGGAGTCGAGTTTAAACTGTAGGTCCCACCACTCATGTATAAAATTAATACACACAACATAAGTGGTGTGAGAAACTAGGACATTGTACAATGGGTTAATTCGACCTCCGGGTACTGTACTTGGCTTAATTGACAAGTACACGTCCTCTAACCTAACCTAACCTGCACCCGAACTAAATTCAACTGATCTAGGAACTGAAAGTAAGCAGCCATTAATACTGACGTGTGTTCTCAAAATGAGCTCGATTGGCAGGTGATCCTTGCCCATGCCCATGTGAACAAAAAAAATTATAGAATTTGAGACCATACCAAGTCACTGTTTGATGTGAATTTCGAGCTGGCAGCGTCATTAGTTCATATTTCTTTGAGAACAACGTTCGCCAGTCCATCACTTTCAACGGCGAGCACTATACTAATTACTAATTTCTCTTGGCCCAAAATACGATGATTTGAACACCAACGGCAAGCGATTTCAATCGGACTATTCTACGTGCCACACAGCTCATGCCACATTGGACATACTACGTAAGCGACTTGAGGAAAGTTTACCTTTGTAACGTAACGTAACGCATCTTATACATTTGATTCTGTATATTTTTTGTGCCTCGCCATACCAAAGATACACTGTCTTATTTTTTTTAAAGTATTTTGCAAATCCATGTGGGAAGTTACTGCTACTTTTCTACACCCAACTTCTACACGTCAATAGAGAAAATTCTCTTTTCTATTTAAACCACAAAATAAAATTTCTACGGCCATAATATCCACATTCATTGTTTTTCAAATACTGTGAACTGCTTTTGAGGTAGAAGTTAACTGCGACAAAATATGTTCTGTTTGAAGTCAGAGCCTTTGAAACTCATACACAATCGCTGGTGGAGTTGTGCTAAAATTTATGTGACGGCTTCATAACAATTAAAATATTTTGAATAATTAATAATAATAATTTAGACTTCAGTAACGCTGCAGGCCTTTCACTGAATAGGGTAAATATATAAAAGTTTGTATTTTATTAAAATTTTTTCAATTTTTTATACTAAAATTTAAAAAAAAAAATTTGAAGTTGAGAGTATTTTAAGAGAATATTAATATGTAATGCGTACATAAAACAAATGTGATGTAAGAATGCTATCGTAAGAATGATTTTAAATTTAACATATGCCAACATACATAAGTGTCCTTCAGTTGATTCTACTTGTGACCGTAAAATTAAAAATGCTGCAGCAGTATTTGTGAAGAAATTTAAATTAAAAAATGTATATATGCAAAGGCAACTTTGCAGTATGTGTGGGAAGAGATTCATTATAAAGAGATTTTTAATCAAAGAGTTCTGTGAAAAGAGCAGTTTTCAGGAATTATATCTGAAATCTACAAAAAACCTTATTATCGAATTAAAGAAAACAATGACTGGCAAAGAAAATATTATTTACGAAACTATTACTGTTAACTTCGATGCTTAGGAGCATCATTAACCCAAAACCACAATCTATTTAGATAATGGTCGTAGCAATTGCCATACCAAACTAAATGAATTCAAACAACCTTATGAGATCGCCGATGTATAGTTAGTAGTGTGTTGGCTTATTAGACGTGAGGCCACAGCTCGAACCCCAGGTCAGGCATCTGTGAAAAAAATACTTCTTCAGCAACTTGCTCTCAGTAGATTTCTGGCAAATACTCTGGCAGTAAATAAAACTGTCATGAAAAATTCTTTAAAAATCTGTCGTTCGAAGTTGACTTTACATTGTAGGCCACTGTTCAAACCCCCAATTAGACATCTCCAACAAACATAATACGAATAAATATTTCTTCAGAGACTTCTGGCAAAACTCTGAGATTATATGAAATTGCTATGAAAAGTTTCTCAAAAATCTGTCATTCGGAGTCGTCCCGTCACTCATTATACATTAACGCACACAACATAAGTGGTATGAGAAGCTAGGGCGTAATACTGACTGAAGAGTTGTAATGTATGTATGTAAGTTTCATGATAATCATTTGTCACTTGTGTTACTTGTTTTAAAATATGTAGTAATATTCCATATGTAGTGCTCAATTATTGCCTATAAAACAAACTCTATAAGCTTTACAATTTTAAACCTCAGCTGACTGTTGTACTAAAATAAAATTACAAAAAAAAGTAAAAAATTAACACCTAATTTTAACAATTCATATCATCCTGTATATACTGTAAAAACACGTTAACGTTTTTTTTTGTGTTTTTTTTTTTTTTTTGTAGATAACGATAGAGAAAGCTGACCCTTTTTAAAATTAAAATATTTACACACATTTTGTATTTTTCTTTCTTTTAATTTAGCCTAAATACTGAGACATGTTTATCAAAAATTGCTCACAACACTTTACTAAGAGACATGCTATGCCATGATACACTGTGCAAAGGGACAAGTTAACTCTCCATTAATTTTGTCTTTTCTGTACATCATTTTATGCCTTCAAGCAGACAATTTTATTTTGTGTTGTTTTGATTTTGTAATTTTTTTGTATTTGTTTTAGTTTTGCCTAAGGGCTTGATGTTGGCGTAAATATTTCAGGATATTACCATAATAAAGAACAGGATGATAAAATCATTGACATCTACACCACATCATACTTGAAACAGCAGACAAATTCTAGCGACAGAATAAATAAAATTTGTCGTCTCTTTAATGCAAATAATTGAGAAAAAATTAAGTTTTAAATTCAGTTTTTCCCCCTTTTTTGGTTACAAACAGATCGTCAATTACAATTATTTCGTAGGATATCTTTCTTCTAATGACTCAAAATTATGTCTTTATTATTTATGCCTCAAAGGCGATATTATTAAAATTTTACTCCAACCAATCTTAGATATGTATAGTGGGGATAGCGAAGGTAGTCAGTCCACATAGGACCAAGCGTATATTTTGTATGTATTTTATCAAAAGTCAGTCATCTATTCTTGTGCTCCTCAGAGCTGTGATTAGTAATTGAAATATCAGAAGTGCTTTTATCTTTCGGCAGTTCAAGCCGCCTAATAGGTAGTGTATTGGCTTATTAGACGTGAGGCTACCGTTCAAAGCCCAGGGCAGACATCTCTAACAAAACGAAAAACGAAAAATATTTACTCGGCACTTCCTCTCAGCAGATGTATAGCAAAAATTCTAAGAGTAAATAAAATTGTCATGAAGAAATTTCTCAAAAATCTGTCGTTCGGAGTAGCTTTAAACTAGAGGTCCTGACACTCATGAATAAAATTAACACACATAAGTGGTGTGAGAAGTTACTGAAGGGTTGTAATGACCAATTATGTATATATGTCCGTATCTTTTAAATAAGCTTGCAAGAAGCGGTTTAAAAAATCAAAGAATAATATTCTTTACAAGAAGTGATCACCATATTTCCACTGGAAGGTTTAGAAATCTCGAATGGAATATTAAAATCTCTTATCGTTTTAGACTTCAAAGCAGGGGGGTTAATCCGTAACTCGATTCGAAAAGTAAAAGTATTCGAAAGGTGTTTTCGATAAGTAAATAAAAGCGTACTCTGTAAATCGTTCGAAAATTTTCATAGAAAAACCAAAAATGAACTTGGCAGTATCTTAAAAAATAAAGAAATTTATAAAAAAAATATCGAAAAACAAAAGAAAACTGAATTCATTAAATATATATTGGTATCACTTTCGAAACTTTTCCGTACTTTCGTACTCCAGAGTACAATTTGTTCGAATACGTACATTTTAATTTTCGTATCGAGTTACAGAGTAATGACAACCAGTTACGGCTTCACTTTATTGGGAGTGAATAATTTCAAGCTTGATGTAGGACACAAGCTTGTGTTAATTTGGACTTACACCGTTTTCCCTCAACTACTTAAGTATATATGCCAGTCGGAAGAAGAATGGTGAGAGCAAGGGCAATAACACTCCTCTTTGTTGCATTAAACGGTTTACTACTGCGGTCACTAATGTCAATGTCGACAATAATAATTACCGTTTGTCCTGTTAAATAGTGGATAGTCTTTCAACCCGCTACTGTTTTATTGACTTTGAATTCGTTCACATACATTTTTTTTTTAATTTTTATCCGATACATAATTTTAAGGACGACCCCAGGTTAGGCAGATTTATGGCAAACACTCTGATAGTAAATAAAATTGCCATGAAAACTTTCTCAAAAATCTTACGATCGGAGTCGATTTTAAACTGTAGGCCCCGCCACTCATGTATAAAAATTAACGCACACAACATAAGTGGTGTGAGAATTTAGATCGTAATCCTGACTAAAGGGTTGTAATGACCAATTATTTATGTATGTTCATCAAAACTTGGTTAAGTTAGTTTATCTAGCCGTTCACAGACCAGTTCACTTGCTGGCCCATACGGCTCATTGTGTTACCCAGTGTGAGGTGACCTTGTCATGATCCGTTAGTGATGGGTTTGAGCCACTCCGAGATCCGGATGAAATCGATTACTTCCCTTAGTGGCACGTTCGCCACCATTTCCAGATTTTCAGACCTTCTGTCACCCAAAAACTGTTGACATTTGTCCTAAAGTGCAGTGCAGTCGCGTAACATCATGCCAGCTTTTTCAGTAACGCTGGTGGAGCAGACCCAGATTGTCAGAGAAACTGCCAATAGCTCAATGTCCTGTTAAAAATCCTGTTAGAATGTGAACCGTTCTCTTGTCGAACTCAAGTAATTCCCTGGTTCTCCCGTTGTCCACTGTTGGAAACAGCAGCTTTGAATGTAGGCAACCAGATAGGGGGGACCTCACTCAGTTCTTCTAAATCCAAATTTGCTTTTCCTAATTTGGAAAAGCATTCTTGTAGGGGTGCATATATCTTTTCTATCGTCTTCTCTTCAGACATCCTCTCCGTGTCAGATCGTCTACCTTTTTGTTTCCCTCTTTGCCACAGGGGCCCCGGAACCCAGTAGAGGCAGGTGTTGTGTCGACACAATATAGAGAGTATAGTGAGCGCAGTATAGAGAGCGCAGTATAGAGAGCGCAGTATAGAGAGCGCATGCAACTTCTGATGCCCTCTGATCCAACTAGGTTGGATTAATTTCATTATTAGCTAAACAACTTCAACACAAGCGAATAAGAAAGAAATTTGGCTACAACAAATTGCATACTCTGCATATACATATGTATATATATACTAAACTAAGTATTCGAAACTGCATACATAAGGAGATACTATATACAGACGAATTGAACTGATTAGAATTCTTATTCTAAGCTTTTTTTTGTATATCTTTGCCCACTTGTTTTATGTGATTTAGTGCCACAAAATCGATTTCTTTAATGCTTATTGCTTCACACAGTCATGATTACTTTTTGCTTTTTTTGTTTCAAACAAATTTTCGAAACTTAAAAAGGACAACAATTGATAACGAGCATTAATCCTAAGTAATATTGACAAACATTTGATGTCATTTTAAATCAACAATCAGGTGCGGCATCCAATCAATTTTTTTTGCTTTTAAATTTTTTCTTTTTTATTTGAATTTTGTTTACCGCTATCTGTTCAAAAATTAAATGTAAAGAAATTGATTGATTATTCTTTAAGCATATCCGTCAAAAATTAAGATATCTAAGAGGTAAATGTGACTCTTTGCTGGCTCACTCAACAAATACACGAAATCTAAAAACAAACAATAAACGAAACGTTTTTTCACTGTGATAAAAATAAATTTGTTCACTGATAAAATTTATTTAAAAGATTGTATTCCAAACACACTTTATAAGAATTTAATGATTTGGAGACATAAAGCCCAATAAGCCGTTTGTTATACTAATAAGAAATACTTTCGTCAGCCGATAAGTTACTTCATTGAGATCGGAAAGTTGCTAAGTTTACTTTTTATTAAATTAAAAAATATTAGAATTGTTCTTAGTTTACAAAAGTAAACATTTTTTGGAAAAAATTTCATTGTGCGAAAGATGTTTAGAG
The DNA here is from genome assembly GCA_958299815.1 of Sarcophaga carnaria. Taxonomy (NCBI): domain Eukaryota; kingdom Metazoa; phylum Arthropoda; class Insecta; order Diptera; family Sarcophagidae; genus Sarcophaga; species Sarcophaga carnaria. The sequence goes on from OY283150.1 coordinate 33,998,453, forward strand.
AGGTTGAAAATGATTTTGACACAAATGACAAAGACCGTCCATGTCAAACAAAAATTTCAAAGTTGATATTTTCAGAGCCATACTTCGAATAGATTTGCTTTACTTCAAGCAAAATGTGTGCGAAAGATATCAATGAATTTTTTTTATTGATAACATTATTTGTGGCATATAACATCGTCCAAATGTCCGGTTCTGCAGCTCCAGGTATAACGCATCGAAAATTTCTAATTTTTCATGTCTCTAGCGCCTAACTCATCCGGATTTTTTTATGGATTATATTGGATTTGAGGACTGCTACAGTTTGTGGCTTATTCCCATACACCTGCGAAAAACAAGAACAAAATCGCACGATCTTGGTGACCAGTTCACTTTACCTCTACCCGAAATTGACATGCCCCTCAGTTGCTCCTGCTGGATGTAAGATATTGATTGAGTACAAAAAGTTTATTTCCCATTTTCATTTTAAATGGTTGGCTGGTTGGCATTGCGAAAAAATTCGACTATAGTTTAGTAAAACTGCTAAGACTATGAATAATCGATTCTGCAGAGTTATCGAAAAACAAGCAACTAAAGATCTGCTATTCTCAAGGTGCATATATGGGTGCCTCTGCATTCTATGGTTATCTGGTGCAAAAATCAGACTGAATTTCACGTAAAACATGGGTTATGTTGCCTTTGAGAGTCGCTTTGATTTGCGGCTTATTCGCATATAACCTTGACTTAAGACAACCCTACAAAAAAAGTCAGTTGGGGTGGGAGCTCTCAATCTCGCTGACCACTTCACTTCACCACCAAATCTGATGATTATGTCTTTAAATCGCCCAATCCAAATTCTGGAATTTTGTTTGTTCACGTATCCATTCATCCAAGAATGGACTTCATCACTGAAGCTGAATTTTGTAAAAAGAAAATTTGTATTAATTGCCAACTGCTCCGGTGTAAAATAAGAAATTTAACGTAGCTGATTTAAATTTGAGAAGGAAAAATGGAGTAAAATCCAGTTCCACAGCATGATATTACGTGTTCTGAAGACCAAGGTACATAATATCGCATGTTGAATTTAAATCTCAACCAAAACTTCTAATTTTAAGCACAAAAATGTCAGTAGTCATTGCAATCGTTCTTGGGGAAAGTCGTTCCAAAGATGTACCCATTGAGCCGAAAGTAAATTTCGTCACTGAAGATAATTTTTCAATAGAAAATTTAATAATCTGCGAATTTTGTTCCTTTGTTAACACATTCATGGTGAATACTTTGCAAAAGAAAAAAAATATAATAATAAATAAAATAAAATAAAATAATAAAAGAAAAATGTTTTCTTTTAATAACCACTGTAAGCCGTCTTTGGCAAAAGAAGTTACCGAATTGATGATGGTCCTGCCACTTTTGTTTTTAACACGTATGCATACATACCACCCTTGGTCTAAAAATTCTGGCTTAATGGCCAATAGTGTTAGTGTATGTTACTCTGCAATTAGAAACTTTTTTGTGTTCTCTTCATATTGCCATTATTACCTGCTGCAACTGCCTGATAACTCAATTTGAGTTTTTATTTTTAATTACATTTGTTAGACATGTCAAAGGGTGTTGAAATAATATTTATTTACGTTTGTTTTCTACTACATTGTTGCATGTTACAATAAATATTTTTATTTACATTTTTGTTTTTTAAAATTTTTCCATGTTTCACATGTTCGTGCCAATTAAACGCACATATGTTTTAGCTCACACCAGCGTTTGTCATTGGCAAACGTTTTTACTGAAGTATAATAAACAATAGAAAGCATTGCATGAATGAGGACCACCCCCTTGAATGTTCAACTCAGTAAAAATAAAGCTGCTTTAAGAGATATTCTATTGGTACATTTATTTGAAATCCGTGGCTACTAGGCATACTAGCTAGTGTGCCATTACAACCCTTTAGTCAGGATTACAACCTAAGCTTATCACATCACTTATGTTGTGTGTGTTAATTTTATACATGAGTAGCGACGCCTATAGTTTATAGTCAGTTCGGAAAAACAAATTTTTTGAGAAGTTTTTCAGGTCAATTTTATTTAGTCTCAAGATTTTACCTGAAGCCTGGAAATATTTTTTAATTTCGTTTTGTTAGAGATGTCTGATCTGGGGTTTAAACCGTCGCCTTATGTCTAATAAGACAGCACACTACCTGCTAAATTACGGCAACTTCAATGTGGCTAGTATGGTGTTTACATAACCAGCATTATGTGATATTTAAAGGCTTTTATTGTTGCTTTTCCATACGAAATCAATTCTAAGAAAAATGTGTCAGAAAAATAAAACTTCACTTAAAAAAACCTTGAAAGATCCTGTATTATTTGTCAAAACTGCAAAAGAAAAACTAAAACAATTCGCAATTCAACATTTATTATTCAAGCTCACACACGTATGTATTTGGACATGTTTCATGCTACAAATAATTGCACATGTACATATATGTACATTGATTGACATTTTGAATGAAGTGATTTTATTATTCATTCATTAAATTAGAAAACAAACAAAGAAATTAAATATTAACAGAATTCATATGGGTTTTTAATAGAATTCAGTAAATATATAAATTAATAAATATGTACGTATGTCAATTCGAATATAATTGGTTTATAATCAACAAAAAATAGACTTTTTTAATTGGCGTAATAAATATTTCAATTATATATGCTACAGGTAAAAATATTTAAAGTGTTTTAAAAGATCGTATTTTTTTCCTTATCAAAAAAAATACTCTTATTATGTGCTGTAAATGTTTCTTTTATTGTGTATAAAGGGTGGGTCTTTACAAGTTTAAATTTACATAACACTTTTCTTTAACGGCGCCCCACAGAAAATAGTACAATGGTTTCAAATCGCAAGCTTCTTGGCAGCCAATTGACATCACCATTTCGGCTAATTAAACGGCCATCAATAAATCGATAGTGCAATGAGATGTGTAGAGAATCTAAACATCGTTCACATCAATACCATGAAAGTGCGTACAACAAAAAGATTTTTCGTCCACTTTTTCGAGTGTATGGGGTCGTATCTAGGCAATGGCATCACGAATGTTGGCCTTTAAATCCTCAATTATCGGCATAACACTTTTCTTTAACGGCGTCATCTGGAAAAGAGTCCAGCAGTGTCGAATTGCAGCTTCTTGACGGCCAATTGACATCACCATTTCGGCTAACTAAACGGCAATCAAACGTTTGATACTATAAATCGATTGTGGCATGAGATGTGTGGCAAATTGTATGATCCTGTTGAAACCAAATATCGTTCACAAAAATACCAAGAAGAGCGAGTACAAAAAATATAAGCATGGTGCTGTAGATGTCTCCATTGACCGTAATGTTTGCGCCGTCCTAATTTTCAATGTTATATGGGCCCCACCAAACACTCACGCGTAATATGTGCATTGGATTCTGTAAGACTTCGAGTGTGTTTTCTAAGCATCAAATACGAAAATTTTGCTTATTAACGTACCCACCAAGATAAGAAGGAGATTCATTCGAAAAGATGATTTTTAAGCAAAATCGACCAACTTTCATACGAAATTTTGGGCAACTTCCAATCATTTGATTTTGTTTTGGAAATAAATTTCCAATAAATCCCAACGTTGCTTAAGCGTAAATCGATTCATTACTTTCAGTGGAGATAATATACTGCATTTGGTGGCAGAATAGAATGACATAAGTATTGACAGATTCGAAATAACCGATGTTTCAAATTTAAACCGATAGATGACCGTCCCAATACGACTCAAGAAAAACCCATAAAAACTATACATTATAAAATATTATATACTTTATATTTATTTATTAAACACCACAATTCTATTGATTTTGTTTACAAACGGATATTGCAATGCAGAATAAAAAAAACGGAAACGGATGTACATTTCGCATAGTATACGCAACGATGCATAAATGAATTGTGGCCTAGATTACTGCAAATAAAAAAACAATAGGTGTGTTTTTGAAAATACAACACAAAACGATAAATATTTGTTTAAAAATATATGTACGTGTGTTATTTAAATATTATTTTAAATAATAAAAATGTATACAAATATATTGGAAAAATTTGCTTTATTCTTGCAACTATTCATCCAGAAATAGTACTGATCGTTGAAGATAATAATTTTGTTGCAAACAGATGCCTGACTAAAGCTCATAGTTTTATAAATAATGTTATTATTGGCATCCGTCCATGGCGATTTAGCAAAACTATCTGGATATATGACAACTAATTTAACGTTTATACAGTCGTCGTAGTCTAGTAGGTAGTGTGTTGGCTTATTAGACGTGAGGCCACGGTTCAAACCCAGGTCAGACATCTCCTACAAAACGAAATATGAAAAATTATTTCAGGGGCAACTTTCTCTCAGCAGATTTCTGGCAAAAACTCTGAGAGAAAAAAATGTCATGAAAAGTTTCTCAAAAAATCTGTCGTTCGGAATTGGCTTTAAACTGCAGGTCCCACCATTCATACATATATAAAGGTCACAGACTCTGTCAACCGCAGATGGTAAGCTTCGGCTAAGATCAGAATGGCGCACATAATCTGGCCGAGGCTGGAGGGCTGCTTAAACTCCAAAGAAACGTACTCAGTACGATTATTGGTGTCGTGACGGGGTATTGCATTATGGGTGTCCACGCGAGGCGCATTGGTCTGGGACACCTCGCAAATGATTTCTGTAGAAGCTGCACCGATGAGGAGGAAGAACAGACTGTTCTTCACCTACTAGGAACATGCGCGGCACTATGTCAAAGGGGAAAGAGATATCTTGGTGCCTACTACATCGATGATCTAGGTGATTTGTCGAACATACCTACCTATCTACCCTCCCTCAGCAGATTTCTGGCAAAAACTCTGAGAGTAAATAAAATTGCCATGAAAAGTTTGTCAAAAAATCTGTCGTTCGAAATCGGCTTTAATTTGTAGGTCCCACCATTCATATATTAAATTAACACACATAACATAAGTGCTGTGCGAATATAGGTCGTAGTCCTAACTGACGAGTTGTAACGGCCAATTATGTACATATGTATGTTATATTATTTAGCCTTTATGTCAACAGTATAAAACTTATACTTACTCGCACCCCACACCATAACTCCGCCGAATCGACTGTGTAATCGATCCAACTGGTGAGTTACCTTCCTCAAATCGTGAAAATAATAATTGTAGCCATCAGGGCCCTCCAAATTAAACTTCTTCTCGGCAGAAAAAACAACGCGCTTCCACTCGTTGCTCTATACCATATTATCTCGACAAAATTTCAACCGCATTTCTTTTCGTGCAGAGTTAAGTGGTAGTTTTTTCTTTAATTTCAGTCGTTTGAGTTGATTTGCTCCTTAAATAAAACGCCACACAGTGGTCTTGCTAGCATGGACACCTACTTTAGCCTTAATTTTGTCAACAGAATCGTGCGAATTTGAAGCTTCTCTTAAAAAAACTCTCTTATATGTTTGGGGATGGCTGGCCAGAAAATTTTGCGGGTCTAAAAAATAATTTTCAACTAAAGCAGAACTGATTGAGGCCATTCAACGGCCATGGACTTCAATTTCTCTCGACTATTTGAAAAATTTGTACGAGTCAATGCCTAATAGGATATACGAGGTTATTCTGAACAAGAGAGGCCCAACACACTACTAGAAATCCATAGTTAAATCTTAGTTTTTATATGAAAATAAATAAAAAATAAGAAAAAAATTAAAAACCTTTATAAAAAGTAATTTTCCTACATTTATTAAAATATGTGCTACTCTAGTGAAACGGAATTTGATTGTTATTTTTTGAGTATTTTTCTTTTTTATGTTGTATTTTGAAAACAACTTGATATATCGAAATATTTTTTTATTTTATAATAAAAGCTATGAATAACACTACAATTGCAATCCAAAATTAATCCGCTATCTTTATTTTTTACAAAGATATAGGGGGGAGAATTTCAATTTGTACGGTGTGCTATTCAAGTGAAACGGAGTGTACATACCCACGTATGCAGCTGTAGATGTCCGAGGTAGACATGAGAAAATGACCACAACCATTATTTGAGTGGACAAACTTTAATCAAACTTCAGAATATGTTAAATAATACTTGTGGAAAGGATATCATGAAATTTCAGAAAGATATGAATTCAACTTTTAAAGATATAGAGTTTTTAAAATTAAAAACACCCGGATATACGGCAGTTAACATAAAGGTTAACAGATCATCAACATCATGTTCTGTTATCAACTGTCTAGGTTCGGAAATCCCTCTTGGTCAAATTCGATAGAAAAGTGAAATATTTGGAAAATAATGTGATTATAATAATTTCTTTAAAGAAAAGAATCAGAGACAAACAAAAGTCGTCTACTCAGAATTTTTAAACGAACGTTGTTGAATACAAGACATTATTTATTTATTTATTTATTTATTTATTTATTTATTTATTTATTTATTTATTTATTACAATACAATTACAAATTATATTTTAAATATATACGAGCTGAGTAACTTAACCATATACTCGGTGTAGTGTCACAGACCAGAGTCTCTGGTGGCAATCGAACCCACGACCCTCATGCTAATAGTCTACCGCACTACCGACTAGACTACCAGGCCACCCACATTATATTATGTATACATATGTTAAAACTTAATAATTAAAATATTTTATTTCATATTGTCTTTCCTAAATTAATCTAAAAAAACTATTTGCTTTTAAACTCAATCACGAACACGCCTATGAAGAATATTTGCGTACATTTCTATTATAAACTAGAAAAAAGAATCTAAGAATAATGACTGCCCCTAAAGCATCACATGTGCAGTGTGGCATAAATTTAAATCTTTCTTTCAACAAATCATTTAAAAGACTAATTATGAAATAAAATGTAAATGAAAAAATATACGATAGAAAGAAAAATACGATGGAATAAAATTATGAAATGCAATTAAATTGCTTTCATTAGAGGGGACTTTTCTGCTGTGGCAAAGTAAATAAGATTTTTAATTGAAATTATTCAAACGAGTGAAAATAGAAACAGAAAGCGCGATGTAAAAAAGAGGTCACGCTTTTGTTTTTTTATAACATTGAATATTAATTTTTTTTTTATTTTTTTTTAAGTAAACTGAAATGTACGTGGCTCTTCTATTAAATTTTAGTTCCACTGAGTTAGCCGAAATTTAAAAAAACAGATGGAGTTAAATATATACTTATTTTGATGAAACTTTTATTTCATTTTAGTGTTTGTTTCTTGTCATTATGTACCAAATACAATGTTATTTAAATATAGTCATTTAATTGTGTGCAGCAGACAATCGTTTTGAGATAGTTTTCATACCAGTTTATTGCACATTTCGGGCTGTATATTTGCAATGACTTAACAAATATTAGTCTCTTTGACGTAGTTCTATAAAAATTTCTAAGGACTTCAAATTTCATAAAATTGGTGCTTAACTAACATGTCCACGCTGCAAATTAACTCTTTCTGGGAACCTACCATGCAATAAATCGTCACTTTTGAAAAGTTAGTGACGCTGTTTTAAGAAAATCATACATACATACATAATTGGGCATTACAACCCAATTCTCACACCACTTATGTTGTGTGTGTTATTTTTATCCATGGGACCTACAGTTTAAAGTTGACTCAGAATGACAAGATTTTTGAGAAACTTTTCATGGCAATTTTGCTTTACTCTCAGAGTTTTTACCAGAAATCTGCTGCGAAAAAGTTGTCGAAGAAACATATTTTCAGATTTCGTTCTGTTTGAGATATCCGAATAGAGCCTAATAAGCCAACATGCTTTCCACTAGACTACGACGACTTCATAGGAGGTATAGCATGGTTAAATGTATGGACAGGTTAACAGAAAATCCTTGGAAATTGAATTGTCACACTTGACAATACATTTATTTACTTAATGTTGCTTATTATTCCTGCCAATGATATTTTTGAAAACCTGCACAATTATTACTTAAGAGTTAGCCATGTGTTAATCACATCATTTGGCTCATGCGTATACAGAATGGTTCTGTACCACCGTACTAGATCGTCATCACCACAATAAAACGCCTTGTGTTAGTGAAATGCTACAGTGTTACTGAAATTATAAAATTGATGTCCATCGGAATTACAAATGAGACACTGACGCTGTAGACTGTATAGGCTGTATTAACAGCTGGTAGGATTGATTCAGGAAATCACATACCGTTTAGTTCATAATCTTCAACAACAGATTACAAAAATGTGGGCTTATCCTGTCTGTAATGACGCTAACGGTTCTTCCAGGGTCATTAATATCAATTACACTTCCGCCAATTAATGCGCACCGAAAGCTACAGGCTTTTCATAATCAATTCGTGGTCCTAGAACCCAATCAGCCATGTTGCTTAAGTTGAATTTTATACGATATGAATAAAAAATTAAAAAAATGATATAAATTCAAATATGCCTAATAAACCAAGATACATATATGTATATACATTCATAATTGGCCATTACAACCTTTTAGTCAGGATTACGGCCTAGCCTCTCACACCACTCATGTTGTGTGTTAATTTTAAACGTGAGTGGCGGGACCTACAGTCTAAAGTCGATTCCGAACGACTGAAATTTAAAAAACTTTTCATGGCAATTTTATTTATTTACTTTCAGAGTTTTTGCCAGAAATCTGATGAGAGGAGTCGCCGTTAGAAATATTTTTTCATATTTCGCTTTGATGTCTGACCTGGGGTTTGAACCGAGGCCTTACATCTTATAAGCCAACACACTACCAGCTGGAATACGGCGACTTCATATGCATATACGAGTATAGCAACTATAATTATACTCTATAAAGGTTTTCAAGTATGCAATCAGATTCTCAAGATTCTCAAACCGAAACTTTAAAAAAAAGAACTTGGTGCACACACTACAAGTTTCATAGCCATTGTTTGCATGAATTGACCCTCTAGCGGTAAAGAGAGACGCAGCTGTCATTGCAAGATACTTAGTAAGACGTGTATCAAAAGAAACAAATATTAAATATTTATAATATTATTTCTGAAAAGTTTTAAATCAATTGTGTAGTATATCACTACATACATACGAGTATGTATCCCAAACTGCAAACTAAACTTCTTCTCTATAATTTTAAAATCAAGGTCTCACTAAATCGACAATGTATGGGTGTTTTGTAAATTATTTAAATATTCTAACTTTATGTGTATATTTTGTGAACTCTCTTATGATATCTTCCAATGAATGTACGAAATTTAAGGATATTTATTTTGCATAAAAATATGCTACAAAAAAGGGAGTAACAAACTAAACAGCAAGGAAAATAAGAAAACCTTAAATTAGCATTTATTTCACATAAGATGAGAAAGATATTTACAACAAAAACAAATATACCCGCTATATACATATACTATGGATATGTCTATATATATACTAAAGGTGCACAGGATATATGAAGAAGAAAAACAACCTCTCTACGCTGGAGGTGTAATTTTGTAAATGATTTAAATTTTCTTTTTTTATAAATTTTGTACGTCAACAATACTTGTTGTTTAAAAAGGTTGAATAGAAGGGAAAGAAAGGAAAATATGTAATATTACATACACTCACATATTTTATATTTAAAATAATATACATAAGTTTGTGCTTATAACTCTGCAATTTTGCAGAGGTAAAAAAGAACAAATAAGTCGGCCTTTGATAAAACATGCTTTAGGAAGCATAAGCAGTATCAGTACCATTTGTTTTATACGTGCGATGTCATTGTCGACGAGAACTCCAATGGAAGATATATTTTCATTAGGCATGGTAGAGGACATATGTATGTATAACAGAACTTCAAATAAGAAAACCCAAAGCAATATGGATTTTTAAGGGCTTTATTTGTATGCAAACGGGTAAGGTAATAAAAGAGCTTATCAAATAAATTTTATGCTTTTTATAACAGGCCTTTCATGTACATCAACACCCAGAAGCTGTAGTTGGAGGCTTAGTGTTTAAAATGCGTGCTGTAAACACCAAGTAATCTATGTTCATAAACCAAAGAATACGAAACAATGATTTCTGTATGTATATAAGTTAGATACTCTCCAAGCAATCCAGCACTCTGCTCAGCATCATATTAACAACCAATCTCACAGACAGGTCTGGTAACGCTACCTCTTGCAAAAAGAGAAGTAGTCAATCAGGAAGAATTACTCACTTCAACATAAAATACACGGTCACTGACGGCGTGAATTCTATTCAACCTACTGTAGATCAATGCATGAATCAATCCTATCAGCTGTTAATACAGCCTATACAGTCTACTGCGTCAGTGTGTAATTTTTAATCCCGATGGACATCAACTTTGTAATTTCAGTAGCATTTTAGCATTTCACTAACTCAAGGCGTTTTATTGTGGTGATGACGATGTAGTACGGTGGTACAGAACCATTCCGAATATGCAGGATGATGCGATTATTGTCATGCTTCACACACGGCTAACTCTTGGGTAATAATTGTAAAGGTTCTCAAAAAAAATCATTGGCTGGAATAAGCAGCTGCCTTAGGCCAATAAATGTATTGCCAAGTGCAGCAATCCAATTTCCAAGGATTTCCTGTTGACCTGTTCATACATTTAACCATGCTATACCTCCTATGAAGTCGCCGTAGTCTAGTAGGAAAAATGTTGGCTTATTAGAATTGAGGCTTGATCCAATCCTCATGTCTGACATCTCAAACAAAACGAAATCTGAAAATATATTTCTTCGACAACTTTTTCCCAGCAGTTTTTTGGGAAAAACTTCTGAGAGTAAAACAAAATTGCCTTGAATGGTTTTTCAAAAATCTTGTCATCCTGAGTCAACTTTAAACTGTAGGTCCTGCCACTTATGGATAAAATTAACATACACAACATAAGTGGTGTGGGAAACTAGGTCGTAATCCTGACTGAAGGGTTGTAATAACCAATTGTGTATGTGTTATGCGTATGTATAGCTCCGGGAATGCTGCATATAGTCTAAGCAAAACATTATTATGCGTATTCTATTAATAACTCCAACAAGCTGAGCTGATCGTATTGTAGGCAGAAAGTTCTTTACTATCTCTTTAGGAAAAATCTGCGTTGTATAGAATTTAATATTTAGGAAGCGAGAATTTGAATTGCATTATCGCGCATAGCTAGTCTTGCTTAAAAACTAAGATATATTATGTAAGGGCTCTTATAGACAATATAAAAAGGCCTTCAAAAGGCCAAATTCGAAATTTCACATCATGTTCTTATATCAATTGTAAGTATACTTGTAGTCTTCTAAGTACAATCATCATATCACATTTGTTATTGTGTGTGTGTGTGCCTAAATAATATTTTTTGATAAATCATGTTATAAAAATAATTTATTTACAAACATTTGAAAGCAAACTAACTAACATGGTCCTTTGAAATCTTCACAGTGTTTGTTTGCTGAAATCTTTAGTAGAGTAAAGTAAATAAATGAATGAATTTATGTGTAGCACTTATGCAGTGTATTTGTAAAATCAACAAATTGTTGTAACATGATGTTGAAATAAAAAAAAAAAAACATGGCAATATTTTAAGCAATCAGATAAAACCGACATCAACAAAAAAGAAAGCAGAAAAAAACGATTTTCTTTATGTATGACAACAACAATCTCTTTATTTACCTTCTTTAAAAAAATATGTATGTATTTATGTAATGAATTCCATTGAAAGAAAATACAAAGTTTTACTCAAACATGTAGTTTTAAACATGAAAATCCATTACAAGCATATCAAGCTACAGTATAGAGACTAAACGCTTGAGTGATATAAAGGAAGAAATATTTGATAAGAAATATTATATATAAGGCATAAATATTAAAATATTAAAGTTTCAACCATTCAACAAAAGTGCCACAGTATGGCGTAAAATTATGTGGAAATTCTTTAAAAAATATACACATTTTTTTTGTGCAAAATTTTATTTGTAATGAAATTATTTGAAATTAAAATTTTTGTAGGCTTATAACGTCTAGCTTATGGGATTTAAATTTTAATAAACATTTTGACAGTACCTAGTATGAGCATTGCATTATAATCTCATTAATTTTAAATAAGCTTTTATGATATTGAAATAATTGCTAATAATTTTAGAATAAATTCAACTGATAATATCTATATGTTTGAAACTGATATTGTTTATTTACTTTATATAAATACTACATATGTATATATTTGAAAACAAACATGCATACATACCATGAATTGTAAACAATAAAAAATTCAAAAGAGGAAAACGAAAATTAAATGTTAGGTTAGGTTAATTTGGCACCCGTTTCAGAGAGCATAACCCTGAAGCAATTTTTTTTCTTTTATATATCCTGTATTAGGCCTGATGAAAAAATATCTTCCATTGCAGTTCTCGTCGACAATGGCATCGCACGTATAATATTGTTACGAAAATGGAAATTGTGTTATCGTTTAACATTAAAATAATAAACAACAGCTACGTAAGCAAAAACAATGGACTTGTTTACATGATCAACGAATAAACAAAAATATAGCACCAACATCAGTATAAAAAAGAGATAAACAAGTAAACAAACAGGCAACAACAATACTGCAAAAACAAACGTAAACAAAATACGCAAACAAAATACGCAAACAACAATAACGTAAACAACATGTTTACATTTATAGAGATTTCGCAAAGCCAAAGTCATTCTCCTTCAAGAGCATTTATCAGACTGTTTACCCTGCGATATAAAAGGCAAGACAAAGCAGGCAACGGATCAGAAAGCATTCAGTCAGTCTTGTGTGAAAAGGCGTTGCGTGTGAAGAGAATAACTGTGGTTTGAAGAACTTCATTGTAAAGATCTAAAGAACAATTGTTAGTTTGTACGCAGAAGAGTGTAAAGAAGAATAACAAATAAAGCAAATTGTTGTTGCGTAAATCAAGTTGCCAAAGGTGGCACGCGGAGTTGTGCGAACAATAAAGAATTGATTTAAAACTAAACACAAATTTATTTTTATTTTATTTGCAATCTACGAACTCATTTTTTAAGCGTTTTTTAAAGTGTAAAAACGTAACAATATAAATGGTACTGATACTGCTTAAAGTAGGTTTTATTAAAGGCCGGCTTAGCTGTTCTGTTTTACCTCTGCAAAATTGTGAAGTTATAAGCACAAACTTATTTTATTTTAAATATAAAATATGTGAGTGTATGTAATATTACATACTTATTTCCAGTTTCTGTTCTTTTCCTTATTTTCAATCTTTCTAAACAACAAGTATTGTTGTCGTCATATCTTCATGAATATACATGAATTCATAGAAAGAAAATAAAAATATTTCAATTGTTTAAAATTACATTTTTTATGATTTCTTGTTGTTTATTTGTTATGAGCATTTGTTTTACTTGGTTGATCGAAAATACTTTGTCAGAATTTTAATATGTCAGCAAGTGATAACACTTTGCTTAACACTTCAACAATCTACAAAAATGTTCTGAATTATAAAAATTATAAAAACAAGATTTTATAAATTTATTATATTGAATGAAAAAAAAATGTATAAAAAAATATATTTTATTTATGTTTTCTAATATATTTCTTCGGAAATTCTAACGAAATTTTGATTGTCAGCAAACCACTACTTTCAACCTTAACGTAATAAGATCAAAGAGCTTTCACTGTTGAACTTGATAGCGCAAATAGAAGCCTGTAATGTTTCAAGCCCTTTGCTTGTAAAATAAACACCATTTCAGATTTCCCACACTTGTACCACTAACAGTGTTTGATCCATCCGCATAATACAAAATAGTTACCATCTGGTACCTCTCTTAAGAGAGTATGTAAATCCCATTCCATAAGAGAGTATATAAATTGATTTCTCATGGCACGATGTCGTCTAAAAATCTCTCATTATTCTAACCATAATTTGTATAGCTATTGTCTAACGCTATCGTATAACATATCCCTACAGCTTCGGTATCTTAACCGACTCCATCCAAGTATCTCAGACATGTCATTGACAAATTTAGTTATATTTTCAGGAGTACATGATGTCTCTCATACATAGGTCTTCATAAATTTTACCTTACATTTAAAGATTTTTCGTAATAGGCAACTCACTATCTATTGTAATCATTCTTTATTGGGAGACGAATCAATAAATGATTTTTTTATGAAAATGTCGAGCTCTTTAGGTAAATAGGCTAAGGTATCTCAGTGAAGAAACGTGTCTGCTATGGAAATGTGTCATTGTCAAATCTGGCAGATTTATAGGAATCGCAAGGATTACTAGTTGGTTCTCAAATGGATTACATAAAATGTTCATGCCGATGGAGAATACATTTTCACTGTATCATAACGATCAGAAGAACCTACGAATGAAATCGTGCATAACATTGACGACAAATAGATCACATAATGATAGGTTGCAAATAGCTCCGTCTCCTGGTAAATATTGAAAATAAATGGGAACTTGTTCGTGAAAGAATACCCACGACGCACACTCAGTTTGCATGTCCAACTCACGCAACTGTTGCTTTCAATGCTAAATTTTCGAACAAAACTTTCTTCAGCGATGAAGATCATTTCACACACACGGTGATTATGTCAACAAGCGATTTTATTGCATATAAGGATCAGAAAATAGAGAAGTGATTGTGGACAAGCCATTGCATCCAGAAAAGTGTCTATTTCATGTGCATTAAAGTCTGGAGGTGTATTGAAATGACTCTGGACAATTTGCTACATTCAATTCAAACCACTAACGCCATGTGGTAAACACATTTATTAGTCTGCAAATAAATATTATGAATTCGATGGCATGTAGTTCCAATAGAACAGCACCAAGAGCCGTATTTGGCTTTATTGCATGATAAACTTCGCGAAAGCCAATGGGCCACCAATATCATCCTTTTTGATGCCATAAAATTTTTTATGATGCTACAGTACATACGTACATATATATATACATATATATAACACGTCATTACAACCCTTCAGTCACTTATTAGGATGACTTATGTGGTATGCGTTAATTTTACATACAGTTTAAAATCGACTCTGAACGACAGACTTTTGACTAATCATTCATGGCAATTTTGTTAATTTTCTGAGAGGAAGTCGAAGAGGTGCCAAGGACCGAGACTTATAATGAAAAAAAGTTTCTTTGAAATCTTAGCGTTTTGTGTATTCAACTTAATTCGACTTTTTCAACCGTAAAGTGGAAAACCATTTATTTATACCAATTCAAAACACCCCAAGTAGCGAAGATAATTTAACAAAAATATTTAAACTTAATTTATTTCAAGCCACAAGAAACAAACATAGAACGAGAGGTAATTAACAAATAGTCAGAATGATAAGAAAGAAACGACGAAATTTTAAATATAACGTATTGCGTCTTATATTATGTTATATTAAAACAAATATTAAAACTTTAAGCATATAACGAAAATAAATGCGTATTTTAAAAAAGTTTTTCTCTACGCTTCCATATTCTCAAGTTTTAAAATATGTATTCTTGGCTTTGATTTTAATTTTGTGGATTGTGGATAAAAATTATTTTTGCCTCTCATACTATAAATTTATCACATTATTATCAAAAAAAAAAACCACAACTCGACAGATATAAGAAAAACTTAATATTTTTGGAAGAAATAAGTTTTTAATGCCACAAACAGTTTGTCATTGTTTTCTATATGTGGTACGGAAAGATTATGGAGAGATTTGACTTTCTTAACTATGGTGTATGGTAAATGTGATGTGGTGTGGTATTGCAAAACATTAAATAATTTCTTTGAAATAATTTATATTGAAAGGAATGAAAAAAAGAAATTGTTGAAATAAGTAAACTAAAGTTGTTTAAAATCAATAAATGCTAGGTTAGGTTAGCGGCTTACTTTCTGTTCACAGGCAACTCAGTGACCCATTGTGTTATCCAGTGTAAGGTAAACTCCCTTGTCAGGATCCGTTAGTGGTGGGTTTGAACCACACCGAACTTTAAATGAAACCGTCCAGTTCTCTAAGTGGTATGTTCGCCACCAATCCCAGATCTTCAAACGTTTTGTCACCTAAGAACCAATGACGTCTATCTCTAGGTGCAGGGTACTCCCTTAAAAGTGTTGCACCGATTCAATTTCTTTCACAGCGTGGCAGCTTCTGCAGTAATGCTGGTGGGGCAAACTAAACTTGTCAGCGAAACTGCAAATAGCGTAATGCCCCATAAGAATTCCTATTAGAGTGCGAAGCGTTCTCTTATCGAACCCAAGTAGCTTCCTGGCTTTCCTGCTGTCCACTGATGGATACAGCAGCTGAAATTCGGCAACTAGGTATGTTGGACCACCTACGGTTTCTTAAATTCCACACTGCTTTTCTCAATTTGAACATATATTCCCGCTATCGCTTCTTCGTCAGATATCAGTGATCCCTTGTGTGGCAGTTCGTCTGCCGATTCGTTTCTTTTTATGCCCGGAGCCCGGGTGTTGTGTCGACGTAAATGACGTAGAGAGTCTATTCAACTCCTGACGCCCTTTGATTGATTTTGACGAATTGCATTTTGGCATTGATTTCTGCTTAACTGTCCATATGATTTTAGTCATACGTGCAATTTGATCAATAGCACAAATATCCGCCTGAATGTATGACCCGTCCAGCTTTTCAGAATTGACCCCAAATACACTACTACATTCAATTTTTGAGTCGTCGATGAAGATGACAGTAACCCATTCTTCCAGTGTGGGAGTGCGAGTTTTATATGTTCGTCCGAAAATTGTCTCTGGAACCATGTAGTCGCATCTAAAATCATTTTATAATTCTTATTCCACAAAAGAAATTTCAATTGAGGCAGTTTTTAATAATATAATGTAATAATACTCTGCAATAAAATTTCTTTTTTAATGCCTCACAACATTCTTATTCTTATTCTTTTCATTTGAATTTAATTTCTTTCTTAAGCAAAAAATATTTTTTAAGCCAAAAACTACTTTCGTATACAAAAATTCTGCATCTGCAATAAAATTTTATGAGAATGAAAAACACTCAAGAGAATTTTATTTCATTTGAAATCGTGGTATGAAACCAAAGTGATACTGTGTTAAAAGTTAAAAATTTTTCAATTACCGCGAAAGCAAATGCTTGTTATAAAAGCAAAGTATTCGTTTCTTCAATAAGTTAAAAATGTAGGATAATAAATAGGATGGGAGAAACACTACAACTGTACCACAACTATTATTGTGTGTAACTTTGTGTAATCAAAGTTATTCTTATTGAATCTGAAGAAAATTGGAGTCCTTCTATGCTAGTCATTCTAGTTTTCTAATCAGATTTATTCACGCCGAATTGTAATTTAAATGTTACCTATGTATGAAACAATCCACGTTTATAGTCTATATACGGTATTTACACATAAATACATACATACATAATTGGGTATTACAATCCTTCAGTCTAGATTACGACCTACCTTCTCATACCACTTACGTTGAGTGTGTTAATTTTTTACATGAATGGTTGAAACGACAGATTAATGTCGACTCCGAACAACAGATTTTTGAGAAACTTTTCAGTTCAATTTTATTTACTCTCAGAGTTTTAGCCCGGAATCTGCTGAGAGGAAGTCGCCTAAAAAATATTTTTTTATATTTCGTTTTGTTCGAGATATCTGACCTGGGAGATTGAACCATAGCCTTACGTCTAATAAGCCAACATTCTATAATCTTGGTGTGGAGACTTCAAAAATGGTGTAAACAATATCACACAAATACTGCATAGATCATATATATCGAATGCATTGGCCATTTTATTACCGATTACCGCAATCAGAAACGAGCAAACTGACGCAATTTTGAAACGAAATTAAGAAAATTAAGTAGAAACTGCATCTGATAAGAACAGTCAAATGTTTCTTAACCGCTCGGAAGACCTCTGTTTACTTGCATATAATCTCATAAAAACGTAGTAACAGCTATGGCTGCTAAGGTGGAAATGATAAAGAAATCTCTTAATACACAAATAAAGAGGATAAATACCAAAACCGTTTATACTATCTCCTTAAAAACGTATGTCTGAGCTGAGTCATTTCAAACACACATATTTTTTGCTCAATTTTGACTCACTCAGTCCAAACACTTTTGATTTGCTACTAAATTGTCAAAATAAAATGCTTTGTTGGAAAGTCTTCTTTTACCAATCGTGCTTCAGCCTTAGAAACATGTTGAAAACCATTTATACTGAAGGCCATCACGATTATTGTCCAAAATAACATTTATCAACGCTTGAAATCAGCCAAAAAAAGTTTGAAAACGACAACTTGGCAGCCGTTATTTGATGAAAAATATTTTTAAGCTCAAGACGAAAATTTAAAACCTGGAGGATCCGTAGAAAAGTGAGCAAAGTTTGTAGTAAAAATAGTGAAAGAAAACCTTAATTAATGTTGAATCTGACTTTTAATAGTTCTGTATAAGATTATAACGAGCAAACTAATTAATTTTTTGTCGTAGTTTTTGTGAATAACGTTAAGGAACAAAATGCTTGTTCCGAAACAACTACAGTTTTTTGAGAGTTTGTTCCAAAACGATTCACCCACTTCGAACAATTGTTCTGTAAAAACAAGGTTACCATATGAAATATTTTTGTAAACGATGCGTGTTAGTTTTACAATTAAGCAGCGCAGTAGCAGATAATTGAAATTCGTTTGTTTTCTTGGCTTGAGTGTGATCATATTTTTTATTGTGTTACAAAAAAATTGTAAATTAAAACAAATCTTAGTGAAAAAAAAACTGGATGAACGTAAAGTGCTTCTTTTAATGGCCATTGATTTAAAGAAAGCTCGTTTAATTACAATGTATATATATGAAAAAAAGAAACTAAAAATGACGAGAATTGCAGTTAGGAAGCTGCTGAAAGAAAGGAGAAAAATGGGGTACTTTCACGCTTTGGTATCAAAGATGCAGTTAAATGATACGGAATCATTTATAAATTTCCATCGTATGGATCACAACAGATTCGACGAAATTTCAAAAATTTTGTTCCGAAACGATGGGTGAATCGAACTTTAAAGTGCTTTTCCATATTGTAAACGAAGCCATATAATTGATTCTATTGGGTGTCTTAATTAATATCACTCATACGTCGTTTATGTATATGCAAGATTCTGTTAGTGTAAGACTTGAGCTACAAAACATTAAATAGCATGTTTATAAGTTTCTAAATATTTAATATTTAATTAAATATGGATTATATGTATTAACTCTGGGCAAACTAAAAAGAGTTTTAAGTTAATTTTTAACATTAGCAGAAATATTTGAATTACATGGCTAAATCGAACCAGACGACAATGATACAAATTTATATGAATGACCAAATGCCGGGCATGTACACAGTAGGTGAAGAACAGTCTCATCCTCGTTCTCCTCTCCAAAGCTTCTGCAGAAATCATTTGCAAGGTGTCCAAGACCAATACGCCTCGCATTCGTTCCTATAATACAATGGCCCGTAATAACCTCGTTAACAATGCTGAGCCTACTTCTTTGGAGTGAAAGCAAAGCTCACGCGAATTTTATTCAGCTTTGGCCAGATTACCTGCGCCGTTCTGCCCGCATCCGAAGCGCGTCCACATACTGTTGACAAGGTCCACGACTGCATTGTCAACTATAAGCTTGCAGGTATCCAAAAAGATCCCCAATGTCAGAATTCATCAGAAAGTTCGATGGTTGTGTCCCTTCTGGCCGGTTCATTCGCTCTGCAGTTTCCAGGAATGTCTCTATGTCCCGGTACAGATGTGATACAAACATCATATCGATTCTTTACTTCTTTAAGACATCTGGAACTGTTATATACCGCCTGGCTATCGGAAAGTATGGTAATTTTGCGCTTGGGAACATTTTCGTCCACAACAATTTTCACCGCAACCAGTATTGCGCTACAGTGATTTGTAGCCTTATAGACCGGGATATTGCGATTGATTACTAATAAATCCCATACCCAACGGTTCCCTCTAACTTAGAGCCATCGGTGTAAATTTGTACTGAGTCTGTTGTGTGTTTGTTCTCCAAACCTCCTTTACCGGATTGGATGTCCAAAAATTCATTGTAAAGTCGTATCGCTGTAAAATCTAGAAGAGAAATAAGAAATATTGACTTTATCAAATGAAAATACATTAATAAACTAAAAAAAAATATCTTACAAATAGATAGCCAACGAAGGTGGGTCAATAAATTCGTGATATGTTGGGTGAAACACAGTTTTTACATAAAAAAATCATTTTATTTGCCAACATTTCATTCATTTACCTTATGTTGTATAAACTTTGTTGGGAATTTATTTGGTATTTATATGCGTTTTCATCATTGTAATCATATCTCATTTTCTCTCTGGATTTTATGCATGAAATTTACATTTGCTTTACAATTCATGCAGTAGTCAGTTGTGCTCAATGACTGGCAGACGCTAATGTTCAAATTTTGAAAAAAGTCATCGCTCACTTACCTTTTTCAGTTAAATATTGGAAAAATCAAAAAGTCACGAACTCAATTGATCCACCCACCCTCGTTATAGAACTAAAATTAAAAACAAAAACAACCATAACAGTACAAATAAAAAGAACTAGAAAGATACATACTTGATAAACCAATAGAATGAAATGAAATTTCAAATAACGCTGAAGAAGAACACGAAAGTAGAGCAAACAACCTGGAAAATGACTGACATGACTGACTGGATGAATAGGATATAGAAATTGTTAAAAAGGAGGACTCTTTCACGTTTTACACACTTTTACGCCACAACATCGACATGATGAATGACAAGCAACTACAACAACAAAACAAAATAAACAATCCTTCACTCACACGCAAACATCCATTCATCGTATATGAAATTCATATAAAAATTGACAAGAAAATGAAGAAATAGGAAAAATAGAACAGTGTCATGTGCTAGAAAATGAATACGACCACCCCATGCACAGACACACATACACACACTTATGTCCTTGCGTTCAATTGTTAATAGAACTTAACAGTTGCCAATGAGATACGACGAACGACGTGTTTAAAATAGATTTTCTTAAACTGAAGGGATTTCAAGAAATCTGCAACAACTTAAGCTTGTGATATAAATGTTGCAACTTAAACTCAAGGACTTACAAATAAAAATAATTTTTCTTAATTTATAATGCAATAGATGGAGGACAGAAATGTCGTAAATATATAAACAAATATCAGATAGGAGTAGTAATAAAGGGACATTATTGTGACTTCTTCCGAGTTCTACAAAAATGCTTATTAACAACATTGGTTTCGCAAACTGGAACCAAGCACAACATAACCTTAGTTTAAAAGCTCACACAACTCTCAAGTAGGCAAATATTTTCTCATACCGTCTTAAGACATGACAAGCCTTCAGTCATGATTACGGCGTAGCTTCTCACACCACTCATGTTGTGTGTGTTAATTTTATACATGAGTGGCGGGACCTACAGTTTAAAATCGACTCCGAACGACAGATTTTTTAGAAGCTTTTCATGGCTGTTTTATTTGCTATCAGAGCTTTTGCCAGAAATCTGCTGAGAGGAAGTCGCTTAAAAAATATTTTTTCATATTTCGGTTTGATGTCCGACCTGGTGTTTGAACCGTGGTCTTACGTCTAGTAAGGCAACACACTACCTACTAAACTACGGCTTCACCCCCTCTTAAGAGCTTATATTTATTTTTTTTTTATTTGTCGTTATTATGTTTATTTTTCAATTCGTCTCTGGCTAATATTCGTCAGGTAGCTCACAGACCTGTTTTTTTTTAGAAGACCTACACCTAAGGATATCATGCAATTTGAGACGATACCAATCTTTGTGAGATCCAAGAACGTCTAATGCATCCCGAAAAAGTCTCTCTTTGATATGGATTTTGGGCTGGCGGTGCCATCGGTTAATAGTTCTTTGAGAACGACTTTGTAAAGACTTGACTTTAGCATGAATTGGATAATCAGGACACCAAAGTCCTTTGATTTCAACAGTATGGTGGTTATATTTCACATACATAACTAATGTCACGGTGGAAATTCTACACGTGATGTGCACTAGTCACCGAGATCGTAGAATTTTACCCCGTTAAACGATTTTTTGTGGGGTTTCTCTAAGTCGCAGGTGCATGCAAATAAGCCATAAATCATAGCGGTAATCAAAGCGAACATGAACCCTACAGTCGATCAAAATCAGTCAGATTTATGAGCGCGAGTCATATAAAATAAAAGAAGCCGTAGTGGATATTTGAAAGATTTTAAATATCGCACACAGTGGCATCAATAGGTCTTTGGTCTTTGGGTCTTTAGGGCAAATGGTCTTTGAACCGAATAAAAAATTTTGAAGGCTTAAAAATAGAAAGCGCTCAAAAAGACCGTATAGTAGAACCCATTTATCGCTTATTGATACTGATATTGTGTCAGTATGTGGCCATAAATCTTACGCAGAATCCATAAACTGGTGTGGAAAAGCTGCGTGATTTGTATATGGTTTTCGTACGTCGAGAGAGGACTATACGTCGTAATTGTTTGACTTTCCCTTCTTTGCCCATTTTTCTTTTCTTTGCTAAATAAAAATTCCTTTATGGTTTGATGCTATTTTAAGTAAAAATATATTCCTTTTTCTTTTTTATCGTTATGAATATGAAACCCCGAAAATAATAATAATCCCACTTCACAGTTTTTTCTTTTATACGATGCATATTCTGTAGAATTCTGTTAAGAAAACTAATGGCTGTTTACCTGTAGCCTTAGGTATATGACTGACAAAAAAGCGAAATATAATTTCTTACACTCTAAATTTAATGTCTGCCATTAAAGAACAAATATTATAAAGGGTGGGCCATTTAAAAACTTAAACTTATACTAAACTTTTTGTTGGCGTGAAGTACAATTGTTCCTGTTAGAAATGGAATATTATTTCGTTCATATAAAGGGTGTTTTTTATAGAGGTATAGAACTTTAAGTTGCAATAAAACAAAGATGGATTATTCGATTGACATGAATTTTATTTATCCGAAAGATAATCTTGTGGCATTACATTTTAAATATGATTTCTGGCATATGACCGCCACGGCTGGCGCGGTCCAATCTGGACGTCCAATTTTCGATGACTTTTTCCAACATTTGTGGCCGTGTATCGGCAATAATACGGCGAATGTTGTCAAGCGTTTGTGGCTTTACCGCATAGACCAATGACTTTACATAGCCCCACAGAAAGTAGTCTAGCGGTGTTAAATCACAAGATCTTGGAGGCCAATTCACAGGTCCAAAACATGAAATTAGGCGGTCACCAAACGTGTCTTTCAATAAATCTATTGTGGCACGAGCTGTGTGACATGTTGCGCCGTCTTGTTGAAACCACATCTCCTGGACATCATGGTTATTCAATTCAGGAATGAAAAAGTTAGTAATCATGGCTCTATACCGATCACCATTGACTGTAACGTTCTGGCCACCATCGTGTTTGAAAAAGTACGGACCAATGATTCCACCACCCCATAAAGCGCACCAAACAGTCAGTTTTTCTGGATGTAACGGTGTTTCCACATACACTTGAGGATTACCTTCACTCCAAATGCGGCAGTTTTGTTTGTTGACGTAGCCATTCAACCAGAAGTGCGCTTCATCGCTAAACAAAATTCGCTTATGAAAATCGGGAACAACGGTAATCTCGTTTTGGGTCCATTCGACGAATCTACGCCTTACTTGATGATCGTTTGGCTTCAAATCTTGCACGAGTTGGATTTTGTAAGCACGCAAACCAAGATCCTTCCGCAAAATCTTCCATAAAGTGGATGGACACAGATCCAATTCCTGTGCTCGATGGCGGATGGACTCATTCGGGTCTTCCTCAATGCTACGCTCTACAGCAGCAATAGCTTCTTCTGTACGCACCGTACAGCGTCTCTGGGGACGCGATTTATCAATAAGAGTAAACATGGTGCGAAAACGTTCCATGGTTAATCGAATTAACTGCTCTAATGGACATAGTGCTCGATACGTTTTCCGCACAGAACCATTATTTTCAAAATAAAATTGCACTATTTGCAAGCGTTGTTCAGGCGTGAGTCTATTCATGATGAATTGCCAAACCAAACCGAGAATAAATCACTTGACAGCTGTTAAATCGGTCGCCATCTTGAAAAGTAATGCCAACTTAAAGTTCTATACCTCTATAAAAAACATCCTTTAGCTGCAGCGGTTGGCCTTTCGAACGGACCAATTTTCTCACGAAAATGTGGGGGTCGTATCTCGGCAATGACGCTACGAATGTTGGCCTTCAAATGCACAATTGTCTCTGGTTTGTCAGCATAATACTTTTCTTTAACGGCACCCCACAGAAAATAGTCCAACGGTGACAAATCGAATTCTTGGCGGTCAATTGACATCAGCATTTCGGCTAATTAAACGGTCATAAAACCTTAGATGCAATAAAATGATTGTGTCATGAGATGTGTGGCAAGTTGCACCATCCTGTTGAAACCAAACATCGTTCACATCACTACCATGAAGAGCGGGTACAATATCGTATCGTATCTTTTCCGACAAAATAGTCATAACCGTGCTGTTTCTCGTTGGCCCATCTAGCGAAACTTAATCGATTCATTAGAATGACATAAGTATTGCCAGATTCGAAATAACGGATAGTTGGCCCACTCTATATATGGAATAAAGTTTCTTAATTTTTCAAAATTCTATACAATCATAATGAAAGACAGAGTCGTCTTGAACTGTATTCGAACCCGCAATACTTTGGTTTGTCGTCAAACTTTTTAATAATTAAATCACGCTACCTCTGCAAAATAATGAAATAAACGACACCTTAATCAACTTTGTAGCACCCTGTCAAAAACACTCGACAGCTGATCATGTTAACAATCGATGGATTTGAGTGGTATTGATGGTGTTGAGTTAAATGTTTTAAATCGACAACGAAAGCTGACAATCAAATCCTTCTGTTTTATTTACGTAGAATATTCTACTGAATAACCACCATAAGTGAACGACAAAATATTTTTCGTCAATTCCGTATTTTAAGTGTTGTGTGATAAACAACAACATATAAACAGTAAAAGTAACAGCAGAAGATTGTAAAATCAACACACTTTGCATAAAGAATCATAAAAATAAGAAAAGTGATGAGGTTAATGGGGGAAATGAAGTGAGAAGGCTGGTATTGAAAAAAAACCAAAAAAAACATTTTTTTTATTCTAAAAATAAACGCCAAGTGGTGATGTTGGCTTGATATTGCTACTGATTTAGCTGTACTGTTGATGAATGGCAGCAGCCAAGAAACAACCTCAACAATGTGGTAAAATATGAAAACAAGAGAAACTGAATGAAAGTTAGTGACATGGAAAATACTACGATGTTTGAAAATGTAAAACATTACAGCAGCTATAGGGAAATTAGAATTGTTTATCTATTATAAATATTCAAGGATTTTATAATTTTTATCCACATTAAAACCGCGCATTATTGCTTTCTCCACAACTGTTTCTATATACTTCATAATAACTGTTTTTGCCTTTTACTTGAGGTACACCACAACGTTTACTTAACACTAAAGTAAACAATATAGTTTACACTTCCGTTTTCCCCTTTTTACTTCAAGTATCAAATCACTAACAATGCCATGACTCGGATGATAGAGGCACTATTCCTTATTCGTTCTTACGTTATGATTCTTTTTTTTTAATAAAAATATAAAAATAGGTATTAAAGAAAGGCACGAATACAACGAATCCCATCATTATAAGTTAACGAGCCAGAAAATAATTAAAAATAAAAAATATGATAGACTCTTACTGAGAAAAATTGAATGAAATTATTCTACAGCATTTTCAAATAATACTTAAAAATATTTAGTATTACGGATTGTAAGTAAATATTGCTTATGGTATAAAATTCAGTTTCGCTTTAATCACAATCCTAATGTAGGAACACATTTTTATTCCGAAAAGTTACATATGCGTGTATCGTGTAGTGTTTTTAAATTGTGAAATTTTGTTAAAAATCGGTCCGCGAATTTCATGTTTTCTAAAAATTTTGCTCTTCTTGGTTGTTGATTGGTGCGGTTTAAATGGAGGCGGTGTAATCGGTTCTTATTTTTTTTAAATATGTAAGAAATTACATGAATTGAGAGCGCTATTTAGTCTAGCTCATGAATTTTTGTTCCCAAAAATGAACCAAAAACCAACGAGATTTGGTTCCAAAAAGATGCCATAACTTGTTGTTTGGTCACAAATTTCTTTACAAAATTGATCCTTTTCCGACAAATCAGCAACACTTAATGCATTGGTAGACAATATTGAAGCAACCATAGAAAAAAATATTCAGAAAATACACTGATCGATTGAAACATGTAATTCGTTTATAAAATTTAATTTTTTAAAAATTTTATTCTACACTACATATTTCCATCATGTATTGTCATTCAAAAGTTCACTAGGCTAGTGCATAAACTCGAGTCCATTGATTTAGTAAATCAACCAACGCACACACGTCGACGAAACGCAGGATCTGCGAAAAACTTAGCTGCAGTCTGTGAGATTGAACAGATGAATCTGAGGTAATCAATCTCTTATCGTTAACACGTACTCTGCCTTACACAGACGACAAATTTGCGAATTTTGAGTAGTGAATTGCGCTTGCAGCCATACAAAATTCAACTGACCCAGAAATTGAAGGTAAACGGCCATAGACAATGACGTGTATTCGTTGGATGGGCT
Source organism: Sarcophaga carnaria (assembly GCA_958299815.1). Lineage (NCBI taxonomy): Eukaryota > Metazoa > Arthropoda > Insecta > Diptera > Sarcophagidae > Sarcophaga > Sarcophaga carnaria. Next base: position 34,025,192 of record OY283150.1, read on the forward strand.
CTGAAACAACTGATCCTAATTTTCATCGAAAAATCATCGTTGGCCATGAGACACATTTCTACACAAAAGGGTAAGTGAACAAACAAAAACAAAAACAAAAAATGTGTATTTAAGATCCTATCAGTCTCCATGAAACCTAAGAGCGTCCGCAAAAGTCACTGTTTGATGAGGATTTTGTACTGATGGCATCATCGGTCCAATGCCATTAGCCAGGTTATCACTGTTAACAGTTCACTTTCGTTTCTATAGGCATCTATTTAGTCCTTTTCCTCGAGTCCTCCGGCTGAGACACAATTTGTTTTAAAATATTAAATGTTGACACAAAGTTATTAAACATCTTATATGCCTCTACTTATACTGTCTTCCTTACAATTTTCATTTGTTATTACTTACTGGTATATCCTAAGGTGTTTTAAAAATCGACTCATGCTTTAATATCATCTGTAAGCTACCATACCAGCAAGTACTTCTTTATATTCATACATATCAACAACATAGAAGAAGTGTCTCAATTTGTTTGTTTCAATGTCTGGCAAAAAACTGAAATATGAAATGCATTTCCATATACGCATAGGATGTGAATGTAAAATTGTGATAAAAAAAAAGTAAAATGCAGTGCCGTAAAATTTTTGGGGTCATACTACAAAACATTGTTGATATTTTTATAACAACCTCTTGACAAAAGTGGTGGTAGCATACTATACTAGTAAGGAAATGAAATTCCACAAATGTAGTACATTCATGCGCATAAAAGTCTATCGAAATACCTTGTCACATGGTATATACAACCACGTATCCATCAGCTAGAGGGAGGTCCTTCAGTTGGCAACCACATTCTTTATATTGCAAATTGTTTAAATGCCTGTAGTGTTTCAGTTTTCTCTTTTTAAACAAGAACTTAAGAAATGATATTTATTTGTTTACTGCTTTATTTATTTATTTATTATCATTTAAAGAAAAATTATTTTAAAATTCTATTAATTTTAGATCCTATTTGGCGTTGAGCTCATAAGACTAAGAAGGGATTGAATTCCTTCGCTTTCAGCTTGTTTACGGTCAGAATCAGCGTCGACATTTAGTAAACTTGAGCGTAACAGATTACTCATAAATTTTCGATAAATGTTCAATCGGGACTATAGGCAGCATGGCAAAAGATCATAATTTTTTGAAGGAAACCATTAATCACTTTTATGTGTAACCCTTATAGTCCAGTAGGTAGTGTGTTGGCTTATAAGACGTAAAGCCAGGGTTCGAGCCTCAGGCCAGACATCAAAATAAAATACAAACAATAGTTCTTTGGCGACTTCCTCTCAGCAGATTTCTGGCAAAAACTCTGAGAGTAAATAAAATTGCCATGAAAAGTTTCTCAAAAATCTGTCGTTCGGAGTCGACTTTAAAATGTAGGTCCCGTCACTCATGTATAAAATTAACACACACAACATAAGTGGTGGGAGAAACTAGAATGTAATCCTGACTGAAGGGTTGTAATGACCAATTATGTATGTGTGTACTTATAGTCGAGTAATATTGTTAAAAAACATAATGTTCGCTACGCTGAACAAGGTACAGAGGTTGGCATGCTTGGGTACTACGGGTTCTCTGAAGACTAGCCTCGGGGCCATCTTATCTCTACAACCATTAGAGATTTTCCTCCGAAACCTCGCTGCTAGAACTGCACTGAAGCCTAAGTTCTCAGATATGTTTAGGCAATGTATGGTGGGCCAGGCTTCAATACTGCATGAAGTACAACCAAATCTCTCAGATTTTAGATGTGACTACATGGTACCAGAGACTGTTTTCAGACGAATATACTTATATAAGACTCACACTTCCACAGTAGAAGAATGGGTTGCTAAAGCCGGAAATAGAAAGATGTCTACCGATGACTCAAAAATTAAATGCAAAACTGGATCTGCGTTTCTGGATCTGGTTTAACTAATCAGCGTATTTCAGTCGGTGATTTTTGCTATTGAACAAGCTGCACGCCTGACTAAAACCGAAGATCAGATTGTGCCAATAACATCTGTAGCATCTAAATTAAGTTATTTTTGTTCGGAAGAAATAACTGCTTTCTTTCATATCTCCCTGACATTTATTTGGGGGGTTTGGGTAAATCCAAGATTCTCTCATTGTGTATCTTCGTCAATCAAACATGCATTTAATTTACAATTAAATCTACATTGTAAAGAGGACCATTAAAACGATTTGCTCTCAGCAGATTTCTGGTGTGAGGAACTATGACGTAATCTTGACTGAAAGGTTGTAAGGATTATGTGATTATTTTTTCAGTTCCTGCATGATACGGGCTCTGGCATAACTTTAACAGAATATAAGAAGGAAAAGAAGAGTAGTAGTTTACATGTGATGTGATTTAATTGCCACTGCTACGTATCCTTTAATTTAAATTATAATATTAGCAAGCATTTCATTATAAAAATATTGTTTATCTTGAGCAAATGCAAGGCTTTAGGCGACAATCTGATGGAAAATCTTTAGTGTGTCATAATGTAGTCTGTTTATTTGCCTTTAAAAAGCAAAAAGACCGCAGGTGTTAACATTTTTACTGTGTTGGAAAATTTACAATTAAGAAAATAAGTAACGAAGAATTAAAATCCATGATGGTAGGATTCATTTAGTAGTGTGATTACTATTAGGAAATTTAAAAATGAATGGCAAAAACTTGCCATTGCAGAGGAGAACTGAGAAAGACTGGGGAATTCAAAAGAATTGTTCTATATAAGCTTGATATTGATCTGCCAACAGTTACATGCAAGAATTAAAACGATTTTAAATAATCAAGTGAAACTACGTCAGAAATCTTATACTTGATACATACATATTTGCATACATACATATTTGATCAGGATAAAGACCTAATTTCTCACACCACTGATGTTGTGTGTGTTAATTTTATATATGAGTGACGGAACCTTCGACAGTGAACGACAGATTTTTGTGTAGCTTTTCATGGCAATTTTATTTACTTTTCAGTTTTTGCCAAAAACAAAAATGCTGAGAGGAAGTCGCCTAAGAAATATTTTTTTATACTTCATTTCACTGGAGATGTCTAAACTGGACTGGGAATCTTGGTCAACGACTACTACATTGAGAGAACTTAGCTGGGAATTTTTGCTACATCCACCCTACTGACCTTTCAAAACTTCCTACTGAATATTAAATGTATGTGACTGACGCGAAGTAACTGCATATGCATGTAAGTATGTGAGTATGAATTTAATATAAAATCACAAGTGAATGCTTATTGAGTTTCTTATTCTTAAGTTCTTAAAGCTCTCAAGTAACAAGTCTAGTGTGAACACCAATAACTTACATCTGTTTCGATTTAAAATAAAGTTAAATTTAAAAAACTTTTCAAAAGCAATTTAATGCTTAATGCCATCTAATTGCGCATTAAATAAAATTAAAGTTAAACGCTTACTACAGGGGATTCACAGCTAAAGAGATAATACAAAATATACTAACACTGGCTAAAATGTTATATTATGTAAGCACGTGCTAGCCGGCTAATTATTCCCCAATGATAAATATTTCGTTAACATGGTATACCATAAGAACAAAACATCTAAAATTCTAAAAAAAATAGCCTTTTTGGAGCCGATGTATTAAAAAAAAACATTGAAAATCATAAAAACAAAGGAAATACAGAAACAAGAAACAAAAGACAAAGGCCGCTAAGGAAAAAAGGAGAAATTTTTAAAGAAAAGCAAACGCCAGTAAATAAACTTTTATCAATCGGAATATAGTCAATTTAATGAAATTTATTGTTAGAAAATGTGTTTCGCCTTTTGCCCCCCCCCCCACACTTTGTTTGTTTCGATATTAAAACATATTTGCAAACTTTCATAAAAACCAATTCCTTTCTTTTTATTTTCTATTGATCTATTAAATCCTGTTGGCAGAAAGAATCATAACAAGAAAATATTTTGATAACATTAAATAAAATATAAACCCCCAATATAAATACAAACAAACAAGTGCCATACATGGTTAAAAACAGAAAACAAACAAAATATGTATGAATATGTATGCTGTAAACACAATATACATACAAACCTACACACATACAGACAACCAGGCATAAATAATAATAAGACTATAAAAAAATCTGAAAGCAATTGATTTTTATATGTTTCCGATTTTAACCACATTTCCCCTCAATTTTTGCCTCTTCCGTTTTTTCTATGGAGGGGGGGTGGGTGTGTATTTTTCTTTCTTTTTTCTTTTGAATGAATAAATTTTGGCAATTTTTACGTTATTTTGATTAAAAGTTTATTTTATATTCCCTCTGCTACCATATTTTTAACATGTGGCGGCATAAGGCATACATGAAAGTTTCATACACTGGGAATTATGGTATGTACAGTGTTGCACAACTAAGAACGCATATGTTATCCAGTTTCCAACTGCTTAGTGTCGGCTCCAAACGACAGTCTTATAAAACTTTTCATGGCAATTTTTAATGTAAGAGTTTATGCCAGAAGAATGCTGAGGGTTTTTTTATTTTTTTTTCTGGAAATTCGTGGGCATTGGGTTTGAATCACGTGCTCTCGTCCAATAAGCCAACAATACGACCTACTTGACTACGGCGACTTCAAAAACGATAAAGTGATTACCAAGATGTGTGAAATTGTCTGGTCTTTGATACAAATTCCCTCTAAGCTCATAACAGTTGGAACCCTTCTGGTACCATCAAGCACGAAGTATTTCCTTTCTGCCGCTGGCAATTGATCTGGCGTTCCTTGCAGTCGTTAGACATGCTTCCTATGCAGTCCTTGACATAATATCCGGCAATGATTTCATTCGAATGTTTCCTCTTTTCAGTGGTATTTAAGCAACGTTCCTCACAAAAATGTTTAAAATTTTTTCTGATCTTGCAATTTCTTTAGGAGCTTTGAGAATGCGATCACATATATATAATAAGGATCATCGAACGCGTTTACAGATGTTTGATGATGTCTTTTGCTGGTATTTTTGAATAAATACGGGGAAATATTATTGTTTTAAATCAGTTGGGTAAGTGGAACAAAATGATTTCGAACAAAATTATTTACAAGAAAATTTTTATTTGTTGCTTTTTTGTTAGCCACTATATTCAGTAGCAGACGGTGCTTCAATAAAAAACTTTTAAAACACAAAAGCAACGTTTTTTGCCTTATTATTAAGAAAGAAGGTTAGAATAAAAAAATAAAAAAACTTTTTCAGCCTGGTAGAATTTGTTCTAAGGAATGTTCTAAATGAGCATCAATATATAGTATGTACATACAGTGGTCAGCAAAACTCTTAGTACAGTAAAATATTTTAGCAATTTCATGAATTTTATCCAAAAGTTTGTATATAAATTAATAGTTTATATATTTATTTTATTAATTAATTTCTGTTTTATTATAAAACAAAAAATTTTTTAATGTTTTTCACAAAACAAGAGAAAAATACGGAAAAGTTACAGATGACTCCATAGTTACCCCCAAGAAGAACCGTGAGTAAATTTAAAACTCAAAGGCCTAATATATGAAAATGTTATCTCTTGTGGTCAAGCACTCCATTTCACCCATTTGGAATTGAATGTACAAGTTTTGTTTAGAGTTTTCTGGTGGCACCATAAGCAAGTTTTTCGTTTGACTTTTGTTTGAGGTTTAGCGATTACGTAACCGTTCTTTCAAATGATCTCCTAAATACTATCTTGAAGTCATATCGAGACTTTGTGCAAGAGTATTAAGCCTGTGGGGACATTTTTATTGTCAAAATATATTGCCGTACTAAAACTTTTGCTGTCCACTGTATATAGACTCGAAGAATAAATTCGTTTAAGACTAAACGATGCGATATTGTGATAATATTTCTATCTAACTATAACTGATTTAACATTTCCTGGTCCTCACAGTAGGCCAGAAGCCTCACATTATTATTTATTTTTGAATCAATTCATACATAATCCAGTTCACAATTAATTTCTTTTTCTAAAAATTATTAAATCTGTGTCTAAACGTTTATCACTGAAAAGTAGCGTACTGTGCGCAGTCTACAATTTATATTTAAAAATCTTTTCTATAAAATATCTGTTAGAGCTCAGCGATTGCACTATTTTCCAGACAGTACTCATACTTAGCAAGAAAATTAATCATCTTTCAAATAATACATTCAGAAAGGCCGCATTACAGACGAGGCGACATCCCTATGAACTGAAGGAAGATTAATTAGCTCTGCCTCTTAAAAAGTCTAGAGCTCAATGAAAAAGATACCTCACCGCTGCAGTAGTGATTGCTTAGATTGCTTAGCTGAAACTCTTTATTAATGAGACTGTACCCTCTTAAGTCGCCGTAGTCTAGTAGGTTGTATTTTGCTTTATTAGACGTGAGGCCACGGTTCAAACCCCAAGTCAGACATCTCCAACAAAACGAAATATGAAAAAATATTTCTTCGGCGACTTTCTCCCAGCAGACTTCCGACAAAAACTCTGTGAGTAAACAAAATTTCCATGAAAAAGTTTTTTAAAAAATCTGTCATTCGGACAAAATCGACTTTAGACCACAGGTTCCGCGACTCATGTATAAAATTAACACAAGCAACATAAGAGGTATGAGAAGCCAGGTCGTGATCCTGACTGAGGACCAATTATGTATGTATATACTCGTATATATGTACTCTCTTTTATTTTAAAGTCCATATATTATAACTGCCAGTATTGGTGCAGCAATTTTCCTAGTCAACACTTTTCCGTAACTTGACAATGATGCCTTTTTTCGATATTGAAGGTTAATGGGAAAATCTTAAAGTTTAGCTGTGTTTCGAAGCCAAAATTAAGTATCTGAACTACTGCTTCAGCTCCTCCAAATGTTTATTATTACACAGTATTATTGTCCTTGTTTGTTTTTATATTTAGGTAGCTGAATAGGAAAATTTCCCAAATAAATATGGTGCTCATGCAATCTTTTGTACCTAATGACATATCCAAAGTCTTCATATAAATAGAACGTTGCGACTAGTTATGGGGCCATAATTTTCCATCATAACAATGCTAGACCGCATATCGGAAGTCAGCTGAAAACTATTATATATATTATAAAATTCTGACATTTTCCCTACAGTGCTTAACAGTTTCCATTTCAGAATCACTCGAACCATATTGCCTTAAATAATGTAATTGAAAACTCTTAAATTTGATGAACAAAGCAAGTAATTCCACAGATACTTTAAATCATATACAGTGTACCGCCACACATTTATATTTTTCAATAAATATCGATTGAAATGAATGTCGTTACCAAAACGCTACGAGTATTGTGTGCCTTACTATACAATATTATTATTATTAATAATAATAATAACTACACCCCAAAATTTCTGACAGAATGTGTCATACAAGGCTTATTGGAATGATATTAAGATTAACCGAATACAGTAAATTATTATGCCATACGCACTTCAACTCTGAATATTCATATCACAAGCGATTTCTATCAGCCCTTGATGAACATTACTTTCATTAAAACAGCCATTGAGGCATCTTATATGCCATGCCACGAATATTATTATACTACACTGTATGAGTATGTGTATATGTTTTAGTATTAACTTATATGTACACATGTACATGTGATGGCCTTAAGCTGTTTGTAAATATTAAGGCATTTTCGATGAACTTGTATTCCATTTTTTTATTTATTATTTTTTTTTCGTCTTTTTCGTGGGAGTAAAGAAACTGAAGAACACAAGCAAATACTCGTATATCGTATAGTAACACATATTCACATACTTGGTTATCATATATAACTTTTAAAGTACGCCAATAAGAATTTTTGGGGGCAAGTTAGATGGTGACGAGAATCAAAAATATTCGCTAACACCCTACAACAAGGGACCATTTTTAGCGAACATATTAAAAGAGAAGGTCAAACATAGAGAATTAGAACAATTATTTCCAAAGGCGGCCCATTTTTAAGTTTAAATTTATAAATGCAATAAAACAAAAACGGTTTGAAATATTGCCAAATTAATTTTTTTGTTGAGAAGTATAATTGTTCCGGTTAGAAATGGAATATTATTTCATTCATATGGCGGCCTCTCAGTACCCCATTCGATCGGACCACTTTTCGTGCACTTTTTCAAGTGTATGGGATTGTATCTCGCCAATGGTCTCATGAATATTGGCATACAAATGTTCAATTGTCTCTGGTTTGTCGAAATAACACATTTCTTTAACGGTGCCCCTCAGATTAGAGTCCAACGGTGTCAAATCGCAGCTTCTGGGCGGCCAATGGACATCACCATTTCGGCTAACTAAACGGCCATCAAACGTTTGACGCAATAAATCGATTGTGGCATGCGATATGAGGAAAGTGGCGTTCACATGAATACAAGGAGAGTGGGTAGAAAAAAATCTATTAGCATAGTGCGATAGGTGTCTCCATTGACGGTAATCACTGCGTCGTCCTCAATTTCAAAGAAATATGGGCCATTGTTGTTTCAGCTTCACAAGACGCGCCAAACATTCGCTCGTTATGGGCGCATTGGCTTCTGTAAGACCACGTATGGGTTTTTCTTTGTCCCAAATACGGAAATTTTGCTTATTAACATACCCACCAACATAAAAAAATGAATTTTTGTCAAAATCGACATCATTGTACAGTTTCGCGTTCGCCGATGCGCTAGGATGGTTATGCGGCTTCAACTGTTGAACCAATTGAATTTTGTAAGCCGTCATACCGTGATCTTTTCGCAAAGTTCAACGTAAACTGTGGCTGGAAATGTTCAATTCTTGAGAACGATGACGAGTTGATGTTGATGGATTCTCACGAACACTTTCAGCCACAGCTTCGAAATTTTCGGGTATACGCACTGTATGAGCAGGCTCACGTCTTAGCGCCTCAACAATGAAACCAGATTCACGAACTTTAGCAATAAACTTGCGATTTGCGGGCACTGTTGGGCCTTCTTTGCAATTAAATTTTTTACGACATTTTCATAAAATTTCCGACCAATTGGCTTTGTTTTGGAAATAAATTTCCAATAAATCCCAACGTTGCTCCAGCGTAAATCTATTCATTACGTTCAGTGGAGACAATTTACCGGAATTTTGTGACAGAATAGAATGACATAAGTATTGCCAGATTCGAAATAACCGACGCTTCTGGTTAAGACGATAGATGGGCCACTCGATATATGAGGTGTACAAGATATGGGAAGGTATGCTCAAAAATACAAATATCATCTGTAAAACACACATCATTATGGCAACTTTTTAGTCTCTACATGATTTATTGATTTCCATCTGAATCAACCAATCTTAGATGGTTTTGCAATTTTTTCCTTTTTTCAACATTTCAATTTTTTCATCATTTTCGTAAACCAGCAACAGAAAAAAATTATCTTCCAATAACCTTCTGTAGGGTATTTCACAAATTATGCAAATTCTTAATATTCCTTGTTTATCTGAAATGCCAACACGTTAATTTGTTTTTACGGTTTTTAATTTCCGTTTTTTTTTTATTATCTTTCATGTGGTTGCGCGTAAGTGTTTGGCAAACAACAGAACAAGAAGCCAATGATTTTACTCCCCAAACAAAAAACAAACCAAAAAAAAAATAACGAAAAACGATTCGCTTTAATAACTTAAGATTTGTGTTATCCCCAGGCCTTCTTCTTATTTTTGTAGTCATTTAAAGTAATGTATTTATTGTACATGCTGCCTTGGCGTCGTTACAAAATGTTGATTTAAATTTTTAATAAAATTCTAAAGAATTTTTTAATTATTATTTTTGGCACGCAACAAAAGATTAACCAAAAAAAGGAAAAAAATATCTTTTGGGAATTCCTTGTGGCAGCTTAAAGAATTAGCACTGAAGTCATAATAAACGCAATATTAAATGCTGGTAAAAATTAGATGGGATTTGTTTTACCAAAAATTCTGCTTTAATTGTGGCCAATATGTAAAAAGTATATTTAATACCTATACAACCTTTATTCTACAATTTTTTTTTACCTGCCATACAGCATCTACCATAACCACAGAAATTTAAATTTTTATTTTTTTTTATTAAAAAGTTCTGTTACATTACTCTTCTGTGTGATAGATAGCAGACCATTACATTAAAACGGTTTTTAAATTATAGCCTTAAATCGTATATAATTGTAAAGTAAGAAAGTCATAAAAAAACTAGATGTGTTTACAAATATTTTATTTCCTTTCCTTCATCCATTAAATTAGTATTTTTATTTTATTATCATTAAATATATATATATATATATATATATAAACAAATATGTCTTTAGTTTTTCTTAACTCTCTTTATTATTTACACTACTTTTGTGTGCCACCGTATAGAACTTAACGATAGAACAATAATAATCTCTTTTATTCACTAGTTCACACAACTATTCGCTAGATCTTTACAACCACGACTTATTTTATTTACACGCAACTTCACACAAGGATGACTGAATTAACTCTGACTACTGCTTGCTTTGTCCAGCCCTTTTATAGTCCGCACGCACGTATGATCAGTATGATGAACGTTCTCGATGTGGAGGGTTCTCGCTCACGCCTTCTCGAGACTTCTGCTAGTACATTGTTGTTTGTGTACTTTGCTTATGTTGTCCGTTACATATTTGTCGTAGCTGGTTTACTTTATGTTGTTGTTGCTACCTGGTTCGTTGTACACATGTGTGTGTGCAGCTTTAGATAATCAACACGTTCGTTGTATTCTTAGGGTTAGTGCGTATTTGTGTCGTGTTCATTGTGTTGGTGTAGCTGGTAGCTTTTGTTTATCGTTTTTATTGTTAAACGATATTAGGTCGTTTCGCTTCGCGTAACATTATTAAAGACGTAAACCATGAGTAAGACATACGCTAACATTACGAATGCCTCGTTGTTAATGGAGAATCTGGCAGTTCAAATCACTCAAACATGAGATACATACATACTTACATAATTGCTCATTAAAACCAGGATTATAACCTAGCTTCTTACACCACCCATGTTGTGTGTGTTAATTTCATTAATGAGTTTAAAGTCGGGTTCGAACGACAGATTTTTGAGAAACTTTATCATGGCAATTTTATTTACTCTCAGAGTTTTTGTCCGAAATCTGCTAAGAGGAAGTCGCCGAAGAAACATTTTTTCATATTTCGTTTTATTGGAGATGTCGGACCTAGGGTTCGAACCTTGCAGACAGGATTATAGCCTAATTTTTAGCAGTAGCTAAGCCTTCAGTTTACAGCAGACCTCAAACGACAAGTGCAAACGAGAAACTTGTATACAGCATTTAGTAGTTCTCATGGTTGTTTTTTCTAAAATAATAAAATAAAAAGTATTTTTAATTTCATGAATATACATACATACATAATTGACCATTACAACCATTCAGTCAGGATTACGATCTAGTTTCTCACACCACTTATATTGTGCGTGTTAATTTTATACATGAGTGGCGGGACTTACAGTTTAAAGTCGACTCCGAACGACAGATTTTTAAGAAACTTTTCATGGCAATTTTATTTGCTCTCAGAGTTTTTGCCAGAAATCTGCTGAGAGGAAGTCGCCGAAGAAATACTTTTTGTATTTTGTTTGATGTCTGGCCTGGGGTTTGAACCCTGACTTTACGTCTAACTACGTACTAGACTACGGTGACTTCAGTGTCGCATATATTCATGAATATGTGCTCACGAATATCTGCAGTTGTCGTAGACTAGTAGGTAGAGGGTTGGCTTATTTGACGTGAGGCCTCGATTCGAACCCCAGGTCAGACATCTCCAACAAAACGAAATATTAAAAAATATTTCTTCGGCGACTGCGACTTAACAGATTTGTGGCATGGTTGTGAATAAAATGAGCACGAAAAAGTTTCTTAAAAATCCGTCGTTCGGAATCAGCTTTAAACTATAGGTCCCGCCGCTCATGTAAGAAATTAACACACACAAAATAATTGGTGTGAGGAATGAGGTCGTAATCCTAACTGAAGGGTTATAATGACCAATTATGTTTGTATGTATGTGTGTTTTGTCTACGAAAATTATAACGAAATTTCAATTATCAGTAAATAAGTGGGCGGCATAATATCGAACAGTACTTTCAACCATAACTGGTAGTCTAGTGGGTAGTATACTAGACCATTAGCGTGAGCGTCATGGGTTCGATACCCACCAGAGACTCTGTTCTGTTACACTACATCGCACATAAATTCCATGTTACTCAGCTCATAATAATTATAGTATAATTTGTATTAGTATTCTAATTAATGAATAAATAAATAAATTTAAAATTTAAGGTATGATTTGTTAAAAAAAAAATTTCCAATTCCACCTCGTAAAGACATTTTAAGATTTATGTAATAAAATTGTAAACGTATTAGAAGGTAATAAAATTCTCACCCGAACAAAAACAGGGAAAAGATGAAATACTTACAAAGGATTTACTTGCTTTTGCATTGAAACAATATACAATAAAACATGGAATATTTTGAACATAATAAAATAAGAAACCTTAATAATAAATAAAAACACAATAATAGCGAAAAGAAAACGAAAGAAAAGAAAAATAAATGAAGTAAAGGCAACCAGTCAACATCAAAAGGATCTTGAAACAGATTTTCATACTTTTCGCCTTCATTATGGGATCTGATTCTCTCTCTCTCTCTCTCTCTGTTATGTATTGTATTCCTTACATCCTTCAGGTTTTTATTACAATATTTGTAGATTTTATTGGCTTTAACTTTGTTTTTATTGTTTATTTTTTTAATTTTCTCTTTTGTTTCCTATTGCTTAGAGACAACAAAGGCAACAACAATAATAGTAAAAATAATGGTGAAGTAAGACTCTAAGAAAACTTAACTTTGGAAACTTTTTTTCTCATTTTTTAATACCTTAAGTTTACTTTTTAGTTGAGAGTTAGGAGAGACAAACGCATGTACAAGAACTTTAGTTTTACTTTTTCATACCTCTTTACCTCTTTACAGTTGTTTTATGGGTTGCAGAAAATAATAAGTGGCCAGAATGAAACAAAAATAAGTTGCCTTCAACATACAGTTATTGTGAAATGAATAGAATTGAACGCTATTTAATGTACACATACACTTTCGACTTGAGAAATCGCCAAAACAAAAAGCTTAACGATATTACATCGCATGATCTTGGTGGCCAGTTCACATCAACTTCACGTGTCCGTGATGACCAGATTATTAGATTCAAGCCAACTGAAGTTGTTAATAATAGATGCATGCATTGCACCATACCCTCAAGTCGATACTGCAGTATATGCAATGTAACATAAGCTGGGTGACACGTAGCACATACATAATTGGCCATTACAACCCTTCAGTTAGGATTACGGCCTAGCTCCTCACACCACTCATGTTGTGTTAGTTAATTATATACACGAGTGGCCGGACGACGACTTACACGTAGCACCATCCAACTCAAGCCGAAACAATTTTATCAGCGACTTATAGTACTTGACGTTGACAGTGACCAGCATCGTTCTCAAAGAAATATGGACTAATAAAATCAGAATCAAAATCCATAACAAAAAGTGTTTTTTTTTTCGAGATGCATTGAACGCTCTTGGATCTCATGTGGATTGTTGTCTACCCAATATATAAAATTTTCTTTTTTCACAGGCACATTCATTTAGAAAGGAGTCATATCGCTGAAAATGATTTTTTAATGAAAATTAAGGTCAGTCGTTAACTTCTTCATCGAATGTACATCGTAAACGTAGATCCAAATCACAATACAAAATTCACCATGTTAGGGTTTGTGAAAGACCGAGTTTTTGTGAGTGATTCGAAATCGACCTCCTTGGATTATCTTATACACACACTCACGCACAGTGGCGATGTTTTTGGTAGATTTTGCATTTATTTGACGAAGTATTGGTCAATCTTTTTCGTGAGCTCCATCACACTTTAAATAGTCCCCTCGGAAGGCTGCTTATAATGATCATAAAATGGATGAAGCGTACGGTACATGGCCCGAACATAACACGTTTTTCACGTTTTGTTGCATGAAATATCTGTCCTTGGCGATTTAACTAAACAGACTGAATAAATGACTTTAATTTGTCAGATGTAGCTTCTGTCAAAGTTTGGAAGTCTTTAATGGAAGAGCGGATGCCCACCGTTCAGTTCATTAAATTCAAAATATTGGTCACCATTTGGCCATAGCGCCGTGAATGACGGTTACGGCGCTTTCTTTGTTATTCTTAAAAAAATACGGCCCAATAACACTTTCCGACCATAATAAGCGCACATTTTTTTGATTTTTCAAGCTCCAATTATGCTTATCCATTTAACACCTGAAGATGAACCCATAATTTTTTATAATTTTTATATCCTTTGGTTTATAAATAAAAAGCTGCTGCTTACACCAGAGAGAGCACTCTTACGTAACACAAGGCGTATATAAAGTGGACAGCACTTAGTACGGCAATATATTTTAGCAATATCATGAATTTTAGCCAAAAGTTTGTAAAAAATTTAAGGGTTTTATATTTATTGTATATAATTTATTTCTGTTTAATTATAAAACAAACAATTTTTTTAATGTTTTTCATAAAACAAGAGAAAAATAGGAAAAAGTTTCAGATGACTCCCGACGTATCCCCAAGGAGAACCCTGAGTAAATTTAAAATTCAAAGGCCTAATATTTGAAAATGTTATCTCTTGTGGTCAAGCACTCCATTTAACCCATTTGAAATTGAATGTACAAGTTTTGTTTAATGTTTTCTGGTGGCACCATGAGCAAGTTTTTCGGTTGATTTTTGCTTAAGGTTTAGCGATTATGTAACCGTTCTTTCAAATTATCACCTAAATACGCTCTTGAAGTCATATCGGGATTTTGGGCAAGAATATTGAGCCTGTGGGAACTTTTCTTTGTCAAAATATATTGCCGTACTGAGACTTTTGCTATCCACTGTATGTACACGGATGGCTTCTAGAAGGCGTTGTATTAAAAACTCCATGGCGAAGCATGGCTTTGAAGCTTTGAAATTGTAAATTTAACTGAAAAATGACAAGAGGTCATAGGTCATATAAGTGCATACGTATCTAATTAAATTTTCTAAATTTTCTTTCGTTATAAAAAAATTATTTTAAAAAGTTTACAGAAAAAAAGGAATCGAAATTTCCCTTGTATTTTATCACCACTAATTAACAGTGCACCACTGTTCATACGATTTAGTATATGAGTGACGACACTATCGTGTGTAAGTGTATTAAAAATAGAATAGCACAACTGCAACATTGTATTTGTTTTTGTACAAGTATGTGCTACAAAAGGACTTTTAACAACGTCTGAATGACTGACTGACATACACTTGCCACATAAAGAATTGTCTTCTTATTTTAAGTGTTGGAATGCAGTAGAAATTGTCTTTTTTTCATTCCATTTATATGAGATTTTTCTTTGAGGGTATAAAGTCAAAAAGGTATGTTGGAATTTAGATGGTCTTATGTGTGTCTGTATCACTCTTAGTAGGTTAGTGTTAGAAAGAATAAGTATGTGTGTGTGAGCTAAGATCAATGGTAAATAACTTGAAACACTTTGAAGTCTTCACTAAAAGTTTCTCAAGTTTTTCAATTGTTCTGTGTTAATAGTGTTGATGTTACTGCTACTGACTGGTATTTAAGTTTTTAGTTTTTATCTTACTTTACATTGTGCTAAAAGTTCTGTATTTTCATTTTTTACTTTACTCTTAAGGAAAATCTAATAATGTGGGACTTTAAATCCATAACATAAAACACAAGACAAGACATTTGTTTTTAAAATGAGTAACACGGGTATATTTTTATCTGCGTTTAAGTTAAATAAAAATTAAATTCCGTTGGGGTTTATAGTTTAAAAATTTTTGAATTTTGCCAAAAAAAAAGATTAAAAAAATTGTGAATTTAGTTTGAAACCTCGATAAAAATATAAATTTATATTTTTATCACTATTGAACGCGTTAAACCTTGCTTCAAAGGAAACAATTGCGATGGAATTGAACCTGCTTACAATATATTCTTCTTCTCATTCCACTAAATAGAGAACCTTACGTTGGTTCCACGGTTCTTCATCTTTAGTGATAATTCGGTTGATTAGCCAAGATTCATATAGGATTTCCTGCAATTCGGATGGAAGAATTTGAAAACTGGATATACATTTAAAAAAAAAGACAGTCTAAAGAATTAATTTAAAACTTCTTACTTGGTGTAAGAAGCTATGTCGTAATGCTGACTGAAGTGTTGTAGTGCGCAATTATGTAGCTTCATGAGCTAAAGGCTGGGAGTCTTCAAAACACATTGGTAGCCCGGCCTACCAATGAGCGCGATTCGCCGCAAGACTTACTCTCGGCTTGCTGAGCGCCTGCGTACTAAACAAAACCTCGTTCCAACCATTTGCCCCTCCGGAACCACAATCAAGTATTACTTCAAGGGGGTTGAGATTCAGTGAGTTCTGCCTTCCAATTCTACTTACCTTGCTCTCTCAGCCAATCTTTGCGGCATCAATACCCTCGATGCGAAAAAACATACTGCGTTCCAATTGTCATATGAGGTTAACATTATGTTAACTACATTATCGGGCGTTACCTGGTGTCCTATTGTCCTCTCAGGCAATTTCGTTGACCATCGTATCGCGGGCAGGTAAAGAATACATGCTCCGCCGTCTCCTTTTCATTACTGCATTCTGAGCATGCTTCATCTACGTCGTGACCATACTTATAGAGATATGCTCTATAACATCCATGGCCTGTTAACAACTGTGTCAGGTGGAAGTTCACCTGGCCGTGTCTCGTTTTGGTCCATTCGCCTATACTCGGTATGAGTCTGTATGTCCACCTTCCCTTGTTGGAATTGGACCAGTCTTGCTGCCATCTATACATGGCATCGTCAACCAATTGGACGGGGTTCGAAAGATCTGTTCCCCTCATGCAATCGCCAATGCTGCATCAGTAGACGCCGTGCGGAAGGCGGAAAATTCCCCGAGAGCAGACCTCCTGTAGACTGCTTCTATTCCTGCTCTATAGGTCCTCAACGCGCAATTATGTATGTATATAGGTCTGTATGTGTGTTACGTGTTTATGTGAAAACTGTTGATGTTAATGGCTTGCCAGACTTGAACAAAAGCTATGTTTTCAGGTTAGATTTCCATTTTTTCCATTTCTGTTATTCAACTCCATCGTCTTTGATTCAATCCTTGCTTTCGGAATTTCTATGCCATTCACAGATCCGAATCTATCCATTGATCAGCTTTCTTCTGATTGGTTGTGAAGAATGTTCAGATGACATGACGTTCATGTTCCATGTGACGTGCAGAATTCCGAAATTTTACTCTGTCGAATCTGCACCATAGTAGGGACTGCTTTTTGATAGCAGCCACTTTCTGCCATATCGTCGCAAAAATCAGGGGGAGCTGGCTGTTGCAGTTGAGTTCTCTTTTATTAAGCACATCTAGTACGTTTTTCATGGGTTGATGATGCATGTAGTAAGAAATTTTTAACATTTTCTCTTTTTCTAAATTGGATCCATTGTCCTGTAAATGCTGACAGCAATTTACTCTCTATCTTATTAGTGTTCCAAATTCATCCTTATCACTTATCGGTTTATTGGCACATTCATGTCACAGTCAAATGTTACATGGCTTTAATAAAATTTTGAACTTTTCACACACTCTGTACTCTATAGCTTTATCACTTGTTTAAAGCTTAATTTTTTTCAATTTTTTTTTGTTCGTTTTTTTAATACCAAAACAGCAATCATCACTGCTGAGATTTTTAATATAATGGACACCAGAGCAGCGAAACCAAGACGATACTTAAATATGATAACAGGATAATTTAACGCTTCGTTGCGTTGTTGGTTTATGAACTTCTCTCCCTTTTTTCTTTTGTTTTTTTCTTGTATGGTTGTCAACACAATGTCTATGAATGGCTGTGTGTATGTATGATGGTCTATTTTAAAAGATACAGCTGAAAAACTGAAACAAAACAGCAACACAATAACGATAAAAAATTTATGGAATTGTTTTGTTTTCTGTAGACAAGCAAAGCGTAGTCAAAGACCAACCATTGTTTTGTTGTGGTCAATTTAATATCACCACAAGAACATTGTGGATATGTTGTCAACTCGGTACTCTATCTATATATCATAACAAAGAACAGGATATTGGATTATAAATGGGTCTTAGAGCTGCTTATACAGTAAATGTAGTAGTAATAGAAAGAATGGTAAAGATTAATGTTAGTAAAAACTACTTTGACAGTAAAATACATACTTTAAACACTACAATGGGTAGATTAATTTTGGGAACTGCAATTGATAAATCTCAATACGAAGTTTTCAAAAGCTTAGAAAAATATTTTTTTTCAATTCATTCGTTTTGTAATTCACATATATTAACAAAGAGTAGGGTTTAATAACAAGCTCTTAAGAATTTCATAATAAAACTCCTCTAAAAAGCCATTTTTAAAAGGAATTAATAATTGAAATAGTGCTACACATAGTCGGTGTACATGATTACATATTTTTATCTGTTCCCTTTTTAATATCCATCCTTTAGAATTCATACAGAAAAAAATCCAACAAAAAAAATGTAAAAATGAAAATAAAAGAATACTCTTGCAGGCCACTGTGTGGTAAAGATTTGGTTTGTAACTCAAAAAAAAGGAATTTTTTGTATGCATTTATGATGGGATTTTTTTTTGCGTGAGAATTTCAAATGTTTTCTGGTTGGACTTTAATTTTGACACTGTAAAATGATATTAAATTTTTAAAATATTACAAAGTGTGATTTATGTACCCTATTTACAATGTTATACTTTAAAATTTATGAAGTTTTTTCAATTGAAATCTACAATTTTTTAGAACGTTGCATGCCTGTATAAGAGCAGTAGAGATACTGCATCAGGCGTGTTACCTTACTTGCTGCATATAGAGTACATTGTTCCTTCTGCTGAAATGCTGTACGCAGGAAAATCAGACAATGATAGCGTAAAGCATATACAAAGATGATTTGGAGAAAATTAATAACTACAGAGCAGCGTTTAAATTATTGTTCAGATCTCTCCTTGCATCGAAAATGCAGTGTATAAGGCGGCACAGAATTATAAGTTGGGCACCGACGTTTTACTGCGAAAAACTAAATATTACAGCACCATACAAGCTTCCGGAGGAGTAGTGTTACGGTGAAATATATACATAATTGGTCATTACAACCCTTCAGTCAAGATTACGACCTAGTTTCTCACACCACTCATGTTGTGTGTGTTAACTTTATACATGAGCGGCGGGACCTACAGTTTAAAGTCGACTCCGAACGACAGATTTTTGAGAAACTTTTCATGGCAATTTTATTTACTCTCAGAGTTTTTGCCAGAAATCTGCTGAAAGGAAGTCGCCGAAGAAATACTTTTTGTATTTTGTTTTGATGTCTAGCCTGGGGCTCGAACCCTGGCTTTACGTCTAATAAGCCGACACATTACCTACTAGACTACGGCGACGGTGAAATACATTTTATAAAATATTTCCCTACACATTAAATTATATGCGTAAGCCCATACACTGTTTAATATGAAAACAAAATTATATTTTAAATGTAATGTTTATAAACAATTTACGAATATATTTTCTTTTAATATTCCCAAAAAGTAATGTGAAATATAATAGAAAATAAATTTTAATTAAATTTACTGTAACTCTAATATGTGTGTTTGTGTGCGGTATTATATTCACGTTTTAGACACTTTGACGTATACGCAATATTGGTAAATGAATACTAATATGTTTACCATCGTGTATGTATGTTGTACTGTTTATGAGCATATACCACCTATTCACGTTTTAGACACTTTGACGTATACGCAATATTGGTAAATGAATAAAATAACCATAATACGTACGAATGGTATACAAAAACAGCCCTTTTCAACCGCAAAAATTTAATTTAAATTTTTAACTACAAACAAAACAAAAGTACATATTAAATTCCACAACAAATTCATCCACAGATAATCATGTTATTTAATCATTATTTGTTGTTTGACATTTTCGTTCTGCTTCATTACCTGTCTAACTTTCAGCGTGCCTTTTAAGTCAATTTAAAATTCCATATCAAGGTAAACTCAAAAATTAAACAATAGATTGGAAAGTTTTGTAGGAGTTGGAAAACTTTTATAAGCACATTGAGCACATATAAAAACAAACTGTTGTTAGCTCGTTCGTTTAAAGAATTAGAGATGACTGCAATGGGTTATTTTACATATGATCGATCATGTACTCACTTATTTACTGTTTTAATTACTTAGATTACCATTTGTCACATACTGTCGATTGTGTCACAGATTAGATAAGATTCCACATTTTTCCGTTTTTGGCGCTACTTCTTCTATTTTATACACTGAAAGTCTAGAAGTTCTAGTCAATCTGATCTTTCCATTGCAGCTTTAGGCCCAAGCTCTCCCTAGATCACTTTCAAAAACATTTTTGGCTGGAGTACCTTAGTTCGTCAGCACAACATCTTATTTCTAATGCGATTTACGGTATTTAATATCTTTGTTGATATTAATATGTTGATATTAAGTCGCCGTAGAGTAGATATTTTGTTGACTAACTAAACAAGAGCCTGTGGTTCAAAACATATCTAAGACTTCTCGAAATATGAAAAAATATATACTTCGTCGACTTTCTCTCAACTGACTTCTGGCAAAAACTCTGAGAATAAATAAAAGTGCCATGAAAAATGTCTCAAAAATCTGTCGTTCGAAGTCGCCTTTAAACTAAAGGTCATGGAGTTCGATACGTCAATCTACAAAATGTGTTAACAAAAAAGCGTGCTAAGTTTTACAAAACATAATGCTGGCATATATTTGTTTATGTAAACATATCAAGCTCTTTTTAAACAAAAACACTATGTAAGGTTTATACATCGACCTGTGTTGGCGGAGGATATTATCATTACCATGAGATCTATAAGCTGTATGGGATAATTGCCGATATTGATACTTTCTTACTGACTTACTTAATTGGTCATTATAATCCTTCAGTCAGGAGTACAATTCTATATATTCTATTATATTCCTTGTACACTTCTATGAGGTTCCTAAGGTAGACTCTGGCTAGGTTTATCTGGCCATATCGAACCAGATCTATCTGTTCTCTATCTCTCTCTCACCCTTTCTCTCTCTCGCTGCAAAGTGGGTTTATTATCATACCTTCGTTTTCCAAATGAGTGAAGTTTGTTACTTTGCAAGTGAAACAGCATTGTTCTTGCCTTCAGTATCACTGTGTCCAAGCACTCAAATGAGGGTAAATATGTTGCTGTTCTCTCCAGAGACAACTGGCATTCTTCGATAATCACAGACACACAATCCAGCTTGGTTAATTTTGGTTTACAATCAGTAAAACTTTTTATAAACGTTTCTTTATACTTGTAGTAGTCGCCGTAGTCTAGTGTGTCGGCTTATTAGAAGTGAGGCCACGGTCCCAACCCAAGGTCAAACATCTCCAACAATACGAAATATGAGGAAATATTTTTTCGGTGAGTGCCTCTCAGTAGATTTCTGCAGAAAACTCTGCGAGAAAATAAAATTGCCATGAGAAATTTTCTCAAAATTCTGTCGTGAGGAAAATTAACACACACAACATAAATGGTGTGAGAAGCTAGGTCATAATCCTGACTGTACGTATGTATGTATTATACTTGTAAGTAACACAAAAACTGCTATCACAACGCGTTTGTTTGCCACAGCAGCGTAAAGTCAATTTATGTCTACTATACTGTACACTATTCTAAATCTTAATGTTGGCAAGGAAACTTATGAAAACTACTTTTTATGTGTCATTTTTTGATTTTGATGTCATTTCCAATTTCCTAAGAAATTTTTTTATGATATTTCTCAGAAAGCTTTCTCTATTTAATTTAACATTTTCAAGTTGCTTCTTATAAGTGCTTTTTATTCAGGTAGATACATACACACATACTTTATATTAAATTTTCCTCTTTCTGTCAGATTTCCATTTTAGTCTATTGTAATTCATTTACGTGTATAACAGATTTGTATGCAGATTTGTCGATATGATATTGAAATCTTTTTATGATTTTTTTATAATTTTTTTATTTTTATGCAGTTAAAATTTCTTTCTCAAATTCTGTTACAGTTGCAACGTTTTTTCGTTTTATTGCTACAGCAACAACTGCCAGCAATAGTTCTCTTTGCTGAGTTTTATTTTTACATTTCGTTTCCTTTTTTTATGAAAAATATTATACACATCGAAATATTTGTACATGAAATTTATATTTCTCGTTGACTTAAATTTTAAGTGATTTAACTCAGTTTCACATCTTTTCTCTCTCCATTCAAATTTAATAAAAAGAACTTGGGTGCCCTGATAATTGTAAGGAAGTTTACCACTAATAATACCAAAAATAGAGTTTCGACGGCGAGACTGACTCTTACATAATATTATCACTATTCGATCAGGACACATACAAATACAATATGAAAAACAGAATCGAAACATAAAAGTAATAAAAAAAATTTGTAAATATATTCCCCAAAATAGATGAGAATAAGATACAGAGAGGGTCAGTGACAATGAAAACCTGTAACGCAGCAGACGGCGCTCTGTTGGAGCCCATCATAAATGTTGAGGGAGAGTATAGTGATGATAATGAATGTTAAATACGAGGTTCAACAAAGGGAAGCGTGAAGGCTTGTCAGTTTACGTCTTAGTTGTTCACTAGACAGAACCCTTAAAATGTATGATTTTGAGAAATGCTTCGCAATGAGAATAAGTAATATGAGTAAAAGAATAATTTGGTTTTTACATTTCACTTATAGCGGAACAAAAGCAGGATTGTTCCATCCTAGAGTGAAAAAGTCAGAATCCATAGAGAAAACCGCGAAAGGTTATGCCATCCAAAAATGTACACCATTCAACTTGGACCGGAAGTATAAATAACGGAACACAGCAATACTATCTGACAGTCATCTGCCATTTGAGTATGGGGTTGATTCAAGGTTAAATTAGAAATAGGGGCATACTCTGCTCGATCTTGAGCCGTGTGAGAATTTGCTGGCGATAAAACCAGAAGTTTTCTACGTAGCAGTAAAAGGATTTCGGAAGAGTATACTCGAAAAAAGACAAGTAGAATGGGTTTCAATTCTAAAAGTTTTGTTTAGTAATTCCAATAGGAAGAAATTTTAGTTGTAATTCATCAACAAGCAACCAGGCATCTACCTTTTCACTGAATATAATTACATACACACATGCATAATTGATCATTGCAACCCTAGACGATAACGATCTAGCTTCTCACACCGCATATGTTGTATAAGATAATTTTTATACATGTATGTCTGTTTAAAACAGATAACAAACGGCAGATTTTTGACAAAATTTTCATGGCAATTTTATTTACTTACAGACTTTTAGGCAGAAATCCACCGAGGGAAAGTCGCCGAAGAAATATTCTTTTTTTTATTTCGTTTTGTTGTTTGAACCGTGTCCTCAGGTCTAATAAGTCAACAGACTACCTACTAGACTATGACGACTTCGAATAGTTTTACAGAAATCTGTGTTTTTCCCATCAAAAACATGGGAGCTTCCCCGTTCACAAGCTCCTTTGCCTGCCCATTCCGTGAATTTCACATTATTTGGGGCTCTGCATGGGGTAATCATCAGTTGATTGAGCTGCTTCAGTCTCATAGTTCTTCGAGAGTAGATAGCTTTTAAAATTTATCAACTGATGATCTAATTGGAAGACGCTGTTTAGCGTAGAATAATAACCTTCCATAGACAAACTGTACCAAATACTGTACTGTATAGCATATTTTCATATTTGTATAGAAATTTAAATTAATTTTATGTCGATGAGCTCATAGATGGAGATGAATTCCAAATAAATGGAATGCTACAGTGGCGGTTAGAAGTTTCTTTAAAATATTTCTTTAATTTTTTAATTTAGTTATTGGCTGTTCAACAAGAGCTGAATTACTCCATAATAACAATTGAAAGCATATTTAGACGAACAATATTCTACAAATATTGTAAAAGCAAATTGTTTTTGATTATTTCCCACAATTGAAATCAAATTGCTGTCCATTCTCTGGCATATCGTTTTTAAGGAAACAACAGTATATCATTGTATAAGTATAATACGATATATTTTATAACAAAAATTTTCATATAAAGCAGCAGGTTTCCATATAAAAAGTCTTCCGAAGGCTGCCAAAAAACCAAAAACAAAAATAAAAACACACACACAAAAACAATAATAAATTAAATCAGTTTTCCTTAAACCACTTTCACTATTTTAAATCGATTTTATACAACAAAACCACCGACACAATAAATTATCTACAAAAACATGTATATGTACGTACATGTACATCTATCGTACGCTGTCTTCATCAATATTACTTCTCTACACTTTTTTGCTTATGTTTTGTATTTTCGAAAAAAAATGTTTTCCCTTGATACGTGTCTTGTGTTTTAAGCACCAATGCACCCAGTCATCACAAATTGAAATTCATTTTTATCCCCGACTACACAAAATCTAGCTACAGCCATGCACACTATATATGGAATGCATTCTAAACAAAATGGATTTAAAAATAATTTTACATACACAAGACTGCAACCAGCCACACAAGATATACGAGTATGTATGTATAGTTCCGTCCGTACATTATAAGATAAGAAGCCAAAGGCCCGAGAAGAGATACAAAAACGAAACAAAAGAAAAAAAACTAAACGGAATAGCTATTGTTGTGTTCATTTGTTGTTATTTGTATTTGTCTTTTTTTTAAGGCACATGTCAGGCACACTAACATACATACACGTAACTTGTATGTATATGCACACATGTGTACTTTATTTTCCGCACATGTATATATATGTACATATGTAAGGTTGTATGTTATACAAATCACAAAGTCAAAACAACGACAACTACAACTACACCTACAACTACAAAACGACTTACGTTGTATGGTTGAGAATGACAATGACAAAGTGATCTTCCGGCGCCACATAAGTTCCGTCGATACTGATTATAGTTTGAAACTTTGTTTTACTACCACCATTGCTAATATGCAATACTATAAAGCAGTGGCTAGTTAAGTAGTAAACATTGTCTGAAATGTTGTAAACTTTTAGTTTGCTAGGTACTTAGAAGAAAAGGAAAGCAGCAAAGGATCGCCATATACATACCTAAGCCATTAAGTAAGCATAAGGGATACCAACCATACTTTACAAAAATCTGTCTTTATCCCAGCTCCAGGAAGCTACCCTCTTCGCAAGCTCATTTGCCTACTCATTCCGTGAATTGCACATGATCTGAGGCCATGCATAAGGTAACTATCTTTTCCCAATTGATTCAGCTTTCGCAGCCTAATATGTCTTCAACTTAAGCTTATAAAAGCCAAGTACTCGGATGGACTTGACAATTAAATGGTGCTGCTATGATTGACCACATCTTTCGATGTTAATGCCAATGTATGGAGGACACTTTTCCGTCGTTACCCATATCAAATCTACTGTATTTTACAGTAATCCTTCAATTTACGTCGACTCGATTAACGTTGTTTCGAATTACGTCGTCAAATTTTTTGTTCCCTCTAACTTCAATTTGCGACGTAAATCGAGGGATTACTGTAACTTTTTTAAGGTCCTTGTTAAACATACTATTTTGTCGTATGAGCAATATGAAATTCGATTTACGTCGTTTCGATTTATGTCGCTTTTTTGGAACCAACTGCGACTTGAATCGAGGGATTACTGTAATTCTAATTAGTCATCATCAACTGTTTGCTTCGCTTGCAGATACATGTGTAAAAAGTAACTTAAAGTAACTTTAGAACAAAATGGATTTATTTTTCACTCCTGTTTTTTTCTTTATTTTTTGTTTATATTTCATAAATTGCGTTTGATGCCAAAGCATTTGTTTGCCTTTCTTGAATTTTTCTTTTAAAATTTTCAATTTTCAATTTTCTTTCTTTTATTATTTAACTTTGGTGAAATTCTCTGAAAGGATTTTCAAAGTTATTTATCTTTGGAGACTGAACTGAATTGATGATGACTTTTTCTGGATATTTTAGTTTCGTTTTTCAACTCAAAATTTGTGTTTTTATTTTACTTTACTTTTGATATTTTCTTTTAAAGTAATTTATTATTTTGGCTTCCTTTTTTATTAATTTTTTTTTAAGTTTGAAGGTCATCTGGAGTGTTAGAAGAGTTATATAATCGATGTGTAACAAATATTTTTAATTCCTTTAATTAAAAGTCATTTATTGTTGAAATTTATATCATATACAAACATAATTGCCCATGACAACCCTTTAGTCTTCTTTAGATTACAACCTAGCGTCTCACAGCACTGATGTTGTGTGTGTTAATTTTATACATGAGTGGCGGGACCTACAGTTTATAGGTGATTTCGAACGACAGATTTTTGAGAAACTTTTTCATGGCAATTTTATTTATTCTCAGAATTTTTGCTAGAAATATTTTTTCATAGTTCGTTTTGTTGGAGATGACTGACCTGGGGCGGCCTCACGTCTAATAAATCAATGCACTACATCCTAGACCACAGGGACTACAGTCGCTTGCATTGGATTTCTAATATAGGAACATATGTATGTTATACAAAAGATAGGATACTTTTTTCTGAGTATCCATTTAGTGTAGCGGCCTACCCATCTTAGATACATAAGCTGCTTTGTTTTATTTACATGTTAAATGATAACAATTCATTTCTAACCGTTTAATTTATAACCATAAAAAAAGGGTATCCATACGAAAATCTACACGACAACTTAATGAATTTTATGAAAATGCCTTTTGCTGAAATTATATCATCATTAGGGAAAAGAAATTAATTTGAAATAATTGCTTTGTTCTCTTCTCCTGGGGTGAAAGTGAAAAAGAGTAAAAAAAATTTTCGGTTTAACATAAACAAGCAAAAGATTTATGCAATAGAAAAATGGAAATGCAAAAGCAAAAAAATAAAAACAACATTAACCCAATGTTTACGACAATACACCAATTTTATTTCGCCAATGTTTTGCTACACTTTACTTCATACAATTATCCACCTTTTTCATGTTACGGTCATTGTCACCATCTCTTTATTTCATATAAAATTAAAATGACCATTTATTTTAAATGTTCCATAGAAAGAAAGAATGAAAAAAGGGGAAAAAGTGTGTTTTTCATAAGTACCATAAATTATAGCCCGAATACGATGGACAGCTAAAAAAAAAGAAACAATTTTTACGCTAAAAACAGAAACCATAAGTAAACTTTAGAAAGAACAAAAACAAAAATACTCGTAAAAAAACATAATAAAAGAGAAAAACAAGAAAGCTGAGAATGTAAACGAAAACAGGAGAATACAGTATATAAAATTCAAAAAGAAAATCTGACCGTAATATATCAACATCAAAAGAAATTCTCAAGTGTTCCTTGTGCAAACTCTTAATAGGTGGCTAGAGTGGGCGAGAGTGGCTGTAAAGTGACATCAACAAAAAATTTTTAATGCGAGTTTTTAAAAGACTTTTTTTATTTATTTTTTCTTTTTTACTTTCAACTTTTGTAATGTTTTTAGTTGGTAAATGCTTTCAATAAATTTCTAAGTAATATTCCCGCATAGCCACAGTGGGGACGAAAGTAAACTTTAATGGCCTTCATTGAATTTTAAATTTTTTTATAAATTTCATTGAATTTTAAATTTTTTTAGAAATTTTTTATAACTTTTTTTATTTAAGAAAATAAATGTGTAAAGCAACTTATAAACACCGTTTTAACAAACTTCTCTTTGAAGCAAGTATTAAAAAGAGAATTCTATCGGATCTTATGATTCAAAAAACAAGCAACACAATAGATTTATTATACATTTGCGATATTTAAACACACTATTCAAGTAAGGAGTATATACTAAAAAAAATTGCACACATACTTTTATTTATAAAAATTAAATTTAATGTTAAACTAGTAAACTTGTTTAACATAAGGATAATATTGTTTAACTTCTAAATCATAAAAAAACTACAGCAATAAAATGTGCTTTCATTCAGAGATAAAACAAATTATTATGAGGTACATACATATATATATACAATCCTTCAGTTAGCATTATGACGCAGCTTCTCGCAACACTTATGTTGTGTGTGTTAATTTTATACATTGCTGGCGGGACCTACAGTTTAAAGTCGACTCCGAACGACAGATTTTTTTCAGAAACTTTTCATGGCAATTTTATTTTACTCACAAACTTCTCTGTGCAATAAATGTCATTTCAAAGTTTAAATTTGCAAATACAATAAAACAAAAACGGTTTGAAATTTTACCGAATTTATTTGTTTGTCGTAAAGTACAATTGTTCCGATTAGAAATGGAATATTATTTCATTCATATGGCTGCCGCGGCTGGCCTCACACATTCGATCAATTCAATTTTCGTCAACTTTTTTGAGTGTATGGAGTCGTATCTGTGCAATGGCATCACTAATGCTGACCTTCAAATGCTCAATTGTCTCTGGTATGTCATCAAAACACTTTTCTATAACGGCGCCCTTCAGTAAGTAGTCCAACGGTGTCCAAACGCTGCTTCTTGGCGCCCAGTTGACATCACCATGTCGGTTAATTAAACGGCCATCAAACGTTTGACGCAATAAATCGATTGTAGCATGAGATGTGTGGCAAGTTGCACTATCCGGTTGAAACCAAACACCGTTCACGTCAATACCATGAAGAGCGGGTCCAAAAAAATTGGTTAGGATGGTGCGATTGGTACTTCTATTGACCGTAATGGTTGCGTCATCCCCTTTTTCAAAGAAATATGGATCAATGATGCCTTCCCTCCACAAGCCCCACCAAACAATCACTCGCAATGCCTGCATTGGCTTCTGTAAGAGCCAATATGGCAAATTTGCTTATTAACGTACCCACCAAGATGAAAATGAGCTGCGTCCCATCTAGCGAGGCGAAAACAAAGCGGATGGTCATATGGTTTCAACTCTTAAACCAATTAAACTTTGTAAGGCGTCATATCGAGATCTAACTAATTAATTAATTTAATCATTGAGAACGATAACCAGTTGATATTGATGGATTCTCACGGACACATTCAGCCACAGCTTCGAATTTTTCGGGAGTAGGCACTGCAAGAGCACGCTTATGTCTTGACGCATCAACAATGAAACCAGTTTCACGAACTTTAGCAATAAACTTGCGTATACCGGACACAGTTGGTCCTTCTCTGCAGTAAAATTTTGTATGACATTTTCGTGCAATTTCCGACAAATTGTCTTTGTTTTCGAAATAAATTTCCAATAAATTTCAATGTTACGTTCAGTGGAGATAATATACTGGAATTTTGTGACAGAATAGAATGGGCGTAAGTATTGCCAGATTTGAAATAACCGATGGTTTAAATTAAAACCGATAGATGGCCCACCCGATTCTAGCTTCACCACATATTGGATGGAGGTAGTCGGAATGTCAGCTTTTCCTTCCGATTGTTCCGAATAGCATATATGTACATATACACAATAACACAGAGTTGCTGCCTGATTCGGTTTCGATATCACTATTGTTTCAATATATCCAACGTACTAATGAGTCTATATTGCTTACTGCATATTACGGGAATATAACAGAGGATAATGGAACCAACTGTTGAGACAGTCTCTGTGAGTTTTCAGAAAATTGTGTTTGATTTTTACTTAAACGCATGCACATAAGGAAAATTATTGAGCCCTGTTCTTATGCCAAAATATGTGTATTGATTTCGAAATAATAAAACAACTACACTGAGCACAGAAACGATAATAAAAATAACAATTTATTCTTCGCAATGAATGGGTTAATATAGTACGTACATTAAGAAAAAACAAATCAACAACAACAACAAGAAGTGGACTTAACACCTTCTCTACAATTTGCTCACAACTTATTTTCATAGAATTTCTGAAGCCTCCATGGAATACAGAAAAAAAATTGGTTTGTTTTTCATCGCATATTAGAAAAAATACTGTATGAAGCAGATGATTGCTGATTATTATGAACCATAAAAATAGAAATGAATATGAAAACAAGCATTATCCTTAAGATCATAAAAATATCCAAAAAAAAGGAACTCTTTCATAAACATTTTTGCTTTGTAACGTTTTATAACAATTGGCTGCAGGAGATACAGGAAACCAAGATGAGAAAAGTAATACAAAGAAGAAATAAAAAAATATAATATTTTATGTAATATAGTAGGCAGTAAAATTTAATTTGTTTTTACGCCTGCACAATTATGAGGTATTAAAGGGTCTCACATATAAACGTTTAAACCGTACAGAAGTAAACAGTTTATGGCCTGTTTACAGGAACTATAAACAAAGTGCTACCAACACTCCCGGTGTATGTTTAAAGACGCATATGTCTTGAGGTCTAAAATGTGCTTTAAAACATTTATTGCCTGGCAGCTTGCCTGGTTGCGTACATAATAACAAAGAAAAAAAAATAGAAAATAACCAGTTGGCTAAGCAACCGTCCGGTTTATTTTACCGTTCGTTTGGCAGGTCTTAATTAGAAAAATGCATTAAAGCCTATTAGTATACCTGAATATTTAATGGTGCTGATAATTTGTAACAACAAAAGCTAATTAAGTGGTTTTTGTTAATATTCACTCATTCACTCCGCATATCCACACATCCGCACAACCGACATCAAATCCATTTACTCACAAAGCCACACATAAATAGGCTGTACAAATTCATCCACTAACACACATATGTGCTAGACTTATAGCCATATAAATAGGTAAGTTCTGCAGAAGGTTGTGTAATATTGTAAAGGGTGTGTCATCATAGGACTTAACATTTTGGATAAACAAGAGGCATTTGTTCAGTGTCTACTTATAAAAAACACATCGCAATCTAGTCTTATTGCCTTAAAAGAATAGAGTTTTTATGTCTTCGTATTGTACAATAATTGCGTTAAATGGATAACCCTTTACATAGAAACAAAAGAATACTTTTCTTACGTTCAAACATATGAACAGCAAAGGAACTTAATGTTTGCTGCTTCATAATATTATGTAATCCAGGAAAAAGGTACATATTTATTAACGTTAATGAATAATTAAACATTGAAGGTAACATTTGTATTTTTAAACTATTGATTAGAACAACTACAACATATCATTTGTGGTATTTTTAGAATATATTTTGACAACTTCTTTTCAGCAGGAAGACAGATAGAAACGAATTAAATATGTCAAAAGTTAGTATCGGGTGGGCCATCTATCTGTTTAAATTTGAAGCATCGTTTATTTCGAATCTGGCAATACTTATGTCATTCTATTCTGTCACAAAATTCAGTATATTATCACCACTGTACGTAATGAATCGATTTACGCTTGAGCAACGTTGAAATTTATTAAAAAATTTTTTCCAAAACAAAGACAATTGGACGGAAATTCCACGAAAATGTCGTACAAAATTTGATTGCAGAGAAGAACCAACAGTGCCCGGTATACGCAAGTTTATTGCTAAAGTTCGTGAAACTGTTGTTGATGCGCCAAGACATGAGCGTTCACGTACAGTGCCTACACTCGAATATAGAAGTTGTGGCTGAGACAACATCATCATCGTTCTCAAGAATTGAATACATATTTCACGAACCAGTTTACGTCGAATTTTGCGAAAAGATCTCGGTATGACGCTTTACAAAGTTCATTTGTTTAAAGAGTTGAAGCCTCATGACCTTCCACTTCCACAGGCCAAATAGAAACTGCACGATGATGTCGATTTTGCTACGAAAAAATCATTTTTTCGGATGAAGCTCATTTTCATCTTGGTGGGTACGTTAATAAGCACAATTGCCTTATTTGGGGCTTAGAAACCACACACGTGGTCTTACAGGAGATAATGCACGCATTACGAGTGACTGTTTGATGCAGCTTGTAGAGCGTAGGCATCATTGACCAAATTTCTTTGAAAATGAGGACGGCTCAACTATTACGGCCAATGAAGACACCTATCGCACCGATTTTTTTGTACCTGCTCTTCAACAAGGTGGTGCAATTTGCCACACATCTCATGCCATAATCGATTTATTGCTTCAAACGTTTGATGGCCGTTTAGTTAGCTGAAAAGGTGATGTTTATTGGCCACCAAGAAGCTGCGATCTGACACCGTTGGACTATTTTCAGTGGTAAAGAAAAATGTTATGACGTATTGATATCAATGATTTATTTTATTGCATTTTTTTTAATTTAAACTTTTAAATGGCCCACCCTTTCTATCTGACATTAGTGCTAGTAGGTAGTGTGTGTTGGCTTGTTAGACGTGATACCACTGTTCAAACCCCAATTAAAACATCTCGAACAAGAGCGAAATATGAAAACAATATTTCTAGCAAAATCTCTGAGAGTAAATAAAATTGCTACGAAATTGTTCTCAAAAAATCTGTCGGAAACGACTTCAAACTGTAGGTTTCGCCACACATGTATAAAGTTAAGACACACAATATAAGTGCTGTGAGAAGCTAGATCGTAATCATGGCTGAAGGGCTGTAATGACCAATTATATATGTATGTATGTAATTGCTATTTAATTATTTATGTTTATGTTCTTTACACGTATCATGTCTTCAGTGTTTCAAGGGGATAATTTGTAGGTCATTCAATCTATTCTTGAGTAACATACGTACATTAAGCAGTCACAAACCATCGTATTCTTGTCCAAAAGGATTAACAATGACAGCACCCAATTACAAATGACAAAATTTAACTACAAATGTAAAAATCTCATGTTACCATCTTTCCCTCATTTACTTAACAACGTAAACATGATATCGATGATTTTAATTCAATTTCAACAAACTGCTTTCGGTCTGTCAAACACCAAGTTGATATCGGTGGGCAGCTTTAATAATTCAAGTATTAAAGCATATTTCAAATTTAAATAAAACAAAAACTATTTCAAGGACACCCAGTGAGTTTCTGTGATAATTTCTTAAATTAACATTGTTAGTAGGATACACACCATGACGTTCATGACAGAAATCTCATGTTTGTTGTTTTACAAATTTCTAATTCAATAATATTTAAACATATTAAATCACTTAAACAAAATTCAATAAATGCCATAAACAAACGCAAATATTTAATTGGCTACCCCGGGGTGTAGACACACACATCCATATAACATAACACCAACAAACCAAAAGAAACGGAAAAGGAAAATTAAAAAAAGAAATGAAAATGAGATAACAATTCACGTATGAATAGCATTCTAATCCCTAAACAAAACGAAACCCATTTTCATAGTCTTCCACATAAAATCATTTCGTTCATTTAACTTTAGGCATATTGCCTATGCTGTTGCCGTATATTCAGCCTCACAACGCCAAAGTCGTAATGTCGTAATGCAAATTCATATATTTTGTAATAAATTGATTCGTTTGTCTGTTCTTCTTCCCAGTCAGCATTTTGTTAAGCAATGTACAGTTTTTGATGTGTAGTTAGTTACCCAGCAAACAGTTTTGTTTAGTAACAAGGAAAAATTAAAGCTTGAAATTCTTGAATTCAGAAAAAGAATTAGAAAACAATTAGAAATCGCTAAATAACATACGTCGCTGTAGTCTAGTAGTAGGTAGTAATAATGGTTAGTTAGACGTGAGACCGTGGCTCAAACTTCACACCAGACAAAACGAACAAGACGAAATTTGGAAATTTTCTCTCAGAACATTTCTGAAAATAGTCCTGAGGATTAATTGAATTGCCATTGAAAATCTTCTCAAAAATCTATTGTTTAGAGTCGACATTAATCTGTAGGTCCCGCCATTCATGGATAAAATTAACAAATACAACATGAAAGGTATGACCAACTAGATTGTAATTCTAACTAAAAGATTGCGATGACCATTGAATGCAATAAGCACACGCACACTACTGCTTTGCACTGTGTTAAAACATGGTAAGTCTGGATATACATTAAAACAGCAATGAACAATTTTACTTCGATTCCTTACCTCTATAAGGAATGAAGGATTTCGGAGTAATTAAAGCAGAAAGCAGCACATCACTGTTTAAACTCAAACTGACGCAGTTACTTAGTCGAATTTCACATCAACAAGTCGCTCTCGATCTTTTTATCTTTACAAACTGATTTTAATGTATTCTATACTTGACAGGTTCTTTTTTATTACTTTACGTTTTTTTTAAGAACGAAAGACAGTCGCCGTACTCTAGTAGGTAGTGTGTTGGCTTATTAGAGGCCAAACTCCAGGTCTTCGGCGACTTCCTCTCAGCATATTTCTGGCTAGAACTCTGAGAACAAATAAAATTGCCATGAAAAAGTTTCTGAAAAAAAATCTGTCATTCGGAGTCGACTGTAAGTCCCGCCACTCATGTATAAAATTAACACACACAACATGAGTGGTGTGAGAATCTAGGCCGTACTCCTAACTGAAGGGTTTTAATTATGTATGTATGTAAGACTGTGGCCAAGTATTTCCCTCCTCGTCTTATTATTTCTTTGCCTTACTTTAGTCCGACTAACCTAATTATTCAAATCTTTTTCTTCTCTGATATAGCAGATCCTAGAATAGTAGGGTTCACATTTGTCGTTATATAAAAACAATGCACTCTGGTTAAAAGCATTAGGTTTAGTGTAGTAGTGAGGGACTATAGCCATTGAACCTAAACCTTTCTAAGTAGGTGACAATGCTAGCTGATCTTCCTGTGTTATTCGTTGATAATTAATTCTGTCTGGAATTAAGGCGTTTTTGGGTGAACTATTTAGGGCGAACCGAAGAATGTAATTCTTTTAAAAATTCGATGAAAATTGATTTCTTCTCTTCCACGCAATTCAAATTTAGATTGCTTTGATTACATATTCTTTTGTTTAATCTGTGAAATAATGAACATACAGTCAGTGCTGGCTTCCATATGACGAGGTCAATTCTATCATCCTCGGCAGCACTTTTATAGAAACTTCCTTTCATTTTCCTTTTCTTCTTCCCTTTCAAAATTCATTCAAATCTCTTTGAAAAATCTAGATAAAGTTCTTGAAAAGAGTAGTGACCAGACATTGCAGCCATGTCTTCCATTTGGCGGATATTTTAATCGAAAAATGTCAACTATCTCATGCTTGTAGCTTTAATATAAAAAAGTATATACTCTCTGAAACAAACTATATTATAAGCATTATCAGCGGAAACGATTTTGTGCGCGGTATAGTTTAACAGGCCAAAGTATAAAGTATTAGCCATGCATGATGTAAAGGGTCCGCCAAATAACTTTTTTTTTCCAAAATGCTTAAAAAAAAACTACTGAATATTTTCTCAAATTTCTTTTTTATTTGAAAGTACAATCCTTCCGGTTAACAATGAAAAATAATTTCATTTAAATGGCTGACTCGGCTGGCCATGCAGTAGCCTACACGATCGGTCCAATTTTTAAGCACATTACCGATTGTGTGCAGCTGTATTTCACCAATGGCCTCACGATTATTGTGCTTCAAAGCGTCAATTGTCTCTGACTTGTCGGCGTAACACTTATATTTGA
Source organism: Sarcophaga carnaria (assembly GCA_958299815.1). Taxonomy (NCBI): domain Eukaryota; kingdom Metazoa; phylum Arthropoda; class Insecta; order Diptera; family Sarcophagidae; genus Sarcophaga; species Sarcophaga carnaria. The sequence goes on from OY283150.1 coordinate 34,060,747, forward strand.
CGGCACCCCACAAATAATAGTCCAACGGTGTCAAATCGCAGCTCCGAGGTGGCCAAACGACATCAGCTCTGCGGCTGATAATGCGATCTTCAAAAACAGGGCGCAAAACATCGAGTGTAGCTTCGGCTGTGTGGCACGTAGCGCCGTCCTGCTGAAACCAAATGTTGCCAATATCCTCCTCTTCAATTTTTGTGAACAAAAATTCGTTCAACATGCCCCGATAACGATCGCCATTGACTGTAACGGCCACTCCTTGCTCATTTTCGAATAAAAATGGCCCAATTATGCCTCTGGACCAAAATCCGCACCAAACAGTCTCGTTTTGGGTGCGTCAGCTTTTCAATGTATGCGTGCGGGTTTTCTGTGCCCCAAATGCCGCACCATTTAGCGAAGCGAAAACGCATTGGATGGTCAATTGTCTTCAACTCCTGAACCTATTGGACTTTGTATGGTGTCATACCAAGGTCTTTATGCAAAATTCGTCTCAATTATGCCTCCGAAATGTTCAATTGCTGACAACGACAGTGAATTAATGTTGATGGCGCTTCACGCGCACTTTCTGCAACAGCAGCAATACTCTCGGATATACGCACTATTTTTGGCTTTTCACGCTTTAGTTTATCGATGAGGATGCCAGCTTTTTTCACTTTTTTTACAAGATAACGAACATACGGAGCTGACGGTGCTTCTCTTCTTCCAAAATCCGTACGCAATTTTCGCAAACATTCTGCAACATTACCGTGATTTTCAAAGTAATGTCTCAATATTTTCCAGCGTTGTTCAAGCGTATACACAACCATATTCGTTCAGCTGAAGGATAAAACTAATTATCTGTCAAATCAGACATGAGCTAAGTGTTACCATTCACGAAATAAGCACTAGTTGAAAAAAAAACGTTACATGGACCCGATATTTGCTATTTAAACTAATTACAGCGGAGCAAATTTACTTCACGGCTTACTTACTTCCTCAAAAACAAAAAAATATTTGGACATGAGAGCAAAGTAGATTTAATCCAGCATTTAACACTTCAATACATACATATATACAAAATTAATTCATATTATGTCACGAACGTTAGTTAAACGTTTTAGTGATTTTGAGATTGTTAAAGAAAAAAGCTGTGAATACAAAAAATAAAAAAACAATTTCACTTTATCTTTTAGCCTTCACACACAGAATCCACATGAAAATGCAATTCAATTGCACGACTTTTCTTAATACTTTGACATAAAAGTGCCATGCAGCAGCACATATGTACATACGAGTACATAAGTTTATATCAGATTGCTATATAACAAAGCAATTGTAAAACACTCCCACACACTATTACGACATGAATGCAAGCAGACACGATTAATTTTCATTGATTGGTCTCGTTTCGCATGCATTCAAGATTCAAATAATACTCCACACAATTCAAAGGAAATAAAATCCTTGAAAAGAGTTTCAATCGAAGCTCTTAAATACAAAAGAGCACACAGTGAGAGTAATTGAATTGAAAACTGAAAGCCCGAAAAAAATGAAGGGAAATATTTTTTTCAATTGAATACGAAACTATTTGTGGATCAATCTTTTGTTTGTAAACTATATGACTGACTGGATAACTGACTAACTGTATATGCAGAACAATCAAATTCATTTGATGTGGTTAAAGAAAAAACTACAAACGGAAGCGAATTTTTATGCAATGGAACTATACAACGCTAAAGCAGTGAGTAAATATTGTTCTCGGGTTTACAACGAAATAGAATTGAATTGTAAAGCATTCCTCTCTCTCTCTCTCTCTTTTATATTGTATTCGATCAAGAGTAGTTTGGCAAAATATTTCAAACTATTATCTGCAACATAAATTATGGCATGAAAGCCAAAAACAAACGTAAATATGTAGTTAATGCATTCGGTATTACTTTGTAAACAAAACATATCATATTTAGAGCACAAATTAATTAAATTTTCTATTTGTTTTAAACGTTTTCAACTAAAAATTGCATGAGGAACTTAAAGTTTTATTAACCTATGTATGTATACAAACAATTCCATACCCCTCAAGCCAAAATATTAAGTTAAATAAACTGAAACCTTTTGTTTGTACTCCGGAAAGTTGACCAAGCCAGAAGATATTTGCAAGCATTATGTGTACATATGGTATGGTTTTGGAAGAAAATTAAACAGTAACCGAAATGTCAATTAACATTTTGTGGTTAAAGTGTTGAAATTGAAATTAAACTGAACACAAATACACAACCAAACCGAACAAATAAACGAACAGATTCAACGAGTTGGTTTTTAAAATCAAACAAATAAGTTAGGGCATGCAAAAGGAATTAATTTCATTGAAACAAATGGCATATGATTGTCAAGTTAAAAATCAGAATGCTGGTTGGCAACGATATTACAGTAAAAATGAAATTTTAAATCGTAAAAATTTCAAGTGTACATATATAAATTTTATCTGTATTATTTTGTAACATAACATTTTGTCTGCAGTTTCTGATAATTTCGCACCGATTCTCGCTTTACTCAATTCGAGAAGTTAGTTTATGCAATTGATGTTGCCGACTATTACACTAGAATTCCTTTCTACAAATAAAACTAGGCGACCTAAAAGACTAGCTTCTAATTTATTCAATACCGAGAGACCATAGAGATGCTACAACGGCAAGATAGCATAGTAACGGCGAACAATTGTGTGAATTCATATATTTTTGTGTAAAAAATAGAAAGTAAAGAATAGTGCTCATTCATCAGAAGTTGGCTTTAGGCATTCTATTGATTACCTTAAGACAAATATGGAATTTCATCAATATTAACCATTCACGTCGACCACTGTCGTCGTACACTAGTAAGTAGTGTATTAGCTTATTAGACGTGAGGTTATGGTTCAAGCTCCAGCTCAGACATCTCGATCAAAACGAAATATGAACAAATGCGTCTCTGGCAACTTTCTCTCAGCTGATTTCTATAAAAACTTTGAGAATAAATAAAAATTGCCATGAAGAGTTTCTTAAAAAAAAAAACTATCGTCCGAAGTCGACTTTAAACAGTAGGTCTCGCCACTCATGAATAAAATAAATACGCGCAACATAAGCGGTGTGAAAAGCTCGCTCGTAGTTCTGTCTGAATGGTTATAATGACCTGTTATATATGTAAGCATCGTTCATTGCTTCTGCAATCTAAACCAAGTTTTTAGGATAAGAATCCATTCACTGACTTAAAAGAGAATCTTAAGAAAAGACAGATTAAAAATCTACTTTACATAAGAAAGATTGTTGCTTCTAGGCAAACCTCTTCGCCATGGGATTACTACAGCCCTACTCTTGTTTTATACAAACTTGTTTCGGAAGTGGTCAAATTGAAAAGATAAAATTCTATTGCGACCATCAAATGCGAACATTGATTGCGGCCCATTGTTATACAACAGGAAACTAAGTGTCTTGTCCTGATTATCTCTATAATCAGCGTAGGGGCTACTGATTAAGGCTTTATGCTCTTAAAGTCAGGCTAAAAATCAACATGAAATTTTAATAGGTCCAGTAATCTATTTGATGCCAATTAACAAAGGATACAATAAGCTATAGAGTGTTAGCACTACTGAGGGAAGCCAATGTTAAGCCAGATGTAGACAATAACAACTCAATTAGGCAGTACTGTCCTACACGATCTACAACTTCTGCAGGATTTATAAACCATACCTACATACATAATTGGCCATTACAACCCTTTAGTCAGGACAACGACCTAGCTTCTCACACCACTCATTTTGTGTGTATTAAATTTATACATGAGTGGCGGGACCTACAGTTTTAAAGTCGATTCCGAACGACAGATTTTTGAGAAATTTTTCATGGCAATTTTATTTGCTCTCAGAGTTTTTGACAGAAATCTGCTGAGAGCAAGTCGCCAAAGAAATATTTTTTCATATTTCGTTTTGATATCTGACCTGGGGTTTGAACCTCGGCCTTACGTCTAATAAGCCAACACACTACCTACTAGACGACGGCGACTTCTATAGTTATAAACCATATTTAAAGTAAATTCAATTCTTCTGCCAACACCGGACACGTTGCGATCGTTCTTAATGAAGTATGTACACAAACAGTACACAAACCCTAGCAATCAGTGTAGCTTATATGGTGCCATTGCAGCTTTTGAACTGCATCTATCTTAATTTAGTACCAAATGTTTGCTGAAGTAAAATAATTTATTGATAGAAACACAGCGCTAAAATTGATCATACTTACTTATATCACTGATCATTACAACCCTTTAGATAGGACAACGACCTAGCTTCTCACACCACCTATGTTGTATGTCCTAACGACAGATTTTTGAGAAGCTTCTCTTGGCAATTTTATTTTACTGTCATAGTTTTTGCCAGAAGAGGCGGAGAAATATGTTTTCATATTTGGTCACAATACCTAAGCTAGGGATTAAACCTCTGATTCGCATCTATTAAGCCAACAGACTACCTACTAGACTACGGCGATTTATTTGGCAGTCGCCTCAATGCGCATAGCTTACTTCGGTCCTATTAGGTCCCATTGTAAAACCGATATTATCTTTTTCGTAAAATAATTATAATTCCTGGTTGACAACTTCCAACCAACCCGAGAGTAATATTGATCTTGAATTCAATGATTTGTCAACGTTGTTAGAGTATTCATAACGAAAATGGCCTTACCGAGAATTTTTTAATAAAAAAATATTTGACTGAGAAAACAAATAGCAAAAGAATCACGTGTTTTAACCATCTTTATGTACTTTAGTAATCTAATTTTATTAAATTAATTTAAAGCAAATAGCCAAACATTTATTGCCCACTACTGTTAAATACTCATACAAAAATTAAACAAACAAAAAATGAGATTCTTCTGTATGTTTATTTTCATTCGAATAATATTGCAGCACAAAACCTCAAGCTTCGTTGGCATTTAAATGAACAAAAAAGAATATTTTGTTCGTTTGACCATTAATCCTGCCACAAAAAAGCATTCAAACAAACAGCATGAATACACGGATTTTATAACGTCTGTTGACAATTAATAACTCGCTCACTATTTAAAATCGCTTAATTATGGTTTTAGGAAGAAAAAAAACAAATTTTGTATTTTAATCACCTGGATTGTGAATAATTAAAATTAATTTTAAATAAAAATAAATACAGACGAATATGTGTGTTTTAGAATAATTTTTATGATACTTAGCCAAATGCAAATAAGAGTTGTTGCTGACAATAATGTGGAATGTGGTCTCTAGAAGGTAGTGTTTTGGCTTATTAGTCGCCAGGCGACGGTTTCAAACCTCAGGTTAAACATCTCAAAAAAACTACTGTCAAGGAGATATCTGGCAAAAATTCTGCCAGTAAATAGAATTTTTAAAAAATTTGCTCAATAAATTGTAACAATTTTACATTGCCAATAATGATACGATGCAAAACTGAATGGTTTTTATGGCGTTGAAGTAAAATTACGGATGAGAAATATTTCCCAAAAATGAAAACTGAAGTCGTCGTAGTCTACTTAACGAAATATGAGAAATATTCCTTCGGCATCTTCCTTTTAGCGAATTTCTAGCAAAATCTCTGAGAGTAAATAAAAATTGCCATGAAAAGTTTCTTAAAAATCTGTCGTGCGCTAGCCTGTTCAGGTGTTTCCGACAGCCGTGGACCGTCCTGGAGTTCATCACTTTGGAGCCCAGAGAGCTGATAGCCGCCTGGCTATCGGAGAGTATGGTGATGTTTCCGCTGGGGATATTCGCCAACACTTCCGATTGGAAAACGCTGCAGTAATCCTTATAGATTCGGCTATACCTATTGACTCCAAGAAAATTCCACCACCAACGGTTCCAGCTTGGATCCATTAGTGAAGATTTGGACGAAGTCCTTGGCGAGGTGCCCAGTACCATTCCTCCATACCTCTTTATCCGGGATGGTCGTCATGAGGCCCAAAATTATCTCCAGTGTTACCGCAAGGCACCACTAATTATCACCCATGCAGATCGTTGCATCCGCCCTATTAGACTCAAGTTTGCAGCCTTGCCAAGGGATTCCCACCATACTAGGCATCCATAGGTCAAGATAGGTCTGACTGTATAAATCCAGTGAGTCATCCTAGGTAACAAGCCCCATTTTTTCCCAACACCTCATTGCAGGTGTAGAGAGCCCGATATTGTAAGATCCACGTCATCTGCATAGGTAATAGCCCAACATAAGTCGTGTGAGAAATTTGCTTGTAATCCAAACTGAAGGGTTGCTCGTATATGTCCTGGAAATATGTGCACAATTGAACTTGGATAGAAGGTGTTACAGACGGTACATAGCAATCATATATGTATGACAGCCAAATTACTATCCGAGCTCTTAGCCTTTATGAAGTTAAATCGAAGTTGGTTTTGGACCGTCCGAAGAAATTTATGAAGGTAGATAGAGAAACTTGAGTTAGCCACTGCCATGTGAGCACTCGATACAATGAGCAGACAAGATGAGCTTAGATTAAGGAGCCAGAAAATTAGGGCCGCTGCTGGTATTAACACCTTTCTGTGGAGTAGGGTAAGGTTTGGAAAGTTATAATCAAGATGAAACGAGACAAAGACTATTCCCAAATCAAATGGGTTGAGGCAATGAAAATTCTTGTTAAAAAATTGCAATAATTGGAGATTTGAGTCATTCACATACTGCAGGAACAACCTCCGACCAGTAAAAGTATACTTGGGTCATAAAGTATCTCATGACGAGAATGAAAACTTATATATCATTGGAATATGAATCAAAAATGCTTAGAATCAGTTCACATTTATTTTTATGCCTCAAACATGGATATACAAACTAAACTATTATGCTCGTTGGAAGTTTGGTATTTTGTAATCTCCTTAGTTTAGTTTACTTATATGAAGCTCAAACAATAATGAAAGCTTTGTGAAGCATTTTAAAACTTTGAAACTGTTTTATAAAATAAAAATTATATTTTTTAAATAAAAAAAGTTCGTATATTGGACGGAAATAATTTTCTATATAATGGCCTAATTTTTCATCAAAGGCCACAAAAACCATACAACCACTCTAACCAACAAAATATGCTTAAACATGTACGTCCGCTAAAAAAATTGGGGAGAAAAGATGGCAAAATTAAGCACATTAATAAAAATTGAGCACTTAACCTCTTATTTATTTCCCATGTAAAAGAAAAATTACACAAGTAAAGATTTTCCCTTAATGGCTCATATTTTTCATTCTCTATTTTTGCTTGTTGTTTAAACAATTTTGTTGTACACATTTCTGCAAAATAGAAGAAGTAGCGTTTTAAACATTTTTTAAGCGGCATTAATAATTTAAAGCATTAAATTTAAACATGATGATGACGTTGTATAAGCTCTTAAACATGCCAGCAAGAGACGAATTGTAGGAAAGTGTGAAAGAAATTTTCAAACATTTTTCAAATATCTATGAGGCTCATAAATTGTGAATAAGAAATTATTATTCACAAAAACTTATACTTCTGCTGCTATTTGATTAAATTTTCTTTGAAGTGTTTTACATTACAAACAAAAAAAGAAATTGTACTTACATGGTGGACTAATTGATAAGTGTAACAAACTCATAAACCGCTTTTATGTAGCTGTATAGTCTTGGTTCTTAGATACTTACTTGACCACAACTTTAACATGATTTCCAAATCTCATTTCCGTTTACAGGCAAGTTCACTCGGTGGCCCATATACACACATAATTGGTCATTACAGTCAGGGTTACGACCTAGTTTCTCACACCACTTATATTGTGTGTTAAATTTTATACATGAGTGGCGGTACCTACTGTTTTTTAAAGTCGATTCCGAACGACATATTCTTAAGAAACTTTTCATGGCAATTTTTATTTACTCTTAGACTTTTTAACAGAAATCTTCAGAGAGGAAGTCGCCTAAGAAATACTTTTTGTATATTGTTTTGATGTCTGACCTGGGCCTCGAACGCTGGCTTTACGTCTAATAAGTCAACACACTACCTACTAAACTACGGCGACTATAAAAAGTAATTCGAACTATAATTCATTTCAGTTGGTACTGGTCTATTTTTCTTGCTTATCCCTTGCATAACCAGAAAATTTTCCGGCGTTTAATAACACTAAAGCCGCCTGGGGCCCTTGTGCACTAACAGAGCGCATATGGATTGTAATTTATGAAAAATACAACGCAACACCTTGTATTTGCTGTACTTCAGGATCAGCTATTTTAAAAATATAAAAAAATTAGTATCCTTTTGTACTTTAAATTAAAAAACAAAGTGATTTTAATTAGTCTTACTTTTTGGTTTTCAAAACTCTATTTATTTGTGTCGATCTACGTCTTCTTATTTTTAATAAACTTTCGAATGCCTCTACTCAATTTGTATAAAAATTTCCACAATTTTGTCTTTTGACTGCCAGTAAAACTTTCTTGACTAAATAGTTTCGTTAGTCTTTACGTTCCTAAACTTGATACCATTCATTCATTCATTCACTCATTCTTCTTGTAAAACTTTCTTTTTTGGCTATGACTCATTGAGCAAAGTAAAATGGCAAATCATAGAATATCTAAAAAGGTCTCCTTTTCTTTGGCAATGTTTTTCCATTTTCTTCTTCTAAAATATTATAAGAATGAAAGCAAATGGCTGCTGTACGCGAAATGAAAGGAAAATGTTAATAATTTTCAATTTCTTAACAAAGCCGCTTAAATGACAATAATTGCTTGCCATTGTTGTTCGAAAAGCTATTGTCACATCATCGTCATTCAGACGACTGCTTCATCAAACAACCATTAGCCATAAAAGGCTTTTCACACAAAACTTTGTTTGCTTTTGGGTGTGTTTTGTGTGTTTTATTTCTATTCACAAAAACATAGTTCTGTTTGGAAACGATCTTTACCTTGGGTAGAAACAATTGATTTTAATTGCTTTTGTCTTAAGCCTTTTAAGGGAGCGGTATTTAAGTACTAAACGAGCTGCTACTAGGAAAATCAACAGATCAACAATTTTGTTTCAAATATTTTAATTGTTAAAGAGTTAAATGTCACTCAATTTTAATATAACGACAGAATGACTAACATACATATGACAGCAAAAATCATTATTATTTAACATTTTGAGAAAAAATTTGCTGCCAAGTTCAAAGTATTGCACAAAACATGTTTTAAAATATCCACAGGTTAGTGTTAGCGTTACTGAATTTTCTGCAATATCAGAAAATTAACTGGAAATTTGTCACTGCTACTATCCATATAGAAAGAAGATTGCCTTATACGGTGTTCAGATATGTACCTTTATTGCGTAAATCGCAATAAACGCCATTATTGAGCTCAATATTTCATAAAAAGTTTCATAAATAAAGTTTCATAAATACGCAAATTGTTATAATATTGAGTAAAACTTAAAATGAAGTATGTTCAGTGCGCATATAACAATTATCCGAACAGTTTCTGTTGATATTTGACAACTCAAATGTCAACAACGACAAACAAAAAAAGCAAAACAAAAAAACAAAATAAAAACAATGTTGTTAAAACAACCAGCTGTTTGGTTTACCAGCTGTCAAATTAATATTGAATAAGCAGCTGAACTGCGTATATTATTATGTCTGAACACTTAAAATATTGTACTCAATAAACCGAATATTGAGTCAATAAAAGTGCACATCTGAACATAGTATTATCAGTCGTATGTATCCCATTCACTCGGTATCACAGATTACTGTGTAGCTCCACTCACATCTAAGATACAAGGGCGGTAGAGGCCGGATTATTCAGTCGCCAACCAGCAAAAAACCTTTCATATCGTGAAACATTTCATATCGTCTGCGCACACGCCTTATGCCATTTGAATCCTTTAAATTAAACTTAGATTCGTCAGAAAAAAGCACAATTCTCCATATTTAGACACTCCAGTTGAGATGGGCCTTGGCGAATTCAAATTTCGCTTTTTTATTTTTTGACGATATAAAAGTTTTTTTTTTTCTGGTTGGCGACTGAATAATCCGGCCTCTGCCGCCCTTCAGCGAATCGTTCTTTCGCTAATTTTTAAATCTAAGCGGTTTCGTATGTGACTAGAAGATGCTGTAGGATCATTTTGGATTGTCCTTTTAATTAAGGAGTCTTCATGTCGCGAAGTTTCACGTGCCCTTCCTCCAGGATGAGTAGGAGATGTGCAACCAATCTGCAAAAACTTTTCAATTAGCCTAGAAATAATTAATCTGTTGATTGAATATCTTGCACTCAATTGATCTTAACCCAATTTAGAACTTGTGGGAAATCGTTAACTTAAAAATCAACCGAGAAAATTGCAAAACCAAAGACGATATATTTGAAGCCGCAAAAATAGCCTGGTAAGTAACATCACCTGAAATAATTAATAATTTAATATCCTCTATGCCTAAAAGATGTGCATGTGTCATCCAGAATAAAGGATTCGCAAAGAAATATTGGTTTCAATAGTTTTTATCTGTACCTTAAATTGGGGGTGCTTTAGTTTTGTCCGCTTATATTTGCGACTTAAAATGTATTTTGAGTCATAACTTTTTTTATTGAATTCTGAATTCCTTAAGTTTGTGTTTTTCAATAATAAGGATATAAATAAATAAAAAAAATAGAAAAAAAATATTAATAACTTTGTTTTCTTGAAAAAATAATCATTTTAAAAAAATGTACTGAGGGGGTGCTTAGGTTTTGTCCGATACTGTATATAATTGGTCATTACAACCCTTCAGAATTATGGCCTAGCTTCTCACACCACTTATGTTGTGTTAGTTAATTTTATGCATAAGTGACAGAACGAACAGTTTAAAGTCGACTTCGAACGATAGATTTTTTTGAGAAACTTTTCATATTTCATCGAAGAAATATTTTTTTCATATTTCGTTTTGTTGGAGTTGTCTGATATGTGATTTGAAACTCACGTCAATAAGCCAACACACTACCTAATAGACTACGATGACTTCGGCGTACATCATTAAAGCCGACTCCGTAAAACAAATTTTTTGAGAAAATTTTTCATGGCAATTTTTTATTTACTCATAGAGTTTTTGTCAGAAATCTACTGAGAGGTAGATGTTTTATATGTGGTTTGAACTGTGGCCTCACGTCTAATAAAATAAGACACTACCTAATAGACTACGGCAACTTCGGCAGCAGTGGATTGTCGGTCGCAAGTACAATCTTGAATGCTGTAATCATTTTTCAAAAAGGCACGCAAATAAATAATTTATACTCTTCAATATGTATAGACTAAAACGAACATGTGCTCAGGAGCGAATAATAAAAAAATAACGAAAAGGGTTAAACGTTAAAACTTTACTTAAATTGAATTTAAATGAACTCTATTAAATGGGAACAATAAAACACACTAGATTTCAATCAACTCTGAAATTAGTTTTTATTTGTTTAATGAAAGAAACAAATAAATACGCAAGAGCGTAACAAAAGAGTACGTATGTAATTGGCTTTCTATTAAAGATTAAAAAAAAACTTAAAAACCTCGTGGAATTTAAATTTAATCTATTCACCGCAACCCTTTTAGGGTTGAAAAACATCTGAAACAGAAAAAACATGAATACTGCTGCGTGAAAAAAAAATTGTGAATATAATTGTGAAAAAAATTCCTTTAGAAAAAATAAATCCTTTTATATCCTGTTCGTTGTGAAACATAGTCATGAGAGAAAAAGTTCTGCAATTAAAATGATCCCAATTGAGTTGCGTTTTTTATTCTGAAAAGCATTTGCGAGTAGCAATTTTCTAATACTCGTGAATGTTAGAGTGAGGAGAAAATTGCATTTACATATGAAGTAAAATATGTAGAAGCATGAAGCACTGAATTTAAAAAAGATATGAACAGATACATAGATTATCTCTAAAGAAAAAATTATTTAAGATTTTCGAAAAATGGAGTAAAACAAGTTAGGTTTTTAACAAATGGATTTATCGTAAGGCTTATTTTACATTTGTAACGAAAATAGGCACAGCGTTTATACTGAAATCACCTGAGATAGCGGTGGACGATATATAGTGCGGCCAGACCTGCACAGATAGTTCTTGTAAATTTAGTGAAAGATATGCAGAAGTCCATGAACGATCAAAGTTTACATTTTTTTTTTGATATCAATCCCCACGGTGGCATAAATACGTTATTGGATGTTGTAAGTTGTAGTATCGATTAGACCTGCTTTTGAAAAATTCCTCGTCTCATATTTTCAGTAGCCGTACAAAGGCAAAGAGAAAATGTTTTGTGGGCCCCACTTACATACCTATTTTCCTAGGTGGTAAGGTTAGCTTAGGTTAGGCTGGAGTGGTAGCTTTTATACTAAAGCTCACTTGAGCAAACATAGGGCCCGTTGTAATGCAATGGGTAAGCAGAGACTGTACTCACTGAATTCCACCGAACTTATCGAAGAAGTTGGTCATCGCAAGGGGCTGTACACTAAAAGCGCAACTCGTCCAACCTGGAAACCAGCCTGGAAGTTTTATGAACGAAGGTATATCAATAGACGATAACTCCGTTAATTTAACAGTTTCCTCCTCTTCAGCAGACCCACAACCTCGGCAGTAGTCATTTCAAACCACTTGTCGCGATTAAAACCTAGCTTCTCACGCCACCCATGTTAAGTATGTTAATTTTATCAATGAGTGCCGGGTTCTACAGTTTAAACGTTGACTCAGAAAGACATATGCTTGAGAAACTTTTCACATCAATGTTATTTACTCTCAAAGTTTTTGCCTAAAGACTGTTAAGAAAAAGACCTAGAAGGTAATATTTTCTTTTTTTTTCAAGAAGACTGAACTAGGTTTTGAACCATTGTCAATTAACTTGTCAGCTTGATTACTTCGTTGCCACTACTTTCTCGTGCAAAAGTCGTTATGAGGTATTCTTAGTCTCTGGGCATATAATGCCACTTGTGGCTGCTATGAGGTTTTGAGATAGATTATGGCTAGCTTTTACTCAACTTTTGATCTGTATATATCCATAGATTTATTTGGTCTCTACACAAGCGACTTAATTTTTCCTTTAGAAATGGGATCACTTCTTTACCCCTCAGCAGAGGAGTACTGTCTCCGAATATTCATAAAAAAGATTATTACCCAGATTCAAGTGTTCTTATTGTACAATTGAATAAAATCTTTGAAACTTTTATTAAAGTTTGCAAAACAATTCATTACAAAAATTCTGTTCTACTGTCAGAAGGAAAAAAGAAAACCAAAGTAAAGGACCAGCTGATCATTGCAAGAACTACAATACAAGTGCCTCATGATAAAAAAAAAACAAAAACAAAATGTTGTACAAATATGTTTAAACAAGAAATGTGTCGTTGTCAAAAGCATAACACAACCGAAAAGTTTTTATAAAAAAGTTTCCTCAACGTTCCTTTCCAATGAGCCAAATAAATGGTTTTTCAAAACAAACAAAAATAAGGAGGAGTTTTAAAGTGGAAAACACATAAACATTTTCATATAATTTTTTGCTAAAAGAAAATGGATAAGCATGAGATATTTGAGAACCAAACAATGCCATCTTCACTCAAAAGAACAACAGAAACAGAAGCTGAATCAGGAACTGAAACTGAAACTGAACAAAATGCTGCTGATGTGAAAAAATTTCAAACATTAAAAACAAAGAAAATTTTTGCCAAAAATTCAACTCGTATTTAACAAAAAAAAAAGACAAACTTGTAACAATTTAAAGACAAAAAAAATACATTATAATCCTTGTATTTCAGTAGCATAAGTTAACATTTCATTTACAATTTTTTGTGAATGCCACAGCACAGTCATTCACATGAGTTTCAACCACTTTAAGCTACCAACACAACCACTTGCCAGCAACCCAAAACACTGAAACCAAATTTTAGGTTGAACATGAAAAAATGTACGTTTTTTATATCGAAAGAAAAGAAGGAAATGTTTTAAAATGTACTGCATTTTTAAACTGTTAAAATACAGTGAAAATTAATTCATAAATATTCGGTCGCTATCAGTTTCTTGATTTCGTGACACCATATGACATATAGTCCGTAAACAGTAACAACTAGGGTTTTTCACGGGAATTCCCGGGACGGAATTCAAAAGTTAAAAAAAAACAATGTTGGACTACTCCAAAAACAAAAAAGAAGACATAGCCAAATAGTGTCCAAATTAGCAGCAGTTGATGGTTTTTCCATAAGATCCATAACGAGAAGTACGTTTATAAGAGAATCGATGTTGGTTAAAGGATTTCACCTTCCAAGAACTGAACGGGATGTTCAACAATTAATAATAAGTAAATTTGGTGAAGTTAAAAATGAAATTATACAACATATTGAATCACAGTTAAAAAATAAATCTAGATTTTCCCTTGTTATGGATGAATAGACAATTATAAAAAATAGAAGATACCTGAATATATGTTTGCATGGACAGGAAAAAACCTTATATAACCCAGGAATGGTATATATTCCCGGAAAAAGTGAAGCTTTGGAAATCCGAGATCTTATGGAAACTCGATTAAAGCGATACAACATCACCTTTGAAAACCACATAGTCGCAACAACAACCGACGGACCAACTGTTATGAAAAAATTTGTCAGACAAAGCCCAGTTGATGGTGTATTTTGCCTTAACCACGCACTACATTTAGCAGTTGTTGATGTTCTGTATAAAAAAAACTGAAGCGGAACCATTATCTGCCGATCTGGAATTGAGCGACAGTAATGAATTTGAAGATGAATTGGAAGACGACTCTGAAGATTATGTTTTTCTAATCAATACTAATTACAAATTGGTATTAGAACAAACTATTAAATTGTTTAGAAAGAGTCTAGCAAAAAATTGTGTGTTACAATCCTTTAGTTCCAGTGATCGAAAAATTTTACTTTTAAAAAATTCAATAAAGAAAAGCCACATTGATTTGTAAATGGGTGATCTATGGATAGAATCCAATATAAGTAATTTCCAGAACCTTTTGGACATTTTAAAACCAATAAAATTAGCTGTGGAAGCTTTATGTCGGCGAGAAGTTAATATTATAACAGTTGATGTGATAGTGAATGCTTTATGCCATCAAATGTTTTCAATTAATACTTCACTAGCAAAGACAATGTTTAAATCTCTTATATACCGAATTGGAGAAAGAAGAGATATAAAATTGTATGCCTTGACCAAATACTTGAAAGATCCTGAAGTTTTTAATAAAAATAATAAATTTTTTCCGAATACGTCAAAACACTCAATTATTTTATATGTAGAACAAATATATAACCGTCTTTTTACTGAAAAAAATATAGAATTAGAAGAAATAGAAAGCAACGATAATGATATTTTAGAAGATAAAAATTTTGATAATATTTTAAACGATGCAATAAATAACATTTTAGTGAAATATCTACATCAAACACTAATGTACCTACCGGTTCGATAAAAAAAAGATCTAAAATTTTCTGGAGAATCTGGTAAGCAAACCGAAAACATAAAAAATCTTTTAGAGGTCTTGTTAACTATTAAGCCAACATCTGTTGAAAGCGAGAGAGTTTTCTCTCTCGCGGGCCTATATGTTACCAAAATTATAAACCGACTTTCAGATGAATCAATAAACGCATTGCCGGTTTTAAAAACTCATTTTAAAAGTATTAAATAAATATGTTAATATTTATATAGTTTTTTATGTTTTATGTATATATTTTTAACTAGTTTTTAAAATACATTGAATTATTTATTTTTTTAAAGAACTGTACCTTTTATAAGTTTCTATTGTTATTTTGTTTTATGTGTTTGATCTCATTAATATGAATTTAAAATAAAAAATACATACTTAACAAAGTACATATATATATGATTTTATGTTCTAGGCGGGAATTCCCGGGATTCCGGGAAATTTCATAATCAATCCCGGTTTCCCGAGAAATGAATAAGTCCGGGAAATGAAAAACACTAATATCAACCCATTATGAACAATTTTGGTTCCGTTTGGTGATTAATTTTCAATCATTTTCTCACTCCTCATAATTGTAAAAACGCCGTTAATGCTTTATGTAAGCACAGCTAGGATTTCAGGAGAAATAAACATTCGAAACCACCGAATGTAGCCGATATCGTAGTATTTTTTATTTTTCTGCGTGGTGTTGTTAAGTCCCAGAAGTATACGATTTATCTACGAACCATAGCCAAACCTGAAAGCTAACATAGCCTAAAGCTTTTTTAAGTTTTTTTTTACCAAAATTTATGTGAAGATTGAAGAGAAAAGGTGTATCATGAATGACTCACTCACATCCAACGTACGGTTAATCTCCGAATGGGGACGGAATGTCTATTGACATTGAAAATTCAATGTGATGTACGCTGGAACCAGCAAATTTTTCAATTGTCGAATGAAGCATTCAAGTGACTCGATTTCTTAAGACAATGCAAAAAATACTTCACTTCTTCTTATCTTCTAACTATTTACACCACTTATATTCGATCAAGAATGGAATATAACTCTCAAGTATGGGACGGTGTCTTGAAGTATATTTTGAAGCTTCACGAACGCGTATAGGAAAGGGAGAAGGTGCTCATTAATGACGGTAGGCTATCCAAATCTGTTGATTCATCGTTGCAATGTGGCTTGTTCTATCGCTACTACAACGAATTCTGCTCAAGCGAAACATGGGCAAGTCGCCGTAGTCTAGTAGGGACTTATTAGATGTGAGGCTTATTAGATGTGAGGCCACGGTTGATAAGATAAGATATCTCCAACTAAATTAAATTTGAAAAAAAATATTTCTTCAGCGACATCCTCTCAGTAGATTTCTGGCAAAAACTCCAAAAGTATATAAAATTGCCGTTAAAAGATCCTCCAAAAATCAATCTTTCAAAATCGACTTTAAACTCTAGGTTTAGCCACTCATGTATAAAATTAATATATCCAACATAAGTAGTGTGAGAAGCTAGTTCGCTATCCTATGAATGATCAATTGTGTATGTTTGTAGAGAAGGGGACTTGTTCACACGAAACATGTATTCGTACGTATCACTCGTCTTTTACGCAAAGCATATCCATTTGTGATCGATTGGCCCGTGGATCACACACTGCATTACGCATAAAATTCGTTCTTTAGCCGCACCATTTGTCGAACTACGTTGATGTATCTCTTCAAATATAGTGTCCAAAAACAGTAGAGGCCAAACCCTGAGAGTTGGTCGTAAAAAAAATTGATTCTGTTGCAGATGAAATTTCACTCAAATTATTTACAATATAACGAGCTTTACTATCAGTTTTGCTGTTTGCTCTGGAGATGATTGTAATTAAATTCACTTTGGCTTTCAAACAACATATAAATTATTTGTAAATAATCTAACTAATTAAGGACCACAAATTTTAATTATCCAAATTTAATTTAATATATTTTTTTTTTTTTGTATTTAATCGAGCAATTATATTTTAATGTTTCACGCGTGTGTGTATTAAAAATAAAATTGAACAGATCTTTCAGCAGAAATATTTTCATTATTTTCTCTCTTCTCTGCATTGACAAGTAACGCAATGTGGTTGGCTACATGTATATGGTTTTCTTAAACTTATCGCCTGAGCGAGTAACAGTGGTTGTAATTGCTGCAAAAAATTATGAAATGTTTTGTTACTGATGTTTTTAATGATATAAACACTTTAAGGGTCATTATTACAACTTGCCGTTAACTAAAGGGAGGATTTTAACGGGCAGATAAATTGTTTTTCATTATTATAAGTAGACAATATGGTAAAAGTGAGCTTTAAGCTAAATGGAGGATCATCTTGTCGGTAACTTTTAAAGTTAAGTTTATGTTTATATTATTTTCAATATGGCAAAAAAGCCATAAGCCCATGGTTGACACTGCGTTTATGGAAAATCCTGTTTAATTGAACAGTGTTATCGACATTGCTCTGGCACTGCCATATTTTTGAAAAAGTTAACTTTATTTTAACATTAGGTTTTAATAACGAACAGAAGTTAAAGGTGACTTTAAAGAACACTTTAGCTAAAGTTACCTTTAACTAAACTCAACTTTAACAAGAGGATTAAATCACATAAAAACAAATTAAATTTGAATGCATAACAAAACATGCAACTCCTCCAACTTTACCTTAAAATATACGCTAAAGCGGTAATCGTATTAAAAATTTGCCTGCTAATGAAGAAAATCCCAATGAAATAAATTCGTGAAAAATAATGTGTAGACTTACAAGATTATCATCATAGCGTCTGTAAATTTAAAATTGTTATAAATTTAACTCCGAAAATTTTAACAACTTCTCGACAGTTTGACACATCTTAGCGCTCCACTGTATAGTCAGAATAGCATGCCACATACACATGTGTGAACAGTTTTTCTTCTCTTATGCACATGCATGTGCGTTATTTCACATGAAATAGATTCCCAAACACCCTTTCGATGTTGCAGTTGTTTTCTTTCTTTCTTTAATTCTTTTTTTATTTCTTTTATTTTTCTGTGTTTATTTTCATACTTTCACCTAAAGAGGCTGTGAAAGTCCTTGTAATGTTGGTAACACATGGACTGGCATAAAGAAAATAAATAAAAATGAGTAGAAGAAAAATAAATGTAAAGGTCAGAAGTTCAGCTTCAGTTCGAGTTAAATTCTTTGCATGTTTTTACTTTTCTACTCTTACTTTAACTTGTTTTTTCTTTTATTACTTTTTTTTGCTTTCTTATATTCCTAGAATGTGACTGTACAGAGTTACACAAACTTTTTTGATGCAGTATATACAAAACAGCTGCTAACTAACAGTGACTCAAATGTGACAAGCAAAAATTTTTATACTTTCACTCTCAAAGGAGCCGTTATTTTATAAAATTGCAAGTTTGAATAGATAAGAAAACAGAAGTGAGCAATAGGTAAAGTATTGTTTCTTAAACTATGATGGACATAAGTAAAGTAATGGGTGCCAACGCAACAGCAGAGGCAGCCTGCTCAACTTTCAACTTCCATCTGTAGTTTGGGTATAAGGGAGTACATACATAAATACATACACATTTGGTTATTACAACCCTTAAGTCAGGTTTACAACCTAGTTTCTCACACCACTTCCATTGTGTGTGCTAATTGTATATATGAGTGGATGTTTCTCAAAAATCTATCGTTCGCAGTCGACGTTAAACTGTAGATCCCGCCACTCACGTACAAAATTAACGCACGCAACATGAGTGGTGTGAGAAGCTAGGCCGTAATCCTGGCTGAAGGTTCTTAGTTACTAAATGATCCATATTCCTAAATTAAAAATCTTTCAGTATATAAATGGCATTTCAGACGCAAAATATTTACAAGCTAAACCTCTAAATTAGTAAGAAAAGAAGAGTTACTCGTTAGATAGTGTTGTCGTTATCTCGACGTTCTTTCTGGGCGATTCAGTGCCTCACTTCTCTGGGTTTCTGGGCACAAGAACATTCCAGGCAACTGTAGAACCTATGAGCTCGCCAAAGTAGGTGCATTCCTTCCGTAACCCTCGCCTATCGAATTAGTTATGCCACTTACCTCGATTAAATTTGCTATTAGGCTAAAATTCTTCCGGAACGCCAACCTATCCTGGGTTAACGCGGAATACAACTTCACTGCCAGACTTACTTCGCCCACAATGAATAGGAGGCGTGCCAACCAACTACTCAAACTTGATCGCAAAGTCATCTTGATCACAGTGGTCATGCTTACAGGTCATTGCGTTATAGGTGGTTATGTGGAAAAACTGCAGCTCCCATCAAACGACTTTTATCGTAGTTGTGGGTCTGTTTTCTTTGTATTGGCATTTACTACTTGCATGGTGCATATCTAGGTTATTTGGCTCTGCATTCCTTGTCAGTATAACGGAGTTATCATCCACTGAAATCAAGGATATAGCTTCGTTTACAAAACTTTCAGACTGGTTTCCAGCATAATGTGGTCGTGCTTTAATATGCAGTCTCTGCACTGACCAACTTCTTCGATGATTTTGGTGGAATTCGGTCAGTACAGGGACCGAGCTTACCGGTGGCTTCGTAACGGACCGCTATAAGTGCTAAAGTGAACTTTAGTAAATTAGCCTACCACTTCAACCTAACCTAACATAAGAAAAGACCTCCAAATCATTATTTAAAAAATTTTGTATTAAAAAGTTGCCCCATCTCTGCTTTAAATTAAAAGTTTTTCCCAGTTATTGGTAACCTGGCAGGCAGTTGTTCTAATACTTTGTATCCACTCTTATGCTGTTCGGTCATGTACTGCCAACATCAGGTATCTGTTAAGTTTATTTAAAAAGTATTGCAAGTAAGTACGTGGTTTCATAACAACAACAACAACAACAGAAAAATATTTCACTTAAAATAAAAAGGAAACGCATAAAAGTAAGTGAATAGAAAAAAATTTCTTTGCAACACTTTCTACTTTTTAAAGTTAAATGGACAATGTTTGCAAACATTTAATAGCGGCTATTAAAGCGGTAATTAGCTAATTTTCTTGTCTTAGAAATGTCTTAAAAATTTTCATTAATTTTATTTCAACATTAAAATGTAAGAAAGAAAACAAACATTTTAAATTTTTAGTGTGTCTAAATTTTTCTAATAAAAATATCTTAAAAACAAAGTTTTCATGGCTTAAGTATGAAGAATACTTTCCTATTAGAATTTATTCGTGTAGCATTTCATTTCTTATACGCAAGTCTAATGCTGATAAGAAATTATGAAATGTTTTATGGCACGTTCATGGTAATGGAATGCGGTGGCCCTGAGGCAACTTAACAAATGATCATATACAATTAAACAGTTAGGAACAGAGTCTTAAATAACAACAATAAAATTTTAAGCTTTTTTAAAAAAACCAAAACAGGTAAAAATGTATTTAAATTCTCTAAAGAAGTGAACGAGACTACCGTTCATCTATAATTTTAGGACATACTTAGCTCTTCCCTTACTTAATTTCTTCAGTTTGTTTGTTATGATTCTTAGCCAAACTTTCCTTCCTAGTTAGTCGTTCATTTACGAACTTTATCTCATTTATAAAGCTTCCCCACTATGTCCATCTTGACCGACTACAGTTTCTCTTGCGAATTTTAGTCGAAGACTATTTGTGCAATATTGCATGTTGGAGGAAATCGAAAACATTTTTCTTTATTGACTCTCCTTTTTCATAGACTTATGCATTCTTTTAGTTGAAAAATTTGTTCCTGTAGTTATCGAAATACTTTGGAAGAGGGTTCTCCTGCGTGCTTATAAAAGTAGTATCATCAGCAAAGGGAGACGACTGCATTTGGCTGGCACATGCGAAGTACATATTAAATCTACTACCCTATGACACATCCATCAGGCATAAAAATTTGGGCCTATTTTTTTCTGTATATACAGTATAAAGTCTTAGTACGACAATATATTTTGACAAAAAAAGTCCCCACAGGCTTAATACTCTTGCACAAAGTCCCGATATGACTTCAAGAGAGTATTTAGGGGATCATCGATCATCCTAATCGCTAAACCTCAAACAAAAGTCAACCGAAAAACTTGCTCATGGTGCCACCAGAAAACACTAAGCAAAACTTGTACATTCAATTCCAAATGGGTTAAGTGGAGTGCTTGACCTTAAGGGATATTCTACTAAATACAAGGGATAACATTTTCATATATTAGGCCTTTGAATTTTAAATTTACTCAGGGTTCTCCTTGGGGGTACCTATGAAGTCATCTGAAACTTTTCCTTATTTTTCTCTTGTTTTATGAAAAACATTAAAAAATTGTTTGTTTTATAATAAAATGGAAATAAATAAATAAAATAAATATATAAACTATAAATTTTTGTACAAAATTTTGGCTAAAATTCATGAAATTGCTAAAATATATTGACGTACTAAGACTTTTGCTGTCCACTGTACATTAACGACCTACCTGAAGCTGATGATGTTCATCTTTATAGGAGCACTCGTATTGAGAACATTAATCTTTGTATAGATCTGATTAACTATGATTTACGAAAAATTGACATCTGGGCCAAGGCTAAATATTTATTTCTTTCTAGAGAGAATGGTCGGCTAGCAGGGTATAATCACATTGATATCATCGTTGGCAAAGTTTACGGTATGCTTAGGAACTGATATCATATATCACAATTTTCTTACCAGATATTTGGAAATAATTTTGACAATCGATTAAATATTAAATGCCTTACTCTCATCCATAAGATTATTACTTTAAAACAGCCAATATACTTATTTAGAAGGATTAGATTTGCATGATCCAATCGCGGTAGGAAAATTATCCAGCATAGATATGACTCTTTTGTCTCAACGCCAGTTGCTTATACATACCATCAGTCTTTGGAATACTTTACCCAATTACATTCAGAACATTGGCAATGCAATTAAGTTCAAAAAGGAATTATACAATTTATTTAAGTAGTCTTTAGCATATTTTGATTATTTATACATTATTACTTTTTATTTTTATTAGAGATTTTTTCATTTTCATTCTTCTAATTTAAATTTTATTGATTCTTTATGTATATATTTTTCTTTGTTTGTGTATATTTCTTGATATTTGTATACATATACTGTTATTCATATTTTTCCTACTATATTTTTTTTAGATCGATTGCTATATTTTCTAAGATTATAATTTCTGTTCTAATTCATTTCTATTTCCATATTATTGCTTACATTTTATTACTCATTTTATTGATTTTTTATAATTTTTTTCTTTGCTGAACTCCCATAGCTCTTTCATTTATAAGATTAATATCTTGTTGTGATATGATCAATATTAAATATATTAAATAAATAAAAAATGAAAATTATGTTATTATCATCGATGGTCCAATCTTGGCCTCTATCAGCTTAGTAAGTACTTATATTGTCTTAGGCAACTGTACAATGTTTTTTTAATTGTTCAAAATTGTTTATTCAAAATTTTGGTTTGATTTGCTGAAAAACAAGAACAATAACAACCCATTATACTTGGTATGCGAAGGATTGTAATAGGATAAGTAATGGTCTTTCTGCAAGCGCCAATATTTTGATTTAGTTGGAAAACTAAAAACTAAAATTAAATTAACACAAAAAGCAATTCATTTGAAAATTGTGGCAATATCATATGAAACACATTTTTTACATAAATAAACCATTTACGAGTAAACGGAAAACACTGAAAATTTTGAAAATATTACCGAAAAATAGACAAGAATTATGGATATTGTTGTTATGTACCAAAGCTTTAATTTTTGTTTTGCTTTAATATTTGCAATGTATCGTGTTTGATGGTTGAATATCAAGTCAATTCAGTTCTTTATTAATACAATTTTGTTCTCTATTTTTTATGACATAAAAGGCAAAATATTTGTACAATTTTGGAAAGGTAGCTACAGAACAAGTATAACACCACAACTCCCCTCTTAAGTTGTAATAATACTATAAATATTAAAAATACGTTTATAGGAAATTCATAAAATGTAGTTTAATTACATTCATAAACAAAAAAAAATTATTTGGTTTTAATTACTAATATTTATCAATTTTGCAATTATAAATATATACATATTTTTGTAAATATAAGTTTTCCTTTAGTGAATTGCTAATATTAACTAATGTTGAAATATAATACCTAGTATAACAAAAAAAATTAAAAAGTTATTCTTTGTAATTTGGACGTTGCAAACGTCTTAAATTACGAGTTTTAATCTCTTTTGTATCCGGAGTAACATTCTGCTGTCCTCTGTCGTTCTCAGATACTGATTTTTCAGACTCTGGCTCATTTTTATTATTGGAAACCTCTGGGCCTGTTTGTTCGTCGATATCCGCATTCTCACTTGCACTTTGAGTACCACGAATCATTTGATTAACGTGTCTTTTTATGGATTTGTTATTTCGCGTTAAAATACAATGGTAAGATTGCGGACCTAATCGCTTTTTAACGGTTGCCTCTTGCCAAGAAGCTTTATTCGGATTCGAATAATCCCGAACAAAAACTTTTTTATCATTTTCAAAATTTATATTTCGTGCCCCTCTGTGATTTTTAATGTTAGATAACTGACTCTCAACAATTTTGTTTCTGACTAAAGGTGGACAAAGCATACTAAAACGTGTTTTTATCTCTCTACCTAATAGCAATTTGGCAGGAGTTTCTCCTGTAGAACAATGTTTCGTTGTTCTGTAATCAAATAAAAATAAACTTATAATATCGTCGAGATTTTCTCCATCTCGAAGATTCGCTAAAACAGTCTTTTTAAAAGTTTTGACTAAATTTTCAGCCTGACCGTTAGTAGCCGGGTGACCCGGTGCAGTTAAAATGTGTTTTATATTGTTCGATTTCATAAAAACTTTAAACTCTTCAGCCGTAAATTGCCGCCCGTTATCACTCACTAGAGTGTCTATTAAACCGAACCTTCCAAAAACTTCACGCAATTTGCTGATAGTAAAACTTGATGTTATATTTTTCGTTTTAAAAACCTCGACCCATTTAGAGTAAGAATCAATAATCAAAAGAAAATGGAAATCTTTTATTGGACCCGCAAAATCAATATGAAGCCTGGACCACGGTGTATCCGTTGGTACCCAAGGAATCAATGGAGCTTTTTCAGGACTTGGTTGGTTTACCTTACATGAAACACAATTTGAAACTAATTTTTCAATGTCGTGGTCTATTTTAGGCCACCACATATACGACCGTGCTAACGCCTTAGTTTTAACAATTCCAAAATGAGAATAATGCAATTGCGCTAAAATTTTGTTACGCAATTTTTGTGGAATCACCACCCTGAATCCCCATAAAATACATTCGTATTCCACCGAAAGCTCCTTCTCACGACTGACGAATGGAATAAATTCATCACCCTTTAACAGGCCAATTTTTCCCACCTGAATGGCCTCTTTTAACTTTGCCAAAATTGGGTCTCTTCTAGTTTCTCTAGAAATATCCCTAAAATTCAAATTTAGCTTATTATCGCTACCTATATAATTTATAAAACCGAAGTCTTCACTATCTTCTTCTCTATCTCGATGAGGAAAACGAGATAAATGATCTGCTGAATTTTCTATACCTTTTACGAAACGCATGGTATAGTTAAAACCTGATAAAATAAAAGCCCATCTTTGTATTCGAGCTGCTGCCATAACTGGCAAGCCTTTATTCTCCCCAAAAATGGCTAAAAGCGGTTTATGATCCGATTCCAACGTAAAATGAATACCCAATAAATATTGTTTGAGTTTTGTTACGCTAAAAACAATAGCCAAAGCTTCTTTCTGTATGGTACTGTAATTTCTCTCAGTTTGACTAAGCGCACGAGAAACAAATGCTATGGGCTTCTTCGACCCATCCGCCCCTATATGGGCTAAAATACCCGCTACCGCAAAATTAGATGCGTCTGTCGACAGCAGTATAGGTAGTCTAGGGTTAAAATGAACTAATATTTTGTCCGAAGTCACCTCCTCCTTTAACGCTTCAAATGCACTTTGGCGAGTTTTCGTCCATTTAAATTCAACTTCTTTTCTTAAAAGTTCATAAAGAGGTGCCATTTTATGAGCAAAATTAGGAATGAATTTTGAATAATAGTTTAGCATCCCCACAAACGCTCTAACTTCCGACACATTTTTAGGAACTGGCGCATCCAGAACCGAAGAAATACGATCCTTATTCAAACTGAGACCATCACGATTAATGTTAAAGCCTAAATAAGATACCTTATGCTTAAAAAATTCACATTTTTCACTATTTAGACGTAAACCAACCGACTCCAGCTTACTTAACACCAACTCAATCGTTTTGACGTGGTCCTCCAAATTACGACCAGTAATTATAATATCATCTAAGTAGTTTACTACGTTGGAA
Source organism: Sarcophaga carnaria (assembly GCA_958299815.1). Classification (NCBI taxonomy): domain Eukaryota; kingdom Metazoa; phylum Arthropoda; class Insecta; order Diptera; family Sarcophagidae; genus Sarcophaga; species Sarcophaga carnaria. The sequence goes on from OY283150.1 coordinate 34,086,542, forward strand.
ATTCCACGTAAAATATTTTCAATCGTTTTTTGAAAAATAGCCGCTGCTGGTTTTACCCCAAACGGTAAACGTGTCATTTTAAAAATACCCAAGTGAGTACTCCACGCACATAATAATTGTGAACTTTCGTCCAGCATTAGCTGATTATAAGCATTAGAAAGATCTAATTTTGTAAAAAGTTCTCCACGAAGAGAAGCGAACAATTCGTCAATTAATGGCAGAGGGTATTTGACATCTTCTAAATATTTATTAATGGTAGATTTGTAATCCCCGCAAATACGGATCTGACCATTGGGTTTTAAAATGGGCACCAATGGTGTACCCCATTCAGAATTATCTACGTGAACTAACACTCCTTTCTCCACTAAATCCTGCAACTGTGATTCAATTTTGGCTCGCCATGCCAATGGCACCGGCCTTGGTTTACAAAAAACTGGCTTCACCTTTTCAATTAAATTTAAGGTAACTGTTCCACCCGTGTATAAACCTAAGTCTTTATTAAAAACTTTGCTGAATCTCTTTTTTATGCTTTGTACACCCTCATTCATGTCCATTATAGAATTAACATTTGAGATACCGACACCGAACATTGACATAAAATCACGACCCAAAATGGGAGGGCTACGCGCATTTGTAACTACAAACGATAAATTTTTAACTTGGCCCCTAAATCTCACCATTGCTAAAAACTCACCCATAACTTTTATGCCTTCCCCTCCATATGCACACAATTTTTTTGTAGAGGGATGCAATCCAACCTCTTTAAAATAATTATAAAAAGTTTCACTCGACATCAACGAACAAGCTGCTCCAGTATCCAACACAAAATCCATCATTTTGTTATTTAGTTCAATTTCCAACGTAAACGGAGCAGCAGAAAGTTCACCCGTTACACTATAAATAGAAAAATTACAATCATTTAATGTTTCAGAATAATTATCATTATCATCATTTAAATTTTCATTTGATACTTGGACCACATTAACGTGATTATTGTTGCACACACTTGCTAAATGTCCAACTTTACGACATTTGTGACAAACACTGCTTTTGTATTTGCATTTTTCACTGGCATGATTTTTCCATCCGCAATGCGAACATTTCTTCTTTGCCTGATTGCCGTTATTCTCATACCCGTTAACCTTGTTGCCGTTCCCCTTATTGCTGTTGTTGTTGTTGTTCTTCTTAGTTTTCGCATATCTTTTTTGTACATAATTTACACCTTCACTTTCCCCTCTTTGTGCATACAGCTTCGCCTCCATCGTCAATGCTTTTCTTAACGCACCTTCTAGATTTAAACCTTCGTCCTCCTCACACAATTTTTCAAAAATTCTGCCTTCCAAACCAGTTACAAATTTATTAAGCACAAATTGTTCTAGCTGTTGACCATATTTGCACTCCATCGCCAATTTTTTTAAACGTGCATACCAGGCTGCCACAGATTCCTCCTCCCGTTTTTTTGCGTCCAAAAAATTTCTTCGCTCACGAAATATTATAACCGGGGGCGAATAATGCATCTTTAGCATGTCACACAACTCCTTGTACTTCTTCTTAGCAGGTAAATCAGGGAAACACAACTCCCTCAACAAGCCATACGCCTCAAGACCAACAGCCTTCAAAAACGTTGACGTTTTAATACGGTCTTCATCAACCGCCGCCTCCACAAAATGTGAATCCAACACCTCTTGCCAATGACACCACTTATCTATCACCGGCCGGAATTCTCTTATGCCGGTTGCCATGGATGTTGCAAAAAGGCTTTCGTTGTGCGCTATTGTTGTATCACCTGCAGCTCGCATCATTACCACCAAACAAGTATAACACAAAATGTATCAGTTAACACTCAAAAAGTTTGGTTATCTTGTAATATTTATTACATATATTATATACAAAAACTTTGTATATAAACCAAAAATTAACTGTTCTTTTTATATAACTTGCACACTTTTTTTTTTTTAACTTATTTAAACCCTCGTCGCCACTGCAATGTATCGTGTTTGATGGTTGAATATCAAGTCAATTCAGTTCTTTATTAATACAATTTTGTTCTCTATTTTTTATGACATAAAAGGCAAAATATTTGTACAATTTTGGAAAGGTAGCTACAGAACAAGTATAACACCACAATATTAATTATTTAATTTCAAGATAAAACAAAAGATTTTAAAAATATAATATTTATAGAAGAAAAAATAATATTTACCAAAAAAAGGAAAATTTTATCAGTGTTCCTTATTGCATGCAACAAATTTTATTATTTAGTGTTTCAAACGGTACGTATACGTAATATTTAATTGATTTCATAACATCCATACGTGGGCGTGGTAGAGAATTTGAAGAATGTGATAATGATTTAAAGCAAAATTTATTTTTTTAAATTCTATATAATGCGGATGAAAAAGAATTTCATAATAATTAGAGGGTGATCTTTTAAGCACTTCCTATATTTAAGTCAAAATAAATAAAAAAGTGTATGAGGTATAATCGATATTTTTTATTCCTTTGGAAGACATCGTGGAGGACTTATTGATACCATGTATTGATAATAACATCACACAAATGTATGCTAGGTTTTCTTGGTATTCTAGAGCATAAATCGGGCTGAATTCGATCGATGGTAAAAATAACGTTAGTTTTACATACATACATAAGTGGCCATTACAACCCTTCAGTCAGGCTTACGACATAGCTCCCACACCATTCATGTTGTGTGTGTTGTACATGAGTGGCGGGACCTACAGTTTAAAGTCGATTCCGAACAACAGATTTTTGAGAAACTTTTCATGGCAATTTTATTTACTGTCAGAGTTTTTGCCAGAAATCTGCTGAGAGGAAGTCGCCGAAGAAATAGTTTTTCATATTTCGTTTTGATGTTTGAGCTGGGGTTTGAACCTTGGCCTTACGTCTAATAAGCCAACACACTACCTACTAGACTTCGGCGACTTCTTTGTTAGTTTTGGGGATGACTGACTTATTCGTTTACACATGCGACTTAAGAAAACCTCACCAAGAAAAATTCGAATGGGGTCAAATTGTACGTTCGTGGGGGCCAGTTCACATCACCACTAACGTGAGATTGCCATTCCTTCAAATTGCTTGAACAGAATATCCAATGACGAAACCATATTACGTTAGTGATCATCCAAGAAATTTTAAATCGTTGTTCTATAGTGGTGATGACAATCTATCGTCCTCAAGGAAGTATGTATGAAAGAAAAAGGAGAAGATATTGCATTTCAATTCTTATTAACGATTTTTTCAAATCAACAAACTATATTTAATATTTATAAATCTCTTAATATTTAATATTATTTTGCCTTCTAAACATTTGAATACATTTACTTACTGTTTTCGCAAAACTACTCAAAGTTTAGCAATGGAATTTCGTAAAATAAGAGTAAAACTTACATGAGGTCATAAAGATGTAAAGAAGTAAAGAAAATTCAAAATTTAAAATCTTTTACAACCGTGTAACACACACAATTCACCCTTTAGCTGCCACATGGGCTATTTATTCTCTGATTCCATCTTCCTTCCTTTAATCTTGTTTTTTTCTACACTTTTTACACTGATAGTGAACAACTTTAAATGCTGTACACGCAAACAATAGCGTATAAAAGAAGTGCACTTTAGTAGAGTATGGATGGTATATGCATGTGAAGTGGTTGAGCATGTGTCTCAGTGAACACTCACTCTCAAGTACAAGTAAGTATATATATGGTAACGGGAAAGATGATGCACAGAAGCTTTTTACCACAGTACTACCAAAAACCATTACCGTTTACATTCACTGAAAGCTACCCAAATCACCCACTATTATTCCACTTTCATACGTTTTAGATGGATTCGGTTTTAGATTGTAACAGTTTTCTGTGGACTAACAAGAAAACTAACAAGAACAACAACAATATATCTTCCGTGCTGAAATATGCAAAAATAAAAACAAAAACAACAACAACAAAAAAGGTATGCAAAGAATCCTAAACTTTGTTAGTAGTTTTAGCAAAAATTTATGATTCTGAAACAAAGAGAAGAGGAGTACAAAAATAAGAAAAAACAGAAGAAGGATTTTGTGGATTTAAAACATCAGCACAATTTAAAATTTAATTTCAAGCAACATTTGTTTTCTCCACTTCCAAGCCATTCTCCTTTCATAAGGGCTTACTGTAAAATATGTACAATTTTATTATTATTAATAATTTTAACAGAATTTTTTAAACAAAATTTAGCAAAAGTTAACATGTGTCCTTTATACATGTGGCATACTTTTTCACAAAAAAAAAAAAAAACGGACTAAATTTTATTAAAAAATTTGTGCAGAAACTTGATGAAATTCTGGTCAATATAAACTGCTAAGAGCAGTTACTTTATTTAACGAAATCGTCGGAGCATTTATTTTGGAAAGACCAACAATAAATAATAAAATATTTTTGGATATGAAGACCAAGATATTTTATATGAGAGTTTTGAGGTACTATTTGAATATTTATTTGCAACAGTGAGAGCATGCTTCTCTAGGTAACGTGAATGTTACGTTAGCACATGTTTGCTTATTAACACTAATGGCGATGATTTCCGCATCCGATCCTACAATGAGCTGTATGAGCTTTTCAACAGCATGGACGTTGTGCAACGTATTAACATCCAGCGACTACGCTCGGTCATGTCGTTCGAATGAAGGAAGATATTCCCGCGAGACGGGTATTTGATGCGGCGATTTGTGAAAGTGGGCGAAGAGAACGACCTTGTTTGCCTTTCTAATGACCAAATCGAGGAAGCCCTATCATCGATTGGTATGACCAACTGGTGAAGGCGCGGAAGAAACAGAAACATCCTGTAAGGATGTCTTAAGGCAGGCCGAAATCCGTTAATCGGGTTGTTAATGGCTAATTGAGTAAGTAAGTAACACTAATTTTTCATAAAATAGAGATAAGTGATGCTTCGAGGGAGGGTAGTATATACAGCAAAGGTATACGTTTGTAAATGACTGACTCATCTGAAGTGCATGTTGAATATACTACCCTATGACACACCCGTTGCAATCGGCTGTTCATACAATCCGCTTTCATAAACTACAATTCGATCGAATGTCTTTCACATATTATGAGGAAAACTTCATTTTAACTTATATAGAGGCCCTCATGGCGCATGCCTTCCAAAAATTAGAAATATTACTTAAAAATGAGTGATTTTTGGTAAATTGTTGATGTTTGTTGTCAGACTATTGCTTCAATACAAATCTATTTTATTTTATCTATGAATGGCGGGACCTAGAGTTTATTTTCGACTCCGAATGACAGATTTTTGAAAAAGTTTTCATGGCAATTTTTATTTAATCTCTGAGTTTTTGTCAGAAATCTGCTGAGAGAAAGTCGCCGCGGAAATATTTTTTCATATTTCGTTCAGTTGAAGATGGCTGACCTGGTGTTTGAAACGAGGTCTCACATCTAATAAGCCAACACCCTACCTACTAGACCACGACGACTTCAACAATAGTTTACTTTTGTGAAATTCTATTTTTATTAATTTAAAATTCTAAAAATATTTTTGTATGCTACCAATACTTTCTATTCGTGAAAATACGTCTTAAACACTTGCAGCGAATAAGGTTATCTTCAAACAACTTCCTAATTAACTTTTAAATATTAAGTGTTTGATCCTAATCAGTGTTCTAAAATAAAAGAAAAAAAAATTCGAAACCGAAATGCAATTTGACCCCAGCAATAGAATTGTGCCATTCACCGCCTCAGTTAAATTGTTTTGTGTGCTCTACTGTGTAATTGAATTTCTTGTGGTCTAATTAGAAACAAAAACCATAAAATTGTTTCGAAAATCTTAAAATACATATTCTGTGGTACTTTCAAATTGTTTCACTTGTATGGCATGTACAACCAATGCGTATTGAAACCAATATTTATTCGCATATCACACACTTACCATACATACATACATACAAACATACTTACGTACATACATGTTGGTACAGAATTACTAGTTAATTAGTAAGGTTAGATATTTTTGTTGCTTGTGGTTATACTTGGTTGTTATGTATTCTTCTCTTATACCATCTCTTTACATGCACTGAGTAGATGGTATTACAGGGTATTACAAAAATACATCTTAGGATTTCATTTGTAACTATGTATTGTACTGAATAGTTGTAATACCACCAATGCATATAGAAGCAGCAATAGCAAGGCCTTATGTCTTTGGGGCCCAATTATTTTATCTGCAGAATAAATAAATAAACAATCTCGAATCACCGAATCAGTAGATCATAGAAGGGACAGATAGAAGATCAGTTGCTTTGTTGCCTAAATTGAGGACAGCTTTAAAGCAGTAAACAAATCTCAGGATCATTTGCAAAGAAGGCTTAAATAAAGCAGAAGTTTTAAGACATCTATCTGCATGCCACAATGAATAGTTTGACACGAGTAGAACATAAGACCTTCCAAATATTTTGTTAAGATTCAAGAATTTCTTTGACTCGTTTATGTATTCCTTAAGACACTTTAAGGATCTAAAAAATCTTCTCTTCGGCTGAAGCTAATTTGAGTACTTTAATAAGCAAAATTGCCGTATTTTAGGCTCAGAAAACATACGCGCGGTATTGCAGAAGCCAATGCACCCATTACGAGTGATTGTTTGGTGCGGTTTGGTGCAGTGGAGGCATCATTGACTCATATTTCTTTGAAAATGACGACTCCGCAATCATTATGGTCAATGGACCATATTAACCGATTTTTTGTACCCGCTCTTCATGGTATTAATATGAACGATGTTTCTATTCAACAGGATGGTGTAACTTGTCACACATCTCATGCCACAATCAATTTACGGCGTCAAACGGTTGATTGCCGTTTAATTAGCCGAAATGGTGATGTAAATTGGCCGCCAAAAAGCTGCGATTGGACACTGTTGGACTATTTTCCGGGGGCGCCGTTAAAGAAAAGTTTTATGCCGACAAACCAGAGACAATTGAGCATTTAAAGGCCAATATTCGTGAAGACATTGCCGAAATACGACCTCATATATTTCGTGAAAAAGTGCACGAAAATTGCTCCGATCGAATGAGGCCAAAAATCTTAATAAGAACCAAGGCTTTCTAAAAGGCCTCTTGCTACCTTCAACCTTTCTACTATTGTCCCAATAGACACATAACTAAGCTTTGCAAGTTACACTGTTATGCTCTGCAGGCATTGATGAACTTTAATTATCTCACAATGTTTAGTACTGGCTAATGAAAACCGGCTTCAAAAACAGCACGTCAATTAGTATGACTTCTATTACTTATCTGTTTTGGCATATACGGATAGTTATTGCTTTTATGTTTTAAAGGAATTAATAAGGAATTTTTCCTTAAAAATATTAACAAATAACTTATCAATTCGCACACGCAATAAGCAGCAATTCGAAGGATAAAGATATCCTTGCGATTTGGAGATAATTTTTGGATAATTGTATTTAATTATTTGCCATTGTTTGGCCTTATTAAATACAATTTAAAATGTGTGTAGTGGTAATAAGAGGATTACAATTATTTCAGCAGCTGTTGTTGTCGTATATATTGGCCACATGTTTACTGTAGTAAATAATACAAGAAAATCATCACCTTTATGTAAATGAAAACATGGTTACACTTAATTTACAAGATTTTAATTACATTTAAATTTGCCCAAGTTTATGGTAAATTGAGATACAATATTTGTAAACAATAACTGTCATTGGCTATTATATACTAGGCTCTGTATTCATGCCGTAAACAAAACTGTAACTAAATTTTAATTAAAAAAATTTTAAGACAATTGTACAATGAAATTGAAACAGAATTTAATTAATTTTCGTTTGGTTTTCTTAATAAAGGAGAGAATTCTAAAGCAAACTTTAATTATTTTTCAAGAGATTTAAATAGCAATTAAACAAAAAGTCAGCCAAAATACTAGGTTTATCATTTGGTGTTGTCTCTTCTGAATATATACAGTGTAATATTAAATACGTGTATACGTATACGTAATATTATATCACTTCTATTCATGTTGTATACGCCATCAAACTCTGAAGACCATGAAGAGTATGAACATATGAACAGTGTTGCATATTATTTTAATGAAGAAACTAGTCATCTCTTGTATAATTCCAAGCCAAAAAAGAAGCGGATGGTCTTGCGGCCAATTGAACTTTGAAATCTTTTCACAAAATTCGATGTAAACTGGTGCGTGAAATGTTCAATTCTTAAGAACGATGACTAGTTCATGTTGATGGATTCTCTCTCACGCACTCTTTTAGCCACAGCTTCGATCTTTTCGTGTGTACGTACTGTACGAGCACGCTGACGTCTTGGCGCATTGACAATGAACCCAGTTTCACGAACTTTAGCAATATTCTTATGTATACCGGGTACTGAGTGGAGTCCTGACTGAAGGGTTTTATTGGCCAATTATATATGCCTATGCACCGGGCAAATTTTGTACGACATTCTCGTGTAATTCCCAATCTATTGTCTTTGTTATGGAAATAAATTTCCAATAAATTCCATTCTTGCTCAAGCATAAAACGATTAAGTTTCAGTGGAGATAATATACCGAATTTTTCGAAATAACCGATGTTTCAAATTTAAACCAGTAGATGGTCCACCCGGAAAAAAAGCCAACTTCATAAATTACTTTTCTTCCATCAAATAAATTTGAATACCTCAAACTTTAAATTACCTGTAATACAGTTTAAATATCGAAGAAGAAAAAATTAATAAACGTTTGCAAAAATAATTCCTTCGTTAAACAAAGTGCACACACAAATAAGCTGTAACCGCTAAAAGAGGGAGAGGAGGAGACGCAATAGAAAATCTTCTTTCATTATTATTTAACTTGCATTCTGACACACACGTTTTCGGAATTAAATACTTTTATTCAACTTTAAAAAGAAAAATTACTCGCATATCGGTATTGAATGCAAGCAAGGACGATTTCTTTTTTGCAGTTGCATTGTGTGCCTTCGGTATTGGTGAGGTGTGATGACACACGTGCAGTAAAATACTCTGCACGATTATCTTTCTTGCGAATGGGTACGTTTCAATAACACTTTTACGTGCAGGGAATACGTATGAGTTTCTTTTACAAATTGAGTTAAGGTAGTACGAGTAAAGCAAATTAAAGTTGTCACAACAATAGACAACATTTAACAAAATTCAATTTGTTTGGATAACATACAGTAGATATTACCAAAGGGTTAACTAAGTTAAACGGAGTATCATATGAACATGTACAACAAACATTACAACTAATTTAGTTTGGTAAAGTCAAAAAGGTACATATATTTTTAAGAATGCACACTACTAATCGCCTAAAGTGTTTAATTATTAAAAAAACCTAATTAAAAATTATTGCAAACTTAATAAATTGCAGAAGTTTTAAAAATTTAAGTAAATTTGTGCAAAATAATTTCTCTTTTATTGTGTCCTAAATTAGCAAATATATTCCGACTTTTACAAATGCTTCTGAAGTCGCCACAGTCTAGTAGGTAGTGTGTTGGCTTATTAGACGTAAGGCCGCGGTTCAAAGCCCAGGTCAGATATCTGCAACAAAATGAAATACGGAAAAATATTCTTTCGGGGACTACCTCTCAGCAGATTTCTGGCAAAAACTCTCAAAGTAAATAAAATTGCCATGAAAAGTTTCTCAAAAACCTGTCATTTGAAGTCGACTTTAAAATTTAGGTCCCACCACTTAAGTAAAAAATTAACATACACAACATAAGCGGGGTAAGAAGCTATGTTGTAATCCTGACTGAAGGGTTGTAATGACCAATTATATATGTATGTATGTATGTATGTATGTATGTATGCAGTGTGATATCTCTATGAGGTAAAGAGAGCTCATCGAGGTAAAGAGTAGTCAAATCTTCTAAAAATTGATTCCGTTGAATGCGCAGTATCCTGACATTTAATATTCTCTGCGTTGCAGTTCATATGTACATATATCACAGCACCTTAACCGTATGTATTAAGCAGAAGTGCTTTTAAAAGGGTGATGCTAACCGTCGAATCGAACGTAACTTAATGTGTTGTAGAGGTTGAGTTTGTCAAAGTAATTTTTCCTACCTGCTTACCCTAAAAATCTTAGTCTCATGGCTATAGCATCACTAATATGCCCGTTCTAGTCTTATTAAATTATATCCTCAGTCTGTTAATCCCAAACAGAGATTCTTGTTTGACATAACTTCGCCTCCAAACTGGTTTTTCGTACCATGTTAACTGTAGTATATGAGCGCTTTAAGTGTTTAACAGACACTATGCACATACCATCGTATTTCCTGAATGGATTGGATTGTACTTGCTCTGGGCATTGGATTGATGTTAAGGAAATGCAAGCCCTTAACTCATGTCCCTTTTTTTTTTTTTTGGGTGGTCATATATAGTAAAGAGCGAGGGAATATTTTACCCTTGTATTAAGCTCTTTATGGAGGAACATTATAAGTCCAATAATTTTATTCATTCTTAGGTGACAATTCAATATTCTCAAAGACCATATAAAGTAGCTATCAATTGATACCATGAGGCGATATATAAAGTAGAAAGGAAGAAGTAGCCAAAATAGGTACTAAAATACTTCTAGGTTGTCGATATTTTCTAGTCATGACTGTAAATTTGAGATGGAATGCAAATTTACCATGTTTTTATTGCGTTTAGCTGTTAAACGAAACAAATTGGTTGTATTTATCGTTACGTTAATACCCAAAACAATTGTGTGACACTATGATAGATCCGTAGCTTTAAATATTTCATTTCTAAGATACGTACATAAATGAAAGAAACGTATAATGCAACCTTCATTTATTAAAATTCTATAGTGTTGTGATAAACTAAACCACAAGAGATTCATGTCGCTAGCAAAAGTAAAACTTTAGTTTACCTTTTCATTTTCTTTCCTAAACAAAAAAAAATCAAAACAGAAGTTTGCAAAAGAAAAACACTTCAAGAAGAAATAAAAGCACAACAAGCAACACACTTTTTTTATTAGTTTCTTATACTCTCCTTTTCACAAATAACGGAGAAAAAATAATACGTATAAAACTCTGTAAAGCAAAATCGGTAAGAATGATAAAAAAAAAGGAAAATAAAACGGAAGTTGCAACTTGAAAAAAGTAATAAAAAAATCGTGCTTATTTTGCACATCTTTTTTGTTTGAAAACAGCCACTAAAACAAGAAGAAATTTTCATTTTACACATTCCCTTTGGAGATATTCTTCCTGTGATAAAACAGGAAAATTTAAAAAAAATTGCTTGTTCATGTTTTACCGAATATAAAAATTGATTCCGTTTTCTTTGGATAGAAAAAGGATCAGAAGAATAGAATAACCTCTGCAAGAAAAAGATTTTCAATTTAACCCTCTCACGGTTGTGGACTACATTAGGTCGTCTAAATATCATAATAATAATTATAATGCAGTCTTTTCGATTGACTTTTTTGGCGTCACCAAATACATTGCCTTACCTTGGCGGTATAACATTTGGCTTTGGGTTGGAAATACGAAATGTAGCAGAGAATTGTCATGAAGGACTCTATTCGTCAAATTCACTCTTTTATCCATTTTCAGTAGCTTTTAATACACTACATGCGAATGTTCTGGTCTTACCAAATTCATAACACTACACTTGGTAATTCTGACAGTCAGTTTTGTATTTGCTTAGGGTGTTTAATCGAGCTTCAAACACTATTTCTGTAGTTTCGATTTGTCTCAATGCATTGTAATAATTTTTCATCACCAATAATGATACGATGCAGAACTGATTTAATTTTTTTGACGTTCAAGTAAAATGATGAAGAAAATTGATGAGAAATATTATCCAAAAATTAAAACTGAAGTCGTTGTAGTCTATTAAACGAAGTATGAGAAATATTTCTTCGGCATCTTCCTTTCAGCAGATTTCTAGCAAAAACTCTAAAAGTAAATAGTTTTGCAATGAAAAGTTTCTCAAAAATCTGTCATTTAGAGCCGACTTTAAACTGTTTCTTCCGGCACTCATGAATAGGATTAACAAACATAATATAAGTGGTATGAGAAACTAGATCATAATCCTGACTGAAGGATTGTAATGACCAATTATGTGTAGGTTTGCCAAATTAGTTATCAAATCACTATGGACGCCCATAGACAACGAAGTGTAGACCCTGGAGCAGTTTGAAACTGGCTCAGCGATGAGGTCCATTTCTGAAGGCAGAGTATATGATGAAGATATCGAAATAATTGAACGCTTTTTATATCATTTACCAGAATATGTACCCAAATTCACTTAAAAATTATAAAGAACAATGGAAATTGTATGTCCCTGATAGAATGCCACCCTTTTGTTATCTTTCTAATTCCATTTTAGTCTTTTTTCTCGCAAGATTTTTGTATAAGAATGTGAATCGAAATAAACTTTAATTTAGTAACCAGCTAGCTTGTTTGCCAAAAATTTTAATTTCTAATTGTGTTTCTAGCAAATCTAAAATTTATTGATGCTAACATAACAGTCTGGTTACAAATTACAAGTTATTTGATGGCCATAAAAGAATCACACCCCATGGTTTTTCAATTATTTTTTTAAATCATGATAAAATCATATCCCCAAATTACTAAGATTGAATATTCAAAATGTATGTTAAGTGAAATGCACTTAATGCACATTTACATGGCTTAGGTTAGGTTAAAATCACAAATTTTTAGTTCAAGTACAGACAGACTCAAAAACATGGAAAATTTTATTTTTAGTGAATTAATATCAGCAGATTGAAGGTAGCATACATACATACTCATACATACATACACAATTGGTCATTACAACTCTTTAGTCAGGATTACGACCTATTTTCGCACACCACTTATGTTGTGTGCGTTAATTTTATACAAGAGTGGTGGGACCAACAGTTTAAAGTCGACTACGAACAGCAGATTTTTGAGAAACTTTTCATGGCAATTTTATTTTCTCTCAGAGTTTTTGCCAGAAATCTGCTGAGAGGAAGTCGCCGAAGAAATATTTTTTCGTTTTGATGTCTGACCTGGAGTTTGAACCGTGGGTTCGAGCCCCAGGCCAGGCGTCAAAACAAAATGCAAAAAGTATTTCTTCGGCGACTTCCTCTCAGCAGATTTCTGGCAAAAACTCTGAGAGTAAATAAAATTGCCATGAAAAGTTTCTTAAACACCTGTCGTTCGGAGTCGACTTGAAACTGTAGGTCCCACCACTCGTGTATAAAATTAACACACACAACATAAGTGGTGTGAGAAACTAGGTCGTAATCCTGGCTGAAGGGTTGTAATGATCAATTATGTATGTTATATATGTATACATATTAACAATCCAGCTAACGCAGCATCCAGTTACATATATCTGGATTCGGTGCGTAGAGACGGATACCATTGTATCGTAGACTCCACATAATTTCTCTACTATTTAGAGACAGACGGATTATTACGGTATCAAGCACAATATTAAAAAACCATGAAATATGAACGAACATGACGCTCATTTCTATCCATTGGAATCTGGTCACTTAATTGCACCCTAGAAGCAGCCTATTCATTTCACACATTATATGACACATAATTTAAAATTGCCTGGTTAGTACTGTGCACGATAATTTGGTTATCATGTCTAATAACGTGATTCTTTTTCAATATTTGCCATTACAAAGGTTGATTTTCTTTAGCACCAGAGTGAGGATTAGCAGCAGTGCTTCACTGGCCCAGAAACCTGATATGAGCGGATGGACGAGTTTAGCGCTTAAATAACTATGCTTTCAATAACTCTGGAGCACCAGGGACCTTGTGGGGTTGCAGAATTATCGCGAATAATATTTCGCAGATACCCAGGCATACGGTGTACAGTTGAATGTCCTCCTGATGTTGAACGCCATTGCTTATGCTTGTTTCCGATATACAGTGGACATCAAAAGTCGGCAATATATTTTGACAAAAAAAGTCCCCAGAGGCTTAATACTCTTGCACAAAGTCCCGATATGACTTCAAGAGAGTATCATTAAAAAGAACGGTTACGTAATCGCTAAACCTCAAACAAAAGTCAAGCGGAAAACTTACTCATGGTGCCACCAGAAAATACTAAACAAAACTTGTACATTTAATTCTCAATGGATCAGATGCAGTGCTTGACGTTAAGGTATATTCTACTAAATACAAGGAATAACATTTGCATATATTAGGCCTTTGAATTTTAAATTTACTCAGGGTTCTCCTTGGGGGTACCTATGGGGTCATCTGAAATACTTCCTTATTTTTCTCTTGTTTTATTTGTTTTTGTTTGTTGCTTGTTTTGAGATAAAAACAAAAATAAATTAATAAAATAAATCTATAAACTACAAATTTTTAAATATAAACTTTTGGCTAAAATTCGTGAAATTGCTAAAATATATTGACGTACTAAGACTTTTGCTGTCCACTGTATGTGGATATGATTTGTGTAGCATTCTCCATATGTCTTGATTTGTATTTTATGGCAGTGGGGCAGTGCAGCAGAACACATAGTCGCTACAATCAACAACTTCAAATTATAATCGCATTCAGGTGCCAAGCACATTTTAATAGAGTATTCGATATTCGTATAATATTCACGTATTTCACCCCCACCATATACATATCTTTTGCACTTTTCTTAAAAGTAATGAAAGAAGGATGTTTGTTATGCACATTCATTAATTTGAGAAGATTTATTTTCTGCTGCAAAAGGGGGGAAAATGTGTTTTTGAACAAAATTGCAGTCACAAAATTGTAGAGTCCCCGTATGTTAGAGTTCGATGATTACAGAATTCATTAATTTCGTGGTCTTGTTAAAATACTGGAAACATTTTACATTTTGATGAATTAATTTCAGAATTTTCCAAATTAAAGAAATTCTATTAGAAACACGCTTTTGCAAAATAATTTATAAAAATTTGTGAAAATATTGCAATACGTTGTGCTTCCATATGAAAATATGTTATAAAATCGGGAAAGAATTCATAGTGTAGTAGTGTAAGTAGTAAATTTAAGATGTGACGCACTTTATAGGAACAAATTTTCTTAACAAAGAGATTAGATTATCAATCCAGGTGAAATATTGTACTTTTTTTCTGAGATGAGATCTATTCATGCTGCGCATTATGTTAGAATACAGGAAAGACAAATTTTTTTTTTAATTACCCGTGTAAAACCTATATCACATTTTTTTCTCTAGGATTATTTTGTAGTAATTCTCATATTCTTTTTTCTGTTGTGGTTAATCATATATATCAGATAAACTATCAGACAATCACAAGCACCCATAGCCACTGATGGGAATTGAACCCACGGTAACTACACTATCGGGGGCGCTCATTGGGCAGTAAAACCCACAGAAGCTATGGTTCATATATAGGACTTCATAGGGCCTACAGAAGCAGAATTAGCTTTATTAAAACTTACGTTTCAGTAGAGTGGTGAACCTCTATAGATAGGAAATGCAGCGTAAGAATAATTCAGAAAATTATTTAGGAATAAGTTGTACGATGAGAACATCACCTACAATATCATTGAAAACAATACAATCGATAGAGTCACGAGTTCGCTATGAGGCAGCCCTTACGGCGTATCACCTGCAAACTGTGGCTGAATGATTAACCAGAACTACAAATCGTATCGCGAGAGTATTTTTGAGACATTGGATGTATTCTAACTAAAACTAGCAGTCATCCCTTAATATGCCTAACATAGCAATAACAACCGATATCAATACATAATTGCTCATTACTACCCTTCAGTGAGGATTACGACCTAGCTTCTCACACCACTTATGTAGTGTGTATTAATTTTATATATGAGTGGCGGGACTTACAGTTTTAAGTCGGTCCCGAATGACCGATTTTTGAGAAACTTTTCATGGCAATGTTATTTACCAGAAATCTGCTGAGAGGAAGTGATCTGAAAAATATTTTACTATATTGTGGACCTACGTTTAATAAGCCAATACACTACCTACTATACTACGACGACTACAATTGCATCACTCTAATACCAAATCGACTGTTTTAGTCAAACGAGATGATAACCAATTGACAATTAGGGCGATAACATCCAAGGATCGTCCTAAAATTACAAAGATCGATTCACAAACAATCCAGATACAGAACAGATACAGATACAGCTTTTAAGGCGTTCCTACTTATGAAGGAGTAATCAGAAATGCAGTAACGAATATTCTGGCTAATAACTAGAGCCAGAGTATCACATACATATACACATATAGTATTACATAGCTTTAGTAACTAAATGTTAGTGTTAGTGTTAGTGTTGAGGTTAATCCTCAACGTGGACGAAGACGTCCCATCTGCTATTGTGGAATAATGATTCATTGGAAAGAATTACAGAGGTACTCTAGAATGACCCCGATGAGGAAAAATGCAAGTATGTTTTAAAATTAAATAAGGCCGAATTGAGTACAATAATAAGCATGCTCACGGGACAATACGCCTTATATGCATAATTGAACCATATTTTCGTGGTGAAAAGTGATGTATACCGGACTTTTAGTGAAGACATCGGAACGATGGAAGACTTTTTTATCATTACCCAGGTTTCCAATGTTTTTGGGATGACATAACTCACCTAAGTAAGTCGTCGTAGTCTAGTAGGTAGTGTGTTGACTTATTAGACGTAAGGCCTGAGTTCAAACCCCAGGTCAGACATCAAAACGAAAATATGAAAAAATATTTCTTCGGGGACTTCCTCTCAGCAGATTTCTGGTAAAAACTCTAAATAAATAAGTAAATAAAATTGCCATGAAAAGTTTCTCAAAAATCTGTCGTTCGGAATTGACTTTAAACTGTAGGTCCCGCCACTCAAGCTAGGCCGTAATCCTGACTAAATTGTTGTAATGGCCAATTATGTATAACTCATCAAAGAGGAGTGGGAAAAGTTGTTGTTGACTTCATATAAAATGGTGAGCACACACTTGATAGCTTAGGTGTATTAATTTATCTACCGATCTGTATAATTTTGAATGCACTCTGTGAAAAGACTTCTGTACCGATTGAGTGATGGAAAAGTCGGCAAAGGTAAGGTTTAGGTTATAAATATATAAATAAATGTAAATAAATAAACAACTAAATTCTATGACTTGTCTATTTGACTCGATTTCAGCAGCTCATAGTAGATGAACCATTTCCAGTTTCACTAACATCAATATCTTGGCGCCTTTATCCTATTTTTGGCAGCGGCTAGTTGCTCAATAATTTCGACCATTTTAAGCCATCGTATCCATTTTTAAAGATAATAAATCAAAGCAAAAATTATATTTCTTATCATGCTCAAGCAGCATTTAAACCATAAGAGTTTTGCGTATCAAATCATAATGAAAGAAAAAAGATTAAACGGATATCAAATAATTCAACAGCCAATATTTTTCAACAACTAAAACTTGAATTTTTAAACTCTTTACGTTTTCATTACTAATCTTCAAATAAAATTAAATTTCAAATTTAGTTCTACAAAATTTATAATATTTTACTGCACACTTTTCACACTTCGTAATTTAGAAAAAAAATAAAATTTCGTCGACCACTAAGTTATGCCACCATCAACACTTAGTAACTGCTCTCTTTAGATTAATAATTGCAAATTAATTTGAATAAACACTCGAAACTTTTTATCCAAATAGCACGATGTCAAATAAAAACTAGCATCGTTAAACAAGTAACCAGTGTAAATGTTTAGAGTAATTTTCCACACTGTGCACTAACCATAATATCCAATTACTAGTCTACTAAGACCAAGTAAAACTGCTTGGATTACGATTACTTAGTTCGGGTCCATGCATTTCATTTTAAACTTTAAGAAGACGAATAAAAAAAAACTGCAAATGAAAATGAAAACTGAAAACTTTATGTAGAAAGCAAGCATTTTAATATCTACTCATACACACAGCTTATACAATTGCAACCACAACTAAGGATGGCTATTAGACAAGTAATGAAAATACAGTTGCCTGATGTCCTTAAAATATACAGTTTTGCCAAAGCAATGGTATGCCATGATTAGGGGAAAATCATCACACTTTGAGGGAAAAAAAACATTTTAACAGGTCTTGTCCAATTTAAATGCACGGAGGAGAAATTTTTATTTCCCAATTTTTGATGATTAAAAATTTTTAATATTTTATTTAATTTAATGAAATTACTCAACCAAATTTAAAGTTTTTCTCTTATGGAGAAACATAAAATATGAAAGTTAAGTCCATAGAAAATTGTTCATTAACTTTAATTTTTATATTGCATTAGTAACGCCATTACAAGTTGAATAAGTAAAAAAATTCCATTTCGTTTTTAAGTTTGTAAGAAAAAAAAAATTAAATTCATAATCAAATATTAACGCTTTAAAGGCGAAGAAACGCTTCAACAGAAGAAAATGAAACAACAGAGAGAATAATTCTTATGTATCTTATAATTATGAACGTACAAAGGCTCTGTACCTAAGCAATGAGTGTCTAATTATCTTCATAATGTTATAGGACCTGGAAGCGTAGACAATACATATTTCTTTGAGGACGACTACATTGTCCAGGCGATATATATCCAACATATATACAAACACACATAATTGGTCATTACAAACCTTCAGAAAGGATTACGACCTAGATGCTCACGCCACTTATGTTGAGTGCGTTATTTTTATCCATAAGTGGCGGAACCTACAGTTTGAAGTCGAGTCTGAACGGCAGATTTTTGGAAAACTTTTCATGGCTTTTTTTATTTTCTCTAGGATTTTTGCCAAAAATCTGCTTAGAGGAAGTAGCGTAGAAATATTTTTTAATATTTCATTTTGCTGGAGATGTCTGACCAGGGGTTTGAACCGTAACCTCACGTCTAATAAGCCAACACACTAGCTACTAGACTACGGAGACTTCTCCATCAATACATATTATACGATGATTGCCAACTTTGTTTGGCCTGAATTGAATGCTCTGAACACCAATTCTGCTTCATGTCGCACTAGATATTCTGTACGAGCGATTTGAGAAATCGGGTCAATTAGACCTGCAATTAGCTGCAGATGTATGTGTATAAGCGATAAACCACAGCGAGCCTCAAAGCCAACATAACCCACGCAACCGATCGTTCAGCTTGGCTTATTCAGCAAGTGTTAGGAGAGAGTCAAAGCGCCCTTTATAGCTACCACTAATGTTAATAAAATCTCAAGTTAAAAAGAATGGTAACAATTCAAAGAAGTGTTTCTGGTGTTCATATAGGGTAATGTGATGTGTGTATTTCACATATTTATACATATATACATACGTGGTGCATATGACCTCGAAGCATTAGCGTCAGGTAATATTGTCGTTTACTTTTTCTTATCGATGTTTAGGATTTGAGACTTGCTGCTTATCTAGTTTTTGTATCACTTCAGCGACTAGTACGGGTCCATACTCCCCTACTCGGTTTTTCATCTATATTTTAATTCTTTTCATTACACACAGGACTACCGAACTAATTCCCGCTATAACAACTGTCATATTGTACCGCCGTTATACTTAATGCAGCTTTTTTCTGTAGTGTCAGAGTTGCCATATAGTGTTTCATAAAACATAAGTTCTCTATAGAAATGCTGTTATTGTATTTGATGGAGTGGTTGTGTCCCTGACTTCCTTATTTCTGACTTTTTTTGTAGAAGAATTTAATATCAGAGTGCTTGCTGATTGAATTGAGGACAGTTGCTTCAGCGTCATAACCCGAATATCACCGTGACATAGTGAAGCATTGGTTACTATCCCATCTATGAATTGAAGATCGATTAATATGGAATGGTATGGAATATTGCTTTCGAATAAAACTATCTTGAACACCTAAAAGAAAATTATTTGTAAATATCATCACCATTCCATAAAGGGTTAAACCTTGAAAGAAGTGAAAAATATTCAACACTTTCGCAAAATCCCGTTTTTCCTCTTATTCGTACTAAATATGCAGATACTTTAGCTGTTACCACTAATGAATGTCATAATGACGTTTGTTGAGTACTTAAACGGGTGGTGCTGACTATAATGATGATGTGACGCTGTGAACGGACGACGGTGGAGACAACATGTGTTTGACCAACAGCCAACATCTATTGCATAGCTTGAAATCTATTAGAGCATAACGGAAGTTAAAAGTGCAAAGTTTTTAAAATTAATGATAAAAGGGAATATGGAGAAAGGACGATAAGAAAAAGGACATGCTAAAGTTTGCAGTTAATTTCAAAGCAAATTATAAATTGTTGTTGGTGTCTAACAACTTATTCGTTCGAAATTACTTCTCAGCTGCAGGATTTATAACACCCTTACTAGGGAGGGTTTATGCATATAAATGAATGGATATTGAAATGCTTGAGTGGCTATGCGAATATAGTTGGAGTTGGCAGAGTGTTATAAAATGTTCATGTAGGTAAGGTTAGGTATCGTAAGGAACTTTGGCTGGACACAATAAAATTTAACTTTAATACAGTGTACATATATGATTAAAGTGCATAGATTTTATTAATTAATTTAGCGGGAAACTTTTAATAAATAAAGAAAATCAACACTTTGGTAAGGCGAAGAGAGCAGGACAATAAGATTGTAAAAATCAGATGGATAGGGAAATATGCTGTAGAATGGCGCTTTTTAGTAAACTAGCAAGGAAAAGTGATATAGCGTAAACAGACAGTAAAAGAAATTACTGTAATGCTGCAGGGCTTAAGTGTGATGAAACAAGTACGCTGCACCAATGGTAGTTACATTTCAGTACACTCCATACGTTTCACATGATTACAGACACTAAACCATACTATACCCTGCCATTTGTGGCTTCTGTATAGCAAACCAAACACATCAAGTTCTCCTGCTTATATTGTCGTGCGTGATGTTTATTGCAATACCAGAAAGCAATTCTCCCAATAAGTCAAAACAGTTTTCGGACTTTCCAATGTTTCAATTCTACACACCAATCTCAGCCACAGATATTTGAAAAAATCTAAGGCACATAGCCAGCCCATAATGAGTTCATTCTTGACTAAAATTTTCAAATTTCTTTTCCTTACATGGAAAAAAGTTAAACCATTAATAACTATGTGGACATCAATCCAATCATCTAAAATTGATTGAAGTCGCCTTAATCTAGTAGCTATTGTGTTGGCTTATTAGGCGTGGTCAGACATCTCCAACAAATCGAAATATGAAAAAATATTTCTCGGTGACTTCCTCTCAGCAGATTTTTGGCAAAAACTCTGAGAGAAAATAAAAAAGCCATGAAAAGTTTCTCACAAATATGTCGTTCAGAGTCGACTTTAAACTGATGGATGAAATTATAAAAAATAATATTTCTTCGGTGACTTTCTCTCCCCCTTTCTGGCAAAATCTCTGCGAGTAAATAAAATTATCATGAATAAATTTCTCACAAATCTGTCGGTCGAAGTCGACCTTAAACTGTTTGTTCCGCCTCTCATGTATAAAATTAACACACACAACATTGGTGGTATGAGAAGCTAGGTCATAATTCTGACTGAAGTGTGGTAATGACCAATTATGTACTGAAAAGATTCTAGTTTATCTAATATCAATTATTGTGTTCATTTGAGTTAGACTTGGTGTTATTAAAATGGTTCAAGATATGCCAACAGGAATTTAGGATACGCGTAAGCAGTAAAGTTCAAAAACAAAGGCTCAGCACACGGTCATATCTGCCTTAAGGTGGATGAATTCGAAAGCCTCACTAAATTAGCACAGCTAGCCCAAGCTTTAAAAATCGAATCTAGCCATTCATACCGACTGTATATCCATTACATTGGTTCAAAATGCATTAATCAAATGTGATTTTCTCACTATAAAATGATCGTTAAGAAATGCTTTTTAAAATTCTTAAAGTACCACCCACCATTATGCATAACTTCCATCTTTTAAGTGACATTATTGTTCGTAAACTTTTGCTTCATAATCAAATAATCTCCCGGGCGTTTTCATTCAATTTTCATTACTTTGCCAAGTTTATGGTACATTTAAGAGTCTCTCTTGCATATGGCAGCCAACTCTGTTGACGTTTTTATAAATTTCTTTTCAGTTTTCACTTTCCTTTACTGTTTTTTTTTTGTTTCTTCAGTTTCTTCTTGCCAACATCTTGAATGCTGAAGGCTTTTCGTTTGGCGCGTGTGGCTCTCTGGGTACAATAGCGCTAAAGAAAGGTGTGGTATTTGATTGATTATTGAAACTTATTTAACGCCGGTAAAATGCTTTCTATTCTACTCTGCTCTTCTCTTCTCTCTGTCTGTCTGTCTGTCTTTATCGTCAATGATTATTATAATAATTGTTCTTTTGAATTTAAAATTTTTTTTTTGGGCGGAAATTGTTAAATTGATTTTTGCATTTTTCTTAGAAAATTAAGTTTTCCTTAATGAAGGAGACTGCTTAACTACAGGCGATTTACATAAAGGGGAACGTATAATTTTAAAGCAAATAAAAAAAATTTGCCTCAAATAATGGGTGGGCTTTTGCATAGAATTATAAAGGAGGCAATATGTCAACGGTATTATCCTTTTGAATTTACCGAACACGTTAAGGCTATTTTCAATATTTATTTTAGGGACAAAAAGATTTACTCATATCGATATATATCAATAAAAAAAATGAATCCTAAAGACTTAAGTGGGTTACATTTACTTTGTAATACATAATGATCTCTTAATTGAAGATTATAACTGTAAATCAAATACCGAATTCGGCATTATCGCATAAAACTATAAATGTTTGTCGTATTATATCGAGTGGACCATCTATCGGTTTAAATTTGAACTATCGATTATTTAGAATTTGGCATGTCATTCTATTCTGTCACAAAATTCAGTATATTATCTCCACTAAACGTAATGAAGCGATTTACGCTTGAGCAACGTTGAAATTTATTGGAAACTTATTTCCAAAACAAACACAATTGGTCGGAAATTTGCACGAAAATGTCGTACAAAATTTGGCCGCAGAGAAGGACCAACAGTGCCCGCTATATGCTAGTTCATTACTAAAGTTCGTGAAACTGGTCTCATTGCTGATGCGCCAAGACGTGAGCGTGCTCGTACAGGCAAAAATATCGAAGCTGTGGCTTAGAGTGTGCGTGCTTTGTCACATTATTGGATTTGGCTTACACAAGAGGCAAAACCTCCAAGCAATTACAAAACAAAGTAAAATAAGTACCAGTTTTTCAACGACCATTGAATTCATAATCCTCAAAACAGAGAGACTACCCACTATATTTCCGTCTTTCCAAAAACAACTCACAAAACAGATTTGGAAAGGAATATCAAACCGTGTCCAAATAGCAATATAATCGACAAAATTCTGAAACATTTGGTGAAATGTGATAACCACTCTATACTGATTGTTGCTAGGGAATTAGTGGGCTTCCTGATTGAAGAGGAACCGAAAACTATGATCAAAATGTTTTCAGTTGCATCTGAATTCGAAACTGGATTATCCGGAATTTATGTAAATCTCTATGAAACTTATATTCACGCCACTAAGAGAGTCCTCAAGAGATCGACACAATTGATAAACCAAGCCTATAAGACCCGAAAAGCCTATCGTATTAGAAGGTTAGTATCGTATTAAAAGATCTCAATATGAACAATTCCTTTCCGATTCCAGCAAGCACATCGCACCGTTTCCAGTGGGTCATACCAATCGATGATAGGGCTACTGCAATTTGGTCCTTCCAATGTAAACAAGGCCATCCTCTACGCCGACTCCCACTAATCAATGCATCAAATACCCGTCACGTCAAAAGATCCTCTCCCATCTGAACAACATGGCCGAGCTAGCATAGCCGCTGGATGCGCTGCTTAACATACATGTTGTTGAAGAGTTCATAAAGCTCATTATTAGATCGGATGGACTAAAGACCTTACATAGGACTGTGCTCTCGAATACTCTCAAGGTTGCTGCATTGGTCCTTAATAGTGTCCATACTTCTAACCCGCAAAGAAGCACGGGTAGAATGAGCGACTTGTAGAATATAAATTTCATCGTACAGGAAAGGTTTCAGCTAGTCAATCGCCTACTGAGATCATAATAGCGCCTGTTGGCAAGATTAATCCTACGCTTGAACTCCAAACTGACATCATTTTTACTGACAGCATGGAAAGCATAGTTATCCACCATAATCTGAAATCCGATATGCCGCATGTCCCTATTTGACGACAACATATACTTTGCCAGAGCCATCTTAATAGACTCCCGTTTAGTAGGGCTAAAGGCAGCAAAAACATTTCACTTGGTTCGGCCTATAATGTCAATGTCGTCCGCATACAGAAGCTACAGAACATTTTAGTGGAATTGCGATGCCCTCCCTCCTTTCGCATAACATTCTCCATGACACGAAGTTGACGATTTGTCTGCAACATCGCACGGTATCAAAAGGTTCGAAGAGCTCCTACATAAATGAAGCTGGAGGACTTGCTCAACGTCATTCAGCATAGTCTTATTAACTTCACACAAAGATCGACATTGAGGCAAAAACACGATTCCTTATGAGGCTATCAAAGACAGCCTTATAGTCGACAAAAAAATTTTTGGTGATTCTGGTTCTTCTCCAGGATTTGGCATTATGTGAAGATCTGGTCGATGATGGCCTTGCCACGTCTGAAGCCGCACTGATAAGGCCCAATTAGTGTTTTGACGAGTGGCTTCCATCGTTTACACAATACGCTTCAAAGAACCGTTAGAGAGAAGGCTTTTACCCTCGTAGGGGGCATATCGTGGGGTCTCCCTTCTTTAGAACAGGATACTGAGATTCCAATCGGCGAACATTTCTTCTATCCACATTTTGTAAATAAACTGGTGCATACACCCTACCAGCTGATTACATTCGGTGATGTACTTTTTATACTTCAGTTAATTTTTATACTTCAGGATATTCTCACATTTATTTACACCAAATCACACAAAATTATTTTGCCTACAAACAAATATACTTAAATACAAAAAAATTTAGAATTTATTACTTTGAAACACCTACAGATACTTCCATGTGATGCCTTTTGTAAAATTGTTTACGTTGATTGCTTTGATGAGTTGGGCGTAGTGTTGTATCAACGCCAAGTAAATTTATATTTCAGGTAGGGGTGGGTCAAGTGTTAATTTGTATGTACTATACTTTACTGTTGATTGATTTTAATTGGCATTTATTGTTGTCTGATTGAAAAGGAATAATTTTAATTAAAGTTAAAAAACAAATGAAGTATTTTTCAAAAGAATTCTTTTATATTTCTACTGTAAATAAGTATGTACTCAGATTCGACTTCAATTAGTTGGAAATTTTTGAAAAACTATTTTGAAAATTTTTGTTTTTTTTGGACAAATGTTAATTAAATGCCGTAAAGTGCAAATCATAAAAAGGAATAAAATTTAATTAGTTTTCAAAAGACAGATTACACGAAAAAGTAAAGACAATCAGTACTAACCGTTAAGGAATCACAATAGTTGATATTTCGCTGTTGTATTGAATCCACAAGCGAAGCGAATATTCCTCATAAGTATTTATAATTAACCCCCCTACTAATGCTATTAAAGATGATAGCCTTTGCCTGTAAAGAATACCTTCTGTGTTCACAGTGATCTACCGATGAGGAATTTTTGTGGAATTAAAAAAACGCTGTCAGGAAGCTTTCTAGATGGATTATTCTAAGGAAATTGGTGCCTTACAATTTTATAAATTCAGTTTCTAATTGTAATCTGAAATTAAATATATCTAAGGGTCAAATTATTGACTAAGAACTTGCCTATCAGGCTAAACATTAATTGAATGTGGTGTAGCATACCAAAGTTAATATACTAGCGATGAAAACAGGCCGATCCTTTTCACGATAATGACTTTTCCTGAACGGAAATATAAAGATTATCCTTCTGGTGAGATCTTCCTACAGACAAATCTACATTTAAATCGGGAATTAGTTGGGGATTCTATCTTCTATATTGAAGTCGCCGTAGTCTAGTAAGTAGTGTGTTGGCCCATTAGACATAAGGCCGAGGTTCAATTCCCATGTCTGACATCTCTATCAAACTGAAATATGAAAAATATTACGTCGAAGACTTCCTTATAGCAGATTTCTGGCAAAAACTCTGATAATAAATTAAAAATTGCCATGAAAAGTTTCTCAAAAATCAGTCGTTCATAGTCGAATTTAAAATGTTGGTCCCGCCAGTCTTGTATCAAATTAATACACACAACATAAGTGGTATGAGCAGCTAGGTCGTAATCCTGACTGGAGGGTTGTAATGATCAATTATGTATGTATTGTATGTTGTATGTATGTATATATGACAACTGACTAAATTAATACCTACGATATGGAGTAGCTCTAAAAGCCAGGGATGGTGTTTAACAGCATCCATTCTGATTAGTGTACACGTCTCTTAACGAAATAGCAATTCATACTAATGTTACCCTTACTTGGATGAATAGTTTTGTGGACAATGGAGGAAACTTAGCTTATGATAACCTTGCCTAAACATCGATTATATAATCGGGCACTCTTGCCTCCTCACTTTAAAATTGAATAAATCGCGCTCGAAGAAATTTGAGCAGGATAAATGGAATAAGAAAACTAAATCCGCCATAATGCAAGAGATCTGTACTCCTTAAAATCATATGAGATTATTTGCTTTGACTAGAATTCTTACGTGCGCTTTACTCCTTGCCTAAATATTTATGGAGTTGTTGTATTGGAAGTAATTTTGCCGACCCTTGCTATAGAGTTGAAAAACTTTTCCTAGAAAAGGTTTTAGCTGACTTCTCAATGAATTGAATTCCAAATAAATTTTAAAATATTTTCTTTTCTTCAACTGTATGAGAAAATAGATTGCCAGGGTTATAGTGAGGGCTTAGTATCCGTTTTAACAGAGAGCTTAAGCCATAGATTTCAGTAAATTGTTTAAAGTGCCAACATAAAAAAACATTAAAGAAATAAACAAAAATACTGAATAATATTTACAAAAGCAATACATTTTTGCTCTAATAAATGTATAGAATTTATGATTTCAAAATGAAAGCATTTCCTTTTCCGTATGATTGCCATTCCAGGTATTTTTTCTTTTTTTTTTCTTTAGAATTTATAAAGAAGCTTGCGAAACGTACGTATTTTTTGCAATGAAAAGTTTAAATAATTCATGAGCATGTCACAACACCTTAATTTGCAAGTAATAAATGCCATAAGGAAGTGTGAAAATACTTTAAAAATTATTTTTTATTACAAAAGTTTATATCAACGCTTCAAATTAAAGTGGGGGAAAAAACTTTCATAATCGCACTTGTGACTGTGAAATAATTCGCATTATTTTATTGTAAAACTATGATGAGTGCTTCATAAGTAGCGCTGAATAAGAAATGTGTAATGCACTATACTCATCTAGTCATAAACTCATAAGTGTTCGTTTTTTTTAATATTTTACACCCCCTTCTGGTATATTTTTGCAAAACTGTTCCACAAACAAAGTTTAAGGTTCCCTACAACTGTAGATAACAAAAAGGTTTAGGGTTACTTCTACCAAAACACAAATATTAAGGGAATAAGTACACGAATAGCATAAAATACTTATCATCTATTTTGAAAAATTGTACATTAAACATAGGTATGTTTGTATATTCGTTCTTATTTAAACAACATATATTTGGTACCAGCACTAACGCCACCGGTAGTAGTAATAATGCTGGTACTTGTTAAACAAGAAAACTAAAAACATACTCAAGTCTTTTAAACACATACTCGTTCGTACACGGTTCTGCGATTATACGTTTATAAATTTTTAAAAAGGATGTGATAGAGAAAAAGGAAGTAAATGAAACAATGAAAAGTTGTAGAAACTAGTTAAGAATTTATAGCATAAGTATCATGAAATGAAACATTGTTTTCGTAGTTACAAAATTTACTACAAGCAATAGTAACAAACATCCGGTAAAAGAGCAACTACAAGATGATTTGCTGCTTATAGATGTAACTGCACATGGTTAGAGTATTTAATTATTATATTACATATCTATTGTAATTAAGTAGCTTTGGATACAAGTCGGTCTGACAACCCTTATAAAAACTGTCATATAATTATTAATAATAGCTGGAGGAGTAAGAGTAGTAGTCAGCTAACATTTATACTCCGCTTCCCGAGGTGCCGGGTTTTTCTAGAGGAGCATTAGACCAAAGGACACATTTTGTGTACCATAGGGTACGTATTGTACAGATTACAACCAGACTACACGTATGCAGACGATATTAGTTGAAACGGAAGAAATCAGTCCCGTAATCTAGTTGATAGTATGTTGGCTCGTTAGACGTGAGGCCACAGTTCAAACCCCAGGTCAGACATCTCCAGCAAAAGGAAACATGAAAAAATATTTCATCGGCGACTACCACTCAGCAGATTTCTGGCAAAACAGTCTGAGAGTAAATGGAATTGTTATGAAAAAGTTTCTCAAAAATCTGTCGTTCGAAGTCGACTTTAAACTGTAGGTCCCGTCACGCATGTATAAAATTAACACACACAACGTAAGTGGTGTAAGAAGCTAGGTCGTAAACCTGACTGAATGGTTGTAAAGATCAATTTGGTATAGAAGATATTAGGTTTGTCCTTAACGAGATTTAATGGACTTTATTCGAAATTGCTATAAGTCTACCTCTTTCTTTGCAGGAACAGTAGAGAAGTATTATATCGGTCGACAGTTATGGTAAACTGGGTATCATCTGCTGTACATGTTGCACTTATAATTTCTGTAGGACCAGGACAAAAGATATTTTTTTTTGTCAAAGTGGCTGTCATGGAGAAACACTATCGTGGTTAATTTAATACCAAAGCTTAGAGAGTCCGAAAATTCAAGAAAGGAAAGCGAGTTATGAAAATGATATTCGATCGCATTCGAAGTTAATAATTGCATGCAACAAAAATTTTATTGATCTACGTTCACAACACTAAATATCTTCTGCTATGAATATGGATTGTGTAATCCGGTGCCTGACATCAACATTGTTTTTATATTCCTCTTGGGAACATAGAGTTTCAATACAATGTTTCCAATGAAATACGTTTAATGCTCATATTTTGGGCACATATTTTTGGTTAGTTTCTGGTCATATAGAATAGGACGCATTCACGAGGACGATTATATGAGGTTAGATCAGAACACAACTGCCGTGTGAATTGTGCGCGTGCTGTTTGTATAGTAAGTGACTAATCGGTTCCCATTTCTATCTGCGAATTTACACATAAATGGCGATAATTGTGCCTTCGATTCTATGTAGCGTGTATATCTGTTATTTAATCGTATTGTATGAAGTATTGTAATATTTTACTACAGGCCTGTTTTTTTTTTACTAAACTAACGCTGAGATTATATTGTTTCCTTAATCTAAATCTTCAATTTAGCCAAACTTCCAAAGTATTTATCTTTATGATAAGCTATTAAGATAATTATATCATTAATTATAACAACAAAGAATAGCGGAGAGAGGAAGAACCCTGTTTCATACCAGAATAAATAATAAAAGGGGTGTTGAGGATGCTCGTATATAATACTTGTTCTGTTTTATGATACACAGTATAAACCATTCTAATAATATTTGGAGGAATACCTTTTCATCTGAACGGTTTCCAGATAAATGTGAGTTTCACAATGCCTAGGCACAGCATGTTAGATTGTTCGATTATGATATGCTGCCTATTTGATTGGTCAACACAACACAAATTAGGTATGTAGTCATGAATTAAAGGTCCATAACGTTTAGAAACGATTTCACATAATCAAAATACTGCATGAGGTAAAAAGAATGGAATCTGTCGACTAAACATGGATTAATTTTTGTAATTCAAAGCGGCAGAAATCATAGGGGCAACCCGTCCATTCAACCGAATCTTATATAATTGGCCATTACAACCCTTCAGTCAGGATTACGGCCTAGCTTCTCACACCACTCATGTTGTGTGTGTTAATTTTATATATTTCAAGTCGACTCCGAACGACATATTTTTGCGACACTTTTCATGGCAATTTTATTTACTCTCAGAGTTTTTGTCAGAAATCTGCTGAGAGGAAGTCGCCGAAGAAATATTTTTTCATATTTCGTTTTGATGTCTGACCTGGGGTTTGAAGCGTGGCCTTATTAGACGTAAGCCAACACACTACCTACTAGACTACGGCGACTTCCGAACCAACCGAATCACTTGAGTCAAATAAATATAGACCCCCTTTTGCCCTTAAGTGCCACTGACTCATTTCTTCAATCTACTGCTATGGATGAGATCATGTTGAGATTTTTAAACACGTAAACACAATCACATAAAAGCTACCAATATATCCTTGAAATTCCTACTTCCCTTGGAATTTATGCACAAAATTCTTCATTTGATCTTACTGAATGCCCACTGTGCCATTCATCCGTCACTCTGTCTTTTGTTTTACACTTCCGAATAAATGTAGACATAAAAACAATCGTTAAAACATGCTAAACAAAGAGAAAAAAGAAGTTTTGAAATTTTTAAAGCAGGAAAAACTTTTTAATTTCCCTCCTTCAAACTAAAACAGTCGACGTTTTCAGTTGCATTAACTTTTGTGGCACAAACAACACGCGTTCGCTCTATAATAATCGTTATTGCTGTTGGTATTGTTATTCGTAATTTTAATAGCCCCCATGCCTAAAAACGTTCAAACTTACACTCACAAACACCCGCACGCACACACATATACCCAACATACACCCAACATAAAGTAACACACATACCATGACAGCACTTAATGGAAAAAAAGGAAAAGTTTCTGACAAAAAGTGTGTCTTTTTTAAACGCTCTGCTCATCAAACACCACTAAAATGTACGGCAAAAAAGTGTGGCAAGTAGCTGGAATAAAGCTTTTTAGTTTTGTAATCCGCAATGTTAAAAGAATTAAAAAATATAGTTTAAAATGTTGTTGTTCGTTACTTGTTATAGTGACAAGAAATAAAATTAATACCTCTCCCCCCGCATAATTTAATTGAGATAAAAGCTAAAAGGTTCTCATTTTGCTTTTGTGATTTTAGTTGCAATAATGTTACACGAGTTAAAATTGAAGTCTGAGTTTTAAATGGTTTTAGGATTTCTACTAACTTTAAAGATGAAAGTTTTCATTAGTAAAAGCAATTAGTTTAAGCAATAGACCTAAATAGGTTCTATACAGCTACAGTCTTTATTAAACATTCCGTGTTGCAAACTTTGAATGGAACTCATTTCTAATAAATTTCATAAAAAATGAAGGGGGTTTTATTCAAATGGTGAAGGGACTTTTAACCAATTTTTTGTATTTATTTAAAATCGATAACAATGAACAACAAGAACACATTTGAAGTCTTCGTAGTCTAGTTCATAGTATGTTGGCTTATTAAACGTGAGGCCACGCTTCAAATAGTAGGTCAGACAAAACGAAATACGAAAAAATATTTCTTCTGAGACTTCCTCTCATCAGACTTCTGACAAAAATTTTCAGAGTAAACTAAAATTGCAATGAAAAGTTTCTCAAAAATCTGTCATTCGGAGTCGACTTGAAACTGTAGGTACCGCAACTCATGTATCAAATTAACATACACACGTCGTAGGTGGTGTGAGAAGCTAGGTTGTAATCCTGACTGAATAGTTATAACGACCAATTATGTATGTAGGGTGGCCCCAAAATAAAAGTTGCGAATGTTCCCGACTAAAATGAAAGTTTGATTCATTCTAAGACTACGTTTCTCAAAATTTTTGTCGTGGGGTCAATATTTGGTGAGCTGGATCAAAGGATAAAAAGGTCCTTTTTTGTGGTTTTTTGGATTTTTTTCATATTTCTTCCAAAGGAACTATATATAAATTTGGTAGCATATGAAAGGCCTTTAAGAGGCGCTTTCAATAGGTTATCAGAAATTTAAAAAAAAAAATTTGAAAATTCAAAAATTTTGAAAATTTCTAACAAATTTTCGTTTTTTTTTAATTTTTTCATAGAATTTACTTAACTTAATTGTTAAATTTCTTGATTATAAAGACAATGTAATTTAACCAAAATGGTTTTTTCCTAGTTCAATTTTTTTTCTAGTTCAATTTTTATTAAAAATTCTTTATCCCATTTCTTCTCTATCTGACAACCTCTGTTAACTCAATTCATATATGTAATGATAACCTATTAAAAGCGCCTCTTAAAGACCTTTCATATGATACCAAATTTATATATAGTTCCTTTGGAAGAAATATGAAAAAAATCCAAAAAACCTCAAAAAAGGACCTTTTTATCCTTTGATCCAGCTCACCAAATATTGACCCCAGGACGAAAAAATTGAGAAACGTAGTCTTAGAATGAATCAAGCTTTCTTTTTAGTTGGGAACATCTATACCTTATTTTTTCTCCATACAAACCGGGCCACCCTAATGTACATAGATTACGTATGACTATAATTTGGGAAACAGATCATAGTTGACGCAAGCTGAAGCTTCACAGAAGATGGCAAAACTAGGATTGACTGATGGGGTGTGTGTCTGATGTTCAATTTTCACCAGTATTAATTATGAGGTTCTACAGCCTGGTCAACTGATTGATTCTGATCCCCACTGCCAATAAACGGGATTTAGGAAATCAAAACAAACAATTCTATCAACAGAAAATATGGTGTATTTTACTATGAAAATGTCAGACCGCACACATCTTCGATGTCCCAGCAGAAGCATTGCACATTCAGATTATTATATGTTTCGATCTCTGCAAAACTCCCTTGATGATTAGAGTTTGGAAACTGGATAAGTTTGTTGCTCAGAAAATCGGAAAGTTCTACACTAACGGAATTATGGTTTCACTTCTAAGATGGCGAAAGTTATCAATAAAAATGGCATTTCTTTGATTTCGTTTCAAATATAAGAGAAAAGGTGCTTCATTTTTGGTCAAATTTGATTTTTGATTTGATTTCCATATACTTTCGAACTTTTTCGAACTATATATTGATATTTAACTTTATTTGTATAAAATGGTGATGAACTAGGGTTAAAAATTCCTTTTGTTATACTGTGTGATTTTTATATAATTCAAGACTTCGTTAAAGCTTTTTTCAAGTGTAAAATAAAATTTCACTACCTTTTCACACTATATATATAAACCTCACGACTCAACCGATAACTTTCGTTATCGTGAATTACTTAATTTTGATGGTTTATGTCTTTGATGATTATGGTCAAAATTGTTAAAAATACACCACTAAGTTTAGTTCTTTTTGACCTCAACTGCGGTATTTTCGTTGAAAAGGTGAATTTAGATGGCACACTACTATACCGTTAGCAATTCATCATAGCATGAATCGTTAATTTTAAATATCTTATGAAATATTACTGTTATATAGTCAATTTCTTTTGATTTAAATTATTAAATACTTAATAAAGATTATTTCTTAAACGCAAAACTAACAACCCAAAGCAAAAAATTGTTTGTTGAGCAAAAGAAAGAAGGATTGAAATAGAAACTTGGGTGAAAAAATTATTTGAAATGAATGCTAATCCAAAGAATTACGAATCCAATAACGGTTATGAGTCTTACATCGTTATGTCAAGAATTTTCGAGGGTCACTAGTCAAATACATATACCAGGAGATTTGATCTGATAATGCCAAAAGAGGTAATGATAATAAAATTTGGCGGATCCAATATGGCGGTCGAGGTTTATAAAAATTAATCAGATTTACTTGTCCGCCATATTGGAGCCGCCATTTTGAATTTTTTAAATCTGAATGAAGATCTGTAATCAGCGACCCCAAAAACCCCTGAATCTGATTAATTTTTAAGGACCTCCGTAATGTGTTTCTTTTTCTTTTGCACCCCTTGACATAAACTCACCCCCTACTTTAAGGGTGTATGCAAACAATTTGGCTTTGGGCTCATTTTAAAGAGCGAAGATCAATTGTCAATTTCTAACAATAGCGATGGTTCTAGCACGTCAATGTTGAGCTCTACAATGTTTCAAAAATGGCCAAAAACGCTATTTTTAGGGTTTTCAACCCCATTTTTCTCGAAAACCTGACGTGATGGAAAATTTTTGAAAGCAGGTTCGTGTTTAGCGCGCCAAATGCCTTCGAAAACACCTGAAGCCATCTTATTTGCACAAAAAAAGTCCAAATTTGTCGGGCTGTGTAATTAATGCATCTCTAGGTAGGGTTCATAAGGCAAGGGAAGTGAATAGGGACACACCCTAACTATGGAATTTCGTAGGAGAGGAACTATTAGAAGGACTGCAGCGACATGGTTTTAAGGTCTATAGTTATACGGGCGATCTGGCCATTATGGTATCAGGTTTCGATCTCCACACTTTTTGCTTGTGATGTACCCGGTTCTAAAGCTTATAACTGAATGCTGCGCATCGTGTGGTTTAAGTGTCAATCTTCATAAAATGGAATTGATACTTTTTACCAGGCAATATAAGATACTTATTTTCAACTTATCGATTCTCCATGGGGTTCAACTTTCCTTATACAAAAAGGTTAAATATCTGGGGATCAATCTTAATACCAAGCGCTCATGGAAGGATAACATTATTGATATTGGCTAAGAAAGCGACAATAGTGCTCTACACCTGCAAAATGACCGTAGGCAAGATCTGGAGTCTCGGACCAACTATCACATACTGGCTCTATTGGTATACATATATACATAATTGGTCGCTGCAGCCCTTCAGTCAGGGTTACGACCTAGCTTCTCACACCCCCTATGTTGTGTGTGTTAATTTTTATAAAAGTCGATGCCGAACGACAGATGTTTGAGAAACTTTTCATGGTAATTTTATTAACTCTCATAGTTTTTGCCAGAAATCTGCTGAGAGAAGTCGTCACAGAAATATTTCTTTAAATTTCGTTATGATCGAGATGTCTGACCTGGAGTTTGAACGTCTAAAATGCCAACACACTACCTGCTAGGCTACAGCGACCACAGTTGGTATAAAATTGGTATATGGTAGACGAATCACACAACCATAACGGTAATATAACCTATGGATTATAGAAATGATTTTATTTGGTAAGAGACCAATTTACTAAACAAAAAATGTCTACCACTGTAGATTAGTGAACTAACCAATATACTACCAGGGACTAAATTTTATATAAAGAAATCCGATAACCTTAACCAATTTCTGGAAAATTAACTGAAAATTCTCGAGGCATGTTTTATTCTTAGGCCATCTTTGGCAATATTATTAGACTCAACCAAAATGCTGTTTATTTGTACAATTTTACATTCACACAGAAATTATATTCTAATAATTATTCCAAACGTCTTAATAATTGAAATTTACGTTCAACATCAATTATATTACAGTATATTTATTTATGACATTCCCTAATCAGTCATTTATATTCAAGAATCTCATTTATTTTCTGAGACATCTTTTAAGTGCTCTTTAAATTGCTTCTTTAAATCTTAGAAGCGAATAGCTGGCCGGCGAAACATTAATGCCCATTTACATAATTAGGCAGGCATCACATTCCACTTTCATTTCAATTCAGTTAAATTTTTTTTTCTCTTTTTTTATATAAATTTTTAAAATGATTAATTCGACCCTGAGCAGAGCAAAAAAAGCCAAGAAGCTGAACAATTTCAATTTGAGAAATTAAAAAAAACCGAAAAATCTTAAAATGAATCAAACACAAGAAATTCCTTTGGTTTCGGTACTTTTCAAAATAACAAACGTTTGTGTTTATAACGAACGAATGAATACAAAAAAAATATGGTAAATGCTCCATACACACATATGTACATATTTCATTATTAAAAAAATATCCAAACGTTCTTAATTTAAATAAAACTATATGGACAGACGGACATACAGTTACCAAATCCGAAATAGTAAAGAAAGTAGAAATTAACAAAAACAAAAACAACAACGCTATAAGTTTATTCGTTTTTTTTTTTCGTAATTAAAATACTCATATTTTATCTGAGAAAAAAATTTACTGGGTCTTGCAAGCTCAAGTATCATCTCCAACAGTGTTTGAATTTATTTGGTGAATGCCAGTCTGTAGAACCTAATATTGTACCACCTTTAAATCTTTAATAACTCATCTATGATTCAAGCAGGTGTAAGTTTTCTCATTAAAGTTGTTAAAAAAAACCAAAAGAAATCTGCAGGGTTCTTCCATCTGCAGAGGTGTAACTCGTTTCATTTGACTTTACTGCACTTTACTTTTACTACAGATACTTTTTCTCCGCCCTAAAAATGTTCATCTTCGTTTCTTACTTAGTTTTCTATCCATTCCAAATCTACTTATTTAACTTTCGGGCGGCCAAAACTTCTGTTACCAATCAGATGCTTTGAGCATATTTCATTGCAGATGATCTGTCCAACTTGGATAAGAGATACAAAAGACATACTATCTGGCAGCCAGCTCGCCATTTGAGCACTCGGCTCTTATAAAGATAGTATGGGACTGCTTAGTATGCAAAATAAGGTTACGCTCTGTTGGGTCCCAAGTCATGTGGAAATTCTCGTTAACAAGCAACGGGCTTGCGTGGAGAGGAGTTTCCACGCCGCCGATGTGAGCAGAATCCTTCTGTAGAGTTGGAGCAAATGTTTTAAAAGGTATTCTGAACGAAAGGGAAGATAAGGAAAGGTAAAGACTTTTCTTAAAGCAAGTGGGTGTAAAGCAATAGAAAGTTTTGTTGGGAAACTGCAATGAGATAAGTTCGGAGTCATATATCGGACTCAGGGTACACTTATTCAGAATGATTTACATGTACAATGATGAGAATGAATTGTCGGAACATATTCTTAGAACATGTGTGGCATTAACGAGCCATGATGCTGTATTATGTGTAAGAATCTTTATTTATGAGTTCCAAGATTTATCTTCGACTCCGTTGATTTGTTTGTTGCGGCTAAAAGATAACTGGACGGTCTACAGATTTGTATGTCTACAGTATTCTATGCAGCCAGCTGTCAAACATTAATTATTGAAGCCATTATTCTAAATTTTTCAATATTTTTTTAGGAGAATAAATAACCGATAAGCATTCGTTTGAGCCCAGAGAGTTTACGGATCGAACAAGTACTGATACTGGTACAAGAGTCTTTGAACATTATACAAGCATCTGCGTAGCCAAGGGCAAATGACCAAGTGTCTGCAACTACTGTTGTAAGAGATGCGCACGTTATTTTATTTTTGGGTAGTCAAGTGGCGTTGTATTCGATTGAATCCCGGTAGGAGAGCACTTTGCCCGACCTCAACAATTTGATGTATTCGCTGACCAAAACCATTATTGTTTGCTTAACTTGACCAGAAGATATGACAAAAGTAAATCAGTTGGGAGCACTCAATTTCGTATATAGGAAGCGCCTCCGAGGAGTGTATCAAAAGAATGGAAGCGCACCATGAATAGCGACTATTATGTTCAAACAGAGAAAAAAAGATTAATTGAATGGTACCCACAAATTAGCCGAAGAAGAGGCAGGCCTGTTAAAACATAGAAATTACAGGTTTTAGAGGAAACATGAAATGAAGTGAAATTGTTTGTTGTTAAACTCGAATTGTAATAAGAAATCTATCAATATTTCAAACATATTGTCTAATTAATTTAATTCTGATCAAAAGAAAACTCAAAGTTGAAAGACCATTTGCAATTAATTTTGTTTGTTTTTTAATTTTTCAAACTATGTAACTAAAGATTCATTACATGCGTTTGTACTTTGCAAGAACTTTGGAATGATTGACCAAAGTACTGAACTGAAGTAAGCTAAATTAAAGAGAATGATGGTTGTTAAGCTGTAACTAGAATGTGATCATTTATTTATATGGACACCCCTCGCTCATTCCACTTCTCACAATCAGCTTGACAATCAGTCACTGTAGATGTTTAATATTCAAACAACGAACATATCGTTTGTACGTATTGATTGTACATCAGTCATTCAGTCACTCACTCACTTATATTAAGTTTGTCAGACAGTCAGACATCTGTAATTTGCACTATGCATCCATAAACAAATATGTATGTACCCCCTCTCTGTAAGTGTACAGGACAACATGTTTGTATGTTGTTCTTTGATTTTTTTTCTCCCTCCCTCTCTCTCTCTCTCGCTTACATTTTATTCTTATTCTTCTTCATTTTTTAATGTCTATTTATTATTATTATTTTTGAATTGTAACAATATCGTCTGTATACATTTGTACATACATATATATGTATATATGTAGAGATAAATAAAGTGGGAAAATATATATATGTATGTATGTATCGTACATAATGTTTGTAAAATATGTCTGGAACACACTATTTATTAAGAATGACTGCGTTCTGTCTATGGGCAGACTGTGTACTATAAATGAGTTTTTAATAGATAATAAGTGATGTATTCTAACACTGGCTGATGAAATTTCTTCAAAATAACCTGATCAAAATTATACTGATATTCCACTAGTGCCATATACATATAGACATATACATATAGACATACATATATTGTAACGGGTGTTTTTTGTAAACGTTTGGATTTTGAAAGTTAAAAAAATCAAAAGTAAATGAAATATTTATTTGAGGCGTTAAATAAATCGCTGCCACATAGTTTTTAAAAATTATTTCATGTGAATATTGCTTCCAGCTACGCCGAAGGTTCTCCTTCTATCAGCAGCAATTTTTGGCATACATTTCAAGCATTTCAGCCAGTAGCTCTCCTATGGCCATGTAATGTTGTCTCCTGGTACAGAAATTGTAAGTTATCTCCTTAATGTCTTAATGACCAAATGACTGCTTCAAAACGAACGACAGATTCTTGAGAAATTTTTCATGGCAGTTTTAAATACTCTTAGAATTCTTGCCAGAAATCTTCACCAAAGAAATATTTGTTCATATTTCGTTTTATTAGAAATGTCTGACCTGGAGTTTGAACTGACTAATAAGCCAACACACTACCTTAGGCCTCACGTCTAATACGCCAACGCACTACCTACTAGACTGCGACGATGCTTCTCTAAAATATTTTCTCAATAGGTATCTCGCGCCGTATGGTACTGCGTCAAATTACTACTACATGTCAATCAAGTGCCTGTGGTAGCTGCGTCCAAATGCAATCATATGTCAACCAAGCCGTATTCATTTATTTTGCCTTGATTTATTGGCTGTGATGACGGTTCAATGAAGCCGATAGCCCACAATTCGCACCAAACTATGCATCCTTCTGGCTTCTTTTACGGCTCTTCCTTTACGTTTGACTGTTCTTCATGTCACGTTCGGCAATTTAGGTTGTTGCTGTGCTCATTGTTCCAAAAATATCCATCCTCCCTTAATATAAATTATGGATAAATTTCTAACCAAATGTTTGCAGTTCCATGATTCCAATCTAATATTTGACAAGTGAGTGAATCACTCAGTGCATTGCTGATGAGCTGGCCAGTTCCAGTAAGGAGTTAACAATCTCTGACAGAGCATAGGTATTCCCATTACTTCGGTTAATTTAATCGTTCTACGAGGAGACTCGTTGGCAGTAGTAAAGTACGTGCAATATTGCCAGATTCTGTTGGACACGTATGGAGAGGACTGACTCTCTTCTGTCCTTTAGTCGTATGGCCTTCCATAGCGCAATGGCAACAATTATGGGCCATTGTCCTTTTGGTAGGAACACCGAAAGACTCGGCATTTCAAATAATGATTTCTGCAGGAGCTGGGTCTCTGAGTAGGAAGAAAAGACTGCCTTTCATCTCATGTGTCAGTGCCCCGTTCTTTTTATAAGGAGACGGAGGTTTCTGAACTCTCATTATCTGACATCATTGACCGAGCTCACTAATATAAAGATTGTTGCAATAACAAGATTTATTTTGGATTTGGATTGGTTTTCTCTTTGGAAAGGTTAACCCCCGAGGAGAATTAATTGTGGTATCACAATGGGCCTAAATGCTGGCCTAATAGGGGGTCCACCACCTATCCTAAGCGATTCTGTTATCAAGGCAACTGTTTTGACCTTTAGATAAGCTGAAAGAGCTACTATTTTCTCTATGCTGCAAAAGAGTTCTATCACTTCACTCGCTCGAGTACAGCA
Organism: Sarcophaga carnaria; assembly: GCA_958299815.1. Classification (NCBI taxonomy): domain Eukaryota; kingdom Metazoa; phylum Arthropoda; class Insecta; order Diptera; family Sarcophagidae; genus Sarcophaga; species Sarcophaga carnaria. Next base: position 34,126,588 of record OY283150.1, read on the forward strand.
CTCACTTTGTCAAATCAATAATACTACCATGGGTTTTTAAATTTATTTGCTGATCTCTTATTCCACCAGCAAGATGGTGAAGGAGGTAGCAACTGTACAATACTAAGAATGATTTTAGCTTCTACTCTAATAATTCTAAAAAGGATAGTATGGTCGATGTAGGCTGGCGATAAACACTGAATATTGCAGAGTGTAGTCTAGGCAGTATTGTTCATGAGAAAATCTTCTTCTACAACAAAGATAACAATTAGGTGAGCATATCATAGTATTTGTGTTAACATCAATCAGCTAAGTGCCGAAAGAAATCAGCTGAAATGAAGAGTCTAGTATCAGGCGATTAAGATACCCTACGTTGAGTTCTGGGGCACTATAACGTCAATGGAATTGATTAAACCTTGTTAAAATATGCAATTGTTTCTATTCATCGTAGTAGTCGTAGTCTAGTAGTGTAGTGTGTTGGCTTCTTAGATATGAGGCCTCGGTTCACACACCAGGTCTGAAAAAACTATTTCTTCGGCGACTTCCTCTCAGCAGATATCTGACAAAAATCCTGAGAGTAAAATAAAATTGCCATGGAAAAGGTTCTCAAAAATTTGTTGTTCCGAATCGAATTATAACTGTAAGTCCTGTTTTTCCCGCCACTGATGTGTAAAATTAACACACAAACATAAGCGGTGGGAGAAGCTTGGCATTAATCATGACTGAAGGATTATAATGATCAATTATGTATGTATGTATTTCTGTACTTATTGCGAATTTAGTCGTACTTTAATTTCGATTGACAGACGACTCTAATTTGATTTGATTTCACATTTTTTTCTTCCTATTCAAATGATTCACATGGAAACAGTGTTTTGAATAATACTTTATAGTTTTCAATACAATACGTAGAGTATTTGTTACACAATTACAAACACTAATACACGTACAAAATCAATCAAAATTTATCTAAAGAATGCGGGGCCACATAAATGTCAGATAGATTTTCTATTGTATTTCAACGTACTCGTTTTGTTTCGTTGTTCTCTCTGTTCTTTTTTTTTTCTACCAAAAGTCTTCTTGTTAATGTTGATTGGTTTGTTTACAAGAAAAGATACTTTTTGCGCTTCTGTTTATTCGTTTTTTTTCTGTACGTACGCTTGACGCACAAACATACATACGTAGTATATATGTACGTACGTATGTACATACACATTTCACTCACTATGAGGCATTTTTTTTTTATTTCGATTCAAACAAATGTGGTCTGCTTACTCACCTATACCCTTGCATATGCCCGCACAATGAATAATATGTAATTGACATGCTTGATTAGTATAGAGAAATAGTAAATGAGGAGCAAAAATAAAACCAATAGAAGGTAATGGGCACATATAGCTGAGATGATACCACATCTTTATGGTCGGGTACTAAATGGAAGAGTAGGAATATGATTTCATTTATTTTTCTTACTTCACTCGATATGACCTGATAATCAATTTTTATCATCATCAATATTAGAACGGCACGTTATAGGACCCAGTTAAACTAGCCTATCAGGGCGACTGCCAATATATTCTCAGTACCCATTATGGCCCATTACGAGCTGCTACAACTCTAGAGAAACTATCAATTCCTATAGGATTTGAACGGAGAAAAATGTCATCTGATTCGTCTATTCAAAACACTGCTTCAATTCTGATCACTACTGTTCACAATTCGGGTATAACTTCATTCATTTTGTTGTTGAAATCAAGCAGTTACTTCAAAATGCTTGTAAACAGCAGGATTAATACCGAGAAAAGGAGGATTGTGTACTATAAGAAAGGAGTAAATTTTGGATGCCTGAAATGTTATTTGAATACCATTGGAAGAAGTTATTTGGTATAGAATCAATACTAGCTATGAAAAATAGAACCACTTCAACAACTAGAAACGTATAAAAGAGCATATAAAGCCATCCAGCCAAATCCATATTATGATGCATTGCCCGAAAACCGCTCAAATTGAGCATACGATAGTCATTTTAAATGACTAGTTTGAAACTATTTAAAAAATTGTTTCAACCATTGAAGAATGTTCTCATTGGAATACGCTACATTGATTAATTTTTTGGTCTGAAATCAATACCTAGATAAAAAAAATTTCGGATTGTGATTATTGGGTACCAGCAGCGAACCACCAAAAGTTCTTAACCACATAGTGATCTGATCTCTTTCCTCATGGTCTCTGCTCTTTCAGTTGAGTTAATTCCTTGATTAATATATACGAGCCATGTGAAGTATGAAGTCGATGTAGTCTGGTATGCAGTGTGTTGGCGTATTTGAAGTGGGGCGAGACTTCTCCAATAAAATGAAAAATGAAAAAATTTTTCTTCGATAACTTCCTCTCAGCAGAATTCTGGCAAGAAACTCTGAGAGTAGTCACGAAAATTTTTTCAAAAATCTATCTTTCGGAGTCGACTTTAAGCTGAAGGTTCTGCCACCCATGTATAAAATTGACAGACACAACATAAGTGGTATGAGAAACTAGGTCGTAAGCCTGGCTGAATTGTTGTAATGACCAATTATGTATCTCAAAAGGAACTGATTCGATGTGGTCTAAAGCCCTCGCAACCTTGAACAACTTATACAGTCCGATCCTATAGTGAAGCTTGACTGCCAATAAAAATCAAGTGAAATTCCAATTTAGAATGAGCAATGTCGACTACGGCCTCAAGTACCTTGCATACAGCCAAGCTATCCCCGCACCAGTGTCTCCATTCAGTTTTATGATAATTGATGTGCCTAGGATAACAAGTCCCCAATCTTTTACAAGGCGCAATCCGAAATGTGAAAGCTCAAACCAGGGATAAACAAAACATAACCTCTGGAACCATATAGTCAGTGATATTGTGTTTTTTAATTTAATTTAGCCTCGTGTAAAAATTAACTTTTTTTTTAAATTTTTAGTATTTTCCATAAGGTACTTATTTTCATTACGAAAATAAACATGGTACTTTTTTCTTGGTACTCAAAAATTGATACCAACACTGAAACGTGCATTCCTGGTGTACTCAACAATAAAACAAAAATGCACACACAGAATTGAACTGAACTGAACAAAATAAACGAATTGCCATACAAAAAACAAAAAAAAGAAACATTATCTCTCATTAAAAAACTGTCATGATTTTGTTGTTGTCGAAAGGAATTTTAAATAAATTAAATAAAATGATACTGAGAGTTAACACAAACGATAGAGAACGAGAGCGCGAGTAACAGATACATTTTAAGAGTGAAAAAGTATTTTAGAAATGAGAGAATTTATTTTGTGAATATCTTTTGAATGGTAGAGAGAAATGAGAATGTTTTGGTTGGTGGGCGAACAAGTAAACGACCTGCTTCTTGTTGTATCTTTAAGATACATTTTTTCCATATAAAATATATCTGGTGAAATTTAACAAGGTGGCCACAATTTTAGAATAAAAAAAGACCAGAAGCATGAACAAATTTAACATATTCTGGTTGAACAAATTCTACGTAGATAATTCAGAGTTTAGACAGAACTGAGACAGCTGTTTTCGTTTGGTCACCTTGTATATTTTCATTACATTTTACTCTCTCTCTCTCTCTGATTCTCTTGCTCATTGTCATAGCAAGCCACCATATTGGTATATACTCTCTTCATTCACTGTCTATCTGTATCTGAAAAATGCGAGTGTATTTTTTTTCTTATTTGGTAGTGAAAAAATACACAATAAATCTGTTGTAACAGCGCCCTCAATCGTACGGCGGTCAGTTTGTGTATTAGCAAAGGAATGCTGAAGTGAGTTAATGCGCTTGTTATAATAATATTTTTTATGACTGTTTATTTGTATATCAATTTAAAGCTGTACATGGGCTCAAGACGTCAGCGAGTAAGAGAGAGGGAGAACAGATGGCGTTCCGGGCCGGCTGGGGGCACAAGAGATTCATGACAAAACAAAAGAATCTTGTGCTTATTTGTCCGTCTACTGTATTCGTTTTTTTGTTGTTTTTAATGTTTTATTTTCATTCTTATATTTCTGTGTTTTATTTTTTGTTTTAATAGTCTTTCGTTTAAATGCGAATGCCAATGCGAGTATTTCATACAACTCGTACATGAGTATTCAAAAACAAAATAAAAATTAAAAAAAATAAAAACTTTAATATTATGAATGTAGTTTTAGTTCAAAAAGCAAAAAACAACACATTTTTTTTTTGCTTTCCATCTTACCTTTTTCTTATTTTTCGTTTACATTTCTTTCAACAATATCTCCACAGCTTATTTTATATTCTTCGCGTGCTTTTTTTTAATGGAAAAAAATGTTTTATTTTGCAGGTGTTGATACATCATAATAATAAAATACCAAAAAAAAGGAGCGAAAATTATATGAAATATTCATCATAAAACAGTTTGAAATTCTTTTCTTTTTTATTTTTTTCATTTGTTTTGCATACCATCTTATTTATATTCTTAGGTGGCTTAGTTGATCTGAATCATGCTACTGAAAATCTCCTAATGGATCATATTACACCTCCCATAGAACTTCATTCAAGTATTCACTGACGGTTCCAGGTCACGCGTTTGTTCAGCTGTAGAATCTTTTCATAACAGTCGAATTTTACATTTTCCCTTAAGCCATCCAATTATTGTGGAGTGGTAGCTTTGATAGCAATGCTCACTTGAGCACGTATACATAGCTGTCCCTTGTGATGCCGCAGGCAAGCGCTGTCCATGTACTAACCGAATTCCATCAAACTCATCGAAGTAGTTGGTCAGCGCAGGAAATGCACCCTAAAGCACGACTCACCTATGCTGGAAACCAGCCTAAAAATTTAATAAACGAAGCTACATTGTATATCCTTGAGATTAATTTATATTGTAATATTATTCGGGTATATTAACACTATTTAGTGAATTTAAATCGGCATAATTAGATGACTAGAGAGTTTGTAGACCACATCGAAGATCATATACGAATGCTGGGTATATCGAGGAGTCAACGGGACATTCAACAGTTGCTCTCATTTGGTTCCCTGAACACGAAAACTTTTAAGATAATCATTCAGCTGAGGCTTATGCAAAATCTGATACAACAGATAATTCCAAAGAATAAATCGCTTGCATAAGAACCACACAAATCTAGCATGCAGAACAAAATTTTCTTGAAATTTATCCAAAATCTATCATAAACGTCTTTTGCGCAAAGAACCTCCTATAACGTAAACTAAGCTGTCTTGATGAAGAGACAGTTCATACATACATACATATATAATTGGTCTTTTCAACCCTTCAGTCAAGCTTACTATCTAGCTTATGTTGCGTGTGCTAATTTTTATACAGAGTTTTTTCCAGAAGACTGCTGAGAGGAAGTCGCCGAAAAGTTGTTTTCATATTTTCGATTTGATGTCTGACCTGGGGTTTGAACCGTGGCCTTACGTCTAATAAGCCAACACCCTACTTACTAGACTACGGCTACTTCAATTAGCAACCAATATTCAGAGAACGAAAACTTTGCAACCTGGGAAATACTTCACTGCTAAGTGGAAACCACTCTAGGCGCGTATAGTTTTTAAAGCTTTTACAAACCAAGACTTAAAACGAATTTTGAGAACAGTTCACGATATCTAATCGCAGTCCCTGGCAAAGAGCAAACCAAACACCATTAAAGAACAAAAGTCCTGAGAAAGTAATACAAATGAATTGGAATGATAAGCAACTAAAACGAACAGAGATGGGAACCAGTAAGAAAGCAGAACACTAGGTCGACTATACCCAAATTGAAAATGGCAGGTGGAGAATGAGTCTACAACATACAAAAAGAACTTAAAACAACTGAAGGCATTAGCATTTTTATTTGGAAATGATTTGTAATGATTCTATGAACCTTAAAGGATTCAAAAGAAAACTGTTTTAATTTAATTGACCAACTAAATAGCTGCAGAAAATTGCATAAGTTTTGGGCTGTTAAACTACAGGATCAAAAAGCCATAAAGCAAAAAAAATCCAAAAAAGGGAAGAAAATTTACAATAAACAATACAAGTACAGATGAATTTCTGTTTTTGTTTCTAAAAACTTACATCGAATTCGCCATGAAATCATCAAACTTAGCACTTAAACTCAATAATATTCTTACAAAAAAATACTTTCCAAAAAAAATAAAGAATTCTTTGGCAATATGTCCCTGACCTACTATATACACACATACCATATATACATATGTATGTGTATAAAAATATATCTAAAGTCCAAACACGTACGTAAATACATACCTTAACAGAGCGTTACAAAATCGAAAAGAAAAATATTTCTTTCATGAATTTTACCACCAAAAACAAATATTTTTGGCATGTCAGTCAGATTGTTAGCGATTGCTGCTCACACTCATTCAGTGAAAAAGACAAAAACAAAAAAAATTCCAATCAGATTAAAAATCCTCATACGAGTATAAACAAATTTGCCCCCTTAAGGGTAAAGTTTCATATAATATTTGATTATTTTTTTCTTTTTCATATAAAATACCTTGTATATGGATCCAAGGCACAACGTTGATAGTGCGTACAAGACCAGCAGATGCTTTGGTAATCGCATCGCATTCAGACAGACTGGCTGACGTATATACGCAGGTATTTAATGGAAATCAAATACATTATTTTTGTTACAAAATAAAAGCAACAATAAAAAAAAACAGAACGCTGTACGTAAGGAAAAATTATCTTTAAAAAAAGAATAAGGAATGTGAAAAAAAAACAAAGGTAAGGTCGGCTTTTAAATGCCTTGCTTGCAGCATAAATCGAAAGACAACATGCTACCCACACTACATAGATACAAGAAACTACCTTAAGGCTATGAAATTTAGTAATTAAAGGTTTTGCTCTAACATCTCAATAACAATACTTTTAGACTCAGAAAAGCGTGTTATATTCGTGGATATTAGATTTGAATTTTTTAGATTAGGTTTTAGGTTTAGGTTAGAGGTCGTGTACAGTACCCGGAGGTCGAATTGACCCATTGTACGGAACGTCCTTAAAATGGAAGGATAATAGAGGGGATAGGAAAAATGAGAGGGTGTAGGAAAGGGAGAATGGGAAGCGAAGAAATTACACAGACCCTAGCACTCCTCAACCAGCTCAAGCTACTAATGAATCTGGGGAGAGCCTTGATGTCAACTCTCGACACAGAATTCAAACCCTCAAAGAAGCCCCTGCCAAAGGTCCTCAAACTCAACCTACTAAGGGCTGGGCAGTTACAGAGGAGGTGCTCGACAGTCCCCAACTTCTCCTCATCGCAACATATACTGCAATAGGCCGGCTAGCATCTGTTGCCGATCCCCGTCAGCGACCTAATCTCACAGTGCCCTGTGATAAATCCGATAACTAACCTTAAACTGGGCTTATCCAAGCCCAGCAGCCAACCTGTTCTTACACTGTCTATAGCAGGCCATAGATATCTAGAAACATAACAACGCGGTCCGTTCCCCCAACGGCTCTGCTCTTCCCCCCTCACCTATCCATTGATGAGGACGTAGAGGTGGCAGATTGGGAGGTCAGGACCAACTATTAAATCGCCCTCAGAAAGCGAACATAACCTAGTGAGAACATGCGCTGTCTCATTGCCCAGTATTCCGCTATGAACCGGAACCCAGCATAGACGGATACGGTCTGGTCCAAAAGTCCTTAGCGACTCCTTGAATTTGGTTACACTGTAGACAAAAGAAAAGTCAATCTACAACGAACAAATGGACTCTACGAAACAAACGAGCACCGCCTAAAAATATGGCTCCTTCGGGACATATTGCTCTAGCGCGTTTTATTGACTATCGCCGTAGTCTAGTAGGTAGTGTGTTGGCTTATTACACATGAGCCAAAAGCTCTGAAAGTGGAATAAAACTGCCATGAGAAGTTTCTCAAAAATCTGACGTGCGATATCGTCTTTAAAGTCTAGGTACCGCCACTCTTGTATAAAATTAACACACATATCATAAGTGGTGTGAGAAGCTAGGTCTTAATCCTGGCTGAAGGGTTGCAATGATCAATTAGGTATGTATCTATTTGTATAGGTATAGTATGTATATGTTTGTTGTAGTAGCGATAAAACATTGCAACCACAGTACGAAGATGGTTAAACAAAATGGATACTCTATTGTTATTAATAGCATATGGGCTGTATGCTATAGCGAAGTCTCAAAGTAGACTTTGCGGTAACGGGCCATACATGAAAATTGAATTTCACCTCAGATCGTTAAGAAAATTAGGGGAGTATAAAATATTTTAAGATCCAAGGCAAGGTTATGACTTGATAAACAATATTGAACGATTCGCTCATTGAATTCTCTGTTCACTTAAGCCATTTTGGAAATTGACTGCATATCAGACGTAAGTGAATGATTCGAATCTTAACACATACGATGAATGAATATTATACTTTGCTGTAAAAAAATCAGAAATGGAGTATAGTTATATAAAAACCTATGTTTAAAGCATATTAATATAAAGGGCGAGATCAAACGAATCCAATTCGACAAATATTTCCATGTAACTAGAGACAAACAGATATCATCGCCGTAGTCTTCAATTGAACACTCACTCCACCAATTTCTCGCTTAATTTTTTTGCAATTCTAACAGCAATTCTAAGATAAAAATTTGGTTTTTTATTTTAATTTACTCCAACTTATTTTGTGTGCAGTCTTAGGACTTAACGCTTATTCCTAATAGTTCGTTTTACTCAAATTTTTTTGCCTATTTTGAGTACAAACAGGTATTTGAAAATAGTGGCTCCCAATGATTCAGCAAGTTCTTGATGTTTAACAACAATGGTAGTACTGACTCATCAGTAATTTCATTAGTATTGTTGTAAAAATCTCTAACAATAATAGAAATCCTATCTCGCTAGAGATCAGAGTTCTCTTACGATTCATATGAGATTTCTAAGATGTATTCGTATTAGTTCTTGTTTCATAAGTCCGCCAACAATATAGAGACGTGTCCCAGTAAAGTTCAAGGCAATAACCATCCGTTCTGCGACCGTGTTTGTAACTATATTTCAGTGTGAACTTTTTCGTAGATATTCCACATCCGATCTTGACTTGTGATATTGATATTTTGGTGCGTCAGTTAATACGTTGCCATTAAGCAACAAGATTTATTGATAATAAAAAAATACGTAAATATAGGAAAATCTCTGAGAGCTCGGATCATCGCCAACAAAAGGAAAAATGAAAGAATATTTCGTCTGCTACTGTTTCTCAGCAGATTTCTGACAAAAACTCTAAGAGTAAATTAAAATATCATTAAAAATTTTCTCAAAATCTGTCCTTCGGAATCAACTTTAAACTGTAAGCCACACAAGTCTAAAATTAATACACACAGCATAAATTGCGTAGAATCCTAGGTCGTAATCCTGACTGAAGGGTTATAATATAATAGGATCTATCAGATATTTTTGTTATAAAACCAGGATCTGCACCTTCTGTGCTTTGATGTTTTCGAGTCGTTCCTATTAATCTTACTGCTGTGCCTATATGGTTAAGGAGCAATGCCTTATATGAAGTAGGTCAGGTTAGGTTAGGTTAGAGGACTTGTACTTGTCAATTAAGACAAGTACAGTACCCGGCGGTCGAACTGACCCATTGTACAACGTCTATGTATGTTGTGTGTGTTAGTTATATACATGAGTGGTGGGACCTACAGTTTTAAAGTCGACTTCGAACGACAGATTTTTGAGAAACTTTTCGTGACAATTTTACTTTGCTCTCAGAGTTCTTGTCAGAAATCTGCTGAGAGGAAGTCACCGAAGAAATACTTTTTGTATTTTGTCTTGATGTCTGGCCTGGGGCTCGAACCCTGGCCTTACGTCTAATAAGCCAACACACTACCTACTAGACTACAGCGACTTCTAAAAACGTATGTGATATAATTCTAAGATCATTACATGCTTAAAACCGATTTTTCATCTCCAAATCTAATCACCAAATTGCAATCTTGCTTTAGGTTTCCTGCGTAATTCAAATAAATTTATTCAAATAAAGATACAAACTACTTGGTCCATCTATTGAAAGATATGGATTTCTTTCTATTATTCTCTTGAATAAATCAGATCGCTCTATGTCCACTACTCCGATATAGAGAAATTATAAGATATGTTTGTAGACTTATAGCATACATATGTACATCGGGCTGGGATATATGTATGTTTAAATAATGGAGGGTGTAGCACCAGTATTATTGTATTTTAAAGTTGTCGACACATGTACAAACCTTAGTAAAAACATAATTTTCTTCAAGAGGTACTTTATTGTCTTAAAAAGTACTTTAAGGCCTGTATGGTTGGCACTGTTTTTTAGTTAAACATTTTATAAGAGAGAAGAACTAAACAAAAACGTTTTTTATATAGAAAAAGTATAAAAAAAGAGCAAAGACTGTAATAGAGAAAAGAGAGAAGAGAGCAAAAATTTCATTTAAAGAAAAAACAAGATCTTTAGATAAATTCATTAGTTGAACAGAAACAATTTTTTTTTTTGTAGGCTTACTGGCTAAACCTCAACAGTTCATTTAGTAAACGGCTACACGACTCAACGTAATGGACGACGGATTAATGTGAAACAAAAAGAAAAAACGTGTAAAAAAATATTTTTCTTCAAAAGATACAAAATATTTCAAGAAAATAAGATATTGAAATTCGAAATATATATTTATTAAACAGAATACAAATTAAGTAGAAAAATTCTAAATTATGTGGTAAATTAAGAAAAAAAAATACATATTAACACGATTATTTTTTATGGAAAAGAAATATCTGTGAGTCTTAATGAAAATTTAATAACGTGAAGTGAGTGAATGAAGGAAAAATTTAAAAAAAAATTTTACATTTTTTATGGAATGGAATGCAGCAAAAGAGATAGCGAGCGTTGAACGCCGCCGTTTTTATTGTGTCTAAACCGCCGTATAACAGAAAGAGAGGCAGATAGAAATTTTTTATTATACAAAATATCTCCTCACATTGATTAAGAGCAGCAGCACAACCAACACCGTACACCACAAAGTCGTCGCCCGTTGGATTTATTTTTCGTTTTTTTTTCATACATTTTATATGTAAAAATTTTCTATAAAAAATTTTCTATGAAAATAAAAAAATTTGTTTTCTGTGTTGAGGAGATACACTCTACGTAATCAGTTTAGTGTTGTGTTCAAAGAGAGGATTGCGTTCCATTAAAATAGAAAAATAATCCATTTTTAATAAAACATAGAATGGATTTAATCGTTAAGTGAATTTCTTAAAAGAAAATAATTTTTAAAATCGTTATAACAAGTGTTTGGGTGTTGATCGTATTAAGAAATATTTAAACAAATTAAGTGTGTGTGTGAAAGAATGAATCTTTAAGTTGAAATGTTAAAAAAAAAAGTTTAATTAGCTATTTTATAATACAAGGCAAAATAAAAGAAAAAAGAAGCTGAAATCAAAAAAAAATAAAAATTTTTAATTCAAATATAAAATAAAAGCCCGTTTTTTTAAATTTTTAACAAAAAAAAAAATTTAACCATCAATCTTTAAAAGGAGAAATTGTTATAACCTTAATACACATACATACATACACACCGTAGATATACATACAAAATAAAAAAATATAAATAAATATATCAAAATTCAAATAACGTTTTGAGATAACAACAAAAAAAAAGTTGAAAAAGAAAAAATTGCCAACACCAAAAACAAAACAAAATAAACAACAAGTGGAAAAAAATGTAAAGGTAAATAACAAACACACAACGGCAATAACAACAGCAACAACAATTGTGTTAAAAAAATACTTTTTTTTGATAACTTCTCAAAACACGTTTAAATAAAAACCAAAACCAAAACAAAAACAACAAAAAAGAGGAAGAAGAAGCATAGCATAAAGCACAACAAAAAGATAACAAAAAATTATAAACAAATATTGTATGCAATATAAAAAAAGCGCTAAATAACCTTAACAATTTGACAACATTAGCCTCACTCACTATCTTCCGATGGAATGCCAAAATCAAGCTGCCAATTGAACCTCTTTACGTGTGTTGTGCTGACAAAAAGTTTATGATTTTTTTTATAATCATTTACTTACTGCTATAGTGCAACAATTATATAACAATTGCTAAAGCAACAATAACGGAAAATATTGTTGTGAAGCATACTACCCCAAAATAAATCAAAACGATCAACAGCAATTGCTTATTTCAAATTGAAATTATGCCAAAATTACAGCAACAACAACAGCAACAACAGCAGCAGCAGCAACAACAACAGCCCCAAAATCTTTATCCAAATCATTATCAGCAACAATATCAACAACATCACAATTCCAACCACCATCATCAGCAACAGCATCAACAATTGCATCATCAAACCTCGTTAACAAATGTTAACTCCACACTGTCAATTAGTAATACCTCCACTTCGTCCGCCTCCAACTCGAACACAGCTACCCTACAGCAACACATATCACCGCATCCCTATCAACAGCCGCCTCAACATTATCACCACCACAACTATCAAAGCCACTCGACCACCAATCAACATCATCAATCACAGCAGCATTTGCATCATGGCGAATTTCCTTTGCCGGAAGGTTGGGATATTGCCAAGGATTTCGATGGCAAAATCTATTATATAGACCATAATACGAAAAAGACAACATGGCTAGATCCAAGAGACCAGTAAGTACCAACACCCTTTTTCTCGAATTTTTTTTTCTTTCGAAATTTCTATTAAAAAATTAAAAATATAGCATGAGATAAAATATTCACTATAAATTCAGGTTAAGGGAAGCTATTGCTTTTTCTTTGGTTGAAAGAAATTTAAGGAATTTCTAAACATATCTACAATTCAGTTCTATGTTCTGTATGACAAACGATTTCTCCAGAAAAATTATGTATTTTTCATTTACATATTCGATGGCCAAAAATCGATTGTTTTCAGTAGCATTGGACCAATTAAAATTCGTTAAATTTTAATTTAAAATTCAAAATAATTAAATTTCAAACTTGGAACAATTCTATCGATATTCTAAAAATTTGAATTCAGTTATCGAGAGATTTAATTTCGAAATCCAAAAATTTTTATTCAAAATATGCAATATTGGAATTCGAAAACTTTTAATTCGAAGTTTGATAACTCGACGATGTAATGCGAAAATTCGAAAACTTTTAAAATGATATTCGAAAAATTAAAAATTGTTAATATACAACAAGTTTAACAGCCATCCCTGCAAAATAGGCGGAAGCGAAACGACATCAACGTTTGAAGTTAATTACTTATTTATAAAAAAATAAAATCAATTTTAAATAAACACTTCAAAGCAATGACATTCCGATGTGATTACAAGAAGCGATAATTACATATTTTACTCTGATTTCAAATGATTTTCCCATTTTTTTTATTTTTTTTTTCAATTTATAATGGAAATAAATTTTAATTAAAAAATTTCATTATTTTTTTTTACAAAAATATTTTTGCAACATGCATGTCCATAGCCACACAACCAACAGCCAAAATAGGCCTGACACATGAAAATAAAATTGAAAAATTGAAAGAAAAACAAAAAAAAATTAAAATAACGTTGCCGAATTTTTTTCGCTACAGGCTACAACAAATACTAGCATAGCGACACACACACCAAACACTAACACTTAGACAATATAATTTAAAACTAAATACAAACCATCAACAACAGCGTACAAAAATGTACACACACATATACACACAGAAAAAATATAAATATTTAAACAAATACTCAATAAACCAGGCAGGCGAAGTATAAAGCCAACAGCAAACACGAAATACTACAGCACAAAAAAAAAGAACTGAAAATGGAAATAAAAAAATAAATAAACAAACAAAAAAAAAACAAATAAAATAAAACAACTTTAAAGCGAAAACATTCCGATGTGATGATTAAGACTAAAATAGAGCTAAAATTAAACAACAAGAAAAAAAGATACTGAAAAACTCGAAAAATAAAACGAAAAAAAAAACTTAAAACAACTTGCAAAAATTAAACACATAAAACACACACTCAAACTGTGCTTTTAACTCATAAACACATAAATTGACAATCAAACTAAAGAAAAACCAAACATAGAAAAAATAAAATTTACAAACACATTTACAACTTTGGTAAAAAAAATCAAAAAAAAACAAAAAAAATTAACGTGTAATGAGTGTAAAAGAAAATCATAAAAAAAGAACACAACAATTACACTTCATGTAAAGAAATAAAAATAACGTAATTGTAATTTTGTTGCTGAGTGAGTTAATGTTAAGTTTACATGGATGTGTATGCATGTGTGTAACTGTAATTGTGTGAATATACAAATATACATATGTAAAGAGTAAAAATATACACCAAAAATTTTTGAAAGTAAACAAATTACAATTATTTTGGTTAAGTTTTCAAGCTGTTTAATGTTTAACTGCCATGTGAAGGGATTATTATTGTTTTTTGCTTTTAAATTATTACATTTATAAATAAATTATAAAAAAAAAAACAAATAATAAAATTTAAAACATTCAAAATAGTTTAACTTTTTTTTGAGAATACTAAACTAATTAAACCAATTCACTTCCCTATACAGGGAGAGTGTAACAGTACTTTCATTTTCTCTTTAGTAATGCTTTAAACCTATATAACCCCACATTCCATTTAATGCTTTTTAAACAATTTTTTTTTTGATTTTAATTGTTTATATATAGGCATTAAGGAATTTAACTCCTATTGTTTGGCTGTAAAATTAATTAAAACATCATAAATCAACATTCATTTATGGTTATTAATATTTTTAAGAAGACAAAAGCAAAAAGTAAATTATATTTTCCAAGCAAGTTGAATGTAGAGAATGCAAAATATATTTGACAGAAAATATACAGTGTATACTTAAATAAGCAAAAACAAAGTTTATGTATGAGTATATTAATTCGAGAGCTGGTAGTGCGGTTTCAGCAGATTTCTGACAAAAACTCCGAGGGTAAATAAAATTGCCATGAAAAAGTTTTTCAAAAATCTGTCTTTCGAAGTCGGCTTTAAACTGTAGGGCTCTCTACTCATTTATAAAATTAACAATCACAACATAAGTGGTGTGAGAAGCTAGGTCTGGTATTTTAAATTCTTCTACAAACCCACTCCAATTCGCAATAGAGAATAAAAATACCGTCCGACTTCCTCTCAGCAGACTTCTGGCAAGAACTCTGAGAGTAAATAAAATTGCCTTGAAAAGTCTCTCAAAAATCCGTCATTCGAAGTCGACTTTAAACTGTAGGTCTCACGACTCATGTATAGAATTATTGCCCAAAACCTAATTAGTGTGAGAAGCTAGGTCGTGGTCCTAAACGAAGGATTGTAATAACCAATTACATATGTGTGTATGTACGTAGGAAGCTATATTTAAAATATATGTACATGCATAGAACGAATTAAATTTAACTGATATACTAGGATTTTCCAATATTTATTTTAAGTACGAATACATTTAATACAAATTTACTAAAACTCTTTGCAGATAAAACGATATTTAATCACAGGAGATTTTCAATTAAATGCGTATGATCGTATATTATGAAAAATACGCAAAAACAGTAGACTTCATAAATTTTAATTAAATTGAGGTGTTTTTCTGATTTAAAAGCCGGCTTTTTATAACGCCTTATAAATTTCATTAAAAAAATATTTATTTACAAAAAAAAATTCATTTAACACAACCAGGCCAACAAATAAGCGAAAATAAATGAGCCTTTACAAATAAAATAAGAAAAAACAAAAAAAAATTATGAATACTAATGAAATAATTTTTATTTATAATAAAAAATTTTTGTTAAAAAGCAAAAACAGCCACAAAATTGAAATTATTTAAAAAAAACGTTTTTTGTGCCTTTTTTTTGCTTTTTGATGTGAAAATTAACGTCAGCATTAGCCTCGTGCTGGTATGCGTTCGTTACGTTTTTCGTTGCTGTTTGTAAATGTGAAAATTATGAAAAATATTTAGCGAAAAAATTTTATTTTTTTTTTCTGTTCTTTTTTTACATACGAAATGTGCTCTGTATTATATATGTATTTGTTGTGTTGTTATTGTAATTATTGTTGCCTATATGTGCCTAAAAATATACGTATTTATGGGTTAAACACAGGGTAATAAGAGATTTTTCTTAAAAGAAAAAAAAAGAAAATTTTTGGTTTATTTTGTAAGTTTTGTTTTCCTTTTTTCAAATACGTACACTGGCGGTCTTAAATGTGGTACAATGTCTTACAATTAATTGTTAATAACAAGGAAAATTTACACAGATTTACACAAGCACCTTGCTTTTGCTTGTCAGTGTATATAAGAAGTGCGAACGAAAAAATTTAGACATACGCTTTCCTTTATAAAAACCAAACTAAATGGTGAAACTATTGCAATCTTTATTTAAACTAAAGAAAATTTTCGCGACAAGGGTGGGGTGAGAAGCTAGGTTGTACTCCTGACTGAAGGGTTGTAATGACCAATTGTGTGTATGTAAAATACTCACTCCTCTAACAACTATAAAGATTCCTTTTTACTATCTTTCTTTATAGATACATACATGGACGTATACATACATATATACAGCATATCATACAACCTTTCAGCCAGCATTATGACATAATTTCTCACACCACTTACATATGTTGTCTGTATTAATTTTATATATGAGTGGCAGACCCTACATTTTACAGCAGACTCCGAACGAATAGTTTTTGAAAAACTTACTCTGAGTTTTTGGCAAAAATCTGCCGGAAGGAAGTCGCCGAAATTTCATTTTGTTAGAGATGTGTGACCTGGGGTCGGGAGTGGCCTCACGTCCAATACATTACTCGACTACGGCAACAACAAAACTTATCCTCCATCTTATTATTTTTTCTGTCTACTGTAGCACAGATAGCTTCTTCAAGTTAAAATTCTAGGAATTCTTCATTCATTGTTAATAAATCTTTAAGAACAAAACGTTTACATAAATTTCCCAAGAAAATCTTCTTATTAAATGTAAATTGTTCTTTCCAACTTCTTCTAGTCACTTTTCCTTTATAAAACGGAAGGAAGTAATTATTTGATCGTTATCCATTGAAATTAAAAGAAAAAGAAAAAGAAATCTATGGAAAATCTTTAAGAAAATTAAATGTGATACACATATACATATTTACAAATACCATACATAGATACACTCGAACATACCATTGTAATTGAAGCAAATTAGCTGTTAGTATCTATGTTTACGAGTGCATACATAGTTAAATAGCTCAGCGTAATTAAGGCAATACACCAAAATATAATGTTACTTAGCTATCCAGAGAGAGAGAGAGAGAGATAGAAAGAGAATTGCATTTTAATTACAATAAAAATGAAGAAATTCTTAAGATTACTTGCTTAAGCAAAAGCGTATTCAACGATTTGATTAAAAATTGTTTCTAATGCTGAATAAATTGTTTTCTTTTCATGGGAATAATGTTTATGCCATACACATTTCAAATGAAATTGTGAATGCCTTTCAACTGAAAAAGAATTTGTTTAACATCTGGTGATTTTCATTTTAAGAATTTTAAAAGAAAATCGAATTTTTGTTATTTTTGTTTAAAGTAAGAATTCTTAGAAAAATTAATGTTAAATTAAGACATATTTTTGTGCTTGTGCTGTTTATATAAACACAGAATAGAAAAGAATTTAAAAGGCAAAGTGCATCACAAACAGTGGAGCAAAAATGGATTAAAGAGTGACCATTAAAATGGAAACAAATCTTGCTTATCTTTACATAATTTTTATAAGGAACAATAGTCAATTATACTATGAACGTATTTCGGAAATCTTTCTAAATCTAAAGGGTATTGGCCTCAGCCCGTGAAATGTTTAAAATTTATTGCTGCTATAGCAGCTAAACTGATGATAAGTTCTGAACAGGTGTTAGTCTGTTACATTATTTAGAGTTGAAGCATACTATCAGAGCAAAGTCGCAGCTAAAATATACAGAAATTGGGGTCTGACTCTACATTTCAAGTCTTTTGACAACTAAGATGAGAAGCCTTAACATGACTAATATACTCGCATACAACTCAGATTATATAAATATTTATTCGAGGGTAGGTAGGTAAGTTTTCACTTGAGCACCCATAGTGGTCCTTTGTGACGCCACAGTCCATGTAGGCTGACTTCCAAAATGTTAGTTGCTTTGTGCTTGAACAAAGTATAGTGTTTCATAAAGCCGCTGTACAAAATGTTTACAATGTATACTATTTCAAAACGTCGTCAATGTGTACTTTTAACGTAGTCTAAAAGCAATCAGGCATCGGATTTATAGTTGATGCATTGTTTGGTAACTTTGCATACGTACAAAATTTATATACCGTAGTAGAACTGTATACAAACTTTGTATTGATACATTTTGGAAGTCAGCCGTACTAACCGAATTCCAATAAACTCATCGAAGAAGTTCATTAGCACAAGAGCTGTTGGTTAGAGGGGAAACTCTTGATTTTTTGCTTATAAAAATCCAAATCACTGCAGCTCATATATTTTTCAAGACTTAGTTTACTTAGATGGTGCAAGTACACTGCACTTGATCACCTGATAATCTGTCATTGCAGATATAGAAGGACCCAGCTTCTAACACCACTTATGTTGTGTGTGTTAATTTTATACAAGAGTGGTGGGACCTAAAGTTTAAAGTCGATTAAAAACGACAGATTTTTTCAGAAACTTTTTCATGGTAATTTTTTATTTACTCTCAGAGTTTTTGTCAGAAATCTGCTGAGAGGAAAGTCGCCGAAGAAATATTCTTTCATATTTCGTTCTGTTGGAGATGTTTGACGTGGGGTTTAAAACATGGTCTCATGTCTAATAAGCCAGTGCACTACCTACTAGACTACGGCGACTTCAGATTGTATAAATATTGATCAGAGGGAAGATTCTTAATTTTTTGGTCATGAATGCTTCAATGTGATGTCCACTGCAACTCGCATATTTATTGAAAGTAGAAAAAACATACAAAGGCCTCTTAATTACTATGAAGACCTACAGAAAATTAAATAAGACTTACATGTTCCATGCCAATGGCAATAACGTATTCTATTGCTTAATTAAAGTATCAATTCAATGTCATTCGTACTTTACTGTCTTACTGATACTAACGAGCAACTGCTAACTCTTGGACACCTAAATCCTTCCGTATTATTCCTTCAGTTCTATACTTTGTAACACTAAATAAAAAGGAAACGGCTTTGGATTCTCGTTAATAATAAAATGTTTAGATACTCCAACACTTATTCATTCCCATTAACTTAAAATTATAAATGAAATGAAACTTAAAGAAAACTTATTCTTCTTTAAGATTTCTTTCTTTGCCTTACTTTGCTTTGCTTTACTGCACGTTGAAATAGTAAAACCATATAAAAATTAAAAAAAAGGAAATTCGAGAAGAAAATAGAAAAAATAGAAATAATAATATTGCATGAAGCGAGAAAAACAAAAATAATAATAAATATAAATGCATTTGTAGAATATCTGTAAATGAGATTGAAAAAGAATAGACATGAAGAAAAGAGGAAAAATAAATCCATGAAAAATATACGGAAAATGATAGTCAATAAAATATGTGGAGTACAAAAGTAAAATGAAAAGAAAAATAGCATTCATTGCAAGAACAACTTCTGTGTCTAACACCAAAAGATAGACGAGAGAGATACTGGCGTATATATTAACCTCTTGGAAAACAAACTATATTCATATATAAAGTATCCGCTGTGGTTTTCCACCATTTTAAGGTACATAAAGCTGTCACACAGCATTTAACCCATTCTATTACTATTTTATTTGTATTGTTTCAGTTACATTAATGAAGTTCTAGACTAATAGTGTTGCCATCTCTCATTGCGTATGAACAATAATATCCAAGCAAATATATTGATTTGTTGTATTGAGTGGAACGGCCTGGGGAACGGGAATTAGCGGCTTTTACATTTAAAATTTGAAAACCGTGGTGAAAATTTATTAAAAACTGGATTACTTAAGAAAGACAAGCACTTAAATCCAACATAGTACAACTTAGTTCCTCACACAACTTATGTTGTATACGATAATTTTGACCATGAGTGGCGGACTCGACTTTAAGTCGTAGTTCCAAGTTCCCTCAGTGTCTCAATGGGTTAATTTTGCTTACATTTACTATATGGAGACTATTTTATGAGCTTCAGAATCATAAAAACCAGTAAACACACACACATAAAAAGCCATTTATGCTTATATTTCTATGTGCATGCATGTGTGTGTGTTCGTGTAAGTACGACTTAGAAAAATACTCACACTATTACTCTTTCTCTTTACACAGAAACAATACTTACATACATACATACATTCTCTTAAATTTATAATCATAGAGAAAAAGCAAAAAAAAAAGAATGAAACGATAGGAACCAGAGCAACAGGTGCAATTTGTTACAAAAACTGCAATGAACGACAACATGTACGAGTATGTAGAATAGTTAGGAGATAGAAATAGTTAAAGAAAGACAACAACATAATAAATAAGAAGAAAAAAACAATCACAATGCAAAGAAACAGAACATAAAACAGGGTGCTTATTAAAATTCCTTAAGAACGTATTCAAAAGAATGCGATAACACTGCAATATTAGAGCAAAAATCATTGAAAAAAATAAACTTTTCACACTGCAATTTACATGTCATTACATGTATAACTTGCAAATGTAGGAACTACATCGGGTGGTGTACACATGGTTTGAGTCCTTAATAACTTATACGACATTGGGAAAGAATAACTCGTTACTTACATTAATTTCTATACAACAATGTTTTGATATTTTGACCTGAAACAAAATCGAATTCCAAGCACATTAATCGAAAGCACTACTCTTCCAATACCTCACATACAAGTTTTGAAAAATCACTTTCCATCTGATTACTCTTCTGTGATTTCCCACAGATATCTTATTGAAACATTTTCGTCTGAGTATTTGCAATAATAATCCCGACGTGGTCAAATCACTGCAGTCGTTGTAACTTAAGACGCCTAAGTTTATCTATATCACCATGAAGCTCATATAGATGATGATTTTAGCACTGCATGGTCCATGTACTCAAAGCAAAGTCACAGCTAAATACTATCAAAATTAACTTCCGACTCATCGGTTATAAAATCAACTCTTTTGACAACTAAGATAAGTAGCCCTAATAATGAATAACATACTCGCATACAACTCAGATTGTATAAATATTAATCCGAAGCTCAGTTGAGCACGCACAATGCATTTGGCAATGCATGACCCATGCACTCAACATAGTATCTTTCTTTTGAAAACATTAAGAAAAGTTATTTGGTACCTGCTAGTGCATGGTAACAGTACAGATATTATTTTCATATTCAACACTGAGATTTTGAAGACCCCGATTTGAAGGGATTGCTCCCCATGAGTGATAATATCAGATTAAATTAGAACATGCTTGAATTTCAATTTCGATAAACGTTTTGTCAAACGACTTTTATAGAAGCATTTTCTAATAGTCTTGCACGCCATAAACAGATTTTGAAATAGAGAATTTCGATGTCAGATGTTAATGTCAGATGTAAAATACATGTCGAGTAAGAAAAAGCTTTATTTTATATATAAACGTTTTATCAAACGAGTTTTTTAGAATAATTTCTAATAGTCTTGCACGCAATAAACAGATTTTAAAATGGACAACTTCAAGCCAGATGTTAATGTAAAATGTAAAATACATGTCGAGTAAGAAAAACCATTATTTTACACCTTCTGAATGAAACTCAAATTGCACTGCAGGTTTCTATATGATTTTCACTGAAGTTATATAAGTTTTCTGGAACACCTCGGAAAAGCAAAGTGTCACTATGACTCTTCTTGTTGGTATTAACGGACAGTTGTGTCTAACATTACGTAGCATTTGCAACCAGATATGATGCCAGACATTCCAACAAAAACAAATATGAAAAACGTATCTTCGTCGACCTCCTCTCAGCAGATTTCTGGCAAAAACTCTGAGATTAAATAAAATTGCCATGAATATTGCCTCACTTATGGATAAAATTAACACCCACAACATAAGTGGTGTGACAAGTGGAGTGAAAACCTGACTGAAGGGTTGTAATGATCAATTATGTATGTATATATGATAACGCTCTATCATGTTGCATGACTAGTTAAAACTACGTAGAAGCTATAAATCTAAGTATTCTACATTGATTTGATTCGTTCTTTTGGCGCGAAATTCAAATATTGTCTATAAAATGAAAAATGCCATGATGTCAATACTATCAATAAATTTATGTTGTACCAATATTTGGTAATAAGTTTTCAAAATTTGCCAAAAATATCGCATTCTTAATTGTAACTTCAAATGATTTATACTAATTACCACACGCGTTCTTATAATACAATACGACTGTTGCTTTATAATAATAATAATAAAAGCAAAAAATCTTTAATCTGAAAAATGTAAAAAGAAAAATTTTTTTTTGAAATTTCGAAAATGTTGTGCAACTTTCGTGGCATACAATGTAAACCAAAAAGAAAAGTATTTTTTTACATTGATTGTACAAAAAGCGTTAAAATGAAATGCAGTGCAACGGCATTCTTTCTGCACAAAAAAAAAAACGCAAAACAAAACAAAAAATTGTTTTTCTTTATATAAGACTACAAACACTTTATATACAGTATGTATGTATAATATGTATGCATGTACATACGTGTGTATGTACATTAAATAAAATTACTCTGTACAATCATTTTACGTTGTATGAGAGTTTGTTGGGTTGATTGTTGGTACCCCATCCCATGCATTTATACACCATTGGAATGCCATGGATACATAAATGGTATGTTATTGCAACAACAGAAACACCAACAACAAGACAAGCAACAGCAACAGCAACAGCATGCAATGCAACAGTTTGCAACAAGTATTTCCATTTTATTATACGTATCAAATGAAAAAAAAGCAAAAAAAAACTAATAATTATTTATATATTGTATGTATGAGTGTGCACTACCACTAGTACAATATGTACTTGCATACAAATATATGTAGGCATGTGTGTACATATTACACGAGTATAGAAAAAAAATGTTTATGCCATCGTCAAGTAGTTGAAAAGAAAAAAATATTTTTTAAAGGCATAGTTTTATCTATATTAAGTGATATAAAATAGAATTTATACAGGGTGCATAGACGGAAGTGTTAAAGGGAAATTGAAAATATACATCGTACTTAAAAATTAGAAAATTTCTTTGACTTGAACTGGAGAAAAAAATATAAAATAAAAAGTTTATCTCTTTATTGAAAAGATTTTCGAGTCTAGAAATGTAAACTTCAAATGATTTTCGTGTTTGAATATCAAAAAATACATCGAAAATTCATAGTGGCTGACCAGAAAAACACCCCGCACCCCCCCCCCGGTAGGGATTTCTAAAAGAAAATTTTTTATTGTTAAGGGCTGACATGATTCCTGGATGCTCATAATAGATATGATGCATACAAAATTGGTGATTACAATCCTTCAGCCAGGATTACGAACTAGTTTCTCACACCCCATATGTTGTGTGTGTTAATTTTATACATTAGTGGCGGGACCTACAGTTTAAATTCGACTCCGAACGACAGATTTTTGAGAAACTTTTCATAGCAATTTTATTTACTCTCAGAGTTTTTGCCAGAAATCTGCTGAGAGGAAGTCGCCGAAGAAATACTTTTTGTATTTTTGTTTTGATGTCTGGTCTGGGACTCGAACCCTGGCTTTACGTCTAATAAGCCAACACTCTACCTACTAGACTACGGCGACAAACATTGTCTGCTATAGCTTCTATCAAAAAAGTAAAATGGTTTGAAATTGAATTCAAAAAAATATTTATTTTAATTTCTCTACTAGAGCGAACTGAATCATCGTTAATTTTGTTTCTTTTAATAATTAAAGATAAGCCCTAAGTTTACTTAAGAAATCATGAAAAAACAAATTTGTATGTGGCGTAAACATAAGATAAGATTTTAGTTTATTACCAATAATATTCATAATGTCTTATTAGCGCTTTTTAAAGGGTTAATTTTGTCTTATCCATATAGTAGCAGTAGTACATCATATCGTGTTGCAAGTGTTGTTTTAATGTTTTTATTCATTTTTTTTCATTTTTTGTATTCTTTTTTTTTATTCACATTTTATGTTTGAATTTCCTTTCTTTAATGATAATATATTGTGTGTGAATTTTACAATCCCGTTCTTAATTTATAAACGCGTAATTATTGTATGCAATACAAGAAAATGGAAACAAATACGACTGAACTGCAATTTATCATGAGGAATGAAAACCTAAAACAACAAAAAAGGCACAAATAATGCCATACATATGTACATACATACATACTACATTTCATAAGATATTGCACATATAGAACCCATAATACAGTGGAAAAATACAAAATAAATTAATTAAATGGGAGAAAATTTTAAAATAAAAAAATGTATATGTATGCATTACTTACCCCCGATATCGATATGGGAAAATGTTTAAATCTCAAAGCAAGACATAATTTTTGTTTTCAATATTTTGTGAAAATTTTGTTAAAGCATGGGTAGCAGAATTATGTTTCTAGATAAAAATGATTTATGCTCAATTTAAATTATTTTGTTTACAATCTATGTAATTAAGGTCAATTATAGAGTTTAAGTAGATGTGGTCTAGCACAGCAGATTTCTGGCAAAAACTCTGAAAGTAAATAAAATTGCCATGAAAAAGTTTCTCAAAAATCTGTCGTTCAAAGTCGATGGAGCTCCCGCCACTCATGTATAGAAATTAACTACACACAACACGAATGGTGTGAGGAGCTAGGTCGTAACCCTGACTGAAGGGTTGTAATGACCAATTATGTATGTATGTAGGTAGAATGAGAAGTAAATCCACTGTAGAGGAATGGCATTTTCACATACAAATTTATTCGAGTGTATTGTACCAGCGTTTGCAAAAACGTTGTTCTTAACTTCAGTGTGCCCGTGTTCAGAAAACGACATTAGGTTAACCATCGAATATCTCATTACCTCTTCCAGAGATGTTTGGTATTCCTATATAATTTAGAGATAGTATACACACTCTCTAAGGATCTAGTGGTTGCTATACTGTCACTATATAAGCGTATATTTTTACACGATACTTCAACCTGAATAGTACTACAGTAATTGGGAAGGGACAATCGCCGTAGTCCAGTTGGTAGTATATTGGCTTATTAGACGTGAGGCCACCAGGTCAAACCTCTCTAACAAAACGAAATATGAAAAAAAATATTTCTACTGCGATTGCCTCTCAACAGATTTCTTGCAAATCTCTGAGAGGAAACAAAAATTGCCATTGAAAAGTTTCTCTCGTTCGGAGTCGACTTTAAATTGTAGGGCCCGTCCCATAAGGGGTGCGAGAAGCTAGGTTATAATCCTGACTGAAGGGTTGTAGTGCATAATTATGTACGTATGTAAGACAAAATCTAATATTCATTTATTTAGAAAAGATTTCACATCCAATTTTGTGGCATGCATTCGGGAATTCGGTTGTAAACTCTTATCATAGTTCTATTCCGTATCTACCCGGCATTTTCATTATTTTTGTAATACAATAACAATTAATAGAATCTATTTATTGTATTAATTTTTTTTTTAAATTTTTTTATGTTAAACATAAAAGTCCTGACATTACTATGGGATACAGTGTAATTTTTTCTCACTGACATTTAAGCTTCCAATCCTTCAAACAAACATTCTCTTAAATATTCTCAAGTAATTTTTCATAATTTACAACTCAATTTTTCAGTGTCATATTTATAACAAAAGGTGCTTATTACTACGAGTACGATGGTTATTATTATTGTTGTTGTTGTTGTTGCTGTTGCTGTTATAGCACAAGCCTTAAAACTCTCTAAATGGAAAGTAATTGCTATGGGGAGAAATAAAAAAACAACAGCAACATCGCCAAATAATAACAAAAAAAAGAGTAGTTATGCACAAACAAATATGTACTCGTAGAAGTATGAAAACTAAACAAAATCATCATATCGTAAATGTGTTTGTGTTCGTGTTCGTATTTATGTTCATTTATTATGAGAGTGACCTGTATGTGTGTGTTAGTAGAAATATAATTCAAATATCGATTTGTAATAATTCAGCTGTCATACTTTAAAACAGAAAATAAAACAAAAACAACAAACCAAAGCAACAACATTATTATGTTAAAAGTTATTATCATTATTATTATTGTTGTAGTTTAGGAATGTTTTGGTTTTTGTTGTTTTTTTTTTGTAAACGTGAGTAAAAAATTAATTTGTATTTTTTGTTCATTTTTTCTACTTGAAACCATCATGGCCTCATACCCATACAAGCACAAATGTAATGTACGTTAAGGAATTTTTATAAGAAAAATAAAAATAAAACAAAACATTGTTGTTGTTGTTGTTATTGTTGTAAAGCAACTACTTGAAAAAGTTTAGGGGGGCTTTTATTTTGATTATTGTAATCATTTTACAAATATTTTAACAACAGAGTCTTTTAAGTTTGTGTTTCTTTTGCAGATTTTATCTTTGTATATAAACAGTGATTCAGATCACCAGAAACACGAGGTAATTAAGAGACACTTTTAACAGGATCCCTAGTTTTTGAAGGAAAATAACGAACAACAACTGATTATTATACAAAATCCTGGCATTATAAACATGAATTTATGGCATGTTCTCTTAAGGGGCATTTATAGTAAACGATCATACAAGTTGTAGACATGCCATGTAGAAAAAACCGGGATATCATTGTGAAATTGTTGAATTGAAATTTTTCAAAAACCATCACATTTTATTGCATTCACTAATCGTAAACTCTTATCGTGTAAATTGACCGTTAGTAACAGTTTAGCTGTGTTTTTGATGCTGCTTTTTTATTGCCTTGAACGTTTGCCCTTTTTTTTTGGTAGGCTCACAGTTCATTTACTTCTGCGCATATTTTTATTTTTATTTTCTACTCTCGATAAGACCTTTTGGCTGACTATTTGGCATTTGCAGTGCGTTTATTTTGCTCGATTTTGGTGCTTCTACTTCTTCATCTTCTTCGTGCTGTTGTGGTCTGTGATAAATTACTTTAAGACGTACAGCACGCAGATGTGCAACTTTTTTTTCACAGAATTTTTATTCTTTTTTTATTTTGTTTTCATTTTTTTTGTAAAAAAAAGGAATGAAATTAAAAGAAGAAAAAATCTGCATAGATTGAAAGAAATGACAATCCGATTGTCTAAGGACCGGAGTATGTATATGATGCAGGGCTTCGGAAATTGTATTTACTCAGACCAAACATCGAGCCTCTTTGTGTATGAAACTTTCTTGCAATGGTTGATAACAGTTTGTTAATCAATGGCTAAATCCCTAGCAATGTTCCCGCTACTTATGTATCAATTTTCCTCAATTTATTCCACAATTTCATTGAATTTATTAGTGATTAATCAAGAAGAGAGAAGTATGTCTTATCAGATTGAAAACGTGCAGCTGTTTTTCTAGATGCAACATTGTCTACGTAAACTTCACAATTTTTTAGCTGCTTACGACACATTCTAACCTTTTGGAAGGAAATTGTCCCGAAATTTCACTCATTATTAAGCCTAGATAACTTCTAACAGATAACACCGAAGCTGATAGTCCCACCTTTTAAGCAAGCTATAGTTTTGCCTTAATATTACCAGAGACAGTACATTTTAGAGCGATAACCGATTACCGGCAATTTCTTATATGCACAATATTATTGACTTTTCTGTTTTTCGTTTTAATAATGCATTTATATTTGATTTTGATAACATGTTGCAACAACAACAACTATTTAACACTGGTTATTTAAACAAAAACAAAAAATTATTTTTAAAAAATATGCCGTTCGATAGATGTTTTGTTTCGCACTCATTATAAACATGAGTTTTTAGGAGCAAAGCAAAAAGAGCAAGAGGAGAGTGTAAAATCAAAACAAAAAACCTGCAGCATATTTTCGAGATTATATCGTTTGTTGTTGCTTGTTACTGTTTGTAAGTGATGTTTAATCCTTATATCTTTTTTTCACTCTTTGTTATGGCTAATGTATTTGTACAGTGGGCCAAGAGTACGAAAATGAACGTTAAAAAATATAAGCAAACAAGAGAATGCTTGTGGAATATTTGACAGATTAATTTTACTATTGGTCACCAACCAGCTATAATACAATATATCCAGCCTTCATAAATGCAATCTGCTCTCAATGCTGCTGTCAAACGAAACAAAATTCTGCAGCTTGTTCAAATAGGAATTAACTAAAAGATTCTTGTTGTCAGTGTTGACCTCTCCCTTATTGACGCACTTGCCTAGATGCATATCTATTCAGTTACAACTTTTTTTTTGATTTTTAGTAAGATCTTCAATATAAATTCGTTCCACTGTGCGGAAAAATAAGTTAAATAACCAAGAATTACCTTTAAACCCAAAACAAAGATAATTTTTTTTTTGTGGTATTTCTGCTTCACTTTGGTTTTCTTTAATAAATTTTCAGATAAAGAATGTAAAAACATTTACGTCACATACCGAAATATTTTAAGGAAAAAAAATTAATTTACAGTAGTTTGTCCACAACCAAAATTGTTGGTTGGTCTCCCCATATGTGAGGGAGAATGAGTACGCATATGTGTGTGTGTCTGGGTTTTTTTTTCAGTAGCACATTAATCCTCTTGCTTTTTCTTCTACTTTGCTGTTCTTTTTTATGAACTGAGCTTATTTACGTTGGAGTTTTAGTTTTTCTTTTTTTGTGACTCTTTTCTTGTGCTCCACACCTCCCTCCATTTTTTTTTTTTTTTTTTTTTTTTTTTGTTTAAATACAGAGCTTTGGGTGTTATGTGGCCTTAAATTTTTTTTCTGTATTTTTATGCTTTAAGCATAATTTCAATACGTTTGGTTTAGTTTGGTTTAGTTTGGCTTTGGTTCAATGTTGCTATTGTTTTTGCCATATTTATGGCTACTTATACAAGTTCTATATGCTATCACGTACAGTGGGCTCAAATACGGAAAATAAATACTACAAAATAATTACAAAAATAGCGAATTTAAAAAATATTTTTATTGTAAAATTTTATTTTAATTAACTTTGGTTAAAAGATTTTTAGGATGAAATGTTTAATGATACCGTCCAATTCATACATTGACTTTTTCCGGCTGTCATTACTTATCCACTATCACTTCTGGGTTCTCCCAGTTCCTTATGCTAATCTATCTAACACGGATGCAGAAATGGGCTTCAACGTTTAATTAAATTTTTTAGGAAAAGTTGACATTAAAAGACTGTTGATCTAATCAGCCTGTCTTAATTTGTATGTTTAAAAGTGGGAAACCAATTACAAAATACATAGTCCAAAATAAGCTGTAAGGCAAGCCTAATGGATAAAAATGTGCAATCGATTACTTCTGATTATTCGTTGCACTCTTTGTAATCAAAGCAATATCATCGGCCGTACGTTCACTGCAATATTGCATAGATCTGATCGCATCTTTAACGCTTCCAGTCTCTTCAAATATCATTAACCCTGGACGGATAATCTTCATTTTTGTACATTAAGGTTACTCTTCATTGAATCGACGAAGAATTTAAAGTCATGTCATTTGCTATTACAAAATACGCCAAAATAAGGCAAGTCTACTTGATAAGAACATGGAAGCGATTAATTCCGATTATTCGATACACTTTTTCTAATCAAAGTGATATTTTCGACAGTACGTTCACTGCGAATCTGCACAGGCCTGGCTGCATCTGTAACGCTACCAATGTCTTCAAATACGAGTATATTTAAAGTCTTGGGTGCCTTGGTAGTCTA
Organism: Sarcophaga carnaria; assembly: GCA_958299815.1. NCBI lineage: Eukaryota > Metazoa > Arthropoda > Insecta > Diptera > Sarcophagidae > Sarcophaga > Sarcophaga carnaria. Next base: position 34,156,471 of record OY283150.1, read on the forward strand.
GTGGGTCGTGTGCTAGACTATTAGCGTGAGGGTCGTGGATTCGATTCCCACCAGAGACTCTGGTCTGTGACACTACACCGAGCATATGGTCAAAGTTACTCAGCTCGTATATAATTAGAATATAATTTGTAATTGTATTGTAATTAATAAATAAATAAAATCTTTAAATTCATTCAATAGCATGGCAAGCAAAGTGGTGATTAGGATGCTTGCAGAGAGTCCACATTTGAATCACCACATTTGGAGTAAATTTTAAATATTTTTATTCAATCTTCAGTTATTAAACAATCCATATTCTTAAATGGCAAAACTGTCGCTAAAGTCTTGTCACACTAGCGGTTTTAAAACCGTTAAAGGGTGTCTTTTTCTTTGATTAAACTTGTAATCGAACTTTTTCATGAATCAATCATGAAATCATTCTTCTTATTCTTCCGTTCGTTTAACAATTTTTTGTTGTATTTTACATTCAACCACACTGTGCCTTATTTAAACAGAAAAAAAAAACAAATTTATGCTCAGAAATATTTATATTTTTTCAAGATTCTTTTTGATTTTTTTTTTTGTCTTATTTTTATTATGTCTTTAAGCCAAAGGCTTATGTTTAAAATATGCAGAGATTTTTTTGTTTTTTGTTGCTGTTGTCGTTCTTCTACTTCATTTGATAATTTCAACAGATATTTTTAAACTTTAACATGAACATTAACGTTCTTTAATACGTTGAAATTGACGTTACTTAAAAAAAAAGAAAAACCAACGATATTTTTTTTCGTGTGTGTGTGTATTTCTTCTCAAAATTTATGACCAAATGTAGAAAATATGCGATAAGCCTGTTGTTATTGTAGTTGTTGTTCTGCTGTTTTTTTTTTTTTTTTTATGTTTAATAATATGTTAGTCCAGTCGTTCTTATGGAATTTAGGTTGTGTTCCAAATCAATTTTCTTCAGCTTAAACTGCTCTCATGACGTTACCATACAAAAATTATACAATAAATGATAAATTTGTGTTTTATGGAAGTTCGTTTCTTTTTTTTTTGTTTTTTTTTTATCCTAGACTTTCAAGACAATTTATTGAAATGTTTCAAAACAATTTTTCAAGTGATTTAAAGGTCTAAATAACACAGTTTATAATACAACATTAATACAAACAAAATTAGGCCAATAACAGCTCAGTTTAGTTTAACTTCAGCTTTAGCTTCAGCTTATACAAGTTAAATTTAAATATAATTCTATGAGAGAAGGGTTGCGGTGAGTAGTCGATATCAGCTTTTGTTCTTTAGAATTAATAATCATAAAGAAATACCATTAATAAACAAACAATATATCTTCTTTTGTTTTCATAAACAATTTTCATGCTTCAATGAAATTAAAATGCCACATGTCGCATTCCTAACCTAAAGTCAGCAGTATTCAGTACGTCGACTGCAGACCAGAAAACATAACCAAAAACCAATTAACATATTTTAAAATTAAATATATTATATGATATATGATAAAAAAATATATAAAATAGACAATAACAGCAAGAAAAAATATTAAGAAATATACGTATACATGCATGTATCAATAAACAAATAAGAATCCAAGAAAAAGAACAAACATTATTGAGAATTAAAAAATAGTTTGTTTTTAAATATTAAAAATCAAAAAATTTTAATAATAAAGGGTGAATTTTTGCTGTACAATATAAAAACAAACATTGCCTGACTTGAGGCAATGCCATAAATTGGCGAACAAACGAACAGCGTTCGCAAATCATTGAATGGCGTTCTCATAATTCTCAAAATTTGAAAAAAATTTGTCTATCGGTAGATTATCTTCAGCGATGAAGCTGATTTTTGACACAATTGGTACACAATCGCCATAGTCTAGTAGATAGCATGTGTGCTTATTAGACGTGAGGTCGCGGTTCAAAGCCCAGGTCAGGCAATTCCAACAAAGCTAGGTTAGGTTAGAGGACGTGTACTTGTAAATTAAGACAAGTACAGTACTCGAAGGTCGAGTTGACCCATTGTACAACAACAAAGCTATGTATGAACAAATATTTCTTTCGGCGACTTCCTCTCAGCAAATTTCTGGCAAAAGCCACTTTAAACAGTAGGTCCCACAACTCGTATATAATTTTAACACACACAACATAAATGGTGTCAGGTGTTAGGTCGTAATCCTGACTAAAGGCTTGTAATGATCAATTATGTAAGTATGTATGTATGTATGGGTACGTCGACAAACAGAATTACCCAATTGAAAGCTATTGAGAAGCGGCTTGGTTGGCAATTATTCCCTACTTTTGAAGTTAAGTTTCTCCTGTGTGTAGACGAACCAAGAACAATTTCTTGCCTGACAGATAAAATTATAGCTGTCATTAATGAGATGTCAAAACTAGAAATAATAGAAATTTTTCGGCATATAGATTCACAACCGAAAACCCTGCCATTCCATTTGGGAAAAACGCCCTGAATAAAGTCAAACTAAAAATTTCCAAAACATGCATAAATTCTACGCTCGTATAAGGAAGTGAAATAGGGTTTATGTTGAAAAATATTGCTCAAAATGTCCAAAACTTCGTTAACACACATCGGCGAATAGTAATGTGCAGTATGTTCGGCTGACATCCCGTATATTCATAAACATACGGCCTAAAAGCTAATAACAAAGCAAATTGTTAGAAGCAAATAGAAAAGGTTGTACATTATGAAACCAGCAAACAGTATTGCGAGAGAACTTTCAAGAATCTCGATGGTTTGACCAAAGAACACGTGAATCAGAATAAGCTAAGAATAATAGAACAATAAGTTATCTGTCGTTGCGTAAAAACAACGCCCTCTGAGTATTTGATATATTAGAAAGCCTGCTGATCATTGATTCATACCTCTTTTCCCCCTAAAAATTTATATAATAGGTAAATCAGAACCATTGATTAGGTTTATTTTGCAACCAATTTAATTTCAAAGAGGAAGATGCTGAAGCACAAGCCATTTAGACTCTCCTTTGTAGGCAATATACTTTAAACTAATTTCAGACAGTCCCTCAGCTTTTGTGTGATTTTATATGTTTTTAAATTACGTGCTTACTTATTTAATTGGTCATTACAGCCCTTTAGCCAAGATTACAACCTAGCTTCTCACACTACCCTTGTTGTGTGTGTTAATTTTATCAATAAGTGGTGTGACCTACAGTTTAATGTCGACATAATAAAAATAAACCTTTTTTTGTAGTTATTTTACACTACATTGTCTGATTTGTTGGGCAAATCAACTCCTTCATACCACTGTTCTATTTCGCATTGACAGCAAAACAACAACAATTTAGCAAACATTTAGTCAAACAGGCAGAGTCAAGTAACAACGAAAACGGCAATACTACAAAACAGCACAAGAGATATCTGTAACTCTACGTATGTATGTATGTATGTATGAACCATATTAAACGATCGTATCAACAGGCAAACAAAAACAAACAAACAGCAAATAAACAAGAGAGCAATATATTTTTGTTGTATATTTATTTATTGTTGTTGTTGGTTTTATTTATTTTTCTTACAAACAGCTCGCGCGTAATTACATTTAACGATGTTTTTGTTGCTGCTGCTATTATTAATACCATAATATATTTTTTTTTGCTTTTTGTTGTTGTTGTTGTTGTTGTTATTGTTCTTGTAGTTATTTTTGCTGTTGTAACTTAAAACAACAGCAAAAAGCAAAAAAAAATATTGTAGTTTACGTCGACAGCAAGTGTGGAATGTGGTTTTGACAAGTTCTTCTAAAAATTGTATAGAGAGCAACTTTGCTATTTCTGTTATGTGTGTATCTGTGCCTAAGTGCATGAGTATGTGTAAAAGTTCATATGTATGTATGTATGTATGACTATAGTTTTCCTACATATTTTACATTTATCGCGTAAGTACGTAAAGAGTACGATCATACGATGTACGTACATATAAATTGTTTTTGTTGTTGTTGTTGTTGTGCAGCAATTGCAAAGGAAAACAAAATAGCAAAACTGAAGAAAATTTACAAAAAAAAAAAAAAAAAAACTAAAGAGAGGAAAAAAATATCATAATACTTGAAATGTCTTACGTTGCTACTTAAACTATGTATGCGTGTAGCTATAGATGTGTATGTCAGGTATACATATATGTATGTATGCATGTATGTACAACATAAAAAATGCGCACACAAACATTTTGCTTTTATTATTTTTTGTTGTTTTTTTTTTTATTAAAACTTGAAAGATATTATAGAGGAGGAGATATTATTTTTTAAAGCAAAAAGGCTGCTGCCATGTTGTATATTGTTGCTGTAATAGTTGTTGTTTCTATTAAATTTTCATACATTTCATACGCCATATTTCCAAGATGAGTACTTCACACATACAATTTCAACATGTACATATGTGCTGTATGGCTGTATGCATGTTTAATGCATTATTTAAGGAGAGACGATCGTTCGTAATGAAAAAGCAAAAACAAAAAGCACCAATAACATTTATAAATGCACTTACTTTTGCTTGTTGCATTTAAATTCTTTTATATATATGTATGTGTGTGTGAAAATACGCAAGAGTATGTGATCATGGCGTACATGCATATTTGAGTTTAGATTCTAAACTTTAGAATGTGATGGCATGGAGCCAGAAATATTATTCTGCTTTCTGCCGTTTCTCTTCTTAATTCTTCTATTTCTTAGTTGTACAATATTTCTCTTTTTTTCTTTTTTTCTTTTCTTGTATTTCGCCAAGCATGTAATATTTTAACTGTCAATGCCTGTGTGTAGGGTACACAAAACATTAAAGAGACTAATCAATTACATACACATTTACACATACATATACATATGTGTGTATATGAGTGCATGTTGTATATGCACGTATGGTATATGCTTAAGTATTTGAATACTCTTGCTTACTGTGCATATTTTAACCCTCAGAAAAGGTAAAGAAGACGGAAAAAAAATTGTCAGCTACTCCACAGTAAAATTTTAATGAATTTTAAGCAGCATTTATTGCACCAGTTTACAAACCAATAATAGTCTTTGAATGCCTTTTTGGTTAGCATAATTTAATAATAAAAAAGAAAAAATACTTACTTGTGTTCACTTGTTAAATACATAATTTCTTCGATTGGTGAAATAAACGGCTTAAACTCCCGGTTTGTCCTATGGATTTATTTTTAAACTTTGGTAGGGGAAAAACTGAAACGAATAAACAAATTGGGAGATTTAGCATATATTTTATCGCCTACTGTCTTTCAAATAATTATAGTTCATTAAATATATGTATGTACGTATGATCAAATTATATCGATCAATAGTTACTTCGAAATAGCCGAAATTTATAATAACAAAACATTATTTGAAGGAAGTTCCATTTTACGTCTCCATTTGGAAACAAAAGTGCAGCAAATGTACGTAGATTGCTCATTCAAGTTTATCATATGTTCCATGGATTACAACATGCAATGTTTACAACGCATACATGCAAACATAGTTGCGCATTACAATCCTTTAGTCAGGATTACGACCTAGCTTCGAACACCACTTATGTTGTGGTGGGGCCTACAGTTTGAAGTCGACAGGTTTTTTGAGTAAGTTTTCATGGAAATATTATTTTATTCTTAGATTTTTTTTCCTGAAATCCGCTGAGAGGAAGCCTTCGCAGTTTTCATATTTGGTTCTGTTGGAAATATCTGACCGTGGTCTCATGTCTAATAATACAACACACTACCTACTAGACTACGACGACTACAATGTTTACAAAAAGAAATCTAAATTCCATCACCATTTATGATTCGACTTCTTTGTGGAATTCACCGAGGCGATTGGCTCTCGGCTCATTGTTGTCATCTCTATGCAAACGTTTTTAAATTGCTGTTTAAGTGGCTTTTCAGTAATGCTAACAAACTTTTCAACTTTTCGAACATTTTGGTTTGAAGAAACACTGCAAATTCTGCTTTGTTACTCGCCTTGGGCCTACTTTAGCCGCGTGCTTTACTTCAGAATATTTGAAACTGGCTTCATTCATTCTTGCTTTAAGAATAAGTAATTCTTTCAGCTCGATATTTATATCTTTACTTGGCCAAAAAGATAGAAAACACTTTACTAATCGCACAAATGTGTACCTTACAACCCAATAATGTAAAGATTCCCATTTCAATTCCGCGAAATGGAGAATTTTCAAATATTATAAAACACAGTCTTTAAAACTGTTTCATGGTAGTTTTCCTAAAGACATCGAAAAACATTTTTAATTTGCCATGACACATCAGTTTTGTGTTGCATTTTTAAAGAAAGAAAAAAGCCCCATCGTCAACATGATGAACATCAGCACAACGCGAAAACACTAATAAGATTTAGCAAAAAAAAAATAAAAGGAAAACAACAACAACAAAAAACACCTTAAGACTTTTTTTTACGTTTTTGGTCTTTTGCTATTTCTATTTCTTGTTCTAAATGCAAGGTTTACTTGCCACAAATGCTGCTGTTGCCATTGCAGCTATTGCCAGTCCGATGTTGCATTCATTTTTTAGCTTTTCATTCTTTTGGTTTCTTTTTTCTTCCCCCTTTTTAAGCCGGTTTCTATAATATGTTGTTGCCGTTTTTTGTTTTTCTAATAAAGTACCTTTTCATTGGTACTTTTTCAACGATTTTGGTATTTAATTGACTATTTCAATGTGTCTTTCTGTTTGGTTTTTTCTTTTTGTTGTCTTGTAGTATTTGAAGTTTCTTTTGATGTCATCTATAGAATCTTGTCATTTAAAGTAGAGAGCAAAAAAAAAAGAGTAATATATTTACAACAAAAACAACAATGTATAAAAAGTTTTCAGAAGCATTAGTACAATACTATTTGGCAAAGACAAAAAAAGTAAACAGAAAAATATATTGCATATCATGACGTTGCCATTTTATTTTATTACTCGTGTATGTTCTTTGATTTGAATTTTTGTCCATACACTTGGCTGTTGTCGTTGTGGCAATTAATGTTGCAAGTAGTTGTAGTAGTAGTAGTAGTAGTAGTAGTAGTAGTAGTAGTGTTAGTAGTATTATAGTATCATAATATGACAATATAAAGATCAAGACAAAAGGTTTTTATTTCATTTCTTTTTTCATTACTGGTTGCTGGTGATTGGTTATTATTAGGACAAGAATTTTATTTTCCATAAAACCGAACGGTTAGAATGTAATGTTTTCCTTAAAGGCTCTATAAGAATATACGAGTGCAGAAGATTGAAGATTCAATTGGGCAGCGTATTCGCATATCGCTAGTATTAACAGGGCTCTATGCGCATCAATCTATCTATCTTCGTAGATCAGTCACTGATAAATTTTCGAGTCCACATGGCCTGAAGCGTATTTTACTGAGAAGATTTTGTAATGAAGACAAAACTTCGCAACCAAAGTTTCCCGAAAAAAATTCTAATCGGTCTTGCAACATGTAGCCGATGAATACTACGACTTCATATATGTTTTCATATTCTTGATGATTTTTGGCCAATATTCACATTGATATAGGGTCCCGTAATCGTCGCGTTTGATTTTATTATCTCATGAGACTGGTTCAATTATAAAATATTACCTTGGCGCCACAGATATTCTACACTGACTATTGAAAAAAAGTTCTTTATTCTGTGACATTCAAAGCTAATTTCGGATATGCAACATTGATTTCAGCAGGTCATAATATTTTAATATGAAAACCTTTCTAGTACTTAAAAAAATACAACATAAATACATACATATGTACATAAGTTCAGTCAGGATTACGACCTAGCTTCTCACACCACTTATGTTGTGTGTGTTACTTTTATACTTGAATGGCGGGACCTACATTTTAAAGTCGACTTCAAACGACAGATTTTTGAGAAAGTTATCATGGCAATTTTATTTACTCTCAGAGTTTTTACCAGAAATCTTCTGAGAGGAAGTCGCCGAAGAAATACTTTTTGTATTTTGTTTGATGTCTGGCCTGGGGTTTGAACCCTGGCTTTACGTCTACTAAGCCAACACACTACCTACTAGACTACGGCGACAAATACAACGCCTTATAAATATTCAGCTGATTGGCAAGGAAAAAATTTCTCTTGCAAATTAAATTATTATTTTAATATCTTTCATCCATCTTTCTCAGGCGATAAAGCAACGTCTCATATATAAACGGCCGCCATTCTATCGTTTGTTGGCTTCAATAGATGTGCAACCTAATTTCATTGCTTTTGAATGAATCCAGCAATTGTTTTCGAAATGCCGTTTGAGTGAATGCGTGTTCAATCTGACAACAGTATGTCCTTTAGACTTCTTTGGTTGGCTGATTTTCATGTCATAATGATGACTATGAACTGTACCAAACCATCTCTTCCACTTCGAAATCTATGAAACAAACTTTTCATGTTTTTTAATTGAAAATGTAAAGAACAAATTGATGCTTTTCAAAGGAAAATATTGTTGGTATTTATACAATTTTGTTCAATGGCCAGAACTTTTGTCATATAATTCTCAAATCTTACAATATTGTCAGTACAATGTGGTGAAAATTTCTTGTTAGAAAAAGCATTGTCAGATAACCAACTAAGAACAATATTGTCAGATGTCTAACAATCGTGTATACAATCTACTTTGCCATTTTCAGATCTTCTAAGCTCTATTTCTATTGCAAATCTATATACTGATATATAAGGTATTAAAGACACAAACCAAACACGTAAATGTGTAAAACATAAGTCATCTGTTATAAGCATCGCATTTTTATACGTTAAAAATACCTTAAGATATAAAAATACATGTAGAGATCACCACGATTTTTTATATAAAACTTTGTATACAATTTTCCATATCACTCTGTAAATTTAGAAAATATTGCTGTATATTAGAAATGCAATGCAAATTGTATTTTATACTCGTTCAGACATACATACATATGCAGGCTGCAATTCTTATATACATACATACATATGTATATACAGAAATAAGCATTATATTGCTCATTCATTTACTGCAATTGATCTAAATTTGTTGCCACAATACAATGGAACAACAAAAACAACAATGAAAATTTGCTATACAAAGAAACAACTTTTTTTCTCTTTATGCATACGTTGTTGTATTTATTGCAAAGATACAGTGGATTCATTTACAATATTTTATGGAGAAAAGTTAATTAAAAATTAAAATTTGTTTTTAAATTGAACAAACTTTTTTGTTTGTCAAATTGCAACGAACAATTAAACAATGTGTACAGTGGCAGGCATACGCTATCCTGTTGATCATAGTTATCTGCATTTTTGCATTAGACTTCTCTAAGCAATCTAATTGACGACTGTACGGGTTCAAAATAATAGTTTGCCAAAGGGCAGCAGCCTTATGCCAATCCCATCAAACGCACAACAAAGACCGCAATTAATACACAACCATTTTCGTTTGACATTGTTGATAGTGACCTATTTTGTATAATCAGTCCCCATTGATGCGATTAGTAAAGTATTTTCTATCTTTTTGGCCAAGTATGGATATAAATATCGAGCTGAAAGAATTACTTATTCTTAAAGCAAGAACAAATGTTTCAAATATTCTGAAGTAAAGCACGAGGCTGAAGTAGGCCCAAGGCGAGTAACAAAGCAGAATTTGCAGTGCTTCTTCCAACCAAAATGTTCGAAAAGTTGAAAAGTTGTTGGCATTACTGAAAAGCCACTTAAACAGCAATTTAAAAACGTTTGCATGGATATGACAACAATGAGCCGAGAGACAATCGCCTCGGCGAATTCCATTTATAAAATTAATACACTCAACATAAAGTGGTGTGAGAAGTTAGGCCGTAATCCTGACTGAAGGATTGTAATGACGAATTATGTATCAAACAAAAAACTGTCAGTTCATACGACTGTATGATTTTTAATTTTTTTTTTCGTTGTTGCAAGCCCTCGTCTTCTTATTATTTCTGTACTTCTGTACTTTGCATCAGTAAGATTATTGAAGTTTATCATTGTTGTTGGCCTATAATAGCAGGTTTTAGGATGATAGGATTACCATCTAATTGCCTAGAAACAACATCTTCTTTAAAAGTATAGTGTAAGACCTATTTCTTCTCACAATATGACGCTACCTGATTTTCCTTTCTGGGAAGTCAAGATTCAGAAGCCTCTTTGAATGGATTATTTGAAGAAGGATTAATACTCTTTAATTTTTTTCAAATCCGATTTGAACCTGTAATGCTTTGATTTGCTTATTTTACCGAAAAGATTGGAAGGCTGGCAAAAGTGTGAGGCTCAAAGTACTTAAAACTTTTTATTTTTTTATTCCTACAACATGTATGTTCAACCCTACTAATAAATAATTGTAGGCATTAATTTATTGCATTCTGTTTAGCTTTAATGTCACATATAGTATATACGTACATATGTATTTATCAACAATAATTTTCATCTTTTATATCGGACCATCGAGCAAACAGCAAACAGCAACAACAATAATAAGATCGGTCTTTAATAGTACACATGTTTGTATGTTGCACTCAAGTCAAGCTTAAAGCATTATAATTCGCTACTAAAGCCGAGTACGAGTTCTGTAAAATAAAACTAAATAAATATGAATTTATAAAAAGATAAAAAAAACTATAAAAGAAACATTACTCGTCAAGAAAGAAGCAAAAAAAAACAAAAAAAAAACAGAAAAAAAAAAACCAACGCCAAGTAAATAAAAAAATTACAATTCGTTTGCTCTGGTATGTGAAGGTCGCAACAGTTGTTTTGTTAATGACAGTCAGTATATGTACATTCGTATGTACATGTACGTACGTACCTATGTACGTAGAATAATGTGGATTGGATTGTATGTATGTTTTTTATTACTCGCTGGCACACTCGCTCACTTACTCACTCACTCATTCACTCACTTGTTGAGTCGCCGTATGTACAATATTGTGATCTTTCATATGTGATCATAAACAATATACTGAAGCAATAGCAGCAACAACAACATCAATAGATTTAAGAATATTAACAATAATAATGATATAGACTGAATGACGGACATTTCTGACAGTATAACAAGTATATAATAAAGTTGTTAAAAAAAACGTTTTATAGAAGAAAAGTTTTTTTTTTTTTGTAAGTTTTAAATGGATTTTTTATGTGGGGACATTAATTGAAGAATGTTTTTTAGGGAGGTTTGGCTACAAAGAAATTTTTTTCCACTCATTTTTTGAAAATGCCTAGTCGTGTACAATAATTATTAATCCCTGGACAAAAAATAAATTAATAAAGAGCCTAAAAAGACTATTTAAAGATCTAGTAAATGGAATGCAAAGCTTAAAAACACTAGATTCACAACAGTTGACATAATTTTTGTACATAGTTTGTGTCTTTAATAGCTTCAATGTCAATTTAAAAGGTAAACATGTGTCATGTGTTCCCAAAAAAGATTATTAAAGGATTTTGTAATTGGAACGTAAAACTTAAAAATATTTAATAGACATATTTGTCGCACATGGTTTGTGTCTTTAATAACTTATAAGTCAATTTAAAAGGTAAACATGTGTCATTTGTGAAATAATGTAAAGAACAAACACTTAAGCTGCATTCACGTATGTTGTACGTACAAACTATTTGTCCGGAAAATATTTTTGTATCTGTAGCTTGGCAGCTCTCTTCTTGGGAAAGAAGATATTAGTTTTACAAACACCACTCAGCTAGATTGGGTTTAAATTTATACTTCGTCCAGACAAACTTGAAGAGCTGCCAATATGTTAAGTTGAACTGATTCGACCATGTAATCATGTAAAATTTGAATTTGCTTTAAAAGACAAGTTATTCGAAATGGGTAAATGGTGCTGGAGAAAACTCTCAGTAAAAAAAAAGTTTATCCGGACAAAAAATGTGTTTGCACAAGATGTCTGAATTCAGTTTTATAATGCTTCGTGTCGCAAAGTACTTCGCATTTCCAAGTCAGTAAAAGCCAAGTAAAAAAAAGATAAAGATGATAAAAAATTGATCCATTAAGTCAATACAAAAACAAAGAAATTTTATATAAAGCCTGGTCAAACTATCTAATCAATGTCAAAGTCTAGTATCCGTAGTGCCAATGCAATTCTAAACTAGACTTTAAGCCATAATGTCGTAATATGACTGCACTCGGCCAGTTAAGAAATATTTACAAAGTGGTGTTTGGAAAGACATTAAACCACCCGACACTTATTTCTTTTGATCAATGCTGAGTGTTCCAATATTCACGACCATGCAACAGCACAGAACTCACATTCTAGGAAAAAAAGTGAAGTTAGTTTCTTAAGACGATTTAAACAGATTTCCATGCGACTAGCTTGCCCTCTACTATGTATGCGTTTTATAATATACACCCGAGAACCCATTAATGAAATTATGGCGATTGCTTATTTCTACACTGTGCGCCGTCCACTTTATCCTTCCAACATGAATGCCTAGGCCTGTATTCATATAATTCTCTCTCCAAATAGTGGCTGTTTCTTTCATTACTGTGTCTAGTACTATATTAGATAGCAAAGAAGATAAAACAGAGCCTTGTCGAACTGCTAGGTTAGCTTTTAACCGAAAGTATAAAATTCAGGAAGTTGCCATAGTCCAGTAGGTAGTGTATTGACTTCTAGGTCAGACATTAAAACGAGTAAATATAATTGCCATGAAAAGTCTCTGAAAAATCTGTCGTACGGAGATGACATTTAACTGTAGGTCCCACCAGTCGTGTATATAATGAACACACACAACATAGGTGGTATGAGAAGCTAGGTAATAATCCTGACTGAAGGCTTGTAATGACCAATTATGTATGTATGTAGGTATGTATAAAATTCAACGCTTTCTTATTTTTCTTTTTTCATTTTTTTCTTGGAAATTTTTTGACTACAAAAAAAGAGATGTAATAATGGAAGACAGTTTTACAGTTTTCTGATGATTTTTTCTTTTTATTTTAATTTGATTAATTGGGTTTTAAAAAAGGAATTAAACTACATACATGTACATGCATACGTACGACGTATTGCATAAATAAATTTGTCATTTTAATTTGATAAAAAGAGAAAAATTTAAAAGTCTTTTTTACGCTATTGAAATAATTGACCTCTGCATGTAGATGTTTAGAGACAACGACAACTTGACAGACAACCTTACAACCTACAAAAAGAAATTAAACTGAAATGAAATGATATCTTAAGTATTTAAGCCAATTTAAAAAGAACATATTGTACAATTGAATACAATTAAATTCAATGCAATGAATGCAATTAAATAAAAAATAAAAATAAATAAAAAAAAAACAAGAAACACTTAACAAAATATAGCTATTGTTGTCAAGTTAATTAAATTAGTTAAAGCCAAAATAAATCGTTTAATAATCCATACATCAAATAACAATAATAAAAAAATACATACGATGGAAAATTATTGTATATTTGAAATGCCTTTCATATTTTGTTTATACAGTCATTGTTAAATATTCTTATCATTTGCCCCTTTAAAAACAGCTGAGAAATATTAACGTCACTTTTAAATATTTCAAGTGGCTAAAAAAAATACAAAACAATAAAAATCAAATAATAAAATAATAATCGTGTTGAAGATCACGTCAACATGTCTCGCAAAGTCTAGAATAATATTTATACGCTTTAATGTTCTGAATTTAAATTGCATTTTTTCAATTATTATTACAATTAATCATTGGAATGTTATTGTCTCCTTTGTTTTGTTACTCTTTCTTTTTTTTTGCTTTTCTTCGTAATTAATTAGGAATTTCTAGGAATTACAGATAATGGAAAAAGAAAAAAAATTTACTTAATTATAGGGTGGAATATTTATTGCATTAATTGAAAATGTATTTCCTTTAGTATTATAATACAAAAAAATTAATTGGAAAAAAAATTGTATTTAAAAATTTTTCTTTTTTTTTCAAAAATTTCATTTCGTTTTAAATTTCGCCAGTTTTCAAAATCGAGCATAAACAATTCATTTGAAATGTTTATATTATTAATTTTAAAGAAGTGTTGAAAACTACAATATTTTCATGGAACACATATGTGTTTATATGGCTTTCCAAGGGAAAAACAGTATGGATAGAAATAATAAGGACACTAAAAATTTCAAAAATTTTTGAAAAATTTTATTTACCATGAATGAAACAAAGTTTGCATGACGTTTCAAAGGATTTTATATGCAATTGGAACATAACGTATAGAAAAAATAATAGAGGCATTTTAATTGAAAAACAAAATGTATTTTACAGAAATTACCTCTTATTTGTCAATACATCGTGTCCTTTTTTAACTTGGCATTAAAGCTCCTTTTAATAAACAAAAATGAAACATACTTTCAAAAAATATAATACCTAGAGTCCTGAACCTCATTTCCTTTCACTTGCTTACTTTTAAGCTGAAGAGGAAATATTTAATTCGTGATATCTACTTAGAGATACTCGAATGTTTTAGCAGAAATGTTAAGTGTTGCCTTAATTTTCTCCCCACAAAGGGAAGCATATTGCTTTATAGAGTATCTAGATATTCAGCAACGATTTCCCTTAAAGCCAGGCAATTATACCAACAAGTGAGCGGAAGCATTCTTAAATAAATACAAAATCGTGGTTACTTATTTTTTATGTATTCTTTCTCAACTGACTCAAACTCACCAGTCCATGCTACATTGCTTCAGCCATTAAAACATATTGTTGGGTAAAGTACAATAGTTTTGTCATTTTTTGCTAAGAAAATATAATTTGAAAGAATTTAGTTTGCGCAAGATGTTGCAAGTTCTTCCAGTAACTACCAAGCAAGTGTTGCCGAAGCACAATAGCATATTTCTGGCAAAAACTCTGAGAGTAAATAAAATTGCCAAGAAAAGCTTTTAAAAAATCTGTCGTTCGGAGTCGACTTTAAACTGCAAGTCCTGCCACTCATACAACATAAGTGGCGGAAGAAACTAGGTCGTAATCCTGACTAAAAGGTTGTTACCACTTATGCGTGTTATGTAATTATGTAATTTGATGTAATTATTGAGGACTCTTAGCCACAAGTTCATCAGGTCCTTACATTTGTGTGCGGCTTAAAACAGGAAGACAGAGTTAATTTGTATCTCTTGTATGTCTTGAAGGGATTAATCTTTAAAATACTATCCAATCAATCCATCCTATCTTCGTTTCTTCCAACAGAGTCTGAAGATTTTCCTAAATTTGGCAATTTTTTTGAAACAAAAGTTATTGGTCCTATTATTTTTGCCAACACTGTACATTCAAAAGAAAACGTTATCTTTGTTTTTTTTTGCTTTTAATAATACATACAATCTTTTTTTGAAGGAAAAGTTATAAAAAGAATTTTCTTCTTGAAATTATATACATATATTTAAGAAAAAAGAATACATTTATGTCGGTCTCGAAATATACTAAACCAGGAATAGCAAACATAAATAGCAAACAAAATTCTCTCAGTGTTAATGTTAATTTTTTTTATTAACAGAGTCTTGCATATATGTATTTTTATTTATTTATTTCTTATTTGCTTTTAAAACAAGTTACTGCTATAAAGTCGTTGTTCTCTTTGTGACAGGTCAGTTAAAACACTTTTAAGGTTTCAAACATTTCTAATGGTTATTGATTTGTATTCCCCCATTGGTTTTATTTCATAGCACAGTAAATATAAAATAAAATAATAAAAAAATTAAATACAATATTATAATAAATAGGAAATCAGTTTTAGAATGAGGTTTTTCAATAATTGCAAAGAGGATTAGTTAGGTTTTTTGAGGAAACAAAACTAAGACGGTAGCATGTATTCAAGTGAATATTTTTATATTTTTAGTTTTTTTTATTAAAATAGCAATTATTATAAATATTCGGTAAAAGCGCAATTGTGATAGAAATAAAGAAACAAATTTTGATCCAACTTTAAACAAAAAAGGCTTTTCAGAACAGGAAATTCGGATATTTATGAAGTTACAATTGATTTTATAATAATCAGTACTATTATCTGAATAAAGCTTACCGGAATTAGAACTATTTTTTAACGTTTTTAGTACTGTCATCTGAGTTACAATAGGCCTAAATGCTGGCCTAGGTGAGATCCCTTTCTTAAGTTTCGAAGCAGTCCATTGATAGTCAAGATCATAAGGTTTGATCAGGCGTATTTTTTGTGGGAATTCTTGTACGGACATACAGTCAGAAGTAAATCACTATTTCATCACAGGAAAAAAATAAAACTGCTGTTTGTGAGATACTGATCGAAATGCTATAAAAATTCCATTAAAACTGCGCTTACAAATGGGTTTACATGAAATAATCTTTAAAAATTAATGTTCAAGTATTTATTTAATGAGCTAAGGTAATATTTCATACATATACATAACATATATAATTCAGTCAGGATTATGACCTAATTTCTCACACCATTTACATTGTGTGTGTCAACTTTATCCATAAGTAGCGGGACCTATAGTTAAAAATCGACGCCTAACGCCAGATTTTTGGGAAACTTTTGATAGCAATTTTATTTACTCCCAGACATTTTGCCAGAAATCTACTAAGAGGAAGTTGCCGATGAAATATTCCTTCACATTTCGTTTTGTTGGAGATGTCTGACCGGGGGTTCAAAATTCAAACGGTTAAAAATCATACGCCGTATTAAAATATTTTTTGTTTTAATATTTCTGATTTTTTTTAATTAATTAGCCGAGAACAAAAAGTCGGTTTTTAGTTACTCTTAGTAGTCAAGAAAATTTTTTATATTTCTTAATTTTAAATATTTCAAAAAAAATTGTAATTTGCGAGAAAAAACCGCACCTTTATTTATAATTTTTTTTCAAAAAATTTATGATTCTGTTTATATTGTTGTAGAAAAAGCGAGTTTAATTTATGATAAATTAAACAAAAATGTCTATTTTTATAACAGAGAGAGAGAAAAATTATAAAGTAATTATAAACAGAATTCGTAATAAAAATATTTCAGCTTTCTTATCTACGATTTAAGAAAATATAAAAAATATTTAGAATGAATGAACTGTAGAAGAAAGAACAAAAACAAACCATGCTTTACAAAAAAAAAGAAAGAAAATATTTTTAAGCTTAACGAAGCGATAAATAATGTGATAAAAAAAGGTCGTTTCGTTTTTTACGAAATTCAAAAGTAAAAAAATGCTCAGGAATTTAAAATAATAATCTTATCTAAAGAAATAAAAAGTAAAAATATTCTTTCTTTCAATTTTTTTTTGTTGTAAGAAAAATATTCACTTAAGCCAATTCTTTACAGTTTCAAGCAATGCAAGCATTTCCGTTTGGTTTTGTTTATGCATAAAAATTTTGTTTCTTTTTTTACAGGTTTTTAGTTGTAGTATTTAAAGGAAATTAAAGGCAGACAGACAGACACATACTAGATATACAAAATTTCTAAGTCTAAAAAAAATATATTTTTTTAGTTTTTTGTTTTTTTTTATTAGCTATTTACGAGTACTTCCTACGCTTTTTAGGTAAAATAAAGAAATCTGATGACCAAAGGTGGTGTAATCTGTTTTTAACAACAAAAAAACAACAAAAAAGCGGAAGTATGTGTGTTTTAACTGTTGTTTTTTTTTATTAATTTTGAATATTCTTGTTATAAAAAATTATTTAAAGTTTATCTTGAAATGCATTGACCAAATATTTTTGATTTTATTGTTACTTTGTTACGTTATAGAGTCATTGAACTTTCGTTTATTTTTTTTTTTATATTAAATATCGTATTATGAAAAATATTTTCATATTATCACCTAATTGCTTTTAAGCTCTCTTTTCCTTTCTTTCTTTTATTTTTTTTTGTAATTTTCTCTGTAGAAAACATAGATAACAAGTTTAAAAGATTTTTTTTTATAATTTTTAAAAGTTCATTTTTTTTGTTTGTTAACCAAATTAAAAAAAAATAAAATATTTTAAATATTCATGTCTATTGAGTTTACATAAGGCTTGTTTTGACTATACTTTTTTTCTTCTACTCTTAAGTAGGTGTCAATTATCACAAAAGCCACACATTCTGAAATATTTTGGTATTGTAATCAAAAAAAATAATAATATCACCAAATATAAACATATTCAAAGACATTCAATATAAAATTATGTATTGAAAAAAAAATAGAAAACACGACATTTTTTTGTCCCACAGTGTAGGTGTCAAATGGATGGTCAAAAACCATTAAAAATAAAATTTTTGGAAATTTATGCTGACAATGACAGTTTTTATTTTCATTTACTAAGTGGTTTGGTTTTCATTGGAATTGATTTTTTATAAAACAAAAATAATAGTAAATTAAGCTTAACTTTCGTCATCTTTTTTTCTACAAATGGTTGCAGTCTGTCCTACAGATTTTAAATTCATTTTTGAATATAAAAATTTAAAAGAAATCGTTCACCCTTACTTTCTGGAAACACAATCAGCATACATACATACGAACATATTCCATAATCTCCCCTTTAAATTTGAGCCATTGGTTACTTGGAATCTGGCAATACTTATGTCATTCTATTCCATCACAAAATTGAGTATATTATCTCCACCAAACGTAATTAATCGGTTTACGCTTGAGGAACGTTGGGATTTATTGGAATCGATGGGCCAACGAGAAACTCTACGATGATGTCGATATTGCCAAAAAAAAATCATCTTTTTGTATGAAGTTCATTTTTATCTTGGTGGGTACGTACGTTAATAAGCAAAATTACAGTACTTGGGACTCAGAAAACCCACACGTGGTCTCACAGAAGCCAATGCACCCATTACGAGTGAGTAGCCCATATTTCCTTGAAAATGAGGACAGCACAACCATTACAGTCAATCGAGTCACTTATCGCACCATGACAATCAATTTTTTAGTACCGGCTCTTCATGGTATTGGGGTGAACAATGTTTGGTTTGAACAGGATGGTGCAACTTGCCACACATTTTATGCCACAATCGATGTATTGCTTTAAACGTTTGATGACCGTTTAATTAGCTGAAATGGAGATGTCATTTGACCACCAAGACGCTGTGATTTGACACCGCTGAACTATTTTCTGTGGGGCGCCATTAAAGATAAGTGTTATGCCGGCAAACTAGAGACAATTGAGCATTTGTAGGCTGAGTTACGAAAAAAGTGCACGAAAATTGCTTCGATCGAAAAAGGTACTGTTAAGCCAGCCGCGGCAGCCATATCAATGAAATAATATTCCATTTCTAAGCGGAACAATAGTACTTCACAACCAAAAAAAAAATTTGTTAAATTTCAACCCGGTTTTTATTTTATTGCCTTTTTAAATTTAAACTTTCAAAAGGTCCACCCTTTACAATTTAAAATAATTATGATTCTATTTCATAACACATAACGCATAGTATGTTATCATCTAAACAAGTGATTGTATCAAAGTCCTACTCTCTACTATTTAGAGGGCACGACCGACCGTTTGAAAAATCTTTAGAAAAACGAATTTGTTTATAAAAGATTTATATTTTTATTTTATTTTGCAATAATTCACGGTATTTATAATAAATAAAGTAGAAAATATGATGTTATAAATAAAAACAAATTAAATACTATGTATGTATTCATATACATATAATGTGTATGTACATATAAGCAGAAATATTTTTATACCTGTTAAATCGACGTTTTGTATTTAATCTTTCAGTTTCTAATTGTTTTTTTTTTCATAATACGCCTTCGCAAATAATAAAAGCATTTAAAAATTCATAAATTCTTTAATGTATGTTAACAGACGTACGGCGGGTGGGTACATACATACCAGCAGGTTTAAAATAAATTTTGAAAAAAAAAAGTAAATCTTGTTATTTATTTATCACATTGGTAAAACGAAAGATAAATATTTAAATATTTATAAGTTGAGAAAAGAATTTCAAAAGAAAAAAAAAATTCATTATAAAGAATTTATGAAATAAAAATAAAATAAATGTCCACCTGTGCTATTTGCTGACGTTAGATTCCAAGAATATATTATATGTTATACAACATTTGTATGTATGCACATGTACATGTACATATTTCTTTATTTTTTTTTTTGCTTTTGACGATCTTTTGTGAAATATTCAAGAAAATTTACGAAATAATTAAAAATAAATAATTAAATTTATAGAGCATGTGTTGAACACGCTAGTTTTAATACAAAAAATAAAAGAAATTTCTTAACATACAATACAGGGTGTTAAATACTAAGTACCATAGTATTTTTAAACGCCATTAACTATGATTTTAGTTAACATATGGCAGCCGGGAATAAAACTATGAGTGCTACTTCAGCTAAAATAAGTAGTTCTGCTTCATTGTGAAAATCCATAAAACTGAACCAAGGAAATTTTTTTGTAAAAATCTGTTTCTTAAATTAAGTCTAAAATGTTCCAAAGCTAATTAACATTTAGAATAGAATATTAATTAATTATTGTTTACTTTTCAAGGTTTCTTATAAATTTGTGGGGCCCAATTTGTTTTTTGTTTTTTTTGTCTGTATTTAATAAAAAGTATTTTCTTTGTGAATATGAGAACATACATATGTATGTATAAGGCGTAGAAAATCGAAATGTATCGTTTAATCTTTATATCGTTTTGTAGAAGAGCTATTGTATTAAGGCTAGGTGTGAAAGCTAGGCAGCAGAATAACTAGGACAATTTTACAAATGCAAATGCATAATTGGTCAATACGATCCTTCCATCAGGCATACGTCCTAGCTTCTTACATCACTTATGCTGTGTGTGTTCATTTTACACATGAGTGGTGAGACCTACAGTTTAAAGTCGACTTCGAACGACAGATTTTTGAAAAACTTTTCATGATAATTTTATTTATTCTCACAGTTTTTGTCAGAGGAAGTCACCGAATGAAATATTTGTTCATATTTAGTTTTGTTGGGGATTTCTGACCTGGGGTTTGAAACGTGGACTCACTTATTAGACGGTTCCTATTTACAAATATAGTTTAAGCTAATTCCTATAATAAATGAAAATCGATCGTTTCAGCTCTTCATGTAAAAATTAACACTGTTCGTTGCAAGCAAAATATAAAAAAATTTTTTTGTAATTACTAGCAAAAGGTTGCATATTCATATCGAGTTCATAACACAAAAAGAGCTCATAGAATCGTACTTCTATTTCTACCAATTTTTCTTATGTATGGACTATCCTCCTGATAGTCAACGATTTATTTTCAATCCAATTTAATATCTCTGACATACCCAGTGTACCGAATAGCTATGAAATCATAGGATAATGGAACTATTTTTATATTCTAAAACCACTGCAGCTTCGGCATTAACGTGTCTTTTGGCTTTATATTCCGGTGTGGACACCACTAGAACTATGGTGATTAATTTTGTTGGTGAAGGACTCCAACATTTTTTGAAGTTTTTCGATTTATAGTTCCAAGTGTTCACCAGGCAGTGATAACTTCATAACTTTCTGATATTTTATAATTTTTTTTTTTGTCTTATAGCCTTTATTTTTCAGCTAATGGTACTCAATCTGTCTATTGTGTAGAACTTTGCTAATGCTGACCACTAATTTCTTTTTACTACATCCTATCCATATAAAAGCAACAGTGTACCATTTAATTTAAACAATTCGACAACGATTCTGACGTTTGTCTACGCAACTTAAATAACCCTGACAGAAAAAGATATCTACATAGTATATATTAATATATGTGTTTTTTTTTTTAATTTTCAATAAAAAATTCTATAAAAAAAATTGTTATACAAATTGAAATATCGTCATTGAATAGTCTCAACTTTTTTTTCAAAACGCTATCTATACATAGGAATACTATTTTAAGGTATTTGTTTATGAATTTAAAACAAGCCAATAACAAATCATTAAAAAAACATGATTAATTATAAGCAATATATTCAAACATATTAACGTATTCGTTACTGTTTCAAAGGAATTCATACGTTTTCTTTTCGGAAAAGAAAAAAATTTTTAACAAAAAAAAATTCCCCTCAACTTGAATTTGTCAATTAAAGTGGACGACAGACGTGATATGAAAATGTTTTTTTGTTTTTGAATTTTATCAATAGCCCTACTTGTTAAACAAACCTACAAAAAATTTTGTATTCATTTATTGAATTCATAACACATAAAAGCATATTTAATTCAATGATTTCTCTATAAAACATAAAATAAAAAAATAAAATAACTTCCGAAAGTTTTTTAATTCTTTAAAAAAATTTAAAAAAAAAGATACAAAAAACTTGTTATAAGTAATCCATATTTCAGCTAATAGCTCGTGTTTACCATAAAAATAACAATTTTAAGTCTTTTTATTGAATAACAAAAAAAATTTAATTAAAATCACTGGCTGGCCGCTTGAGTTGAATAAGCAAAAAAAAAAATACAGAAGAATTTCATTTTTGATAAGCTTAAGCTTTAAGAACCAAAAGATTTTTGCCAGTCTGAAAACAGTTTTTTTTTAATGGAATTAAAGAAAAATGTTAACGAGCATTAATGCAAATATTTTGATTTTTTTTAATGGAAAACTGAAAAAAAACCAGACAAACAAAACCACCAAAACGAAAATCAAAATCAAAATCAAAAAAACCAAATAAAATGAGTGGAGTGGAGTGAGTGTATTTACCTTTTTGAAGGCAAAATATCAAATCGCAAAAAAATCTTTTACGGCTATCCAAGCACACATGTGCTATGATTAGTAGAGGAAATGCCAGGAATTTTTATGAGAGTAACATTAATTTGAATTGTTAATCTATATATAATATAAAATAAATACGAAAAAAACACAATTTTTAAAACGTTATACACTGCATGCGAATATATGTACGTTATGAGATAAATGGTGAGAAATACTGTTATCTCAGCTTTTCAGGAGTAAAAAAATTCTTAATGTTTTGGTTTCCTTGTCAACAAATCCCTATTTTACATTCTTCATTCATATGCATACATATAGTGTTGGAGAAAATAATAAGAACACATCATGATATTCTGACTTCTGAACTTCTTTTTCTCACAACTCGTAGTAAAAATAGCTGGGTCGTAATCCTGACTGAATGGTTATAATGACCAATTATATATGTATACATGTATGTAAGTGTAGTAAAAATAAATCACTTTATATTTGTAACTGTGGTGGCAGAAATAATAGGGACACATTAAAATATTACAACTTATTTTTTAATTGTCATCGATTATATACATAAGTACATATGTACATAAGTAAATAAAAAATGGCATTTTAACTTGAAGATTTTAAAATTACTCCTTAAACAATTAGAAAAAACTTGCAATCTAGATTTCTTCGTGAAAATAAATATAAACGTTACTAAATAATGCCCAGAAGAAATAATATAGGGACTTAAAATATTATTTTTATTATTTCTTGGTCTAAACTCTCTTCATTTTTATAACTACTTACAGACATACATACATATTCACATAACGGGCCATTACACTCCTTCGGTCAGGCTTACAACCTAGATTCTCACAAAATCTATCTTATGTTGTGTCTGTTAATTTTATAGATGAATGGCGGGACCTACAGTTTAAAGCCGACCCCGAAGGGCAGATTTTTGAGAAACTTTTTCATGGCAATATTTTTTTACTCTCAGAGTTTTTGCCAGAAAAAAAATATTTTTGATTACAGGAAATTCTTGCCAGCACAGTGGATCGAATTTATATTAAAGTTCTTACTAAAAATATAAAAAATGTGTAACTGAATAGGCATATGTACGTACAGTTTAAAGTCGACTCCGAATGACGGATTTTTGAGAAGCTTTTCATAGCGAATTTAATTATTTTACTAGCTTTTGCCAGAAGACTGTTAAGAGGATGTCACCTAAAAATATTTTTTAATATTTCCTTTTGCTGGAGATATCTAACCTGAGCTTTGACCCAGGCTCACGTCATAACTACTTGCCAAATGGAAGCAAATTTTTAAAGTTATTGAAAAGAATTTTTTGTTTTTAAGGAAAGAGGAGATAGTGTTCAACAATTTTTTTTAATGACGGTGTATAAAACTTTTTTTGTGCATTGATTTTTTTGGTTATAATTCTCACTTTCTTTTTCTATTATGAGTAGTCACAAGTAATGTCAGACAAACAATCAGACAATTACAAACACCCAAATTCTTTGGTGGAAATCGAGCTGACGGTCACGGTACTTGAAGTTTAGCGCACTAAGCTAGCACACTAAGCTTAGGATACTAAGCTTAGGACACTAAGCTTCCTGTAATTATTCCCCGTTTTGGCTAATTTTAATGTATTTTACTCGTAAGAACTCTCCTGAGGCCTACAGATTTTACAGTTACAGGATTTTACAGTTACAGAGCAATTTTTCAATCATTGTGCTGCATAAATTGACATCTTAATGGTATTTACTTAGCCACAAAAGCAAATATAATGCTCTTTAGAATACGTACATAATCATTATCGTTTTTTTTCACTTTTTTGTGCAGGGACGTAGTCACTAAATTTCGTTTCATCAGGCCATAGCGCATTGTGCCACTTATTACGATGCAAGTTGTACTTAGCAAAGTCCATTCTGTTTCGTGCACACCTTTTGTTGAAAAAAATCCTCGATTTTCTCTATTATTTTCTGCAAATAAATTTAAATATCAAAGAGAAATGCTTTTGGGAAAAAGGAAATTGTTTCTATTATTTCTTATACAAAATGGTCTATAACTTAAGATGATACTTCTACTATTGTTTCTCAATATTACCCACTTTTTAATTATTGTCCCACAGACTAAACAGTGTTAAAGAATGTTTTTGACAAAAAAAAACCAAAAAAAAAAACAAAACAAAAAAATCAAAAATTCAATCGCACTTATTCATGAAGCGAAACTAGTTTGTATTTTCTTTAAAAATTCAATTTAAAATTCATTAAAAAAATAAACAAAATTCCAAAAATGTTTAAAACCCAGTACAGTCACATAACCATCACACAGAGTAAAGAGAGAAAATAACTAAAGAACCGGAAATAGCTTGTGTAAGCTTAATTCTTAGATAAAAAAAAAAACAAAAAAACCACAAATTTGCATTTTATGTTAAGAAATTTCATCGTATATTTCAATATTTAATTTCTCTCTCCCCCCTTTTATTATCATTTTAGATACACAAAACCTCAATCATTTGAAGATTGTGTGGGAGATGAATTGCCTATGGGCTGGGAAGAGGCTTATGACCCCAATATAGGACGCTATTATATAAATCATATTGCCCAGACCACACAATTGGAAGATCCCCGCCAAGAATGGAAAAGTGTACAGGAGCAAATGTTAAGAGACTATTTGTCAGCGGCTCAAGATCAACTCGAGAACAAACGCGAAATGTTCGATGTTAAACAACAGCGCTTGTTAATAGCCCAAGAGGAATACAATCATCTGAATAAATTGGCGGCCAGTAGAAGTAGCTGTAAGTTTTTTTTATCAGTTTCTATCAATACAATCCTTATGTAATTCTTACTTTTATTTTCAGTATGTTCTTCTACCTCTTCCATGAGCCGTCATGATCCTGAACTTTTACGGGCCGACTTGAAATTGGCCAAAGAGCGTGTCTATCAATTGAAACAGGAATTGAAGCACATAACAAATGATATTTCCTACACACAACGCGGCATGAATACACTCTACTCGGTGGGTGAGAAAATCAATGCCCGAGAAAATGGTTGCTATGACATAGCCGAGGTTCAAGCCATACGCGAAGAAATGCTTAAGGTTCACAAATCGTTGGTTTCAGGCGAAAAGGTACGCGAAGAACTAATACGCAGTTTAGTGCAAATCAAAAACGAACTTAGTCGCCAGCAAATCAATGAAGAAAATGCCGAACTATTGAATGCTTCTTCGCCATTTGATCGGGTGTGTGTGGCTTCCCAAACGGATCTGTGTGGTCCGGGCGATAATTTGAATAGCGGTGCCAGATTTGCCGAAATGGCAAAAACTAAACTTCAATATACCGAATGGCGCAAACATATTAAACGTCTTCAACAGCAATTAGCTGATCATGTGGAGCGCATTGAACCCGGCCAACTGGAATCTGATAAAGATAGAATACTACTGATTCAAGAGAAAGAAAAGCTCTTAAACGAACTAAATAGTATTTCTTTGAAGTCGCGCTCGGCTGAAGAAGTTCATGTCATACAAGAGACCCGCAGAAAATTAGAAGAAGATCTTAATGAAGCCTACGAAGCCACCAACCAACAAATAAACAATCGTCTGCGCTTCCATGAGGAAAAGCAATTGCTAGTAGATAAATTGCAAGAAGCTTTAAAGTCTACCAAAATGCTAGAAGAACGCTTAAAATCGTTTTCCTCTGAAAGTACCTTCTCCATTAGCAGTGGCTCCAGTTTGGGTTCATTGTCGACAGCGAGCAGTAAAAGTGCTTTAAGTTTTACCGACATTTACATCGACCCATTTGCAGTGGATCCTCAAATAGATGTGGTCGATTTGCATCGTCGTTCACAAAGACTTTTCCAACATCCGCAACAATTGCAACAACAAGCACAAATATTGCAACAGACATCGGTAGGCGATCAGATTTTAAGCCATCCTCCTTTGCAACAACAGCAATCCTCGGAAATCTCTTTATCACCGCGCAGCAGTCTGTCGATGGAAACACCGCCCGCTTCTCCTATGAAATATAATCCCGCCTCTGAACAAAATCCCTTAAGTGCTTCATCCTCACAACACCTGCTCAAAGAGGAACCCACATATGCCAATACTGGTGCCGTGCTACAAACACTGTATCAGCAGTCGAACACTGGTAATAGAGCAGGCGCTGCTAATCCATATGATTTAGATTCAACGGTCTTGGATTGCATGATGTTAGAGGCTAAATTACAAAAATTAAATATGTCGACACCCATCAATCTGGGAGCACCACTATCGCCAATTTCAGAAAAGCCCTCATTACTAGATTTGCCACAAGAAATGTTAAGTCGTTCTTCATCCACCTCCAATACGAGATCAGTATCGGCCGCTGTGAGCAACGAATCGGTAGCGGGAGATTCAGGAGTTTTTGAAGCTTCTAGAGCCCATTTGCCACGTAAGGAACTGGCGCAAGTGCAAATTGGTTTAAAATATTTGAAAAAAGAAGGCGTATTGGTAGTGTCGCTAGAAAGAGCAAATAATCTGTCAGCTCTGGTGACAACCTCCACGGAAAATTCGCAAGTGTAAGTAGAAAACGCAATTACAAAAATTTAATTCTTACAAGAAGTAATTGGAAATCTTTTTCTTATTTTAGATACCTCCGTGCTGCTTTATTACCTAATTCGCTGACATCCATACGCACAAAAGCCATGTCCGACTTTCAAAAGCCCGTCTTTAACGATACGTTTGCTGTGCCCATTTCATTAAGTAAACTTTCAACGAAAAGTTTGCATGTCACGGTAGTTAGCATGACTGGACAAAAAGAAGAAATAATTGTAAGTAACTTTATTTTTTCTTAATAAAGAAATTTAGAAATAATTTTTATTTTGTTTGTTAATTTTTAAAGGGTACTGTACAAATAAGCATGGCTGAATTTAATCCTGAAGATTCGACCTTGAAATGGTATAATGTTTTGAGTTCGAAATTTATGCCAACATTTGAGCCACTGGATATGCCATCAACTAGTGCTGCAGCAGCCGCTGCTGTTGCAAATGCGGGACATGCCAATACTAATCAGACGCATATTGTGTGCAAAGAAGAATCTTCCGATGAATCAACCATAACATCATCACAAACCTCAACGTTAACACGTAATCAGGTGCCACCGTTTGAAATGCAAGCACAGATTGCTGAAGATTTAAGAGAGAACCTTGGCTTGGATGTGGATGACAATGAGGATGAAGATGAGGATGAAGACGATGAAGAGGAAGATGATGAAGAAGTTGACGATGAAGAACTGGAGGGAGCCATAGGCAGTGGTAGGTCTAAGATCATACGATGGAATACCTAGAAATTTATTTATTAATCATGGATATTGTTTTTAGATTTCACCAAGAAAATGTTGGATGCCTATATGGACAATGTGAAACAGGAATATGTTGACAAAGAGACCAATACAGAGTGTGCTATTCCTCCGGAAAAATCCCGATCACAACAGGGCCAACAGTCTAACGACGACCGGCCCGTCAAACGTTCACAAACCTTTACACCCTCAGCGGCTGTTGGTAAACCTCGTTATATTTGCCGTTTAAATCGTAGCGATTCGGATTCGGCAATGCATTTTGGTGTTACACCACATCCCTTCCATCGTGGAGCCATTGAACGACGTTCATTGCGTTTCCATACCAAAGCTCCCAAAACTGCCACAAGTAGGTTTTCAAAATAAATCCGAAGCAAAATTTAAAGACTTGAATTAATTTCTTACTTTTGTTTGCAGAACTAAATCATACTCATATACCGCGTACCAGCTTGGATCTGGAGTTGGATTTGCAAGCACAACATAGCAAATTAGATTTTCTGAATGATCAAATTGCCAAATTGCAAAACTTAAAAGATGCGTAAGTATTGCTACATGATAAAAAAATGAATGAATGATTCGAATGGATTCGATGTCTTTTACAGTTTGGAGAAGGCTCGCGATGATAAGGATCCTTTAATTGCTGCCTGGGCTATTGAAAATGAAGAATTCCAACGTTTGGTAGAACGTGCCGATCCCACCAAATGTCCCGAAGAGAAGCAATTGCAGAAACTATTAATGAAAACTACCAAAAAAATCTATAAACTACGCAAAACTAAAGTGCCTAAAGGATGTCCTGATTTAGTGTCCTTCAAGTGAGTTTTAAGAAATCAATTTCCATTTATTGCTTAACTATAACTATGTCTTCTTGTCTTCTTCATTTATTTGTGTAGAGAAAAAATATCATTCTTTACCCGCAAAGGTTTGTCAGTGCCCGAACTGCCAACAGATTTTATGCTACCCGAAGCCGATCCTATCGAAGAGGAAGAAGAGGACTATGATGATGAAGATAATGCCGCCGAAACAGCAATTGCCATTAATACTGCGCTTGTAGCCAGTAGCATACGTAATAAGAATCTCAGTGAGAATCATAGCGGTGGCAGTGCCAACAGTCGACGACAACATGCTACCCAGAATGCCACCAACAAATCGAAATTAAATAATTCTGTTACAACAACAACTACAACAGAACAAAACGAAGTTAAGCAAACTTTAGAAAACACCAAAGATAAGATCGCAAACCACAATGTCAATGAGAATGTTGAAGACGATCAGAAAGAGCGTTTCGATTATGTTATCGATCGAACTTATGGTGTGGAAGTTTAAATAGTTCATTAACAGAATTCTATTCTTTAATTTTTTTTTTTTTGTGTACAGAACTAGAAAATGTTTTTTTAAAAAAAGAAATTTTCTTGCTTTTCATTTGAAAATAGGAATTTTTTTAAATGCAATTTTTAGAGAGAGATCAAGAAGATAGATAGTGTATAGATAACATACAAAAATTATTTTTTTTTTAAATTAAATTAAATTAAATTAAATTAAATCAACAAAAAAAAGCCAGAGATTATTATATAAGCTTAAAGCTACAAATTGTATAAAAAAAGAAACAAACAAACAAACACATACACACACAACTATAAATTATTTATAAATTATTAAGAATAATAACTTTTTTAAGAGGATCTTTAAGAAAACTCAAATTCCTAATAAGAATGTTATTATGATTGAAATTCTTTCAAACTGAAGAAACAAAAACAAATTGTGCCTTATTTTAATAATATTTAGTTATAAATAATATAAATTAAACAACAATAATATCATATATTCAAAGAAACACTTGTATATTTTTGCAAATTAGAATGTATTTTGAACAAAACAAAAAACAAAGTAACAACCTAAAAAAACAATCAAAATCAAAAAAAAAATTAAAAAAAATACTTCCCAAACTGTGCATATTTTTTACTCAAAAAAAAAACTAAACAAGAAACTAAACTAAATTATAAAAATAAACTAAAAACAAAAACTGTATTCCTAAGACTTTATAAGAAATACTATACGAATGTAATTTATTTAAAATGTAATTAATTATTAAGTAAAACAAAAAAACAAATTAATTTAGCTTTAAGCAAACATTTTACTCTTTGTATATACGATATCTTTCCGCTTAATATCCCAAAAAAACAAAACCATATTTTACAAAACTATAAAGAAAAAGAAATTTTATATAAAATTGAAAAAAAATTCATTTCACTTGTAATTGCTTTTAAATCATATAAAAAAAATACATAGAAAGAAAGGAATATTTAAAATATAAAGCTTGCGTTTTTGTTGAGCTTCCATTTATACTACATAATATATTAATTTATATGCGTCCTACACAACACCCACCCCTACTCCCACAATTTTCATGTATTTCGCTAAAACATTTTTTATACCCGTTAAATATAATCATTTCAAATCAAAGTTAAAAAATTTTCGTTTCCCTTTACATACAAACATATATATTATTTACTTTTTTTGTAAATTTGTTAATTTAGTTTTTAAAATAAAAAGAAAAGAGAAGAAAACAGAAGAACATGTAAAATAGTAAATAAGTTTATAAATTTTTTGTTACATTTTTTTATTTTTTTTTTAGAAATTTAGTTTTTATTCTTAAGCAAAAATTATTTAACTTCTTTTTGTCATAAAACACATACATACATATGAGGACTTTCTGGTAATTTGAAAGATATCTTCTTTTTTTCATAGAAAATGCATACAAATAAACAAATAAGAAAAAAAATTATGTTTTCTAATATTTAATAAAATTATCCCTCAATTAAACAAAAATCTACTCAAATTATATTTATAGTTTATATTTATATATAGTATATGAAAACAAAAAAATAAAAAATAATAATAATAATTATATGAATAAAATCCAATAAATATAAATTATATATTGTATTTTGTGCAATAAACAAAAAATCTGTAAAAAAAATTAAAATAAAATCTGTGTTTGAATTTGTATTTAAAACAGAATAATTCTAAAATTTATATGCAATTATTATGAGCATACAGGTAAACGATATACTACATCGATGTTTTAAAAACACTCGATATAACTTATCGATACATAAAACAATAAGATGTAACTTATCGATACATCAAAACAATTCGATGTAACTTATCGATACATCAAAACAAATCGATGTAAGTTATTGATACATTGAAACAATTCACCGTTTTTTGTATTGATCAACATCGATAAAACTTCGATTCACCGAAGTTAGCACCTATATACAAATGCTTATACGAGTAGGATATGCGATTCATAATCGCCCCATGAATATAGTACAGAAAACATATTCTTGAAAACAGCTCTGGTGGATTTAGTTCAGAGATGAGCTTATATAGGTACATATAATCCTGGCATTAAGTCGCCGTAGTCTAGTAGGTAGTGTGTTGGCTTATTAGACATAAAGCCAGGGTTCGAGCCCCAGGCCAGACATCAAAACAAAATACAAAGGGTATTTCTTCGGCGACTTCCTCTCAGCAGATTTCTGGCAAAAACTCTGAGAGTAAATAAAATTGCCATGCAAAGTTTCTCAAAAATCTGCCGCTCGGAGCCGACTTTATACTGTAGGCCCCATCACTCATGTATAAAATTAACATACACAACATAAGTGGTGTGAGAAACTAGGTCGTAATCCTGGCTGAAGGGTTGTAATGACCAATTATGTACGTATGTATTAATAACCTGTCCAAAACGGCGTTGCATACTATATAGGACTTAACCCAGTTGCATATAGTAGTGAGAATCAGAGTCATGGAGACTGTAATTAAATTTATGGAAGACAAGTTTAAAGCCCCATTCATCAGACAAATAAAATAAATGACTGTATCCGCCTTAACTGCCCTCTAGATAGTACCAGTAAACTGTATGATTTTGGAGAATGCTGCACAACAAGAGTGAATGGAATAATTTGTTTGCTACATAAACTTTATAGAGAGGAGCATTCTATGGTATACAAATGGGTCAAGGATACAGAAGAGCCCATGGAGAAACTGGCAAGTTTGCGACATTGAAAAATGTGCTCAATAAACTTGAACAGGAAGTACAGAGGACGTGACGTAGGAATACTATTTGATAGTTAGACCCCCCTACAGAGCACTTAATCCTATCACAGCTGAATTCCAGGTCATGTGAGAATTCGTGGCATTGTTTAAGCAGATCAGATTGCGGGGAGGTTTGTTCAAACGCCACTGATAAGAGCAGGACTTATCCAAGGCAACAGCATTACGTTGAGGTTTTAGGTTGAGCACATTCTGTTTCTTGAACTCCATTTTGTTACAATCGATGCACCGAAAACATCGATATAGTTTATACTAAACAACAGTTTATAAAAAACAAAAAATTATGTCTTTTTTTCTAATGTCCATCAATATTATTGGATAACATTGCACTTATTACTTTCACGGTGTAGACTTGCTGTACTGAGACAGTATATATTTAGGATGTCCTTACACTATCTCCACAAAGTGTATAGGCCTAATGAATTTCAGGACTCTGCTCCATGTCAACAACGACAATTCCCTGCACAACATAATACCCATTCTGAACAATTGTACTTAGACTCTATATTACGAAATTAAAAAAATTTTACTAACCTTAGGATATTCCTGGATAAGTTGATGCTTTATTCAAATCTGGTCTGATACCGTCAATGGGGTGGAAGCTACCCTTTTTCCTCAACAGGTCCTCTGCTCTTAAGCCGTTTTTAGGGTGCTAAATATATAACTTCGGGAGGAGCGTAAACGAATGCGTTCTACATGAAGAAAAGCGCAGATAGTGACCTCCTTCACGTTCAAAAACAACTGAAACAATCTGTCATCTCAGATCTGCTTACAGAGACAAGGAAGAAGGACGGTATTTATTAAATTTGTTCGTTTGTTTCATTTCCTTTTATACTAATATTACAACAAATCTTTAAGGGCCATTTTTTGAGCGCGAGTTAGTTCGTTTTCAGTTTTTTAGTTTACTTGAGTTTAAGTTTAACCTTACGGTTAATCAGTTGGTGGTTTAAACTTAAGATTAACTATCAAAAGTAGTTGAGAAATTTTATTTAAAAAAAAGCTTTTAAGTGAGAGAAAGCCGAATAAGACAAATTTATAAGTGATAATAAGTTATATAAAACACAAATTGACAATAGACAGTCTTAATTTATTTATTATTTTTCAAAAATCATTTTTTTACTTAAAGATCAATAGTATTCAGCTTTTGTTTGTTTTTATTTGTTCTATACAAAAGCAAATTGTTGTGAAACACTTTGCAATTTTTGCTTATAAGTATGGCACCCCTACAAGGTTTAAACTCCCACTCAAAAAATGAAAATTAAGTAACGGAAAAATTAAATTTAACTATAGATTAACTTAATCTCGAGTTTAAACTCGCACTCAAAAAATTAGGGTCATCTTGAATCCTCTGTTATCCAAATATCCACGTAACATATGTTCGTCTATAGCATATGAAGAACAATATAAATGCTTACCGAAATTACGTTACGGTTCGGTAATCGCTTTCACTACTTTTCGGATTTTAAAAACGAACGTACATTTCGTGGACGTTTGGCTAACCGGAGCTTAAGTCAAAAATAAAAATTTTAGATATTTCATCCCCTATGTCTTGGAATAAATATAAGTGTAAGGAAAATTAATTTACAAAATAATTTAAATTTAATTATTTGCATGCAGTTTTCTAATTTTAATTTTTTAGAATTGTAAATAGAATGACACAGTGGAAACACTACCTTACTCGTTCGTCGAGTGTATTCGTATTATTCAGTGTTTCACTAATCGAGATTAATTATCCTTAATCCAAACCCAAACCACACCGTCGGTAATGCAGTACATCATGACAATAAGACATGTCGGTGAATGTCTCCGCTAACCGAGGAGGAAAGTACTTATTCTATACATATCCCGCCCGATACACAATATACAGTACATGAGTGTATAGTAATACAATACCATTTCGAATAAATTCGCATTGGTGAGTTCGATTTTATTTATCGCATCGGATAAATTCACCACACTTTGTAAAAACTCACCACATTGTAAACTCACCACAACAACAAATTCACCACACTTGCAAAAAAATTATAAAAGCTTTTCCTTTTTTTTATTTGGTTGGACCCAAACTCCAACAACAGCGCCAACACACAACCAAAATTGTAACTTTCCCTTTAGCTCATTTCTTCTTCACCCCCTCTTACACAAGGGACCACCTCATAAAAATTCCTATTAAAACAAACAGGGCTTAATTTTTAGTTGTATAAACCGGAAACGAAAAAAGAATATGCGAATTAAAAAACCGAATTTTTCATTAGTGTTGCCAGGAAGATAAAATATTTTAAAAACTCGCTGTCGTTGCAAAACTGAAATTTTGAAATGGTACTGAATTATAACTTAAAAAGTACTTTTCTGAAAAATTCATCAGCTGTAATTAATTCACTTGTTGTTGCTTT
This sequence comes from Sarcophaga carnaria, assembly GCA_958299815.1. Taxonomy (NCBI): domain Eukaryota; kingdom Metazoa; phylum Arthropoda; class Insecta; order Diptera; family Sarcophagidae; genus Sarcophaga; species Sarcophaga carnaria. Next base: position 34,190,872 of record OY283150.1, read on the forward strand.
CTTAACCGGCGCAGTTTGAAGGATAATTTGAGGACATTGAACGTTAAATCTCAGTGTTATAAAAATTTAAATAAAAACTTACGAATTATTAAATTTACAATTTGATTTATTACAAACATATGGTAACTCCTACAGTTTGTTTTCTTTATGTGACAATTTGCCGATTACAGATATGGCAACATTCTGTTTGTGGCATTTTGAGTGACAATATACGTGGCTGTCGAAAAAAATCGTATAAAACAGTCTAATATCTCATATAATTTTTATAAAACTTAGTTTCTTAAATATTTAAAATCTAAAATAGGTAAAATGAAGGCTAATTTTGTAGCGACGATATTAACTTTAGGTCTGATGCAATTGTTGCACTCTGCTCAAGCTTTTATTGTCAACGTAGATGCCCACAATGAGGAGTGTTTCTTCGAAAAGATTGAAGCAGGAACTAAATTCAGTAAGAATAGCCAAGAATAAATACATATATAATATAATTAGCAACCATAGAAGATGTCTAAAATCTTTTGTATTTTAGGTGTTACATTTGAAGTAATTGAAGGTGGCTTCCTAGATATCGATATCAAAGTAACTGGTCCCCAACAGGACATTATGCATCATGGTGAGAAAGAATCATCGAGCAGATTAACATTTGCTGCTGTCACTACAGGCGTTTATACTGTGTGCTTTGATAATCAAAAGAGCAGCATGACACCCAAATTGGTTATGTTTTCCATTGATGTTGGTGATTCACCACATCGTGCCCCTGGCGCGCCTGGTGAAGAGGACATTGGCCACACCAAATTGGAGGATATGATTCGTGAATTGTCTGGCACCTTGACCAGTGTTAAGCATGAACAGGAATATATGCATGTAAGTTAAATAGCAAATGTCGATTAATGAAACTATATCTTATGAGCTTGTTTTCATTATTTGATTTTGCAGGTGCGCGACAAAATCCATCGTTCTATTAACGAGAGTACCAATTCTCGTGTTGTATTGTGGTCTACCTTTGAAGCTTTAGTCTTGATATTGATGACCATTGGACAAGTGTATTATTTGAAACGTTTCTTTGAAGTTAAACGCGTTGTATAAAAGCTACTGACTAATTTTAGGCGCTATCATGTTAAGTTTTGCATAATTCCATAGCCATTTGTCATACACATTTTGAGAATAATTTCCTTTAAAATGTTTATTTAAAAAATCGAAAAAATTTGCCACTAAGTAAACAATTTTATCATAAAAACTGTAAAACGTAATATGGTTTCAAATTAATAATGGTTAGTAGTTTCAATCTTTCATTGCGTCATGTAACATAAGTTTTACTCCGAAAAACAACCCTTGTACTAACAACAAATAGATACTCAAAGATGAATTAAAGTTTACTATGTTAACAGAATGGTCTAATTAACGAAACATTACAAGTCATAGGTATTAAATCGAAAAAAAATAAGTTCTAATGACAACGAAATAAAATTGTTCGTACTATAAGGTGTAGTAGAAATAAATCAAGATACAAAATACCAGGATAACGTAAAAAATAAATTTTTTGAAAACTTTTCCAATTGCAAAGCTTTCTGCTTACTTCTGCTTAAGAACATATTTTATATGCAATATCGAAGGTAGATTTTATTGAAAGTAATAAATTCGTTCACTTCGCGTCAACTCAAAAATAAGAATGTGCAACAGGGTCCTTAAAGCCTTTTCGGAAACTTCGTGTAATATGGATATGAAGATCTTGAGAACATCGTACAAGGCAACAGGGTGTACCTTGCTCAACTAAGCAGACAATGGTTGACCATCCAAAACAATGCGTTACAAATGGCAACAGTATTCATCAGGATAGCAAATGTGGATTATCTACGTGAGAACACTAAGATATTGTCTTTCAAGAAAAAAATTTTGCTGATCGGACAATATGGTAATTAAGAACATGTCGTATGCCTGCTCACTATGATCAAAAAATACTGATGGAAGAATCCCCCTTCACGGATTAAGCTGTACTTTTGCTACTTAAATAAAAACGCTTTTGAAGTCGACTGACAAGCACACGAACTGTGTAAGTGGCTATAGCGTCCTTAATGAGCACCATTCTGGGGTTTCAAACATTGAGAGGTAGCTGTAGAGACGAACCCGCTCCACTTAAGATCTGGCTGTTCCAGCATCTTAAAGTGTTACCTGAAAAGGATTCTTCACGGCCATATTAACTGTTGTCCTAATAGTGCTTATCAGTAATTCACTAGAATCAAAATGAAACGAAGTATCGAAAGAAGCATTCGAGTGCATAGCTTCCTTAAAACGAAGAAGCAACACTTCTTACTAATCACACTGCATATACCTTACCGAAAATGAAACACTACTCTCACATATGGTCCGATGCGATGACTTTTATTTTGAGGCTTCTCGAGACCACTTACACCAAAGGGTGAAGATGCTTCTTAATAGCAATAGAGTATCAAACTATATTGATTCGTTAGAGTATTACCGCAATATAGCTTTACATCTGCTCTTTTATTGCTTAATTTAATGTTATTTGAAATGTCGATGAAAATGGAATTGATCCCGAAACTTTTTTAACTTGTATATGTCTGCCATATAGAGCACATATGTTCCGTCGATTGGACAGAGGGTTACACAACGTATTAGAAAAAGAATTCCTTCTTTAGTCTCTCTCGTAGAAGTTTTTTCTGCCACTGATTAAAGTCTAATATCCACAAAGCCTACTCTTTCCTACGTCCCCTAAACCATTTTTCTAGTTCCAGACAGAAAAACAGATTTCCTTTTCAATTCTGGATTCGTTAAAGACATGATAACTCACGTTATTAATTCCCTCGATATAAAGAAGACAGGTAAACTCACACATCTTTTATTAAAATATGAAGATATGATAAAATGTTTAAAATACAATAACTTTCAGAGTTCTTTAAAACAAAAAAATAAGACAAGACTAGAACGCAGCAGAGATGTTACAACAACAAATCATAGAAAGAAAACAAAATACTCTTTATTTTTTTGCAAATGAATTTGAATTTATTTAAAAAAAAAACTTTTACAACGTTAGTATCGATGTTTTATTTTTATTTATTTATATTTTGTTTGGAATTCATGTAAGGCTCTTGTTTAATAAAGGATTCTTGACTAAAATGTAAATAAGATAATACGTTTATCGTCATATGAAATAAAAAAGGAATAAAAAGCGAAATGGACTTCTTGCAACGAGTTCAATACATGTTCTTGCAAAAAGTTTAACACTTTTATAACTTAAAACGTTGTAGTACATAGTAAATCTCAAAGCCGTAGGTACAAACTTAACCGGTATGATATGATAGACTACTTTAACTTGTATAAAAGCTTTTGGTTTGAGCTGTAAAATATTTTAAAGTACCCTAGAACATTTTGAGTTTCATGTGACGATATATAAGAGATTGTTATTTATTTAAAAATTATATTAATATTAACAGTTCGTTACAAAATGAGAATTAATTTATAAAAAAGGAAAACTAAAAGTACAATTCATTTAAATAATAAAAGATACAAAAGTTATGTTCATGCAACATAGCTTTAAAAAGAACATTCAATGTTACAAATTTATGTAAACAGTCTTCTTGTTTTGATTACTTTTGGTTTTTTTTTTCAGAGTATTATATCTCTAATATGTCTATGTACATATGTATGTTTTTAACATGGTTATAAAGTTTAATAATGTAGAAAAAAATGAATTTATAAAAAAGTAAGAATGAATTAATTGCTTAAAGATAAAATAATTTGTCACACAACTCATCGGCAGGCGAACGTCGTATACTTTCACCCACTAGATAAGCCATTTTATGGGCATATTGACAACAGGCTGGTACGCGTATAGTACCAGGCCAATTATAATAAAGGAAGCACAACTTATATGTTAATCTTTGTATAATGTCCGGACTGTAGAGAGAATCGTCACGTAACACCACGTAATGGCTGGGACTAACTGTTCCTTGACGTACGTTTTGGGAGACCAAAAAGAAATCATAATAATTGGCACGCGTTATATTATTATCGACCACAGTGCCTGGTAGTGGATTATCTGCATTGCCATTGCTTATCATAAAATAACGAGTATTAATGCGTTTCTGCACCACGACAAAAGTGAGATTAATTGTATGATTAAGCATCCGCTTGCAAGCTGACTCAAACTGTGGTATTTCATAGGTTTCACACAAAGCCAGTTGGCCATCTCCAACACCATCACGATAGATTATGACGCTATCAGGATATTTACCGTTTTCCTTTCGAAAAGCCAACAAAGCAGATATGAAACTGGAGCACAAACCGTTTACTATCTCCTCACGTTTTGATTGTATACAAGCCTTGCTGTACCATTTTGTATAAGATGGATTGATGGAAGCCACAAAAGCTGCCACCGAATTGCCTTTTTGTGAAGGATCATGGTAGGAGTCAATGCCGCAAATCATGACATTTTTAAAAGGTATTTTCACGGACCACAGTGTTCCACCCAATTTGCAATTCATTTGTAAAAGTATCTTTTGCACTATCGAACGATTTTTGGCATCATTACACAATGTACGAGCATTGATTACCTGTGAAGGTACTGGTATTTCAGCACAGCATATTTTCTTTATGGCCGCATATCGATCATCACGGGCCGTAGGAGAGATACACACCACAATTTGTGTATCTTTTGTTATGTTCTCTCGCAAAGCCCTTACATAACTGTCCACTCGATCATTGGGTAAGACAATCACTTTCGGTTTCTGCACCTGAATTCCAAATGCTCGCGTATTTCTTTCGACATGGTCACAGAAGGATAGAGCCACTTTGGAGTCGTTTCTGATATGTATTAACAACCAGTTGTGTATATGAACCACCTCAAGCAATTCGTTATTGCCGGCATATTTCGAAAATTCAGCATTTGGTCCAGCAGAAAAGAACTTCTGTTTGAAATAAATCTTTTCTTCCTCAAAGCGTCGGCCATTGACAATTTCATATGATTGTTTAAGAGACAATCCCCAATCTTTCAAAATTTGCGTAGCTTCGGGACTATTGTTTATGTTTTTGTAAAACTTTTCCAAAGCTTGTAGCCGTTGATTAGGAGATATACGTGTAAAAGTGGCTATTTCACGCATTAACTTAAAATCAGAACGCATGTCATCCCGCAGTCCAGTCAGATGGCAAATTTCGGGTATCAAACAAAAGACTAAATCCTCCGACTCTTGAGTATTGGGCAATTTTTGTTTTTTAATACTTATCAATAGCGGCTGACTTTTATCCTTTATGGCAATGTTGTAGCTTTTCAAATAGTAGTCACAGTAATTTACCGGGCCATCCTTGGTGGGAAAAGTAGACATGGGATTTTTGTCAAAGCAGATATCGTCTATTCGATAAGTACGGTTATTATAACGTGTTATAATTACAGATCCCAAAAGGCACTTTTTAGCGGCTTCTTGAAAGGAATTAGTATTGCTCTTATGTATATCGATTAGCATGTCGAGCACGGTTTTCTGACACAGCAAGCGATGCGATACATCACAACACAACATTAAACCACCCTCGTATTCATCAACGGCCGTTACATAGCCAGGCCAAACTTCTAACTTTTGTTGTGGTATTATCTTCGGTGAAGTAGGATCAAATTGTTTACGATCAAAACGTACGTAATTTAGAGTCTTCATAACTCGATCAAATAAAACGTTGTATAAGTGAATACAACTCTTTAAGCTTTCCTTGCGTTTAAACATTATACGTATTTCAATATCGGAACCGTCGGCTTTATTTTGAGAAACAAAAGTCGTCAGCTTATCCTTTAACATTATGGGCAGATACAAAGTAACACCATCAAATGTTTTGGTGCCACCAAATTTATCGCGATGTTCATTTAAATATTTCATACGCATGTTGGTAGAGTCGATATTAGGCAGAAAACGAACTTCATAAACATACACACCTTTATTAGGATCCGATTCGAGACGAATATAGTTACAAGCTAATCTAGCAGGAGCACCCTTCGTACCGTGTATATTTGCTACAGAGTTAAAGAATTCGGATTTTTCCTCCTTACTTGCCTCTCGCACTTTTGGCTCTTCGGGCTTCAGAGCTTTTTCTTGTGTTCCGACTTTAACAGGTTTCTGTTCTTCTGAGGAAGTGGATGAGGGGGAATTTGAAGACAAAAGTTTGAATATACTGGCTCTACCTCGACCCACAGAAGGAGTCGAAGAATGTGAATTATCATCTTCAAAAATTGTGCGCGCTCGTCCTGTCGATAACCCCGAGAGGGTAGAGGTTAGGTCTTCTATGAGTTTTCCACGACCCAAGCGTCTGAGTTCACCACCAGAAACGGGACTACGCGAACCCAATCCACTATCTTTGGCAGAAATTTCTTCACTAGAATTGGACTCTCCGGATGCCGTTTGCTCCAGAAAGAGATTTAAGAATTTACCACGTCCTTTCGACATTGCTTTCGTCGTTTAAATGCCGCTTACGGTTTCTTAGGAACTGTCAGGTTCGACTTGGAAACCACCTTGTGCTCTACGATTGTTTATCAATGGGAAACCATTTATAAAAATGAACTGTAAATATTGTCATAAATAAAACACAGTATTGCCATATCATATTTTATTAACGCAAAAAAATCGCGAAATTCTTTAAAACGATTATATATCTCAATGTATCCAATTTACAATATAAAGATATTAAGTTGATATGACGTTTATTGTGAATTAAAAAAAGTTAATTAGAGAGAATTTAATAATCAGTTCGTTGCCATTGCAAGCTACGAAGCTTCTTAAGAAGATTCCTCAAGCAGAATTCCCCATTTATAATTCCTTTGATATTAGTTTTGTCCAAACAAACAACACAAAATATATAAATTAGCGGTTTTCTTAAAATTATTTTGACACATTCATTTCCATTTTGTATTTAGGATTATCAACTTTGCCTCAATTTTATATGAATTCCTCCTTTGATTTCCCTTTTCTCTGGCAAACTCAAGTATTTGCATCGTAAACTGGGTCTATGTAAAATGCTTCCATGTATATGTATTCGTCAGGTAAAGATTGTAACGTTATAAAATCATTTACATTAAATTTTTTATCTGGCACTCTTATTTAGTAATCATAACGCCTTCATGTATTTTTAGTAACTCTGATTTCTATACATCGTGACGTTTATAAACGTAATTGTATTGAACAATTCGTGTGTGTAAGCGGGTTAAATCTTCAAGATTAATTGTTTTACTATTTGAGGAACTGTGTTAATTTTGTATATGAAGAATATTAAATAAAATTTGCAAAATGATTAAAGAAAACAATTTGTATAATATATGGATTATGATTTTTTAGTGAAAATTGTAAAGGTATAGAATAAATTTTAATTTATTTTTGCTTTGCACAAAATCGGTATAAAGAAAATATTTTGTGTGATTAAGTGTGTGTTTGTGTATGTACATTAGTCAGTTTAAATAAAACGGGAGTGTAAAAACAGAAGAGTACATAAAGGGAGAAAAAAAGAAACAAAACAAAAAAAATTTTTTGTTGTCTGTCGAGTAAAAGAAAAATGCTAAATATCGAATAAATAAATAGCTGTTTAAACACGACAAAAATACCACTATTATATTAAATTACTAAAACAATAATAACAAATAATGAATTAACAAATGTTTTATTAACACCAAATCTAGTGTTTGGCCGCTGTTATTGAGTAAGTCGTTTTGAGATTTCTAAAGGAAATACATATAAAGCCGGCATTTTACCATCACAACGCCTAACGAAATCTTTATCCTGCGAATGCAATTTTCAACAATCATTCATCTCTTCCCCTCCAAACAATTGTTACCATTGCAGTTGCTCTGCTTACATTCATTTACGTGCAGCACTTGCTCAATATGAACAATGTTTTCCTGCAGTTTTGGCAGGCACTCTCATTCTCCTTGGGTTCATTAGTCGAATCGTGCATTTTCAATTGTTAAGTCTTAATACCCGGTCGGTTGTTAAAAATTGTGCGAAAGGTTTTTTTTTTTTGCTTAAATACTATTCTTGTGTGTTACTAAGATGGCTTTTTTTCGGTTGGCGGCCTGATAGGCGTGTGTTTGTGTGGTTGCAACCAGTATTACTGGATTTGTATTTAAGACACATATTTAGTATTGCTTCAATTCAGCTGATTGTTGATATTGTATTGTGCGCTGTGTTATTTTATCTCCTACCTTTTCTTAAAGTACATGTTGTAATGGCTTGAAATTTTTTGTTGTGCTTATTTTGCAAAACATTTGTTCACGGTAAATGACTTTTGAGTTGGGATATTTAATGGCAAGGTTATCAAGGTTTTTTCAACGGTTCGGTTAAAAAAAGCATCAGATCATTTGTCACTGCTGCTACTACTATTTGCATACAACTGTTCTTAACAAATGTTAAAGAAGTTCATTTGTAAAGATTCCCCAAAATTAAAGTTTATCGACTTTCTATTTTAAATAAGTATGAATATTCGTTTCTGGTAAATTGGAATGATAAATTATACATCGAAATGTCCTCTGGGTTTATCTTTGCTGATGGTAAATCGTTTTGTTGGATGATATTTCTACTCTATCTACGTAATTTTATTCTACTTAACGGTGAGCTCATATAAATTAAATGTGATTCTTGTTGGAATGGCTTTGCCTGAGAAAAAGAATTTTTCAACGAAACCATCAGATTGCTCATGAATATAGTCAATGAGTCCATTTCAATTACAATCCTGTAAGTTTTAGATTTTAGAACGTTTATTATTTAGCTATTAAATGCTACGACGTCTTTATTGTCTGCATTTTGCATTGTCTTGCAATTGCTGTCATGTCGAATATTTTCTTTTTTTTTTCCAGGAATAGATGCCTACAAAGAGGCAAGAAATTACATGTACTCAGTATACTCAGTATTAATATTATTATATATCAAAGAGTATACATAGTTAAAGGACACGGTGACTTAGAAAATAAGAATTAGATAAGAATTACGCCCATTTGGTCTCTAGTTTGTTTTGCAGGTGTACCGCTTTCCTAATGAATACTAACAAATCCAAAACCTTAATAATGAAAGTGACTTCTATTGAGCTGCTACGGCGCCTTTATTTCATTTGCATTCAATTTGTTGTTTCTGCTTCCAGCACATTAGTGATTGCCTTACTTTGTAAATGCACTGTCAATTCTCAAAGTAATGTAAGAAAATTCGTTATTAGACTCATTTCCGGCCTACTCAACTTGAGGGCACTAAAGTGGCACTGAAAGTCGGGACCGATTGCTGTTCTTTCTTGCCTAAGCCGCCTTTAAACATTCCACTGTTTCGAGCCATAGAAAATAGTTGTATTTATAATACCTCTGTGTTTAACTACAGAATTGGTGAAAGACGATGTGGTTAGTGAAAGATGTCAGGTAAATTTGTGTTTCGACGTCAGGTGATAGGTAGCATCGTCTGACATGTTTAGAACGATAAAAAACAAATACATATAAGGCATTCATTTATTTTCTAGGCGAATCAATACGCTACTGTTGGGCTAGTGAGCGCGATCATTACCATTTTTTCATTTGGTTTGGTTTTAGCTCTACAGCTATGTCCTCAACTGATGAACATTCCAGGTCAAATAATCAAAAACCTAATCTGTCAGTAAAGGCTAGTTACTAATGTAGGTTATCGCTACAAATTCTCGACTGGACCCATTCGGAAAATAGCTTTCACTCAACCATATTCGTCACAGAGATATACATGTAGTGTTTTTAAATCCATCAGTCCATGGATTCAGAGAGTTAAGCAAGTTTCTGCATTCTGGTTGTGTATGGTTTTATTATATTTTAGTATCAACGTATCGCACTTTGGTGAAAAGACTAATATGCAGAATAATTCAAACACTTCAAATCAGAATATTACAAATTTTGAAAATTTCGGCAAGATTTAGTGCATTCCTATTAAGTTATTTAAAAATTTACTTTACTGATCTTGAAAAAAATAAGGAATTAGTATTTCTCCGGCCCATAAGGAACATCAAGCAGTTTTTTTTTACAATAAGTTTTTCAACAGGATCAATATTTAAACAACAATTATTTCGAGAACTTGTGTAAGGTTTGGCAAATGAAGCTAACCACAAATCAACTCCAGACGATCTTGTATATATTTCGGTCAAAGATTATCCATTCAGCAGAAATTGTGTTTATCTTAATTTTTTAAGGGATGACTTTTGATAATATCGTAAAAACTGAAAATTACTCGTTCATTTAGATTGTCTTGATTTCTTAAACTTTCTTGTTTTTAATTTTAAACTAATCAAATATTTTAAGATAAAAATATCCTTCAAACATTAACAAAACAAGAAAACAAATCAAACAAACAAATCATGAAATGATAAAAATTTTACAAATAATAGTTTACGACGTGCGCCCAAAAGATCTTAAATACTCCAAACCACTAGAGAAACAAAGCAGTTGTGAACAATAAATTCATTATTTAAGAGGACTTTTCATTGTACTCCATTAGGATATGAAAAATTTAATTTGAGTCTCCATGAATTTAAGTCATTATAGAAGTTCTTTCTGCGTATTGACAATATTTACTGAAATTTAATTAAATTTTTCACTTGTTGAAAGAAGAAAAACCCTTAAAAAATTTTCAAACTTTATTATCCTTAAGTGGAAGAGTTGATGGTTTGTGAAAATAGTGTTTATTTTATGACTTATAAATGGTTTTTACATAATTTTAACTTTTGCCATGCGTTGTTGTATGTATGTATGTAGACAGCCCAATAAATCTTGCATAAGTAATTAAATTTTTTAATGTTCATAATAATTTTTTAAAATTGTACGTCAAGGGCCAAAACAAGTAATAAAAAATATTTTGGTGTTTAATTGTAATAAAAACTAACTGAGACCAAAAATATGTAAATAGAAATGTTATTCATCATATTGAAGTCGCCGTAGTCTAGTAGGTAGTGTGTTGGCCTATTAGACGTAAAGCCAGGGTTTGAGCCCCAGGCCAGTCATCAAAACAAAATACAAAAAGTCTTTCTTCGGCGACTTCCGCTCAGCACATTTCTGGCAAAAACTCAGAGTAATTAAAATTGCTATGAAAAGTTTCTCAAAAGTCTGTCGTTCGGAGTCGACTTTAAACTGTAGGTCCCGCCACTCATGTATGAAATTAACACTAACAACATAAGTGGTGTGAGAAACTAGGTCGGAATCCTGACTGAAGGGTTGCAATGACCAATTATGTATGTATTCATCATAGAATTTTTAATTAAATTTCGAAAAGCTTGAATAATTAATTAGCAAGATCGATTAAATATCATGAATTGTTTGTAATATTTTATGGAATCCGTTAAAAAAGGATTTTCAATTATCATACTCGGAAATAATTTTTTCGAAATTTTCGAGTTTTTTTAAATAGTTTTTAATTTTCTTCTTGAAATATCCATTATTTGATTTGTCGTAAGTCTTTTCAATTATGGTCGTTTTCGCTTGACGTTGTAACCAGATAAATTAGAAATATTCTTTTCTTTCAGTTGTATTCAAATGGTTTTAAACTGTAGTTCGCACAGTATTTTGTTCAATTATTGATGTTTTAGGTAGGAAGGCATTCTTGATAACTAATTGAGGAGTTATTCTGTGCAACATCGCTTGTTGCTATTTTCAATCTAATCGAGAATTGGGAATTGACAAATTCTTGGAATACTAAACCTCTCAAAGGGGTCTTAGACACCTAAATGAGTCGATCATACTCTAGCTTGGGTGTCGATTTCAAATATAGCAGCTGTATCTGAAACTAGTATTTTTCTGAATTAAACCGAATAGAAAAATCTAGATCTGCTGATGAAATTATAGGCGAGTTAGACACGGTAGATCTTATAAGTCGCAGAGTCCTGTTAGTAAGATATTTAAAAAAATAATAATAATTCAAGGCGGTCAAATATTTCCATTGACATTGTCATAAGGAAACCAAGAAATTTTTAGTAGTTATACTAGAGACAACTCGATGTAACGAAAGATTCTTCAACGAAAAAATCCAAGAAACATAAGGTGTTACAATTTCAGCTTCAGAATAGCTTGAATTTCAGATTAAATTCAGTAATTCCCTAAACAGTGTTTTTGATTTGGTCTGTGTTTTTCGAATATATTTGTTTATACTTTTAACTGTAAGATTTAAATCTATTTTTTATATCCTATTTATTAAAAGTTAACATTTAAGGCAAATATAATTTGAAGCAAGAGTAAAACGTCATTAAGTTACAAGATATGTACCAAATAAAAAGGGTATTAAAAAATGTTTCATCCGAAACTATATACAGATAATAAATATAAATAAAAAAATAATAAATGCATTCGCCAATAACAAATTATTATGCTAAAATGTATGCACTAAATTGCAGCGACACTCAAATGAAAAGTTTTTCCATGAAATTTTAAATTTTAAAAAAGTTACTCTCTTTTATTGTTTTCGAGAGTACAGAAAATAAGAGTTCAATACTTATCCCTTTTATAAATTGTATTATGGTTGCCAACGTATTTTTTATTGTAAATTTCTACTTTGTTCAAATATACTCTTAAAGAAAAAAATTTTCGGCTGGTTTGCGTTGAGAATAATATGGACCACTACCAATATATTGAATTCGATATTAAAATATATTTACTTGGTAAATTATTTTTATCTATTCTGTTAATTCTTTCCGATTGAAGTTTTAAGCAACCGTTGCAAATTTAACATACTCATGAGTATGGTAACCCTAGCCAGCCCCCTTTACAAAAGGTTGTGCGCAATGAGCTCCAAAACTTAAAGTTTGTTTTTATTTTTCTTATTTTGTTTACTATTCACAATCTCTTTGTTGTGCTCTCTCTCTCTCTGATAGAAAGAGAATAAAGTACTTATTATTTGTATGTATCTGAGCTTACAATTTTAAGGCGTTTTGTTGTTATAAACAAGTTTACTTACAACTAAAGAGTACACAAAAAACAGAGAGTCGGTATTGTGTTTTTTTTTGAGTGTGTGTGTTTTTTTCTTTCAAATAAACAAAACAATCAGAAAGAGAATTAACGACGCCTCTGTTTCAATTTCGTAGAGCAACAGAACCAATAGAATATACAAATCAGAGATAGAAACAACAAAAATTGGCAGTCAGACAGACGTTTGGGTAATTGACACAAAACTATATGGCTCCCACACAAACGATTAACGACTGCCAGTATTGAGCAAAATAACGAACACCAAAGTGTGTCTGCAGCACAGCAGCACAAACAGTAACGCGTCGGCCTAGGTGGCGAGTACTATCGTCGTCGCATAATAGAAATTGTAGGTCGCATATGTATCCATTTTAATTTACGGAAATTGTTATTTAAAAAATGTGTACATTCATTACTATTTTTTCTTTACAATTATTAAGTATTATAAATGATAATGATTTGATAGAAGTATAAATAACAACAAATGATAAAAGTGTAGTTATTTAGATTAAAAAAAATAGGCAAGAAAAAAAAGGTGAAAAAATACAAATATTGAATTAAAATATGGTGGCATTAGTTGCCATTTTTCGTGGGTTTTTTTTCTTCTGCTGCTGCTAGCTTTAAAGATTTCATTTTTTGTTTGTTTTATGTTTATTCATTAAAATGCATTCAATATAACAGGAGAGTACAATTCGAGAGAGAGTTAAAAACAAAAAGTCGAAAAAAGAGGCAACTCCAACGACAACATAAACTGAGTTGGTAAGGTATAAATAATACTTTAACCTTAAGGCAACATGTAAATATTGTTTTAGGCGTTACTTCTGCTATGGTTAATATTTCAAATTTCTTAATTTTAAATCTGTCAGAATATTTAAAATTTCAATAGAAGTACAATTCGAAACGATGTTGTTGATTAATCAAAGGTCATGAATTCTTCTCATGTATTAAATTATAACCAGCGTCTTTAGCTTGGATTGAGCTTACCATAGACCGTAGTTTTTTACTTAAATTGGGGTCAGAACTTTGCAACGCATTTTTCTCATTATTACTCCTGCTTCAATAGCTGCCGATAACTTTCTCTTCTTTTTTATATGCAAAATATTTAAGAACTAAACCAAACTTTGTTAGAAAACCAAATCTATTTCTCACTTCATACTACATACTGATTTGCACTTGAAGTTTGCATTGTTTTATTGTTTTTGGGGGAATTTTTATTCAATTGTTTTGGGGCATTATGTAGTTGGCATCCTTGTTAACATATTACAACGAAAGAGCGTAGTGGTTGAGTATTTTTGTATATTTTACATACTATGTACTATACTATGCCATTTTCATTCTCTTTCGTTCGTTCGTTGTTTGTTTGGGTTCGTCTATAATACACACGTTCATTCAATCGTTCGACTAACAGCCCACCTTAGTCAGTAATAGTGGCAGGTAGAAGCACAAACACAAGTAGTTGAAAATTTAGCGGCACGCCCTTGTATTTTTCACTGTATTGATGAATATTTAGTATTTTTTTTTCTTAAATTTTTGTTTATATTTTTATTTTTTTGGACATAAATAAATACGAAAAATAAAAAACAATTAAAAAATACAAATAACAACAATAACAATAAATAAAAAAGTGTGTGCTAAAGAGTGTGCAAAAATATTTTTTTTTAATGAAAACCGAAAATAAATAAAAAAAAAGAAAAAAGAAAAACAAAGAAAAATTAAATTATGAAAAATTGGTTTATTTCATTAATTTTTTTTATATTTTTAGGGTATTAAATCAAATTGGTTGGAAACAGTCTTCCAATTAAATTAAGAAAAGGAAGAAAGCAAATATTAAAAGAAAAAAAACTAAAAATTAATAAAAAAAAATAACAACAAAATGTGTCAAAGATCTTGAAATAAAAAAAGGAAATATTACAGCAACAATTAAACAAAAAATAAATAACAACAATGTCTAAAGCAACTTTGAAACATTCGTATTGTTTTTAATCACAAAAACAACAACATCAATAGTTTATCTCTCATTCAACATACATACATAAGTTTGTGTTTTTGTTTTTATTATTTTGTTAATATATTGTATTTGTTGCCTGCAAACAAACGTCAATAATTTGTTGTTTTGGTAAAATACAGCAATATCAACGGCAATAGCACTTATATCATCACTCTCTACAGATTTCTGCGTGATTGTTTTTGTTGCTTTACAACAACAAATATCCACTTGTTAAATTCGTGTGTTATTCTTAAGCTCCAGTTTTGCACCCAAACATCCAGCCAGCCTCTTTGAAAACCTCACACTTATTTGACACGCTCACCACTTTTCACCTCATTTGCTTACCCTCTATTGTAAAACAGTAACAAAGCAAAGAAGAAAAAACAAGAAAAACCGCACAAATGAAAATGGTTGATAAATCATCTAAATTGGATAAATTTAGCGCCAATATGAATGCCTCAACATCAACGGCAGGCGGTGGCGGTGGGAGCGGTGGTAGTGGTAGTGCTGGTGTTACTGGTGGTGCTACTGGTGGTGGCTTATCTAATGTAACTGGTCACTATTATCATGTCATGCAACAACAGCAGCAGCAGCAACAACAACAGCAGCAGCAACAACAGCAACAGCACCAACAACATGGTAGTAGCAGCAGTAGTCATCATCAGAATGGACAGAAACCAGTGCCAATGAAATTATTTGCTGCATGGGAAGTAGATCGTACACCACCCAATTGTATACCAAGGTAAGTACACAGTCAATTCAATAGCATTCATAATATGTAAACAAAACACTGAAAAATTATTAAATTGCCCGAAATTCCATTCAATTAAAAACAAAACAATGCCCAAATAGTAAAGGGTTATCCACATTTTGATTTCAAAACTAAAGTTAAATAAAACAGAAAAACTTTGTAGAAACATTTATTTCATTGAAATGGCCTACTCTACTTTCTCCTCTTTTGATTCTTTTGAAGTAGTTTTTGAACACTTTGTTCTGCATTTTGATGAATGTATTGATTGCCAAAAATTGCTGCAACATTAGAGCATTATCCGCATAGGCAAAGTCTTTCATGTTGTCCCGCAAATATGTCTAACGGCGTCAAATTACATGGCTTTGGTTGTCATGTTCATAATTTTAATTTGCCAAATCATAATATTACAGTAACGTCTTGTTAAAGTTGCATACAGCCCAGTTCATAATCTTTAATAGCGTTCTGAATTGATGTTAACAGTTTTGCCAAGGTCAATACGGTCCTATGACACCTCCAGACCATAAATCTCACCAAACAGTAATTTTTCCGAATACAATGTCTTTTCCACAATTATTATAGCTTCTCCGGACCTCATATGCAATAGTTTTGTTGACGTTTGTTAAAAAAATCAGCATTCAATCAGCATCAAGCGTACTACTGTAGCAGTAGTCATTAACTGATAGATGCAGGTACAAATCCTAATACAAAATACGCCATAAGATAGGACCAATTGCTGACAATGGTGAAACATATTTAACAGCTGAAACCACTGTGTACATGTGTTTTGTGTGAATTGCAACAACGCATATTATTTTGTATTTTGATTTTTTATGATTTTGTTTTTGTTTAATTGAAAAGCCATTAATTTCTCAATCTTTTGTTGATATTAAAATCTATTCGAATTTGTTTTTCGTATACAATATTTTGTCAAAAAAATTTTTTTTGCCAAAATTTGTCAGAGTTTTTCAAAAATTACCCACGCAAAAAGTATCACGGTATAAAGGCCAATCACAGACCAATATTTTAATAAAATATACGAGGAGAAAACAATAATTGCAATATGACTTGATTTTTTCGAGCCTAATTTTTAATGTTAAGGTCGTAACACTGTGGAATTTTTAATGGAATATTTATATGAATCTAAGAAATTAAAAATTCTTCGGATTTGATTTTCTTCAGTATAAAGTATACAAATATTCTCAATTTTAAGGTAAAAGTTCAGCTTCACGTTTTCCTAATTTCCAGTGATAGCATAGCCTCTTTATGATGGTCATTGGTGATGTTATTGTCCCTCTAATGAAGATTCTTAATTGGAGAGCCTTTTAATTTTCTGATCCTATAATCAAAATTTCTTTTTATAGTGCGAGATTTAAACCTGAATTTTTCAATACAACTAACATCGTTATTTCCTTTGCAACTGGAATTTCTAATATGAGGAATTTCTAATATTTTTGCTAAACGAAAGAGTGCCTGATTGGTTGGAGTTTTAGCGCCTCCAGAATTTAATATCGTTCTGTATATAGGTCCCGCCACGAACTTGTGGGAAAAGCTAAATACGTTTGCCTTAATAGCAATTCACTTATACTGTCCCATGGAATCTTGGATAACCTTTATATACCTCGGCACTGTCATTTCAATGACAGGTGGTTCTGTCATGACATCAATGACAAAACCTAAAAGAAAAAGTATTCATAGGAGAGCTTTAATAAGTTACGAAGTTTCTCCCAACTCTGTAACATCGAGCGCTGCAATACGTTGTCTTCGCAGTCTATTGCAATTTCTTTAGCCCATGCGTATTAGCAGTGACGTCCTCTGAATTGCTTAGTACCATATTCCTTTAAAATCGATACATGAGAGTGGTGTTCGATAGGATACTACAGACGATATATCAAGAACTGCACTGCACTCATGAGCAAGGGCCTGTTGGAAAAATAATGCAGATTGGAGAAGATATTTGTACGGTAACTCTATTGATTCGCATTTCATTGTTGTATCGATATAACCAAGAAATGTGGGTCTAATGAAATTAGGGAAATTGCTTTTGGAAATCGCTTATTTCGGCGTACTACGCGACTTATACAGTAAATCTGTTTGAAGTCGATTGATCCTTAGACGGCACCAGACGTGATAAAAATTTGGTCTTTCCATTGGTTCTTTCCTTTGACTCACTATGATAACATATTTATAATGAATATCAATAGAGACATTATTTTATTTTGAAAAAAAAAAAATAAAAATTTTCAATATTTCATAGGAATCGTGACATTTTTATAATAATTTTTAATAAATAGCCGCAATAAGCTGCTGTTTAATAATCTTGAATTTTATAAAACCTTCGAATGCCGTCAATACTTGACTTAACATTATAATTAAACAACTGTCCTCTATTATTAGTGTTGTAGTATCTTATTTTATTTTCTTAGCAGTATATCTGTCGGCACATAGAACACCCAGTCGTCTGTCATTTTAAAAAACGATCCAACAATTTAAATTTCGTCATATTGTTGTTAATTGCTTTCAATCTGCATTAATATTTCGTGTGTATTTTTTCAATAATTTCTTTGTCCACAATTCTCTGACATGCAGGAATCAATTTACTGTGAAATACTGGCTAGATGAAATGGAATGACGCATATCTGAGTTATTTTAACAAATCAAATATGTCTACCCTGCAATCTGCCTCGCCTCATTAAGAGCACACGTTTTATGCAGGTACACATGCTTACAGATTGAATTGTTTTTTTTTTTTTTTAAATCATTTCAATATTTTTTTTTTACACCTGAAAAGGAAAAACAACACAACACATTATTTTTATTTAAATAGACAGAGAGAGACGTGTTTTTTCATGGCGTATTTTGAAAATGGAATGCAAATTATTTAAGTTTTAAACAAAATAAATGGCAGTCATGTATAATGACAGCACCTTTATTTAAACTCAAGTAGAAACAATTTCCAAAATGTATAAATTTGTAGCAATTTTAATTATTAATTCGCTGTGTTGTTTGGTTGTTATTCATCATCATCTAAAGATTATTTATGTTATAAAAAATTATTTGAAATAATATGATTTCAGAATTGTGAAATAAATGTGGTCATGAATACGTGTTATTATATTAAAAACACAAACATGACCACATTCTGAGAATAACTGCTAATGAATGAGTGTTACTTTACTTTTATTTTTAAATGTAGAATAGAATTGAGTTAAAATTCTCAGGGCTGAAATAGCTCTACCAGTTCGCTAAAAAAAGGGGCCTTAAAAAGGTCTTAAATGGGTAAATACAAGTCGCCATAGTTAGTAGGTAGTGTGTTGGCTTATTAGACGTGAGGCTATGGTTTAAACCCCAGGTCAGACAGCAAAACAAAACATAAAAAATTATTTTTTCGGCGACTTCTTCTCAGAGTAAATAAATTTGCTCATGATCAATTATGTAAATATGTATGTAAGTACCAAATATTAGATGCTTGAATAAAAAAATTTGAATTTAAAAAAAAGCTTTAATTAGGTAAATATATGCTACATTTCGAATGAAGCTACATATTATTAATTCATTATTTCGTTTTGAAGGCCTTTACGGAATTTAAATTTACTCCACTAATATAACAACTAATGATTTGCAAGGTCCGGGCAATATATATTCGTCTCAGTTTCCCTTAAACAGGATGGAACTCAACACTTTTTTGTCGAACAATAATAAAAAATAAAAATTTTACGATTAAAGATTAGTTTTTAGAATGGAATTGAATTAAAAATACACTGTAAACGGGGTTGCTCTTGCCATGCTTCGATTTTAGGAGAGGAATGGAGACATCAACAGTATCTAGTCTGGTATTCCAGAATTCGTATGCGAAGTTCATTTCAATAGAAACTTACGAAAACTTATTGATTAATTTTTTCCACACACACAGAATTGAAGTATTTTTAAAATAGCAATAGTTGTGTGATATAAAAAACTCTGTATATCATAATTATTGTTTTGAAGTGTTTTCTGCTGATCAATAATTCTGGTATTTTTAATGGAATTGCAAGCTTCAATCCCGTTAATTGTTGGCAGTAACAATCAGAATCAATTGTTTAAACAGACACACAGAATTATCTTTCTTGGTGTCAATAATGGCTTTGCTACTGTTTGCGAAGCTTCACCATTCTATGTCTATAATATTTTTCGAATTGAATTTCGGAATTGGTTTGATTTCATTTCGTTTTAGAAGTGAATTGCAAATGGAAACGTCGAGCTTCTTTGTGTATGCAGTTTTTGCGTATCGCTGTGTGGCAATGAATGTCTAGTTTTTTAGTAACAGCGGCACTGCTTCTGTAATTGTTTTTCTGAATTTTATTGCAGATTACATTGACTTTTCTAGTAATTGGTCGACCAAAGCAACGTGCATTTCTAAGATCAAAAATACCAAATCCGTAACGAACAAACAGGTAATTTCAGCATCGCCTACTTCAGCAGCCTACCCATTCTACTATATTATGATCATTAATTTTTAAACGCAGTTAACAAGCAGTCATCAAATAATGTCATTTTAAAAATGTCTTTCGAAGGAAAGAGTGAAGAAAGAAAGAGTGAAGTTTTAAATGTCACTTCTCAAACACCATTGATTAGTTCATGAATCCTATCAATGACTTATTTCTTAAGACTGTGATAATAATTCTATTAAATCAAATTTCATATTAAATGTGATAATAATTTGTATTTTGTTTTTGTTCTTGATTTTGTATAATTATTAAGTTCTATGGAAAGCAAAACAAACGAAATAACTGTTAAATTTTGTTGTCAAATTTCCAGGAAAAAAAAAGATAAAAAAGTCTAAAAGTGTGTGGCAAAGGTCAAGAATCTCTAAATATACATTTTATACCTCTGTTGATGATTATTTAACTTTGGATGTTGTTCTAAATTTATTCTCTTATTTTTGTTTTTTAAGTGCAAAACTTTTTTTTTAAATACAAACTTGAGTGAAAGCAACCAAAAACAATTTTTAAAACATCTTTTTTTATTCCTTATTCATGCCTAAAGTTTTATTTTATTGTAACAGTAAGCTCTTGTTGCGAAATTGTTATAATTAAACTGTTTTCAGTTATAAAATCATAAATTTAAACTTTCGTCATATTTATGCATATGAATATGCTTTTAAGAGTTGTGGTTGATTAAAAGATTTTTTTTTCATCGAAAATATGATTTTAATCAAGCAGTTTTGTCCTTAACTTGAATAATTTTTGCTTAGAATTTATATTCGAATTATATTTGTTTTGCTTTTGAAGTGAGTGCAGTCCCAACAACTGCAATATTCAACAGCTTCCGCTAACAACTGTCCATACTCTAAAAATAGTCATTAAATTTAGTTTTTACCTCTTAATTGCTGGCAAATCATTCACTTTCTCCCACAGCTTACGATTGTTGTATTATCGAACAAAGCACACTTTCAGCTTAACGGATATCTAAATAAACGCATCTGTCTTTACTGCTGGAGTATAACGATATCGAAACGCAATCATGCATGGTCAGTGATGTTAGGTAAAAGGAATTTTGCAGCTACAATCTTTAAACTGACTGGACAAGGACCTTTATTCCTGTAGTAAGATCACAAACATACGTACATAGAGGACGTGTACTTGTCAATTAAGACAAGTACAGTACCCGGAGGTCGAATTGACCCATTGTACAACGTCCTAGTTTCTCACGCCACTTATGTTGTGTGTGTTAATTTTATACATGAGTGGTGGGACCTACAGTTTAAAGTCGACTCCGAACGACAGATTTTTATTTATTGAGAAACTTTTCATGGCAATTTTTATTTACTCTCAGAGTTTTTGCCAGAAATCTACTGAGAGGAAGTCGCCGAAAAAATACTTTTTGTATTTTGTCTTTGATGCCTGGCCTGGGGCTCGAACCCAGGCTTTTGCGTCTAATAAGCCAACACACTACCTACTAGACCACGGCGACTTCAAGTCTTGATGTAACACCTGCCAAATTTTTCCTGTGATATTAAACTTTAAGTATATGTTGACTTTGGCGCTTCTTAAAGTTGGTTTGGTATAGTTGTTACACCCGCCTAATAGTGGTTCATACAGCAAAGATAGCGATTTATCCATAATTTTACTCATGGCTTTCAAGTTTATGAATCTAAATGGCTTGTAGTCGCCCTAGTCTAGTAGGTAGTGTGTTGGGTTATTACACGTGATCATACGATTCAAACCCCTGGTCAGATATCTCAAATTATGAACAATTTTTTTTCGGCGTCTTCGACTTTGCAGATTTCTGACAAGACTCTGAGAGTAAATAAAATTGCCATGAAAAAGTTTCTCTAGAATCTGTCATTTGAAGTCGACTTTAAACTGTTGGTTCCGCCACTCATGCATAAAATTGACGCACACAACATAAGTCGTGTGAGAAACGAGGTCGTAATCCTGATTGAAGGCTTGCAATCACTAATTATGTATGTATGTGTGTACATATGTAAATGGCTTTAACGCCTTGTGAATAATCCATTTAGAAACAGCTTCAACAGACATTTAGGGAAGATCAAGCAACGCCACTTCTTGAGGAAGTGCAGAAATTCCACTACACTACAGACGGCATTATTTCTAGGCAATGATATGGATGTAATTGCTATCATTCTAGGATGTGCTGGAAAGAAAATAATAAGAAGAAGATAAGATATTTTGTGAGAGTTCAACTTCTGCATCACATATCGGGTGTTCGAAAATGTTTGTATACAATAGATGGTTCTAAACTGTAATATATCTGGTAATAAACATACATATATAATGTATATACGCCATAAGAGTTTTAATAAAATAATCTGTTTTAATGTAGTTCTTTTTTGAGATAATTACGAGTATTAATTGATAAAATTAATTTCATAAGTACATATGTTGAAATCAAAAAATATACTTTTAATTCCAAAAGATTACAGTTTTAAATCAATAGCTATTGAAAGTCAACAAATAGTTATTTTAAGTTGTTGATATACATACATATGTGTACTATATGTTCATTGATAATTCTATTGTTACTGCGTTTTATTATTTTCCCATTTAAAATTTGTACTTATGTCAAGGGAAATATACATATGTGTCTGTATACATAATATTTTGTTGTTGTTGTTATATTTAAAGAAAAAAAATTATATTTGTTTTCTTAACTTATTCTATTTACGTATTGATGCATTTGTGTTCTTCAACATATACAAGTTATTTATTATTTATACTGTCTCTCTAAAATATTTCTTTTTAACAAAGCCAAACAAATGTTTAAAGAAAAGACAGTCGTCAGTCATTCATATGGACGTCTAAATGTTTGAATATTACCGAATAAGATTTGTTAAATATTTAAATCGCAAATATCGTAGCTGATGGTAGTGGCAGGCCACTTGTTTTGTCATATCAAATGAAAAAAGAAAGAATAAAAATAATAACAAAAAACACAAAAAAATGATAAGAAATAATAATCGAAATTAAACAGAAATAATTTTATTCATCTTTATTACGAATAAATAATATACATACATATATTCTTGATTTCTTTAATGTTTACATTAATTTATTTAATTTAAGTAAATATATTTATTATAAATTTATCAATTCTATGTATATGTAAGGTATAATGAAAAGGACTTTATTATTTTGCTATCAATTTCCCGGTGTACTTCGCGGCCCCCCATATTAATTAACCAAACAAAAAATGTTCTCCTATCTTCATATTAATTCTTTGCCTTGTTTAAGTTGTATTAATCAAGTATCAAGCAAATGATGACAGGACTGCAGCAAGTCCTATGATGATAGGACTAACAGCTGTGCAAGAACATCTAAGAAATTGGAAATGTATAGTTTTAAGAGTTAATTAACTTAACAATAAAATGTATTATATTTCTATGGAGGGTGCCTTATAATCATACCACCTTACCTTTCTCAGTTTTCGTTGGCTCAGGAAATTTGGTGTTATAATGTTATGTACACAATGGAAAGTAAATTTTTTCCGTTAAAATTGTATCTTATACTCGCCATCCTGCCAATTTTTTTTATTTAATATAATTGGATATCCTATCAAAGTTGCCGTAGTCTAGTTGGCTTTGTGTTGGCTTATTAGACGTGAGGCCGTGCTTCAAACTTTAAACCAGACGTCTTGAACAAAACGAAATATGAAACCATTTTTCTTCGGCGACTTCCTCTCAGCAGATTTCTGGCAAAAACTCTGAGAGTGAATAACATTGCCATGAAAAGTTTCTCAAAAATCTGTCGTTGAGAGTAGACTTCAGAGTATAGGTGCCGCCGCTCAAGGAAAAAGTAAACTCATACGCGATTTAAGTAAGTAAATAAGATATCATTATGAGTCCAAAAAAGTTGGCAGCTCTAGTTTTTGTAGTTTTTAAAATAAATCCCTCCTCTTCCTTTTTTAATAAAACAATTCTTTTTACCAAAGTTGTCTGCTTGTGATCGCTTGCTTTAGTTCAGACATTTGAATCGATCACAGTTAAGATTCGAATCAAGTAATTTCCCGTAGAAGATCTGATTATAGTGAATGATTCAACACATACTGAAATCTTCCTTCCTCTTTCTCAGATATCCTTATTCCGGATCGAAAATGTTCCGGTTCACCAGTTAAGAATTACGTCGATTTCGTTGTGATTCGTAGATAATGAAAAATAAAAAAACTGATCTGTGAGCAATTCATACTTAAGCTTTCGGTCTCAACGACTTTTATTGTGTACTTTACATTTTCGACAATTAAACTTTCCGTGTTTAGTGCATCTTTGATATAAAAATTCCTGGAATAGCATTGTTTAAAGTTGTGCATGATAGTTGAGCATACATAGTTCTGAAACACAATACGCGATGCAGGCTACTAAATGAAAATATTCTTTTAATTTTTACTGGGTAGGTAGGTTGGGGTGGTAGCTTTGATTACCAAAAGCTCCCTTGGGCATGTATAACGGCACTGGGAATGGGGAACAAATTTCAAAAACTTATTCGCCATAAGGGTGGAAATAAAAATTCAGAAAATAAAAATTCAAATTCCGAGAAAACAAACATAAATTTTTACTAAAATTTAAGGGTCTATAAAAAAGAAAATATTATTCTGATATAAAATAAATTAAAATATCTGTCTGTTTACAGAAAAACTTAAGTTTTTTACGTAAACCGTGTATGTATATTAAATTGTTGTGTCTTTTTCAGGGATTGTCGTGTTTAACCTTTGAAATCGCTGTGAAAATTTTATGAGATTATGAAAGTATTAATTTTAGTTTGTCAGAATTTTCAATTTAAAAACGCTGGTTGGTAGCAGTGGTGATTTTGGCACGAACGCCAAGGACCACCGGGGTCCGTATGAAACGTTCGAAGATGATGATTTCGAAATTATTGTCAGACTAATTATTGAGGTCCTTTAACATCATACATACATACATAGCTGGTCTTTACAACGCTGTGTTGAGTGTGTTAATTTTATCCATAAAGAAAGACAGATTTTATGGAGAAACTTTTTATGGCAATTTTTGCCAGAAATCTAATGAGAGGAAGTCGCCCAAGAAATAGTTTTCATAAATCGATTTGATGGAGCTGTCTGACCTGGATTTCGAACCGCGGCCGAAGTAAAGTAGTAAGCCAACATACTACCTAATAGACTACGGCGACTTGTCCATTAACATCACAAGAACCCTCAGGGTAGCTGAAGAAAGCACATGCCCAGTCTCACACGTAGGAGGGAATTTGGTACAGACGCTGTAAAGTTTAATAAAGCAATCAAAGAGATGGGAATGGAATCGGCAGGATAATCAAAGGATTATATACCATTATATTTCATGATATCTCAGATTTAATTAATGCTGGCTATTGCCCCTTCTTATCTAATGAGTTTTTCTTCTGCTAAATGGAAAAAAAGAAGAAAATCAAATATTTGTTATACCTTTAGGTTATTCATTAGCCATTAATATTTTCATATAGTTCTTTCATTTAAAATGATGGTCTGATCAGCTTTCACATCACCATATCTTCAACTCGCAACTCTTGTGGAATTGACGCCTGAATTCTAAATTCAGTGTACTGTATTCATAAATACGTCCACAATTTTAATCTTTACACTTGATTTTAAAGGTAAAACATTTTTTTTAACTTACTGCCTGTTTTCGAATGGGTTAAAAATTCAACTGCAGTTTTCGTCGTCTATGTGTGCATCTGTGTCAGTCAGCTCAAATGTCGACATCTATAATTTTTATTTGAAAAAGTTCAAGGTCTATTTTAGTTGCTGGTTTTGTTCTTGTGATTATTATTGGTGGCAATATTGTTATTATTGTCGTTGTTATTGTAGATTTTTTCTTTTCGTCTGACATATGGTTTTATGAATAAAAATACCATACCACACATACTATATATTGGCAGTAGCACGTAAAAAAGTGTCACAACAATTTTAACAATAATAAATATACACAAAGACCCACACTTGCACTCACTTTCCTACACTCACGTTCAGGCTATGAATTTAGTTACCAAAAATAAAGCCACCCTATGCCAAAATTTATATCAAAAAAAGAAAATCTATTGTATTGTTTAAAGACCATACAGAGAAGAATAAAACACAGAAATCTAGCATATACCATAATAGCAATATGATGCCACTTATTATCAAATGACTTGATAAATATTTACGGTGAATTGTACCTCGTTGTAACACTTTCTATTATTGAACGCCGCCTGAACATATACCATAACGAGAGCTAGTGTAGGTGTCATAAATACCAATACTCTTATTTATATGATGTTGATATTTCAACTTGACAATGTTTTTTGTTTGACTTTGTTTTATGCCATTAAGAGATGAATTGGTCTGTCAACAAACAAATCTGTAGAAGGCAGGGTACGAGTAATAATCGAGTGGGTAGAATGTGTGTTGAATTTATTCCAGATAATTAACAATAATTGTCGGTTGTATAATTTCTTTACAAAAGTCTGTAATTTTAACGTTAAACTATTGGAAAACTAAATTGATTTTGTGAAAATGTGTGTTGCTTCAGGAATCCCACTATGTATTCACGATATTGAGGATTTCAAAACAGATTTCCTTATGGTCGGGCGTTACTTGGGACCAGAGATAGAGCCAGCGGAACTAATACGAAGAGCATATCTTTCTCATCGACCAAAAACTGCAAGTTATCATCCAAAAAAATGCAACTCACCGTCCAAAAAGACGTTATCGACCAAAAGTCGTCGTTCAAAAAATGCAAGTTGTTGAGCAAAAAATGCAAGTCATCGATCAAAAAGTGCAAAACATCAACCACAAAAATGTAAGTCATGGGCCAAAAACTGTAGGTCATCGACCAAAGTTCCAATCGTTGCCAAAAAAGTCTTAAGTCATCTTCCAAAAAAAGTGCAAGTCGAACAAAAAAATGCAAGTTATCAACCCAAATAATGAAGTCATCGACACAAGAAGTGGAAGCCATCCACAAAAAAGCAAGTCATCGACAAAAAGACTGCAATACGACAATTTTGCCTGATTTATGTAGAAAATTTGTTGTTGGTAATTTGAAGAAAACAATTAGCTTCGTCGCATATATCTCCGGTCCCAAGACCGTAAAGGCGGGTTCACCCACAAGTTTCTGAAACATTTTTGGTTCGCACAAAATTTTTTTTATATGGAGTTTGACGTTTCTCTCAGAGAGCGAGAGAAATTATTTTGTGCGAACAACTCTCAGTGTGCATTAAATTAATTTTAAATTTGGTCCGAACCATTTTAGAAAAGGTTGCCACGCCATATGAAATTTATACAATACACCAATATTTGCAGAAGTTCATCGAAAGTCCCAGGGTCCATGCGATGAAAATTTATAAATGAATCTACGTCATTTAAACGCATTTCGGAAACTAGTGAGTGAAAATACCCTTTGGCGTCTCTTTATTTCACAGCCGTCCTCTTGTTTATCTTTGATTTTCGTTTTTCATAAATATATTTTGCAAGTAATTTTACTTTGGTCACTTCAATGGCGAACAAGAGTAGTAAATGATTTATATCCATCGCAGAACAAGATGTATTTATTCTTACCAAATAATTCACCACAAATACTGTTTATTTTTTTGTTATAAATACTAATTTTTTATTTCTTTATTTTGACACAAATATAATTAACTTTCTTAAGTTCATGCAAATATGTATATACTTCATTTTCAATTAAATATGGCAGCACTGTTTTTACGAACAAAGTTTCTGAAATGGGTGAATCATGCTGCAGAAAACTCTCAGTAAACAAGAAATATCTCCGAACCAAAAATGTTTCAGAAACTTGTGGGTGAACTCGGCCTAAGGAAACTTATTTCGGAATCCTTAATACCATAGATATATAGTAGGATGCAGCAGGTCCCATTCCACATAATATCGATCATCCTCTCCAGACCATGTTAACATAGTGAATTTTCTAAGCCCAATTTCTCAAGGGTTTTATTAGGCACACCTTAGGTTTCAATTTGTATATAGTGAGATACGTGCAGCAAGTCCCATTTTCCACATGATTTTCATTATGAAAATATGTGAGGGTATCCCTCTATATATTCACGGTGTCAAAGATTCCAAAAAATTCGATATTAAAACATTTTCATTAGCGATCTGATTTGATGTGAACAATGCGCTTTAAGCTGCAGTAAACTATTCTAAGTCAATCAGTATTAATATGTTTCTAGGAAAAGTACTTTTTTTCAAGCCACTAGCAGTAGTTCAGGGTGTAACAATTCCCATTTATTTTTTTAAACCAAGCCTTTATACGTAAATAATTAAAAAATTTGTGTAGTTCTATTGTTATCAAAATAAAAAAGTTATTAATTATATATGGACTACAAATGTTTTTCCATTATTAATAATTTTTGATATTTGAAGACATTAATTATCACTAATACAACACACACCACACACACCGTACGATAAAATATTGATAAACGTTGTCTAGCCTAAATATAGTTTGTTTATTTCATTAAATATTTAATAATAATGGCAAATAACTTTAATATGTAAAAAAAACAACACCCATATTTTCTATTTATCTTATAAAGTAAATAAATCATCCCTTTCCGAAAAATTTTATTTATGGCCGCCATTTGTGTAACAATCGTTACGTGATTTTGTTGTTGTTGCCACAAGACTGTGGCAAAATATTTCTTGGGAAGAATATTTCATTAACACAAACCTGAAATGCAGGAAAATAATTTTTATGAAAATTATAAAAATTTTCAACTCAATTATGGGACGATATAAACATCGAGCCTTCGTTGACCGTTGAGCTTAATTTAAAAGCAAAAGATCAATTAAATACGTTATAGTGATATTTGTGATATACTAACTTACAGTTACAAATTATGAACTAATAATAGAATAGATTAACTCTCTTGAGAAATACGAGGATGGTTCCGAAATTATCGGATCTGATATCTACAGCTGTGGACAGGATTTTAGGTCCAAGCAAACTTAAATTTAACTGTAAGCCTTTCATTTAATAAGCTGTAGATGGTGGGAGAACTATTAAACTCACTTTATGAAACATACAAATGTTTAAAATATTAAGGCTCCAATGGTGTTTATTGCAATTACATGTACATATGTCTATATGTCTGTTTCTGAGAATAAAAGAATTTGGCGACAGTGTTTAAAAAGGTCGTATTATTTGACAAGACGAACACTTTAGTGCTCGACCAGTTGAGATATCCACTTCAGAACCGTTTAAGAACAACCAATAAATGGTATTTGATGATCGTCGGCTGTAGGTGTGCTAGGTGGCTGAAATGCTAGAATGTTTGGGAAGCGTATGTTCAACGAATAACATAAATAGTTTTTTTTTACTTTTTGTGTCGATTCGTAATCATGGATGTACCATTTCTCATCTGAGAAAAGTCTAAGCAATAGACTGGCTGTATTGTTAATGCCCATCTGAGGGCATAATTTGGAAATAATTTTTCTTGTTTATCTTCAACTTGTATTCAACAGTGCTGTAGTCGCCGAAGTCTAGTAAGCACTGCTTTGGCCTCGGTTCAAACCCCAGGTCAGACATCAAAACGAAAATATGAAAAAATATTTCTTCGGCGACTTCCTTTCAGCAGCTTTCTGGCAAAAACTCTGGGAGTAAATATAATTGCCATGAAAAGTTTCTCAAAAATCTGCAGTTCAGAATCAACTTTAAAATGTAGTTCCCGCCACTCATGTATAAAATTAACACAACAACATCAGTGGTGTGAGAAGCTAGGTCGTGATTCTGACTAAAGCTTTGTAATGACCAATTATGTACATATGTATGTATGCTAGAAGATGTGTGATGCGTTTGCTCAATGAATTTAGAACAACAAAAAGGCTTTTTGTCGACCTTATAATCATGTAAATATCATTTTTTATCCGATAACAGTCTAAGCAGTAGACTGGTTGGTGAGAAAAATGCTCAAAGAAGAAGAAGAATACAATTCCGTTTGCGGGCATAATTTTGGAATAATTTTTCTTGTTTATATTTGACAAGAAAAACTGTCTACTTTGATTACTACAACAACTTGTGGCAGGGTTTAGGTGATGAAATTAAACGAATTTGGCGTAAATGAAAGTGTTTTTTCCATCAAGAAACATTCACTACTGCTATGATCAAAATCCAAGAAATTAATTTCGAATTGCTGAAAAAAATTTCTTGATCAACAATGAAGAGATAATTTTCTTCTTGGTAATCAACTTCTTTTACCAGCAAAAAAAAAGTTTATATTGTAAAAAAAAGTTGTGTTCTGAATTCGACTTATTCATACTTTTATTTTTATCATTGCCTTAGTTTCCTACATTTTGTCACATTCGCTGTTATTTATGCGTTTTGAGATAAAAAAGGGATTGTTATTCAGAGCAACAGCACCCAGTTTTATTTATAATAATAAACTGACAGTGGCAGTGACAGTCAACCAGAAGTATACGACTGTAATTACTATAAATAATGTATTTATCAAGTGATAAGCGAGAAATGCAAAAGCAAAACAAATAAGAAATTTAAAGTCATTGTAATGGTGGCCTACACCATACGATGTTATGAAAGAAAGAAGAAAAAAGAAAAAAAGGTTCTCTTAGACACTACGTAAAGTTTTAATCAGTCACAAACCTCATTGAATATATCAACATGAGATGGCGGACTGGGTTAATTAGGTATCGATTTGCATGGAATCTGATAATACGAGTATGTTCTGTAGTTGGAAATGCACATGTTTGTTGTTTGGAAGTACATATTAGTTTATGGAGATAGGTTTTGACTGTTAGACATTTCTAAGGCGATTAATTTGCTTTGGCAACAGGCGTTTGTATCGAAACTCATTTACTATGTTTAGTCCTGGTAATAGCTTGTTTTTATTTTTGTGCTATTCTGGTTGGAATCTTTATGAAAAATTCCCGATCTGCTCTGTTTTATTTTTACCATTTGGTTCTCTTTCCCGTATAAAAGAATGACTCCTGACATATGGCAATGTCGAATATTTAAGTATAGTTCACCATGAATAGCCCCACAAAACGCGCAAAAAGCTTGTATATCATTGAGTTTTGTTATCAAAATTCTTATTGTAGGTTGCGATTAAGTATGCTAACAACCAGAATTTTAAAATTTGGTGTGAAGAGCAGCCAGAAGCCGTGAGCACTACACCAATGCTCTGAAAAATGAACTGTTTGGTACAGTCAAGGAAGTAAGGACTTGTTTTTCACGTGATTTCAACAAGACTATGTTAATGCGGTACGGCACACGATATCATGAACCTATTGAAAGGCAAGTTTGTTGAGCAATTAATTTCCCGTTTCAGAGCAGCCCATTGGTCGCCAAGATCATTCGTTTTGACCTCTCGATTATTGATTATTTTTTTTTGGCCATACTTGAAGTTTTTCATGTATCTAGCGGGGAGCATATCATGTAAACAATTTTCAAAAAGTCAACCCAAATAAATTTTTATATTTTCTACGCCAAGACTTTTAAAAAATCACCAGGTAATATTACCTACTCTCTTGTAAGTATCAGCAATTGGTATTCGTATTAATTTAATAGTTAGCGAACCACTTCCGAAATTGGGTTGAAAAGACAAAAATACCCATGTGGCACATATATACAATATTTTACTGTAGTTCTAGGAATAAGATCGAGTTTAACGCACAATAGTAAAATTGATTGTGGTATCACAATGAGTTTAAGTGCTGGCCTAACACACAATATGAAGGGGTTACAGATTAGGTTTGAATTTTTTGAAATTTTCCTCGTGAGTTTTTACCATTTACAACAGATATTTTCAACACAAAATAAAGCGCATCTTTATACAAGACGGTTACTAAAATTCCATTTCGAGATTTCTCGATTTCTAATAAGTAAAGTGGAAAATTTTGATTCCTTAAATAATAGACATTTAAATGCCAATTCTGCCAAATTGAATTGTCAGATTTTCCGCTACAAAATATGTACGTGTCAAACTATTGCTTCTACGAAAGTCATCTGACAAAAGTAGTGTTCTTATTTGATCTAACCTTGCAACTACGTCGTAGAGGCCAAATATGAAACGTATTGGCTGTTTCACGAAGCAAATACGATCCTTAAAAATACGGTGCATTGTGTTAGAACTCTGAGAATATGTTCTGGGAGAGAAAACATATTTTTTAATAGACATACAGTATAACAAGTGACTTATCAAATTGACAAGTCAGATGTGTTCATTGTCGATGTAAACAAATTTAAATGAAATTACACCTCCTTCTCTTCTTCCTAGCCCCATAAATTACTCTTTCATTTTCAGTTTTATGATCTTAATAAATTTTTATGTGGGGTAGGTTGTAATATCACATATACTTCTTATCTAACTTCTTTTCAGTTTTTTTTTTATAATTTATTATTCTTACTTTTATTATTATTTCATAGAAGAATAACAATAAAAAAATGTACTTATTGAATAAATATAAATTAAACAAATATTTATACGTGTGAATAGAGAAAACATGCTTTCATGCTGAGTTTAATCGCATATGATGTATACATATACAACATACATATGAATTTAATATTTTCTATAACAGCACACTATCGTATGCTTCTAGATAAATATTGAGATTTTCTCAATTGTTATTACACGTTTTATTTTTATTATTTTCGTTTTTTCTTATTCCGTTTTTTTTCACAAAAGTAGTTATCAAAACAATCTTGGCAAATAGAAACCATATTTATTGAACTCGAAAACATATGTTGCCAAATAAATCGATTATTAAAAGTTTTATTTTGTAAGCATTTTGGATTTTAAAGCTGAAAATAGATCGAAATATATTGGATGTAAAGTTATGGAGGAAAGATGAAAGAAAATATGGGAGTAACTGAATGTAGGAGATTTTATTAGCTTTGTTTCTGTGTGTTTTGTTGGCGTTGTCCTTATGTGTACACCAGCTCATGTGAATCTCGGTTTTATAAGTTATACACTCCAATCAGCTTGGTGAGACAGACCATCAACATCATAAGTTAGAATGAAGAGCGCAATTCAAGAAAAAATAGAAATTAGACTATTGCGGTCTTACTTTCTGAACACACCTCGTACTTACATATAAATTTGGAGTATTAGGCGTAAAAGAAATGGGCAAAAATAAATAGAAGACAATGCAAACAAAATGCAAATTGGCATGTTTTATTTTTAGCCAGTATTACCATAATGACAAAAACTACGTTTTTGTACTCGTGCTAATGATAAAAAAAGTTATGCTTGTAACAACTACACGACCCTAATATGTATGGACTTTTATTTCATTTTTTAAGGTGGTTACCTTTTTGTTATTTTTAGAAAAATAAAATTAAAACGTGGTTGTATAAGTATGGTTTTTTGTATTGTGTTTTTATTTTTAATATCACACTGTTACCAGACTATGTAAGAACACATATACAGTGGACAGCAAAAGTCTTAGTACGGCAATATATTTTAGCAATTTCAAGAATTTTAGCCAAAAGTTTGTATAAAAATTTATAGTTTATATATTTATTTCATTAATTTATTTCTGTTTGATTATAAAACAAAAAAGTTTTTTAATGTTTTTCATAAAACAAGAGAAAAATAAGGAAATGTTTCAGATGACTCCATAGGTACCCACAAGGAGAACACTGAATAAATTTAAAATTCAAAGGCCTAATATATGAAAATGTTATCCCTTGTATTTAGTAGAATATCCCTTAACCCATTTGGAATTGAATGTACAAGTTTTTTGTTTAGTGTTTTCTGGTGTCACCATAAGCAAGTTTTTGGGTTTACTTTTGTTTGAGGTTTAGCGATTACGTAAACGTTCTTTCAAATGATCTCCTAAATACCCTCTTGAAGTCATATCGGGACTTTGTGCAAGAGTATTAAGCCTGTGGGTACTTTTTTTGTCAAAATATATTGCCGTACTAAGACTTTCGCTGTCCACTGTATACATATAGAAGTGTAGCAATGTCAGGTAACCACTGAATATCCGATTACAGTTTGGTAAATGAGTACATATATTTTTGTCTACTTGTTATAACACTCAGACGTACGTAAATACGTACTATAAGTACAATGTATGAGAAATGTGCTCTTTCGTACTGCTTTCTAACAAATTTAAATGGGTTGGTTGTTGTTTACTTCTTTATACAGCCGTCCTAATACGAATGTTTGAAAAAAAAACATGTTAAATATATTTTTTTTTGCATTTTTTTTACCAACTAAATTGTGTAGTAGGGGGAAGTTGCCGCCCTACTAGTTGTGCTATTTGATTTTTGTTTTTCGTACATATCTTTTCTTTCTTTGGCTTATTTTCTTTGTGTAGTTTTTTTATTTTATTTTATTTCATTTTTTTTGTTTAAATTGCAAATTGCAATTTGTTGTACTAAAACTTTGTTCCGTATTTGAATTTTTCGTTTTCTTGCGGATATGAATGAATGAGTGGGTACGACAATCTTTAACATAAATATTCTCCTTAATTTGGTAAAAGCCATGTAAAGAAAGTATGATTTACTGAAATAAGTTTAAAACTTTTAAATAATAAACGGCGAATTTTGCCAATAAATGCTTTTAATGGCCGTATATCTGCCATACACGAATCGAATCTGTCCAACGAACACATGAAATTTCTGGTCAAATTTTTGGTGGAAACAGTTCTAGCTGTTAATGGTTTTTATTCGAAAATGAGTAAAATAGTTTTGAGTTTTGTTAAACTAGATGCCGATTTGGTCGATAACTTTGGGATATAGACATTATCATTCTTTTGAAAAGTTTCCCACTTGAAGATTTATTCTCCAAGTTGAGATTACTGCACACATTTAAGGGATGTGAAGACCAACCTTTTCACCACTGACGTCGGGACGTCTACCACTATAGATCTTCCGAACTTTCCAATTGAAAAATTGATAAAATTGTGGCCTCAGGTGTACAGATATCAAAGCAACAGATTGTCGAAAAGAAAGATCAAAATCTAAGCAGTCAAGTTTTCTTAGTTTCAGCTGTTCCATTTATTTGTTCGCTGTTGATTCATGTCACACTCAAGCATTGAGCTTCTGTCTTCAATAGGTTGATAACTGATTGGAGATGAATGCGTAGTTCACGTATCGGTCTATTTCAATTTCTTTCCATCATATCGGTGTATTTAGAGGGACATATAGAACATCATATAGCCGAACTAACGGTACATAAATGAGCAAATGTCTCCAGTGCATTCCTAACTTTACTATAATATTGTAGTAAAGCAAAATATCTCCGCAGTGATTCGAATTTTCAATCTTTTTTAAATGTAGAGCTCTTTTCAGCGAATAATTTGATTTTGATAATAACTGAAAATGTCTCATTTCAAACCTGCTATAATCTTGTCTCTAGCAATTAATTTTATAAGTGGAATTACATTTTCGACTCATCTTCCGACAATTTGTAACCGAACTTATTCGCTTTAAAAGAAACGTTTTCTAAATATTATTAAAAAATTTTTAATACAAAATAAATCGCTTATAAATTCTATGATTCTTTAAGCTATGAAAACTGTATTCAGCATTAGTTTGGAAAAAACACTGATATCTTGTACTGCTAATGCTAATTGACTATTTGTACTTTCTTACTTACTTAACTGGCCATTAGTCAGTATAGTAATGCCTCGATTTACGTCGCAGTTGGTTCCACAAAAAGGCGGCGTAAATCGAAACGACGTAAATTTTCGAATTTCATATTGCTCATACTACAAAGTAGTATGTTTTTAACAAGGAACTTAAAAAAGTTACAGTAATCCCTCGATTTACGTCGCCTTTTTTTGGAGGGAACAAAAAATTTGACGACGTAAATCGAAACAACTTTAATCGAGGCGACGTAAATCGAAGGATTACTGTATTACGACCTAACTTCCCACACCACCCCATGTTGTGTGTGTGTTAATTTTATCAATGAATGGCAGGACCTGCGGTTTAAAGTCGACTTCGACAAAATTTTGAGAAACTTTTCACGGCAAGTTTTATTTTACTCTCAGAGTTTTGGCCTGAAATAAATATTTTATTCATACTTCGTTATGTTCGAGATTTCCAAGTTAGGGGTTGAACTACGGCTCTACGTCTAACGTCTACGATGACTTCAATTTGTACTTTCTAAGCAAAAACTAAGCAGTTTTTAATCCCGTAATCTATGTGTTACCAGAGAAATGAGAAAAATCGTATTTAACGATACCCTGATTAAACTATTCAAATGTGAGTGTTCCCTATCGTAATATCACCACCACTTTTATATTATATTTCATACATATACGATTCCAAACAGTCATGTTACTTACTTGCCAGTGACTTTTTTCATATTCAAATTAAAATCCATCCCATATCCATCCACAAATTTCTTTTCGTTGTTAAATCTATTCGAATTTTTTTTTTATATCTTTTAGGTTTACAGTTATAAATTTAAATTTCAACAATCAATCTTGATGTTTTTGAAAAGCTTAAATGTATCA
This sequence comes from Sarcophaga carnaria, assembly GCA_958299815.1. Taxonomy (NCBI): domain Eukaryota; kingdom Metazoa; phylum Arthropoda; class Insecta; order Diptera; family Sarcophagidae; genus Sarcophaga; species Sarcophaga carnaria. Next base: position 34,227,472 of record OY283150.1, read on the forward strand.
TGATTTTCTTTTTGCCAAAAATTTTGTGTTCCAAACATGAACGAATACAGATAAAAGCCCAAAATTTTTTAAAATGTTTTTCTGTTGTTGCTATTTTCAGAGCGTATTTTTGTTTTGTATTGTTTTTGTATCTGTATTGATGTCTTTCACTTTCATTACCAAATGGCTCCCATACAAATTGTTGCCAATTATTTTTGGTTTTCCTTCACTTTACTCTTCGTATTTTAAATTTTATGCTAAAATCTGTGGGTTTATGTCAGTTTGAAATCATTTTTACAGTCTTACCAAGCGAGAAGCGTGCGTATGTGTCATCATGGTGAATTAAAAAATTTTTTTTTGAATTTCTGTAGAAACACTGTTTTCTGTTTTTCTATGCTCCATACACCGCAGATAGAAAAAAAACGCTTTCATTGAATTTGGCACAGTGTCATGTTATGGTATACTTCTTCATGCTACACATGTAATACACACGTTCATAGCATACATTCGCTTTTTCATGCATGCAAGTCTATAAAAGCCAAAGAAATGAAAGACAAGAAAAAGTAAAAACGTTTCTAATGTGTCAATTACTCAGATTAACCGTGAAATTATGATGTTGTCTCGGTTCGATGGTGCATTTTTCTTCTTTTGGTTTTATTCGTTTTTCTGCGGTCTGCATTGGCAGACAAATTGACTGAAATCAACAATCCGTCGTTGTAATTGGCTGCTGTAGTAGATGCATGACGTACACACAACATTCAATGTTCAATTTAAATTGATTGTCAATCTCTTTTTTTTCGATGTGAGAAACTTTCAAAGAAATTTGTGAGGCAGTTAATAGGACTATGTGGAATCATTATTGTTACTTCCATGCTTGAAAACAGGTTTGATGGTTAAAAAACAATTCGTAGTTTTTGCATTACGATGATTACACTGCTTACATATCCTGGGTTGCTCTTTATTTTTGGTGGTAACAGAAACCATTCTCAAAAATATTCCTTTTTTTAGTTCAGTAATCTTAGCTATAGTAATTTGTAAATGCAAGCAGCTCATTAACTAAAACGCTAGAGGGATAACATTTTTCATTTAAAAACTTCTTCCCAAAAAAAAATGATTCGAAAATACTCCATAGCTTTTCTTCGCTAAAGGTGTAGACAAAATCAAAATTGTTGAAAATGTGATTAATTACTTATGTAATTGCTCACCATAACGCTTTAGTCAGTATTACGAGCTAACTTCTCACACCACCCATGTTGTGTGTGTTAAATTTATCCAGGAGTAGCGGAACCTATAGTTTAAACGTGGACTCTTGACAAACTTTATTTTTCTCGCAGAGTTTGTGGCGGAAGTCTGCTGAGAGGAAGCAGTTGAAGAAGTATTTTTCAGATTCCGTTTTGATCGCTGTGGAGCTGTAGACTAAACTACACACTCACGTCTAATAAGCCAATACATTACGTACTAGACTACGATGACCACAAATAGCCAAAAATGTGAATAGTTCTTATTAAACTAATAGCGTAACATTTATGCCCAATTTTGCTTCAGTAGTTTTACTTCGAATAATTTTGCCATTACGCTCTGAAGACCTATTTGTCAGTAATGCTGTTAATATAATACAAGCCTGAGTCATCCGACCGTTGTTGTAATACTGTTATGCAGGAACACTGAACACATAACGAGAATTTCGATGTATGTATATAATATGGGTTTTACATAGCTGAGTCCACATAACTGTTGTATTGCATCGTTATTAACCCAATTCTGAAGCGAATTATGACTAGTGACTACACGTTGAAGCAAAAATAGTCACGGCCGCATTGTGATAAAACGTTATAAATGGTATCAAGACAGAAATGTACAAAACTGAATACAAATATAAAAGCTACAGGTGGTAGGCTTCAGTAATACACAGAGAATAAATCTTATTTGTTGCTAATGTGAGGTTAAGTATAGATATGTGTTCCTTTTTTAGTTTTTCTGTGGCATGAATCATTTGGAATACTGTATCCATATCTGATAAAAAAAATTGTTGAACACTTTGAGAAATTGTCGTCTTCTAATTATTTTGCTCAGTATCCAATAAAATTTTCTGGTTTTAAGAAAACTGTATGGGGTAGTACATAATTTTTTTAAGTCGCCTCTCTAGATTTGTTTTCTAAGCTTGTGTATTAGTCAGTATTGTCGTTTTAATCTTTTTATTTTGTTTGAACTCAAAGTATATTTTGTATATATTATCTTAACACAGGTTGTCTCTAAATAAAACATATATTTGTTGACCTTATTGTTGGAATCCTAGAAATTCGAGGGGTGTACCGGATGCTAAGATATCATGGTTCAGTCTAAATGGAGCTGTTCTTGGGGCTAAACCACGCATTGCACGTGAAGATGTTTTATAAAACATTTACGAACATTTGCTTTCTCATTTTCATCTTAGTGTACATGAATCGTCACTACTGGCTACTGGCACTATGGTAACAAATCTGTTATTGTTGAAAATCAGTTTGTTAGACTTTTCGTCGATAAATCGAAGAAGTGAATAATGTGGTCTTATGCTATAAAAAGTAAATAATTCTGGATCATTGTTTTTTCGTTAAAAGAGTCTGCAGTCGATTCTGTCGTTCGGTGAGGTTAGCTTTACACACACGGGTAGGTTAGGTTAGCGGGTAGCTTGCCGTTCACAGGCAAGTTCACTCGGTGGCCCATATGGCCTATTGTGTTACCTAGTGTGAGGTTAGTGGTGAGTTTGAACCACCCCGAGCCCTGGATTAAACTGGCCAGTTCCCCTAGTGGCACGTTTAGTCACCCAAAAACCGATGACGTTTGTTCTGAAGTTCAGAGCACTCGTATAAAAGGTGTTGTACCGATTCCGTTTCCTCCACATCATGGCAGCTTCTGCAGTAATCCTGGTGGGGCAGATCGTACCTGTCAGCGCAGTGTCCCGTTAGAATGCGAACCGTTCTCTTGTCGAACTCAAATAGTTTATGGTCTAATTTCTTTTTAGTGCTTTTTATGCTGTTGTGATCTTTTTTACTTTAGTTCTTCTTGATATTTTTGATTCGGTTTTTTCATTCAATTCTAAAATAAATCTAAACAAGATTTTATACAATTTATGGCAAATATTTTATTTTTTCGTATCATTTTCTTTTGCCAAAAGGAGAAGGGGAAAGAAAATATTGTGTTTTAAAAACAAGTTTCTTTGTTTTATTTTTATTTTCTTTTTTCAGACTTTTATAGAAACAAAAGCATTTTAAAATAAAAGATTTAAGTCAACAAACAACTAAATGAGTGGGAAAATAGACACACACAAGGTCGTTGGTTTTGATTTTTTAAAGGAAATACTACTTTAGCAATTCCATAAAAAAGCATTGCAGGGGATTTATGTATGACTTCAAACAGCCGGTTTTGTAATGTTCTTGGATTGTATTCACTTACGACTATACATTGTAGATTAAAGAGCTGCATAACTGGCTGGCTGGATGATTTATCACAGACGGTACAGTCCGAAGGTGTGCAACTGCAAACCTCAGTTTTATAGATTCATCTGGAGGAAGAATTTTCTATACAAAAAATTGTAGTGTAACATTTTTTCAATTCGTAGAAAAGTAAACCTTTTGAACTTATCTTCAATTGTTTCGGTAGTTAGCTGATATATGTTTAACATTTTTCTTTAACTATCAAACCATATAGGAAGAGAGAAAACTACAGAATGGTGATAAAAATTTTCAATTGTTTACCAATTTACTGACATAGTGGTTGCTGTAGATTTGGAAGTGAATTCTACATTTTGAGCCTTTGGTACCGCTTACAATATTGGGTCAAACATTTCAACTGCAATGTCTTAAATTTACCAACCACAGATCTTGTTTGGTTGATGTCAAGTAGGCCACAGTTCAAACCCCAGGTCAAACCTCTCTAACAAAACGAAATACGAAAAAACATTTCTTCCGCGAATTCATCTCAGGTTTCTTGCAAAGACTCTGAGAGTAAATGGAATTGCCATGAAAAGTTTCTCAAAAATTTGTCGTTTGGAGTCGACTTTAAACTGTTGTTCCCGCGACTTAAGTATAAGTATATACAACATAAGTGGTGTGAGAAACTTGGTCGTAATCTTTGCTAAAGGTTAGTAAAGTAAATACCAATTAGGTACAGTCAAAGAAAAGAGTCTACATACAACGGTGTGACATGCAACGGAGTTTGTATGATCATGGTTGGGAAATTTCAATGCATCAACCGTTTAGACCCGACCTTTCTCCATTACACTATCATCTGTTTAGATTTGAACTGAATCCTCTTAGTGATGTACATTTAAAATCTGTAGAGACTTGTAAAAAGCAATTTGATAAAAAAAATTCTACACTGATGGACTGCCATCATGCTAAAATGTTATGGGCCCTGATAGTCTAGTGAGTAATGTGCTAGACTTTTAACGTGAGGGCTGTGGGTTCGATTCCCACTAGAGACTCTGAGCTGCTACACTACACCGAGCAAAAGGGCTCAGCTTGTAATAGTATTCTTCTAAATAAATGAATAAATAAATTGTGACTTGAGACTTGCTTTTAGTGACTTGTACTTAGATAAACAACAAGATAAAGTATGTTATGTGAAAAATATACTAGGACTACAAATTATTATTCAAATCAACAAATTTCCACCATAAAACTAAAACACTATAAAAACTGGACATTTCGCCTCCTTTGAGAAATACAAAGACTGTTGGAATTAGCATATAAGAGAAATGGAAATAAGTATGTATGTTTTCAAAATAGTAATAAACATCTAACTCTAATGAAAATATATTTGCCCATCTTGCCTATGCTACTATGTGTGCCTTAAAACCTCTTGCCACTTAACTTGTTCGTCTACAATGAAAATTTTTAGTTCAAGGTTTAGTTTCTTTCTTCTCACATCTAAAGACATACGCTGCTTGCAGGTACACTCATCCCAGTTAAGTACCCATTAAATTTTCTTTCATGGTTTTGTTGTTTTTTTTTTGTTCTGCGAATGTAGTAAATTAAATGAATAAAAATGTTTGTCTTTTAATGATTTATTATTTGCTGTGGTTGCAAATAAAATTTCTTCTTTACACTGTACACACGCTGCCAGCAGCATTACAGTATTTTTGCCTGATAGTTCAGTTCATGTATAAATATTTGACTTTAGTATTATTTACATTAGGAAAATACAATAAGAAAAAAACACATATTTTTGTGCGGATATTAAGTACTCCGTCCCTCTACTGTTGTGACACCACCACCACCCCCATTCCATTTTATGTGTGTTTTATTACCTATTCTCTCCCCCTATAGTTCCAGTTTTTGTGGCATTGTGTCATGTTGTAGCTGAACTACGAGCAGGCAAAATAAATTCCAGCATGTTTAATTTTTTTTTTTGCAAATCGTTATAGTCACATCATTAAATAAATGCTCGCTGCACAATATTTTTTGTTTCTTTCCTTCTTACTTTCTTTTCCAACAATGAACACACTGCCGTTGTGCAATCAGCATTAAATTTTCAAAGTATTCCTATTTGGGAGGGAGACCATTCAAGTTTATTAAAATAATTTTTTAATCCAATCTACTAGCAGCAGTCATTAGCCACAGGAAGGAGGGTGATTTAACTGCCTCACTGACTTAATGCAAGTCATACGTATTGTATTACATTTCTGTACAAAAATCATTTTTCATTTCGTTTTTAAATAATGACTCATGCAATTTTTGTTTTCATTTTTTAATTAAAATTTAAAATTTTTTTGCAGTTCATATTTTGGAAAAAGGAGATGATCTGGCAAAAAAAAATTTGACTAAAAAATAATCAAAATTAATTTGATTAATGCGATATTGCTTAAATCACCTTAAATATATTTAATAAAACTGATATTTCAATCATTTTTAAATGTTTATTGTTCACGGATGCTTTCTTTATAATTCGTATTCAAGTACTTTGATTTTTAGAACAGCAGTTTTACCATAATAATAATCATTGTGTGACAAAAACCAAAACATTTTTAAATTTTTATTTCATTCATATGGCTGCCGCGTCTGACCTCATAGTACTCATTCGATCGGACCAATTTTCGTACACTCTTTCGAGGGTATGGGGTCGTATCTCGTATGGCAAAACGAATGTTGGCCTTCAAATGCTGAATTGTCTCTGGTTTAACGGCATAACACTTTTCTTTAACTGCGCCCCACATAGTCCAATAGTGTCAAATCGCAGCCTCATGGCGGCCAATTGACATCACCATTTCGGCTAATTAAACGGCATCAAACGTTTGACGCAATAAATCGATTGAAACCAAACATTGTGCACAACAATACTATGAAAAGCGGGTACAAAAATCGGTTATAAAGGTGCGGTGGGTGTCTCCATTGAGATGCTAATGGTTGCGCCGTCAATGGACCATGGCTCCGTTAAGCTGACAAGGATTGGAGAGCCAAATAACCTAAATCTGCACCTAGCAAGAGATGGGCATTGACAAAGAAACTGGATAACAGTCTCCTCTTCCTCAGTGGACCTGCATCGATGGCAGAAGTCGTTAAATGGGAGCTGCATTCTTTCTGCGTGTATTCCTATAATACAAGCAAGGCCACTGTGAACGACCACGTCCAAGTAACTGGCTGGTGTACCTTCTATCAATTGAGGGTCAAGTGAGCGTAGCAGTGGTGCAGGACTTCTCATTGACCCAGGATAGGTTGGCGTCTCGAAAGAATTTCCGCGCGATGGGCAGCTTGAAAGAGGTAAGTGGCATTGCTAAGTCGATTGAAGAGAATTCCGGATGTAGTGCACGAGCTAGTTCGTACGTGATACCATGCTTTGTTCGAAAGAGATGAAGAAGAAACGCTGTCTTAGGGATGAAACGTCAGACCCCCAAATTTAATCTTTTAGAGTTTACAAATAAATAATTAGGTTTGGTAAAACAGAGTGAATAAGTATGAGTATGGTCATTATATATAAGCTGTATTATTAATATAAAATTTTTTTCTTCTTAAAATTAAAATTATTCGTTTCCCGTATACCCTGGGAATATTTTTTTTTCATTAATTCTTTTTGAGATTGTTAATTTAGACAGCAAACATTTCGTTTATAATTGCTGGTTTAAATTCTATTCAAAATTAACTTCCAATTTTATATACATTCAATAAATCATTTAAAACATGAGTCATTTTCTATCTTCTTTTTTTCTTTTCTAATGGTCTCTAGTATTTAGCAATGGCAACGCCGCCTTAACGTTTTTGATAATGAATGTTGAAAGGAAATGATTTAAAGAAATTTGAAACCAAATTGCTTGAATAATGTTTAAAAGAAGTGGTATGATGTCCAAGCTATTTTATCAGGCCAATGAACGTTAATTTGAACTTGTTAATTGTTTTAAAGTGAATGTTAAGGCGATTAGAGTCGGAGACGACTACTGGCCATAACCAACGTGACTGGTTTTTTCCTGTCTCCAGAAAAAACAAAGTGAAAAAATGAAATGAAATATTTAATTTACTTTAAGCCGACAAAACTTGTCATTAAAATGATTGTATTTTAGCACTTTTTTTTTTGTTCAACGTCACCATGGTGAACGGAACACTCTTTCTTCATGAGTCATTTGTTGGTGCTTGGTAAAAAAACAAGTAAATTTAATAGAGTGATGAACACCTAAGTGCCATCGCCTTTTTACCAGTTCAGTGCAGTTATTTTCTTTTTTTTTCAATTGTGCAAACCTTTTATTTAGTTTAAGTTGGTTTGGCTTGGCTTACCCTGGCTGTTGTTCTTTTCTTCATTTTATTTTTATCCCTTGTGTTGTAAATTGTTTGTTTGTTTTTTTATTCTCTCCTACTGTTGTTGGTACTTTAAGTTCTTCCTTTATTTATCGAATATTGTTTCCTTTGTTCAAGTTGTTTTCAAGTTTTGCTTTTTTAAGTGCTTTGATATATCTTTTGTTGTCGTTTAAAGTAAACTCTCTTTGTTTTCCATAATGCCATTCATTGATCACGGTTTTATTCCTTCCACTGAGGGGTGAGGGACAGGGCATATGTAATGAATAATTTGCTTATGCTTTGTTTTTCTTTCATTAAAAAGTTATTTTATGTACTATTTACTTGGTCTTAATTGTTGTACTCCAGACACAATAGAAAACTTACAGATTAGAACACCTTAGAAATTATTCTTAAAAAATAATATTGCAAAAGCCCCTACTCGTACTAAATAATTAACAAGAATGAAAGAAAATAACGAACAAAAATGTTTTTATAGAAGACATAATTAAATTCGTAAGAAAGTTAATGTCGGCCAATTGTGTTATTACATGATGTCGTAAGCAATTAACATTTTTTAATAACCGCTAGGGGTAGTTAAGCAAGCTTCGATTGTTTCTCTACATGTTTCAGGAAAGTTTGTTCATGTCCAAGTTCATTTAAATTTGTTGATGAAAACCAAATTTTTTAACCCAAATTTTAATTGTAGTGTGGCAATGTAGAGTCTAATTTTATATACATTGAAAGTTTGCTGCACAAGGTTTGTTGAAAATAGGAAAAATTATAAGAAATGTTCACTAAGTTCGTAAAGAAGTGTAAATATTTAGATGTGTGGGTCATTTTTATTAAGAAATTAAATTTTTATATCAATATTTCATTTGAAGAGGACGTAGTATAGTGATTAAAGTCTTAACAAAAAAATCGAGCAATTTAGCGTTGAAATGTTACGAAAATAAGAAAGATTTCTATGACAACCTAGCTTCTCACACCACTTACGTTGTGTACTTTTGCATTTCAAAAATACCGCAGTACCCCGCTACGCTTTCAGTACTTTTTATTATTACATATTTTATGTCTTGCGCTTTTTAACTATTAATGCATTAGCAAACAAAATAAATAAGTGGTGTGATTATGTCTTAATTCTGATTGAAGGGTGTACGTATGTATATTTTACAAAAGTACTATTTAATGCAAAAGAGTACTTTTTCTGTTATAATTCAGTACCATTTCAAAATTTCAGTTTTGCAACACTAATTGTATACATGAGTAACGGGACCTACAGTTTAAAGTCGACTCTGAATGACAGATTTTTAAGAAACTTTTCATAGCAATTTTTATTTATTCTCAGAGTTTTTGCCAGAAGACTGCTGAGAGAGAATGTCACCGATGAAATATTTGTTTCATATTTCGTTTTGTTCGAGGTGTTTGATCTGGGATTTGAGGTCACGGCTCACGTCTAATAAGCCAACATACTACATACTAGACTACGGCATCTCTTTAGATGTATATGGTACTTTTATTAAGAAATTAATTTTAGTGAATCAAAGTATCATTTGAAGAGGACGTATTATAGTGGTTAAAGTCTTGACTACAACACCAAGCAATTTAGCGTTGAAATAAAATGAATAATATGAAATGGATAAGCATGTGTTCTTTAGAAGGAATTAAAATTGCATAAAAACTACATACAGTTATCCTGTGGTTGAAACCTATCTTTGAACGTACGAGTACATGTATCCAAAAAAACATCTGTTGATTTACAACATATTTTATCACAATTTAACGATCATAACTACATCGTATGCAAAACAGCGGTTCAAGGAAAACTTGTTTACAAAACTCTACCGGTGATTGCTACAGATGTCTACCCGTGAAAATAGAAATTTCATTTTTATAAAATGCCATTGTCAATATACTGTCAATAGCTTCTTTGCAGTTGACTACACAGTTGGTATCATATTAATACATACACACATAATTGGCCATTACAACCCTTTAGTTAACATTACGCCCTAGTTTCTCACACCACTGATGTTGTGTGTGTTAAATTTATACATGAGTAGCGGGAGCTACAGTTTAAAGCTGATTCCGAACGATAGATTTTTGAGAAACTTTTCATGGCAATTTTATTTACTGCCAGAGTTTTTGCCAGAAATCTGCTGATAGGAAATCGCCAAAGATATATTTTCGTTTTTATGTCCGACCTGGGGTTTGAACTAAGGCCTCATGTCTAATAAGCCAACACACGGCCTACTAGACTACGGCGACTCATCATATCATATTAATTGTTGAATTTAATTAGAACACGCTGTAAATTACTATTTGTCAGTAGTTATGTCATGTGACTTTTACAGATGTAATGATTTAATTGTATTAAACGACATGTAAATCTTTTGTTACTGTAATCTAATACATATCTTATACGAATAAATTGTAAATATTTTGTAACCAAAAACTATCTACAGAACATATGAATTTTAATAACGTTTATGTGTGTTACATTTCCAAAGTTCTAAAGATATTTGTGGTTATTTTAAACAAAGACTAAATATTTTAATACATATTATTATTTTAAAGACATTATAAATGTTTTTCCTCTAATCTCCTTGTATGATATTTTAAGCCACAGGAACCTTATCGAAATAAAATCTTTTGAGCAACTTTCACTCACAGCTATGCTGTTAATCATGTGAAAAAATCTCAAATGTGAAGATGAAGAACATTTTTTTTTAATAATTCTTATTTACTTTATTTATATCAAAGATATTTTGCTTTTTGTATTATTCATTATTATTGTTCTTCGTACAATACACAAAACGATAAAGCAATAATTTTAATTAAATATAAAATAGCCATGAAAATTATACATATTTTTTTCTAAAAGGCCATTGAAATCCATTTACCCATAACAACGACTCGTACACCAACCATACACTATGTATTCCAACGATTTTTCTTCTATTGTTAAAATACAAAAACAAAAAAAAAAAATAAAAATAAAAAAGAAATACAGATTTCCCCTACAATAGCACAATGAGAGATTAAATGAAATGAATAAATGCGAGAATGAATGAATATATAAATGTGGCATATTGAACGAAGAGAAAAAAGAAACAAAATTTCAACAGTTCTCGTATTGAGAAATATGCCGTTCAATCCAATATCGTATTCTATCGTTTGATATATTCGAAAAAAAAAAAAAATCTCGTATTGAAAATACATGTTTTTTTACTACAGAATTTTTAAATTCTCTTCTTTTGTTTCGGCCTATCATTATACACTTCGATTAATAATAATCTTTAAAAGCGGCCCAATTTTCTGTTCCCTTTAATGTTAATGATTTATGGAGTGTGATAAAAAAAAAAAAACGAAAATCTTTTTAACTTTTAAATACTCATTATTTTTAAGACGATGCTAAGTTTATATTCATTTATTTTATTTTTCGTTTTCTTTTGTATAATTTCAGGTAAGCACGCTGTACAGACAGTCATTTATTCACAACTTTATGTTTATTTCAACGTAAGTTATCATAACAAATTATTTATTCTTTTGAATTTACTTATCTATACAAAAATTTTATTTTTAAATAATTACTGCATTACTTGGGTTATTTATTTAGCTTGAAAACTTAATTAAATTAAACAAATTAATTTGAATAACACAGGACTACAAAACAAACTAAAAACAAGAAATAGAAAACTTAGGGTCATTATTACAAATTTGGGTTTAGTTAAAGGTACCTTCAGCTAAAGGAAACTGTAAAGTCACCTTTAACTTATTTTCGTTATTACAACTTACAGACAGCGTTACCAGGTACCAAGTTTTCCCTTTTTTTTCCAAGTTTTCTGAGATCAAATAAAGTTTTCATTAAATTTGTTTTCTAAAAAAAAAGTTTTTTCATCAAATTTCAATTTCCACTCTTTTCAATAAATTCAATAATAACTCGAAATATTTACTCCAGGTCAAGCAAGTTAGTAAAGAAACACCAACAGGGGAAGTAATAGAATCAACGGACTCCGTTACTTTCTTTCAAAATTTTGGTACTTTAGTAGAAAAAAAGTTTTTCTTGCTAAAAATAAGGTTTTTTCCCAGAAATAAAAAGTTTAAAAAAAAAAATTACTGGCAACGCTGCTTACAGATAAAATAAAGTTAACTGTTTTCAAAAGAGAAGAAAACGTCTCGCGATACGGAAGGTCGACGGAACAAGTACGAACGGCAGAAAAATATACAGCTTTTTTTGGAATTTCTACATTAAAAATCTATAGTAAATAATTAAAATTATTTGAAAAACTTATTGCAAACGATAAAAAATTATAAAAACAATTTATAGAAAGATTTCTAAAATTCTGTGAACTAAAGGAATTTTAAAGCCTGGAAAATAAATTTGGTGCCGCTATATTGCTTTTCTAGTCATTGTATTAAATGCATTCCAGTTAAATTTGCTAGAAAAAGAACAATAACGGAACTTTTAGCGGTTTATTAAAAAAAAAAGAAAAATTAAAATATTTAAAAACAATAACATCCATTTAAAACAATAAATGCAAAGGAATTTTGCTAAAAGACAAACTATTCAACATACAAAACTCTAAAAGTGATTGACAAAAAAGGCCAAATCATTGCGTAAACCTATACAGAAATGCCGGAAAATTCATGATTATAAATGGATCTGGAAAGTATGAACGACGTGAACTTATTGCCTGCGCCCGATGAAAATCCTCCCACACAGTCGGACAATAACCCGAAGCGGAAGAGGATCGATGGGCTTTCGCCCACAAATATTGACGTCACCCAACTGGGTGAGAATAGATTTGCCTTACTTTCAGGACTAGAGGTCGAGAATACGGAGGACAGCCCTAGGACGAAAAAACCAGTTAAAATTACCAACACAAAGCCCAAGAATACGAACAGCTCATATTTTCCACCCATCTTCTTGTTTAACGTCAACATTAAACGGTTGGTCGAGCAATTGGAAGCTAAAACGCCAAAAATTACATTTAAAGTAAAGAATGTAAACCAACGAAAGAGTAAACTTTATCTCTCTGACCCAGTGGTGCACACAGAAATGATGGCCCTGCTAAAGGAAAAGAATATTCACTCATATTCTTATACACCAAAGGAGTTTAAACAAACATCATTTATTCTAAGAGGTCTCTACCATGGTACCGAGGCAGATGAGGTAAAGAGAGCCCTGGAAAAAACAGTCGCAGGTTTTGTCTCGAAGGTAACGCGTTTCACAACACCATATTCTACTAAAAATGCATATGATACAGGATTGTTCCTAGTAACACTTAACCCCGGTAAAAGCCTTAGCGATATTTCTCATATAAAATATCTCCTAAGTCAGACAATTCTTTGGGAAAAGCCTAAAAGAAAAGAAAAGGAGGTGCAGTGCCACAGATGTCAGCGTTGGGGTCACATAGCCAAAAACTGCAATTCTGAGTATAAATGTGTCAAATGTGACAAAAATCATCTTCAAGGTGAGTGTCAACGAATGGGATCAGAAACTGAAGCTCCTCATTGCGTAAATTGCGGACAAAGTGGACACCCAGCAAACTGGAGAGGTTGCCCTACATACAAAAAATATATTGGTGCGCGTAAGGAGCGTTTGGAAAAAGCCAGAGAAGAAAAGTTGATTGCTAAATCCAACGTAAGACGAACAATAAATCAGTCCCTACGATCCCCTGGGAAAACTTTCGCTAATTTATTCCATCAACATGAATCAATGCAAAAGCCTACAATAATTGATGATTTCCTAAAACTTGCAAACGTCTTTCTAACACCGGAGGAGCCACCACTGGAGCAACAAATTTCAAATTTCTTATCTGAATATAAAAATATGCCACAACATGAAGCAAAGTCAGAATTTCTTCGTCTTTTAAATAAGGTAAATACTAAATATGGTCCATAGAGTTATACATTTTATGACTTTCAATGTTCGTTCTCTAGCAAGTAACAGTCGTCAAATAGAGCTATCAAATATACTCCACCATTATCAAATCGACATAGGATTTATACAAGAATGCCACTTACAAGCGAACAAAAAAGTAAGAATTGATGGCTATCATTTCATTCACGACAATTCAGATATTGGCGTAGCTGTAGTCATTAAAAACACAATCCATTTCAACAAAATAAACTTTTCCGGAACCCGCCTTAATAATTCCTTTATTCAAATTGAATTGTACATAAACAACACTTGCAAAAAATACCTTATAGGTTCTGTACACATTCCATGCGTATATCCTTCCCACGAACTACATGATGACTTGAATAAAATCCTTCGCCTCACAAAAAGCTATGACGAATTCATAGTCGGAGGTGATCTTAACGCCAAAAGTCCTAATTGGGGAGACACTTTCGAGAACTCTAACGGTAAAGTACTTTATGACTGGCTACAAAATAATTGTCTGGATGTCAAGCGTATATGTGATATATCTCCATCGTTCCCGAATGGTTCCTCTTTCCTGGACCATTTCTTAATAAGCTCCAGCGCAATCAACTCCATTTATCCCAACTTCAAGATCAAATCATTACCAACATTCTCTGATCATTTCCCCTTAATTTTAGAACTTGACGTTAATGAGGGCCACTTACAATTACGAAGTCCCCAAATAATAACGTCTTACAAAAACACTAATTGGAGTTTATTTTCAAGGGATTTGGAAGCAGCCACTCTTAGCATTCTTCCTCCTAAAAACTGTAATATAAATAATAATGAATTAGATGTACTGATTAACTGTTTCAACAACACACTTACCTCGATACACGATAATCATTCGGATAAATTCGAGATTAATGATTGTAAGCGACCATACCCTGAAAATATCAGAAAATTCTTCAGAATCAAGTACACTTGGCAGAAAGACCTAAAGAAAATATTTCACAGAACTGGCAACAAAATAAGTAGTGAGTATAGAATCCTATCAAAACAAATACAACTATTGAAAATTATTATTAACGACCTTGTCAACATAGAAGACGCCAGGAATTTTAGTAATAGACTCACGAAAATAGCTCCAGGACCTACGGCCTTTAAAGAAGTTCGCCAAATATTAGGAAATCCAAAATCTCCATTTTGTACACAGCTCATCCGCAATGATATCTCTATAACCAATAGTCATCAAGTTTCTGACATATTCAAAGAGTACTATACCAATGTTTTCCAAGAAGTGATACCTGAGAGGCCAGTCCCCGATATCGAAAATCAAATTTTACAATGTGTTAATGGGATTCCTCAACATATCTACACTTTTGATGACAACTTCCAATCTGACGAAAATTCTGACTCCTTCCATTTTACAAATGTAAGCAATATCAGAAAACATATCGACACCATCAATAGTAAGAAATCGTCGGGATTTGATGGCGTTTCTAATTTTCTGATTAAAAAATTTCCTGACACAACATTAAAACTATTAGCCATAATTTTCAATAATTGTATTAATAACGGCTATTTCCCTGTTGAGTGGAAAAAAGCAAAAATTTTACCCATAAAAAAGAAACTGGACAGCAATAAACCTGAGGATTTTCGACCAATATCTCTTTTATCCAACATTGGCAAATTATTTGAACACGTCCTGAAAGAAAAACTTGAGAATGAATTTATTATAGAACCAATTTCGGACCTCCAGTTTGGATTTAAACGATTTCACTCTACAAATCATGCATTGTTGAAATTCCATAATGATGTTATCCAAAACCTAAGGAACAAAATGTGCACTGTTGCTATATCTTTGGATATAGAGAAGGCGTTTGACTCAGTATATCACAAAGGTATACTTTATAAACTACTGAACCTCGGCGTTGATCTATTTCTTTTAAAGCTATTTCTTAGCTTCTTCTCTAATCGTGAATTTGGAGTCTGCATCAACAACGTAACTTCTGTCCTTGGCCCTATTAAAAGTGGGGTCCCACAGGGAAGCGTTCTAGCTCCATTACTATTTAACCTTTTTCTCCATGACTTCCCTCATCTCTCCAGATGCTCCCGGGCTATTCTCTACGCAGATGATTGTCTAATATACTCTCACAACACATCGCCAATAGAAGCGTTGAATAACGCAGCATTTCATCTCGGCGAAATAAGCGTCTTCTACAAAAAATGGGGTATCAAGATCAATGCTGCTAAATCGGAAGCAATCTGCATCAGGAACCCCTCGGGAAAATGTCCGAGGTATGTAGTTCCTGAGAGCAAATCGCTAAAACTCTCCCTCGATGGTGTGGACATACCTTTTAAAAATTCTATAAAATACCTTGCGATCCATTTTAATAAACTTCTAAAATTCAATATACACGCCAGGAACCTTTTACAAAAAACAAAAAGAATATCCGGTATATTTGCAAGCTTAATGAATAATACATACTTACCCGTGAACACCAAACTCCTACTCTACAAGGTCGCCATTAGGTCGGTACTCACTTACGGATTTCCCATCTGGTTCACTATATCTCCTATAGTGGCTAAGGAATTGGAAGCATTCGAAAGGAAGATCCTTAGAAAGTGCACCGGAAAAAACTATGAAAACTTTGTGAAACGTTTTTCGAATAGTTATGTGTACAAGACCGCAAATGTGGTACCATTCTGTAGATACGCCTTGTCATTGTTGGAAAAATTTGTTCTGAAAATCCCGGACCACGACAACATTCTAGTTAGACAAATATATGATTACGAGAGAAATGCAAACTGGAGTGGATCTGCTTACCTGTCTCCGTTTGGGATTATGAACGAGAATCTTGACAACGATCCTGACCCTTATAACGTACCATCATTCTACTTGAAGTCCACTCCCGGCACGCATAGAGGCTGAACATTTGGATTTTACTACTACGAGTTCATTAATCATTTAATTAATTATCTTTATACAGGAGTCTTACTCCATTCGTTGTTTTATATTATATTATTTATCTCATACATGAATACTTATTCGATGTTACTTAGTTTACTTGAGTACATTCGTTCTACACTCGTATTTATAACATAATATGTATGCATATTGTGTATTAGTTATGTTTGTCAATGAATTTAACAGACAATCGTTATTTATTGTTTAGATGTTATTTAGTTTTAAGAATGTTATCTACAGACATTTGCTCTGTTTGCGATATTGAAAGGCCGGAAGCAAGCCTTGTCAAACTTTCGTTTTTATGTACAATTACATTTTGTATACATATACTATTTCATTTTAGCAATGTAGCTTTACTCAATCAATGTGTTATTAGAGCAAGACGTATATAACTCTAAGAATATTGTTATTCTCCTCGTATGTAAGAAAATCAATGTTATCAGAAAATGAAGAAGACTTAATAAAATATACTTACTTACTTACTGTTTTCAAAAATATGGCAGTGCCGGAGCAATGTCGATGAAACTCACGATTAAACAATTTTTTAACGCAGTGGCAATGACGGGCTTCGTTTTTTTGTTGTATATGCTCATTTTGTTTAAATTTGAAGTTGCCATATTGAAAATAATATATAATATGGCAAGTTCAAACATAAACTTAACTTTAACTTTACCTGTTGGATGATCCTCCCTTTAGCTTAGCGCTCACTTCTATCTTCTTGGGTACTCATAATAATGAAAAACAATTTATCTGCCCGTTTAAATGCTTCTTAAGTTAACAGCAAGTTGTAATAATGACCCTTAATGTATATAATATATTACAAGTACATATGAAAAATTTTGGCATACTGTTAAAGAACTAAACTTATGAAAGCTAAACTTAATGATAATTATTTAAATTTAAACTAAAGAAAGTGTTTTTTATTGAAGTCGCCATAGTCTAGTAGGTAGTGCATTGGCTTATTAGACGTGAGGCCAGGGTTCAAAACCCAGGCCAAATATCTCCAATAAAACAAAATATGAATGTTTCTTCGGCGGCTTCCTCTCAGCAGATTTCTGGCAAAAACTCTGTGAGTAAATAAAATTGCCATGAAAAGCTTCTCAAAAATCTGTCTTTCGGAGTCGACTTTAAACTGTAGCTCCCTCCATAACTGTTGTGTGAGAAGCTGACTGAAAAGTTGTGATGGCTAATTTTCATAAAATTTCTGCCACCTAGCTGTTTAGCAATGAATTGTTCTGTAAGCGTCTATGTCATTAACTGTTTAAGCCGTTGTACTTGCTATAGTTTTCCGTTGTAACTGTTATACATTTTAATAGGACTCACTATTTTTATTTTTTGATATAGGCGCATTCCGTAGGGAGATGTCACAATGTATTGTGTTGGAAAGGTCTTGGGAAGCTGAGAAGCGTAAATAAAGCTTGTAGACAGACTTCGGACTTGTGAAGTAAAACTTTAATTTAATTCAGCCAGTCTATGCGTGGTACATATCTCCACTGTAGATAATAGTAGGACGCGTGACACATGTGGTCAAAAAAAACGGAATTAAAATTAACGCCCTATGGACCAAGTTGCTGATGGATTACTGCAGAAGATTGTAAATTTTGGCGCGCTTTAATTTAACGGATTTTCGCCGTTATTTGGCGGTGCAACAAATGAAATGAAATAGTTAACGTTAAATAGTAAAGTTGTAGAGTACGATGCCGCTCTGTGTAAATACCCAAAATTTATCTTCAACATCTTTGTTCAAGTAAACAAATGAAATCCAATAAAAATTTCATAATTATTATATGACAGATTTCCATCTAAATTTTACAAACTATAACCATTCAATTGTGAAAATAAATACTCAAAAGTTATAACTTAGAAAATAACTTTTTAGTTGAACCATCACCCACCCTAGCCCTTTACAGAATTTATTATAACGCCTACTCAGTATGTAGTTTTGTTTAGTTTTCATTCGAACGATTCCATAAAACTTAAGGGTTGCATGACAGAATGGCAATGGTAATGGGGATGTGTGGGGTATTTTAATCCTTAAAGGATATCGATTAAACTTTTAAGTCATTTAAAGCCAAAAAGAGAAATAATCGAGCAATTAAAAACTCTTTCCTTCGTAAAACTTGAGTAACGACTCATTTCTAGTTTATGGTTTTCATACCACCATTACCATTAACAACAACAATTCATTAATATTTGTACCGCGCCCAAATATCAAACACATGCGATACTTCTGGATGAGTTTCTTTAATAATTCCGTCGTCATATATCATAAATTTATGAAGAAATGATGATAAAGTACCGAAACATCAGCTGCCAAATAGAAAAGTTACCATAGACAGCAAAAATTTCAAATGCAAAACAGGATTTCTTAACATTTCGTAGCAAGTGTGGGTTGAGTTGAAGGATTAGGGTTTTAAATTTGTTTAATGGGTTGGTTTGCTAAACAAACATAAATTTTTTTTTTTTTTTGATAATTTATGTTAAAAATTATGGAGAAAATTACACTCCATCTAGTTTGTTTGTGTGTTAGTCTATACCATAATGTATAGGAAGTATCAATAAGGCTGGCCCCTTTTAAAATTTGGGCACTTTTTTGCAACCGTTAAGCTAACGTCACATCTATGATGATTCCGCTTAATAAAGAAAATATATTTAGTCCCACGTCCTCAATTGCCATACGATAACAGAAAAGATATTCAATAGTCTTTACTTCTTCATTATACAGTGATGAGAAAAATAATGAGGACAGTGCCCACCCAAACTGACATATTTAAAACCGAATAAAATCTCGAAAATTCTTTCTTGTTTAAACGACTTATTTTTCCCTAAACGGTAGAAAAATGATTAAAAACAAAATGTTTGCTATTCTTATAATATATTTTGATTTTTTTTTTTTGTGATTTTGTATGAATGTATGTAGTTTAAGGTGTGAAAAAATAAGGACACTTCATGAAATCTTAAAGCTATAACTAACCCAAGTAAAACTAAATAGATATTTATACTGAATATTGTTGCATGAAGCCTTAGTGCCACATTAATACGTTGTTGCGGATCCTTTGTTATCCAGAACAGCAGCACAGCTTCTAGGCATTGAGCCGACCAAATTTTGACAAACATGCAGCGGTATTGTGTTCCACACATCCTGTATAAGATTCCAAAGCTTGTCGCAATTTGATGGATACTTTGCCCTGATTGCCCTTTAACTTCCTTCCACAATTTTTGACGTATAGGTCTTCTTACATGGTAAGATGTAAGAATTCAATCCAAAATATACTTTAAAGACGGTCAAACATGGTGGTGGTATCATCATGGTATGGGAGTCATTCTCTTATTATGGTGTGGGTCCTCTATATCGTATTCAGAATATAATGAAATCGGCCGATCGGAACCCTTTGTGTGTGCCACTTACCTCGGTTAAATTGGCCATTGAGCGGAAATTCTTTCAGGACGCCAACCAATACTGGTTTAATGAGGAATCCTGTTCTACTGCCAGACTCACATGGCCCTCGATGGATAGAAGGCACACCAACCAGCTACTCGGACTTGATCGTAATATAAGATCGATCACAGTGGTACATGCTTACAGGTCATTGCGTTACGAAAAGACAACAGAAAGGCTGCAGCTCTCATCTAACAACTTCTGCCGAAGAAAATTAAACTGTTATCCACTTTCTTTGTCAATGATCTATTATAAGTTATTTGGCTCTCCATTCCTTGTCAGCTTAACGGAACTATCATCCATTCTATCAAGGTTATAGCTTTGTTTATTAAATTTTCAGGCTGGTTTTCAAGCTTAGGGTAGTCGTGCTTTTAATGTGCAGCCCTTGCGCTGACCCACTTCTTCTCTAGTTGGGTGGAATTCAGTCAGTTCAGCGCTTAGCTGTGGCTTCACAACGGGCCGTTATGCTAATCTAACTCAACTACACCTAACCTGAGAGTAAATAAAATTGCTATGAAAAAGTTTCTCAAGAATCTGTCGTTCGGAGTCAACTTTAAACTATTGGTCCCTGCACTCATGTATAAAATTAACACACACAACATACATATGTAGTGTGAGAAGTTAGGTTGTAATCCTAACTTAGAGGTTGTAATTGCCATTTATGTAGATCTGTGGTATATACATTCAGAAGTTTCTGAAATTTGTTATTCGCTAAATTTGCTAAATAATCCAAAGATTTTGGTGGTAGTTTTATAAAAAATTACTCTGAAGTTATTGTACAATTGTCTAAAGCAGTTAAGATATTAAAATTTTGTGTGAGCCATTGTGGTCCTTCACCGAGAAGTTTACCAATGTTGAAAGGGTTGAAACGGTGGGTGGATCTATTTTATTTATTATCCTAAATATTAATATATTCCCTACTATTAAATTTAAAATAAATCTTATGAGCTGTAGTCTAATTTAATTTATTTTGAAAAACCATAGTATACATGCCACCAAGTACAATGAGTTCGGAATATGAATGTACAATAAAAGTCATTTACAAATCGTATTAGGTATTAAACATACAACATACATATATGTATGGACATATATAAATTGACGTAAATACTTAAACAGATTAAGGCCATAAATGTTTTAAACGTGCCTTTTTAGCCGACTGCTTTTAGTTATATCAAAGTTGCTCCACCTTTTAATTGAATGTATTTATATTAAAAATTTGTGACTCAGGGAAATATGTACGTCAAATAAAATCGAATTTTTGTAATGATTTTCTCTTACTTTTTTCATCAACATTTTATTTACGACGTAACATTGTCGAAAGGAAACAAGTGAGACATGGTTAAACGACAACCAAACACCAACCCTGTTTAAGCAATAATTCGTTAAGTCATGTAATCCTTTACCATGATATTTTTAGTCTATTTTGTAATTATTTTGTTTACAACATGTGTATTTAAGACCAAACACAACAACTAAATCGTAATTAAAGTGAAATAGATGGGGTGGTTTATAAATGAATAAGTTAAATTTAAACCGACGTAGTAAAGTAGATAGTTTATGGGACTATTAGATGTGAAGCCACGACTCAAACCCTAGGACAGACAATTCGAAGAAAGCGAAATATAAAAAAATTATTTTTTCGGCGACTGCCCCTCAGGAGTATTCTGGCAAAAACTCTGAAAGTAAATAAAATTGTCGTGAAAAGTTTATTAAAAAATATGTCGTGGGACCACTCATGTACAAAATTAACATACACAACATTAGTGGTGCAAGAAACTAGGTTGTAAACCTAACTAAAGGGTTGTAATGACCATTTATGTATGTATGTAAGTTAAATTGCAAACAGTCGCCAGTATATGGTTGTTTTAAAATAATTTCAATTTTTCGCGGGTTATGGAAATTTTTTTTATTTGAAATCAATTTTTCTTATGGAAATAAATGTATGTACATGTATGTATGTCGAACATAACACTAATGCCTTTAACCTTAGACACAAACCTACATTTTTAGCAGAGCTACTATTTTCTAGAAATTCCATTCCAAAAAGTTTTTTTTTTTCAAAGGCAATTTTCCCACATTCCACCATTATTTCAGATAATAGGGTTTAAAGTAGACCCCTTGGGGCATATGTGAGCACTTCCATGTTTTTGAGGCCTCCTTTATAATGTATATCAGTCATTCAAATTGACTAAACACTCAAAATAAGTTAGTTTGCTGAGTATCTAGGCCGTTTGCTCAATTTCAAAGTAGAAATTGTTATGTCCTCGTATTTAACTTACTTTTTAGCGACCGTAGTGATCTTTCCTCTTATTTAAGTCACTTTTCATCGCCCGTAGTAACCTAAGTGTAAAAGTGGTCAATCAAATATTTTCGTTTTAATTAACGTGGCATTCAAAGCAAGCGCTTTTAAATGATTTTTAACGT
The DNA here is from genome assembly GCA_958299815.1 of Sarcophaga carnaria. NCBI lineage: Eukaryota > Metazoa > Arthropoda > Insecta > Diptera > Sarcophagidae > Sarcophaga > Sarcophaga carnaria. The sequence continues at coordinate 34,249,896 of OY283150.1, forward strand.
TAATGTGACTGAATTTCAGTGTGTCCACTGACTTTTAGATTCCAGAAGGAGGTGCGTCTTGGATAAATATAAGTTATAACTGAACTTTTCGAACACCCAATATGACTTGCTATGTTAATATTATTGTTGTATTGGAAGTGAATTATGTGGTCTTTGCCTACTTCTTTATGTCCTGTATTTTAATTTTCTTAACCTATCCATGTTATTACAATACTTAACACATATTGTATTGCACAATATTCAGATTTTAAGTGTTCATATAAATGAACACACTTGTTTTTGCTGCTGCAATTAAAACACTTCACTTTGGCAAAAGTCACCCGCTGTGCTTCTGGAGCGAGACATGTTGTTTGAAGATTTGTATCAAACTGGGCGTTTATGAAAATAAATTGTTGACGTTGCATAAACTGCAGGATTCAATTAGTTTTAATATTTTTAATGGACACAGAAGAGAAAGCTGTTGTAGTACAAGACATTAAAAGATTCAATAAGAGGTTAAGTAATAGGTTTTAATGAAAAGCACTTTTCTGTCACACTTCGAATCAACTATTTTTAAGTGGTGGTGAAAAAAGGGCCATTTCGTGTAACGTCAGGTAAAAATAGTGGCTGTCAAATCATCTCTGTGAGACTCACCTTATACTACGATTTATTAGATTTGAGGTTCTTATGAATCCTCCTTATAATTGGAATCTGGGATCAATACGAGACGGGTGTATAAGAATTCCCTTGAAAATGGCACGTTTTCAAAGATGAAGGTGGATTATTTGACTCCCAACGACAGATTTTAGAAAAACTTTTCATGACAATTTTATTTAACCTCAGAGATTTTGTCAAAAGACAATTATGTTCAAGATGTCTGAGTTTTGGTTTGAACCACGGCTTAATAAATGTATTTCAAATAGACAGTAAATAGGAGCGCCAAGTTTATGTTAGCAATGCATAAAATTAAGTTCTCGACATTAAATAAATTTCTTAAACATTTTATATGCAGTGTAGTATTATTGCCTATTTGGTGAAAAATGTTCCTTATTCTAAGAGTTAAACTGTCAATATAGATGATTATAATATATATATTTTTTGAATATTAATTATAAATCCAAATAAACCACTTAAAAGCTACACGGTATTATCAACTAAAGCTATTGGCTTAATAAAATTATAATTAACATCGTGATATTGTATTGCATAAATTTAAGCAAAAAATATCAATAAATTCTAAATAACTATCATTGTTATTTAAATCGACCTTAAATAGACCATAACATAAAAATTTATTTCCATTTAATAACAAAGTTGTGTATTCAATGCCCCCAAAGGCATTTAACGCACTACAATCATTAAATATTGATAGAAATTATATATTGACAACAATAACATGAAATAACAATAGAATTTATAGAATTTTGCAATTAAAAATGTTTAATTCAGTGTGAATTTATGTTAAAAATGTATCATTTTAAATTGCAATTATTTTGCTGTCAATTAAAGTTGTGGCAAAATGTTTAGTGCCTCAGGAAGTGCGTCGAAATTTTATTTAATGTAGGGTTTTCATAAAAGTTTTAGGGTATACAAAAGTTCTTTTATGTCAAAGTGTTTGTCGTTGGTCAACGCGTACTGTACGTGATAATAATAATGATAATAATAAATACGTAGTAAAAAAATTTTCTTCTAAAATTTTCTTCATTTAAATTCGTTTTTAAAAAATAAAATGTTTGATGACATTTTTTGGATAGCCTAATACATCTTTGGATGTAGAACTTCTGTGTTTAGGTTGGGTCTGCTTTATTAATAATGGTAATCGATCAAAACAATCAATCAATCAGTACAATTAATTGGCAGTTAATTTTTAACGAATCTTCAAAACACCTCCTTTTCGATCGACGAAATCTCTTTTTCTCAATTACTGCATTCAAATGATCGACTTGTAATGAGTATATATTATAATTGATTATTTTTCTACCCTCCACATAATGGATGGCCGTCAACTCACTCTTCAGCGGTCTTATTGCTTTGTTTAGAAAATTATGCGATTCCGGGCCATTATTACAACTTGCCGTTAACTAAAGGGAGGATTTTAACGGGCAGATAAATTGTTTTTCATTATTATAAGTGGACAATAAGGCAGAAGTGAGCGTTAAGTTAAAGGGAAGATCATGCTACGTTTAATTTTTAAAGTTAAGTTTGTGTTTGAACTTGCCTTATTATATATCATTTTCAATATGGCAACTTCAAATATAAACAAAATGAGCAAATACAAGAAAAAAGAAGCCCGTCGTTGCCACTGCGTTAAAAAACTTTTTAATTGAGCGGTGTTATCGACATTGCTCCGGCACACTGCCATATTTTTTGTAAAAGTTAACTTTATTTTATCTGTAGGTTGCAATAAACGAAAAGAATTTAAATGTGACTTTAAAGTTCACTTTATCTAAAGTTACCTTTAACTAAACGCAACTTTAACGGCAAGTTGTAATAATGGCACTTAATTTTTTATATTCAACCAACACTCAAAGCACTGTGGTATGACTAGGATAATAGTTATGAACGTTCGATTTGACTCTACGTCGCAAGTGATGAGAAAAATCATGGAATAAAAGGAAAACATTTCTAGTTCCGTCGCTTTCCTATAGAATTTTCGCTGTTACTTTGTATATGTTTCGCATGTAGATAGTATGTTAGTAGTAGATATTTCCCCAACTTACATACATACATAATTGGTCATTTCAATCCTTGAGTCAGAATTACGACTCAGCTTTTCATAATTTCTTATTTCACTAACAGTTAATTTAATACGACGCACCAAGCAATCAATTTACTGTATTCTGATAAGACCATCTAATGACTAAACACCAACCAAATGTGCTTATAAACTGATGGCAATGTAATAGTAATAGGATATATCCCATTGTGTCATATTTCATCTGTTTCAAGATTTTTATTTGCCTTCTGGCTCAAGGAAAAACCATATTTTAGGAGTTTATTAATACCATCGCTTATATTTAGCTAGCTGTCGTCTGTATCTATGTATGTTGTGAGTTGTTTATGAGGTGGTCTGTGAACATATTAACTTTCTCGCTTATAGTTTTAGAACAACTACGATTCTCAATATTTTATTACTTTGCACAGGGGCTCACTAGACACTGAATGTGTCGCTATCATTTATTCAGATGCACTCGGTATTCCTGGACGATTTTAAAGTTTCCAAATTCTAAATAGTCGCTTTGCTCTTTTCAAGCTGATATTGCATCCGTTTTGTTACTGTCTTTATAGTCGTTATTTCAGCATGAATAATGGCAGTTTATAGAACAATCCAAAATTCAATTGATCCAAAGAGATTTCATGATTTTGCTCTGTCAGTTTATACTTAAATGATGTTCTCTTTCAGGCGCAGGCGATTGTTATACTAGTATTTTTGCTTGTTTTGCCAACATGTCGCCAGTTATGGTTAGCGAAAATTTTTTTAAATATGCTTATACTAAGATTACCTTTTATGCTATAAATACAATGAACACGACGCAGCAAACACAGCAATCTCTCAAAAATAGAATACATGGGTGTATTTGGAAATGATTATTGTAAAGGCAACGCGACAACAAGCAAATTGTTGTTGGAAAACTGCTGTGTTTGCTGCGTTGCGTTTATTGACTTTATAGTACTAAAAAATAGCATTGATTTTACAAAACCAATCCACAAACTGTTCAGTTGCAGCTTTAGGATTGTAGTGACTATTTTGTAATTGTTTTCCTAGCCTTTCCTCTCTCCGTTAAAAGCCAAAATAATGATGATGGTATGCGATACTTCTGTTGTAGTGTTCGATAGGCATCGTAGTACTTTCTTCAAAAACCGCAGCGTAAGTAAAGCTGATTTAAGAGGTTTTCTTTTTTAAACTTTAGAGCAATATATATCAGTTTTTAAAATAATTTATTCTCCAAAATTTTTTAAGTATATTAGATATTTCATAGACGCAAATAATTTTGTGTAAATTTGTTTTAAATTGTTTCTTTATTTTCTTAATAAATAATTTTTACTCGCATATATGGTATTGTTGTGCTATTTAATTTCCTTTAACTGTTTCATTATTTCGATTTTGTTTTGTAATATATTGCAATACCATTTACAATATTTTATTTATAAAATACCATTAAATGAATATTACATTGTATTTACGCCAAGCCATAATGAAATAATGACGTACGTACATATGTATAACAAAATAAAAAAAAACTAACATTTTAAATACACTCGCTAATACTAAATAAAATACTAATAATAATAGAAAACAATTTACAGAATTTATGATGGTATTTCATTTTATATTATTTTTATTTTATTTTATTTTATTGTGAAAAGTGCTATGATGATTTGTTTATCACTTAATTTGAAATAATGTTCATTATGACTTTATATAAATTAATTTAATTGAATGGTTTCAGTGAATTATGGTGGTTATAAATTATTTTTTTACTTAAGAAAATATAAAATACTTTTTAAAACAAAGTAAAGTTTAGTTTGTTAGTCAGCGAAAACAGTACTTGAAAAAAAGTATTCTAAGTTAAGTCAGGGAAAGCAGTACTTGAAAAAAGGATTCTAAGGGATTCTAACTAGCCGTTAACTAAAGGGAGGATTGTAACGGGCAGATAAATTGTTTTTCATTATTATAAGTGGACGATAAGGTAGAAGTGAGCGTTAAGCTAAAGGGAAGATCATCCTACTGGTAACTTTTAAAGTTAAGTTTATGTTTAAACTTGTCATATATATTATTTCCAATACAGCAACTTCAAATATAAACAAAATGAGCAAATACAACAAAAACAAAAAAGAAACCCGTCGTTGCCACTGCGTTTAAGTGACAGTGTTATCGACATGGCTCCGCCATATTTTTGAAAAACTTGACTATTTTATCTGTAAGTTGTAATAACGAAAATAAGTTAAAGGTAACTTTACAGTTCCCTTTAGCTAAAGGTACCTTTAACTAAACCAAGTTTAACGACCAGTTGTAATAATGGTTCTAAGGGTTTTAATATTAAAATTTGCTTTTGCACCCTGCAAAATCTTAGCCGCTTCTCCTTCACGTTTATGGATGTAATCTGGGACAATTTTTTTGTTTGTCAATATTCTTTTAGAGCTTTCCTTAAATTTTAAATACTTTGCCGTAATGTTTTATTAGCCGTTTTTGTTGTGTATGTATATTAATGAGCGGTGGGCACTGCAGTTTATCGTCGTCTGGTTTTCACCAGAAAATTACTGAATAGTGTGTCTGCGAAAAAGGTTTTTTTTTTAAATCAGAACTGATGTTTGAACTTAAAGGCTTTCCTTCTTGGCTTCTTCTTTTAAATCTATCACACGCGTAGATTTCCAAGCTTGAGAAAATAGCTCCGTTGTAAAAAAATCTACTTGCAATGAAGAGATTGAGGCTGCAACTGATGTTTATATTAAGAAGCTGGATAGGTTCTGCAAATAACGTTGTAGCAAAGAAATCGATTATCGCTGGAAAAAGTATATCGACCTCAAAGAAGATAAATAATTTCATTTCCCAAATTTATTGTGTATTTTGTTTCCCAATTCTGTTATTTTCTATTATTCTATTATAATTGCATTGAATATTGGGAAAAATATTCTGTTTTGCCATGATATGTGGTGTGTCTTTATTTAAATTGTTTCCAAGGGTCCTAATAATGCACATTCATGCTAAATACTCTAACAACCAAAGCAGCAACACCAAATGCTATAATTACGTCTACAAAATGAACTGAAAGATATGCCGCAATAATAACAAGAGTGTGTAGATGTGTACAGTTGTTTACATCGAAATATGCTTAAAAGGAATTTGTTTCTGTTTTTATTTTTCATTTTCTGATAACAAATTAAATTCTTCTTGCAACGTTTTTACAATATTTTCAATTAATTTGTTTGTGGCAACATGCACATCATGCACGTCAATAAATGGTTGTCATATTCTGTGTAAGAAAAACAAAAACAATTGCTTCGTAGAAAAAAATATGTGTAAAATGCTTAAGATTTTGAATTTTCTTGTCTGCCACATTAATTGAAAAGAATTTTATTTAGTTTTTTTTGTGAATATTCGATATTTAATTTTAATTTTTTCTTTTTAAATGATTACATTGCTGTTCTTATGGTTGGCATATGTGCAAAATTGTTTTCTTAGTTTTTATAAAACTTTTGTATGACAATCTTTATTTGAAATGGAACTTGACTTATGCAAAAATCATCGAATTTATATGAAATTTCATTTTTACTGGATAGTTTCTTAAAAGTTTACAGCATTCAACAACATTCGTGTAGTAAGTAGAAAGTACTATCTGGATCCCCAATTCACACAAACTGAGTGGAATTAATATACTTATCGATGTTCAAAAATTTAGCAAAAGTGGCAGTTTTACGTTCATAGTTTTGTAACGCATATGGGACTAATGCTGTTATTATTAACTCCATAATGTGGGCCTTGGAAAAACATTTCTTACAGCTTTTATATATGGTTTTTAGCAACATACTTTACGTTTTTATTCTACTTTGTACTTAGGTTATAACGTATCAAATATTAAACCGATAATAAAAAACCTCGAAGAAAATGCAGATATGATGACCCTTATTATTACAGAGGGCATTAACTGACCACTAATAGGGTGTGAACGAATACAAAGTTTTAATAGAAGCCTACTCTTTTAAACAAACGATTATATTTATTTTTATTTTTCTGCAGGCCCATCATGGTAGTAAGGAATTGTGGAAATTCTGTTCACTTGGATCTATCATGTTCGTTGTTTGCTCATTAATCATTAATTTGTTGTCAATTTTTTAAGCCAAAAATTGTTATTACTTAGTCGCTATATAGCTCTAAAAAGAGATACATAATTGATATGATAACGTCGACATATTTGAAGGAGCTATAAGGTACACCAAAAAATAATATGAGCTTCAGTCAATCTGTAAATAATCCATACATGTCAGTGTTTAGGCAATAGCAGCCTAGGATTTGCCATGAAAAGTTTCTCAAAAATCTGTCGTTCGCGGTCGACTTTAAACTGTAGGTCCCGCCACTCATGTATAAAATTAACACACACAACATAAGGGATATGAGAAGCTATGTTGCAGTTCTGACTGAAAGGTTGTAATGACCAATTATGTATGTTACAAGTCGGTTTGTTGCTGTACCCATTGAATCAAAATTGATATTTTATTCAATTGTGTATCCTAATATCGGATATTTCACTAAGCGCTCACCATATTTGAATTTAAATAAAAGTAAGTGTGCATGAGATATCATCCAAATGTTTATCATGTTTAGAATATAACAGCGTTCAACTGTCCGTCACTTTCTTTTTGGGTTGAGTGCATCCGAAATGTCCAATTTTATTTGAGTCTGGCACATAGGTAGTCGGTATGATTTTCCCCTTCCGAAAGATATATGGGTCCACATTTTTTCGGAGTATTCTCAACTGTCAAAGTACGCAAGTCCGTATTGGAAAGACCCGGCAGTACTAAAGTTAAATTAAGTCTTTATTGTGTAACGAATTTAATAGTATTTAATGTCACTGGTTATTTATGTACTCCTAAAAGTTTTAAAATACTTGTTTCCTTGTCCCATTTATCACGTTTTTTTATATTTTATTCTTTAAAAATCATTTTATTTCCCCTTTAAATCGTTTTTCTGTGTCAGTCCTAAGAATAAAATTCCTTTCCTTCAATCATGTACGTATGATATGAATGTATGTATGTATGTTTTTAATATTTTATGAACTTCAATAGCAATTTCATATTATAATTCTTGTTTTGTTTTGCATGTCCTATACGTTTTGTAGTTTATTTTTATTTCCGCCACAGGGCCTCATTTGCCGCCAACGCTAAGCAAAACTACCAACTATTACCCCCTTGTACCCGTCTTTAAAGCCTTAGTTCAGTTGTATTCTCGTATTTTGTATTATTTTATTTATATTTTGTGTTGGGTTTGGGTACTTTTTTTGCTTTAAAAATAAAAATAAATACCCGTATAGAAAAAAAAGAAAAAAAAAAAACATTGTAAACATATAAATAATTGATTATTATAAATGTGAACGAACGACATTAACCTCAAATGGTTTATGACAGGAAAAATTTAAAAGATTTTTTTTTTTTTTGAAATAGAATATAAAATGTTTACTCTTTTCTAAATAACATATAATTGTTGGTTTCAATGTGGTTTTTCTATTTATTTTATATGAAATGCGTAAATGTATTTTAGCAGAGCAGAATGTGGTGACAAAATGTACAATTTAATGATGATTTATGCAAAATAGTATTTATTATCTTTAGCAGAGCATAAATTTTAATATTTTATATTCTTTAAATTTCTGTATTTTAAATTTTTGTGCAAGATACGGATTTGGGATTCTTTAAATCAGTGAAAAATACTTATGGTTTGTGAAAATTTTATTATTTGAGAACTCATCTGAAGTCTTTTTCTACTCATATTATAGATGCTAACGTGTTACTAAAGTCTATAATTGTTGAATTTTACTGAACTATATCTTTAAGGCCGGCTTTAATTCCCATAAAACCTTATTCAAAAGTCCTTTCTTTGCCATGGATATTGTTATTATAGTTGCTATAAAACCTGGATTTTCAGCTGCCTGATTTGCATTTTCTTACTTTATCGGAGCAAACCTGTACATACATTTTTCCGTTCCAATTCCGTTCTTGTCAGTAACATAGGCCTGTCACCAAGTATCTTCCTTATCTTCTTATTAGTTCGTTTCTTCGCTTTGTTTTGTTAATTAAGATTTTTTAGCAAAGCATGTGATTGGTCTACTGAAGCAGTTCTTAGGATGATTGGAAAATTGTCACTTTTTATTGCCTAGAACCAACACCCTCTGTGAAAATATATTGGTTTATTGTATTGGATATAGTGGTGCAAAAAAGTTTCCCTTTAAGACCCTTCTCAGATGGTGATACGGTCTGACATTTCTATCAGGTTCGTTATAGGTGTTATCCTTTTCGGGGACTCTGGATGGTTCTTTTGAAAGGAGACAAAGCAATGCTTCCTCTTGGCAAACAAAACTATTATATGGAGCTGTAGTATTGGTGATTGAACAGCCATACGAATATATGCTTGGGTTATATTTATGGACTAATTTGCTGCTTTTATTCGCAGCAATGAGCGAATTAATGCTCGCAGTGAGAGGATTTGTGCTGACAATGCGGCGATTAATGCCGCTAATACAATGAAATCAATTAAATGTATAATGAGAAAAAATGTTTTAGGGGCACCGTTGATAAAAAAAATTAAAGACCAGTCTTTTTTTATTTGTTTTACTTATGCTTTGCTGCCGCTGTCTTTATTTATAATTAATATGCCTGCAGCTTACCTTAGGCTGCCTTTGCAAAATTGTTATGCTTGCTGCGTTGCTTTTATTGTGTTTAATGCATGATTCCATATACCTACTACATTAATCAATTCAAAATGTATAAAAAAGAAAAATATGAGTTTTAGTAAAGAATAATATTTTAAAAATGTTTCGACAAGTTTTACAAAAATCTTATAAATTTCTTTTCTTATATTAGCAGGTACGTTTAATGCTCAAATTTAAATTTATAAGAGTAAGTAGAATTTTATAAATACCACAAAACAATTTTTTGTTTAAATTATATCAAATGAGATTTATAATTTAGCCCTTCCCCAGTACCATATTTAAAAAAACGCATTTAAAAGAACGTTAATGGGAAAATAATTTCCTACCAATTTTTTTATTCAAATTCAGGTTATTAATACTTACCACTACCAATCGCATCTTTAATAATAGTACACTAATTACTTTGATTACTATCAAACACTGTTAGTATTGGCTATGCCCACATTTAATACCTGATTAGATGTATTACTGAGTTCGTTCGTTAAATGGGAACAATGGGCATGAAGGCAAATAGAAACACTTGAATAGCATTTACGTACATTTTAGTTCAACTAATTTTAGTAATTAACATTTAAATGCTTAGTAATCTATACCTATTTTCTTTTGTTTTTGGCTTTTGAATACCTTCCAATTGAATAAACAAAATATTTTAATACACGCATTAACTTACATACTTCATATATACATACAGTATGCGAGTGTAATTTCAGAATTCTTTGGATACCAAAATCATGTTTAGTTTTATTGAGAATTTGTTATATTCATTATTTTTATTTTATTTTTGATTCAACAACTTATCAATCAACCCTCGTACATTTTGTCGGCTTATGCGTATTACAGTTGATAGTATTACAAACATTTGCATAGTGTGAGGTCTAGTCTATATGGATTCTTGGTAAAACATTAAGAACACGAGCTAAAATAAAGTTCAAATAAATGAAAACGTATGAATGAATAAATAAATAAATGTGAACATGAAGAAATAAATGATTGAATAGAAACAAGCGGAAATGGCAAATGACGACAAGTCTTTAACATAACAATATACCAAAGGAAATGGATACAGTTTCTCATACGTATGGAAGGTGTAGTGAAAATATATTCAATATTTTTACATTAAATGGAAGTTTTTTTTTGATTGATTGATTAATTAAAATACAATTACAAACGAGTAACTCATACGTAATGTTCGGTGTAGTGTAACACACTAGAGTCTCTGGTGGGAATCGAACCCACGACCCTTACACTAATAGTCTCACACACTACACATTAAACCACCAAAGCACCCATAAATTCAATATGGTTGTCGCGGTAGTATAGTAGGCATTGTATTGGCTTTTTAGGCGTGAGACCATGGTTCAAACCCCAGCTCAGACATTAAAACGAAATACGAAAAAATATGTCTTCGCCGACTTTCTCTCAGTAGATTTTTGACAAAAACTCTGAGAGTAAATAAAATTGCCATTAAATTTTCTCAAAAATTTGTGATTCGGACTCTATTTTAAATTGTAGGTCCCACCACTCATGTATAAAATTGACTCATACAACATAAGTGGTGTCAGAAGCTAGGTCGTAATCCTAACTGAAGGGTTGTAATGACCAGTTATGTATGTATGTTCCTAATATGGTGTTATTATGTATATGCACCGTTTGTTTCGCAATTTTTAACGTAGTTATGGTACTTATCACCAACAAAATAATTCGTTTTAGACTCGAACAGAATATAATCACAAACTACCGGTACGTGTGGTCAAGAGTCGTTTTCAATTTTGCGTGAACTGAAGTAACCGCTTGTGACCAGTAGTTGCCAGTATAGATTCTAATATCTAACAATGTTGTTAATCTACCTTAATTTTGTGTTGGCTTATCGCCGTGCAACCACTACATTTTCCTTTTAATGTTGATGTTTATCGTCAAATACTAAGAATTCGTTCTATGAACTGTTTGTTCTAAATTGGCTAGTTATGCTCGACCTTAACTAAGCAGTTCCAATTGTTTTTTTGTGGAACATCAATTATTTTAGCTTCATTATTTTATTATCATTTTTTAAGTGGCCTTCTGAAACGAAAATTGTTCACTATTAGCCGTTACTGTAAGACGTGTAATAATACTCGTATATGATATAAAATGTCTTAAATTTGTCTCTATTTTTGTCGTTTTCAAAACCGAATCACTCTACCTGATTAAAAGACCCTTACACAAGCGAAATATGGTCTGCATAAATCATCTACTAGAAAAATAATAAATTTCTTTTTACTACACCTTATTTATTTTTACACATAAATGTATATAAATGAGTTTGTGTTGTATGTTATTTCTTTTACAAATATTCGGAAAACGGCCTACAATTTCTTTTTTCTGCAGCGCTGTTATCTTTGATGTCAAACAAGTACTGCTTTTTGTTCATTTTTAAAATTTAACTGAATAATCAACAATATAGCAAAAATAATAAAAACAACACATAAAAAAGAAATCAATAATACAATGACCCATTCGTCCAAATAGCAAAACAATACCAACAACATGTCATTAAAAAGAAGTCAGCATATATTCAGGGCAGTGGTTCTCAAATAACATTTGACGACTATAAACAGTAGAAATGTATATGTATGTATGTGTGTAAGAATTCTAGACGGATTCAGTAAATTCCATATTTCATTTTCGATGAGCTTAAAAAAAGTATTATTAAGCCTGTATCCCTTATGGACTCAATTATTTTTGCGTGAATTGAATTCGAATCCCCATCGCTCCGTTTATATAATGTTCAGTTTAATTCTATTTCTAACATCAAGTTCTGAATGGCATTTCAATTATATGTTCTGACCGATATTAAACACATTCTTTTTTTAATTGGTGGCCATTCTTAAATTTATTTTGAGGATACTTCGATATTTATGAGTTATAAACTTTTCCGGAATATTTCCTCTGGAATTCCCAACATAAATTCGTTGTGTAGGAAGCTTCCAATTTTTTTTTTCATTCTATCTATCACTTTTAGGGCCATTATTACTTGCCGTTAACTAAAGGGGGGATTTTAACAGGCAGATAAATTATTTTTCATTATTATAAGTGGATAAGATATAAGTGAGCGTTAAGCTAAAGGGAGGATCGTCCAACCGGTAACTTTTAAAGTTAAGTTTATGTTTGAACTTGCCATATTATATATCATTTTCAATATGGCAACTTCAAATTTAAAAAAATGAGCATATACAACAAAAAAGAAGCCCTTCGTTGCTACTGTGTTAAAAAAAACTTGTTTAATTGAGCAGTGTTATCGACATTGCTTCGGCACTGCATATTTTTGAAAAAGTTAACTTTATTTTTCTGTAGATTGTAATAACGAAAATAAGTTAAAGGTGACTTTAAAGTTACCTTTAACTCAACCCAACTTTAACGGGAAGTTGTAATACTGGCCCTTAGAACTTTTAATTTGTTATGATTTGTTAACATTGCTAACGAAAGTCTGGGAGCATTTGAATTTCTTGTCTAGCTTTCTTTAAGATATTTTAGCAGGCATGCTAACTTTCACTAGATTCCGCTACAGAAGGTTTCAATTTCTTTAAGTTCTCTGGATTATTTCACAGCATGAAACATTTCAAAAGTTACTGGCACTGTCAGTTTTTTTTGCTTGTAAAGTTTTTCCTGTAAAGAAAACATCCTTTTAAGACACTGCCTTTGTTTAAATTTACATTTTTCACCAAGCATAACAGGTTAATGGAAACGAAAATTATTTTGTTCCCATTATGCTCATACACATACACACGAACGTGTTTGTCAGCTAAAGTGCCTTGCAGTTACGTATGTGAATATTTGCAAAACTCTTGACTCAACCTCTTCCTTATAGCCAAGTTGACGTGGGAACAATTGTGGGCAGTCATTCAGACGATTAGTAGGCAAACATGCCTGTTATTAAGTTTTCCTATTCCTCGTATTTCAACTCATTCTCACACTAAATAAACATAGCATAGCAGGAGGAGGAGGAGGAAGTGCATTTTAAGCAGCAACAGCAACGAAAACGTTTCTCAGAATACGCCAAATAAACTTATATTGGACTGAGTTTTTCCTGCTCCAAAACCACCAAATAATTACGATACGTTCTTGTGCATGTTTAACATGTAAATTTCGATATATTTTTTTAGAAATTAAATTCAAAAGTTTGGTTTGGTTTATTTTTATATACAAAATATTGTATGGCTTTGGTACAATTCTTTTGCCGACTCGTATGGAAAGTGGTAGTCATTTGGCAAGTGTTGAATACATTTTAATTTGTTTACGGGCTATGTTAACGCATATTATGTATTGTTTACTATAATTCTCTATAACTCTACATAAGTTTCAAGCCGTTTAGGTTGCATTATAGAAAATTTCCGTTGGCGTTTCGGGTGGCGCCAATTGATAGCAGAAACTACCACCACACCAACACTGTGTTAAGTTTTAAAAATTAAAATCATTATTTATTATTTATAACAACAATTGGCCTATAATAGAGTATATTTCTATTCTAGTAAAAGTAATTCAATTTATTATCTTTTTATATCGAATAAAGTAACTGAGTGCGCTGCCTTGCCTAATCATCCATTAGACATGCTATTATAATATTTGATTTATTTAACGATAATTGATGATTCTAAAAGTGAAAGCAATAATTAAATTAATTAATAATTAATATCAACTACAACATTAAAATCACGTGCTTTAAAACTTATTTTATTGTGAAAATTGTTTTCATGAGGTTCATTGAATTAAAAATTCATTTTTGCGTTATGAAATTATTTTGTTTGTCCCTTTAGGGATTACATCTAATAAAACTTTTTATTAAACTAAAGTAAAATAGGCGTTGCCTGAATATCATATATTTTTAAATAATAAAATAAATTTAAAGCTGTCTGTTGTAGGCGTTCTTAATGTAGGCTTCAAATACCATCAGAGGTACATCATTACCTCTCTTGGTTTCAGTTCTGGAGTTTTCTGCATAATATGTTAGCAAAATACATACATACAGACATAATTGGTCATTATAAACCTTCAGTCAGGATTACGACCTAGCCTCTCTTATTGTGTGTGTTAATTTTGAACATGAGTGGCGAGACCTAGAGTTTAAAGTCAATTCCGAAGGACACATTTTTTAAGAAACTTTCTAATTAGAATTTTATTCACTCTAAGGGTTTTTGCCAGAAATCTGCTGAGAGTCGGTCACCGAAGAAATATTTTTTTCACATTTCGAAATTTGGCCACGAAATATGTCTACATTTCGTTTTGTTGAAGATGCCTAAACCGAGGCCTCACGTCTAATAAGCCAACACACTACCTACTGGACTACGTAAAGCCAGGGTTCGAGCCCCAGGCCAGACATCAAAACAAAACACAAAAAGTATTTCTTCGGCGACTTCCTCTCAGCAGATTTCTGGCAAAAACTCTGAGAGTAAATAAAATTGCCATGAAAAGTTTCTAAAAAATATGTCGTTCGGAGTCGACGTATGTATAAAATTAAGACGCACAACATAAGTGGTATGAGAAACTAGGTCGTAATCCTGACCAATAATGTATGTATGTATGATGGTTTCAGAAAAGCAAATACAAGTCATGGAATGGCCTTCCCACGATCTAAACCCTATCAAGCAGATATAAAGAGTCTAAAAAAAGGTTTATTTTCAGTCTAAATAAAGACCAGAAATTTAAAATTAAATTCAGGAACATTTTTCTAGAAATTCCAAGTATTGAAATAATACACAGGCTTTACAGCAAAATTTGACAGGATATTTAAACATATTTCAATACAAATGTTCGCTGGGTTGTATTTTTATATAATGGTTTACAGAAATTTAAGTAAATATTTAATGTTGTTTTAGCGTGTCGTTTAACTTCATCCACCATACTTTGAAAGTCGATTGTTTCGCCGTTTAATCGATTTCCAGTTATTTTGCCTTGGGCTATGGTATCTTTATGTCGAATATTTATAATATTTATTTAAAATTCTCAATAACTACTGTACCCATAAGATAGGGTGCGTTTGTTTAAATATTTATACAATATTTCATAATCTTCGATATTGCTTTCAAAGTAATTTCAATTGATTCTATGAAATTATGTCAAGTAACCAGACCAACCTTAACAAAACAATTTGAAAATTTTACAGTTCTTATCTTAAATTTGCAAATGCTACTCCCATATATGTATGCTTTTATTGCGAAAAAACAATTTTAAATCGTTGGCAATTATTTTATTTTTATTATTTATTTTTATTATTTATTTTTATGGATTTTTATTTTATATGCTGTCGCTCTGTACGATGAGCCACGATCCGGCCACCGGGTAATAAATAAATAAAAACATTACCTTTCTTCAACACAACTCATGACGAGAGTCAATACCTCCTATAACAAACAACTCAAAGTCATGTCGTAAATAATAAGCAGGTGGAAGGAAAAACTTGTAAAAAGAAGTAAACGCCGAAACATTAATTTCATTAAGAAATATTGCTAAAGTGCTGAAGTGTGCAAGTTTAGTTTCTTCAATGACTTTTCCTTTTTTATTCTATTGCCTTTGGCATAGCTTAGTTGCTATTTCTTTCCTTGTGTGATTTATAATAGCCAAACAAAACGTCAGTCTTAACTCATAAGGCTTATAATATTTCTAGTCATTCTCGGCATTATTTATTTACGATATTATTGCTCCTTAAGTTATAAATGGTGTTTAATTGTAGTTGGTTTTTTTTTTTGTTTTAATGGAACACCCTTAATTCAGTTTAGTATTCATTATTATTCTCGTTTTTTATTATTTTTATTTAATGTTTTTCTTTCTTTTTTTTTCTTTCTAAAGCACTCTGTTTAACAACAAATGATAAAATCAACACAGAGGTTTTTTTCCGTCAATTCATGACTCATACACTCTTTACACCCAAAAAGAATTGTTCGCAATTGATTGTGTCATAAAATGAAATTTCTTTTTAAAAACACGAAATTCTTATGAAATAGATAGAAATTAAACGGTTTTTAATATTTAATTCTTGCAATAATGCCACAGATTTGATACACAGTTTTCTTTTGACGGATTTTTAGTCTTACAATTTTAAGATGTCATCACGTGGGATATTTTATTTAAGTATGGCTCTTAGGTGTTTTAAATTTCATTTGACTCCAGCATTGACGTCAAGCCACGATCAGTAATGTCGAGAACTCATTAATTGCTCTTAAGAACAACACAACGCTGAAGTTTTTATTCACATCGTAATCATTTTCATGTGACTACGTACGTAATTGGTCATTACAATCCTTCAGTCAGGATTACGACCTAACTTCTCACATTAATTTTATAAATGAGTGGCGGGACCTCTATAGTTTAAAGTCGAATCCGAACGACAGATTTTTGGGAAACTTTTTCATGGCATTTGTGTTTACTCTCAGAGTTTTTGCCACAAACCTGATAAGAGGAAGTCGCCGAAGAAATATTTTTTCATATTTCGTTTTTGTTGGAGATGTCTGACCTGGGGTTTAAACCGCGGCCAACACACTTCCTACCAGACTACGGCGACTTCAAGTGAGTGGTTAGCTTTAACTTCATTTTCGTTTTAATTAAGGACTTTTCAGACCTAGTAACGATGGATAAACGAAATACAGGTTTCAAAAGATTGAGCGATGTGACAAAATTACGAAATATTGAATAATTTAACGAATTTTCATGGCTAGATTTGACGCATTATGCCCGTATGGGGTTAAATGAAAACGATTAGGTTTGAAATTGTCAACATCTAGCCATAATTTTGTTAAAAGCTATGGAAAACTTCTCCAAATAAACGACAGACTTACACGCATGTGATACTATCTTTCAATATATTTTTAGTTGTTAGTTTTTTTTTCTTCATTAAAGCACTATGAATCTACATACATCGGTGTATGTAGACTTTTTTCTTTGACTGTATAAGATGGTGAAGTTTATCTGCACCAAAAATTTTTAGGATTTCAAACCTTTTGGTTTACTTAACATATTTGAACATTTCTAAGTATTTCATTCGCTATATTCCAGAGAACTGCACCATGTTCCGAAAATTATAGAATCTATGATAAAGACGATTTGAAACACTGGGCGATAGAGCCATTACGAAGTGTGGATTTCAAACTTTTCCCTTTCTCGATATATGGAGTGATCAGTTAGTAATGTTTATGGCCTTTTCTTCTTTCACTCCGCCCTCTATGAATATTATACCAGCTATATATCATAATACAATGGGTCAATTCGACCTCCGGGTACTGTACTTGTCTTAATTGACGTCCTCTAACCATATCATAATGGCTAAAATGACGGCATTATTTGATATGATTTTCATTCAAAATGTAAGAGTTGTTCTATATTTTCAAAGAGAAACTTGAACTTGATTGACTTTGTACAACACCTTATGATTTTTCTCGACTGTTTTTAGAAAACAAATTGTAATGTTACGGTAAATATTGCTTTAATTTTTCGTTGTCATAAGAAAACAGGCTTGACCCTTTGTGGTCGCCAGTTGTATTTAGACATGTATTGAATCATTCATTCACTCATTCTTTCAAGTTATTCTCCATACAATTCTGAAAACCTAGCAACAATACATTTTTACGATTTCTTAAAAAAATATAGTTTAAGCCATTCAATCACTCACCCAGTCAGTTTTCTATTCTTCATTCATTCATTAATTTTTTTATTTGTTAAGTGCGTGTGTGTCACATTCTATTTGTCTGGCAACAAGAAAACCAAAAAAATAAAAAGAGAAATGAAATCAAACTATGAAACCATAGTAAATCCCTTGACATAAACAAAAAAGAAATCCTTTTTAATAAATAATCCACAAACATAAATAGAAAAGAAAAAGCGTAAAAATACACAAAGAAATTAATGCGATTTTAATAACAAATCCCTAAAGGGTCAATATTATTTTTGTTTATTTCTCTCTTTCGCACTACCAGCCACTCACCTACTGTTCTATTCTATTCATTTGAATTAATTTTTTTTTTTATGTTTGTTTTATTTGTAAATATGTTTTATACGACCATTTAAAGGTACGCCAAACGTTATTTTTTTTTTTGTAGTTTATTACACAGTATATGGGGGTGTTGTTGTTTGCGTTTCTCTACAAAAACAACATCATTCAAATTTATTAGTTGTTAGATTTTTATAACGTTCGTATAGAAGTTGAAAAGAGTGGATTTAATTTTGAATAAACTACCCTGTTGGGGGTTTTATAATTTATTTTCGCTTAAAGAATATGTTTTTGTATACAATGGAGCTGGAGAAATTGCAGTGCTATGGCAGTTATAGATAGTTTACGACACCAGGGAATCAAGTAGTACAATAATTAGAAAATAATTATCTTTTATAAGGATATAATTTTGTCCAGAAGTAAAAAGATTGTTGAGTCGGTCGTTAAACATTTCAGTAGCCTACCCTAAAAACGATGCGAACTTTAAGCCACTGCTGTGAAATGCAAATGACATGGATTGGTCCTCGAATCAGTGATAGCGTACTAAATTTCTTTTTTACAAGCATTTCGTTGTATAATATATTCCAAACTGGAATACATACACATTCTATTTATCGTCTTTGAGAAATTTTTTGATAGTATTTATAAATTGCATACGGTTCCTAGGAGTTCCACAGAACGCTACTTCAATAAAGTTTAGTACTACTACACTTCCAATGCGTTGTGTATCAATTCCCAACTAAAATAGAGGTGTCTGCTTCTTAAGACTTCATAATTTTTCTGTCTTAAGGCTGCTGTAGGATTCCTCAGTCTGAATGTTTACTAACTTTAAATTTCTTATCGATCGGTGCCTTCCTAGTGTCAATATTTTTTCATCAACGCTCTGGTATATAACATACGAAGTGAACCACTTAATGTTCAATTAACTATGGTTCGATCAACATCGTTTTCTGTTACGAAAGCTAAAGATAATCGTGTTATCTTATTGGCAACCAAGTGGGTGGATTCGGAATCCATCAATAATTCATTTTTAATACAAATTACGTCCGTTCACCAAGCTACTTTTGGCAGTTTATAAAATCGCCTTTGTTTGCATAGACAAGAAATTCCTCTTTGACCAATACACTGCGCAGTTTTATATGGCTTGAGGATCAGATAAGTGCAAAACAGTAAAGTAGGTCTTTATTAAGGGAAATATAAATAAAACAAATCGTTTAAATATTTTTTAAAGTAAATTCAAATAAAACTCCTCTAAAAAGTTTGGGAAATGGTTTTGTGTTCGTTCAAGCAAGCTTGCAAAGAGCAATATAGCTGAAGTCCAAGAATGGATTTTCTGTGTACAAAAAACATTTACCCAACAGCTTTCTAAAAGCCCAGTCTCAAATCAAATATAACCTTTGTGGTCTTATATGAAAGTTGACAAATGGGAATCTATTTCCACACAAGTACATTATTTTTTGCCCAGGAATATTGATATTCGTTACGTTTTGACGCTTTTATTTCTTTATACTAAAGAAAAATCTTTTAATGTTTTTTTTTTTATTAAAAATGGAGATGTCAGTCTTTTATTTAATATTAATAACAATAAACTTTCTATAGTTAATCATTTTTGGTACAAAAATTTTCTTTGGGAGCTGTACAAGTTTTTTCCTTGTTACTATATTTGAATGTCTTTAAAAAATAAAAACATTTAAAAACTGTTGGAAATACTGTAAGAACTTTTTCATTAATAGCATGCATATTACCGTTGTTAAATCGTATTTACCGGAAGTTCGGTGGTTAACTTGACTATGAAACGTAAATTGCTCAATTATTAATAGAATTTCGCATGTATCACGCTTTTGGTTAAATGTCACATCGAACATCAAGTTAAATGCTAACAAAAAGAAAATCAAAATAATTTTTGAGTCTGACTACGAATATAACATTCAAAATATCAAAGAATTTTCTGTTCTTAGTACACACTTTATTCGATTTTATTGCCGAAGGTTTAAGCTACGCTTGTATTTACAGTGGGGAAAGCCATGTGAAAATGTGAAATCTGTACTTAACATCGACAAAGAGAAAGTAACATGTTGCATGCTTTTCGGCAGAGTATATGTACATATGTATGTACATATTTTAAATTCTAATTTGTATATATTTATTACAAAAATGTATAAGAGTCCATTGAAGTAAATTTTTCAGAAAGACGGAAAGATTTCCAAAATTAAGTTAAACAAAATAATTCTCATCAGTTGGAATTTAAATAGTGTTTTCAATACTATTTTACTTTTCCCTTTTACTATTCCATTTTGGAATATTTTATGGGCGATACATTTAATGCATTTGTTGTCGTCCTGAATCTCTAAATCTGAGATTAAGTACAAATGTTTTTTAAAAGCTTTCCAAAGCTGTAAAACAAAATATTATTTTGCTTTCTATTTTGCATTAATTATCATCAGCTTTTAATTCATTTCAGAAAACATTTCTTTTTTCTATTTCAACTGCATAAATTTATTGCGTTTCAGTTGGGCAACAGCAGTAGCAACAGAGTAGTTGTATAGAACAACTAATTCGATTGCATTCTCAACATAATTGTGAAATTATTTTATCTTCAACAACATCATTCGAATATTAATGAGAAATTTTCAAATCAAATAAAAAAAGCAAATGACAACATCTACTACGACAATAACAACGACAACAACAAGTTTTATACCTTAAGGCATAACACTCTCATCATTTGCATTTTGCTTTCTAAGATTCTAAGATTTAAAAACACAAAACACAGGGTAACGATATATTAGATGGAATGTAGAACAAACCTCATTGTTTTTTTTATTTTAGAAAGTCTTATTGGGTTTACAACAACTGGGCCATTTATAGCAAATAAGATAATTAGCCATCTAAAGTACCGTAAGGTCTTATAAGAAAGATTCCTCTTTATTTCTCGCACTTTTGATCCTTTTGACGTGCATGAATTAATTTAAGAGAGCAAAATAACCTAAATCTGCACCCCACAAGAGATGGGCATTGAAATTGGTCCCAAATAATATTAGAAATAAAAATATTTCCTTAAAATATACGTGGTTTTTCAAAGGAAATCTTAGTCAAGTGATTTTAGTTACTCCCGGGTTTTTTGATTTCATTTCTTCGTTTAAATCAACAAAACATTGTTTGTTGCCAGTCAGGTCTTGCAATTTATTAGACGTGGGAATTCTGTGTTTGATCGTGATTCCTTTTACGCAATTTGTAATACTTAACATACATACATACATAATTGGTCATTACAACCCTTCAGTCAGGATTACGACCTAGTTTCTCACACCACTTATGTTGTGTGTGTTAATTTTATACATGAATGGCGGGGACCTACAGGACCTGCCTTTTCATGGCAATTTTATTTACTCTCAGAGTTTTTGCCAGAAATCTGATGAGAGGAAGTCGCCGAAGAAATACTTTTCGTATTTTATTTTGATGTCTGGCCTGGGGCTCGAACCCTGGCTTTTCGTCTAACAAGCCAACACACTACCTACTAGACCACGACGACTGCTGTAATACTTAACGCATACTTTAATTCCCTATAATGATACGTCTATCAGCCAAACATTACGTCTTTTTGATACATTAAAACAATTTCAAATTATCATGTGGTTGACGTTTAGTCCCTTCACTTGTCTTTATCTAGCAGTTGCAATAATCAATTAGTTTTTTTATGTACTGTCCGATCAAAGATTGGGATGATTGTATTCGTCTTTAATATTGAGATTATCCGATTAAAATAAAACATTTCCTAATTAAAAGACGAAAGTGGGCACATGCAAAATAAGTCGTTTTAAGACGTAATTGTTTTAAATTCGCAACCATTTGTCAAAGTTTATTTGTGAACGAAAAAATTGTATTTCGAAACACGTTACATTGCTTATTCATTAACGATTATTTCTATGTTCAGTGGATGTCTAGTGCTTTACAACAGCCCATCTGCTTTAAGAGTGCTGCGACTTAAGACTTCTGCATTTTTCTGCCTTAAGTCTGTCCTATGTTCAGATATGCACTTTTATTGAGTCAATAGTCGGTTTATTGAGTACAATATTTTAAGAGTTCAGACATGATAATATGAGCAGTTCAGCTGCTTATTCAATATTCAGTTGACAGCTGGTAAACAAAACAGCTGTTTTTTTTGTCGTTGTTGACATTTGAGTTTCAAATATCAACAGAAAATGTTCGGATAATTGTAATATTAGTAACATTATATGCGCACTGCATACTGGTTTTACTCAATATTATAACAATTTGCGTATTTATTGCGCAATAATTAATTGAAACTTTATATGAAATATTGAGCTCAATAATGACGTTTATTGCGATTTACACAATAAAGGTGCATATCTGAACACCGTATTACTCTGCTTATGTTCATTCCATTCCAGAATTTATTAGGCATATTGTAAAGTTCTTGCATATACATATGTTGGCATATTTTTTAAGATATTTCACAGCGATAACATATTTCAAGCGAAGAATTTGAAATATCGCCTTTTTGCCTTCATCTATTTTACGGATACCCTGTTATTATACATTTCTCGTCCATTCTATGAGGAAATATGTTCAGTCATGTCAGTCATTCGATAATGCAGTAGATTGGGAACACAAATAGAATTTTAAATATTTTGTATTCCATTTCTCCTTTTTCCAAAGGAATTCCATTTATTGTCATTGTTTGCATTGTGAAATTTATGCAAATTTATTAAGAAATGTAGTGACAAATAAAATCAAATGGAAATACAAATACAACAGGATTAAGCTGTATGCCGTATTAGGTATTCAAATTTCAATTTTATAAAATCTTCATAGTAAATTAAAAATTTTTTCTTTTTGTTCGATTTTTATGAGCGATTTCTAACGCCTTATAAACTAAGTATGAAAGTATTATGATTTGATTAGAAAGCTACAATATTTGGTACAATAAATTGAAGAATGGGATTGAAAACTTTCAAAAGGAATTAATGCTTTTATTATTATTATTTCCCAATCAATAACAGTTTGTTCAATTGCTGACAATATAACTTCGATTTAAGGATTTATCCATATGGTAAAAGCATGAGCTATGAATCAACTCCAGTTCGGAGATTGAAACTCCTTCGTTAGGATTAACTCGGGCAGAACCTTTAGTTTTCTTGTCCAGCTTTACTTACATAGTTCCAAATTGTTTTTTTTTTTTTTTGATGCATTGACGAAATTGTACTTTTACAATCCCCTTTTGGTTTCCAGATCCTGTTCCACCTTAGGCACTTAAACTACAGGAACGAATTTGACAAAATTAAAATTCCAAGCAATTCGCTGTTACCTTAGCTAGCCGTAGCAGAACTGATCAGTTTTTCAACTGTCGAATTTGTGTTCTTGCATTAATGACTGTAGTAGTCGCCGTAGTTTAGTAGGTAGTGTGTCGGCTTATTAGACCTAAGGCCGGGGTTCAAATCCCAGGTCAGACATCAAAACGAAAATATGAAAAAACGTTTCTTCGGTGACTGCCTCTCAGCAGATTTCTGGCAAAAACTCCGAGAGTAAATAAAATTGCCATGAAAAGTTTCTCAAAAAATCTATCGTTCGGAGTCGACGTTAAACTGTATGTTCCGCCACTCATGTATAAAATGAACGCACACAACACAAGTGGTGTGAGAAGCTAGGTCGTAATCCTGACTGAGGGGTTGTAATGACCAATTATGTATGTATGTATGTGTTAATGACTACGTTATGCACGCCAGAACAATATCGTATAGACTTCAAATTATTTGTTTGTTTACTTAGAAGCTATTAACACCTGTCGTAGAATTTTGTTTTAATATTTCGAATGGGCTGAGGCAAATACGTTATCTCTGGCAAAAATATGTTTTATCTTACTAGTGGCAAGATTCCTTCGACACAAACTATAGAGTCTTCCATCAGGGATTTCCGAACTTTGGACAGATGATAATGGCCATCTTGCTCAAGCTACATCTGTTAAATTAGTTGACATTTATTCAGTCTATTTAGTCAAACCACCATGGATGATAATAGACATCGTCGTCTGTTCTCTAAAAGTGCTCTGAACATACAAAATTATCGAAATTAGGGTGATAAGAGCGTTCTGGACTTGTGGTTTCAACAGAACCAGCGTGCAAAATCGGGGCATGAAAACAATCTAGAAATCTGTACCGCAAAAGGTAAAAAAACCACGAGAAACCATTTTCTCTGATTTCATTTAAAAGTACCCTGTATTATATCGACGAAAATAAACCAAGCCCTAGAAAAGACAAAGAGGAAAAAGTCTGTACAAAAATTTTGATAATAACAGGTCAATAAACCAAGCCGTCGGTTTAATTATTCATCCCTGTTTTCCTAACACTTCGCATATGCATTCTATTTATTTTTAAAACCAAACTGAATTGAAGAAAAACAAAATATATTTATATGTATATTATTCCCAGCGGATACGCTTTGTTTAGAAGTAAAAGGTGGAAATAAATTCAGCACAAATGAATTTAAATTATCGTGAATTTCTCACATAAATCCATTATAATAATACTCGAACTCAAACCTCATTTTATGTTTTTTTCATAGATTTTTAACAATATGTTGTTATTTGTGTTATTTATTAAAGTTATTAAATAATGAACTTGTCAAACTTATTTGAATGACTAGTAAATAATGATGTTTTTACACCTTGATCGTAAACTCAATATTTGTTTTCGTGGAAAACGAAATTGATTGTTGCGGTTTTAAGTGTGAAAATATGTTTAAATTTCTATTGTACTCTTAATTATTTAAAATATTTTAATATTTACGGAATTTATTGTTACTTTTTTCGATGTTACATACAAATAAAAGGTGATTATTTAAATTTCTCCTATCCTCGACGACACGTTTCTCTATGCTGTGCATAGTAAATGGTAAATTTTTAACAACACTAAAGTGCCCCAGACCTTTACACACCCACTACCGTTTGTGACTATCAGGCGCAAATGTTTACACTTCAGGGTCTGAATAGGTTTTCTTCAAACATATACAGCGCCATCGTTAGGTAAAGGCAAACTATGGAATTTTTGTGTTCTTTAGGCTTACAAAGGGCGTTTTATGTGGAAATTTGACATTTAGGCTATTGGGTATTCGAAAGCGTTCGAATATAAATTATAACACAAACAAAATTCCTTTGTTTGAAACGCACTCTAATAAATTAAATATGCATTGTTTAGATCAATAAAGCAACAAGTATGACATCAGTGTGGAACTTCCAAACTTTTTGAGCGAAAAACTGATCCAAATGGGTTTTATAATAGTCTACTGAATTTAAATTTACACCATTAGTAGAGTTGTGCAGAGATCGATAATCTACCCCCATTAATGCCCGAATTACTTTTTTCTAATGGTTACCGTTTTGTTTTTTACACTCAATTTCCTTTCAGAGCATAAAAACTAAAGCAACCTCTGCTGGCAATTTAAATTGCCACTGGGCACTAATGTATAAAAATTTCCTAGTTAAACTCTCTCAGTTGCTACCGAATCATTAAAGAAGAAGCACAACACCTTTTTCGTTAATCAATAAATCTGGTCGTTTTAATTAATTTGAAGTCGCCATAGTCTAGTAGGTAGTGAGTGTGTTGGCTTTTTAGACGTGATACCACGGCTCAAATCCCAGGTCAGACATCTAAAACGAAACGAGTTGAGAAAAAAATATTTCTTCGCCGAAAATGTTTCAGTCATATATAAAAATTAGTACACACAACATAATTGGTGGGAAAAGCTAGGTCGTAATCATGACTGGAAGGTTGTAATGACCAATAGGCGGTGTGTAAAGCTAGGTTGTAATCCTGAACAATCTCGCCCTTCTTAGTATCAATTGTGGCTTTGTCGCCGTCTGCTAAACATCATCTTGCTTTTATTCGTTTGTTATTGTCCTACCTTATTCACTTTTCATTGCCCGCAATTATGCGCTTCTAAATAATTTAATTTCATTCCGTGTTAGCAGTAAATCGCAAGTGGATATTCGCCACAATAAATTTTTCACTATTAATGCATGAGATTGTTTGATACTAAATGCCTAACCAGATGGCTACCAGATGGTTTTTGATTCGTTCGTTCAAACCAAATTTCTATATTTCAAATGATGTTGGTTTCCTAACACTCTATCACAATATTGGAAGATAGAATAGAAATTAAAAAGAAAATTGCCTTGGAAATATCTTGAGTATTTTGCTGCTACATTAAACTTTCAGAGAGTAATACCAATATGGGACTAATTCCATCAAAATGCCTTTGGTTTAATTTCTTAATCCACTTGCAGAATGGAAGGAATTGAACTTTTAGAGCAAGCGAATAATGTAAACATGTTATTCTGTGACAGTTGTTTCACATTTCCAGCGTGGCATTCAGTGTTGAAAAGTTGTGCTAAAGCCAAGTGTTGAATGACGAGTGCTTGGGGTATAGTATATGTTTTGAAGGATTTATTGTCTGTTGAAATCCATAATTTGCAAAATCTTTGTAAAATAAATAAAAAATCACTGCGTTTGACCACCTTGAGATTGTATTATATACCCGTCTAATTTCTTCTTCATTTTAATTATATTTTACAAATGTTCTATTGAATAATCATTTTCGTTTTATAAAGAAGATATGTTTATATAGCAGCTGTTAATTAATTTACGTTTTCCATACTATATACGTATATATGTTCATATGTGTATTAATAACAAGAATACTGAGTGAATAGTATAATGGAATGAATGTTCAGTTTTGTGTGCAATAAAATTATTTTTCTTTTTTTCTTTCAATAACACGTGAACAATACAATCTAAATATTTCATGAACAAAAAAAAACAAAAAAATAAACGTCAGAAATGTGGCACGTATGTGAACATGAGTTGTAAAACTATGATGAGAATTACAATTAAAATACGTACAAATTAATTTATAATGCAATTTAAATATTGAAGTTCAGTAATTAACAGCTTAATGACAGATATCTAAATGAGTTTAATGGTTATTTGTTTGTTAATTGCACAGTATAATGTATTATATTACAATACAATAGCACGAGTGAACAGTCAATTGTTGTCATAAATTGATAGACAGTTAGAAAGTTAAAATTAATTTATAAAATATTAAGTTGCTCGTTAAATAAATTACATGAAAATTTTATTTTGGATCTTTTTAAGGGCCGATATTACAACTTGCCGTTAAACTTGGGTTTAGTTAAAGGTACCTTTAGCTAAAGGGAACTGTAAAGTTACCTTTAACTTATTTTCGTTATTACAACTTACAGATAAAATAAAGTTAACTTTTTCAAAAATATGGCAGTGGAGGGAGCAATGTCGATAACACTGTTTACATTAAACAAGTTTTTTTAAAAGTTACCAGTAGGATGATCTCCCCTTTAGTTTAACGCTCACTTCTACTTTATCGCCCACTTATAATAATGAAAACCAATTTATCTGCCCGTTAAAATCCTCCCTTTAGTTAACGGCAAGTTGTAATAATGGCCCTAAATCGAATAAAAAAATTCTTTACTTAGGGTTCCATGATTTTTTTAAAGTGAAGTGGTATATAAATAGTTTGACTATGACTCAAACGTCCCAGATCTTGCATTCGAATTTGAATATGATTTGGTGTCTTCACAACGTAAAAGATGAAAAAGTTTAATTTCTCTTTCAAATTATTTACCCAGAAGCCTTCTGACACCTTCAGAGAGGACAACATCAGCAATAAGGCAGTGCCACTTTTTGGAGGAGAGTAGAACTCAATAAAGAAGTGTTCTTATCAGTGCAACAACTAATGCAGCAACTTAATAAATTTTTAGAGACGACTATATTTGGTAACGATAGATGGCAATCTTATTATCTTATTATTATTACTGTGGAATAATTACCCGCTTAGTTTATTGAACCTGAATTATTATTCGAAAAAGAAAATACAAATAATCCTCTGCTTTATAAGGTTTAGTTACAGCAACATGTGAAGTCAAACAAACATCATTAATATCTATAACTGATTCATGTTATTAAAGAACAGCTGAATGGCTTCGCAATAGGTAAACTTTGAGTATTTGGGTATTGGAAAGTCCGTGCCATTTTAGATTTCACAATAAACAGGTATTGACACTATAAAATATTGCTGGGAAAACTGTATCGAGCTGAAGGCACTCAACTAAATTCTGGAATTCATACATTGGGCAAGTCTTCTACATACCTAACATAATTGATCATTACAAGCCTTCAGTCAGGATTACGACCTAGGTTCTCTCATTACTTATGTAGTGTGTGTTAATTTTATACATTAGCAGAGGGATCAACTCCGAAGGACAGATTTTTGAGAAACTTTTCATGGCAATTTTATTTGCTTTCAGAATTTTTGTCAGAAATCTGCTGAGAGGAAGTCGCCGTAGAAAAGTTTTTTTTTTCATATTTCGATTTCTTGAAAATGTCTGACCTGGAGTTTGAACCGTGGCCAGGCGTCTAATAAGTCATGTTAGCGATGTTATAATATCATCGGTAAATATGCAAATTTATTGTAGAAAATTTTCTTCAAATTACACCAAACATTTCATATAGTCTTGTTTGATTTCAGGTTTATGTCAGGTTTTGAAGACGATTATTAGGGGTTTCAGGCCTTTGACCATAATTTTTTTTGTTTGTTTAATACTCTTGTATTTGAACCAGTATTAAAAACATTTCGATTTTGTTGCATTTTTGCAGAGTTCAACTGCTAGGTTTTGAGGTTTTTTAGCCTTTTTTGAAATATGCTAAACTGTCATGTTCTTCCTGTTTACTACATATGTCCGAAAAGATTTCGTGCCAGGTCTGCTTCAATGTTTCAAACGTCAACAACTTTTTCAGTGACTTGATAAACAGGGCGAAATGCATGTTTGCAACTAAAAAATTATGAACCACAATTATACAATTAAATATATGTCCCGTTACACATGAGAGTCGAATTAAACTGTCACCGAACGGTATTCAACCAGAAATGTTTAGCAATTGCGTGTTCCTTTTTATCGATCGGGTTAGTGTTGTCCGATACAAAAAGAACACGGATTATTTTTATATAATACAAGATATTAAAATTGCATTTCTGTTTACCTTAAGAAATTAAAATTTAGCACTTGTTTTATTTTGTTTAATTTAAAATTTATCATCAATTTGCATCATCTATATTCATTCAAATTGTATTTTTTTTATTTAACATGTGCCATAAATGAGTTGAGTCCATTAACGTCTTTTCAATATAAAATCTTCAGACTTCAGTCACTGGCAAAGCAATTAATTCTTTTTTAAATTACTTAAGCGATATGCTATATATATATATGTATAAGCCCAACAATAATAAATATTGTACACTCGGTATTGTATGAGGTATTGAAAGAAAAATAATTTTTTTTTAATTTATTTTTGTTGTGATATTATTTTACAATAATAAACAAATGGTTCATTGAACCATTGAACTGAGACTGCAATTAAATTTTTATTTTTCTCTCTCTCTGCACCGATTCTGTGTTTAAAAATTGAAGTGTGCGATTCACTGGAGTGTTGGAAATTTTTTATTCGATTATAAAAAAAAAAAACAAAAACAAAAACAAAAATAAAAATAAAAATAAATGTTTATATATCATGACAAAGACTTGTCGTATTATATTCTTATAATTTTTTTTTAAGAAACGTGCTAAATTTTTTATATTCTTTTTGTAAATGTGTTGTGAACATAATGATAAAAATAAAACTTTAAAATAAGTTCAGTAGAGTATTGCAAACACTGATGTTGTTCATCAAAGCTAATGTGTCAGTCTTATTAATAAACAACTTTGTTTTGTCAGGTAATATTTTATAAAGTATAGTGTGGTGGTTCATTATAAATAACGTGAGTCATTTACATTAATTACGTAAGTTTAATTTCAAACGACTGAATTGGTAAGCAAAAATGATGAAATTTTAGTTTATAAATCAGCAAGAAGACTTGTACGAAGTGATAATTACAGAATTTAGTTTCTCAAAGTAATCTTCCTACAGTTTTCGTAGCAATATTTAATAGTGTCGATATCTATTTAATGTAGAATTTAAAGCGATATCCATCTTGCGGTCACCTTCAGTCAACGTTCATTCAATAATTTGAAATCAATATAATGTTTTAATTTTAGAAAATTATGCAATAATTAGTTGAACTAGCTTGAGACTAAGGTACACTAGAAACGTACCTGTGTCCATCCATGTTAATAAGTGCCTCCAAGACTCACTTGCAATTTCGAACTGACTGACGTGGTGCGCTTTAAGTTACGAAATGAAAACAAAATAGTCTCCTTGACTAAAAATGATTTCACTATAGATTGGTATGAGTTTGCAAATTAAAAAGACAAATACGGTTTTTTGTTTAAATAATACCAATAGATAATCTGAACATTCTAATTGGACACACTGAAACGCTTTAAATGCAATGAAACAAATCCTTCTACTATAAAGTACTTTGATATTTTAAAAATTTTTTTATAGAATTTCTCATATCAAGTTTTGAAAGATTGGTCCGTGGTTCGCTTGAGCACCTTCGTTGTACGCATGATGGTGCCAAGATGCAGTCTGGTTTTTGAAAATTAATAAAAAAAAAGAAAAATATTTGAAAAACTGAAAGAATGCCTGTAAAATACGTTTTAAGAGATTATTTCACATAACTGTTGCCTGTGGCTGCAGCATAAATGGTCCATTATGTTGAGTGCTACCATTGGCCGCTTTAATGTTGTCTTCTAGGGCTGCATTTGTGGTTGGCTCGGTCACAGGAGAAACTTCGTGTATTACCACAGAAAATAGTCTTATCTGATCACATGATCTCGGCTGCCAATAACTAAAACTTGATATTATTTCCATGCTTACTGTGCTTCATAGTATATCATGCAGTATGGCAAGTCCAGTCTTCCATTTAGTCAAAAGAGTCTAAAATCAAAATTTTAATTGACTGTAATGTTGCGATTTTCATCGTTCTTGAAAAAGGACAATTCAATTATGCCGCCATCCTGGTAACTCTTGCACGGCTTGGCTATACGGTTTGGGTAGGTATTAGTAGTGTTTTCGCTTATTAGACGCGAAGCCCCAGGGCAAACATCTCTTAACAAAACAAAATATGAAAAAATATATGTTCGGTAAATTCCTCTCAGCAGATTTCTGGCAAAAAGTTTCAGAGAAAATGAAATCATGAAAACAGTTTCTCAAAAACCTGTCGTTTGGAATCGACTTTAAACTGTACGTCCCGTTGCTTATCGATAAAATTAACTCATCGCTAATTAATTTATGACATTATGGCACCTCGTGTGATCGCCGAAGTGAATAGTGTATTAGCTTACTAGTGGGGAGCGCAAGTATGTCCTACTCAGCTCTAAATTGGACAAATAAATCTATATTTCTACCGTTGACTCTCACCATTTTTCTAAATAATTTACAACACAGTAGTAAACATTTCTAAAATTGTCGTCAATTGCTAGGCAATGTTAAATTCCTATTGCACCAGTCCTATATAAAGTTTAACAAAGTGCAACACTACTAAAACCCGGCATTATTTTCCCATTTCAACCGTGGGAAAATTGCATTTCTCTTAACAACAAAATTCTTTAAATAGCACAGTGTTTCTTGCTGTAGTTCCCAGCTCCTTTGCAGTGTAGAAAATACTACAAACTACCTTGATAGCCATTGCTAAAGAATTTTAATTTTAAAATTGAAATTTCAAAAAAAAAAAAAAAAGATTGCAACAACACAGATTGTAAACTCATTATTAAACTAATAATGGATTAAATATTTAAACAGAACACAACAGAATACAACCGAACCGAACAGATACAAGATTTTCTATTTTAAATTGTATTCTCTTTAACAAGAACTCGTAAATACAATTTAATTGAACTGAACTCTGTTGGGTATCATCATCACTGCTGGTGAGTTAACAGATGCGAGAAGAAGAAAAAGACTCTGAATGAAGTATCATGGAAATGTAGTGTGGTGCTCTGTATCTTCACTCAAATCGTATTAAGATTTCCGGTGAGAGTAATAGATGTAGCAAATGTAGCTAGAGGAGCAACAACCTTATAGATGATACCGAAACAACAGTGAACAAACGTGCAACCAATAGACACATCAACTGAGTAGTTCACCATACATTTTTGAAGAACGAAGGAACGGGGAATGCAAGGCAACAATTTGTAAGAAAAGAAGTAAAACTATTCCATTGAAGTGTTTGATTAAATTTATGGGCAAAAAAAGGAAAAAATAAATGCAACACCGGATGACACACCCGGAGTTGCAATTGTATGATGGCAACAAAATATGAACGCAAAAGGAGAAATATAATGAATGGAAACTTTTGAAGAGGATAGAAGGTAAAAGCCACAAGACGGGATATGAAAATTGAATTTTGTAATTTAAAGAGAGAGACGAAGAGAGTAGAGCAGAAAGAAAATTAAATTTCTGAAATTGAGAAGAAGAAAAAAGACATGCAAATGAAAAGGATTATTACATTGAAATTATTTTAATTATCAGAGTAATGTTTCAAAAGAACTAAACATTTAATGATAATCGAGGTAAAACAATCAATTTTCTAATGGATACGTTTTACCAATTTGCGTAAAATTTGTCTTCAAATTGTTCGGAATTTTATTAAAAATATTAATGAAGCCCCTTGCTTTTTTAATACATACATACTTATGTATGTATATATATAGTTGGTCATTACAACCCTTCTCGTCAGAACCACGCCACATATGTTTTGTGTGTTAATTTTATACATGAGTGGCGGGACCTACAGACAGAACGACAGATTTTTTAGAAACTTATCATTGGCGATTTTTTGTCAGAGTTTTTGCCAGAAATCCGCTGAGTTGCTTCTATTCTCAATGCCTATTTGATTCAGCTTTCCCAACAGTCCTATACTTATTTTGATTAAACCTGTTGGATGCTAAGTGTTTGTATGGTGACCTGATTATCAAATGGTATTGTTGTGCCCCTTACTCTGTACCAACTTTCTAAGTTGTATAGAGCAAATCCCGTATATTTTCTGCTACTTGAAAAATCCTTGCGAGCTTCCCCATGGTTTTTGAGTATTCTAATCTAAACCTGAACATATTCGCTCCTTTACCAATACCAATCAATTTATTAAGAGTCTATAAATCTTTCAAGTTACCCTCCTTCAATTTTATTACTTCGCCTTGTTATAAAACATTTTCCAGAATCATAGAGTCTGCTGGTTCTGCCAAGGGAACAGTTAACGGAGCATGGAAACGGAACGAAGCACAATCTGTTAGGTTACGATACACTCATGTGAATGTAGTGTTCGACTTGCCTCCCATTATCCATTCATCCATTTTTATTGTTTTAGTCTTCATAACCAAATGCAAAAGAGTTGTCCCTATTATGTTAGCACATGCCAGCCTTTGTATCTTGTTCAACTTCATCTGAATTGTTTTTCTTGTCTATCCAAACAATGTAACCCCGTAGGTTACAATAGGTCTGATCATATTGTTATAAATGCAATACAATTTTTTTTTGGCTAACAAATACAACAATTTTCTACACTCTTGCCCTCCTTAAATTGATATTTACATGAGCTCTCCTTGTCTATATTATTATTTCCAGATAATTTCCCTTCGTTTCTTGTGAGGTCATCTTAGCTAGGAGTCGATTTAATTTCCATTACAACACTCAAATACACCACCGAGATACAATATATACTCCTCTTTGAATGATGCCACAATTCGTGCTACGTATGCCGTACGTTGAACCTTGGTAGCAAATACTCCTATCAGGCAATATACAATATACCAAACGCCTTACTATTCCGTCCCCTGTCTTTACTTCCGCTGATCGGGTATTTAGAACATCCGTCATCCATCCGGATGTCTAAGCTGTTCAATGATCTGTCTATGATAAGAGATTTTTTAAATGCGCCCACTACATCACAAAAGAGGTAAACTTACTACAGAGACTGTTATACAAATGTGTTCGCAATTGAGATAGGGTAGTCGAAATCTACAACAAACAAGCATGTCGCAACCAATCTGAAGACGTTATTTCGTACATAATTTCAAAGCCCAAGCATGCATATAATGAAATAAAATTTTCATCGAAATTATGGCTTTATGTGTGTTTTAATTAACTTTACTTTAATTTCATACATTTCTAACGGGTTTTTTCCGTATTTCCGTACAATGAGTCAATTCGACCTCCGGGTACTGTACTTGTCTTAATTGACAAGTACACGTCCTCTAACCTAACCTAACCTAACGGGTTGAATATGTATCTAATGCTTTAACCAAATTAAATTACAAATTCTCTCAGTTGCATTCGGTATCCCTAAAGCAATACATGACATTGTTCTCACAGAAATTACTCTTGTTTTGTTTGTGATAACAGTACATACCCGAAGTATACCCCCTGAAAATTAATCATTGGACTTTATTTAAGTATGGGGGAGATGGAATAGAATAAAATCAACAACTATTTTAAATGCCATGTTGTATTTGGTATTTAATATGAAATACTTTTGATGTTGCTTTTGTTTCATATGAAATATGAAGAATGAAAAAGGCACGAAACACTTAACATTCCAATTATGACATAATAAATGTATTATTCATTGTAATTGGGCGTCTTTTACACTGTATTCTCATTCCCCGTTGCTGTAATATGATAATAATGATGGTGCTCGGTGGTGGTGATGACGATGATGATGTGTTTAGGAGTGAAAATAAGAATTTAAATTTTCATATACCATGACAACCACAGCAGCGGTATCAGCGCCAGTCGGCAATAATATGAACTCTACTACTCACCACTGAACACAACTACATACATCTCATTGTATTGAATTTTGTAATGAAATTGTCTTTATTGTAAAAATTTTTTATGCATTAATAACTACAATACGAACAATATTTGCTGTAAAGAATTGTAATAATTGCTGTAGTGAACTTGTAATAGCAATTAATAGTTAGTGGGAGACGATAGAAATTCGAATATTAATTGGTTTATTGTTGTATGGAAAATAATACAGTTTATGAGATCATATACACGATTTTTTTTATTATCATAATAAAATTACAAATTGCGAGATAAATAAGAGACGAGAAGTGTTTGAAGAGAAACAAGTTGTTTATTATAGAGGCAGTATACCTATACAATAGGTTTCTTCGTTTAGACAAAATATTTCAAAACCATGCAAATGGAATAAATAAGCATCGCGATCACGCATTGACCAACCGTAGCGCAACAAATTGAGGTATTCAACGAATTACAAATATTTCTGACAAAATATAAAAAAAAATTCTGACAATTCCAATATAAGGTGAGCACAATCAGTGCAGGTACTGAGACTAACAAATGACAGAATGAAAATTGAGAAATTTTCAATTGAAATTCAAATAAAATTTGATTTCCCGAATGTTCGATACCCAGGTCAGGTGTCTCCAACTGAACGAAATATGAAAAAATATTTCTTCGGCGACTTCCTCTCAGCAGATTTCTGAGAAATCTCTGAGAGTAAATAAAATTGCCATGAAAAGTTTCTCAAAATTCTGTTGTTCGGAATTGACTTTAAACAATAGGTCCCGCTCATGTATAAAAAAAAATATAGACACAACATAAGTGGTGTGAGAAACTAGGGCGTAATCCTGACTAAAAGGGTTGTAATGACCAATTATGTTATGTATTGAAAGTTCGATACATAAAACCAACTACAAGGTCTTCATTTACAATGTTCTAGTCCAATAAGGCAGATCTGAATCTGAGGCGATATGCGATTTTAAGGTTATTTTATAGTATAATTCAACTTATTTTCATACAGACCCGCTCCGTTCGTTTTGCTTGAACAAAAATTGGGGTAAGTTTGGTTATCAGAATCTTTAATAACTTTTGTATGAAAATTGCTATAAATATGCCTACCGAAATAGATTGCTATTTCATAAATATTTAAATACATACGAGCAATAGTTAAAAATTATTTTCTGACTGCTAAAAACGAAATATTTAATGTTGGTATCATATTTTGCTTTCGTCCTGTGAAAGTGGAACTTTTTGGAATAATTTCGACTTTAAAACAAAAATTACATCGATAATGACTTATACAAATACAGATTATGATAAAACGAATTAGAATTTTTTATAATAAGATATTTATAGCTTCTTCAAATTTCTTTCTTTATTTTAAAATGTTTCTTTACTTTACTATTAAATACAAGGATATGCTACCATTTCCACCATAATATTTTTTAAAATTAAGGGAAAATTGAAATAATATTGTTATTAAATCAAAGATTTTTATGTGATCTCTGTTTGATTTATTTTATAATTTATTTCCTGTCTTATGTTCTTTCAGATTATGCTCCTTGACCATAACACGTCTTACCATATTGACTCCATTACCAGGTGACTTGACATCATTATCGTTGGCCGTGAAAATGCAAAGTTCCAAACGTACGCTGCGTTCGCATGAAATACCAATAAATGGTGCCAATTTACTGCAACAGGGTACGACATCAAATGCAACAACATCATTGAGTAGTAGTGCCGTGGGTGGCAATAATACGGGCAATAACGCTTTAACCATCATGCAACAAAGTAATTCACCAAATGTCAACGACAGAATGATGAATTCAAGTGGTGGCCAATCAAGTATCGGTGGCACGGTTAATACACAACATACTTCATCTGTATTGGGTACACCTGGTAATATTAGTAATCCTGGTATTGGTACTTCAGGTATGATGATATCGGGCGGTGGTGTACCATTGGCCGAAACGGAATTGGATTTGAATTTTAGTTTACAATATCCGCATTTCATAAAACGTGATGGTAATAGGTGCGTATAAATGTTGTTTTTTTGTATCTTTTTTAATATACATACGTTTTATGTCATTACATACATACATGCCATATAACATGTTATCAATAACACGTTTAATAAGTAAAATGTAATTACAAAGTGCGTTGCATTCAATTTCCCCTTTGAAAATTTCCTGCGTACGTACGCTTGCAAAAATATTACGTATAAATTATAGTGCATCGACGAGGGTTGCAACAAATCGTTAGTTTCGTATTGTCTCCTAATTGCAACTGTAGTTTTAATTATTAATTTAGTTGGTGTTGAAATCCGTTTAATAGAAATAAAATTGCAAGATTATAGTTTAAATCAAATTTGAATCAAATACATTGAGATGTCGTCTGATAAGCACGATTTAATAGATTTTGGCGCAATAATTAAAATCGATTGTAGAAAATCGTTGGAAAATTTGACGTCTAATAGGTCACATATTTCGCATTATTTCCACGGTTTTAGTATTCACTACCATATGCAATAAGTTTAAATTCAACAGAGCCTTTAGCGTCCCTGTAAGACAGGTTCTTATTGCCTTGGTTAAATTAATGCATACCAATCGCTGTCTAAGAGATCATAATAAAGTTGCTAAGTCGAAGTGTGTTGGCTTATTAGACATGTAATTCGGTTCAATCCCCAGGTCAGACATTTCCAACAAAACGAAATATGAAAAGATATTTATGCAGTGACTTCCTCTCAGCAGATTTCGGGCAAGAACTCTGAGAAATATTGCCATGAAAAGTTTCTCAAATAAATCTCTTGTTCGGACTCGACTTATAACTGAAAGTCCCGCCACTTATGGATAGAATTGAGACACACAACATATGTGGTGTGAGAAGCTAGTTCCTAATCCTGAATGAATGGTTGTAATGACCAATTATGTATGTACATTTGCGTATAAAATAGTCATCGTATTCCATTATCCATCATGGTTTCAGTTGTCACTACGACAAGTATGTAACGAATTTTCAATTTAAACCGAGTCTTTAGCGCCCCTGTAGGACAGGTTTTTATTGCCTTAACGCACGCCAATCGCTGTCTAAAGTATCATTTTAAAGCTATTGGCTCCATTCAGTCGCACTTGTTCTAAACGTTGCGTTCAACTAAATTTATTTTATTCTGTGTAAAATCGCAAGTAAAATGCGCTCAAAGCTTGCCTGGATTACAGATAAAATATTTTCTCTTTTTTGGCTTGTAGGTGAAACAACCCACGTTATTGCACACATTTTCTTTCATAATGTCTGTCATAGCCAGTATGACGCATAACAACTACGTCAAAACGTTTAGAAATATGAATGAAAATAACAGCATAGAACTTAATTAGCATTTCTTGGTGTTTTCAAC
This sequence comes from Sarcophaga carnaria, assembly GCA_958299815.1. NCBI lineage: Eukaryota > Metazoa > Arthropoda > Insecta > Diptera > Sarcophagidae > Sarcophaga > Sarcophaga carnaria. Next base: position 34,288,446 of record OY283150.1, read on the forward strand.
CCATTGCCATGGCTGGCTGATGTTATTAATGTTGTTGTTAAACATTATAGTCACCAGAAATTTTTAAATGTTATTGACAATCATATATAGCCAATTAACCATCATTATATAATGTTGTAAATTCCAAACAAAAATACATATGTTAACTTGCTGCTGTTACCTTTATGACTCGCCCGTTCGGCTGTTCCTTTATTTCTGTATTATGATCAGTTAAGACAGCAACAGACTATTTTAAATTCTTTTCATCTTCTACTCCTACTTCTATTACTCCTTTTCCGTCTTGTGTAAGCAAGGCTAGTTGGTATTTTGATTATGTTTCAGGCAACAAAAAGGGCGACTAAAACTAATTATAAAACTTCTACGTTTTGAAGTGCTTTAGAACAGTCAACGGGTGGACTGAATGGTTAAAATTTTAGCTGGGATGATTTTTTATTTTTTCCCCTTATTTTTAAACAGATTTTAAATGAAACTTCGTTGGTGCTGAATGATTGAAATGGCCTTGGGTTGAGCTTTTTTTATAAACAATTTTTTTTTATATTTTTGATAATTGGTTGATTAAGAAAACTTGTTTGATGAAGAACTTTTTAAATAGTATATACATAGAAGATATAAACAAAGAACGATGTGAAGGGCACTTAATTTAATTAAATTGAGAGCATTTTTTTCATACATTTATTTTCGTTTGAAAAAAATATGCTCTTGGAAGGGCAAATTTAGCAGTGTGCACAAACAAATTTAGATATTTACTTTTCTTTACGAAAACTTCTCAATTTTTGAAAATTTTCTCAATCTTTATTCTAACTACAAAAAATATTGATTTTTTATTGATTGCTTCGCTGGCTGTTCTTCATTTTCCCTTAATGTTTTTTTGTTCGATTTCCAACGAGTAACAAAACCATAGTAGCGAATTTTTTTGTATTAATCATACGCAAATCTATGAGCTCAGAAAGTTGTATACCCAAACTTTTTCGTTCGGTCAATACAACCCTTCAGTCAGGACTACTATGTTGTGTGTGTTAATTTTAGTTTTAAGTCGACTCCGAACGACTGATTTTTTGAGAAACTTTTCATTGGCGATTTTATTTACTCTCAGAGTTTTTGCTAGAAATCTGCTGAAATTAAATCGCCGAAAAAATATGTTTTCATGGAGATGTCTGATCTGGTATTTGAACCGAACCAACACACTATTTACCAAGATTACGTTGGAGATTTTCTAGATTTGCTAGTTTTGCTTGCTTTTTGGCATATTTTGCGAGTTGATTTGTAATACCTGTTCTTTCTAAACGGGACCTTAATATTAACGTCAGTGAACAGTAATAGACGGCCCCCTTGTATCACTTCAACTGTCGATTGATGATCTTGTTATGAGGAACTGAGACTTCTGGGTTTTCATAGTCCATAGCTCTGATTATACCAATTATTTTGTGGGATGTGCCTCTTGCATTGTCTTAATTATATTCATCATGTGGTAACAGAAATGTTTTACTGAAAAAAACCGTTAAAGCTTTTCCTATCTTAGCCTACAATCATCATTATTTGTTGAATTAATAAAAGGCTTTGATAATCAATTTTAAAACTCCACAGCCATGATTATCATTTCATGATTCTTAAATTTTATTTCTGAATGTTATTTTATGTTTGTTTTTTTATTTATTTTTCTTTTTTGGTTGAAATTCTCAATGTTAAATCAAAAAATACAAAAAAAATCTGCTCAATATTTGCGGTAAATTTTCATAAAACAACTACAAATGATGTATGTATGTATGTATGTGTGTATATAAAAATAATTTAAAATATAAAATTTATAAAAAAAAATAACTGAAACTATAGTACGCGTTATGGTTACAATTTGCCTTTTTTCTCCTTTCACCATAATCCTCCTAGACTGGTCATCCTATTGCAAAGACGCAAAAAATACAAATCACGCACCATTTTGGGTTATAAAACTTTAGCCGAAGGCTTTATACGCATGGATGCGGTGCTACAGAAATCTATGGATATGACTGTGGAATTGACAGCATCCGGCAAAAATGGTCGTCCTGGCACAACTGTTGCTTGTCTACGTGCTGAACGTGTCTCATCCATACCAGTTGATCATGACAATAAAAATAACAATAGTGTCCTATTGGCAGGTATGTTAATAAGAAACTTTTTTGCTTCCTTTTTTTCAATTTTATAAAAAGTTTGTATGAATATTAAAAGTCCTCCTGGTGAACACATTGATAAATATCTCTCACGAAGGATACATACATATACTTTAATAGTGCGTTGTTTTTATATTTTTAATTAAAAAATGTAAACTCTTTTTGCTGCAACAAAACAAGTCATATTTAAAATCTCGTCATATTTCTATGCGCGTGTGTTTAAATAAGAAAATAAAACAAATAAAATTCTTGTGAATTCATCTGAAAAAGTTTTAAAATTTTGTTGATAAAATAAACTGAAATTAATTAAAACTTCATACGTAAACACTATTTTAAAAGGTTAATTTTAACTTTTCTTAAAGCATTATTGGAATTCTATTATAATTCGCTCTAAATTAAATTTTTTCACTTTTTATATTTTAAAAATTAAAATAATCTCTGCTTGTAACCTAAATGTATGGTATATGATAAAGCACTGGTTTCTGATAAAGCAGACTAATATTAATATTAAAACGGAACATTGATGAACTACTTGAAAATATATTTTCTTTATGAAGTTCTCTAACGAAATATGTATCGTTTTGATCGATAGACGGTTATCATGGTGCGATAGGTGTCTCCATTGACCGTAATAGTTGCACCGTCCTCATTATCAAAGCAGTATGGACCAATAATCCCACCGCTCCACAAGCTGCACCAAACAGCCTATCGTAATGGGCGCTTTGGCTTCTGTAAGACTAAGTGTGGGCTTTCTGAACCTCGAATACGGCAATTTTGCGTATTAACGTACCCACCAAGATGAAAGTGAACTTCATCCGAAAAGATGGTTTTTTATTTTGTCTAATTCGACATCATCGTGCAGTTTCTCGTTAGTCCATCTAAAGAAGTGAAAACGAAGCGGATGGTCATGCGGCTTCAACTCATGAACCAATTGAACTTTGTAAGGTGTCATACCGAGATTTTTCCGCAAAAATCGACGTAAACTGGTGCGTGAAATTTTCAATTCTTGTCGCCGTAGTCTAGTAGTTAGTGTGTCCGCTTATTAGACCTAAGGCCAAGGTCCAAACCCCAGGTCAGGCATCAAAACGAAAATATGAAAAAAATATTTCTTCGGCGACTTCCTCTCAGCAGATTTCTGGCAAAAACTCTGGGAGTAAATATAATTGCCGTTGCTCCTCACGCACTCTCTCATCCACAGCTTCTCTCAGTTGTCACGTCCTCGCGCATAAACTATGAAACCAGTGTCACGAACTTTAGCAATAAACTTGCGTATACCAGGCACTGTTGTTCCTTATCTGCGACCAAATATTGTTTGTTATGGAAATAAGTTTCAACGTTGCGATAAATCGATTCTTTAGGTTTAATGGAGATAATATACTGAATATTGTAACAGAATAGAATGACATAGTATTGCCAGATTCAAAATAACCCATGGTTCAAATTTGAACCGATAGATGGCCCACCCGATTTATGTTTTATGCAAAGGCTTATTACAAATATGTACATTATTGAGTTAGAACAAGTCTATATTTTTCTTTGTTTTTGAATTAAAAAAAAAATCAAATTTTTAATAATTTCATAAATGTGCGGAGAAAAACATGGTTTTTCTTAATGAAATGAAATCATTCTTTTGAAAAATACTCTTCATTTTATCAAAATTGTTTTACAATATGGATTATGCAAAAGTCACCACCCTGTTTGCCAATCGATATGATATTTTCCAAAAGCCAAACACATTTTTTTCTTCTCCGTTATCACTCCAACCGATGTCATTAAAAATACTGAAAACTTTTTCAACCGCAAGTAAAACTTTTACTACAAAAAAAAAAAAAAAATACCTGTCAACGACACAACCACTAATACCGCATTTGAATGTCCCCGCCTGCAACGCGCTAATGCATTCGACTCTTTCTAAACAATTCGTTCAGAATAGATTTGCTAACCCTAAGAACTTTATTGAATAAAAGTTGCCAACTTTTTGAAGAAATTCTTGTGAAAAACCAAAATAACGAAACAACGAATGAACGAAATAAAAACCAACCACGGTTAGTGATGTGAAAGGAAAAGTGGAAATATTCGATGCCATCATGCAAAAGTATGGGAAGTGGTGTGATTTATTTCTGAAGCAAAGTAAAAAATTGTTTGAAATTATTTACGAAATTCTTTTGTGGTTTGATTCACAAAAACCAGTTGAGTTTTTTCAAATACACAACTGCATACAGTAAAATAGTATAATGCAGTTTGACAATAGCGAATAAATCAGTTTAGGTTTCATTCTTAGATATCGCTTTAAAGCTTTTGTCACTTTTGTTTCAATATCTCTGGTAATATTATTTCCTTCGCCTAAAACAGAGCTTGTTCGTTCGTAAGATGCCATTTTGTAATTCACTTTGTTAGAAAACATATATTAAAATCACAATATTTTCGGAAAAGTGGCAATTCCTTAGTCTAGCTACCTACACAATTCTTGTTGTGTGTGTTGATTTTATCAATGAGTGACAAAACCTACTATTTAACGTCAACTCCGATTGACATTGCAATGATTTACTCTCAGAGCTATTGCCAGAAGTCTGGTGTGAGGCGCTCTCCATAAGAATGTTCAAGATGTCAGAAGTGAGAGTTGAACTCACAAGCTGTCGTCTAGTAAGCCAACAAATTACCTAATGGACAACGACGACCAATGAAAATTTATTATTTATATTCGTCATATTCTTCTTTTCTATTACAGAAAAGATAAAAATGCATCGTATACTTTTGAAAAATTTTGTGTAATTTAGGGAGGCAATGTAAAATGGCGGAGGTAAATGGAAAAAATGTTTTGCTGATAATACATTGATGTTAACCCTACCCTGGTTGACCAATCACTTAAAAGAAACTAGGCCTTCAAGACTATTATTGTTATTATTATTTATTATTATTGTAATTATGTTTTGTTTACCGATTCTTCAGATACCAGGAGCCCCTATGCAATTTAAAAGATATATTCGTTCAAAATTCTAAGAAATAATATTGAGGTTCCTGTCATAAGCTTCTAGCAGTTCTTACTAGGACAACTATAGGCTTTGCATCAACATATCACTAAAATTATTTGCATGGTAGAACCTGATGTGCTTTCTTATTCTTCGACATAGTGCTGGGCATACATAATCGGGAATAAGTAATTTCCTACTCTTTCTCATCTCTGCAACTTATGCAAATGTCAAATGAGTGCAAAGAATTAAAGTCCATTAACAAAATATACAAATTTTTTTTGGAGATTTTCGTGATAGCATTCTTTCTTTTGAGACAACTAACCATAGTCTAGTAGTTAGTGTGTTGGCTTATTAGATGTGAGATAATGGTTCAAACCTTAGGTCAGACATTTAAAAGAAAACGAAATATGAAAAATAATACTTCGATGACTTCCTTTCAGCAGATTTCTGACAAGAACTCTGAGAGCAAAGTAATAATTTCTTAAAAATCTGTCGTTCGTAGGTCTTAACACTCATATATAAAATTTGTGCGTGTTAATAAGTGGTGTGAGAAGCTAGGTCGTAATTCTGGCTGAAGGGTTGTAATGACCAATTATGTATGTATGTATTCTTTTTTTGAAAAGTGAAATAGTGAAGAATTTCACGCCAATAGACAGTGTTTCGTTCTTTCTTGTTTTTTGTCAAGATATCGATGTACTGAAAAAAGTATGGCCATGAATAATGAATGGATCGTGTACAGAGTAATTACGGTCAACATTTATATGAAACAATCTTTAAAAAGTAAATGTATTCATTTAACGTCTCAAACAAATATTTTGAAAATTTTTATTTCAAAACAAAAAAAAAAAAAAAAAACAGTCAAGCGTTACTAACATTCATAAAATTTTCCATCTACTTCTGGAAATTGTGTTGTGCATGTAAAGCAATACTTTGGCATAACAATCAAATGACTCTTGAAACATAGGAATTTTCCAACTTCCATCACGATGTCATTAAGGCAAGATAATATTCATAATGATCTATGAAGTGTTAAAATTGTTCTTAGAAATTTTCCATTGGACTGTTTAAGAAGTATATGAGGAAATTTTTTAAAAACACAAGAGCATAGAAACTGCACAACAAGCCTTTTGACGGACTACTTACAAAAAGCGATCCATAAAACCAACTGAAAAAATTAAACAACAAGAGATTTTCTATTTTTAGAAAGTTCACAAAACTACTCATACAAATATACAGTATGTATACACATTAATTTTTGACAATTAAGAAAAAAAAAATTATAAATATTAGAAATAAATGGTGAAAAATTCTTAACATAATTTTCAACTGCAAACAGAATGTGCAGCATCATTTGTATCATATGTATTAAATACGAATCTTTACATCACTTCACTTTTTTCTCTCAAGCGTTTAACCAGTAGGCACTAAAAATTCTGTACTTCAGTAGATCTATTTCCTTTAAAATTCTTTTCTTTTTTGTCCAGTAATTTTTTGGTCGAGAGAAGAGATCCTCGACTCTCATGCTTTAGGAATTCAAAATATTGGAATGATAAAAAAAAAAACGAAACTAATTTCAGAATGAAAGAAAATTGATGTGAATGAAAACATCTGTTTTCAGTTTTGTTCGTTTTTTCTCCACAAGGCATTTTTCTTGTGTGCTCATCGTACAAGTGTTTACACAGGCTGAATATTGCGGACGTGTTTTTAAACGATTTAGAATCAGCGTTTAGTTCGTTTTTAAAAATAGAAAAAAAATTATTTTTGGTTTACTAGTCGACCTTTTTGGTTGTATTTCTTTGTTTTTTTGTTATTTGAAAACATTGTTTAATAAAGAGAATCGTTTTAAAAATTTATTATTTCTTAAATTAGTTTTTTGTTTATTTTTTGTTTTTTTGTTTATTATTACGCATTTGACGTCAAAGACCTCAATTTTGTTGCTTATTATTAACAAAGAAAAATATCAAATAAAGAAAACTAATATTAAAAGGCTTATTTGGAATGAGTGTTCATTAGAAAGAAATTCATAGAAATTAAATTTGTACACTATAATTAATTAATTTGCTAAGAAGGTGAAGGTGTGTAGTGATTAAAGTGGTTGACTACAAATCAAAGCAATTCAGGTTCGAATCTGTCTGAAAGTAGACAATTTTTATCAAGGGTTTCCTCCAAATATTTAGCTATGAAGTCTGTGTTTCTGACCCCACCAGGTTGAACAACATCAATAGCGAATACCATAGTGAAGTCAGCATCGCCATATCTTTAGAAAGATTGTGTATCAGTAAGTTTTTGACCACTGCATGCATTACAATAACACAATAAATTTTCGCACAGGGCCTTGTTTCTAAGCAAGAACAGTGGTAACCCTATAATTCAAGAACTTGCTACCAATTTTTTTATTATTAAAACCAGGGACCGAAAATAACTGTTATTTTTGAATTTTTGATTAAAAAAAGCAACCGCAAGGAAATGTCGGAGAACAAAGCCAAGTATACCATTTTGATTGTCTTGGACCAAATTTTTATAAAATGCGATGCTTTTTAAAAACATGATTTTTATTTTTTAGAAAAAAAATAACAGTTATTTTTTGATTTTTATTTTTTCGAGCAAAAATTTCAGTTATTTTTGACTTTTATTTTTTTGAGCAGAAATAAAAGTTATTTTTTGACTTTTATTTTTAAGAGCAGAAATAAAAGTTATTTTATGACTTTTATTTTTTCTAGCAAAAATAAGAGTTATTTTTCACTTTTATTTTTTCGAGTAGAAATAAAAGTTATTTTTTGACTTTTATTTTTAAGAGCAGAAATAAAAGTTATTTTTTACTTTTATTTTTTCGAGCAGAAATAAAAGTTATTTTGGTTTTTTTTAAACCCTATGATACAAAGACTAGTGTTTAATATATCCAAAACTTAATTCTAATAAAATTCTAACATAAATTACTTTAATTTTTTTAAAGAATTTTTTAATAAATATTATGGATTTATCATGAATTAAAACAAAAATAACTTTTATTTCTGCTCGAAAAAATAAAAGTCAAAATATAAGTTTTATTTCTACTCGAAAAAATAAAAGTTAAAAAATAACTTTTATTAAATAAAAGTTAAAAAATAACTTTTATTTCTGCTCGAAAAAATAAAAGTCAAAAATTACTGTTATTTTTGCTCGAAAAAATAAAAGTTGAAAAATAACTTTTATTTTTGATCTTAAAAATAAAAGTCGAAAAATAACTGCTATTACTGCTCTTAGAAATAAAAGTCAAAAATAACTGTTTTTTCTGCTCGAAAAAATAAAAGTCGAAAAATAACTTTTATATCTGCTCGAAAAAATTAAAGTCAGAATATAAAAGTTATTTTTTGACTTTTACGATAAAAGTTATAACAGTTACGGTCCCTGATTAAAACTGATTAGGAAATCGTCGTAGTCTAGCAGGTAGTGTGTTGGGTTATTAGATGTGAGGCCTTGGTTCAAACCCCATCCCAGACATTTCCAATAAAAAGAAATTTGAAAAAAATCTGTCCTTTAGAGTCGACTCTCCCGCAATTCATGTATTAAATTTTCACAAATAGCATAAGTGGTATAAAAAGCTATGCCGTAATCCTGACTGATGGGTCGTAAAGACCACCACTACCTTTTATTTTTGATGCTGTCCTGAGTGACCATTTCAATCGAAGTTTATTTAATTATTGGAAATGTGTAGTCGCCGTGGTCAAGTAGGTACTGCCGCAGTTCAAACCCCCTGGTCAGATGTCTTCAACAAAACGAAATATTAAAAAAAACATTTCTTCGGCGACTTCCTCTCAGCAGATTTCCGGCAAAAACTCAGGGAGAAAATAAAATTGTCATGAAAAGGTTCTCAAAAACCTGTCGTTCGGATACGACCTTAAACTATAGCTCCTGGCACTTATGTATACAATTAACACACACAACGTAAGTGTTGCGTGAAGGAAGGTTGTAATTCTGACTGAAGGATTGTAATATCCAATTAAAATTACTTCCTATAATTATAAATTTCTTTAATAAACTAAATAAAATCCAATCAATTTAATAAAGTTGTATAAAAACTATCGAAACTAAAATCTTTAACATGTTATTGAAATCAAACAGTCAAATATTATTATGATTATTTAACCGCCCATTAAACATATTACATAAAATTATTTTTCTTGAATATACTCTCAATAAATATTAACTTAATTTTATAACTTATATTATTGCAACATGTTGCTAATAAAAATATGTGGAAATTTAATTACTTTTCCTCTGCACATGGTGAAGGAAATTGTAAAAATCTCGTTAATTTTTTTATTTTTTTACTGATGAATCATTGCTAATAAGTCAAACGCTTCCTATTTTGTTACCGAAATTATAGTCAGCCACACTAACATGGCTGCTTCATGTAGTCAGGCAGACAGAGATCGATACGACTACAACCTACTCAACAACAAGATTTTAATGACTCACATCATACATAATTATGAAAATTATCTAAACTGAATCCAAACATCACTGCGCGACTATTGCTTAACCTACCAAAGATTTGCCATAAGATAATTATCACAAATGGACACAATTATCACTCTTCAATCTTTTTCACATACAATTTGTTTTTTATCTTTATGTGTGCGTTTGTCCGTCCATACATACATATCTAAGGAATATATTTATTTGTAAGAAAAAAGTTTTAAAAAAATGAGCGTGAAAAATCTTATGCACGCAAATGAATAAATTTTTGAATTTAAATGCTTTGAAACAAAAGCGCGCTAATTTTATACTTGATTATAATATCATATTCCAACTCATTCTTAAATATGAGCTATGCGCGTGTGAAAACAAAAATTCTATCACGAAAGTAATAAGGGATGAGGTGGTGCCAACGTCAGAGCAATTAAATTTTATAATTTTTTTTTTGCTATTTAAACAAGGGAAAATACATTTTCCCCTTTGATTAAAATTTGTATTGTAAAATAGTTGTGATTACTTATTGAAGTTTTGACGAAATTTTAAAACCATTTGAGGACAAACTTATTTATTTATTTATTTTATTAATTACAATACAATTACAAATTATATTTTAATTATATACGAGCTGAGTAACTTTGACCATAAGCTCGGTGTAGTGTCACAGACCAGAATCTCTGGTGGGAATTCAACCCACGACCCTCACGTTAATAGCCTAGCACACTACCCAATGGACTACCAGGGCACCCAGGACAAATTAATTACTTAATTAAAGAGTACTACAATAGAGAAAAAATAAATAAAACAGAATATTTTTTAAAACACAGATCTTCTATAAAAAATTTACACACCAATGAATTAATTTGTTCATAACAAATGCTTTCTTCCCTAGACTGAAAAATGTTATGAGATGAAAAAAATTTCCTTCAAATATAAAAAAATTATACAGTAAAGGATTTATACAATTTTATCTCTTTTCATAAACGAGTTGTTATACTTCAACAAATCTATATGAAATGTTAGGTGACCTAGAAGTCTAGGCAACTTCAATTTCCATCAAAGATTCTGATTAGTTACAATACATGGAGCAATGAGTTGTTTATAGTTTCCATCGCAATGGCTTATACATTTACAAACCTCATGACATTTATTTCTGTTAATACAAGGTTAAGTAAAAAGAAACCAAATATTTTCGCATTCCGTTCGTTTATATTTTTATAAACTTATATTTAAAAAATTGGTCACCATCATTTGGTGCCACATTTGGACTAAGGTAGCTTAGGGGAGCCACAATTGGTGTGCTGGGATAAATATTGTCATTCACGCTGACCAATTGCTACCAGTATATTTCGCATTAAATAGACAAAAAAAATTTGTCAAAAAGTAGAGACATTAATTGTTATAAATTTTTTTTATTTAATAATGTACAAGTTTAATAAATTATCTCTTTGCCGAAGGTTTAAAAGTAGAGATAGACTTACTTTAAAACTACAATAAACAAACGTAGGGCTTATTAAGCTTATTAAGCAAAGGTATTGTAAGTTTTTTTTAATAATGCTGTTCATATTTTATTTCAATTCTAATACGCATATGTAATGTACTTAAAATTATTAGATGCACTATGTCGTTATACGTACATACATAATTGGTCATTACAACCCTTCAGTCACGATTACGACCTAGTTTCTCACACCACTCATGTTGTATGTGTTAATTTTATACATGAGTGGTGGGACCTACAGTTTAAAGTCGACTCCGATCGACAGATTTTTGAGAAACTTTTCATGGCAATTTTATTTACTCTCAGAGTTATTGCCAGAAATCTGCTGAGAGGAAGTCGCCGAGGAAATACTTTTTGTATTTTGTTTTTATGTCTGGCCTGGGACTCGAACCCTGGCTTTACGTCTAATAAGCCAACACACTACCTACTAGACTACGGCGACTACGTCGTTATACGTAAAATCTCTTAATTCTTCAATGATAATATACATCTTTATATACAGTGGGCAGCAAAAGTCTTAGTACGGCAATATATATAAAAAAAAGTCCCCACAGACTTAATACTCTTGCACAAAGTTCCGATATGACTTCGAGAGAGTATTTAGGAGAAAGAAAGAACGGTTATGTAATCGCTAAACCTCAAACAAAACTCAACCGAAAAACTTGCACATGGTGCCAAAAGAAAACACTAAACAAAACTTGTACATTCAATTCCAAATGGGTTAAATGGGGTGCTTGACCTTAAGGGATATTCTACTAAATACAAGGGATAACATTTTCATATATTAGGCCTTTGAATTTTAAATTTACTCAGGGTTCTCCTTGGAATCATCTGAAGCTTTGCCTTATTTTTCTCTTGTTTTATGAAAAACATTAAAAAACTGTTTGTTTTATAATAAAACAGAAATAAATTAATAAAATAAATATATAAACTATAAATTTTTATACAAACTTTTGCCTAAAATTCATGAAATTGCTAAAATATATTGCCGTGCTAGGACCCTTTCAGGATATTTCGAATTATAAAAAATATTATTATTAACTGACTCTATATTTTTTAAATTAATAGAAATATGAATAATAGAATGATTATTATTAGTTTATATTTTTGCATCTCGTTTAAAGTTTAAAAAATTAATTGAAGTATCCTACTATGAAAATATTTTTCTATTTCTATTTTTAAATCTAAAACGAAAGAACCTGAAAAACAATCACCTTTAATAAATACGACATGTTAATGACATCTTGACAACGCCTTCAACAACAGGCAACAACCTGTGCAAAGTCATCAAAAAGTGTTTCAAGGCGTTATACAGAAGAACATGAAAAAACAATAAAAACAAACACAACACTTAAATGTGCTTGATATTATATGTATATTGTTGTAGTTTTTGCAGAACTTATGCTATATCTGATATAGCAAATGGTCAAGACGAAATTATGATACCCTGCACTAACATTTTTTTTGTTTTTTTTTGTTTTTTGCTTAAATTGCTAATGCTAATACAAAAAAAAAAAATCAAGTCACTTGGGCTAGAATAAACTAATTTAAATGAAACTCCAAATTACAACACTAGCACATGTGAATGTTTAAAGGCCTCATGAACCAAATCTTATTAAAACGAATATCCTACGGCTACTGTTTCTGTTCTGTCATTACAAAAACACAATATTATCTCTTCACCTTCTTTATCTGTTATATAACCCTATGTTGTTTAGTTTGAATAAGAATCGTTTTCTAATTTGTCATAACAAGTTTTGAAAAATAGTCTTCAACCTGACCTTTCCATCTGAAATCCTATTCTTTTCTAAGCCTTCCCTTTGGGTACAATTTTGAAAGAGCATCTCGCAGAGGTAGCTTCAGCGATACGCACACAATGCATGTCAGAGCTAACTTGCATTCAATAACGTCGATGTCAGCGTAAAGCTCATACAATACATGATTTCTTCATAGACATCGAAGCTTTTAATTTACGAAGAATTTGTCTCATACAGACTTCGAGCACAGCTTCATATAACTGCAAAAATAACCATGGCTCAGTGCCGTATGACAACAACGATTGCATCAAAGTCTTGTATAGTGTGATTTTGGTTAGCTGGTAGAAGTCTGAAGTATTGTCCTTCATTATATGTCCAAACTTATGTCATCTATTTTATGTATTTATTTTTAAAATTGTGGTCATCGCACAGTTTACTGCTGTTATTTTTGAGCACATTCCTGTAATATTGTGTTCTCTGGTCCACCATGAGTTAAGCCTTAAAAATTCCACTTTAGCATAATCTTTGAAAAAGGATCAGGCTTCTTTTTGCTGACAGCTTCACTTTCTAAGTTCCTCGTTAATTAAATTCCAAGGTCAGTGTGCTTTTTGTGCCAGATTACCTTGCATCTTGATTTGTGATAAATGTTGATGAATACCTATGAGTTTTGGCGTGATTATATTCGACACTAGACAGAGAAGACTTTACAGATCAGTTGAATTTTTGGATCTTAGTTGGTTTGGATATTTTTGAACTCTTCCAAACTAATTCTATCGTCTAATTTCAGCTTTCGTTTTGTCGAGTCTTCTGTTTTACGTATGTTTTTGCATCACCATTTATTGTCTCTTCTGTATGCGACTTGTCTCATGTCTAGTCAAGCTTTATGCAAATGCTGGATATTTTCGTGCTTTTTTTTCTTTTTATTTGTATTACAAGGCCGATTTCCCGATACAATAATTTCTTCGAAATGTTCTCTACATCTTTACACCATTGCATTATTGTTTGTTAGGAGTGCACCACTGCTCTCAGCGATCTCTTGACTCTTGGCATACTTTCGATTAATCATTACTCTGATTAGTTGTCAACATTAATTTACAAAATAAAGTTAAAATTAAAATTTTTTCAAAACAACTTGGTTAAACTCTTCATTGTGATTAACATTCCTGTTGTGATTGTGTAGGGGAAAGCAAAAACAAACAATAATTCTTTATAGATAAACGGAATCAATACCCAACAAAGCAACAACTAATAATCGCACTCAGACGAGATCTTTAATGTTCAAGTTTCTTGTTAAACGGAAATATAATTGTTGTAGAAACTCTAGCATACTTACGCACATCAATTGTTTTGCATATTTCCGATGATATTTCTGTGTAAATTTGATTTTATTTACGCTTTTTCCTATTGGTAGTTATTTTTGTAATAAATAGCTCAAGAGACCATAAGTTGGAAATCCTGAAAATCTTAGTAGCCAAGTAGCATTATCGTACTATCTTGAAATCATCTTGAAAAAGCAATCAAAATGGTATGATCTCATATGCAAAGAAAAATTAACCAAAGAGCTCATCTGACCGATATGACCGTCAGACAGAAACACAGAAAATTTCTTTATAAATTGGCGTGCATTTTCCAATACGTATAAGCGGCCTATGATGCCCCTTTCCAAGAGAGCTCTACAATTCCCATTCGAATTTTATTTGATTAGATTCTTATTTGTTGTTGCTGACATAAGACTACTTCTTATAAGATTTGAATAATTTAGACAATGGGTAGCATTCGATACTTTCAAATTGTAATATTTTAAGTTGAATCACTGTTGGCGATATGTGCTGGTATTTTTGTGTCTTGTTCGATTTACTTTCCCATTACAGTTCCAGTGGGAGCATTACAATATCGAAATGTGACCACAGTTTTGGAAAAATTGATCTCCACGCACCCAAATCAAACTGTTGACCGATATGAACACCTTTTATGAAATTCTATTCATCATATCTGACACTTGCCTAAAACAAAAATAGTAGAAACATTCTTACAAAAAAAAAATTGTAAAGAAAACTTAATCTAACAAGACCCTGTTGAAAAAAAAAAAAAACAATGGATGAAAAGATAGTTTGAATATGACAGAGAAAAGTGTCCTCTACGATTGTGTGTACGTTAACGTCAACAAGAATGTCAAAAACGTCAACGTAAACGTTGATATTGCCGCTTGCAAAGAATGATGCTAACAAATGAGGGCCTCTGCCTGTTTAAGTCTTTTCTTGACACAATTTACGCATTTTGTCATTAAACACTTGACGAAGCTAGATTCTGATGACAATGACTATAAAAGCAACAACAACAGCAACTACATGGATGATTATAATTGACTACTCTTGTGCTATACACCTCATAAGTGTCTATATATGTATGATTGATAACTATAGCATAAGAGTCCATAGTAAATAGTATTTTTTTTTTTATATTTACTTGGAAATCAATTTTTCCTTTTGCATTCTGAAGTAGTGCTCCTCTTGAAAACTGTTCAATAAGTTGACAATAAGAAACATAAAAACAAAGAAATATTTCCAATGAAAATGTTACTTAAAAGTAAATGCCGCTAGGCGACTACACCGAAAACTAGGTTTACGGCTAAACTTAAGAAATTTAAATTTAATTCTTTCTAGTTTAAATGAAACGCGAGTTCAAAACTTAATGTCCATAAATGAACAAAATTTCCTTTCTTTTGAGTATTGCAGTTTGAAATTCTTAATCGAATTGTGGTTAGAGGTCATGTCAATGTCCAAAACAGCCGTAAGTCCTTCCAACTTTTTTCGCAAATCTTTTCAACAGTTTTTCAGCACAATGCACTAATCATGTTAAGATATAAAACGCAAACTAAACACTGGAATCCTAAACTATGTTCGTTACCACCTTTCCGGGCCTTTGCTCACAGATTTGTTTTAAGAAACTTTTCAAGGCAATTTTTATTTATTCTCAAAGTTTTTGCCAGAAATCTGCTGAAAGGAAGTCGCTGAAGAAATATTTTTCATATTTCGATTTGATCGTGGGGTTTGAGCGATGGCCTCAAGTCTAATAAGCCAACACACTACCTACTAGACTACGGCGACTTCAATGTCTTGGCTAATCAAAAATTTATAGCATCAAGCACAACATGTTTTTTTCTTTTGCCGGTTTGTAAAACAATTCCAAGATCTTAAAGAAAATTGCTTTTATCTTATACCACAGCCTATGTACCCGAAATTTCTCATGCAAATTTGAATATTGACTAATTCCAGGAAACAGACAAAAACAGATCCAAAACTGACACTTTCTTTTGACACCTGAGTCAGAAAATATTTAAATTTTCTTATTCTTATCTACCCACGTAAACAATATGATCATAATACTGTGTTAAGTGACCCAGTAATCAGTGAAAAATGAATACAATTCGTGAAAATTCACTCATGAGTCATCTCAATAATTTTGGCCTAAAACAACAACAACAATAATAATAATTATAAAATTAACACGCTACTTCCGAAATTATTTACCGGAACAATGATAATTCATTTTCGAAACAAATATCATCACCATCAATAACGGCGGCAGCCACAGCATCAGTAACAGCAGCTAAAAATAAACAATACCGGCTAATACTCCAATACGATTAGTCATGCATTTATCTCGTAATTATACTTCTCTTTTTCTTTGTTTATCTGTTGTGAAAATGTTGGAAATGAAATTTTCCAAGAATTTTTAAAAACAAAAAAGAAAATGTTTTTATTATAGAAAACATTTTCATGTGTTTTTCCCGTGACTTACTCAATAGAAATTTTCTTAAATCCATTATTTCTTTTATCTTTTACTTCTCGTACATATATGATACCATCATACATGATACATGATGTACTTTATTGCTATGCTTTTTTATAATAAAATTTTATATATTTTTATATAAAAATACTTGTACATATTTACATACACTGCGTTTCACTTGAATAGCATACCGTACAAATTGAAATTCTCCCTCCTATATCTTTGTAAAAAATAAAGATAGCGGATTGATTTTGGATTGCAATTGTAGTGTTATTTATAGCTTTTATTATAAAATAAAAAAATATTTCGATATATCAAGTTGTTTTCAAAATACAACATAAAAAAGAAAAATACTCAAAAAATAACAATCTAATTCCGTTTCACTAGAATAGCACATATTTTAATAAATGTAGGAAAATTACTTTTTATGAAGGTTTATAATTTTTTTTCTTATTTTTTATTTATTTTTATATAAAAACTAAGATTTAACTATGGATTTCTAGTAGTGTGTTGGGCCTCCCTTGTTCAGAATAACCTCGTATATCCTATTAGGCATTAAATCGTACAAATTTTTCAAATAGTCGAGAGAAATTGAAGTCCATGCCCGTTGAATGGCCTCAATCAGTTCTGCTTTGATTGAAAATTGTTTTTTTAACCCGTAAACTTTTCTGGCCAGCCATCCCCAAACATTCTCTATTATGTTTAGGTCCGGCGAGTATGGTGGCCAATTCAAAAAGTTGCCATTTTTGGACTCTATGCGCGATTTGACCACACGGGCATTATGTATTAGGGCGTAGTCTTGCTGAAAAGTCGACGGCAATGAGCCAAAAAGAATTTTTAAACTGTGGAAAGGCCTTTTCTAAAACACCCTAATATGTTTTAGCGTTCATATTTGAACTTAGAAGCTGGAGCTCACAGGTGCCATAATAGGAAATCGCACCCCACACCATAACTCCGCCGAATCGACTGTGTAATCGATCCATCTGGTGAGTCAGCTTCCTCAAATCGTGAAAATAATAATTGTAGCCATCAGGGCCCTCCAAATTAAACTTCTCGGCAGAAAAAACAACGCGCTTCCACTCGTTGCTCTATACCATATTATCTCGACAAAATTTCAACCGCATTTCTTTTCGTGCAGAGTTAAGTGGTAGTTTTTTCTTTAATTTCAGTCGTTTGAGTTGATTTGCTCCTGAAATAATACGCCACACAGTGGTCTTGCGAGCATGGACACCTACTTTAGCCTTAATTTTGTCAACAGAATCGTGCGAATTAGAAGCTTCTCTTAAAAAGCTCTCTTATATGTTTGGGGATGGCTGGCCAGAAAAGTTTACGGGTCTAAAAAACAATTTTCAACCAAAGCAGAACTGATTGAGGCCATTCAACGGGCATGGACTTCAATTTCTCTCGACTATTTGAAAAATTTGTACGATTTAATGCCTAATAGGATATACGAGGTTATTCTGAACAAGGGAGGCCCAACACACTACTAGAAATCCATAGTTAAATCTTAGTTTTTATATAAAAATAAATAAAAAATAAGAAAAAAAATTATAAACCTTCATAAAAAGTAATTTTCCTACATTTATTAAAATATGTGCTATTCTAGTGAAACGGAATTTGATTGTTATTTTTTGAGTATTTTTCTTTTTTATGTTGTATTTTGAAAACAACTTGATATATCGAAATATTTTTTTATTTTATAATAAAAGCTATAAATAACACTACAATTGCAATCCAAAATCAATCCGTTATCTTTATTTTTTACAAAGATATAGGGGGGAGTATTTCAATTTGTACCGTGTGCTATTCAAGTGAAACGCAGTGTATGTACATATAACCTCTTATAGTATACTTTTGTATAAAGATCGGTTCATATACTATGTACAAATAAATGTGTTTTTAATATTTTCTTATTTGTTTATAATTTCTTTTTTTTTTTTAGAAAGTATAGTATTCATCTTTATATAAGTATAAATGAAACAGGGTAACTAATAATAGTTCATACAAAAATATGTTCAATATTTGCAGTCATAAATTTTACTTTTTTTTATCTTCATTAACACGTTTCTCCCCAATTTTATACCAATTGGGCCTTCTCAAAACTTCCTCGTATAGTCTTGAGTTCTTTCTGCATTTCATACATAACATACATAATTGATCATAACAACCCTTCAGTCAGGATTATGTCCTAGCTTCTCGCACCACTTATGTAGCGTGCGTTAATTTTATACATGGATGGGACCTACAGCTTAAAGTCGACTCCGAAAGACAGATTTTTGAGAAACTTTATGGCAATTTTATTTACTCTCAGAGTTTTTTTTTTGCCAGAAATCTGCTGAGAAACAAATTTCTTTTTGTTGGAGATGTCTGACCTGGGGTTTTAACCCTGGCCTTACCTACTAGACTACGGCGACTCTTTCTACTATGCGGTCTTCAAATACCTAACCTTTGTTTATGCTCTCCTATCTCTTCAGTTTTGCGAATAAGAAACAGTCAAAAGTCAAAAAGTCAAAAGTAATGGTTGGGATAGTTTCTCTTACCTGCCTTGTATTTTAGACCCAGCAAGCTTCAGGGGATCAGTCTCATGTGAACAAGCTTCGCTCTAATTTTAGATCAGGGCTTTCTAAAAATGACTTGAGATCTCTTGGTCTCAAATCTCAATTTAAAAACTGTTTGGAACCTCTTGAATAAATACGAATACCAAAAGCAGTGCAATATACGGGCTTCATAAGAGTAATGCAGAAAAATCAGTTTATTTTTCGAATTCCTTTTGCGGATCTAGATCTCTACAAAACCGTCGCGTTTCAGATTATGACATTAGCGGGCAAAAACTGTGGTCTAATCTCAAGACATACAAGAAAATTTTATTGCGCGTTTAATGGTACTGACATCAATTGTGATGTGCATTTTTTTGCAGCCAAATCGGTTAACCGGTTTTATTAAAAAATCGGCTGTAAGCAACAATATTTAATTAATAGACCAGGATAATGGGCTTCCTGAAGACCCGGAAATGGGATGTATTGCCCAATAATAAGCGATCCTTAAAATTATTTGAAAATCAATTTCGATTTCTTAATTAATTCATTGAAAATAAGTGCTTAATCGCTGTCGTCAGCAACACTCACTTTCACTTCAAATAGTGTGTTGAAAATCTTAATACTTGTTACCATTGTATTTACCACCACCCTCTTGACCTGAAGCTCTTTAAGCGAGTTGTTTTCCTTTTAATATAATTTCCTTCTTTTTATTTTTCCTATTTGGTGGTTGTTGATTTTGCAAAATTCTTTTAAGCAATACACACATGTGCATGAAATTCAGTGCATCAATGTTGCAATTTGCTACATGCATGGCCCATGGCATTCTTCTGAAAGAAAATAACGAAGAAATGTTTATTTTTTTTTGTTTACAAAAAAGAAAAGAAAAAACGATAAAAAATTTTATAAATTTGTAAACAGTAGCGAGTGAGAATAAGAATGATAATGATAATAATAATAATTACAACAAAAATGATAATGATGATGTTGTTGGCGGTAGCTGCTGCTAGTGACGTTGGTGATGACGATAGCAATGATGCTGAAATGATGTTGCTAGTGATGCTGTGTGCTTTAAATGGTTGTTGAAATAATCAAAAAAAGAAAACTTAAATACAGAGACTTTCGAGTTCGAATTTCTTTTTCAAATTCGGTTTTTTTTTGTTGCAAACTTTTTTCAGTTTTCTTTTGACAAATGACAGGGTATACAAAGTATACAATTTAGTAAAATAAATTCCGTTTTATATTGACAACTTTTATTCCAATTGCTGTTAATATTGAAGATTTATAGTTTATAGACTAAGCCGCCGTAGTCTGGTAGGTATTTTGTTGGTTTATTAGGCGTGATGTCATGGTTCAAACCCCAGGTCAGACATCTCCCACAAAAGGAAAAATGAAGAAATTATTCTTCGGCGACTGCCTCTCGGCAGGTTTTGGGCAAAAACTCTGAAAGTAAATAAAATTGCCATGAAGAAGTTTCTCAAAAAACCTGTCGCTCGGAGTCGACTTTAAATTGTAAATAAAATTGCCATGAAGAAGTTTCCCAAAAATCTGTCGCTCAGAGTCGACTTTAAATTGTAGCTTCATGTATAAAATTAATACACACAACATAAGTGGTGTGAGAAGCTAGGTCGCAATCCTGTCTAAAGGGTTTTAATGACTCAAGAAACTTCTACAACCTGTTGGCAGTTTTAGCCTGCCTAATATATTGCATTGCCAGGATAATATAAAAAAATTGTGAAATAATTTAATTTGCAAAGATCGTCAGACTTAGCGTCTGTAGATTATTTTCTGTTACATCTCGATCACGATACGACTTTACGCACGTTAAGTCAGAGAGAAAATATGACAAAATTCCATCCGTATTTTTAAATTGGGAGAAAAAATGATACGAGAGATTGCTATGCGCTTAAAAAATTAGTAAAAATGTAATAAAATGTGAAAGTCTTTGAAAAATTTCAAAAAACGAAGAGAGCCGAGGCGTACGACTCAATATTTCATTCGTATTATCACTGAATGAGTTGACACAATACTTGTCTTGAGGTCTTACAACTTGTGCTGCCATTCAAATTCACCAGAAACAATACCTTATAAAAATTTGAAAGCTTGTTATGCTTGACTATATTTTCCAGGAAGTATATATATTCTGGTGAAGTACAACGTTAGTATTCTCTTCGTCTGCTTAGGTGAGTCGATGGACTCACGTTTCCTTCTCCTGCTATGTGGATATTTTATATCTTTTGTTCAAGGAATATAAAAATATTAGTTAAAAATCCCATTCGTTGTTAGAGAATAAATTATAAGTAAGGATTTTAATCTTTAATAATACAATGTTATGAGTACCAATTTATTGACATTTTTTAAGTTTGCTTACTTTTAAAGAAATTCTTATGAAATCAGTGTGTATGTATATAAGAAATTTCATAAAGTAAAAACAAAGATTGAAGATTTTCGCTTTTCTTTTTTGAACATAACATTTTGCATACTTTTTCCCCTGGTATTACATGGCGACCCTGCATGCTTGTCTCATTTTCGGTTATTGACAAGCTACTTTCCATGCTATTGATACTACTGCTACTGATACTGATGCTGCTCCTTCTGTTCATGGTGTTGTCGGTAGTTTTTATAGTTAAAACTTTGTATGTTGCTGTTTTGGCTGAATGTAGTGGCAAAGATAATGAAAGCAGAAGGTGGAAAAATGTGAACAATATTTTCATGATGCGTCATCGCCATACGCCACCAGCAAGCAATAAACATTAAATGTTTATGAGGTTGTAAAAAGAAATATTATATTCGCTAGACATTTCCACCAATATATTGTTCATTTAACAGTGCAACTGTTGTTGTGCAAGTTATTGATGATCATGATGATGATGAAGTTGATGGAGATGTTGCTGTTATTTCTCTTTTTAACATTATTTTTTAACTTCCGGCTATTAGTCAGTTTTGAAATTTGCTAAATTGTAGTCTTTAGCTGATTTCCCCAATCAAAGTAAAAGAGTTTTAACACCATAAGTATGATAGTAGGAAATGAGTAACTTTTTGTGTTTAGGAGTTTTAATTTTCTCTTTTTTTTATTCGCATTAGTTTAGTTTCTTTATTTCTATTTTTATGTACAATAAGCAACTGTAAGGAATATTAAATTATTAGGAGTATAATTAAATTTTTAATAAAATAATGGTGTGAGGAGAATGAGGATTGTGAATTGCCTTTTTTTTCTTTGTTTTCGATATTTTAATCAGGAAACTTCATGGTATTTTCAAATATCAATAGAATTTTATAGCTGTTTAGAGATGAATGTGATATTAATATTTAAAACTATTAAATACGGTTTTAACAAACATTAAAGATCGTAAATAAAGGTGAAAGCCTGCATAAAATGTTTTGTTAACGAGGGATTATTTTTGTTACTTGTTTTTTCCTATTTCCCCATGAATAGACTGTCCGTCATTTTATAATGTGTAATGGTCATTATAATCGACGGAACAAATATTTTTTTGTTGGTTCAATGGGTACGTCCACAAACAGAATTGCTGAATTTGTACATTGAAACAAACATTGTTACCCAACGTCATCGTTAAACCATACTCCTTTAACAACATCCACAATAGCAGGGGCAAGTTTAATAAGAAATTAGTAGAACAGTCCATGGACCGCCCTAATCAATCAATTTGTTAATTAGATGTTAGACGTGAGGCCGTGGTTTAAACCCCAGATCAGACATCTTCAACAAAATGAAATATTAAAAATATTTCTTCAATCACTTCTCAGCAGATTTCTGACAAAAACTCTGAGAGTAAATAAAAAATTACCATGAAAAGTTTCTCAAAAATCTGTTGTTCAGAGTCGACTGTAAAACTGTAGGTTCCGTCACTCATGTATAAAATTAGCACACGCAAGTGGTGAGTGAAGCTAGGTCGTAATTCTAAGTGAAAGGGTGTAATGACCAAAAAGAAAAAAAATTATTTATTTAAACTATGCCTGAAAAATGTCGTACAGCGACAGGCCAACTACAATTTTAGCACTGAAAGACCACGACCCACTTTTCTTTGACCGTAATTATTCGCTCCAGAAATAGTCCGAATTCATACCGTTATATCATAGCAATGACTGTCAATTGAAAATTTGATATATAAACATCGAATTACAAATATAAAATCTCTTTGTGTATCTTGCTTTCTATTTGGTGACGAATGCATAAGCTGCTTATGTGCCGCGGTCTCTCATTTTTTCTTCGATTATTTCATTAATTTTTTTTTGTCGCAGAATAATGCGTCTTAAAATACAACCTTTTAAGCGAACCTTCATATTAGTGTCGAATATTCTATTTTTTAAGTTCGTATATATCGCGGAATTATTTCATTACCGCTGATGTTTCTGCGATCGATTTATTCAATATAAGACACCATTGGATTGGAAATTCGCCCTATACCGCTTTTCTGACTGTTAGTTTCTTTATAATATCAGAGCAGGTTATATTAGCAAGTTATTGCACCAAAGTAGAGATTGGAGATAGGAGATCTTTTCATATTTCTCTCCTGCCCGTCTTCGAACATAACCTAAACCATATTTCTATAATTCTTGTTAGTTTTGAAATACTCTCCTGTAATCATTTCACAATCGAGATTGAAAATCTTTCCGAGAACCAATTAAGTAAAATAAAAATATCACTCCATGTAATATAAATATTTCATTAATAATTTCAGATGAAGGGGCGATGAACGAATATTTTTAAGAAATATAATAGAAATGTTTCCTGAAAACTGGTTAATTTATAATCCCTACACTGGGAAATTTCAATGAATAGGAAGTAATAACTTGGCTCGAAATTGCATTTTTTTGCCTTTTGTTACTTGTATTATAATATTATTTATTATTAAAATACATTTAAAAATAAATTCTTTACAACAGAATACAGAGAAATATTATATTAAGGAAATACATTTTTGTGTTAAAACGTAAAAAGTTCTTAAAATTTTTTTTGTTCATTCTACACTCATGTCAAAAATCATATGACATGGCAACATAAATTCTGAGCAAATATTAAACTAAAAATAAACTTAAAAAAACAATAAAAATATTGCAAAAGTATAAGAAAAAAAAAAAACATTTAAGAAATGTTTTTTAAACACATCAGTTTGGCTATTTGCCAATGAAATGTGTCTCTACTTTCTGTCCCTATACTAAGAACAGCTACCGCCCGAGGGTCAAATTGTTTGTTTTGCACGCCGTCTGTTGTTTTGTATATAATGTTGGATATAGTCAGTACGAGGGCAGTCTTAGAGTTAACCGTTCTAGCTTCTTTGTATTTTTTTTTATTTCACAACTTAATCTCCTGTCTCCTTTCAAATCGTTTTTTCGGTGAACACATCAGTACTCCCTACACCTTCCCTCCCTACTCCCTCTTTCCTTCTTCCCATAACATATTTTCCTTGTTCTAACACAATGCACTACATGAGATGGGGCCATTACCTGAGTGTTGATCGTACAAAAAAATATATATACTTTTACCAGATAAATTTATTCAAAAGCTTTCATACCTGGTTTACGGGGAAAAGTGTCTAGTTTTCTAGGATAGCCTTCAACCGCTGCTGTAGTCCTTTATAGTTGACAAATCTTCATCACTGGGCTCTGAAAATAGAAAATATAGAAAGCTATTCGATGCATTTAAATCTGCAGAACAAAGTTTTTTATAAAGCAATTCGAACTTTAATCCATTAATTGTGGCCATCACTGTGGTGAGTGTTTTGTCATACTCGCTATTTTATAATTAATCAACTAGCAACGGGGTGATGTAGTAGGTAAAGTTCTGTTCTATAAATCCGAACACTCAAGCTTCAAAGCCGAAATATTTTTTACAAGGATTTTCAAAATTAAAAAAAAAAAAGAGTTTAATTCCCTTCAAATAATTTATCCAGGAAGCTAAGCTAAGAAAATGTAGCCTGCTTTGAAATAGTGGGCCCAACACATGATTACGAATCAACTCAAAACTTTGATTCTTAAAAACTTGCGAACATCATTGTTGCCTAAAAATTTTCAGTTAATCAGTCATGTAAAGTACTTTTCATACATCTCATTTAGCCCGCTCATACATACATACATACATAATCGGGTATTACAACCCTTCAGTCAGGATTACCAGCTGGCTTCTCACACCAATTATGTTGTGTGTTAATTTTATACATGAGTGGAGGGATCTACAGTTTAAAGTCGATTCCGAAAGGCAAATTTTTGAGAAACTTTTTATTTGCTTAGAGTAAGTCCCCGAAGAAATATTCTTTTTCTTTATTCTTCTCGTTCGAGATGTCTGACCTGGAGTTTAGACAGTGGCATTACGTCTAACTACCAGACGACAATCATTTCATCCAAATATAATCCAATAATATTTGGTTGATTTTCTTTCTGGTGTGAATACCATTGGTAAGGTGTTTAGAGCCTTGTATTGCCTATTTTTATATCTACCAGCCTCTACATTAAAATTATCAATGGAGTAACAGACTACCTACCCTACAGTAGAATCTAAATCGGCTATAATGTTTTTTAAACTCACATCTGTCAAAAGCAACTTTTAAAAAAGGACAAAAAACCAAAACTACGTGAGACTCTAACTTAAAACGTAAACCAAAGTAATTTCTTTGAAATTACTGCCGCCATTATATAACATTAGAACCGCTCTCGTATCATATAGAGCCAATGTACATATCTCTCTATGCGTCTGTTGGTTTGTCACTCTTTTAATCGTATATCGATTGTACAACATACGATACGTATGTATGTACCTGAAACGAACAAAATAACAAAAAAAGCCCATCGTTATTTTGTATGTCATTGTCATTTATGGGTTATACTTGAGTTTTTCTGTTCTTCTCTTTTTTTTTCCTTTCCATAAGTATTGTGGTACTTAATTTCACATTATCTTTAAATAGCAGACCTTAATGCTATTTTTAATAAAAATTTATTTTATGGTCATACGAGAGTATGTATGAGTACTTGTATATCGTCTAAAGAAACGAATCTGTTGTCGCCATCATGCACAGTTAGTAAGTAATGCTAATAAATGACTTGCCAGAGACATTTATTTAGCTGAGGTTTTACCAACATACATATGTATATGTATATATTTCTTTTTTTATTTCACCATAATTTTTATTTTAACTGTATTACTAAATATTGTACTATATATATTCATCATATTATCAAGATAAGTTTGTGGTGTACATAAAATACATTAAAGCCAGTATTGTACGAAGGATACTACAACTAATGTACACAAAAACTGATCCAGGACTTATCTTCTTATGTCTGCTATTTAACATCTCATTAGACAACATTGTAAGCAATGGAATACTAAGGGATATGATCGTCTAATGGGCTCATTAAGGAATGTTAGATAACTTATGTTATAATACGATACATTCTTTTTTGTTCAAATATGTTAACCTAAAATTTGAACCTGCACGTGATAGGAAAAACTTTTACGGGAAGAGCTTTCCACATTTCGAATACATTTCTACAAACTTTTGCGGCCCCTACATGTTGTGATTAGTGGTACAACAACGATTAGTCGTCTTCTTCACGCATTTCGGTTTCAACCAAATTTACTTATTAATTGTTATTGTAGTATCGTATTGGTCGTCGGTTGAACGAAAATCATAATTTTTTGATCTTCAACCCACCGAAGACCCACCAACCAACAATTGTTTGTTCAAAATAATAAATTTTTACAGCCAATCGTAGCGTGTGGGCCGCATTATACTAAAAAAGGATGAATGGTTTTTGAGGTATATGACAAATGTAGGATCACAATCAAGGTGCGAAATTTTTCAATGCTGGCTCGACTAATGCTGAGAACCCTAAACCAAATATTTGCCCGAACGCAAAACTCTTTTACTATTCGGTGGCACCGAAATTATCGGCTAATGTACTTCCTAGTAAATATTTAAATATTATTCGCTTTACTTCTAAATGGTAACATGATGGGTGAAAATATTTGTTTAACTCATAAAACGAGAATTTAATGTTCATAACATCATAAACCACACTCCTTTAAAATTATCATACATACTGTTAGAATTTGTCTTAACAAATTAATTCTAAGTACTACCCTAAGATCACTTATAAAATAAAAGTGACTCATTACAGATATATGTATATGTATATCAGTATATTTTAGAGTAAAAATCCATGGTATGTGACGCATTGCTAATTAAAAATTTCACAATTATTAAATGAAAGAAACGATTAAAATTTTTGGTTGACATTTTAAATTGGAAATTTAATATTTTCACTTTAATTAATTAAATATTAATATTAGAGTTGTATTAGTAATACATACATATTAATTTAAAGATAAACTATCAACGACAGTGAGTTATTATTTTTAGGAAAATTTGTCTGTAGATAAGAATACATAGATTTATTTTTGTTACTTTTTTTATATTTCGTTATGCTTACAGACACTGGAAATTAGTTGGTTGGGATTATTTGTATGTATGTTGTATCAAAATGTGATTGATTGAGAACATGCAACCAATCAATTCAAACTAATTTAAAAACTGATAAAAATCAATTCATTTGACACACTTTTTATGTCGAGGTTTCAACGGTACCCTCATATTTTTTTGTTTTATAAAGATAAACAATTTTTGTTTGTCTTTTTGGTTTTTCTATTTAACAGGGTGATAATAAATAGTTGCTACAAAATTTGTTGCCTTTTTAGTTACTTTTTTATATAAAACTAGCTATTGCCTGGTGTACTTCGCTGCTCACATGTAAATAATAAATAAAGCAAAAATAATAATAAAGCATTAAAACTTAAGTACTATATGGAAAGTCATTGTTTATATTAATTTTATGGATAGTATAGCTTTATGAAGATTGATGTGCAATGGGTTTTCAATATTATTAATATTATATATTAATATTATGCGCCCTTTACAGTTGTACAACTTGTTGAATTAAAGAGTTGGTCGTCTTTATATTTAACTTATACATTTGATCGTCGGTTGAATGAATATCAACATTTTTGATCTTCAAACAAAGATCAAAAAGATTTTTATCTTTAAAAACTTTTGAATTTCATTCAACCAATGATCAAATACGATGACACGCCCAACCAGCCCTTCAACATTGCAGTTGTTTGTAGTAAAATAATCAAGTTTGATAATCATTCGCAACGTGTAGGGACTGCATTACGAAATATCAAATTTTAAAGTTCAAACAATTGCCTCCTTGTTTCAATTATATGACCACCACTGTGTTTATGTACATATGTATGTGTGTGTGTATGGTATGTGTATGTTATAATGTAAAGAAGTTTACGATGTATTCTCTTTAAATTAAACTCTAATCAGACCTATTGACATTAAAAACACTAATCACCGTAACGTTAGAAACAACAACGATAAATACAAAAATAAACAAAAACATTCATTATCATTAACCGGCCGGCAAATGATAAGAATCAATAAACAGCAACATTTACAAAAAATTGCTCTCCCTAGAGAGGGAAAAAAATGAAAACAACTTTAAAACTATAAAATATTGTTTTTGTTTATTTTGTTTATGTTATAATAAAAAAATAATGATAAAAAACGTTCGTCTCACAAAAAAAAAAAAAATTAAAATATAAAAAAAAAATTATGCACTCACTTAAACCCACAAACTTTCATAAATAAAATCGGCTCGCGTAATAACACTTCTTGTCAAGGAAGAAGGCAATAATTCCTTTGATTCATAAAGAAGGCCTCATAAGTGTTGCATACTTTTAAAAATACAAATAATAAAAGCCAACCAGAAATCAGTTTTTTTTTAATTTATGAAGTCTTTGTTTATTTTTTACTCTCTTTTTAAATAATATTATTGGAATATTGTCAACAAAAGCCTCTAAAAATGAATGTTAAAGTTTATTTTTAAAACAAATAAAAACAAAAACAATTCTTTCGACTTTTAGAGAGACAATATATGTATGTGTAACTTTGGTTTTTCTTATACACTTATACTCTCAGTAAAGACAATTGTATTGTTTTCCTTACGTTCCTCTAGAAATGCAGTCGATAAGAAAAACGACTGTTATAAACAAGTGTGCGTGAGTATATTTTTCTTCATTGCATGTTTAAGGTGAGAGTTTGTTTACAACGCATAAAGTATTGACAATTTAGCAGGTTTTTTTTATTGAAGTTGTTTATAAAAGAACATTTTAACATTAATTAGCTTTAGTATACTTCAGCATTTATCCAGTGATCCCTTCGATCTTGTTTCTAGTTGGCGATACTTTCATTATGGCCGTCTCTTGATATTGTTGTCCTAGTTGACAACAAATTCGATCAAGCTATTGTAACAGGCTTCTATTGAATCTGCCTTTACCGTTTTTAAACATCCAGACTATATGATGAATTTTATATGAAGAACTTCCAATCCCAATAGAACATAATTGCTAAATCTGGCGACTTGTGGGTGATTGCCTTCTTGAGATGGTCCAACAATTAGGCCATAATTTATCATTAGAATCCGTCAGTCAGGATTACGATTCAGCTCCTCATGCCATTCATGTTGGGTGTTTTAATTTTATCCATGAGTGTCGGAACCTACAGTTTAAGTTAAGTTTAGGTTAGGTTAGAGGACGTGTACTTGTCAATTAAGACAAGTACAGTACCCGGAGGTCGAATTGACCCATTGTACAACGTCCTAGTTTCTCACACCACTTATGTTGTGTGTGTTAATTTGTATACATGAGTGGTGGGACCTACAGTTTAAAGTCGACTCCGAACGACAGATTTTTGAGAAAAGTTTAAAGTCGACACCGACCCACACTTTTCTGAGAAGCTGTTCATGGCAATTGTATTCACTGTCAGAGTTTTTGTCAGAAGACTGCTGAGAGAAAGTCGCCGTAGAATTATTTTTTGATATTTTCGTTTTTAAGTCTGCGCTGCGGTTTGAACCGTGGCCTTACATCTAATAAGCCAATACACTCCTTACCAGACTACGACGAATTTATATATTTTGATATATTATTATATTTTGGTTTGAACAACGGCTTGACATCTAATAAACTACTAAACTACGGCGTCCTTACGGAAGAATCTTCCTGATTTTCAATTTGGATTTCATGACCGTTTTCACCGCCACAACTTTTTATTTTATAAACAAAGTTGAAGTTACAATAACAAAACCACAATAAGTTTCTAGAACTTGCCACACCGAAAATATTCGTTGCAGTATAAAAATATTATAGTGTCTGTAGGTATTCTGATATGTATGATCGACAAGTTGTATGAAAATTACCCAAAAATTATTGTCGATCGTCTGAAATCGCTTGTATTAAAAAGCAAAAGATTAGTTCCTTAATTTCTTTTTAGGTTGTCAACATTGCTGCCCCTTCATCGTGATGAGATTATAAATAATTTACTCTCATTGATTTTTGTTGTTGTTATTTTTATTTTTAATCGAACAAAACACAATACAAAAAGCAAAAATTGAAATACTTATACACGCTCATTATAGTTAATAACATAAAGAAAAAAATTGTTTTTCTCTTATTTCTTACTTGAATCGTTTTACTTGCTTCTTGTATGGGGGTCTGTTATTATTTGTTTTATACACATGTACTATGTGTGTGCATATATGTACGTACATATGTATGTGCATGAATATGAATTGTTTTATAGTATTATTAATTTCTTTTTGTGTATTTGTGTTATTGGCTCTCTCGATTATTTATTGTTGTTTTTGTAACAAAAAAAAATTAAAAAATAATGAATTTTGTATTTATTTTTGTTTTTTGTTTTCTTCACAATTAAGAAAATTCAACGAAAATCATATCAGTTTTAAATGCGCCACAAGATAAAACAGTCACCAAAAAGTCGAACGCGTACAATTTTCCACAATAACAAAATAATAACGTGTTATGTGTTCATAAAATATAAATTCAAAGAAACAAAGTGTTCAAAACTTAATTATCCAAACAAATAAATAAATTATATTGTATTGTATTATAATTGAAATAAATTATTTTGTGTATAAATTTTTAAATGGCCATCAACAAAGTGTAAACAAAAAGAGTTATAAACAAATACGCATAAAATGATGCATCCAAAAAATAAATTAAAAATAATAAATAATCACTTTAAAAAATTCATCAAAAGTAATTAAACAAAATTTACTAAAGTGCTTTAGAAATTCTTTTTTTTATTGTAACAACTTAAAAAACATTAAAAAAATTAATATTAACCCAGATTGTTTTTGTTTTATTGTATTTATTTACATGAAAGAGTTCATTGTTATTTTAATTTTATTTTTAAAATTTTTTTGTTAAAAAAAATAACCAGTTCTCTTTATTAAATTTCTAATAATAAAAAAAAAGAAATAAAATCTAGTAGCACTTTTGCTACTGGCAGCGTTTAATAATAAAAATTAAAACAAAACAAAACAAAATAAAATTATTATTCATCGTTGTGATGTGTTATAGCTGGCGGTTAGAATTTATTGCATTTTAATTAAAAATTTGTATGTCTCTCTGTCTGTCTTTCTGTCGGTCAGTCTATTTCACAAATTTCAAGCTTTCAATGTCTGCGTTAATTATTTGTTAAAATAAAAAAAAAATGTCTTGTTTCTGTGTGTATTCAAATACCTTAAATTTATCAATGTGTTCTTAACAGTTTTACTCGAAAAAAAAAATAAAAATACTACACATTATTATTATTAATCATTTACCATAAAAATAAAATAATTACCAATCTAAGAACAAGAAGAAGAAGAAAAATAGTGTGCAAAAAAAATAAAAATAATTTTGTAATTTCCATTTGATTTAGATCGCGTTGCTGAATATTCGGACGACGACGAAGAAGTTGAATTTAGTTCAGGTGAATTTAATGACGAAGCCAATGATCTGGGTATACCCGGCTACGATCCCAAGCGTGATTATAATCCTTCCAAGCATGACATGCGTAAATATCGTAAATTACAACGTTCTGAAGTAGAAGATGTTGTCGCTTTAGGTGCTAACAATCCCGTCGATAGTGATAGTGAATTCGAGATGAAGGATAAAAGTTCATCACGTGCTAAAATCAGCAGGGTAAGTTCATATTCGAAATATGTATGTATGTAAGTAATGCTACTAGAAATGATTTCTTGCTAGTTTATGAATTTATTTGCAAAGTAAAGTCTGTGGGATCTTATTCAATTTTGAGTATCCCAATAGTGTGGTGGGTAGTGCACTCATTTCCATTTCTGTTATCTCTAGTACGGCTTTCTTCAGTTTTTTCATTAAAAATAATTTGTGTGAGTTTATATACATTGGACGTTCAAAAAAGTTAGTTTGCACATTTAACCACAAACTAAATACCTTTATTTTGTATTTAGAACGAATTTTATTAAAATAAATATGTGCACTATTGCAATTTTTGCTTAGGACTCCTAGATATCCTATGCTCAAACCAATCCTAATGAATTTTGTAGCCCTCTATGGAATATTCAATTACACCATAGAGGTAAAGCAAAGATCAATGGAAATGATTATTTTAAATCTTCAAGTCCGGACAACATAGTGCATACATCTTAATTTCCCAGCCATGTTCTCTTAGATTCCTACTTTTTCTGTTGATCAAATCCCTTGTTTTAATTGAATTGCTTGCTTCAACCTCGTTAATTGTTGGTAGTAGTGCTGAAAATCGCCGTAGACTGGTAGGTAGTGCGTTGGCTTATTAGACGCGAAACCATGGTTCAAACCCCAGATCTGACATCTCGAACGAAGTATGAAAAATATTTCCTCGGCGACTTTCTCTCAGTCTTAACATAAAAATTAGCAAATTGATAATTTTTTAATTAATATAACATCGTCTCTATAAACTTCACACATTTTTTGTATCCACTTGTCACGCTTTCTTACCGTTTCTGTAATAGAAATGTAAAACAATTTTAATTTTTAAAAGCATATAACTTTTCACAAAATAATGTGTTTTTAACAATATCTTCTAACAAAATAAAGCTTAAAAAGTTAAGCTTTCAAACAAGCTATCATAGCTTGCCTGATACAATCAATATTACTAGTGATATTACATAAAACATTCGATTTTGTAATACTTCGATAACAACGATCAAATAAGTTACAGAATGGGTGCCCTGGTAGTGTGCTAGACTACCAGCATGAGGGTTGTGGATTCGATTCCCATCAGATGCTCTGATTTGTTATAAATTCTAAGTTACTTAGCTCTTAACAATTAAATGTAATTTGTAATTGTATTGTAATTAATAAGTAAATAAAATTACAGAAAGAGTTAAAATTTTATTAAATATACCATACATGTGTATGGTAAGGACCGCAGTTAATTATAATATCAATGACCCAAATTCTAAAAACAGTTTAAAAATGAATTAAATCTGTCAAGGTTATTTTTCAAGTAATCCCCTTAATTTTGAAATATTTTTTTTATTTGTTTTGTTTTAAATTAACTTTTCCTTTTGCTACAGGTGGTATGACAATGCCAACGTCCTCAAGTACACCTGTCCTTTAATTTAAATATTTAAACAACTAAATACTAACACCACCCACGTACGTTTAATAATGTATAAAGAAATTAGGGGTATTCACATTAATCATATACGTTAAATGTTTTTCTTTTCTTTAAGAGTATTAATGAATTAGTGTGAGTACACTGTATTGAGTATTGAATCGGGAATAGTTTTATTCTCTTCACATGCAAACCAAACAATATTACCGTTTCAAGCATGTGCACTTAATGAAATATTACACACAATAATTGCTTTGATTTTATTTTCTCTGTGGCCATATTCTAAAGCTAATGAACTTGTCTCACGGAAATAAATAACAAATATTTAAGCCTTAAAACAACAACAATAACAAATAAACAAATGATAAGTTAAAGAAGAAAAAAACTTACAAAAATTACATACAAATATTTAATATTTTCGCTCATAAAGAAGATCAAACATTTTATCTGTCAGAAATGGTATTTCTGTACGCTGAATGTTTTATTGGAAAACTTGAAGATTTCTAAAGTAAAGTTGAATAAGACACACATAAAGCTATGATTTCAATGAATTCTTTTTTTGTTTTGTTACTAATCCACCTCGGGATTACTTGCAGTATTCAATTTTTGAAGCTTGGCTATAACATAATATTCAATTACAGGCCAAAAAGATCGTTATTCTAAGAAATATGACTTAATAACACTTACAGACCAAAAAGCGCAAAAAGCACTTTTTTCAGATACGATAACTTTTTACAATCACTTCTAGCTGCCATTTGTGCATCTCTTGCGCTGACCAACTTCCTCCTTTTTTTTTTTTTTTTTTTTTTTTTTTTTTTTTTATTTATTTATTTATTTATTTATTTATTTATTTGTTATTAGTCATAGCACAACAAGATAATAATCTTATAAATGAAAGTGCTATGGGAGTACATCAAAGAAAGAAAATAATAACAAATCATTGATTATATATGTAATGAAATGTTTGAAATAATGTAGAAATAAAAATGAATAAGAACGTGTTAAAATCACGGGAAATAGCAATCGATACAAAAAAGGATAAAAAAATGAATATGTGTAAAAAATAAATTAGGAAAACTACAGAGAACAATATATACAAATATAAAGAAATATACAAACAAAGTAAAAATATATTCATATACTAAGATACAATGAAATTTAAAGATATATCAAGTAAAAAAATGAAAAATTAAAAACAATCATTAATAGAAATAGAGAGAAAAAAATTCACAAAAAAAAAAAAAAAAAAAAAATCAAGATATGCTAAAAACTACTTGAACAGATTGTATAACTCCTTTTTGAACTTAACTGCATTGCCTATATTCTGAATATAATTAGGTAAAGTATTCCAAAGACTGATGGTGTATATAAAAAACTGGCGTTGTGACAAAAGAGTCCTATGTCTGTGTTGGATAATCTTCATACCGCGGTTGGATCTAGCAAATGTAATCCTACTAAATAAGTATATTGGCTGTTTTAGAGTAATAATCTTATGGAGGAGAATAAGGCATTTTATATTCAATAGGTTATCAAAATTAACTCCAAATATCCGGTATGAAAATTGTGATATATGGTCTCGACGTCCCCTAATAAAAACATATCTGGCTATATTATTATAAGCCAGGTTGAGTTTCCGCTTATCATCAGTATCACAGTTCGCGAAAATTTCAGATCCGTATAAAAGGACAGGAATCAAATACGTTTTAGCCAGTTGCATACGTATGGCAAAGGGAGTCGAATCTATAACAGCCCACAAGTTCCTAAGCATACCATAAACTTTACCAACGATGACGTTAATGTGGTTAGACCACGTTAGCCGACCATTAAAGATAACACCCAGATTGGATGCTGATTCAACAAAGTCAATTTTATTCCCCCTGATAATAATATCCGGCACAACTAATGCTCTCTTAGTCCTGGAGAGCAATAAACATTTAGATTTAGAGGGATTTATACAAAGTCCATTGGCCCTAGCCCAGCTATCAATTTTTCGTAAATCACAGTTGATGGTGTCTATACATAGTTGGATATCCTCTATACGCGTGCTTCTATAGAGCTGAACGTCATCAGCGTACATATGTACGCTAGGATTATCCAAAACATCAGGCAGGTCGTTAATGTATATACAGAACAAGAGAGGCCCTAAGATTGATCCCTGAGGAATACCTCTTCCAACGCTTAGCGAATTCGAGATCTTGCCGTTTAGATAAACTCGTTGTGATCTGTTCACAAGATAAGAACGTATGAGATTACAAGCTGAGTTAGAAAAATGAAAGAGGGTCTGTAGCTTCTTCAATAATATTTTGTGGTCAACCGTATCAAAAGCCTTGGTGTGATCCAAAAGAACTAAAAACGCTATGTAATTTTCATCTAGTTCCAACCTAAGATCATCAACTACATTGACTAAAGCAGTAGTGCAGCTCCTAGCTTTCATAAATCCCGACTGCTTATCAGATATGAAGTTATTACTCACGAGATAACTATTTATTTGTTTAGCCATGAGATTTTCCATTACTTTAGACAGGAATGGAAGAATGGCAAATTGGCCTGAATTCGTTGTTGGATTTAGGAATGGGAATGGTTTTCGACTGTTTCCATTCGTCAGGAAAGGACGACATAGTTAAAACTGTATTGAATAAATGAGTCAAATACGGCAAAAGTCTAGGTGACAAAGCTTTCAAAAATAGAGGATCTAAGTCATCAGAACCAACCGCATTCGATTTTACCGAAGATAAGCATTCCAAAACCTCGAACTGATTAACACAACGAAAACTAAAGGGATTTTCAAGCGGAACAAAACAAAGGTCATTATATATGTCACTATCAGGGGTCGGAACACTGATATTAACAAATTTATCATTGAGAGCGTTTACATCGACATCAGCAGAAGTATTATGACACTTTTGTCCAACACCAATATCACGGATTACCTTCCATTTAGCCTTGTTATCCAATGCGGAAGCGAACTTCCCAACGTAAAACAATGTTTTCGCAATCTTAATGCGTTTGGTAACCTCACTACGAGCTGACCTATGGATGGCTTTCAGATCGTCCGTTCTGAACCTCTTCCATCGCCTGTAGGCAATGTCGCGTTCATAAATTAAAGCTTTAATTTCAGCAGTAAACCACGGTTGGTGTTTGGCTCTAACAAGTTTAGTTCTGACAGGAACACAACTGTCGTATAGCAGACGAACATTTTCCTGAATTAGTGCCACCTGGTCATTTACATTATCCAGAGAGTAGATTTGGTTCCAACAGACATTATCCACACTACTATTCAAAACTGCAAAATCGATACTTTTAAAATCACGGTATGTGATATGCCTGTCCACAGGACTCATAGGCAGATTATAAGTTAAGAAAAGAAGATCATGATTGGAAAAGCAAGAGGCAGAGATTTGATCATATAAAAGTACCTTAGTCATATCATTAACAAATACAAGATCAATTAGACTGCTGGAAGTAGAATGGAAGTGAGTTGGTAAGGACACATTCACAGGATTAAGATGGAGAGACAACATTGAAGCAGTTAACGTATTATCTAGTAAAAGATTATTATTAAAGTCACCTATAATAATAATGTCGTCATATTGAACGGAAATTTCCTCAAGAATAGAAATGAAAGGATCAAAATTTATATTGGAATTCGGTCTATAAACACAGCCTAATAAAACCTTCTTCTTATGTGTGGATGAAATTTCAAGAAATAAATATTCAATTTGACTACCAATTTCAGTCATTAATCTTACTTTACACGGAATACCGTTTCGAACATAAATTGCAACTCCGCCACCTTTTGCCCTCGTTGCCGTATTGTTAACAAAGATTCTCCTGTCTGACCGGAAAAGCTTAAAGCCCTGTAGACTGTAAACTGAATCCTGAACATCCAGAGGAAACCAAGTTTCGGAAACGCAAATAATGTCGATTTCTGCTGCTACGAATAAATGCCTAAATTCATCAATTTCATCCTTTTCCCTGATTTTGGTGGAACTTGGTTAGTACAGGGACTGCGTTCACCCGTGGCATCACAACGGGCCGCTATGCGTGCTCAAATGAGCTTTGTGATAACAGAGCTACCACTCCGTCCTAACCTAACCTAGCTGCCATTAAAAGTTTCTCAAAAATCTGTCGTTCGGTTGAAAGCTGCAGGTCCCTTCACTTATGGATAAAATTAACACACACAACATAAGTGGTGTGAGAAGCTAGGTCGTATTCTTAACTGAAGTTTGTAATGATGAATTATGTATGTATGTTTGAACCGAGCCTTATATGCCATGATTTTGCTTTATCCCGTAATCGTCTATTCAGAAATAATCTTCATCGCTAAACAAAATATTGTCTGAAATATTAGCGTTGGTAGGTTCATATTCTTGCGCCCAGTCAGCACAATAACGTGGTTTTCAACGGTTAGCTGACTTTGAACTTATTAAGGGGATGCAGGTGCAAATCCGAATACAGTAGTAACGCCTTAAACAATCCATATTCGTAATTGGCAAACTTTTCAATAAATAAATTACACTTCAGACGAATAATATTTAACAGCAGACAATATTGTCAAAGGGACTTTATTAAAACCACTTAGTTAATAACGCGTTAAGAGAAAAATGTGTTCATTTTTGATCGAATTTGTAATCGAACTTTCTCGAGAATCCAATATTTATGTTAACAGGAAAAAATAAAATACTTTGCGTGTAATTAATTATTCTGGCGCTAGTTTTGGCCTAAAGTAAGAATAATATCGGCTCTACTTTATTGAACACTACGTTTAACTCAAGGGGAAATAGCTTTTGGGAGCATACCACTTCCATAAAGCATTTCTATAAATATTCTGTTGTTATTTTTGCCTCATTTTGAATGTAAAGTCATACGTTCTAATTCTTGGAGGGTCATAACTAGTCGAGTGGCCCTTAGTCGTCCACCTCAATGTTTTAATCTTTCACAATTCCACTCAAACGCAAAACTCTTGATACTGTCAGGCTTCCTGCTGTGATAGAAGAATGTCCGATCCGCTTACACTTTCTACGTGTGATTTTTTTCAGCGCGACCTCTTCGTTGCTTATATGTTGAACCAGATTAAGCTTTATAAGTCTGCAAGCACTTATTGGCGAATATCTGAAGTTCGTGCGTTTTTTTAGCAAAGAATTACAGTTTAATTAAAACACTCATATTCCCTAGATACCAATAATAACATTGCCTTTGCTACTGCCCTAATTTTGTTTTTAAAATATGAGTCGAACAAACTTACTGTAGATATTTTTTATCATAAGACTTTAATAAGTAGTTTACATTCAATAATATTCCATAAGTTATATTTATTATTCATTTCCAATCAAAGTCACTACTTCCATCTCTGGCTAATAAAAATTTTTTAAGGATGAGAAGAAAACGCATGTTCTAGTTTATGAGATTAATAAAAAAAGGTGAGAGAATCTTGTTATTAATAAAGGCTTATGGGGTGGAAATAAATTTAGTGCAGTGTAGGTGTGTGTGTGTTTTCGTCTTTGAACAAAAAAGTGATTGAAAGAGAGCGTGTGAGTGTATTAGGAAATGTGAATAATTTGTTTAAGTGTGTGTATAGGCGAAAAAAGTATTATGCTGAGTGCGTGCTACTCTTAATTAATTGAGGATAATTTGAATTTTATTTTTATAAAACACACTTGTATAGTTTCTCCCTTAAAAATTAGTATGAGAGCGAGTGCTCTAACATAGTATATGTAGTCATGTAAAATTTAGAAAGCCTTAACGATATGTTTAATTTTTCTGCAATTAGGATATCGCAACAACTCAGAGAAAGGTTTTGATTGGTAAGGTTAGCAATTTCGGATACACTCGAATATAGGCAAGAACTTTGTTTTTCATACTTTTAAAATATCTCGGAAACCTAGAGTGATGCAGCAAAACTGAAGTCAAAGCTTTTGAGCAGTACGATTTGTCTGTTTGTGTAAAATCGTACGTACGTACGTATGTAATTAGTCATTACAACTCTTCAATGAGTATTACGACCTAGCTTCTCACAGCACTTACGTTGTGAGTGTTAATTTAGTACATTAGTGGCGGGACCTACAGTTTAAAGGCGACACCGAACAATGGTTTCCAGGTGTTCAGTTGTCGCTGATTTATCAAAGAAAATAAGCCGGTGATGTTAAATCACACAATCTTGGTGGTTAATTAATTAGATTGTTACATGAAATTACTTTTTCATCGAAAGCTTCTTTGAGTAAATTAATTGAAGAGCGCACTGTGCGGCTTGTGGCTCCCTTTTGTTGGAACCACAGGACAGTAAGATTAATGCACTAATTAAGGTCCGTATGCCTTTCACCAGCTGCGTCACCAAGGTGAAGTAATGATCCTTTAAAAAAATTGTTATTACCGCGTTATCAATCAAAAGCTTGCAAGTTCTTGATTGGATTCCCAGCACATATCTACATACATGACCATATGTATCATATTGCACTCTGCAGTGACCTAGAATAAACCGGAATGCTACAAGTAGGAAATTCTGAAGAACGACCAAAATGTAGTACTTTAAGAGAGGATAATCCAATAGTACGAGAATTTCAAGCTGGTCCATAAATATAAGATCTCAAGTCTTCTCATTAGATCTCCTTCATGGCTGTGGTAGGAGGTTTGAAATCCTATAGGTTTACAACAATATCATTCGCATTTACGAAAAAAAAATTTTGTTCGACTTATATTGCACAATGGTTTTGTTTTTCGATGAAATAAGAGAGTATGTGTCAAGTTAGGGTTTGCAAAACTTATGATTATGATATATAAAATCGATGGCATTATGAATAAAAATATTTATACAAATAATTTACTTAATTCAATGGTCAATTTATATTGCATTAATTTTTGTACAATTAGTTTTGACCGACACTGTATTGTATGTTTAGTAATTAACATCAAGTGTTTCATTTGTTGAAGTAAAGCGATCAATACTTTTAAATTACTTATCAATTAAGATTAAATTAAAAATATGGTCATCAGACATCTTTGTTTACCTTAAATTTGTAATTAATTTTTTTATTTCTTTATTTTTGTTTGTTTATAATATAACAACTTAATTTTCCTTTCTTTTGTTCCTTCTTTTTTTTAGACTATTTCCCTGCAGCAGCGCAATTTTAAGCAGAAAATATTTGCTCTGCTGAAACGTTTTAAAGCCTCTGAGGAATTGGAAGGTGAAGTAAATCGCGGTACGGCCGCCCTACGTGGCGAACGTGATTTGGATGCATTATTTCAAGAGCTCGAATCGCTGTCGTGTTGTGAGGGTGATGATTCTGGTCCTGACATTGACAGCTTGTCAATAGGCTCAACACCTAAACCATCCCTAAGGCCGTTTTTTACCAACTCACGCATAATGTTACATGACATTGGTGCCGGTGGTGGTAAGTCAAACATTTATTCAATATTTTGTCATGGTTTTGCCACTTCTTATTCTATCCTTATAAAATATGCTACTTCATCTTTATTTTTTATTCTTTTTATTTGCGTTGACATTTTACAAAATCAAAAATCATTAAAAATTTTGCTCATGCTGTATACGTTGAGAAAGAAAAGTTCTCAAAGCAACGTACAGAGAAGCAAATAATTTTTATGAAAAAGAAAAAAAAATCCGTATTTTTTTAATGGTACTTTAAGAGCTTTTGTTGATTTTTATCTTGAAAAAATTTTCTAATTTTTTCTTTTTAAATTTTATTTCAATTGTAAATTATTATTTAAACAGTTTGAAATAACGTTAGCGTAAATTGTATTACAAAAGTTGTTTACGTTTTTTTTAATACTATTAACAGTAATCATTTTTGGCTTAACCACTACAACAGTACAGCAGTGTTCCTATTATTTTTTAATCATTACAAAAGATATTTTTTTTTTGAGAGATTGACTACGTTTTGTCAGCAATTCATAAATAATTACTTTTTTATTTTCTATTTTTATACGGCAATCATTTCCACATGCTAGTATACTACAAATAAAATATGGGTCAAATATGTATTCAGTGAAAAGAAGTAATATTTTAAAAAAAAAGAAAAAAAATATAATGCCTACCATTACACAACTACCATATTCATCAAAACTACGATCTTTTAAGTTCGAGTTTAATTTTTCAAATAAAATTTTGCAAATAAAACTCTCATTTTAAATTATAAGTCTGTAGAGATTATTAAATAATTTGTTAATCGTTAAGTTAAATACGTACAACGCTACGATTTCGATACATTACTTTATAATGGATAGCCATTATGTAATTCTACAATGTCATTTTAATAACCGCATCTAGATTGGGTAAAGTAGTTAATCTTTTTGAGGCAATTTTCCACATTTGCACATTGTAAGTCGCCGTAGTCTAGTGGGTAGTGTGTTGGCTTATTAGACGTGAGGCCACTGTTCAATCCCCAGGTCAAACATCTTCAACCAAACGATATTTAAATATTTCTTCGGCGACTTTCTCCCAAAAAATTTCTGGCAAAAATTCTGATAGTAAATAAAATTGCCATCAAAAAGTTTTTCAAAAATCTGTCGTTCGGAGTCGACTTTAAACTGTAGGCCCTATCACTCATGTATAAAATTTACACACACAACGTAAGTAGTGTGAGCAGCTAGTTCGTAATCCTGACTGAAGTGTTGTAATGACCAATTATGTATGTATGTACATATGTATGTTGTCTATTTAGCTTTCATCAAGTGGTTGATAACTGCATGGCTATAATGCCTAGTTCCCTGGCAACGTCAGAGCGTTACTTATTTGTCGCTCATTTTGAACTTATCGGAAGAAATCGTAACTTTTTTTAGAAACTTGTCAGCCAGAGCGAGGTTGACAATGAACAATTACTCTCATGCCGATTTTTTTAAGATCAATTATTGATAAACTATCGGTACAAATGTGACCCTGTTCCCGCAATTTTATGCCATATGTTGACTTAACTTTTTTCCGCTTTATATGTAAAAATTGAATTGAATTGAATCCCACAGGGACTTAATATTTGAGTCTTGGTGGACAAATTGTTTTAGAATTTGTAGAAATTTATTCAAGGGAGACGTCTTATCGAAATCATGTATTGTCAATTTCGAAATCATCAATAGCCAGCCAAAAAGACTGATCCTTTCACAGACGCGATTTAAGCTTGATTTTCAAAGAAAAGTGATATGTCTGTTTAAAATACTCTGTATACCGTAAAATTAAATAAAAATGTTACGCAAAATTTATTATATTGTAGTTAAACCCAACTGCCTTAAACTTATCCAATTGATAGCATAAATCTTGAACTCCATAATACGTCCCTCAAGGCATTTAATTTTTTTAAGTAACGATGATCACGAATAGCTTTTGTGTTTAAAGGTCTTCTACACAGCCAATCAATTCAAGGTTTTGGTCTAAATCTTTTATACTTCAGTTTTGATTGCTATAACGATAAAAAATGTTCACAATTTTATAAAATATGGTTTTCATCATCGGTTTAGTAGTGAATTTGTCACATTAAATTGTAAGTTATTCTAGTAAATTGATACTAAAAGCAACGAACTAAAACTATTAAAAAGCCGTAAAAAAATATTGATAAAGAAACTCAAACTTCAAATACCATATATGTGTCTATATGTAGTAGAAAAAAATAGTAACAATGATAACAAAATAAAAACTAACTGACAATTTATATACGACACGCTTGTATATTTCTGTTTGTGAAAGATGAGGGTTGCCATTAGTCATATTTATCATAATTATCTTCCGGTTTATTATATATTACTTGCAGTAATAAGTGTTAAAGTTAACTATTGTACAACACCATAAATTTTCATTAAATTTATAATTGCACAATAGTTTTGAAATTATTCAAAGAAAATGTAATGAGCCTTCGTTTTATGGCTTCATAAAATTTTAAATTTGAAAACAGAATTTGATGGTTTAGAATTTGAAAAAAACTGGCTACTAGTTTAGATATTTTGGTCGTGTGGTTGAGTTATAATTAAAAATAAAAATGTCTACAAAATATGTTGGAATCTTTTGATTTTCTCGCGAATTACGGTCTCGTGTCAGTAGCCCAGGACTTTAAGCACTATACCACAGCGGCTTACCGACCAAAAAATTTTACTAAACTTAGTTTTCACATGTATTTTTTTTTATTTTTATTATTTTTATATGTTTCTGGAATAAATTCAATTAATTTTAATGAATGAAGTTGCCATAGTCTAGTAGGTATAGTGTTGGCTAATTAGACGTGAAGCCACGGTTCCAAAACCCAGCGCAGACGTCTCCAACAAAACGAAATATGAAAAAAAATTTCTTCGTCTCCTCTTTCATCCTCTCAGCAGATTTCTGGCAAAAACTCGGAGAGTAAATAAAATTGCCATGAGAAGTTTCTCAAAAAATCTATCGTTGGGAGACGAATTTTAACTGTAGGTCCTGCCACTCATGTACAAAATTAACACGCAACATAAATGGAGTAAGAAGCTAGGTCGTAATCCTGACTGAAGTGTTGTAATGTAATGTATGTAATTTTAGTACACATTCGACTTGTCATCTAGCACACAAAAGTCTTAGAAAAAGAAAACAAACTTGAAAGAACCTGTACTTTTTTTATAATAAAAATTCTCCTAGCTTGACTTTATTTTTATTAATTTTTCATTTACTATAAATAAACAACAACAATT
Source organism: Sarcophaga carnaria (assembly GCA_958299815.1). Lineage (NCBI taxonomy): Eukaryota > Metazoa > Arthropoda > Insecta > Diptera > Sarcophagidae > Sarcophaga > Sarcophaga carnaria. The sequence goes on from OY283150.1 coordinate 34,332,758, forward strand.
CAGTGTTTAATTGCATTTTTCGTTTTCTACTGTTCAGACATCACCAATCACTCTCTATAGAAATACAATGTTATGGTAACTTAATATCTTTTGAACAGAACAGCCTCAAAGAGGGGAAAGGGGCATAAAACATGACAACATTTTACTAACCATGCATTCATCAAAAGATTTTGTTGTTTTTAAGTACATTTTTGGAATGCATTTCATTTAAGCTGACTTCATTCGCTGACTGACTTCAGCTAGCTATGGTGGTTGTCAATAATAATTACTATATTATCCTATAATTTATCCAGTACTTTGTACAATGTTCATTCATTCCTACAGATACGCAGTTGATGTTGATGATGATTCTTCAAGCGTTACTTACTTACAAGTGTACATACTCTTTATGATTGCTTCATAAAAAATAAAGTTCTGTCATATTTTTTTCATATAAATTGCAATGGCTCATGCACTTGCATTAATGTGCTGGTATTTCATTATGAGAATTTTTAATTTTCTGGAACTAAAATACTGTGAAGACGACGACACATTTAATTTTTATTTTCATTATTTTTTTTTTGTTTTTTACGATTTACTGAATGCTTGTGATTCACTCAGTTGAATAAATGAAATGAAATGAATGAGGAGGGTCTGAATGGGTTGGATGCGTATCTGATGTAAACAGAAGAGGGGCATTAAAAAATGAAAATAAATTTAAAATACATTCGTAATAAAATAATCTTTAATTTGTTTACGAGTATATGGTATATGGCGCCTTAGTTTGAAAACGATAAGAAATTGTTATTAAAAAACATAAAAAAACGAAAGAAAAAACGAAAATTAATAATAAAACCAACATACAACGCAATGTATTCTCTGTACGCAAAAATACAATACATACCCTACCCCTATATATGGGTAAGGTTAAGTGTGCTTTAAATGAAAATACCATACTAACCCCTTCGTAATTAAAACACTTGATGCATATAATACATACAATTTACAGACTATAATTAAGTTGTTAAAAATCAATTCTCCAATAATTCTGACAGTTTTATTAGCTTTTAAGCTGCTGCGTAATTGAGTAAAATTTAATTTTTAAATCCGTACAGCTGAAGTACGTTTTTTTCCCCTAATAAAAGTCATAAAAGTCTTAAGTTCGAAACAACCTCCTTTGAAATTATTCACAATAACTTCTCTTTTTGTAACAGTTTTCGACACACCTGTAAGTCGCCATAATCTAGTAGGTAGTGTGTTGGCTTATTAGACGTGAGGCCACAGTTCAAACCCCAGATCAGATATCTCGAACGAAACGAAATATGAAATAATATTTCTTCGGTGACTTCCTCTCAGCAGATTTCTGGCAAAAACTCTGAGAACAAATTGCCATGAAAAGTTTTTCAAACAATCTGTCGTTCAGAGTACACTTTAAACTGTAGATCTCGTCACTCATGTATAAAATTAACGCACACAACATAAGTCGTGTGAAAATCTAGGTCGTAATCCTAACTGAAGTGTAAAAAAATCGCAGCTTTTTGGCGGTCAATTTACATAATCATTTCGACTAATTAAACGGCCATCAAACGTTTAATACAATAAATCGATTGTGGCATGAGATGTATTGCAAGTTGCACCATCCTGTTGAAACCAAACGACGTTCACATCGAAAAAATACGTTAGCATGGTGCGATAGGTATCTCCATTGACCGTAATGGTTGCGCCGTCCTCATTTTCAAAGAAATGGTGCCTCCGCTCCACAAGCCACACCAAGGAGTCACTTGCAATGAATGCTTTGGTTTCTGTAAGACCACGTGTACGTTTTCTGAGACCCAAATAAAGCAAGCAAAAAAGTTGCGTGTACCAGGCACTGTTGGTCCTTCTCTGTGATCAAACTTTTTAACGACATTTTCGGCAATTTCCGACCAATTGTTTTAATTTTGGAAATAAATTTCCAATAAATCCCAACGTTGCGCAAATGTAAATCGGTTTATTAGGTTCAGTGGAGATAATATACTGGAATTTTGTGACAGAATAGAATGACTTAAGTATTGCCAGATTCGAAATAGCCGATGGCTCAAATTTAAACCACTAGATGGCCCACCCGATAAAATTCGGTTTGCACTGCATTATTTATTGTTTCAGCTGCTTTCCTGCAGTTTTATTATTATTTAAGTTTGTCCAGCCGATCGGGTAATTAGCCTACTGCAGCAAGCTTTGGGATGAAAGAAATACCAGCCTTAACATAGACTACTGGGTTGTTATATTGTGAGGAATGTGTCTCAATATATCCTGCACTTTCTCAAGCTTTAGGAAGAAAGAAATACTAGCCTTCACATAGAGTATTGGGCTGTTATATTGTGAGGAATGTGTCTCAATAAATCCTGCACTTTCTCAAGAGGCGACCCTGCTTGGCATTCCATATGATCTTTGTTTTTGATGTTGTTCTCTCATCGACATCAGGGAATTAAACCTCTTAATTAAAAATATTTCAAAGCCAAGGTGAAAGTGTTCTCATTTTCTGATGGTTTCGTGTTGCTCTTCCGTGCAATATGTTTTGCGATTTTTCCCAAAAATATATTACTTTAGTTTTCTTGCAATTTTTTTAGGTGTGCATACTACAAGTCCACTCAATTGAATCATTTTAATTTGTATATTCATATAATTATTTAAAAAAAATATAAAGGTCTTGTTATTCAAATGTGTTTTATTGTTTTTGTCAATCAACTTATGTAACAACTTTACCCCATGTTTTCATTTGGCCATTGGCCAATTATTTTTTTATTTAACGTATTCAAAACACCAAACCTTACAAGTATGATTTAAATATTTTCAAAAAAAATATATGTATGTAGCCTTCTATTTCCTAAGGCTCCAAAAACTGTTGCAAAATGTTTTGTTACCTTAATGTCCTTTGGCATGTTTTAAACACAAAAAGGTTACACGATGTATTCTTATGCCACTTAAATGAAAATTCTATTGTTTATACGACTTGTGTACTCAAAACCAAAATTAAATGCAATGTCCGTTTCATTTTAATTTTTTTGTTTATTGTTGTTATTTTAGAAGGCGACATTATAAATTAGAACAACCAACTACTACTACTACTACGCATTAGGATTAACTGTTCTGTAGTGAAATACGTACATATATAGAAAAATTATTTCAAAATAATTTCTCTTTTGTTTTGTTTTCTATATTCTTGGTATTCTTGGTATTTTTGCACACACATTGTTTTGTATGTTTTACTGTCACTAGCCTTGACCATATCAAGGCCAACAATGAAGTGAAAAATAAAAAAAATTGGAAAAGGGATTAAAAGTAAATAATGTGTTGTGTGTACGTGTGACGTGGAAGGATATTAATGCACAAACTAAACTTGTTGAGCTTATATAGAAAAAAAAATTACGAACATTTCTTAGAAATCATGGCAGTTGGCATATTATTTTGTGTTTTATTTTCGAGAAATGAAAACAAAAGACCTCCAGCATAAGCGGTAGAGTGCGTAGTAGTGCGATGTTTATAAATCTCAATTAAAATGAAAATTAAAGTTGTCACAATGAATTCATTTAATTCATTAATTCATGTCATCACATTCATCCACCTGTTAAGTTGTTGTTTTCAAAGATTAAATTTAATTTCCAGGTTGAAATGGGAAAACACAAAAACAATGTTTATTTTATGAATAATTTTCCTTTTTTTGTAGAATGTCCTTTCCTGTTTTGAAATATTAATTGTTAGTCATTAAAACTCTTTAATTAGGATTACGACCTAGTCTCTCACACCACCTCTGTCATGTGTGTTAATTTCACCCACGAGCAGCGGGACAATGCAGTTAAACACTCGAACGATATTTTAGGCAATCTTTATCATCGCAAGTAATTACACGCTTAACGCTGCTCCGCATAGCGCTGCTCCGCTTAACGCTGCTCCCCTTAACGCTGTTTCAGTATTATGCGGTAGTATTGGGATTCCCCTAATCGCACACTGTATTGATACTTGTTGTATATGTGTGCAAATGAAACGGCCATGCACCAAACAAAAGCGGTGCACTATATAGCGACGGTGTATACTATGTATCTTTTTCAATGCTCTTTTGTTAGTCTGTCCAGAATAAAGATTCCAACTGTATTTTCCGAAGTCGCAATCACAGTATGCACGCTGTTTCGTTTAGCGCTGGAACTTATCGGAACGTATCCCCCGCGTTAAGTGAGGTATTATTGTACGCTCTAAGCATTTGCCAGAAAACAGCTAAGGATCAGACGCCCTTCTTTTTGAAGAAGCGGTAGTTTGAACTGCTGAGCTCTCGTTTAGTAAGCGAACACACTACGCACTGGACCGCAGCGGCTCCACACTTCACTTTCAAGCATATTCGATTCTTGGTAGTAATTAAGATCGAGACCAGCGCGAAGCTCATAACAAATTTTGAAGTTTAGATCGGGACTTTCAATAAGCGCTTCCTATTTTTAATATGAAATAAATCAAATATTTTACTCGTTTGAAAGGCCTATTATGCCTAGAATATAACATTGTTCAATTGTCTGCAACGGCTTCTCTGGTTGTAGCGCATCCGATATGTCCAATTTTGCACAACACTGGCGCATAAATCAGGCAGAATTTATTCCCTGGCATGGGTTATATTGGTTTTAAGAACCGCTTTAGTTTGTGGCTTATTCACATACACAAGTGACTTAAGAAAACCGCACAAGAAAAAGTCTAACTAATTCATCACACCTATGTAAGAAGAGCATGCCCTCATATCGTTCGTGTAGAATATCCAATGTGACATGAACTGTGTATGGCTGGTGTCTAGATCATCTAATTCCAAACAAAATAAGTTGATAATCATCGACCTATATTGCTCGTTGACCGTGATTGTTTGACTAACTTGGTTCTCAAAGAAATTCACACCAAACAGTGAGTTTTTCGGAATGGATATAACACTCGACAATTTTGTTAATTCACCCTTCGCTGAAGATTTTTAATCGACGAACCCTTTTCATAGAATAGTATGATTTTAATATCTATATGATATGATATGAATATATGATTTTAATATCTTCTACCAAGTGAAGCTTAAATTGTTGCCTTTCAAACAAACCATAGTGCTGATCGATAAAAGACAAAGACATTCCATTTTTAGAACCATTTTCTAAACGAATTTTTCGGGTATCGAACTTGATCTAGAACGTTCTCAGCTTCAAAAAAAAAATATATTTTAAAAAAATACAAATATTTTCAATAGCTAGACAGTTATTACCAATTATTATGCATTGCTTTACAATATTTTTATATCATTTTAATATTTAAATACTAACCGATTAATTTAGTTCTCATAAATATAAGCATTTACATAACGTAACGTAACTACATACTAATAATCGTATACAATATATTCGATAATATTTACAAAACAGTTTATTTACATATATTAAAATATATAATTATATAATAATAGTTTTTAATTTAAATATACATACATACATATATACTATATATTTTTCTTTATTTTATTTAATTATAATTGCATGGCTTGAATTCGAAATTTTTTTTGCAGGCAACATTGAGCGCAGATCATCGGATAAAAGCGACCTTTTGACCAATTCGTCATTTCAAATTGAAAATAACAAACAAAAATGCATTCATTTAACAAACAATAACAATTCGGCTACAACACCAGGTCTGTGTATTTAATTAAAAACAAAACAAACAAAAAAAAATATAAATCAAACTAAACACTAAAATTTTTAAAAATTTTCTCTAATTTTTTTTTCTTTCCTACTCTTATTGTACTAACGATAATCACCCACCTACAAGTCAAAAAAAAAATTAACTTATTTTCAACTTAAAAAATTAAGAAACGAACTATTAAGGAAACAAACCAAACAAATAATTTATTTCTTAAACTGTTTGTTTTCGTTTGATTTTCAAACCTTTTCTGGAGTAAAGTTTTTCCTTAATAACAATATTCGCAAGAGAAAAAAGCAGTTGAAACCAAAGTTTTTATTTTTAATTGTTTATTGTTTAAGTTCTCCCGTTTTTCTGTTGGTCTTTCTGTTCTTAATACTTCCTCTCGCCCACCACCCTAAGAGTTATTGTTCTGTTTTGTTCTCCCAGTTTCCTTTATGTGCGTGTGTAATAAGCTTCTATAACTGAAAGAAATCCTTCTTCAAGAAAAAAAAAACCTTCACAGAACCTTATTTGTTGTACACATCCTATTAAAACAATACTCTTCTCCATTATATTTTCGATGTATAACTCGTATAACTTTTATATCGTACTGATTTAGCTCTTCTAGCATATGACAGTTTGTATAGCACAAAAACGATTCATATTGTCTTTGAGTATAATAGTTATAGTTATGTTTATATAAATAGCACACTTTTTTGCAACAATTTATACAATTTACATCTTTATTTTATTTGTATGTAATATAAGTGTTATTCTGCTGATTTTTTAATAATTTTGAAAGATTTTTAGGTAAAATTTAATAACAAAAAAAAATCTGGAAACTACAGCATTCAATATTGAATGCAATTTCTATGAGGATTGTATTGCTCATAAATTGTTTGAAATTCCATTGCTTTTTAGTTAATAAAAGTTAGGTTAGGTTAGCGGGTAGCCTGCCTTTGACATGCCCATTGAATTACCCAGTGTCATGATCCGTTAACGGTGGGTTTGAACCACAGCGAGCTCAGAAGAAAACCGGCCAGTTCCCTTAGTAGCACGTTCGACACCATGACTAGATCTTCGTTTTGTTAGCCAAAAATCGATGACGTTCTGAAGTGAGGGCACTCGCATAAGAGATTGTGTACCAATTTCATTTCCTCCACATCATGGCAGCTTCTATTGTAATCTTCGTGGTGTAGACCGAGTCTGTCAGCAAAACTGCCAATAGTGCCAGTTCCCGTTATAATTTCTATTAGAAAGCGAACCGTGGTCTTTGTGAACTCAAGCAGTCCCCTGGTCCTCGCGCTGTTCACTGCTGGACTTAGCAGTTTTAAATTTCCGCGGCCAGTTATGTTGGACTACCCACAGTTTATTGAATTCCAAGTATTCTTGTAGGTCGCATATATCCCTTCTATCATCTCCTCCTCAGACATTTCCGATCCATTTCGTGACAGTCCGTCCGACTTTTTATTTCCCTCGTTAATCAACGTACTCGAAAATATTGCCCAAAAATCCGAACAAAATATTTAATAAATGATTCGATTCCAATTGAATATGAATCGTTTTGTCTGATAACTTATGGTCATTTCCCTGATGGTGAATATTGGCTGCCAACGGCTCAAGAATTGCTATTTTATTAGCAAAACACAAGGACTTGATATATCCTCATAAAAAGAAATCCAGATACTATTAATTGCACGAACGGCGGGCAGCTAGTGAACAGGGCCAATTTTGGAAAGAAAGTTTTCACAAAGTATTAAAGTATGGAGGACATACATATTTTTGTGATTATAAACGGGGAATGCTTAAAAGCGGGATGTATATATAGAAATAGTGTCAGTGTCCGTGCTATTAAGCAGGGAATTATTATATCCGCGAAATACTGTATATTTAAAAAATAATACGAAAAAAAATGGAAATAATATTTTATAATTTTACACCATACTATAAATATGTGTGCTATTTGTATAAACACCCAAGACCCTACGATTACTATATTTTCTTACTTACACGAATTATTTACTAAATTTTCAGAATTTTTTTTCCAATTACTATTCCTACCACCGGCAATTGGCAAGAAAAAGTGTATGTTTTAAAACGAATCCTTTTATCTAAGATTGTGCTATTAGCATGCCCATGACCGCTTATGTACTCTATGCTCTATGATCTGTATATATTTGTTTTAATTTGTTTTTACCGTTATTTATCTTTTTTTTTTAATTTTATTTTCATATAATTTGTGTATATGTAGCATAGATTTAGAGCTTTTAAGTTGTCATCTACATATATATACTTATTTATTTCTATATATACCATTGAAGATATTATATATGTATATATTGTATGTACGTACATATGTATATGCATGTATATACATATACATGTATTATATGATAAATTCATTTGCATGCTGAAGATTATTTTTTGTTTATTCAAAAGTATAATAATAATATTAATAAATAATATGTATTTAATTGTGCAATTGTTGCTGGGACCATGTTATCATATTTTTTAACTAATATGCGATGCGATTCTTATAAATAGATAAATAAGATTTTAATGCAAATATGTTTATCTGCATGTGAAAATAATTTTTAATATGCTTTAATGTGAAGTCACATGCTAAGTAAATCTTTTGTTGTTTATTAAAACATTTATTGGGGAAATATATTGTATTTTATTTATTGCATACAGCAATAAATTTCTAAAATAAAGTCCCCTTAAAAAAGTTTTTCAAACAAATTATGCTTTAGAAGAAACAGTTGCGGTTAGGGCATTAGTATTTGCACGTCGATACTATTTTTGCAAATGACTTTTAATTTAATAACACAAATGCTAATGGTTTAGACCACTTATACCAATAGATTACGATAAATAGTATCCTTGAGCAATGAAATGAATTAATTTTCCTCAAAACAAAAACCAGACACAGTGTCTTTCAAAATCGTGTCTGTTTCTCTATATAACAGCATGAGAGTCTTACTGGCTTACTTTATTGTTCATTACAAGCCTTTTGTCAGGATTACGACCTAGCTTCTTACACCACCCATTTATTTGTTAATCTTATCCATATAAGTGTTGGAACCTACAAATTTTTGAGAACCTTTTCGTAGCAATTTTATTTATTTTTGCCAGAAGATTGCTTTTGTTTTGTTCGATAAATGTGAGCTGGAGTTTGAATCAGCCAACACCCTACCTACCTACTAGACTACGATGACTTTCGATACTTATTATTCAAAAATTTTTTTATTTATAGTCTACCTATTGGCAAGTTTCGATTACATTTTAATGTACATAAAACAACGATTAATTCCACTAGTGGATATAAATTTCCGAAATTGGTGCACAGTAATTGGTTTCATATAAAAAAATGTTTACAGCAATTAGATCTAAAAATTTTTCTTTAAGATTTTGAATCCCATAGGTTTAAAAATTGAAATCTAATGACGACAACTCATTACTTTCATGGTTCTCCACCAAACTTACTTATTTATCTTATTCTATTGGAAGCCTGAGATAAAGGATTCATGGGGTTAGAATGTGTCTAACCAAGTCTGTCTGAAGAGTTAAAAAACTGACTACCAAGCGTCTTCAAAGTTAACAGAACTAATCAAAACAGCAGCTGTTTCCTGGTTGAAGCTCTGAGAGTAAAGTTATCTGTAGATCGTTAGCACGAAAGTTGAAGTCCTAAAATACAAATATTTGTTAATGTTAATTTGACTGGAAGATCAGTAGTAGGTTTCCTGAATGGATTATTTTAAAGGGAGACTGCAAAAGATTTGCCTTTGTTTTCTCTCCTATCATAACAACTGATTGGCCAGTTGCCAGTTCTTGAAAGCCGTTAAAGGAAGTGTACAATTTACTAACAATTCCATTCAAAAATCTTTAGTGTCTGTACTTCTCCACTTACAGGGAATGTCTTGTAGAATGATCTTAAGTGCTGCGAGGAGCATATAATTAGTCGTAAGAAGACTGAATATAGTTATAAGCAGACCTCTGAGACCAACAAATTAAACATTAACTGCCAATATTAACTAAATATGTGCGCATATTTAAATATTGCTTTTAAATTTCTTTACAGCATCCCCTCGATTCACATTTTATTTGTTTTTAAATCTTTTTCATGCACATCTTTGTGCCAATTTGTTCCATTATTTGTCATTATGCACTACATAACAAGCAGGCATACCAAACAAAACATGGTGTCTCGTACACTACCACACAAAATATCAAAGTTCATTAGGAGGGTTTATAAATCATTGTCAAACAGACAAGACCAAGAGCGCAACACTGTTACCTACAGCAAAGTCAGTAATAGTTGTTGTTATAAAATTAACATGGGATTGTATGCATTCATCATGAAAAAACCGCAATATTGTACACTCTATAAATATTTGTATTTGTAACCGATAACTCATGATTGGCATGAATAATTATCGCTCTTAAATCAGATTTATTTCGAACGTTTATGTCTACATTAATGCCGTGCACTTGAACCACCAACCAAATAACAACCACACCCTCGTTTCTATGAATAGATATAGTGACAGCTATACTATACTAAATGTTGTGTGTGATGTATTGAAACAATTTTATTTTCAAAAATATTTTCTTCAATCTTTTTTTATTTCTTATTTCAAAAGAAACAAAGACACAAATGCAATACATTGCATTATTATTAGTGTCATTAGTTAATTAGTGAAGACAAGATTAATACACTACATTATTGAAAAGAAAGAAGCAAGTTTCCTTTGTTTAGTACAGTCAAAGCCAGTGATAATCGTACGAAAAGCATATTGTATAAATATAGGATTTTTTTAATTTACAGTGCGCGATATTAATTGCGAACATGTGTTTTGATTCGTTAGGGAAATATAAAATATATCAGATTCACCATTTTTTTTTTATTCTATTGTAGCACCTATAAAAAGAACCATTCAATGGAAATCTAATGCCTATCTCTTATGTGCTTATTATACTCGCTTTTAATTATTTCCAAAAATTAGTTCCTTTGTGTAGCCCTTACGCTGACCAACTTCTTCCACTTCCCTGGTTTTGGTAGAACTTGGTCAGTATAGAGACTGCGTTCGCCTGTGGTGTCACAACCGGCCGCTATGCGTGCTCAAGTGAGCTTTTTGATATCAGAGCTACCACCCGAACCTAAATAGTTCCTTTAGATGGCTTGGTATAGTGACTGTTGTGCTCGACTACAAATTCAAGCCATTCAAGTTCCCAGTTCCATTATGAAGTTTTTGGAATTTTATTAACTAAAAGGTTTCAAATTCCTTCCCAAACATTACAAAGTTGTCTTAAGCTCCAGGTAGGAAAACATTTAACAATAAACTTTATAGGAAGATTAGACAATGCCAACTCTTTGGAAAGTGTAGTGTAAAGCGAGCAATGTTTCTCCCCACTGCACCTAACACATTTTATTCATGGTTGTGATCGCTTCGAGATACATTAGATACCTGCATTTTTTGTTTTTCAATCCAAAACCAAGGATATGAATCCTTCTCATGCAGTATATTGTTTTGGATTAAGAGAAAGATGCTATAGGAGAAAGGCAACAAAATTTATTTTAAAACTTTTTTATGACTTTTTCTCGAGGATTGCTCTGTAATAATTCTCACTTTCTTTTTCCATTTCGGTTAAATGTCAACAATCAGTTAATGACAAAACACCCCGAGTCTCTGAGGCAACTCATCGGGGCAATCTGAAAAAAAAACGCTAAGATGGCGGTGATTTGTGGAGGCATTATGAACCTTATAGAAACAAACATACATATAGGCCAGTAGTCCCCAGCATGTTCGTTTCTATTAAAATCCAGCGGTTGAGTAGGCGTTTTTAAATCTTTGGGGCTTTAGACAGCATCTCCTCTGCTCCTCTGTTGTTGTATCTCTTGCTTTGTTGTCAATTGTAGCAGGTTGATGAAACTAGAACTATTTGCCTTTGCCTAGAAAAAACAAATTCAGTGTTTGAGCTGAGCTATTCCTAAGACCCATCTCTCTTGTAAAGGAGAATTTTAGTTCTAAAGCTAAGTTTCTCTGCTCCATGCTTTGAAATGGTATACAGAACTGTGCTATTACTAGAAAAGTAAAACCTAGAGTCTGGAAAATTCAGATGTAAAACAACTTAGAACTAATGGTGTTATAAACTTAATCGATACAAAATTTGCTTAAGTTTTCTTAGGGATACACTTTATTATTAATTAACCTTGTTGTACGATTTTCAGTGGCTTTTCATCATTTCTTCCATAGTTTTCAATCTCTTATGTGGAAAGGGAAAATGTTTGTATCAACTGCATGTATCGTTTCTCTCGGTTGATTTCTGTTGTGCTATTACTACTGTCACTCACTGTATTTATTTACTTAAATGTACATATGTATTAATGTAATAACTTAGTTTATTAGTAGGGATCTTCAAATTCATTGTTGCCTTTATATTTCAGTTTTTGTTTTATTTTATTTTTATTGATTATTTATACACTTATGTTGAGCGAATAACAAAATCTGCTGCACTACATACTTGACATTGTCACATGTTATTTTTGTTAAAATATTGTAGAAAATGAATTAAAAAAAAAACAAAAAACAGCATTTACAGTCAACTGATTTGAGCACGTTTCACCTCAAACATGTTACAGTTTCCTCTCAGTAGAAAAATTTGTTTTATTTTCCATACATACATATGTATGTACATCAGATTGATATGTATATTGTAAAAACTATGTATTTGTATGATATTTTTTTGTTTTCTATAATAGCTCGCATAGCTATGTACTTATATTTAAGACAAATTTTGAATATTAATATTGAAAATATTGTACATATCTTCTCGTTTTTTTTTTCTTTCTATAATTATAGATCGTATTTGTGATAATCGTAATGATAGTTCCGGTAATGAAGGCAATGCCATCTATACTGATGGCCAAACCTCGGATCCCCAAAATAGTCCACCGCGTGGTGATCAGAATTTTATGCGTTTACAGCACCAATTGACACCCGTTAATACTAGTAATAATTTACAGGCCATTGCCGGCCAAAACGCCAATAACGCTTCGCCTGTAGGAAGTGCAAATACCGCAAACCCAGTGTCGAATGAAAAAAGATCACGTTTGTTTCGGACATCGAGTAGTACACCGGGCGGTGGCGGTAAGAAGAAACAGTCACTTAGTTTAAGTGCCGAACCGCGCTCAGTATTAGAGACATGTTTGTCACCCACCAACGTGGAACCACGTAAAATGCTGCTAGATCAGTTAAGTCGCATATTTGCCAGTGAGGATTCAGTTATACCAGATGTAGTAACAATAATAAGTCCACCGGAAGCTTTAAGTGGCAATAGTTTAGTTTCAAAATTGACCGCTTTATTTGCGAACTCCTTTAAGCCGGCCTTTGTGCCCCAAAATACGGCCGAGGTGAAGGCTGTTCTGCAGGCTCTAATGGGAAAAATTCAAAAGTAGTAAGTATCTGCATCGCATTTAACGTTTGTATAGATCATCCTTAACTTATTTTGAAATCATTTCCAGTTGTAACTCGAATGCCAAACCACCCACCACAGTGAAAATTCTTTTAATAGGCGGCGATTGGTTGCAAGGTGCCGCCTTGCGTCACTATGTTGAACTGATGGGTGTGCGGCCTCCCGATTGGCTTAATCACTTACGTTTCTATATTATACCCATCGGCAACAGTAGTATTGCTAGATATCTAAGTCAAGTAGATCAGGCATATGCAGTCATGTTCGGGTCTGAAAATTGGTATCAGCTGTGTGAGCGTGCAGCTCAGACAGCAGCTGCTGTAAGTGCTGTAACAGCGGTTAATGCTACAGCGCTATCATCTTCCTTGTCTGATTCGGCAACAGCCAATAAATCTGATATTGTAGAATTAGTTAATCGCATACAACGATATTTGCATGCGGCTGGACCCTGCACACAAGTACCCATTGCAGAAGCCATGGTTAATTATAAAGAAGAGGATTCATGTCAAATATTTGTGCCATTTGTTAGTGTAAGTACTCATAACAACAAGTGTTTTTTTTATCAAAATTTTATACATTTTTTTGTTTGTTTCATTTATTGCAGGATGTACGCATCGGTTATTTGGAAGGTCCGCAGGCCTCTCTTGACCTAGATGAGAATAATGCTCAAAATACAACTTCCCAACAAACATCAAATACCAGCGTAGCCATACCTATTGGCAATTCTCAATCGCAAACTCCCTTGAATGCAATATCGCAAAATTTATCATCCAGCCTACAGGGTGTTTCAAATAGTGCTAGCGGTACTGCTCTTTCAGGTTCACCGCCACAAAGTGGTCGTGTATCACCGCCTTTGCAAACACCGCCTTCGTCCGCATCATCACAACGTGAAGGTGGTTTTGGTGTTACGCCACAACAATTGGGCAGTGAGTCTGTAGAATTGCAAGTGGATTACTGGCCTATTGTGCGACCGGGTGACCATATATCATCCAAGGATAAGAGCAATACTCGAAGTGGTGATCAAGGTGGTAAAAATAGTATTAAGAGTACGTTTAGAAGTCTGCAAGTATGGCGTTTGCCACAGAATGCTCAATTGGGTGAAATGTCAAATGGTTTAACAGTGTCATTTGCTACCAAAGAAAAGAAACAAAAGCAAAGTATGAACACACACTTAAAAATTGATTTGTAAGACCCTTTAAATTGTTAATTTGAATTCTCTATTATAGTTATGCGCTTGGGCAAGAAAAAGGAAAAAGATCGAGATCTCGAAAAGGAGCAGTGTGTTGAAGGTGTGGCCCGTTTAATATGCTCACCGAAACAATCGCATCCCGTACCGTTAAGAGGTAAGGAAAATATATCATATGAATTCATTTAATTTAGTTATTAACACAAAACTTTAAAGGAAAAGTTAGGAAAATAGCATTTCTTGACAATATTTATACACATTGAACAAGAATAGCAGTCTCACGTTATCCAATTCAAATTGTAGGTTAGGTTAGCTCGAGGTGGTAGCCTTGATTATCAAAACACACTTGAGCACACATAGCGGCCGATTGTGATGCCACAGTTATGCACAGTACCTGCTCTGATCGAATTTCACCGAACTCATCGCCTGAAAGTTTTATAAACGAAGCTGTATCCTTGATATCAATGGATGATAACTCCTTTAAGCTAACAAGGAATGGAGAGCAAAATAACCTTAACCTACACCTCGCAAGAAATGGGCATTGACAAAACAGACTCACAACCACGAAAAAGTTGTTTGATGGGAGCTGCAGTCCTACAGTTGCCTTAAATGTCCCTGTGCCTACGAACCAGATAAGTAAGACATTGAAGTGCCCAGAGAGAATGTCGAGGCAGCTGTGGTACCACGATTTTGTCCAGAGGGCCCATGAGTTGTGCCCTTGTTGCTATATTTGGAACAAACCCTGCCGTCTACAACCCAGGGCTTTTGGACTAGGACGAGCTCTACATCATCCACTACTTGTCGGAGGAGCAGAGCGGCAGTGTCAGTTTTTGGGTGCATGAGGATGACCCTCAGCATCAGCCTGAGAATCAACCACTGTCGCGTCGGAGTATTCGTCCGATAACAGAGAGGTCTCGCCCGCGTTTATATAAATTTTTCAACCAGCTCGTAGTTAGAGATTTAGCTGGCGGGGAGCATCTGAGTGTCTGCTAACGCTCATACAATCGATGTCCTCGGAGGTGGGGTTCGAGCTGGTAGGTAGGGGTTGTAAAGCCGGATTTATAAATCCTAGGCTCGATTGAGCCGAATCCGTAGCTTATCAAGCTACAGCGGGCGTTGATCAACGTTGCTCTTGGGTTGTCCACTTTAAGTCGTATAGAAGACCGGGGGGAGCGTTTAGCTCGGCAGGTCTCTGCCGCATGGGGTCCGCCTATGTCGTATCCAAGCGTCCTTTCTCGTCCTCTGACAGGAGTGCGGTATTTTTTTTTAGCCAATTTTGTATGTCCTGACTCAACCACTCGAGTTGTTGACACCCGAAGTTGAATTGTTGTTGGGGGTTTGCGTGATCGGCTTGTCTGCCAATGTCTTAACGCCAGCCGAGGAGTGCATAAGCATATTCGCATTGGCAGCAGATTTTGAGATGGATGGTGCCTCGAATGGTGCGGCAATTAGAGGAGAGGGTAGAGCAGCGGCACTAGGGTTTAATCTCGTGATTGGGATCTTTGTGCCAAGCGGAGTTTACCCGATTTACCCACCAAACTGGACGTGGAGGCGGCTGCTGCGTTTGTAGAAGCTTACCTTCTGAGGGATTTACGTTCACGATCGGGAGTGGACGATTTGCGAGAATTAGCACGGGTTTGGGTTTGTTAATATTCATATCCATGCTATAAGGGCCCCATATGTATCTATCCATAAATGGTGCCGAGGTTATCTATGCAAGCAGGGAGGCAAAGCGAAGGTTGGCATTAGTCCTTATGGGGACAGGTGCTTACGCCAGACCAGGTGCTAATCAGGTGTCTTCTTAACTGAACCTACACCACCAACTCAACGTTGACGAAAAGGAACGTACTTTGAGGCCTGCCAGGACTTTAACGAGACGGAGGCAATTGTAGCTGTAGCCGTTCATACAGCGAGTTTCACTACGGTGCTAACGTGCACAAGCAATCTGCAAACACCAGTACAAGGCTAACGAAATTAAAAACATATGGATGGAGTCATCTGATAGAAAATATCCTTAATTCCGGCTGAGGGGAGGTCCGTAGTGTTTAGTAGAAGGCAGGGGCACCTCGAGCAGGTTGTGACTACGTCAGGCTGAGCCGCATGAAATGATTTCCATTGCAATCTATCAGATGCCATTGATTTCATCTTATTCCTAGATAAACTCGCGTATCTTTTTCAATCTGTCGTCTCGAAGTATTTCTAAGATCTACGAAAGTGAATATTATATTCGGCGGTCTGTCGAGTTTTACCATTCACACTCACCCTTTCTTAGTAGCAGGTTGTATCCAAAAATATTTCTTGATTAGGGCTCTCAGATCTTCTTCAATCTGCAATTTCCAAGTATTTCCAAGATATTCTGCAAACTTGAAAATTATATACGATGACCTGTCGAAGTATACCATTCACACTCACCTTTTTTTTATTAGTAGGTTAGATTAGTTAAGGCCTAGATAGCACTTTGTAAAGGCTTGGTGATGGAGTCATTTCCCGGCTAGGTGTATTCCACGTCTGCGTAAGCATATTTAACGTTGCTGCCAAAGGACTTAACTTTTGTTAGAGTTTATCATTGTGACCATTAGACCTCCAAAATTTATTGACAGCTTCCTTCCTGTGGTTGTTTTGTCTTCAAAAGTCTTATTATACTTATTTTCTAGATACTTAAAAGTAGTTATTTTCAGACCAACTTCATCATTTGGTTGTAATTTAAGGCGGAACTAGTGGATGTATATAATATATTTTAACACTTATACTATTTAACATGAATTTTTTGAAAATTCTTTTATGCTTCTGTTATTATAATTTTTTATTATTGATTTACTTATAGTTTATATTGATGGCACTGAATGGACTGGCGTTAAATTCTTCCAATTATCATCGCAATGGCAAACACATGTCAAAAATTTCCCAATTGCTCTAATTGGTTGTACTCCAATGTCATGTTCTGAATTATCCTAGTCATTTTGCTAAGTAAATATTCTAGATTTACAAACCTATATACATACATATATATTATACATACATAAAATAAATTATAACTTTAACCGTGTATTAAAATATGTAAAAAAAAACACAAATATTGACAAAATAACGGTTAACTGAACTACTCCTTATTAAAATAAAAATTATAAAAATAAAATATTATACATACACAATATATTTTAAAATTTTTTATTTTATGATTTATTACTTAGGAATTATATTTTTAATTTTTATTTTAGTTTTCTTTTTTTATATATATATTTTTTTTAATTTAAATATAAATAATTCATTAGTATATAATTGTAAAAAAATAATCTTAATTAATAATTATAAATGATAAAACATGAAATATTGTATGAAGCCGAGACAGCTGATTTAAATTGTTTTGAGTAAGGATAGAAACAAATTTTAAATCAAAGGCATAAATTGGTTATTAATATTGAATTCAGAAAAAAAAGAATGATAATAGAGAATACATGAATTAAACGAATTTGTTGTATGTACATCATTTTAATGTTCACCATGAAATAATTTCATATTCAAAATTTCAAATAAATCAAATGTAATTTTCAAAATCCGATGGTTTGTTTTAAATATATTTTTTTTAACAATAATAGGTAATTAATAGGTTTTTAAAGACTGGCAACTGTATTAGTTGTTATGAAACGTTCTGTGCTTATAAAAAACAGTTTAGTTGTCAACATAACAGTTTTACAAAAATATTTAACAATTAAAGCGATTAAACATTTGGTCTATAGGCTAAATTTAAAGCTCTTAATTAAATAAATAATTGTAATCTGTATTGCATCTTAAATGCTAAATATATTGCGTACATTCTTCAATCTTCTTTAGGCAAGTTTATAAATATGACTTATTTTTATATTAAAAAAATGGTTTTAAATGTAAAAATATTTACACATTTAAAATGGAAAACGGTTCAAATAAATATTTTGTTAATGAAAAAAAAACAATAAATTTGGTCTTTTAAGTATTCTTATTTATAAAGAGTTCTTTAGCTAATAATTATTTTAAACAATTTCTGAATTATTATTCGTTACATTTGTCCCGTTAATTTTAATGACGCATAAGAACGAATTTTTGTAAGCGAATAACCACTTTCATAAATTATTTTAATTGATTAATTTTCTTCTAAGAAAAGCTAATAAAATTTTATACATACTTATGTGAAGTCGCCGTAGTCGTCTAGTACATATGTAGTGTGTTGGCTTATTAGACGTAAGGCCACGGTTCAAACACCAGGTCAAACATCAAAACGAAATATGAAAAAATATTTTTTCGGCGACTTCCTCAGCAGATTTCAGGCAAAAACTCAGAGTAAATAAAATTGCCATGAAAAGTTTCTCAAAAGTCTATCGTTCGGCATCGACGAACGAATTAAAATATTATGAATAACGAACTTATTTTTATTCGTTTTGTTTACGGATGGAAACAATCTATTTTGAATGGTACTTTAGGGAATTTCTCATAAAAAAGCTTTACAGAACTCTTAAATTTTTTTTAGAAATACGACTGTTAGACTTTTATCAGCTGTATACTTATAATTCCAATTATTTCTTGATTAATTATTTATTTAAATTGATCTAAAGTTTCACGAAAATACGTATATAGCCAATATTGCAAACTTTCAAATTAATTTAATAGAATTTGTTATTTTAAAATTTATTTTAAATGTTAACATTTTTCCAACATCTTCAGTTTTTTAAAATTTTAAAAATTCAATACACATTTGGAAATTATTTACTACAGCGAATATTAACATAATGTACATATTAAAGTTTTTGTTTTATAAATTTTTTAATAGTTAAATAGATAACTGAGAGCAATTATGATTAGCAAATGAAATATTTAAACGTATCCCATATACACGATATATTATAACATATATATTTATTACCATTAAAACAAAAGTTGAAAAGAAAAACATATATAAGCCAAATTGAATTCTAGACTCGTAAAAACAGTAGAACAAAAACTTCCTTAAAAACTAAATGAAAAAAATATATAAAATATACATACATATGTATATACTGCTATACATACTACATATATACATATAAAACAATTGAAACGTATCATTCTTAAAATAAAAAAAAACAAGTTAAAAATACATATTAAATTATGCTAAAAACTAAAATCTAAATCTAAATACAACAAAAAAACAAAATTCGTAAATAATAAAAATGAAAACGAAATACACTTACATACATATATATATAATATATATAAATTCAATATATATTAAAAATTAACTTAACAAAAAAAAGGAAGTCAATGTATTGTATTGTTGGATTTGTTGCTGAAATAGTTTACTTACTACTAACTACTATTATTATTACATCTATTCAAAACTAATATCTAAAATTAAATAAAAATATAAACGTTTTGACAAACAACATCTAAAAAATAAAAACTAAAATACAAAAATAATCTAACTAAACTAAAATTGTATACAACAATATATTTTCATTATGTTAAAAACTATTTATTTATTTATTTATTGACTGGTTTAACTATTTACTTTATTAATTATAATAAAAAATAATTGATCTATTTATTGGCAAAAGACTTCAACTTCAATAAGCAACATTTTTTAAACAATACAACTGAAAATAATAATAATAACAACTATAACATGAAATAAATCCTCCCATCAATAGCATTTTTTTACAATAAACTTAAAAATTACAGCCTAAACAAATTTAAGCAATAAAATAGTCCATAAAAAGCATACAAATTTCTATAAAAATAAAATATGATTAAAAACATGTTCATTACGTCAATAATTGAACATATAAATATTATAAATAAAATCAAAAAATATAAAAGATATGAATTATTCAGAAATTGGCAATAATTTTCTATTTAATTATTATGTGAGCTTTGATACTAAATTATTTAAGTTTTTTATTATTATTATTTAGAAATGAAAGACAACGGAACTTTAATTGCTTTGATTTGAAACCAGGGAACACATTTTCTTTTTGAATATTTCTATATAGAAAAGTAAAATCCCACTGGGGTATCTTTTGACTTCTAAAGCACGTTATTTAACAGAAAACTATTGTGTTGAGAGCTATTGTATAAAAATTAGATTATCGTCACCTGATGGAATGAAAAAAAACCTAAAAGCAACCATGAATAGATAGAGTATGGGCTCAATGTGAACTTCAGTTGCATAGTTGGTTAGCAAACCTAAAATATTAAAAAATAGATTTCAGATGCCATCTGTAATTCCAACTTATACTAATTTTGGCAACTGGCAACACAGCATTTATAATCGACCCATAGTCGATCATACACGGACGAATCGAGTGTCTAACAGAGCTCTTCTTTATTGTATACTTGACCAAGACTTAGGAAGAGAGCATTCTGTGGTGTATGTACATATGGATCAAAGACTGGTAATGATGCAGAATAGAATATGAAATCACATGGGAGATTTTACAAATATTTTGCACGTTGAGTTGAATTCTTCCGTCAGAGGACGGGATAGAGCAAAAGTACCTGACCCTCTATTCCAGCATTTAGCTTCTATGCTGACGCATCAGGTTAGTGTGGGACCGTGTGAACAAAACTGAATCAGCTAGGTAACGAAAATGGGTCACATGTTGTGTGCAAATGAGTTTGTAAAGAGGGAAACCGTCACACCGAAACCTTTCCGTGGAATAGAAAGAGAAGTTTAGAGGGATATTCTTTGCGAAAGTAGAACAGGAACAGCTGACCAGGCACTCGAGGAATATTTGTCTAGTTAAGGAATCATTTTCAACTTAATATGAAGATTCTCTGATGAGGAGGACAAATCGTCAGCTGGAACAAATAAAGACATTGCATCTGACTATCCATAAATAGTCTGAATATGGACTTCTAACTGGGCATTGTTAAAACTTGAAGAACATATGTACAGGATACGAATACTTTTAAATATGTAGTTTGTGTTGAGGAGAACGAATCATCAGAACACATACTTGGAACCCGTGCAGCTTGAATACATTTCTAAACAAAATGCCTGGAAAGATTTCAGATACTACACAGGATTCTTCAGGTGTTCGTTAGGGAAATAATAGATTATATGAAAACCAGTAAAATAGATCTTTTGGCCGTAATAATATACCCAAAAAAAATTACAACCTATTTAGAATCAAAGAAAAAGTGGTTAAAAGCAATGAACATGGGCACTAATCAAAAACCTGTGACACAATGCCCAATTTATACCCTGTTCTTAATCAAGATAGTGGTTTTTTCGATATAATGAGATTCATTGAGAATGTTTGCTGTATTTTTTTCTATAGAATTTATTTTGATTTTATTTTGATCGGAAAAAGATATCGTAACCTTTTTTTACATCAGGTGACGATATGAAGACATTTCCATAGACGTTGTCTTTAAAACAAATTGCCTTAATTTGATTTCAATAGAACTTTGTAATCTTACAACCTGATAAATATGTTTTTAAAAATATTATTTAAATGGAGTTTAAATACGTATGTCGATAGGTGCACTTTAAAATTATGCACAATACAAAAGCAATTTATGAAAAAATACAAAATGAAAATAAAATAAAACAAGTATAAACTGAAGAAATAAATATTTTGAACTTCCAATAATATTTCATACTGAATCGACGATGCCTGTGCATTATGAAAACAATTTCTAAACAAAAAATAAATGCAAAAAGTAAATGAATTATAATAGCATATATATACATACAAACATACATATTTACATGCATTATATAACAATATATTTATTGTAAGTCCATATGGATATCTTAACTCTTATTGTTGTGATTTTTATTGTATAAGAAATTGAAAAATTTATAATTATGTTTCAAAAAAAGTAAATATCTAGTAGTTGTGTGCATATTTAAAGGAGATTATTAATAATTATTGATAGGCAATAATATCAAAACACCACCACATTTAAAACTAACCAATATCCTAGGCCTTATAAATGCTTTTACCCAATCCACTTCAATCCCTTTTCCTTTAATAGGCATGTTTCTATAGTTCATATGTTAATTAATCATTCTTAAAGCCTATATATATACAATAAAACAATAATTTATCAAAATACATACATTTTAAATAACCCTGTAATGCGTACATACATACATAAATACATTCAAATCATACATATGTAAGTTATAATTGTTTGTTTCAAAGAATAAATTTAAAAATGCGTTTAAAGATATGTGTATAAAAAACAAAGAAAATTAAATAAAAAATAAGTTATATATTGTAATAATTTCAATATTATAATTATTGAAAATATATATACATATTTATATAGATTTCTTGCTTGCTATTATGTAGTGTGAAAAGAATTTTTAATATATTTAATAAAACAAAAAAATCAATAAAGATATTTAAAAGACTTAAAACCCTTAAATGGTAAATAAGATATTTTTTTATTCTAAATCTCTCTTTTGTAGGCTGGTGAAATGAAAACTGCAATCCTGAATTCATAAAGAAGAAATGTCTTTCTGGAGGAAAACAAATACAAACGTTTCAAGTTAAGTTCCCTACATGTGGGAAATTGGTTAAAAAGAGTTCAGTAATGGCTCCACTATGTAGAAGATCGTTAGTATTGCCTGCATTGAAAATGTGTTCCTAATGAACAGTGCTAGAAAAGAGTATTACAATATTAGAAGTTATTTAGCTGATTGCGCACCAAGACCTCAACCAAGCTAGAAGGATTTTGAATTTCTTCTAACCGTTCAAGGAGTTATGAGCGGACACACTTAGGCCATTCTTATGTAGTAAGCTGTAAGCCAATTCTTCCAGGATCCTCTTTCCAATGGTAGGAAATACAAAACAAGGCCAGCGGAACTTAGCAATAAAACTTGATTCGAAATCCAAAAAGTGGAATAAATTGCACAATGTGAAGGTATTTTTTCTGAATTCAATAGGAGTAGATAATTAAAATGAGACCAAATCGACGCCTCCATTCTATAACGTTCTAAGTGTACTTAGAACGTTTTTAATGTTCTTGCATTTTTAAATTCTACGTTCTCTAACTTAAATACTGTCAAAATTTGGTTAAGATGCGCCGATCCGTTCCGAAGTTATAGGGAAAAATCTTCTTAGAATACACATATGGTCGTATGTCGCGTGAAAACTTTGAGAGCTCATAACACAAAACACACTTTTTCGACTTAGAATGTTATAGAACGGAGGCGTCGAAATATAACACGTCATAGTACAAGCAGGTTCTCTTAACCATGTGTGCAACATAATCATTTTAAGCTTGCAATTTGAAATACCTATAATGCCTGTATATACATACATCAACCCAAGTGGAGATCAAATCGTCTCATTTCGAGATGGTCGGCATTTCCAAAAATCTAAATTTATCTAATGTCCTTTTAAAGCTGCCTTTTCCACCCAATGCCTTGCCTTACAATATCATTCAAGTGTTAAAGACGTTGATATATAATATAATATACGAAGACTACTTGTTACTCGCGGAATAATGCGGTATAAGGGTTGCTCAGGCTTCTGTTGATGGCATACGTTATTATGTTATTGCCTCTGTAATTAGAAAAGTTTCCCCCCAACTTTCTTTTCCTCACTGTGAAGATAAACATTTTACGAAATACGTTTGAAGTTTTGGACGCAGAAACATTACATTGGTTATAGGATCTACCTCCAAGAACTATGGAGCAAAATTATGGGCACCATTAACCTAGGACCTGCTACAACAGAATAATCAACTGCTTTTAACTGGAACAACAATAGATTAACGAAACTGAAACGAGTCAGAATAACGACCAAATGGAGCCAATGGCGACAACAGCAGACAAGCGTATAAGATGGAAAATGCTTTGTGGAAGCCAAAGCATTACCCAAGACGGATAATGGGGGCAAAAATATGGGCATCAAGAATTTTGTTAGATTTTAAAGTCATTATGGCACTAATTATTTCACGTATTGGATAATTTTAAACAAATTTAAAGTGAAAATGTTATAAATTTATCTCAACATGCGGTTATTAACGGATATTAAAAATTCAATTCTTCATATTTCATCTGCAATAAACCAACCTGAGCTGTAAACAGTCAATGATATAATTGTAGAAAATAATTTTTTTAGGCGAATTGTTTTGTTTTTAAATCTTTATTACAAATCGTTATCGTTAATAAGTTTTAATGATTTTATTTTTAAGTTAAACATTTACCCCGTTTCCAAATATATTAAAAATAATTAAAATCTAGTTTTCAAAAACATAAAACAGAATCGTTGTAAATCGAATATAACATACATAATATATATATAAGTACGTCACTGTATATATGGCTATAACATTAATATAAAATAGGAAAAATTAATACATGCTATAAAAATGTAATGGCTAATCGAAATGATCGAAAACAAATAATAATTTCATGTTTAATTTATCATCTTAAAAAAGAACGAAAAAAAAATAAAAATATATCAAAATATTTTAATAATTTTATGCGGCAATCCTTTGACAATAATGGCACGTTCTCTTAAACCTAATTCACCACCAATACCACCGGGTGGTAGCAAAAAATCACAATCTGGATAACCTTTTGGTTGAGCAAATTCAATTAAATTTGAATTACTTTCACTTAAAGATTGTAGAGACCAAATGGCAAGATTTTTAGCTTTTCCATGACGGGCCATAACAAAAAACTACAAAAGCAAGTACAAGTAAGTTTGATTTTATTTAAAACATGAAAACATTTACCTCATCTTTATCGGTAATTAAATAGCCAATAATTAAAGCCCAATGAGCTTTATGGCCAAATTTTAAACAAGGCGAATGGTTAAAATCCGGATCATATCTAAATTAGAATCTTGTTAAGGAAAACTATGCTTTGTTTATGCAAAAAAAATATATTTTTTAATTATAAATAAATTAATAAAAAAAACTTTAAGGTTTTACTCTTACGTGGGTATGTATTTTCATTTTTATTCGCTTAAATTAATTGAAAATTCACATGTGATTTTAAAATATTCTTTCTATTTAACCTACACGCATGGGCGGTGACACTAAAATAACACCGTCACCTCTTACAAACAACATGGGTATAGTACGTTTAGTCGTTTTGTACACTTCTTCGTATGTTTCTTCGTCTATTTCAACAGTCGTTACTGTTTCTTCAGCATCTCCCAAAACCATATTTAAATGTTGATCAAATGCCTAAAATAAATATTTTATGATATATAAAAAGACACTTTTTTTAATAATGGGTTATCTTTAGGTTTCGTATCTAATTGCAAAAATTTAGAAATGGCGGATGAGTAAATGAAAGATGAGTTCTAATAATTGTATAGCAAAATTTTTATTTTTCCAGTGTGTTAAATGGCGTACGCAATTGTCTTGATATTTGTTGGAAATATCAAACAAAATTAAACCGAAAATCAAATCAAAATCAAGTTCGACTATAAGAAAAAAAAACCTACTCCAACCAAATTGATCAATCTGTTTCCATAACCCCGCAGGCTGAAATTTCACACTTTTCGGCTGACCTCTATACTCAGTTTTTTATTACAACTCACTGAAGCACTATATAATACAGCCATCCACGAAGCAGTAAAGTATAAATCCTACAGCAGACTCATTAACTGTTTAGCTGAATTGAAACACAAGCAAAGAAAATAGTAAGATGGGAAGAAACTTAGATTTGTACCTTAAGTCCTAACTGAAGCGTTGTAACTTGTGATAAAAGACACTTATTTGGATCTGGTGTTACTGTTTGAATGCAAATTACTTTGTTCTGCCATTATTACATGCCATTGGATATATGGACTTGTACGGAAGTAACCATTCATCTCCAATTCATTATCCCCAAGTCCAATCTCTAGAGAGTTCATGTTTTCCCGAGAAGTCCGAATAGAAGACGTATGTATATCTGTGGCGCCTGTTCTTGAACCACTCTTCAATTGGAGATATTAGTTGTAAGAAGATTTATGTTGACTATTATTCACATTTTTCACTTTCTCGCACACTAAAACTTGTTTTAAAACTCTCTGCTTGCGGCCATTTTTGCCGTAATAAAATAATTAACAAATACAATAAGTAACGGTATCAAGAAAAAAATACTATGTGCGTAAAATAAGAAGACTAAGGCAATGTTTGAAAAATTTATACAAAAACTTTCTAGGAAGTCGGAATAGAAAAACGTAAATTTTTGGGACACGTTCGTTCAGTGTTAATAGTATACCCTTCACTTGGAAGATATTTGTTATAAGAACATATTACCTACGCCTCACTTGGAGATATTGGTTATAAGAAGCTTTGCGTTAACAATTATTCATATTTTTAATGCGTTTAATGTGGCAGAAATTGAATAAAACTTAGAACTATCACTTACATGCAATCGTCCTCGAAGTTCCCGTTCATTGCGCATTTTCACGTAAACTTTTTCATCCAAACTGAGGCGTATCAAATCTAAAGGTTCCTTCACCGGCAGAACAACTTGCGTCTGCAAAACAACAACAATGATTTTCAATGGAACCATTTTAATTCAGTATTTAGTACTTACCTGTTCTTCTTCGGTGGCCATATTGTTTGCAACAAATTTAAAATTAAGATAAATTATTAAGGTTTTATTAAAAACCAACAGTAAAAGAATAATCTTAAATGTTTGCAAAAAAAGCGCAGAACTTCGTTTAATAGTGTTTAGTAAAAGTGTTGGTAAACATAACCTAACAAACAGAATAAACGTCAAAGGGTTGACAACAAATACCCAAACAAACAATCTGGCTACACTTTGCTAACAGACGAAAGGTTTTTGTCATGGATAACAATGTGGACGGATTGTTTTTTAATGTTAAAGTATATTTAAATTAATTAAAAGGTTTCAAAACAAATATAATACCTGAACCCATTTTGAAAGTTTGTTATGGAATGTTTGTTCTTTTTTTGTTTTTGAAAAGGATACGCTGCAAATATACAAGCTCCCTGCTGCAGATTCTCCCTGACCTTGGCACAATTTAAACGACCTTCATGCATTTGGCATTCGATCACATTGTTGTGTTTTAATTTTCTTGTTGTTGTCTGCTTCTTTGGCTGATCTGTGTCTGTGCCATTGGCATTTACATTGTTGTTGTTATTATTATTGTCGTTTTTTAATGGTGCTAAATTATCACAAATTAATTCGTATAGATTGTGGGCACTAAACATTTCACCATTATTTGTGAAATGCTTTTTCTTAGCTTCATATAAAAGTTGTTCGGTAGCCGGTATACCACCTAGTAACATACTCAATGCTGTTAGGCCACAGGTGGGTCCCACCTGTAAGATACTGCCTATATTATGGAATTCACATTTCACAGGTGGTTTGTCAGCACATATCCTGGCTAAGAAACAGGCTTTCTGCAGCTCCGGATACTCCAAGGCCCATAAGCATTCTTCTAGCTGAGGTTTCTTGTTTAGTGTTATTGGCGTTGATGTTTTTTTCGTTTCCCAATTTTGAGACAGTGGGAAAGTTGTCGGCGGTGGTGGTGTTGGCAAGAGGTTCGACATGTGTTATCACGTTTTTCATATATTCGTTGTTACGCAATTTATCACAGCTTTTTATAATTTATTATTATTAGAATAATTTACTTAAACTAATATTTCGTTTGGTCACGAGGAAAATTTCAACGCAAAAAAGACACTCATTCATTTGTCCACTTGTTCACACGCAAATCAAGTACTTCACTGCCAATGACAACATTCGTTTTACTACTCTTTGATTTTCTTTTGTTCACAGAATTCGACATTCTAATCACACTCATTAATTTTTTGGTGCCATCATTGTACATTAGTTCTCTACAGATTTTCCTTAGCTCTTCTGTTGAACGTGAGAAAATTCTCCTCTATTGCATTTTCGCGACCTACGCACAAATAATTTGTTTTCAAAAATAAACAAAAGTGTGTTTTTGTTTTCCTTATTTCGTTTACGTTGTTGTTTTTTTCTAATTTGACACAATAACAACAACAGCTGGTCGATACAAACATTTAAGGTTGCCATTGTCATCTTAATATCGTTGCCAGACTATCTGTAAGTTTAGAGAGGAATACACTGCAAAAAAATTATGACAATTTGTATGCTTTAATGTAATTCTTAATAATTTAAGTGAATAGTGGGGTGAATAAACATGTTTTGAGTTGGATTTCAAAAGTTTTATTTTTTTCCAGCTCAATTGAAACTTTGTTGTTTGTTTACACTGTTCGTTCTATATTTACTTGTAATAATAAAGAATAGAGAAAGGAAATTCTTTTTTGGATAGATATTTACAGTGATGTGAAAAATAATAAGGACACCAATGTGATGTTTACAGATTAGATAAGAAAGTAAGTCGAATGAGAAAATTACTGATCATTAATTACTTATAGATCACAAAAACAAATCATTATTTATAATCTCTCTGTGAAGGAAGAATAAGGACACTCCATTTTCTTTTAATTGTTTTTTTATATTATGGATATTGCCATATTGATGGCATTTTGAAGTTTGATAGTCAGCAATATGCAATTATCTCGCGCTAATTATGACAATTTTTCACCTCGTCCACCTTTACCACCACAAAATACAAAATTGAGCTTTTGTGTTTACCACCTACACTATACTGTCTTTCTAAACATTCGAAAATAGTATCCTCACTCAGAAAATTAGATGAAATATAGCGGCTTGCTCGTTAAAGAGATGTCTGTGGACGTCACACTTTTTTTTTATAGATTGCAGTAAATCAGAAAAGTATTATCTCCAACAATTTGGTAGTTTGAGCCTTTGACTAACAAGTTTTCCCATTTATCAAGGAGCGGAAATTGTATGGATGTAAGCGTTACTGCTGTGGAAAGGTTTTTGCTTTATTGAGATTTTAATTCGATCAAATATCGATTAGAATCTCTGCAACTGTATCAAGTTCATTTTGTCATGTGTTTAATAACCCAAATGAATCAGTTGTTGGATTTCGTTGATACTGTCATAAAGTAATTCTTTAAAATAATGCATACCCACCTTATTGTAATGCTCTTCTATTTTTCAGTACAATAAGTTCTAAAGCCAGCATGCGGGCGTATTATGCTTGCGGTACCTATATATACTACTGCTATATTATTTGTACAAATAGTCCTGTGTCCAGCTTTATGGTACGCATCATTTTTTCGTAAGTCCTTAATTATGTACTAACTTTTCTTTTGCTATTGCCTATATTTACAATCCATGCTTAGGCTTAGTTTATGTCGTTTTAAAATATGGTTTACAGACTTTTTCTAATCTTTGAAGTTGCATTTTCAACAAATTTGTGTACAATATTTTTTCTATTTTTATTTTACATTTACCAACAAGCGTTTAATCCTTACGTAGTATGTTCGAATCTTATACATATGAACAGTATTGTAATCTGTCTCTACTAAAGCTCCACAGAGTTCTGCTGTACAAGTTACCAATTAAAATTTTATTTTTATGGTTTACAAATCTTGTTTCCAGTTACATTTTATAAACAAATTTGAGGTTGTCAAAATTTAAGACAAAAACTTTGAGTATGAACTTCCGAATGATTAAGCTGTAGTTGCTAATTAATTAAAAAAATAAAATTTAATTTAAATAAAATCACCTATTAATTTAAAACATAAAAAATAAAATTTATTACATAAAAAACATATAAAAAGATATTCAATTAGTGCTTAAAACTAAAGCGCCTGTTTTACTGCAATTTTCAAAGAAAACGTTAATAAAAGAAAATGAAAATCTGTATAAATTTTATTTACTTTTATTCTTATTTATACGCATTATATAAGACTCTGTAGTCCCATATAAGGACGGACTAGTTGAATTAGTTTGTATTGTTGCGGCACCACACCTACATTTCTTGGTGTCACAGGTAAAATGTTTGCAGTAATGTGATCTTGATTCACATTTACATAAACCAGATTGTTTATTGATAGCCCTTTTGGGATTTGGCATACGTTTTCTAATACGACGGGTCTTCAATTGCGTACGTTTGTCAAGGGTAGTGGGTAAAGTTGTGCTAGGCTCTGCCGAAGTTGACGTAGCATCAGAATCCAAGTAATTGGAGGTATACATAAAACCGGGTTTCGTATTGGCATATTTATCGGGTATGCGGGTATAACGTTCGCACTGTCCTTCACTTAATTTTAACCATTCTGTAAAATAAAATTACGTGTTTCTTTTTTAATTTTTAATTGAATATTAGTTTGAGTACTTACTACTCTTTTTATCCATGCAAATTGCCATGTTGTAGTAGCATTCATTGACTATGGTGTAATTGACACCATTTCTACTAACACAAATTGGTTTATAATCTCGAGAACAATTATATGTACAGACTTCACAGTTGCCATCATGTAGTTTGACCCATGCTAAGGTTATAGAAAAAAGAAAAAATCTTTAAATACTTATCTATGCGTTGTTAATTTTAAATGGATCGTGTATTATCATATGATACCCGATAAATCAAAGTATTTAGAGTAAGGTAACTATATTAACCCTGATCTTACATTAGTTTAAGTTTAGTTACGTTTGAGATGTGTGAGACAGGTGTTATATCAAGGTCTTCTAATAAAGTGTCTAATAAACCAGGACTCTATCTAAATCGCTAGTTTAGAACTTTGTTGTATATTTAATCCTAAGGACGTGATAACAAAGTGTTGTTTTCCAATCGTCCATTATAAAAGACCTGAATTGTAATCTTTAATTAATTTTTAAACTGTGCATGCTTGGCAAGTACTTTTAAACACTATAGTTTCAGCTATTTGGTTATTTCTTTGTAAATACTTACTATTGTTCAAATTGATATTAGCCGTCATCATTTCACAAACAGAATTAAAAGATTGTACAGTTCCATTGGACAATGTGCCACATACTGCATCATTACCAAATTTACATTCATGTTCCTTAACTGTCGCGGATAGCTGAATCTCATTTTCGTGTTCAAATACATTCGTGACTGTAGCTGTATCTGATATTTCCGTGTTGTAGCTTAAAGTAGTGCTTTCAAAGAAAGTAGTAGTTGCTTCGCTTTCTTCACTTTTTATATCATTGTTATCTTCCTTAAGGTTATTTACTTCAGAAGGCACGAACTGGGTGTTAGTTTCACGAACAGAATGTGGTATGTCGGGCATCGTATTCAATCTCATACCATTTGAACTAAAAGGCTTAGGTTTTACAAGAGGTGCATTATACAAAGGCTTTTCAAATATAACGGGTTCTTCTTTTCTCTCGTCAGCTATTTGATCTGTATTGGGTATCTCGGGTAATGCTATAATTTTGTTGTAAATCTCATTATAGAGCTCATGCATAGGTATCGATTGATGGTAGCTTGTGGCATCATGATTTAAATACTCGGTTTGAAATGCCGGCGGTATATGAAGATATAATGGACTTTTGTAGTCAACAAAGTTATTAGTATCGTATTCAAAATCGTGAAGATAATCATGAAAGTTATTGTCAAGGCTACGTTTCTTCAGCAAATGAAGTTTTATGGATTGTTCTTTCTTTTGACGGGCATTTGAATAGTCTTCTGCACACATACCATTCTTGACAATGCGCCAATCTGTAGGTGATAGGGGAAAATATTACTTTAAATCCATTAATATATTATATTTCAGATTAGTTTGTTAATACCTCTATTAAATTTAACATTTTCAGCATTCAAAAGACATTCATTTCGAAAGGAAGATTTAACACCCATGTATATACCACACACTGGCTTGAATGCGTTTGTACAGGGAATAGGTCTTCTTATGTAGTTTTGTGAACGCTTGTTAATATTTTTATTCGAATGTTGTTTTAGGCCTTCACATTCTGAAATCTGGACTTGAGTATATTCTGAAAAAAGAACAATATTATATAGCTTTAGTTTTTTATTTGGATAGTTCTTATGTATTAATTATCCAATTCATAATAAAATTGATTATGAAGTCCTTACAATATAAATGCTTAGATTCATAGAATACCTAATGTAGCTGGTGAATTTTATTTTTAATTTTTTTAAATGATACAGGAGAATTGTCTTTAGATTTATAGTTCATGATGAAATTATTCAAATCGTGGACTTGACAGCAGGTATGGATTATTATTTTGAAAATTGCACATA
Organism: Sarcophaga carnaria; assembly: GCA_958299815.1. NCBI lineage: Eukaryota > Metazoa > Arthropoda > Insecta > Diptera > Sarcophagidae > Sarcophaga > Sarcophaga carnaria. The sequence continues at coordinate 34,365,140 of OY283150.1, forward strand.
TCATCATATCAGATATCACATGTCCGATATCTGTTATTGGCATTTGTTTTTATGATAATTTTATAAACTCTCAGAATGATACAAGGAGCTAATTTGACAATTAAAGAAAGCAGTCTGCGTCCTAATAAGAAAAATGTCTCTGAAAGAGAAATATTAACGTATTTCTACAAAAAACCTCATTGGTAACTGCAATATTTAATGGTCGCCAGGGGAAACAATATTTAAATGTTAAATTTAATCTGACATTTTCTGGTAGAGCAATATGAACTGTAATGTATTTCATTGCATATGTTCAAACATATGTGGCATATACAGCCTTAATTTCACATCAATGGCTATATTGTTGAGAAAATAAATGTGAAAGGGTTGCTGTGATGGTTGATCCTAAAGGGATTGAATGGAACAATCAACCTTGAAAGTTATAGTTGACAGCACCAAATATAAATCCTGGTACAAATGATCCGATTTAAAATCAGTTGGTAGGTTGTTTTTATTCCAATTCATTCCGTTACCGAAATCGTAAAATATATCCTCCATTTTCATATTGTTTTTCTACTTTGTTTCAAGTTCTAGAGCGATATGGTTGCCTAGAAACAATAACAGAATGCCTATCCACTTATTTTCTACTAGAGACATGAATTTTATTTTCGACAGATGGTAAGAGTTCTAAAAAAATTGAAAAATGTATCTCATTTTGTAGAATTTATGCGTTATTTGTCAACATAGTAACATTAATAAAAAATTTTTTGGTATTTAAAAACAAAGTTCATATTTCCTTTTATCCTTTTATGGAACTTATAGCAGTCACGTGGTATCTTTCCCATCTTCCTAGTATTTTGTTTGCATTGCTTTAAGCTCATTAATCACGTTTTTCTGTTAGGCAGATGTTAGGGCTATTGCAACGGGTCCTAGAATGATAGAGTTGCCATTTATTGTCGCCTAGAAACAACGCTCTCTATTAAATTGCTCAGTAAGTCCTATGTTTTTCTAAAGCTTGCGCTACCCTTCCTTCACATGATAATCGTAGTTGATGTTATTCTATCTGAGGAGATAAATAGTTAGTAGGCTTCTTGGGTTTCTTATTTGAAAAGGATCTAAAGACTCTTAACACTAACTCATGATGGTCATTTTTTATATTGTTTGTGTTTGTAGACTTACTTTACTATGCCATCTCTTTAGATCTTTTAATTTAAAATACGTCGCTGTAAACTTAGTGAAACTCAATTTGGGTTTCGTGAGTGATCAAATAATCAAAAAATAAGTATTGTTTCACATATTTTGTGTTATTCCTACAACATTAATCACTGTTCAATGCTAATTATCAGCACAGAATTTAAAAATCTCAAACATATTTTCAAATTAAGCATTCACTAGTGATTTGTATATATTTTTGACACTTCCTACTTACCGTTGTTTGATTGGCAAACATATTTCGTCATTTCGCATTGATTAACAAACAGTTGACACTCTTTGGTTTTAACATTCTGTCCACAAATTGGCTGGTTTAGTTTCGAACAAGTAAATTGACATCCATTGAGACAATATTTAAGTGGAACCTTTTTAAAATCTTTAGCATTGGAAGTATGCAAACAAAAATAAAGAACAAAAAAAAAATAGAAATAGAATACGAAAAATTATAATTGATTATAGGTGACTAAATACTTCACAAATATACAAAAACACACACTTGTATTATCCAGTAATAAATTCTTATTCACTGCTTCCAGCAAACACTCATTGGGTAATAGGAAAAACTGCTTGTGTCGTACACCGCAAACCGGAATACCATCACTGGGACATGATTTCGTTAGTACATCGAGCAGTAAATTGTTGTTGGATGAATCTGTAGAACTGCTGCTTGCATGCTTTAGCCACGAAATCGTTAACACAACAAATAACCAAATACAACGATTATACATTTGTACAGTTTCTATGTTTTTTTTATTGTTTTTGTTTTTGTCGTTCTTTACGTCGATACGTTCTTTACGTTTTCACGTTCTATTCGGAGTCTTGTTTTTCTCCCCAATTTTAAACACATAAACTGTGGACTAATGTCGGTCGGTGTGGGTGTATGTGTACGCAGATGCACTTGTACGTGGATTTCTACGAATGTTACGCGAAAAATTGTTAATTCGTACTGTTTGCTTTAATTCTAAGATCAAATGGTTTTATATGTTTAGGGGATTCATTCTGCTCAGCAAATACACACACAAAAATAGTAACGTAATACACAGTGACACACGTAATACACGACTACAACAGTTACCACTACTACTGCCAACAATAGCAGTGCTCAGTAGTTAACTTGTGTGTGGTTGTTGCTGTTATTAATGCTGTTGATTATAATGATGACGATTTACAGTGGGATCGGATAGAAATTTTGCTTGGGTAACTACGATTTCCTCATTTTCAAAGAAATATGGGCTAATGATGCCTCCGCTCCACAATTCACACCAAACCGTTAATCGTAATCGGTGCATTGACTTCTGTAAGACCACGTGTGAGTTCAACCCCAAATACGGAAATTTTGCTTATTAACGTAACCACCATGATAAAAATGAGCTTAATCCGAAAAAATTATTTTTTTTTTTGCAAAATCGACATCATCGTGCATTTTCTCGTTAGCCCATCTAGCGAAGCGAAAACGATGCGGATGGTTATACGGCTTCAACTCTTAACCCTTTCATGCCCGAATTTATTGGGCCAGAGCTAAAATTTTTTTTAAGGACATGTGTTTGTTAGTCATGGCCTAAATATGAAGTGATATTAAATTCAGAGTCCTACGTATTCTGGGTTTACACGTTTTTAACCAAGCTTGTTTGCAAAAAAAATCTTTTAAAAGAATTAAAGATTACGGAATTTATGAACAAAAATGTACAATGTTGCCTATAGGCAACATCGGGCATGAAAGGGTTAAACGAATTGAACTTTGTAAGTCGTTACGACGTAAACTGGTGCATGAAATGTTCAATTCTTGGGAACCATGGCGATGTACGACATTTTCGTACAATTTCCGACCAATTGCCTTTGTTTTGGAAATAAATGTCCAATAAATGCCAATGTTACTCAAGCGTAAATCGATTCATTGCGTTCAAATACAACATTTTGTGACAGAATAGAATGACGTTAGTATTGCCATATCCGAAATAACCGATGGTACAAATTTAAACCGATAGATGGCCCACCCGATAGCTACCTAAATTTTATGAAATTTAAATTATTAAAAAAAACGAATATCATATACATATTCACTTGTTGCTCCCACTGTACACTCGTATAGATGATGTTTCTATTTTAGCTGGTATTTGTGGCATTTTCTTTATTGCAGCACTTGTTTACTACTGTTGTCATAGTGGTAGTTCGTTAACAGTTATTGTATGTGAGTGAGTGTGTGTAATGTGTAATGAAGATATTGAGAGAAACAATATTTGTTTAGAAAAACGACTAATCTTAGCTCACCCACTATAATCTATTAGAACAAGTTGCCCTGTTAGTTTGGGAATTCATTTTCCCCTGACCAAATAGTTTAGCTTTAAACTAGCTATGGTACTGAGGACTGCAATGATGACGATTCCAACAGATAAGTATTGTAAAATAATGTAATCATGGCTAAAATTTAATTGCAACTTTTAAACTTCTGCATTAATTTGGTAGTAAAAAGAGAAAATTTAAAATGTAGTTAAAACAAAACTAAATTCATATGTGTATGTACTGAACTAGTTTCTGAACTGTGTGTGTAAATTTAATCTTTATCCATATGTCAACCAAATGTTACAAAATTCTAATTAATTTATTTTAAATTGGAAATACATACTACTGTGGGAAGGATCTTTCAATATCTGCTTGGAAAAATGATTCAATTACAATGAAAACAAAAAATATTTCACGGTATTTGCTATTTACATGACCGTTATCGATAAAATCTTTTAATTACTACGAAGAATACATTCTTTAAAATATGTTTACAAAAAATTGACATAAGAAACCTTCTCTCCATACGACAATTTTTATATACAATCCATACTTTCGTTATACTATCGACCGGTTGTGATTTAAACAATCGAGTGAAACGATCACGCGAGTCTTGCATACAATTGGTTGACATACATATGTTGCTAGTCTACTTAAAAAATATTTATCAATAGACGACGATCTACCACATTTGAGAAGACCAGATGAAAATGAAAAGATAGATAGGTAAACATATCATGAAATGAAATTCAAATGTTTACAAGGTAATCTTGTATCAGATACTAAGGTGAAAATCGAACATTAGTCGAACCCTGTTGTTGGAGAAATTTTGATTCCAAAATTGACAAAAAAAAAATAGGCGGTGTAATGTCGTGGCGAAAGTGGTTGATTACAAAAAAATGTTCATGAAATCTTTCGTTTTGAATTTCTAAAATCAAGAGATTTTAATCTTGTTTTAAACAACACCACCTATGAATGTTTAATTGGGTCAAACCAAGCTTGAGTAGGTGTAAAATACAATGAGCAGAGTTAACATATAATCAATACATTAATACAGAGGACATTGTGTCTCTAGGCCACCACAGATGGACAAGCTAGCCACCAAGAGCCAGCTACAGTAGATCAAACAACAAACGTGGAAAAATTTAATAATGAATCGAAAACAATGTAAAGAATAACGATAAAGAATAATAAGGTGGTAGTGATGTTTTGTGACAGTGTCACGATGCTTAAACTAATATACAGGAAGTCGGAAAGTCATCGTAGTCTAGTAGATAGTGTGTTCGTTTTATAGACGTGGCAAATCCCGGGTCAGACATGTCCAGAAAAACGAAATGTGAAAAAATATTTCTTTCTTCTCAGCAGATTTCTGGCAAAAATTCTGAGAATAAATTAAAATTGTCATGAAAAAGTTTCTTACAAATCTGTTGTTTGGAGTCGATATTAAACTGTAGCTCCCACCACTCATGTTAAAAATTAACACACACAACTTAAGTGGTGTGAGAAGCTAGATTGTAATCCTGACTGAAGGGTTGAAATGACCAATTATTATGTACTATGTACGTAACGTATAGGAATATAGATTTGAGCAAGCTACTATAATAGCCGACAACTACAATTAATTCTTTTGGTGACCACTTTATTGAGGTCTAAATTTATATCTGTATCTGGTGTATAGTGCTCTATCATCTAGCATGACCAACAATATTTTTTAAAACTGCATCAATTGTTTTTCTTATTGTCTTGTATCATTTTAATTTTCTTCATTTTATTTATTTTTATCTTAATTGTTCTTTTCTTTTCTTCTCAGCTTTGCTCATTTTATTATAACTTTAAATATTTACATATGCATGAGTATGTGAAGAATAAAACATACATGCATATGTACATACATATGTGGTGTATGGATAAATTTGCATTATACTTGTTGTTGTTGTTGTTTATTTTATTTGATAATTGGGTTAATCTTACGTTTTGTTTTTATATGTTCATACTAAACAAACAAAACCAAAGAAATAATAAAAAGACATGCAAAATATTTAACAAAAGATTTGAAATTATTTCAACCATTTCTTAAGCATCTCAACTAAATTTTTTTTGTTTTATTTTGCTTGATTTAATATAGCTGGAATTTGCTGTTATAAAATAAGAAACGTGCTGATTGTTGCATTATTTCAATTGCTGAGAAACAACAACCGCGATTAATTTGAGAGAAGATTATGCAAATTTAATTTAAACTTATTATTGTTATTTAATTATTAAAAAAATACATTTTTGCTGAGTATTAAAAATAAAAAGTTCATTTACATTTTGAAAAATAATTTAACATTGTTTTTTTTTTTGAAAAATAATTTAACATTGTTTTTTTTTTTGTAAAAAAAATTAAAATCCTGCGATTGCAGTTTATGTTTTGATGGCAAAATCATGCATAATAAAAAAATTGTGTGTTTACCGGTCAAAACGTTATTAATTCTATTTTTTCTTCCATGATTTTGAAGTGGGAAAAACAGAAGATTTGAAAACTAAATAAAATATCCACAAACATACATTTTAAAAACATACATCGGTCATTACAACCTTTCAGGCATATCTTCTCATATCACTTAGTTGTGTATATTAATTTTATACATGTGTAACGGGACCTACAGTTTAAAGTCTACTCTGAACGACAGAATTTTGAGAAACCTTTGAAGACAATTTCATTTACTCTCAGAATTTTTGCCAGAAATCTTGAGAGAAAGCGACCGAAGAAATATTTGTTCATATTCCGTTTTGTTGGAGGTATTTGACCTGGGGTTTGAACCGTATCCTTACGTCTAATAAGCCAACACAATACCTACTAGACTACGACAACTTCATTTATTTGTTCATTTGGTTTTTATTTTATTTTTGCGGATGAGGAGGATCTAAAGATGTTTAACACATCGTTAGCGTATCGTGATAGAACCTGATATGTTAGGCTGGGACTGCTTAAACAAAATTTCTACAGACATACTACTGATCTACGCTTTTTCTGTTACAGTCAGTTTTGATTTTCGTCCAACTTTTTCTTCTTTATGCTGTCAGAATGTTTTAGTTGCAGTTTCAGAATAAATTCAATGGAGACACAATGTCTCCTTTTGATTTCTCATCTCATAAACATCCCATATATTTTACCATTATCCATAAGTTTTTGAATTAAAGTTGGAATTAGTTTTGTTAGGCATGTTTTCTTACAGTTACTGTTTCGTTAATATTCTTCAAAAGGATGCAACAATTTGTATTTATTGTTATCTGTTCTGTGCCATCATTTAAAATTTGTCTTTTCTAGGTGTTATTTGGCCTATCTCTTAATCAACTGCCGTTCTAGTAACATTCTCCCCAACTGCACATTCTTTTTGCTGCTTCTACTGCGTCTATCTTTGAGGTGGAATTCGAGAAGAAAATTTTAAAGAGTTTCCTTCATAAATACATGCATAATTGGTCATTACAATTTTTCAGTTAGGATTGCAACCTAGTTTCAAACACCACTTATGTTGTGTGTGTTAATTTTATACATGAATGGCGGTGGGACCTACAGTTTAAAGTCGACTCCGATGGACAGATTTGTGACGAACTTTTCATATAATTTTTATTTACCTTCAGAGTTGTTGCCAGAAAACTAATTACAGGTAGTCACCGAAAGAAATGGAGCTACTGTTAAACTAGATAAGAAACTATGGTACGAAAGTTTCCACTGTGCAACATTTGTCATTCATCGGTGGTTAGGGGAGCGCGTTATTTATATTAAATTCAATGAAAATGTCTCCAATGGTAGCTGATATCTTTAATCAATTTTTAACAGAATTTTCTAATCAATTAAATAAACTTATATTTAACCACGAGACCCGATCACACATTCAAAACCTACTAAAATAATTTTTTGTGTTTTTAAGGTAAATAATTTCATTTCTTTCTCACTTTTATTTATCTTCAAATGATGTCGATGGTTATAGTTTTTAGTTTTTAATACTCCAGCATTTGCCAGGCATACCAAGTGCACTCTACACATAAAAAAAAAATGTTACAAAAACAAAATCTACTTCAGGATTCAATTCATGTGCAGAGATGTGTAAACTTGAATACTTGAGTTTTGCTCTTTTTTTCTTTCTTTATTTGTAAATAAATTTGTTCAATTGTAAACATGTTGTGTGTGATAAAAGGAATGTTCTTTTAAAGATTTTTAATTACCATAATGTAGATAGAAAAAGCAAATATTTGAAAGTATTATGCATATATGTACATATGCTTTAGTAGTTAAAAATTTTATTACAAAATACTAAACAAAGTTTAAAATTAAATAAAAATTTCTAATTGAAATTAAAAAAAAACGAACATTTTATGAATAAAAACCATACACATATTTGTTATGTGAATGTAGTTTTAGACAAACGTATATAATATGTTATGACATCTTTTTCTCAATTTTATTGTATTGCACTTCTAAGAATTTATTCGTTCGTATTGTACTTATTTTGTCAAGCATTAGAAAGTCTGAAAAACTTGCTTTTTACACCCCATTTTTATTATATGTACATAACTACGCACTCTAAGCTATTTAGTTCCATTCTATTTGTTTCAATTTTGTGTAAAAGTTTTTATTTTTCACGTTAAACTGATGATATTTATGATGAAAGGATGCAACATTAGAATAAATACTTGAGGAATAAGGAAATCAAATAAATCTTTGTTCACGCTGAATTTGTTACAGAAATGTATTCTTCAGATTGTAGTTATTGAAATTTATAAATAAAATTTATTCAATAAATTTTCTATATGCAGATAAAATTAATTGTATCCGGTCAGTTAGTGGTTTCATTATAAATATCATTTATTTTGTAAAAGGTTTGTCATTTGTGAATATGGATAGTTTAACAATCGAAAAATACTTAAAGATTGTTAAAACTTACTAAAAAATGGTGATTAAAACTTGTCCAGATTTGGATCATTACCGGATGATTATGGTCTAGCGACCTACTCTGTAAGCAATTGACAAGATGTGCTTCATCACAGTAGTAGTCGCTGTAGTCTAGTAGGTAATGTTTTGGCTTATTAGACATGAGGCCTCGGCTCAAACTCCAGTTCAGACATCTCCAACAAAACGAAATATAAAAAAATATTTCTCAGGCGATTTTCTCAAAAGTCTGTCAATCGGAATCGATTTTAAATTGTAGGTCCCTCCACTCATGTAAAAAATAACTAAATGGTTTAAGAAACTAGGTCGCAATCCTGACAAAAAGGATTTTTATGTAATGTAATGCGATTCATCGTAGCGTAAGCTTTGGCGAAAACTTCGTTTTTGTCGAGTTTTACGGCCACAAGTTAAATAAACATCAAAATACTTTTGATTTTCACTGCCTGCCTTCTTCTTCACAACAATTATAAAATGTAGTTTGAAGATACAATTTTGAAATGTTGCTGTGCTAAGCAAAATAAATACATATTACCAACACAGATGCAAATTTGATCAGTCAAATTTATTGCGTCGCCTTGCGCCATTAGTAAAAGTGTAACGTATACTCTAAATTTGTCGATTCTATGTTATTTTCAGCCGTATCCTAGTAGGTAGTGTGTTAGCTACTTCGATGTGAGGCGAAATTACAGGTCAGACATCTTGAATAAAAACGAATTATGAAAAAAATATTTCTTCGACAAAAACTCTGAGAGTAAATAAAAAAACTGCCATGAAAGGTTTCCCAAAATATAAAACAGAATAAAATTTACTACAAATTTAAAGTGATTTAATTTTTTTTTCATTCTATAAAAGAAAAGATTATCAAAATTAATATAAAATAAATAATAATAAAAAAATAATTATTTGCTTATTTTTTTCCGATTAGAGAATGGAAATAGCCAGTTAACAAACACTTTCAATAAGAAAGGTATTGGGAAACTTTATTGATTTCTTTCGTTTCAAATTAGTATTTGCTTTGTTTAACCATCTATCAAATTCTCAAATAAATCATTTTATATTTATTTTGATTTTGAAGGAAATTTTTCTTGCATTAACCCTTATGTACCTATAGAGTATAATGAAATTTCCATACGGAATGGTAACGGGATGTAAATGTTGAGAAATTAAACTGTTCTAATGTACACCCATACCTGGCTTTGTGTCGTTTCCTTTTGCGTTTTTTCGAAGTTGCATCGCTGCTGAATTAGTACTAATTTTCACTGTGCGTCGCTGTGTGCATATTCTGGATTATATATATGCATTGTTTTTGGTTCAAGTTCTTAAATTTTTTTTAAATTTTTTGAAATTTCCTTTTTTTCTAAAAGATGACACGACTTTTGTTTCTAATCGCGCCATGCAATCAAAAGTTGGGAATTCCCTTTCTAACTGAAAATAATACAGTTACGAACAAGGTAACTGCAGAGTATATTTCCACAATTTGGAACACTTTTTCGGCGTTGAACGTTTCATAAAGGCTTACTAAAGGCTAGGGAACAGAATTGCTAACATTAACAGTTGTCAAAACCTAGTTATCGATACTGATAGATGCCAATTTTTAAGTGCTTACCTGTCATTAACTAGCACTAATTAATTTGGTTTAAAGTAAACGCCAAAACTGTTTTTCTTCTCTTTTATTTGTTGTTATCCTACTGCTTAATGCTTCGTATTTCAAAACCAAGATGGCTGATTATTTACGCCCGATTCGTGGTTTGCCTTCGTTTTCAATTAAAAGATGTAGACTTACGATTTTGAAGTCATCTAAGCAATCATCTGTCACTGTTTACTTTCCATAGCTGGTTTCGGTTTAATACTTGCTAATGCTAACCAGCTTTTTAAGCCAATAAACTATTCCCTAAGATTTGACTTTAATCTAAAACATAATAAAAGCTTTATTAAGGTAACCTAAGAGTCGTTGATATTCGAAGGTAAAAATTGATTTGAACTCATACTCATTAATGTGTATGCCTTTGGGTCATAAGCATTAAATTGTGTGAATTTATTTGATTTGATTTTAAGGGTTAAGGATTATGACCTAAAGCGTCAAAATATTTTCACAAATACAAATGAAAACTTATTACTAACTGAATAAGTATTTACAGGTTTACAGAGTTTTCCTTGCATGTAAGCATAAAATGTTGTATTTAACTGTGTGTATTCCAATTTTGTTTGTACGCATGTAATCAGTTCAATATACGATTCTATATATACATACATATAGTATATATATATATATATTAGAAAGATTGTGTGCATTCAGGTAAAAATAATTTCTTTTAATGTTCTTAAGATTCGAAGCTTGTTAAGAGAAAATTACATTTTTATTTTGCTTAGCAAACAAATGAACAAATAAACGAACAAAAATGTTGAATACCCATTAACAACTAAACATCTAAAATGATTTGAATATTTAATTTGCTTTGATTAATCTAAGATTTTATTTACTTATTTAGAGAAATATTTATTTAATAAATATCGTGTGTATATTTATTTTCATGTTGTTTAAGAATGGCTTCCAGTAATTTGTACTTGAGTAATTTGAACTTTGAATAGGTAATGAGGGAAGAAATGAGTATTTTTTTTTTTATATTTTTTAGTCTTTATTTGTTTATTTTTAAAATCAAATCCTTTGTTAATGTTTAGCGAAATTTTACATGTGGAAATAATTTAAATTACTTTAAAATTTTCATAAAATATAGGGTTAATTAATTTTTAAAATTCAATAGAAGGGACAAAAAGAAAACTTCCAATGTCACATTATAAACTAAGATTCATAGGTAGTTTAAAGGGTGATAGCCATCAAATTAATTGTATCATGCCTTGGTGTCCTACATCTAAGCAATTGGTTTGTCCTATTATGCGCTCATCAATAAATAAATTAAAAATAATAATAGTATGTATTTCATCAATTGTATTGTCGTCCATAAATAACATAGAATCGTTTCGATGACCTCCCCGTATTTACTGTATTTGCTGTTATCCTCAGTACATATGCAGCTCAAACCATCATCATCAACATCATGTATATATTACTCTCATTAAGACTTGTTCCCACCAGTTTTCCTATACTTGCCTCACCACCTAGTGTCGTACTAGTAAGTAGAACATATGTACGTTATTGGTCATTACAACCCTTTAGTTAGGATTACGACCTACTTTCTCACACCATGCTGTGTATGTTAATTTTATACATGAGTGGCGGGGCCTACAGTTTAAAGTCGATTCCGAACGACATAGTTTTGAGTAACATACGAGACTTCGACGACTTGGTAGGTAGTGTGTTGTCTTATTAGACGTAAGGCCACGTTACAAACCCCATGACAGACATCGCCAACAAAACGAAGTATGAAAAAATATTTCTCAGACGACTTCCTCTCAGCAGATTTCTGAATTACAGAAATCTGTCGTTCGAAGTGGAATTTAAACTGTAGGTCCCGCCACTCATGTGTAACATAAACATAATTGGTCGTAAACCTGACCAGTTATGTATGTATATAATAACCAGTTACGTGTATATGCATATCAGACGGATTTCAGTGTCCTGAAAATCTTTGAATATTCTAAGCATAACCCATGTGATGTTGCAGTTATGATAGTTAGGTTAGGTTAGGTTAGAGGACGTGTACTTGTCAATTAAGACAAGTACAGTACCCGGAGGTCGAATTGATCCATTGTACAACGTCTTCGTTTCTCACAACACTTATGTTGTGTGTGTTAATTTTATATATGAGTGGTAGGACCTACAGTTTAAAGTCGACTACGAACGACAGATTTTTGAGAAACTTTTCATGGCAATTTTATTTACACTCAGAGTTTTTGCCAGAAATCTGCTGAGAGGAAGTCGCCGAAGAAATACTTTTTGTATTTCTTTTGATGTCTGGCCTGGGGGGCTCGAACCCTGGCTTTTCGTCTAATGAGCCAACACACTACCTACTAGACCACGGCGACTTCGGCTGCGGCTAAACTATTTCCCCATAATCCAAAGATGCCAAACAATGTCTGCGACATATAGATCTTGAAACTTAATTGACTGGTGAGCAAGGACCGTTTCCAATGTCAATGTCATTAACATCATCCTCAAAGTCGGATGGCCAATATGCTGAGCTAGAAGAATACATTTTGCTGGTATAAAAAAATTGGTAGCGGTTTGTAATTTTGATAAATATAAACTAGAAATATGGCGCTTTATCCAAAAATATGCAAACGAAAACATTATTTTTCTTTTTATCATATTTGGAAGATTAATTCTGGCTTAATTCTTGGTTAAATTCAATTATTTATCAAACTGTCACTAAATGTCTGTGCAATATGTTTCAATTTGTTGAATATATATGATTATGTATGCAAAATAAACATTTTAAACTTTAAAATAAAATCGATTTTAACTCACAATTATTTAAAAACATTAGTTGTTGGAGTGAGAAATTGTTCTTGCAATACAAAACATTTAACTGGCAATTAGGCAATATTTTTATTTTGTAAAAAAGCTTAACAGAAAATATTTTTTTAAGTTGCAAACTTTTGGTACACAACGAGGGCGGTTGAAAAATTAAAATCTTAAAGGAAGAGATCAATACATGCATACATACATATAACCCTTCAGTCAGGATTACGACCTAGCTTCTCACGAATGGCGGGACCAACAGTTTAAATTTAGTCGATTCCGAACGACAGATTTGTGAGAAACTTTTGGTGGCATATTTTTTTGGCCTCGGAGTTTTTGCCAGAAATGGAGATGTCTGACCTGGGATTTGAACTGTGGCCTTACACACTACCTACTAGTAAACTGCGATGGATCAATATCATGAATTAAGAGCTGACTCTTGTAGTTTTTAGTATTGTAACAAAATTTTCTGGTAAGGGCTGCAGCGTTGCTATGTTTTAGACGAATGTGACTATGGTACTTCACTGAGTGAGAGAAATTATTTCTCAGATTATTTTCCAATCTCTGTTTTCACCGATAGCACACTTAGGTCCTTATGTATATTCGCGTATTATTACTTGTGGATTTGTATATTACTCAACCTGTATTTAAGACAAGGTCATGGTGTGTATTTAATTTTTAGAGAACAATTAAAGATGAGTTCCATGCTAAATTATTACAGATTTATGAAGCTTTCCTTATCTAAGCCCAACAGCAAATCTGTTCTAACACTATGTATAAAAGGCCATAGTATCCTAGACACATAATATCTCAATCAAACCCCCCAAAGTCTCTGCTCTGCCTCCCTGACCCATCCGGTGATGAGGCCGTAGAACTGGCAAATTGGGGGAAAGAATTCAAAGGAAAAAAGTGTTGTTTTTCTTGAAGTCGCCGTAGTCTAGCAGGCAGTGCGTTGGCTTATTAGACGTAAAGCCAGGGATCAAGCCCGAGGCCAGACATCAATAAAAAATACAAAAAGTATTTCTTCGGCGATTTCCTCTCAGCAGATTTCTGGCAAAAACTCTAAGAGTAAATAAAATTGCCATGAAAAAGTTTCTCTAAAAATCTGTCGTTCGGAGTCGACTTTAAACTGTAGGTCCCACCACTCATGTATAAAATTAATACACACACAACATAAGAGGTGTGAGAAACTAGGACGTTGTACAATGGGTCAATTCGACCTCCGGGTACTGTACTTGTCTTAATTGACAAGTATACGTCCCCTAACCTAACCTAACTTAACCTAAAGTGTTGTTTCAAGTCTTCTGGTTCGCATATCCATTATAGCAATGGATACCGCTCACTTTATTCATAAGATTTAAAGGTTTTGGATTAGTTTCTATTGTTTCTAAAATACTCTCCAAAAATAAAACGTACAAATGTTGCTACAGATAAGTTATTTGCTCTTGAACATTGCTGGAAATAGTATTTTGAGCTAACAACATAGGGAAATAAAGAAATTGTTTTTTTCTGCTACGTTCGCTAATTTTTGGGGCTATCCTCGTAACTAAAACAAAAACATTTTATTCCCAATTCCCAAAATGTTAATAAATTCATATATAAATACAAGTACATAACCAAATACAAAATCTAACAACATATAAAAAAAAATAAAATTGAAAAAATATCCGAAACTAAAATTAATGTTGAACCCAAAAGTTTTAATGTTATAATAAGATTTTAATAGACTATCAACGTTAAAACGACAGTAAAGTAACACAAAACAACAATAAAACACTTTCACTATTAGGACGGAGTACAAACCATGGCTATAATGCAAAACTTTTGCAGTTAATATCCGTTAACAAAACTAGGGATCATTAGTTCAATTGAAAGCCACAGAAATCTAAAAAAACAAAACAGGAACTAAATAAACATGTTGTTGTAAAGCAGAAAGAACAATATCAACAAAACTACAAACTTTTTTTCCCTTTTTTGGGAACATTTCAGCTAAAAGCGTATAAAAACATAAATATTAATCTGTACAAATGAATGGGTTGGTGGCTCTAAAGGAACACCAACAAATCCAGCCAACTAACCAAACAAATTCATATTAAAATTTATTTCACACCCAAAAGAGAAAGAAAAACAAAAACAAAAAAAGTAAATATAATGCCATGAATAGAACACACTTACTAAATGGGGTTTTACACTTAACGCGTTGAGTCCCTAAATATTGTATGAAAAATAAAATAAAACAAAAATAACAAAAAAATAAAAAAATCGTGAAAAAAACTAGGAAAAATAGTTTTAACGCATTAAAACATCTCAAAGATGAAATGAACGAATGAATGAATGAAAAAAACCAAAAAAAAAAAGAAAAAAATACAACCGCTAGCAAACGTATGTAAGTGGTGTTAAACTTTATTACAAACCATACAACCAAATGGCTGCAAACAGGCACACTTATAAAGGCAACCAGAAACTGAAACGGAGTAACAAATGAAATACAAGTGCACTCACACTAGATCACTCTCGAAAGTCAGTTACGTAGAGTTTAAATTTTTTTTGGGGTGGGTACTCTTAGATGATAATTGCCATTAGCTTTTGGCAACCTTAAATGATGATGGGCTAAAGTTTTTAAGTTTTTTTTTCTTAATTTAATAATAACTTGTTGAAAAGTTCACACATTTTTACATATAAATACCCAATATAAATTACAAAAAATTACTTTTACAGGACCAATAGTAAATACTCCCAGGATATATGACGAGAAGTTACCGTAGTCTAGTAGGTAATGTATTGGCTTATTAGACGTAAGGCCACGGTTCAAACCCCAGATCAGATATCTCAAACTAAAAGAAATATGAAAAAATATTTTATCGGCGACTTTCTCTCAGCAGATTTCTGGCAAAAACTCTGAAAGTAAAATAAAATCACCATGAAAAGTTTCTCAAAAAATCTGTTGTTCGGAGTCGACTTTAAACTGTAGGTATGTATAAAATTAACACACACAAAATGAGTTCTGTGAGAAGCTAAGCCGTAATCCTGATTGAAGGGTTGTAATGTAATGCAATGTATGTATGTATGTATGTATGACAAATATGTACTATAAGACGTAGTGATAAAAATCTTTCATTATTGCCTGATATTTAGGTTTTCTTTAGTTTATGACCTTAATCAGGGGAATATGGGCACGTATTATTTCATAAGTTGTTGACAGTCGATTATGGTTTGAATGCTAGGATTAAGAATAATTTTTCACCAAAATAGTCACGGTTTTAGGCAGAAACGGGTGTAATCAGCTAGTACTATAGCTTTGAACAAAGCTTTTGAAGTTTCAGAGGAGGCCTGATGAAGTACCAGTCTTCCGCACAAAGGTTAAGCATAATGATATTGTCATTGGCTACAGTGCTGATACATTTTATAAGTGCAGGTCTCCTTTCTACAATACGATTCGGGCTTAATTTGGATTAAAGGTTGAAGAATTCAAAATAGAACCGCTTTCACATTAAACCACACGATAATCGCTACAGAAACCCAAAACAATTTTTGTTTATTCATGATCTTTTGAGAAGATAACCCCTGGTGGATATTGGAGTTAAGAAAAGTAAGAGCCTATGTAATTAAGCGAATATGTAAAAAGATACATATGGCATTAGCTGTTCGATACTTTACGCAATATAGGGCTTTCAGATTAATTAACGAAATTCTTCGAACTTAAAACGATAGTTCTACTTTCTGCCATTTTATTGAAACAGTACCCTGCTCGAAAATATATTAGAGTGTCTCATATTGGGTTGAAACCTATTTTTTCTCAACAATGGGCTTTAATATGATGTTCGTTGGCATCCTGTTTGAATTTAACAAAAGCACGGTTTGGACGGCAATTGAAGTTTCTTGAATTATTCGTCTTTTCCTGGATTCGACTTAGATTGCTCGGGTTTTTCAGAAATTACCACACCATGCCACTTTTTACACTGCTAAACTTATGGACCAATTAAAAGCCTGTGGTATCTATCTCAAAACCATGACATTCTAAGTACCTCGTATACAATTCTGATATGTTACGTATAAGAAATTCGAATTTGGACAATTTCTAATCCAGATTAATGCATTATCTACTCTTGTGGTAAATAAGATCCTTTTTGTGCTAAGCAGTGTAGATTTCAAGGCTGTAGAATACGATTGTGTTCATTCGAAGCAGTGGAGACCACAGAATATTAGACACCTGGCGGCCGTTTTATCGTCTAGAGAATTCCAAACAAAACGTGACACTTTAAACAGAATGACAAAGATATAAAGTGTCTTTCGAATGAATGCCATTCTGTAATCAAAGTGGAAACAATAAAAATTGGAAACATTTTGGTATTTTGCGTCATTTTTCATGAAAATGGTCACAATTTTTTTAATGGTACAGCAGATAAAGTATGGAATGTGGTTTAGTGACATGTGGTGTGTAAATTCCATTCGACAACGTTGAAAACTAACCTGAAGCACAGCGTGAAAAACATCAAAGAGTTTCAGTTATATTAGTATTTAGCGGTCTAGTAGGTAGTGTGTTGTCTTATTAAACGTGAGGCCTCGATTCAAACCCTAGGTCAGACATCAAAACGAAAACATAATTAAATATTTCTTCTGCGATTTCTTCTCATCAGATTTATGGCATACGCTCTGATAGTAAAATAAAATTGCTATGAAAAGTTTCTCAAAAATTTGTCGTTCGGAATCATCTTTTAACCGTAGGTCCCGCCACTCATGACCAATTATGTATGTATGTATGACATAGAATTTAAGAAATAAAATAAATTTTGGGTGTGAAATTGAAAATTGAAGAGAGGAAATTAAATTCTAATTTACAAAACCAAGATACAATATTTAATTTTCAAATGTCTAGTATATTAACAGAAATGGCCAGTTATACTTCTTGTATCTCTATGATGCTGCCAAATTTTAATTCCAAAAATACATAATTTTACACCCTTTTTGCATTGTATTTATAGCCACACCTGCCAGTTGAACGTACCCAATAATTTTATTGAAGTTGGCAAAGTGACAAACCCATAAAAATATCCATCTGCTCACAAAAAAAAGGAGAAGACCGACCAACAAAAATAAATAAAATATAAAACAAGGCAAATGGAAAACGAACCGAAAAACTGCAAACAAAACAGAGAGAGAAAAAAAAAAGAACTGAAAACCTAAAAGTTTTATGGTTCCACCGAGTACCATAATTTTCACTTATTAATCCAACTGCATTTGAAAACACACAAAAAAAAAAGAAAAAAGAAAATAAAATAAAATGTGAAATAAAAAAGTGAATCGAAAATGTAAAAATATATGACAATTTTCTCTCACCTTAAATGAAAAAATAGAAAAAAAGACAAGGAAACGAAACAAAAAAACTGATTGGGTCAAGTGATTTCTTTTTTATTTTACATTTCATTCTCTCTCTGTATTTGTAGTAGCTAGTGAAGCCATCTATCTATGATAGTGTATGTGTCTGTCTGTATGCCATAGAAGGCATTCATTCATCTATACGTATGTATATCATCATGTATATGCCATACATTATAAAGGATAAAGATATTGTAGTAGGGATTGTAATATATTTTATGGATTTCATTTGCTTTCATTTGATATATTATACGTGTAGTGTATACGTACATATTTTTTTTGTTTTGTTGGTATTGTATAAATATTCAAAGAAGCAATTATAGTAAAAAGCTTTTGTTACCGCTTTGTTGTTGTACTTTTGATTATTATGTGTTGTTTTGGTATTTATAAAGCTCAGCAAAAAAGAAATCCAATGATGAGCCTTATTATTTTGTAAACAAATATAAGTTTGTTGCAAATGTCACCCTGACACAATTTTTTATGCCCCAATGCATACATACATACATACATGCATATATTTCATAGTTTCATATTTGAAATTCATAAACACACACACACACGTTAATATATGCTACCATATTAAAATCCAATATGCAGTGCTTGGTTGTGTGCAAAACAAAAATTGTTTATGAATATTTAAGAGTGCCCTACATTAGGCAACATATTTACAAATGGCTTAATAGCCCTGAACGATGATATTATACAAACAATACAAAGATGATTCATAATTGACTTTGGCCAAAGGACTAAATGGAGTGGAGGTTCAGCCAGCGAAGATATTTTATTATTCAAATCACCTCTAAACACATACATACACAAATACATAATTGGTCATTACAACACTTCAGTCAGGATTACGACCTAGCTTCTCACAACACTTATGTTGTGTGTGTTAATTTTATACATGAGTGGCGGCACCTAAAGTTTAAAGTCGACTCCGTACGACAGATTTTTGAGAAACTTTTTATTGCAAATTTATTTACTCACAGAGTTTTTGCCCGAAGAGGACGTCGCCGAAGAAATAATCAAATTTCGTTTTGTTGGAGATGTCTGACCTGGGGTTTGAACCGTGGCCTCACGTCTAATATGCCAACAGCCTACCTTATAGACTACGGCGACTTACCTCTAGGGAGTTAATTTCTGTCTTCAAGAGTCAGATGATTACTGAGAAGATCTGGTGGTGTCCTCCTTTTTTGTGATTGGAGTATCCGCAGAAGCTGTTGTAAAATATTTGCGACCTTTTGCCATGCATGCAGAGGAGTCAGGATCACACTGTATACTAAAAGATTTTTAAAATGTATTCGGAATAGACCTTATGTAAATCCTGTTCTCCGTGTGTTCATAACATGCCAGCCTTGGCTGTCTTGTTACCTTAAATATATTGCTATACTCTCCTCAGATACTGGGCTCTTGGGCTTTCTTAAATGCAGTGTTTATATTCTATAAGGATCTAATGATCGCTTCGCTCTCAGCAATGTATGTCTATATCTCTGTTCAGTATTCCCTGATACTAAATTTGTTTCGCGGTTGACTTAATAGATATTTTTTCAGCACGAATAGTCATTTGATCGATAAAGTTTCTGCATCCGACTTTGTTGACTGATTTCCAGTAGTCAGTGACTCCTTGGAGAATGTGTCCTGGGAGAGTGAACAGCATTGAAAATTATTAAATAGGAGAATTAAAATTTACAGCACCTATAGTACTGATAGGACATGCAAGTATACAGCTTGTTCTTGACATACATAACATACATAATTGGTCATTAGAACCCTGTCGTCAGGATTACGACCTAGCTTCTCACTCCACTTATGTTGTGTATGTTAATTTATACAAGAGCGGCGGGAACAACAGTTTCAGGTTAACTCCGAACGACAGATTTTTTAAGAAACTTTTCATGGCAAATTTATTTACTCTCAGAGTTTTAGCCAGAAATCTTCTGAGATTAGCACGTCGAAGAAATATTAAAATTTTGTTTTGTTGGAGCCAACACATTACGTACTGGACTATAACGAATTGTTGACGTAGTTCTTACAATTTCGATCTGATTTGTAGATTCACTCAAGAACGGTAAGCAACGATAGGCGGTATAATGCAAGTCTACCTAAATTCGGTACTGAAAATTGCATTTTGGATACTCATGCAAAACACATTGTAGAGTAAGTTGTAGAGTTGGAACCTGTTCTTCATCTATTTTGCCATACTTAACCTAAAAGTGTCAAGACTCTCATGTTAACGGCAACTTCTGTCTATGTACCTCTCTTAGCCAATATGACTGGTAGCAAGATAATGTACAATGCTTTAGATGAAATCCACTGTTGCCACAACTACTCCCATAAAACTTTGCCATTGTTTTAAATAATTTTTCTTCAGTATATTCAAAAAGCATACTTTTATCTAAATTGTAGAGTTCAAAGTAATCGGTCTCTTAAAGTATTTTGCGAACATCATGCATAATTTTTATTCCACTCCAGATCCACGAAGTAACAACTGGGTTTAAGATTACCTCTGCATAACTATACAAACGCATTAATAATTTCTAACACAGAAGTCCATTGAATCCATGTGCATGCAGAGGAAAGTGCTTAATACTGTGTGTATGTGTGTGATTATGAGAGAGTATACGTTTATTTTGTTAAAAACGAAGTTAACATTAAATTTTACCATAAAGTATTTCCGGTGTTAAGTTTCCTAATGCATTGTGTCGCGTTTTTCTATGTACCAAAGTGTTCAAATACAAGTGAGCAGTGTGGAGTAAAAGTGACATGCATGTTTTATTTCAGAAAGACTTTATATTTATTCTTGTGTTATTTATTAAAGACTTTCGCAGTACACTTACAGAATTAATCATTTTATGGAGGCCGAAAGCCCCGGTCTGGTGAGACTGTCAGATGTTATCGATTTATCATCTGAAGCATTATTTATTTAGTGAAGGGTTTTCCTTTTATGAAAGGAAGGAAAAATACTTACAAGTTTTTACAAAAGTGAACTGTTTTATAAGGAAATTTGAATATACTAGAAGAGTAAAAGATATGGTTAGGCACTGTCAAAAATATCGCTTGTATTAGAGAAAGTTTGACGGATAATCCGAATTTGTCGATTCCATGACACGTTGGCTGCCTTCTAAAATGTTAGTTACTTTGTTCAAGTATCGTTTTTCATAATGCCGCTGAACAAAATATATACAATGTATTCTATTTCAAAACGTCGTCAATGTGTATTTTTAACGCAGTCAAAAAGCAATCAGGATTTATAGTTGATGCATTGTTTGGTTATTTTGCATATCTACATAGTTTATATACAGTAGTAGAACTGCATACAAACTTTGTATTGATACATTTTGGAAGGCAGCCATTATGTGCAATTTACATTTGTATTCGGTCGTTTCATCCATATAAAGTCCAAATAAGGCAACAATAAAAGTCGTCTGGCTATTCACAACGTTGTAGATATGCTGATTAGAGAGATATGCTAGTGGCTTCCAATGCTAATTTTCTCCCTCAGGGGTTATATCAGAGAGCAAAATTTTCGCGTATGTGGTTTGATTACCTTTTTGCATGCGCAAAAGCTGACATTATGGTCTGAATGTGTCGTTACCCCCAATCCAGAGTGCTTTGATTTTTTTTTTGATCTACAATTGAAGATTAAAAACTGGACGATGTGCGGTGGCCTTTCTGCATCAGACGTTGCTAGTAATTGTAATTAAAATTTTTGTAAACTTAAAGATCAGGCTTGAAACAATTTCTTACTGGGGTTACGTTAAACATCGTGACTACCGGATAACCAAAGCCACACTCCGGGATACTACGCGAAATGTACAAAAAAAAACGACTTGCTTTTGCTTTCATTTTGACAGCCTTCGTAGTCTACTAGGTAGTGTATTGGCTTGTTAGACATGAGCCGAGAATAAATACAAATTGCCACGAAAAGATTCCCAAAAATCTTTCGTTCGGAGGCGACTGAAAAACTGTAGGTCCCACCACTCATGTATAAAAATTAATGCACACAACATAAGTGGTGTGAGAAACTAGGTCGTAATCCTGACTGAAGGTTTGTAATAACCAATTATGTATGTATGTGTTTGTTTTTCAAAAACATATCCAAAAACATCTCTAACATTTTATTTATTTTCTAACTTTTTATCCTTTACTGTACACAGTCCTTTACTGTAAACAGTCACACATAAGCAAGTCATATGCATTGTTTTATTCCATAGCCACACATGCATACATATGTATGTATGTATTTATACATGCATATTCCTAGCCACCATACAAAAACACATGCGGAACAGTACGAGTATATATTTTTGTTTTTGGTAAGTTAATGGCTAAAATGGTATGTAGTTTCCCTTGGTTTTTTAATTCACAAAGCATGCATTTTAGGCAATTTCACCATTTTATAAATGTATATGTATGCATGTGGCCATATGTATATGTACATATGGACTTAGTATTGTATATGAACACATGTGACACACTGACTGTCGCTGTGTGTGTATGGTATAAGTCTTTTAGAAAAATATTTCATGTCTTTGTAATTAATTAGTGTTTTGTGTGCATTAAAACTAATTATGGTATTATGTTAACAACTCTAAAGAGTGTTAGTTTAATGGTTACTTGCATGCAAACTCTTTTGCCTTTGCCCCTCTTACCTTTTCCCTTTTGTAGGTTTTTACTCTTATTTTTATTTGTTTTATATAGAAAATGTTTTTTAAGTTAAATTATATACTGTAGGGGATTTAATAAATCTTTATTAACTAATTGTACATTTGTATTCGAGTATATGTTCACAAAAACAGAGAGAGAGAGAGAGAGAGAAAGTGAGAGAAAGTGTTACTTTCATAATTGTAATGGTTGTAATAAAATTAAATTTATAGTTTAATTTTACTTTCCCTTAATGGAAAGAGTTAAGAAGGAGCTTAAACAAGCGGTTATTTATGAATAATATTTTAACGAGAATGAAAGTTTCAAGGAATTTGTAATTATTAAACGTTAAAATTTTCTTTCTAACAATGAAACTTGTTTGTGTTTGTGTTTACTTCACTGGAAAACTTGTTGTAACACTCGCAATTTTTAATTTACCGAAAAACCTAAAATTATTACAAAGAAGACTTACCTTTCCTGTTACCACCTGCTACTCTTTATGGCTTTTTAATGGAAATGGCATACAAAATATAGTCATTGATTGTCTTAATGAGCGATATTTCACTTAAACGTACAGCAAAGTATAATGAGTAACAAGTGCATTATTCAAAATTTTTTCCTTGAGGTAACAATTTTCTAAAATTCTATACATTTTGAATGTAGTCACCGTAGTCTAGAAAGTTCAAACTCCAGGTCAGAGATCTCCAATAAAACGAAATATAAAAAATATTTAGCCGGTGTTTCCTCTCAGCGGAGTTCTGGCAACAATCTTCGAGTAAATAAAAAATTCCCATGAAAAGTTTCTCAAAAAATCAGTCGTTCGGAGTCGACTTTAAACTGCAGGTCCCCGCCACTCATATATAAAATTAACACACACAACATAGGTCGTAATCCTAACTGAACGGTTGTAATGACCAAATATGTATGTACATAGTATGTCTATATATTTTGTATAATATAGGGTAGCTGATTTAAAAGTTTAAATTTAAAAATGCAATAAAACAAAACCGGTTTGAAATTATGCCAAATTTCTTTCTTTCTTGTGAAGTTCAACTGTTTCGGTTAGAAATGGAATATTAATTTATTCATATGGCTGCCGCGGCTGGCCTCACAGTACCTTATTCGATCAGATAAATTTTCGTGGATTTTTTTCAAGTATATGGGATCGTATGTCTGCAATGGCAATACAATTGTCTATCTTTAAATGATCAATTGCTTCTGGCTTGTCAGGATAACACTTTTCTTTAATGGCGCCCCACAAAAAATAGTCAAACGGTGTCAAATTGCAGCATGGCCAATTGGCATCACCATTTCGGCCAATTAAACGGCCATCAAACATTTGACGCAAGCAAATCGATTATGGCATGAGGTGTGAAGCAAGCTTCGCCATCCTATTAAAACAAAACGTCGTTCACATCAATACCATGAAGAGTGGGTGAAAAACAATAACCGTAATAGTTGCACTGTCCTCATTTTCAAAGAAGTATGGGTCAGTGATGCCTCCGCTCCAGAAGCCGTCCGAAGAAAGTTACTCGCATTGACTTCTGTAAGACCACGTGTGGGTTTTTTGAGCCCCAAATACGGCAATTTTGCTTATTAACGAAACCACCAAGATGAAAATAAGCTTCATCCGAAAAGATGATTTTTTTTTTGGCAAAATCGACATCTTCATGCAGTTTCTCGTTGGCCCATCTAGCGAAGCGAAAACGAATTGTAAATCGTTTCATTACATTCAGTGGAGATAATATAATGAATTATGTGACAAAATAGAATAACATAAGTATTGCCAGATTCGAAATAACCGATGCCCTATGTGGCATTTAACCTGAAAAGCTGGCCAAAAAGGCAAAAATGAATTTAAAGAAATTTAAGAAACTGAGTATGCAGTTCGATAGACAACAAAATTCTGCATTATATAGTGACGACTTTAAGTTGAGATTTGTAGATTTGAGACGATGTCAAACTCAGGAAATTGAAGAAAATTAAATGCGTTTTTGGTGTTTTTTTGAAATTTTAATAGGTTTATACGATATTTTTTTGTGACTAAACGAATAGAGGTTTTATATTGATTTTTTTTTATTTGAAAGGTATGAGCAACTGCTACTTTCAGTTTTTTTTTATATACATAGCTCATATATTAATGTTAAAATTATTCGTTCAAAATTTAAAAATAATAAAAATTTCACATTTTTTTACCCAACCCAAAAAAAAGATAAGGATTTTAAGGTGAAAGTAGTTTTTAGTAGTTTAATGTTATATACCACAAGAAAATATGAACCCTCTACATTCAGGAACAAAAAAAAAAGTTTGCGCAAATTTGCGCAATTATTTTTGGCGATTTTTTGAAAATTTTAATTTTTTTTGAAAAATTAAAAAAATTAGACTCAGTGTAATAAAGCCATAAGCAATAAAGCCATATGGCCTTATTTCTCAATAGAATGAGAAATAAAACTATATGGATTCAGTAGAAGCGATACCAATCGAGATGTCCTGAATAGGTTACTTTTAATCAGTGACGCTTTTATAAGCTGCAGTACACAAAAATCGCGAAGGAATAGAAAAGCATTTTCATCAGATACTATTAAATTATTCCTTCCTGACATTGATGATGAAAATGATAACGATTTTAACGATTGTAGTTAGTTTCACTTTTTAAGTATTTTTAAGTTAAGTATATATAATAATTTAAAATAAATATTATGAATAAATATTAATTATCATAGAAGTTTAAAAACTTAATTACATATGTATGTATATCGACTATTATAAGAATATGAGATGTATGTTAGATTTTCTTAATGGACCGTATGTGGTACATAGGGGCACTTATGATCCGATCATTATAAAATGTGATCATAAATGATTCACATTCATATTAAACATGTTCATGTCGAATTTCATCGAGGTAATAAAATTTTTAAGCCAATTATAATTGCTAAACATATTTTCCTAAGGGGCCCTATTTTGGACCAAGGGGCAATTATGGACCGACCATAACAAAATTTGGTAAAATGATTTAGATTTACAAAATACACGTTCGTACCGAATTTCATTACGATACCGATGTTTTTAAGCCATTTATAAGCGCAAACGTGAATTTCTAAAGGGGACTTTATATGGGGAGTAGGGTCAAATGTGATCCGATTTTCACCAAACTTTACACCATGATTTTTTAGTACACAGAACTGATCCATGCTAAATTTTATTATGATTGTTGCATAATTACTATAAATTTGTGTAAATAAGTGCAATTTCGAGGGGAATTTGTATGGGGGCTAAGCGAAATCACGGACCGATTTGAACCAAAATCAGTTGGGTTCATCCTTGGGCCTAATTATCACTAACACTATCAAAAAATTCCAACCATTAACTCATAAAACACTTCTATTAATTTTGGCCAGGTTTTCAGGCAAAATGCCACATAGTGCGATGGTTCAAATTTAAAGGAAATCCACTCAATGTTCCAGCATGGCTTTAAAATAAAATTTTTGATAAATTTGCTTTAAAAGCGTAATCGTTGATCTGTAATATACTCGGAATATCTTTCGATATTAAAATTGTTTATAAATTTAATATAAAATTTAAACAAAACATTTGAATATTTTTTCTACAACACAATCTCCACAAAAAGCTTAAAAAGGTGTTACGTTTAAGGACTGGACTACTAAAAATTCTATGCACTTCACAAATGTAGTTTTATTTATAAAATGTTTAAATCATTACATACATACATATATCGTCCATAACTCTTATGGCAGCTTATGTTTTTTTTTCTCTGTATTTAAGCCAAAAAACTTATCTCACCAATATGGTCTGCTAACTATTCTCCACTTAAAAGGTGCAGGATCTGTTCAAACCATAAATATTTTTGGCAAGGAAACAAATTATTGCCAGTAAAAACTTTTATTTGTAGTAAATTTTTTACAACTTTAATCATACTGCCAAACATCCAAACAGAGCAAAAGCTCTTTGAATATAATTGTTGAACGAATAGTTCAAATTATTTACGTCTGACTTGCTATAAGAGCCTGTGGCAAAACTTTGTAAGGATCTCTGGCCAGTAGTAGTTGTACAATATGTGTAAATAAGTCAACAAAAACAACAACAAAAACAAAAAAAAAAGCGAATCAAACGTTTATAAATCATAATTGCAGTTGTTTGTTTGTGTTAAATTCACTCTTATGATGTACAAACTATTTACATAAGTAAGACTCACAAGTTTTGTTGAAAAATTCCCCGAGGGAATTTACGTAAAAGTAAATACTTTGTTCTGATGTTTGTAATTTTGCCAACAGAAAGCAAATGTCAGAAAATATGTGGGAATTATTTACAAACACAAAAAAAACAAAAAAGGTAACAGGAAATTAAGCACAAACAAAGTTAGAAGTGTGACGTGTTTTTTCCTTTTTTTTGGGTAAACTTCTAACAGGAGATATAAATTAAATAAAATGGAATAAAGGAACGGAATAAAGGGAATCAAATTTATCTGTGGTATATAGCTACAACTTACATACATACATACATACATATATAATTGTCATTACAGCTTTTCAGTCAGGATTATGATTTAGCTTCTCATACCACTAATGTTGTGTGTGTGTTAATATTATACATGTGTTGCGGGACCTTCATTTTAAAGTCGACTTCGAACGACAGATTTTTGAAAAGCTTTTCATACCAATTTTATTTACTCTCAGAGTTTTTGCCAGAAAGTCACTGTAGATATGACCTGGGGTTTGTACCGTTAATTCGCATCGTAGTTCGGGATCATGGGACATCTATTCTGTCTTCTTCCCATACTTAAGAACCTGTGGCCAATTCTTCTTACGAGTATCCAAACACATCTTTAAACTACTTTAAACTGATAGCGTTCAGTTTGTTTAGGAAATGCTAGTCAGGAGTTGTAGTCAAATGGTTAAATATGTAAAGGGTTTTCCAACAAGGGCTTCCGAACTTTGACAGTTGATAATTGCCATTTTGTTAAAACTACTTCTGTCACATTAGTTCTCATAATAGAATAATAGACAACGACGTTTGTTAGTTGAATGGGCTCTGGAGCAAGTTCTTCAGTGAATGGGCCTTATTCTGTATGAATGGGTACGTGAACAAGCCAAATAGACGAGTTTGGTTCTACACCAAATGCGTCCAAAGCATCCTGAAAAAGTCACTGTTTAATTTGTCATGGGTACATATTCCTTAAGGAATAACGTTCGCCAGACAATCACTGTCAACGGCCAGCATTATAGCTCGATGATTACTTTTGCCCTGAATTGAATAATTGAACCCCAACGTCATGTGGTTTTACCAGGACAGTGCTACGTGCCATACTCCTCATGCTACATTGATATTCATACATATATGCTTCTTGACCACTACAGTGTTAACTAGCTGTAGTTTACAACAATTGTGAAAGTGATTCAATGCTTGTTAGGTGGTCAGGCTTTCCCTGAAAAGCACTTAAGTTACTGGGACAGCCAGGCTGCGATTAAATCTCTAATGAATGTCAATTCGACGCCCGTACTCGTCCTACAATGCTGGGTATTTCTTAGTGCAATTTTAAGGCATTCAAAGATAGGGATATCGTAGATAATTACATTACTGACAATTGATCCTAAATCACATCATTGCAAAATTGCTATTCTTATGCGTCACTGCCTCGAATGTCTTATACAGGAAGAACGAAGGGACTATCTTTTACTTCATAAATTTCATGATTTATTCCGGTGTCGGGTAGGTTTCATATACAAAATGTTTGATGATTCGATATTAATAAAATTATAACAAGGAAGGTTCGCCACCAAACCTAACTTAACCTAGATATTTATCTGGCCGACAAGATACGTGATGTTTCTTGTGTACAGGGACAAGTTAGCCACAGATCCAGTCCAGGAGTACAACATTACGAATGCCTTTGACGAGGTACCAGTTGAAATGCAGAGTTAAAATAGAAGCTCAGGTTTAAATGAAAAAGTGTTTAAAAAGAAAATGGCAGACATTATGGCTTAAAATATAAAGTTAAATCATACATACATAACATACATAATTGGTCATTACAACCCTTTAGTTAGGATTACGACCTAGTTTCTCACACCACTTATGTTGTGTGTGTTAGTTTTATATACATATGAGTGGCGGGACCTACAGTTTAAAATCGATTCCTAACGACATATTTTTTTTTTGAAAAACTTTTCATTGCAAATTTATATACTCACAGAGTTTTTACAAGAAACCTGCTAAGAACTTTTATTATTGCCAGTCGATTTTAAACTATTAAATAAACAAATTAAAATCAACCACAAAAACTAATCTTAAAAATTAAAATTTTATATCAACTAAAGTTTATTGTATTTAAATACGTATAAATTTTTCAATTAATAATACGTAAATGCAGACATACTTTATTGAAACCACAGTCCTTAGATTTTCTATGAATTTAATTTGTTTAAATGAAAACGATATTATTTTATTAAAATTAATTTAAATTTTAATTTTACCACACTACTGGTAGCTTTACACATATTTGCCTTTGTTTACATATCAAATGTTTTATTGTTTATTTTTAAGTAAAATTATTGATTAATTCCATCTAGCATTTACTTAAGGGCTTTCAATTTATTCAATTTAATTTCAAATGTTAAGAAATACTACATTTCATTTGTTAATTACATACATACTCACATGTATGTATATTTGTTAATTGATATGTGCTTAATAAATAAATAAATTGTCTTCAACATACTTAAGGATGCTGAAGCACTTTTTGTGTGGTTTTTTTATAGAAAACAATCTTAATCCTTTAAATAATAAAAATAAACAAAATAAATTCAAATAAAACTCATTAAAATTCAATAAATTCGGAATAGACAGACGGTACTTTTACATACATGTTCCCTTTTCTTTAAATTCTTTAAATGAATGCCTGCATGTCAACAAGTATCTCATCAATGGCAGTTGTACTCCTGAACTGGAACTGTGGCAGACTTGTTCCTGTACATATGAATTACCACGTATCTTAATGGCCAAAGAAATATGTAGGTTGAGTTAGGTTTAGTGGCGTACCTTCCTTAGGCAAGCATTTAAATAGACCTACCCTGGGATAAAAAATGTGGATATGAAACCTAACTCGAGGTCAGAGTAAATCATGGCAGCAGCAGGACACAAACTTATGAAGTGAAAGATAGTCTCTTCCTTGTCTTCAGGTTCACAGCCCCTGTAGAAGAGGGAATGTTAAGTTTATAGGCATGGCTTCCAATAGGGCAGTTACACATGAGAATAGCAATCTTGCTGAAGACAATCAGTGCTCTTCTTATCCAGCAAATTTCTTGTATTGATTTTCAGAAAAGTCTCACCACCTAACAAGTATTGCCTTACTTTCAAAATTACTGTAATCTCTAGTTAGTTAACACTGTAGTGGTCAAGGAGCATATACGGATATCAATGTAGCATGAGGAGTATGGCACATAGCACTGTCCTGTTAAAACCACATGACGTTGGGGTTCGAATTATTCAATTCAGGGCAAAAGTAATCATCGAGCTATAGTGCAGGCCGTTGACAGTGATTGTCTGGCGAAAGTTATTCTTTAAGGTGTCGTTTCAAACTCGTGAATTTGGTTTGTTCACGTAAACATTCATCCAGAATAAGGCCCGTTCACTGAAGAGCTTGCTGCAGAGCCTATTCAGCGAACAAACGTCGTTGTCTATATATGGTCGTCCATAGATAGTAACAAAAATGTATTCTATCTGAGAACTAATGTGACAGAAGTAGCTTCAACAAGATGGCAATTATCAACTGTCAAAGTTCGGAAGCTATTGTTGGAAAACCCTTTACTACATATTTAACCATTTGACTACAACTCCTGGCTAGCATTTCCTAAACAAACTGATATCATTTTAAAGATGTGTTTAGATGCTCGGAAGAAGAATTCGCCCCAGGTTCTTAAGTATGGGAAAATAACAGAATAGATGTTCCAACGTTTAAAATTTCTGTTGTAAAAATACTAATTTTGCGGCAACTACAAAGTTTATGGCTGGGAAGACAAAACTTAGTAACTTAGCTGACTCTTTAGAAAACTTTAAAGTGATACACTTGGGCCAATAAATTATTTATAAAAAAATTAAACTCGCTTTTAAAAAAAGTAATAACTTTTAAATGATGAATATTTCTAAATTGAATAACCGTAAAGAGTTATTATTGAAAGAGTTTCTGTTATTAATTAAATAATGCTTTATTGTATTATTTTGTAAATTGTGTTTAGCTTTTCTAAACTTCTTTAACAAAACTAATTACTCTGATTAAGTTCAAAAAGTAAATACAATTTGTGGTCAATGAGATAAATTATTTTACAACAATGTAAAGACAAATGTATGTATAATAAATTGTAATGACCTGGTGGTTTTAATTTACAATATTTTATTAATTTCTTTAATATTTTATTAAATTAATATTAGAATATATTTATATATGCCTATACATACATATGTACATATATGTATATAAAAAAATCAAAAGAGTGTTAATTTCTACAAATTAAAATAAACAATTTAAACAATTTTAAATAAATAACGATAATCTATCAGGTTTTGCATACAATACGATACATGCGTATTGAAAATTTCATTAAAATTAATTTAAAATTGAATAGAAAATGCTATTAGAAGAAGAAGAGCACAAGAAGTAGTAGAAGAAGAATAAACTTTAAATATGATTGGAAATTTGTTGGGGGTCTAAATGAGTTTTTGTGTATACGTTGTTGTTGTTGTTGTTATTATCTATATAAAATTTGTTACGTGTGTTAATTTATACAGTATGTTGTTGTTGTTGTTGTCAATATTTTGCATTCGATATTTTGTAAACTTTTCTTGTCAATAATCTTTTTGATAATAAAACTGCAAAAGAGAAAAACTTCATTTTGTGTTGTGGTTTGTCTGAAAATGGTTTTCAGGTCCATTTAATAAATTGCCAAAAACAATTACAACAAAATCTGTTATGAAATTGAAAAGACTACCACCACCAACACACAAGTTTATATTGTAAAATGTTAAGGCTATTATTATTGGAAAATAATATTGGCCATGAGAAGAAATATGTATGTATGTATGCAGTTTGAAATTGGGTAGGTTAGTGGATAGCTTGCTTTTCAAAGGCAAGTGTACTCGGTGGCCCATATGGTTTATTGTGATACCCAGTGTGAGGTAAGCCCTCTTGTCATAATTCGTTAGTGATCCACCCTGAGCTCCAGATGAAACCACACCTGTCACCACCCTCAATGACACGTTTGCCACCATGCCCTGATCTTCAAACGTTCTGTCACCCAAATACCGATGACGTCTGTTTCAAGGTGCAGGGCACTCGCATAATTTCTGTACATAGCTGTGCGGCTATTCATTAGATCCTCTCTTTTCAGAAGAATAAGAAAAAAATAAAAATTGCTTCTGAGAGTAATGCTGGAATAGAAAAGGCATGTTCATCTTACGTTCAGGTGATGTGAACTCTAAAACAAGATAGAACGATTTGACCGCATTGGACTTTTTCTTTTGTGGTTTTAAAAAATCATAGAGGTCATCGAAATCAACATAACCTACTCCATCTATTAAATGGACAGATGCGCTATACCAATAGAAGCCATGGCCGAGTAAGTTATTATTGGAACTAATAATATAATTGAAGTTAAATAAATATTTAATAGCATATTAAAAAAAATATTGAAGAAGAAAACGACTTTTATACTTAACAAATATTTTAAATGGCATTTATAAAGTAACAAGACCAAAGATTTAAACCACAAAGATTTAAACTATAGAGCTGTAGCTATCAGAGCTTAGGGCAAGGTGAATAACATGCAGTATATTCCATATCAAATAAATACAATACATACATAAGTTTGTATTTGTACAAACTATATACAAATTCTATTACGGCAGTGCATAATTTTATTATATTTTATTTACAAATATTTTCAATATTCAATACAACAGAATCTATAGTGTTCGAATTTATTTTCCAAAAAAGTTTTTTTTATTATTTTTAAGTGAGTTTTTATTTATTTTTTCTTTTACAGGATTTGCTACAATGGATTGAATTGATTTCAAGAAGATTTCTAACCAATACACCCAATACAACATACCAAATATTGCGCAAAGTTCTTTGATTCTTCGTCTCTACAGATTTTCTAACAACCTGTTACAGTTGATCAATCAAGTGCTTGGCTGGAAAGGATGTCATTATTGAAAGGCAAAAAAAAAGAACGGTAAGTGATCAAAAAAGTAGTGTTTTGTGTTATTTCAATGCCTTGCAAAGATGTAAGATCATAGACTTCTAAGAATTTATCAAGTCCAATGGGTTTTAAACAATTTTTTGCAAACAAAATTTTATTCAATTTTCTTAAACACGTTGAGCATGAAAGCTGACTTCAATAGTTGAATAAGGTTTCCTATGAAAAAGTTTAAAATTTTCAAAAATTGTTTGATATTAACAGATTTTTGTGGAAACATTAGCTTCGTTTTGATAGATGTTCTGTCATTAACAAGATTCTTAGGTGGCCCTTTGCTAGGCCTCCTCTTTCCAAGTTTCTAATTAACGTCTAGAAAAAAAACCATTACCCCTGTGGTAACTGATTAGGCTAACCAACATCACATTTTCAACGCCCGTACAAATGTTGTTGCAAGAAAATTAGCGCTATTAGACATAAGTCCGATAATTCATACTAAGTATTATCCGACGATACCACCGTGATAAGAGAAACATACATACATCTATGTAAGAACATAGACTTCTAACAATTTGTTAAGTCCAATGGATTTTGAAAATTTTTTTGCAAACAAAATTTTATTCAATTTTCTTAAACACGTTGAGCATGAAAGCTGACTTCAATAGTTGAATAAGGTTTCTTATGAAAAAGTTTAAAATTTTCAAAAATTTTTTGATATTAACAGATTTTTGTGGAAACATTAGCTTCGTTTTGATAGATGTTCTGTCATTAGCGAGATCCTTAGGTTTTAATTAGACTCTTTGACAGTTCTCCTCTTTTCATGTTTCTAATTAACTTCTAGAGTGAAAAAAACCATTACCCCTGTGGTAACTGATTAGGCTAATCAACATCACATTTTCACCGTCCGTAAAAATATTGTTGCAAGAAATTTAGCGCTATTAAACATAAGCCCAATAATTTATACTAATTATTATTCGACAATGCCACCGTGAAAAGAGGAACATACATAATTGGTCATTACAACCCTTCAGGCAGGATTACGACCTAGTTTCTCACACCTACAGTTTAAAGTCGATTCCGAACGAAAGATTTTTGAGAAACTTATTTGCTCTCACAGTTCTTGCTAGAAATCCGCTGAGAGAAAGTCGCCGAAGAAATATTTCGTTTTGTTGGTGATGTCTGACCTGGGGTTTGAAACCTGGCCTCATGTCCAATAAACCAACACACTACCTACTAGACGGCAGCGACTGTGACAAGAGAAAAGATATCATAAAACCTCAGAAAACGTTTCGAATAGCTAACCTGTTTTTTAAACTTTTATTTGACGATATATGCGAATATAGCACATGAAAGACCTTTAGTCTAGTTTCCGGGTTAAAAATCTTGTCTACCTGTAATCCCAGGTCAGACATCTCCAACAAAACGAAAAATGAAAAAATTTATCTTCGGCACCTTCCTCTCATCAAATTTCTGCCAAAAACTCTGATAGTAAATATAATTGTCATGAAAAGTTTCTCAAAAATCTGTCGTTCGGAGTCGACTTTAAACTGTAGGTTCCACCACTCATGTAAAAAATTGACACACACAACATAAGTGGTGTGAGAAGCTAGGTTGTAATCCTGACTGAAGGATTGTAATGACCAATTATGTATGTATGTATGATGACGAAAAAATATCAAGTAAAAACTCAGAAATGGCTTTGTATAGCTAGTTTGCTTTTTGCACTTTAATTTAAGGATATCAGCGCATGGAGCACATCAAAGACTCTTTAGGCTGGTTTCCGGGTTAAAAATCTTGTCACCCACTTGATGTAATCCACTCGATTATAGGCAAATCTGTGTTTTTTGTAATTTTATGTTAAATGATGAAGTAATTCTGAACTCGTATTAGAATTCAGCACACCAAAAACCTGCAGAAAAGTCTAGTCTGGATTCTGGGTTAAACTTCTTGTCGCGCTGTCAGAAATTCCGCAAGTAGATCTTGGCAGTGCTACAGATATGCCATTTATTTTCATTATTACATGACAATTTAATCGTAAATTTTCTCTGCACTACAAATACAGAAGAAAAATTACAAATTATTTAAATTTTGTGTTGTTTAAGTACCACCCTATTTCAAAATATTTTTAGCCATTATATATACGTATATATGTATGTACTCGTATGATATATACATATGTATGTAATTGAAAATATAATATAAAAAAGTAATACAAACTAAAGTAGAGAATTACATCAGTATTTAACTTTTACAAATAGTTATCGAAATATTCACATAAAAACCAAACCAATTTTTGGCCATACAATCAGTTATCGATCCGTATAAGAGAATGTTTGTATCTATAAATACGATATATACAATATTTAAGTATTTATTGTGTATAGTATAATATAGATTGGTAAAGGTTTTGCAATATATTATATCTATACATACATACATACTCGTATATTGTATGTCTGCCATGCTTAAAACAAAAGACCTTACTGAATATAATCTAAATGAAAGAAGTCAGGCATCCCTTAGACTT
This sequence comes from Sarcophaga carnaria, assembly GCA_958299815.1. Lineage (NCBI taxonomy): Eukaryota > Metazoa > Arthropoda > Insecta > Diptera > Sarcophagidae > Sarcophaga > Sarcophaga carnaria. Next base: position 34,400,719 of record OY283150.1, read on the forward strand.
CCTGTAACTGTTGCAAATTCAATATAAAACGATACATTTTAAGGCAAAATGTGGGTCATAATCCTTTTTTATTTTCTTTTTTTGGTTACAAACAACGTACATGTTGCCAACACATACTAAATTTCCCAAAAAAGATTAAACCCACAAGTGTGTGTGTTTATATGAATTTTCGTTTCTAAAAACGTGCATTTGTGTGCCTACTCATGCGCTGATGTACACAATGATATTTCGTCTTTTAAATTTTTTATTTTTTTAGATGATTTACCATTTACCATATCAATGTTGACCCTTAAGCTAAGCAAAACAAACAATAACAGGTATTATCCTTATAATGGAAAAAAAAAACAAGAAGTAAAATAACTCAAAACTTACGAAAATAGAAAAGCAAACCAAACTAGCCTTAGCAAGACATCAGATATCAGGGTTATTCAACCTAAGGAGCTTACATTGACAACACCAATACGATCTTTTCCATTTGATTACGTAAATTTGTTAAAATTTATTGTATAATTCGTCATGTAACAGGCAATAATAACCACTGTATGTAATATTTTTAAAAACCAACTAGAAATATGAAAGAAGATTATGGAAAATGTGTAATTTTTAGGAAAAAGTCTTAAAATAAAGAAAAAAATTCAATTTTTTTTAAGTCTAGAAACGTGATACCAAAGAATCTTGCTCTAATTCTCTTTTTTGCATTTTATGTCCTATTAGGCAATATCATACTAAGGTAAAGGCATTGGATGTTGGTGTTATAACACCGATCCAAACGAACAAACGAATAAAGGCTGTACAAAATCAAGTTTGTAGTAAAATTTGTCGGCTGTGAAGTATGTTTATTCCGATTATAAACTATAAAGTGCGTTACAAATAAATAAAGCGCTAAAAATTTTAAAAATTTATTATGAAAATTTTTGCAAAATTTTCAGTCAAGGCAGGGCACCTAATTGGTCCACCATCACCTGAAAATATCAGTTCGGCAAGGTTTACAACAACCTTAAATTTTATGAATTGTAATAAAATATATCCACCTCAATGCATATAAAATTCGGCTCTATTCAGAAGCTCAAACCAGCAGACCAATTTCACATATTTTAACGAAACCTGTATGGAACTCCTTAGACAGAAATATACAAGAGTGATCTATTGGCAGGTTTCATGAATTAAATAAAAGCTGTATTTCTCCAGAACAAAAAAAAAAAAACATGTAAAACTAAGAAACAAGTTTAGATATCAAATGCTTACAACCCTTCAGTCAGCTTTACGACCTAGCTTCTCACACCATTTATATTTTGTGTTAACTTTATATGTACATGAGTGGCGGGACTTACGGTTTAAAGTCGAACCCGAACAACAGATTTTTGTACCTTTCGACGAAATAACAGAAACATGTGAAACTAAGAATCAAACGCTTACATACATATATACATAATTGTTTATTATAACCCTTCAGTGAGGATTACGACCTAGCTCCTCACACCACTCCTGTTTTGTGTGTTAATTTTATACATGAGTAGTGGGACCTACAGTTACAAATTCGACTTCGAACGACAGATTTTTGAAAAACTCTTTTATGGCAATTTTATTTATTCATTTACAGAGTTTTTGCCAAAAATTTGCTGAGAGGAAGTCACCGAATAAATATTATTTTATTTATATGTTGGAAATGTCTGACCTGGGGTTTGAACCGTGACCTCACGTCTAATAAGTTAACACACTTCCTACTAGACAACGACTACTTCAGTTTCTTCAAATTTCTACATAATCTTGGTAATGTTTTAATAACCACTTTTTAGTGTGTGAAAGGGTAACCTGTCGTTTACAGGCTAGTTCACTCGATGGCCCATAAGGCCCATTATGATACCTGTTGTGAAGAACGCCCCCTTACACCACTTTTTAGTACATATATATTTTTAAACATTCCTTACAATCGCTACCTAGATAACCCTACGCACTTCAATTAAAAAATGTGAGCTTGTATGACTAGTGGGTAGTATTAGAAAAAAGTTACGAGTTCAAACCACAACTCTGATATGCTAGAAATAAGAATACGAAAATTTATATTTTTTTAGGTGTAGTTTGGATATCTGAGAATAACAAAAGGTCGCGAAAAAAATTCATTACGCGTCTACGTTAATTGCAGGTACAATCACGCATAATTAAGAAGTTAACACGCTCAATATGCGAGATGTGTGAAGCTGGACCGTATCCCTTTCTTAAGTGTTGTAATGGCCAATAATGTGTCTGCAGCGTTTACTAACATTCAGTTTACATATAAAATTTTTATTTATTTCATAAATTACTAGGAGTTTATTAAAGTTGTTGAGGATTACAACGCTGCTGATAGACTTTTATTCTCTCAGTTAATAAAATTGTTTTTTGTCTTGTGCCATGACATGCCTTCTTGTGTATAGGACATTAGTTTCGTATTATTGGACTTCTCTGTGAATTAAGAAATTTATAAATATGATTTAATAAAAGGGTATGACTTCTATATAAGCAAACATACGTTTATTGGATTCGAAATGTTACATATGCTGTTGACCAGTTTTTCTTCTCTTCTCTTATAAAACTTTAGTTGTTTATTAATCTTGGTTTGTTGAATAAAGAATTCTAGGAAATTCAAAAGGTATCTCTGCAAGGTACATTGCTTTCCAAACATTTAAAACATTTTACGAAACGTAATCTTGCCATTTGCTAAAGACTGTAATCGATGTTTTATAAAGGATGTACTGTGTTGTTGTTAAAATAAAAATGATCAGAAGGCTTAAAGGAATCAATAAGAGAAATATTAAACAATATTAAACACCGGCACTTGAATATGCTACAAATATAATTAAACAATTTAAAAATGAATTAAATCTACAAATGTGAACTTAATTCTTCAATAAACATTTAAACATTCTACAGTCTTCTTTACTTTTCATAGTGTATTCATAGTGTAGGGTGCAAAATGTTTTGATAGAAGAGATATTTAAAAGCATTTTGTTGTAAATTTTTATTTCATAAACTGTTTACGTCTCACTAAGCAAATGTTTGTCATTTCAACTGTAACACAAAGACTTTGCCTGAATTATTCTCCTTTCTTTTTGAAAAAAAAACGAGAAATTGCATGAATGCATACGATAGTTATTGTAAAGCCTTATAAAGTAAAGGCATTTTAAATATACTTTGTGTAGAAAAACTCAATAATTATTAAAAAGTTGAAAGAGGACATAAAATGATTGCATTAATAAAGTTTTAAGACTATTGACAGAGAGATTTCTAATATTGTCGTGGAAAATGTGCAAAACCTGATTTATTAAATGCCTGCTTAAGCCAAGCAAAATATTATTGAACAATATCATACAATTAAGGGAAAAATACATCCTCATATATTAGACGTGCCTCATATATTAGGCAATTGAGTAGCAGAGACCTCTCTCGTACGACAAAACTAATACTCTACAAGGCGCTCATCCTCCCCGTGCTTCTTTATGGTGCAGAGACATGGACTCTATTAAGCATTGATGCAGCAGCCTTGAGTGTATTCGAGAGACAAGTCCTACGTAAGATCTTTGGTACAGTACGAGTTGGCGATGATTTCCGCATTCGATCCCACATTGAGCTGTATGAGCTCCTCAACGATATGGACGTTGCACAGCGTATTAACATTTAGTGGCTGCGTTGGCTCGGCCATGTCGTTCGAATGGAGGAGGATGCTCCGGCGAGACGGGTATTTGATGGGAAGTTTTGCGGAAGTCGGCGAAGAGGATGACCTTGTTTGCGTTGGAAGGACCAAATCGAGGAAGCCTTGTCATCGATTGGTGTGACCAACTGGCGTAGGCGCGCAAGAAGCAGAGGCGCCTGGAAAGATGGAAATCTGTTAATCAGGTTGTTAATGGAAAATTAAGTAAGTAAATCAGACATCTCGAAAAAAGCGAAATTTAAATATTTCTTCGGCGACTTCCTCTCAGCAGATTTCTGGCAAATACTCTGAGTGTAAATAAAAATTGCCATGAAAAGTTTCTCAGAAATTTGTCGTTCAGAATCGACTTTAAACTGTAAGTCCCACCGTTCATGTATACAATTAACACAGAAGCTAGGTTACACTCAGTTGATCAATTCAAATATCGTAGTACAAGAAACTCAAAGTATGCTAATAAAAACAACCCACCAATAATTCATTTCTGTGTACTATTAAAAATACAACCTTTTTATACCTTTTGGGTATTGTCTTGCGGTACCACATACAATTTTGATAAATAATATTTTTACTAAAGCCACAACAATACAGCAGTAAACGTGATTTTTGCCAAATCTAAAAGATTAGTAACCTGTTTTTTTTCTAATGAACCTACACAAAGATAAATGCAAAGAATTATTCCACAATTTGTAAATATTTGATGTAATTTTTGATAGCCTGTACGTCAACGCAAACAATCAAATTTAGTTTAGGTTTTTCACTATAATGCGATTGTGTATTGGACAACATTTAAATAGAAATTCTTTAGGTGGCCATTAATAGGAAATAGTTTCATGCCTCTAAACAAAGCTCATTAAACTCAGATCCAAAAAAGGTCATGGTCAATCGAAATCTAAAAATCAAGTTCACAACATGAGACTTTATTCCAACGAACAGCACAAAATTTTTTACTTTATCTATTTTATTAACATACATACATACATAATTGATCATTACAATCCTTCAGTCAGGGTTACGACCTAGCTTCTTACACCACTTATGCTGTGTGTATTAATTCTATACATCAGTGATGGGACTTACAGTTTAAAATCGACTCCGAACGACAGATTTTCTTTGAGAAACTTTTCATGGCAATTTTATTTACTTTCAGATTTATTGCTAGAAATCTGGTGAGAGGAAGTCGCCGAAGAAATATTTTTTCATATTTCATTTTGTTTGTTTAATACACTACGACTTCAGGAAGAGTAATATTTCGAATTTATAATCTGGTTAAGATAGTAAAAATATCGGTTACTGCTTCAGGCAGTATGGATATTTAAACAAAAATCTAGAATCTAGAAATTTATGCAAACTTTAAAAATTAATAGAAAATATCTCGATTTAAGCCCCGGTTATCCAAACGTCTACGGAACGCATGTTCGTTTTTAGCATATGAAGATATTGCAAATGCTTACCGAAATTGTACTACAGTTCAGTGCTCTGGGTCATTCCTTTTCGTATTCTAAGAACGAATGTACGTTCCGTGTACGTTTGGCTAACTGGGGCTTTACAGGCAATTTTGATTGAAACTATGACGACGGCAATATTAAGATATTGAGACATCTCGTCTACTTTCGCTACCAAAACCTTTGGAAAATGCGGTCGGGTTGTATAATTGTAAACAATTTTGTAACGCTTAAATCTTAAATATTCTTTTAAAAATGTTCACATCCTGAAAAACACAAGAATGTATCAAATGCAGTATAAATTTAAAAAAGCAACCAAAACTGTTTACAAAATAAAATTTTTATTTCACTTTTTATGTAATTTTTGCAGCCTTAGTATGAGTGTAGTACATACATACATACGTGTTCATATGGTTTCGTCATTAGATGGTTCGTAATTCTAATTAAATTTGAAATAATGTCGCGGTATCATTGCTTCTATTCTACTAACCCTAAAAGCCAAGGGCAAAAACAAAAAAAAAAAATTAAAATAAATAAAGAAATAAAAAAAAACGGAATTTTATTGTAATGACAATCTAACAAAATATAATGAAACTGCATTAAAGTGACATTATGTAGAAAATTATTCCATTCTGCTGTACACAATGTGTTGTGGCAGTAACATGTCAACGTTGAAAACATATGCATGCATACACATGCATATTTATATTCATATATACATACATACGTATACCTACATATATACATACATACGTATACCTACATATATGTTTGATGTAATTTATTTATGAGTAAGCATATGTACATATGTGTATGTATTAGTTGAAGTGATGCAAAACTTGATGTTACTGCATAAGTCAAGCCACTCATAATGCCACTTCTGTCATGTTTATGCCACTTTATGTAAAAATAATTGCACAATTAGTTTGTTACTTACGAACACATGCATCTGAACATATATGTACATATATTTCACTTTAAGGTGTACGGCTGTTGTGAGTGGGTGGTAGTAGGTTAAGGTACAAGCATATATGTACCCACATACGGTATATGCTGTACCGATTAAATCCTTAGAAAACACATACAATCACTTTTATTTGTACATGTGTTTGTGTTGCATACTTTATGGCATTATAATGAGAGAAAATGCTTCTTTAATTTAAAAACTAAAATATATTGTAAAAGTATTACCTACCAATCCTTTCTTCTCATCTACATGTTTTCAATTTATTTTCTCTCTTATTACTTTCAGCTTTCAATTGTAGTTTTTCACTTTCTTTCTTTTTGTTTTTTCTTTTTGTTTATGCTGTCACAACTTTTTCTTTTGTGTATGCAACACTTAGCTCATTAGTGAATTTTAAAATTTATTATTATTTTTTAAACCCTGCCTTAGTGTTGGTAGTAACTGTAACTAACGATAAAACAAAAACAGTTTAATTTACGTAAGACATAAGCGTGTGTGTGTATTTTATTAATATTTCCATTGCAGACTCCTTTTGTGTGGCAATTAGAACATGTTGCATACAGTGATACAAAAACGATCAGGTACACTCTTTGATTGATATAGGTAGGTATGTAGTTAGTGGGTGAAGCTTTTTCTTCGCGGGTTCTTTTCCCTTTTCTTGGAGTGGGAGAAGCCAATGCAGGACTGACTGGACTGCAGCGAGCATCATATTGATACGACAACAACTGATAAAGATAGATTAATTTGAATCGAAGTCGCCGTGGTCTAGTAGGTAGTGTGTTGGCTTATTAGACGAAATGCCAGGGTTCGAGCCCCAGGCCAGACATCAAAATAAAATACAAAAAGTATTTCTTCGGCGACTTCCTCTCAGCAGATTTCTGGCAAAAACTCTGAGAGTACATAAAATTGCCATGAAAAGTTTCTCAAAAATCTGTCGTTCGGAGTCGACTTTAAACTGTAGGTCCCGCCACTCATGTATAAAATTAACACACACAACATAAGTGGTGTGAGAAACTAGGTCGTAATCCTGACTGAAGGGTTGTAATGACCAATTATATATGTAATTTGAATCGACAGACGACCTACAGCACATAACTCACTTGCGGCACATACTCTTTGTACAGGGTGGGAAATTTAAAAGTTTAAATTTAAAAATGGAATAAAACTGATACGGATTACAATTTTGCCAAATTTATATTTTTGTTGTAGAGTACAATTGTTCCGGTTAGAAATGGAATATTATTTCATTCATATGGCTTCTCTCAGATAGCCTCCCAGTACCTCATTCGAACGGACCAATTTTCGAGCACTTTTTCGAGTGTATGGGGTCGTACCTCGGCAATGGCATCACGAATGTTGGCCTTCAAATGCTCAATTGTCTCTTGTTTGTCGGCATAACACTTTTCTTTAACGGCGCTCCCACAGAAAACAGACCAATAGTGTCAAATCGCAGCTTCTTGGTGGCTTATTGATGTTACCATTTCGGCTAATTAAACGGCCATCAAACGTTTGACGCAATACATCGATTGTGTCATGAGATGTGTGGCAAGTTGCACCATTCAGTTGAAACCGAACATCGTTCACATCAATACCAAGAAGAGCGAGTACAATAAAATCGGTAATCATGGCGTAATGGTTGCGCTGTCCTCATTTTGAAAGAAATATGGGCCAATGATCCCTCCGCTTTGCAAGCCGCACCAAATAGTCACTCGTAATGGGTGCATTGGCTTCTGTAATACCACGTGTGGGTTTTTTGAGCTCGAAATACGGCAATTTTGCTTATTAACGTAACCACCAAGATGGAAATGAGCTTCATCCGAAAAGATGAATTTTTTGGAAAATTGACATCATCGTGCAATAAATAAATCCCAACGTTGCTGAAGCGTAAATCGAGTCATTATGTTGAGTGGAGATAATATACTGAATTTTTTGACAAAATATAATGACGTAAGTACTGCCAGATTCAAAATAACCGTTAGTTAAAATTTAAACCGATAGATATCCAGCCCTATAATATCGATTATACCTATTCCGCCATTTCACTCGCAGAAAGGAAAATACTGATATTTCAGAAAGATAGTGAAATCATATAAACTAGTTGCATGTAAAACATTACAAAGTTTCACAGAGATATATATGTACTAATCATTCAGTTAATTAAATTCTTATTACGACCAAGCTAAGCACTTTCCATATTAAAAACATTACGCTTAAATATATGCCCCCTACTGTGTACTACTTCGTTTTCATGTTACATCTTTATATGGGAGCAATATGCAACAGAAAGTCTTTGAGATTTAAGTATAACTTTAAGTTTGTGTGAGTATGTGTTTTATATGAATAATTATGTATTCGCGTACATATATACATTCATAAATATAGTAGATATTACACAAATACAACTAGACATGTTTGATTACTTGCAGTTGAAATTGTTTCAATGACGTTGTGTGTCTGTGGGTGTGTGTGCTTTTTTATACATATATTTGTATACATATGTATTTCTTATACTTATGTTAAAATAAACTTATATCCAAGTACCACTTAAGTGAAATATACACATACACATACACCAATACAGAAAATGCTTTTTACCACCTTAACTGAAGAGATGAAAAAAAGTATACAGTTTTATTGTCACAAATTCACGTCTATACACAGATCCCCATAAATGTTATAGTCAGTCTAATCGACTATTTGTCGCAGTGCAGTACCTCGCAGTTAAAGAAAAGTGTGATCAGTCTCAATTAAAAGCTGGGATTTAGGGATGAGATAAGTAAATAATATGCTGCTGAGTTTTGACGATTTTTGCCCTTTTTTTGATTTGTAGGAGACCTTGAGTCAGTTATTATCAATTTTTTATTATAATATGTGTAGTCCAACAACAACAACAAAATAATCAATAATAAAGGGTTGTCAAAACCTCCAAATTACTTACTTGATCGAGCTGCCTATCAAGAAGTGGCCGTTAACCATAGAGGTTGTGAATTATATAGGAAGTCAGCCAGAATATATACCTTTAATGACGATGTCTCTCTATCATACACGTTAGAGTAAACAAGGCAGTCTTAATAGTCAGATACTTTTTCCTTATTTGGTCATTACAATCCTTTAGTCAGGGCTACGAACTTGCTTCTCCCAACAACCTTGTCATGTGAGTTAATTTTATCCATGAGTGGCGGGACCCTAACGCATAACATCTACTCCGATCAACAGATTTTTCAGAAACTTTTTATGGTCATTTTATTTACCCTTAGAGTTTTGGCCAGAAGACTGTTCGAGATGTCTGAGGTGGGGTTTGAACCTCAGCTTCATATCTAATAAGCCAACACACTATCAACTAGACTACGGTGACTTTAATAGACGGATAGGCGATTAATATCCAAGATCAGGCGTAGAATAACATCATAACCACAATGAGTCTCTATGTGGCTTTCAGTGGGACGGTGTAAAAACTTACGGGTCTATAGTTCTTAGACGTGATATGAGTGTTCCTCCCTGCTTCGGAATGAAAGCACACTATGACATTTCTATTGTACATGACACAAACAAAGACTGATGGGAAATATTTCTCTAATTATTTCGATATACTTCATTCCAGATGTTATAAAATATGTATTCTATTTGGTTCCGACGGCTTTAACGGTTTAAGTCCAGCTATCTCCCATTTACTTGCCTCCACAGCTACAATTGTAGTTTAGTCCTCAAATGCTCCACTTCTCTGGTCATTCAATTAAGGTTCTTATCCTAATAGAATGTGGTTGTCTCCAAGTCTCTTATTCTGAGTCAATTTTATTCTTTTGCAGCAACAATGTTTTCTGTGAAAATGTATTGGGCTTTTATATTGAATGAAGCGATGAGGAATCCTCGACTTTCTCAAGCGGAGCCGCTTCTTGATATTCTTATGATGATTGTCGTTGATGCTATGTCCTCAGTGAAGTGTAAAAAACAGGAGTTATTTGTTTAGTCAGTTACTTTAAACACCCTCCTTACGCTACTTCTAAACTGAATTTTGATAAGGATTTTGATCGATAATTTGCTATAGTCTGACTAGCATCACAATTATAAGTGTGTTACAAACACCATGTTGAACAAAACATTTGCCTTATTTCGATAGCTTGGTATAACAAGTCTTACTTACTTACTTTTGTTTAGTAGCTGTTGTAGCAAGTTATTTGCAACAGGGTGACAAATACAATAAAAAACAATCAGCTGTGAAAATGAAAAATAAAAAATACATACAATAATATGAAATAAAAATAAAATATATATAAAAATACATACACTTATGAAACTATTATGCCAACATCATGTTAGGACAGAGGCGTAATTGGCGATAGGAGTGCCAATAATATTAAAAACCATTTGAGTGAAAGTTATTGAGTTATATGAGATCAGTGTGTGGTAGAGTTATGTAGCTATATCAGAGTAATCCTAGTTTAAAGCGTAAATCACACAAAATAATGTTAAATTTATAAAATTAAGAATCTCGAATTAACTTCAAATAAACTATCTAGGAAGTCTTCTGTTCTCGTTCCCTCCATCAACAGCTAATATTATAGAATGAACAAGACTACACCCTATTCTACAATACATCGTTGATCTTTATAATGCTTTAGGCAGGATTACGACTTAGATTCGCGCTGTAATTATGTTGTGTGTGTTAATTTTATACATGAGTGGAGACACCTAAAGTTTAAAGTCTACTCTGAACGATAGATTTTTGAGAAACATTTCATAGCAATTTCATTTACTCTCAGAGTTTTTGCCAGAAATCTGCTGAGAGGAAGTTGTCCAAGATCCCTGGGGACCAGGGGATCAGAAAATTATGATGAAACTACAGTTGTGCGGAAAAACTCATGGGCTACCATGCCCTCTCACACTTTAGTAATTCTAAGCAATGGTAGCTGTTGATGTCTTTTCACTTTTCAAGATAATCGATGAATGTTATACTATCGACATTGGAAAATTTCGATACAACAAACTTGCCAGTCGAATACTGCTCCTTTGCACACTTTGAAGTCGGTTCAGCACGTGAAATTTGTGAAGTGGTAAAGCCATCCCTTCTCACATATAAAGGGTCCGCCAAATAACTTTTTTTTTTGAAAATGCTTTAAAAAATAAACTACTGAATATTTGCTCAAATTTCTTTTTTTATTTGAAAGTACAATCCTTCCGTTTAATAATGGAAAATAATTTCATTCAAATGGCTGCCTCGGCTGGCCATGCAGCCTACACCAGAAGATGCCGATTTTGGCAAAAAAAATCATCTTTTCAGATGAAGCTCATTTTGATCTTGGCGGATATGTAAACAAGCAAAATTGTCGCATTTGGGGCACAGAAAACCCGCACGCATACATTGAAAAGCTGACGCACCCAAAACGAGTCACTGTTTGGTGCGGATTTTGGTCCAGAGGCATAATTGGCCCATTTTTCTTCGAAAATGAGCAAGGAGTGGCCGTTACAGTCAATGGCGATCGTTATCGGGCCATGTTGAACGAGTTTTTGTTCACAAAAATTGAAGAGGAGGATATTGGCCACATTTGGTTTCAACAGGACGGCGCTACGTGCCACATAGCCGAAGCTACACTCGATGTTTTGCACCCTGTTTTTGAAGATCGCATTATCAGCCGCAGAGCTGATGTCGTTTGGCCACCTCGGTGCTGCGATTTGACACCGTTGGACTATTATTTGTGGGGTGCCGTCAAAGATAAGTGTTACGCCGACAAGCCAGAGACAATTGACGCTTTAAAGGACAATATTCGTGAAGCCATTGGTGAAATACAGCTGCATACAATCGATAATGTGTTTAAAAATCGGATCGATCGTGTAGGCTACTGCATGGCCAGCCGAGGCAGCCATTTGAATGAAATTATTTTCCATTATTAACCGGAAGGATTGTACTTTCAAATAAAAAAAGAAATTTGAGAAAATATTCAGTAGTTTTTTTTTGAAGCATTTTCAAAAAAAAGTTATTTGGCGGACCCTTTAAATCTATAAATTCGGGCATTTTATGATGGAACATTGCCCTTCGCTGGTTAGTATCACTAATTCGTTGTTTTTCTTTTTTCAGTCGATAGTGAGCTCGCGCAGGGACCACTTTTAACAGAGCTTTTGCATACCCAAATATTCGTATGCGTTGCTTTAATATCTTTAGAGAGTCGATTGTCTTCTTCAAAATTATTTTAAATTATTAAAAATTATTTTATAGATTTTTTTTCATGTCAGAATAATGTTTGCATTTTAAGCCTTGTCTTTAACAGATTTTTTTTTCGCTGAACAGCCACGTAATTCTTTTTTTTATCCATTTTCCTTAAACGAAGTAACTTCTTTCGAAATGCTATACAAATAATTAATTTATTTTGAAAAAAAGAGTTTCGAACTTGAAATATCCTTAAGACATACATTTAATGATTAAAATCGTATCTTTTTCAAAATTTTTATTCATGCTCCAACTACAGTCTATAATCCGATTTGGTTTCCATAGTGTTCGACATTTTTCTTTAATATTTTTTTTTTTTTTATATTTAACTACAATTGCAATTTCAATTTCAGAATGTAAAGAAAAACCCATTAATGAACAAAATTTTTGAGACTGTTAACGTCTCTGGTATTAAATTCATGCATGAATGAATTCATTGGAGTTTGTCGTACGTACGTTTATAACATTTCTAGTGAAATACTTTTTAAATTACTTTTTCATATATTTTTATTACAGTTGTTGTTGCCATTTTTGTTATGACATTGTTATTGTTGCTTTGGCAAACATTTTTTTCCTTTTTTTGTTGTTAATATTTTAGGTTGAAATGTAACCCTTCTTGTTTGTCTTACCGATGATCGTGGTGACGGCGAAATCTTTTCATTTATTTTGTAAGAACTTTTTCTAAACACTCGGTAATAAATTTATTCGTTATTACTGACCCAAATATGTATGTATATGATGGTGGATTAATATTCCCAGATAAGTCCTTTTAAGCTACCGGGTCATGTGAGGCATTGTTATGATGTAATACAACCACTTTATATTGATCAATGCTTGTGGCTTTAATTGAATCGTCTGCTTGATAGTATCTCGTACCGCACAACATCATTCGAATTTCATCAGAAACGCAGCCTTGGTATCAATCTTAGCCTTGATGTCATTTTCGAAGTTCTACATTCCTTCGTCCATAATTTCTTTTGTTCATTGTAGTCGTTTGTAATGTGATGGTAAATAACGCTAATATTTGATATAAAAATTTCCCGTCATGCGATCACAAGGATCGCTTTATCGACTGATCTACCAATTCACTGGCCTTTCGATTGTTAAAAAAACATAATATGTTATTGATTTTGGAGGGCTCGAAAACAGTTCATATATTTTTGTTGTTCTAATTGTCGTGTAGAGGTCCTAAAGTATGCGACAAAACTCCTTGGGTGGAATTCGATATCAATACGGTTAGCTAACAGAATATTACCTGAAAACTCAGCAGTTGTAATCTGCTGGAGATTTGATCTTCTCAATTACAAATTTACATTATTAGGGTGGAAATAATACCGAGCCTGTAACTATAATCAATCTATTACTGGATAGCCTAATATCGGGTGGGCCATCTATCTGTTTAAATTTGACCCATCAGTTATTTGGAATCTGGCAATACTTCTATTTTGTCACAAAATTCAGTATATTATCTCCACTGAACGTAATGAATCGATTTACACCTGAGCTATGTTAGGATTTATTGGGTCAACGAGAAACCATACACGATTACTTTGCCAAAAAAAATCATTTTTTCGGACGAAGCTCATTTTTATCTTGGTGGGTATGTTAATAAGCAAAATTGCCGTATTTGGGGCTCAGAAAACCCACACGTGGTCTTACAGAAGCCAATGCTCCCATTACTAGTAACTTTCTTGGGGCGGCTTGTGGTGCGGAGGCATCACTGGCCCATACTTCCTTGAAAATGAGGACGGTGCAACTATTACGGTCCATGGAGACACCTATCGGACCATGATAACTGATTTTTTTGTACAAGCATTTCATGGTCTTGATGTGAGCGATGTTTGGTTTCAACAGGATGCCACACGTCTCATGCCATAATTCCTGTTTGGGTCAAACGTTTGATGGCCGTTTGATAAGCCGAAATGGTGATGTCAATTGGCCGCCAAGAAACTGCAATTTGATACCGATGGACTATTTTTCGTGGGGTGCCGTTAAAGAAAAGTGTTATGCCGACAAACCACAGACAATTAAGCATTTGAAGGCCAATATTCGTGATGCCATTGCCGAGATTCGATTCCATACACTCGAGTAAGTGCACGGAAATTGGTCTGGTCGAATGAGGAACAACCGCAACAATTGTACTTCACAACAAAAGAAATCAATTTGGCAAAATTTTAAAACGTTTTTGTTTTATTGCATTTTTAAATTTAAATATTGAAATCACCTACCCTATACAACAACACTCAAATCTGTTTCCACCATATGTAGGCTAGGTTAGGTTAGGTTACGTTAGAGGACGTGTACTTGTCAATTAAGACAAGTACAGTACCCGGAGGTCGAATTGACCCATTGTACAAACGTCCTAGTTTCTCACACCACTTATGTTGTGTGTGTGGTGGGACCTACAGTTTAAAGTCGACACCGAACGACAGATTTTTGAGAAACTTTTCAATGGCAGTTTTATGTACTCTCAGAGTTTTTGCTAGAAATCTGCTGAGAGGAAGTCGCCGAAGAAATACTTTTTGTATTTTGTCTTGATGTCTGGCCTGGGGCCTGAACCCTGGCTTTACCTCTAATAAGTCAACACACTACCTACTAGACTACGGCGACTTCATATAGTTTCTAGCAAAAGTTTATATCGTCTCAAGCCCATCTGTATTGATAACACTTTCCGCCGTCCTTTTCAAATTTCCTTATCAACGATGCGGAAACACATGTAAAACTATTGAAATATGAGCCTGCCAGCTTCATTGCTTTTAATGATTTGGAATCGCCGTAGCTTGGTATCTGCCATCAGATATGAGTATCGAAATATTTAATTGAATTGGGTTATTATTTCGTTTTATTATCAACTTCTTATATTCAGGCATAGCATAGCATAGCTAGTAAATTACCAAAAAACAAAAAATTAATATTTCCTACGAAAGCCGTTTAACAGTGTATAGATGTATAGTATTTTGTTCTTCTTCGAAAGACAAACGAAATGACAAACGAAAGGATTACAACAATATGGTTTCCATTTAGTGTGTGTTATAATTTTTGTTTTCAAAAATATTTTTTTCCTCCTGCTATTGTTACACAGTGTGACTGTGTATAGCTTTTCTATTTTTCAACATGACAAAACCACACATGTGTCTGGAGTTTTATTCCGTTCTTTACAATTTTTTTTTATATTTTTCATTCTCATCTCCTATCTTTTGAGGTTTTAATAAATTTCCATTGCAACTGGAGGGGAAATACTAGGATACCTTATAAAAAAAATATGAATGAAGGCACTGGAAGCAAGCATTTCTAAAAATCATATTCAAATTCTTATGATTCATTAAAAAAACCAAAAAAGGAAAAACTTGAAAACTTAAAAGTTACATACAATCGTTATACATAGATGAATATTGTACATACATACATACATATATACATGTATTCGTACATTATAGTAGTACTTGAAAATACATGCATTCATATGTACATGCATTAATTTTTGTAATCAAAAGCAAATTAGTTTATCCCCAGTCTTTGTGTGAAAATTACGAAGAGTACTTTCTGAAATAAAAAAGAAAAAAAAAAAATGTAGGAAAAACATAAAATAATTTTCAAAAATACTTTCAAAAAATTAATGACTAAAAACACATGAGGGAAAGTTACTATCGGCTATGAGCGACTAAATTTTATATTACATTACGGAAAGCCATTTGTTCATTTAATCTTAAGAAACACGTAAAAATTATACAAATTCCATTAAAATTCATTAATGTTAAGAGAACTGTTCGGTAGCCTAGTGGGTAGAGTGCTAGTGTGTCACTTTGAGGGTTATAGGTTCAAGATTTACCAAAGGCTGTGATAAAACTGAAGTCGTCATGGTCTAGTAGCTTATTAGACGTGTAGTCTCGGTTCCAACCTCAATTCGGAAATCTGTAACAAAAAGAAATATAGAAAAAATATTTCTTCGGCGACTTCCTCTCAGCATATTTCGGGCAAAAACTTTGATAGTAAATAAAAAACTACCATAAAGAGTTTTCGTTTTGATGTATGACCTGAGTTGTGAACTCGGGCCTTGCGTCTAATAAGCCAAAACACTACCTACTAGAGCACGGCGACTTCAATGATTTCCTATTAATCATTCTATTAATCCAACCAAACAGAAATTTTCCGTGCATATGATGGTGTTTGAACAAATGTTTGTAGATTATCGTGCTGATTCAAAACGGACTTTATCGGAGAACCTAATTTTTAATGAAAATTCAATATCAATTTAGGTTTTAGCCGATTCGCTGAATTAGCAACGAATACGGCTTCAATTTCAGCACAAGTTTAATGAAAGAGCATGCCTAAGTAAATATAAAATTAAACTGAAAAATATCATATGAGTCCAACAGAAATGATGAAGAAAAAATCCAAATAATAGTGTAGGGTAGAGACTTAACCACAAAATGATTGTTAAGGATTCTTCTTGCTGCAACAGCAACATTATCATCATCATCATCATGAACAACAGCAACAAGAGAAGTATCATCGTCAGTAGTTTTTAAAAAAACAGAAAAACTTCGTTTCATTGTTTTTACCACACATGAGTTATAAAAACATGAGATTTTACAATTTTCTTAAAAAAAAACTATATTCTCCTTTCATGCACATGATATAATAATTGTAAATTAAATGCTTCTACTAATTTTTATTTATTCATACATACAATATGTATGTTTTTCGTATTTTTCTTTATATAATTTATTCATATGAAAATTAATTCATGAATATAATTTCAAATTTTTTTTTTAAGATTTGGTTTTTCCAATATGCCAGCCGGTTGAGGGCATTCTAAGGTATGCCTTTGTTGAATAGCAATTGAATCTTAGAACATAGATAAACATATTGTTCAAATTTAGAATGATAGATGTTTTGAATGTGAGATGTTTTGAATATGTTTTTATTCTTTTTTATGGAAATTCATTCCAATTCAATTCAGTTTTATCAAT
The DNA here is from genome assembly GCA_958299815.1 of Sarcophaga carnaria. NCBI lineage: Eukaryota > Metazoa > Arthropoda > Insecta > Diptera > Sarcophagidae > Sarcophaga > Sarcophaga carnaria. The sequence continues at coordinate 34,417,988 of OY283150.1, forward strand.
AGCTTAATTGGCAATAGTTCAATGGCAAATTTCAAATGATAATTGGAATATAAATACGATAGAATTCAAGTAAAAAGAATTTTTTGTTCAACAATAATTTCCTATAGCAGCCCACAAGACTTAAAGAAATGAAAATCTTTTTTTATAATGTTATGAAATAGAATTTTTGATCTTAGATGTCCTGTTACTTTTTAAACTTTTTTTTACAAATACATGGTATTTTTAAATTCAAATCACACTGTACTGATTCTGTTAAAAGTTACTATTTTAAATTTATGTATTTGAAAAAGTATTATTAAATAAGCTAATGACTAATGATCACATTCTGTAAAAAAAAATTAATTTCTAACCCGATATTTCATTAAATATGTGAATGGCCAGGTCTTAAATAATGGATCAAAATACATATCCAGTGTTTACGTCATTAACCCTTCAGCCAGGGTTACGACCTAGCTTTTCACACCAATTTTGTTGTGTCTGTTAATTTTACACATGAATGGCGTGACCCACAGTTTAAAGTCGATTCCGAACGACAGATTTTTCGAGAAGCTTTTCGTGGCAATTTTATTTACACTCAGAGTTTTTGCCAGAAATCTGCTGAGAGGAAGTCGCCGAAGTAATATTTCTCATATTTCGTATTGTTGGAGATTTATGACCTGGGGTTTGAATAAACGGAAAATTCTTTTGGATGCAGTGATCATTATATGCGGCATTAAATGACTGAATGCTGTTCTCTCTATTGTGATTATGTCATGTAAATGTTGCACACCATTATGTCGTAGATGAGCTATGAACTTCAGTTTTAGCATGATACTGAACAGTTGAGATAAACCAAGATTTTCTTGTTTTCTTACAATGCTGATAGAAACTGTTACTACCCTTGTAAACAGCTGGGAACTGTTCATCCACTTACAGAGATCTGATGATTTGAATTATTTTCCTTCTCAATGCTTTCCATTCTAGAAGTTTGTTTGTCTGATGGTATCATAGTCTTGCTTACAATCAGTGAACAGTGGATATAATCATGTCATGTATTGGCGTGATCTATGCAACTTTTATTTTGTCAGAAATCTGCCTGCAGTCAGGATTGCGACTGCAGCTAATCTTATAATTCTAAGACCTTCTGTTGTTGACGAGCTATTCGTTAGTTGGAAAACATTACATACATACTTACCTAATTGGTCATTATACCAGGATTACGACATATCTTCTCAACCACTTATGTTGTGTGTGTTAATTTTATATATGCGTGGCGGGACCAAAAGTTTAAAGTCGATTTCGAATGACTGATTATTGAGATACTTTTCATGTCAATTTTATATACACTGAGAGTGTATATATATAGTATATACGCCATACATACATACATACATAATTGGTCATTACAACCCTTCAGACAGGATTATTAGTTTCTCACACCACTTATATTGTGTGTGCTCATTTTATACTTGAGTGACGGGACCAACAGTTTAAAATTGACTACGAACGACAGATTTTTGAGCTACTTTTCATGGCAATTTTATTTACACTTAGAGTTTTTGCCAGAATTCTTCTGAGAAGAAATTGCCGAAGAAATATTTGTTTTTATATTTTCTTCTGTTGGAGATGTCTGACCTGGGGTTTGAACCGCGGCGTCACGTCTAATAAGCCAACACACTATCTACTAGTTTACGGCGACTACAGTAAGAGTAAACAATGCATGGAATTAACTGGTCTGAAGGACGACCACGGCACGGAAAGTTTGACGAACATAACCATTACAATTTACAATCGTTGCTTCAAGTCTATTCAATAATGAAATGCCAAAGCAAATGCTTAAAGCGTAATGATTTTTAATATTCTTATAAAAAATGTTCAATAGATTGTGAAATAGAGAATAGTGAATGCAAAAGCCTTTTTATAATTTCTTCATTTTTTTTAACATTTTTATTATGTAATCCACAACAGATAAATTCAAATTTTCTATTTTAGAGTTTTTGATCTTTCCCTTTTAATAGGGTATCATTATAAAGAATACCATGGTTGAAATTCACAATAAGAGAGATGATTGTGGTTCTCACAGAACGTGTCTTTATCAATATAATTTCTGTTGAAAATTTTTGAAGACTGTCGAACGTGTGCACGTCACTGATTTGGTAAAACGTGAATCATGTTTTCAGTTAAACAAACTTAATTTTCAAATGATTTCAGTTTTTTTTTCATTTGTTGTCTGTATACAATCCAACTGACTAAACAGTTGAGAGGAAATGTAATAGAAAATTAAAATAATAATACAATTGAAGGAAAATGGAAAATAGAAAAATGCATGTAAATTGAACATTTATTACAATAACTGTTTCAATAAATTACAAGTATTTGTAGCAAATACATCAACATTATACGGCTACTGTTTTGGCGTCCAAGTTGTTGTTAAGAATATGGGTCGCACAAGTAACAACAGCCACAACAGCACAAGAACAAGAACAGCAACTGTAACATCAAAAGTAAGCAAAACAATCTAAAGAAGGAATAGACAGTGTACATTTCATGTTTTAAGTCTATTGACACTTGCATAGACTACGGGACTATGGCTATTGTAACATGACTGGCTTTCCCCACTTACTTTCAAGAATCAAGGTTTTATGTGTTAAATTGGATAAGAGAGGAGGAAAAAAAAGCAAAAACAACGGGTTTAGAAAAAAAAAGAAAAAAGAAAAATGAAAAATAAAACCAAAGAGATCAGAGGTTGTAAAAATAGTTTCCGGTCATTAGAAGGAAAACGGAAACAGCAAACATTCGAATGAATTTCCGGTACATTGTTTGTTGTTTGCACGTCTAGTTTTTATCGTTGTTGTTATTGCTTGTTGGTTGTTCGAATTGTTTTGTTTTTGTGCCGTTTCGTTCATTTCTAAATTTCTTTATTGCAGTTTTTCTTTTTTGTTGTTATTGTTGCAAAATGCACCAAAACTATTTACAAGTACAATACGAAACAACTTTTACTTGTAGTTGTTTGACTTTTTCTCTCCACTATTTCAAATCGTGTTACTTTTAGTAGCATTTGAAAACTGTCATGTCCAATATTGATGGAACGTAAGAGTTCTCAGTAAATTGCTATTATCACTGTCATAGGCACTGCCTTAATCCTTTATGCACGGAAACTTATATTAAAAATTACATAGGAAAACTAATAGTTTTGGTTATCAGATTGTAATGTCATATTAGAACAATGGTACACTAAACTAGTTTTTATTATTTATTCTACATCTCGATTAACAGCTTATGAGTCGAACAAATAATATTCAAATAATTAATTTAAATAAGTGAAGATTTTTCAGATTCATTGGTAATTATTTTTCTCAAAGTTATCTCTAGTTTATCTCAACCAATGAGTAGATTCAAAGATTGCTTACTGTAAGATATCGACCACTCATTTATAGAAGATTCCAGTTCCCATTTCTCTATAATGTTTTGTAAAGATTTATGAACGCTTTCGCTTTACTAAGTGGGGATATAAATACAAGCCGTTATTCTGGGTCCAAGTGTGGTGTTACATAGAATAATATTCCTCTAAAATAAGATTTAAAGTTGTAATTTTCGTTGGCATCAGTTTGGGTTATAAGAAATAAAAATTTGGAATTGTTTTCAAGCTGCCTTTATACTTGACTTAAAAAGAGAAAGAGAGAGAGAGAGAGAGAGAGAATAAATTAATGAGCCTTAAAATGCAATACAGAGCATATTTTTTATTTCACTGTATCCTTATAGACCTAGGGTAGGCGTTAAGCCCCGATTAGCCAAACATCCATGGAACGTGACAGAACATCCTTTCGTTTTTAGCATATGAAGAGCAATGTAAATGCTTATCGAAATTATATTACGGTTCCGTAATCGCTCTCATTGCTTTTCGTCTTCTAAAAGCGAATATACGTTCCGTGGACGTTTGGCTAATCAGGGTTTTAAAGTATTTGAAACCCATTTAATCCAGTTCCGAATTCGGATAAAAGTGAACAAATGTTTGACATTTTTTCTAAATTTGAAAATAAAGACTCTTTAGTCAATAAAATAGTAAGGCAACGTTTATAGACAACTAGAAATGGTACTCCTATAATATTAAGACCTTCTGAAGTTGACGAATTACAATGGGGATTACAATCTATCTTTTCACACCACTTACGTTGTGTGTGTTAAATTTATACATGAGGGACGAAGCCTACAATTTAAAGTCGACTCCAAACAACAGATTTTTGAGAAACTTTTTTATTTACTTTCTGAGTTTTGCAAGAAAATCAGCTGAAAGGAAGTCGTCAAAGAAATATATTTTCAGACTTCGTTTTGTTCGAGATGTCTAACCTGTGGTCTAAACCATGGCCTTATATCTAATAAGCTAACAAACTATGTACTAGACTACGGCGGAAAACATTACTTAGTATTAACCCAGCTTCTCACACCACACATATTGTGTGTGTTATACATTATACAGCATACTACCTAGACTATGTCGATTTGCTTAGATTACTCCGATTGAATAAATCTAACTTAACCGGGAAGCATTATCTGCATAAACTGTTACATTTTTATTTATTTATTTATTAATTACAATACAATTACACATTATATTCTAATTATATACGACCTGAGTAACTTTGCCCATATGATCGGTGTAGTGTCACAGACCAGAGTCTCTGGTGGTAATCGAACCCACGACCCCCACGCTAATAGTCTAGCACACTACCCACTAGACTACCAAGGCACCCTACATTTTTCTTTCATATTCTATTTATTAATGAAATTTAATTTTAACATCCACAAAATTAAAACCCCTTGTATAATTGTTATTGGACAGAACAGATTAAAGCAGAAGTCTTTTGATCGTGTTTATATGAAGTGGCATACACATGCAGTCATACGTATACAACGAAATATTTGCTTCATTTCACTTTGTAGTTTGTCTATTGGTGCAATTTTGAAATTGCTGCAGGTGTTTGAAAGAACATATGCCACATTTACTTGTGCACACAAATATTGTTTACACACAAGCACACACACACACATACAATATATAAACATATGTACACTGGTATGTGATATCTACTAAAAACTTAACATTACACTCACACACATGCAACAAAAATAAATCCTGAGTTGTTTGCAATTCGAAATGTTTCTTATAAATGGTAGTTGCAGTTATAGTTGTAGTTGTTGGCTGCCCCTATAAATAGTTGCAAATAGACGAGTGTATGTGTTAGCAAAACTTTGTTCGCGTTTGTATGTGTGTGTAGATTTCTTGTTTGTTTTTGCCTTTCTTCTAAATACTAATTCTGCTGCAGTTATAAATGTTCAAAACATTTTTTTTCTATGTCTCTCCAGTGTCCTTTTATTGTTGCTTTAAACATTAAGCTGTTAAAATGGCATGGTATGCTATTTGCTTGTTTTTGTTTTTGTTTTTGTTTTTGGTTTTCTTGCTATTAGTGTTGCCGATGTTGTTATTATTATTGCTGTTGTTATTTTGGTTGTTATTCTTGTTGTCTTTAGAGCTTAGTTTTCGATTTTTCTTCTTTTGGTTTTCTTTTTAAGTGTCGTAAGTTTTTCCCCTCTTGTTAAAGTTGACTGGTCATTTATGTATGTTTGTACGGGGCACAAAAAGTTCAAAGTTCTTTTGACAGTCATGTACGAGTACATGCAACATATACTCAATAACCAACAACTACTATACACGCTCATATAAACCTTCAATTCAATACTGAAAGTGGCAAAAAAAAGTAAAAAAAAAAATGCGAAAATGAAACCAAGAAAAGAAATCAAAACAAAAAGTGTTTCACATAAAAACTTTGGTTATTTTTCTCATAAACTCTTAAGGAAATGTTGATGTTTTTTTCTGTATGTATTCTGTTGCCTCCAATTCCATTTCCATTTTCATTTCTTTTGCTCTCTTTCAATGAACACCATTTAGATATGTATGTATATGCACACATACACTTGTATTAACGGTTGCAATTTGCATTGAACAAACAAAAAAATTAAAAAACTGTTCTATTGCTAGTGAACAAAAACATTAAAAATCTAAAATCTTGCTGGGGAAAAAACTAACAAGAATATTTGTTCTCCTTTTTTTTTGCTTCCTTTCTTTGCTTAGTTGCAATCGTTTGTGTTGAATACCTATTGAAAATATGTTAAGTGACAATCATAAAATGCATTAGCATTAGTAACGATGTGTAAGTTTCTATTTGAGCCATTTGTCATTTTTTGTATGCGAACTCATTGGCCATTCTTAAACGGTTTTTGTGTACGTAGCTTTTTGTTGCACACTTTACGCCACAAGGTGTAAAACATAATGTTATGGCTTTTGAAATATGGGTTACTAGATTGTTGGTAATTTGATTTCGTTTTTCTTTCCTGTCGCTTCACTTATTTGAGTGCAATTTGTCAAAATATAATCAGAAATAATTAAAAGGATAATGTTGTGTAACGCGGTGTGCTTAAGTTTAAAGACTTTCTTTAACACACAAATGTTTTGACACTTATTGCTTTTGAAAATTGTGTTAATAATCTGAATTGTTAATAAAGGTGGTTTAAATGGTTTGGTTTTGTAATATGTATATGGAACAAGATTTATAACGAATGGTTTAGCTGACAAAAAGTGGAAGTCTTCAAAGCATTTGATTGTAATTATTAAAATGTTGTATACATGGTCGCCTTAAAGTACAGGTCACTGAATTCGAGGTATTAAAAAAATTTTTTCAGAAGTGTTTTCTTTTATATGTTTTTTCTATATCGTATCGTATATCGTTCATATACGTTTATATAGGCTATTGGGACTGTCACCTCTAGTCGCCTATATACAACGCTACGTATGAACGTGTATTATCTTGTATTGGGTGTAGTAGTCAGTAACCTTGTTTATTAAATCCTACTTTTTCCGAGAAGGAGGCGCTACTTAATCTTTGTATGATGTTCCTTGATGTTATGCTTCCTCATAATCAGAGCGCTTACATACACACATAATAGGACATTACAACCCTTAATTCAGGATTACAACTTAGTTTGTCACACCACCCGTGTTATGTGTGTTATGTAATTTTATCCAACAGTGGCGGAACCTGCAGTTTAAATTCGACCTCGATTAATAGATCTTTTTGCGAAAGTTTTCAAGGCAATTTTATTTATTCTCTGATTTTTAGTCAGAAATCTGCTCAGAGGAAGACGCCTAAGAAATATTTTTTCATGTTCATTTTGTTCGCGAAGTTGAACCACGGTACCATGTCCTCAGATGGCTTAAGGATGGTATTTTTGGAGCTTCATAATTTTTTGAAATTCTAAAAAACTAGTTTTAAATATTATTTTTCTTCTGGTGCATTTGTGTTTCAATCCCGTTTCATATAATTCATCCGGGAATTATCCTGGTCGGTGTCTTCTCCAAGAAACTTGTATCAACACCGAACTTCATGGGAAGGCCGGTTGACGCTATAGCTTAGGTTAGGTTAGCGGGTAGCTTGCCGTTTACAGACACGTTCACTCGGTCGCCATATGGCCCATTCTGTCACCTAGTGTGAGGTTATTATCCGTTAGTGGTGGGTTGGAACCACCCCGAGCTCCAGATGAAACCGGCCTGTTCCCTTAAAGGCACATTCGCCACCATGTTTTGATTTTCAAACGTTCTGTCACCAAAAAACCAATGACGCCTGTCCTGAAGTGCAGATCCCTCGCAAAAAGAATAAACAAGGTTTGGCAAGTAAAGTTCTTCATTCACCTTCACCGAGTGTGTTGTTTCATACAATGACTTATGGCAGTGCTAAAATTCAAGAACTTGCTGGAGTACATTTGTGACCTGTAGATATTAGCATCTTACGTTTCGTCTCATTTTGAATGAATTATTTCTTCAATCACTGCAAACATATACAACCGAACATTGTTTCTTGTTAGTTACGGCTTTAAGGCCTATTGGTTGAAGTACTTGATGAAGATCTTGATCAATTAGCGTGGAGTTCGGAGATTTTAATACTTTGAAGGTTTTTACACGAGCAGGAAATTTAATTTAAATTAGAAAATAAGAACTCCTCCTCGTTCTTTTGAGAAATATTAGTACTTATCTTTTGTTTCGTTTCTAGTTTTTTTCAATGAAGCACTTGATTGACCAGGCGCCATAGCCTTGTAGATAGTGGCTTATTAGACATAAGGCCACGGCACAAGATGTCTGACCTCCAACAAATTGAAATCTGAAAAAATAATTCTACAGCGACTTACTTTCAGCAGATTTCTGGCAAAAACTCTTAGAGTAAAATAAAATTGCTTTGGGAAAGTTCCTCAAAAAAATATGTCGTTCAGAATCGACTTTAAACTGCCGCCACTCATATATAAAATTGACGCACACAACATAGGTGCTGTGAAATGCTAGGTCGTAATCTTGACTGAAGGGGTGTAATGACCAATTATGTATGTATGTATGTAATAATGACCAATTATGTATGAATGTGTGTAGAGTTAGAAAAAAAGTGAAAACTTTAAAAATTTTTAGAATTATTGATATAACTTCTAGTGCCTAATTCCAATCTATATCAATAATAATGGAAACAAAACATAATTTGTGTATCTAATAAATAATCTTGACGGTAGGGTTGTAACGATCAATTATATATATATGTATGTAATGGAGGCCAGGATGATCGCACATCGTTGCCTAGAGACAATACTATCTGTTGGAATTGTATAGGGTAATGTGTCCTACTCTATCCTAAGAGGTGTTGTTATCTGACTTTGCCAATATGTTTGTTGTAGAAGAGATCTTCGGAATGGCAAAATCTTGAAAATCATAATAAAATAAATTAAGCTTCGTTTGTATTTAAGCCAGGTATTCTCAGGTTTATGATCAAAGACTTTAAACATTACCATTTATTCCTATATATTAAATACATATACTTGCTGTCTTTTTTCTTATGACTGACACCTTTATGTAAAGTTATACAGATTTATATTAAACAAAAAATAGTGCCCTGGTAGTCTAGTGGGTAGTGTGTTAGGCTATTAGCGTGAGAATCGTGGGTTCGATTCCCACCAGAGTCTCTGGTCTGTGAAACTACACCGAGCAGGTGTAGTCAATTTACTCCGCTCGTATAGAATTAGAATATAATTTGTAATTGTATTGTAATTAATAAATAAATAAATAGATTAAACAAAAAAATATTTTGTATCTGATATGTAGAACCAAATGTTATTTGCGTTTAATTTCAACAGAATTTAATTTGTTTTAAAGCCTGAAATCAATTGTTGAAAATGTATTGACCTGTTTACAATTTAGAACAATATTTTGCAAACTAAACTGTTTTACTTAAATTGAAATCAATTTGTAAACATGTTGTACGAATTTTTAATTTACATGTACTCAAACCAACAAAAAAACTATGTCGTACATCATACAAACTACAGGCAATGCACTGCTAAAGAGGAATGTTATTAGAAAATTGTTAAAAGTATTGATAAAATTATACAATTAACTCCATATCCAGTAATAACAATCAGATTATAACTCCAAAGAAAATACTGTTTTTAGAAAATCTTAAAAACATTATTATACTCCTATTGTACAAATACATTTCACTGTAATTTGAAGGCTGTATACAATAAAATACCATAAACATTGAAGCACTGAAGCTGTATTGTGTTCCAAGAATAAAGAAAAAAATGTTTGATCGAATAAGCATTCCTCAAAATCATTCCATTCATCTAGCCAATGGTCAATACAAAATTTATTGAAGGGAATTTTTTATAAAAAATTCATGAGTTGCTAATTGAAAACATTTGTCGGCCATTACACGCACATATGCACATACACGCAAAGGACCACTAAACAACTTGAAAATTTGAAGCAAATATACAAAAAAAAAAAACAAAAAAAGAAAACAAAAATAAGCTGCTATTCCTGCAAAGGTAGACATATTGTATATGAAAACCATTTCGGGAAACGCTTTCCTATAGTTGCGATAGACATTTTACGAACCTAGTAACCCATTATATAGAAAAATGCATCGAAAACATGGCAAAAAAAAATAAACTAAAAAAGAAAAAGTGAGAAGAAATTCAAGTGGGGAAAGATCAAGTGAACGTACACACATATGTACATGTAGGTGGGAAATTTTATAAATGTTTATTGTGTTGGTGTTGGTGTATTTCAATATTTGTTTAGTTCTATGAACCCTAAAGTCCAAGCATAGTCCATCAACATAGTTTAGCACTTACCATTTACTCTACAATAGCAGCAATAGAAGCAACGACAACAGCAACAATAATGAAAACAACAACTTAACCCTTTCTACATACATACTTGCATGCAGTGTATGTCTCAACATACCAACATACACGCTATACAATACACTTTCACGTAAAGTCGTAGCACCGTTTGCTATGGGCACCTTTTCCTTTAAAGGAATAAATAAATATTAACCACTTTAGGCTTACGAATATATGATTGAGAAGTTTTTGAGGCCTTAAATACACGATTTTCAGAATCGTTTTAACAATACTGTTGATAAACAGCCAGTGGAAAGATGTTTAAAGTGAGTGACATTTCGAAACTCTTTGGCGGTCAGGAAACAAATATAGCATAGTCTTGGATAGACAAAACAAGTTAATTATTTATCCAAAAAAACTGTAAGACAAATTGCCAATGAGAATTTCACAATGTCTAGTGCACAACAATCCATATGTGGTCCGCACTCTAAGTAACAATATATCGTAGAAACATAAAGACATTTTTGATGGGGGATGGATTTTTTGGCTTGGATAACAGTAGATGTAATAACGGTGTACAGTGGAAACAAAAAAGGCGACGTGGCTAATATAAAGCAAGTGCACAAATTGCTTGAGATTAGTTACTTACTTAATTGGCTATTAACAACCCGATTAAAGGATTTTGGCCTGCCGTGACACATCCTTCCGGGCGCCTCTGCTTCTTGAGCGCCTATGCCAGTTGGTCACACCAATCGATGACAGGGCTTCCTCCAATTGGTCCTTCCAACGTATACAAGGTCGGCCTCTTCGCCGACTTCCGCAGATCCCCGCATCAAATACTCGCCGGAGTATCCTTCTCCATTCGAACGACACGGCCGAGTCAGAGCTGCCGCTGGATATTAATACGGTGCACAACGTCCATGTCGTTGAGGAGCTCTTACAGCGGAAATCATCGCCAACTCGCACTGGACCGAAGAAGAAGAAGAAGTAGATCAATATTATCTACAAGAATTCTAACGATTTTAAGCTGCCTTCGCTACGAAAAATCTTTCATTGACATGCAAATAGTCTCGTAATCATCGTAGAAAAGTCAGTGGAATGCCAATTAAAGCTATTCCTAGTATCCATCGATTTTGAAAGGGTCTTTAAGTTATTTACAAAATCAAATTAACTATAAGTTAATCCCATATGTCATGTTCACATGAAAACCTGCAGGACAACAGCTTTGTACGTAAAAAAGTAATTCAGTTGGTATGTGTTCTATTACTTGTACTACTCAACAGTGTGCTTGGTGTAGCACTAAGCTCAGTCCTGACAGACAAGAGGTGTATTGTGCCAAATTGATGAAATTAGAGTTCGCAAGTGTGTTGACTTATTAGACCTGCAGCCACGGTTCAAAGCTCAGGTCAAACATTTCGATCAGAAAACGAAATATGAAAAAATATTTCTTCGGTGACTTCCTCTCATTAGATTTCAGATAAATTTCTGCCATGGAAAAGATTTTCAAAAAATCTGTCGTTCAGAATCGACTTTAAGTTGTAGGTCCTGCCAATTATTTATAAAATTAACACACACAACATAATTGGTGTGAGAAACTAGGTCGTAATCCTGACTGAAGGGTTGTAATGACCAACTATGTATGTATGTATGTAATATAAAGGGTCGTAATGACCAATTCTCTACACCAAATGCATTGCTAAAAACTATACCCAAAATAATCAAGTCCAGTGTAAAGTGCACTCTGGTATGTGTTTGTATGTAATACAAACAGACCGTTTGGTACCATTAAACAGTGTTTGCTGATAAATCTATTCATCTTTTGATCAACGATAGCACTTAATTAAAGTTGGAATTAAAAACAAAGATAAGTGAAACTGGGTAGCAAATATACTAAAAGATCCAGAAGATTATCTCAACAGAAAAGTTACTGAGTGTAACCATATACTTGGAGTAGTCAACTGGCGAAAGAGCTGAAGTCGATGTAGTTTAGTAGGTAGTGCGTTTGTTGGCTTATTAGACGTGAGGCCTCGGTTCAAACCCCATGTCAGACATCTCCAACAAAATTGAATTTTAAAAACATATTTCTTCGGGGACTGCCTCTCAGCAGATTTTTGCAAAAACTTTGAAAGTAAAATGAAATTACCACGAAAAAGTTTCTCAAAAATCTGTCGTTCGGAATCGACTTTAAACTATAGGTCTTGTCACTCATGTATAAAATTAACACACACAGCTTCAGTAGTGTGAGAAGCTAGGTCGTAATCCTGACTGAGGGTTTGTAATGACCTGTTATGTATGTATGTATGTGAAAGAGTTAACGTATGCTCAACTTAATTGGAATGAAATTGACCATCAGAAATTTAAGAAAACCGTACTATGATCCTCAGCTCCTCGAAGTTGAAAAATAATCGAACATAAACCCATATATTTATATTGAAAATTCACAATTCCCCAGCAGAAAATATTACACCAGCAACATATTTGAACAAAATAGGAGACAGAATTCAAATTCTTTTTGTTAAACATTCCCCTGAGTTCTTCCTGAAACAGTTTTCAAGGAATATGTCTTAAAACTTAGCGATCTACCTAGACGGGCTATTGAAAAAAGGACTCTCGAGAGTTAAGAGTAAATGCTTCAGAATATGTGAGTGTAAGTTTTTATTTTTTGTTGTTGTTGTATGTATGTTGTATGTTTTGATATAAATATTATATTTTACATGGGAAACACTACACTATACAACTGCTTCACGTATGCACTTACACTCCTTAGCATATGTACACACACACAAGCATATATACGTTACTTCAATCACTTCCGTTGTACGCTTAAGTGGCTCTTTTGCACGCCATTATTTTACTTGTAATTGGAACGTGTGAGACATATTAAGCCATAAATACTTAAGAAACAAAAAACAGAATAAAGAATGAAAAATAAAATAAAAAAAAATTTTTGAAATAGAAAAATAAAAAAATGTTTATGAAATATACGAAAGGTATAGGAAAAGAATTCAAATAAAAGGCTTTAGGAAAACGAAACCTTTGCCTCAGATGCATACGTACATACATACACATGTACATATATTCGGTTAAACATTTATACAAGATTTTCCCTTTGCACTACCATATTCCTAGCCACTAGCAAAGTTTGAATAATAAAACTGCAATAAAAAATGTAAAATCTTCGTAAAGTACAATAAGAAAAGAGAAATGAATAGAAAAAGAACTCCAACTCCCTATAATTTCACAATGTTTTTAACATCAAACCTTGTACTTACTACACCTATACATACATATTCGTATGTTTGCTGTTTGTTTTGTTCCCGTTTAGCCTCATTCTTACTCTCAGTTCGGCTTACAATTCATTTTTGCTTAGAATAATGTTCTCTCTCTTACATCTTAGGTTGAGTTTGGTATTCGCTTAACACAAAACAGTTCAGAAATAATGGAAATAAAAACAAAAGGGGCTAGAAATATAAAATGCTCTCCTCTATTCGGTCTATTTAAACACCTACAATACGAATACTCATATATGTATGTATAATGGGTTGAAAGAACATATGCGGCGAAAAGTCAGCACTGAAATTAACATACACCTTAGAACGGCGCCAAGACTGTATAGTTGAATAGATTTGCATAGCTGTGGTTGTTAAATAATTTTCTTAGATTTTTCCATTTTCTATTTCTAACGGGTTTCCTTTATTTGCGAGCATAAAAGTGTGGTAATTCAGTTGTATTCTATTGCTTGCAACATTTTAAAGTAAATTAAAGTTAAGTGATGGTTTACAAATCTTATATGGTCTGCTTTGATTTTTCAAAATAGCCGAATAAAAAACAAAAGTAATTATTATTACCATCTGTCTACTATGTTGTTGGGGTTTCGAACAAATTTTTAGCGTTTATTGTGTAGTGAAATGGGCCACAAACACAAGAATTCTTGCTACTTCTAGTCTCAACCGACTTGTTTACTGTACCACTCCCTGGCAGACTACTTTCTACATGAAATTTTCATTCGGAAGGTAATGAGAGCAATTTCGTTAACTTATTCGATATCATGATAGCTCGAAAATGAATTAATGCTTTGGATTCGATGTGTTATTAGACGAGACCAACGTCAATTATAACTACAGTCCTTCCACTGAGGTAGCTTGCTTTCTATTGTCCCAGCAGAGAGGTATTTGCGTAGACATTCGAGTAGATTTTTTTCTTTCGTTCACACATTACCATCTTAAAGTTCGTAAGAGGGAATTGGATTGTATTGAATACCTTGAGTCTCTGTTTTCGTATTATGGTTATGGGGGTTTTAGACCATAGGGTTTATGTCAATACTATCCACCTAGGCAAAGTCTTAAGAATGGTATTCTTAGCTCTTATTTGTAAAGGGGGAAATTTGAGATGCAAATATCTTGAATTCTGTGGGATCTTTAGAATTAACTGGCTCGAATACATTATCGGGATCAATAGTTCACTCTTCGGCGACAATAGGTAGGAAGTACCTAGGTTATTATCTCAACTTGTTGGGCATTAGCTGAATGGAAAACATGGATTACAATTTAATGAACACTGCCTATATATGTAGGAGAAGAACACAATTGATCTCTTCATTTGTTAGTTCTTACCTGACATCTCGGGGAAGCATTAAACCTCGATCTGACGAAATGGATTTGAGTTCTATACAGATTTTTGCGTTTCAGGTATTCAAGTTAACATTCAAATCAATGTCTCATTATACTATATAACGACCGTGTTAGTTACAGGCGCCTTCGTAAACCAAGAAATAATATTCAGCACTTGGTTAGGTAAAGGGCTCATTTTTAGAGATCATGACAGCCGCACAGAGCTCTTCCTCTAAGTAGATAGCTTTAAATTGGTCTTCGAAAGAGGAGCCGGACGGTGGTACATATATCAAAATATCATGGCTTCATGTGTCGGCAAAAATCGTCGTCTTTGGATACTCAGGCCCATGGGTTGTAATAGGAGGCAGCTTCATCTTGAAGTGTATTGATTTTTTGAGTTGTCAGAAGTTCCTGAAGGTGTTCCGTAACGACCACTATGGGGTTTCTTAAATGGATTCTATACAAACCTAACGAATATCTTCTCGTATTCAAAAGGGCCACAAATGTTCAGACCTCTCCACAAGTGTCCTCTTTTTTCGTTTTATCTAATCGAATGAAAAAGCCTTTGTAGCTATTGCCTCTTAAAAGAGAAATGCCAATCTGTCTCCTGTATCCACATGCTTTGGCAGTTGCACTAGCTCAAACAAATGGGCTACATTCCATATTCCTATGGCTAGAAACACACATAAAATTCCTCCTTTCTTCTACAGTGACATCCAACATTTTTGGATATTCTTTGATGTGTTGTACACCATTTACTTTGGTTTGGTAAAGAAATTTCTCTTACAATTGACGATAGGGTTACTAATGGTATGTGGTTTCAATGGAATGTTGGGACATATCATTCAAACCAAAAAATAATGAATGATCATGACAATATTGACGAAAATTTTGTAATTGTTTGACAGGAGTGGCATTATGATAGACTGTTAGAAGTAAGCGATTGCCTAGCAAATTAGGATTTGTGTTCCTTCACAATAACGCCTAAGAACGAGCATTGTATCTGACCTATCCTTAAAGCTTTGGAAGGTTGAACCGCATACTTTTATTGGTGACATCTGAATAGAAGCGTATTGTGGAAGAAGATGTTGGAATCAACAATCAGCCAGATACCCCACCACTATACCAAATACATGGAAGACGTTCTTTCTAGGCAATGATAGATGGCAGCCCCATTATTCTAAGACTTGCTACAGCAGTTAAAACGAAATTAGATTAAAAACAGAACGTTTCTGTTTTGTTTCCAAACAAAAGAGAAATGTATTGTGGAAGCCATATGCTCCCAAGAGGTGTAAAGGAAAAAAGAAGCGCATGAAAATTGTTTCAGTTTTTTCTTCCGTGAAAGTACGTGAGTTTTGAGAAATATTTTCAGTATCTTTAAAATGACAACAATTTATCGAACAATATGGTGTCCATTTAACTTAAATGTGAATATCCTAACCGCGTGATAACTTCTGAATGGGGAAATAATTTTAAAGTTTATGACTACAGGCTATATTATGAAGAAGTTCTATTTATTCCTTTTAATAAATAAAATTAAAAATATTAGCAAAGATGTATACGTAAGTATACTTAGAGGACATGAATAGAATTTTATAGCCAATACAAGAAACTAACCGAACCCCCTCTATAAGTACAGTAAAAAGAAAAGAATCCTTTGGAAAGGGAAACTTAAAAAAAACAAACAAACAACTTAAAAGATTTTGATGTTTACGTCTCGACTACAGTTCGGTAAGCGTAAAACTATGATAACCAGTTTTTTGTTTTTAAACTTTTATTGTATTTTTATGCATTTGTTGTAGTTTTTGTCCACAGAAAAAAAAAACGATACATACAACTGGAACCAGCATAGTTTCGGTACTCTACACACTTAACAAAAAAAAAACCAAAGCTCAACTGCTCTTCTACCTCTGAATTGGGACCCAAAGTTAGTTTGTGATGATGATGACGATTATTGTCATTGCTCGGTCAGTTGTATATCCTAAAACCGGATAATGTCCTTCAAGTGGCAAGAGTGTAAACAACATTAATGTTCTTGTTGCTGTGTATACGTCTCTAGTGTGTGTGTGTGTTGAAGTAGTAGCATCAGCATCTAATGTATATTTAGTAGGTGTCCTTTTGTCAAACCACCACCTCACACTATGTGCAACATACATACATCTTACATTAAACACTACCAGCTTCTTAAATGTTCCTCTAACCATCCATTCTAACGTTTGTGACTCTGTATATGCAGACATACAGCTGCTTGTTTGTCTCTTTTTTCTTTGTTTTTTATTTTATGTTTCCCTCTTTCTCTTATTTTTCTACTTTGACTTCTGCTGCATGCAAGTTGTTGTTGTTGCTGTTCGTTGTTCTACTCTGGTAATCTCAGCGTTTGGTCTTCGTTCAATGTTTCAAATACTGTTGTACATGGTACTTCAACAATTCCTAAAGCAGAACCAGCAGTCAGTTCCTTGTTATTTTTCTATCTTTCTTTGTGCATTTTCAAGCAAAACAAAATGGAGGTGTTGAAATTGATGGTCTGTAAACGAATATGTTTTAACCCTATTATTACCAATGCGTAGCATTTTCTAATGCCAGTCATTATGTGCAGACTAAAGTCAACAGGGTCAAGTGGCTGTGGTAGCATTTGTATTGCTTGAAGGAGGAATTTCTTTTTCTTTTTTATTAAAATTTTTAATTTCATTTCTTTATAAAATGTTGCAAACGACTTAATGGTTATGACCTGCACGAATATAACGCAGTAGTGCTGTAACAACAAACAGGGACCGGTAATGCATTTGGCCTCTAGTCACTCTATCCAAATATGCCATCAGATTTTAAAACGTAAAGGTAAAGTAACAATTACTGTCCATTGTAAAGTCATATTACTCGTATACTTTGCTTTGTGTCATTGCTTGTACAGTGGCAATCAAAAGTGAGAAACTAGCTAAATTATAGTTTGGAAATATTATTAAACATACTTGTTGTATATATCATCATACTTATTGGCACAAAGCATAGTTTACAATATGTTTGGAATTTTCTATCACCACACATTGTTTAATTTTATTTCGAAATAATTGTAGGCTCATTAGACACACTCCAGGCCTCGGTTCAAGCCTCAGGCGACTTCCTCTCAGCGAATTTCTGGCAAAAATTCAAAAAGTAAATAAAAATTGCCATGAAAAAGTTTCTCAAAAAATCTGTCGTTCGGAGTCGATTTTAAACTGTAGGCCCCGCCACTCATGTATAAAATTAACTCATACCACTTATGTGTGAGGAGCTAGGTCGTAATACTGACTAAATTGTTGTAATGATCAATAATGTATGTATGTATGTAATATCGAAAATTCTATGCTGTTGCGATTAAGTATGGAGTTCGGAACTTTTTTCGGCTATGTTGTTCAAGAATTCGTCGTTGCACTAGATCGATTGCTGTCTGCGCAGTGTTGAAGTTAGCGTCGTTGTGCTGAAACCACATATCGGGCAGGTCCTTGTAGTTCATTTGATATTTGATATAATATTCCTGTAACGAATCCTGTTCACAGTCATCTTGAGCAAAGCAAGCTCGATCTCTTCGCCTGGCCAAAATCTACTTCAGGCAGTTGCCCCTTGTAGATGCATTTGTTTCTCGTGGATTGCATTAGAATTGCATCTGAGCGACAAATTCGACAATTTTGTGTATTCAATAAGCTATTCATTGCATTAGCCATTGAATAAATTACCGGCGCTACCTACGGTCTGTTCGTTGGGGATCCCGAAAAAAACTGTATCGTGCGCACAGTGCTTCATGAAATTTCAAGTTTTAGAGAATGATGCCGAATGATTCCGTAGTCTAGTTGGTGGTATGTTGTCTTATTAGACGTGAGGTTACGGTTCTAACCCCCACGTCAGACATATTTCTAACAAAAATTCTGAGAGTAAATAAATTTGCCATGAAAAGTTTCTCAAGAATCTGTTGTTCGGCGTCGACTTTAAAGTGTATGTTCCGCCACTCCTGTATAAAATTAACACACACAACATAAGTGGCGTAAGAAGCCATATAATATATATATATATTATATTATATATATTATAAGCTAGGTTGTAGTCCTGATTGCAGAGTTGTAATGACCAATTATTTATGTATGTATGAATGATCCCGAATTGATATTTTCAGGCTTACAACGAAGCTGTAGTTTGCAGCAGCACGGACATCTGATAAATTGACGTATAGAAGTCGTACTGCCCATAACCGAACCTGTTCCTTAACATTATTTGAACACTCTTCTTATGAACGACACATAAGAGATGTCAGCATGTCTTTCCAACAAATTTTATTTTCCACTGCCCATGAAGCAGAGCATATTTAATGCCGACATTAGTTACGCTGTCTGTTTGTTGCACCTTAATTTCGTTTATTTATCTTATTGGCAAACAACAAAGCCTTAGATGAACATTTTTTGTACTGTTTATAATGATTTTGTTGTTATTATTGTTTTCAGCATTTATTTTTTTTATAACATGAAATTTTTTCTGTGTTGTTTTTCCTTGCAGCATTGTGTTGATCCTGTTTTTTGAGAGTAAATAAATGTACGAACATAAAACGGTCTTTGCCATCTAACGGTGAACAGAATGAACATTCTTTCCCATCCGTATTTTGGATTTTTAACTCTGTTCACTTCAGTTCAGTTTTTTTGTAAAGGGTCCTTGTTGATTTATTAAGGATAAGCCAGATGAGTAACTGCCCTTCTTAGCTTAAGGTATTTTAGACATGTCAATATTTTACTAGGCACCACTTTTTTCATTTTATTTTTGTTTTTAATACAACGCCCCTTACAAGGTTTTTTGTATGACTTTTTATTGGCCGTGAGTACAGTTTAATGATGGCAGCAGCAGCAGCAGGGGCTATGTGTTCAATAATTTATATGATGTAATGACGTTAAACAATTTATGTTTACTATAACAATTTGCACAATTATTTATTTAAATTCTCATGGCCGCAAAACTGTAATTTACTGTAATTAAGCAATTTATAAAACAATTAAAATGAACATTGAAAAAAAAACGCAATGAACAAAGCAAATTTCAGTAATACACACATAGATTAATGGATTTCGAATTCATTTGTCTTAATATCAATACCATGCACACATATGTACATACAAGCATGCATATGTTGTTGTATATATGAAGTGAAATAAAAATATTGTAAAACAATAGATGACCACTAACAATGAAAATCACTTAACGCCTATTAATCATAACAAAATAAGCATAAATTGCTACCGGAAGACCATTCAACCAATGACTATTCCTTTGAGGTGGTTTGAGCCACCTTATGGTCTAAAATTAATTACAAAATTTATGGTCGAAATAGGGAAAAAAGAATAAAATTCAGCAACATGTATACGTATTATAATACAGATTTAGTATTGATTAAATAATTATTAAACAATATAATATGCTTCAAAATACTTCGAGGATAGCGGTCTATTGCTGCTAAAATGTATTGAAGCAATATATGTTTGAAAGATGAGATTTCAGATTATATTTAGAAGAACGTTCTTTACATCTAAAGTCGTCTCCGAATGACAGATTTGTGAGCAATTTTTTATAATAATTTTATTACTTCTCAAAGTTTTTGCCACAAATCTGCTGAGAGGACGTCGCCCTAGAAATATTTTTTTGATTTTTCGTTTTGTGAGAGATGTCTGGCCTAGGGATTCAGCCATGGCCTTACTCTTACTAAGCCAACACACTACCTACTATACTACGGTGGCTTCACATCACACACATACTATTTTCCATATTGTATTACACACTTCACATATATACACGTATATTTACAGTGGACAGCAAAAGTTTTAGTACTCCAATATACTTTGACTATTTCATGAATTTTAACCAACAGTTTGTATAAAAATTTAAGGTTTTTATATTTATTTAATTTAATTTATTACTGTTTTATTATAAAACAAACTATTTTTTTAATGTTTTTTATAAAACAAGAGGAAAATAAGGAAATATATCAGTTGACTCCAAAGGTACCCCAAAGGAAAACACTGAGTAAATTTAAAATTGAAAGGCCTAATATATGAAAATGTTATCCCTTGTATTTAGTAAAATATCCCTTAAGGTCAAGCACTTCATTTTACTTATTTGGCATTGAATGTACAAGTTTTGTTTAGTGTTTTCTGGTGGCACCATGAGAAAGTTTTTCGGTTGACTTTTGTTTGAGGTTTAGCGATTACGTAACCCTGTTTTCAAATGATCTTTTAAATACTCTCTTGAAGTCATATCGGGACTTTTTGCAGGAGTATTAAGTCTGTGTGGACTTTTTTGTTGTCAAAATAGATTGCCGTACTAAGACTTTTGCTGTCCACTGTATACGAGTATGTACATACGCATGTAATTCTTTTTACTGCAATGTCTGGCAACATAAACTTTATATCTATTAAGGCTTTATTTATTTTCGATCTAGCCACCTCAAGCCTCTGTCGATAATTTGTTATTCTTCTCTGTCTTTAGTTATCTTTCCAGTTTGTTTAGTTATATAATAATTATTTATTATAATTCTTATAATTGTTTATTATAATTCTTATAATTCTTTATAATTCTTTATCTTGTAGTATCTTTTTTTGTTGTTTGCTTTTGTAATTATTTGTCATTGTAATCTCTTTGTTGTTTAATTATTGTCTTGTGTATTTGTCTCTAGGATGACTGAACAAAATTGTAAATGTTGGAGTCACCGATTTATCTCAGAATTAAATTGATAATCTAAAATATTGAAAAAAATTCCTCAAGCTGAAACTCAATATTGTAGATTCCATTACAAAAAAGCTGAGTATAATTCTAAAATTAAATAAAATAAAATTGAATTATGTTTCGTATTTGATTTTTTCAAAATTGTACACATTTCCCGCTTTGGGCTACAAAAACGAATTCACTAATTTGTACATGGCGTATGAGTGATATTTAATATTTTAATAATATCTTTATTAACTCTCATACGTACTGGTGTACGATTTAAAGCGAATTGTTCGTTATGTTTAGTACTACGTTAAAAAGGAAAAGCTTCCTCCATTTTATTCAAAACTCAGAGTATATGTAATATTTTTGAATTTTGTTACGAAAGTTATATTCTTTTTTTACAGAGACTGTTAAGTTAACAGTTACTGTTAATATATATTAACAGTTTGGAAAAGTATAAAAGAAATCAATTAAAAATCATATAAATACGAAAAGTTAGAAAAAAAATAAAAGAACTATGAAGAAAAACCTTTGAATTTTACAACAAAACAAACAAATATGAAAAAGAACTGGGTCCTGAACATAGATGATCAAGTTGAAAGATCAGGTTTTTTTCACCAAAGCGTCGAAGCTAATTGTTTTCTTCAAATGAGTTAAAAAAGTTCTCTATAACAAGCTGCTAAAATTGTCAGTATCTTGCATTTTATTGTCGATAACTTGCACTTTTTGTCGATAGCTTCCTTTTTTGCATTTTTTGTTTGATGACTCAGTAGAAAAATGTAGGAGTTCGTTAAATCTTAACATAATCGAATGTTCGTTATATTATCAAAAAATAAGTTATCTATGTAAATCGAAAGTTATCGGGGAAACGAATGTATTAAGCTGGCCCTAGTATCAAGTATTCCAAAACTGATTTTGTTACGGTCGGACACTACTTAGGACCAGAGATATATGCGTCTAAGCCGATTAGTTTCTTCAAAGAAGCTAAAAAAGTTTTCCATATAAAACTAGAAAAATTGTGGGCGTCTTGTTTTTATTATCGATAACTTGAACTTTTGGTCGATAACTTCCATTTTTGGGAGATGCCTTGTTTCTTTTTAGTTGATGTCTTGCATTTTTTGGTTGATAACTCAGTAGAAAAAATGTAGGTGTTCATTAAATGCAATGTTCACATAAACAAATGTTCGTTAAATAGGAAAATTACTGTATTTACCTACATAAGCAATACGAATTAACTCTTATCGAAGATTAAATTAAAAAATAAACACAGTATTTAGCACAACTTTTTTTTTTAATTATACTCTCGAAAATTAATCAGGACATGAGAAGTCATCAAAACAAAACGATTGCGTTAGCGTTACATTGACACAATGAATAAAAAGCGGAAGCGGAAGTAGCACCGTTGTAAACGCATACACATTAAATATATGAAAACGTATGTGCATTCTTTTATGCCTCTTTCATTTTATGCCTACCTACAGCTAAACAAAAATTGCGTAAAACAATTAAATACAAAATATCACTTTTTTTCCACTTCAACTTGTGCGTAAATGCGTATGCCAGTGCGTATGTTTGTATGTATGTTATTTCGATTCATTTAATTATAGACACTCACACATAATGTATTCAGGTAAATGAACATTTCTGCAATACCAATTTAAACAGTGTGTCTCAAAATTATGTCAGTAGTTAAAGACAACATGGCAGCAGCAGTCTAATTATCAGCATTTGGCTTGATTGCAATGTCATTTCGATCAAAGTGGGACTCGTTAGGACTGCAGCTCTCATCTAACGACTTCTGCTGTGGCTGTGGATCTGCTGAAAATTGTTATTCACTTTCTTTGTAAATGTCCATT
This sequence comes from Sarcophaga carnaria, assembly GCA_958299815.1. Taxonomy (NCBI): domain Eukaryota; kingdom Metazoa; phylum Arthropoda; class Insecta; order Diptera; family Sarcophagidae; genus Sarcophaga; species Sarcophaga carnaria. The sequence goes on from OY283150.1 coordinate 34,441,368, forward strand.
TCTTGTGAGTTGTAGATGCAGGTTATTTGGCTCTCCATTCCTTGTCAGCGCAACGGTGTTATCATTCATGGACATCAAGGATACAGCTTCGTTTAATAAACTTTCAGGCTGGTACTCGTGCTTTTAATAAGAACCCCTTGCGCTGACATAATTCTTTGCTAGTTTGGTGGAAATGGGTCAGTACAGGGACCTAACCTAATCAGGCGCAGAAGAGGTTATATCATGCAAGGATATTGTATTGTTCAAGTCAGTTTTGGTAATCAAAGTTACAAGTTCGACATAACGACGTAACTTAATCAGACACAGGATAGGTTATCTCATGCACAAGTAAAGGGAATTAAGTAATCTTGCAGGATCATGCAAGTCTACCAGCCTGAACGAATGTGTTAAGAATATATTCGGCTACTAAGACTTCTTACAGTTGGGTCAGTTATTGACTGTCTATCCTCTAGTAAGAATTTCGAGAAGGTATTCGTGAAAAGTTTAGCATTTTCATTCTGGCTGGTGAATACACTGCCGTTCTCTATACCGGTAGTAATCAAGTGCCTCTACTACTGCATGCTATACCTTTAAGTACAAACACCACTAATTGCACCTTGTTGCACCAATTACTACATGACTTTAGGATTTTGATAATCAATTAAATTGAATATGAGGTTTTAAATTTAAAATAAAAAAACGCAGAAATACAATGTGTTTCCACTGTATATTATTTTGTCTGAATGTCATTAGGCTTGATATTTATGTTAGTAATTGTAGTTGTTGTTATTGTAATTGTTTAACCGCATTTAAGAGTACCTTCGGCTATACACTCCCTCCCATATATGCAGTTTCACATGCCATTGAGTATGGCAGACATTTATAGGTTTAGTCAGGCATACAGTAGCATATTGTCTTAATCGAAAAATTTAAACAATGCCACCGACAATACCACGGAAAACGTCTGTGCAAAAGTATACGCTTGTAATTGTATACGTACGCATCTTTCTTTCAGCCTTACTATTTATATTACACCACACATATAGTGTATGTGTATGTGCGTATGTGTATGGGATTATATGCAAGTGTATTTATATAGAAATTGCTTGTTCTCTTGCTTGCAAACAATGATAAAGAGCAACAATTGAAAATTTTCAATTAAAAGTCTTTTATTAAAATGACTCACTTCAATAAAAGCGGTTATAGCGGTTAAATTCTGCCGCTGTTGTTGTACTTCCTCTATTTGCTATTTGTTGTTGTTATTGTGTTATTGTATTATTCAGTATTCCTTTTTAATTTTGTTTTGTTTTAATTTCTTTTTTTTTTTGTTGCTATTTTTTTGTTGCATTGCATATTATTGTATTTGCCATGGTATTGTGTGTGTATGCTTGTTATCTGCTTCACTAGACCTACTAAAGGTAGAACGAAAATAGCTTCAGAAATAGGTGGGAATGCATTGCATGTATGCTGTTATACGCTCTACAGTTTGATTGTTATGTGGAACTAGTAAATGATGTGGTTGGTAACTACTCGTTGAATTTAAGAATTCTATCAGGAGTTATTAGAATAATATGAAAAATTTTTCTTTTGATTTTAATATAACTGGCTCTGATATTGACTGTAAATGACATTCGTTGCGGGAACATGATAACGGATTACTTGTGACCTCATCTGGACAGCAACATTCTATTTAAGGAAACAACGATTACCAGAAAACATTCAAACAACATACAGATAGAATTACAAGCTATTCCGCCTAAAATTACTGTTCTCTGTGAAATTGTATTGGATTATTGTATTATGTTGCAATGATAAGAAACTTATAGAAGTCGCCGTAGTCTACTATGTAGTGTTTGGCTTATTAATCATGAGAAAACGGTTCAAGCCCAAATTGTGACTAATTTTTTGCTTTGCTTCAGTTTTTTAATAATCGAGAGTTTTCAGTGAAGCGCCTAATTGACCAATTGCAGTAGTCTAATATCTGTTGGCCACAGTTTAAACCCCAGGTCAGATGTCTCAAACGAATCGAAATACGAAGACATATTTCAGGCCACTTGTGTATAAAATTAACACACATAACACAAGTGATGTGAGAAATTAGGACCGAACTCTTGACACCTTCACTGTTGGCATTTTATTTAGGGGTTTAAGGAAGTTCCTGAATGAAATATATTTAAAGCTTCCAATTTTCAAAATTCTGAAATTTTAATGAAAATCTTTTTTGTTGTCTAATAAAATCGAATCTGAGTTGTTTTTCGGGTACTTTAAACACTTCAGCACACCACGTGTCCTTTGTTCCTGCAATTTCTGAAGTACAGAACGCTTGCAGTCGACTTTGAAGGATTCCATAAGCAGAGGATTTGATTATAATCAATCATCTTCAGAAATCTGCGGAGTGAAGTCGCCGAAGAAATATTTTTATAATTAATTATTATATTACAAGTCTTGAAACTGTGATGTTAGCCTACCCATCGAAAATAATTCAATGAAATAGCAATTTTCGTTCTATTTTCAACAAAAAAAAAAACATTTTAAAAATTTATAGAATTGGAGCCCAGTTCGATACCTATCATAGACAACTAGAAGTTTGTATAAATCCTTATAACTCTTATTTAAAAAGAACTACATTGACGTCATATGTATGTATGCATGTGGTGTACAGCATTTTGCAGTCGCTGTAACCCTTTCGTTTTTGCATCTTAATTCTCTTTAGTTCAACATGTGAGAAAAATATTTCGGTTTGAATGCGTTGAGCGCTTTTTAATAGAATTTTTTAATTAAATACATGGTTGTTATTGTTGTTGTTCAATTTAAAAATAAAGCATTTTACTTACTATTTCACTCACTGATACCTGAACATAAATGGAGAACAATTTCAACAACTAGTAGAAACATGTAGACAGACAATGTGGCTTAATTTTTAATTTGCTTTTCGAATTTTTCTTTCTTTTTTTGTGTTGTTATTGTGTTACATATTCAATATGGTGTTAATTTAATAAATGCACACACTGTGGTTAAACAACAATTTTAGTTAAAAATTATTGTAAAATTAGAACTAAAAATACTCAAGATAAAGATCTCTTAATAAAGGAAATTTAATTTCTAGTCTCTTTGCAACAATAAACAAATTTTAACGTGTCCCTAAACTTTATAACTCGTAAAGTACTTGATTATGAATTGCACTGAATTTCAATAAATTTTCAAATTTTATTGTTTTTTTTTTCTTCTGCCACTTTTAGTATTTTTTTCAAAAAATTAGAATAAAAAGGAGAATAGAAAATAACTACAACTTACTGACATAATGCAAATGAAAATGTTTGCATAACAATGGCAAACTGTAAAAAATTTTGAATGGGATTTCAAAAAATAAAAAAATATAAAGAAAAAATAACAACGAGAACGCAATTATATTTTCAAATAAAATATATTGTGTACAGCAGCTATTCAAATGCCCACCAACAACAAATAAATAATTTCCATTGTATTTTGTGGCATTCTTGGGCTTCATTACACACACATATACATGCCCATACATACACATACTACTACTACTACTTATTTTAAACGAAAAGTTACATTAAAAATTGCAAACCTAAAATATAAAACTCATCTGAACCAATATTTCCGCTGAAAAAATATAAAAATTTTAACCATGCGGACAATGTAGCTGAATTTTGGTAAATTTTCGTACGTTAAGTGGCCAAACTGTTGTGAAATATTATAAGGAAAGTTCATATATTTTTATATACGATGTCTAAAATTTAGAGAATTTTTAAAGCTTCTGACGACTATATATTCAAGTCAATGATGTCTTCCGCGCCGGAATTGTAACACATTATCCCCGCCAAACGTTTTCTAGGGAAGTCAAATACATTATTTTTCTAGAACACGATGTCGCGTACCGAAACCGCCTTTTCAAACGTCGTATCTTTCAGAATGTACTGCCAGAGCTCTTTAAATGCTTCTGCTGGTCTTTACACAAAATTCGGTTACTCTGACACACATATTAAGCTCAAAAGGAGCTTCGTTGCTGAAGATAGTTACTTAAACGAAACATATTTCTCACTTAGCATGAGTATGGATAATAAAATTCAAGGATTTGTAAACGTTGTTCGTTTACTAGTTTATGTATGGCATATGGCAAACCATTCGTGATACTAAGATACTAGCGGCCTAAAACAACAGCGGTTAACTACTCACAAATTAATCTTGGCAGCTGATTAATTGAAGCTAGCGCCTCAAAATTTATTTCGAGTCCTGACAAGGTGGTACAGACTAAGATAAAGGTTATGTAAGGAAAAAGTACATACACACATAATTAGTCATTACAACCCTTCAGTCAGTATTACGACCTAGCTTCTCACACCACTTATGTTAAGTGCGTTAATTTTATACATGAGGGACGGGACCTACAGCTGAGAGGAGGTCGCTGAAGAAATATGTTTTTTTTTCATATTTTCGTTTTGATAACTGACCTGGAATTTGAACCATTGCCTTACATCTAATAAGCCAACACACTACATACTAGACTAAAAACGCAGTTAGATTGTCAAAAAAGCATGCGTCTGATGTATTCTAATTGTTTAGGGGGTCGTGTGCTACCCTATTAGTAAATATGAGAGTCATGGGTCTGTTCCACCGTTAATTTAGTCACAGTCACTCTGCTCGCAATAATTAGTTCTAAACAATAATTATATTGTAATACATAAATAACTTGCGTTTATAAATTCAAGTGTTTTTTTTTAATTTTGCAACAAGTTGACAACATCCTTTTGCCAGTTGTGTACAGCAGCACTTCATCTAAGCGAAAAAAAATGTTGAATTAAATACCAAAGCAAATGCATTTTTAAAATGAATTGCAATTCTAGGCCATATCTGAACCCTACATTCAAACTCTCAACAGTCTAGGGAAAGCAGCCTTGTCTCCATCAATGCGACGGGAGGAATACCATTCAGTTTCAGCTGTCCTCCTCTATTCATATTCATTGTGTTTCCAGCTACTAAATCTCGCTGAAAATAAAATGCATTTTCATAGTATATGCGCGCTGGTGAGTGTGTCTGTGTCTCTGTGTGTGTATTGCATTTGTATTCTGGCGCTATTAGTTAAGACTTCATTGCAACATTATTTCATTTGAAAATTATTTGTTTGTTTACAATTCAGTTTGACTATTTCACTTGTACATATATTTGTTTGCTTGTTTAAATACTACAACAACGACTATTACCTTCAATTCAATACAAGTGGATTCCTGTACTCACTAAAGTGCTGTGTAGTGACTTGTAGTTTTCATTGTGTTGTTAATTTCATTCTTTTGTTATTCTAATAGTTGGAAGCTATTGTTTAGTTTTTTAGGAGGTTTTTTTTTGATTTTTTTGTGTGTGTGTGTATGTAACATTACATTAGTAACGTTGTGAATTTGAATAAATGCCGGTCTTGGGATTTTTATGCATTTTTACCGCATAACAAATACTTTGCTCGTGGTTTATTTCCGATTTTCTAGCGCAGTTTCCTCCCTTTAGCTAGATTTTCTTTTTTTAAATTAAATTTTTGCATTTTATTTTTTTTTTTTCATGGTTGTTTCGAAGTATGAATTAAAATAACGAAATTCTTTAAATTTGAAATGTTTTTCAAAGCTATAATTATCTACGGAAATTTTAATGTTGATTTTAATTGAAATTATTTTTAAGAAATTGAAATTAAGAGAAGAAAACCAGCAACGGCCAATCCAAAACATTGTCCAGAAACATTAGGATATCCATTTAGTGGTTTAAAATTTGTTAATTGTAGTGTTATTTAGGTAATGAAAGGTTTGTTAAAACTGGGCACAATGGTGGTGATTCCAATCTGCCCACTTTTACAGGATTAAAGATTTTTTATGGTCGTCATAATTGATCTACTGTGTAAGAAATGGGCAAGACTATAAAGAAATTAAAAGAGACTGGAAGCATTACTGATATGGTCGGACCTGTGAATCTTTTCAATGTACGGAGTAGTGAAAATATGGCTTCCGTTCGAGAAAGTGAAGGTTTAGATTTAGGTTAGAGGACAAGTACAGTACCCGGAGGTCGAATTGACCAATTGTACGGAACGTCCTTAAAATGGAAGGATAATAGAGGGGATAGGAAAAAGGAGACGAAGTAGGAAAGGGAGAATGGGAAGCGAAGGAATTACACAGACAAAACAAAAGCAAAAGGGAGAGCGCGACTACACTGATGAAGCCCTAGCAGTTCTCAACCAACTCAAGCTACTAATGAATCTGTGGGGAGCCTTGATGTCGGTCCTCGACACAGAATTCAAACCCTCAAAGAAGCCGCTGCCAAGGGTCTTAAACCTCAACCTACGAAGGGCCAGGTCAGTTACAGAGGAGGTGCTCGACAGTCTCCAACTCCTCCTCAGCGCAATATACCCTGCAATAGTCCGGCTGGGATCTGTTCCAGATCCCCATCAGCGACCTAATCTCGCAGTGCCCCGTGATAAATCCAATAACTAAAGTTAAACTGGCCAAGCTCAGCAGCCAACCTGTTCTTACAGTGTCTATAGCAGGCCATAGACATCTAGAAACATAACAACGCTATCCATTCCCCCAACGCCTCTGCTCTTCCCCCCTGACCCATCCATTGATGAGGCTGTAGAGGTGGCAGATTGGGGGTTCAGGACCAACTATTAAATCGCCTTCAGAAAGCGAACCTAACCTAGTGAGAGCATACGCTGTCTCATTGCCCAGTATTCCGCTATGACCCAGAATCCATCATATACGGGTACGGTCTGGTCCAAAAAAGTGAAGGTATTATCCAAATTTATCGATTTCACGGCGTTCTCAGTAACACGGCTTATCAAAGTCGCCGTAGTGTAGTAGATAGTGTGTTGGATTATTAGACGTTAGGCCATGGTACAAATCCCAGAGCAGATATTTACACTAAAACAAAATTTGAAAAAATATTTTTTCGTTGACTTTCCCTCAGCAAATTTCTGACAAAACTCTGAGAGGAAAATAAAATTGTCATGAAAAAGTTTCCCAAAAAATTTGTCTTTCGGAGTCGATTTTAAATTGTTGGTCCCGCCACTTTTGTATAAAATTAACACACATAACATAAATGATGTGAGAAGCTAGGTCGTAATCCTGATTGAAGGGATGTAAAGACCAGTTATGTATGTATGTGGATGTGTATGTTTAATATAAACTTCTGGAATACCATTATTTCCACCATTGATGATGATACTCTACAAGTTGCCCGTCCTCCCTGTGTATTAAGCATCGATGTAGCAGCCTTAACATTCCTCGAGAGAAAACTCCTACGTAAGATCTTAGGTTCTATGCAAGTTGTAGGTGATTTCCGCATCCGATCCAACAATGATCTGTATGAGCTTCTCAACGACATGGACGTTGGTTAATGTTATAATATCCAGCGGCCGCTCTAGCTCGATCATGTCGTTTGGATGGCGTGACGGGATTACCGGACGTCGGCATAGAAGATGCTCTTGTCAGTGTTGGCAGAGCCAAATCGAGGATGCCCTGCCACCGAATGGTGTAACCAACTGCCGAAGGCGCGCAAGAAGCAGAGGTGCCTGAAAGGATGTATTAATGCAGGCCGAAATCGGGTTGTTAATGGGCAATTGAGTAAGTAAGTAAGAAAGAACCTAGAGAAGCGTCTCGCTACTTACAATAACATATTTTCCAACTAGAGAGGTGAAAACATGCCCTTATGTGTAATAGATAAAGTGCCTTAACATTCGCATGTAAAATAACTTAGGATTCATCTTGAAATACGCCTTATTTGCAAATTTTTCGGAAGCCGCTGTTAGATCAAGACTTAGTAAGTAAGGAATAATTTTTAGGTAGAGTGTTTTACAGTCAATGTTGTCCATGTGTTTGTTATAAAACTACTTTTATATCACCTCTATTATTACGAGTATACCAGGGCTAGAAAAAGTTACGCAAGTAAATTAACTTCCGTTTTGAATTTCTTTGTAGTTTTTCAAACACAAACAACATTTTTTCGTCGTCTTTTCTTGCCTCTTTTTTTTGGTTATTTTATTTCGTTTCGGATAAAAAGGTCTACCGAACAATAGTCATATCGGTCTCAGCCAGTGTGTTGGTTGGTTGGTTGTGCGTCTGCAAGTGTAGAAGTACAAGTAAATAAAAGTTGTTCATTTCGTAGTTGTAAGCGCAAATGAATGCTTAAATAATAGTTTCAGATTTTTTTCTTTTTTTTCTTCAATTTTTACTTTTTTCTTTAGGTTTTTGCGAACAACTGGCACTTCTTTGCTGTTGGTTTTGTTCTTTGTTGCCCCCCATTGTTGTTGTTGTTGGGTAAATTACACTTTTATGGATTTTCATTTTGGATTTTCATTCAATTTACGAAATTGAAGTGGGAATTGAGAAATAAATTTATATGGTTGGCTGCTTCAACAGAAATTTCTTCTGAAGCAAACGCTCTTCCACAAACATTTATTTTATTTTCATAGTGTTTACACACACCATCCAGTTGAGTTACTGGGAATCCGTATGCGATATGCTGTATTGAATATCATCAGGCGATTTTCACGTACGTATAATAATACGTTACGTAAGAAAGAAATATTCTGGCTGCTAGACTCGCTATACGGAAACGGATGTTTGCTATATTTTTTGTTTATGCTTTTGTTTTTTTATTTGTTTGTTTTGTTTTTGGCAATGGAGTTACTCTGTAATAGTTGCGAGTGTTGCAGAGTCTTGTTTCCAAAGAAAATTAGGTAAAAACGATAAACTTTATTTTACATAATGAATGTCGACACTCAGGTAAACATACAAATATATTCTCAAGTAATACTTATAAGTGTGCAGGTTAGGTTTTTTGTTTTTTTCCCCTATAATCTGCTCTTAAGCAGTGCATAAAAATGTTATGAATGTACCCGTATCCAATGTATTTCGAACATTTCTATGATGCAACATTGCAGAAAAAGGTTTTTATTGTTGCATTCCTTTGTTTAAAAAAAGGAAAGAAAGTAATTCAAAAGAAAATATAATAAACTTAACCTGTTTGTATTCTCAAATGAATGAAAATAAAGGTCAGTTTACGTTTGTTTTTTATTTTTCCTAAAATTATCTGCAAGCAATGTAGTATACCTTGAAAGCATATAAATTGTATTTCCGCAACAAAATCATCCATCAACTGAACGTAAGAATTTAAAAGTATTTGCATTCTTCTTATTTTTTTGTACGAGGGGCGTTTAAAAGAACATACTATATTTTATATATTTATTTAAATTTGAACACACACATTTCAAAAAAAATTACAAACACTTACTACGGGGTTTGTTTTAGAATACATGGAATATTTTATTGTTTTTATGCAAAAGTCTGCAATATAAATTCATTTAAACCATTAAAATTGTATTGTATTATATTGTATTGTATTCAAAAAAGAAACACATTTAAAAAGTTAAAACCCTTTAAATATTATAAAAATTCAACAAGTGCTGTAAAAAATTCGTTACCTATTTTAGCTAAAAATTTAAAGGATGATAACATAGTTGAGTATGGTATGTATATTCGTACAAAGCCATAGCAAACGTCCTGAATATAAAGACAACTACCCAACCGAACTATGAAGTCGCCGTAGTCTAGTAGATAGTGTGTTGAGTTGCTAGGCGTGAGGCCAAGGTTCAAACCCCAGGGCAGATATCTCCAACAAAACGAAATATGAAAAAAATATTTCTTTGGCGCCTTCCTCTCAGCAGATTTCTGGTAAAAAATCTGAGAGTAAATAAAAAATTTGCTATGAAAGGTTTCTCAAAAAATCTGTCGTTCGGAGTCGACTTTAAACTGTAGGTCCCACCACTCAAGTATAATATTAACGAACACAACATAAGTGGTGTGAGAAGCTAGGTCGTAATCCTAACTGAAAGGTTTTTATGACCAATTGTATATGTATGTATGTACACCCGCGCGGACCGTATTTTCTGAAAGGGCACAACAAACTACATCAAAATGACTAGTTCTAAGGGGTTATCGTCGTGGCACTAGAGACATGTTCACTCGTCCCTTCCGCAGACATGGTATTATCCGCTTGTCCACCTCCATACGTGTCTACAAGGTTGCCGATATTGTTGACATCAGGGGTCATGGTGCTGTCCAAAAGGGAATGGCCTGTGAGGCCTACCAGGGTAAGACTGGCCGTGTCTACAATGACACCCCATATGCAGTCAGTGTTATTGTAAACAAACGTGTACGCAGTAAGATCCTACCCAAGCCCGTCAATGGCCGCATTGAACATGTTCATCGCACTAAGTGTCGTGAAGGTTTCGTGCACCGTGTTAAGGAAAACGAACATTTGTTGAATGATGCCAATGCTAAGGGTACCTGTAAACACGAACGTGCTCAACCCACTTTGTTAAGAAAATCGAAGAACCCATAGTGTTGGCTTCCATTACATTGTAGTCTTAACAGATAAAAGGATGGACGAAGTATTGTTTGGTGTTTTTAAAATTGAGCTTTTTCCTATGACAAAAAGGAATACGAAACTGAAACTATGTCCATTGTTTTCGCCTTAATACATACATACATAATCGGTCATTACAACCCTTAAGTCAGGATTATGACCTAGCTTCTCATGCCGCATATGTTATGTGTGTTAATTTTATACGTGACTGGCGGGACCTACAGTTTAAAGTCGACTCCAACCGACAGATTGTTTTTGCCAGAAATCTGCAGAGAGGTAATAGCCGAAGAAATATTTGTTCATATTTCGTTTTGTTGGAGTTGACTGACCTGGGTTTGGAGCCCTGGTCTCACGTCTAATAAGCCAACACACTGCCCAATAGACTACTTTTTTAGTCAAAGTAAAGGGTCTTTTTAAGAGTTTCTTACCTTTAAATTAAAAAAAACAAAATCTGTGTGAGATATAATCGACCTTTTTTTATCATCAACAATTTTGTTGCACATGTACTCCTTTCGTCTTGAAATAAGCCCCATCTCTGAACATGATTTTTCGATGAAAATTAAGAGACTGAAAAAATAACAACTAATTTACTAAACTTTGGAAATAGCTATTGAATACCCAATAGAATAAAGTTTTAAAGTTTTAGCATTCATGGCCCTAGACAAGGTTCTTGTAATTTATCACAGGAAACTGTCGGCCTGGAAGTAAGTGGTAAAAATGTTAAAGGGAAAATAAGGAATCTTTTAAAGAGCCTTTACTCCGTTGCTAACTGCCATGTCCTTCATGAAAAAGAGCAAGTTGCTGTAAGACAGCATTATTGTAAACACATTCGTTAGGTTTCTATTTCTTGGAATATCTGGATTACACTGTTCATATGTTTATAGAGTATGATTTAAGGTAAATATGGGAAGAGGGTAATATCAACACAACAAAGGAAGGTCAGAGAGTGACAGTTCATGATAAAGAGTACAACTCAATGGACATTGTTTCTAGGCAACGACTTACAGTAAGTCAATCATCAAGCACTCTTTGAAGCATACATAAGTATTTATATTCCCTTGAAACTAATTACCATACAATATATTTCAAATTATTTCTTTATCTCTTTGTTTATTGCATCTTTTTATTTCGAATTTTTTTTTTCTCTCTTTTATGAATTTCAAGTATTTTTCTCCTTTTGCCTTTTTCAATTTTATTCAGAAGTGCTTTCAATTTGTATTACGGATTTTTTCGTTTGTCATATAAAGTCATAATTGTACGGGGGATGGATATTTAATTTCATGGTTGGTTTATAATTCAGGTATTTATTATTGCAATGTATTTATTGTATTGATACAATTTCTCTATAAACACTTATTCATTACGACTTTATTAATGGCTGAATAAAAGGTTTATTCAGTATCGTTCGAGTGGTGCTGTGATGTTATGCAAAAGAAAGTGGATGACAAAAAATGAAAATTAATATTTTTTGTTTTCAAAGCAAAATATGTTTCAAATATGCCAAAAACTAATCAGTCATCAGATATGAGTTGCGAAATGATCAATCCACAATTTGGTGATTGAAATCCTTTTCAGCTAACTTAAGCTGGATTCAGCCATGTTATCGGAACAAAATGGTTGTCCGTATAAAACTATTTGTTACTGAGAGTATTATGCAGCACGATTCACTCATTTCGGCAAATTATTCTGGAAAATCAAAGTTGACATATGACATTTTTAAAGCAAATTTAAATTTTACAATCAATTTAACTTTGACAGCTCTGTTTGGCAGTTTGTTCGGACACCTCATGAACGCTATTAAAACAAAGAAATAGTAAGAAATGGAGGAAAGATGCTATGTGTCTGCCCGAAAGGAGTACAAAGAAATAAAATTGGAGATTTTAGTCATAAATTACATTACACAAGTGTCACCAAACGCTCTTCACTATCAATTGGGAGTATCAGCTAAAAAATACAGACGATTAACGTTGATGTTAAACTGTGTAGTAATTCAAATGTGTCTTTATAAACTTAAGCATGGTATTTAATTTAGGTCGCTCCACTCATGTATAAAACTAACGCACACAACATAAGTGTTGTCAGAAGCTAGGTCGTAATCCTGACTGAAGGGTTGTAATGACCAATTATGTGAATATTTATGTACGTATGTAAAAAATAATTGTATGGTAGCTAGCATGCGAATAATTGATATGCAAATGAAATAAGAAAGAAACAATGTCGTTCAAGGCAATTTAGTTAGAATATTACGAAGTAGGGTAAATTACGTCCATGTTTGCCTTTAGCTTCCATATCGGTTTCTACAAAAGAACCGATTATTAATAACAAAAACTTCTTGACTAACAACCTTGACGAGGACAAATTATAACAAAAATTGTCTCCGGCTTTCCAAATTTGTTCGTCTAATATTTGTACCAAATTTAATATTCAAAATAATTTTTTTTTAGATGTTTTGTTAATATGAATACAATAACCAACCTTTTCCTACTGAAATAAATAAAAATTAAAAGTATATACCTAAGTTTGAAATAAAAATTTTCTAAACCATTACAAAAACCGACCTCAAAATTTTCTTTAACCAAATAAAAGCTAAAAATGTTATCCTTTGAATGAAAACCAAAAGTGGCGAAAGAGGAAGAATGCACTTTGGTAAAACTGAAACGGAAATAATTTATGAAAATTACCATAAATGTAACCCCAAAAAAAAAATAGAAAAGAAATGTTTATAATTTAATATATTATTTAGTGGCTGTAAAGAAATTAAGGTGGACAGGTGAATTATTTTTAATATCTTAGAAGAAAAAATTTTAAATTTAAATATGGTTTTTGATAATCGTTTATTATGGAATTTATTAAAGGAATTCAATTAGAAAATTAACAAATAAAATGCTAATAAAATTTATTTATTTTACAAAAAACTAAGTTGGTCATACTATTTAAGTGTGAATCATAATAATATGATGAAATAATTGTTGAATCTTGCATTTCGAAATTAAACTCTTCCCAATTTTTGCGAGCTTAGAAATGGTACATGAAATAATTCAGGATTTTGAAGGAGTTACGACCTAGCTCCTCACACCACCTATGGTGTGTGTGTTAATTTTATACATGAGCGACATGAGCGATTTTGTCGTTACCGAACGACAGATGTTTCAGAAACTCTTCATGACAATTTAATTTACTCTCAGAGTTTTTTGTCAGAAATCTGCTGAGAGGCAGTCGCCGAAGATATATTTTTTCATATTTTATTTTATTGGAGATATCTGCCCTGGGGTTTGAACCATGGTCTCACGTCTAATAAGCCAACATACGACGGCCAACAAACTATCTATCCCTATATATAATTAAGACACAAGCCAAAATCCATAGCGAAAATTTACGCTCAAGCCATTTTCAGTATCTGATTAAGCAACAAACATGTAGGAACAATTCCCTCCTCACGAGTAATGCTGAACAATAACAGAGGTAGACCCATCCTGCTTCACCTCATATCCGCTGCTGTAAAAGTGTTGATATGCATGAAAACCTGCGAAATTGGCTAGACATCATCTTCAAAACGATATGCTACAGTTATAGAGAGACCAGATACGCTGCTTTATATTATAAGTTAGTTAATTGTCTCATCTGGCTTGCGCTACCATCATTAGCGCGCTATCTATATCAGTATTTACGGAAGAAGTCAGTATATAATCAGTATGAATGCCATTAACAGATATCAAAGGCCTTCATGATTGCTGGCTATCCAAATACTACTTCGAAATACTCCATAGCATCTTGGCCTCGATGTTTAAATTGGAAGCAAAATGTGTTGGAGTCTTCGGACTTTAGTATATGAATTATCATATGCGTCGTCTGATTGGTTAACCATTTAAGACGCTTCACCGCATTTACCGATAATTTTAGAAAAGTAGTGAGGCTTTTTTCGATTTTGAAACAATTCTTGAATTGGTTCTTAAGGTATTTTGTCTACAGATGAGGTTGCATCCACATTATTAGCGTAATAGTATCGATGACATTAAAATTGCTTTTAAACACATTATCTCCTTATCCTACTGATTTCTTAGGGAAAATCCCGTAAGCGACGAACATCATAAGGCAATCAGGGAATACTACCGCTTGAGAAGATGTTCAAGAGAGCAATATTCTCTTTTTATAGGTCATTTACCTTATATTAAAAAATTTTATAAAATAAAAAAAGAATATAAATGAGAAGCTAAATGAGACTAACGAGCCAATTAATGGCCAATAAATTTTGAAGATTAGAGTTGCCATTCTGAAGCATTGTTTTGATTACAGTTGAGACGTTTTACAAAATACTGGAAAGAGTATGGTGTGTTGTATATATACACTGAAATAATTCATATTCTTAAGATAGCGAAAAAAGTAAATGAGAATAGTAGAATAAATTTCCAAAAATAAAAACGTTTATTTATTACTTATAAAATGTTAAAACAAAAACAACAATTCATGATAAAGGAACTTTTTTTATACTTAAGAACAAAACTGTTTTATACTTAAGAACAAAAGTGTTGACTCACTTATGGCGCTCAGTGTATATATTAAAGGTTCTGGCATTTGATTTTTTTATTTGTGGGATCGCAATTTAATTCTTCACCAACGCGACCTCAAAATTCTTTTTCGTCCTTAAATACCTGAAATTTTTCGGGAAAATTTTGAATTCATTAGTTGTATCTTTTATATGGATTCGAGGACATAGTCGGAAAATGCATTGCTGAACTCGAGACTGTTTTGAGTTATTAGCCATTCAAATTGGTTCAGTATATTTTGATTAATATTTAAAGAAACTAAACTTCATTGGCTGCGAAAGAGAACATGCTGTTTTGATAGGCTCTTCTAGACTGTTCTGGATGGGATGCAGTACTCATTATCTTCATATCTTTAATCATAAGGCCAACGATCGTTATTTCATAGTTCTCATAAAGCACTGTGAGTCTCATAGCAGTTGTGAGTCTAAGGAGGAATAGGAGGCTATTTTTCACTTCATATTTCAGGTCCCTGCTCATTCTAGAAAGATGCTCCTGACCTCTCATTTTCACCTCTCTTAAATAAACTTTTCAAAATAAAGATTATCACTGTCTTGAGATTTGTTTTGGAGCCGAGACTATAACTATTTGATTATCAGATGTGCGTTCCGACTGGCAAAAGCAATATCAATATCCTCAATTTATTAAAAGTATGCCTTCCACAATACGCATGAAAAAAATTAAATGTCACGAAAGCCGTTTCTCAAGGCATTAGTTTTATTTCGGCCTTCTGCATAGAATCCTACATAAATTCTTTGGATTTAAAAAATAGTTGTGTTTGTGAAAAATAGTGTTTGCATTGCTTGCTTTTTATATTTCACTTTTTTTCTTTTTCTTCGTTTTTTTTTGTAATAAAAATAAAATTTCATATTTAAATGGTATTATTTTTTTCCGCTCTCGATGTCTGTTAATGTTGCCTTATGCCCTCGTTTATATTTGTGTTAAACTGTGTAGGAGTAAGTAAATGAATTTTTATTTCCATTTTTTTGTTGTTGTATGAATACTTCCTGTATTCCAACCTTTTAAAAGTTGGTTAAGAATGTATCTGTTTATGTGTGTGTATGTGTGCGTGCTTTGAGGCATGTAATAGTTTTTTTTCTTACTTGTATATCTAGTCACAATTTATGTTGTAGAGCCTCAGTATAACACTTGACTGCTCGCTTTAGTGTCTGTAATGGAAGTGCGTCTCCGTTAATTGAATTAATTTACAATTATAAACGTGGGAAAATGAAAATTTAAGAGCGCTAATGTAAAATGCTTATATTTTAATTAACGTATACTCGTATATATGCTGCAATTAATTTTCATCAAAGGAGAAACGCAAAATAATTATTGCGACACAAATTTTATGAGACACACAATGTCGTTTAAATAATGCAGTTTGTAACACTTTTCGCATTGAACATACAATTGTATATACGAGTAGTAGTAGTTAATGGAATGTTTTTTCTTGTTGTTGTTAAATCATTAAATTTAATTATTAATATTGCACAAATGTTTTGAGTATAAAGTAGACATGGAATATTAATTACACGTAATGTGTGTCCCCAAGCAATACTAGCCTGAATATTATGTAACATACGTAGAAATTTTAGAGTTTAGAGGCATTTCATGACAATTTTATTTACTTCCAGAGTGTTTGACCATAAGATTGCTGAATGAAAGTCTCCGAAAGAAATTTTTTTTATACTTTGTTTTGTTCGAGATGCCTGTGCTAGGGTATGAATCACTGGGTCTCGTCTAATAAGCCAACAAACACACTACCTCTTAGACTACGATGAATTTCAGATTGTATCAGTTTGTATGGTTAGAGAATGGTTTGAGAGTTTTTACGTAGACTTTGGCATCTTTCATGTGATTGTTCATAAAATCGGGAATAGATAGTGTGCGTTTGCTTAAAGTTAAAGTCTTAAAGTCTTAAAAAATCTCGGGTACATAATTACTAATGTTACTGGCTCAATAGTATCAACATCCCATGTGATGGAAACGTTCAATTGGACTGCTCTCTTATAGCACCCGCAAAACATCTTCCCTAAACATATATTCATTCAGGAAACTGCTTGGTGTCAACAAAGATGACTCTCCGCTCAGCACTTGATATACATCCAAATGTTTCCTTTTGGTACATTAATTTCTGGATGCCTTAACCGGTAAGGAACGGTTCAGTATATGTGTTCTTGAACTCCTCTTGGACTTTTCTCATGGGCTCACAACATTTCACTCTGTAGCCAAAAACTCCCAATTCTGTACCCATTCATGTACCATAGAATGGTCCCTCTTCACATACATTATGAAGCCTTTTGGTTACTCTATTTACCTTTCTTATTAATTCTCATTCTGAATTAGAAACCCTACTGGTTAAAGAGAAAACTGTATGCCACTCGATCTTTAAGGAGTCAAGAAGTCCTGTGTTGAATCTTGCGCTAGATTTTTTTCCTGTATCCTAACCACAGTCTTCAAAGTCCTAGTACTCTTTACCATGTGCAATGGATTTAAATGCAGTTCCTTACATTTGCCTTGGTTATACCAACCCACGCTAGCCTTTATGCCTTGTCAAACTGCATTTACGCTAATTTCAGATTAGTTTTGTGTATCCATGGTACCAACTAATTATTGAAGAGGTTGTAGGCGCCGTAGTCGAGTAGGTTAGGTTAGAGTGGTAGCCTTGATGCCAAAAGCTCACTTGAGCACGCGTAGCTACCCGTTGTGACGCCATAGGTGAAGGCAGTCTCTGTACTGACCAAGTTCTCCATATCAGGGGAGAAGAAACTGGTCAGCGCAAGGGCTGCACAGTCGAGTAGGTAGTTAGTTAGCATTTTAGTCTTTAGGCCACGGTTTAAACCCCAAGACAGGCATCTCCAAAAAAGGAAAAATGAAAAACATTTCTGTGCGGCCTTTATCTCAACAGATTTCTGTCAAAAATTCTGAGAGGAAAATCAAATTGTCGTAAAAAGTTTTTCAAAAAAAATCTGTTGTTCGGAGTCGTCTTTAAACTGTCCCGCCACCCATGTATAAAATTAACACGCACAACGTAATTGTTGTGAAGAACTAGGTCGTAGTTCTGACCAACTATCTATATATGTGCGTATTTGATGAGGTTAGATACGTTGCGTTAAACAGTGCAAGAGTTTAACGTAATTTCGTGGATCCAAGTAATGATTTCGCTGTATAGAAAGGGTAAGAGTAAATTAACCTCTACTCTTTTATTATTTGGCTTTAACTGTAAAAGACGTTGGATTAGTAAGTTATGCCCAAAAGAAATCTTTACTAACATATTGAAATTATTTTGAATTTGATATCACAACATTCTCTAATACACCACTGACACTAAAGTAAATTGTTTCAGATTGTTTACTCGCCAAACTCATATTACTATCAGTCAGGGAACAAATAGCCGAGAAAATTGCATATTTTCTACAACATTTTTAATATGTTTTAACGCATTACGGCATGTTTATGTGTAAGGAAATACAAGTTGAAAGAAATATAAGCCATGAACAGATACGAATGTAAATACATACTCATATATGGTAGAGATCTGTGCAATTGTGTTTAGTTCATAATTTTATATTATTGCATACTTACATCATATATACATATACATTACTATGTGTGTGTGTGTATATCGTTTACCACATAGTGGTAGTTGCAGAAATATTACACAGGCTATATATGGTTTTGACCACTAGAAAGTAAACAAAATTGCTGTACTACCGCATACAAGATGGTGAATTTTGTTTTGTTATGACACAATGTTGTAGTTATTGTTATTTTATTTCATTTTTTTTTGTTTGTTTAAGTTTAGTATTGTTGGTTTTGCTTGGTTATTATTGTTGTAGTTTTATTACAATGTCGGTTTTTGGTTTCGTAGAGGTCCTTTGAGCCTTTACGTACAGTGTTTTTACTTTACTTTTCGAAATTATTTTTGAAATGAGCTGACCAGAAACAATTTCATTTGCTTCCTGTATTTCTGGTTTAGCTATCATGAGAAAGATTTAACTAACACTATAGACATAAGTCGGCTATTAAATGAGCTACAAAATTGTCAATAATACGTTACTGTTACTGGCTACCCTTTGGTTTCCCTTTTCTATGAAAAACAGTTGAAATAGAGAAATGCTTTCCTATTCGAAGAATTTAATATACTATTTGTAGCTTTAAATCCCTTTTCCAGTCAGTAATGTTGTACAAAGACAACCTAGAAATGTCCTCTTATATGTTGGCTTCTGCATTCCACATCCCCTGCTCTTTGTTTGGTTAGAATTTTGCTTCTTTTATTCTTCTCTTTTGCTTTTGTAGCTTTAAAATGCTCAACTGTAATATGTTAACTCTGTTAATGATCATTATTTTCATCCGAGTCATCATAATGAAAATCTGTTTATATGACCAGTGAATAGTAGTACATCCACACAAAAAAACTCAATACTAATGATTTTAGTTTTACTTAGACTGACGTAATGTACACTTGCAGGAAATGTTGTATTATTTACGTGGAATTTTCGTTTTTATTTACATTCGAGTGGGTTTAGTGGGTAACCACATGGATGGGAGTCTTATAAAGCGGTACGAGTACCCGTTTTCTACTCGACGTTGTCTCTAAATATAGCCAATCCGGCACCATTTACTACTCAGCCTTTGTTTCTCAATGGTTGTAGCGTTGGCAGTCATCAGCTGCAGTCATCGGCTGCTTGTTTTGAAATCAGTTTAGCCTTAAATATGGAAATCCTGCCTCAACCAGAGAGTGACGCATGATTGGGGTTTTTGGCAGTTCAAGGCTGACCATGTAATGTACCCATATGTGGTGTTCAATATTCGTTGCTTATTTTTACAAGAAATGCTGCTCAATCGCCACAATTTATGGAGTGAAAAAATACGGTGCAAGTTTTCTCGATTCTCATTAATAAATGAAAAGGGACTGGTATTTATTGTATTTATCTGCAATGTTTGTTCTGTCTGAAATAGTTTTGATACCCAAGGCATTGGCAATTACGACAAGTTTTTTAGTTTCAAATTAATGCTTCCTGGCTTCTGGCTGGTAATTTAAATCAGGAATTAGAAGCATTATGGGCAGGAGACCATATTTTTGTTTGACTTTAGCGATAATTGATGAAGTTTTATCAAATAAACTGTTGAAGTTAAAGTAGTTCATTAACATAGAATGCTCACTGGAAATCGTCAAAACACACAATGTTGGTGATGGGAGAAATTAAGCTATAATCCTATCCTATGTTAATCGCCATATCAGTTATATGTGTCTGACGCTAAGAAGTCCTACATGAGCCATGTCAGACATATATGTCTGACATTTTATTTATAAAGAAATAGTCACAGTGACAAGATGTTATTCGATAAATGCTACACGTACCACTGATTTCAACACAATGTGTTCAACGGTGTGTTCAAAACAACAGGATGCGTCAGACATATAAGACTGACACGGCTTGTCGAGTAAAAAGTTTTAATATAGGGCCATGTCAGTCATGTATGTGTGACATAGAAAATAGTATTTTTCCGGGAATTTTGGCAAAAAAAATTTTTTTCTGTGATACATTAAGTTTCCTTGATAATGAAAATTTTTCTGATATTATCGTGGCGATTAACATGCTAAAGGGTGCAATAACCAGTAATATAGGATGAATTATCTATCAGTTTAAATTGGAAACATCGGTCATTTAGATTCTGGCAATACTTATGCCATTCTATCACTGATCGTAATGAATCGATTTACGCTTGAGCAAAGTTGGGATCTATTAGGCCACCGAGACACTGCATGATAATCTCGATTTTGTCAAAAAAAGGTCATCTTTTCAGATGAAGCTTATTTGCTTCTTGTTGGGTACGTTAATAAACAAAATTCCCGTATGTGGGGCTCAGAAAACCCACACGTGCTCTTACAGAAGCCAATCAACCATTGCGAGTGACTGTGTGGAGCGGAGGCATCAATGTCTCATATTTTTTGAAAATGAGGACGGCGCAACCATTATGTTCAATGGAGACAGCTATCGCACATGATAGCCGATTTTTTTGTACCCGCTCTTCATGGTATTGATGTGAACGATGTTTGCTTTCAACAGGATGGTGTAACTTGCCACACATCTCATGTCACAATCGATTTATTGTGTGAGACATTTGATGGCTGTTTAATTAGACGAAATGGTGATGGCAATTTGTCTCAGGACCAGGAAAGCTGGTTTAGTTATGTATTTTAATTTCACCGGTACTTAAAATTGTTCGCAGCCATAATTCATATTGCAGTAGTCAATGCTGCCGCCGAAATTTCTACTGGTAGTTAACATTACGTTCATAATGTTACGTCAACACAATACGTACAAATCTGATTTATAAACATTAATTCCAGAAACGTGTAACGATTCTTAATTTTTATTTTTAGTTTTCCACAATCTAAAAATAACTGTGACATGATATGATGAGATTTATTCCAAGTGTATTGTATTACAAATGCTACGAGTCAAGTCAAAGCCTTAAGGTATTGCATGCTTTTTCGTAGATTCATTACTTTCTTTAAGAGAGAAAAAGAAACTTTTGTTACACACACACACAACGTTACATACTTGTAAGAAGTAAAAGGCATTCACATATCAAACATGAAATGCAAACAATTTTCAGTACTTTAGGGAAATTTACAAATTATCCAACTTTAAAGTCCAGATTAAACCAAAAGAAAAAAATAAAAAAGAGATTTAAATTTATGGCATGTATGGGTGTGTGTTTTAAGCATCAAATGGACACCCATTCACTCATTCTGAAAATACATTCACTTAATAACTCAAAGGTAAATGTCGAACATTTAATATTTTTTTTGTTGTTTTTTTTTATTTCTAGGCGAACAATTTTTCATCACACAATACAACACAATGTATTGAGTAAAATTAACTTTAATTTAACTGCATTATCAACCAGACATGTCACCTCAATGAAAAGAAGATCCTGAAAGAAATAATAAAAAACAGGAGAAATTTCATTTAAAACAACACACGCGCATACCCACTCACACACCCACATACAATGTTTTTACACAGGTGTGTGTATGGCGGAATTTCCTTTTTATTTTTTTCTCTTTAAATACGAGAAAAACGAATTAAATTGAAAAAAAAAACAACAAAAATAAGTTTAAAATGAGTTTACAAATTAATGCCTCACTGCATTGATTGGCATTTTTAACGTACGCGCGCATACGTGCAACCAAAATAATATTACAAGAAAAACAACAAAAAATACCCTGTATACAATATAATAACAGAAACAATAGCACAACAACAACTACAACAATGAATACAACACAACTATAACAATTTACAAAAAGCAGAGAAATTTGCAACCCAAACTGTTATTGTAAAAAGAAAAAAACAAAAAATGCAAAAAAAAGGAAACAGATTTAACCGCCAATTTAAATGCAGTCAATATAATGCCACATACACTCTCACATGCATGTACTCTCACTCTTCTACGTGCACACACCTCAAAAATATGCAACATATAATCTTACATGCACATGTATGTATTTCCTTTATACAATAAAATGTGTGTGTGTGTGTGCGAACATAACGTTGCACTCATATAATTACTACAATGCTTGCTTGCTTGTGTAAAATTATATTGTAATTGCAATCATGTGAGTTTGTAAAAAACGAGCATGTGATTGAGATTTCCCGAAAGTGTATTTGTTTCACTTATACATACAAATAAAATAAAATAAAAAAATAAATATAAATGCTTACATATGCACTCACAAGCAAATACCCCAGAGTATGAGATGTCATTTATGAGAATCATTATTTATTAAGGAGAATAAATTAAGAACAACGAATCGTTTGTTTTTTTTACCTTTTTACACTTTTCTGGAATGCCGGAATTTTTTTTGAGGAAAATTAATAGGATATGCAATTTCCTTAAATCTTAAGCTTATTAAGTTTTTTTTTAAAATAATATTGTTATTGTAGCAATTTTAAATAGATATTTTAATTGCGGCTTAAAGTATCAAAATGCATGTATAAAAATAAAATTGAAAGGAGTTTAGGTGTTAAACAATCATCGTTAATTTTTTACAAAAACAAAACATGGCATTTCTAGGTTTGATATGTTCCTTATCAAATACCAAAGAGAGGAGCATTTTTGAAAGTGTGAAGAATGACTTTTTGCCACAAAACTGCGTTGAGTTAATTACTCATGTTTGCTTATTTTTCATAAATGGTGAATGTTACAGCAAATACATATGTTAGGTTAGGTATTTGTCAATTAAGACAAGTACAGTAGCCGGAGGTCGAATTGACCCATTGTACAACAAATATGTATGTTAAATTGTAGTTACAAAGTTGAAATCGCTGTAGTCTACTACGTAGTGTGCTCGGTTATTAGACGTAAGGCCACGCCTCAAACTCCAGGTCAGACATCTCCAACAAAACGAAATATGAAAAATATATCTTTGGCTACTGCCTCTCAGCAGATTTCTGGCAAAAACTCTGAGAGCAAACGAAATGCAATTTTCGTTTAAAAAAAAAAAAAAAAAATTCCCTCGTTTGAAGTCGACTTTAAACTGTAAGCTCCCTCACTCACGTATAAAATTAACACACACAACATAAGTGGTGTAGAAAGCTACATCGTAGGGATTTGTGTGACAAAGTATGTATGCATGTAAGAGTTTAAACTGCAAATGGACCAAATACCAGAATGATTAAGACTATAGTTTTGTTGTTGTACCTATATTTGTTAATGCTAGCCACACATGGAGGCAATCGTTTGGGTGGCAGTAGCTCTTTGAAATTTTGCGTTCTTGGACAATCAAAAATGTGCTTTTATGATGATTGAAGTATTACAGTTTTGACACAAAGGTTACCATATGACAACTAATATTGCGCATGATTAGCTGCTATAGAATTAGGAGAATTTGTGCTTGCGACTTATACAAGAGAGAAATACTGTAAAATACTGTACAACGTGTAGAACGTTTATATTTGATTATAAGGTAAAGAGAAATTCTTCTAAGTTTTATGATTCAATGATTTCGAATATCTGAAAGCAAACTGATGTTTTCATAAAACTTTACTTCAAATTTAAATTAATAATAATTCAATGAATTTCTTAATAAGACTAGGCTTCGCAAAGTAGTCTTAATAAGTTGATAGAGAAATACTCAGTCGATGTTTTGAGCCTGCTGACATCCATCACTACAAACATGTGTGACACTTATTACACAGACAAATCGCTATTGTAGAACTGCATAAGCAATCAGTATTTGTTCATTAACATAATCGGCTGTGGTATTCGGCAAGCTCTAAGGAAACGATAGATGGGGTTAATCTAAAGGCGATGCCTCTCAGAAGAAATGCTGCAACCATGAAGGTAATCACATACTCGATATACTCATTCATTAAATACTATATCATGCAGAAAAGTATTTATTTTAATTCAATAAATTTTCCCCCAATATCACCTTTTTATGGTGGTAATTATGCACATATCCATGTGTCATGTGCTAATGCTGGCGAGAATAACTGCCACAAACTGATACCGGAAAAGAAACATCCGACTTCACGAAATCATAACAAATAAATTGTCAAAGACAGTTAAGAGTTTTATGACTAACATAAGAAACTTGATGCTGGTCATTACAACCCTTCAGTCAGAATTACGACCTAACTTCCGCCGCTATTAAATAAAGCGATACACAGGCATCGGAATCTAGTAGGTAGTTTGTTAATTCAAATCCCAGGTCAGATATCTTCAACAAAACGAAATATGAAAAAATATTTCTTCGCTTACTTCCTTTCAGCAAATATCTGACAACAGCTCTGAGAGTAAAAAAAAATTGCCATGAAAAGTTGCTCAAAAAATCTTTCGTTCGGATTCGATTTTAAACTATATTTCCCGCCACTCATATATACAATTTAACACACAAATTATAAGAGGTGTAAGTAGCTAGGTCGTAATTCTCACTAAAGGGTTGCAGTGACCAATTATGTATGTTATGTGTGTATGAATAAAGCGATACTAGTGGTAGCAAATTGAGGGACTTGGTGTCTCTTTGTGAATAGTAGTGAATTTGTTTTGATTGAATTAAATCCAAGTTCCTATTCATTGTATCATTTTGTTAAAATGTCAGCGCAGATTTCACATTTCCAATGTATATAAACCTCCCTTGAAACACTCTAGCGGAAGTTGAAATGACAGGGGTAGGAAAGAGACAAATCACCAGTATCGCTTGTAGTTACAGGAATGTTGGTGAAAAGGTCTAGTTTCTCGCGAAAGGGAAAATAGATTATAAGAAAAGGGTGTAATAATTCCAAATAGCAATTAGTTGACGAACAAAACCAGGTATCTTAGACCTGCATAGGTTATTTCTAAATATGGATATGCAATTGATTTAAAAAAATAAAACGTCAATTCCTAAAGTTCCCAACCAACAATTATTATGAATAAATAGTTCACGATTACGTATGAGTAATATTTAATTCATTAAGCACACTGAACAAATTCCAACAGTGAGTATACGCAATATGTAGGTTTTCATTTAGCCCCGTGGATTATGCAACAATATTTTTTTAAACTTTTACTCACCCATTAAGTTTCTTAATAAAACTTTAATTTAATTTTTTTTTAATTTTTCGCACCACTTATGGCGTGTGTTTTAATTTTATACATGAAAAGTTTTTCAAAACCTACAGTTTAAAGTCGATTCCGAACGAAAGATTTTTGAAAAACTTTTCGTGACGATTTTATTTACTCTCAGAGTTTTTGATAGAATCTGCTGAGATCGTCTTGTTCGAGATGTCTAACCTAAATAAGGCTCTACCTACTAGATTATAGCGACTTGCTGATGTTAGATGTATTAAGAATACTGCTTGCTATTAGCAACTATTCTAAACCGATGAATACATATTTGCGAATATACCTCTGAATCTCAAGCGGCATCCATCAGCACAAAAATTACATTGAATATATTCTTGAAGAAATGCATATTGACATGCAACTGCCGTCGTGTCTGATATAGATTTGACATCAAGAGCTATCATGGAAATTTCCAGTTACATCTTATACAAGTGCTAGTAGCTTAATACATAAGCTGGCTCTACTAATATACCTTGAAATTAAGAGATGACTTCCTTTAAAAAATTCATGAGGTTTTTTGTTGTTTAAGTATATCGAGCGATTTTCGATTTAAAAATATTAACTCATCGGTGAATATATTGTGCAAAAGTGTATCAATTTTGCAGTGTTGATATCAAATAAATTAAAAGCTCACTTGTTAATACCTGTATTGTATTACCACCACCACCTCCACAATTCGTTTTGCATTTTTTGCACTTTTTGTCAATCAGTCAGAGTTTTCTATTTATTGGCATTTA
Organism: Sarcophaga carnaria; assembly: GCA_958299815.1. Lineage (NCBI taxonomy): Eukaryota > Metazoa > Arthropoda > Insecta > Diptera > Sarcophagidae > Sarcophaga > Sarcophaga carnaria. The sequence continues at coordinate 34,467,673 of OY283150.1, forward strand.
ATTTCTCTTTCTTTTTCCGATTTTTCCGATTTTATTTTTATAAACTTATTAAAATCGGTTTGTAGCCAACATGCACTTCCTTTTTTTTATGAATGTGAAAATCGTTGTGTATATGCCTGGATGAACGGATTTATATGAATGTGGCCGTTATATTCGATTTTATTTTGTGTGAGTGAATGACTGAGTGAGTGAGTGAGTGAGTGAATGTGTAAAACATCAAAAACATATTATATTGTCAACTTCACATTTGTTAATGCTGTTCAATCAATCAATCACGTTAACACACATGCATACATACATGTATGTACATACAAACATACATATTGAATTTGTATTGTTATAATTGCTAATATGAAAGTAGTTACTGTTATACTGACATACAATATTTTGTATACATGTACTCGTAACAGTATTAATGTACATATGTTAACATAATAGGCGTATTCATGTGTGTGTGTGTGTGTATGAACATGAGCCACTTAACATTATCAGCTATATTGCATTAAAAAAAAAAAAGAAAAACCTAAAAAGAGAAAAAATACAAATCTTTTGTAATTTTATTGTTGTTGACATCATCGTTGTTTTCAAAAATGTGGTGAATCCTACTTTTTCTTTTTTTCTTTTTTATTGTATTCTTTTTTTCGCTGTTAAAGAATGAAATCAACTAGAAAAATTTTATTAAATTTAACTCGTTACATATTTACACTTGATTTAAAATTATATCAAGTGTATACATACATATATTCAGTATATATTTTAATATAAAAATGTTTCGTACATTTTTGTTGGCCACAAGTTTTTAAGGTTTTACATTTTGTGCACCGAGACAGAGAAAGGTAATAAATGTCTGTAAACAAATATTAAATATTAAACTCAACTATATTATGAGTTCTTCTTGTTGCGATTTAAGTTTCCTTATGCAAGAGGAAGTCGCCGTAGTTTAGTAGGTAGTGTGTTGGCTTATTAGACTCAAGGCCACGGTTCAAACCCCAGGTTAGACATAAAAACGAAATATGAAAAAATATTTCTTCGGCGACTTCCACTCAGATTTCTGACAAAAACTCTGAGAGAGAAGAGAAGTATTTAGACTTCTCTCTATCTCTCTCTGTCTCTCATGGAAGGATAACTTTATTGAGAATGCTAAGAAAGCGACAATAGAGCTTACTGCAAAAGCACCGTAGGCAAGATCTGAGGCTTAGACTAACCATTACATACTGGCTCTATTGGGGTATGATGTACATATTTGGTGGACAGTGCTCAAACACCTATCTCACTGGTGACTGATACACAAAGTAAAATTCTGTACTAAATACCCAGAGGTTCTTCATGGGACCCTTGAGGCTTGTCCCGATGGCTAAAATATGCGTGACAGGATGGGTTTTGGATTATGTGTCGCCTCATCTCTATAGTATTTCCAGACAGAAGTAGGGGCTATTCTAAAAACGGGCAATGCTTGCTGGGTGGTTACATTTCACTGAAAAACGGTGAGGCTCAACCACATTGGCAACAAGAAGATGTGAGCAATTTTGTTAAATTCTGCTAGACACGTATGCATAAGAAGAATACCGACTCACAAATCGCATGGCTATCCATCGCAGAATTACGATTTTTATGGGCCACTATTCTCTTGGTAGGCCAAATGTCTTTGCATTGCGGGAAGTATCTTCTGCAAGAAGAAAAGGAAAACGCTTTGGTTTTTGACATCCTTGGCGAAGCCCTCTAATGAACTGTAATAGTAAAACTTATTTTAGACATTCTCTTCTAGAGAATGTTTGATTCCTAAATTGAATATTGATTGTTTTGGGACATATGTGTGAAACGTTATCATAAAAAGATTTATCTGGTATTTCGTTATAAAGGCAAAATTTTAAGCGTGTTCAGGCATTGTGTAGTCAATTCGTATATTCAGATCAACTACACCCAAGATTTCGATATGACAATAGCTTCATAGTATGTCTGGTGGAAGCCAGTTAAATATATAAAACTGTCCCTTAGAAGATTTGGCCTTAAGAGTAACTGTTATCGTGATTAACAACATCTTCTTCTAAAGCATTCTTTTTTTTCTGAAACAAATCACTAAAAGACAGCTTCGTAGAATAGTGTTGGTGTGATCATCAAGTTTTTTCTCTGACAACAATGAAGAGCTGTTACCGTTAGTTAGAGTTAGTGGTTTTGAATTACGTCTGCATGTTCCAGTTTAGTTTGCTGTCCAAACAGACCTCAAGATATTTTTCGCTATTGAATAAAGCGATGCTGAGGCACCGCAATCTAGAAGGTAGTTTGTTGATCAAATCCCAATGTCAGACATCTCCAACAAAACGAAATATGAAAAAATATTTCTTCGCTTACTTCCTTTCAGCAGATTTCTGACAACAACTCTGAGAGTAAATAAAATTGCCATGAAATGTTGCTAAAAAAACTGTCGTTCACATTCGATTTTAAATTGTAGTTACCGCTACTCTGGTATAAAATTAAACACACAGATTATAAAAGGTGTAAGAAGCAATGTCGTAATCCTGATCAAGGGTTGCAGTGACCAATTATGTATGTATGTTACGTGTGTATAAATAAAGCGATATTAGTGGTAGCAAATTGAGAGCCTTAATGTCTCTTTGTGAATTGTAGTGAATTTGTTTTGATTGAATTAAATCCAAGTCCCTATTCATTGTATCATTTTGTTAAAATGTCAGCGCATATTTCACATTTCCAATGTATATTAACCTCCCTTGAAAGACTCTAGCGGAAGTTCAAATGACAGGGGGAGGAAAGAGACAAATCACCATTATAGCTTGAAGTTACGGGATTGTTGTGAGAAATGGTCTAGTTTCTCGCGAAAGGGAAAATTTATTATAAGAAAAAGTTGTAATAATTCCAAATAACAATTAGTTGTTGAACAAAACCAGGTATCTTAGACCTGCATAGGTTATTTCTAAATAAGGATATGCAATTGATTTAAAAAAATAAAACGTCAATTCCTAAAGTTCCCAACCAACAATTATTATGAATAAATAGTTCACGATTACGTATGAGTAATATTTAATTCATTAAGCACACTGAACAAATTCCAACAGTGCGTATACGTAATATTGAGATATTCATTTAGCCCCGTGGATTATGCAACAATATTTTTTAAATCTCTATTAAGTTTCTTTATAAAACTTAAATTTAAATTATTTTCATTTTTCCTTAGCTCTCATAGATTTTATGGCTAGAAAATTTAAAACAATACATATGTATATGTATGTATGGCTATATTTTGTATATTTATAAACCTTGGAAATACACTCTGTTCATCCATATATATACTCGCAAGAGTATGTGTATTCGTATCATAAGTGTATTGATATTATGCTCATCTTTATGTTTGAAAGCATTTGTGTTACGTACAGAGAAAACAAACCAAATGAACAAGACACTCGAATGTAATCAAGTAATTGCAATTGATAACCCATGGATTCACATACTTGCTGACTGACATATGGGCATACATTATAATCTACTTATGCAAGTAGAGCAGGCACTTTACTTGCAACTGTGTGTGTGTGTGTGTGTGTGTGTGTGTCTGTGTGATGGTTAGCAGGGAAATGAAATATATTAACACCACTTTTCGGCTTTCTAGGTTAGAACATCAAGAGCCAAAGTACTAGCCAATATAGCTCGAAATATGTTCAATTTAAGTTAATTTCAATACAATTTAATTAATTAGCCTAGCTTTGTAATGGTAAATGTGTGTTGCGTTGTATCGCCTTTACTCTCCTTTAAGCTGAGATAGAGAGAGGCGTAAAGATATCAAGTAGTCGATAAGATAACTTTGAAGGCAAACAACAAACATACTTGAACATTTGTTACAGTATACTTTAGAATAGACACACACACACACACACAAAGTGACAAGTATACATGTGAAAATGAAAACGATAATATATGTGTGTTATTTTACATTAAAATTTTCATTAAATTCAATTTGAATTGAATTGAATTAATTTCATTAACAAGAAGAAAAAAGATTTAGGCAGAGATTTATTTATGAATACATATTTATGACTGCTTTAATAAAAATTTTCTTTAGCTATGTATTGAAAAGCCTCAAGGTAGTAATGAAATACAAACGCCTAGCATTGGCCGTTCAGGAAAGGTATTGTATTTCATCAGGAAAATTCTCTACAGGCCCACATAAATATACATACTTTCTTTTGGCAAATTTCTAAATGCTAATGTAGGTCATCTAAACTCAGTTTAATGCAAAATGACTCATATGACGAAATGTAAAGATGTTTATTTATTTTGTTGCCTACTGTATTTGTTTATTTACATTTGAGAGGGAGGCAGAAAGAGAGGGTGAGAGGAACCAAGTATCATATTTAATGATTAGATATGCTATACCCACATACATACATACATTCACACAAACAAACAAATGTTCATAATTTAACTCATACTAGTGTGTTGTTGCTTTTAACCAATTTTGGACAGACGCGCATGAAAATGAAACCTTATAATTCGGTTATGTAAATAGAATAATTTGTGGGGGTTTTGCGCCTACAACAAATGTGGCCAAGTAGAAATTTAACATTTCATACTACCAATTACTACTGCATACACACACACACACACACACAATATCACACTTTTACATATTATGTGTGTATATGAAAATAGTACTTGTAGGCAAAGAAAACCATTTCGTTGGCAAATTGAGTAGATAAGAAAATGATTTCAATGCTTATTTGATTTGAATTAAAAATATTCGTACATGTTGTCTGGATATAAATGTAATGTATTTAGTCGTAGACACTAAGGTTACGATTCGGTAATGATTACACATATCAAGACTTTGGAATAAATTGCTAAAGTACAAAGCTTTATAAACAAAATAAACGATAGTTTAGTAAATATAATTTTATGTTAACAAAACCAGAACTATTGCAGAGTGTCATTCTGTTTTGTTTTGCAGATTTCTATCCTGAAGCAAAATGTCAATATCAGTATACAAAACTAGATAAAACTCAAATTTAAAACATCGTTTCCTATTCACCCAATGCAAAAACTATGGCATAAAAATTTAACGTAAGCAGATCTTATTTCATGCACAAAAAGAAAGACAGAAAGAATATCAGTGGAGTTGTTCGTCGTTGTATCCATTGCACTGTGGCGATCGTTAGGAGCCATTGTCATTTTGGTAGACATGTCGAAAGCTTCGGCATTCCAACTAATGATTTCTGCAGGGGCTGTGGATCTGAGGATCTGCTTTTGCCATGAAGAGAACCTCTGTCACCGTTTGACCTCACATTTTCTGGTATAAAGATTGCTGCAATAGCAAGATTTATTTTGCACTCGGAATTGTTGACCGCCGAGTAGAATTAATTGTGGTATCACGATGGGCCTAAATGCTAGCCGAAGTGGGGATCGCAACATAACCTAACAAATAACATCACAAATAAGATCATTACATCCACGTCCAGTGTGTGTCCCATATTATGTTTGATGAGACTATTCCAAATCAATACTCATCGCCTCTTTACATGCATAATTGGTCATTACAACCCTTCAGTCAGGATTACGACTTGGATTCTCACACCACTTATGTTGTGTGTGTTAATTTTTATATATGAGTGGCGGGACCTAAAGTTTAAAGTCGACTCCTTACGACAGATTTTGGAGAAACTTTTCATGGGAATTTTATTTACTCTCAGAGTTTTTGCCAGAAATCTGATGAGAAGAAGTCGCCGAAGAAATACTCTTTGTATTTTGTTTTGATATCTGACCTGGGGTTCGCCACCTAACCTAATCTCCGCAACATCACAAATAAGATCATTACATCCACGGCCAGTTTGTGTCCCGTATTATGTTTGATAACACTATTCCAAATCAATACTCATCGCCTCTTTATCGATTTTAAACAAGCTCTTAACCTTCTCAGAAATGAGTTATTCAAGGCTTTGCTTTGATCTGACGTTCATCCCCAACTATCAAAAGATTTTAAACAGTACTTGGTTTCGTGCGAAAGCTGTCAGATACAAATCCATAATGTTATACAATATCAAAGGGTTTTGACAAGCTGACACTTGGTCATGTAGGTTTTTAATATCTTAAAGGAATCGATGCAGGTATCTTATCTACCCAGGTTTACGCAATATTAACAAGAGTAATTCAATCATTTTTAAATTCAATAAGTCTGATGGCAAACAAAGGAAAACTAAAGTAAGTTTCTCTCTCTAAAAGTAACATTGAAATAATTCCAACTATTATTATGGACCACTATAGTCTAGTGTATAACTTACCGTTACATCGAAAAAATTCGAAAAAATTTAATTTGATTCACCGAAATGATACTAGTATATTCTTGAAAACATTTCATCTTATCTTAGAGCCGCTTAGGGTATTTTTAAATATAGTAACTAAGAACACTTAAGTATTTTCTTAAAAAAAAAAAAAAATAAAATTTGTATTTAAAAATCCCAGTCAACAATTATTATGAATAAATAGTTCATGCTTACGTATGAGTAATATTTAATTCCTTATTCACGCTGAACAAATTTCAACGGTACGTATACGCAATATGAAGATATTCATTTAGCCCCGTGGATTATGCAACAAATTTTTTTAAACTCATGCTCAGCCATTAAATTTCTTAATAAAACCTTGATCACTCTAGTCTAGTGTGTAACTTCTTATCGATACATCGAAAAAATTCGATTAACATCGATAAAATATATTAATTCACCGAAGTAAACCTAGTATGTTTTTGAAAACAGTTCAGGAGGAGTTGATTAAGTTACAGAGACGGACTTGCGTTGGTCTGAGTGGCAATGAGACTTTGTCCTTTGACAACGCTGCTGGCTTTATTAGATATAGGCCCTTTGCATAGGTAGTGGGATCCAGAACCATAAAAGGGAGAAAGTCTAACGTAATATTAATCATAGTTAAATGGCTGACTGTTCCTTATTTAACTGTCACCTCTACGAATTTAGAAAATGCTTAGCAATGAGAGTATGAATGAATAAAGAATGAAGATGGCTGCTGCTTACTCTTTTAAAAGAGAGACCATAATGTGTCGTATTCTTTTGAGGCAAGAACAAAAGTGAAATATTCTGAGTGCATTGGAAAATGTTCGAGTTTCTTTCAAGCGTATGCTTACATCGTCGAAAGATGTGCTCAATTAAACTTGGACAGGAAGCACAGCGGACAAGGCAGTCAGGTCATTCAACGTTTAAAGTAACCAGAGCATCGACAAATAGACTGAGGACTGTAATTGGCCTTTTACCAGAAATATTAGACTCAAAGAAAACTGATTTTATAATAGAGATTGATTCAACTCCATCATCAAATAATATATCACTGATAACGAACAGACACTGTGTATCCCTTTAGGTGTTCCAATTATTATAGTTGCTGTGTGGCAGAGTTTATGTGTAAGTGGGCATTGCGGTATTGGATTAACGCTCTCAATTTGGAAATTACTTCACTATTACTATTACTACAACATGCCGTATGTATTGTGTATCTCATGTTATGGTTTTTGATTTCATGACACTGACAAGTGCCAGGGAAGCTGGAAGTTGAGGTCTGCACCATAAATTGTCTGTTTGCGGTACTTCACTACCATTGTGTAATAATGCGTACATTTTTCAAATTAACATCGGCGCTGCTTTGCTATGTACTACATTGATTAAACTATTTCATGCCTTTTTAACGTTCATCACTCGTGGGAGCAAAATAATACTCAATAAAATCATTAAAACTTTAAGCTTCAGTAGAAGTTTTTAGTGGCCAAAGTAATCCCGAAGTAGTGAATAAATTCACTTACTTAGAGTCTGAGAAATAGGTTGAAATCAAGAGAGGAATTGTACTGCTGGTCCAAAAAACAAATGAGAATCTGAATAAGAAAGAATTTTGGTACTTGGCGTTAATATATTTATGTATGTATGTGAGAATTCAAAATAAGAGGTTTTCAAAATCATTCACATAATTTTCAGGTCAGTATGCGATAGCGGTGAATGGATAGTAGGATCTGGATTCAAATTTTAAAGGGAACTATAAGAAGGATATACAGTTGAGGGCTGAAGACATGGTGGACCGAAAGCCAGATGAGATACCAGCCAAATATTTGTCCACCAAGTAGTACCTGCTTGTAAGTTAATTCTAAAAAAAACGAATTAAAGAGTAAGCATTTATTTTCTAGAAAGTTGGCGTTGATAATATATTTTGTATTATAACATGAAACATTTCGACTTCTGTCCATCAATTAGTTCAGTTCTTTAAAATACATTCTTATGGGAACCATCGTATATAAAAAAAATTTTTAATTATCCATTAAAAAAAAATATAATAAAACAAAACTATTAATTAACATTTGTAATTTTCTACAGGCATATACATACATACATACATACATACATATTTCATATCATTTGTTCTCCTTTTTTGCAAGTCTAATATTAAATCGAACAAATTTGCAATAACTAATGACACGTTCTGTTGCACATTTTTCTTTCAACTTCGACAAATCATGTTTGACAGATTGCTGTTCTAATGTCCAGCATCATAGTTGCCTTTACCATTTGCCGTATATGTCCTAATTTGTTCATTTAGACATGATTGTGTCTCTGAGAATAGTCGAATAGTCGAATAGTTTCTTCAAATATCTATCACACGCTGCCTTCTACACTCCCACAAAACACATTTCGCGTACATACACTGTATACATACATACTTATGTTGGAAAGATAATTTTCTCTTTTACATTTGCAATACGTCTGGGAGGAAAGAAACATGGAAACTACTCTTTTTTGTTGTCGTTGTCGTTTTTTTTCTTCTTTATCATTTCTACTCTGCCATTCGGAACATTTAAGTGTTTTCCAAGCATTTTCAATTCATTACAATCATGTGACCAGAAGTTCTGCTGCTGTATGAATGGCAGGAATCAAAATGAATAGAGTAGAATAGATGATGGTTTATTGTCAGTTTTCCCATGCATTCGATTCATTCACTCACTCACCAACAACAACATTTCATTGTGTCTTTGCCTCCATTTCTACTGGCTTGACCAGTGCTATTGTAAGCATGTTTTACACCTCCATGCGGAATATTTTCTTCATCTACAAGACACATATACAGACTGACTTATAGATATGCTTGTGTATTTACTTATGTATACAGTGACGGTAAAAACTAGTTTGGTTTTATATGTAAAAAGTATTTAAGTGATATTTAAACAAACATTTGCTGTAATAGAGTGCTTAAACCTGTCTGGCTGGCGAAAATACTAAGAATTTTATTAAGAAAAAGAAAAGGCGGGTGGATCTCATTAGAGTTGACAAATTTTCCGTAACTCTGGCCCCCATGAATCAGGCTGAATTTGGCCAATGGCATATGTAATGCTGGTTTTGAAGATCGCTGTGGTTTGGGGCTTATTCTCACGATCTGCCACTTATGGAAATCCCCCCAAGAAAATATTTAAAGGCGTCAAAACGCATTATACATCATCTCCACATTTATTTATGCTACATAATGTGTCATAGTACGTAGCTCCACGAAACTAAAATTTGTTTGCATTCAGATTATCCAATTCAGGCAGAATTAAATTCCTCGTTGACAACGACGTTGTTCTCAAAGGAATATGGAGCGATATCGCCGTCAGTAGTAGTCGCCGTAGTCTAGTAGATAGTGTGTTGGCTTATTAGAGGTGTGGTCACGGTTCAAAACCCAGTTCAGATATCTCCAAAAAAACTGAAATATGAAAAATATTTCTTCGGTGACTTCCACTCAGCAGGTTTCTGGCAAAAACTCTGAAGGTAAATAAAATTGCCATGAGAAGTTGCTCAAAAATTTTTTGTTCGGAGTCGATTTTAAACTGTAGGTTCCGCCACTCGTGTATAAAATTAACACAAACAAATAAGTGGTGTGAGGAGCTAGGTCGTAATCCTGACTGAAGAGATGTAATGATCAATTATGTATGCATCTCTGTGAGTGCAAAAACTTTGCATTGGCCGCTCTTAAAAGTCCTGTGTATTGTATCGCCCCTAATTCGATAAAATGATCATTTAATTGTTCACGTACTAATCGAGAAATGGGTCTTACCGCTGAAGACGAGTTTTCGATGAGAATTAGTTGCCAGACTTCATTAAGCTAACACATGTCGCACATTCGCAGTGGTTAGAACAAAATAGACTGTATAAATGACAACTAATTTGACAGTTGTAGCTCCAACAAAACTTCCGTTATCCGAAAACTTCACACATTTTTTTAACATCAGATAGAAAAATATCACGGTAATATTTCTAATTCTTACCCATTTGTTGTAAGAGAAATTTGAGCGTTCTTATCAAATCCTTTAATTATCAAATCGTTTAATGTTTGAAGTAATAGTTTCTGTTCATTTAAATTTAAAGAACACTGTAGCTACCGCACATATACAATATATACACATATATATATTATTGTAGTATTTGTGTATAGAAATACGAATGTACTATTGTATGTATTTGTATGTGTTTTGCTGTTCACTTCAATTGTGTAATTGAGATTAGCTTTTTAGGGATAATAGAGATCAGATCATTTAATTAACTTTCGAAAATTACACGGTTTTGTTGATTAAAAGAAGGAGTTTCATTCCTTTTATTTTGTCAGTTATAAATTTTCTCACAGCACAATTGTGTGTGTGTGTATGTGTACGTTTTACCACATTTAAAGTGTTCTACTTAAATACATATACAATGCATATGCTATTTATACATATGTATGTATGCGTTTATTTATTTGTAGGAGTATGTGTTTCAGAAGAAATTGTGTTAAATTGGAATGTATTTGTAATAACCGTAATACGATGCCAAAGGGGTTAAACGTTATGTGTTAATTTAAGTTGCATTTCAAATTCAAAAGTTTGAGAATTTAACAAAAATAAATTAATTAAATTTATTATTCTAAATACTTAAATGAATTTATCAGTATTTAAATGAATTTTGATAATAAAACGGTTATCACGAAATCTTTGCTTAGTTCTAGACAGTAATGGTTGTGCAATGTTGGTATAATTTAGATATTTAGCCTCGTTTACTTAACATATATATTTTAGTTAATTGAATAAGCAACATAACTAACCACTAATTAATTTAAGAAATTAATTTAAGAAATATTTTAAATGAAAAGTAATGCAACAATATTTTCTTTAGTTGGCTACCTTAAATTAGAGAAAGTGTAGCATAAGCGTATTACTGAGGAGTGCGCATAAAATAATTTTGATTCAGCCACCAGGGTTCTGTAGTTGTAATGGAAATATACACAGTTCAAAGACTACACCCAAACCTGTTTTTACACGGTTTTTTTACGCGAATTTGAAATAACACGGTTTTTTTTCAATAACTGCCATGTTGATACTTGACGGCCTTCAAATGGCAAATAAGTTGGCGAACACTTTTTGACATGTGATAACATAATTGAAAGAGCTGTGAAATTTCAATCAGGCCTACAAACATGTATGGCTAGATACAGAGAGCTCTATAAAGAGCTTTCCAAAGTTGGATCACAACGCACTATAACAGAATTTGCTGTTAAAAGAAATAAACCAGCGCCAGAAGCAGCTTCTGAAGATGTAGAAGGAATAAGTATTTCTACTGACGAGACTGATATTGAGCCACCCCAGCAAAAGAGAATGCGCTTGCTATCAGAAACGGACTGCGAATAAAATAAAAAAAAATGTTATTGAAAATTATTCCGTTCCTAATTGTCTTAAGAGTTTGATAACTAATTTTATTTTTGTAAATGGAACAGAATTTTTAAGTTTTTTCTTTATTTTTTTATAATCATAAAATGAAATAAAATAAAAACTCTGTGTATACTATTGAACTAAATATGTGCGTTTTTATAAAGTTATTAAATTTTATAGGCATATGTAGGCTGCTGCATCAATCCTATGTATATCTTTTCAGTTTGTTTATACACTTACATACATACGTAATATTTGTCTTTTTTTACGCGTTTTGTTTACACGGTATCCACTGGAACGTATCTACCGTGTAAAAAAAGGTTTGGGTGTATTTCAGTGATGTAACAATGAACGTTCGGGTTTTGAAAATTAAATTTAAAAAAAAAACAAAAAATTTTTAGACTGAAGGACATCTTCATTTATGGCGATAAATGAATGTCTTCTGGAATTTTGTAATAAATAAGGCATTAAACTATTTTTTAGAGCTGAGACATAGATGGTGCTCTTAATTAGACCTCATTTCCAGCAATTCTTCTCCATAAAATCCTACCCATACCATGAAGGATCAACTCATCAATTTCTCCACAACAAATTATCAATTTCTAATCAAGAAATTTTGGTCTCAGCTCTCTTACAGTATAAGGAAAACATTTCTAAAATACTTACATAAGCTCTCTTACAGTATAAAGAAAACATTTCTAAAATACTTACATAATTTGCCATTAACATTAACGTTTATCGGATTTCGGCCTGTTTTAACTCATTTTTCCAGGCGCCTCTGCTTCTTGTGCGACTTTGCCAGTTTGTCACACCAATCGCTGACAGGGCTTCTTCAGTTTGGTACTTCTAACATAAACAAAGTCGTCCTCTTCGCCGAAATCCGCTAATCGCCACTCTTAATACACATCTTGCCGGAACATCCTCTTTCGTCTGAACGACATGGCCGAGCAAGCGCAGTCGCTGGATGTTAATGCGCTGCACAATTAGACCGAATGCGGAAATCATCGCCAACTTGCCAAGATCTTGCGTAGGACTTTTCTCTCGAATAATCTCAAGGCTGCTGCGTCGGTGCTTAATACTGTCCATACTTCAGTACCGTCAAGAAACACGCTAAGAATGAGCGACTTGAAGGGTATAAGGCCAGTCAGGAATACGACCTAGCTTCTCATACCACTTATATTGTGTGCGTTAATATTATACATGAGTGGCGCCACCTACAATTTAAAGTCCATTTCGAACGATAGATTTTTGACAAGCTTTTTCGTTACAATTTTGTTTACTTTCAGAGCTTTTGCCCGAAATCTGTTGAGAGAATGTCCGCCAACGAAATATTTTTCATATTTCGTTTTCTTGGAGATGACTGACCTGTGGTTTCATGTCTAATAAGAAAACACACTACCTACTAGACTAGGGGGACCTGTCGGTAATAACAATTCTAAGCTTGATATCCAGATTGGGATTATTTTTGCTGGACAACGGCGAAGTCAACATAAACAAATTTTGAATATAACTTTAAAAGATAAATTGGTCTTGGTCATCATATGAAATGGATAGTTGAATGGATTACTTCTTTGTGGTGTAAGAGAGTAATTTGTGTACATAGATTGATTTCCATTTAGTTAGTTTTATGGTGAATGAAAATTCCCGAAAAATTCTCAACACTGGAACTTAGTTAGCACCGTTTTGTTCAGATAACATGGCAAACAAATTATTATTGAACAGGAAAATGCTTGTACTAGTTTTTACAGAAAAAATTTATTTGAACAAAAAACAAAATAGGAAAAAATATTTACGTCGTGAATTGCTTAGTATGTTCTCCAAAATTTAAACGAATGACAGATATATGGGGGAATGGAGGAAATTAGTATACAAAATAATTACAATCCTTCAGTTAGGATTGCGACCGACTTTCATACATGAGTGGCCGATCCTAAAGTTTAAAGTCTACTCCGAACTACAGATTTTTGAGAAGCCTTTTGTGGCAATTTCATTTACACATTTTTTTTTATTAAAATTTTTTATTGTAAAAATGTTGACACAATTAAAAAACTTTTAAGCAATTTCAAACACACACATACATACTCGTTTAAAAAGGAAGTTATTTGATCCATAAACAATTAACCCTTTATATAATATTTCCAACAGACAGTTATCTAACGACCTTCTTATATTAAAATAAATGGTTTAAAAAAAATTTTCATCGTCGCGAAAAATAATTTTTAACAACATTTTTATAGTTATTCTCATAAAATAACCCGAGACAAAGAAAAATGAAAACGTTTTTTACTTTAAGGAACTAAAAAAAGTAAGAAACTTCGTCTAGAACTTCGTGGATATTATTGTATTAATGTTCACTCCAGAAAAGTTTAAGAAATAATAAAAGAATCATAAAAAAATAATTTTTCTTCATGTTTTCTTTTCATTTAAAAAGATTGAAATGAAGTTGTATACGAGTATATGTGTGGCTTAAAATGTTAAATAAAGTGTATGCAGTTCGTTTAAGCGTTTTTCTGTTTGTTTTGTTTTTTTTTTTCTTTTTTATACAGAAAAGGAATTCAGCATGGCATACAAGAGACGGCATAATAACTGTGAAATTCTTAGTTAACGGATGGAAAATGAAGAATTACCTCTTTTCTTGAAAAGCTTTTTAACACTTGAACACGCTTTTAAAAAAGAGCGAAAACAGTCATAAAAAAAAGCAACTGGAAGGTTTTGTTTTCATTGAAATCCTTTTTGGCTTTTCACTCCCTCTTTGGACGTATGAGTGTGTGTGTTTGTTATGTATTCTTATGCCTTTTAAGTCAAGTTTTTGTTTTCATAGATTCTTACCATTTTTACCGTACGATTTTTAAAAGTCTTTAGCGTTTTTTGATACTTTGTTATTACAACTTGAAAGTTTTGACACCTTTTGTTGGTTTTGTGTTGTTTTTTTGTTTTTGTTTTCATTGTTGGCTTCCATTGCTGCCGCACGCATTGTTGTTGTTGTTGTTTTTGTTTTCTAAAGTAAAAGATGAGAATCTTGTTTATCCCGACTTAAGTATCTTGAACCGAAAGGAAGACATCAACAATAGTTTTTGTTGTATTGTGTTGTGTTGTTGTTTCAATTCGTTGCAAAAGCATAAAAATGTTGTTGTCATTATTTTTATATTTATTATATTTTATAGTGTTATTGTTGTTGTTATATTATATTGTTTTTACTGTAGTTGGCAACATTGTTATTGGTTTTAAAGGAGAAAGAAAAATAAGAAGAGAAAAATTCGAAAGTTTTGTTGTGTTATCGCCTTTTAAACGCTTGAATTGTGCTCGACATCGTTGTTGCTGTTTCGTATTTGGCTTCCAGTGTTGCTAATTGTGCAATTTTCTTGAATACCGAAGTGTATAAAAATACAGACATACATAATTGGTCATTACAACCCTTCAGTCAGGATTACGACCTAATTTCTCATACCACTTATGTTGTGTGTGTTAATTTTTATACATGAGTGTAAGACCTACAGTTTAAAGTCGACTCCGAATGACAGTTTTTTGAGCAAATTTTCAGGGCAATTTCATTTACTCTCAGAGTTTTTGCCAGAAATCTGCTGGGAGAAAGTCGCCGAAGAAATACTTTTTGAATTTTGTTTTGAAGTCTGGCCTGGGGCTCGAACCCTGGCTTTACGTCTAATAAGCCAACACACTGCCTACTAGCGTATTATCAGGACGGCCATGAGGATAGTAACATTGTTTACTATCTCACCACCAGTGATGTTGACGAAACAAGTTACTACGAATGCGACAATGAGAGTGAGAGCCTTTAAAGAACGTAGGTATAGAAGCTATGCTCATTCCAAAAAATTGAGCCTACTCGATACATGTACCCGCAACCGGTTACGTAATGGAAATACCGGATCCTATTGCGAAAATTGTTTTAGAGAGAACATCATTCCACTGAACAGTTGGCAGATTACTAGATATAGAGTGTATATACTACATTTAAGGCTGTCCAAGAACGCCGGATATTTCTGGAGTCCATTATGACCCACTTTTAAAATCATATGGGTTACTGGCCGCGACGAAATTGAAGAGAACTCAGCTGAAGCGCTAATAAAATCTGGTGCAATGGAAAATTCAATAAATAAATGCTCTTCCATAAACCGCACTAACAAGTTGCACAGAAACCTCCAAATCCATCAGTCAAAGAAGAAGAAAAAAAAATGTTTTCTGCCAACATAATCATTTGACATCATTGTTTTCCTTTAACCCAGATGATAGCCAATGTGCCTTACAAGTGTGGGACAGAAAGGCATTATATATATATATGTATAAAGTCATTGTTTTAAACTCTCCATTGCAAAACAAAAGCAATGTCTAGAATGCAGCAACACTGTAATCACTAAATGCTATTTTTTGCGTTGCTGTTTGTTTTATTTCTTGACGTCGTTTAAGAATATCTTATCACTTTCAAAAATAACGTTCTTTGTTATTGGATAAGAGATGAAGAATTTTGTGGTTAGTCTGGACAATATAAATATATCGTGTAAATATATTTGTAGAAGGTGTTGACTATATTTTCTTATTTCGAATCCCTTTTTTTATTGAAACATTATTTGTTTGGGAATTAATTAGTTGTATATCATTACCTTGAGAGTGTTCAAGAGAAAAGTCCTACGATCTTCGGTCCAGTGCGAGTTGGCTATGATATCAACATCCGATCCAACAGTGAGCTGCATGAGCTCTTCAACAACATAGACGTTGTGCAGCGTTTTAACATCCAACAGCTGCATTGGCTCAGCCA
Organism: Sarcophaga carnaria; assembly: GCA_958299815.1. Taxonomy (NCBI): domain Eukaryota; kingdom Metazoa; phylum Arthropoda; class Insecta; order Diptera; family Sarcophagidae; genus Sarcophaga; species Sarcophaga carnaria. The sequence goes on from OY283150.1 coordinate 34,484,151, forward strand.
CGTCGTTCGAATGGAGGAGGGTGCTCCGGCGAGACGGGTATTTGATGCGGCGATCTGTGTAATTAGGCGAAGATGACGACCTTGTTTGCGTTGGAAGGACTAAATCGAGTCATTGATTGGTGTGACAAACTGCCGTAGCCATCAAGAAGCACAGGCGCCTGGAAGCATGTGTTACAGTTGAGCGGAATTACGTATGAACATAATAACGTTGATAATGACGAATGAATGTATTGGTGGCAATATCGAAAAGAATTCCTTGAAAACTAAAGGACACGACTTCAGTTAATGGATAGAAAATTGACTCGCGATCTATGAGTGGTAGAAGTAGAAATGATTTGGAAAATCAAGCGTCACAGTCAGGTTAGTCACACAAACAGCATTTGATTTTCTATGAAATTGGCTGATTTTTTTTGTTTAGACTACGACGATCTTAACATATTTTTTTCTTTCCCCTATGACTGCTTTGGATTACTATGCGTGTAAAGTAAAGCTGTTGGAAATTCTTATAAAGGAAATTTACCTTTTCATCTATCTAATATTGTATTCACAAAATTCTTATTTGACGAGGGTGGTTTCAAAATTTGTTTCAAAACAACATCACGACTTCTACCGTGGGTGCAGATCCACTGAGGAAGAGGAGACTGTTACCCACTTTCTTTGTCAGTGCCCATCTCTTGCGAGGTGCAGATGTAGGTTATTTGGCTTTCCAACTCTTGTCAGCTTGACGGAGCTATCGTCCATTGATGTTAAGGGTATAGATTCGTTTATCAAGCTTTCTGGCTGGTTTTCCAGCATGGGGTAGTCGTGCTTTATAATGTGCAGCCCTTGCGCTGACCAGCTTCTCCATCCTTGGTTCGGAGGAACTTGGTCAGTACAAAGACTGCGTTCAACTGTGGCGTCAGAACGGGCCGCTATGCGTGCTCAAGTGAGCTTTTGGTATGGAAGCTACCATACGGACCTAACCTAAACTAACCTAACCGAACATAATATACCAGATGTAGATGAATCCAAGTGAATTTATAAACATAAAAAAATGTTTTTCCATTATTTTTTAACAAATTCGTTTCATAAAGAGCACAGCACCAGCAGAAAACAAAAAAATTTTTATCTGTAGTGTTTTATCAGCCATAACAAAATTAACACACACAGGAAACTATAATTCTTCTACAATATTGAGAACTAGGAAGAAATTTCTGAACAAGGAGGCATTGCCACATGCAGCCCCAACCGAAATAACGTCGAGTTTTAATATGAATTCGCAACGATGGATCCCTTATTCTTATATTGTTTGCATACCTTTTTTTTGAATTGATGTTGGTTTTTTTCACATAGAAAAAAGGCTTTATATCATAAAAAATGTCTCCTATTTCCGCAAAACAAAAGATTTCGGACGATCGTCAACTTGTAAGGTATTAACTGAATTTTTTTTGCATAATTGTATATTTCTCAGAAGTTGCCGTAGTCTAGTAAGCAGTGTGTTGGCATATTAGACGTAAAGCCAGGGTTCAAACCCCAGGTCAGACATCAAACAAAATACAAAAAGTATTTCTTCGGCGACTTCCTATCAGCAGATTTCTGGCAAAAACTCTGAGAGTAAATAAAAAAAGCTTCTCAAAAATCTGTCGTTCGTTGTCGACTTTAAACTGTAGGGCCCGCCACTCATGTATAAAATTAACAAACACAACATAAGTGATGTGTGAAACTAGGTCCTAATCCTGACTGAAGGGTTGTGATGACCAATTGTGTATGTTTCTCATATAAATTTTCATTCTGAAATCGTTCGTCATACAGGAAAAAGGAATCCTCTAGTTCACACTACTGTTATTACAACAAAGTAAACAAACTAAAATTATAATTCGCCATAGTCTAGAAGATTGCTAGTGTGCAGGCCTATTAGACCAGACCTGTTGGTTCAAACTCCATTTCAGATACTTCGCATAAAACGAAATATGAGAGAAATAAAAGTAGGTTGCATGCTGGCTTATTATACATGTGGCCATTGTTCAAACCTCAGGTCAGACATTTCCAACAAAACGAATTTTGAATATTTCTTCGGTGACTTTCTTTCAGCAGATTTCTGACAAAAATTGCCATGAAAACTTTCTCAAAAATCTTTCGTTCGTAGTCTACTTTAAAGTGTAGATGCCGCCACTGACTGAAAGGGTTGTAATGACCAATTATGTACGTATGAATGAAAGAAATATTTCTTAAGGCGACTTGCTCTCAGAAGTCTTCTGGTAACTCTGACTGTAAATAAAATTGTCATAAAATGTTTCGCAAATCTGTTGTTCGGTATCGTCAATAAACTGTAAGTCCCATCACGATATTAACACACAATATAGGTGGTGTGAGAAGTTATATCTTAATCCTGAATAATCGTGACGGCACATTTAAGTGCCTGAGATATATTCTGTATTAAATTAGAAGAAGAAATGTAAGACGTTTATCAAGCTTAAAAGAGATTTCATTGAGCAGGAAATAAAATATTGCCCAAATTATTTTGTTTTCTTGGTAGGGACAACAAATTGTGACACCGACCTCGTACTGTATCGTTTTGTTTTCACTCTGTTTAGAGTAGAGAGTTTTTTATTCACATTGTTGCACTCACTGTCTCGCTACCTTATGTATGTATGTTACGCTTTCGTTCTCTTTTGTTTAACATTTTTGTTGTAATTTCAGTTATTATTATTACTGTTGTAATTGTTGTAGTTTTACTTCTTTGCTGTTGTCGTTCTTCTTCTTCTTTTACTTCTTCTTCTTGCCAATGTTGTTGATATTGTTGTTGTTTTGTGCAAATGACATTTATGCTCGCTTTGAAATTTTCACTTAAGTGGATTTATGAAGATTGCACTTTTCTAATTGAATTTAGAATAGAAAGGACAGAAAAGAAAAATTAAATAAAAAAGAAGAAAAATGAAAAAATGAAAAAAGGGCAAGAACAACAACAACAGTATAAGAAATAAGAATAAGTGGACACAACATATTATACTTGCTGATGTTATAGCTGCTGTTGCTATTGTTGTTGTTGTTGTTGTTTCTATTTGGAAAGATGATACAAACTTATGGTTTAAAATTGAAAAGAACTGAGATACAGTGCCATAAACAAAATAAGAAAAGTTGTAAAAAGAAGAAAAAGAAGCAGAAGATGAAGCATAAAGTTTTAAATATTTTCCAGTTAAAAAGTAACGTAAAGTAGTTTTCGTTGTAAACAAATGAATGAAAGAAAGAAAGAAACAAAGTTTTATTAGAAGTTTCGGTTCACAAATATTTAAAATCTCATTAAATTTATGATGCCATTTGGAAAACAACATGAAATATATTGTATTGTGTTACCATACCTGCAGCACACAATAAAAATGAAGATGTTGAGAATTTTTACAACAACTTCATACTGATGATGACCTGTTAAAACTTATTTGACACAAATGAGTAAACGAGTTAAAAAAAATATCTTAAATTAATTAATGCCAGGTTTAAAAGGTAAATAATAAGACAGTTACAAAATTATTTAAAAATCCTCTCACCTCAATTGAATTGATAATGAAAAATTCCATTCTTTAGTTTTAAATATAGAAAGGGTTGGATATCATATGGATCGAAATATAGAATGGGAAATTTGCCAAATTTATTTCATTGAATATTAATTCATTGAATATTCATTGCGGCAAACACAGCTGGCCTCACAGTCCTCATTCGATCGAACCAATTTCCATGAAATTTTTCAAGTGTATGGGGTCGTGTCACGGCAATGGCATCACGAATATTGGTCTTCAAATTCTCAATTATCTCTGGTTTGTCGGCATAACACTTTTCTTTAAAGGCGCCCCCACAGAAAACAGTCCAACAGTGTCAAATCGCAGCTTTTTGGCGGCCAATGATAATGTCCATTTCGGCTAATTAAACGGCCACCAAAAATTTGACGCAATAAATCGATTGGGACATGAAATGTATGGCAAGTTGCACCATCCTGTTCTAATCAATCCTGTTGTAATCGCCGACCCCATTTTTCAGAGATATATGGGCCAATTATGCCTTCGCTCCACAAGTCGCGCCAAACAGTCACTCATAATGGGTGCATTGGCTTCTGTAAGGCCACATGTGGGTTTTCTGAGCCACAAATACGGCAATTTTGCTATTTAACAAAATCGACATCAGCGTGCAGTTTCTTGTTGGTCCATCTAGAGAATCAGTTCCACGAACTATGGTTATAAACTTGCGTAGACCGGGCACTGTTTGTCCTTCTCTGCGACTAAATTTTGTACGACATTTTTCGTGTAATTTCCTACCAATTGTCGTTATTTTGGAAATAAATTTTCAATAAATTCCTACGTTGCTCAAGTGTAAATCGATTTATTACGTTCAGTGGAGATAATATACTTAATTTTGTGACAGAATAGAATGACTTAAATATTGCCAGCTTCGAAATAAACGATGGTTGAAATTTAAACTGACAGATGGCCCACCCGATACTTCAGATAAAATACATTCGAGTGCCTTGCCAGCCAAACTTTTTTGCCTGAACACAAACTGGTCATCTGTATGACTGCTTTTATAATTAATTTGACATCAATAACGTACGAAGTAGTTGCCGTAGTCTAGTATGTAGTGTATTGGCTTATTTGATCTGAGGCCACACGGTTCAAACTCCAGACCAGACATCTCCAACAAAACGAAATATGAAAAAAATACAGTAATCCTTCGATTTACGTCGCCTCGACTAACGTTGTTTTGATTTGCGTCGTCAAATTTTTTGTTCCCTCTTACTTCAATTTGCGTCGTCATTCGAATTTTTTGGAACCAACTGCGACGTAAATCGAGGGATTACTGGAACTTTTTTAAGTTCCTTGTTAAAAACATACTATTTTGTCGTATGAGCAATATGAAATTCGATTTACGTCGTTTCGATCGCATTTTTTTAGAACCAACTGCGACGGATTCTATGCCTTCCTTTCAGCAGATTTCTGGCAAAAACTCTGAGAGTAAAATTGTCATGAAAAAGTTACTCAAAAAAATTTGTCATTCATAGACGATTTTAAACTGTGGATCCCGCCACTCATGTATACAATTAAGAGAAATTAGGTCGTAATCCTGACTGAAGGGTTGTAATGACCAATGTATGTTTTTTTTTTGTTTTGAGCAGATGATGGGAATCTTCGAAAGAAACTTATGTTCTGCATAAATTGTGCACGATTCAACATTGATGGTGCCTACTACACCCATCAACTATATTCTTTAACCACTCTCCCCCTCGGGACTGTATTACTTCACGAAAGGCTGGTTAGTTTCAAAGCTTTCTCACATTAAATTAAATTTCGCCTGCATACCTCTAATCTTCGGAGTTCCGGCATAACCTCAGCCATTCTTTGGCTGTATTGGCTCCATAGAGCTGCAGAATTCATCACTTCTCCCATAAGCAGGTTTGGCCAAAACTTGCTTCCCTGGGCAATACTCCGCATCTTCTTCCTTATCTATACAGTTTGGGCATATAAGGGAGGTATCATGTCCAAATCCGTGCAGGTATGTATGTATGTATGTACGTATATACATATGTATCAATAACGTGCGTACACTTCCTAAATTAATTTTTTTTAAGAATTAAAATCCTTTTAGAAAAAAAAATTGTTTTCGAATTTACTTTTTCCTTAAATTTAAACACTAATACGCCATCGATTTAATGAAATCATCAATGATGCCAAAAAGACAAAATATTTTATTTACCCATTGGATAAATTTTAATATGCCAATAACTAATTAGTTAAAGTACTTTTGGCAATACAGCCAAAAAATAATCATTTGTGGATAGGAAACATCTGAATAATGATAACGAGAAAATGCCAGAAAAATAAAAACACAAACTAAACTACATACGTACGTACCTGAGCAAAAGCATACTTACACAGCCACAGCCACATCGACATCGACATCTACATCTACATTCTACTTCACTTCATTTTGTTTAAATACCACTGAATTATGGGGACAAATTTATAATTTCCATAAAATGACTACAATAGTGCCAAAATTAAACCGGCAATGACACAAAAACAATAAAAACAACAAAAACAGAAAAAAGCAGAAAAACAAGAACTATTTGACTAGAGTACATTTGATAGAAATGAATGAAGTTGAATATTTAAAACAGAACAGACAGAAATGAGTTTCTGATGAATATTAACAACATTTTCTCTTGGTTAGGCGCCTGTGAGGCAGTGTATTTGAACGTGTATGTAGCTGGAGTATATGCAAACACTTTGAGACTAATTATGGCTGAATGAGTTGGTAAGAGATCTGAAAATAACTGCAACAGGAAGTTCCCATTGCATTGTTTAAATAATTAGATGTGCCATCAGGTGAGAATAATGGCTGGCGAATACCAACGAAATCTATTTCAAAAACTTTTCCAAAAATAACAGAAAAAAATGTAGAGAAACGAAAGCATTAAATGAACAATTTACGGCAGTTAAATGAACATGTACTTGAAATGAATGAAGTTGATTGTTCTCGAACAGCAGCTCCAGCATCAGCACCGGCACCGGCACCGGCACCATCAACAGCAATGACACCAAAAACAATTTGAAGCAAAAATACTTGAAAAGTGTAATCAGCTTAAGGAAAATAAGATTAAATGGTAAAGAAATTATCTGAAACGTTAATTGGAATTTCTGTTTTATATAATTAACTTATACGTTTGGGTAGACGTGTATATGTTTGTATGTCTCATTGTGTTTTTCGGTTTTGATTTCTTAAGGAATTAAATGCCATTTTTCTCTAATGCTTGCAAATGATAATGGAACTTCAATTAATAAAATTGTTGTTGTTGTAAAAAAAAGTGGCAAATGTTTTAAACATTTACGTTAATTGTGCTTTAATGAGTGTTTAAAAATAAAATAAAATCCAGTATAATTTTAGGCAGACACTTAAGTAATTTTTTATCAACAAATGCTTGGAATTTGAAATGGAAATGGTGTAATTTGGTTGTATTTTTTTTTGTTTAAAAAAATAAAATATTTTTTAAGTTAATTAGCAATAGATGGCGTTTGCAAAGACAACTTCTGTAAATATCGTAAAAAAATTGTTAAAAATTTAATAAAAAGCAAATTTGTTTTTAAGTTAAATGGCAATAAAAGAAAAGAGAAAAAAATTGCAATAAAATTTCAAAGCACGTTGACTTAAACACCAGCGTAAGACATACTTTGTGTTTAAATGTGTTTATTTTAAAATTCTTCTTTTGTCAATTCTTCTTCAGCACTTAGCAAGAAACAGTAGCGACAGTTGGAAGCAGATATCATACATATATATACGCTCATAAAGACGTCATACATACATACATACATAATTGGTCAATACAACACTTTAGTCAGGTTTTCCGCCTAGCTTCTCACATCACTTGTGTTTTCACCTACAGTTTAAAGTTGACTCCGAACAATATAGTTTTGTGAAATTTTTCATCGCAATTTATTATTTATTCTCAGAGTTTTTGCACATAAATTTGCTGAGAGGCAACCGCCGAAGAAATATTTTTTCATATTTTGTTTTGTTGGCGTTGGCTGTTTTGGGGTATGAATCGTTGCCTGTCTTCTAATAAGCCCATCATACTACCTACTAGATTACGGCGACTTGGACTACATGCAGACATATTTACACAAAATTGTATTGTAGGTATAATGTACACAGTTGCTTATATACACTTAAACTTACACAAATGTCTACCAAGAATTATTATTCAAAGGTAATAAATTAATCACGGTAAATTATTCAATTTGTTGTGGTCAATACAATATCAATCTGAAACATTACAATGAAAATTTCTGTACTCAAGAGCCGCATTCATTAATTGTTTTAATTTAATTAATGTTAGGTAAGTTGGTTAAAGGAGTGAGGTCAGCCATAGTGGCTGAAAGGCTCTAAGCCAGTCATCATTAATGCTTATCAACCATACTGTCCATAAAATATATCAGTGTACTCCTCTGTAAACTTCTCAGGCATACGAGGGCTAAGCGATGACTTAAAATATGTTTCATTCTTTCGATATTTGAAGTCGCCGTAGTCTAGTAGGTAGTGTGTTGGCTTATTAGATGTAAGGCCACGGTTCAAACTCCAGGTCAGACATCGAAACGAAATAAGAAAACATATTTGTTCGGCGAATTCCTCTCAGCAGATTTCTGGCAAAAACTTTAAGAGTAAAAAATTGCCATGAAAAGGTTCTCAAAAATTTGTCGTTGGGAGTCGACTTTAAACTGTAGGTCCCGCCACTCATGTATAAAATTAACACACACAACATGAGTGGTCTGAGAAGCTAGGCCGTAATCCTGACTGAAGGCACGCTATGAAAGCGTGCTGATTAGTATATTAAGTCATATTTAGTATATTTAAGTATCCTTTCCATTCTTGAGTATCCCTGCAATTTACTTTATGATTTTGGGAAACGCTTTGCAACGAGACTTAGTAACAAAAACGAATGGAGTAATCTAGAAGCAGCATACTTTTTAAAGAGGAACTATTTCGTGCTATTCAGATGGCTTAAGAATGGATTTTGGAACAGGAACAGAAGCTTTTGGCTCCAGGATGAAATATTTCGAAACTTGTGGGTATCTTCCAATCGGAAGTTTAGGTCATCAGCCAAGGTGCTCAATTTAACTTAGATTCGAGCACTCGGCTTTCATGAGATTAAATCGAAGATAGTATCTGACTATCTTGAAAAATAAGATTACTCTCTGCTAGACTTCAAGTCATGTGGTAATTCTGGGCAATGAGAAGCAGACGAGCTTGCTAGGAGTGATGCTCACAAGTTGTAGTTGTGTTAAAAATCTTCTCGACAGTGAGAGATGGTTCAAAACATATACTCAACGAAAATAAAGCTAAAGAGAGACAAAGACTCTTTTCAAATCAAATGGGTTTGCGGCAATCAAAACTTTTGTTGTGAAACTACCATAAGAGGAGATCTGAGTCATGCATCAAGCTATACAAGAATAACCTGAGCTTGGTAACTGGTGTTTTAACAGGGCACTTTAGACTCAGAGTACACTTATTCAGAATGGGGATTGTTTCGAGTCCAACATATTGACACTGAGGCTATATGAGGGAATCATTTGAAACATTTTTTCAACCTGTGCTGTCATTATTAACACCGAACAACATCCTAAAGTTTGTCAGGGCAATAGGGAGTAAATTGTTCTGTGATTTATTTCTACAAATATTATAGAAGCATGGCTCATGAAACTGCAATAATAAGACCATTATCATTGCATTTCTTGCATGATTTGGCCGTTGTTGGGGGTATTGTCTCATGTAGTAGTGTTAGTTTTATTATAAGTAGTGAGACGTACAGTTTAACAAGAACGTCTAAGAAGAGCTTTGAGGAGCTTTTTTATGGCTAGAAGGCAGTAGAAAGAAATTTTTTTAATAAATTTCTTTAAGAATCAGTGCCGGGGTTAAGACTCGAACTGTAGTATGTCAACACTGAACACTAAGCGGCGACTTTGTACATATAGAAGGCCCTTTACAAAACAGATAATTTACGCATTGTTCTTGAGTTCTAGTGAGGTCTTTCCTTCATCAGATTTAGTTAATTGCCGTGATATTGTCATTAAATTCTGTAATTTATGCAATTAGTTTAGCTAGGTTTTTTTCCTCCATTACTGTTGCTGTCTGAAATTACATGAATATGTTGCTGCAATAGGGTGGTCTAGAGCAGTTTACAGCGATGTCAAGATTTCTCTTTATGTTATATAATAGTGTTGTTGTTCATTTCCTATTGACGCAGATATGTTCAGTTTACTGAAACTCATTTGTAGAAGCATGAGACTGTATATTAAAGTATGCTAAGGCGTTTAAAATTCTTTGAACTCTTCTTTAGTTACATACTTTGGTTACATGATTGGTTATTACAACTCTTCAGTGGCGGGACCTACAGTTCAAAGTCGACTCCGAACGACAGATTTTTTGAGAAAGTTTTCATGGCAGTTTCCATTTACTCTCAGAGTTTTTGCCAGAAATCTGCTGATAGGAAGTCGCCAAAAAAATACTTTTTGTGTTTTGTTGTGGTGTCTGGACTGGTGTTTGAACATTGGCTTTACGTCTAATAAGCCACAACACTACCTACTAGACCACGGCAACTTCTTCTTTGGTTTTGTTTTGTTATTCAGCAAAAAAAGATGCAAGTTATTGAAATACTTGAGTTCTACTGAATCTAAAGGCAAAGCGAAAGAAAACTAAAGAAAACTTAATTTGCTTTCTGTCATCTTTTGTTCAACGATGATTTGCTTGTTCGAACCACCTTTCATAAGATTTCATACTACTTTTGAGTTGACTTTCATTTAAATCTTTAAAATCGAATGAAACCATATTGCGGCATTTATGTACGTTAGAGATTGTTAAGTGGTATAATTGAGATGAAAGCTTTTAAGAGGACCACAAAAAGAAAATAAAATAATTAACGCATAAAAGTATTGCTTATTGAAAAAAGCCTTGAAATACACTCAAATTATGTTAATTGAAAGCATTAAGATTTGTTTTTCAAAGTTGAATTAAAACACCCACATAAGCCAGTCATCCAGACAGGCAGTCATCCAGTCTTTCAGCCCTTTTATGTAATCGAAATTGTACAAAATATGCCTAATTTTAAGTAAAAGAAAAGAAAAATAAAATTTCTTTATCTTTACCTTCTGTGTATTGTTTAAACATTTTCGGTTGTAATTGGCTTAAGATTGATAAGCAGTAAAGAAATCATACTTGAATCAGATCATTAATATGGTATTCAATGATTACGAACTCTTAAGCGGTTTCAAATTGTTAACACTTCAAAAGAGGCTGAAAACAAAAACCAAAAAAACCAAAATCTTAAACTGAAGTCTTAAACGGTTGCGTTTTATAATTATGATGGCATTCATTCATGTCTTATGGTTTTTCTGTTTGTAACAATTTTAAATACAAACATAATGGTTCATATCATAATTAAATTTAACTGTTGTGAGTAATTGTCCAATATACATATGTATGTATGTATACTTTTGTATGCCATTATGTTTGTTTAGTTTGTGCATTTATTTGAATGTTCATTTGTAATGGTTTGTATAACGGATTTGTAAATGTTATGGATCTTAAATGGTTAACTTGACACTTTGCTATGGCGCGTGCTTTTCTTATAACACGCACTGTAATATATACAAACAATTAACATATATTGCTTAGGCTTAGGCTTGTGTATGTGAGCCGGTAGGTGTATAAGTATTTGAGAACCTAACCAGATTTGTGGATATATAAGCCCAAGTTTCTATACATTTGTTCACCGCTGATTAGAAATAATTGTAGAAATAAAGTCCATCATGGAGTTAATTGCAGTGGGAGCAAAAAAGAAATTGCCGTAGTCTGGTAGGTAGTGTGTTTTCTTATTAGACATGAGGCCTCGATTCACACCTCAGGTCAGACATCTACAACAAAACGAAATATGAAAAAAAATTCTTCTCAGTAGATTTCTGACAAAAACTCTGACAGTAAATGGAAATTGCCATGAAAAGTTTAAAAAACCTGTCGTGCGGTGTCGACTTTAAGCTGTAGGTCTCGCCACTCATGTATAAAATTAACACGCACAACATAGGTGCTATGCGAAACTAGGTCGTAATCCAGAATGACTAATTAGTTATGTATGTATGTATGTATGTACATAAATTCCTTGCACTACAGGATAGACTAGATCAAATGTTATAAAAACGAATTAGTTGTCTAAACATTTTTCGTTTGCCTTTCATTAGTTCTAAATAGTTTATCACCTCTGTTGCTTACGTATATGGATTTGCATACATACATGTTATAACAAATGCACTTTAATAACATAAGAAATGATTATGATGATGTGGGTGTCTGTGTGTGTCTGGTGGTAGGATAGTTTGTTTAGTCATCATTTATTTTATATCGTCGCCTATGTTATATGCACGTTTGCGGTTACTGTTGTATCGGTCTACGTACGTACGTATGCCCATACATAAATTTTGTTCGCTTGGCATTGGCTTCCATACAATTTATGTAATAAATAGTGTAACAAAATGTTGTTTTTTATCTTTCTTTTAAATGAACAATCTTTCAAATGTATCACACATACATACGAATTGGAGTAGGGGAGATTTCCAATTTAAATTCAACTTTAATCTGTAAGTAATAGTTGAAGATAATTATACAGTTTAAAGTTAATTATAAGCATGTTTAAGTGGCACTACTCGTAAAATGTAAATGGAGCAGATGTGTCTCAATATTCAAATCGAAATGATTAATGTAAACAAATTTATTTTTGAACGTTTGCTTTTTGACTTGTTTCAAATTAAAAAGGGCTGACACAGATAATGGGATTAATTGCAGTTGAATTTATTCTAATATCTTAAACATAATACCATAGGAATACAATCATCTTTTAATTATACAAATAAGGTTTTGTATCGAATAGAGACGCACAGGGGCTATCAGGTAGAAATTTTATGCTCATACATTCCATCTATTAAATATTACTGCCATGAATTTGTCAGCCATAAACATTAATAAACAAAATTGCTTAATAAGTTTGCGTAATAAGTTATATTGAATTACGATTGTAGGATTCATTAGTTTTTATACATACGTACATACATACATAATACATAATTGGTCATTACAACCTTTCAGTCAGGATTACGACCTAACTTCTCGCAACACTTAAGTCTTGTGTGTTACTTTTACACAGGAGTGGCTGGATTTACACTTTAAAGTCGACTTGGAATAACAGATTTTGGAGAAACTTTTCATGGCAAAGTTTTTGCCTGAAATCCCCTAAGAGGAAGTCACCGAAGAAGTATTTTTTTATATTTAGTTTGAAGATGTCTGATCTGGGGTTTGAAACGTCTAATGGGCCAACACATTAGCTACCAGACTACGGCAAAAGTTTTTATAAGTTTTCCTAATTCAAAGCAGTGCGGCTCAGGCATATGCATTGCTTACAAGAAGTTGTTGTAAATCGGGTCCAAAGTTTTTAACGTCTAAACGATGGCCCATACTCGTTAGAACATGTTATTTTGTCACGCAAAACAAAAAATAACCATAAAGTCGGCGTAAGTAAAATTATAAACATTGGCTCTACTCTCTGTAGAATGCTGTGAATGTCGATAAGACCTTGAAAAATCAAATCAGTAGAGCTGCAATTAAAAACTTTGTAAGTTACAGGATTCAATAAAAAATAAGTAAATTAAGTGCCATATAAATTGAAATCAAGACTATTAAAGTTTTTTTTTATATAAAACAAGAAAAGTGCGGGTTTACAGCAATATTTTACAAATCAGAACACACAAGTTTTTCTTGTGCTCTCTTTAAATTGCGGATTCATGCTAAAAAGTTATAACATCGGCAAATTGTCACAGTCCACGAAAGGATACAGGGAGTAATACATCATTCCAGATTTTAGTCTTTTCTACATTGTATATATGATTAAGATGAAGTCAGCATAGTCTAGTAGGTAGTGTGTGGCTTATTAGACGTAAGGCCACGCCTCGAACAAAACGAAATATGAATAAATATTTCTGTGGTAATTTCCTCTCTTCAGATTTCTAACAAAAATTCTGACAGTAAATCAAATTGTCATGAAAAGTCGGAGTCGATTTTAAACTGAAGGTCCCATCAGTCATGTATAAAATTAACAGGCAAACCATAAGTGGTATGAGAAGCTAGGTCGTAATCCTGACTGCAGGGTTTGAAATTACCAATTATGTATGCGTGTATATACGATTAAGACGGCCATCCTATATGAAACACTGAAACTCCATTCCATTCGTATGTTTGGTTCATAGCAATGCGTTTACTCTACAACTGATACGATTACCAGGAGGTCCGACGAATTCCAAATATGTGTCCATCACTTTTTTTATTGATTTTTAGCAAGCTTATCAAACTCTACAGCTAAATGAGCATTTTAAAGCTACAAACCCTGTTATGCCTAGTCGCCGTAGTCAAGTATGTAGCTAGTCAGGTTCAAACTCCAGGTCAGACATTTCCAATTAAACAAAATATGAAAAATTATTTCTTCGGCGATTGCTCTCTGCAGAGTTCTGAAAAAAACTCTGAGAGTAAAAAAAAATTTCCATGAAAAAGTTTCTCGAGAATCTGTTGTCCGTAGTCGACTTTAAACTGTAGGTCCCGTCTCTAATGTATAGAATTAACACACACAACATTAGTGGTGTGAGAAGCTAGGTCGTAATCTTGACTTGTTGTAATGGTCATTATCTTTTAAGATGGTCGGAGATTAAGTGTACCGCAGTGAAATTCAAAGGGCTATAATCATATGCTACTCAATAACTAAAATAAACTTTAAGCATTGTGTGGAGTTACGAACTCAAACAGGTATAAGAATACAGCAAAAATCTAGAAAAATTTCTAACATAATAATAATAAAGAAAGAATTAAAATCACTTTTATTTAGAAATAATTGTTAACTAATTAAAATTCATAGTTCTTCTTAAATTTTACGCCTAATTTAAATAATATTTAGTTTAGAGAAAATTAAAAAAATCTTTATAAACGCCAACTGCACAAAAACCTTGAACTTTTGAAAAACAAAAAAAGAAAAAGTAAAAAGAAATACTATCTGGACAAAAGTAATTGCCTCAGGTATTTTTGAGATAATAATTCATCTTTACAATGAACAAAACAAAAAAAAAAAATAAAATGAGACAGAAAAATACAAATTGTTTTCAGTAAAGAAAGTCATACACACACACATTTAAATATATATGTAAACAACTAAAAAGCAAAGTATTCATAGCAGTGAACAATAAAAAAAGGTTTGTTTCTACGTACTATTCTATATTATTTTTATTTCTTTGGAATGAAGCTATTTATGGACACAGTGAATGTCAGTGAAAATCGTACAAATGCAGAATATTTTTTATTTATTTATTTATTAATTACAATACAATTACAAATTATATTTTAATTGTATACGAGCTGAGTAACTTGATAATATGCTCGGTGTAGTGTCAAAAACCAGAGTTTCTGGTGGTCTAGCACACTACCCACTAGACTACCAGGGCACTCAAGAGATTTTTTTTATTTAGCATAATAGAAAACAAAATATATAAAATTTTTACTACCGAAATATTCATTTAAAACGTATTTGTAAAGGAATATTAAAGATACACAATTAAGATTTCATTAATTTTATTACAAGACAAAGAAAATCTGTCAGTCAATGAAAATCAACTGCTTTACTTTGTAATACTAATTATCAGGGAATGTGGACTTTAGTCGTAAGGAAATAAGTTTTTAAAAATATATATGTATAATAAAATATAAACGGTCATTACAACAGACTTTTACAAAAAATATGCAGGATTGTAGTATTTAGAATATTGGTAGGGAACTTTGCTGTATAAGTTCCACACCACAATACTGTGTTTAACACCTCGTTTAAAAGCGTTTGAAATAGAACCAGCAATATTCAGGTCTGAGCAGTATGCCACCCCACCTGAAAAATACATGAATTAAGGTCCCGAAGTCAGGAGAACAGTCATTACATCCATATTCTAAGATGATGGAAGAGAAAGCATACAAATTTTTTCGCAGTAGTATAGTAGGTACTGTATTGACTTATTAAACATGAGATCACGCTTCATACCCCAGCTCAGCCATCTTGTACGAAACGAAATATGGAAAAATATATCTTCGGCGGCTTCCTCTCAGCAGATTTCTGGCAAAAATTCTGAAAGTAAATAAAATAATCAAAAGTTTCTGTCGTTCGGAATCGACTTTAAACTGTAGGCCTGTCACTAATATATGCAATGTATGTATGACGGGTTGTAATGACCAATTATTTCTGTATGTTTCCGTATCGCCTAACCTCTAGTTTTCTTAATTTGCACTGGTATGATAAATCGCCCGTTATAACCGTTGCAGGCTTTGTGGCATTATAATGTTCTTTAAAGTCACGTAAATATGACGACAAGCCTTATACTTTAGAGGGTTTTAAAGAAAATGTGGGAAACTATCATCGGAGGTTCTATTTACAGTGATGTTGGAATATTAAGAAAAAAATGTTGGAGCTTAATAAATAAATAAATAAATAAATAAATAAAAAAAAAAAATGTAAAAAGTATGTATGTATGAATGTTAACGTAAAGCATTTTCAAAATAATATAACCGTTTTTGCATTTAATTCAATTTACCAGCATCGGTTTTTGAAAAACTTTCTTTGACGAGAACTAACACTAAAAATATTTCATATAAAAATAAACCCAAAGGGTAAATTTTTGTATCGTTTTTACAATCAAATAATAAATTTTCGTCGTCTGGTTGATTTAAATTTAATACTTAATGTGGGTTTTTATATATTATCTAAAAATACACTAGGTGAACACAGACTTTATTGAGTAAGTGTATGTATGTATCTGTATTATATGGATAAGACAAATGTATGTATTTGTGTATTGTTTAACATAAATCAGCTCACGTTGGCAATGTCAAGTGTTATTCTTTCGAGCACGAAACATCATTGATGGCTTCACTGATACTTCAGAATAACAACGCCCCATAACTCAGCGCATTTGTTGAAAGTAATTCGAAAAACAAGAAAACAAAAAGATTTTTTTTTGTTTCTCAAGCAGCACATAAAACAGTCTTCAAGGCACTGTGGAAGAATTTACAGAAATACAATATAAACACAGAAATAAAAACAAAAATATGAAATACGAGTGCAGAAAAGACAAAGGAGTTGAGGAGAAAAATTGCTTGAAATAAAAAAACAATTTAAGTATGAAAATAAGCAGGCAGACAGACAAGCGAACAGACATTTAGTCAATTAAGAAGAATTAAACATTATTTCAACAGCAGAAATGTACATGTATGTGAAGCGCGACAAGGTTTTTTCCAGTAATACTTTGTATCTGATATTTAATATAATAAACGTAACAGAAAAAACATACATATTTTAAAAGCATGCAAGAATGCCAAAATCAGCAATCGAGAAGCATTTGTACACTTCCTTTAATCAATACATACATAAGTATATGTATGTGTGTCTCTAGAGTCGTCTAAATTGAAACTGCAAAATATTTTTAGGATGCTTGAAAATGCTAGAAAATGGCAGGGGGCCTGTTATCACATTAGATATGTATTCTGAATTGACGAGAGATGTTATATACATACATACGCATCGCCATCTATTAATATCGATAACTATCTGAAAATATTAAACTCTGTTGACATTTCCATTAAAGTCATAACGAATTGTTTAACACCAAAACAAATTGATGGAATTTAAAAAATCTTTTCGTGAAATTCATAGAGCACTTCGTTCAATTTACGGTCTACATAATCGAACTAGTGTGTAAGTAATTGGTGCAGTTATCGTTTTCGCTGCAATAGAAGTGTGCCAACCGAAGTAAATATAGCCGCTGTACAGCGAATTCTTGCAGAAGACGCCAAAAAATGAACATTTGCAACATTTAGTTGCATTTAGATGGTGTAACTTTTTTAGATTAATTTGATGACAAAAGGATTGTAATGGCCAATTATGTATGTATGTATGGACTTAAAAAAGTTGAATTTATGAAGTTAAACATTTCCTTTACAAAAGTTACATAAGGAATGATGAACTGATAATAATCGTCAAACATTGTTAAAGATGGAATGTTGAAAAAGTACATGGAAACAAATCACTTAAGATTTGCCTACTGTTGTTGGTATTACAAACGAACAAACAAGCAAACCAACCAAACAATTTAACTACCGTTGCAACGTGACAACAATGAACTCTTTTGGCCTCATTCATGTTGGTGAAAGAATAACATGAAAAATCAAAAAAAAAAATTTTATAAAAAAGGTTTAAAAACATATAAAAGCCGCCTTAAGAAGCAGTACTTTGGGTTTTTATTTTTCATTTATTAAGAAATGCAAAATACAAAATTTTAAAAGCAAGAAAGAAAAAACATCTAGAACTTCAGAATGTTAATAAAAGAAAAAAAAAACGAATTGAAAAAAGAGAGAAAAATAGGCAACAATGTTGTACGAGACTTCCTATTGTCTGATTTGAGTTAATGTTGGCTGGCACATGCCTCACGAAACGGCAGCAGGTTTTTAATAAAAGAAAAACAATTATTATGAAAAATTTAACCGAAAGAACAAACAAAATAAAAGCCAAGTAATTCTTTTGCCACAGCAATTGGTTTTATTTTTACCGGAATTAAACTTTTTAGATGATCACACATATTAAAAAAAAATTTTATTTTCCAAGCAGTTAGTGGTGCTTTAAGAAACGTGGCATAACTTTAGACCGTTAAAAAATGAAACTCGTTCTGATAATATCTGTCAATAAATTTTGATTTATTTACCATTGACAGCATTTTTATTACTCCTCCATGTATGTATTTACATACAGTCACAGAAAAAGGTTTACATACACCGTTGTATGTTTTTTTGTGTTTTTGTAATAATTTCTAGAATATATTTTTTATATTAGATTTTGTCTTCAAACATGCTTAATGATGACTGCCTTAAAGAACGCTAAAACGCCTTTTTAATTTGAAAAAAAAATCACCGGTGTATGTAGACTTTTACCTTGACTGTATATTTTCAAAATATTAATAGTCTAATTTTGTGTTTTTTCTTTCTTTACTTTTATTCTTGATGAAAGTGTACATTTTTTATGGTGAGTTATTGGCCTGCTGACCCTTTTAAATTAATTTCCATACGAATGTTCATTCTTAGTCTTGTTGTTATATTAAAGCATTTAATTTTTTCCAATTGTTTTTATATTGTAGCCTATTAAATTATTTGTTTATTGAATTTATAATTATTTTTTTTAATTTTTTTCTTTCTGTGTTTATATTCTTTATCTAGCATTTAAGGCATTAGAAATGCGTATATGGTATGTATGCATATGTATATGTATATGTATATATAATGAATAACATATTCTATGTACACACTGGTATATTGATATAAAAATTTATCCAAGGGTACATAACTACTCTAGCAAATACTCATAGAGAATTGAAAATACATGCATGTGAACAACCACTGACCATGTTTGTATAATATTGACCCAGTGAATTTAGACTTTCATTTGTGTTTACCTGTATTGATAAATGGATTTCAGTTATAATTTATTCCGAAAAGAGGTAAAAAATAACAAAAATAAATAAAGGAATAGTATTATAGGATGAATGTACTTTTCAAATACAGGTTTTTCCAAATAAAAGGTCCTTTTTTAAAGGCTTTCTATTTTTAAATTTTAATAAAACAAAATGTGTGTGAGTTATCAATGAAATTTTTATGCGCTTGAAACACTTATTGATACCCCATTATGTGCGGTGTATAAAACTGATTAAATGTCCCTCTGGAATTCTCTGGGTGGAGACTAAGCGAAATGTAAAATTTTTCATGATCAGGCAAAAATCATCACGCCATGTCATGGGTTATGTGGGCTCTTTACAACCTCTGCGGTTTGTGGCTTATTCGCATTAACTTGTGGCTATGGTCGCCCATAGAGTTTCAGCAAAAGCGACTAAATAAATAACAACTAATTTCACAGAAGTAAGTTCAACAAATTAGCCGTTATTACATACATTCATACATACATTACAATTCTTCAGTCAGGATTTGTCTATTGTTCTTCAGAATTTAGCGATAAACAGTAGCGACAGTTGGCAACAGATACTACATATATACGTACATACAGACGTACATACATACATACATACATATATACATACATTCATATGTACATAATTGGCCATTACAACCTTGCTGTCATGATTTTGACCTAGCTTCTCACACCACTTATTTATTTATTCATTTATTAATTACAATACAACTACAAATTATATTCTAATTATATACGAGCGGAGTAACTTGACCATATGCTCGGTATAGTGCCTCTGGTGGGAATCGAACCCACGACCCTCACGCTAATAGTCTAGCACAGTACCCACTAGACTACCAGGGCACCCTCACACCACTTATATTGTCTGAATTTTATATGTACATGAGTGGCGTTGACCTACAGTTTAAAGTCGACTCCGAATGACAGTTTTGGAACTACTTTTTATGGCAATATCATTTACTTTCAGAGTTTTTGCCATAAATCTGTTTAGAGAAAGTCACCGAAGAAATATTTTTTTATAGTTTGTATATAAAGTATAGGGTTTGCGTCTTATAAGCAACTACACTACCTACTAGACTAAGGCGACTTCATAGCCATTATTAATTGCTAAACTTCCTTGTTGGAATACCCTATTTTATGAGAGTATTTACCGATATGTTTATATTATTTTATTGATTGTGTTGCAATAAATAGTGTTATTAAAGTCGTAGATAATTTCATAGGACCTACAATCTATTTCTCATGGACAATCTTTTCTCGTCTACATTGATAAATTTTTGATAATACTCTGCGGTTGGCTAATGCAAGGTTTATATTGCAAGGCATAGTAAATCCAATCCCATCTGTGCTTTTGAAGATAACAAAAATAGGAGAACAAGCTATTTGCAGATTGAGGTGAAAAGGCATTATAAGAATTAAGAATTTGCGTCTGACATGCAGGCCAAATGGGGGTTAAGAGAATAGAATCTATTTTAGTTCCCGAAGGAAACATTATTGTTTGCTGAATTATAAGTTATTCCACAATATGCCAACTGTAACTGAATGTGGTGTAAATATTATTAAGTCATACGATCTTGATGTTCTGGGCAATATACTGGCTTCAAACAAATGTAGTAAGGAATATACACTTGCTTTCTTCAATCCATTTCGGCAGCGTCACATCGAAGTGGGTTGAAATGGAATACAAGTCTGTTAATTTACTTGAACACCGTCACAAAGTACATACAGACGTATATACATAATTGGTCATTACAACCTTGCTGTAAGGATTTCGGCCTAGCTTCTCCCACTACTTAGGTCGTGTGAATTTTATACAGAATGAAATACTGCGGCTTGAATTTAATTTGAACTTGACTGATTAGATCTCATCAGTAACAATCTGTAAAGTGTGATCATTTAGAGAGATCAATATAAATCGCGAGAAAGAACTACGACGTAAAAAGTCGGAATCTTTTTGTGTTTCACCTTATCCTATATCTTGGATATGACAGAGCCAGAAACACATACTCAAGAATTTACAGAATAATGCCAAATGGTCACCATTAGAAGGTTTTACAGAAACGCTATTGTCGGATCACATTGTGATTCTAACTTCCCTTTTTCACAGGCAAAACAAATACCAGCCTGTTATAAATAAATGAAAATGTTAGCTTATGCCCGAGCGTGATAAGAGTGTGGCTTCAAAGAACAAATCCAGATCGTTTGAAAGAGGGGCTTCAAATTACCTCA
The DNA here is from genome assembly GCA_958299815.1 of Sarcophaga carnaria. Taxonomy (NCBI): domain Eukaryota; kingdom Metazoa; phylum Arthropoda; class Insecta; order Diptera; family Sarcophagidae; genus Sarcophaga; species Sarcophaga carnaria. The sequence goes on from OY283150.1 coordinate 34,505,491, forward strand.
AACCTGTCAAACCTTAGTGTAAGAAACCATTAAAAAAATTTAGTATTGCTTCCTGCTATATTGTTGATAACTTGACTGCAAATAATGCTAATTTTGATACACTCTTTGTTTAATATTGTGTGTAGAATACTTGGTATTTATGAATTTGGGAAATATATTGTTGATTTATGATTACTTGCCCTACACCAAGTAGTGGAATATTTGTTATTGCATTCATATGTAACTTAAAACATTTAAAAGAATTAAAATTTATCTACCTTGACTATTTGCGATGATATTTTTCATTTATATTGAATGATTACAAGATGAGGAACGTAAAAATTTCTATCGTAACATTCTAAACATCATCGTCGTCGAAGACATACAGACTCCGCCAGCCCATAAACCACACTAAACAGTAATTTTCTGGGGATATTATGGTGTTTGAAAAAAAAAAATCTGGTGGCTTATACTCAGAGCAAATATGACGTTTCTTAAATGGAGCACAAAATATTGGATGGGAATTTAATATCATTATCGATGGACCTCGCTGTGCTTTTTTATGGCGCAGAGGTATGGAGTCTATTAAGCACTGAGAATATTGAGAATATTGGAGAGAAAAATCTTACGTAGGATCTTCGATCTAGTACGAGTTGGCGATGATTTCGCATCCGAACCAACAATGAGCTGTATGGGCGCCTCAACGATATGGACAGCAGAGTATTACCATCCAGCGGCTACGCTGGCTCGGTCATGTCGTTCGAATGGACGAGGATGTTCACACGAGACGGGTATTTGTGCGGAGATTTCTGGTAAACGGCGAAGTTTACGACCTTGTTTGCGTTGGAAGGACCAAATCGAGGAAGCCCTGTCATCGATTGGTGTGACCAATTGGCGAAGGCGCTCAAGAACCAGGAAGGATGTGTAAAGGCAGGCCGAAATCCGTTATGCGGATTGTTAATGGCCAATGAAGCATGTAAGGAATCGACGATTCGAATTGGTGGTGCATACGGATGGTCGCTTAACTTTAATTTCTGTACAAGTCGAATTTAAAAACCTTTCAAACCAAGATATTTTGAAAAATCTTTAATTTTGATATTGCTGAGAAGACGAAGAATTTATTAAATTTCCAGCGAACCTATTTCAACGACTTACAACCGAAATACCTGTCAATTAATTGCTGTATAATATTCTAAAACACTAAATGGCTTAGATTATGGCCCATCATTAATTTCTCTGCTCAGTTCCTTTAGAGTATTTAAGTATTCGAAATTTCACACTTAAAAGTTGTTCAACATTGATACACGCACCCACACCACAAGCGCCACTATCGTTACCATTTATTATTATTTGTTAGATGGATTCGTGGTATTAATCTCTCCAACCTCTTCAACTCTTAACACAACAACACTTACTCACTTTCAATTGGCAATCTATTCGCTACAGTACAGTACGACTTTTGGAAAATGGTTTTGCGGTTGTGCTACATAAATTTGTACAAATTTTGTATAATCATCGTAATTGTTGTTTCAATTTAAATTAATATTTGATTTTCAATTTATTCAGTTGTTTTTTTGTTGTTGCTTTTTTTTCTCCCGTAAATTGTATAATTTTTATAATGTTATTTGATATGGAAAATTGAATAGGTTTGTGTTTTTTTAATTTTTAATTTTATTTAATTACAGGCAGTTTTTCATTCTGGTGCTTATTGAATTTGGTCAAAGGAAATATTACGTGAAAAATTTAATTTTATTGAACAGTTTCACATTCATATTCATTGGCGTTAATGCGGCAACAAAACCGTTACTGTTGCTGTTATTGAAAATTTCAAGTTCTTATAAAGTTTAATTAAAAGAATGTTTTAAAACAATGAATAATGTGGCGGTTGTAGCCGTAGATAGTATATTGTTACGTTTTTACCTTTTAAAAACGTTTAAAATAAAAATAAATTTAAATTTAATTTTAATTAAAATTCTATATTGTTCGCGCTATTCTGTGTGCCACTGTTCACAACTTGATGTAAACATTTTGTTATTACTCTGTTTGCATAAACAATAACAATTGCTAGACAATAATTCGACAGATCTTTGTAATGGAGATCTTCAAACCACGATTACTCTCTTCAACGCACGGCATCTTCACACAAGACTGACTGAACTTCACTAACTCTTTCGCCTGCTACGCCTTGCCTTTTATATGGCAGGGTAAACAGTCTGATGAACGTTCTTGAAGGCGAATGTTCGTGATTTCGCCTTCTCGAAATCTCTATAAATGTAAACATCGGTGTTTACATTCATTATGCTGTGTGTGTATTTCGTTTACATTTACATTCTTTACATTTGGGCAATTCACACGACTTTGTATCGTGTATGTTGTATTGAATACATTTGTTTGTTTGTGAACGGTCAATGCTATGCTGTATTGTGTATCTCGTGGCATTCAAACAATTTGATAGCCCGATACCAACACAACTTTTTAAAAACATATGAAAACATATACACATTTTTTTCATTCACACAATTTGATAGCACGAAACCAATACAACTTTTAAAAACATATGAAAAAAATGTGTATAAGTGTATCGGATTTTTATATGAAAAATATCAACAACAATCATACACTGTTGTATGTTCTTCCAACAATACAATGAATACAACGATACAACGGCTTGTGTGAATTGACCAATTATTTCTTGTAGTGTATAAATGTAGTATATATGTATAAATGTTGTATTTACATTTATTCTTGTAGTGTTGTTTGTGGATTTTTGTTTACTTTTTTATCATTTTGTTATATGCTGGTGTTTGTTGTTATGTTAAGCAGTAAGATAATTTGTGATTAGTTTTTACTTCAATTAATTAATTAATTAGTTTACTGCAATTTTAATGTTAAGCGATGTAAGAACAAAACACCAGATTTCTAGATTTTTCATTTTCGTAACAGTATATTTTTATACGCCGAACAGTTGTACAGAAAAATATTCTTTCACTCATCAAGTTAGCCTCTTAGAAAGTTTACGGTATTAGATGTGCTATTGTAAATTATAGTAGAAAAGAAGACCAAAGTTCAAGAGACTATCGTTTAGAAAATGGAAGACAAACCCAACTCAAAATTCATCAGAAACCTTTGTGATCTAATGGAATATGTGGCTGACAGCTCTATCTTTTACTGTACCTGGACAGAACCAGTCGACTTGGTATTTTACTTTTAGACGTATTAGACTAAGTAAAAAGAATAAGGGAGTAATTTAGAGGATACATACCCTTTTAAAAAAGAGTTTACTCTGTGATATACAAATGGATAAAAAACAGATATTTGGACAAGGTGAAGAGTTTTTGAGCGCAGAGATAAGAATTCGTGTCCATGGGAAAACTCTTGCTAACGATCTTATCTTCCTAAAGAATTCAAGTAGTCTATGCCATCGATAGAAGTTTTTAATTTAAATTGTACAGAAAGTTTAAGCGGCGCCACATAGCAATACTATCAGACAGTCAGGACGCGGTCCGAACACTTAGCTGTTATAAGCTGTAATCACAGATAATATAAGACTGCCAGAGGAAGATGAACCAGCTACGTAGAAAAAAGCAGAATTACCGTCTACCGACTCTGAGATCATGGGAACAAAGCGGAAGATTCTACGCCATTTGAAAGCAGAAGTGTTTTTTGAACTAGGAATAGATGCTTGAAAGGTTATACTCAACGCAAGAGAAGATTAAGCGAAACTAAGGCTCGTTTCAAATCAAATATGCTTGAAGCAATTCAAGCTTTTGTAAGGAAATACAATTGGAACCCGTGAACCTTAAGTGTAACCCAATACCGTAACCGGATCAGATTTCTTCCTGCGGTAGCACGTCCTTCCTGGCTCTTCTGCGTTTTGCGCCTCTTCGCCAGTTGGTCACAACAATCGATGACAGGGCTTCTTCAATTTGGTCCTTCCAACGTAGATTTCTCGCTGGAATATGCCCTTCCATCCGTATGAAATGGCCAAACCAGCGTAGCCGCTTGATAATAATACGCTGCACAATATCCATATCGTTGAGGAACTTTTACAGCTCATTGTTGGATCGAATGCGGAAATAATAGCAAACTTGCACTGGACAGAAGATCTTACGTAGGACTTTTCTGTGGAATACTCCCAAGGCAGTATTGGAGCTTGATAGTGTCCATTGCTTCTAGAAACATCTGGGTTTATGTAAATAAATTCCTAGACAGAAAATTGTCTTGGTTTACACCAAGCAGCATCCTAAAGTTTTTCAGAGACATAGGCTTACAGCAGACGAGCAAGACAAGGATATGTTGTAATTTTGCCATTTGGACCGGTATCTCATCAGTAATAACTTTAACATTGTCTTCTAGAACATAAAACGCTCGTAATCTTTGCACCGTATCTTTCCCAATTGACTGTGATTTTCATAATTTTCATCATTCCATTAGCAAATCCTTCAAATCCAACCAAACATTATATATTTCAAGATGCATTAACAGCTTTTGAATTGCATTTGATTGCTATAGATAGCAAATTCGTCAATTCTGTTTATTGACAGATGTAGTGGCCTAATTAAGCACAATACAATGTTTTGCGAAAGCTGTTCGTCACGTCATTGAGAAATTGCAAATTTTACTGACTTATAACCTGAGTTCAATTACTAAAAAAGCAAAAGGCGCCGTATTCTAGTAGATAGCGCGTTGGCGTATTAGACGTGAGGCCTTGGTTCAAATCCCAGACATCTCCAACATAGCGAAATACGAACAAATATTTCTATGGTGCCATCCTCTCAGCTGTACATGTAAAATTGCCACGAAAAGTTTCTCAAAAATCTTTCGTTCGGAGTCGACTGTAGGTCCCGCCACTCATGTATAAAAATTAACGCATACAACATAAGAAGATAGGTCGTAATATTGACTCAAGGATTATAATGACCATTTATGTATGTATGTGGGTATGTGTGCAAAACGTATATCAAGAAATTTTTAATAATCATAGCAATCTAATTATATATGTGTTCGAATGAAAAAAAACAAAAATATTTGAATTATTTCTTACTTTACCGGGTATTCATTAAACAGTTTTATGTGACCAGACAGTTAGCCAGATTATCAGTTGGTTTTACCTTAAATTTGCTTTCTTTAACATTTTTGTTATTCAACATATCTGTCTGTCTGTCTGTCTGTCTTTTATTTTAAGATACAACAGATTTATGAAATATTCATATGGGTGTAAATCATGAAATAAATTCCATTACCTATATACACATAGTATATATTCACACATACATATATTATATACAATATCTGACGAAGATAAAAGTGTGAAACATTTTTTTAATATTATCTGCACAACTTTTTTGCATCATACTTTGCTTTTTTCCTGATTTTGCTTTTGAAGAAGATCCACATCTAGCGAGGCAAACATGCATATTTGTACTTGGCAGTAATGTTCACAGCAGATGCTGGTGAAGTGAAGTGATATTTTTTTAGCCGATTATAAAAAGCTTGAAATTTATACGCAGCATAATAAAATACACAAAAATAGGGCTTGGGAGCAAAATCCTCTGGTACTCATGGTACATTGTATGGCAACAAATTGCATACTAGACAAAAACAACATACGAAAAGTAAAAACTTAAAAGAAAAACAAAAAGAAAAAAATGCAACAAAATGTTGGTGAAAATAGCAAAACATTAATAACAATGCAAACATTAAAATGTCGAGCATCAATGAGTGAAAAGAGTTTTTTGTTTTGTGTTATAAAAAAAAACAGTAACAAATAATGTTCATGCATGAATGAATGCATATATGAATAATACATTACAATGACTGAATGAGCAAAACAATGAAAGAAGAAAAATAAAAATGAAATTAAATTGTTAAGTGTATAATTTTTGTTTGTTTTGTTGCAATCATATGGATATACTTACATATATGTATGTGTATGTATAGATATGTGCCACTGTTTGTTGCATGTACATATGTGATTAATAGGTTTTATGTCTAGACACCTTGCAATAGAGTTGACTCAAAATTAATGGTGGTAATGACATATGATTCAACGATTTATGTGTGAGCACAATAGACACGTTAAGAAACTGACAACGAATCTGATTTTTATATCATATTTGTTATTATCGCATTATTTCTTATTTTTTCCCCGTCCCCAACCAATTGTTCAATAGTACTTGTGTTTGTTTTTCATCCACAAAGAAAATAATTTAATTATGTCATCTTTTGTTCAAACTTTATTACAACGACAAATTAATTTGAATATTAAAAATCATATTAATGGGTAGAGTGCTAGTCCTTCACACCGAGGTTATGAGTTGCATTGCCATCCGAGATCTATTATATTCTACTCTCCTGTGAATAGGGCCTTATTCTCATGGCTCTTAATGTCTGGAGTTTAATTTGTTATTTTTTTTAACTCATAAATAAAAAAAACTAATTATGATCCACAAAATCTAAAGTGTTATAAGCGTAGCAAGAAGGCTTGCAGTTGCGTAAATTATATAACTTTTTTTTAATAATTTTTTGCCATTCTGATAGTAATTCTGTCATTCGCTTATCATAGAAACTCCCATCCTTTTTGCCAAAAAGGCAAGATCGATCTGTTATTTGCTTATCATAGAAATTCCCATCCAACATCGAATTCTACATGCTTCAATTGAGGAGAATTTTTCTCGAATAAAATTATTCGTAATATGGTCGGTCTATAATGAAGTGGATCATATTATATCCTCCTATATAATCACTGGACTTCTTCTTCTTCCTTATCCATCCATTCATCCATCCATTCATCCATCCATTCATTCAGCCATCCATTCATGCATCCATTTATCCATCCATTCATCCATCCATTCATCCATGTATCCATCCATCCATTCATCCATCCTTTCACCCATCCATTCATCCATGCATTCATCCATCCATTCATCCACCCATTCATCCATCCATTCATCCAGCCATTCATCCATCCATTCATCCATCCATTCAGCCGTCCATTCATCCACCCATTCATCCATCCATTCAGCCATCCATTCATCCATGCATTCATCCATTCATTCATCCATCCATTCATCCATCCATTTATTCATCCATCCATTCATCCATCCATTCATCCATCCATTCATCCATCCATTCATCCATCCATTCATTCATCCATCAATTTATCCATCTATTCATCCATCCAATCATCCATCCATTCATCCATGCATTCATCCATCCATTCATCCATCCATTCATTCACCCACTCTGGAATATATTCAAACCACTATTCACACTAATTCTATTTTAATTATTTTGAATTTGATTAATATAAACTACAAAAAAACTGTGAATTAATCATGCAACACAAAATCAATTAAAGTCTGTATGGAAAGTATTTAGTTATCAGACAAATCTGAGTGATGACCTCATAAGTTTCATTCATCATTCGTTTATACGTTTAAGATTTAATCAAAAGCATTGATATTTATTTTCTTTTTATTCATTGTGTGCTCATTGCTTAAGCCTTAATTGTTAACCTAAAGAGATCTATGATGTCATGATGTGACTTTATATTCTTATCATTGTCGTCAATGCATCAGGTATTTAGGCACATTGTCTGTATGTGTATTCAAAGAAATGTCTTGCACATATCAAATGCTATGGCAAGAAACGCATTCAGAATTTGAATGAACAGCAGGAATATGAAACTAAAAGATTAGGTCGAGTAAGGTAAATAACGCTCTACATCTCTATTTATGGTAGGTACGTAGAGGTGGCTGCCTATCTAAGAGAATCGGATGGATACACTGTGTTACCACAGTTTTCTGCTATCCCCTAGTTTCGAAACCACCCGGAGCTCCTGATGAAGCGACTTAGACTGCCAATATCAATCCTTGACAGTTCCTCTAGGTCATCCACATAGTAAGCACCTATGTACTTTTTTCTCTTCTGACACAGTGCCGGGCATGTACCTAGCAGGTGAAAGACAGTACCCTCCTCTTCCTTATCTCTGCAGCTTTTGCGGAAATCATTAGCAAGGTGGCCAAGACCAATGCACCTCGCATGCGTACCCATTATGCAATGCCCCGTAATGACCCGACAACCACACTGAGCGCACTTCTTTGGAGTTGAAGCAGAAACATCGTGCGCCCTTTATCCAGCTGTGGCCAGATTTTACGCAATGTTCTACCCATGTCCGAGGCCGTCCATCTGTCGCTGCCAGAATCGACGATCGCCTTTTCAATTATGAGTCTACAGATTCTCATAGGGATGCCCAGAGTCGAGAATTCATCGGAGAGTTTGATGGTCGTGCCTCGCATGGCCAGTTCATTAGCTCTGCAGTTAACCGGAATGCCACTGTGACCCGCTACCCATATAATATGGATTTCATATCGTTCCCCTATATCGTTGAGATATCTGCGACTGCCGTATACCGTCTTGGAGTTCATTACGTTGCAATTTAGAGAGCTGATAGCCAGGCGGCGGAAAGTATGGTGATGTTCTACTTGGAGACGTTTCCGTCTCCAATAATATTTGTCGCAGCTTATGTTTCCATCACCTCCGCCTGAAAGACGCTGCGGTGATCCGGCAGCCTTATTGACTGCGCTAATCCAACCGATTCCGAAAAAATTCCACTGCCAACAGCTCCGTTCAGCTTCGAACCATCGGTGTAGATTGCACGGAGTCCTTTACAAGGTGGATCACGACACTTTTCCAGACCTCGTTATCCGGGATTGATGTCGTGAAGCTCCTCTTGAAGTCGTACCGCGGTATCATGTAGTTACTGCTCCCTATAGCCCCAACTTCCCCCAGGATGTTTTGCCTTTGAATCATGCCACTGTCCAGTAGCCCAAAGACGTTTACTTGTTTGTCAGCCACGCCCCTACAGGAGAGGTCAAGCGGAAACAGGCCCAAAATTATCTCTAGTGCCGATGTAGGTGTAGTACGCAGGACACCACTAATGAATCTCTAATTATACGTATGGATATCATCTTAGTCAGGTTTCTTAAAATTATTACAACATTTCTAAAAGACTGAATTTTTAGAGATAAGGAATTGAATTAAGGTTAAGACTATGGCACTATATTACCAATTAAAAACGGACTAACGTAAAAAATCTTTTCCTTCCAACAGAGAAAAAATGTTATCAAGTCAAGTACATTGCAGGGTACAAATAAAGTGTTCTTAACGTACTACATCCACCAATTTCAATGAATGTGTTGAAGGCGTAAAATGAACTCCCTGTCATTATTCATATAAAATTAACACAACTTGTAGCACTTTAAGAGGCCACTGAATGCAGTAGACTAATGGTCAGAAACAATAGTTTATTGTGTCGTCATGCATTACTTTAGCAACAGTTCACTGGTCATTTATTTGTTCTGTCTATTTGTTAAGTACAATGGAATGCGTGCGTATGTCTTCAGTGAACACATGTGCGAATTTTGAACATTTAACATTTAACCACGGAATTACAAAAAAAAAAAGACTCAAAATTATGGTGGAAGAGCTCAACGGGGTAAAAAACATTAATAATAATCAGGAAGGAGTTAAATTTTCTTTTCATTTTTATCCACTAATAAGACCTCCAAATCTATACTAATTGCTTAAGTAATTTAAAAGAGTACGAGAATTACATTATATACATACTTATGTACATATATAATTGGTCATTACAACCCTACAGTCAGGATTACGACCTAGCTTCTCACACCACTTACATATGTATGTTGTGTATGTTAATTTTATACATGAGTGGCGGGACTTACAGTTTAAAGTCGAATCCGCACTCTAGATTTATGAAAAACTTTTAATTGCAATTTTATTTACTCTCAGAGTTTTTGCCAGAAATTTGCTGAGAGGAAGTCGCCGAAGTAATATTTTTTTCATATTTTCGTTTTAATGTCTGGCTTTGGGTTTGAACCGTGGTCTTACGTCTAATAAGCCATTACACCATCTACTAAACTACTGGTGTTGGTTAAGTTACAGAAACTTGCTTGAGCTGCTATCAATCACAGCCTATCATTTAATGACACTGCAGGCACTGTTGTGTGTAGCATATTGCATAAGTAGGAAGACCAGAGCCATCAATACTATTATTAGGTTAAAGGAAGACAAGTTTAACACGATATTAATCAGCAGGCATCGTGACCTGGCAAATGGAATGGCTGACAGTTTATTCCTTAACTCTCCCCTAGAAAGTACCAGGGATGGATCTCAAGTTGCTATTATTTATTGCTCAATATTGCCGGCGTAATGTTGCCTATAGCTTTGGATATAACAGAGATAAATATGATATTTTTATGCCCTTGGTGGAAATAACGACGAGGCACATTATGCTTGAAGATAATACAATCAAATGTGATTTTTCATTCTTTATGGTCAAGACAAGTAGTCGCCGTAGGCTAGTAGATAGTATGTTGGCTTATTAGACGTGAGGCCACAGTTCAAACCCCAGGTCAAACATCTCGAACAAAACGAAATATGAAAAAATATTTCTTCGGCGACTGCGTCTCAGCAGATTTCTGGCAAAAACTCTCAGAGTAAATAAAATTGCCATGAAAATTTTCTCAAAAATATGTTGTTCGGAGTTGACTTTAGTCACGTAAAAAAAAACAAAAACACACATAAATGGTATGAGAATGGTTGTAATGACACAATTATGTATGTATTTATGTATTGCCAAGACAAAATAATGCATGATTTTATTTGTTCGGTAAGAACATGCAAATTGCTTTCTGCTCTGAGGAAAACTTGACATCAATACGGTGGCGATTTCAAAATTAAACATCGTAGTATATTTTGTAAGGGTGCCCTGGTAGTCTAGGTTGTAGTGTGCTAGACTGTTAGCGTGAGAGTTGTGGGTTCGATTCCCACCAGAGGCTCTAGTTATATTGTAATTAATAAATAAATAAATAAATAATATTTGGTAAAAAATTGGTAATCTTATAAAAAAGAGGTTTTTTTTTAAATTAAGTCACCATGTTGGTTTGTACTTCTTTAGTAGCCATCATTGGTTAACCATCTCAGCATATTCCTAAATATTGGACATTTTTTACAGTCTTTATTCAATTCAATACATTCACTTGAAATTGTATAAATTATATTCTTTATAATATTATCTGAACTTATTGTGATGAAATTAATCGAAACTTGGTAAAGTTTGTGTTACCTCATTCTGCCATTAAATGTGAATGAGAGTTATTTCAGCACACAAAAAAAGGATCGATTGTAAAAATTCGATTGTAAAAGTTTGACAATTTGTATTAATTTTAATAGTTTAAATTGTTATTTTGTTAACAATTTGTAAAATTAGATTTACATGTAATGCAGTAGTCCCTATACCAGATTACTTTTTAACAATAGATTGCCATGAGAAAAACAAAGGACATTTTTACACACTTAAACTTTACATTACTAGGTAAATACGAGTATTTTATTTACATTTATTTTAGCAAATTGTAGAAACTGTCATACCGTGCATCCCATCAACATGAAGTTGTTATGTTCCCTTTAATATGGTATATGTTTCTTTTTTTTTCTGCTTTTTGGTTTATTTTCTTTCTTTTTTTTGGTTTACATTCAAATCAAATTGAATGAAAATGGCGTAACTGTCGCTTTGACGTTATGCGTTTAGAATAATAAAAAGATGTCAAATGTAAGAGCAACACATTCAACAATAATTCCATCCAACCGAACACAATTTTCATTGATGGTAACATGTGTATGTACTATATGTACGAGTGTACGTAGATTGAAAAGTTTTTGGAGTGAAAAAAAGTGTAAGAAAAAATAAGTATTTCATGTGTACATACATATGTACATATCAAAAAAAGTACATCAAATATTTACATACATAACAATTTAAATGTAAGGAAAAAGTCAGTGCTTCAAAGGAATTGATTGTTAATATTTTATTCTGATATTCTATACCAACTCCATTATTTTTAATTGAAAAGCTTTTAAAAAGCCTTTTACATTGCTGCCATAATCTTGTCATTACACTGCAAATAGCTATCGGTACTGTATGACTGCTATGAATAGCTTCGCTTGGTATTGATAACGGCTTGTTGTTGCATGTGAATTTTTCAAAAATTGTTTATTTTTTCCACAATTGCCGTTTCTTCCATTCTCTATTTTATTTGTGGTAATTACGTGACATTGTTTTATAAAAAGTTTTGATTTGAAAACCAAAAAAATAATTTTTATTTTTGTTTTCTTTTTTCCTCTCTTTTTTTTTTACATAAAATGCGCATTGAATAATATTTACACTGAACTCCCATCCAATACATACCATACTATTAATATCGTGCAGCGTCTATTCTCCTAGAATATTTATGGTTTCAACCGTTTATCTTGTTTTTTTTCTAATTTTATTATTGGCTACATACTCGCCACTTTGTGCGATCCATTATTGTACGTGTGCTGTAAGAAAAAATAGAACAAAAAAAATAAAAAAAAAATATATTTAATATCAGAATTATTTGATGACCACCACATAGCAATGATTTGATTAGAGTCAAATTTCGGTTTTCGATATTAACGGTGTTTTAATGGCCATCTAACAGTTGTTCAATATTCTATAGGCGTGCCTGATACGCATAGCCAATGATGCATACATACACGTGTGCATATAGCATATCATAGTTTCAATGAGAATTTGATTTTAAAATAATTGCCAAGAATAAATTCAAATAAATTTATTTTCTAAACACATCTTTGTTAAGAATTTGTTACTCTAATTCGGTTTTAGTTTTGAATATTGAATTTCTAAACTCAATTTGTTTAAATTAATGAAAAAAAAACTTTTAAAATATTTACATAAAATTGTAATGAAAATACATAGTATAACGGATTTCTATTTCTAAGGCTTGATTAATTCACGTGGGAAACACAGACAGCAAAATATTGAAATTGTTTTCTCTCCCTATTGCTGTCTATATTTAAAGGGGTTAGTACACTTCCTATGGATATTTTTTTCCGTTTTTTTTAATGATAAACCTATTACCTAGCAAATGTAGCTTTTTATATGTTAAAGAAAGCATTTGATTGTTTATAAATTTTTTTTCTCCAATTATGATTGCCAGCGCTAGACTTCACCAGTCTAGGAAAAGAGATTTTTTGTTGAAAATCAAATGACTTCTTCATGGTCGTCACAACATCTGACGCCCATGATTTGAGGAGTTATGAGTGTCTAAAAGCAAAAATCGAAATGGATTCTTATAAAATATGTAACTGGCTATAGTCTGAACTAGGATAAAAAAAAGGACAAAAAAAAATTACAAAATGGCGTCGTCTTGAATTTTTTTTCCTGTTTTCGTTTATTTTTTCATCTTAATTGTTTAATAAAATTTATTTATTATTGAAGGATCAAAAATATTTTAGCTGGGCCTAAGACTAATCGTCCTAGTAATATTGTCCCAAAATTTTCAGCGAAATCGGTCAAATACACACATACATGCATTAGTCATAACAACCCTTCAGAAAGAATTAAGACATAACTTCTCACACCAGTTATGTTGTGTGTGCTAATTTTATAAATGAGCAGTAGCAGAACCTGCAATTTAAAGTCAACTTCGAAAGACACGTTTTTGAGAAACTTTTCATGGCAATTTTTTATTTACTTTCAGAGTTTTTGGCAGAAAACTGCTGAGATGAAGTAGCCGAATATTTCGTTTTATTGAAGATATCTGAGCGGGGGTTTGAACCTTGATCTCAAGTCTAATAAGCCAATACCCTACCTACTAGACTACGGCGTCTTCATCGTCGGTCAAATAGTTTTTACTACTTTGCGGCCGCCATGTCGTAAAAAGTAAATTCGTTTAAAGAAGCGTGCACTTGGATGCCTTGTACGATTTGCGTACCCTTTTTCTTCGTAATGTTTGAGGAAAAGAAGATTTCTGGTTTAATTCTATGGCTCTAAAGTAATAATAAACTTGCACTCATACTTCTGTATGATACTAGGCTTACATTCTCTGATCCTATTACGTACACATCAAGCATAAAAATTAACACCCATATCTCGGTTGTTGTCTTCCCAGTAGGCAAGTTTTTCTTGTGCTGACCCTAATCACATACATTAACTTTTAGTACCTAAAACTGAATATTTATTACTATAATATAATTAAAAGTCACCGTAGTCTGATAGGTACTGCATTGGCTTATTAGACACGAGGCCACGGGTCAAACCCCAAGTCAGACATATCCAAGAAGAGGCAGCAGATTTTTGTCAAAAATTCTGAGATTTGATAAAATTTCCATGAAAAATTTCTTAAAAAACTGTCTCTTGCGACCGACAAAGTATGAAAAAACATTTTTGAGGCGACATCCCCTCAGCAATTTTCTGACGAAAACTCTGAGAGTAAATAAAATTGCCATAAAATGTTACTAAAAAAAAAACTGTCGTTCGAATTTGACTTTAAAACTATAGGTCATACTCATGCATAAAATTAACACACATATGACATAAATGGTGTAAGAAGCTAAGTCATAATCCTGACTGAAGGGCCAATTATGTAAGTATGTATGTATGAACTTAGAAAAAATGACAATCAATCTGATGCATATTCTTGCTTGCCTACCAATTTACAGAAATAAGGATCGCATTAGATTGTATTGGTGTTCTTTAAATCGACCAGACTATGTTGAAAGATTCAAACAATTTTGTCGTAGAGTCAGTATTGACTTTTTTTCAATTTTTTGTACTTGCATGATGATGAAGCTAATCTTCCTTTTCTATTCCATAGTTTGAGAACTTACATCTTAGTTCCTATATTATATTATAATTTTAGATTTGCATTTTAATTTATAAGATTGAGTTTGGTTAAATTTAAAAGGAAAGTTGAAATTTATAAATTGCAGTAGAAATAGTGTAACCTATTATGACAAGACATCGTAAGACTTGATTATTGCTCTTTTGAAAGTATGACAAAATTTTAAAATTAATTTACCACCCAGTGCTATTATATTTTGAACTAATTTTATTACTTAAAATCTTTACTCATACGTTTCTTTCCTAATGACTTTGAATATCCATATTGAGTTGAATAATCCACTTAATCGAATATCAATAACATTTCCAATGTCTTTAGCAAATTAAGCATTTCCGTGCTGACTATGATGGTATGATGAAAGTAATTTTGAGCAATAAAAGAAAAAATAAAATAAAAAAATAAACTCCAAACTGATTTAATTTCGGATAGTTTACAATTTTTTGCCAATAACGAAATAATTTTTTTTCTATTTGTAAGATGCATAATCGCATGATTTTTTTAACCTTGTTTGTGAAATCCACACACGTTTGTTATTTTCAGTTTCCGCTTTTACCGAAAAAACATATCTGAATCATAGTACCGCAGTGAATATTTGTCAGCCAATACTTGCTAATAATTACCAAATTTAAATGCAATACATTTTTTGTTAACAATAATTCAAATGAAACCATCATTGCCATAACAATACATGGATGAGATTTAAGTTAAATCAGACATTCTCCTTTTCAAAAAAAAAAAAAAACAAAATTGCAAAACTTTCGAAATGAAGTTAATTGATTACTAAAGTGTATAATCATACTTAATATTAGATTTAAAATTTGTTGGTACTCCATGCATAATATAACAATTACGTTTTATTTCTTTGTGATAAATTTTTGAAATAAAATTTTCTTTTTTAAAAATCAATATTTAGCAGGTATCGCGCATTTGCCTTTATAATAACGGAAGATTTTTTAAACGTTGAATAAACACAGAAAAAGCGAATGAAATATTTATTTGAACGTGTGTACAATTTAAAGATAATTTCATGTAAGTACTGCCAGGCCATGGCTTTGTCATATGGGGATCGATCCATCCGTTAGCTTAAACTTTTTAAAACCTTTCCCATTGTGGTCAAATGGTTGTGATTCGGAGAATATTGAATAGATTTTGTACCTATGATTCACAAAATCCAGTAGAGTCCACAATAAAGTATGTATAGATAAAGCAACTGTCAAGTGGTGTTTGCCTAGTCTGTGGATAAGCTGTATAAAACCACAAGTTAATCAAAATGACGGAAATTGGTGCCCACAAAAAATATATTTGAAATTGAAGTTGAAATTTTGAAGTTGAAAAATTGTTTCTAGGTTCAATCAGTTGTAAAGTTGCCAAAACGGAATCTTTTATTACTAAAATAAATATCCTGCCAATCAAACGATTGACTTCCAAATTAGTTATATCAGGAGCCTGTTTCCAAACACACTTTTTTGAGGAAGACATTTAGGTGAAACAGCTTTTCCTACTTTGAGTTTTAGTAACCTACTTCAGGCGTAGATAAGTGTTGCCCTATTTCTGCTACTTCTGATCGATCCATCTGCGAGGTCAAATTTGTTAATACTTTAGAAGGGCAGGCGCTAGTCTAATAGGTAGTGTGTTGGCTTATTAGACGTGAGGTCAAGGCTCAAATCCCAGGCTAGATATCTCCAACAATACGAAATATGAAACAAATTTTTCTTAAGCGACTTTCTTTCAGCAGTTTTCAGAATAAAACTCTGAATGTAAGTAAAATTGCCATGAATAGTTTCTTAAAAATCTATCGTTTGGAGTCGATAGATTGTAGATGTCGGCACTCCTGTATAAAATTAACACACAGACAAAATAAGTGTTGTGAGAAGCTAGGTTGTAATCCTAACTACAGAATTGTAATGACAAGAAAAATAAATATTTCATATAAAGTTTTGCTGTATTTTGTTTACAAAATTTAAAGAAAATTTTAATGAATATGTGCAACACTATCCAGGCCAACAACTCATGCTCTGTATTCTGTATTCCACTATCAATAAACTTTTACGAATGAACGAAACCTTTAAAATCGCAAAATATTAAAAACTTTCCAATTTTTCCAGACTTTATCCAACTCATCTTTATATTGACAATCTGCATAATTTTTTATTTCTTTTCTTTTAGCTGTTGCTGTTCACACCCTACTTTATGGGCCGCTATGCGTGCTCAAGTGTGCTTTTGTAATCAAAGCTACCACTTTCACTTAACCTAACCTGGAGCTGAGTAGAACTTATGTACATTTCAGATCTATAGAAGATAAATGAGCCTTGGCTCTAAGAATCCTTGCTCTTAAGTCGCGGCATGGCTACAAGACGCCTACATATTTTAGATTCGTGACTAGGACTTGTTTCTTAAATATTTCCAAATTTTATTCTTAGAATTTATTAAAAAATAGCCAAACATTTATTGATTTTTATTATTATTTTTATCATTATAATCTCTAATAATTGTTTAATGCTAAAGAAATATCCGACCTTCATATGTAAATAACAATCACTAGCAGTTAATGTTAGACTGGTAGGAAGCGGGGTAGCCTATCTCACTCAAAATTGTTGTTTGATACACTTCTGCCTGATACAGCATAGCTGCCAGTTAGAATATTTTATTTTACATCATCATACAGTCGGATTTTATCGTTTCATAGTTTTCATATATTTTTTTTCTGATGTTAACTGTTCATTTTGCTGTGTTTATTTACATTTCACCATCAGATGCCGGTCTTAACAATTGTTCAAGTACACATACATACATTGTATGTGTACATTCATGTAACATACACAGATACATATACAAGATAGAAGAAAAAATTTAACATTCCTCTCTTTCTTTTTGTTCATTTTACAGCAGCCTTGATAAAGATAATTGTAGCCATTGCCTAGCTATGGTAGTGGCATTGTAAATGTGATGGTGGTGGCCGAAAGTGTATAGTTTTTTTAGCGTTTTCTTCATTGTATTTTTACATCTTATGAAATTTAATTAGGGGCAGACATGGCTTAATACATACAACAACAAATATCCTTATCAAGGCCGAAACCATAAGTAAATTAAGGTTTTTGTTCGTTCATGTTGCACGCTTACTACTGACATGGGTGTCCTTGTAAGTGTGCGAATATTACGACGGGTATCTGATACTGAAGTTTAAATAAGCAACGCCAAATGGACAGCTCAATATGAAAGATTAAAAATAAAAAAAAATATCCAAGGCAAAATAAATAAACTACTATTTAACTCTTATTCTTATTCTTATTCTTATTCTTATTCTTATTCTTATTCTTACAGTGCTTCATCCATCAGTGCTTCATCCATCAGTGCTTCATCCATCAGTGCTTCATCCATCAGTGCTTCATCCATCAGTGCTTCATCCATCAGTGCTTCATCCATAAACACGGCACAATCCACTATTCGGCGCTCAAACCTTACTTTAATTTTTTCCTTTATAACTACAAAAAACGTAAAAAGAAAATGCGAATTATAATAATGTGAAGATTTTTTCAGTACAGACGATCGTATTGGGAATGTGTGTGGGTACACTTTAATATGCGAAGGAAACGCGGTTGCCAGGTTGTGCGTCATATTCGTCATCCTAATACTATCTATAGAAAATCATCAAAATCGCCGAATTAAGGAAATATAGGTTGGAGAAAAAGGTAAAAAGACATACAACGTTTATAATTTAAAAAAAACAAAAAAAAAAAAAAACATTAAAATAATTATTTGGAGATAATATTCTAAAACTGAAGTATTCTTACCACATACGATCTCCACAAATCGAGTAAAATTAGTTAATATTTAAAATGGAGGACCTCTTAAACTAAACAGTTTTTGTTACGGTCTGGTAACTGTGTTCTTCTAATGACCAACAAATGGGACTAAATTGGATAAAAATTGACTTTTTTTGGTAAATGGACCTTGTACGCTGTATAGCCATGGTACCTAGCCATTCCGAAACAATTTTCCTTAAAGTCGGGGAGTCATTTAAGACCACAGACTAATTGTTTTCTTCAAGTGGACTACTCCACCGAACTCGTAAAGGAAATTGGTTAACTCGGGAGCTGCACACTAAATTCACCACTCCCCTAAGCTGGAAACCAGCCTGAAAGTTCCATGAACGAAGCTGTTTTGTCCCGAATAGGTGGCGTCCCGAAATAATTGTTGCCTAATGGCCAATTTTGCCGAGGTAAGTGGCAATTCCTATGTTGAAATATAATTCTATGGTACACAATTCTCTTGACAAAAATAAAGCATCTTGACAAAATTAAAGCATTTCTTGTACAAGACCAAGTGTCCAAATGTGTAATTGATTGAAACACGGCAATCATACTGAGAATGCTGTACCAAAGATCGTAAAATGCATATGCGAATTATACAACAATATGTAGGTGGCGGTTTGAATGAACATTCATTTTTCGGTGTTGCTACATAAATTTTTATATTCAATCGCTTTTAAGAATTATATTTTAGTTTCGAAGTTAAAATGGCAAAAAGCCATGATTCAGGTTAAGGATTACGTTTACATTCGCTCCATTTTCTTTCAACGTGTCGTGATTATAAAATAAAAAAAAAGAGAAAAATATCCAAGACAAAAGCGTTGTCAATAAAATATAAAAATAATGGTTTATTTTAAGTAATTCATACTAAAGATTTATTGAAAATCAGCTTTAAAACGCCATAATATTCTTGTTGTTTTATTTTTTACAAGTTAACTTTTGAACAACATAAGTCCTTTTTTGTATTATTATTCATATAATTTTAATTTCATGTTTTCATATTGTTGAACAAAGACTTCTAAACTTTGAGAGGTGATAACGGCTATCTTTTTGTTGCTACATCTGTCTAATTAGTTGCCCTTTATTCAGTCTGTGTTGCCAAATCATAACGATGGACGAAAAATTCAACAACACTTGCAAATAATATAGTTTTATCAAAATGAGTCTTCTGTAATGACAACTTACCGCGTGCTTCACCCATTTTATGATTACCACACTCGGCCTTTCGCCTAGTGGGTTAAACAACACCCGTACGCCATTGGAACGAAAATATCACCGCTGTCCACGAGCTTGTGCAGAGAAAATCTAGGCAATCCGTTTGGCTTCTCACACCACAATTTGACGAATTTTGCATCGTGACTAGGGCGTGCTTCCGTTCTAAATTCGATCGACCCAGAACTTAAAGGTAATGCACCATAGTTAACGACGTATGTTGGCTGAATGCGCTCATTGAAAAACCATTATAATTGGAGAGGACGATTTTGTGAATTTGAGACGATACCAATCCACATGAGATTCAAGAGCGTCCAATGAATCCCGAAAAAGTCACAGCTTAGTGTAGATTTCGGTCTGACTGCGTCACATTGACCTGTGAGTTGAAATTTATGTTAATGAATAAAATTGTCTCGAAAATGAACTCAGTGCGTATGTTTCATGCACAATAAGAAAAACTCTTGATAAAGCTACACTTATGTGTTAGAGATTTCGAGACGTTTCTCTTTTCCGCAAACAAAATATGAGAAAAAGATTTGCTTTGTAATACATTGATCAACGTGCTATGGTCTGACGAAAATTTAAATTAATTCGGTTTGGGTGCAACTGAATGAGTCACAAGTACGGAAGGAAAGTCTCTTAAAGGTACGTAGTTAATAAAAATAAAATATAAATATTCTTCTAAAGTTACGAACAGTTTATCTGGTAGTGATTAACTAAAGCTAACTAGAGTCGACTAAGTTGTGCAAACAACCCAATGGAACACAAATAGTTGCGATTCAGAGAATATCGAACCTATGATTGACGAAATCCAGAGTGTCAAATATGAAATATAAATGAAGCTATTGTTGAGCGGCGTTTGTCTAGTCTGTGCACAACTTGTGCATAACCGCAAGTTTATCAAAATGACGGGGAAGGTGGTGACCGCAAAAATAATTTTTAAACGCATTAAAACTGGAAAATTAGTTTTAGGTTCAAGCGTTTGCAAGGTTACCTCAAGTCAAGTTATCTCCTGCCAAAACGGAATCTTTTGTTACTAAAATAAGTATCCTGCTAACGATTGACTTCTAAATCAGTTATATTAGGACTTCTTTGAGAAAGACTTTTAGGTGGAATGGTTTTTCCAACTCTGAATTTTAGTGTCCTAATTCAGTCGTCTTTCACTACCTTGAGGATTTCAGTCGGTTGTCATCTTGGATATATCGTTCTTAAAGCCAGGCCGATACAGATCTACTCTTTGTCAGAGCTATTTATTGGGAATTGTTTTCTATTTAAGCATTAATAAATTCCTATAGTGAAAGTACATTGTTTACATTTCCCATCTCCTTGTTGTCTGCTGCACCATGTCCTTGGGTGATATGGTTTCAAATTGTGGTAGCTCAAAGAGGTAGCCTGTAAAAATATATCCAATATAATATATATATTGGTTGAAGTAGATGCAGTGGTGAGGAGTTTTGCTCACTGAGTTTAACTCTTTCGAAAGGTATGCCCGTTGTTGAAGATATCTTCTGTGCGGATTTAGATGTAATGTGGCATCCTGGATGGATTGTTTGGAGTGTAAGAATGGAACTTTTCGAAATTTTGAAATCAGGTTTCGTATCTTGATTGTTGGAGTTTATAATCAAGAAGTTTAACCAGAAGCGAGCTGAAAGCCCATTGCATCGAAGTGCTTTCCAGAACACCTGATGATAAAGAATGTTGAATGTTTGCTTGCTTAGAATATTTCTGATGCACGCTCTTAAATGTATTTCATTAAATGTAAAGTACTTGTACTTATTCATTGATGGTTTGATATGCCAGTAAAAAAAATGTACCAGAATTTTTAATTTTATTTTTTATTTTTATTCATTTGTGTCCTTTTGTTTTGTGCCTTACTTTAATATTTGGAAAAACTAAAACATCTAATGGTATTTGTAATTTGTATGCTCTATACCGCAAATGTGAAACTATTTTAGGTTAGTAACAGTCCTTAAAACAAGAATAAAGTATCAGACTGGGCAGATAAATACAGGAAAAATTATTTCCAGAAATTTTTTTCCAATATTTGTGGCTGGCATAGGGTATTTTGTCGATTGACTGGTTCAAATCGCACTTTCACACTTGCCTTTGCCATGGACTTAATTCATTTCGTTTTTTTTTGCCAATTTGTATTCATTTTTCTTTTTTTTTTTTGCTTAGTTGTCATGCAATTTGTATACAATGTGATGCTTTCGAGAGAGTGGGGCATAAAAAAAAAACAAACACTGAATAAAGTTTTTGCAAAAAAGTGTTTGAACCGCAAAAACAAAAAAAAAAAAAACGAGTCAGCATTTGAACAATCTACATACAATACAAATACTAGAAGATTTGCTTTTAACCAAAAACTCTTGGCCAGAAGTTGTTTAAAATTCATTCGTGAATTTTATAGTTTCCTTCTTTTTCATTTCATTTATTTGGCGTTGATGTGTTCTTTTTCTGGATATTTTTTTTTGTTTTAATTTTTTTTTATTTCACTTTGTGGCGAGGCACAAAATTGTCGGGTTGTTTTGATGTTAAAAGGGGGGTATTTAATATTCTGAAATGTTTCTTTACTGTCTTCTTCTTCGTTTTTTCGTTATATTTTGCTTTATAATATGATTTTATGAATCCAGCGTAATTAAGTTTTCTAGAAGTTTGCAATGCATTTTGATGTTCTATAGTCGTCGTTCAGATGCTATAAAAATGCTTCACATTTGAAGTTGAGTTATTGAAGTTAAATTTTGGGGAAAAAAATTTAGAAGAGATTTATTTGAATGTCTGTTATTGTTAACGTTGTATGAAATGAAATCATTGCCAACTTCTTATGTAATTAAAAGTTTCACTTTTTGGTGGAAATGTTTGTTGAAGCCCGACAGTAAGGAATTTGAAAGTAATTTAAAATGTTCAAATGATTTAATAAATTGTATGAATATACATTATGTCACTAATTTAACACTTTAGTTAGACACAATAAAAGTTCCTTATGTCATATTCTTTACCCTGCTTTCGACCTATGCTAGTATAGAATCGCTTTGTCTTCGAGTGGGTTCGATGTCGGATAACTTAAACTACTTCTAGATCGAAGCATAACTTATGCGAATTTGGTATTATTGTTTAAGAAAATTTTAAGGAATTTGGTACGAAAACAATATAATTACTCCAGAAAAATATTTACAATTCTAGACAGACTAACAAAAGAGCGTTGAAAAAGATACATGGTATACACCGTCGCTATATAGTGCACCGCTTTTGGTTGATGCAAGGCCGTTTCATTTACACACACATACAACAAGTATCAATACAGTGTGCGATTTATGGAAATGCCAATACTACCGCGTAATACAGAAACAGCGTTAAGCGGAGCAGCGTTAAGCGGGGTCTTACTGTACCCTGAATTGTATCTGAGTAAAAAATCAATTTACTGCGACAAATGATTCAAATCTTTTTCACTCTGCGTCAAATATTGAGAGTCACTACCTTACTTTGACCAAATCTTTAGATAAATTGATTCTACTTCTTGTAAAGTAATGAGAATAAGCCACCATTAGAGAGATTATTGGACTCTAATTGTGGTCAACTATGCAATTTTTATTCCTTTTTATTTCTTTAAAAAACTAAAGCAAAGCATCTTCTCATCATCTCAACTTCTCATTGTATCCTTGACTTGTTTTACTTTCACAAATGTTTTGCTGTAGGCACCTGAATGTACGCCTAGCCATTCATTTGTTAAGATTGTTCGGTTGCTCCACCGTTCTCTTGCGTCTTGAACATTTCGAATATATTTTATCGTTATGGAGTCGGCGATAAAGACGATAAAGAAAAGTCATTTACTATATACGTCATCGTTGATTCTATTAGCTATTTTAATAAGCGCTTCTTATCTTTAAATTTGAATTAAACGAGATGAGTGTGAGCTGTCATCGAAATTTTTTTATTTCTTTAAAAGGCCTATTGGTGCCCTTAAATGATCAAAAGTTAACATACAGATCAGACATTCTTAGATCTTCTCAGATCTTTGCATTCTTATCTCATTCAGGCTGCCTTTGATTGCCATTTGGGACATTATTTTGGTAATCAAGTTTCTGCAGGGTATTGTATTGGCTGTATTGCTGTAGAATTTTGCTCCTTTTAAAAAGATCTTCATATGATAAATATCATGTGTAAGGCGGTTTATCGGATTAAAGTATCTTACTTTCTAAAATTTGCAAATATTGATGACATTTTTTCGAATTTTTTGGGTTTGCTTTGATCAGGTCACTAGTCAAGTGATTAGAAGACACAACCATCTACTTTCAATATTTTTCAGATAAATTCTAACGGCCGTTTCGACTTCTGCGCATTAGCAATAGTGTGGAATGAAGTAAAATGAAACCAACATTTGAGGTCCTAAGAATTTAATGTAATGAAAGCGAGGGCATAATTCCACACTACAGTCTGTATGCCATCCGACCCAAAGTACTTGTTTGTGCTGAGAGTTGTTCTAACTATTCGAGTGATTAAAAATATATAAGGGCACTGTAATATACTAGTTTTTGACGCCCTTTCTATATTTGGCTGTGGTTGGCTTTATGGAAAAAATGCGTACATACGTAATTGGTTATTGCAATCCTTCAGTCAGGATTACGACCCAGCTTTTCATAACGTTTATATTGTGCGTGTTAATTTTATCCATAAGTGACGGGACCTACAGTTTGAAGTCGATCCTGAACGACAGTTTTTTTTTTCATGACAATTGTTATTTACTCTCAGAATTTTTACCAGAAATCTGCTGAGAGAAAGTCGCCGGAGAAATATTTTTCATATTTCATTTTGATCGAGCTGTAAGACCTGGGGTTTGAACTGTGGCCTCTACCTACTAGACTGAATACTTGCGAATATCAAGTATCAAAAACAAGTACAGACTAATCCGTTTAAAAAATCATAGTTTTTGTCTGTGGCTTTCGCAAAGTAAAGAATATTACAGAAAAGTATTTCGGAATTTATAATGAAAAACTCCAGGACGGACATACAATTCCAGATATTACAATTACATACATATACAAAATTGGTCATTACAACCCTTCAGTAAGCTTCTCACACCACTTATGTTGTGTGCGTTAATTTTATACATGAGTGGGGGACCTACAGTTTAAAGTCGACTCAGAAGGAAAGATTTTTTAGAAACTTTTCATGGCAATTTTATTTACTCTCAGAGTTTTTGCCAGAAATCTGCTGAGAGGAAGTCGCCGAAGAAATATTTCCATATTTTCGTTTTGACATTTGAAATGGGGTTTGAACCGTATCCTTACGTCTAATAAACCGACACAATACCTACTAGACCACGGCTACTTCACCTACTAGACCACGGCTACTTCACCTACTAGACCACGGCTACTTACAAAGCCATTTGTATAATTAAAAAATGTATTAAAGACTAAAGTTTTTTAACATTATACTGGAACGCGACAAATAAAATAATTATAGGTTTTCTTAATGCGCCACCGATTTACTGAATTGATGAGAAAAATATTAAAATTTTTGTGCACTGAGGCAAGTCATGTATAAAGCATTATCATAGAAAGCGTTGTTTGAATACATGTGGTTCGCTTCATTTCTATATGCAAAGCCAAAACGAAGTAAAATTAATATAAGATTTGTAAGTGCCAATAAATGTTATTCTTCAAAAATAAAAAAGGTAATGTAGAATATATCGCTTATTTGATCGAAGCAGTAAGAAGTTATCGAAATTTTGTTTTAACAAATTTAATTTAAATTTAAATTTTTTTTGTTTGTTTTGTCGACACAAGTTTATTATGCAAGTCGATGTAATATTGTATGTAAATAACGCATTAAATTTTTAATAAATTTTTGAAGGCAGACACCAACACGAACATATTAATTTATTGTATTTTAAATTAAATAAACAAATTGAATAAATCGTTTTATAGAATATTTAATAGCATAACATTTGCATACATACATACATACATTCAATTACCGTTAATAAAATTTCAATTGTTATTTGTTGCATTTCATATGAGATTGTCATCTTCTTCAACGAAATTATTACGATTTTGTATCGAACATACATGCATGTTGTGGTTTGTGACACGTAAAACAAGATAACGCAGGTACTTATGTTATCTATACATATGTATACACACGTGCATATGTATATTGTATTATAATATGTATGTTAAACAGTTTTTGCATTTTAATATGTATTTTTTGTTTTTTTTTATGAACTACCCTTGTTCGTCAGTTAAATCAAATTTAAATTTGACACATGTTACAACGCTTTTCCTTCTAAACGTAACTGTTTAATAAAGACGAAAGATGATGATGATGATGATGACGATGATGATGATGATGACGGTTACGATGTAATAGCGATATTAAAACCCACCCATGCATACTTATATTCTCCTACAATAAGCAACAACAAGAAAAATGACTTTGTGCTAAATCTTTCGCGTTCAACAAATTTGCATAGTAGTTGACTAAACCACTAGTACTGTTGCACAGTGGAACATGTAAGGCTAAAAGTGGTAAATGGCAATTGTTACGTTCAAATGTCCGCCACGTTTTCTCCGAAATGTCAAATTTTCCTTTAATCGGGCTTGTAAATCAGGCTAAATTTTACTGCTGCAATGGCTTATGTTAGATTTGGAAGCCACTATGGTTTGTGGCTTATTCGCATACATCTGGGACTTAAGAAAACCCCACAAGATAAAGTATAACGCACTCTCTCGGTGCTCAGTTCATCATAGCATAAGTTGTGTGAATTATTTCAAGAGACATGTATGATTGGTCATTACAACCCTTCAGTGAGGATTACGTTCCAACTTCTCACTCCACTTATGTTGTGTGCGTTAATTTTATACATGCGTTGTGGGACCAACAGTTTAAGGCCGATTTCTAACGACAGATTTTTGATAAGCTTTGCACTGCAATTTTATTTACTCTGAGATTTTTTACAAGAAATCTGAGAGGAAGTCGCCGATTTGTTGGAGATGCCTGATCTGGGGTTCGAACAGTGGCCTCACGTCTAATAAGCTATCACACTACCTTTTAGACTACGACGACTTCATAATTCGAAGACAATGCTTTTGTAGTCGCACACTTTAATCACGATTCGATTACAATAAATTTATCAGATATTTTACACTTGAAACACGATTCCTAACCATACAGCGTGTGTTTTTCGTACGTAATTTAGAAGAGCATTTTATAGTTTTTCTTACACTCTACGACAACTGTTTAAATTTTAAGCGATACGCTGTAAAGAAACGTTACACTGTGCATTACGGTAATGTTTGCAGCAACAAAGGACTTGACACGAATACATACAATATTTTTGAAATTGTAAATATGTCAGTACAGGTACTGTAAACCGAACACATCATCCTCAATGATGTTTACGCATACCGATGTAACCAAAAATCAGTCATAAATAAATATACAACACGTTCAGATATTCAATTAAATTTCGCTTGTAAAACGCACCATTTTTCCGTATACTAACAAGCAGGCAGTCGCACATTGCAAATGGTCGCTGCACTCATACAGATGAAGAAAAATGTAGGTATTACTCGTATTGAAATGATAGAATTAGCCTAAAGTGTCACACATACATATATATGGTATATAGAAGTCTATACAAGTGTATGAGGGCTTAGTACACGTATATTTAGGTTCAAAGTAGAGCAATTTTGTATGTTGCACGATTCAATCAATCACAAAATATGTGCCTTACTTACGCACTCGTGTTAACTAGTATGTATATATGTACCCAACGATGTAATTTTCAATCGAAATTTATTTGATAGGATTGGTTTTTGTACGTAAAATATCAATACATGTACATATCTCCACAGTGGTTCATTCATTAAACCTTTGTATCATGCATTGATTCATTCAGATGTCTAATGATATCAAAGTATGGTACATAGTAATACTCAGAAAACATTTTTGTTGCATTAAAATTATTTAAGCTCACTTTAGTTATACACGCATACATATATACATAATTAGCAATTACAATCCTTTACATACATACATACAGAATTGGTCATTACACCCCTTCAGTCAGGATTACGACCTAGTTTCTCACACCACTTATGAGTGGCGGGACCTACAGTTTAAAGTCGACTCCGAACGACATATTTTTGTTAAACTTTTCAAGGCAATTTTATTTTTTCTCAGAATTTTTGCCAGAAATCTGCTGAGAGGAAGTCGTCGAAGAAATACTTTTTGTATTTTGTTCTGATGTCTGGCCTGGGGCTCGAACCCTGGCTTTACGTCTAATAAGCCAACACACTACCTACTAGACTACGGCGACTTCTAATGGGATCTGGATCTGGGATATTTTCCGACAATCTGTCATGAACGGGTCATACAGATTACCTAACCACGCCAGCATATTTCAGCCGCAGATTTTTGTTACTGTACAAGCTGCACGCATGGTTTTCCTTGAACATATGTGTGAGCAGTCAAGCTGCAATCAAATTGCTGGAATATCCTCTTATCAAATCAAAGGGCGTCAGAAGTTGCATGGACTCTTTGCATCGTATACGTCGACACAGCGCCCGCCTCTACTGGGCCATTGTGGCGTAAAGGGAAATGAAAGGACGGAAGAACTAGCACTTAAGGTATTGAAGATGTCTGGATAAGAAACGATAGAGGGGATATCTGCGCATCTACAGGAATACTTGCCAATTTGGAAAACACAGCATGTAATTCAACAAACCGTGGGTGGTCCGACACCCAACAGTAGTACAATCAGGGAACTATTTGAGTTTGACAAGAAAACGGTTCGGATTGTAATAGGAATTATAACGGAACACTGCGCTATTGGCAGTTTAGCTGACAAGCCCGATCTGCTTCACCATGATTATTGAAGAGGAAGATGCCGTGATGTGGAGCAAACGTAATCGGTGCAACAACTTTTATGTGAGTGCCCTGCACATCAAAACAGACGTCATCGATTCTTGGGTAATATATCGTTTGATCAACTGGACACGGTGGCGAACGTGCTACGAAGGCAACTTGGCCGATTTCAACCGAAGCTCGGGGTGTTTCAAACACACCACTAACGATATATGACAAGGGGGCTTACCCCATGGGTCATATGGACCACCGAGTGCACTTACCTGTGAACGGCAGGCTACCCGCTAACTTAGCCTAACCTAACAAAATTAAGACTTTCATTAAATACCTTCCTAGCACATACATATTTATGATCGTATCATTAAATCTGAAAATTTTGTTACGCTCAATAATTAAAACTTTTTTAAATTTTCTGCACATTACAAGCAATACAATATTTTATTTTACTTCAACATGCTTGTATCCTCCTTGCCCCTTAACGGTGCATTCGTTATTTTAAATGTACTCTGATTTTACATTTTACAGGAATAAGCAATTTTGTTGTAATGAATTTAATTCTACGACGACTGATGATTTACAAATAAAAGAAAATGTATATGAAATCCACATACGAGTATAGTACGTAAACTTTACCAGAGAAATTGTTGTCTTATATACACATATGTATTTGCAATGAAAACGCAAAAAAAGAAAGTAAAATTAAGAAGCTTAGCTGCTTATAATTGTTGTTGCATAAAAATAGAAAAAAAGGATTTAAAAATTCTTAAAACTAATCCCTTCAAAAGGAGTTTATATAACGCAATAGAAATGAAATAAAAACATTTGTATTTATAATAGGATAATATTATTTAGAAATATAGTATTATGCAAAAACACATGTATATACTCGTACATACATATATTCGTGGTACATGTATAAATAAAAATTTAATGCTAAAACATTTGTTGAATTGGTTGAATTTAAAAATCTAATTTTACATGCAAGCAACGACAATTTAAAAGTAATTGAATCTGAATACAAAATAAAATATGAATGCAAATCTATAATTAATCAATGAGACATTTTGTTTTGTTTAATAACCAAAATTTGTTAAAACAAATATGACCTTATTCGAGTTGGCTCGTTTAAAATACAGTACTTAATGCCAAAATACATATTTTAAAATTTTTTTTATATTGTTTTTAAACAATATTTGATTAATTATTCGTGACAGTTTATGAGTGCAGATTATTGTTTCGTAGAATTCATTTTCAAAATTTTTTATCATTCCAATAACGATAGGTAATATACAGGTCAGACATCTTGATCAAAACGAAATATGAAAAAAATATTTCTTCGTTGACTTCCTCTCAGCAGATTTCTGCAAAAACTCTGAATATAAATAAAATTGCAATGAAAAAGTTTCTCAAAAAATTTTTGTTCAGAATCGACTTTAAACTCAGATATAAAATTAACACATACAACACAAGTGGTGTGTGAAGCTAGGTCGTAATCCTGACTGAAGGGTATGTATGTATCATTACGAACTTAGAATAATAACAACGAATCTATTGCACATACGTGCTTCCTACCCATTTATCCAAATGCGGATCACATTAGATTGTGTTGGTGTCCTTTAAATCACCCAGTCTTTCTTTAAAGATCCAAACACTTTTGTCACATAGTCAGTATTCACTTTGTTTGCAATTTATTACTTTTTATTGCAATTATTTTCATTTTGAAGGATACTGCATTCACTTTCCTGTTTGAAACTAATCTTCTTTTCTATCATATAGTTTTAGAAGTTACCTCTCAATTCCAGTTATTGCTCAAGATCAATTCATATACATCTCCACTTGATCGATCTTAATTTGGAGGAACTATATCGATTGAGGAACGTCCACTTAATCGATCTCAATTTGGGACAACTATACCGAAAGAGGAACATTGCACATGAACGAAAAGTGTTAGAAGTAGATTGTCCTGGGTAGTCTACAGGGTAGTGTTCTAATTTATTAATGTGAGGGTCGTGAGGTCAATTGTTACCAGAGACTCTTTTTTTGTTACATTATCAATCACATACGATTTTGTTGCTACGACTCGTGTTATTAGAACATACATGCGTAATTTATACTTATAATTTTTATTCCAGCAACCGAATATACTTTTCTAAAGGTTTTACGTATGCTGAGTTCGAATCCCTAAGGCTTCAAGACAACCTAACCTTACAAATTTTTGGCTAGTTGTAGCACCTGATATCTCTAATCTTACCATTGAAAACTTTATTTAAAATTTACAATACCTTGTATTGTCTCCGCATTATCTTTGAATAAAAATTAGTGCTTAAGCATTTTCGTTGTAATCTGACTGCCGGATTATTGTTGCGTGTTTCAGTCGGAAGTAGCGGCCATCTACCGGGCTGCTCAATAGATCCTCGTCTACGATGTTCCTTTCACCCGCATCTCGATCTTTTCTGATAATCAGGCTGCCATAAGATCTCAGTCGAACGTTGTGAATAACTCCAGGATCATTGGTCATGCCTAAAGGCCGTTGTGTTAAGAATGCAGCTCCCATCTAACGACTTCTGCCGAGGGTGCAGATCAGCTGAGGAAAAGGAGACTGTTATCCACTTTCTTTGTTAAATCCCTTCTTTTGCGAGGTGCAAATATAGTTTATTTGGCTCTTCAATCCTTGTCAACTTGACGGAGCTATCATCCATTGATGTCCAGGATAAAGCTTCATTTATCAAGCTTTCGGGCTGGTTTTCCAGCGTGGGTTAGTCTTTTTCTTCCCTGGTTTGGAAGAACTTGGTCAGTACAGAGACTGTGGCATCACAACGGGCCGCTATGCGTGCTCAAGTGAGCTTTTGGTATCAAAGCTACCACTCCAACCTAACTTAACCCACGAAAACGCAATTCCGGTCCTGAATGACAACGTTACAGCTGCCTTTGGTGCCATAACGGCCGAATTATTGAAAAAAGTCCACAAAAATTGGAGCTTATCAACGGCGTTGCGAAAATATTTGTTAAAATTAAATGGCAGGCAATACTTTATCGTTCGAAATAAATATTTGATTCATTTTTGTACTCTTCCGTGTTTTTTCTGAAATGATCAAGACCTAAAGAGTTACAAAATTTTAAACATTGTATTAAAAAAAATGAGGCACTTTAGTGGCAGTGATTACCAAGTTTTACAAAAAAAAAATATTAAGAAAACATCCCATCTAATTTCTAATGAATTAATTTATGATTTTAATTTAAAAACTAATTATAGAACTTTAAAATAACCGCAATTGTACTCAGGCAATCAGTGTGATATATGTATATGTACGTATAGTACAGTTTGCTTTATAAAATATTCCAATAAAATTATAAGAATTTTGACTCATAAAAGTTATAAATTAAGTACAATATTTTTTAATAATATTCAAGAGTGTATAATAAGTATACATTATAACGAAATGGGAATACCGCAATTTTTCACAGAAATATATCCAATTAAAGTAGTGAAATGGTGTTTATATCATGAAACCCCTTTAAAAAAAATGCAATTTAATAATGATTGTTTTAGCAACAGTACCATCACGTTTCACATGCACAAATTACGTATAAAAAAAAAAAATAAAAATCCTTCGAAAACAAACACCCACTCACGGCACATCATTAGAGTATTGTTTATAGTTTACATGTGGAATTAAAATGGAAATTTAATTACCAGCAATAGATAATGGAAATAAACATTGCAAAGAGTATATAACATATGCTGGTGAGTTAAGTATATTTTAATTTCCAAAAATTCTAATTTAATACCTAAGTATTGTAAATTTAATTAAAATTTAGCATTAGCATGGTATTGTTTTTTATTAATATATTGCTACTAAACCAATGCCATGCAGTGTATGACATTGTTGAGAATGAAATTCAATAATTCTGAATTTATTTGATTTATTTGTTTTTGTTACCTTTTTGGTTTCTTTTTTTATATTTTTTTTTTATATTTTATTTTCACGTTAAGAAAATCAAAATGGTTTGCACGCTATTTTTATGGTTCAAATTAACAGACATCCACAAACTCATACACACACACACTTGCATGCACAAACAAGCAAACGTAAAAATAAATAAATACAATCAGCTGGCGGCTTATATTTTGTATAAAGCATTTGAGCCCTACAAATATTGTATTACCCAGTATGGATATTTACGAATTGAACAAAATTTAATTACAATTTTTTTGGCATTATTTCGATTGAAAGTTCCTTTCAGGGAATGCAAAACTTGTGATATTCTTATTTTGATAAGTTTGGCATGATACACACACTTTGTATCGACTTTTTATAAAATCATATGATGCTCAGATCTCAATTAAAAATGTTATCCTCATGCCATGTCATAATTAAAACGCTGTATGCTCCAGATATCCTCTGTCCTGTCCTGAAAAAGGGAGACCCTACGATATGCGCCAATTACAGGGGTATAAGCCTTCTCCCTATCGCATATAAGGTTCTTACAGGCGTATTGTGTGAACGACTGAAGCCATTCGTCAAAACACTGATTAGACCTTATCAGGCGGCTTCAGACCTGGCAAGTCAGTATGGAGATCAAGCTCAGGATCACAATAGTGAGCTGTACGAGCTCTTCAACGACATGGACGTTGTGCAGCGTTTTAACATCGAGCGGCTGCGCTGGCTCGGCCATATCGTTCGAATGGAGGAGGATGCTTCGGCAAGACGGGTATTTGATGCGGGGATCTGCAGAAGTCGGCGAAGAGTACGACCATGTATCTGTTGGAAGGACCAAAGCGAGGAAGCCCTGTCATCGATTGGTTTGACCAACTGGCGTAGGCGCGCAAGAAGCAGAGGCGCCTGGAAGGATATGTTGCGGCAGGCCGAAATCTGTTAATCGCGTTGTTAATGGCCAATTAAGTAAGTAGTAAGTATGCTCCAAATCTTTGTAATTTTAACAGATTGGATTGTAAGCAGTGTTCCAAATTACAATCAACGTACAAGTAAAGGATGCAACTGCTACTGTTCGAAAGAAAAATCCTCGTGTTAAGAAGCTTAAACGTAAGTGTCCAGACTGATAGTTCATTGGCAGATGGAAATTATGTGTTTTACTGTACAAATATGTAATATGTGAATCAACTAAATCTATGTACAGATTGACATCAGTGCATAATCTGTAATTTTCGAATCTAAAAACTGATCCAATTGCGTTTTGAATTTTGTAAAGCAGTTCTGCACTTCATTGAAAATTTTTCTTGACGCTTTTGCTATTGTAATCAACCGTGACATCTATTGGGGAAACAGTTTTCTTGCCTACAAAGTTTCTAACAGTTTCCAAATAACCAAAATTTTTCAAATGCCTATCATTTAAGTCAACTAATGGACCTCTAGATTACATTAGGTTGAAGTAATAGCTTTGATTACCAAAGCATATTCGAGCACGAATAGCAGCCTGCTGAGGCACACAGGAAAGCCCAGTCCCTGTACTAAACGAATTCCATCAAATTCTTCAAAAAGGGTGTTCAGCTACACATTGCAAACATGTATACCTTACCTATACGCCCTAGTCTAGTAGGTAGTGTGTTGGCTTATTAGACATAAGGCCACGGTTCACACACCAAGTCAGACATCTCGAATGTAACGAAATTGAAATCGAATCGAACATAAAAAATCATTTCTTCAGCGACATCCTCTCAGCAGATTTTTAACAAAAACTCTGAGAGTAAATAACATTTCCAAGGAAACTTTCTCAAAAATCTGTCGTTCGGAGTCGACTTTAAACTGCAGGTCCCGCAACGCATGTATAAAATTAACACACACAACATAAGTGGTGTGAGAAACAAGGTCGCAATCCTGACTGCGGAGTTGTAGGTTGTAATGCCCAATTATGTATGTATGTATGTATATCCTATGGTGGAAACCAGCCTGAAAGTTCAATAACCAAAGCTATATCCTTGTCAATATATGATAACACAGTTAAGCTGAAGAGGAATGGAGAGCCAAATAATCAAGATCTGGACCTCGCTGGAGAAAGGCATTGACAAAGAAAGTGGATAACACTGTCCTCCTCTTTCACGG
Organism: Sarcophaga carnaria; assembly: GCA_958299815.1. Lineage (NCBI taxonomy): Eukaryota > Metazoa > Arthropoda > Insecta > Diptera > Sarcophagidae > Sarcophaga > Sarcophaga carnaria. Next base: position 34,540,171 of record OY283150.1, read on the forward strand.
GCCTTTAGTTTATTATGCTCTTCCTCCTGTGCATAGTTTTTAATAATTTCTGGAAACATATCCAAGACTCTGTCTTTGTTCTTTTGTGATCAGATGCATCACCTATTGGGAACACAACCTTCTCGTTTATGAGTTTTATAGCAGAATGCCATCTATGCATTGTACTTTTTAAATATCTAATAATAGGGACCTCATATTTTATAAGGTTTTTACTTTTTATCCAAGAAATGTTTTTCAAATCCCCGCCGTCATCACTACGATAGGACAGCTAATTTTTGGACTGCCTTAGTAAATAAATTTATTTTATTTCCTTCCTTTTGTATTAAATTTTAATTCAGAAATTTTTTATATATAAGTTGGAAGAACATGCGGTTATACTTCGGTTTAACATATATACAATGTACACAGGGATTTTTGGTAACTCATATGTAATATACATGCCGTGCAAGAGAAGCTTTCTCAAACATTAGATTTTAACCCTAGAATTCTAATTCAATATTAAACTTGAAGTAGAACTTCATCACATGAATTGTCTATTGGGTAATGTTGCAGAACGTACAGCCGTTACTAAGTGTTGTAAATATACACTGGCCTACCGTATACAATTACAGACGTGTATTCTCCCGTGTATATTACAGTGTATGCAAGTATTCAAGTAAATATGTACGTATGTTCGAACGTATGAGTAACGGCTGTATTTGCATGATAATTACACAAATGCAAAAGTCTGATGCGACTGAGTGGTTGGTAATAAATAAATTCAATTGAATAATTTATTTAATTTGTTTACCAATTCGACACACGTGAATATAAAAGCCCTATCACATGGCAAATGATTTTCTACATGTATGCACGTATGCACTTAAACGAATATACGTACATATGTATACATGCATACATATATGAAAAAGTGAATGACTATGATTGGATTTGTATGTATACGATTTTAAAAATGCTTTTCTGTATATACATATATGTGTGTATGTTTTTGTTGTTGTTGTGTTTTGGTATTCTGGGATTTTTTTTTGTTCACATATTTTGCTTTGCATTTAAATTTCTACCATTTAAAGAGAGTAAAAAATCATGCCGTTATTTCGTCGATAACATTAATTGAATGGAAATGGCCAAAAATAACTGAGTGTGTGTGTGTGTAAAAAAACGGAAGTTAAAAGTGATTTCAAAACCTTAAAAGGATTATGTTGTGTGTAATTTTCGTTTGTTTTTTTAATGTAAATATTTTTGTTTGTTTTTTTAGTACAATCAGCAAGAAACTTCAATTAAAATTGACAATGTAAACACTGTAACACTGAATGATGTTGATTCATAAGAATATCGGTACATATTTATAAGAAATAAGATGGTCTAAATGATGCAATAAAAGTTTGTCATCAAAATTGGACTTCAACCCGCAAAGGAACATATGGAGGAGCGATCCTGCTATGCCAACGCTTCTGGCGTGAAACGCATCCGAAATGTCCAATTTTCCATAACTTTGGTGCATTAATCAGACTGAATTTAATCGATGGGATGGGTTGTGTGGGATTTAAGGACCTCTATGGTTTGTGGCTTATTTGCATGCACCCACGACCTAATGATGCCCTTATCATTCAAATGTACGCAACGTCTTATCATAAAGAACTCTAGAAGTAAAATAAGAACTTGATCAAATCGTACAATCTCAGTGGCAAGTACACAACACAGACTAAGAGAAATTGGTCACCATCGACCTGTAGTACTCCCCGTTTATAATGATAACCTGAGCAAAGTCCTTCTCAAATAAAAGTGTATCGATAACGCAGCCAGTCTAAAATCCACATCGAACAGTGAATTTTTAGCAATTTGGATTTTTTGATGAAAATTCAACGAAAACACGACATTGTCTATGGTCGTTTGCCTTGCAGGTGCAAGTCATGTTGTAAAATTTACTACGTTGTAGCCTGCGAAAACCGACTGCCATGGATTCTCTTGCAAACACTCACGGACAGAGAGATCTTTTCGGAAGATCTTAGCCTAGCTCAGACATCTACATTAAAACAAAATTTGAAAAAAAAATACTTCTTCGTCGACTTCCTCTCAGCAGAGCTCTGGCAAAAACTCTGCGAGTAATTCAAATTGCCATGAAAAACTTTCTCATTCGACTAGGTCCCGAGACTCATGTATAAAATTAATACACACAACATAAGTTTTGTGAGAAGCTAGGTCGTAATACTGACTGAAGGGCTGTATGGATGTATGCGTCTATGTTTTCATTAATATTTTTGATTATTCGTGGGTCACAGTGATAATCAATTTGAAAGCGCCACAAACTATTTCGCAACTGTTTTACTAGCTGTAGCATCATTATCTCCGTAATAGAAAAGTAAAATATGACAGAAAACTTGTAAATTTTCACAGATTTTCGATTTTTCACAGAATACGATACTTAATAATGCCTTCTAACAAGCTTAAGAAGGTGAAAATAATAACTTTCAAACAATCTGCAGTATGGTGTGATATTTTTAAAATCTAGTTTTAATTTAATATAACTCTCTACGATAAATGCAGATGCATTTAACGCCACAAGTAAATAAAATTAATTGATTTCATATTGAATTTCGGATCGTTATACGGTTATATTACGGTGTTTTACAAATATTAAGTGTTTTCTTAGTTTATTGGCTTTTTATGCTTACGCTTATTACGTTTGCTTGTTGACTACGTACATATGTATGTATGTGTCTAAATTGTTTAATAAGTGGTAATAATTTCTCATCTGCACACAATTTATTATTATTAGATGAGCTAATTTTATTTATTTTCACTTTATTTTTCGCATTTATGTTAATGAAATATTTCACAGCACATTATTATTTTCGTTTTGTTTGCTTTTTTTTCATCTCAAGCATTGCATGTTTAACGAAGAAAAAACATTTTCTTTAATAAGATTTACTTTCATTTTCCACACGAATTAATTTTACTTCAAATCCATACACACACACAATATTTTCGTAGTGAATTGTTAATGCAACAACCTCATCCTAAAATGTTTCGTTTTTTCTCTGTTTATTTCATGACTTTCTTTTGATCTTTCTTGGTGAAATACTCAAATGTAGCCTGCAGTCAAAATTAATGGGCAATTAATTGTAGGAATACTATTTGATGTTAAGATTTATTGATAACATGTTCTCAGTTTTTTTTTTTAATTGGGGCTAAAAATTTTAAATAAAATCCCTAAGTAGAGTTAATGCGGCTCATGTTGCTGCTTTAATGTTTCTTATTTAGATTAAATAAAGATTTTAAACACGTGTAATAAAGCTTCACTTCACAACAACAACAAAATCTATGCATACTTAATTGAATTTTACAAAATTTACTCTCTTTCTGTACTGTAGGTTTTAATCTCTTTAGAACGTTTTTTAAATGAATTTAATACACATGGAATGAATTGGAAATTTTATACGAATGTTTTGATTCAATTTAGAACATTTTTAAAATTCGGGGATTACCATTTGAGTTCGTAAATATTAGAATGTGCGTTCATTATAACTGCCCCATGACAGACGTGAAAATTTAAAGCAGCAGGAGTATTTATGGATCTACATTTTACATTTCAATACAACAAAGTGTGTTTGAGATATTACCGAAATTATTTATTCGTCTGAAAGACCTATTGATGTCATTAGGTGTGGATAAAAAATCGTTCAAATATCCTCCACATTTCTCTGAGTGGAGCGCATCCGATATGTGCAATTTTCCAAAAATTTGTCCAAAGGCATGAGTTATGCTGGCTTTGTAGATCGTAGGTTAAAAAACTCTACAAGAAATGGCTTAACTTGGTCTAATCGCTCAATCCCGGTGGCCGGTTCACGTCACCTCGTCGAAAGATGACTATGATTGCAAATCGCTCGTGAAACATATCTAATGTGGCACTAGATGCCTGGCAATCTGTCATGCTGTTGAACCCCATTGTCAAAAAAAGTTGGTAGCAATTAGCCTATAGTGCTCGCCTTTGGCAATGATGATGTGGACAAAGGCGTTCCCAATAAAATATGTACTAATGACGCAGCCCGCCCTACATTCACATCAAACGGTGGCTTTTTTTTTCTGATGCATTAAACGTTCTTGGATCTAATGTGGATTGTTATCACCCCAAATTTATTACTTCTATTTCTTCGTGTATGCAATTATGCAGAAATTAGTCTAATCTCTGAAGATAAATTTGCGTTTAGCGAAGACGAGTTGTTGTCTGTACTAGCCCATGGCGTTTTGGCAAAGCAGGCTGAATAAATGGCAACAAAATTTATATTTTTGAAGTCGCCGTAGTCTAATAAGTAGTGTGTTTGCTTATTAGACATGAAGCCACGATTCAAACCCATGGTCAGACATCTCCAACAAATCGAACAAATATTTCTTCGGCGACTTCCTTTCTGCATATTTTTGGCATAAACTCTGAGAGTAAAAAAAATTGCCATGAAAAAGTTTGTTAAAAAATCTGTCATTCGGAATCGGCTTTAAACTGTAGGTCCCGCCACTCATGTATAGAATTTATACACACAGCATAAATGGTGTAAGGAGCTAGGTCGTAGTCCTGACTGAAGGATTGTAATGACCAATTATATATGTTATGTATGTATATATCCCTTCAGAACAACACATTAGATTGCGTTTGCAATATCTACCATAATGTGAAACTTTCGATGGCATTAGAAAAAGCAACTTCTCTTGTTGTGGGAAAGTGATTTCTCCAATTAATAGCGTTGGGCCAAAAATCAATGAAAGACTTCATCACGGAGTTCAAATACTTGCAAGATTGGCTTAAAAGATTTGACTATGTTATCTAACATTGGTTTATTTAGTGATACACCGATATACTTTCAAGTCTTGCCTGCCTAATAATTTCACATAAAAACATATAAGAAAATATTTAAAAATAAAAAAAACCTATTTTGTATCGCTCCTAAGGTAGCAAAAAAGGCATTTTAATCAATGTCAATTAAATTAATTAAGTATTCATTAGTAAGTTTATATGATAACATCTTTGAAATTGCTTTGCGCTACCACATAGAAAATTAATTTTATTCTGCAGCCAGTTGTTGTTTGTATATGATTAGTATATGATGGTATATGTTGATCTACTGACATTTGAAAATCAGGTGAATGAAATCAATTAAACACCATATGGTTTAACCAAATGTTTTGGGCCACTGTAGATTAAAAAGTTTTATACAGTCATAGAGATTCGTTTGACCGCATTTGATATTTTTCTTAATTTAAATTTGTTTTAATTTAAAATGAATTTAGTAATGAAGTGTTATGCATAATTGTTAGCTTAAAAAATTAAATGAAAATAAAATAAGACGGGTGCTACGTAAGAACACGCGACTTTCGGAAATAAGTCCCCTTATATCGCTAGAGTAAAATCCGTTGCAGTAGCGATAGAACAGTGAAACACATGGCACATTGTGACTATGCTCCAATGAATATAAATGAGGTGGATACCTTACAAGCCAATGCATGTTTACTATCAAAATACTGTTAGAATATTATTTATTATTGCTTTATTTACTAATTAAAGACCACAAATTAAGAACAATAAATTAAGTGCGGCTAAACGATTGCCTATGACTGTAGTAGATATACGAGGAAGGGTTTAAAAATAAAACAGCGTTAAAGTGAAGTTTTTATTTCAATAAACCTACAACTCCCTTCTATGCCGTACAATATTCTCAACAGAGTTTAAAAAAAATTCGTTTCTATATATGTAGGTAAAGTACACTGGGTTAGTTATGCCCTTAGCTTGATTAAGTTCTCATGTTTATTGATCAACTAAAACCCACCGACTTTGTTGTACGGGGTAACCTGGGTTTAACGTCGATGAGATGAAAGTGCTGTCAATGAAAGCAAAAACCAAATCGTTACTAGACGAGACCTCCTGATTTTAAATTCTGATATATCGAACAAAACGAAATATGTAATGATATTTCTTTCGGTGACTACCTCTAAGCAGTCTTTTGGCAAAACTATGAAAGTTAAATAGAACTGCCATGAAGAGCTTCTCAAATCTGTAGTTCGAAGTTGACATTGAGCTGTAGATCCTGCTATTCATGAATAAAATTAACACACACAGCATAGGTGGTGTGAAAAACTATATCGCAAATGTACCCACGGTAAAGGACCATAATGACCATTTGGGCAAGTATATGCATATACATAATTCAGCCATTACAACTCTTTAGTAAGGATTACGAACTAGCTTCTCACGCCGCTTGTGTTGTGTGTGTTAATTTTATACATAAGTGGCGGGAACTACAGTTTAAAGTAGACTCCGCTCGAAAGATTTTTGAGAAACTTTTCATGGCAATTTTTTATTTACTTTCAGAGTTTTTGCCAGAAAACTGCTGAGAGGAAGTCGCCGAAGAAATATTTCCGTTATGATGTCTGACCTGGGGTTTGAACCGTCTAATAAGCCAACACACTACCTACTAGATATACTATAGATATACTATAGATACAATATCCCTTCGACATGCAATGTAGCATCTTGAACATGCTAGTAATATATGTGGTGGAGATATTGCTCAACGAATAAAAATACCAATAAATTTTTGGGTGATCTCAAGTGAAAGTACCAAATTTATTTTCAATGTCATGTTTAGTTCAAATTAAATGTCAATTTCTTTGTCGACAGTAACAATAGCAGCTTACAGTTATATATTGATTTGACTTTATTTTAAGTGTGCAGAAGTATAAAGTGAAAGATTAAAATTTTGAGTTTTAATAAACAAAACTGTTAGGTGCACCTATTGCTGTAACTTAGATTGCTATCTGACCTATAATACATACGTCCATTATGACTTTCTCATGTATGTTACATAAAAATTTTGTATAATATTTAAAAGTTATTATTTCTTCAACAATATTGTATTTTTAATCATACAACCCTCGTATTATTATACTATACAATATAGTACAAAAAAAAATAAAATAAAACACAATTACGACAAAAACAAATTGTTTAATTTGATATCAAATAAAATATTATGCAAGTTTTTATTTATTTCTTCTTTTAACCAGTTGTTATTAACTGGGCTCTTGTATATTTGCATGGGGACCATAAAAAAATAAAAAACCAGTTTCTGATTGGAAAGAAATAACCAGAAATCTCTTTTAAATGTTTCAGACTCCAGCATCGTATTGAATTAGTCTTCAGCAAACCACCAAGAGAACTACAACGGTTTTACAAGACAACATTAAATTGAATTTAAAAATGAAATTACAAGTGGCTTTAATCCTTATCGCTTTGGCTTTGGTAAGTTATTGATATGACAAAAAAAATCGTATAAATTTTAATTTAATTTTAATTTTATTTTGTGTATTGCAGGTCTCGGCCAAATATGATTTTAAAAATAAAGACGATGCCTTGGAAGCCCATGAAGCATGCCGTGATGAATACAATGTACCTGAAGATGTTTATGAGAAATTTTTAAACTATGACTTCCCCGATCACAAACGTACCAAATGCTATGTTAAGTGCTGGGTTGAGAAAATCGGAATATTCACTGAAAAGAAAGGCTTCAATGAGCAGAGTATCATTTCCCAATTCACCGCCAATGGACACAATGAATTTTTGAGCTCTATCCGTCATGGCTTGGAAAAGTGTATCGATCATAATGAATCTGAATCGGATGTGTGCACTTTTGCTCATCGTGTCTTCACCTGTTGGCTAAAAAATAATCGTCAAACCGTACGTAAAATTTTTAGTTAAATCATCGCTGTGTGATCTGAAGACAAAAAGAAAGGAAACAGAAAAATAAATGTGATAAATTGTAATTTTGTTATAAAAATTAAACGAAAACTATTTTAACATCTATATATACGTGTATTTTATTAAAACTTCTTAACGTGTTTCCAATGGACTTGTGAATTGAATTCATTTTTGTAACCATATTGTCAGAAATATTGTTTTAGAAAAATTTTAAGATGAAGACATGTTTATTGATTCATTTAATGAATATTTTGTTATTTGAATTCGTAGCTGAATTCGGAATTGTTATTCACTTTAGGATAATCTGATTTCGTTTCTAAGAATGGCGTTTTACGCCGATTATATAACCAAACTCGATCATTAAACCTTGCTGCTGTTGCGGTAACCCTGTTTTGATCGGAAATTCAAAATTTTATAAGTAATCAATGTACCATATATACATTTTCTATCGATCCTATAGGGAGCATAACTTCGACCTAGCTTCTCACATCATTTAGGTTGTGTGTGCTAATCTTATCAAAAAGTTGTCGACTTCGAATGACAAATTTTTACGAAATTTTTCATTGCAGTTTTTGCCAGAAATCTGCTGAGAGGCAGTCGCAGAAGAAATTTACTCATATTTCGTTTTGTTAAAGGCGACCTGGGTTTTGATTCGTGCCAACACACTACTGACTACTGACTATTGACTACGGCGACATTAATGTAAGGAGCATATGGCGTAACAAATCGTATATATTGTCTTGAGCTATGGTCTTCACCTCCCTCAGGATTAGCCTTTCATTTGGAATAAAATTTGCCTTTCCCAATATGTTGCTCGTTTTCTACCGCCCTTTGGATTCCTTTGTCTGGCATTTCTTCCGATGCCATCTTGAAATCCCCTCAGAGTAAGCACAACCTATAGCTATTTTTGTTATCCAATTTCCAAGATAATAATTAAGTTATTGCACTTATGCACTTTCACATCACCTTCATGTGTGATAACCAAGTACTCAAATCGATCGCATATAATATCCAATGTGACACGTTACGCCGTCCTGTTGAAACTACATGTGGTTAGTATTGAAATCACAAAACTCAGGCCAAAATAAATTGGTAATCATCGAACTGTAGTGCTCACCGTTGACCAGTTGTGGCCTGGTCTATGTTGTTCTCAAAGAGGTATTGGACCACAGTAAATTGTGCCTTTTTCGCTATGCATTAGATGCTATAGGATGTCAGGTGGATAAATTTGACTATTCTTTTATTATTCATACAAAATTGCACCTCAACGCTGAAGATGCTTTTTCGACGAATTTAATAAAACAATATTATGATCTATAAGTGTTAGTGCAGTTCATGGTGATTAGACAAAACAGATTGAAATGATAACTAATTTGGCAGTTGGAGCTTCAACAAGATAATCGTTATCAAACCTCAGGAAAACCAATTGGGAGGAAACATTACATGATATGATTGAGACTAAAATCGAGACTAATAGGAGATTAGACTGACTGTACTTACTAACGGCTATAAGAAGATGCGGAGTTTTGTTGCGGAATCTCATTATTTTTCAATCCGAACTGTTATAGGCGATAATTGTGTGTGCGATTTGTTGGTTTGTTTATTGAATTGCTGCATATCAATAATTTTTTATTCATAATTTTCACTTTTGAAATGCGAACGGTCTGTCAATAAACAATATTTTTCATATTTTTTAGGTTTTATGAAAATTGTTCAAACATTGTTCTGTGATTACTCTAACAAACCATATTCACATAACAAACTACGGTCAGGATTACGACCTATATTCTCTTACCACTTATGTTGAGTAAAAATAATAAGTTTAAAATCGACTCTGAACGACAGATTTCTGAGAGACTTTTCGTGACAATTTCATTTCACGAATTTTTCCCAGAAATCTGCTGAAAGGAAGTCGCCAGAGAAATAATTTTTTCACATTTCGTTTCGTTTGTTGGAGATGTCTGACATGGGGTTTGAACCGAGACCTTATGCCCAACAAGCTAACTAGACTATGACGACAACCGAACAGCGCTTGCAAATTTATAAAATTTGTTATCAAAATTCATACCGCTTGAACAATTCTCTTTCGCAACGAAGCTTATGGGGTACGTCAACAAACAGAATTGTTGAGAATGTTATAACGAGCAACCAGAAGCAATTCAAGAGTTGGCAATGCTCGCTAAAAAATGCACTGTTGGTGTAATTTGTTCAATGAAAATCGCAATGTTTCTTTCAATTGAACACGATTCTTCACAAAAAATTAAAAAAAGTGTTTTTTAATGTTTTTTGTAATCGATACCTGCAAGTGAGCAAACATGCCTCATTAGACTTAGAAATTTAGTGTGGTATAGCATTTAAAGTAGATAAGGATCATATTGTTGTTAGTATATTTATTTTTAGAATTGACCTACAATTTAATAAATCTAAAATCTCTGAGTAAATATGTCCATAATATATATTTACAGCTCAAACCAGACAGTATATTATGAAATATTCCTACAAATAACAGAACATTTTCATAAGAGAAAATATTTAATTTCATTCATGCTCTTTCAAATCATATTGTTACTCATAAAAATGAATGTCAATTAATCAAAATTATTCAATGAAAACTACTCATTTAGAACACATGTGTTATGCTCTCTAAGCACAGAGACTGTTTATTAAACGTAAGATGAACTTGACAATACTCAATGGCTGGCTGCTTGAAAGTATAAAAATTCTTATCAGCACTTTAAGAGATTTGGAAAAGGGTGGCAATGGTTGTTGTTGTTGATTTTTTTTTCATTCAAAAGATATGATTTGCTAAAAATTATTTTGGAAGACTTTAGCATAATTATGTCAGTTGATTATAATATTTCCTAATGACAACATAAAACCTTCTAGTCAAACGGATCACCATGAAAAAGTTTCAAATATTTTTATTAAGTCTGTGTGTCATTTCGTTGATGGTGAGTAACTACATACAGTGAGCGTCAAAATAAACTGTATATTAGAAAAAAATATACATTAATATATTACCGGTATATTTATTTTAAAATTGTTTCATTCATTTTCATTTTAAAATTGAAACAAAAAAAAAAAAACCCAAAAAAATTCGAAATATTGTCAAATTTTTCGGGCACTCTCCTTAAGTGGTAAAAGTTGAGTTTGGTGATTGTTAGAATTTTATCCATAGTGTACAGTTTCTTTTGACGCTAACTGTAAGTTTAGAAATATATGACAAGAAGAAGTTTTCAAACCTATGTATAAATTTTTATAGCCTTTTGCATCAGCTGACCTTGATGCTAAAGAGGGTCGTGCTATTGCCGAGTGTTTAGATCGCTTTGGTGGCCCTACTTTGGAGAATGCACAACGTCTACAGCGTTTTAAGCAATGGTCCGATACTTATGAGGAGATACCCTGCTTTACCAATTGTTATTTGAATAAAATGTTTGATTTCTACAATGAAACACATGGATTCAATGACACCAAAGTAATCAGTTACTTTGGCAATGCCATTTATGATGCGTGCCAGCATAATTTAACTGTTGGTAAAGATAAATGTGAATTGGCTTATAATGGTTTCCATTGTATGGTGAATGTAAGAAAAATGTTTTAATTTTCCATAAAAAACTCAAATTTATTTGCCTTTATTTTTTTTTAGCTTGAAAATGATCCATTTATTATAATAGAACGTTTGCCGGACATAAATGCCGATGCAAAATTGGCCATGAAAGACTGTTTGCACAAGTTTGGTAAGCATGAGTGGCAACATTTTGGCGAATATAAAAATTATCCTGTAAAAGAGCCAATACCCTGCTATACGCGTTGTTTTGTGGAAAAACTTCAATTGTTTAATCATCGTTTACGCAAATGGAATGTCGTTCAAATGCGTGAACAATTCGGTTATCCTCAGGAAAATGCCAATATATCCGGTTGCCTAGCAATGGGTACGAAGCGTACACGTAATTCCTGTGCCTGGATGTATAGGGAATTTTTATGCTTCTTTATGTCTAGCATTAGTAATCATTAATAGTCAATTGTAAATAAGAATGTAAATTTGATATTCTAAATGAATATGTAACTTCTAAATATACACACACATTGTCAAATGAAAAACATTTATTATATTCTATACAATCATATGTTTAAATGATCAATTTTGTTATGTTAATTAATGATTTATTTCCGTTCGATTGGTTTTTCGTGGCAAAAGAACGTTTACCAGTTCTGAAGTTTGTTTGCCATCATCACATGACAGGCTTTTTTGAAAACTTATGGCAAAATATCACCTCCAAGCCATAATGTGCACTGCACACCCGGATCACAATCACTTCTTGGTTCTTCAACTCTCTATATGACAATTATGTTTGTTAACGTAAATATCAATTGGGAAATGAATTCGATTGTTGAATATAATTTTGATTCAAAAGTCAGAATTGGAAGCTTGTTCCTCTAGCACACAATAAGCATTTTCATGGTGATGTGAATATTCAACTGGCTTTAATGGTTGCATTAGTCGTGATTTATATATGAATGCAGTATGCTGGAAACGTCATGGAATTGAAAATTCGGAGTATACGCCACACTTTCACATTGTGATTATATACTGCCCTGACCACATACAAAGTTACGACCCATCTCCTCACCCCATTAATGTTGTGTTCATTAATCTTATATATAAGTGGCGGGACATACGGTTTAAAGTCGACTCAGAAAGAAAGATTTTTTGACAAACTTTTCCTTGCAATTTTATTTACTCTCAGACTTTTTTTCTGAGAGAGGAAGTCACCGACGAAATATTTTTTTTTCATATTTCGTTTTGTTGGAGATGTATGACCTGTGCTTTGAACTGCGGCCTCACGTCTAATAAAGCAACACACTGCCTACTTGACAACGGTGCCTTCCTGTCCTGTCCTGTCCGGTACTGACCATATCTTCAAATTTCGTTATACACTTTTCATAATCTGCCCTTAAAGGTTGGAAGATTGAAAATATCTGCCGCCATCATCCTCCCAACAGAGCATATACTCCGTCTCATCCAGAAGATTTAACCTATTGAGATGATTACTAAAGATGAGCTACTAATAAAAGTTAAAGTTGCGAAGATTAAAACAGTACCGCATGTTAAGGGTAATCGATTTCTTCAGCTCTAGAATGGAGCCATTGTAAGCAATTCTTCATCTTGACTGTTAATGCGTCATTAATTTTATTTCCGTTGAAGTCATTTCGATTTTGCTTTGAAAGAATTAATTTTTTCTATTATTGTTGAGATCAAGGATTAAAGTTTTTTTGTGGACATTTCTTTAATGACAGCATGCGCAAGACTAGCTCCATGCGATCTTCTGCATTTTATAATCATATTTCCTTTATTCAGATAGAGGTAGATAAGTACTGGGGTTGGCCCAACACAATATCTTCACGAACTGCGGTTTCGCACGGCATAACTCTCGATTGAAAACTACGATTCTATTCTGGATACACTCTCCTTTGAAACAAAATTTACCACCGCTAGTGCTAATTAGTTCGTCCGACTATATAAATATCCGCAGAGGTTTAAACATCGCGCTGTGAAAGAGGATGCGTAGTACTATTTCCAAAACATTCATTCATCTTTCAGACAATGTTCATATTATCCGTTGTTATGTACAGCATCACTATGGAATAGCAAAGTAATGGATATTAATCCATACAATCTTAATTTTTTCCAATCTTAAAATACATACCGATATTGGACGCTATCTGATGTATTTATTTGAATTGGACTGACGTCATGTCAAAGAAATATTATCAGAATTGTCTAGACCTTGCAGCCCGCTGCATTTCACGTTAGTAGGTCTTTCCAATAAATCCTGTTTGTTGCATAACTAAATTTAGTAACAGTAGTTCGTAATACATATATTCGTACATAAACAATTGGTCATTGATAATCCCCTTCAGTCGGGATTGCTACCTCGATTCTCACACCACTGATGTTGTGTGTGTGTTAATTTTATACACGAGTGGCGGAACTTATTAATGGAAATTTTATTTACTCTCAGAGTTTTTGCCAGAAATCTTCTGAGGTTCATACTACAACGTTTACATAAATAAAGTCGGTGAGAGTGTTTATGCAATACTTGATTTTTTGAATTCTGTTAAGAAGTCGATTGAATAAAACTTCTTTACAGGGTAGCCTGGTAGTCTAGTGGGTAGTATGCTAGACTATTAGCGAGAGGGTCGTGGGTTCGATTCCCACCAGAGACTCTGGTCTGTGACACTACACCGAGCATATGGTCAAGTTATTCCGCTCGTATTTATATAATTAGAATATAATTTGTAATTGTATTGTAATTAATAAATAAATAAATAACTTCTTTACAGAAGTCCTAAGTAAGATCTTCGGTCCAGTGGGAGTTGACGATGATTTTCGCATTCGATCTAATAATGAGCTGTATGAGCTCCTCAACGACCAGCGGTGCACTGTCTCGGTCAAGTCGTTCGTATGGAAGAGGATGTTCCGGAGAGACGAGTAATCGATGCGGCGATTAGAGGAAGTTGGCGAAAAGGATGACCAAATTGATAAAGCTCTGACATCGATGAAACTGAAGGATATATTAAAGAGGGCCGAAATCCGATAAACGGGAACACGAACAAGAAGAAGAAACTTCTTTACATTTAAATGAGTTCCAAATGCTTTGCTTTTACAAATGTTCGTATTATCGTTGGCACTTTTTTATTCTTTTTGTACCCAAGACAACGTATCAAAACTCTCATCATTACTACTGGGTTATTTTAAGAGTTTTTCATTGAAAAACAGTTCTTATTTAATTTTTTTTTCATTCCTCGAAACTTTGTATTGTTGCGTGCTGTATACGGATTTAATAATAAATTACCTTGAAATATATTTTCGCGTATAAAAATAGAACTTTAAATTTGGGATACACTACCATACATGGGTATTTTTTAAATCGTTGACCTAGTATAAGTATAAATGCAATACAATTTACAGCAGTCAGTGACTTGCAGCTGGATGATGTATTTTAAAAATTAATTTTTTTTTTGTTTTTAATTTTATTTTTTTTAATGAAAAATATAATGAAGAAAAGCGATAACCTTTTTGAATTTAATTGTTGATTTTTACATACAAAATACAAAATATATGTTGGTTGAACGATAATACTGATAAGATGTTGATTCCCTATGGCGCTAACAAAACAAAGCAAAGCAGAGCAGAGAAAGCATATGTTGCAAAGACATCGTACGCATACAGTTCAGAAACAGCACTGCCAAGGAGAACAATACTGACAGAAGAACACTTTGACTATGAAATTTATTTGTATATTTTTCTTAATTTTTATATTTTCAACACAACAAGTGAGTTTTATTTTAGAGTACCTAGAAATAAACAAAATAAATGTTATAATTTTACAATTAATTTCTCAAAAAAATATTGTATCATAGGCATTGTGCAATTTGGAAGATGATAAAAACAGTGATATACTGAGACAGTGTCTGCAGGATACCAATCAAAATCCTGAAATAACCACCAGTGAGCTGTTGGAGAAATTCAAAAATTATGCCAACTGGACCCAAGAGGAGATACCCTGCTTTGCACGCTGTGTGGTAGCAGAAAAAGGATGGTTCGATATTGATCATCATCGTTGGAATAAGCAACAGATTGTTGATGACTTGGGTGAAAATTTATACAATTATTGTCGTTATGAATTTAGTCGTCCAATTAAAAATGTTTGCTCGTATGCCTTTAAGGGTCTCAAGTGTTTAAAGGATGTAAGCATTAATTACAAGTTTTGTATTGAAAAAAGAAAAATTTATAGTTTTGTTTATAGGCCGAACTAAATGTTATTGTCACCTACTCTCACTTATTGGATTGTATTAACGAAAAGGCAACCAGTATGTCTCAACTCCTCGAATACTATCATTTTCCCAAAGGTGAACGTATACCGTGTCTGTTCCAATGTTTCGCCGCCAAAGCACAATTGTACGATGAAAATTTCGAATGGAATATAAAAAAGTGGTTAAAGGCCTTTGGTCCACCTAGAGATGAGAATATTGCAAATGTGGCCGTATGTCGCGTACCGGATGACCGTCGAAAAACTATGACTGTCTGCGCCTGGATGTATGAAGAATATAATTGCTGGGAACGTTTTAATTATAATACTAACGGTTCGGTTGCTTATCGCAAGGCATTGAGAAGGAGCAATGACCATAAAATGTTTTAAATGCGTTGTATTTGCAACGTCATTAATACATCAATGCATTATTTTTTTTATAATTATTAGTCTGATCGTATTTTCGCAAAAAGCGAAAATTTAATTTAGAAAAAAACAAACAAAATTTTTTTAACAGTATTGGCACAAAAAAAAATTAAAATTTGACTGAAATATAAGTGTAAGATAAATTTATTTAATAAATGCAAAAAAATATATACAAACATAGATATATGTATTTAATCATATAAGCTCTTATAGAATATTACGATTATACGACTCAGTTTTAGCTATAAACGCTCAAAATTCAGCACATTTAACCGGATGTAAACATAAGGTTTTTTAGGATCAGATAACATTCAACCGTGGAACATGGACATGGTATATTTTCTACTTAATAAAGGGAGGGCCATTTAAAAGTTTAAATTTAAAAATGCAATAAAAAAAGCTTTGAAATTTTGCCAGCTTTATATTTTTGTCCCGAAGTCCAGTTACTTCGATTAGAAATGGAATATTATTTCACAGCCTCACAGTACCTTATTCGATCAAACCAATTTTCGTACACTTTTTCAAGAGTATGGGTTCGTACAGGTACAAAAATATCGCTTATCATGGTGCGATAGGTGTCTCGATTGACCGTAATGCTTGCGTCCTCCTCATTTTTAAAGAAATATGGGCTAATATTGGCTTCTCTCCAAGCCGCACCGCAAGATAATGCACCCACAGGTTTTTTCCTGAGCCCCAAATAGGGTAATTTTGCTGATTAAAGTACCCACCAAAATGAAAATGAGCCTCCTCCGAAAAGATGATTTTTTTGTTAGCAAAGCCGACATCATCGTACAGTTTTTCGTTGGCCCATCTAGCGAATTGAAAACGAAGCGGATGTTCCAGCGGCTTCAGCTCTTGAACTCAGTGAACTTTGTTAAGTCTAATATCATGGATCTTTTCGCAAAATTCGACGTAAGCTGGTGAAATCCTGAATTTTTAACAACGATGACGAGTTGATGTTGATGGATTCTCACGCACATCCTCAGCAATAAACTTGATTATACCAGGCACTGTTGGTCCTTCTCTGCGATTAATTCTTGCAAGACATTTTCGTGCAATTGTCTTTGTTTTGGAATTAAATTTTCAATAAATCCCAACGTTTCTCAAGCGTAAACCGATTCATTACGTTCAGTGGTGATAATATTACTGAATTTTTTGACAGAATAGTATTGCTAGATTCGAACCGATAGTTCAAACTTAAATCAATAGAGAGCCTTGACTGAACTTGACAAATCCCTTAGGTATTATGTAAAACGGGTCCAAATATAGACAGATATTAATCAGAAATAGAGAGTAATTCCTGGAATATTTGCTTTGATTTACAAGTACTAATCATACTAATCTTTACTAAACCGAACTGGAACATAGACAAGGTGCAGGGATTATTATAATACTATTCTAATTGGATAATAAAACAACCATTTTGTAAAAATACTTACGGGTTTTTACCTCAAATAATGTATGAGAATTAGGAGGCGATTGTTATCGACCTACGTGTGCTAATAATTACATGCAAAGATTTCTTTTCCACTTCTACCGCACTTGACACGAACCCATATTTTTTAAACTATTGTTACAATGGATTCAATAAGAGTTTGCTTCCACTTTGACTACATTTTAGTGCATATGACGGATGGAAAAATTTGTAAGAAATTCAATTGTAAGATGAATGAAACAAATTTATGAAGAAACATAAAATAATTTCGGGATTTTAGGAGCACTACAACTCGAACTATCCGCTAAGAAGCATCCGCTAAAGAAATATTCTTTGGATATATAATTCCTAAGGATCGCCTTTAGTTACTTCACAATGGTCTTCGAAATGTTTCTAAACATCATCAATACTCTTGATCAGAGTATCCGCCATATTCTGTGCATTAGTTCTATTGTTTGTAGATAACCTGTGATATGACAATGAAGATCAAAATTTTTCACTTAAAAGGAATTCAAATTTAGAAAACTTCTTCAATGCCTTAGTAATTTTTAACTGTCACAAGTTTATCGTCATACTATATCCTACATCTCTAGAATCTCTCCTGATTTCTTAAATATGCCTCCGGACTTAGACAGGATTTCCTCGCCCTGAAAAGAAATACTTCACTGGGATAGTCTACTAAACCGGTCAGTTTCCTTAGTGGCATGTTCGCCACCATGCGCAGATCTTCAAACGTTCTATCACTGAAAAATCGATAACGTCTGTTTTGAAGTGTAAGGCGCTCACATAAGAGGTGTTATATCGATTCCGTTTCTTCTACATTCTGATGGCTCACACCGAGCTTGTCAGAGAAACTGCCAATACCGCAGTATCTCCTTAGAATTTTTGTTAGTGTGCGAATCGTTCTGTTATTGAACTCAAGTAGTTCCTCGGTTTTTCTGCTGGTCACAGCAGTTTTAAAATTCGGCAACCAGGCAATTTCATGCTAGTTTTTCAAATTTGAAAAAGTATTCTAGTGGGGGCCCTCTAGCGTTTCTACTTCAGACATCTCTGATTTCTTCCGTGCCACTTTGTTCGCTTTTTCGTTTCCTTCTATGCCACAGTGGATCGGAACAAAGCAGAGTAGGGTGCTGTGTCGACGTATACGGTGTAGAGAGTCTATACAACTGCTGACGCTCTTTGATTTGAGGTGGGATCCCATCACTGTGATTGCTGCTTGACTGTCTATACATTTGATTAAATTCGGAGGAGGCTTGGTCCTGGTTTCAATCATGCGTGTAGCTTGTTTAAATACAAATTTCTCTGCCTGAAATACATTGGCCTGGTTAGGTAAAGCATAAGTTTCTGCTTAACAAATGTAGGATCTATAGGTTTTCGGCATAGTTTTTTTGATATTGAATTGAACTTCTGTTTCTATAACCCTTGTTTGTGTAAGAAAAACACTCAATTAATGAAATATATTTGAGTAATTTTTATACAAATTATCGATCATTTGAAATCATTCGTCTTACAAAAATATGGGGTTTAATACGATTTACGTTCATTCACTTTTCTTGTCTATACAGAGTCAAGTTTTTGCTTTCGTTATCGCTACAAATAAAATGGAATCGATTAAAAATTACCTCTTCGTGAGAAAATATAGTTTTTTACTTCTTTCTTTTCTTTATTTAATACGAACGAATATAAACGTTTTCTTTTTGTTTTTTTTTTCTTTGTTTTTTGTAATGACCTTGGTTATATCTGTTGCATGATGAAATTTACTTTTTTTTATACACTCGTTATGAAAATTATTTATAAATCAGGTTTAAATTTTTTTAAATTTTTTTCTTTTCATTCACTCGTATACACATACAATATGCATACAAGATTAAAATATTTTGTATGGGCATGTAACCTATGGAAGTTGATTAAGGTGTGATGCTATGTATTATATTTAAAAAATAAAATAAATCCACTTAACTTTTATATTATTTAAACCATTTTAAACTATACATATACATATATAGTATGTTTTCTTGTTTTTTTTTAATTAAAAATAAATTTCGGTAGCGCGTTAAATTTACATTTCATTAAATAAGTAAGTATGGTACACTCTAAAGCACATTTACTGATTATTACATTACATTTTCAAAAATCATTGATGCATTTGAGACTCTACAAGCCACTCAATAACGTTTTCTTATAAAGAACCAAGATTTGAAAATGAAAAACAGCATTAAACAGCGTTAAGTTTGCTTATGTCATGGAACGATCTTTATAGATGACCACGACATCACCGTTTAATGAGTAGACATCACATAATTTTAAGCAACTCCGTCTAATGTAAAACTAATTTCATGGTTTTAACGAACATTTATTTCATCATAAAATATCATACCATAGGTATTTATCTCAAACTGATGTTAAAGAAAAAAAAAAATTAAAATCGGCTGAAGGACACAGGCATAAAATATTATTTTAAAACTAGTGTCTACATTTTTCTCAAATTGTTAAGAATTTGAGTTTGTTTGCTTGATCCACAAATCTTTTTTAAATGTTAAACTTAAATTGAGCTAAAATTCAGAGGCAGACAATACTTGTAAAATAATACCGAGAAATTTGGGTTTTAAGTGAAGTTTAAAGATACTTGAACACTAATTACTTACTTATGTATATATGTGTTATTATAACTCTTCAGTCATGATTACGATCTACCTTCTTACGCCACTTAATAATATATGAGAAATATATTTCCTCGGCGAATTCCTCTCAGCAGATTTCTGGCAAAAACTCTGTTTTAAGTCGCCGAAGATACATTTTTTATATTCCCTTTTGTTTTTGTTCTTATATCTGAGACCTGGGGTTGGAACCGTCGCCTTACGTCTAAGTCAGGTAGTGTACCATCTAGACTACAGCGACTTCACTAATTACAACATAATATAATCCAATGGATGTAAGTTCCAGATCGATACGCTCGTTGATTGCACAGTGTGATTTCTGCGTTACGAAAACTTTCCTCAACGACATTTCAAGATACCCACCCTAATTTTTGACACATTCGTTTTTCAGTGCATATTTTTTTGTTTGACAGTCACTTACACAATCCATGTAGTATTCCGACTTTTGAAAGGAATCAAGTTTTGGTAAGTCCTGTCAATTCATGCGAACTTCTTCTGTTGTATGTTTATTCCAATTCATACGAATTAGAGAATACTGTCGTATTAATAGTCTTTCAGTTTTACTTAATGCACGACTTCTTAAGTCACTTATGCTGCATTTATTGTAGCAGCTCAGTTTCTACTTGCTGTTTACGTGTATGAAGGACGTCATTCCTAACTTTGGCTTATTTTGTAATATCTTCAAAGGGTTTCCATTACCTTTTACTGATTGTTTGGTTTGAACCATACAGAAAGGTTTGGTTTGATTTTTCGTAATTGAACACAAGCGGTAATATGCGACCGTCATTGGCCACTAAACTAAAGTTAGTTGAATGACGTATTTTGCTGCTTTTTATGACTCATATCCATTAAAAACGGTTGACCTTACATTACGATTGAATAAAAAGGGTTTTATTTTAACCATTTAGTACTCGAAAATTTATAAAGGTTCTGAAAATTTGCAACAGAGTTTCCTTTCATGTACTTCTTAAAGACTATTTCATGAAAATGGTGTCCACAGCTATGGTGTCCACAGCTTTTGGCCTGTATTTTACCAATGGTGACTGTAATGACAGGAATTATGACTGGCTTGTACTGGAATTATGACTGGCTGTACAGAATACACGCACAACTGCATATACACCAACAATAAGTTGCATATTGGAACTAAATTGGTTGATTTTGGCAGACTGTTCAAAAATACAGATTAATACCTCGCCTTGAAATTATTCATGGTATCGCATGCAATGTGGCATGTGAATGTAAATTCTTCGATTTTGAGCAAAAAAAGTCAACAATCACCGCATTGTTCCTTGCTCCATTGATTGTAACGTTGTGATTCTGATCGGTGTAATAAAGACCGACTAGACCGAAAAAATTAAAATGCATGTGTAGCTGATGAATAGCATCTGATGGCTTTTTATATCGTACATACACATTGATCCCAAAATGAGCTTCATTGCTGACGACATGAAAAACATATATC
Organism: Sarcophaga carnaria; assembly: GCA_958299815.1. Lineage (NCBI taxonomy): Eukaryota > Metazoa > Arthropoda > Insecta > Diptera > Sarcophagidae > Sarcophaga > Sarcophaga carnaria. Next base: position 34,561,712 of record OY283150.1, read on the forward strand.
ACATGCAGCATAAGTTTTCGTAATAAAATTCAATAATTGGCAGGCGTTGTACGTTTGGTATGGCTACATGCCACGAATCTATTTTTTATACTGCAAAAAAAAATATATAAATTGCAAAAAATGAATCGTTATTTAGTTTTGTTTTCTATTGTACGCTTTTGTTGTATTTCCATACAGATATTCAATGTCCGAAATGCGTGCAAGATTTTATATCAATTCTTGATCGATTATGGACTAGTAGTACGAATATATTGTTCTTCCATATTCTTCGATATTTTTATCTAGTATGCGAACACATTCAGGAGTACTTCTTTTGGGACATATGGCTTTCACAAAGCATTTCTGCCTTGTTTCCGTTTCTTACATCTGTCGCTGCCTAAAAACAACGCCCTCCGAGAATTTGTTATAGTGGCCAGCAATCTTGCTGGTTATTGATTTCTACCTCTTTTCTAATTTGCCTCATTTATAAGTTTCGATTTTATTTCATTACAATGTGTCTTGTCAGTCACTTTTGCTTGCATGTCCTTAAACGAGTGACTGCACAGTTTAAGTTCTCAAATCTAATCTATGAGTCCCTAACAGCGTCCATTTGACTAGGAGCGATCGATTAATAAATCTGTATCTAAAATCTAAACTATTTTCTTTGTTCTTTAAAAACTGCAATTAGAACTTTTACGCTATACTCTGCATACAAACATATATGAAAACATTATAAAATCAAAAATATTTCAAAACAAAATAATTTAAAAAATTTCAATATATTTACAGTGCGATGTTGTTAGTTGCAGGCGAGTAAAATTGTGTAGCGGATTAAAATTTTTTTATTTTTTTGTGGAAATATAAAATTTTTTTTTGTAATATTAATTTTGTTCATGCACATTCTGGTTGTTTTGACTTGTTTTAATGTCATAACAGAAAAAGTTTCCAATCAAATATTTTATTTTTTGAGTTGTTGTTTTTATTTGGCCTAACAACAATCGTTAGATTTTCCAACAAACATTTGTCACAATCGATTAGTGGCAAGGACATAGAAAAACAAGTAGTGACAGTAACTCTACATAAAACTTTGACATGACTGTGGATAAAAATGAAATCAAATAAAATATCTGATGTTATCTGTATATTCACATTTAAAAAGAAACGCACTGCAACAACAGCATACTGACACAAACAAGTTCAAATTATATAAACGGCGGCAGCTACAGCAACAGAATGCAGTTAAAATATAACTGACCTATGACAATATGGTATGAGAGTGATATGATGGTCCGAGAAGAAACAAAAATGAAGAGGAGATGGCGTTTTGTAATCAACTTGACTTGCCATGAGAACGAGTCATAAGTGAACGACGAACATTTAAGTTTTTCAACGCATGCATGGGCTTAAGCCAAATGTGATGATTAGAAATGCTAACATGCAAGCCATCTTTAATGCTGAACGATCAAAGTTGTTTGTCAACAATGTTTAAAACGAATTGAGTCCAAGAGTTTATGGTCTTTAACTGTTTACATCTATTATTTTAAGGTTTCTTGGGTTTGTTGCAATCGCATTTTAATGTTTAGGGCTACCAAAAAAGAGAAAAATAAAAAACAAGTATTTGAAGTGACCATCATCGTCTTTAACTAAAATTCACACTTATTTCTACATTTGATTTAAAAGTTTTGGGGTTTTTTGTTATTTATTTTGCCTTTTTTTATTGTTTTGTTTGTTGTAAAAAATTCATATTTTTGTATAAATTAATTTTAATTTTTTTTATTATAATTGTTGACCGAACAAAAAATTGCTAATTTGACCCATATTTTATTTTATTTGAAATTTTTTTTATTGAAGATTGAATTTTTATTTCTATTCACAAATCAAACATTCAAAATAAATTATTATGAGATTTCTTTTGTTTGCTTCTCAAGGTTACAATTATATATAGTTCATAATATTATAGTATGTATTTATTATAATAAAAACAATTAAATTAAAACAAAAAGAAAACAAAGTGTAGTTTATTTGGCTTCTATTTTTATCAATGAAATTTGTAAAATTTATTATTTTTTTTTGTATATTTAATTGTTAATAAAGGCGGACGAAAAACGAACACACAGACTAATTAGAAAATATTTTTTTCCTAAATTAAGTATGCAAATAATTTATTTGCCATTGTTTTTTATTAAACAATAGACAGAAAAAAAATGATTATAGTTTAATCTACTAATTAATCGATACACATAATTACTTGTAGTATTCCTTAGCACACCTAAGTAAGGGTGTGAAATGTTTGAATTATTGTACTAAAAAAACTTTATTGGAATTGATTGCTTGTCTACTTAAATAAACTAATTATCACTCACCGTCAACATCTGAATGCTTCAGCTACTCCATCACAAATATTTGCAAGAGTCCCGCTCTAATTATTTTTTTTCCTTCACAGTCGATTCGTAACCAAGACAAGGAATAGAAAAAGCAGTAACCTGACCTAGCTTCTCGCACCACTTAAGTGCGTTACTTTGCAGTCGCTTCGTAGTCATGCCAAAGGCACAAACAAAACAGAGCCCTGTTAAGGAAAAACCCCGTATTTGGCGAATTATATTGCGCATTGGATTATCATCATTGATTGTCATCTAAAGAAATAAGGCGTATGCTGTGCTAATTTATTGCATCGCTTAAGTGTTGAAATTAACAAAAATAACCCGAATATGTGAAACATAAGGTTTTGTTCCATCTTAGACAATGTCACAGTTCACTCATCCACTATTATTACTCCTTTTAGTAGTTTTAACGGAAAACCTATTCCAATTTGCTTTATTATCAGTTTCATTAATCAATTTTTTAAAGATAAAAATATGTTTGATAACCAACCGCTCCTGTTTACATTCGTATCCAAACCCAATAATTTGACAACTTCTCTAAAGTATTTGACGACGTTTAGTCCTAGTATAGCGTATACATATATACACACATAATTGGCCATTACAATCCTTTAGTCAGGATTATGGACCAAGTTTCTCACACCCCATATGTTGTGTGTGTTAATATTATACATGAGTGGCAGGACCTACAGTTTAAAGTCGACTCAGAGCGACAGATTTTTTGAGAAACTTTTCATGGCAATTTAATTTGCTCGCCGTGTTTTTGCCACAAATCTGCTGAGAGGAAGTCGCCGCAAAAATATTTTTTGATATTTTCCTCTTGATGTCTGACGTGAGATTTGAACCGTGGCCTTACGTCTAATAAGCCAACACACTACCAACTAGACTACGGCGACTTCTTTAGTATATACCTTAGACCAATTCTGTGCCATCAAAACGTTAGATTTTTCGGGTCGAAACGACCACAGAAGAGGTGCCGTTTCGTGACTGTGAACAAAACATTACATTCCGCTCTAGAAAGTGTAAGTAAATTTGGTCGTGACGAACTGTTTTTGTAAAACGGAATGTATTATTCAATGACGAATATTACATACATACATAACTGGTCATTACAACCCTTCAACCAGAATTACAATCTAGTTTCTCATACCACTTTTATTGTGTGTATTAACTTTATTCATAAGCGGCGGAACGTAAAGTTTAAAGTCGACTCTGAATGACAGATTTTTTGAGAAACTTAACGTGACAATTTTTTATATACTCTCACAGATTTTGTTAAAAATCAGTTGAGAAGAAGTCGCCGAAGAAATTTCATATTTCGTTTTGCTGGAGATATCTGAACTGGGGTTTGAAGCGTGGCCTCACATCTAATATGCCAACACACTACTTACTAGACTACGACGACTTTCATGACGAATGTTCTGCCAACTTATTGATAAGCAGGATATGAAAATAATACCGACAGCATTTGGACGGAAAAGAAAATGTTTTTCTACACCAGCACAATCCAAATGATTGCTTCTTTATTTGTCCTCCGGATTTAGTCTCAAATACCTATTTGATGCTTCCAAATTAGAAGAATCATATCAGAAATAAAGGAAGGTATACATGCATATATAGACATTCCTTTATACATTGCCATCGTCATCGAACAATTCTTGTATAATGTATGGATTTATATGCTTCCGGATTTAAAGTTAGGACTCTACATTAAAATATATTTTTCAAACATTCTATTACGATTTATTTTAAGAAGACTCAAATGTTGTATCTGAAGTCTTCAAATGGCCTATTGTATGTATTAATTTATAAAGAAAATAGACAATAAATAATTTTATAAAAGAAAAGAAACAATAACAAGCAGATTTACAGGAAATTGAAAAAATATTTTCAATCAAATAATTGCTATGCGAACTGGTTTTTTTTTATGAATATTAAATCGTTTGCATTACAAAGAAAACTTATCTGCTTATAAAGACTGTTATCGTCATTGTGTTACTTTGACATTTAATTTAATTGAAATTCCTTTGCAAAAACAACAAATAAAAGAAAAACAGGTATTTAACCAAGAAGAAAATGTCATTTAAAGAAATTTACCAACATTTTAAATGTATTTACATGCAATCATAGCTGCCTTTGCGTATCACCATAGCACATCTTCATAGGTCCCCAAGTATAATTTTTTAATGATATTTTTAATAGATATGTATGTACATATGTATACTATCTAATATATCGCATGTATTCAATATGGTATGTAAGGTGAAGTTGTATGAAAAACATAAAATAATTCTCTAATGACTATAAAATAACTAATCGACGCTTATTTATGAGATAACTGAGCATAAAATACGCGAAAAAGAAATGTGTTCACAGACAAAAGAATGAAATAAATATTTAAGTGTGTTTTTGAACAGGTGACTCTTTTGAGATTTGGTTGCTTGGTGTAAAAATATTTTCTTTTTTAAATTGAAAAAAGTGGTTCAATGGGTTCGTCATTCCATTTACATGCGACTTCAACGAAGCCGTGCCACATGTCACAATGTATTCGGCCACGAACGAGTAGAATATATGTTGGTGGGATACGTGAACTCTCTAATGTATCGGATGGACCATCTATAGGTTTAAATTTGAACCGTCGGTTATTTCGAATCTGGCAATATTAACGTCATTCTATTCTGTCAGAAAATTCTTTTTACGCTTGACCAAAGTTCGAATTTAATGGAAATATATTGCCAAAACAAACAGAAGTCGCCGTGGTCTAGTAGGTAGTGTGTTGGCTTATTAGACGTGAGGCCTCGATTCAAACCCCAGGTCAGGCATCATCAACTGAACGAAATATGAATAAAATATTTCTTCGGCGACTTCCTCTCAGGAGATTTCTGGCAAAAACTTTAAGAGTAAAATAAAATTGTCATGAAAAGTTTCTCAAAACTCTGTCGTTCAGAGTCGGCGTTAAACTGTAGGTCCCGCCACTCATGTATAAAAATTAATACACACAATATAAATGATGTGAGACACTAGGTCGTAGTCCTGACTAAAGGGTTGTAATGACCAATTATGTATGTACCGTTGCGATTTATTGAAAATTTATTTTCAAAACAAATACAATTTCGGAAATTTTTTTTGTCAAAAAATTCATCTTTTCGGATGAACTAATTTTCATTTTGGTGGATACGTTAATAAACAAAATTGCCGTATTTGGTGCTCTTAAAACTCACACGTGGTCTTACAGAAGCCAATGCACCCATAACGTTTGACTGTTTAGTGCAGCTTTTGGAGCGGAGGCATCATTGGCCCATATTTCTTTGAAAATAAGGACGGCACAACCATTACGGTCAATAGAGGCACCTATCGCACTATTATAACCGATTTTTCTTCATGTTATTGGAGCTCCTTTAAAGGAAAGTACTATGCCGACAAACGAGAGACAATTGAGCAATTAAAGGCTAACATTCGTAACCCACCGCCAAGATACGACCCCATATACACGAAAAAGCGCAGAAAAAATTGGTGTGATGGAGTGAGATACTGTGAGAATGAAATAATAACCGGAACAATTATACTTCGAAACAAAAAAATAAACTTGGGTAAATTTCCAACCGTTTTTGTTTAATTGCATTTTAAAATTTAAACATTTGAATCACGCACCCTTTACAAGGACAAGCCGGCCACTATTCTAGATCTGGAAAAAAGCTGCGTGAAGTAGTGAGGTCCCAAGCAAAATGTTAGACAAAAATTTGTGTTTAGAGACGGAACATCTACAGCATATAACAGGATAATATTTACACACAAGAATTCTTTAAGTAAATTAGGAACTCACATATGGATCAAACTGCTGCATAGGCCCGGCCTTCATTTAAGGGAAAAAGTCTTTAAAAAGGGCAAGGCAGGCCCCAAATAAAAAAATGATTCTCTTTTGGAAATTAAGCGTTTTCTTGTTCAATTTTCACAGCCCCCCAACGGTGAAAACAAATCACCCGTTGTAAGTATAAAACGTACGTATATCTGATGTTCAGAGAAAAATGTTATGTACACATTATCATAACGCACCAATCATTAGAACAACTTTCGAGTTTGTGAATGTTTTTTTTTTGTTATTTTCCTTCTCGTTTAGTTTGCCACAAATGAATTTTGTTTTTGAATGTTTAACATTCACCAAACGTGTTCGCTTGACGGGTAATGAAGATGTTATTGCCACGTTAGGTAAATTCTTATGAACAACTTTGAGGAAAAAAAAAAAAATTAAAAAAAAGAATATTCACAAGCATACTTATGTACACATATAAGTATAATACAATATGTATTACCAAATCTCTAAAGACACTATTGAAATTGAATTGTAAACGTGTTACCCATAAATTTTGTTTTTGTTTGTTATGCTGCTTGAAATTAAAAAAAAAACGAACAAAAAAAGAAATCAAAATCGTTAAAAATTTGAAGATTTTTGCACAGCTATTACGAGTTCAAAATTGTCAAGAAACTACATACAAGTACTAACAAATTCCCTTCACTATTTTATGTCAAATATAATCCAGAATGACATAAATAATGAATATAAACAATCAACATTATAAAGTACATTAGGACGTAAAGAATTTTAATTACGATTACTACACAACGACAATAAATATTCAAATAAAATACGTAATACGAGAAGGCGACAAACCAATTGCTAAGACTTTTGGATTTCAAAGAACAGTGTTTTCTTCTTTTATAAGATTTTTTTTAAACCAGGAACTTCACATTTAAGATTCTCCTTTCCTACACATAACGGATGTTCGATGCTAGGTAATGTAAGAAGGAAAGTTTGTAAACTTATGTATGTCATTTAAAAAGCCTTTGTTTGTGGTATGATTCCATTGTTGGAACCAAATTTCATTCCCCCAAGTAAATTCTTCAAATTTGGCAACTTGGAACGAAATCCGTAGAATAAAACAAATAAAGAAACAATTGTTCGGTCTGTACTTAAATTGAAGAACATTTCTTTTTTTCGTCCAAATGCCGTCGATATTATTTTCATATTCTGCTTAGCAATAACATACATATATACATAATTGGTCATTCCGTCAAGGATTACGACCTAGTTTCTCACACCACTTATGTTTCGTGTATTAATTTTATACATAAGTGGCGGGAGCTACAATTTAAAGTCGACTCCGAACGACAGATTTTTGAGAAACTTTTCACGGCAATTTTATTTACTCTCAGAGTTTTTGCCAGAAATCTGCTGAGAGGCCTTTGAACAACTTTAACGGATGTATAATTCAACAGCATCCGCAAATAATCAAATTCTTTTATCAAAATGGCGGTTAAAGCTGACTCTAATTTTCATTGAAAAATTATCTTCAGCGATGAGGATCATTTCTGCATGAATTCATACGTATATCAACAAAATTGTCGAATTTGGGACAATACCAGTCAATATGGGATCGAAGGTCACCACCTAATTCATTCGAAAATGTTGTTTTTTAATGCGAATTTTCAGCCGGTTGCGTTAACGGCCCTATTGTTTATATTTTTTTTTTGAGAACGACGTTGGTCAGGTCCTCACTGTCAACTATGAACACTAAAGGTCGATGATTATCAACTTGTTTTGGGCTAAACTGGACATCAACGAAATGTGATTTCAATAGAATGTGTGGCTACATGCCACACAAATCATGTCACATTTGATATCATTAACGATTTGAGGGCATAATCATCTCATATGGAGATGATGTGAACTGACCACTTAAATCCTCCATTTTGAGCTTTTTAGACTTCTGCTTAAGACGCAGGTGTACGCGAAGAAGACGCAAATTACAGCAGCATTTGACATACATACATACATATGTACATAATTGATCATTACAATCCTTCAGTCAGGATTACGACCTAGCTTCTCACACCACTAATGTTGTGTGTGTTAATTTCATGTATGAGTGGCGGGATCTACATTTTAAAGTCGACTCCGATTGACGGATTTTTGAGAAACTTTTCATGGCAATTTTATTTACTCACAGAAGTCTTTGCCAGAAATCTGCTGACAGTCAGACGCCTAGGAAATATTTTTTCATATTTCGTTTTGTTGGAGATGTCTGACCTGAGGTTTGAACCTTGGCCTTTTATCTAATAAGCCTACTAAACTATGGCGATTTTAACACATTTGAAAGAAGTCACATTCCTCACGCAATGGCAAATATGTCATTTAAATAAATACAATATTTCGATGATATTTCCTATACACTTTATTTTATTTAAATTTAATGAAAGAAATCGCTTTATGAAAGACCCTATATATACAATATTTACATATAAATTCTCAAGAATTTTTGAAGAAAATTTTTTCCACACAAAAACACGTACCATAACTGCACTAAAAACGCTTTCAACGGTTTTTCCAAATTTGGTAGCACACCTTTGGTTTTTTTTCCGTTTTTATTTGGGCACAAAAGTTAATAACCCTTTACTTTAAGCCAAATGAAAAATAAAACACATTAATTTTATTGAAAATATTTCTAGTTGAAGAAATTAATCAATGCATTATGCATTCAAGCAAATTTATGGAATACAAGAAGTCTGTTCGCGTTTGTGTGACTTTAAGTGTGTCTCTATGTTACTGTCGTTGAATTTAAACACAGTGTGTAGACGATATTTTTACAAAAATGTATACATACATACATATTATGGCGACAAAGTATTATTTAATGTATGAATGCATGTACAGATATTGGCCTATACGTAAAACGTTATAAATTGCCAACTGTTACAGCGGTTATTTTAACGTTAAAGGGCATGTGATGCATATTAATGGCAGCATTTAAGCCGCTAAAATGTGTTGCGTTTTTTTCTATATTTTTTTGTTCTTGTTTTCTTGGTCGTTTCGCTGCTAAAATACATTTTCCAAAAATTTTATCAGCACACGTAATAATTCAAATAAAAGTTTTCTAGAATTGTTCAAACAACCGGACAAACAGACGGACAGACAAACATTTATTTAGGCAAACCCACAAACAAACAAAATGTAATTAAAATTCAATTAAATTTAACAAATTTTATTTATTTATTACAGCAGCACAAAGATTTATTTACAAAACAGTGACGATATGTTTTTATAAACATTATTAAATGTGACACGAATGTCATTTATAAAAAAAAAATATAGGCAATCTTACATTCAAACATTGAGTGTTTTTTAGGGCTTGTTTGCAGCATATTAAAATATGTTTGTTTTTAAAGGTTTTCATCTTTAAGATGAAACATTCAAATATCACGTAAGTTTGTTAATGGTACCATCATTAAAGAATCATTAACGAATTTCAGAAAAAAAAGAGTTATAGGCAGTTATATCTGAATGTATGACACGCTAAAACGTAATAATATACTACAAAAATAATTAATCAATAGGGCATTAAAGTTTCAATATTTTGTTTTCTTTTTTTTGTGAATATATCAGCCATTACTCTGTATGACAAATTTATTCGTTTAAAATTGCGTAAAAGTATTATGCGAGTTAAACTATGGTAAAAGCCTAGCTTCTCGTACCAAACATGTTGTGAGATGTAATTTTATCCATGATTACTGGGATATTAAACCGCCTAAAATATCGTGTGTGAATATCCAATTCGAAAAGATTTTCAACGACAATTTTCGCGAAAGAACTATTTTTTTCTCTTGTATATAATTGGCCATTACAACCCTTCAATCAGAATTATGACTTAACTTCTCACACAAATTACGTTGTGTGTATTAATTCTATACGTGATTGTTTGGACCTATAGTTTAAATTCGACTCCAAATAACAGATTTTTGAGAAACTTTTCATGACAATTCTTTATTTACTCTCACAGTTTTTGACAGAAATCTGCTGAGAGCAAGTCTCCTAAGGAATATTTTGTATATATAGTTCATATTTTGTTGGAAATGTCCGAAAAGGGTTTAGAACCGCGTGTCATTCAAGCCAATACACTACCCAGTAGACTACGACGGTTTCTGTGACATACTTTTTAAAATATCGAAACCAAATATCGAATTAGAAAAGATTTTTTTATGACAATTCTCGCGAAAGCAAGGGATATGAACAGCCTAAAAAAATCAGCGAGAATATGGCAGAGATTTTCGGGCCCTTATTTGTAGTAGTCAAGCACTTTTAAAAGCTTTAAAACAGACGTTCTTTCTCTGACACTTGCCTGAAGGGCTGAACAGCTGTTGAACACAGGTTCGAAATCATCTACTTAGGATGTAGATGACTGTGTTTTCTGTCCCGCTATACATACATAATTGGCCATTAAAACTCTTCATTCAGGATTACGACCTAGCTTATACATTACTTGTATTGAGTGTGGTAATTTTATATATGAGAGGCGGGGACCTACAGTTTAAAGTCGACTCTGCATTACAGATTTTCGTGAAATTTTTTCATGGCAACTTTTATTTAGTCTCAGAGTTTCTGCCAGAAATCTGCTAAGGGACAGTCCTCGAAGAGATATTTTAAATACTTCGTTTTGTTGGAGATGTCTGACCTAGGGTTTGAACCGTGTGGCCTCAGCAACTTCAATGACGAATATTATGCCAATTTATTTATAAGAAAGAAATGTAATGAAGAATACGATAGCATTTGGACGAAACAGACAATTTTTGCTACTTGTCCTATTCTCCAGAGTAGCTATTATTGCTTTCAACTTTGAGGAATTGGCTTGTCGGAATGAAGTTTGATGCCAATAGTGGAATCATATCACACATAAAGGTTTTTTGAAAGGTAAACATATGTATATAGACTTTCCTTCATACACTGAGATCTATGCTTCCGGATTCAAACTTACTTTTTAAACATTTCAATTTATTTTCATAATATTTTAAGAAGACAACATTTGAGTTGTTCTTGAAGAACACAAATGGTTTATTGAAGGTTTTAATTTATAACGAAAAGCGACAAAGTTATGCTATACTATTAATAGCAATATTCTTGATCCTAAATGCGGTACCTTTGGATTACTTCGTAGTGAACAAGCTATTATTACTACCAGTCTCTCACTTTTTAAGTTTAGCTTATCCTACTGTTATAAATGGGGTTTATCAGAATTTCATCAAATTATGTTTGCATTCGTTGCAAGAATACAAATGTGTTACATACTACAACGCAAATATTGTCTACTCCCACAGAAGTAATAGGGTGATGTACAGTAAAATTGCTAATTGATGCGGTTTCGTTAAGCAAAAATTGTTTTACTTTTAACGCAGCTAACATAACCTCAAGTAAACTAAAGATAATGTGGGTTTAAAGCTAATATACCTGTACTATTGTAGTATTATGGTTTAAGGTAACGTAATATTTTACTACACAGACAAAGACAAAACATAAAATTTTTTTTAATTGCATTATAAAAATCACAAATTAATTTGGTATGCTTTTACGTAAAAGCTTTAGCTGTTTTGAATACATTGAAAATACCAACAATTATAATGGGTTCACGGGTTTTATGTACTGGAAATAATGTAACTTTGACGAGATTTTTTTGAATGGAGTTGAGTTGAGTTGATGATCCTATGTTAATAGAGAAAAACAAAAATCCGGGTTAGTTTTTACTTTCAAAACAATTCTATGATATGATAAGGTCGTGAAACTTTCACTTTGTTTACCCTGCATTTTTTTTTTTTGCTTAACATTCATGATATTCTCCAGTACATATATTGGTTATCAGCTTCAGATGCGATTACATTAATCATTGTTTTCTTGGGTTGTATGTAGAAATGCAAGAGTGCGCGCAATACTTGTGTATTAATTTGGAAATGTTTGTTATTTTAGCCGATGTTTTTTTTATTTTTTTTTTTTGTGAAATTCATTACCTAAACACTCCATACTTAATGAAATTTTAATGGTGAACATAATTAGAAATATAATAACAAAAATGAAAATGAAATTATCTTTAAAAACCACACAAATTTTGAAAAGCAGCCAAAGTCAATAACCTAAACAAAAACAAAAAAAAGAAAAGATTTATAATGTTAACAACTTTTGCCTTCAAAAATTATGAAAACATTAAAAAAAATATTTTTTTTTGTTATTTCTTTGATTTCTTTGGGTTTTTCTTATCGCTGGATCGTAAGAAAGATGCAGCCTTTAAAACAATATATACACGTAATTATTTGTCAGTGGGAAGTAATGAATATTTTATGAAAACACATTTAAATACAACAACTATTGTTTTCAACTTAAAACTTCACTGTGACAAATGCAATTTGAAGACACATGTTGCTTTTTCAAAATGAAAACGACATTTTAACTACAACTCATTCACTCTATTGTTTGTAGAGGAGTAGGACGTAGTCTTCATTTAATAGGGTTTTATTTATTTTATTTTTAATTTTATTTTTATTGTTTTTTGAAGAGAAGCTTAAGTATTAAGTTTATTTTTTTATTTTTTTCTGTTGTATGTTTGGTGGTGTTAGAATGTAACATCATTGCCAAAAATAGTTATTTTTATTATTTCATTATTATTATGGGTTTGCCAAAGGGGTGCATACGTGCCACGCAAATACTTCATAAATGAATTGCAAATAAATAAACGAAATACAGTAAAAAAACAAACACACAAAAAATGCTATTAAACGTGCACGTTTAATCGTTAAGATTATTTGAAATTGAAGATGTATTTAATATTAATGACTTTTTGGTACGGATTATAATGTATTTCATGTCTAATTTGGTTTTTATACAGTAATAATATTAATTAATTGTTTATTAGTATACATAATAAAGAAAAAGAAAACAAAACAAATATTGAAGGTGTTACCACGTATTTCTTTAAATGTTTGATCCTTAAATACAATTTTATTTTATTTTGGAAAATTTGAAATGGCAATTTAGTTTTTTTTTATTGTTATTTATATAATGCATAGAAAATAAATTTAAAACATTGACAGAATTTGCAAATATTTAATGAAATAAAACTAATCATTTACCATTGAATTCATTCAATTGGAAATATTCAAATAAAATGTGAAATTTAAGCAGATATCTTTGGGTAAAGATAATAACATTTTCAAGCAATACTTCGTGACAACTCTTAATAACGAAGAAATTGACAGTTTCTTACAAAAAATTTTAAACAATAATCGTAGCCATGGTACCTCCACAATTTTTTAAGGACATTTTGGACAACCAAACTAAAGCAGTGACTTCCATATAAAATATGGCATATAGAGTCCTTTTGAAGCGTTTACAGACATGCAAACGTAATTAGTCATTTTATTTACTCTCAGAGTTCTTGCCAGAACACTGCTGACTGGAAGTCACCGAAGAAATTTTTTTTGTATTTCGTTCTGTTCGCGTATCTGACCTAGCGTTTGAATCGTGGTCTCACGTCTAATAAGTCAACTATCTACTAGACTACCGCTACTTCGCGCTTCCTGTCTTCAAATTTAAGTGAGAGATATCATAGAATTTAATTTACATTATATTGAAAGACTTATTGATGCCATTATGTGTAGACTCGTTCAAATGGCCGCCACGAGTTCCTTAGGGAAGCGCATTCGAAATGTTCAATTTGATCATTGGCAATTAGTTATATTGGCTTTAATCATCGCTGTGGTTTGTGGCTTTCTTGCGGAAACTTGGTATTTAGGAAAACCCCTACAAGTAAAAGTCTTGTAGCGGGATTAAATCTAAAGACCTGGGTGGCCATTTCAAATCACTTGTACTTGAGATGAAGCTGACCTCAAGGCAGAATATGCATCCAATTCAGCCCAAAAAAGGTGTTGGTATTCATCGCCCCATTATGCTGCTCACCGCTGACAGTGATGTCCTGGCTGATATCGTCTTCAAAGAAATTTAGACCAATGACACCGCCAGCCCAAAAATCACACCAAACAGTAACTTTTTCTGGACTGTTGAAGCCCCATTTCATTAAATCCAACCAAAAAATAGTTGGCTGTCATCAACCTATAGTGCTGTTGACAGTGATGTCCTATCTAACTTCGTCCTCAAAGAAATAAGGAACGATGACGCTGCCAGTTGAAAATTATTTCCAAACTGTGACTTTTTAGGATGTACTGGACTGTTGAAGCCACAGATTATGTAATTCAAACCAAAAGAAGTTGGCATTCATAGGCCTATAGTGCTGCTCACTGGTGACAGAGATGTAATGGTTAACGTCGTCCTCGAAGTAATATGGACCGATGTTTCCACCAAACAGTGACTTTCTCCAGATGCACTGGTTGCTTTTGAATATCATGAGGATACTAGAATTTTGTTCAATCACGTACCCATTTATTTATCATCGCCAAAAAGGACTTTTTGAAGAAAATGAAAATTAGTTGCCAGTACCTAGGAAACTTTCTTACTTTATTTTCTTAAAAAAGTATGTAAATAGTATGTAAATTATATATTTTTACTGAATTCATTACGATGTCCAATTTAATTTTGAACATTAATTTTCTATGGCATCGGTCTACTAACTCTTGATTGTCTCCCATAAGGTATCTCCATAAGGACATTCTGAATAAATTTGTTTTTCTATCTTTTTATTTTTTTAATACATCAATGCTCCCAATTAATTCTATTCAGTATTCCACCATTATTTTGTCATCTTGGTCCAAAGCTTAATTAATTTTGTAACACCTTCATATATACATACATATATAATTGGTCATTACAGCCCTTCAGTCAGGATTAACTAGGTCGTAATCCTCACACCACTTATGTTGTGTGTGTTAATTTTATACATGAGTGGTAGGACCTACAGTTCAAAGTCGACTCCGAACGACAGATTTTTAAGAAACTTTTCATGGCAATTTTATTTACTCTCAGAGTTTTTGCCAGAAAAATATTTTTTCATATTTCGTTTTGATGTCTGACCTGGGGTTTGAACCCTGGCTTTACGTCTAATAAGCCAACACACTACCTACTAGACTACGGCAACTTCCAACTTTGTAACACGTTCACTATCCATTTATTAGAAGTTCATAATAAATAAAGTTATTCACCCTTCGATATACTACTGAGTACCATGTACAAATAAAAAATATTTACCGACATGAATTGAAAAACGTATTAATTTTTGATTCCCATAAAATATTAACACTATGGAATTACAATTTGTCTTACATTTACATAAAGATTTTGCATTTCATAACATTTCTTATGAAGTATGTCATACTTCAGCACATTTAGAGGTAAAATACACATTCTGTATAATTAATTATCAAAACAATAACAAAACCCAAAGGAAAAACAAAGCCAGTAGTTGAACATAAAATGTCATAATATTTATTTAACATACATACATACATACATAATAAATTGTTTGCATTCCAACACCTCAAGCGCATAATCTCGATAGCTAAACTAGTAATTGACCAGCAACAAGTGATGCAAAACAAAAGACTTAAGACACAAACTTTAAACATAAACTCCTTAGCATTTAAGTTTAATTAACTCCCACTTTGTTACAACAATTAATTTAACTACAAATACAAATCTTTGTATATGAATACTGTCAATATGCTGTATATACAGTATCTGGAAGTAAACAAAATTTATGATTCAAGACTTGAACCATTACACAGGGTACTGTTGGTACATTTATTTGTAATGAAAAAATGAAAAGAGAAAAAAATTTAAAAAAAATAAATGAAAACTAAACACATTAACACAAAACAATTAAAAAAAATTGAAATAAAATAAAAACAACTTTCTTTACATTTACCAATTCAAATGCATTCATACCATTATTGTACATACTCTGGTAGGTACTCATGATAATATTACAATAGACACACCCGCCTAACACTACCGTCAGAGCAATTGCATTGGCAATGCGCTGCTGCCGTAAACTGGTATTTATTGCACATTTGATTACTGGTTTACAACTGATGTAATTCACTGAATATTTCAAATAGTTTTCTTGTTCGCTGTTCAACCAGCAAACAATAACAACGAAAATATTCAAAGTTTACACAGAAAACAAAAAAAAAAAAAAAAATCTAATCGTGTTTCTTTCAAAAGAATCGAAATATTCAATTTTTATTTTTTACTACTACTCTTTTCATTTAAGCTAAAGAGGGCATTCCATAGCGATAGATATTGTTAAACACAGTCTACATAATATGTGCAATAGAGTAGGAGAAGGTTTTAAATGTTTGGATTTTTTAGAAACTAAACATTGTGCATAAAAATCTTTAGAAACTGCATGAATAATGTGGCATTGGAAAATGAAGTTTGATGTGGGGATGCAACAGAAGATAACTCTTGGAATTCTTACAAAGAATTATCAACGACAATCGGTGATAAAAACTGCCTAATGTATAACAGCGGCAAGGAAGGAAGGTTATTTACACATTGCTGTTCTATACTAAATCGGCCACTAACGCTACTGTCATAAGAAATTTATCTCTCGCAAGCCGCCAGTTTTCCCATTTAACAAAACACACACACACATATATATATAGATATATAGGATATATATGGATATATATATGAATATATAGGATATATATACGATATATAGGGTCCTCATATAAGAACTTTGGCGGTTGATAACGGCCATCTTGTCAAATTAGTGGGAATATTTATAAACTGTTTTTCTAATTTACATTGGAGGACCATAGAAAACGACGTGTACTCACTGAATGTGCTCTGGCAAGTAACTAATTTTTATTGAAAAAACATCTTCAGCGATGTGGGCTCTTTCTGAATGAATGGGTACGTGAACACATAAAATTTGAAACGCAGCAATCTTCATGAGAACTGAGAGCGTTCAATGCAACCCGAAAAAGTTACAGTTTGGTGCGCATTTTGTGCAGGCGGTACAATTGGTTCACATTTGATTGAAAACGACGTTTGGGCGATGATTATATACTTATTTTGGTACGATTTATATGGTATACCTACGACATTTGTTTCTGAAAGTGAGATTAGGTTAAGTGTGACACAGCTCATGCCATAATGGATATTCAGCGCATTAGATTTGATGGCATTGCCATCTTATGTGGATGATCGGGATCGTGCGATTTGAACCCGTTTGATTTTTTCTTGTAAAGGTTTTTTAAGTCGCAGGTGTATGCCAAAAAGCCACAAACCACTGCAAATCTCAAAGCCAACATAATGTACCCTGATTTATACACCAAAGTTATGGAAGGTTGAATATTAAGGATGCGCTGCATCCCAGCTAAGCAGATAGTTGACCTAATACAACAGGCGTTGGGAAGACCCATTAGTAAATAAACAACTCCCTCTGCTAAAATGTTCTTGAGATAGATGTCTTTGCATGTTGTACGAAACATACGTTTGTTGTAGATGTTAATCTATATGAGGGTCAGGGACATCCCGAATTGATTATTTGAATTAATTCAACATTTTTCGCCATTACTGGTAGTCAGGTTTGTAGTCAAGCATTTAAAATTCTACACAACTTCCTTATTTAAATGACCATTACAATTATTCAGTCTGAAATACAACCTTGCTTGTCACACCAACCATGTTGTTTGTTCATGAGTGGCGGAACTTACAATTTAACATTGATTCCGTACGACTGAATTTTATTTAATTTTGAAGTTTTTGCGTGAAGACACCAAAAGAAATATTTTTTTGAAATTTGAAAATTTTCGAGATCTCTGACTGAGGTGGGGATTGGCTCGAGTCTAATTATCCAACATTCTGTGGCAATTTTGACTTACTATCAGTTGTTACGTGAGATTTACAGAATCAAGTTACATACATACATACATAATTGGCCATTACAACCCTTCAGTCAGGACTACGGCCTAGCTTCTCACACCACTCATGTTGCGTGTGTTAATTTTATACATGAGTGGTGGGACCGACAGTTTAAAGTCGAGTCCGAACGACAGATTTTTGAGAGACTTTTTCATGGCAATTTTATTTACTCGCAGAGTTTTTGCCAGAAATCTGCTGAGAGGAAGTCGCCGAAGAAATTTTTTTTAATATTTCGTTTTGATGTCTGACCTGGGGTTTGAACCTTGGCCTTACGGTTCAACACACTACCTACTAAACTACGGCGACTACATAATCAAGGTATTCTACAATAGTTATCGACGACAAAAATACTGCCATCATATTAAAAAAATTCCTTGTAAATTATTTAGCTTTCTCTTCGGTCTCTGTAACTGCCAATTAACTTTATACAGTTACTATATAAAACTACCCTTATCAGGTATAAATAAATAAAAGTTCAATTGTTTAAGCTTCCATGTAATTTTCTACCTTTAATTCAGTATCAACTGATTGAATACACAGTCTGATACAGTCATCCATGTTTCCCTGCAAACCAAAAACCATTCGGCGCTGTAACTCTGGTTGTAACTGTAAGTGTCTGTATTAATGTCTGCAATTGTTTGTTTTTTTTTCTATTTTTTTCTTGTTATTTTTTGTTATTATTCATAGAGCAACAGTTAAGCTGAATTAATCTGCAATTGCTTAGCAATGCTTTAAGAATTCTTAAACAAGTACGAATGCAACGAGTGGCACTCATTGTCGTTTTTTCTTTTTTTCTTTTTGTTTTTTGCATATAAATATCCAGTTATAATGCCAATCGAAAAAGTCATAGAAAATCCGGTTTCAAAGGTAAATATTATAGAAAATATTGTAAATAAAAATAATTTCATACACAACTGTAGTGAATAAGTGTAACAACACATGATACAATATATTCAATGTAAAGAAAAATATCAAAATGCAGCCGAATATGAAAGAAATCAGCTACAGTTTATAGGTTTAAAATTAAAAGAAACATTTTTCTTTTATGAAATATTCATGGACAGATATTATAAAGAATGATTTCATTTCAAAAACTGATGCTATGGTATGATTTAAGTGGCAAAAACGAAAAATCAATCTTTTAAATACTGTTTAGGTAACCAAAAAATGTTCTATTTTCAGTTAAAAACTTCAATAAATTTTTTGTTTTAATGAAACATAGAAAACCCACTCAACCTCACCCAAAAGCGGTAGTTTCATAAAAAAAACTGAAAATGAGTCAAGGTGTGCTAAGAATTTAATTTTAAATTTTATTTTCAATTATAAAATAACTTATGGTGTAACATTTATTAAAAGTTATTGCTCTATAAATTCATCTACAAATCATGTGTGTGTTTATTTGAATGGATTACACTTTTAATCAAAATCCATGTTGTTTTAATTTTTAATTTAATTTAACGATTAGAAAATTGTTCAGACAGCATTAAATTTATAAAACATCATCTCATTTAATTAATTTTTTTTTTATCATAACAGCTCTAATTATTTGAACAAGTATTTGTAGAATATTATTTGCCAACTTTATTAAAAATTTTATGAGATAATGTTTGATGGTTTAATGCGTTCAGAGATATACACTACACAGGGACCATATCGGTATATGTGGGGTAGATTGTGTGCAAAAGTTTTGCATAAAAACCGTACATTTTAAATATATCGTTTGAAACTACAGTTAATTACAGCCTTTAGTAAAGATTTTAGTGGATTTTATAGAAAATCTTCCAATTACTTTAAACAAACGCTAGAGTAAAACAAGGATAAATGATAGCTGAAGGATCCTCTCGAGTTAGTCTATAGCAAAGTTTGTCTATATCGCATTATTCGGATGAGATTTGTTAACACCCAACAATATGCAGGCCAAGTTAGAAGACGTTATGATATATGCTATACATTAACACTTCGTATGTGGGTATATAACACGGCGAAATTAAGCCAGAAGTAGGGTTTTACACTTAGATTTTGTTATTCAGTTAAATCTCAATGAATCGATAATTATTTACTTTTGTAACCTAAAATCTAATGAATTAATTGGCCATTAGCAGCCCGACTACCAGATTTCGGACTGCTTTAACACATCCTTCCATGCGCCTCTGCTTCTGGGGCGCCTTCGACAGTTGGTCACACCAATCGAAGGCAAGGTTTCCTCGTTTTGGTCCTCTCAACGCAAACAAGGTCGTCCTCTTCGTCAACTTGAGCAAATCCTCCCATCGAATACTCATCTCGCCGTAGTATCCTCATCCATTCGAACGACATGAACGAAACAGCGCAGCCGCTGGATATTAATAAGCTACACAACGTCCACGTCGTTGAGGAGCTCATATAGCTTATTATTGGATCGAATGTTGAAGATTTTACGTAGGACTTTTCAATCAACGGATTGATCAGTGCTTAATGGGATGGGATGGTAAGCAAGGTAAAAGATTCTGATTGTGGTCAACATAATGACAGCCAGATGGACCCTTGACACGTAGCCTCCTTGTGGTATCCAGACAACACAAGTTAGAATATTCAATGTTTGTGTGAAGTCGGAAAGTATGAAATTGAAACCTGGTTAATTTTGAAGACCAAAACTACAAATTTCTAGCAAATAATATATATATACAGTGCCTGACAAAACAATTTAAACTTTTTCAAAAATTTATTTATGTGTTACAATCGGACGAAAAATCAAAAATCTTTTTAAGAAATCGGAAAAATATTTGTGCAGTTTATTAATATGCACTGGTACTAACATTTCTATATTTTAAAAAATACACAAAAAGACTATATAATTCAGTAATTAAAAAAAAAATTAATTATATTCACTTATTTGATGTTGACAAAACAATGGAAACTTTTTTAATTTCTAAATTATGTAGTTCATTTTTATACATAATTTTAAAATACAGAAACGTTAAAAACAGTGCGTATTAATAAACTCCAGAAATATTTTGCCGATTTTTAAAAAACATTTTTAAATTTTCGTCTGATTAGAACACATAAATGAATATTTGAAAAAGTTTCCATTGTTTTGTCAGGCACTGTATATACATACTTATATATATATATATATATATATATACATATATACTTATATATATGATCCTGAAGCAATTGCTAGAAATGTTGCTATGTCGTTGCATGAATCTCTGGAACTTACCAAAGAAGATCCTACAATAATATAAATAAAACATGGGAAATGGAGGTAAGTACGCCACACTATCGTGTTACACACTATCGTGTTAACAAGAACGGCACTTGAGTGGAATTCTAAAGGCTCAAAAAACCACTGACGGGCAAAGCAACAAACCACGATGATGTATATGCTTTGTGGAAGTCATACGCTTCGAAGTGGTGTAATGAAAAAAAAAATATCAAAATAGATGAAAGCATTTAAAAAACAAACTCTGAGGAGTAAATGTGAATTGCCCAAAGTTTTAAGGCAAACATTTTTATAGTAGCTAGGCTTAGTAGGTTTTTAGGGTAATGAATTCCAAAAAAGGTTCAGGGAAGTTTAAAAAATTGCTTTCACCAAGATGAGCATACACATACTTGGCAATTCCATATGGAATTGCAAAATTGTCACAAATTGACCTGAAACTTTTTAGTATGCATTGCCTTAGTGGCAAAATTTTAAGGTTGGACTATAAACTTTTACTATGTAATTCTCTACTGTAAACAATATGGTGTTATGCCACTGAATCATCTTCACACATAGAATAATTACAGCGCGTTGATATATCAGAATCTCAAAATATTAGAACTGACAACATCAGTATTGAGATGGTAAATTTTAACATAAAATTTCCTCAAAATATCTGGGCTCGTATAATTTTAGAATTTGCTTAAATACAGATATACTTACTGCAGCTGCCATTTGTTATTCAGTTACTGTAGAAGTTCAGTCTTTATTTCTCGTTTCTTTAATGTATTTCTAATCAAAGGTAAATTTGCCTTAATTGATCAAAACATCCACCAAATTTTATGGGCAAAATAGCAATTTTATTATGATGTTGAGTGCCCTTGAAGTCGACTTCTTCTCCTCAGATTTCTGGCAAAAATCTGAGAATCTGTCAAGAATCTGTCGTTCGGAGTCGACTTTAAACTGTATGTTCCGCCACTCACACAACATCAGTGATGTAAGAAGCTAGGTTATAATCCTGATTGAAGGGTTGCGATGGCTAATTATGTATGTATGTGCCCTGATAGTCTAGTGGGTAGTGTGATAGACCACCAGAGCTATAACAAGCATAAGGTCGACGTTACTCAGCTCGTAATAATTATGGTATAATCCGTAATTGTATATTTTAATTATTAAGAAGTTTTGTTATGTTTCTTTCTACACTGTTGAAATTTTTATTCATTTCTGTTACTTTAAAAATTGTAATCTATTATAAAACACTCTTTATACCACAGCTTATTCTTTAGAACAATAATAAGGATATGTTTCGTAAGCTGAGGTTCCTATTTGCCAATTGAAGATTTTTTTTCAATTTTAAAAGTTAATGAAACGTTGCTGTTATACGTTTAAACTTTTCTGACATCACTCGTAATTTAACGGCATAATAACTAGGTTATATATAAATAGGCCAGTAGAAAAGCCTTTAATTTTCAAACTTTACATATTCCAAAGGCTGACTTCAAATGCGTTGTTTATATTGCCCTGAATTGTGATAAATTAATTTAATTTCAGTATGTTTAGTTTCTTAAAACGCAGTAAACAAAACGCATATACCTTTTCAGCTCAGAATATTCTAGTCTATGTAAACGTTTCACTTTTAACCTGATTTAGAATATTTAAATAAAAAAATGTTTAAAATAACAAATAAATTGAAATGTTTTACTCTGTTTCAACAAGTTAAACAGGTAATTTTATATTTAGCAAATGTGGAAAAAAAAATTAAAAAATAAAAAACAAAATAAATTCCTTAAATTCAGTTTTTGTTTATGATAGATTTTTCAAAAAATTCAATGTAAATAATGAAGCAACATTTGCATGAATACAATTCCATATTTTAATAATTTTTTTATTGAAACGATAAAATAAAAAAATAAAAAATATGTTAACACCTTGCTTATAAAGTTTTTATGTTAAAAAAAATATTCAAAACACGATATAGATTTAATACCTACAACTACAGATGTTTATTGAGTGTAAGCCAGTTCACATTTTTTTTCTTCGGCAATGTATTTGCAAGGAGTTTAATTGCTGTGATATATAGTTGTCAAGCGGCATATATGTAAATACAATACATAGGTACCGGCATTATACTTATGTAAAGAAAATGTTAAAACAATGCATTTATTTATAAATATTTCAGAAGACTGACAAAAAAAGTGTAGATAAACAAAAAGTAATATTTAAACAATTCCGAAAAATTAATTTTGTTTTTACTTTAATTTCTTAAGGTTTTACTTAATTTGCCATCACTGTTGGTTAATCAATTTTATTACAGTGACAGTGATACACATTTTTCAATTTTTTTTTGCAACGCTAGGCAAAAATCCAAACACAATAATAAATTGATTGCAGATTTTATTTGTAACACAATTATCACCGGGCTTGTAAACATTTTTATAATGTTTTCAAATGAACTTTTAGTTGCAAATGAGTTTTTTTCTTTTTTTTTTTTTGGTGAGCTTGTATCTCTTAAAGTGGTCAAACTAGCTGGAAGACAATTGTATAAGTAACATAATGTATTCAAATATATTTTCAATTGGTACCCTACAGATAACCCAGATGAACTAAATGTGCTTACTGCTCATTTATATTAAATATGTTTTGTAATACGTGCAATACCACGTACCATTTGCGCATAGACAAATAAAGAGGAAACCAGCCAGGATCTTCCAGGTTATCTGGTTTTAAAAGTAAAGTTTTAAAACATAAAGCAATTAATAAAGAAGTCACCGTAGTCTAGTAGGTAGTGTGTTGGCTTATTAGACGTGTTACACCAGTACAGATATCTCCAATAAAACGAGACATGCTTTCTGGCAAAAAACTCTGAGAGTAAATAACAAAATTGCCATGAAAAGTTTCTCAAAAATCTATCGTTCAGAGTCAACTTTAAACTGTTGGTCCCGTCACTCATGTATAAAATTAACACACACAACATAGGTGGTGTCAGAAACTAGGTTGTTATCCTGACTAAAGGGTTGTAATGAGCAATTATGTATGTAAGTATGTAAATAAATAAATAAATAAATAAAAAAGCAATGTTTTCATTGAAATTTGAATTTTTTAATAAGATTGGACTTTGGAAGTCGCCGTAGTCTAGTAGGAAGTGTGTTGGTTTATTAGACGTAGACCCAGGGTTCGAGCCCCAGGCAAGGCATCAAAACAAAGTACAAAAAGTATTTCTTCGGCGACTTGCTCTCATCAGATTTCTGGGAAAAGCTCTGAGAGTAAATAAAATTGCCATGAAAAAGTTTCTCAAAAATCTGTCGTTCGGAGTCGACTTTAAACTGTAGGTTCCGCCACTCATGTATAAAATTAACGCGCACAACGTAAGTGGTGTGAGAAACTAGGACGTTGTACAATGGGTCAATTCGACCTCCGGGTACTGTATTTGTCTTAATTGACACGTCCTCTAAAGTAACCCAGCCTTGGACCTTGATGTTATGCCGTGGGTAGGCTGCATAAGCTATTTCTTTTTGAGGTAATTTTCGACCACTTTTTTGCACAACATTTGGGCGGTACTTCGCCTATAACTTAGCAAATGTTGATTTTAAAATTGTTGAACATTAGGCAATTATCTGCGTAGACTTGCTGTTTCTTGCACAGAAAAAGTTGAAAAATCTTGGATGGCATTTTTCTCTCTCTTGGAACAAAATAAAAATTGTTCCTGTTGTCCAGCTCGTGACGCTATCTAGTTGAAACCACATACAATTCAGTTCAAATTCTTTAATTTCATGCAAAAACATATTGCTTATCAGCCATAGCATTGGTAACGGTACTTTCAGGTTAAAAAAAATGGGCGCATGACACTCACTCAGGTTTTCTGGAGACAATTGATTTCCACAAAGACACATTGAAAAAAACAGGTTCATCGCTGAAAAGTATTGCTAGAGCAACCAATCTGCATATCTGACGGCTTTTAATCTTTTGATTAGTAGACCTTATGGATGAAGGAGCAAGTCACACTAGAATTACGCCTTAATGAGCTGCAAGACAATCCAAGTTAATGAGAACATCGTGATATCGCCAAATTCGGATTAAATGGAAGGTTTGAAGTTTCATTTGTAAGTTACCAAAATATTTTGTCGTAAGTGTCCATAAGCATAAGATTTATGTAAAGAAAAGAACTTTGACTAGACTTTATTTAAAAGCCTAGCATAGAGTGCTTATAAAAAACCCAATAATAAATTCAAAAATTCATAAGAAAAACAAAAAACGCAAACCGTTTATATTTAATGTGAATATTGAAAGCGAAAGCCAGCCACATCGACAAGGTAGGTGGGTTTTTTACTACATATTATTATTTTTTTTTTCTTTTTATATAAAACAAAAACAAAATAAATTTATAAAAATTCAAAAAAGGTGTCATACTCGTTATTATAGTAATCTGGTATGAAAAGAAGCAAAGAAAAAAAAACTACTTATTCGCACTCGAACTTATACTCAAATAAACGTCCGAGAAATTGAAAGTCATGCAGACACTCACATGCCAACAGTACAATGCACTAAATAAACAATACCAATACAATACATTTTGTTGCAAGACCCACGGATGAATTTACAAAGAAAAATACAAAGGAAAATAAAATGCATAAAAGAGCTTATGAAAAATGAAACAAGCAACACTTTGAGAGTGAAAAACAAAATGCAGGCACTGAGAGGAATCTAAAAACCAAACAAAAAAAAATATCGTAATTTATCACTTATTCAGTGTAAAGTCCACACATCACTTGGAGTAACCAATGCGATATGGTATGGAAAACGAAACACAAAATGGGAAAGAGAAGAAAAAAAAAAATAAAACAAAAGCAATAGTAAGTTGAGGCACAAAATTTCAGATTGCATACCATGTCGATGGATGCATGTACCAGCGAATACTTTGTATTGAGGGCCATACAAGCCCAATACAAAAATGTAAAGAAGAAAAAAGCAAAATACGCTGCAGAATAACAATCATGGTCTCTGGTTTGGGTTGGGTGTTTAAAGGTAGAATTGCTCTAAAATTGAAACTTGCTAAGCTAACAAAAGAAGAAGCAGAAGAAACAAAATTATTGATCAATAACACTTTAACTATGTATGAAACCGCTTTTTAGCGGCATTCATATGTACTCATGGCATGTACAATTTCTAGTAAAAATTTCCAGTCTCTCTTCATGCACAACACACATAGAAAATTATAATAAAACTTTACCTAAATACATGAAATAAACCAGAAGAAATCTGTAGTTTTTTTATTATTTGTGGCAAAGTGTATAAAAAAAAATGAAACAAAATAATGGAATTCAATATTCTTCCTGCATTCCGAAACCTTGAATCATATTTAAACAGATAAAGAAAACAACAACAAAAAACTGGCTACACTTCAGCTGGCAGCAACATAAAAAAAGCAACAGCAGCCATTAGTAACAACAGACAAGAACAACAGCAGCAACATTAGCAGTCAACGACGAACGTAATTTAATCAGTATGATTTTGCACCTTTTTTTGTTTGCTCTCTCTCTCTCTCTCCTATTGTTGTTAATGTTGTTGTTGCTGTTATTTTATTATATATTTTTTTTGTTCGTGTTCTAGATTACATTTCAATTTAAACCAGATAGAGACGAAAAAAAGGAGGAAAAAAGAAAGAAAAGAAAAAAAGTAAAACATGTTGCAATTATTTAACTGAAACATAAGAACTCCTTTATATTCGATTAAGAAACAATAACAACAACAGCAACAACAGTAATATTATCACAACAGACAACACCATCGTAAAATACATATAAAACATCAACAGCCGTAAAACTGACCTTTATTGTAGTAGGTCGGTCATACCCGTTTTTATTCAACAGATTGTACAAGAATTAAATTTAACAGAAAACCAAAAACGAAATATGGAAAATTTAAATCGTCATAATCATCTTATAACATGGAAAACGCTTTAGCTTATTCAATAATTTTCCAAACCTCTGATCTAGTCACAGAATATAGCTGTCAGTTACCTACTGCCTAAGGTCTAATACGGAATCGTTCTCTTTCTTTAGAGGTTGCCGTATAGAAGCTCATGATTATCTTTTGTGGTATATGAGCAACATTACCTAACTTGGATGTTGAGCACTATTTACTTAACGCACCATACATATATATATATTGCAGAGTGCTCAAGAATTGTAAGACACTGTTGCTCTTTAAAGGTCAAATGCAAAGTTAAGTAACCATATGTCAGGGTAGATCTAATAAGAGTTTTATATTTACCAAAGGCGAAAGCTACTCATGTTTTTCCAATTTATAAAATTAAGAGTCTCCAATCTCCTTCAAATAAATCACATCAAGCAGAGCCACATTCAGAAGAAAAAGAAGAACTCAATAAGTACCACTTTGCCTCACTACTCCGTACGAAATATTTTCACAGAGGTTGTTATTTTTTAACAAAAAAGGATCAATTCTATCATCCAAGGATCTACCGCAGTAGACCAATAACATGCTCAGCTATAAAAACTTTGTTTATTACTTATTTATTTATTTCGCCATTAACAACCCGATTAACGGATTCCGACCTGCCTTAACACATCCTTCCACACAACTCTACAACTTGCGCGCCTTCGTCAGTTGGTCACATTACACTGCTTCCTCGATTTGATCCTTCCAACGCAAACACGCAAATCGCCGCATGAAATACCCGTCTTGGCGAAGCATCATCTTGCATTTGAACAACATGGCCGAGCTGGATGTTAATATGCCGCACAATGTCCACATCGTTGGGGAGCTCGTACGGCGCTCATTGTTGGATCGTATGCAGAAATCATCTCCAAATCCCACTCGACCGAAGATCTTTAATAGAACTTTTGTAGCCAGTGTTAGCAATCGCAGCAAATTTAGCTCTGGAAAGAAACGATTTTACAGCCCTCACACTGTCAAATTGGCGTATTACCAGGCTACATACAAAAGCTTCATTAGATTAGGGCCAATAACTTTATTAGGCTTATTCAAGAAGAGAATAGATTTTTAACACGCCTCTGTCCTAGCTGTAGTTAAGTCTTAAAGGCTGTACATATACTTCAGTTTGTTATAACACAGTTTGTTTATTCATTTCAAAAATTAATGAAAATCTTGTAAATTCTCCAAACCCGCCATCAATTTTAGCTTCGGCTCAATTTTATTTACAAATATCCTAAAACTTTAGGTTGCGATAAGTGCATACATACATACATAATTGCTCATTACAACTATTTGGTCAGGTTTAGGATATAGCTTCTCACAGCACTTATGTTGAGTGTGGTAATTTTATCTATAAGTGGCGGGACCTACACGTTAAAAACGACTCCGAACAACAATGATTCTAACAAACATGATCATCTAGCGGGCTCTTCAAGAAATGTTGGATAACTTGTGTTATACTGACGACACTTCTTTTTTTTCCCCAGAATTGTGCAGAAAGAGATTTCCACATTTCGTAAATAAGTCCATTTATTTCGTTGAAGAAGCGATAACACTCTAGAATTATCATGTAATCAATCAATAGAGTTAGGACCGCTATTACCACTAACAAGACCCTTTGCCTTCTTGTTGTATCGGTCGAGAAGCCTTAAAATAGACTTAGGGCACCATCCCGTACTTTTGATAGGATACACATACATACATGCATGGTCATTATAATCCTTCAGCCAGGATTACTATTTTATACTTGAGTGGCGAGACCACCAATTTAAAAACGACTCCAAACGACAAATTTTTTTGAGAAACTTTTCATCTATTTTCAATTTTATTTACTCTCAGAATTTTTGCCAGAAATCTGCGGAGAAGCAGTCGCCGAAGAAATATTTTTTCGTATTGCGTTGTATTGGTGATGTCTGACCTGGGGTTTGAAACGTGGCCTTAGTTCTAATAAGCTAACACACTGCCTGCTAGTGTAAAGTTACCAAGTTGGCAGTGAGTATCGAACTTTCTCTAGAATGTATGTCTGCCAGTATAGAGGCGTAACCACATGATTTGCAGAAGTTACAAACGGCGTCGAGGAAAAATATTTGTATTGGTCATTCATTCAATATATGCCTCTCAAGAAAAGCCATGTACATGAAGCGTTTAGATTATGAATAATTTTTTGAGACAAATTTTACTCTGAATTCCTCTCCAAATTTCTTTTTTTCATGCCATCCTTTATCAACAATAAGAATATTTTCGACCAATTTTTGATCTTAACTTGCTTTTCTAAGTAGTTATTGTCTCGTTAATAACAATCTATTGCTTATTTCACGCTAATTAAAGAAGATCTGTTTTAAAATTAATTTGTCACTAAGTATTGCTGCTTAAAAAACGTTTCACCTGTGATGGTAAATAATCTTAAATATTTCCAACCAATGTATAGTATATACATTGAACTTTAATTAATTATTTGTTTATCATTTGCGCAGCAACTAGATTGGTAAATCAGGTTTTGCACTCTTGTGACTTAGATAACAGTGTGAAGAAACTACTTGAAGGACAACCTCTATGTTGCAAGTAATGAAAATTGACTTGATCTTTTGAAAGGTTAAAATATTTTAAATGAATATCGACATTTTTTGCCTTATTTTTTGGTCTCCTTTTTTTTGTTTATAAAATATCTGTGCAACAGCTATAAAAGTGAAGCAAAAATGAAATCAAAAAAGCAACCAACAACTCTATCAAGTCATTTATCTTTTGTTCAACTTTTATCTTGTTGACCATCACTTTGAATTGTTGTCGTTGACTTGTTCATTGGCTTCGCTTACAACAAATATTAAAATTTCTTGTTGCTGTTATTTTCTTTTTTAATTATGTTTTGCTTCCTTTTTGTTGCAACCATTGAAATGTCATTAATTTTGCAACTGTCATTCATTTAACGTTTCATCATCCATCCATCCATCCATCCATCCCTACATCCATCCATATGCTGAACATCGCCACTTGCTTTTCTTCTAGGCCAGGCACAGTGCAATTAATATTTGGTTTTTTTTCTTTTGCTCTGGTACTGCTACTACTGCTACTGCCACTGCTGCTGATTAGTTTATTGTTATTTATGAGAGGATCATTACTCTTATCATTGTCATTATTTAATATTTTAATTGTTAATAAATATTCAAATAGTAATTATTTCATCATCATTATTATTATTATGATTATGATACTATGGAGGAGCACTCTACAACTTCGTTGCACAATAGATTTTTCCATAAATCATGGAAAATTATTATTGCAATCAGAAGAAATGTTTACAATTGTTAATGCAATGTCAAGTTATTATCATTAGCAAACTCATTGAGAGCTATTGAATCCTAAAGTAATTAAAAATGAAAAATTAAAAAAATTCAATAACAATAATAATAGATTTGAGTGCATTTGTTATATGTATGTAGATGTGGTAGGCAAATTCTTTTAATATTTGCAAAATAATTTCATTGAAATAGGCATACATATCATGGTCATGCCAAGATAAGCACTTAAAATTTAATTAATTTAGTATACATTGTGTGTGCTCCAGTAATTTACATTCACATTCCATGGAATTGTATATTTCAAAGAGAGAAGAATAATACGTAGAACAAACGTCTTAATTGTTTTTTTCCAATGAAGGTATTTTCACGTCAGATAAATCTAAATAAGGTTCGTTCAACAATTAAAGTTGCCGTAGTCAAGTAGGTAGCGTGTTGGCTTATTTGGCTGTTCAAACCTCAGATCAAACATCTCCAACAACACGAAATATGAGAGAATATTCTTCGGTGACTTCCCTTCAGCAAATTTCTGTCAAAAACTCAGAGTGTAAAAAAAATTCTGACGAGAAAGTTTCCCAAAAATCTGTCGTTCGGAACCGACTTTAAACTACAGTACCCGCCGCCATTCATGCATAAAATTAACACACACAGCATCGTTCGGAATCGACTTTAACCGTGCTATGGGTTTGGAGTAAATTAATTGAATTGAGAAATTGAGAAAAAATATTTTTTTATTCATAACAGTCGCAGCAGTCCTCACTAACTGAACGTCAAACTCTGACTGACGCAATCGTCGCTAAATCGACGAACCGCGATTTTGGCGCATTACATATTCCACGCTATAGCGACGATTCGCACTCAAACGGGTAAACTGTATGTCCCGCCGCCATTCATGTGTAAAAGTAACGCCTAAAGTATACGTGCAATGAGAAGCTAGGTCGTAATCCTGACTGAAGGTTTGTAATGAACCAGTTAGGTATGTATGTAATTAAAAAATAAAAACAAAACAAATATTATTTTGAAATTAAAAATTTAGACGCTAATCTTCATTTGTATAGGATCCTTCCTAAAGCGTATCCATTTTAATTTAAATAAAAGAGTGTGCGACTGTTTGAAGGACTTTATCAATGACATTATGTGTGTTATTTTAATGTAATTATATCGTTCAAATAGTCACCAGGACTTCTCTGCCCGAATGTCCAAATTTTCCAAAACTCGGACTCATAAATTACCGATAAATTGACCGATGACATAGTTTATGTTGGTTGTTAAAATCACTGTAAGTTTGTGACTTATTTACATACACCTCACAAGAAAAGGTCTAACTGGGTCAAATCACATAATTTCGGTCAACTACTTGTGCTGAATATCCAATGCATCATGAGCTGTGTGGCTTGTAGTGCCGTTCTAACGAAACCACATGTCATTGACGTCCGGATTATCTAGGTTAGGTCAGGTTTGAGGACATGTACTAGTCGTTGGGACAAGTATAATACACAGAGGTCAAAATGAGCCATTGTAAATAGATCGTATAGATACTAGGGGAGATAGACAGAGAGACGAGAGGGAAGGCGATATGTAAAATAGAATAGGAGAAGAGGTTGGATAGGGAGAATATAAGAGACGGAGGAAAAAACTGGACCATAAACACGCAAGAGAGCGCACTGACATCCTTGACGCTCTAGGACTTCTCTCTGAATTTATGAAGAGACTTAATGTCAGCTCACGACAAAGAGTCCAAATCTTTGAAGAAGCTTATGCCCAGATCCTCAACCTACTAAGAGGTGGATAGTTGCAGAGGTGTCCTCATTACAAAATACCCTGCAATAGTCCGACTGGAATCTGTTGCAGATCCTTGTCAGCGATCTAATCTCGCAGTGTCTTGTAATAAAACCAATAACTAATCTCAGATTGGCCTTATCTAAGCCCAGAAGCAAACCTTTTCTATCACTGTCTATAGCAGGCCATACATACATATCGATCAACCCCCAACGCCTCTGCTCTTCTCCTCCGACCCACCAAGTGATGAGGCCGTATAAGTGGCAGATTGGGCGATCAAAACCGACTATCAAATCGTCGTCAGAAAGTGAGATTATCTAATTCAGGCCAAAAGTGATTGGTAATCATCAACCTATAGTGCTTGCCTTTGACAGTAGTGACAATGTTCTCTAAAAAATATGAAGGGATTATACCGCAACTCCACAAATCACACCAAACAGTAACTTTTTGGGATTTAGTGAACGCTCTTGGAATTTATGCGAATTAGATGAAGATGACTTTTCAATAAAAACTGAGATTTTAATGAACACACGTCATTTTTTATGGTCATCCATGGTGACCAAAACAGAAAATGATGATGATAAGATGGCTGTTATCAACTGTAAGAGATTAGAAGTCCCTGTAGGAATATTCTGTGTAAGTATTTATACTATTGGTTCTACCAGTTATGAATAGATGAATTAATGTATATCTGGCAATTACCTCCTCAAGGCATGCTCACACATTTTGATAAAAACTTCGAAAGAAATTTGTATAAAACACTATTACAACTACAGAGGGCGTTTTGTCTGAGCAACAATAAATGGGAAACTCTATCATCGTAGGATCTATTGCAGTTGATGAATCACCAGCGTCGATATAAGAACTTGATTAATGAAACTGACAGAAATAACAAAAAGATGGGCGGTGATTTTATTTGAAAAATGTTGAGTGCTGTGTGTTGTATCAGAGATGACCATGAAGACAATGAAAGGAATGTAGACAAAATGTATCAAAATATATTTTTTTTAATGTTTTACGTTAAAATTAAAATTGAAAAGTTTTGTAGTAAATTTTTAATATAGTGTTTTGCCTATTTTGACATAATTTTCATAAAAGCAGCAAGCAAACAGTTATGTGTTGTACAGCTTTGATTTTATATGAAAATATGTATGTATATATTTAAGCTCAGTATTCAACGATTTTCTATAGAAAGAAATAACATTTATTTTTATTATTTTTACACATAAATATACATTCTTTTTCGACTCCATCTAGTTCACCTTAAGTCGTCACATTATGCATGCAATATATACATACGTATATACATGCGGCACATTTTTAGAGCAATTGAAAAAACAAATGCCAAAACTTTACAAAAAAAAATTACTATCAACCCCCACCTCAAAATTACAAAAAAAAAAATTAAATAAATTCTGTAAATACCGCTAATATGATCGCAGAAAAACAAAAACACCAAAATAATATTAATTTCTGTTTTTTATTCTTACTCTAAAATCAAGCGATAGTACTGAGTATTTCAATGTGTTGTACTCGTATGTTGAATAATGCCGACAAAATCGAGCAGAGAATAATAGCCGATGTATGCCGTAGACAACGTTGACTGAAAATTTTATGACGCACGCGCAACTTGCATACAAAAATAACATCGCATACAAGAAACAACCAGAAACTTGGCATTTTTTTTCTCGCTATTATTTATCTTTGTTATTGTATTTCTTTCATTTCATTTCAATATGGTATTCAGCTCTAATACAGTTGAAGATAGATGAAGAAGTAGAAGAAGAAAAAAATAAAAATGAAATGAAATTACAAAAATAAAACAGAAATCAAAAAGTTTAAATAGCAGCAGCAGCAGCAGCAGCAACAACAAGAATATGGAACCACATTGAAAGTAACTGCTACTTAACGTCAACTACGACAACTGACTTAACAAAACATCAAACAACAAGTATAACCATTTCAACTCTAATATCGTATTATTGTTGCTGTTGGCCAATACAGTGAGTCTTAAGTGAAGGTAAGCTCCAGACGATATGTTCTCAGTTATTTTCAGGCTGAATAGAAAAATAATTTTATTCTTAAGGAATATATTAAGAAATTTGGCTCGGCTGGGTTGAGATACTGCGATAGGGAAGGCCAGATCATTACAAATACTTTTTGTTTTTCTAAAACAATTTTCCAATTCAGCGGAACAGTAAATGTCAGGACATTGCTCTGCAGCGTTTGTGCACGGAAGCTTCTCTAAACCATTAACAAGCCGTCCACTTACATACATTTTTCTTGTTTTTTGTCACAACATATTTCATTCTGTTAGAATATGCCTCATTATCCATGTAACTATGTCGCAGCTATTGCTTACAGAGCTCCAATCGAGCTTCCCTTACCTTCTAGGTTGAAGGACTTTAAGTCCAACTTCCACAACCTTTTTTCTTGTTATGCAATATGAAACAGGACCATCGAATTCATTTTATGGACTATTTTCTGATATGATAGAATTAATTTTTGAGGTCTCAGCAGTTTTCTTTAGGTGAATCACTTTATTTTTAATAATTTTAACGTTCATAGGAATTTCCTGCATAAGTGTACTTCTTGCCTTCAAGTTTAGAATCGCATATTCTTCAGTATCAACTTTACGGACCAGACGATCCCTGCCTATATACGTACATAATTGGCCACTGCAACCCTTCAGTTAGGATTACGACCTAGCTTCTCACACCACTTATGTTGTGTGTATTAATCTTCTCCGAACGATAAATTTTTGAGAAACATTTTCATGGTATTTTTTTACTCGCAGAGTTTTTTCCAGTCGCCGATATAAATATTTTTTTTCATATTTCGTTATGTTCGAGATGTCTGAGCCAGTAAATTAATTTGCCTTGATCTCGCGTCTAATAGTCGGCTCAGGCAAAAATCTAAAAAAACAAAAAGTAACAAACCTATTGCATGAAATACGGAATTTTTTAGAACTTTAATTACAATATTAAAAAAGTTGGAGCAAGACCCGCTTGAATTAATAGGGGTTTCTAATATAATAGGCAACTGTAATTATGTTTGAAATAATATGTTAAGATAATGAATGCAATGTTGCCACTAAGTACAATTTCGCTGATAATTTTATTCATATAATATACATACATACATACATACATAATTGGTCATTACAACCCTTCAGTCAGGATTACGACCTAGCTTCGCACACCACTTATGTTGTGTGTGTTAATTTTATACATGAGTGGTGGGACCCACAGATTTTTGAGAAACTTATCGTGGCAATTTTATTTACTCTCATAGTTTTAGCCAGAAATCTGCTGAGAGGAAGTCACTGAAGAAATATTGTTTCAAATTTCGTTTTGATGGCTGACCTGTGTTTGAACCGCGGCCTTACGTCTAATAAGCCAACACACTACCCAGTAGACTACGGCGACTTATATAATATGCCATTTTTAAATGTGTTTTATTTATTTAAGTTGGATAGAGTCATTCGATGGAACGTCTCGAATGTCTCATATGTTCGATAAAATCATTAAAAATTTAAAAAAAAGATGATTATATTTGTGGAGTTCATATCTACTAGTTTTGTTATAACATCTGCTGGAGTATTAGTGTTGTCATTTGGTTGGATGGGATGAAAGTATTCTTGGTTTATTTTTTTGGCCTACAAAATACGAAAAAACCACAAATTTTCATAAATATTTCGAAAACTTAAATTTATAAACATATTTTTCTTTTTAATTTAGAATTCCTATTAAAAATATAAATTGTTTTAAAAAAGTTTGCATACCACTGTTTAATAAAGGAGTAAATACTGACTATTTGAGTTTTTGATTTTGAGCTATAAAGCTGACAGATAATAGTTTTTGCTTTTCAACTTTATTCTCACATTGAGTTTTCACTAAATTGCTTACTTTCCTGAGTTTTAATTTTCGAATTGAATTTTTATTTTTCTTTAATTTAACTATTCATCTTGCTCTACGTTACTTATAGACATTTTATGTGTGGTTATTTTTATTTTTATTGCGTTTTTT
This sequence comes from Sarcophaga carnaria, assembly GCA_958299815.1. Taxonomy (NCBI): domain Eukaryota; kingdom Metazoa; phylum Arthropoda; class Insecta; order Diptera; family Sarcophagidae; genus Sarcophaga; species Sarcophaga carnaria. The sequence continues at coordinate 34,598,002 of OY283150.1, forward strand.
TCTTTTAATCTGTTTTTTTTTGTTTGTTCAGTTACTATTACTATTTTCTTTTAGCTATTTTTCTGCAGTAGCCAAGTTGTTTTATTAATATTTTTTTTTGTTTTTGTTACTAGAATAGCAACAACACTTAAACCAACACCAACGGCCATGTTGTACAGCAGAAAAAGCAATGAAAACAGCACACAAAAATAATCACAATTCAACGCGAGCGACATTTTTTACAGCTCATACACGCGTGCGCACATTCGCAGCGGTATAAAAAGCGAATGTAAGACCGCCAACCACACACAGTCGGTACAAGTATTTCGTTGTCGCAAGTAAATTTTTCAGGCGATCTTTAATACTTTTTTCAGTTCAAAAGCAAAACGCAAAAAAACTAAAAATAAAAAACATTTACACGTTCCATTTATAAAAATTTTTGGATTAATAAAACCTAATAATAATAATAAGAAATAAACTATTTTTATTAAACAAAATGAAGAAGTTTATGATTGTATTTGTTGCACTTTTTGGAGCCGGTATGTATTGAAAAGAAAAAATATTTGAAAAATTAAAAGAAAAAAATCCACAAATGAAATGAAACAATTTAAACAAGCCACACAGTGTCAAAAATAATTGTGTTTTAAAAGTCAGAGAAAAAAAGGATCATGAAAACTAAAAAATTTAAAACAAAATTATGACAAAGAATATTTAATTAAAAAAAATAAAAGTGTTTTAAATAATATTATAAAAAGGAAAGAATGAAAAAAACTGTGTAATAATTCCATAAAAAATAAAATTTAATTAAATATAAATGTAAAAAAAAAAACATTTATAATTAGCCAACAGGATATATAAAAAAAAAAACTAGACAATTAATTAATTTTAATTATAATATTGAATATATTTACATATTTGTGAACTTCTTGCAAAAAACCGCAAACAAATCCAATTAAAACGAAACAATTCTAAGAAGTAAAACCGAAAAGTTATATTTTTTTGGTTAACATTTTTAAATTCAAATGAGAAATATTATATATATTTAACAGTTCTGGTGAATTTATCTTGTTTTTTTGTTTTTGGCAACAGTTCAAACAAGAATTATTCAAATACTTATGTATGTATATATTTTTTAAAGATAAATACTGGAAATCCCTGAGGCCAAATAAGCTGAAAGATCTTTTAAAAAAATTTAACATTTTTTTCAGTGGCTTTTCCTTTTCCGCTTACATTGTGTCTCCATGTTTAATTTATTAAATATGCTTTCCCTTGTGCTATTTTTCTTTAAACAGTGATACTGAAATTAATGAATTACAATTTAATTGGATTTCAATCCGATATGCCATGCATTTTCGAAGCCAATCATATTGAATTGATTTTCATTGTATAATTGACTAGACAGCCAATCCTGCAAGCAGCAACAAAATTAAACGTTAATAATTGATCATTATAAAACGCTTGACCATTCTAAATCTCGTTTACATTATTTTGAAAGTATAACTAGTCTGGTTTAACCTAAAAACAGAAAAAAAATTACAGTTCTATAGCAAAAAACTAGATTTTTATCTATTCGTTCTCTCCATTTGCTCTCCTTTTTTTTTCTTTGATTAAATTACCCACTTCACTAAAGACAACTTTCAGAATATGTCTGTTGAATTTGTCATAAGCAATTATTGAATTCTAGTTGCTTATGATTAAAAATTCACAATTTTTTTCTTGTTCTTGTGCAGCTTTTTTTTGCGGTTTTTTGCTAGCAGTGCATTAAAAGATTGTAATCATTATAATTATTTTTTTCATATAATTTTTTTAATGATTTATTATAATGAAGCATATTTAATGTATAATGTACGATACATATGAAGCTTTTAAATTATATATTCATTTAATGTATTTTTTTTTTCAACAGCAATAAAGCTGTTATAAACACTCTCAAAAAATTTTAAGTTATTCATGTTATTATACTCACTTCAGAAAGTTTGTACATACATACATATGTACGAGTATGTGTACACTAGTAAAACAAAAGTAAATTTGCCTTCACTATTTTATTTCTTAAAAAAATTGTATTTTCTGTAAATGTGGAAATAAAAAAGTACTTCATTTCGTTTTTTGTTAATTTCATGTTTCTGCTTTTCATTCCACTCTACACCTTATAACGTTTATAATTTAAATTGTAAGAGAGGTTTGTTGCAAGTAACACTCCTCTTAAATGTTTAAGCTCATAACGTATGTAATTAAAGGGATTGTTATGGGAAAACGAAACTATTGTTATTAATTGTTAAAAAAAAATACAAATGCAAATACCATATGCCATATAAGTAAAGTATACCTAATGTTTTCTTATTTCATAAAAAAAAAATCCTAATTAGTGTAGGTACACTCCCACTCAATTCATCAGTTTATATCCGGTCCTATTCCAAACAAAAAAATTGATCAGTACCTAAAGCTTTCTGTTCAAGCGTTATGGCATACTTGTCTTGATTTTATATGTAAATCAATAACAAAATATTTTTATTTTTAGTTACTTTTGTAAAATATGTAACGGGTGCGACATTTGAAATTACCCGATTGTAACAATGTCATTTCATAAAATTTTAAATTTTTTAAATTTAGTTTATGGTTAAATATAGTTGTTAGAGTTGTAACAGGTGTGACTACAAGAATTTGTACATTATTTTTATTACTCTACTTAGGCTTCCAAGTAGAAAAACAGTTTATTTCTAATATTTCTGCATGTTTTGCAAAACTTGTAGCGTTTTTTGTTGAAATCAACTGCATAACCTTTCTATACGAACAAATTTCTTTGTAATATCATAATTTATTATAAAGTTTGTAACGGGTGTGACAATATCAAATTATTTAAATTTGATTTTTCACATTTTAATTTGTAGGTAACAAAATCGAAATTTTTAGCAATTCGGTAGATTTTATATAATTTGTAATGGGTGTGACACAAACATATAATGTTGTAATTTAACGCACTACCTTCTAGACACTAGCGACTTCAACGGGTGTGACAACTTCAGTTTATAAAAGTTCGATGCGTCCTTAATTAGACTATGCCTGTAGCAATGAATCTGAACAAACGTTCTCTAGTCCCTACTCTTCTTAACAATCCTTTTTACCATAGTTCTTGTTAGCTTTTTCAGAAGCTTAAATGTCAGCAATTGATGTCATGTGTTCTGAAGGGTTCGCCTGCTGTTTTATGTAGTACGTAAGCGATTCATTTTTTGACATTAGCTTCTCAGTATTATACGTTCTCTAGTCCCTACTCTTCTTAACAATCCTTTTTACCATAGTTCTTGTTAGTTTTTTCCGAAGCTTAAATGTCAGCAATTGATGTCATGTGTTCTGAAGGGTTCGCCTGCTGTTTTATGTAGTACGTGAGCGATTCATTTTTTGACATTAGCTTCTCAGTATTATACTGTAATTTCCTTAACTGGTAAGAAGCGAAACTGTAATCTGTTTTTAAGAATTCAATTACAAATATTTAGAGGTACATGCAATTTCCTATAGAGACCCTAAATTGAGTTTCCATTGCTGCTTTTTTTATAATTAAAAACAATGAAGAATAAAGAAAATGGAAACAAAGAGTTGGCTACAAAATAAGTGGAAAAATTTAAGTAAATTAAAATGAATGAGTGTTTCTGAAGTAATGGAAAAACAGTAAAGAAAAATCACCAAAATAAACAAGTGCATTTTGCATATCATGAAAATAAAACTGAAAATTAAACAAAAAATATATAAAAAATAAAAAAATAGGAGAGAGAGCAAAAATATATAAAATTAAAGTGTAACTAATGTTATACGTAATTTTCATTATACGATATTACACGCCTTTAAATAAAAGTTTATCTTAAAAAAAAAGTTGATATTTTGCAATGAATTTTTTTTCTGTTGTTATATGTATATACAGCTTAAAAGAGAAATATTTCCAACAGTTACATTTTCAGTTTGTTTACTTCAAGTTTTTTGTTTTATTTTTTGGTATATAAAAACGATGGTTTTTTTGCATGCATATACATATGTACATATGTGTATACAGAGAATGGATGTAAATTTCTGTTACTTACTGTATGTTTGTTTTTTGATGGAATTTTTTAACCAATTCCCTCCTTTTTTTAAGCTTAAAGTTGATCTTTTGTTAACTCTTTGCTTAGATATTTACTATGATAGTAATATTACTGCCAATGTTTACATTGAAAACAAAAACTCTTAAATGCAAATACGTATTGTAAAACCTATAGAAAAAAGTTATCTAATATCTGCTCTTTTCCAGCTTGTGGGAAGGCATACCAAAATATCTTTTGAGTGTGCATTTTAATTTTATTTTTTGGCGTAACAATTTTAGATGTTAAAAGCAAAAGCTTTTATGCTTATGACAATGATAAGAATGTTGAAATTAGTTCAAATAATAATGGGTTTTTATAAATACAGCTTAACACTTTCAGTTTTTAATTGTATTGTTAAGCATATAAAAGAAATTTATTTAAAAAAATGTGTTAAGTTTTTAAAAAATGTGTGATTTTGCTAAAAGCAAAATTTATTAGCTTGAAAAAACTTGTTTTCAAATCAATTGTAATAAGAATCTTAGGCTTCAAAAAAAAATAATTTAAAACGTAGGTGGTGTTTTAAAAATAAAATATCTAACCAAATAGATATCTTAATAGAGAAGGTGTAAAATACAAATAATAACAATGCCAAACGTGACAATAAATTGACTGTCAGGGTCAAATACATAACGAACAATATTATACGTATTAAATATGAATACATACATAATTGCTTCATTTTTTCTTTACAAAAAATGTTAATAAAAATATGTTATGATTAATCGAAAAACATATTTGAAGTGAATAACACAATTTAAATATTTACTTTAGAAATAAACCAATCAAAACATAAACATAAACAAACAAGCAACCAAAGGTCATTGAAAATAATAAAACAAAATTGTTTTAAAGTCAATGCTAAGAAACCTAGACGTAATCTAAACACCAATTAAAAAATTAATTTTTTTCTTCTGAATGAAAAAACGCAATTATTTATTTTATTTATTATTTTCTTTACTTGTCTATTGTTTGGCTGGAACATATTTTCATATTTAATCTTTTCAAAAAATATATATTTTTTTTAATTTATTAATTACTATGTATACATAAATGCTTCTCATGGGTATTATTATTATGATTTTTATGTTTACATTTATTTTGTTTTATGCATTATTTTATTAATGAAAAAAAGAGAGAAAAGCACAGAAAACTATTAAAATTAAACATATGTTAAAAGTCCAATGACTCTTGACATGACTCATTATTATATACAGACAGTTTTTGTATACGTATGCCATATTATGCACCCATATTTGTATAATTTTATAATTATTACACTCAAACTTACCAAAAAGTAAATACATAAATACATACATATAATTGTATATACAAGAATTCATAATAATAATGAAAATAAATTTAATTTGAAATGAATATAATATAATTTGAAATGAATAATTTGAAAGTATAATATTAAATTAATTTTCAATTAAATTAACAATTTCCACTTATGAATGAATGTGTGTTTATAAATTTTATTTTATTTTCATTTTTGTTTTTGTTTTAAACAATTGCCAACCATCAAAATAAAAAAAATAATAATTCATATTAACACTTATGTTTGTGTTTAAATTCATGTACACATATAACTGTAGTATATAACCCAATATGCAAATTTATACCTTTTTGCCTGCATAGCTTTCGTTTAGTATGTTACATAAATAGCTCGCATCTCAGGATTAAGATCTTGATAAAAGTAAATCAAATAAATTTCTTTTGGCAATCCTCTCTCAGCAGTCTTATTTAGCAAAAGTTTATGGCTTAATCAATTATAATAAATAAAATTCCCAAATATTCGTTGGGATTTGATATTCGATATTTAGCGTAATGAATATGGTTAGACTCTAACTATAGGACGTATAGGCCTAACCTATACTGATGTAAAATATGCTTGCTTCAGTGACTAGTCTTTAAACAAATGTTATATCAAAACTTGATAGATACTAACGGCATATTTAATTGATATTTAAAGGCTCTAGGAATATACCAATACGTACACATTCATGTATACATAATAATTATGACCTAGTTTCTCACACCTCTTATATTGTGTGTATTAATTTTATACATGAGTAGCGGGACTTACAGTTTAAACTCGACTCTGAACGACAGATTTTTGAGAAACTTTTCATAGCAATTTCTTATTTGTTATCAGAGTTTTTGCCAGAAATCTAAAAGTCGCCGAAGAAAAATTTTTCTCTTTCGTTATATGTTATACGGTGACTGCGAGTGAACAAGATATTCAATTATTCAATCTATTATTATTTGAAGTTAAAATGCCATTGATGGCGAACAACATAAATAATGCGAGAAACAAGACTTCCTTTCACATTAACTTTAATATAAAATTTTTGTAATAATTGCATATTACATGCACAACAGATGTTTGAGAAACTTTTCATGGCAATTTCATTTACTCTCAGAGTTTTTGCCAGAAATCTGCTGAGAGGAAGCCGCCGAAGAAATATTTTTCAAATTTCGTTTAATGTCTGACCTAGGGTTTGAACCGTGGCCTTACGTCTAATAAGCCAACACATTATCTACTATACCACGGCGGCTTGTTTATTGCATATTAATTCACCGTATTCGCCGTAGTCAAGTATATATTGTATTCGCATATTAGACATACGATATTACGATACGGTTCAAACCCCAGGTCGGACATCTTCAGCAAAACGAATACTGAAAAAAAATATTTCTTCGGCAACTTCCTCTCAGCAAATTTCCGGCTAAAACTAGGAACGTAAATAAAAAATGCCATAAAAAAATTTTATAAAAATCTGTTGATCCGAGTCGGCTTTAAACTGGAGTTCCCGCCACTCATGTATGAAGTTAACACACAAAACATACAAATGAGGTGTGAGGAGATGATAAGAGTTTTAATGACCAATTATGTATGTATGTGATGAAGTTTCCCTTTATTTGAAGAATCTTTTAATTAAAAACAATTTTTAATATACACAATTTGTATGCCGCATTTTGCAAACAATTGTAATAAAAAAACAGAAGCGAAAGTAAATATCAAACAAAATATGGTATCACGTATAACAATTGAAGTTTTCCAATAAAATTTCTGTCATACAAAATATATTCCAAAGTATTTTGCTATTTCACCGAAATAACTATACAGTAAATATTTACATACATTTTATTTCATAACATCTATATGAATAAGTTTATAAATTATTATTTTAACTATATTTGCCTTTTCTCTTATGTAAAATTGTTTTAATCTTTCACAAAGCTACACAGTAAATGTTTTAAATATTCTTAAATTATTGTTTGTCGAAATGGTACTCAAGCTTTGAATAATTCCTTCATTTCATATTTGGGCCTACTGGGCGAACTAAAAAGGCAACAAACAATTGTGAATTTGCATGTTGTATTTACTGGCCAAGCATGTTTATATGTTATTAAATCAAGCATAACAAATGTTATAAACAGTATTAATTTAACTCAATTAATTGCATGTAAATTATAAATAATAAAAAAAAACAATAACAAAATAATAATAATCATAATAAATGCCTTGTAATTTTTTATTGTTTATAAAGTAAAAATATTGTATGATTGTACAGGCTTTCATACACGAAGAGTGAAACTGAAGTATGTAATACATGGTACAATACAACAATATTAAAATACATGTTGGCAACAATTAACTTTATTTAATAAATTAAACAATAAAAAATAAAAAACCAAAAGCAGACAATTAAAAGAATTTATAAACACTTACGAAAGAATTTTTTAAACAATTTTATGAATACAAAAAGTTCTTTTAGTTTATTACTGATATTGTAAGCAGTAGTAGCAACACAAAGCATAAGTATGTATGTATGTTGTTTTAAAAGTGGCCAGTATAATAACAATTGTTGTATTGTTTAAAATGAAATGAAAGAAACTGAAATTGTTAACTTTACCGAAAAAATATTTTCACATTATAAAACCAGTTGACATTGAATACGTGCTAATAGTACAATACTGCGTATGCAATTGTAAAGTAAAATACAATACAATACTAAAAAGACCACTCATTGTCTGTTACTACTACTATGTACTCGTATATGAGTATGTGGTATTAAAAATCAAAGAAACTGCAGTAACATTAATACACATGGCATCTTGGCATTTAGCAGCATTATTTTACTTTTCAAGTTTCCTGTTTTACCAAAGTTTACATGTATTTAAACTGTGTTAATTACTGCTAACAATTGCTGGAGGTCTATAACATGTTAAATGGTATTTAACAAAGCGATTTTGTTTGTTAACATAAAGGAAATTTAATTAAAATTTTTGCAAATATTTTAAAGAAGAAATATTTTAATAAAGTTGTTTAAGCAGGCACAGGAAATTAAGTGCTGAAATAAAGTGTTTTTTAAAGGAAAGTAAAATATATTTTTAAGGTTTTATTTTACATTTTGTAATGGCATTAAAATTGTGTTAACGTATACATATGTACATACGTACATAATTGTTCATTACAACTCTTCAGTCAGGATTACAGCCTAGCTGCTCACACCACTTATGTTGTGTGTGCTAATTTTATCCATAAGTAGCATGACCTACAGTTTAAAAACGACTCTGATTAACGGATTTCGATACTAGCAAACATGATCATGGGCTCTTCAAGGAATGTTGGATAACTTGTGTTTTACTGAAGACACTTCTTTTTTTCTCAGAATTGTACAGAAAGAGCATTCCACATTTTGTAAATAAGTCCCTTTATTTCGTCGAAAAAGCGATACCACTGTAGAACAATTAACTAATGAATCAATATAATTAGGACCGCTATTGCTACTAACAACCTCCTTTGCCTTCTTCTGTACGCGGTCGAGAAGCCTCAAAATAGACTTAAGGCACTAACCTGTACTTTTGGTGGGGTGTACATACATTACAATCCTTCAGCCAGGATTACGAATTATCCTCTCACACCACTTATGTTGTGTGTGGTGAATTTCGTTTTGTTCGATTTGCCTGGCCTAGGGTTTGAAGCTATGAAAATCATATTTAGAATTTGTTCATCAATATTTGATTACATAAGCGTGATCATAGATTTGCTTTTACGCACAAGCAAAAATGCTTCATTCAAATCTCAACTAAATCAAAATATTTTATAAATTTAAGTTTATCTGCACTAAATAATCCCTAATATTAAACATAAACTTAAAATTATGAATTAAAGACACATTTTTTTTTTGAAGAATTCCTACTAAAGCAAGCATATTTTACGTCAGTAGTTTTTTATTGGCATTAATTTAAAGCCCATAAACGTGTTTAGACATTTCTAGAAAAACATTTTAAACTCTGCACAGCTATTAAAGAATATTTAAATTATTTGTAAACCATACAGACAGGTTCTTGTCATTTTTAACACAGAAATATTAAATATTTTTGTGAAATTCCTTACTTAATACGGAAATATTGCCAAATATCGCTTATAATAAATACCAACAGAATAAAATACGTCACTAGATGTTAGCCAATAATTTTTTGGTTAAAATTGTAATTTTTTTTGTTTTTTTTTTTTTTGGTATAACCAAACCACTCCAGCGACATTTAACAATAAAAACAAGATTTTATATGAAAAATATTTTATAATGGCGTTGACAAATCTTTAGCTGTGCACCACAGATATTGTAAAATTGTTAATTTTTTCTGTTTTGCTACCAAAAAAAAAAATATATTTTTTTTAAAGCATATATAATATAATATAATATTTTAAACAATTTTTGTTTAATTTTTTTGGGTTTTTTATTGATGTCTCAATGATTTAACATGTTTTTGGTGTCAATGTATGTCACATTGGATACTTGTTAGTATTATAATGAAATAAAACTGGAAATTCTTTAAATATTTTGAAAATGCTTGTTTATAGGTTTTTATTATAAATTTTTTAAGCCAAGGGGTAAGAGGCAGAGCTAAAATTGTCTTCTTTAAATTATAAGCAAAAAATTATTCGGATTTTTCTGTTTTTTTTTTATAATTTACATAATGTTTGTCATATTTAAGCTTAAGTATACGAAGTAACACACACGTTTTACAATATTTATTCCATTTTTTTTCTTTTTGTAGTACTCAGGTGTTCATATCAGGAAAATGTCATAAATTTACTTTTTTTTTTGTTCGTATCTTTTTCTAGAGTGTTTAACAAAAGGAGACAAAAAAAATCCAGGAAAATATAGTTTTGCATAACGCTTTCATAGTTTATTATAAAATCAGTGTGTTATGTTCGGTTTCCATGAAATTTTTGTGGCAAAATTTTGACATACAATAGTATTAAGGAAAGGGAAAAACAGCAACAAAAACAAAAAAAAACTTTATGGTGTAAGAAACAATTGTGAAAAATAACACTGAAATAAACAAATATGTAAACATTTGTGACATTTCCAAGAGTTTAACAAATATACATACCATTTAAATATTATTTTAATTTCCATAAGGTACTCTTGCAACATGTTATATACGGCATTATAAACTAACAGGAATTCAAAGAAAACAAGAAAAAATAACCACAAAAGCAATAGAGTTTCATATTTGCTTGATAATAATGAAAATAATCAAATTAAATATAAAAAAATCAAAAAAGAAATACAGAAGCGTTAAAATGTCAATGAAAACAGTTATTTGCAAAATTTATTGGATTTGAAAGCGTTGTTGCAACTTAAGTTACCGCATAGAGATGTTATGAAATAAAACGTATGTAGCTATTTCATTGAAATGGCAAAATACATTGGAACATATTTTGTATGACAGAAATTTTATTGGAAAACTTCAATTGTTATACGTGATACCATATTTTATTTGACATTCATTTTTGCTTCTGTTTTTTATTATAATTGTTGGCAAAATGAGGCATACAAATTGTCTGTATTAAAATTGTTTTTAATTAAAAGATTTTTTAAATTTATTCCAAACACTCTACTTTAAGTCTACAACAGTCTTTTTTTTATTTTTTTTAAGCATAACACTCATGTGATGAACTTCTTCTATCATGCACTGCATTGTATTGCAATAACACAGGAAGAGTATGAAACAAATTTTCTTGTCGAAACATTTTTTATCTTCAAACAAAAAAATACTACAATGATATTTAAAATCTCCTTTCAAAAAAAATTGTTTTATTTGGCGTAGTGTTCCAAATAGTCGTTTAAAATGTTTTGTATTCATTTTCATTTCATTCAACGTTTTAATGAATATTTGTTTATAATAATGCCTGCCTGTTTGTTTCTTTTTTTTAAAACACATATTTATTGTTTAAATTATTATAAATTTGTTAATTAATTGTGACATTTCTGGCTGTTGTCTATGAATTATTAATGAAAAGGAAATAACTTTATAACGAACATAAGCCTGACATTTATGAAATAAAAGAACTAACATTACGATTTAACAGGAAATTAAAAAATGTGTTAAAAATGAGTAGCATATGAGGATTTCATCGGGCTTTTTAATGGAAACTCTGGTAGTAATTAATTGCAATGAAAAACGTTCTCAAATCTATTGCATGGAAACGATATTAAACTGTAAATCCAAGCACAACATGCATGGTTCGAGTAAGCAGGGCGTAATTCTGACTAAAGGATGTGTGAGGCCAATAAAAGAAATTCCAAAGGAATTGTTAAAAAAATACGCCGTAGTCTGGTAGGTAGTGAGGCAACGGTTCAAACCCCAGGTCACAGATCTCCAACAAAACGAAATATGAAAAATTATTTCTTTCGCTACTACCTCTCAACAGATGCCTGGCAAAAACTCTGTGAGTAAAACAAAATTACCATGAAAAGTTTCTCAGAAATCTGTTATTCGCAGTCGACTTTAAACTGTAGGTCTTGCTTAAGTACGCATAAAATTAACACACACAACATAAGTGGTGTGCGAAGCTAGGTTGTAATCCTTACTGAAGGGTAATAATGACCAGTTATGTATGTTTTTACTGATCTTTTCTAACGCCTAAAAATAATTGTGCTTTGACATAAACCTTTAGTTTAATTAAAAAATGTTTGTTAGTCTTTAACCACCATTTTTAGTGGAATATTGTCGATCCATTAGCTCATTGTGATTTTGTATTATATTTTATATGATGAATAACTTGGCCAAATGTTGGTTTCTTATGCCTAGTAAATGTTTAATTATTTATTTATTTATTTATTAATTACAATACAATTACAAATTATATTCTAATTATATACGAGTGGAGTAACTTGACCATATGCTCGGTGTAGTGTCACAGACCAGAGTCTCTGGTGGGAATCGAACCCACGACCCTCACGCTAATAATCTAGCACACTACCCACTAGACTACCAGGGCACCCAAAATGTTTAATTATATTTTACAAACTTTTCAAACAAATCTGAAGATCTAATCGCATACATTAGGCTCCTAATCTTACAAAACACTAATATTTGCGTTCAATATTAATAATAAAATACACAACATAATTTATTAGTTTAAATTGCTATTAGTTTGTATGAATTAATTGAAAAGTGTTGTAATTTTTAAAAATCATATTTTCTTAGGTAATCAAGATTATAAATTTATTGCAGCTAAAATTGTATTTCAAGGACCATAATTTTCATAAGCAATATGATCAAATTAAGAGCAAATTATATTGATAATAGAATTATGCAATTTGCCACTACAACTCATAGACGAACACAAAAAAGAAAAATAGAAAAAAAATTAATTGAATAGCCATAGAAAAAATCTCAAATATTTGAAAAATGTTTCACATTCACATCATTTAAAAATAAAGAAAAGAAAAAGCAAAACTAATCATTAATCAAATGATTTGTTTACACTTCAAAAAGCAAAATATGTAGCAAAATATGTTTAAAGGCATAAAGAGAAGCAAAAGAAACTGCACGAAATAAACGCCCATTAAAAGTAGCCAACCATACTACATAAATAATGACATAATATTTATGTATGTATATAGATATGCCTTCAAGCTTATGGTATACATGGCATGTGTACAAAAAAAGAAACAAATATTTTCTTTCAGCTTATTTGTTTACAACTAAACTCTTAGCGGCCAAAGAAATTACAATTTCAACTGCTCAACAAGTTGTTATACTTACACTATGAAAACAAAAAAAAAATCCGCTGAAAAATACTTTCAGTAAAGCCATTCACTTCAAAAATAAAATAAAAATAAATAAAGACTGGCGTTTGGGGTATTGGCCATTTTAAAGAAATCCGCACAAATTTGCTTTTGCTGCCATATAACATGTGTATGCCGGGCATTAAGTGGCATAATTAAACATGCGTCATTTTTACGACAAATGCATGCGTTTATTTGTGCATTTTAAATAAAATACATACACACGGTATGTATGTATGTATATTCAAAGTCAGGCCAAAGCTTTGCCACTGTGTAATCACATAACAACAACAAACAGCAACAACATCAATGTTTATTAAAACATTAAATAATTTTCGATGTTATGTGTGTTTGGCTTTAAAGGTGTCGTGATGTTTTTGACCATTTTCTAGGTTAGTAAGCCATAATGTTAACGAACTGGTTTGTTTGTATACACAGTTGCTGTTGTTGTTATTGTGTGTGATTATTTATTAAATTATGTATTTGTTGTTGTTGTTGTTGTTTTCCTTTGGTTTTTGGGGTTTTTCACAACTCTCTACTAAGATAATTGAAACAGCATACTGCAAACCGTTAATATGCAAGCCAAATAATTTATCAGTTTATTCATATGATTGTTTGATATTTCTTTTCATTAACTTACTTTTATTTTCATTAGAATATAAAGCGTGAAATGGCATAAAAAAGCAAAAAAAAACATGAAATAATTTAAAGCCCAAAAATATTATGCAATAATGAAGTTTTTTTTTAAACGAATATTTTTTAAAGAATTTCATAATAATGTACCCATATATGTATGTACGAGCTCCTTGGCGTTGTTGTTTATAGATAACCACACCCATAATGAAATTTCTGCAGTCAGTTATTTAATTTCTTTCATTCGCTTTATTTTCACCTTTTTTTTCTTTCTTTCATTTTTATTTTATTTATTTTCTTTATAACTTGTTTGTCAGTCTCTTCTTTATGTGCAACATATTGAATGGGTTTCAGGTTTTCTTTTCTGTTTTGAATTTTTTTCTTCTTCTTCGCTTGATTTAAATTTTCTGTTAAACAGCCTGTCTGGTCAACGACTGTTTTCCTCTGCGCCAAACTGCATTCAAAACCAATACAAATTTAATTTGTATAAATATTAATGCCTGTTGGTATTGGTTTTTTTTTTCTTATCACTCCGGCCATAAAGGCTTTAATAGAAAATTTAAAGTTGACTGAAATTTATTGGAATTTATTTAAAAAATTTGTTGCTTACCTTTAAAAATAAAATGTCAAGCTATGTTATGGCAAAGAGATGATAAGTTTTGTAAAACTTTTAATGGACCATTTTAGTTTTTTTTACTGGCTTTAAAAAATAATTTTGGTTTTATTTCTTAAATTAAAATTAAATGAACAACACATGTTCCAATCTTCAATTGTCTATTTTTTTGCAAACAAAATTACGATTTTAAAAGAGCCTGTTTTTCTTTTTAACATTTACTAACTACCAAATTGTTAAGGTTAAAGAAAGTAATTGTTTTTCTCTTTAAATACAGTGAGCGTCAAAAGAAATTATACTTAAAAATAAAACATACTCATTAATAAATTACCGTTATTTTTATTTTAAAATTCTTTCATTGCCAGTTTTTAAAATTGAAACAAAAAAAAAAATACAAAAAATTACGAAATATTGTAAAATTTTTTCGGCCACTCTCCTTAAGTGGTAAAAGTTGTACAGTTTGTTGTGATGCTCACTGTATTTTAAAAAAGAATGAAAAAATGTTTAAAATTAATTGGCATTTACAAACGTCAAAACTCCTGAAACCTTCTCACAAATGCTAAAGGTTTTCTTTATCAGTCAACAACTTTTTTAAAGACGTTATTAATTCAAACCATGTTTTTCTTTAATTAAAAAATAATTGTTGATAGTAACAACAGCTTAAAAAGATATACCAAGTATTTAAGAAAATTTCAAGAGAATCTTTAAAATAATGATTTCTGCAGCTATCACTACCATTTCACAATTTATTCCTGGTTTTTTTAATATTTTTTTTTTCGTTTTGATGCTGCTCTTTGTACTTATAAACTGAGTTAAGTTACTTGTTTGTTTGTTTGTTTAGTTGGTTTTGTTCAAACCAGTATTTGCTTAATTTGACCTAAAAAAACAAAAGCCAAAGACATTATGTAACAACCACATACCACATTATTTAAAGATGAAACCGGTAGCACATAAACAACAAAGCAGAAGATTAAAAGACAAGAAAAAAAAAACAAAAAAATAAAAAAAGGTAACCAACCAACAAACTAACAAAAAACCGAAAGAAAAAAACAATGCAGCTCCTTTTTTGTGCAGCAGCATAAACTGCAACAAAGAGGGAAAAAACCTGTAAATGAAGCCTGATATGTGACACACTTTTATGCTTACAATCTTCTATGCGCACTGCATACACTGCAACAGCCATCATCAACACTGCCGTCACAGAGACCACAACTCATCTCTTTTTTTTTTTTGTTTTATTTACCAAAAACGTACACCAACTATTGCGTACAATTACTACATGTCAGTAACGTTTTTTGTTCTCTGTTTCTTTTTTTAATAATTTTTTCCTCCTTTTCGG
Organism: Sarcophaga carnaria; assembly: GCA_958299815.1. NCBI lineage: Eukaryota > Metazoa > Arthropoda > Insecta > Diptera > Sarcophagidae > Sarcophaga > Sarcophaga carnaria. The sequence goes on from OY283150.1 coordinate 34,613,776, forward strand.
TACGTAAAAGAAGGTAAAAAAAAATGATAAAAAATGGTAAAAGAAGTAAAAAAAAGTGCCAGCATCAGTAATTGCATACAAAGATTTCAAATAACCTTGAGTTGCTCTGCTCTCTTCTTTAAGTTTCGAAAGGATGCTGATGCTAAAGCAAGCAGCATTTCATTTTCTGTTCTGCAAAAGTAACATGAAAATTAATGTAATTTTTATTACAATCGTTTTTTTGTTTTTGGTTTTTTTGCATTTTGTTTAGTACATATTTCTTCACATAAAACAAAAAAAAGAAGACCTTAATTGTAATTTGAGTTTGTATGTAACAATGTTTTTTTAATGAAAAATGAAAGGAGTTGACCCTGGCGTGCATATGGCGTGCGATGACATGCTGATGAGGATGACGTTGATGTTGCAGCAAAAAAAAAATGAATTTTTTGTTGTGTAATTTATAATAATGTTCTCTAATAATTAACAACTATTAAGAGTACCTAAGCTCTATTAAAGTTTGTCTTCACACTTTTATGGTATGAAACTTTAGAAAGATTCTGTTTGAGAATCCACATATCATTCTGTATTTAAAATTATTTAATGTTGAACAAATTCTAAACTTTACATACAGAAATAATTGCTCATTACAACTCTTTAGTCAGGATTACGACCTAGTATCTCACACCACTTATGTTGTGTGTGTTAATTTTTATATATCGCGCATATATACAGTTTAAAGTCGACTCCGAACGACAGATTTTTGAGAAATTTTTCATCGCAAATTTATTTGTTTTCAGAGTTATTGCTGAAGATATATTTATTCGTATTTCGTTGTGTTAGAGATGTCTGACCTGGGGCCTGAACCAACAAACTACCCACTATACTATGGCTCCTTCATTTTGCATACAACATATGAATATTTTTACTTGCAATTAAAAAGTATTTCTTTTATGGAAGACTTTTTCTTTTTTCCGGAACAAACATTTCCATTATAATTAATTGCTAGCAGGCCAAAGCAACCCTGACAAGTTATAAAATCCAGATTATATATAAACTTGTCATTTGTAAAACTTAAATGTACAACAAATAATTAAGTTTACCAAATGGTGTAATCCATAAGATTTAATTTAAAAAAAACAAAATCAATTATTTACACCTTAAAAGAAAGGAAACATAAAGTCATTAAAAATACAAAAAAAATCTCAATTTAATAGGTTTCTTCCGCCAATTGTGTTATATGTTTTCAACAATTATCTTAAGGGCTTTTGTAAGCTTTATTTCATGGTGTTTTGTTTTGTGTTGTGACATTTATCTACTTGGCTTAAATTGTTGTCATTTGCTATGAAAAAAATAGAGAGAAAAAAAACCAAAAAAATTATATCATTTTTATCAATTGAAATTGACTTTCACTTTTTTGTTGTTGCTGTTGCGGTAAATGTTGGTTACGATTTGTTGCGACTAAAACAGCCTTTTGTTGGAGATAAATATTTCAAGTGGAGCACGTTTAGATAGATTGCAATTGCTGTCGTATTTTCAATTATTGCCACACAAACATTCACATATATATAAATCAATATAAGCCAATAAACAAATATAATCATACAACATCAACAACAACAACAACAACAAAATACTGTTAACAAAACAATTTACATAATATTGAAATTTATTTTTAAGAAGGGGAAAAACAAAAACAAAAATGAAACCAATTTACTAAAGAAAAATTGAAATTGGTTGCCGCATTTAGAAGAATAAAGATTAGATCAGTTGATAAATTTATAATTTAAGAATACAATGCGTTATTAAATCCCTGAAATATTTACCATTCCCTCTTCGGAAAACATCATTTAAGATTTTGTTACAGATATTTCTGTGTTTGTCTCTTTTTTAATTTCATTAAGAGTAAATCTTAATTTTGTAATCTACGTACTGTATTTGTTTTATATTTTATTAGAAACTCTATATCAATACAGTGAGCGTAAAAAGAAACAGTACACTATGGATAAAATTCTAACAATCACCAAAATCAACTTTTACCACTTAAGGAGAGTGCCAGAAAAATTTGACAATATTTCGAAATTTTTTGGAATTTTTTTGTTTCAATTTTAAAAACTGACAATGAAACAATTTTAAAACAAAAATAACGGTAATTTATTAATGCATATGTTTTTTTAATGTACAGTTTCTTTTGGCGCTCACAGTATATATATTTTGTTGTTTAAATAAATTTGAAATGTTGGCCCATATATCAATTTAAAAGGTTCGTTTAAGCCGTCAATCAAATTCTATTAGAAAGGATTTATTGTCCCTAAATAACTTTAACGAAAAATGAAAAAATATGTTGTAAGAAAAAGCATTCATTTTATGTAGTAAATAAACGTGACACATGACTTTTTTCTTTTCAAATTTACAAACGATTAAAATAAGCCATTAGAGAGGTAGAGAGAGAGAGAGAGGCTTTAAGTCTAAGCATTTAGTGTTAAGTGCACAAGGCGTAGATGATTTAAAACCCCTTTAAATTTGTTTGTTTTTTTTTTGTTTTTTGATTATTTCTTAACTTCATGGCTAGTTAAACGTCATAAAAAATTATTATTAAAGCCCTAAAACTATGAGAAACTAAATACCTTTTATTTTCAACAATTTCATGGTTCAGCTAATAGAGTTTAGAGAAAAATTTCTTTTTGTTTTTTTAAAGAAAAAATTATAAATTTTTACTTTCAAATGACTATAATTAAATATTGTACAAAGTCATTAAATAAAAAGTCAAACAAAAAAAGTAAATGTTTGTATAGAAAAAAAAAATAAAATCAAAATAAAATAAAAATAAACAAAATTAAAAATAAAGCAAATCATCTAATTATAATAAAATTTTAAACCAAAAAAATAACACTTAACAGTCAGCCATTAATTAAAAATAAAAATGGTAGACGACTTTCAATGTCTTGCAGTTGCCTGCATACATACCTACATACATACATATGTACGTTGGTATTTTGAATATTGTGAGTCAAGTCCAATATAAATTGAGTGTGATATATTGCTGGTATAGCATTGGCCTCCGTAAACTGACTGACTTTATAACGGTCATTGACGTTTGCACTTGCCGCACAATGTGGCATATCGAACGACCACCACTGAGTTGATGTTAAAGGTAGTTTAAGGCTAATGGTGTTATTTTTCTTCATTGTTTTTCGTAATTTTTAGTATGTATTTTACATGTGGTTTATTAACCACTTTAGTTTAAAAGCGAAAAAAAAGTCAATATTTCATTCCTCTCTCTTTTTTTCATTTTTCAATTTTTTTTCACAGTTCAATAATTTGTGAAAATATTTTGTTATTTTTCGATTTTAATTTGTTATATTTATTGAAAAATGCCATTATTTGAAATTATTTATTGTAATTTTATTTTGATTATGTAATTTAAAACAATTTTTCCTCTTTTTTTTTTGCTTAGAAATATTTATTAAAGGTGTAATACAAATTGATTTAATTTGTCTGTGGTTGCTTTGCTTTTTAACTGTGAACAATAGCAAAAAAGTTCTTGTTTTTTTTTATATTTTTTCACAAGAACTTACTTTTTTTTGTAGGTTTTTGTTGTTATTTATATGGTTATAACCATTTGAAATGCTTACCATAAAAGGGATTTGTTTTTAAATACAGTGTGTTTTGCCTCATTTTTGTGGTTAAGCAATTAGATTATCACACAATTTTCTAAAACACATTCAATGTTATGTCATACCCAGCAAATGATTTCAATTCGTATACCAAAAAAAAGCAAAAGGTTAAATAAAGTGAAATTAAAATGGCATGAAATGCTGTACATATAAAAAAATGAACTTTTATTTAAAATGCTTCAAAAAAAAAATAAATAAATAATTACAATTACATATGTAATACTAAAAAAGAAATTTGAACTCTCGTTTAAAAAATTTACAATTTTTTTAAGTACAGGAGTACATTCTAATCTTCTAATTTCTGTACTAAATTTATGGCAATAAATTATTCAATTCTTTTCAAATTATATTAAATATTATATATATATATATATATGTATATATATATATATATATATGTATGTATGTATACAATATATAATAAATTTATTTCAAAAATGTTAACATAAATTTCTTTTCACCGTAATTTAATATAATTTTCTTGGTAAATAACATTCAGTTACAAAACATTTGTATTTTGTAGCATACTTTTAAGCTGCTATTTATTTCGTTATTTTCTCTCACATGAAATTTGCATGTATAAGTGTATAAGCTAATACTTAGTATGTGCATACATGCACATGTAAGTGCTGCTACCATGAGGTGCGAAAATTTTGAAAGCCATCGTTCATTTAGTTTCTATGCAAGCATGTACATATGCACACATACATGCATACATGTATACTTTTTAAAATCTGGATTTAGTAGTAATTTAGTTTAGTTGCAACATTTTGTGGCTTATGTTGTGTACCATCATTTGTTTAATGTTGTTGTGCTTTTGTTTATATATTTATTTATTATGTTGTTGTTGTTGTTGTTTTTTGTTAATAAAATTATACAAAGAGCTGACTTACTTTACTGCGGTCTATTTGAGAGGGGATTTTGTTGATGGTACTCTGGTTGGTTGCACTTATTTAGAAATACGAATTTAAAAGGGCTTTTAAAAGGTTGTTAAATATCATTTTATATGTATTTATATTCAAAATACGAAGTTTTAAACATTTTGTGAAGGGATTTAAGTGACAAATTATTAATTTCTAATACATACATACGCAATTAGTCATTACAACCGTTCAGTCAAGATTACGACCCAGATAATATTGTGTGTGTTAATTTCATACGTAAGTGGCGGGGGACTTACAGTTTAAAGTCGTTTCCGAACGACAGATTTTTTCAGAAACTTTTCATGACAATTTTTTATTTACTCTCAGAGTTTTTTGGCACAAATCTGCTGAGAGAAAATCGCCGAAAATTTTTTTTTTAATTTTTCGTTTAGTTGGAGATTTCTGACCTGAGCTTTGAACTGTGGCCTCACGTGTTATAAGCCAGCACACTACCTAGGGCTTCATAAAGATTTCTAACATTTAATTTAAAGTCAATATTACATGTCCTTAATGCCGTTTGCTTTAAAATTAAACATAACTACAGTACATATTTGCAATACAACTCGTTCGTAAAGACTATATGTAGACCGATGGCTATCGTTCAGTTTCCAATAGAACAATACAGTAAAGTTCATAAAGTTCATAAAGTTCATACAATAGCAGTAAAGTTCAGACGTCGTTTTAAATATTTTTGAACCCCGATATAATAATTGAAGACGCCGTAGTCTAGTAGTTAGTGTGTTGGCTTATTAGACGTGAGGCAACGGTTCAACCCCCCAAGTCAGAGATCTCTAACAAAATGAAGTATGAAAAAATATTTCTCTGACGACTTCCTCTCGCAGTTTTCTGGCAAAATACCTCTGAGAGTTAATAAATTTGCCATGAAATGTTTCTCAAAATAAATCTGTCGTTCTGAATGGAATTTACATTATAGTTCCCACCACACATGTATAAAAGTAACACACAAAACATAAGTGATGAGAGGAGCTAGCTCGTAATCCTGACTGAAGGGTTGTAATTGATCATTACAACCCTACAGTATGCAACAACTACACGTATGCAGGATTTTCCTTCCTTTAATGATTTGCACATAAATTTCATATTCTCCAGTAAACACCTTCTAAAGCAACACAATAATTATAGCAATGTAGTTAAAATTGATGGGGCTATTTAACATAGTAAATATTGGCTAATTAAAATACCGTGTCAAAATGTTGTTTACGAAACCTTTTATAACCTGACAACTAAATGAGCCTGACATCGACAGCAGTGGCATCAAATTTTATAGAAAAAAAAATACACCAGATTATTATGTATTATTTTTAAATATTTAAAATATTTATTGCTATTGTTGTTGTTGTTATAATAACTGTCAGTACGTATTGTTTTCATATGTCATTTAAATATGTTTTTGCCAGTGTGTATACTGAAAGCAGTTTTATTTAAACTACTACTGTTAACTGTTTGCAAGAGAGCTGAATGTTATACACGTTGTTATTCAAATAAATAAAAAATTGTAAATAAAAATTATAATATCACGATGTGTGGCTCTATTTGCAGAAAATTTGTACTGTTAATTAATTTAATAGGCTTTCCACGCACATACACACACAAACACACATTATATAATAAGATTTTTAATTTGTTTTGACACATGTGTTGGTCTTTTATTTTTTTCGTTTTAATTGTATGAGCATTTGTTGATTTAATATTAATTTGTTTAACCATAAACAATATTAATAATTTATTTGATTTTATTTTTTAGCTGTTGCCCAGGATAATTTTAAATGCCCTGATGATTTTGGTTTTTATCCACATGAGGCGTCTTGTGATAAATACTGGAAATGTGACAATAATGTTGCTGAGCTAAAGACCTGCGGTAATGGTTTGGCTTTCGATTCTTCGGATCCAAAATATTTAACTGAAAACTGTGACTACTTGCACAATGTTGATTGTGGTGATCGTTCACAATTGGGTAAGTTGTAATGTTTAATGAAATGAAGAAAAAAAAAAAACAAACAATTCTTTATCATTCTTTTACTATGTTTTGTAGAACCTCCAATTTCCACACCCCACTGCTCTCGTTTATATGGTATTTTCCCCGATGAGAACAAATGTGATGTCTTCTGGAACTGTTGGAACGGTGAACCCTCTAGATATCAATGCTCTCCCGGTTTGGCTTATGATCGTGATGCTCGTGTCTGCATGTGGGCCGATCAAGTACCAGAATGCAAAAATGAAGGTAAATTCGTTTGTTTGCTATTCAATTTTTTTTTGCATCCAGCACCTAAACATTTAAATATTTTGTTTTTTAGAAGTTGCCAATGGTTTCGCTTGCCCTGCTGCCGGTGAATTGGCCAATGCTGGTTCATTCTCCAGACATGCTCACCCTGAAGATTGCCGTAAATACTACATTTGCTTGGAAGGTGTTGCCCGTGAATATGGTTGCCCCATTGGTACTGTATTCAAAATTGGTGACAGTGATGGCTCTGGCAACTGTGAAGATCCCGAAGATGTTCCCGGCTGGTAAGTTCAATTTCTTTGTTTTTTTTATTTTATTTAACCCTGGTGTTGGCAGCTTTAAAGCTTTTCATGCACTCAATGCGTACTGCAATTAGCAAATGTTGTTGTTAGTAGCCATATTTTCTGCTGCTTGTTTCTTTTTCTTATTTTTTTCTCTCAAACTTGCTTTGTTTGTTTTAAAAATTAAATATTTGAGTCACCTTTTTACTATTTTTGTTTTGCCTAAACTACATCCACTTGAATAATTAAGAAAAAAAAAAAATGAAAAAAGAATGCAAAAATATGTATGAACCTTACATTATCCTTAAACCGCTCACAATGAAAATCCCTTTACATTACAGCGAAGACTACTACGGCGATTTGGATTTGAAGAGCATCCGTAAAAGTGAACTTTTAGCTGGTCTGCATAGTGAAGGTCGCAACAAGAGCAAAACCAAAGCTGTCCCCTCCTCCTCATAAACTCATGCATCTTAACACTACTACTCGTACTACTACTACTACTACATAAACAAACTGAAAACAAAGAAATCAAGACACAAAACATCTACTTTTACTCATACATATACACAAACTATCTTCCGTTTCTCTTAATATACTACATACCACAACACAACTTCCACTACCACCAATACAATAAGAAACACAAACTTACATAAACAACAACATAATATCCCTACAACATACTCCCCCATCCAGAAAGGAAGAAAAAAAATGTGAAAGAGAAAAACAAAATGAAAGAGAAAGTATAGAAATTTCAAAAACAAACAAAGAATTTGTGTTTGTGTAGGTTTTTATTTCCTGTTATAACAGGAAAAGGTTTATATAACAAACAAAAAAAATGAAGCAGTAGAATGGAGTGAAGCTAATACTTTTGTTGTGTTCTCTGTATGAGCTTTTGGTTTTTCTTTTTTTTTTTTATTATTTTTTATTTGATTAAATAACGTTTGTGAATTTAATATTTTATTATTTTTGTTAAATAATTCAAAATTTTGTTTATATTTTTCTTTTTATATAAAAAAACTAAAGAGTTTATACAAAGCCATCAGAGAAAAAAGCATAGAAATAAAACTTTATATTATAATATATAAATTAAAATAAAGAACAAATAATATCAGCTGCGTGAACAATTGAGTAAAATTATCAAAATTTTTTTTTATATAAAAAATGTCGTAAATAATTGTTTTTAGACATTTCTTTAAATTTAAGTAATTTTTCATTTTAAGTTTATAATTTTATTAAAAAAAATAAAAAAACCATTACGAAAAAATACAAAAAAATAATTAAAAAATTAAAAAACAAAATTAGTTTGATTTTTTTTCCACTTTTTAAATGAATTTACTAATCATTGTTCATACTTTCGAGAGTTAAAAAAAAATTATAATAAGTTTCGAAACACACATATATAATTAAACGGATGTTGTTTCGAAAATATTAATGATAGCATTCTGGTGGAGTTGGATAATTTTCTTATATTAAACGACTATTTATGAATGATAATAGAAAAAAACTTTAAAATTTATTAATTTCGGAGCCCCGATAGTCTAGTTCATTGTGTGCTAAAATTCATTGCCTGATTATTTATACGACATTATATATGTATGACGAACTACAATAGTAAAAAGAAAGTAAGAATTATTACAAAATTATTCACGAGATAAAAAGTGACGAAGTTGTATACACTGCTCATTATAAAAAAAAGAAAAAATTCACACACTACCATTGTTTCCTTTCTCCTATTACTACCTTTCCTGCATTCCAATACAATACAGAGCATGAATAGGAGTCTCAAAAAATGAGCATTGAGATCGTTACTTCCACAATGTTTGGATGAAAAGTAAAACTCGTACGCGTTATTAAATTTATGTACATGATCTCTATACCGTTATATAAGAGTTTATGCAAAAAAAAGAATGTCCTTGGTTTGAAAATTTATTCTCATGCGTATAAGAAGCGTCTCTTCGTATAACTTAATATTTCATGTAACTCTTATTCCACTTAAAGTCTTGTATAATATTTAGATTTCTAAGATTAATTTGGGTTGCAAAGCAATTTTCGTGCTCCTACTGATTGACTTTTTAGGCTTTGCACAGACTAATGTCAGAAGTGCCAGGTGATAATTGACTAGCAATGAAAAATTTGGCATCTTTTTCACACAATTTTCATTGTAAAATCATTGCCTGTTAAAGACATTAGCTTTCAATGCTTTCAGAAAAAAATAATCGCACATTTTCAAAAATTCCTTTGGAGAAAAATGAAAACAAAAAGCTTTGAAATAGAAAATATTATGAAGGTGGAAATAATATTCTACTCTTTTGTTAATTTGTTATTTGTATTCTTGCAACGTTTAATCAATAGTACGGATCGTTAGACAGACGTTTGTCAAAATTGTTGCCAGCTGGTAATCCGACAACTGCTGATAGTTCAGAGGTTCTACTTTCTTACTTACTTCAGTGGCCATTAACCCGTTTAATGGATTTCCGCCTGCCTTAACACATCCTTCCAGACGCCTCTGCTTCTTGTGCGCCTACGCCAGTTGGTCACACCAATCACAGGTTTTAGAAAATTTTGAGATCTAGCATCTGCTTGAAGAAAAGTTTTAGTTTTAAGTGTTCTTGTTGGCAATTGACAATATATGGCCATATTTATTCGCTGAATTCTAGAGCTCTAAGTGGATGTGCGATAAATTATGCGAAGGCATATTTATATATAGTCTTATGACTACCCTACGTGAATTCCACGAATACTTTAAAAAATAAAAATTTTGTATTGTTTTATATTTAAACCCTTCAAGACTATGTGATCATCGAAATTGTGAGATAGAATATGAATATAGTCATCAGAGTGCAAATATTTTTAGTGTTTTAGTGTAATACAAATGTAATACATCTTCTTTTAATGCCTCATTGACCGTAAAATTGAAGGTGCAGCTTGTTTCTTTTATATCACTAGTGGTGACATGCTTTCCACAAAGCATCTCTAACTTGCACGGTGTGATGCTGTTACTCAGTTAGCTCTCATAGTATCATACGGATTCCATTCTGCCGACATTCTCTTTACGCTTTCAGAATTCTTTCTAATAGTATGGCCAATTTATCTTATTTACGTCTGTTTCCGCTTTGTCAATTGCCGTTACTGAACTTATACTGATAGCAGACATATTATTCTTGTAGCATAATGTTATTAATGCTTACGTTGTTAACTCTCGTGACTTTGGTTTTTTGATATTTATCTCAAGTCCAACATTGCACACTAGCATTGCGAAAACACCATCCCTATACTCCAATTCCTCTAGCAGGCTCCAAGGAGTCCGTGTAATTCTTTTTCTCTCTGTATAAAATTCAATCATAATATTGTTATGTTTTTACCCTTTTAAAAGCGTTTAAAATATGAGTTCGTAGATTGCACCCAAAAAATAAAAATGAATTTATGTTCAGTTTTAATTAAATTCTTTATTGTCCGCACAATTCCGTGTTCCACTGTTCGCAACTTGATTTGAACAACAACAATTTGCTTTATTTGTTATTCTTTGCACTCTTCTGCGTACTCACTAACAATTGTTCGTTAGAACTCTACAACGGAGATCTTCAAACCATGATTATTCTCTTCACACGCAAAGCGTCTTCACACAAGACTGACTGAATACTTTCTGATCGCGTTGCTGCTTTGTTTTGCCTTTTATATCGCTGGGTAAACAGTCTGATGAATGCGCTTGAAGGAGAATGACTTTGCCTAAGCAAAATCTCTATAAATGTAAACATTTTGCTTACGTTAGTGTTGTTGTTGCCTCTTTGTTTACTTCTATATCCCTTGTTTATACTGATGTTGTTGCTATATTTTTGTTTATTCGTTAATCATGTAAACAAGTCCATTCTTTTTGTTTTCGCAACTTTTGTTTATTATTTTAATTTTTAACGATGTAACACCATTTCCATTTTCGTAACAATATCATTCAGCACGATTGTGAAGAGCTGAGGTGGTAGGAGGCGTTCCTAGTCAAATTAGTTATGTTTATCAAGTTTATTGAGTTATAATAAGCTCAGATTAAGATGTAGTTTGACTTTAAAATTGGTGACATTTCAACTGATAAGATCGTATAACCTTAGCTCCCAGGAAGTTTAAACAACGTGGCGTCTTGAAAGCAGCTGTATTATAAGGTTGCCTCTTATCTATTTATTTAAATATCTGACTAATTTTACCATTGCCCCCGTACCGTTCTGAAATATTAAAAATCAAAGCTTTGAAGAAAATTCTAAAAGAAAAAAATTTTAAAATTTTTAAAATTTGTTTAAAAACAGAAGAGACAGTTCTAAGGTCACATTTGAATCATACTGAAGAATTAAAGAAATTAAAAAAAGAAAACAAAACGTTAAAATAAATAAATAAAATAAAACTAAATTAGAACAACTCCTTAAAGGACTAGCAAAGTTTGATTTTCAAATTTCAAATGAAAAGAGGAAAGGAGAGGAGAAGAGATGAAAATTATTTGTAAAGAAATGTGGGTCTTTGGTGGTTTCAAGTTAATAGTTTCACAGTGACTTTTATGTTTGTGTTGCAATATAAACAAACAAACATACATACGAATGCAAATACTCATACAGATACAATAAATAAAACTACTCTTATGTAGTCATAGTCTTAGACTCTCTGTATCCATCTCTCTCTCTCTCTCTCTCTCTCTTACAGTTATAGTTTACTCCCACAATTACTTTTTAAAGTTATGGTTTTTCCTTCTATTTCTTCTTCTCTGTTGTGTAAATAAGTATCTCTTGTGAAATTGTGTAAATGTGTTAGCAGTGGTGGTGTACAGAAACAAACAAATGGAATAAAGCAAGATTATCCAATTAAAACTTTTTTGAATTAAATAAACACTTCTTTAGAGTACGAATGTTATAAAAAAAATGTTAAAAAATACTTTTTTTGTTGCTCTCAGATATTAACATTCAAATGCGAATATTTTTTTTTTTTGTTCTTGAATTGACAATTATAAATGTAATTAAAAGTGAAAAGAAGTGAAATAGGGGTTTAAAGTTTTAATTAAAACGGATCTGAATAAGAACTAATATGGTCCTAAGAGACACCGCCTATTAAATGTTGTTTCCATGGGACCGACAAACTTACATTTCAATCTAAAGAGGAGGCCCTTACCCTGATAATGAGGACGTCCCGTATAGCAATACTAAACATCACTGAAAGCTCTCCAAGCTCTTTTCTTTCCCAGAGGAAGTAATAGTTTTTAATTATTCATAACAAGGATGAGGAACAATGGACCGACTAATATTAAGGCATACCACCTTTCCTAACCTCTCCTCAAGCTATTTTTAAATTGAGCTATCTCTCATTTACTAGCCCGTTGATAAATTTAAATTTTAAGTTGAGCAAATCATTTCTAATGTCCACAAAATAACCAACCATTTTCCGAATTCAATTCCTTAAAGCTCACGCAAATGCAAAGATTCTAACGAACTCAAAAGGTTATCAGTTACTACGTCTGTAACGCCAGTTACAAAGATTCTAACGGATCTCAACATAAAAGTGTTTTCTGGATCAGATTGCATTATATCAGTAGTCCTGAAGTAATGCTCTTCCACGCTCGTTCGTCGATTAATTAACATTTTCTTTGGCTCATAGAGTGTATATATTTTAGGGAAGGTTATTAATGTAAAGCCAGTCTCCAAAAGAGCGACAATAATAACCCAGAAAACTATCACTCAAAATATGATTGAAGTTTATGAATAGTATGATGAACTACTATTAATTTTTAAAATATCCAGAGTACAAACTCCTATCACAGACAGACAATATGATTATCGTACAGTTAAACTAGTCTTTCCAATGGTCTTGTGAGAGCAAGGTGGCGGCTCCAAAGCATAGCACAATTTCTTTTCGCCAAGTAGATTATAATTTTGTTTATGTTATTTCATATGGCTTCCAAGAAATGATCAACTCTAGGTGACAGTCTTTTTGAAACGATTCCATACTATTTCGTAGGTGATGTTTAATGTCTTCACAATCCACATACATTAAGATATCGAACTTTGATATCTGAGTGGCAGTTCTTTACAAATACAATACGGCTGTGGAATTCGTTACCAAACTCATTACAAATCAATGGCAACGCTTTGCAGTTTAAAAAAATTTTATTTTCTAAATTATTACATATTTACATGCATATATTTTCGTTTTTGTTTTTACATATTATTATTTCGATACTATTTGCTTTTACTACTTTTAATTACTTGTCTTATATATATTTCATTCTTTGTAATAATATATTATATAATCACATACTGTAATTTATAAGATTAATTTCTTGTTGTATATGATATGCTACAAAATAAATAAATAAATAAATAAATAAAAAGACGAATTCTGTCTGTAATGCAGTGTGGCCAATCGACCACAAACGGATGTGCCCTACGAGAAAGATGCCTTCTGCATAAGGATACACGATTTTCGGGAACAAATCTCCATATCTCGTTAGAGCAAAATCCGTTGTAGTAGTGATAGAACAGTCAAGCCACATGCCGGCGGTGCTCCAATGAATCAATAGAGTTGGATACCCTATCGTAATTAATGAGCATCTTCGCCCTCTCCTGTACGCGGTCGAGAAGCCTCAAAATAGACTTCGAGGCACCGTCAAATACATAAGAGTTGTATTCCATTCTCGGTCGGATATAAGCGCTGTAAATTGAGGTGAGATCAGATAAATTGAAGTATTTCTTGCACCGTCTTAATGCTTGAATTCTTTTCACACTGCATTTTCATGCCCAGAACATCAAGAGTGTCTGACTCAATAATATTAACACCACCCGTAACTACAGATGAGGCACTTGTATGTTAATAAACAGAATTGCGTGCATTTTATATGTGTTAAAATCTACCCTATTCATACGACCCCATTCGGAGTTTGATTGTAGGTCGATTGTGAGAGTATCATTTATATTAAGAGTTTTCACCTCAATTTCTAAAGGACTCTGACTACCATTAAATGAATATGAATGGCAAATATTGCTACCATCTACAAAAGAGTAGATAGGTTTAGAATTTTAAGAATAAGATCCTTAATAAAAAGAAGGAATAGATTTGGAGAAACTTTTTTGCTAGAAATCTGTTAGGAGGAAGACGCCGAATAAATATATTTTCATATTTCGTTTTTGTTCAATATGTCTGACCTGGCGTTGGAACTGTGGCCCTACGGTTAAAAAGCCATCACACTACTTACTTCACTAAGGCGACTTCAATGCTATTTAAATTTAGAGATCACTGAGGGATTTGAAATCAATTCTAAGTCTGTGAATAAACAGACATACATTTGTATTACAATTGAAATTTTCGTAGGCGTAGGCTTCTCAGTTGATACAAACTTTTTAAATTTTAATTATATTTAATTAAATTAAAACAAATACAACTGATTAATGGTTATACTTGATGAAACAATCCTTCAATACTGGAGATTAGAATGAAAGTCTTAAAAAACCACTACACATACTTAAATACACACAAACATTCTCCATCTCTGCTGTTTGCTGCAATTAATCAACACAATATACGAGTATGTTTATGGAATTGTTAATAATGGCAGAATAACTTTATATTTATGCACGTGTGTGTGTAGGAGTTATAACAGTATATTTGTGTATAAAGAAATTCAAATAAAGAAAATGACAGAAAATTTTAATACGATGCTGGTATACTGTTCGTCTTAACCAAACCGTATACCAAAACAACAATACGTTAAATTATATACGCAAAATCAAAAGACCACACACGTGTATGTACCATATTTGTATGTACTAATATATATTTTAGTATATTCTTATGTTTGTGGGACTCTTTTTATTTGTGTTTTGTTTTATTGTATTCTATTTAAACCACAAAATATAATCCCTTATTTTTCTTGCCATTTTGACTTTAATTAATTTTAATGGCGATAAGTGCCATAAAGTACTGAATTATATAAAAAGTGGGCAAAAAAAAACACAGTGGTCGAAAAAATATAAGCACACGCCAAAATTTCAATTGTGAAGGAGACTTCATTAGAAGCCTATTTCAGTCTTGAAACAAATCTTTAGCGATATAACTGAATTTCGACATTCAGAAAGTAGTAGAAATGGTTAGCCATTATAGCCAGTGTATTAGTAGACCTGTGCCAGTGAAAACCCAGGTTCAAGCCCAGGTTCAAACCCCAGGTTCAAACTCCACGTCAAACATCTCCAGCAAAACGAAACATGATTTCTGGCAAAACTCTGAGAGTTAATTAAATTGCCATGAAAAGCTTCTCAAAAAAATCTGTCGTTCAGAGTCGTGTGAGAGGCTAGGTCGTAATCCTAACTGAAGGGTTATAATGACCAATTATGTATGTATGTATGTGTATGTATTATTGTGTATTTCGGAATTGTAAACTTATTTTTTTAATTTATAACTGCTCGGGATTTGAACACGTAATGAACGCGCATTGCGCCATATGCTATGTGTTAACTATATCTTTCTTAAATTTTCAAATTTCTCTTTTATTTAAATTTAGAATTTTTAATTAAATTTTTAATTAAATTTAGAATTTGTAATTAAATTTTTAATTAAATTTAGAAATTTTAATTAAATTTTTAATTAAATTTACAAATTTTAATTAAAAGCGTACAAAGGAATTGTAACATATGTTATTAAAAAATATATAGAGTGCCTTTAATTTTGTCCCATACTGTATATATGTATTTATAACATATTTAGGTAAGCCTGTATATGCATGTGTATGATTATAACAACAAGAAAAAAGTGAACAATAAACCAAACTGAAACAAGGTATAAAAATATAATAAAAATTCTTAAGTACATCTGAGAACGTAGAATATCAAAAAAAGTCTATAATAAGATTACTAAACAAACAAAAGAAAATAAATTAAAGAAAAAAATTATTTATTTAATTTCATTTATAAGAAAACAAAAAAAAAAGATAAGCTCAGAATGAACATAGTCTGACAGACAATTTTATAACCACAAAATAAAATAAACCGACAACAGTACGCTCAACAATACAATACAATACACACAACTTAACTCAGCTCAACTACTGTGCTAAATTGTTGACATTAAAAATTAATACAATTGATGATGCAGGTGTATTCAAGGCAAATAAAGATTGCAGATAAGTGTCTGTGTTTTCAATAAAACTAAATAAATATGCTACACATTATGAAATAAAATAAATATCATAAGTCAAAATGACTGTATATATTTTGTAATTCTAATGAAATGTCCTTGTTGACCTATTTGTGACAGTTCTCTATTATTTTCTTTGAAATTATTACAATACAAATGTTTATTTGGTCCAGAAGTCATCGTAGCCTTGTAGACTACTGCCTCTCAGCAGATTTCTAACAAAAACTATGATTGTAAATAAAATGGCCATGAAAAGTTTCACAAAAATCTGTCCATTGGAATGTACATTAAACTGTAGGTCCCGCTACTCAGGCATAAAATGAACCCACATAAATAAGTATTGTGAGTAGCAATGTCCTGTCTGACGGGTTGTAATTACCAATTATGTATGCACATACACTTGTTAATTATTAAAAATTTTTTTATTTTTGAAAGCATTTAAAAAACCATACTTTTGTTCATTACTTTCTTAATTTCTCAGTTTTTGGCATTATTTTTTTTTTGACTTTCTGCAGTATACCTATACATATTTCAAGAATTCATTTATCTTATGAAATGAGTATGTATGTAGATCCTTCCAATAATTGCCAAAATAAATGACAAGCTGTAGGTTGTGAGTTTTGTTAAGTAGAACTCAAAAATATTTTATTTTTCGAATTTTTTTTTTCGACTTTACTAACAAATTTATTAATTACACAAAATTTTCTGAATCGATTTCTAAAATTTAAGTTTTCTTAGAAAGGAGAGGAATGTGCCTTTAAAACACTATACATACTTAATATCTTATTCGACTTTATTTTCTATGCGGTTTGATGAGGTAAACTTGGCAAATGCGAATTATTTTCATATTTTTTCAAGTTTGTTCATTCATAGTAGCAAACTTTTAATAAAAAGTATAAAATAAGTGTTTACATTCTTAAAGTGCATCCTCTTTTGAAGATATTGATACTTTGTTTGATAAAATCGTAGAAAAATTGCCGTAGTTATTATTTAAAGTTGTGTTATATTTTTCATATATTTTTTTTATTAAATGAAGTTTCAGTTAAAAAAATTTCATAATTTTTAATGCATCTTCATTGTTTATCGGAAAATATATCGATTTCACATTTCATCAACCACCAGAAGTTGACTAATATTTGCACAAAGCGAAAGAATAATATTTGCAAAAAACACAAATATTAGACGACTTCTGGTAGTCGCCCAAACGTGAAAACGACACATTTTGCGGTAAACAATCAAGATCCATCAGAAATTATTAAAATTTTTGAACTGAAAGTTCATTTGATGAGATGACATACATATATAAAATATATATATTTAAATAATAACTATGATAGTTTTTGTTCGATTTTATCAAACGAAATACCAATCTCTTCACAAGATAATGCACTTTCAGAATGTCAACACCTATTTTATATTTTTTAATTCAATTTTCCAATTCAGAATGGCTAAACTTGAAATAATAAGAAAAATTTTATCCAAGCTTACCCGATCAAAACTTATAACATGTAAGTTTGAAACATATGTTTATATATACCGTTTTTAAAGCTCAGCTCTCCCCTTTTCAAAAAACTTTGTATTTAAAAAATTTAATAAGTAATCAATAATTTTGTATGAAAATATCTAAAATACCGTTTCTGTCAAATAAAATCAATTCGAATTTGAAATATAAAGAAAAGCTTTTTTCAGTTCTACTCAACAAAACTCACAAACTACACTATGTTATTAGTTGGGGGTATTTTGACTGTCACACCGTATTATTAGTCATTTAAATAAAAAAGAGGGAGTTTATTTTGTTACAAAATTGCCACCAAAGCAATGGCATCAGGACACTCCATGATACGGTTAGAGAGAATTAGATAATATTTGTTGACAAGAATTTTTTCTCTGAACTTACTTAATTATTCTTAATATTCACAACTCCCTTTAACCAGAATAATAAATTGTAAATTTAAAAAAAAATTTTTGTGGTTATTTCTTCAATTACATGACATTTGTATGCATTTCGCTTTTTTTTTGTTTTTTTTTGTATGCTCTTCTACAAAGGCATGAATAGCACAATACAAGAAATATGTTTTTTTTTTTGTTTGTTATTTCCATTGTGAAGAAGTGTTTTCTCGAAAGACATACATATGTACATAAGTATGCACTAATTGAAAGCTAAAATTAAATTAGTCCAGTTTCACAACAATAAAATAATATGAGTCAAATGTAAGTAACAATGTTGTATAATAAAATGTGATACAAGGCTAAGAAAAATGCACACTCACAGAGAATACGAGCATAAACTCATACTCTTGCTTGTATTTGTTTTCTTTATGAAAATTAAAAAAAAAATAAAATCTGCAATACAAACATAATTTTAAAGAACAGAGTTGCCTACACTACAAAGACAACTTATAACGAAAGGATATTCATAACTATTCTAGAAGAACATGGCTAATATGGATTTTTCATATCCCAGGCCATTTAAAAAAAAATCTTCAATATTCTTGTCATTATATTTCATATTCTGTTTATGATTGGCTATTGGAATTTTTGTCTAATTGGTTGAAATATTGTTTGTAAAATAATACATACATTTGTTTTGGCAACAACTGGAAGAACATATGTAGATTCGTACATATTTCGTAAAAAAATGAAATCTTGAAATATACTGCAGAAAATCATAGAAAACAATTTCAAAAACCGAAAAAAAGAATGAAAATAATCAACAAAAGCCAGAATTACAAAAGAAAATAAAACTTTTGTTTTCCTCCATTCTATATAATTCTCCAAATGTGGTCAAAGAACTACAAATAGAATGTGGTGTGGCATCAAAGAGCAACAAGAAACGAAAAAAAAACGAAAAAGAGACATGAAACATTATAACACAATAATACCGCAATTGTGAAGAACAGAGTAAAAAAAATGAAAATAAAATTCAATTAAATGAGAATAAACAGGACAAAAGGAAACATATTTGCTATGACAACAATTTCTAGAAAATTCAAATCTTTTCACGGACACACTTCTACTTGAAATGTGCAGGCATAAGCGTTTTACTGGAATAAATTTATTGTAATTCACACGATTATTTAAAAAATAAACAATTTGGAAACTTAAAGTTTTTGTTATCCTTTGCGGAGTTTTAAATTGTTGTGTTGTATGGGGCTGCCAATGAACACACGTGGATGGTGCGTACGTTCGCCAAAGTGGAACTAACTGTGGCAGCAACCCTATCTTTAGGAGACCGAAGAGCAATAAGATTATGCCGGCATCTGGCAGAGGCAATCGAGGGGTAGAAAATTCTGGAGCAACTTAATGGAATTCACCAACACTATATTACACATCGGACAACGTCGGGAACGAATTTTGTCCCGTCATCAAGAACCAGAGGAACATGCAAGTGAAATTCTGGCAAGTTGGATTTGATGATTTCTTGCGGACATAGACTGTAATAGACACCAATTTCTGAAGAATATAATGATGCAGCGCATTAATCGAAGTTACAACCACCGCAGACAAATATGTCTTCACAACAGAAAGTGTTACACAAGAGCTAGGCTACAAGAAGTCTAAATTTTCAGGTGATCCCGAAAAGCGCTGGAACAGTCACTTAATTATTGCAACCAAGAAGGCAAAGTGGAAACAACTCTGAATGGTTCTGATTAACTATTTCTAGGGACTTGGCTATAGTATCCTAACGGGGAATTTGGGTACAAACTTTGGTCTCCCAAACTATTGCAGCGAGATCATTGTTAACGTTGTAAAGGACTTGTTCGCATTAATGAACCACCAGTTGAGGAGATGACCAATGCCCTTCACGGAGACAGAATTGAAAAATGTGGTGGGAATATTTTGCTGAAGGCCGCTGTTCCAAATGGAGGTA
The DNA here is from genome assembly GCA_958299815.1 of Sarcophaga carnaria. Taxonomy (NCBI): domain Eukaryota; kingdom Metazoa; phylum Arthropoda; class Insecta; order Diptera; family Sarcophagidae; genus Sarcophaga; species Sarcophaga carnaria. The sequence goes on from OY283150.1 coordinate 34,633,902, forward strand.
TTTAAACTCTTTGCTGAAAGTCGGCTAAGGTGTACAATGCTTTCATTGCTCACGATACAAATGCCGAATGCAGTAGTAGATCAGCAGTAATTCTGTTGCAGATTACTTTTCGCCGTTCTGGATACCTTATGAGAATGCTTCAGAGTTACTAGAAGCACCGCAAGCTCCTATATGATATCCCCGGTATTCAAATCACGCCCAACGCATCCTAGAGATGTGGAATCCAAGCAAAAATCATATCTTAGATATAGAAGGGCCAGAAAACTCACACTTGCTTGATAATGCAGTAAAAACAGTGGCGGTGATATGCTCAACATACGTTTTTCAGTTGCAAAAAATGGCACTCGAAAAGTATTGCATTGAGAGTTCAGATTGGTAACTACACTTCCGAGAATATTGTGAGCGAAAAGTTTGAATGGGGAAGCTAATGGAGTGCCATAGCAACCTACCTTGAATATATACGCCGGGAGAAATAAAACAAAAAATCTCGATTCAGCTCTCCAAAGAAAAAATATCCTGGCTATCTGCCTACACAGAAATGTGCGAAGGCACACTATCTCATATTCTAGAAAAGGATGGACCGCCGGAGGTGAACTTAATGGGTTTGTTCAACTAACAATTTCCAATTTTGCTTTGTTAAAACAGAACTGTGTTGTAATGACTTACATAAGTAAAGCTAATGATCGGTGGTATGAACAGCAGAACAAGATAATAATTTTTAAGAAAATATTCTTGAATAAAATATTCGTAAAAATTTGAAAAGCAAACAAAATCTTTTCATTTAATTTCAATCTCTTTTTTATTGTGCAGTGGAAAGAACTGAAAATAATTAAATACAATTAATTATGACATAGAGTTCTTCCAGTAAAATAATAGTCGAGGATATAATACTGAAGCAGTAACTAAGCTTAAAAAATATAATAAAACTGCGTATAAGATGTGATAGTTTTACACGTAATTTGTATTTAAAAACTGTGTAGAATAAATTGAATTAAAGTTTCTGAATTAGACATTGACAAAAGAAACAAGCAGCAAATAATAAAAATAATTTCAATATTTCAATATTTCATAAACATTTTAATTCGGCAATTCAATTAAAAGTTTAACAAATTATTTTGTCTTCTTTCTTTTTTCTTCTTTCCTTCCTCTTTTAATTAATTTCAATTTTAATTTCGAATTAAAAGTCAGGATTACTATGGCGATGTTGACCTGAAGGCATTGAAAAAATTGGGCTATTAAACGGAATGAACTACGAGTACTTTAAGGATAAAAGCAACGAATTTTTATTTTTTTAGAAATTTTTCAAAATAACAAGCCAGTGTAAGAGTAATACAAACTGTTTGAAAGGAAAGGAATATTTTATTTATTAACTGCCTGATTATTATTATAGTGCTTGTGTACGCATTTTTAAATTTTGTTTTTATTTTTTAATTTTTTTTTTTGTTTTTTTTATCAATTTAAAAATAAAATATACAAAAAATAAATTAATTTTAATTGTTTCATAATAAATAACAAATTTAGAGCATTTAAACAAAAATATATTTTACAAAATGTATGGCAGATAGAAATAAATGCTTTTAAAACAAACATATACTCTTACACATACAACAACATATAACAATAATATTGTAGTCCTTAAAAATATTATAAAAAAAAGAATAGAAACTCATGTAAAGAACAAATGAAATGAAAATATTTTTTATTTTATTATCCCTTCTGTAAAAACTAAACTAAATATTGTATTTGTTTCTTAATATTGTAGCACGAATGTATGTAAATATTTGAAAATTTTAAAGCATAAATTGTTAAAACACATATAGAACTTACTATATACGACTTTTATAAATTCTTATTGATAAGTTTTTTCCATTTAAGTTTCCAGAAAATGTAGAGCACTTAATATACAACCCTGATCTATTTAATATACTTTTTAATTTAATTTAACTTTTTTTATTTTATTTTGTATTATTTACACTTTGAATTTAGTTTATAAGGCAATTATAAGATTTAATAAAGAAGAATTATTTATTAGATAAATAAATTATGTTTTGTTTTTCATTATTATTGAAATATATTCGAATTAGACACTCGAAATTTTATCAATAATTTTTCACTCTTTTTCTAACTCTACACACATTCATACATACACATTCACATTCAGGATTACAACCTAGCTTCTCACGCCACTAATGTTGTGTGCGTTAATTTTATACCTGAGTGGCGGTAACTACAGTTTAAAGTCGACTCTGAACGACAAATATTTGAGAATCTTTACGTCTAATAAGCCAACACACTACCCACTAGACTACAGCGTCTGCATTGGTCATTATTACGACCTAGATTGTGTGTGTCAATATTATATATAAAGGGCAGGCCCTACAGTTTAAAGTCGACTCCGAACGACAGATTTTTTTGAGAAACTTTTTCATACCAATTTTATTTACACTCAGAGTTTTTGTTGAATGTGTCGAATTTTATCCATGATTGGCGGTATCAACAGTTTTAAGTCCACTCCGAATGACATATGTTTTAAGAAACTTTTTCATGCCAATTTTATTTATTTGCTCTCAGAGTTTTTGCACAAATCTGTTGAGAGGCAGTCATTGTAGAAATATTTTTCATATTTCGTTTTCTTGTACATGTCTGAACTGGGGTTTGAACCGAGGCCTCACGTCTAATAAGCCAACACACTACCTACTAGACTACGTCATCTTCAACTGATGATAGGCAGTTCAGTTAACTCACAGAGGTTTTTATAACAAATTGTTATTATTTGCAGTACACATTGTACCTTGTCGAGAAGGCCACTAACACTGCTCGACAAAGAAAAATGTAAAAGATATTAAACCTCTTGTATATTTTAATTCTAGCTTTGGACATCAAAGTGCATCACATAGAATAGTCCGGAAAAATATAAGAATTTTGTATGGAATTATTTCTACAGAATTGTTTACGTACGTACGTTAGGATACATTTACTAATATACTGGATATTACTACAATCTAAAATCTAATAACCGATGTACATGCTTATTTATATTCACGGCAAATTTCAATTTGCAACTAAACAAGGAATTTGCAGGCCCATACATTCGCTGTGATAACATCAGTATCAAACGATAAGAACGCATGCCCATGTTTAGGAATATTGAGCCTCAGCTAAATCAAGTTGTTTCTACCGCAGCATGTAATTTAGTGTTCTGTAGCAAATCTAAAGATTACATGTGTTGGGTGTAGTAGGTGTATACTTACCTTACTAACTTAATTGGTCATTACAACACTTCAGTTTGAATAACGCCTCTAACTTCTCACACCACCATTTAAAATGTGGGAATTTGCATCGAATTGCTTCAACAGAATTGTTTACATATGTATGTTAAGATAAATTTAATAATATCGACGCGTCCATTCTATAATGTTCTAAGTACACTTACACTAACTACACTAAGTGTTTTTAATGTTCTACGTTCTCTAACTTAAATACTATCAAAATTAGTTGAAGATGCGCTGTTCCGTTCCGAAGTTATAGGGAAAAATCTTCTTAGAATACACATATGGTCGTATGTCGAGTGAAAACTTTGAGAGCTCATAACTCAAAACACACTTTTTCGACTTAGAATGTTATAGAACGGAGGCGCCGATATAATGCCTGTTAGGACAGTCTGAAATCTAGCCTCTGATGTACACGCAAATTTCAATTGCAACTAAATAAGGAACTTTCAGGCGTTTGTAACATCATCGCGTTGATAACATCAGCATCAAACGATAAGCAAGCATGCCAATCTTAAGGAATATTGAGCCTCATCTAATTATTGTTTTTGCTTTGTTTCAATTTATTTAATAAAATTGTTTTCTGCTTAGCATGTGATTTAGTTGACTGTAGCAGATCTAACGAATACTACAACCATTTATTATTGTCTGAAAACAACATCGTCTATAACCATGTATTCTGTGTAGTAGGTGCATACTTAATTAATTGGTTATTATTAACCTTTAGTCAGGATTACGACTTAGATTCTCCCACCACCCATGTTGTGTGTGTCAATTTTATCCATGAGTGGCGGGGGACTACAGCTTAAAGTTGACTCCGAACGAGAGATTTTTTGAGAAACTTTTCACGGCAATTTTATTTACCCTCAGAGTAATTGCCAGAAGACTGCTGAGAAGAATTCGCCGAAGAAATATTTATTGATTCCTCGTTTTGTTGGAGGTGTCTGAACTGGAGTTTGAACCATGGAATCGTGTCTAATAAGCCGATACAATACCTACTAGACTACATTAACTTCAGTAGGTAATTGTGCTAATTGCATTCGATTCTTTCTCAAGACGTAGTGTGCCTGGACTTTGTATGATATTTGTAGTTATTTTTACTCCTCCCTTTAGGGTGACATTGCAATCAGGGGTCATTTTAGATGAATTTTTATTTTAAGATAATTGAAGGCACTGCATTTTATAAATTAGAAAACTATGCTGAAATATTTTTCTCGGTTTTCGGATATTGGACCTGTATTATACACAGGTTTGTTGTGAAGCATCTTAAGGACTACAACACACCATTAGAGTTATAAGTTTTGTAAGACATATATACACTGAGCGCCAAAAGTGAGTAAACACCACTGAAATAATTCATTTTCTTAGGATAGCGAGAAAAGTAAATGAGAATAGTCGAATAAATTTTCAAAAATAAAAACGTTTATTTATTACTTATAAAATGTTAAAACACAAACAACAATTCATGATAAAGGAACTTTTTTATACTTAAGAAGAAAACTGTTTTATACTTAAGAACAAAAGTGTTGACTCACTTATGGCGCTCACAGTGAATTTGTACATACATACATAAATACATAATTGGTCATTACAACTCTTCAGTCAAGATTACGCCCTAACTTCGCACGCCACTTACATTGTGTGTGTTAATTTTAATACACAAGTGGTGGGACCTGCAGGCGACTCCGAACGAGAGATTTTTGGAAAAGTTTTCATGGCAATTTTATATACTCTTAGAGTAGAACAGAGAAATCTGCTGAGAGGAAGTTGATGAAGAAATATTTTCTTATATGCCGTTTTGTTGAAGTTGTTTGACTAGGGGTTTGAACCGTATCCTTACGTCTAAATAGACTACGGCGACTTCAGTATATTTATATAACAGTTAATTGTTTAGCCATAATAAAATACACAATTACCTTCTTTACTCCATTCCATTTCATTCTTTACTCAAATCTTACATGGTGTAAGAAATGGATGTACTTATTTACTTCTTACAATATTTGTTCATACACATACTATATGGTATACGAATTTATTTAATTTTTATCCATATAAAGTTGTGATAATATATTTGTATTTCTAAATAAAATACTAACATGTACCTACACGTACATATTTATAAGACATACAGACATGTAAATGTAAGGAGATAACTTTACATACAATGTAAAATAATATTTACCCGAAATTATTTGTGTATGCAATTGTTTATTTTATTACCAACTTGTATGTACAGAATTTGGGATTTAGACTACATATATGTATTTGTATTTGTTTCTTTTGCTTTAGATTAAGATAAGGTAATAAATATTATCTAATTGATTATAAAAATATAAATTATAAAATAAATATATATACTTTCTAGCTAACAATCGAATACAACTACACAAGTAAATATAATATTTGTTTGCATTTTAAACCCCAATAAGAATGTTGTTTTAATTCAATTTAGTTTTGTTGCCAACAGCAGGAAAAAAAGGGAAAAATGTGTTTGTATTGAATTTAATATAAAGTACTAACTAATGGCTATAAATAACAAATTTGTCTGGTCAACCAAAGGATTTTATTTATTAAATATTGTAAAAACCAAAATAAAAACAAAATATTTAAATTGGAAAAGCATTTATATACTCGTATGTACCTATAAAGTATTGGTAATATTTTTTTTTTATTTAAGAAATAAAATTTAAATAAGTTTTCTCGGTAAAATATGTATTAAAAGTTCAACATTCGTTTCAAAATAAAGCAAAACAATAATTATTAAAGTTTTATATTTTATGAGATATTCTTTGTATCATAAATGATACATTTCAATTTTTTAGACCATATAGCTTTAATATGTATGTAGCGTGTCACCTTATTAGACGTCAGACCAAAGTTCAAACCTCAGGTCAGACATTTCCAATTTATAACGAAAGGTTGTAATGACCGATTATGTTTTAATTATATATGTAATATTCCTGCTGCTAAAGACTTTGAAGAAGAAGAAAATAGAAGCTCGTCTTATGAACTGAAGAAAGTAGTGGCAGCAACAAACAAGACAACATGATGTTTATCGCCAAAAATGGTACTACTTGGAACAGAACAAACTGCCATTATTAGTAGTGTGGGATGAAAAATATTACCAATTTTCACGTAGATTGCTAGTAGCTGTTTCCTGAAATGTTGTACAGTCTTTCTCACGTGACAGACAAACATTATCACAATGATAATATTTCGGTCAACTACGTACGTATGAGATAACAGAATCATTCGCTTTGATAATGATATAATTACACCTATTACGCCTTTTCGAAAAATGAGCTGAAAGTCTTGCAGTCTTTAATAATCATGAAATGGTTCGAATGAAAAGTTTTTTTTTTTAAAAAAAAAATATATTTATCTTAATTTTTTGTTAGAAAATTTTAACCATTTTCATAAAACTTTTATCGCACAACTTGTAGTTTTATGTAAGAAATAATACTCAATAAATAGTTTGATATTAGCTATCATACTTTCAGAGCAGCCCATATATCCTTTTTTTAAGATTTTTAAAAATTTCATTTTCTGTTCGCCTAAAAGGTAAGAAAATTAAAGAAAATATATTTAAATAATGATGCTTATGTTTTTATGTTCTTTTTTTGTGCACTTTCATCTCAAATTAAAGTTTTTTAACAACAGAATTCAAAAACCTTTTAGTTTTATTGTGAAAAATGAAAATTACATCCAGTGATTTTAATTGAAATTTGATACTTAATGATGAATACTTACAATGATTATTAGGGAATTTAATTTAAGAATATTTATATAAATCAAGCTTCATAAAGAGATTTACGGAGTAATGCTTGGTATTGATTTATGTTTTCTTTCCTTTTGTTTTGTTTTATTACCTTTTCAACTCATATTTAATTTTATCGCTGTAGATTAGTAACTAATATAATTTGATGGGCGTTATAAATTTCGTGGTCCACCGAAGTCGAATTGGTGGTTTTAGATTCAAGTACATGCTCCGTGCGTAGCAACTACTTACAGCAGTATGTGGGGAAACCCGTACCCGGGAAACCAGAGAGGAATCAAAGAGAGAAAATTGTTATTGTTATTGTTATTGTTAAATCGATGTTCTATTACAACGGGAAACTTTTTTACCATACCTTACGTTGACAACAAATATTTCTAACGAATCACAAGAATGGTTTTTACCATCAGGTTTCAGCCAGCCCTCAACTGAGAGTGTTACTGATACGAGTGACAATAAACTGTCCTATTTAAGCAATTGGAAACTTTTAAATCGCCACAAAGCAGGGTGCTAGATGTCGAATTATTACCATTTAGAAAGAAATAAAACCAAGCTGACATGAAGCGTTTGATTTTTATGTAAAAAACCACGCCAATGTACATCATGTGAAAAATTTTGCCGCAAATTTCATAAAAGTGATAATAAAATGTAATAATAAAAAAAAAATAATTTAATTAAAATGATTTAATATAAATAAAACAGAAATATATTTACAACATAAGGAAAATAAATATATTTTAGTTTTTATTTAATTACTTTCCAATATTGCTTTGGTTTCATCAGAATAATACGTGGAATTTTTTCTAATACCCACATTTGAGGCTTTACTTTTACTGCGTTTCACAAGACATGTCTTTTGTCCCCTTAACACTCTTACGACCACTGTGCCAATTTGATTAGAGTGTATTGAAAAAGTAATAACCGTAGTCTAGTAGATAGTGTGTTGCCTTAATTAGACGTGAGGACGTGTTTCAACCTCTGGCTCAGCAATCTTGAACAAAACGAAATATTAAATGATATTTCTTCGGCGACTCAGCAATCTTCTAGCAAAAACTCTGAGAGTTACCAAGAATTTGCCATGAAAAAGTTGCTCAAAAATCTGTCATTCGGAGTCGACTTTCAAATGTAGTTCCTGCCACTCATGTATAAAACTGACACACGCAACAAGTGTGCTATGAGAAGCTAGGTCGTAATAGTGAATGCAATGTTGTAAGTGAACAGTTATGTATGTATATTTCTCCACGTCCTCTTTCATCAAATATTGAAGACTTACACCTAGGCAGCGCCGTTTATGATCCTCAAAATTTTTAAAATGATATACGGTAAGTATTGATTAAAGAAACTACGAAATGCATGGGTTATTTCGAATAATACTTAAGTCATTCTATTCTGTCACAAAATTCGGTAAATGCACTGAACGTAAAGAATCGATTTACGCTTGCACAATGTTAGGATTTATTTGATTTATTTGTCAAAAAATCATCTTTTCGAATGAAGCTGGTGGGTACGTTAATAAGCAAAATTGACGTATATGGGGCTCAGAAAACCCACAATTGGTCCTACAGAAGCCAATGCATCCATTACGAGTGACTGTTTGGTGAGGCTTGTAAAGCAGAGACTTCATTCGCCAATATTTCTTTGAAAATAAGGACGGCGCAACCACTACGCTCAATTGAGACACCAATCGTATCATGTAAACCGATTTTTTTGTACCCGCTCTCCATGATTTGACGTGCCAGAATGACAGAATAGTGCAACTAGTACACATCTCATGTGATTTATTTCGATTTATTGCGTCAAATGTTTGGTGGCCATTTAATTAGCCGAAATGGTGATGTCAATAAGCTGCGATTCCTTATCTTCCTGTTTAAAGCTAAGTCTTTGAGAATCGTACGTATAGAAAGTGTGTTTGCTTCCTAAACCTTATAGAAATGTAAGTAATTTGCCTAGAAACAATTCAAAGCTTTTCCAATGTTGCAAATATTCTGTATTTTTCTATTTTTTGTGTTGAAATTATTTGTTTTCAAGGCGTTTTTTTTTTTTTTTGATGTGCAATATGGAAAATATGAAACATTTCCAATAAGTATGCTTTTAGCTTAAATGTTAAATGGTCCGTCCATTCACACACAAAAAAAAACTAAACAATGAACAAAAGAAATAATTTTAAATCTTTTTACTGCACACTTAATGAACAGGGACAATATATAGTACTGTACATACCATATGAAATCTGCCTGAAAATCTATGCAAGTGAGAATGTGTGTGTTTTTAAACTTTGTTGGAGAGAAATTTTTTTCAACACAATTTAAAAGAGCATCCAAGGAACCAGCTCAAGTACAATCACACACTAACTTCTGAATACGAATACAAAGATTATTGCTATCCATTGATAATAAACATGTTGAGTTCCAATAACAGCAGGCTATAAGTAAATAGAATAAAGCAAAATTGTGGCTGTAATATTAGCACTTATTTGTGCATCTAACTACGCAGATATCAGCATTTTTAATAAAAAAAATTTTCAATACAAATTTATTTTTTTACATATATTTCTGCAGTTAGAAGGCTATTTGCTTTCCATGAGTCTGGCGCATAACTCAGACTGCATTTGAACAATTTCATAGAATACGTAGGCTTTGAGTACCGCTGACTTATTCACATGCATCTACGATTTCAGAAAACCTCGCAAGAAGAAGCCTAACGCAGTTAGAACGCATTATCTCGATGGCCAAATCACATTACCTCTACGTGAGATGACCAAGCCCTCAAATAGTTAAGCAGAAGATCCAATGTGGCTAAAGCTGTGTGCCACGTACAGTTGTGCTAATGAAACCATATGTTGTTAGTATTCAGATCATCAAATTTGTGCCAAAAGAAGTTAGTACTATTGTCCTATAATTCTAATTAATCCGCCTAAGCTGTTGATGTCCTTACTAATATGGCGACAAGCAGACACAATGACATGAACACAAATAACAAAATGTTAATAATTATGTTGCACAAACAAACATATTTACATTCATATTATGCCTTTTACAGAATAGACGACAAAAAAAGAACAAGAAAATGTAGAAAAATTGTAACATTGGAAAAACGTTTGTCTATTATTTTCTCTATATTTTGTCATATGCCTCATAGTACACACATTCTCATGCCAAACACACACACACAAGTACAAACGCTTTAACAGAGTCAGAGTGAAAAAATGGTGCGACAACCATAAAAATTCAAATAACAATCTCCCATGAATTTCGATAAATACATGTTGCCTCCGCATACATGTGCACACGCTTACATAAAAACATATTTTTATTACATTTGTTTGTATGCGTTTAGGAGTTTATATTGATTTCAACATGCATGCTTGTACATATGCATGTATGTATGTATGTGGACATGTCATTACATTATTACATGCATGTGTGTAAGTATGTAAATTAATGTGTTGCATGATATTTGGATATATATTGGCTATACAAAATCACTAGTATCTGTACGTATGTATGTATATGTAAGTATAAGCGTATATTTAAAATTTACATTTAAACTGGCTGCTTTGTTCCAATACACAGTAGAAACATTTTCAGATTTGTTTACTTATACAAGCATTTATACATTTTGAAGTATATTTGCATGTGAGATTGTATCTGTATGTGTGCATGCATATCCTTTCCGATTGTTCTGAGATACACAAATGTAACATTAGCTTATGCATGTGTTGTGTCACCAATACATTTGCTTGCATACTTGTTTGTTAATTGAAATCAATAGGTGGTCATTGTTCGAAAGAAAAACCAAAATTATCACTTACAGTCTACAGCCATATTATTATGAACAGGGGGTTGACACTTTGGATTTTAATTGCAATTGCAAAGTGTTCAAGTTTTATTTTAAATATTCACTAAGAAAGTGAAATGTTTTGTATTTGTAAAAGTACGGGAAATATAGTTTTTAACCTTGTAATTGTAATTGAACTTGGAAATGCTTTCGAGGCATTGTCGAAAAGTGAGAAATTTCAAGTCAGTTTGAAAGTAATAATAAAACTTTAAAGGTAATTTCGTATGATCTTTTATGTCCTTAGCTTATATTCATGTTTGTTTAGATTAGTTTTTCGGCTATAACTTAAGATTCATCTTTAAGTTCTCATTTCATTCTTCAGCAAGCTTGTAACTGAAGCGGAACTAAATAATGTTGAATTATGTGTCAATAGAAGTCGCCGTAGTCTAGTAGGTAGTGCGTTGGCTTATTAGACATGAAGCCTCGGTTCAAACCGTGACATCTGCACCAATACGAAATATGAAAAAATATATTTCTTCGGCGGCTTCCTCTCAGCAGATTTGTAACAAAAACTCTGATTGTAAATAAAATTGCCATAAAAATTTTCTCAATTCTGCCGTTTGGAATCGACTTTAAACTGTAGGTCTCGCCGCTCATGTAGAAATGTGAGGCAGACAAACACTAAATTAGCAAGGTTCCTCACCACCCAGGCAGTAGCCATATTTTCGTAAAAAGCGAAACGATAGACGGTAAATATATTATTCTAGGAGCACCAGCTTTAGAACAATCACTTGTTAAATTAGGAGCATTAGATGACTGGAGCTGAAACATTAAAAAAAAAAATAATGATAATAGTAAGCGAATGGGAAAAATGCTTTGGGACAGCCATATTTTCTATTTTTCAACAATTTTCGTTAATAGCTCATCACTAGCTCTGCGTTTCTTGTCCTGTTTTATGAACTTGTTTATGAAGAAATGAAATATATTTTAGCACGAATCAATGTGTTTATTTACTTTATAGGATACTGATACTCTATGTACATACATACACACATAAATAATTGGTCATAACAAACCTTCAGTCAGGATTACAACCTTGCCTCTCACACTATCCATATCGTACGTGTTAATTTCATATATGAGTGACGGGACCTACAGTTTAAAGTCGATTCCGAATGACAGATTTTTGAGAAACTCTTCATAAGGTTTTTGCCAGAAATCTGATGAGAGAAAGTCGCCGGAAATATATTTTTTCATAGTTCATTTTGAACCGTGACCTTACGTCTAATAAGCCAACACATTACGTACTAGACTACTGGTACTCTACATGCTAACTTTTATTCATCTTCCAATGACGTTAGTAACTATAAGGTCGTCCGCAGGCTTTTAAAAAATCTGTGGCTTAAGGAGTTCCCACTAATGCCTTGTTTTTAACAACGTAAACTTAAATTTCTTTGTTTAATTTACAACAACGAGGATTTTATACTTGGCAAATTGATTATGAATTTCTATGACTCTGGTTTTCTTGTTAATAAATTATTTTAACTTATCTCATTTCTAAGCTTGTCCTTCTTAATATTGCCAGTAAACGTCCGAAGGCTGCTACGTAGTAGAAAATATTTGGGCACTAGACTGGTTCGCCTTATTCTCGTTGCCTTATTTACTTTATATTTATATCAAGCCCTACATAATGCATTAAACTTTCTAGATCTTTTAGTTTTACTTGCATTTTGAGGATCTTGTGCGGCATAAGAGAAGTATCATCACAATATGTGAAAACTTCGATCTAGAGGGAGAGACTATATAATGACTTTTCTAATCATATTTTGCTTTTACAGCCTCGTACATAACTCTGATGATTTGTGACAGAATCAGCACATCACTGTCAGCCTTACAATCAGTGCTCTTAGACTCACTTCCGTTTAATGTAATGCACCCATAAAATTGTCTAAACTTGCTGCCAGAAATATTTATAATCGCCCGTTGAAAATTTTGGCTATAATCAGGATGTTAATCTGCAAAAGGATTTGATTGTGTAACTGCATTGAAGATTTTGGCAACGTCGTTTGAGTGACTTTTTCGCGATGCATGCAAATTCAACAGTTTATCATTACGGTGGATAATTTTTTTTATAAAAATTAGTGTCAGTTTCAAACAGCTGCAGAGATCATTCACTGAAATGTGTTCATAAGAATAAATAACAGCTAAATTGAGAGATGTACTTCCACAAGACGGCTGATATCAACTTTCGAAGTCGGAAGTCCTTGTTAGAAGACCTTATATATATATATGTCAACAGTATTATCTTTATTATACGTAATAAAAAAAGCATATTCCATATTGGATTAGGAACGTAGGACAATGTCAAGCAAACATAGTTTTGACTGAATCTATGTAAGTCAGCCCAAAATGTATTTAAACTTGGATTAATAGACTTAAGGCTGAAGACTTAATTCACAACAAAGCTATCAGGTTTGAACATTTCCTAAGTAATTATGTTCCATTGGGAAAACATAAGGCTTGAGAGTCTATTGTTATTAGGAAATAGATTATATGAATCCTAAAGCAAGTTTCAAAGGCTAAACAAAGGAAACTCTTCTTGGACCGAACTTACTACACGAGACCCCATTGTATGGATCAGACATCTTGAACATTCGGCGACTTCATTTCGGCAATCTTTTGCCAATAACTCGGAGAATAAATAAAAACTTGACGATGATAGTAATCAGTTTTCATTGTTTAGTCCAAAGGATGAAACTGTGTACAAGAATTGTAAGGGTTTCCCTAAAGAAACTGCAAAAGCCTCCATAGCAGCGTGACACCTTATATTCATAATAGCGCTTTACACTAACAAGCTTAGGCTGTAAATAAATAGGTACAAATATTTTTATGAAGTCGCCGTAGTCTAGTAGGTAGTGTGTTGGCTTATTAGGCGAAAGGCCTCGGTTCAAACCCCAGGTCAGCCATCAAAACGAAAAATATGAAAAAAAATATTTCTTCGGCGACTTCTTCTCAACAGATTTTTGGCAAAAACTCTGGGGTTAAATAAAAGTACCATGCAAAAATCTGTCGTTCGGTGTCGTCTTTAAACTGTAGGTCCCGCCGCTCATGTATACAATTAACACCCACAACATAAGTGGTGTGATAAACTAGGACGTAATCCTGACTGAAGGGTTGTAATCACCAGTTATGTATGTAAGTATGTATTTTTAGTTTAATAATTAATTTATTTTTTAAATATTTCTACCACCGGAATCAATAAACCTAAAAAAAATCCTGTCTAAACCAAAAACAGCCTTGGGCACAGCTGCATGTGTTGTTTGTGTCGAATATTTTTTGTTTTTAATATTTTTTATTTATTTCCATCACTTTACTCCTTCTTTGGTACCAAAACAAAACAAAAAAATTTTAGTCATATTAGCAAATCTGTGCCTGTGTGTGTAGTTGTGTGAGAGAAAGAAAGAAGAAAAAAAAAGGATTTGTTAATCACCCAACCATTTTCCAGCAAAAATGTCTCGATTTATATGTGTACACTTTACCGCAACATTGAATTTAACAAACATTTTAGTATCGTATTATCAAGTTGTCATCACTGCTGGTGCAGAACTGTTGTGGTATTTTATGTGTGTTTTGCAGCTCTTGTTTCACTTAAATTTATTTTTGTTTTTGTTTTTTTATGCAACAACTACCGACCGGCTTCATAATTCAATACGTAACTTGCAGTGGCAATGTGGAACTACACCCCTTTGGAGACTTAAATACCCAACGCTATTGAGTATAGGAAATTTAAAATTTCTGATACTTTATTAACTGGACTAACTAGAGTAGCATTTCAATAAACGTAATAGTATAGGGTTGTGTTCAAACTAGAAGTGTATACAGGATGTGTTTAAAAATAAGGTGAATTTTCAAATATCACGAGCTACGTACATTCGATTTTTTATTATTTTTTTTTTTGTTGGTTGGTACACTAGTTTCAACTATATGTTCACAGTTTTAGCAATATTCTGCCATCAAAACAAATTGATCAAAGGAGTTGCATTAAATCTATCATAACACGGTTGCTGCTCGGTGTCACGAAAGACAATTGTCTCTCCACCACCTAATAGGCACCCAAGTGTTTCGCCTGAGTTTCATTAAGGCCTCACGGATTCCAAGTAACTGTCTTGAAGATTCATTCTCATCATCACAGAATCTACATGTTGAGTTCGAGTAGATCATCATTCTGAACAGGTCCTGCTAAAAGGCAGTTTATTAAATTTAGGGTTCTATTTTTATTGTAATTACCTCACATACATATGTTTATTTTTTCCTTAAACTCATTTGGCCTGAGAAGAGTCTCCAACTCTTTCACTTAGAATATCCTTTAAACTCGAACTCCTTTTCACTCGAACATACAATAACTGCTGCCATATATTTCACCTTTGCTCTCGAAACTTCCGAATAGCACAGAATGGTACCTTTTTAAAAGAATATGTTGTCCCTAGACTACTTCACTCACATTTGCTGCTAAGTTTTGTTGTGCACCATATGCAAAATTATAAAATCTGTTTCCGCACAGAGGACAGTTAAAGAGGAAGCTGGTAACCAGACTTTTCAAACCTAAGTTTTCAAAGCTTCTGGTCTGCACTACCATATGTAACGAAGCTGAAGTTCCTGTATCTAGTTCAACTTTGTCTGAGTTCTTTCCAGATTTTTTCTGACTTCCCTAAGAATGATATCATAGGGCACTATGGGTCTGACCATCAATTTATACATACAGTACCTAAACCTTTAGTTTCACTCCAAGGGGCTTCGTATGTCGACAATGCCATCATGAATGTTGGCCTTCAAATGTTCAATTGTCTCTGGTTTGCCGGCATAATACTTTGCTTTAACGGCACCTTACAGTGTGAAATTGCAGCTTCTTGGCGGCCATCGATATTTCGGCTAATTAAATGGCCATCAAACGTTTGAGGCAATAAATCGATTGTGGCATGAGATGTGTGGCGAGTTGCCCTATCCTGTTGAAACCAAAAGTCGTTCACATCAATAACATGAAGAGAGTGTCGTTCTAATTTTAAAAGAAATATGGGCGAATAAAGCCTCTGCTTCACAAGCCTCACCAAACAGTCATTTGTAATGGGTGTATTGGCTTCTGTAAGACCAGTTGTGGGTTTTCTGATTCCCAAATACGGCAATTTGCTTATTAACGTACCCACCAAAATGAAAATGAGCTTCATACGAAAAGAATATTTTTTGGAAAAATCTACATCATCGAAATCTACACCTA
Source organism: Sarcophaga carnaria (assembly GCA_958299815.1). NCBI lineage: Eukaryota > Metazoa > Arthropoda > Insecta > Diptera > Sarcophagidae > Sarcophaga > Sarcophaga carnaria. The sequence continues at coordinate 34,649,995 of OY283150.1, forward strand.
CAGATTCGAAATAACAGATGGTGCAAATTTAAACTGATAGATGACCCACTCGATTTTACGACAGTAAGTACTTAAAAAGAATTCTAAAGCATTTTAGTGTTTCTAAATAGACGCCACTGAAGACATGAACTATAAACTTCGTTACGAAATTGCCGAGAAAAAACCAAAGTTATGCCGAAATCCGTCAGGATGAATAAGCGATTATGTGGGATACATTTGCCAGATTCTAATTATTATTTCGCGATTGTAGAGTCTCTAGTTTATGATTTATATAGCCACACAGTATATCTCTTGCATTTTCGCTGTATTTATTTTGATTCAGTTTCAAACTCAACTAATGTAGCAGATCCTGGACAGTTAGAGCTGTTATCTGCTGGTAAGGAGCTATAATGCTCTCTAAAGAAAACGAATTAGATTTTCGTATTGAGTTTAACGTTGAATAACCATACTTTATCTCTAATATTATTATGATGTTTATGGCCGATGTTGGTTCAAGGGATTTCTGCATGAATTTTTTCGATTTTATAAAACTGTTACGTTTCTACCCTTTTAAAAACGTTTAAAAGATGAGCTCGTAAATTGCAAATAAAAATCAATTTATGTTCAGTTTTAATTAAATTCACAACATGATGTAAACAACAACAATTTGTTTTGTTTGCTATTCTTCTTTACACTCTTCTGAGTAAACACTAACAATTGTCCGACAGATCTTTATAACGGAGATCTTCAAACCACGATTATTCTCTTCACACGCAACGTGGGTTTACACAAGACTGCCTGAATTTTTACTGACCCCTTTGCCTGTTTTGCTTTATATGGCGGAGTAAAGAGTCTGAAATAATGCTCTTGAAGGAGAATGACTTCGCCTTAGCGAGATCTCTATAAATGTAAACATGTTTTTTACGTTATTGTTGTTTGTGTATTTTGTTTATGTTTGTCCTTGCACAGCTGTTGTTGCTTTTTGTTTATCCCTTTTTTATACCGATGTTGTTGCTATATTTTTGTTTAGTCATTGATCATGTAAACAAGTCCATTGTTTTTGTTTTTGTAGCTTTTTTTTATCATTTTAATGTTAAACGATGTAACACTATACCCATTTTCATAGCAATACCTTAAATAACAATACCATTTTATTTATTTTATTATATTTATTTGAATTAACATTAGAAAAATAAACTCAATCTTGAAAGATTCTGCAAGATCACGGAAACATATTCGGCAACAACTTTAACAGTGTATACACAAATAAAACGCGTCGCTGGTGTTTTTTTTTTCTTCACCAACCACAATTAGGGGGATTAAGAGTAACAAAAACGTTCCCCCAATACATTTTATCTGAAAAGTTAATTTTTTTTATGTGTGAGATTTTATTCCATAAAATTATTACTCGTATCGCAAAACTACAAAATTCTTTATTATTACAGCCAATAGAAAAGCAGCTGTGAAAGTGCAATAAGATTTTAATTTTTTCTTCCCTTTAAAGTTGATTCTAAGCAATATCGGTAAACGTTAATGCCATAAAATAAAAGAAAATCGTTGAAAATAAATATGAAAACGAAATTGCTTTAGTGGGTGGAACTAAAGAAGAAGAAACATTGCAAAAAACGATTGTAAAAAACCATGAAAGTGTAAGAAGAGAGAATATCGTCACATTATAAAACAGGTGGGTAAAATATGAAAGTGCTTGTAGAGGTTACAGTTTTTTTCTTTCTCCTATGAACAGAATTATGAGGGAACCGAATGAGAAAAAATAGTGAAAAAAATTCCAATGAAAAGAAACTGAATCAAAGGTGTTGTTAATGCCAATAGCAATAGTTGTGGCTGTGATGATGATGGGATTTTTTATGCTTTTACATACTCCGTTTTTTCTTTTTTAGTGTTGTGTCCTTAAAATAAAAAATTTCTCAGTGGAATTTTTTTTGTACATTTATGTGTGAATTTAAGACGTTTCATTGTATCATTCATGTATTGGTTGCGGACTGGTAGTGATTGTCTCTGTGTCTGTGTATTAAAGTGAACATTTGTATGTGAATTACAAATAGTCGAAGGACTCTGAGCTTTTGCGGTTGACCGCATTTGCAGCACAAAATCTGTTACCAACACATTTACTTGACCGAGTGGAACCATAAATATCTATGCGATACTGAAATGCAATTACGTAACATAACAATGAATTGTGAATACTTCGATTGGTTACGTATTCTTATTGTTGTGTCCTTTAAGGCAGTAGCGTAGCTCCCTTTTACTTCTATTATGGAAATTTAAATACAATTTTTTTAGGAATTGTTTGTCAAACAATTTGAAACAAATTTAAATATTGTCTAAGATGCTTCTAAATATATGTACGTATATATACGAGTATATACATCAGGTGGGCTCTTTATCGGTTTAAATTTGAACCATCGGTTATTACGAATCGGGCAATATCCTTAGAAAGTTATTCTGTCACAAAATTCAGTATATTATCACCACTGAACATAATGAATCGATTTAAGCTTCAGCAACTTTGAGATTTACTGGAAATGTATTTCCAAATCAAAGGTAATTGGTCGGAAATGTTGTAAAAATTTAGACACAGAGAAGGCGCCCAACAGAGCCCGGTTTACGCAAGTTAATTGCTTAAGTTCGTGAAACTGGTTTCATTGTTGAGCGAGCTCGTACAGTGCTTAAACCCGAAAATATCGAACCTGTAGGTGAGAGTGTGAATTCGAATCAAGAATTGAACATTTCACGCACCAGTTAACGTCGAATTTTGCAAAAAGATCTCGGTTTGACGCCTTAGAAAGTTCTATTGGTACAAGAGTCGAAGCCGCATGACCATCCGCTTCGTTTTCACTTCGCTAGATGGACCAACGACATGTTGCTTTTGTCAAAAATAAAAATCATCTTTACGGACGAAGCTCATTTTCATCTAGGTGGGTACGTTAATAAAAAAAATTGCAACTATTACGGTCAATTGGTACGACTATCATGCCATAATAATAGATTGTTTTGTACCCCCTCTTCATGGTATTTATGTGAACGATCTTTGTTTTCAACAGGATGGTGCAACTTGCAATACGGCTCATTCCACGATCGATTTATTGCGTCAAACGTTTGATGGCCGTCTAATTAGCCGAAATGGTGATGTCAATTGGACGCCAAGAAGCTGTGTTTTGACACTGTAAAGCACCGTTAAAGATGATGTCAATTGACCGCCAAGAAGCTGCGTTTTGCACTGCAAGGCACTGTTAAAGAATAGTAGTATAGAATAGCCGACAAACCAGAGACAATTGAGCATTTCAAGGCCAACATTCGAGAAGCCTACTACTGTTAGTGACCTACTGTTACTACTATTAACTGATGGTTTTTTTCGGATTGATGCCTGCTCAATGGCTTCCTGCAATTCTATCAACTATTGGTTTATTATTCTGGATTAATGGCTGCTGGATGGCTGCTTGTTATTCTATCCACTATTGGTTGATTTTTCTGGATTAATGGTAGGTCGACGGCTGCTTGTTATTCTATCAACTATTGATTGATTTTTCTGGATTAATGGCTTCTCGATGGTGGCTTGAAATTCTTGTTACTACTACTAACTGTTGGTTTTTTTCGGATTAATGGTTGTTCGATGGCTGCTTGCTATTATATCAACTATTGGTTGATTTTTCTGAATTAATGGCTGCTCTATCGCTGCTTGCTATTCTATCAACTATTGGTTGATTTTTCTGGATTAATGGCTGCTCGATGGTGGCTTGAAATTCTTGTTACTACTACTAACTGTTGGTTTTTTTCGGATTAATGGCTGCTCGATGGCTTCTTGCTATTCGATCAACTGTCGCTTAATTTTTTTGGATTAGTGGTAGGTCGATGGTTGGTCGATGGTGGCTTGCAATTCTTGTTATTGGTATCCCCTCTGGGTTTTTTAATGGCTTAGTATTCTTGTTACTACTACCAACTGTTGTATTTTTTTTTTTTTTTGGATCAATGGCTGCACGATGGTGGCTTGCAATTCTTGTTACTACTATTAACTGCTGAAGCCCATACACTCGATAAAGTGAACGAAAATTGCCACCTCACATTTTTAAATTTAAACTTTTAAACAGCCCACCCCATATATATACATATATACAAACCTTATTGCTTTTGACTACTACGCCACTGCGTGAAATATACTTTAAGAAGCCACTATTTGTCACTTTCCAAATAAATGCAGTGTGTTTATTTGTGAGATACTTATGGTATGAAAAAGAAGACAAAGCAATTTTATAGTTGCAACCACGGGATGAGTGCGTAACCAAACAATAAAAGCCATTTACATTTAAATTTTTTTAAGAAATTGTAAATGTTTTGTTTAAATTTAAAATGAATAAATATGTTGATGCACCAGCTTACATTATGAGTAATTATAAATTTTAAAATTTAATGAATTGCACTCATTTACTGAAAAAATAAAACAAAACATAAAACAAAAGCTGGTCGACCATTGCAAATAAACAGTGTTTTGAAAATTTCACATGTATCAGGCTTTATTTCCGTTTCCCCTTTTTTATATTTTTTGTTTTGTTTGTTTTTTTTTTCTTGTCACAGATTTTGTTTTCTTGAAGAAGAAACCATTTTTTTATTGGCATTTCTTTGTGCTGATTACAATGAATGTGAAAATCTAGTGAGTGGTTTACTTTATATGGTGTGAAGTAAAATTTATGTTCATGACTTTCAAAGTTCAATGGCGAATATCATAAAATAACACCCAAATGACATTCTTACTATTTTTGTACGCAACATATTAAAACACACACTCACTTGTACTTTCTTTTGTCCGCTGTATCTGTGCAACAATGTTCAACTTTTTATTAACTGTAATAGGAGAGTGGAAGGATTAATATCGTAGGGGCGATGTAACAAAAGGGCCTTATTTAAGTAAAGAAAGTTACAAATTATTGATTAAGTAAACGGATGTGTGATAGACTGCACAGAAGCTTTTGACTCAGTTCAAGGAAGTTTTCTACGGGGTGAATTTCAAAAACTAGGAGCACATCAAATACAGGACAAGTTCGAGTCAGTGTCAAGTATCAAATATTATATCAAATAGGCTCTGGCCTCACAAGGCTGCATTCTGTTTTAAATACTATTTAATGGCATTAATACTGGTATCAGAAACTTCTATGATGAGATTGAAAAACGTGAACATATCCCTAATTCAACGAAACCAACATTACAACGCAGATCGGGTAGCTTTCTTGTCGCTTTCAAACCTGTCACTTACTTAAGAAAGTTGTCTTAGAACGAACTAAGTTTTAAGTGTCTTACACGATTTCAGTTACTTTGGAGTCATAAAATTAAAGTAGAAATCTTTGTTTCATTAAAATGATATCAAAAAGGTGAAAAAAAACGCATAATAGTAAAAAGCGTCCAGGTCGAAACCACTTTTACCGACCGGGCGACACCACTTACCACAAACTGCTTTATCGTTTTCGCTGAAATTTTGGAACAATATTCCTAAGGCGAGTTGTTTCAGCCTGAACTAAAATATTTTTGATTCATCAATAATTAATAACATTGTAAAATAAGTCGCCAAAGTCTATCCTAATGTTGTTTTATTAGACGTAAGGCCACGGTTCAAACCCCAGGTCAGAAATCAAAACGAAACTTAAAAAAATATTTCTTCGGCGGCTTCCATCACAGCAGATTTCTGCCATACAATCTGCGAGTAAATAAAATTGCCTTGAAAAGTTTCTCAAAAATCTGTCGTTGGGAGTCGACTTTTAACTGTAGATCTCGCCACTCATGTATAAAATTAAGACACACAACATAAGTGGTGTGAGAAGTAAGGTCGTAATCCTGACTTAAGAGGTGTAATTTGCCCCTGTGTGTTTCCATAAATCCCATCAAATCAGAAGTTTTTGTGCTGGGTTCTGAAATTTTTTTGTTTGTCACAATAGCCTCGTTGTTCTGTGAAATTTAACCTACTCTTTGAGTCAAAGTATCAATTAAAAAATATGGGATAGTTAAAGCCTAATAGAGGAATGCTTTCTATCGAAAATAGGGTAAAATGCCATCAGGACAAATTTATATAGCATTGCGTGCTAAGAAAAAAACATAAGTTTGTCAAATTCGTAAAGCATTGATTCCATCGTAAAGCTGATTCTACTTATATGCTTGCGGAGACAGTATAATGGAACTGAAGTTAGGCCATAATTGGCACACAGGGAAACGAAATGGTGGACGAACTGGCATGGACGGGATTGGAGATATCTGAGGAGGAGACGTTAGAGGGGATATACTCGGCTCTACAAGAATACTTTTCCAAATTGGACAAAGTAGCATGAAATTCTAGAAACCGTGGGTGGTTCAACCTACCGGGTTGAAGTGTGTCAAAACTGCGGTGTCTAGCATTGGACAGCGGAAGATAAGAAAACATTTCGCATTCTAACAGAAATTCCAACCTGACTCTTCGCTATTGGCAGGTTTGCCGACAGGCTCGGTCTGCCACACCAGAATTACTGCACAAGCAGCAATGATATGGAGGAAACGGAATTGGTATAACACCTTTTATGCGGGTGCCCTGCACATCAGTATAGAATTCATCGTTTTTTGCGTGACAGAACGTTTGAAGATCTGGGCATGGTTAATGGTAGGTAGCAGTGGCTTCGGGGTGTTTCAAACCCATCTTTAACGGATCATGACAAGGCGTTTACCACACACTCGGTGACATAATGAACTTGCCTGTGAACGGCAAGCTACTCGCTAACCTAACCTAACCTAGGCCGTAACTTCGCAAATGATAAGAATTATAAGCGTTAAAATTGAAACCTAAAATCTAAAATTCCGTATCAAAACCAAATGTTAGTTAGTTAGGCCCCCTAATAAAAGGAGCCTGCAATATATAAAGTCCACCTAAAACCCACTCATAAAAATCGCACACATTTAAGTTTCTATACATAACAATAGTGGACTTATTTGTTTCCTTATCATCTTTTTATATTTGTATGCCAAATAAAAGAAAATGGCAATTGAAAAGATCATAGAAAATAATCATAAAAAATTGCAAGTATTATAGAGAAAATAAAAGAAACAAAATGCAAAATAACAAAAGATGTGTTGGGTGTTTGTATGAGAATCTCAACCTAACACACAAAAAAATAAAAAATAAAAGAAAATGTTCATTTTACTCGCACAATAGTCATATTTCAAATGCTCAATTTTTTTTTCTCTTTCTTTTTTTTCGTTTTTATATTGCTTTTGATGTTGAGTCCACCCCTGTCCACTAGGAACCTGGAAATGAAACAAATTCTTTCGCAAATGAACTAAAATCAACAATGGAATGTATATACGTATGTACGTTTACGTATAAAAATATGTTTTTATTTTCTATTCTCCATGTTAAATTGCTTTCTTTTCAGAGTGTATTTTAGATTTTATTTCAGATTCTCATATTTTTTTCCATTTTTTTTCTTTTTTTGTTAATTTGCTTGCCTTTGTTTAAGGTTGACCACCATCGTACAAGTGCTTGTGGTTCGTTGAAATACTCGTATACATAAATATGTATGTATGTATATGTATATGTACAGCTTTAAAATGAGAAGAAAAAGCTTTCTTTTACGAAAGTAAGTTGATTGGCAGCTTAGAAAAACTATCACATATTTTCTAGAATTTTTATTTTATACATGCATGCATATGTACGCATGTACATACATATGTATACATGTATGCGTATTGATATAAATATTATGACAAATTCCAAGCTAAAAAAGGTATGTAACTATCCTTTATGGTAACACAACACAACAAAACAAAACAAAAAAGAGTTAGAAATTCATTTGAAAAGGAGATTCAGAATTCTTGGTACAATTCATTCTCTTGGCTTTTAAGAGCAATTAAAAAAAATAGTTTCAAACTTATTATATTTGCAAATAAGTTAATGTATTTAATAGTTATAAAATTAAAAAAGGGTAAACAATTCATTTGGATTAAAACCTAATCTGGTTTGAAATAAAATTGCCACGGATGTGGTAAAAGGTATTGTATATCTATCAGGAACATTCGAACTTTAGCAGTCGATAACGGCCATCGTCTTTCCTATATTTAGTCTGTTTTACCAAATCAACATGGACGCATATAGTAGCATTCAACAATACGTGCAAATAATTAAAAATTGTTTTGTCAAAATGGGCGCAAAATTTCATCAATCAATGATGAGTAACATGATTGATGAATTAAATGTTATCAATGCTGATCAAATCTAAGTGCAACCAATGGATCCTAAGGAGCCAATGTTTGGTGTGGAATTTATTTCTTTGAGAACGAATTTGGCCAGTTCATTACTGTTAAAGATGAGCACTATACGTTGATGATTGTCACCTGTGGCATCTACAAAACAAAGCTACGTGCCATACAGCTCATACCACATAAGATTTTCTGCTCAAAAGCTTTAAGGACATCGTTAACTCATGTGGAAATGATATCGACTGGCAATCGATTTGATGGGATTTGACCTCGTAAGATTTTTTCTTGTGGAATTTTCTAAAGTCAATGGGTTAACTTGCCCTCCGGGCACTTTATTTATCTCATTCGACAAGTACACGGCCTGCAACCTTCTAAAGTCATAGGTTTCTGCGAGTAAGCCACAAAGCGATGGTCAAATTTAGGCTGGGAAGCCATGACGCACATATGTACATATATAGATCATTACAACCCATCAGCCAGGATTAAGATCTAGCTTCTTATGCCGCTTATGTCGTGTGTTTTAATTTTATACATGAAGAATTTTTAGAAACATTTTCATGGCACTTTTATTCACTCTCAGAGTTTTTGCTAGAAATCTGCTGAGAAGAAGTCACCGAAGAAATATTTTTATTTCGTTTAATTCGAGACCTTGGGTTTGAACTGAGGTCTCACGTCTAATAAGCCAACATACTACCTACTAGACTACGGCAAGTAAACGTTTTCATGCTCCCCTTATTGCTACACAGAATGATGTTCATCTTCGCGGATTCCCAAATGACTTGAGGTCCAGTTTTACCATGCTAAGTCAACTTTTCATTCTGATTTCGATTTGACTTTATAGGAGCTGTGTGCAATGTCAGTTATTGTTGCTATGTTTCGTCTTTTATACGTCCTGTTTTATTGAGCAAATCTTTTAAGGACTTCAACGTTGGATAGAAAGCACCAAGCGAGTGTCCCCATGGGCTCTGAATATTTAATTCTGGAATCGAATACGTTCCTCTTATTGCTCCACAGAATGCTGTTCATCATCGCGGGTTTTCACATGACTTTACCATGCTAAATCAACTTTCCATTCTTATTTCGATTTGATTTTATACGAGCTGTGTGCAATGTCAGTCAATGTTGCTACGTCCTGTTTTATTGAGCACCTCTTTTAATGACTTCATCTTTGGCTAGAAGGCACCGCGCGACTGTCCCCATGGGCTCTGAATATTTAATTCTGGAATCGAAAACGTTTCCTTGCGTCAACCTATATGCTACTGACCTATCAGTATGCCACAGAATGCTCGCTGTCTTTAAGAAGATGAAGCAAAAAAAAAATTAATAAATACTTTCAATCTTGTTACTTATCCTTGCTGCGAACATTTCCCAAAATTACCGCAGACAGTTAAGGGTGTTTGTTAGGTCACAAAACTCTGTGATGATTGTCGTTCTAGACTCTTCCTCCTTTAATCTGACTACAGTGTCCATGCCTCCAGAACCATAATGCAACGGTCTTAAATTCAAAAGAGTCTGTAACATTGTTACAGAATTGATCCTTAGTTACCAACAAAAATGAGAGCCTGTTGTTTATCCAACTCGATTTGAGGAGTTTTCAGGAAGAAAAAAACTTTTTTTCATAAATTTTTTTTATAATTTTTGTTTTTATCTTTAAATCCGTGTTAGTAACTTACATTTTCATATCGTATTAATCCAAAGGTATTAACCATGCGTCTTATTGCGGTAAATCGATATCAAGTGAACTGTTGCAAAAAAAAACTCTATTAAAAGCAAATTCATTAATGATCATTATACGACCAATAACAAATAAATAAAAACAACAAAATATAGTATATAAATACAAACATACAATATAAACTGACTACATATACATATGTACCATTCATTTCTTTATCCTTGGAATTATTGCTATTGTTGTTTCTGGTTTTATTTTCGTATGATTTTACAAATCCCGGTAATATTTATATTTGTCTGGCTCTACCATCATACACGTATGTAATGTAGATGTACTCCTGTATGGCAGTGGTTTATATTTTCATATTTTGTGGTCGTTTTTCTATTCTTTTGTTTGGTAATATTTTTCCACTACAATAAAAATAAATTGTTTTTTGATACATATTTGCGAATTTGTTAAACAAAACGTTTTTAATGATTTCTTTACGTAATTTCTACTTTAGCTATGAGGCATAACAGAGAACGCAATATTCACACACACACACAAATATTTCTTATATTATTTTTCTATTTTTTTTTGTTTTTGTTTTTGTTTTTATTTAGCAATAGAATAAGTAAGTATTATTTTCCTTATTTTTTCGTTTTTTGCTTCATAATACAATACTTGTTTGTATATTTCCTTTGCCAATAGCAAAAGTCCTGTTAGAAATTCCTGTTACACATGAACATCGAATGACGATTCTTTTCTCCACTAAATCTTATGAAAATTTTTAAAAAGAAAATCACAAAGTAAGTATCTTTTCCAGCAGCTATGGGTGTAATTTTTGCAGTTACTTTACTAAATACGAAAAAATATGCCAGATATTATGCTTACACATGTGCTCGGGAAAATATGAAATCATTCCTGTTGGGGTATCATAAGGAAAGTCAACTTGATTAGGTTCGCTTCAGTGCACATTTATTAAAGGAAATTATTTCTTAAAAAAATTATTTACTTACAAACAAACATACATATCTACTACAGCTCAGACACATTTAGGCTTACTGTTTAAATGTATATAAATGTAACTAACAAGTATAAAACATACTTGTAAACAAAGTTTGGTATATCTTGAAAGGTGGCCGTACACTCTTGTTCTTAATTTAATACGCATGATTTTAACAACAATCAAACGGTTTTAGTAAAAATTGGAAAGTTATTCATGTAGAAATTAAAAAAGAAATTTGTTCAGTGAAAAGAGAGAAAAAGTATTTCAATTATACCACAATTTCAACACAACGTAGTCCAGGTACGAGCTGCGCTATGAAATGCTAATTAACTACACTTCGTTGTTTGCTATTGTACACATGTCATGAACTGCAATAATGTGAACATCATTGCCTTACTAAACATTATAAGGATTTTTCTAAATAATATTGATATTAGTTCTGCAATTGTACCCCGCCTTTAAAGCCTTTAAATATTTTCGGTTCATTTAAATAAACTCTTTGAGTTAGGAGCTAAAATAATGATCCTTTCATCAAAATTGCTTCAAAATTATTTTTCACTGTATGGAACAGCATATATTTTGAACACGAAAGTGTCCTTCATAACTACGGAGAAACAATAGAACCTAACTGAATCATTAAATCAAAATCATATACGGGCTGTACGACTTTGTAATAAAAGGTGGCCCTCGTTTGCTGGTTGACATTGCAACAGTAAAAATCACCGATATGATATTAGAGTATTATAATAACGGTGATTATATTTAAAACCATTGTTCATTGGACTACCTTTTCTACTATATTATACACCAACTGTCGAAGCAAGCAGCTGAAAACACAGCAATGAGACCAAAAGACAAACAAGCATGGAATCTGTGGCAATGCCAAAAGCTCACTGTTGACTGCATGAACATACTTTCAAAAATAATTTTATTAATAAAGTCATCCAAGTACACACTGATAAAAATTTTTTTCGAGTCAAGAGAATAATCAATTGTCTTTCAATTACCCGATGAGAATATTATTCAGAAATATACTTACAATGTCTCAAATCTAATTTTAAAAAGATCACCTTCCATCTGATTTCACCATATAGCCTTCTTTTAAAATGGTTTTCCTCCATTAAAAAGTATATTTTTGCAGCGGGACTCCCTCGTCGCAGATTTTGCAATTTAATCGTCTCAAGCCCATAGAGTTCGTAATTTATTAAATGCCTGTACTCGTAGCCATATTTGGGGATTTGGCTCCTAGGAATACTGTAGGAATAATGGAAATTCTAGTTGATTGTTTTCTGGATCAGAGGATAATATATTCAACTGATGTTGCGGAAAAGGAATATGTATATGTGTATGTATATGTATATGGGCCACTACTATTGGATATATGTATGTATGTACGATGGAATATTTCGACTACCAATAGGTAACACAATTGTATGTTTCGTAAATGACGGTGTGCCATTCTCTCAGTCGCTAAGACGGTATGGGAAATAAAGGAGACGATAAACATAGCACTTCAAATAGTTATAGCTTGATAAGGCTAAATCCACACTTGTTGTGTATAAGACAAAGACCGTGTTAATAAGTAGCCGAAAAATAGTGGAAAATATGGAAGTGACTATATTAGGGCATAAAATATTTGGAAATAATTATAGACTACATGTTGAACGTCAAGGACCAAGTGAAATTCATCAGCGAAAAGGCATTTGTGACCCAGGTTTGATGCTGACGAGAATGATGCCAAATGTTGGCCGGACAAATCATAACGTCGAAAATATTATACGCTTGCTCAATATGGACATAAACACTCAACGTGGGAGCGAAAGGAGGAAACTCAGTCTATTGCCTAGAGTGATAAGTGATGTGAGGGTATTATCTGATGAAGTCGCCGAAATCTATTAGGTAGAATGAGAGACGTGAGGCCATGGTTCAAACCCCAAACAAAATGAAATATGAAAAAATGTTTCTTCGGCGAATTCCTCTCATTGTTATGAACATTTTCTCATTGGTTTGGAGACTATTTTACTTGTAAACTATAGGTCCCCCCTCATGTATAAAATTAACACACACAACATAGGTTAGGTTAGAGGATGTGTACTTGTCAATTAAGACAAGTACAGTACCCGGAGATCGAATTGACCCATTGTACAACGTCCTAGTTTCTCACACCACTTATGTTGTGTGTGTTAATTTTATGTGAGTGAGTGGTGGGACCTACAGTTTAAATTCAACTCCGGACGACAGATTTTTGATAAACTTTTTCATGGCAATTTTATTTACTCTCAGAGTTTTTGCCAGAATCTGCTGAGAGGAAGTCGCCGAAGAAATACTTTTTGTATTTTGTGTTGTCGAACCCTGGCTTTTACGTCTAGTAAGCCAACACACTACCTACTAGACTACGGCGACTTCAACACACACAACATAAGTGGTATAAGAAGCTAGGTCGAAATCCTGAATGTAACTCTGTATCTGATGTATGTATGTATATGTTAACAGGATACTGTTATTGGCAAATTTAATACCGATTAACCGATAACTCATATGCCCAAACGAAGTTGATTCTATTAAATTGCACGAGAATTACATGGCCCAGGGAAATGAATTCCAGGCCAAAACAGCTTATAAAGGACTAGTGCAGTCAGCGTTTGATTGAAGTTATACTGGAACTCCGAAGTTTGGAGATGTAATGGCGAACTTTGATTTGAGAAAACTTTAAAGCTAACCAGCCTTCACAACAACAAAAAATATAAAATTTTTATTTTACTATTGCCTACATTCTCTAGTTTAAAACTCGATATAAAATAATAAAAAACAAATAAAATAAAATTATCAACATTTATTTACAGTTTATTAATCTATTAATTTACTCATGCTACATAAATTTTAAAATTGCCTTAAACAAGTAACGGATTATTCCCCCTATTTATTTAAGGGATATTATGTACAACATTAAGAGAAAATAAACTTTTCTGCTGAATAGAAATTATTCTTCCAGGAAACTCTTATATTATAAGAGAAATTTCCAGCCACCAAAGGAAAATTACTTTAAAGAGAAAATAACCCCTAAAGAAAACCAAGAGTAAAGTTTAGCCAACACATATAAAACTAAGAGAGTCTTTTAAGGGTGTAATTGCTCTTTAATTGAAACATAAACAAATGGCCTGGTAGTTAGAAAAACATTCGAAATGACAGTAATTTTAAGCCGTTATTTTGATTAAAAATTAAAACACTATGCTTTCAAAATCATGTTTAAGAACGTTATAAAATTTGTTTTGTTTTCTATTCACCATCTTAGTTGCCTAAATAAAAGATGTTTTAAAAAATAATCGCATGTTATAAAAAATATTCCAACAGGATTTATATGCATTCCATTCGCATATGTGAACATATATTTGGTTGAACAAAAAATATTATGAACCCTCGCAAAGTTGCCATATATGTACACGTACATTTACTTGAAGTCTACACATATACCCACAAATATGCATGCATTCACGCCTGTATAGAATTCTACTGTTATAACCACATTCAGTTACCTCATAGGCGCACCATTGCCGCCAATGTTACCAACCGATACAAACGTTTGAGGTACTTGTGCATGTGCGACTGCAATGTTAAAAAAAATATTTTTATTTTAATAAGCAGGTGTCGAATCACAACTATGCAAGCAGAGTTTTAAAGGCTATTATCATACGATTAAGAAAAGAAAGATTAGTTTAATTACGGGGGTAGGGTTACATCCAAACTTGGGCTGTAATATTATATATCATTTAGGAATGTATAGTATTTAGTCAGGAATTTTTTGGGTTTTTTGGCGTACCAACCATCAACTTAAACTTGATCAGAGTATCATCTCGTTCATAGTGGCCATGTTTACAGGTCACATGCAGATAGCTCCTATCGATCGGCTTTTGCCGAGGGTATGGGTCTGCTGAAGAGGAGGAAACTGTTATTCACTTTCTTCGTCAATGCCCATCTCTTGCAAGATGCAGATTTAGGTTATTTGGCTCTCAATCCTTTTCAGTTTAACGGAGTTATCATCCATTGATATCAAGGATACAGCTTCGTTTAGAAAACTTTTAAGCTGGTTTCCAGCATAGGAAGGTAGTAGTGCTTTAATGTACATTCCTAAAGATCATCTAAAATCTCAGGTCAGACATCAAAACGAAACATGAAAAATATTTCTTCGGCTACTTCCTCTCAGCAGATTTCTGGCAAAAGCTCTGAGAGTAAATAAAATTGCCATGTAAAGTTTCTCAAAAATCTGTCGTTCGTAGTCAACTTTAAACTGTAGGGCCCACCACTCATGTATAAAATTAACACACACGACATAAGTGGTGTGAGAAACTGGGACGTAATCCTGACTGAAGGGTTGTAATGACCAATTATGTATGTATGTATGTAAATTAGGTACAATACCATTAACCAAGGGAGATTTGGAGGCTTAAAATCTGTTATTTGCTCTTGGAAGACTTCTGATGGAGTTCAGCTATAACTGTACAAATATATGTAGTAATATGCACTACCGTCTTTAGTCTGCTCGTTAATATCATGGACAAATAAAAATTGTTATGACTTGAACAAATTAAGAAAAAAATATATAAAAATTTTGTTAAATTAATTAAACTACCAAGATAAGTTAAGACCATGTATATCATAATTTTAAATAAAAAAAAAATAAAATAATATTGCCATCGTTACAGATTTATTTGTTTAAATTTATTCCAAATTTTAATTTATATTCATATTGTAGTTACAAAATTAATGTCCTGTTGTATAGCCTCAAGTGTAAGATAATCTCCTGGAGTATTAAGTGGAAATTTAATTATATTTTGTGTTTACTTTCTTACAATACGGGGACAAACAACAAAAAAATTATAATAAATTTTAAGAGTGAATACTGTGCTAATATATTTCAGTGAGGGCCATGGTTTCAACTCCCACTACAGACTTTAGTCTACAACACTACGCCGAACACATGGTTATAGTTAATAAGCTTTTAATAATTAAAAATAATTTTTCATGTTTTCCTTGTAATAATTGCATTTTGTACAACTCATTTACTTAATTTGTCATTACAACACTTCAGCCATAATTACGACCTAGTTTCTCACACCACCCCTGGTTGTGTATCTTAATCTTATACATGAGTAGGAACCTACATTTTAAACTCGACTCGGATTGACAGATATTTTGAGAAACTTTTTCATGACACTTTTATTTATTCTCAAAGTTTTTGCCAGAAATTTGCTGAGAAGAAGTCGCCAAAGAAATATTGGAGATATCTTAGTCAGGGTTTGAACTACGGTCTCAGATCTAATAAGTCAACATACTATCAATTATACTACGTTGGTTACTCTGAATTTTGGTAGGGTTAGTAGGACAGCAGCTGAGAAACTAGGTCGTAATCCTGACTGAAGGGTTGTAATGACCAATTATGTATACGTAGTAGGACAGCTTGCATATAGGACTGGGTTTTGGCATTTCTGCTTTGAGGCGACTCAATGTTGATCTTCACTGATGTCTCGAAGACATAAACAGTTACAGGAACGACAATTTATTTGTAAAGGGTCCGCCAAATAACTTTTTTTTTTAAAACTACTGAATATTTTCTCAAATTTCTTTTTTTATTTGAAAGTACAATCCTTCCGGTTAATAATGGAAAATAATTTCATTCAAATGGCTGCCTCGGCTGGCCATGCAGTAGCCTACACGATCGGTCCACTTTTTAAGCACATTATCGGTTGTGTGCAGCTGTATTTCACCAATGGCTTCACGAATATTGTCCTTTAAAGCGTCAATTGTCTCCGGCTTGTCGGCGTAACACTTATTTTTGACAGCACCCCACAAATAATAGTCCAACGGTGTCAAATCGCAGCTCCGAGGTGGCCAAACGACATCAGCTCTGCGGCTGATAATGCGATCTTCAAAAACAGGGCGCAAAACATCGAGTGTAGCTTCGGCTATGTGGCACGTAGCGCCGTCCTGTTGAAACCAAATGTTGCCAATATCCTCCTCTTCAATTTTTGTAAACAATAATTCGTTCAACATGGTCCGATAACGATCGCCATTGACCGTAACTGCCACTCCTTACTCATTTTCTAAGACAAATGGCCCAATTATGCCTCTGGACCAAAATCCGCACCGAACAGTGACTCGTTTTGGGTGCGTCGGCTTTTCAATGTATGCGTACGAGTTTTCTGTGCCCCAAATGCGACAATTTTGCTTGTTTACATACCAGCCAAGATCAAAATGAGCTTCATCTGAAAAGATGATTTTTTTTGCCAAAATCGGCATCTTCTGGTGTAGGCTACTACATGGCCAGCCGAGGCAGCCATTTGAATGAAATTATTTTCCATTATTAACCGGAAGGATTGTACTTTCAAATAAAAAAAGAAATTTCAGCGATAGTTCTTCTTAACTACATTTGCTAATTGGGATAGCTTGATGGAAATCATACTTGGCTGATACGTACACAAATCTTTAGAGAATCCAAGGAGATAATAATATTGCTCCCGAGTAGCCATATCATCTCTAGGTCCTTAAATACAGCGATATATATCTCCGAGTTTCAAACTTCACATACAATATGAATGAATTCTTTCGATTTTTATTGGTAAGAACCAAAGCTCTCTTAAGAATCAAAGAGAATTTGTTAGACTTCTAATGTACGTATGATTAACCAAAATTGTAAAAGCTGTCAAAGAGCAATTAGGAAGATGAGGAATCGGTAGTGACTCTTTTTTAAGTTTACCGCAGGAGCTAAGGACTCTGCACCTTAATACAAATCCCTTTCTTAATCTGAACTGTCTTAAAGAAGCTTCATAGAGAAATCTGATGAATTTAATTAGGGGTACCTATTGAGCTTCGTAATGGTAGAACGGGGAGGTTTCGAGTGTAATACCTTACCACGAGCAACCAATGCAGTAACAGACATTTGATAACATATTGACTCCACTTGATTCGATTCCTTTCTTTGTATCACAATACAAGCAATACGCAATAAGAAACTTAAAATCAAAATCAAATTAATTCCTTTAAAGAGCTGCACGAAAAGAAAAGCGTTACTTTGTTCCGTACCTGAAAATGTAACAAATAATGTATGAGTCTATAAGAGGCACTAAATGGAATGATTTCCGTTTGAAGTTTGTGAGAAAAGCCGGGAAATTTTCACACGGAAATTTGTTATTGACGATGCCAATTGCAATTCTTTAATGAAATTGATGATGTCAACCCTATTTCCGGCGCTATTGTCCCAACATTTTTCTCTTTTACTTTTTGCTGTTTTTTTTCTTCTTATGCACCCCCTCCTATAATGGCACACTACACACACACTTTGTCAGCAGTTCAGTTTATAGCCTATTTTACGTAGAATTTATTGTATTTGTATTGGTTTTTTATTATTGTTGTTGTTGCTGTCGTTACTTTATATTTTAGTGCATTTTAAAAAAGTACTTTCAGTGTATTTTACATTTTTATGTTGTGTAAAGCATGTTTGGGGTTTTTCATGCTATGGCAGCGAAACGGGAAATCGATGATGGCTGTAAGTGCGTACGTTTGTGCGTAAATGTGTCCATATTTGCATAGACTTAAACATGTGTGACTTGCCTAAAATATTATATCTATCTATGTATGTATTGCATATGTATATCTATGCGTATGTATGTTTTTAGGCATGTTGTTGTATTACATGTTATTTTTCTGTTTTTTTTCGCGACATATTTGTTGAATGGGGTTTTTTGTTGGTGTTTTTTTTTTGTATGAGTTTGTGTATAAGAACTTGTATACGCGTCCATAACAGTGTGTTATTTTCAACGGAAGTGCTTTGATGCGTAAGTATGTGTTGATACATACATATGTATATCTAATGAATATTTTTTTTTGAAATTGTATTGCAAACGGGGTATCTTTTTTCAGCTTGTTTTTTCATTTACTCTACTTTTTGTAATTGATACATAAAAACAATTCTCTTCCACTCAGGGTTTTATATTGAAGCTCTTGTTAATTTGTGTGGGCAAATGTGATATCCCAGCTAGCATTTGGAAGATTGTTTTTTGAAAAATCACCTTGCTGAGTCTTTTTAGAGTACTTTTGGCGATCAAAAACTTATTTGTCAGTTACACGATTAAAAAAGGACTAATAAATGATTCGCGGCAATGAGTAAAATAAGTTCGATTTAAAATACAATAAAAAATTGTATAGCAATCGGAAATTAATCATCCAGATTTTTAAAATGTGACTATTATTTACATTATTTATTATTATATTCTACTTATACTGTAGATTGAAAAACGATTAATCAAAAACACATCATGCAGGTGTTTGAAAAGTGATTATAAGTATGTATTTATGATCATATTTTGAACAAATGGATGATAAATAATGCTTTTTTTTCACCCTCTCTATATAAATTTTCATTAATGTAAAAAGATGGCTATGAAATGAAGTACAATTTGTTTTTAAATATAAATATAATATTCTTTCTTTGCTAGTCGCCAACTTCCTTTCCGTTTAGTTTCTCAAAAAACTGTCTGTAGGTCCCGCCACTCACGTATAAAATTAACGAACACTGCATGAGTGGTGTGAGAAGCTAGGTCGTAATCCTGACTGAGGGGTTGTAATGGCCAATTATGTATGTCCATATGTATGAAGCCCCAAACTCTTATTAGCCTGGGGGCTAGGCTAAAGTCGGATTTTAACAATCTTTTCGTTGTATGCCTTTAAAGATGGCCAATGCATTTTCATTTTTTGCCACCTTGATTAGTCGTTGGGGTCGGCTAAAAACACATTGTGAAATACGACTAATAAATGAGTCAAATTATAATCATAAATGACGCAAAAAGGAGTCCAGATTAATACAAACATGACTGATAAATGACAATAAAAGGACTCCTAAACATACTGATAAATTACTCATAAAAGACTCACTTGCGATTAAACAATGACTTAAAGACGACTCGAAAAAGAAGCATAAACGAAGTTAAATACGACTAATAAATGATCAGAAAGCGATTCAAAAATGATCACAGAACTATTCGAAAATGCATCGAAAATTACTCGAAATTAATATAGAAAATGACTCATAAATGATTTTTTGAGAAGAGTCGCCCGTAGTAACACTTTTCTCCCGACAAATGAGTCTTTTATGATCAGAAAATGAGCGCATATTCTTACTTTTCAATCGTGCAGAAGAGTCAAAAAAGACTCGAATTTGATTAAAATTTTCAAAAAATGCTGGCTGGGATGGCATGTATTTGAGTTGTTGCTGTTCTTTTTTTCACTTTTTTTGCCGTTTTCATTTGAGATTTTAACGGGGATTTGCATACGTTAATTTGTTCTATTTGCTTGTAATCGTGTTAGTTTCTGTCTCTTTTTTTTGGTATTTTTTGTTTCACTGTGTTGTTTTAAGTTTTACATTTTTTTGGTTTTGTTTTTGTTACTGCTTAATGATTTAATTACGCTAATGATGTTTAACTACAATTTTAGGTATGGATTTTGTGTTTTCTTCTTTGTTTATCTCTTCCTTCCCGTGTGCACGTTGTTTAAAATGTGTAAATTAAGTAAGACTACGATAAACTGTATAAAATTTATCAATTAGGCATTATACACACACAAAAAAATTACATACGTACATGTATGTGTGTACGTATACATTTAAGCCTAAGCACAGCATTTAATATGTCCTATACATGTACAGGGAAAAAATGTATAACGAAGTGCTAAAATACTGATATTTATTTACTTCCATGTGTTTTATAGGGACTTTTGTAATTACAACTGATGTATAAAGAGTGTTAAAATAAAAGTAATCCTCCTCTATAAGTTTCAGAATTTTGGATAGAATTTAGAGATCTAATATTTTGGAGTTTTAGTCACACCCATGTAAACTAATTCGTGAAGTCTTAATAAGTGCCTACCACTCTAACTTAATAGGCCATACTCTTCCTTCGATTTTAATAAAACTAAAATGTCGGTTTGACTAGCATTATAGTTCAAAAAATTTTTATCTTTGCATTAATATAGTTCCAGTCTATGTATTCTTCTATAGGTAAATAGACATAATTTTCTATAATGAGATTATATAGGGTACTTTTTAGGAGTTTAATAGCTTCAAGGGATAAGTCAAGAAATTTCATAAATATGATTTCTGGCACACTTATTACCGGTGTGGCTACGAGTTACATATTTAACCAATAGTAGTATGAATATTAGCCTCCAATACGTCAAGAGATGCTAGCATTAAACAATGATTTAACAGAAGCCTATAAAATGTAATCCAGACTATCTACACTATCTACATGGTTTACTCACTGAACACTTTTGGAAAATTTATTCTTCATTAAATTTATTTTTGCAATAAATTGCTTGTATGAAAAATTCAATCGTCTTGTTGAAATTAAATGTGGTTTGCCATTCTCCAAAACGATAGCTCTGCATTCATTTCAAAAGGCATGAGGACTCATAATATCGCCAGCGTATAAAGAGTCAATTAAAGGGTTAAGGGTTTGAGAATATGTTCGCTTCAAAGCCGGCACTTTTGTTTATTGGCGTAGACATTTAACTAAAATTTTGCTCCATTACATACATAATTGGTGATTAAAATCCTTCAGTCAGGATTACGATCTAGTTTCTCACACCACGTATGTTGTGTGTGTTAATTTTATACATGAGTGGCGGGACCTACAGTTTAAAGCCTACTCCGAACGACAGATTTTTTTAGAAACTTTACATTGCAATTTTACTTACTGTTAGAATTTTTGACAGAAATCTGCTGATAGGAAGTCGCTGAAGATATATTGTTTCATATTTTCGTTTTAATGTCTGACCTGGAGTTTGAACCGTGGCCTTACATCTAATAAGCCAACACACTATCTACGGCGACTTCAATTAGCTTCATTACTAAACATAATTCTTGGATGAAAATACTCATATTTGGACAATTTCAAATGAGGCCACCAGCTGATACCTGATAGGTTTGTTAGCCAAGATCCTGATGAAAATTTTCTACGTAATCGAAGGATAAAGGCCAACAAGTTGAGAACGGCGGTGAATTGAACTTCATGTGTCCTATTCAAGGATACGCACTCTGAATCGAGAAGAGTTAAATTAGTGATTAAATGATTAATGATTGCACGAATTACAGGCGGATTATGTTGATCATAAAATGGACAAAGTGCTCTATGAACTACGTCAAGAAAATATATGGTATATACAGTGGACAGCAAAAAAGGTACGACAATATATTATGACAACAAAAGTTCCCACAGGCTAAATATTCTCGCACAAAGTCCCGATATGACTTCAAGAGAGAATTTAGGAGATCATTTGAAAGAACGGTTACGTAATCGCTAAACATCAAACAAAAGTTAACCGAAAAACTTGCTCATGGTGCCACCAGAAAACACTAAACAAAACTTGTACATTCAATTCCAAATGGGTTTAATGGAGTACTTGATCTTAAGGGATATTCCACTAAATACAAGGGATAACATTTTCCTATATTAGGCCTTTGAATTTTAAATTTTCTCCTTGGGGATACCTATGGATTCATCTGAAACTTTTCCTTATTTTTCGCTTGTTTTATGAAAAACATTAAAAAATTGTTTCTTTTATAATAAAGCAGAAATAAATTAATAAAATAAACATATAAACTATAAATTTTTATACAAACTTTTGGCTACAATTCATGAAATTGCTAAAATATATTGCCGTACTAAGACTTTTGCTGTCCACTGTATATATGGTATGCGTATATACAGATGTATATATTTTTGCTGTTTAATCGCATTGCTTGAGTTGTAAATCAGTTATAGCATCCTTCTAACCTTCAGATCATATAAGTTTTTTACAAAATTGAAAATAATAGAATACTTTAATTATCATTAAAAAAAAAAATATGTATTCTTCATATATTATCATAAAAATATTCTTTGAATCTAATTCTCCTAAGAATCTCTTCCAGGTTTATTTGTATGAAAATAAAAATAAAAATTACAAGAGTGCAGAAATAGTAGAGTATGTGATTTCCAAATTACTTTAACCTTCAAATTTCACTGTAACAGCTTTTGTTGTCAAATTGAATCTTCATTAAATGTACTGCAATAAAGGTATGAATAGTACAACTCTTTACATTGCAATCATAATTGTGAAAAATATTTAATAAAAGCGAAAAATTGAAAGAATAAGCCGACGACACTCTGCCTTTGTCTTTGTTCTCATCCGAATGAATAAAAACAATACTGCAAACACTTAAATTTGTACACCTCCACAAACACCATTATATACTTTCACTACAGCCGTACAAATAATCTTACCGCACTTGTATAGTTGAATTGAAAATAATAGAACAGATTCTCACAATAAAATAAATTTTTAAAATAATTGCCAATATAAATAAGCATTCAAAAGGAACCAAATCGTTTAAAATAATAATATATGAGACATCTACCGAAATAGAAGTGACCTTATAAGTATAGGATGCACTGTATTATCTTAATTTGTGCTCATGTTTCGATGGAAGAGTCAAAATTTTATTGTTGGAAGCAAATTTTCACTCTTTCTCAGTTCAATCTCCACCCAATGAGGCATTGTGAACAACGGGGACACGTTCCAAGCGTATTGAATCAGTAGACATACAGATCTCCAAATATTTACTTGGTCTACTATCTTATTGCAGCCAAGTAGGGTTTTGATCTAGATATCTCTATCCATAGCGTCGGATCTGCATAATACAATACATGTTGCAAGCGTCCGTTATTAAATACAACAGTGACCATTCAGCTTTCTTTTCTTGGGCTTTCTTGATATTTTGAATATAGGCTCGCTGATTTTGCTATTTGTCCATATCGGCAGAATTTTTTTATATTTATACTCCTAGTAATCTCATTGTGAAGTCGCCGTAGTCTAGTAAGTAGTGCGTTGGGTTATTGGTCGTAAGGCCATGGTTCAAATCCCTAGTCAGACATCTCCAATAATACGAAACATGAACAATTTTACTCCGGCGACTTCCTCTCAACGGATTACTGACTCTGGGACTAAATAAAATTGCAATGAAAAGTTTCTCAAAAATCTGTCGTTTGAAATCTACTTTAAACTATAGGTCCCGCCATTCATACATAAAATTAACACACACAACATAAGTGGTGAGAGAAGCAAGGTCATAATCCAGACTGAAGGGTTGTAATCTTATTTTACAAAAGTTAGAGCATATTCTCCTTCCCTATCAAGCGTATTCAACATGATTTTATCGTTTTCGTAGTCAGGTCTTGTCACTATACTTTTATATAAAAATAATAGTCATGGTCTGGTAGCTAATGTATTGGATTATTAGACGACAACCTACGGTTCAACCATTGGTTCAGACGTCTCGGACATAACAAAATATTTTTTTCAGCAACTTCCTCTTGTCAGTCATCTGACATCTCTAAGAGCAAAAGTTTCTTAAATCTATCGTTCGGAATCGAAGTAAGTAAGAGTAAGTAAGTAAGTAAGTTCTGCCACTCATTGATTATTACACTACATTAGTCGTGCCAGAAATATATTGAAATCCTGACTAAAGTGTTGTAAGTTCAGTTTTTTGTGAATGCGATTTGGAGAGTTTATGTTGAGAAGCTCAAAATGATAGCGGCTAGCCAAAATTATACGCCACTTTTATCGGAGAAAACTCTGATCCTAAGTATGTGAATTTTTTGTGTGGTTTCGGAACATTAAAGATGAGATTTTATGCCGGTTATCTCTAAGTTTTGAAGATATTACGACGAGTCCTATGTCTTTATACAGTAGAGGCTATATTATTAACAGTGGTTAGCAATGTTCACGCGTTTCTCTTGTTAAATTCAGTGCCATTACAGAATTCGTTGAGTTTTAGTACATTTTGTATATGAAATATTATTCTTGGCCCTGCATAGTATCATCTCTAGACAGAGGCTACACTACGCTAAAAATATTATTTAAATAAATAGTTTTTTTTTAAATATATTTTAGAATGAACTCACAAAATATTTCCTTTAACATACTATCGCTGAATTCAAGTCATTAAATTCTCTATAAAAATAACATCTTTTAAAAAAAGGACACGCAAATGTTTTCGTTTTCACTACCAACTTCTATTTTTCTTTCAGAAATTATCATCTCTATTAACCATCTTTAAATTTCTCATAATCAGCGTTCATGTTACGCTTACATTTTATTATCTGTCATAAAAACCGCTATTTTTATGATCTCAAATACACATTCCGTAGATATTTTTTCCTTTTTCTTTTTGTTTATTGAATAAAGAATATGAAATTCTAGATACTGGTGATGGTAATAAAAAAAAAGATGAATTGTAAGTACCAAAGGTGTACCTACATACATACATAAATTCATTCTTACATAGACTTGTGTGAGAACAAGTGCTATAACGTATAAAATAGTGCAAAAATACAAAAGAAAATGAAGTATTTTAAGCAAAAAAAAGGAAAGAAAAAAAACAACAAATAAAAATTAGGTTAATTGCTTTTACCGTGTGCTTATGTAGTTAGTTTATCTCTGTATGGGTGGTATATATATGTGTGTGTGTGCTTGCATTCGTCTGTATTACTTATGTACACACACCTAAACACTTACAAATAAACGCATTCACTTGCTGATATTTACAGACGCTTGAATATATTGAAGTGCACGGCATTAACAGTGGAAGGCAAAAATATTTCGCGTAGATTTTGGAAATGCCATAACTAAAGGTATTCAAAGTAATCGTTTAGGTTTTGAAAAAGGAACACAAAACAAGAATTTTTCTAAAGTGAACGAAATATTTATTACGTGTGATACATGAATGCCGCCCATTTACATTCTAAAGTTTATTTCATGTAAATACTGACCGCGTATTTACAGCCTCCGTGAGTTACTATTTTAGCATGGCTTTTCTAGGCCAGTATTTCACCAATAATTCTTGTAATCTTTGGTTTATTTCTCTATTACACAATATACTTATGTGACATGAATATGCACCAAATAAAGTCTAGGACGATCTAATCGCATGTGCAACCACATACCAACTAAGTCCGATTAGTCGACTTTAGGCAAAAGAAAATCTGAAATCATTACACAATATCATGCTCCAGCGTTCTTCAAGAACTACACTTAAAGGATACTTACTTACTTAGCTGCTACACCACCAATGTTGTGTTTGTTAATTTTATACATGAGTGGCGGGACCTGCAGTTTAAAGTCGACTTCGAACGACAGATTTTTGGAGAAACTTTTTATTGCAAATTTTAATTACTCGCAGAGTTTTTGCCCGAAATCTGTTGAGAGGAAGTTGCTAAAAGAAATATTTTTTCATATTTCGTTTCGTTCGAGATGTTTGGCCTCAGGTCTAGTAAATCAACATACTACCTTGTAGACTACAGCGACTTCAATTTCAATTATACTGTCGGTTCGAAAACCACAGAAAAAAATACATCTTTCAGAGCGCTATTGGCTGCTCTTCACATTAATTGCGGCAATTCTGTATGTTGATGCGCCCATTGAGGCATTTACATAAAAGCATTCGTAAATTCTGTTATTAAATTATCGTCGCTAATTCCGATCATACTATCCGATCATGTACTATAGTTTACGATTCTTAAATGTCATCCACATCAACTTTCTTAGTTAAGACATTCTATCAACACGTAACAATTTTCTTTATATACACTGTATACTGTGTACGTATGTATGCATGAATACTTTCCTATATACTTACCCACTTACATGCATACATACAAATGTACGAGTATTTCCTTTCTTTTGTAGGTTCATAAAACCACAGAAATTTCTAATTGGTTTTCATGAATTCATACTCTATATATGCTGAGCGGTAATTATAATTAACTTGGATGTGTTAGGAAACGAACCGGCATAAATGTATTTGCGTATATACATAGATATGTATATATTTATGTACACACATGTACGTATGTATTTAGGTAGGCATGTGAATAACTACAAGTCTCCTCACACTTGAATGTGATTGTGCAGTATAATAAAAGAAATTTTTAATGTCGAATTGATTGTTATATCCAGATGTACATATGTGTGTGAACATACAGTCGTGATCTTATAATTAGCATACCAATCCGACAATAGTTTATGTTGAATATTTTATGCTTATGATTATGACGTAGCTTCTCACACCACTTATGTTGTGTGTGTTAATTGTATACATGAGTATACAATTTAAAGTCGACTCCGAGGGACACTTTTACATGGCAATTTTATATACTCTCAGAGTAAATCTGAATTCTGCTGGGAGGAAGTCACCGAAGAAATATTTTCTTTATTTTCAGTTGCCTCACGTGTAATAAGCCAACACACTACCTACTAGACGTCACGATTGGTTTAATTATTTAGAGGGCTAATAAGTTGATATATGGCCGGCACGAGTTGAATAAAAAGACCAAAAAATCTTCAAAACCTATGGAAAGCTGTTCAAGTGGCATGGAACGACAATACAACATGCAAAATATCAGAAACTTTTTTAAGGTTTTCCTGAAGGTTTATAATTGGATTGCTTCCACAAAATATTAAAAATAATTAAAAGCAAATGATGATTTTGTCCACCTTTATTGAGGGTGATTTAATGTGTCATTTCATCTCATTAAAATTGCTAAGTACACCAGATAGAATATTTAACTGCCTTTAAACAAATTTTGAAAAATTATTTCGTTTTTGTTTGTTAAAGGACAAAGGTCGTATAGCAGGATGTGCTAATTGTACGACCACCTCTGTGGGTCGTCGGAAATGTGAATGTGTCTGTTATAACACCTAAAGTAAAATTTTACTACCAACATGGCTTAACTACACAGTACGTTTCACTTTGAATTTGAAGGTTTATACCCAAAAAAAATGCTCAGTTTTTTTTTTTGTATGTTCCCTAACAGACAATGAAAACTTTTTTGTGTGAAGGGGCATATAAAACTATGACTACAGTAAAGGTATGACATTGGTAATGGTATGATATTTTCATTTTTGTCACCACAATGTTTGAATCCATCTGCCGTCTAAAATACCTTTCACATCTAACTTGACATTTAAGCAGAGCAAATCAAAAAGAGAAAAAAAAAATTGTTTGCAAACCACAATAGCAATCGACAATCATAGGAAAACTGAATTTTTTTAAATTTGAAAAACTCATCACATAAGTTCACACACAGGCACAAAAATGTAGCCTGTAGGCTTGTGTCTTTCTGCCGGTCAAAAATGCAAGTCACTCATATTCCAACACATGATGGCTGGCCATTTGTTTCCTGCAGCAACAACTACGCTTATAAGCAAATCTACTACAATATATTCATTTTGGAAACTGAAAACTGCTTTTTTACATACGTTTACGATCATGGTTTAATGATTTCTGGTACTTTTTTGTTTTTTTTTTTGTTTAATTTTCCTGCTACTTTTGTCACCAAACGCAGAGCAATAAGAAAGAGAACTTTTTTGTTAGCTCAGAGCGTATCAATGATTTATAATTGTGTGACTGTTTAAATGTATGTGTGTATGTCGAGAGGTTTTAATGACAAAACCTCAAAACTGTGGTAAGTGATAACTTTTTAATTAGTCTCTGACATATCAGTTCAGTATTTCAAAGATTAAATTTTCGAAATATTTTGAAATATATAGTATGTATGTACATATATATACATACATATATATGTATAGAACTACATTTCTATTTTAGAATCGAAAACTAATGTAAATTATATTTTAAAATAGTGATAAGCAACTAAGGCTGTTTGTACTGTTAATAGAGCGCTTGAATATGATCTGAAATAACTATCGATTTAGCAAAGTCCTTTACTAGAGAGTCCTTAAAAAGCAATTGGAATAGCAAATTCTATATATTTGCCTCAAATGATAAAAATTTCATATGATATTTTTATCAGTGTGGGAGTTGTGGGTTCGATTTATGTATCGGGTAAGCCATCTATCGGTTTCAATTTGAACCATCGGTTATTTCGAATCTAGCAATACTTATGTCGTTCTATTCCGTCACGAAATTCAGTATATTATCTCCACTGAATTTAATGAATCAATTTACGCTAGAGCAACGTTGGCATTGAAGTCGCCGTAGTCTAGTAGGTAGTGTGTTGGCTTATTAGACGAAAAGCCAGGGATCGAGCCCCAGGCCAGACATCAAGACAAACTACAAAAAAGTATTTCTTCGGCGACTTCCTCTCAGCGGATTTCTGACAAAACTCCGAGAGTAAAATCAAATTGTCGTTCAGAGTCGACTTTAAAATGTATAAAAATTAACACACACAACATAAATGGTGTGAGAAACTAGGACGTTGTACAATGGGTCAATTCGACCTCCGGGTACTGTACTTGTCTTAATTGACAAGTGCACGTCCTCTAACCTAACCTAACCTAACGTTGGTATTTATTGGAAATTTATTTCCAGAATAGATACAATTGGTTGGGAATTGCACGAAAATGTCGTAGAAAATTTGGTCACAGAGAAGGACAAACAGTGCCCGTTATACGCAAGTTTCTTACTAAAGTTCACGAAACTGGTTTCATGGCTGATGCGCCAAGACTTGATCATGAAATATCAAAGCTGTGGCTGAGAGTGTGCGTCAGCTCGTCATCGTTCGCAACAATTTAACATTTCATGTATCAGTTTACGTCGAATTTTGAGAAAAGATTTCGGTATGATGCCTTACAAAGTTCAATTGGTTCAAGAGTATAAGACGTGTGACCATGACGACAAACTGCAGGATGGTGTCGATTTTGTCAAAAAAGAAATCATTTTTCCGGATGAAGCTCATTTTTATCTTGGTGGGTACGTTAATAAGCAAAATTGCCGTATTTGGGGCTCAGAAAACACATACGAGGTCTTACAGAAACCAATACACCCATTACAAGTGACTGTTTAGTGCGGCTTCTAGATCGGAGGCATTGTTAGCCCATATTCCTTTGAAAATGAGGACGGCGCAACCAGCTAGCGCACCATGAGAATCGATTTTTTATACCCGCTCTTCATGGTATTGAGGTAAATGATGTTCGGTTTCAACAGGATGGTACAACTTGCCACACATCTGATGCCACAATCGATTTGTTGCCTCAAACGTTTGATGGCCGTTTAACTAGCCGAAATGGTAATGTCAATTGGCCGTCAAGAAGCGCCGTTAAAGAAAAGTGTTATGCCGACAAACCAAAGACAATTGAGCATTTGAAGGCCAACATTTATGATGCCATTGCCGAGAGGCGAACCCATACACTCAAAAAAGTGCACGAAAATTGCTCCAATCGAATAAGGTACTGTGAGGCCAGCCGCGACAGCCATATGAATGAAATAATATTCCATTTCTAATCCGGAACAATTGCACTTCACAACAAAAAAAAAACAAAATTTGTCCAAAATTTCAAACCGTTTTTGTCTTACTGTAGTTTTAAATTTAAACTTTTAAATGGCTAACACTCTACATCAGATATTTCTCTATCTAGAGCCAAACATCTTCAATCAATTGTCGAGTGCTAAAAAAGCATTAAAGACTACAGATAATTGAAAAACTTTTCATGGCAATTTTATTTATTCTCAGAATTTTTGCCAGAAATCTACTGAGAGGGCAGTCGCTGAAAGAAATATTTTTTCAGATTTCGTTTTGTTCAAGATGTCTGACCTGGGGTTTAAGCCTAGGCCTCGCGACTAACAAGCGCACACACTACCTACTAAGCTACGATGATTTTCGAAAGTAGTACCAACGAATTGGCTTTCACTTACTTTATTAACCAGATAGAGATTCAGATTGCAGAGACTACAGAGTTTTCTTTCGTTTCTAGGTCGTTATTCTGACTGAAGTATTGTAATGGCCAATTATGTATGTATTTATTTTCTTATCACTATATTGAACTCAACTTTTCAATAAATGTTCTACAAATATGTTTTGCTTTTTATTGATAACACGTATATTTATCATCGTTATTATCAATATTATTTATGAGTTCCAAACATTACTTGTCCATTACTTGCACTATTATAAAGTAATAAAACCGATTTGTGGTAATTTGTGACACTGCCTTTAAAATTTCTTACACCACAGAAATTTCACTTCATATAAGACTGCTGCTACCTCTCGGTGCAGTTAACCCCCATTTTATTTTTTACAGCCTTTAGGTGTTAAAGAGCCTTGTGAACAAATAAAACAAAATCATTTACTAGAATGAAAAACAACATAAAATTAATTCACCCTCCTAATGCCATAATAACACCCAATAATGTCCATGTAAAGAAAGAAAGAAAGAAAAAAAAACTACAAAAGAAAAGAATAAAAACTAATGGTTATTATTGATACCCACATATAAAGTTGATTGATTATTGAACACCCTCATTTCAGGTCATTCCTTTACATCTTACTTAAGTTCATGCCGTATATCTTTATAAAGTTGTTTTCATTTTTCTTACGAAACACCATTACATTGTCGTGTTATTGAATGAAGAGGGAAGTAAACAGCCTCCATATTTTAGATGAGGCCAGAAAGAACAATAAAACGAACTGAATTTAACGTATTACACCGCCTAGCAGATCATCATCTTAATCATGACAATGAAATGAAAAGCACCCAACACCATTATTGTGAAACAACAAATGGCAACAACAATAACTGTTTGAACACAAATGATGACGAATTTCATTCTATGTTTGTTTCCTTATGCTGTTTTGTGCTATTGTTCGTGCCACTAGTCCTTTTAGGCTTTGTTATTGCTTTCTGCATCAATTTCTGTGATGTGATGTGTGTCAATGGATAGAATGGTCGCTGCCAGTGAATAAGACAAGTTCACAGCTCCTGCTCTTAATCTAATTGAGTTTGAAAAACTGCGTCACATTAATATACGGCACGTTAAGCATATTGTATTAGGCTAGAACGAATAAAACAAATGCGAATATCGCTTTACGTTTCATAAATTTAAAACGTTAAAATAGCTAACTTTACTACTACTAGTTCTACTACTATTGTCAGAATCTTTATAAATCATAAGAAAATGTTGAATAAATATCATCAGAAACTGATTAAACATATAGAATCGAGCATATACATCCGATTTTTGCCAATCGATAGAATTTCCACCAGCATTAAAGGCTGGTAGGTGTTGAAATTTTGCACAAATTTTGTTTTTTTTTTTTTTTTTTGTTGTGAAGTACAATTGTTCCCATTAGAAATGGAATATCATTTCATTCATACAGCCGCCGCGGCTGGCCTCACAGTACTTCATTCGATCGGACCAATTTTCGTGCACTTTTTCGAGTGTATGGGGTCGAGTCTCGGCAATGGCATCACAAATGTTGACCTTCAAATGTCTCTAATTTGTCAGCATAACACTTTTCTTTAACGGCGCCCCACAAAAAACAGTCAAACGGTGTCAAATTGCAGCTTCTTAGTTCTTAGCTTCGTCTAATTAAACGGCCATCAAGCGTTTGACGTAATAAATCGATTACGGCATAAGATGAGTGGCAAATTGCACCATGCATCGTTCACATCAATAACATGAAGAGCGGGTACATTAAAATTGGTTATCATGGTGCGATAGGTGCCTCCATTGACCGTAGTGGTTGTTCCCATTTTTAAAGAAATAAACAGTCCCAAAACAAACAGTCCCTCGTTATGGGTGCATTGGATTCTGTAATACCACGTATGGGATTTCTGAGCCCCAAATACGGCAGTTTTACTTATTAATGTACCCACCAAGATGTAAATGGGCTCCATGCTAAAATATGATTTTTTTGACTAAATCAACAGCAAATTCTTGTTGGCCCATCTATCGAAGTGAAAACGAAGCGGATGGTCATGCGAGCTTCAACCCTTGGACCAGTTGAACTCTGTAAGGCATCATACCAAAATCTTGTCGCAAAATTCGACGTAAGCTGGTACATGAAATGTTCAATTCTTGACAACGACAACGAGTGGCTGTTAATGGATTCTCATGCACACTCTCAGCCACAGCTTCGATATTTTCAGTAAA
Source organism: Sarcophaga carnaria (assembly GCA_958299815.1). NCBI lineage: Eukaryota > Metazoa > Arthropoda > Insecta > Diptera > Sarcophagidae > Sarcophaga > Sarcophaga carnaria. Next base: position 34,682,842 of record OY283150.1, read on the forward strand.
CGCACTTTACGAGCACGCTCACGTCTTGACGCATCAACAATTAAACCAGTTTCACGAACTTTAGTAAGAAACTTGCTTGCGTATAACAAGCACTGTTGGCTATCGGAAATAACTTTCCAATAAACCCTAACGTTGCTTAAGCGTAAATCGATGCATTATGTTCAGTGGAGATAATGTTCTGAATTTTGTGGCAGCGGCGATTATATACCGAAAATCATATTTGAAAATTGTCTTACTTTCTTACTTTTAGTTTCACACTCTTACTCTCTTTCTTTAAGTGTTAGTTCTGTCTACGATTGGCGAACTTATTGTTTACCATCGATTCCGAACAACAGATTCATGGTAATTTTATTTACTCTTAGAATTTGTGCAAGAAAACTGTTTTGTCCAGTAAAAGAACGTTAAAAATTATGATGAAAATGTAAAAGATTCCCATCATTGCAGAAGCGATTCTTTAAACTATTGTTGAGTGTCTTAACAACGAAAGGTAATTAATTTCTTGCATTTTCCTGCCCGTTTAATTGTTCCACACACAGTCTTCAAATTGTTGTCCTTTTTGCTTAACAGATAAACAATCAACCTGCTTGACTAGCATACTACCAGTCGGACCGTTTGCCTAACTTGTGCATGCTAAGTGTCATTATTAATTTGAAGGCATCAACTTTGCGTCGTTCACAAAAAAAAAACCAAAAAACAGAAGATCTGTTGTTGTCAAAGATTTGTATATTTCACAGTGTTGTACGTTTGTATATATTTACATCTGTGAGAGTATATACTCATGTATGTATAGTGTATACATCATAAGGACAGTAATGTGTATGTGTTTGTATCAAAACATTTTTCGTGCAGAATGATGATTCACAGTCAAATTGTACAGTGATTGATGATTATCAGTGATGATGATGATTTACTCGGACCAGATATAATATATCGGTAGAGATTTGCTTAAAGGAGTTTTTCAAATGTGAAATAGGTGTGTCGCTGTCACTCTTTTATTTCCTTAACGTCTCTTTTCTTTTTTTTTCATTTGAGGGCGTACAAAATTTTATTTTTTTTTGCTTTATTGATTGTACGAGTATTTGTATGAATGCGTGTATAGGTTTGTAAGGAACAAATTTTGTTTAAATTTTTTTAATAGCTTAAAGGATGTGCACATATTATATAGTTAAGGGGGGTTATTAAACAAAATGAGTTTAACTAAAGAATGCTTATAAATCCTTTTTATTTGAACACTTTAACTTAAAGTATTGCCATGTTGGGTAAGGCATTTAAGGCTTTTGTATTAATTCCCTAAAATAAAAATTTGCTGGAAAAGTAAGAAGAAACTGATTCTCCCACTATGCAGGTATAAATATAAGCCTATGAAAGATCAACGAGGCCTTAAATTCCTCATAGACAATGGTGGTAGAGATAGAGCAGTTTATCGCCAAAATATTTAAAGTGCTGCTATGAAGATTATTCCTTGTGTTCGAATTCTTGCGACCACATAATTCTATTGCAAAGCGTTGATGTGTGAATTATAAGATGTATTCGGATACCATAAAACTGAATATAACTCTTGATATATGCATTAGTATATTAAACACATACATATATACGTAATTGGTCATTACAACCTTTCAATTAGGATTACGCCATAGCTTCTCACGCCACTTATGTTGTGAGTGTTATTTCATATATGATGGCGGGACCAACAGTTTAAATTCGACTCTGACCGACAGATTTTTGGAGAAACTTTTCATGGCAATTTTATTTACTCAGAGCTTTGATATAGTTTTCATATTTCGTTTTGTTGATGATATTTGATCTGAGGTTTGAACCGTGGCCTTACGTCTAATAAGCCAATACACTACCAACTAGACTACGGCGACTTTGCTCTTATGCTTGGGTATATTTTACAACAATTTTTCCTTAAATTTACTTGGAATACTTCTAAATTCTATAGTTACAGAGTTCCAAAACCTTCTTAGGTAGAAAGGCAAAGCCACAATCACAATCCTAGCTAATATACAACCCCATGTTATGTGTTAATTTTATGCATGATTGACTAAGCCAACAGTTTAATCATCTTCATGAAAATTAGTTATTCTTGTAGCTTATGCCAGAAGACATTTACAGGCTTGTCTAATTGTCGGGATGCTACATTACGGTTCACAGCCGTGGACATAAAACCAGTATCATCAGCAAAACTGAAAGTATGACTATGGCTGGAACGAATATACTATCCTTGTACGAAGTATTGAAAAACTGACCTTCACAAAAAACTCAAACTTTAAGCCAGCAAAATAATCTTTCAATAGCTTCGAAATGTTATATGAAAGTTCAGTTTTAATTTATATACACGTCCTTCATGTTAAAGTCTGTCGATTGCTTGAGAAAAAACATTGTTTAATAGCCCTGTTTTTATTTATTTTTTTCTAAAGCTAAAGTTATGGTCCAGAATATGAATCGGGATGACTTCCATTACGTATGATGTATAGGCTACCTTTCAATCTTGAGGGAAACATTCGAGACGTGGAATGGCATTGATTCTATTTATACTACATACTACTGAATATGTACACTTTCCTCTTTAACTGCATGTAAAGCAGTATCAACTGCTTTTCCTCTGGCTTAGGTATGTTAATTAAAGCTTAACTGTCCATACGTATAGTGCAGCAATAAATTTCAAGAATGTAAGCGAAGCTAGATTAGCAAACAAAAATCCTATCATAATCTGTTTTAGAGAATTTTGCTTTGCCTTATAAATTACTTTTATTATATTCACTGCGCTTCAAATAATATTTTTTACTTTTCACTGTATTCCATCTCATTTCCGTTTCTTCGAATGACACCTGTTATCCAAGGTTTCCCCTGTGTAAATTTTCTTTCTCGAATGACCTGATCTCTGATCTTAAATTACTTCGAACTTGTTGTAAATGTCCCATATACATACATACACACATAATTGGTCATTACAATCCTTCAGTCCGGATTACGACCTTGTTTCTCACACCACTTACGTTGTGTGTGTTAATTTTATACATGAGTGGGGGGACATACAGTTTAAAGTCGACTCCGAACGACAAATTTTTTGAGAAACTTTTCATGGCAATTTTATTTACACTCAAAGTTTTTGCCAGAAATATGCTGAGAGGAAGTCGCCGAAGAAATACTTTTTGTATTTTGTTTTCATGTCTAGCCTGGGGCTCGAACCCTGGCTTTTCGTCTGGTAAGCCAACACACTACTTACTCGGCTACGGCAGCTTCATGTTCCATGTACTAGATATTAAGAAAAATTTGCCACAGACTAGCCTTTATTTCGAATTTTGTTCAGTTAGCCTACACTGTTTCCGAATCCTTTTTGATTGGTTAGTGGCCGATGAGTTTTAAGATTATATAATAATGATCCTGAAAACACTATTCATCAAGGGCCCTTCGTATCTAAAACCTCTGCCCTAATCTTGTATTAAGATATTCCATTAAGGCTTTCACTTATGACTTACAGTTGGTACTGCCCTATGCGAGATAGTTCTCATCTGCATCTCTTCTTATCAATACTTTTTTAACTTTTTGTTCTAGCTCCAGCGTTAGTAGTAGTGCCGGAGATTCAAACGAACAATAGTCTAACATTAGGTACCCTATGTATGTGTTATCGTTTCTTAACGTGTCTTAGCAGTGCTATTTTCGAAGTTAATCACTCTTGAAAGAGAAGAAAAATTAGTACAAATTCTTAAGCGAGTGGCTGTTTCTGCTCAAAAAAAAATTGTAATTTATGTGGTTAACTACAGAAAACATGTTGCTGTTTCCTGGATTAAAGCGGTATATCTTTGCTAATTTTATTTATCGCGCTCCGGTAAGGACGGAGGAGTAATGATTAAATTGATAATTGAATTTGTATTGTATGTAGTAAATAAATTTGTTAAATGTTTGTTAAAATTGTATGACACTTTAAGTAAAAATACATATTTTCAACATTCAGTTTTTTTGGTTAGCCTAGTATCACATCTATAACATGATATTTATTTCTGTAATTTTATTAATTTCTATTTGAAACTAGTGAAAGCGATCCTTTTTAAATTCATAACATTTTAAACTTTATTTTGGTCAAGGATAAAGGATTATTACCACCATTAAATAAAAAAATATAAAAAAAATTCCATAACATTCATAAATAACATAAACATAAACCATTAAGTTTAAATAATAAAACTTTTACTTGATATTAACTCAACTAAACATATATCTTTTGAATTTCTTAAACAAAAAATTAAGAAAAAATATTTAAGAAATACAGGCCAATCGGTTTTCTAAAAATAAGTGTACAAAAGAAATCGAAACAAGAAAAGAAAATCAACAATGAAAACAACTGAAGCAAAACGTTATAAAAGAATTTTTTTTATTACTTTTTACAAAAGATTAATTAAGGTTTTAATGCTTCGTGTGAATATAAGCGTGTATAGTTTTTTATACCCACCATAAGTGTAAGTTAAAGTAATGCAGGTATCAATACCCTTAAATATACATTCTGAAAAGACAAAAAATTTATGACACATACAAGAATTTAGGACAAGAACAAGGAAAAAAAAAGTAAGAATGGAATGGAACATGTTATTTATATAAATTAATAAAAGTAAAATACTATGTGAAAATATAATACAATAACAACAACAACACAATCAAGAAGCATTGTATTAACAATGGAAAGCCAGAAGAAGAAAATTTATTGTCTGTCTAATACGTACGATATAATATCCTACACTTCTCAATAACTTAACTCACTCAATTGAATTTTAAGACTCAATTTATGTTGAAATTGAATTCAATGAATTGCAATTGAAATAATTATCATTACCTCAGTCCCTTAAAGAGCTTAGGATTAACACAAAGTACAGCCTCCATCTTCTAATTCAATATCCGTTCTGTCATTGCTTTGTTTCAGTTTTATTTATACTAGACTACGGCGACTTTACGTCTTGGTTCGTTAAACACCAAGCAATAAAAATGGAAGAAAACGTCACGTCATTGCGGAACATTCGCACGATAGGAAGAGCTTCGAAGTTATCTTACTACTTACTTACTTAATTGGCCATTAACAACCCGATTAATGGATTTCGGCTGGCCTTGACACATAATTCCAGGCGCCTCTGCTTCTTGCGCGCCAGTTGGTAATACCAATCGATCACAAGGCTTCCTCGATCTAGTCCTTCCAACGTCCTCTTCGCCGACTTAAGCAGATCGTCGCATCAAATACCCATCTCGACGGAGCATCCTCCTTCATTCGAACGACATGGCTGAGCAGAGGCAGCCGCTAGATGTTAATACGATGCACAACGTCTATGTCGTTGAGGAGCTCATACAGCTCATTGTTGGATCGGATGCTGAAATCATAGCCAACTCGACCGAAAATCTAACATAGGACTTCACTCTCGAATACCCTCAAGGCATCAGTACTGCCTCGACGTCATAAAGAAGATCGGGGAGGGGGACCATCTTGTAGAGTATTATCGGAGTTACCTTCGGTCGATCATATATTAACACTGGACAAAGGTGACTTGGCTACAGTGATGATACAGGATACTCTACCTCACACGTACTCCGGAATCGGAGAGACGCAGTAGATAATAATGATGAATACAGGCCATGTGATGACGATATCGAAACGATGGAAAACTTTTATTTCATTGCCCAGCTGTCATAAATTCGAGTTCCCATCATCATGGTACAGGCACTATATCAGACATTGCTCATCTAAGAGAAGTGAACTGCAATAAAATTTGTACACTGCAATAAAGTTTGTACAAACTACAGTCGTCCTATAGAAAGTACGGCCGCTACATTTACAAGCTTCCTTGCTGCCTTACGTTTATGGTGATAGGCATGAAACGCTTGTTTGGTCACTACTCGTACGATCTGCTTGTTATTTACTTCTTTGTAGTTGATCATTACAATCCTTTAGTCAGGACTACAACCTAGCTTCTCACACCACCCATATTGTGTGTGTGTTAATTTTATCCATGAGAGGCGGAACCTTTACCTGCGAACGTCAAGTTTTTGAGAAAATTTTCATGATAATTTTATCTTCTTTGAGAGCTTTTGCCAGAAGATTGCCGCAGATATTTTTTTTCATGTTTCTTTTCGTACGAGATGTTTGAGCTGGCGCACTACTTATCTACACTACGGTGACTGCAATGGCCACAAAAGCTATAAAGACCAACGACAACTCTTCTCCATGATAATCTAGTGTCTAGCATGCTAGTCTATTACTCTGGTCTCCTACACTACTCCGAGCATATAGGCATTCCTGTAACCATCGCAATACTTAGGTATTTAATTCAAAAATGTATTCTTATTAATTGCAAGAGAGCTTAGAATCGGTTATACAGTAGAGTAGGGTATACAAAAGGAAGCGATTTAGTTCCATAAGACCAACAACAACAAAATATCGACTAACAAAAGATGAAATAATGAATGGATATACAGACTAAAACTACAACTACAGCAACTATAAGTATGAGGATTTAATATGCACCTAAACAGTTTTTTAAAAACCAACATCACATATGGCTTCACACATACATACACAGAGAAACGGACAATGAACCATAATATTGTATGGGGGAGTAATATCGAAAAGGAAGAAAAAAAAAACGATATGAAAGAAACAACACTATAAGAATTTTGATTATAATGACGATGGCGATGACGATTATGATGATAATGATGATTTTAGGAACCCTAATAACATGTATAAGGAGTACGTACACAACAATGTGAACAATTCCAAACATTAGTAAGTGCTAGTACTGCTGCTACCCCTATAATTTTAACTAATACAATGGCAACAACAAAAGTAATAACAACAAAAAAGGAAAGAAAAAACAGTAAGCAAGGATCAAAATAAAACAAAACCGATGACAGTACATGCCATGTACAAAATATACCTGAGCTGAATAACATAAAAAAGACATGCAACGTCACTACATACTTACATACATAGCTAAGTGTACACCCATACACTAAAGTATTCAATCATACTTATAAACATACCCACACGCATCTATACCAATACATATTTATAATAAAGCATGCTTGACTTCGTTGGTAAATTTTATATGTGAGAGTACCACACAGACATATGTACATTGAAATACACACTTCCTTAAAAACTCATGCACATCTAAACAAAGAAGCGTAAGTGTATGTGATTTCTTATGAAATTTGACTTTTGTTTTCCACCAAATCTTATTGTGGCATAATTTACGGACACTAATTTCAATTAAAAAATTTCAAAGAAATACTTCGAATACTTAACATAAATTTTCTATTTTATGTGGCTTTTACAGTGTGCAATGAAATGATTCAATACAAGGACAATCGAAAATTTAACCGACTTAACATAGCTTTGGCAAGTAGTTGTACTGTCATAAAAAATTTGTTTGAAGTTCACTTTACGTTAAGTTTTTTTGTTGGAAAATATTGGGCACCATTAAGGAATTCAATATTTTCATTGGAAGGGTCTCATTACAACCAATATTAAGGACGAGTCTGTCCCTTTGTTCAACGAGTTGCCAAGGCATTTAACTCGATGTAATAAATTAGGAGAATCGTACCCAATGAAAGGAAAGACAAGTCTATTCGTCGACGAAGTTATGGTGTCCATCACATTTTATAGCACGAGTAATTTAGTAAATAGTCTAGTAGGTAGGCAGACTAGTAGGCAGACTAGTAGGCACTCTAGTAGGCAGTCTACTAGGTAGTCTAGTAGGTAGTCTAATAGGTAGTCTAATAGGTAGTCTAGTAGGCAGACTAGTAGGCACTCTAGTAGGCGGTCTAGTAGGTAGTCTAGTTGGCAGTCTAGTAGGTAGTCTAGTAGGCAGTATAGTAGGTAGTCTAGTAGGTAGTATAGTAGGTAGTCTAGTAGGTAGTATTGTATATAGTCTAGTAGGTAGTCTACTAGGTAGTCTAGTAGTTAGTATAGTAGGTAATCTACTAATAGATATTCTAGGAGGTAGTCTAGTAGGTAGTCTAGGAGGTAGTATATTAGATTATTAGACGTGAGGCCACGGTTCTAACCCCAGATCAACAAACCCAAATATGAAAAATATTTCTCCGGTAATTTCCACTCAGGTCATTTCTGACAAAAACTCTGAGAATAAATAAAATTGCCACGAAAAATTTCTCTCTGTCGTTCAGAGGCGACTTTATACTGTAGGTCCCACCGCCCATGTATAAAATAAACACACACGAAATAAGTGGTCTAAAAAACTAGGTCGTTAATCCTGACAGAAGGGTTGTAATGACCAATGATTTATGCAATTTATGTTTTAAGGAATATAAAAATCCATACAATTCTAGATCAAAATAATAAAATTTGTAACATCAATGGATCTTAATTATTTGCGTTTAACACCGATTTCTACATGGTATACAATATTTAGAATTAAACGTACTATACTGTACTACTATGTTGTAAAGTAAAAATTCCCCATTGTATACGTTTGTTTATTTAACATGTCGTAATGGTGGCAGCATAATATCGTAATGGTGCTTCAATTGTGCCTTTACTTTACCACTTGTTATATTTGTTTAAAACCATTTAACATAAATAAATTACCCGTATATGGCATACTTATGTGAATCCTTTGGTAAAAATGTGAGTGCTGCTGAAGTCACTTCATATAGACACAGTTAATGTTGCCAATAATTTACTGCTTTAATAAAAAAATAATTTTTTTAAATGTAGCAACTATTCCGTGCACGAACAGTGAAAACAATAAGAAATTAATATAAAAAAATTTCAAGTTTCAGCGTATTTTCTAGCAGGAAAGTCATAGTTTAGTAGATCGCCATAGTTTAGTAGATCGTGTGTTGGCTTATTAGACGTGAGGCCACGGTTCAAACACCAGGTCAGACATTTCCAACAAAACGAAATATGAAAAAATATTTCTTCTCCTCAGGAGACTTCTGACATCTGCATTTTTGTGAAACTTTTTACGGCAATTTTATTTAGTCTCAGAGTTTTTGCCAGATATCTGCTGAAAGATAGTCTGCGAAGCTACAGGCTTTAATCTTGGTTTTGAATTCCAAATAATTCATCCTGTAAGCCACAACACTCTGGGCTCACCAGCAGCAATCCTTGAGAAAAATAGGAAAAAGTAGAAAAATTAAGAAATAAATGTGAGGTCAGAAGTAGAAAGTTGTGTCTAGGAAACAGTAATATGCGGCAAACCTGTTGTCCTAGGAGCTGATGTACTGGGTAAAACTGAAAAACTGAATTAAGAGATATTTTGTTACATATACAAGTGATAGTCAGAAATCTAGCATTCTACTATATTCACTAACGTATGCGAGAATCTATTAACACATTAAAGTCCTCTTATTTTTTTCTGAAGCTGCAAATCATGTAGCAGGTGGAAAACAAAAACATGACACTAGGCTATTAAAACTATTTTGACAACGTGAGTTTATTAAGAAGGGTCTGACATACGAAGGGCTATACGAAGTATATGTTATCGAGAAGTAGGGACACGCTGCTTATTGGATCTCAGATTATGGGCGATAACTATATTTTGTATGTGGTCAAGGAATTTATTTATCTTGGGTCCTCCATTACAACCAAAAATGATGCCAGTCTGACGATCAAGCGCAGGATCACCCTTGCCGACAGGTGCTACTATGGTCTCAATAGGCAATTGAGTAGCAGAGACCTCTCTCGTACGACAACAAGACGCTCATCCTCCCAGTTTTTCTTTATGGTGCAGAGGCATGGATAGTAATAGGCACTGTTGCAGCAGCCTTGAGAGTATTCGAGAGAAAAGTCCTACGTAAGATCTTCGGTCCAGTGCGAGTTGGCGATACTTTCCGCATCCGATCCAACAGTGAGCTGTATGAGCTCCTCAATGACATAGACGTTGTGCAGCGCATTAACATCCAGTAGCTGCGCTGGCTTGGCTGTGTCGTTTGAATGGAGGAGGATGTTCCGACGAGACAGGTATTTAATGCGGAGATTTGCGGAAATCGGCGAAGAAGACGACCTTATTTGAATTGGAAGGACTAGACCGAGGACGCCCAGTCACCGATTGGTGTGACCAACTGGCATAGGCGCTCAAGCCGAAATCCATTAATAGGATTGTTAATGGCCAGTTAAGTAAGCAAATATTTTAACAACCCACGTCTAGAGGTTTTACTGTTGCATTTTGCATTGTACTTTTATTAACTGTTCACACATAAATATCTGTTAAAATAGTAATAATAATTGCGTTTCGTTCAGTTTTTGTTTTTTTCCTCTCTTACTGGCATATATATAGAGGAGATTTTTATTTTCAGGGTCCATTTAAAAAGAGCAACAAAACCTATTAATAAAGTCATAATGAAAACCAAGTGACCAACCGTACAAATGTGGTGGTGGTATACGAATTTACTATTTGTACAAACTCTATAGTGGCCACAAACAAATTCACATTAAATGTACATACTTGAATGCTTACATATATACATACACACATACAGATATACTCGTATATACACATGGATACAAATGTTTATTGTTAAATTATAATACTACATGTGTATTAACAATTATATGCAGACACTTTTATGTTGTCCGTCCATCTGTTTGCCTATATGTCAGACAGTTTGTAATCATAAGCATTTAATGCTTTTTACTTTAATTGTATTTAATGTTTAATTTATTGTTTATTACCAAAATATTAATGTAAACGTTTACACTGACAATGGACACTGAACACTGGACACATTTAATCGCATATTCACTTAAAGCAAATTGTTACATGAAGTAGTCGTAGTAGTATTGGTTTAATAAAAAAATATTATACAATAATTTGGTAACAAAATGATTAATAAGTATTTAAGTATATATACACTGTTATATGTACATATGTATGTATGTATGCCATAAATACGTACATGTGTACATAGTTGTGTTATAACTGGTAATACATTTTTAAACATTTATATGAATATTCTTATGTTTGAGTATTTTATAATATTTAATATTCAGACGTAAGCATATAAAGAGATAACTGTGTGTGCTGTTTGAATACAGTGTGTGCGTGTGCTGTAATTAAAATATTTATGAAATGGATTTTAAACATTAAGAAGAAAATTCAGTAAAAAGCCATTAATTAAAGTAATTAAATTTTAAACTGGCCATTGATACAGTATTATTAAAACAAAACTATTAATAAATAAGATAAACCAACAGAAAAAGCTTCTCGAAAAAAAGTTTTGTTTTATTCGATTAAAAGTTTTTCTATAATATGTATTAGAGATTCATAGATTCATAAGCATAGATAAATACCTACCCGAGTACCTCTTACGGAACAAATAAGGCTTTCTTTTTAACTGCATGAACCTATGGATATCTATGTCTTGCCATTTACGTCGACATATGTATGTAACAGCCGCCTCTACTGAGTTCTGGACCATTGTGGCTTAGAGGGCAACAAAAAGTTGGTCATTACAATCCTTCAGTCAGGATTATGACCTAGTTTCTCACACCACTTACCTACAGTTTAAAGTCGACTCCGAATGACAGATATTTAAGAAACTTTTTCATGGCAATTTTATTTACTCTCAGAGTTTTTGCCAGAAATCTGCTGAGAGGAAGTCACCGAAGAAATACTTTTTTTGTATTTCGTTTTGATGTCTGACCTGGGATTTGAACCCTGGCCTTACGTCTAATAAGCCGACACACTACCTACTAGATTACGGCGACTTCTATATTTCATCCATTGAAATTGAATGGTAGACCTTATTAAGCAATTTTAGCAAAGTCAATGAAAACCCAAGGTCGCCGTAGTCGAGCAGGCTTATGATACAGTCGAGTTGGTTTATTGGACGTAATGCCACGGTTCAAACCATAGCCCGGACTTTTAGAACATAATGAAATATGAAAAATTATGTCTTCGTCGACTTCCGCCGACCCGATTCATGGCATAAAATCGGAGAATAGAATAAAATCAACATAACAAAGTGTCTCAAAAATCTGTTCTCGTAGTCGACTTTAAACTGTATGTGCCGCCACTCATGTATAAAAATTAACACACACCACATGAAACGTGTGAGACGCTAGGTTACAATTCTAATCCAATTCTGTAGAAAGAACCTTTCGTATTACTTAAACATGCTCTCTGTTTCAAAGTGACCTCTGCGTGAAAGTTCTAATGCTAAATTAGCTACACTCTTAAGCTTTTATCATAGCTTTCTTTGGTAATGCAACAATTTTTATCCATTAAGATAGCGCCGTACTTAACTCTCAAAAAAGAGGAAAAAAAGAAGAAAAAAATGAAATTCAAATGCAGTTCTTACGTAATATCTTCAGCAATTTCTGTTTAACTAATGCTATTACCGAAAATGTATATTAAATGTAAATTGAATTACAAATCACTACCGAAAATCTGACAACAATGATGAAAATTTTTTTTTCGTCATTCGTTCTATTCTCGTGCAATATTCATTCGATTTGCCCCACTAAAAGAAAATTATATTCAACACTGTGCAATAATAAAAATTGAAAAGGGAAAGAAAAAAAAAAACTTTTGCAAAATATCAGATAAAATTTTTCCGAAAATTTAAAGCTTCCGTTAGCATTTAAATTTGACAAAAAAAAAATACAAGGAAAAATCTATGCATGCGGGGAGAATGTGAATAGAAAAATGAAAAGAAATTGAACTTTTATACAAGCTGACAAATAGAAAATAAAAAAATAACAAGCTGCTAAAAGCTAAAAGCGAAGTAAATGATAGAAAAATATTCGTATACTAAAAGATAAGTTGCCATAAAAGTGATTTCCTTACGAAATCTAATTCAAATATTTTGCCGCTTCAGCAAAAATCCAATTTTAGAATACGAATCGAATATAAAAAAATGAAAAAAAAAATTAAGAACGAATAAAAAAAATATAAGAAGAGAAACACAAACTCAAAGAAATCCATTTGCTTTTGTTAAAATTCTTTACAAAAGTTACGCTTTTCTACAAAACATTATTTTTTTTCTTTTTTCAACTTAACGTTTTATTGTGTAACATTTTGACTATTGGCAACATTCTTTTCCCTTCTTGGCTCATGCATTTATATTCGACCAAACCAGCCATATAACTCAGCAGTACGTACATACAGTGGGCAGCAAAAGTCTTAGTACGGCAATATATTTTCGGAATTACATGAGATAAGGAAAGTTTCAGATGACTCCATAGGTACCCCCAATAAGAACCATGAGCAAATTTAAAATTCAAAGGCCTAATATATGAAAATATTATGCCTTGTATTTAGTAGAATATCCCTTAAGGTCAAGCACTCTATTTAACCCATTTGGAATTGAATGTACAAGTTTTGTTTAGTGTTTTCTGGTGGCACCATGAGCAAGTTTTGTCGGTTGACTTTTGTTTGATGTTTAGCGATTACGTAACCGTTCTTTCAAATGATCTCCTAAGTACTCTCTTGGAGTCATATCGGGTCTTTGTGTAAGAGTATTAAGCCTGTGGGGACTTCTTTTTTTGTCAAAATCTACTGCTGTACTAATAAGACTTTTGCTGTCCACTGTATGTCTGTATGTAAATGTTAGTAGTTCGCAAAAAAAAACTTTTTTAAGTGCGTTATTTTGTGAATAAATAGGAGATGAAAGGCGAGCGTGTGAAAAGAGAAGCGGGTGGAAGAATGAATTAAAACCTTATACCCCTAGAGAATAACATTGGTGTTTTTATTCTATATACATATATGTATGTAAGTAGATATATATGTATTTAAATACTGTATGCGGTAATATTTTATGTAAATTTCCAGTTAAGTGTGAAAATACTAGTGATTGTTTAAATTCAACAATGTCACACCAAACAAATGCCATTACATTTCGACATTTTGTCAAACAAATAAAAAAAAAATACGAACTATAGAACGTTAAAGAAAACTATAAAAGAAAATTTTTAAGAATAATAGTGCACCAACAAACGCAAGTGTAAGTCTGAGTATTTTCTTTTGAAATTGACAAAAATATTCCGAAATCTATGGCACTTTATTTGAGCAAAAAAAAGAAAGAAATTGAAATGAAAACAAATGTACGTAAACATTGTAAAATTCTATTGGATAATCGTTGCTTAAATAAGAAAAATACTTTCAGTTAAAATAACAGGTTTGTGCACTTTCTTCTAAAAAATAATCACAATAAAAAATAAAACCTAAAGCACCCTAGAGTTTAATTAGCTGTCAACGAAGATAAATGCAATACCGTTTGAGGATTAAAGTTTTATCAAAGATCCTTAAACACATTACATGGATAACGACCTGGTTTCTAACAACACTTAGTGGCGGCATCTGTAATTTAAAGTCTATTCTTCTATTTCTTCGGCGACTTCCTCTCAGCAGATTTCGGGCAAAAACTCTGAGAGCAAATAAAATTGCCATGTAAAGTTTGTCAAAAATCTGTCGTTCGGAGTCGACTTTAAGCTGTAGGTCCCGCCACTCATGCATAAAATTAACACACACAACATGAGTGGTGGGAGAAGCTAGGCTAGTTGTAATGGCCAATTATGTATGTATGTATTTTCCGCACATAATGGCATCAATAGGTCTCTCAAACCAATAAAAAAATTCCATATTATCTCAAACATACTTTGTTTTATTTGAATGTAAATATAAGACTGGGAAGCTGTGCATAACTGACTATTACGATTAAGTTCTTCACAAAAATCTTTTTGGTGCGAAAATGCTTTGTGATATATAAAAATGCCAAATCTGTGACATTCTTATGTCATCATCAATAGAATAAAAAATAAGAACACTCAAAATCCGTGTTGAGTAAGAAATTTCTTTCTGTTGAAAATGTATCTTTAGTTACGAAACTTATTTTCGGTTTAACGAATATAACTACAAACAAAATTGCCGATTTAAGTGTGAGGAAAAATATATTCTTTGGTACAGCTTGTGGGTCGATCTTCTTCAAAAATGATAAATTCGCGGCATCTTATTCAATGGAGCCAGAAAATGTACAAGAATTGCTGACTTTTGAAAGCCAAGTTTAATAAGAAATTAATCTGGAGTTTGACTGAAGGCTTTTAAGAGTATGTGTTTTCACACCACTAGGCTATGTTATATGACAGCCATATTTAAAGTGTCGTGTGTACAAGGACTCGCCGTAGTCTAGTAGGTAGTGTGTTGGCTTATTAGATGCAAGGCCAGGGTTCAAACTCCAGGTCAGACATCGAAATGAAATTTGAAAAAATATTTCTTCGGCGACTTCCTCTCAGCAGATTTCTGGCAAAAACTTTGAGAGTAAAAAAAAATTGCCATGAAAAGTTTCTCAAAAATCTGTCGTTCGGAGTCGATTTTAAACTGTAGGTCCCGCCACTCATGCATAAAATTAACACACACAACTTAAGTGGTGTGAGAAACTAGGTCGAAATCCTGACTGAAGGGTTGTAATGACCAATTATGTATGTATGTATGTAGGTGTCTGACTTGGGGTACGAACCGTGGCCTCACTTCTAGACTACTGCTAATTCAAATATTTTATTCACTTTGGCATATTTTCGTGTTTTATTACAATTTTGGAAACAGTCTATGAATTAGAAAATTTTCAATATTACCTTTAAATTCATTATACATACCTATGTTTATGTAATTTGTTAATGGAGTGTTTGTTAAAGTCACGCAGTACTTAAATAAAACTACATTAGAAAGTTGTTTCCTTGCATATCTTTTTTATTGTACAATATTGCCGTTTATTAGAATTTGCCATACATTATAAAGCCAACCAAAGACATAGCTCGTGGCAATCATTTACAGGGTAACAACCTAATAGAAAACACATATTTCTTTAATATCAATATCAAGTAGAAGAAGAAGAACGTACTAACGAATGAACGACCGAAATAGATCCATTTATAAAGTCAATCAATTTGATTTACAACCCTCAAAATCCGTTAAGATAAATTTGATTATTTCTATCTTATTAAAGTGTAAAAATATCTGGCTATAGTTACAACACACAATACGACATACATTCACACATAGCTTATCATAGTTTGGTATCGTTAATGTTCTGGCACTTCCACTCCCTCAAACAAAAAAAAAAAAACAAAATTTTCCAGTTAATAAAATTACATTCTTTCACAGCAGCAGCTTATTCATCATCATACTTGTTTGGACTCGTTTAGTCTCTTTTATATACGAAAAGCAAACTTATCTTTGCCATCCATCCAACAGGCAATCAAATTGTCTATGGCCTCAAATGCCTGTAGACAAGCTACAAATAAAGGAAAGAAAATAATTTATTTAGGGATTCCTTTTCAAAACACAATTTTTTTGAACTTTGTTTATGGAAAAGAATTTTAGTTTTTCACATAAAAAACTAGAATTTTAACATTCGGATACCCTATGGCTCTGGTGGCTAGGCTTTGCCACGCACTTATCCTTTGAGAAACTTTGAGAAATTTCGTAGAGTAAAACATTTCTTGTTGCTGCTAATAGTGCATAATCATAGATTTGATTAGATATTTAGTGACTGCTTTGATGTTGTTTGATTGATTTTATCTTGAATTGAATTGACAGCTTATTTCTGTTTGCTTCAGTGAAAGCAAGAAACTTGAAAAAAGAAAACTAAAGAGTGGTTTGAAAAGGGAGATGTATTAGGTTGTTTTACCCCTCTTCCATACAAAGGGTATATAATAAAGGGTGTAAAAAATAAAAACAAATTTTCATTCGTTACGAAATTTACACCACAAATTATGTTTCTTACCGTAGTCCTTACAAGCACTTTCTGCTACAGGAAAATGTAATGCCACGGGTCTCAAGTTTTGGAGCAGTACACCACACACCAAGTAAATACGATTTGTTTTATTTTTGTGGGGATGCGTACATATAGCCGCTCATGTATAAAGCCAAGATTGCCACAATCTCAAATCAGAAATAAACCATGAAAATGTTTAGAAAGTATGCCACAATTAGAACTGATCATTTACGGCGCAACCGCTAGCAATATTTTCATAAAATGATCATTAAAAGTATCATTAACTCTCCAATGTTTCCATTCCTTCTATATTATATTCCTGTAGTCTTAAATCTAATTGTTGCTTGGTTTCCCAATTGATGATTTATTCTCTAACAAGTTGAGGTTACGGCACACAATTAAGGCAAGTGAAGACCAACCTTTTCTTTGACCATAGACATTTGGACGTTTGAAGTCGCCGTCGCTTATTAGATGTGTGGCCTCGGTGAAAAAATATTTCTTCGTCGACTTCCTCTCATCAGATTTCTGGCAAAAACTCTGAGTTACTCTCAGAAATTGCAATGAAAAGTTTCTCAAAAATTTGTCGTTCGGAGTCGACTTTAAACTGTAGGTCCCGTCACTCATGTATAAAAATTAACGCACACAACATAAGTGGTATGAGAAACTAGGTCGTAATCCTGACTAAAGGGTTGTCATGACCAATTATGCATATGTATGTATGATCATTAAAAGTCGTCGTAGTCTACTAGGCAACATGTTGGCTTATTAGACGTAAGGCCTCGATTCAAACCCAGACGATTCAAACATCACACATCTCCAAGAAAACGAATTATAAAAAAATATTTCTTCGGCGACTTCCTTTCAGCAGATTTCTGGCAAATACTCTGAAAGTAAATAAAATTGCCATGAATAGTTTCTTAAGGAGCTGTCGTTCAAAGTCAACTTTTAACATCATTTCTTGGTGAATTGATACGTGAACAATAAAAATTGTAGGATATCGGATGATATCAAACCACATGAGATCTAAGAGGAACCAATGGATTTCAAAAAAGTAATTTTTTGGTGTGAATTGTGAACTGGCATTACCATTTAAATGTCAACCACGACTTCTCTGAGTGTAGCGCATCTGAAATATTCAAAATTGCATGATTCATACATACATACATAATTCGTCATTACAACCTTTCAGTTAGGCTTACGACCTAGTTTCTCACATCACTTATGCTGTGTGTGTTAATTTTATACATGAGTGGTAGGACTCCGAACGAAAAATTTTTGAGAAACTTTTCATGCCATGACATGGGGTATTTTGGTTTTGAGGAGCACTGTCGGCGAGGATAACATCGTTTCCATAGAAATTGGAATCGTTCTAAATTCAACTGTTTTGTTTCTTCACTTACCTATTAATGGAGAAATGGGCCTCAGCGCTGGAGACGATTTTTCGATGAAAATTTGGGTCAGTTTGCAACTGCAGCAGATCATATTTAGCGAACACACGTCGTTGTCTATGTTTGTTTACCTTTAATTTCTACTTCAGTTAAATTATTTACGGGTGCAGGCTTAACTCACAATGCAAAAGTCTCAAAGTCGTGGTCTGCGAAAGGCTACGCAAAATTGACTGTGCGTTGCTGGAACAGAACACCCATTTCAATAAAACAATTTTTTTATTAGCATGTGTTGTTTAATGCTATTGTTGGCCATGGAGATTTGACAATACAGATTAAATAAATAACAATTAATTTAACAATCGTAGCTTCAACAAGATGGTCCTTATTAACTGAGAAAATTTGCAAGAGCCAATATAAGAAAGTTGGCTTTGGAGAGACATAATTAGGAACAATATGTCAAGCCTCTCTGGTATTCAATAGATTGTAATGTTAATTAATAATTTATAATATCGTTTAGAGATAATTTGTCTTTAGGAAACAATTGAAAAAGTTAGTCAATTTAATTGTAATCAAAATTTTCTACTACATACCTAATACATACATACTTAATTGGTCATTACAACCCTTCATTCAGGATTACGACCTAGTTTCTCAGACCCCTTATGCTGTGTGTGTCAATTTTATACATGAGTGGTGGGACCTACAGTTTAAAGTCGACTCCGAACGACAGATCTTTGAGAAACTTTTCATGGCAATTTTATTTACTCTCATAGTTTTTGCCAGAAATCTGCTGAGAGGAAGTCGCCGAAGAAATACTTTTTTTTTGTATTTTGTTTTGATGTCTGGCCTCGAACAATGGCTTTTACGTCTAATAAACGAACAAACTACCTACTAGACTACAGCGACCACAAATTTTCTACTCCTCATTTTAAATCATAAAATATGTTTTTCGCTTATTTTTTTAAATTTAATAAGATTTTCTTGATTTCTATTCAGGAACATGTTTTAAAATGAACAAGTCATGTCCTGATCCTTTCAATCAACATCACTAAAACTAAACTTATTCTACAGCTTAAAGGGAATTTATTAACGTGCATAAAATGGAGAAAAAATATGAACACAGGGCACTGATCCCCATGCAACTGCATCTAATAATAGGAACATACATCTCCAAGAGAAGAAAAAAAAAACACAGTAACAAAGAAGCAGCATCATCAACAACAAGCATTATTATTATCATCATCTTCATGGTGTATGTATCATTAGACCAGGTGGTATCAGGAGATAAGTTTGCCAACAAATAAGCTGAAATAAAACATCACCACAATGTGGGCATGCATACATACACCCTCATAACCGTAGCACGCATTCACAAAATAATATAAAACATTTGAGAATTAAAAATATAACAAAGAGCAACATTATTAATATACAAAAAAAAAAAGAAAAAACAACTACAAATACAAAGACAACGCAACAAATAGTCGTCGTCTTTTTTTTTAACAAAATGAACATGAAAACACCTTTACAATGATACAGGATCATATTGTATGTTTAAGGATTCTACGAGAAAGGAAGATAGAAAAATTTTACAATATTAATTTACAAATAACTATACATACATACATATGTATATCTATAGTTACTTTAAAAATACGAGTACATGGGAACCCAACATACCAAATTGCTGTTATCTGCTGGAAGTAATAACAACCCAGCTGTGAAAATATTACAAGCATTGGCTCTTCAACAAAAATTTTATATTCTCAATCATGGAATCAAATGAATATTTTATCATCGTTCACGTGGACTCTATGGTAAGCTGACTAAACCTGTATAATCAAAATCTCACATCCCATATGACCTACTTCAAGGCGACGAGCAAATTCAAACAATGCTGTGTGATTAAGCTGGAACTACGGTAAAAGGTCATTCACAACATAATTGGTCATTGTAACCCTGCAGTCTGGATTACGACTTAGTTTCTCACACCACTATGTCGCGTGCCTCAATTTTATACGGGACCTACAGTTTAACGTCGACTCCGAACGACAATTTTTGAGAAACTTTTTCATGGCAGAGTCTCATCATATTTCGTTTTGATGTCTGACTTGGGGTTTGAACCCGGGCTCTCCGTCTAATAAGCCAACTACACTACCTACTAGGATACGGCGACTTCGTTAAAGGTCATACACAGCATAATTGGTCATTATAACCCTTCAGTCGGGATTACAACTTAGTTTCTCATCATCAAGCTACATCTGTCAAATTACATACATACACATATAGCTGGCCATTACTACCATTTAGTCAGGATTAGGATCTAGCTTCTTACACCACTTATGTTGTGTGTGTTAATTTTATATACGAGTGACGGAACCTACAGTTTAAAATCGACTCCGAAGGACAGATTTTTGAGAAACTTTTTCACGTCATTTTTTTATTTATGCTCAGAGTTTTTATCAGAAATCTGCTGAAAGGAAGTCGACGATGAAATATTTTTAGAGATATCTAACCTGGGAGTTGAATCGTGGCCTCACGTCTAATATGTCAACACACATTACCTACTAGACTACGTCTACCTACCTACTAATAGTTTTGTCGGCTACAAACAGGATCTATTGTCTTAACAAAGGACAGATAACTTCAAACGTCTACAGGAAACCAGTGAAACAAGTCTCGTCTCTTCAACCGTATAGTTTACTAACAAAAGTTCTGAAACAGTGCTCTTTGATGTTAGTTCGTCTACTGACCAAGTTCTTCAGTACCTAGTACAATAGCGATACATTTCATTAGTATTGAAAACCAACTTCGTTTTGAACATATACCACGAATATGTTCCACTCATTCCTTTTCTCCAAAGCCAAGTGTTAAACCGCAACTCCATAGAACTTAAGTTGGAGTTTCATAGCGTAGGCGAGAACACACTACTTTAGAAACACTTGAGGATAGATTCGGCACTCCTTTATTTAAGCAGATTTTCAACAAAACCTATGATCGCAAAGGGTTAATATCCAGTTGGCTATGTTTCATGGTGAATATTATCAAAAGCCACAGAATGCGTATTTTTCCCCATCATCCCTCTTGAGAGCATATGGCATTTTCCATCTTATCCGGTTGACTGCTGTTGTTGCCATATGTTCCGATTATTTGTTAATCTGCCTTGGTTCCGTTTCGTTGATCTATTGTTGTTCTAGCTACGCAGATGATTGGTGTGCAATAGTAGGAAAATAGTGCTGCCAACTATCGTTGCCTAGAAAGAACGCCCTCCGAGTATGTAGTAGTGATGAGTATAGCTAGGTTCATTTGTAAATCTACAGTCTTAGTTGTTGTTGCATTTACAAAAAAGAAGAAAGAAAAAGACAAAGATAGCAAGCAAAGCAAACACACAACTTTCTAGTGGGTATTGTAGTGTTCGTACGCAAATCATACTTATTTTGTGGTTCTCGTAAATGTTGAGTCATGGAGAGTCGAAATCAACAGCATCATACGTATTTTTAAGTATGAGTATGATGAGTACTTCAAAGTTTGAATATAAGTAGTATGTGTATGATATTAAAATAAGTATGAATTCGTATAAGTATCAGAATTTATGAGTATGATTCGAATATACTCATCTTTTTGAATACTCATTGCTGATCTCTGGTCTGGATATTCAATATATCATAAGTTTCTGTGTTTGAGCCCCATAGAGCATGTAAATGTAGTTCAGGACAGCTAGGGAAGTGAATATAAGAATCTCGAAACAATTTTCTACAGCGCTACAGAAATTCTGTTAAAATTTGTTATTCCAATGTATGTATGTGGCTCATTATCCAAATTCTTTTGTCTATGTCTTGACGACATAATGGTTGTGATTATAAATTTACATACATACGAAACAGATATTCCTTGAAATATTTCTTTCAAAATTCTGGCTTACTGGGTTACTTTTTAACATAACGCAAGTCATTATTAGTGTCTGGTCTGTTTAAGGTTATGTTTGGACTGAGTGACAGTGCATTTTTATCCGTTTGCAACGGTGAAATGTTAGCGACAACATTTCCTAAGGTTCTCATGTTACTCTTCGTTTTTATATTTCTTTTTGATGGCATTTGCTTTAATGTACTCGTAACGCTCGTTATATTTTCTGTAGACGATGATAACAAAGGAAAACATATAGCAATGGTTAGTAGATCTAAAACTAGAACAAAGGAAGTAAAAACTTAAATATAAATTATATCTTTGAATACATTTTTTACTTTAAAATAGTAACTGAAGCTATTTCTTTTTTTTTGTACTTACTGTATTAAATTTATAACAACATTCTGACATTCTTATCTATTTGTGAGTCTCTTTAAATTTCAGTTCTTTTCTACTGAAATTCTAAGTATTTATGTATAGAAAAGGGTGCATTTCGGCATAAATTGAATATTTTAGAGAAAATGTAAAACAAATGTCAGCTGTTAAGTGGTCAGTTTATTAATGTGTTCAAAGAAGTTAAAAAAGATATCCTTGTTTAAATTTAGAATTTTTATCATGAATTTGAAGACAACTCGTTATACTTCTGTTATACTTCTGTATACTTCATTTAACCTACTGTTTGGAGTCGACTTTAAACAGCAGGTCCCGCCTCTCATGCATAAAAACAGGAAACACAACATAAGTAGTGTGAGACGCTAGGTCGTAATTCTGACTAAAGTGCTGTAATGTCCCATTAAGAGTATTCCAAAGCATTTAAAAAAATTTATACTACGCGACAAAATAAAAAAAATGAAATACGCCTAGCTAATAACAGAACATTTTTAACATAAAATAGTTTTTGAGTGTTATGCTGAAATAACATGATAACGCATCCGCCACACATGTGTTCTTGTCGCTGTCTGATCGACAACTAAATGAAAAAACACAAGAATGCGTGTGAGTTCTCTTTGCACAACTGTGCTATGAAATGGTAAACTATGAACTACATACATAATTGGTCATTACAACCCTTCAATCAGGATTACGGCCTAGTTTCGCACACCACTCATGTTGCATGAGTTAATTTTATACATGAGTGGACTTATGTACCTTGAACTACCCGATTACAATAGTACTGCGCTAATCGTATAATGATAGACGCATACCACATCTAAGACTATCCAAGGAAGCCGGTTGTCTCGTGAGACGATAGGGAGACATTCGGAGATTACAACGGAAATATTAAACAAAGCCAACGCGCTATCAAAAACTAATACAACGGAAATTTCAATTAAATTTATACATGCGATTGGCATTCATCTACAGAGGAGCAAATTTTATTCATTTGCAAACGAAAGAAGAGATAATAAAACCACTTGCAAAGAGACCAGACCGGTCTGGCGTGACGTGCATTTTCATTAAATCTTAGCAGATTCCATCTTAGAAAATTCACAGAAGTTACAACTAGACAATGGCCTCTAGAGGAATAAGTCCTTAGACAGGAATGCCTATTAACGACGAGGAAAAATAGGGTGACTAAAGAGAAGAATTTTGAGCACCAGGAATTGAATTTATTGACAGAACATGTTTAGCCGAATTAAATTAAAACCTTCAAAAAATCTCGGGATGGCTGACATATGTCAATCAGGAGTTGTATAGAGTATCTGTCAGTGTTACAACAGGACGTTATAGAACCCAAGCTATAGCCATTGAGGTAGCTGCCGATTCAACCGAACCTAAACTAATCTAATAGAATTGAAGTACTTGTCCAAAGTCTCTTCTAAAGTTAACAGACTTCCAAACGAGTTTATTTTTTTCATTAAATTTGTGTTACGACGTTTTTCTTTATAGGTACACATTAAATGTATATATTATACCTTGTTCTTCTAGTTTCATTGATTTGAAGCTTATAACTTGGTATTCATCTCGGAGACACGATGAGTAATGGCAAGCAAGGTATTTAATTGATCATCACCAGCGAAAAAGCGGTGTCAACTACTGGTGATCGTGTGCGGTTCACAACAAACCATTTCACATTACTGTTGATTAATGCTTACAATATAAAATTCATATTGTAGTCACCGTTGTCTAGTAGGCAGTGTTTACAATCCACGTCAGACATCTCCAACAAAACGAAATTAAAAATTGCCATGAAAAGTTTATCAAAAATCTGTTGTTCGGATTTGATTTTAAACTGTAGACCTCTCCGCTCATGTAAAAAATTTAACAAACACAACACAAGTGGTGTGAGAAGCTAGGTCGTAATACTGACTGAAGGGTTATAATGGCCAATTATGTATGCATGTATGCCTATAAAATTCACAAATTGTTGTTTAGTAAATTTATTAACTAAAGTAGACTTTTATCGTTCATATTCCCAGACGTTTCTCAATTTAAGGAGACTCTCAAGGCCAACATTATTCCCAAAGTCCTCGTTTCCTAATACAGTAACGATGACTATATCTTCTTCTTTTTTCTGCTGACATAAAGCTAATAAGTAAGTGAGACTCCAACTATGCTAGCGGCCATATACTGTTACAAAGTTGTAAAAATACTAAATTAGCCTAATACTTGGGCTCTTAATTAATATTCTGTTACAGTGAATACAGAAAAAAAAAATTATTTTCAAATTCTTAATACGAAAAACTTGGCTCTTCGTACTCGTATATCGCATATATTTTTTAAGCATTTAATTAGAAATTTTTTTTTTTCACTTTTTAATCGTCAACATAATGAAAGCTTTAATAAATGTTTGCCATAATTAAATGCTTAACGCAAAAAAAAAGGAAAAAAAATTCCCTCCTTCCTTAATACATCATTCACTAATGGTTCAACTTTCCAAATTCAGGCTTTAGAACCTTTTTTCTGTTTTTTTTTTGTTCTTTGTTATTTTACTAAATTACTGCGGTTTTATACCATTTGACCTCTAGATTCGAGAGAAAAAAAAATCGACTTAATATGAAGCAATATAAACAAAAGCGAGATAAATAGCAAAAAAAAAAGGAACAAAAATGTTTCATTAATTCCTGCATGTGGAATATTTGACGCGTGGGCCAGTTTTTAATTGTGCCAGCATTTAAACTCATTTTTTGTTTCTATGCACATTAACTTTGTTACACCCTCAAACACTTTATCAAACAAAGAGATGAAGTCCAATGAAATGTTTTTTGTACTATACAGTAGGGCAAAACATGAAAATTGTGAATATTAAAAAGTACTTGAATTCTATTGAACTCAGTCAACCTAACAAAACTAGGGGACTACAAACGTTCAGTTAGGATTACGACCTAGCTTCTCATACCACTTATGTTGTGTGTGTTAACTTTATACATGAGTGGCATGGTGGGAGTTTCTGCCAGAAATCGTATACTTCGTTTCGTTGGAGATGTCCGATCTCGTGTTTGAACCGTGGTCTCACGTCTCATAAGCCGACACTCTACCTACTAGACTACGACTACTGCTAGAGCTAAAGAAGTATATGAGTTAAACTTAGAGAATGACATTTAGTGCACTAAAAACTGATTTACTAGTGCGGAATAAAATTTCGCCCGAAACGTTTTGAGACAGCGATACAATGGCAAAAATTTTAATGGATTATGCGGATCCTAGATATGGGAAGGCCGTAAACTTTTTAAAACTGGAGAAGCATGAACTAAGTGAGGTAAGTTACTTTACTTTGCTCTATAAGGGCAAATTTAACCCGTACAGCTGCGGCAAATATCAACAAAAATATAGGTCATATGGAGAAGATATCAAAACGAGGAATAACTTTTAGGCCTAGTCTTAGAACGCATGAAATCCAAATATTTTATAGATGAGGCTGTACTAGCCAATACTCCTACAGGAGGAGTGGATTGAAAAAAAATGACACTGATGCTAAGTATTTTATGGATGATACTGCAGTAGTCATTACCTTATGTGAGGTAGGATTAAAAAAAACGGTACGCACTTCCTATAAATTATACGTGGTTGAAGTGTCTCAATGAAGAAAGAACAATAAGCCGACGCGATTGCTTAGATGTATGTAAAGTAAGCATGAAGGTCCGCTTCAACCTAGCTATCTGCATAACAACATATATACAAAGCATGACTGTGAGGATGAAGCATCGTTGTAGGATATCTGCTATTGCTAGTAAAGAGCTAACAATATTGGCAAAATGCACAGCGCAATAGGGTGTGCTATTCTATTTTACTCTTGTGATGATTATAATTTTGGATGGTTCACCCAAGACTCCACTTGAGGCAACCACAATACATTTCGGCCAAAAGTTTCAAAAACTCTCTTTGCCTTTATAAATCAGACAGGAGTTACACTTGTTACACTGTTCCAAAATTAGTTGCGGGCAGACTTCAATGTGAGAAGTCAATTGTCTGCCTATTTAATATATAAAAATTTTATTGAATACCTCGCTAGCTGGTGGTGTTAAAACATATTATAAACCAGGATTTATCCGAAAATAAAAAAACAAAAAACAAAGTTATATCGAAATAAAGTGCAAGTTTTTTGATTTCATCCCACTGTAGAGTACTGTGTTCCACTTTAATGGGAGGCATAATTTAAATTTAATTGATTTGCTTGGCAAACGTTCGTTTATTTGTTGCTGTTGTACGACGTCGGCAACACATTAAACATCATCAGTTTGCCGTAATAGTACATAAAATGGCTGAAAAAAAATTTTAAAGAAAACAAAAAAAACAAAAAAGGAACGCATTAACCGTTTAAATATATGACTTGTATACGAGTATATTGTTTGCATAGCAATTTAGGGTAAAAAAAATTAGAAGAACAAAAAAAAGAAACAAAAATAAATGAGAAAGGGATACGTTTTTATTTTATTAAAAAATTACCCATAAATTCAAACAAATTTGCGGTTTTGGTTTAGAGAGCCTTTCAAACGGCAACAAATGTTAACGTACAACTCAGATAATGTACAAGAAAAATTAAATTGATTTTTCTTCCCGTATAAACTTATTCAAATTAATAAAATTAATAACGAATGAACTTCATTACAATATATCGTAGCATTGCCTGGGGTATCTAACTTTATTATCTGCCTGATACTAAAGTATAAATAACTGTTGAAAATGTAATAAATTAACCATGAACAATTTTAAATAAATTAAGTTACTCATACATATATACATATGTATGTATGTATACAAGGAGCAGCACTTCATTGGTATTGAGTTGTATTTGCAGTACATCTCTCTCACCGAATCTCATCGCTCAAAAAATGCAAGTCATCGACCAAATACATGCTAGTTAGCTAACAAAGAAAATGCAAATCTTAAACCAAAAAATGCAAGAAATTGTCCAAAAAATTCAAGTTATCGCCCCAAAAAAATGAAGGCTAAGGATTATTGCAGAAGCTGCCGGGATATGGTGGAAAGAAATCGGTACAACACCTTTTATGTAAGTGCCATGCACTTTAGTACGGACGTCATCGGTTTGAAGATCTAGGTGTGGTGGTAAACGTGTCACTAAGGGAACTGGCTGGTTTCATACGGAGCTTGGAGTGGTTAAAACCCACCACTAACGGAACATGACAAGGGTAACACATTGGGCCATATGAGCCACAGAGTGAACTTGTCTGTGAACTGCAAGATAACCGCTAACCTAACCTAAACACATACATATACGATCAAAAACCTCTTCTTCTGCTCCTTTATTCGCTTTGATTATGCTGACCAGCAACTTGTTTTCCACTTACGAATATATGAGACGTACTGCTCGTTTTATCATTTTAATGAGAATCAATACTGTTTATGTCACATTGATTGTTAAAGTCACTCTTTCAGTGTAATTCTACAAGTCCAAGTTATTTTCTTGAATGCCAGATAATGGCTGTGTCATCATGAATATGCGGTTGATTTAGACGCTATTGGGTTCCATTCGAGATTTTGTCATTCGTCTAAGAAGGATGATGGATGCTGTAGAAAACGGAAAGGTAGAGTAGAAGCCTCACACAATATTGAACTTGTAGCCTAAATAATCCCTAATAGAAACTAAATAGTGGATTTTGATAAAGATGTCGCCACCACTCACATGAATGCAAATGAACTAAATGAGAATTACTAACAGAAAAAGTATTTGTGAAAATATAGAAAGCTCTCACACTCTTGTTGGTGGGAACACTGAAATAGGATTCTATATTTGTGTGTAGATAAATTCAAATTTTGTTAGTAAAGGCAAAACCCCTTCTGTAAATAATAACAATGAGCAATGTTATGTACTAACAGAAAATACAATATACTATATGTACACATGATCATGGTACTTCCATCAAACAAATGTTTAAAATCGATCGATGGAATATGCGTCACGCTACAAGAAAGTTGTTCTTCTTCCAATGTATGATTGCACTGTCCTAGATCTGGGAGTATCGAACGCCTCTAGGT
Source organism: Sarcophaga carnaria (assembly GCA_958299815.1). NCBI lineage: Eukaryota > Metazoa > Arthropoda > Insecta > Diptera > Sarcophagidae > Sarcophaga > Sarcophaga carnaria. The sequence continues at coordinate 34,711,296 of OY283150.1, forward strand.
CCGTCCACTACTGAAGGCTACATGAGCCTCGAGAATTCCACTGAAGTGCCATTCTTGTTATACTATAATTACACTTTCTGCGAGTATAGCCGATCCATCTGCATTTCCTACTTTTTATTTGCGTTATTATGGGTTCCTCGTTGGTAAGGTTTTAGAGATCCCTGATGCTAATGTTATTAGGCCAAAATTTTTGGGATATAATTCTGAGGCACGTGTTGATGAATACCTGTAGTTTTTGTATGAAACTAACGAGGTTCCACTGCCATACAACAAAGTCGATTTTATACATGCGTTGACTATTCTGAGGTTGGTTCGCCTGAATATTTGTGAGCTTCTCCATATTGCCTGTAGTCGTGAGAAAGCTGCTCTCGCTTTATTGTGCCTGTTGATAACGTCTGCTTCTGCACGTGCCATTTGTTATCACTATACTGCCTAGATAGCAAATGCTACATATGTATTCGACTAGTTGTCCTTGTAGCATAATGTTGTCGATACTTACGTCATTAAGTTTCATGGCTTGGTTCGTTTTCTAGATATTTACCTCAAGTCGAACATTGCTTCCTATTCTTTCTAAATCCTCTACGGTTTTTTGCATGTTGGAGACCGCTCATAAACTGTTTCCACCAGTCCTATTCTCTCAGGCACAGAACGCTTCAAAAGTAAGTAAAATTGACAGATAGCTTCTAAGGGCCGTTTGAATATAGTCTGAGGACAGCTTCTCCTAATTTCGGTAATACACAAAGAGAAATGTCTTCTGTCCACCATAGATTACAAGCAAAAAATATTTTTAATTAATCAGTAGCTTTCTTAACAACTATTTAAAGGGTTTCTAGGGAAACTTCTTTCCAAATTATATGTTATTTTTAATGCGAATTCCTTTTAGCATAGCAAATAATTAATGAAATCCCCCCCGCCAAAAAAAAAACAGTCACAAGCAAATGTTTGTGTTCAATAATCAACTAATCAAAGATGTTAAATATGAATTTATAGCTAAAAGTCGTCTGTCAAATCAACGATTATGGCATCAACATGAAATTCATACATATGTATGTACACATATGTAAGTAGTAGTAGGTGGTATGCTTATGGATAGGATTATATAAATATTACATACATATGTACGTTTTGTATACATGTACATGCTTATATTACATGGAGTTAAGTAGCAAAAAGCAACGATTACTAAATAACAGCTAAAAGAGAATTTATACATACAAGTACGAGTATATGCGTTCGTAAGTCGTATCTTTATGTTGTCAGCAATAAGCTTAAATATTACAAATTATTGCTGTTGCTGACAAAATAAGTAAAACAAACCAAATCTTACCACCAAAGGACCAGACATTCATTGAACTGCACGATATTACGATACATTTTAGAGTTACATCTGTATACATGTATGTATGTACATACGTACATACAATGTATGTTTACATGTTTGATTATATATTTAAGGCATATACAATTGAATATGGAAAAAGTGTTCATAATACACAAAAATTATAAATAATATAGAAGAAGAATATAGGTTATGTTAAATTGGCAAGCGTTTCAAACTTATTTCAGTCGTATAAGATCTCATTGCAACACCGATAGTACCTATACCATTCTACAATTGTCACTCCTGGGTAGCATTTCTCAGAAATCTTAATTGTTTTATAAAGGTATGGATTTTAAACAAATTGCTTTTGACTAGACACATACATACATAATTAGTAGTTACAGCTTTTCAGTTAGGATTACGACCTAGTTTCTCACATCACTTATGTTGTGTGTGTTAATTTTATGTAAAAGTGGCGGGACCTACAGTTTAAAGTCGACTTCGAACGACAGATTTTTTGAGAAACTTTTCATGACAATCTTATTTACCCTCAGAGTTTATGGCAGAAATCTGTGGAGAGGATGTCACCGAAGAATTATTTTTTCGTATTTCGTTGGAGATGTCTGAACTGGGGTTTGTACCTTGGCCTCACGTCTAATAAGCCAAGACACTACCTACTAGACACGTTCTGTTAATAAATTCTGGGTGCCCATGTGCTAGACAATGAAATAGAAGGTGTTCTGCGGTCTCTCCGCTTCCTCCTTATACCATATATTTCTCATTACAGCTTCTGCAGAAGACGGAGTAATGTATACCCAACCTGCTGTTGTATGCACTTGGTAGACAGTTGTCCCAATATAACTGCTGTGAGTTCGAGTCTGATTAGTTTTACTAGATATTTGGTACTGCATACATAAATTTCGGGCCAGATCTGTTTGGCCTCTCTACAAGGGCGTTCAGTATTCCATGTATATGTAAGTGCAGTTTTTGTGAGACCATATGTTTGCCCCTCTGCAAAGGAATACCTATCTCATGTATGAATTCTTTTGGATTACTATTGCACCAGCATTTGCAAGTGCTTCACCTTTCTTTTTACCTTTAATGTCCCCGTTTTCAGGAATATATGGTGCATGAGGGTAACTGTCATATGTCTTACAATCTGCTCCAGAGGCAACCATCAAACAGCGCTCCGTAGTATAAAGTTGCTATAGTTACGCAGTTGTGCAGTAAACAAACCTTTTTGCCTTGTGGCAATTCTGCATATTATGGGTAAAATCGGTCAGTATTCATGCTAAGAGTCGTTTGACTATACATAAATACATACATAATTGACCATTACAATCCTTCAGTCAGGATTACGACATAGTTTCTCACACCACTCATGTTGTGTGTGTTAATTTTATACATGAGCGGCGGGAACTACAGTTTAAAGTCGACTCCGAAAGACAGATTTTTGAGAAATTTTTCATGGAAATTTAATTTATTCTCAGAGTTTTTGCCAGAAATCTGCTGAGAGGAAGTCGCCGAAGAAATATTCTTTTCATATTTCGTTTTGATGTCTGACCTGGGGTTTGAACCTCGGCCTTACGTCTAATAAGCCAAGACACTACCTACTAGGCTTCGGAGACTTTTGACTATAATATTGCGATTGGTGAATCCAACAGCGAATCTTTAGCATAGTTTTTAATTTACCTGTGACTGCTTTTATCTTGAAGATAATTTTCGGAAAAAACTGCACAAATTTTAATTCATTTTTTTCGAATATCCTTCTTAAGAGCATATGTCTTCCACAAAACAGTTCTGCCTTATTTCCGTTTCTTTAATAAATTTTATTCCAGCTAAGCAGGTGGTTGATCTGTTGTAGCAAGTAATAGGATAATGGGGTTGACATCTAGCGCTACCTCGAAACAAATACCTCCTAGTATTTGGTGTAGTGATGTAGATTGATTGTTGACTGAACGTCTCGAACATGGCTTCGCCAACTTTTCATTGGAGTAAAGCGTAGTGATCTAAGCTGGCTACATGTGGAATAGCTAACATCCAGTTCTTTATTCGACCTAGCTGCTACTCAAATTGTTCACAGTATACCAAACTAATGGTACAACTGCATAATGGTGTACCCTTAATAATCTGTAGCATGAGTTTCGTACATACCATAACCAATCCATGAATGTGGGAGTTAAAATTCGATTTTTTTCTCTAGTTTTTGTTTTAACATTTATTTATTTATTTGTTTATTTGTTTGTTTGTTGTTCGTTCTCTTTGATTTTCGTTGTAGTTTGATTTTCTTTTATTTTTAGTTGAATGGTTAGTTAGTTTGTTTGCTTTTATAGTTAATTTGTGTTCTTTTTCTTTTCGTATATATTTTTACATGGAACTTCTGTTCCATGGTAATAAATAAATTAGCCAAGTTCGATTTGTTTTTTTCATCGATAGTTTTGCATGTGTTTGTGTTGGCTATTTTAGTGGTTGTTCACACTTTATTTTACTCTACGTGAATACGAGAATTAAAAGTACAATTGTCGATAAAGTTCTAATACTTGATAAGCTACACTTAAATATTATTTTCATTCCTTCCATTTGTTTAAAAAAAACTTCATTTACTGATATCGTGTCTTTCAACGAAGGCTTCCGAAATTCGCTAGCTGATAACGGTCATTTTGCTGAACCTACGTCTGTTTTTTTACGAATCACCATGGACGGATACTGCATTAGGTTAGGTTAGGTTAGAGGACGTGTAATTGTCAATTAAGTCAAGTACAGTATCCGGAGGTCGAATTGACCCATTGTACAACGTCCAAGTTTCTCACACCACTTATGTTGTGTACGTCAATTTTACACATGAGTGGTGAGACCTACAGTTTAAAGTCGACTCCGAACGACAGATTTTTGAGAAACTTTTTCATGCCAATATTATTTACTCTCAGAGATTTTGCCAGTTTCCGCTGAGAGGAAGTTACCGAAAAATACTTTTTTGTAGTTTGTCTTGATGTCTGGCCTGGGGCTCGAACCCTAGCTTTACGTCTAATAAGCCAACACACTACCTACTAGACTACGGCGACTTCAAAACTGCATTAAATAATACGCAAATCATTGGCAACATACCAGCACCAGAATCAGAGGCAATTAATTTCGCCTAGATCGCATGAATATGGCCTTGCGCAGACCACACTTTAGCGAATTTTGTGTTGTGACTTGTGTTTTTACACGTACAAAATTGAACTGACCCAGAAACTGAATGTGAACGACCATAAACAAAGACATGTGTATGCTGAATGGCTTTTGGAGCTGTTGGCAACTGACCTAATTATCATCGAAAAATCACTTTCACCGCATGCCGCATACAGATTATGATGCCACATAATATTGTTATGATAGTCTTACTTCGCATAGGTCAGACAGTAGAGCGTTATATCTGTTGAACTCCCTGCAAGTTTGAATTAACATTGTTGCTTCTAAAAACGTTATAATCATCCATATTCCGTATCATCCTTTATTTGAAGGGTCAGCTTTTTAGAGTTAATGATGTTGGGAATCGTTTTGAATTTTTTCTTTTTTTTGAACATACAACCCTTAGGTCGGGATTAAATTATAATCATCCATGTTCCGTATCATCTTTCATTTTAAGGGTCAGCTATTTGAAGTTAAAACTGTTGGGAAGCGTTTTGAATTTTCTCTTTTTTTTGAACATACAACCCTTGGGTCGGGATTACAACCTAGCTTATGTTGTGTGTGTTAATTTTACACATGAGTGGCAGGACCTACAATGTCGACGCCGAACGACAGATTTTTTGAGAAACTTTTCATGGCAATTTTATTTACTCTCGGAAATCGGGAAGAAATATTTTTTCTTCATATTTTGTTTTGTTTGAAATATCTGACCTGGGGTTTAAACCATGGACTCACGGCTAACACGCTATCTACTAGACTACGGCGACTTCAGTATTGGATTCTAGTCTAGTATTGGATTGTTTCATAGCAACTGTGTGTCTATAGAATGTTGCAAATAATTTGCCACATCGTTTTAAAGATCGTAGGTAGGTCCTTGAAAACACTCCCATTGAAAATACTGAATTGTAATATATTACAAGACTGGCGGCTTTTACACTCCATGCCCCTGTATGCAGTGGACTTTGAAGAGTTTCTACCAGTCATATCAAGTAGAAATTTCACAATTATCTCTACTACCATTAGAGTAGAGTGGTGGTGTAGAGTGTAAGAATGGGCGTTTGAATTTGTTTGTGGTATTTCAGTCCGAATATGCTTTTATTTTTATTCACATCACTTGGTATGTAACAAAAAACATTCATACAATCCACTGTTAATTTGTCATTTGGGATTTGTGTTGAATAAGTATTTTTTCTACATTTTAGTTTCCATTCAGATCCTTGGGTCTTATACATTAGAGTTGTCTCTTACGCTTTTAAATGCTTAACCATGGTTGTCATTTACTTTCAAATGTTTTATTTGTTTTTCATTTTGCTTTCCTTTTTTTTCGATTTGGTTTGCAATTTCCTTGTCGTTTTCTTATACTACGTATGTGCATGTATGTATGTTTGTATACAGTAATTATTGATTTAGTTTTGCTGTGTTTACAACGAGGTTCGTTTTTTAATTGTATGCTACTGCCTGTCTTTTTAATGTCTTATACTTACGACTTACCTCTCGTAATGTAATATTTTTTAAAAAATTAAAATTTCTTTTGAATAAAAAATATTCAAATTATATTTCACGTTTCCTAAAACTTATCACGCTACCCACTTTCGTTTAGTTTTGTTAGTTTCACTTTACTTAATACTTTCTGCTAATGACGACAAAGACAACGAATTTTCAATGCAAACCATTTTAGTTGACCTCTGTTGATGGCTTAATCACTCTTGTTTATGCGTATGTCTGCAATATTGCCAAGTAAACATATAAATGTCACTCCGGTCGGTTCGTTAGTTTAAACGCTTAAGACTTTGGCTTGTTGAAAATTACTGCCCACACGTCTGTCTATCAGCATTTATGCTTATTAGAGCCATCAACTGACTTAAATGTAATTGCAGCGTAGTAAATACTGAATGATTTTATTTTTTTTCATAGGCAATACACACTCCAGTTAATCTTTGAATAGTAGATCCAGGAAGATTAATTTTAAAATATTTGAATTGTATGCGGCTTTGTTATAGCAGTACAGTAAGGTATTTAATAGTAAATTATTTAAAATATCGAAGTAAATTAATTAAATTATTTTATACTTTTGATGATAATCATGGTCAGGCTGTTCTTCAGCGAAATATTGATTTGTTTGTAACTAGGTGCAGAATTAATTTAATGGATCTTAACTTGAAAAAAATGTAAATGCATGGTTTTCTTACGCGACGGCGCAATTTCGTCCACGTATGTGATTAATTCTTGCCCTTTGGAAACTGTGACTACATTTCTTGATTTGGGAGTATTATTGGATAGGAAACTGTGTTTTATTGATACTATTAGTATGATGATTGGCAAAGCTCGGGCTGTTCTTGGTTTTGTGAAAAGATGGGCTCGGTAATTCATTGATCCTTATATAACAAGTCTGCTACACATTTCATTTGACCTATTTTGGAGTATGCGTCTATTATTTGGAATCCATACTATCGTTGTCATAGTGATTCAATAGAGTCTGCGCAGAAGCAGTTTTTATTATTCTGTTTACGTGGCTTAGGATGGGATAGTGCCAATGGATTTCCGTCATATGAGGCTAGATTAGGTTTGATAAAACTTCCAACTTTAGAACGTAGAAGGGCTGTTTTAGGGGTTTGTTTTGTCTTTAATCTGGTTAAAGGTGATATCGATTCTGAGTTTTTGCTTTGTAACCTGAAGTTCAGTACTCCAGTAAGATTTTCACGGCACTATCGTCCTCTTTCTTTAGATTTTTATAGAACGAACTATGAATGTAATTTTCCTTTTCGTAGATTATGTAATGTGTTTAACTTATATTATGATTTTATTGATTTTAATAGTAGTGTTTGTAATATAAAACGTAGCTTATATGCTGGTATTAATTTGTAAATTATTATATAAAAATGTATTTTCGTTCTTGTCATAGGTAGTTCCTGTTTATTGTTACTTTATTCAGCTTGTGATTAAGTTCTGTAACTGATTTATGTTCTCGTTACCAATACTTTTCCCTTACCCGCTACAGTCCGGACAGTAGTGTGTACGTGTCCCTACGTAATGGGGACGAGCCCTCCGCGGTCGGGTGAGGGTGGGTTAGTGTGAGGCCGGGGACGTTAAAATAAAATAAAAAAGGGGATTTCTGCTTTCAGTGTGTTGGCTTATTAGACGTGAGGTCACGGTTCAATCCCTAGATAAGACATACATAATTGGTCATAACAACCTACAGATTTTTGAGAAATTCTTCATGGCAAATTTTTATTTATTTTCAGAGTTTTTGCCAGAAATCTGCTGAGAGGAAGTCGCCAAAGAAATATTTTTTCATATTTCGTTTAGTTGGAGATGCCTGACCTGGGATTTGAACCGAGGCCTCACGTCTAATAAGCCAACATACTACCTACTAGACCACGGCAGCTTCTAATGCATGTACTCAGTAGATCCTAAATCGATAAAATAGTGAAGCAACATCATACTCTACTCTAGTAGAGTACTCTAGTGAACTTTAGCTTTGGAAACTTTGCGGTAAATAACTGTATCAGAATATACGTCGTGGTATCGACACATACAGGATAGTTGTATTTTATTCTCGGACCCACAGCTCGTAAGAATTGCAATTATGCGATGGCTGACCATACAATTTAAGGACAGAATAAGTCCTCTTCTTGCCCATACTCTCCAACTGAATGTAACAATATTGCACGTACCTTCTTGGTTCAAAGGAGATTGAGCCTCCTCGTGAAACGAGTGGACAATATTCAAATGAATCCAAGCAATGCGAACACCTATGCCCTGTAACATGCCATAAATTACAAGATCCGTAACGGCTTTGCAATTTTCAACGATATCCCTGAGTCCCGCAACCAATAAAAGAGTTACCTTTAAATGTTCCGAAATTTCTCTGAGATATCCTTGGCATTAATGGACAACGACAGACATTGAAACTACGTTCGTTAGGGACTTAATCGCTGGCTCTCCGAGTAAATCAAGAGATTTTCAGGAAAATTCCGCCACAAAACAATCATTGCGCCGCTTTCAAAATTGCCATGACATCTGCTTGGAATACACTGCAGGAATCAGGCATAATATGTGATTTTGTTGATTTGGAGCGTTAATGTTATTGCTGGCGATCAAATTTATTTGCTTTAATTCATGTGGTATCCAAACATCGAGCATCTTTGAGCAGTTAGACTTAGCTATCTAGTGGCCAGTTGCGTAATTTCAAGCAGGTGTGAATAGACCGTATCTTCGACAATAAAACTTTGGTGTTGTATACGTGTGAAACCGCCGTAGTCTAGTAGGTAGTGTGTTGGCTTATTAGACGTGAGGCCACGATTCAAACCTCAGGTTAGACTTCTCGATTAAATCGAAATATGAACAAATTTTTTTTCGGCTACTTCCTTACAGAAGATGTCTGGCTAAAATTCTGAGAGCAAATAAAAATTGCCATGAAAATTTCTCAAAAAAGACTTTAAACTGTAGGTCCCGCCACTTATGGATAAAATTAACAAACACAAGATAAGTGGTAGGTCGTAATCCTGACTGAAGGGTTGTAATGACATATTCCCTTCCCCGTTTCCCAAAAGCAAAAACTTTTTTGTTTAAATATTGGGAAAGTATCAATGACTACAGACGTATTTCGTTAAAATTACAAGTCGGTCTTTAAACATTTTTTATTAATTTAAATCTCTAAAGTTGTTATCTTTCCTACAAACAATTTAATTTCATTTAAATTTTGTCTTAGCCGTTTAGCTTTTTATTTTGTTAATTATGCAGGTATATGCTACAAGTATTGTGTAACAGGATTTTATGATTTAATGAAACATTAAATTATAAAACATTTACAACTCCAGAGTTTTGAAAACAATACACAGAATTTAAACTTCCCTTTTTTTGGGGGGGCTGCCATTTTTCCTTGTTATTTATGGCTAATAAAATTATTATAAAATTTATGGCTTACCTTTGTGAAAATCCCTTAACCGGAAATAGAGCATTAATAAAAATTTATATTCATCTTAACTAAACCATTCCTACCATATATCATTTTGCCCTTAAAACAAAAACAAAAAAAAAATACTTGTTTTTTTTGGTTGTTTGGCAAATCATTTTAGTTGAAATAATTTTTTTTATTTGACTAACAGTTGGAGGCAGGAATATAGAAACAATAGAGACGAATATAAATACGGAAGAAATTAAGATTTTATAAAAACTAAAAATACGTAAATAAGTTGATTTTTAATACATATAAAAAAATAACTGAGAACATCAATCACACTTATACTGAACTTTTGTTTGGTAACCAAACTTTGGTTCCCATAATAGAGTCAAGTGGCGCCCCAATTATTGCTGACACGATAGCAGCCAGTGAGCGTCGGGATAGTTTCCAATATTTAATATAATCTTGGAACATACTAAGAAGACAAATTTACGTTTACACTTTACCCAAAATTCCCTTTAAGCCCCTCTGTACACAAAGTACAGAGGTTGGCATGCTAGGGCATCACGAGTGCTATGAAGCCAACGCCGGAGGCTAGCCTCGACGATTTGTCGCTACAACCATTGGACCTATTCCTCCAAAACATGGCTGCTAGAAGTGCACTGTGGCTTAAGTTCTCAGATATATTTAAACCATATACGTTAGGGCACGCTTTAATACTACATGAAGTAGAACCGAATCACCCGTTTTGTAGATGCGATTGCATGGTACTAGAGTCTGTTTTCGGACGAACATACGCTCTCACATGGAAAGATGAGGTGTTGAAGCTGTCATCGGTGACGGTTATATAATGATCTTCACCGATAACTCAAAACTGCAATGTGGAGCTGGATCTGTTGTCTATTGCAATAAGCTGGCATTGAACGGGTCATACAGATTACCTAACCAGTGCCAACAACTATTTCAGGCGCAAATTTTTGATATTGAACAAGCTGCATGGTTGAAACCGGACTCTTTTAAATTTGATCATATGTCTGGACGGTTAAGTAGCAACTTAACCGGAGTTGCATATACTCCTTACACCGCATACGTCGACACAACACGTGGCACAGAAGGAAACGAAATGGCGAACGAACTGACAAGAAAGGAATCAGAGATGTCTGAGGAAGAGACGATAGATGGGATGCATGGACTCCTACAGGAATAGTTTTTAAAATTGGAAGAAGAGCATGGAATTCAACAAAGTGGTGGATCCTGGTATGCCTAATTTCAAAACTGCTGTGTCCAGCAGTGGACAGCAGGAAAACCAGGGGAATACTTAAGTTCAACAAGAGAATGACCGCTCGAACACCAAAGAAAATTTTATACTAGGAAAAGCAGGCTTAGGAGAACGTGCCAAAGAGAAAACGTCAAAGCACACGAAGGACAACAATAAATCCGTGTAGACTTTGCAAAATATACTTTGTAAGCGGTAAAGTAGTGGAAGAAGTTTATTTGGTTAGTTGAGATCACTATTAATTGTCTAGAGTCGGACGGAAAGGAAGGAAAGCTTTTGGGGAAAGCCAGGAAAAACTTTGCAAGCAAAAGAAACTTTAATGTTTAGCGGTTGATCCGTAATGGTATAGAGTTGCACGATAGCTAAGGGAGCTGGAATAGTTGGTACGATGACTGCTCAATCCCATGTTTTCCACTTCAGACGGCGGAGATTGTTGTCCAGAATGATTATGACCCCAAGCATACAGGTAAAAAAAATGGCTCTATGGCAGAAAGTTTTTGATGGCCTCGATGGCTTGTAAGGAGGGTAGACATCAAACCACTGCTAACACCAGTACCTTTTTGTGGAATAGGAATTCGGAAGTTTATACTCCACGAAAGGAAGTAAGAAGACAGGCATACCGCCGTCTTAAGATTTTGGGCAATCGAATCTTATGCTGTGTAATTGCAAAGAGAAGAAATTTAATCTACGAATCATACTACCCAGCATTTTAGACTCAAACAATACTTGTCTATGATGACGACAACGAATTTTCAGTACACATATTTTCAACGTGTATGGCGTTAATGTATTCCAGAAGACAACTCCGCAGTGTTTATCAAGTAATAGGCGCATCAGAACTGCTTTGTATTATTCTGTCTACCCAGACACTGGTTACCATTCTCGTATACATGAATTGAGTAATTCCTGGCTTACATCGCCAGGATATTTTTGTACCCATTAGACGCCATGGTCTACTATAGTAGGCAGCGTGAAGGCTTTATGCCAGATGGTTTTCGATGAACTGTTGTCTGTATTCTTGGATATTTAGAAAAATAGCCGGCTCTAGTTTCTTGAGTTTATTGCGGCTTCTGTGTACCAAATCAGCTAATCTTGAAACATTTTTACACTTGTTTGTTTTTAACCAACACTCAGGAGAGTAGTAAACTGTGTTATGCTGCTAACCAGCTAGTTATGGCTGCTTTTATTATTTAGATTCACAACCGATTTAAATATAGAATTCTAACTCATCTAATAATTTTCCTTCTTACCGAAATTACTCACATTAGGACACGTTTACATTTTCAAATTCGACATGAACAGTCCGTGAGTATGTAAAACATATTTTCAGCATTAAAATACAGCTTCGGCTGCCACTGCTGCTGCCATTCATTTCATTTATTATTTTTGTTATGTCAAGCGCAAATCATGTTTCATTAATTCTTTACAAATATTCGTAAGATTAAATATGAATGAATGTTTTGAAAAGCAGAGGCGTTGTCTACGATGATATTCTATTGTCATGGAAATGCTTTGTTACGACCCTGGATAACTCGTTCAACAAACAATTTAAATGCATATATGTATGTATGTATGTATGGTGAATAAGGTGTTTTATATTTTGTTTTTTTATTTTAATTGTTGTTGTTATTGTTGTATTGTTGTATTTGTTGATTTAGTCGTTAGTGTTGTTATTATTGTTTTACTTTACCATACATACTTACACACACATTCACATGAGCGCTTTCTTCATTCATCTACTCACTTAACCATTAAATTCATGGACATACACTCATGCTTCCACACTCGCTGCTAGAATGTTTTACATGCATTTATAAATACATTCTGTAATCGTCCTTTATACTCTGCTGTTTTCATTCTTATAAACAAACAGTGTTGCCTCGACGTTTTCGGGATTATTAAGGAAAATTGGTTATGTTTTCTGAGATAAAAATTAAATTGTTTTTATAACTCTACAACGGTTCCTAGGCTTGCGCCAAATTTGTTGTATGAATTTTATGCAATGGTCTTGCCTTCACTTTATCAAATCCTGACTTATTTGGATTCAATTTGAATGGTTAAAGCATTCAACAACACATTCAAATAATAAAATTGTTTTATCAAAAAAGCTGCAACTGAAGACGTTCATTGCTAAATGAATGAGTACGCGAATAAACAAAATTGTCGAAGCTCCACATGAGATCGAAACTCGTTCAATCCCAAGTCACTATTTGGTATGGATGTTAGACTATGGGCGTCACCGATTCATATTTATTTTAAGAGTTTATATTGAATCATCAGGATTCTAAAGATATAAGGGCGGGGCTACCTACCACTTAGCTTATGCCAGATTCTAGATTCTGCACGAGCAGTTTGAGGACATGGTCATCTTACGTAGAGCTGAAGTCCGAACTTGCCACAGTATTTGTGAGATTTGACCACGTTAGATTTCTTCTTGTAGGATTTTCTTCAGTCGCAGGTGTCCTCAAAGCGAACATGACGCATCCCATCGGTCAAATTCAGCCTGATTTATACACCAGAGTCATGGAAAATTTAACATTTTGAAAGCGATCTACCAAGAGCCGCCATGGCAGATATTTTACGTTACATACATACATAATTGGTCATTACAACTCTTCAGTCAGGATTACGACCGAGTTTTTCACACCACTTATGTTGTGTGTGCTAATTTTATACATGAGTGATGGGACCTACAGTTTAAAGTCGACTCCGAACGACAGATTTTTGAGAAACTTTTCATGGCAATTTTATTCACCCTCAGAGTTTTTGACAGAAATCAGCTGAGAGGAAGTCGCCGAAGAAATACTTTTTGTATTTTGTTTTAATGCCTGGCCTGGGGTTTGAACCCTGGCTTTATGTCTAATAAGCCAACACACTACCTACTACTAGACTACGGCGACTTCATGTCAAACACATAATGGCTTCAATAGGTCTTAAAACGAATAAAAAATGTCGATGTTATCCCACACACTCTGTTTTATTTCAATTTAAAGACATCCAGCGCCTAATAAAAGTCCCGATGTTTTATCTGAAGCTTGCTAAACAACAGATAAATTATTGAAGGGAAATGACTTCTAAAATTGAAAACATTTAGATTGGTTTTGATTATGAAAGCTTGGATAAAATAAAATTTAGCGCTTTGGCAACACTGTTTATAACTTAAATGCTCATACATATATATATGTACAGCACACAATTGTACAATAAAACTTTGATTCTGCTTTGTTGATTTCTAACCATGCGTTTAAATGTGAAAATTTTTCATATTTTTTTTATAATTTTTTTCTTATTGTTGTTGGATTTTTAAAAGTTAAAGAACATCGAGCCTTTTAATAAAAGATGCCAAACTGTGTATGTTATTGTTATCAAATATGGTTTTATTCTTTCAGTAGCAAATTTTAAATTTTTAAAGTTTAAAGTTCCCTGTTGACCACTGTTACATCTAAAATTTTATAAAAGTTGTACTAGAGCACAGAAGATATTTGCTTCCCTTGACAAATAATAGCTACGTTTCAAATATGGGGTTGTGGTAGACGACATACATCGATGTGTAGTCGTATAAGGTACAGAGACCGTTTGGTTCAACCATGGTAATGCGAAGTTGTCCTATGTCTACCCTGGAATGCATAAGGCAACGAATACCAAAGCCATGGAGGGTATGGCTAAGATAATGGGAGTCAAATCTAACACGGTATTCATCAGGAGGTTTCGTGACATGAAATAATATGGACACAGAAGTGGCGGTGTTCTGTTTAGAACGATTCATAAGGAAACTTGCAGATTTCTTCCAAGCGGAAGGAGACATATATTAATACCATCTAACACTCAACAAACTCCCGAACACTCAGTTTCTGTAAGGTTCACTGGAGTTTAGAATAGAATAGGACAACTGTATCAGTTAAGCAGGCAAATATCGTCTGTCTCTGCTAGATGCCTGGTCGTATGGAATCAACTTGTGAGGAGGGTAGATAACACGCCACTAGTGACACCAGAACCTTTCTGTGGAACAGGAGTTTAAAAGTTTATTCATTATTTATTTATTTATACAGCCGAACACTCTTCCCAAGAGTTTAGGCAATTATAGGCATTTTAGACTCAAACAGTACATGTCTAAGAACTGAATTGGATTCAAGCAAAATATGTAGATTCCGTGATGAGGAGAAAGAATCGTCAGTACACATACTTTAAACGTGTATTGTGTTAATGTATACCAGAAATCAACTCCTCGCTGTTTATCAAGTAACGAACGCAGCAGAACTGCTTTATCTTATTCTGTCTAACCAGACTCTGGTTACCACCGTGGTATATATCAATTGAGTAATTCCTGGCTTACATCGCCAGGATATTCTTGTACATATTAGCCGCATTGATCTAGTAGGTAGTGTGTTGGTTTGTTAGACGTGAGGCACTGTACCAACGACAGGTCAGACATCTCCAACAAAACGAAACACAAAACAATATTTCTTCGGTGACTTCCTGACAGCAGTGTTCTGGAAAATACTCTGAGATATCTCAAATATCTGTCGTTCGGAAATGACTTTAAACTATAAATCCCGCCACTGAGGATTAAAATAACACACGCAACAAGGTTGGTGTGAGAAATTAGGTCGTAATCCTAACTAAAGGGTTGTAATAAACAATTATGCATGTATGTATGTATGTATATATCATTAAGGCAATGCTAGCCTGTCTGGGCTAGGGCAGGTCAGATATTAAAACGAAAATATGAAAAAATATTTCTTCGGCGACTGCTTCTCAGCAGATTTCTGGCAAAAACTCTGAGTGTAAATAAAATTGCCATGAAAAGTTTTTCAAAGATCTGCCGTTCGGAGTCGACTTTAAACTGTTGGTCTCGCCACTCATGCATAAAATTGACGCACACAACATAAGTGGTGTGAGAAGCTAGGTCGTAATCCTGACTGAAGGGTTGTAATGACCAATTATGTGTGTACGGCTAGCCTTTCCTGAAATGGTCTCTATATGAGATACTCCCATATATTTTATACCCAGCTTCTGCAATATCATACACAGAAGAAAATAGTGCTATTGTGAAAATTTTCGTAAATTTCTACTCTAGCACTGAGGCATTATTAAAATGCTAAAGTACTTCTCATATGAATTTCAGGCAGTAATGAAACACAATTTAATTTTTTTTCTTAGTTTTGCCAAGTATTTATAGCAGAACCTAAAGAGTTATCAAGTACAATTAACTTTAACTTTAGTTTTGAATTTGATTTTGAGTCAAACAGGAAAGAAACAAAAAGAACCTCAAGTTGAGTTGTTATGACACTTTTAATAACTTTATTATTACGAAAATTTTAAATACATACGCTCTTTATGTACACACTCAGTTACATGCATATGTACTATGCAACGCAAACACTAAAAGGGGAGAAACAAAACCAACAAAACCAAAAATGAAATTTTTCTTTAACAAAACTTAGACAAACTTGACATACCGACTTTCCACTCTTCTTCCTTGCCATGCCGCCGCATAGGGTAAGAGTCGTCACCTTTTTCTTTAAAAACCCCTACCATATTAACACCTGTGTAAGGGGTTGTTTTCATTTTATTCATCATCGCCATCATCATCAACATCACCGCCCTCTTCTCCTTGGTTAACATTCAAAGTTTATGATGATTGGCATAAGAAGCAAGAAAGAAGAAAGGCTGTGTGCTGTTAGTTTGAAGATGAACACTGCGTCGTAGTATGAGTTCCTCAGTTCAGTTGTTTACGTGGGTTTGATGTCTACTTTGTTCACTTATATTGATTTCTTTAGCCTGCTGCTACTGTTACTGTCGTTTAGACTGTTGAAGCATATGCGTGAGCAATTAAAAGTTTAATGCACTTTAATGGTTTTACAGAAAACTTAAAAATATCAAAATTGTACATTAAAACTTAATAACTTTACGAAAATAATACCCTACAACATACTCATATATAATAATCTATTCGAACATTTGTTATGTTACTAATCAGATCAATCAGATCAATCAAATAATTCGAAATGTATGAGTCCTTGATCAATCAACCTGTCGTAATCAGAGACTGTTGTAATAAGAGATACGACGTTAAATATAGGGATCATGCAATAAACACAATAAAATAATACCCGCAGACCTTAAGGATGATGGTTTAGCTAGACTGGATCTGTAAATTGTAAGAATTCACCGACCTATGAGGTCGACAATAAGGTGTAAAAGAAAGTAGGTGTTGTAGTACTATTGTCAATGATTGATCAACATCAAAGAGTCCATAATGAAAGATAATAGCGCTGCAGTAGGGACAGTCATAGAAAATGCAATGTCCCACAAAATACTATTCATTCCCACGCAGATGTAAGCTTTTCTGTTTGTGAGAAAACTGATGGTGACTATTTTGATGATACGTAGAAGAAAAACAGCTGCCTTTAAACTAGCAAGCAGTTTTGTTCCCATTGGCTTTCAAACGTCGATTTGATAACGTTAACTACAAGAGACGGAATAGTAAAACGATTTGAACTTCAAGAAGGTCCACGCATCATACCGCTTAGCTACGCACAGCTCAACAAGAGGAATACCTGCTAAGATTGTCTTCGGCAAAAAGCTATAGTTGTAGAGCGGTTTAGAATTTGGCGTCAAACCTGCACAATCATAATACGATTGACGCAATTAATTCTAAAAGGAGGAGGAACTTAACAAGTTGCACACCCGAATTGGGATGGCCAATGACAAAATGGAAACCAAGTATGATCGATCAGCCAACACCGAAGATCAACTGGTTTTACATACATGCATACATAATTGGTCATTACAACCCTTCAGTCAGGACTACGACCTACCTTCTCACACCACTTATGTTGTGTGCGTTAATTTTATACATGAGTGGAGGGATCTACAGTTTAACGTCGACTCCAAACGACAGATTTTTTGAGAAACTTTTCATGGCAATTTTATTTATTCTCAGAGTTTTTGCCAGAAATCTGCTGAGAGGCAGTCGCAGAAGAAATATTTTTTTTTCATATTTTCGTTTAGGTGTCTGACCTGGAATTTGAACCCTGGGCTTAGGTCTAATAAGCCGACACACTACCTACTAGACTACTGCTACTATATCTTACGAAATATGCTAAGTTCTTGCATAAAATTGTGTTTCTGATCATAGAACCTAAATACATTTTTTGAACCAATGCTTTAACTTCACTCCAAATCTTTCCTCTGCCCTTTATTTCGTCTGCTTTTTGACTTCTCCACGTGGATTCTATTCTACGGTACTATGGTGGTGTTGGCAATATAGGCTGCTGTTAATATTATTTGGGATTCGAATGTCCCCAATGGAAACATCACCATACTCTCCGATAGCCAGGCGGTTATCAGGGCTCAGTGTTATAATATGATGAACTCCAGAGCGGTCTACGGCTGTTGGAAACATCTGAACAGGGTGGCGAAGAGATATAATGTACACATTATTTGGGTTCCGGGACACAATAAATAAAAAGAAGGATTACCTCCCAAATTACAGACTCACTAATAAAGGCCCTACAAAGTAATTAGAAGGTGCAATGACGTAGCGTTTAGGCTTTAAAAGCTTTAAAATGAAGTCGTGTAAATAGAGAAACTGACAACAATGCGCCCACTCGGGAACAACAGACTTAAATGGACGGTACTAAAAACAGCAAAGTCTAATACGATAAAAATAAAGCACACGCATCGTGTTCTAGAAAGAGTACACAATAAAGAATAAGAACGTAACATAGATCAAAATACAAGGACAAACCTACATAAAAAAATCTCGAAGTTGCCAGATATAAAATAACTCAGTATAAACAGAACGAAGGGCAATGTTGACACACTGTAGCACATAGAGAACTGGAATTAAAAGTGAGATTTTGATTTTTGTAATTTAAGGGAGCGCGTATTTAAATCGGTTAAGCAGAATTGGAAATTAAATTTCTACATTCCAAAATAAAGATAAAAACCTCAGCGTAACAATGAATAAAGCAACGTATTATGAGAAGTTTTGTTTTACTATTTTGCCCAAATAAGAGAATTGTACTTAGTTGACATGTGGCATCAACAAGACGAATCCATACCATGCGCCTATTGAAAACCGAGTGTCATTATAAATTACACTCATGTTTTGAAGCAATCCGTTGGCCTCTAAGACCATGCGATATGACTCCATTGAAATATAGTTTGGATGGATAATTCAGCCATAACTCCAGCCCTAAAAGACAACAATATCTACCGAATAGACTGCATACAGCGCTGCTGTGGGCAATATTTACATCAAATATTCTATAACAAGTTAAAGGTAAGGCAGTCAGTTATCGTTTCAAATTAAATTTTATAAATTTTCTGCACGGTTAAAAAATTGAACGACATTTGGAAATACTTACTCCGTGAATTGTGGTGCCCTACAGTGATCAATAAACATCTGTTTAAAAGGCTGCTACATCTGCTTAAATAACATGGTTTCACTGGCGATGAAAATTAAAATTTTGTTAAAAACTAGTCAAAAACGTAGATTAAGTTTGCTTCAATCTAATATAATTACACTAGAAGAGTAACATTTGAAAGGGAAGTTCATGGTGTAGAGCGTAAAATTCTCGCGCTTGATGATTTCTAATGTTACCTTCATTTTTGTTTTTCTCCTTTGGTTCACAATTTAATGTTTTTGTTACAAAATCATAACATAAAACTGATATGTAGTTAGTTAACTAAATACACTTTAAATGCTCATAGTTGAACATTGTAATAATCAACGTGAACAAAACATATATGTACATATGTACATACATATGTACAGTGGACAGCAAAAGTCTTAGTACGGCAATATATTTTAGCAATTTCATGAATTTTAGCCAAAAGTTTGTATAAAAATTTATCGTTTATATATTTATTTTATTAATTTATTTCTGTTTTATTATAAAACAAACAATTTTTTAATGTTTTTCATAAAACAAGAGAAAAATAAGAAAAAGTTTCAGATGACTCCATAGGTACCCCCAAGGAGAACCCTGAATAAATTTAAAATTCAAAACCCTAATATATGAAAATGTTATCCAAGCAAGCAGTCCATTTAACCCATTTGGAATTGAATGTACAAGTTTTCTGATGGCACCATGAGAAAGTTTTTCGGTTGACTTTTGTTTGAGGTTTAGCGATTACGTAACCGTTCTTTCAAATGATGTCCTAAATACTCTCTTGAGGTAATATCGGGACTTTGTGCGAGAGTATTAAGCCTGTGGGGACTTTTGCTGTCCACTGTATGTATGCAGGTTTTCCATGCAGTTGAAATACTAACGTGTTGTTAAATAATGTTTCGTCTTCTTTTCTTCTTTCCAATTTTTAACATTTCATTTGATTTGCTAATTGAGTCACAGACAGTATGAAATATAATTTGCTTTATGAAATTCATTTAATTGTTATACGTTGAAAAGTAAACACAATTACGACAGTTTTGTATAGAATAATATTTCATACGTGCAATACAATAAACAAATAATAAAATTTAATTTTACTGAAGATAATAGAAGAAAAAAAAATTGAAGTTGTTGTGCATTCAATGTCGCCTGAAGTGCTAAATATGACTTATGAGGAGTAGTGAAAACTATAAAAATTTATTGTGTATTCCATTATACAACAAATACAGATTGTAGGTTCACTTTCAAAAGAAGTTTTAAACATATTCCGGGTTCCCTATAAGCAAACAACTCGACTCCAAAACAATTCAAAACTTTGAAGCAATCTTCGTACATACATATTACGTGCGGCGTATTGATTCTCAAATTAAGGCCGATAACTATACTTTTAATACAGTCAAGGAATTTATTTATCTTGGCTCCGCCGTTACCGCCAAAAATGATGTCAAATCTGGAGATCAAGCGCAGGATCACTCTTGCCAACAGGTGCTACTATAGTCTCAATAGTGAGTAGCAGAGTCCTATCTCGTACGACAAAACTAATACTCAACAAGACGCTCATCCTACCCGTGCTTCTTTATGGCGCAGAGGCATGGACCCTATTAAGCACTGATGCAGCAGCCTTGAGAGTATTCGAGAGAAAAGTCTTACGTAAGATCATCGGTCCAGTGCGAGTTGGCGATGACTACCGCATCCGATCCAACAATGAGCTCTATGAGCTCCTCAAAGACATGAACGTTGTACAGCGTATTAATATCCAGCGGCTGCGCTGGGTAAGCCATGTCTTTTAAATGGAGTAGGATGCTCCGTCGAGACGGGTATTTGATGCGGGGATCTGCGGAAGTCGGCGAAGAGGACGACCTTGTATCCGTTGGAAGGACCAAATTAATGGCCAATTAACGTAATGTAATGTGTACTTAAATACATACACAATTTGACATTCAGTCATGTTTAGCTAGCTAGCTTTTTGAGAAACTTTTTCATGGCAATTTCATTTATTCCCAGAGTTTTTGCCAGAGAAATATGTTTCCATATTTCGTTTTGTTGGAGATGTTTGACCTGGGGATTGAACCATGGCTTCACGTCGAAATATGAAAACATATTTCTTCGGCCTCATCTCTGCAGATATCTGGCAAAAACTTTGACACAATTTTATGCAAGAACTTAGCATATTTCGTAAGATATAGTAGCAGTAGTCTAGTAGGTAGTGTGTCGGCTTATTAGACCTAAGCCCAGGGTTCAAATTCCAGGTCAGACACCTAAACGAAAATATGAAAAAAAAATATTTCTTCTGCGACTGCCTCTCAGCAGATTTCTGGCAAAAACTCTGAGAATAAATAAAATTGCCATGAAAAGTTTCTCAAAAAATCTGTCGTTTGGATCGAAGTTAAACTGTAGGTCCCTCCACTCATGTATACAATTAAAACACACAACATAAGTGGTGTGAGAAACTAGGCCGTAATCCTGACTGAAGGGTTGTAATGCCCAATTAT
Source organism: Sarcophaga carnaria (assembly GCA_958299815.1). Taxonomy (NCBI): domain Eukaryota; kingdom Metazoa; phylum Arthropoda; class Insecta; order Diptera; family Sarcophagidae; genus Sarcophaga; species Sarcophaga carnaria. Next base: position 34,732,861 of record OY283150.1, read on the forward strand.
GTGTGTACGAAGTAAAGAAGGATCTTCACTAATATCATAAGCCTGGAACGTCACCTTTCAACCGATTGATTGTGTATTATACATAATTGAATAAATGTGGCGTCAATGACATACAGAATATTAATATGAATGCATAAAAAAGTCTGTTCTAATTTGGTAAGCTATTCGGCTTTTTATGTACAAAAAAACTCGATTACATTATGCCTAGTTAGATCAATATGCATTGAATATTTTGCTATCAAATTAAGTTTTAAAATGGATTTAAGAAAATTTAAAACAGCTTCTCATTTATGTATGTTGCATTCAAATTTGTTGCAAATTCTGTTATCAATTTATTTCTGTCAGTAATAATTGTGTGGTGGTTTGCATTTAGAATCTGGCACAGTTGTAATGATGTTGTAAAGATTTTTACTCGTTTTTTTTTTAATTTAATTGTATACAGTCCGTAGTACATGCCCATGAATATATGAATGCAGTTGAATGAAAAAAGGTGCGTGTTTGGTTGTTTAAATGTTTTGTATTGAAAGCAAAAATACACATGTAATTCAAGTAATTGCACTGCGTGACACCTTTTTATTTTTTGTTTTGCTTCACTTCTAACACATTTGGTTGTGTGTTCACTTTTAAAACTCATAATATACGGCAACGTGTATATGTGTATTGTGTTTAAAATTATGTTTTCATATACTATACATCAGCAGTATTGCGTATTATGTTTATGCACACACATATATACATACATACGTGTTACGTAATAAACATGAATATGTACTAAATACATAATGCATTCATATGACCCATACATACATAATGCACCATGATGGAGGCTCAACAACTTTAATAAATAAAATTTTAAATAGTAATTCATGCCGTACTATCTAGTTGCGGGTGTAATATAATACTCTATCAATTATTTTTAACATGAAATTAAAACATACATTTCTTAAATTTTTTGGACCAATCTCGTATATTAAATTTTAAAATACAACTGAAAGTATATTTACACACAGGCGTTTTAATTTTTCTAATGATGTGCGTAACCACACATCGAAATTTCGAAATAGTAGACACAGCAGACAATTACTAAACATTGACATCAAACATTAAATTCAATGATTTTTAATGAGATTTTATGTTCACCTTTTTTTTCTTAAATGTGAGCACAAGTTTGAACATTTTTAAACTTCTTTTTTCCGTTTTTAAGTGAAGTGCTTGATTTCAAATTATTTATCAATTTTTAAGAACTCAAGGCACGATTAAACTACGCTAATATAGGCCGCTTTTTCTAAAATTATTTGAAGAGAGTGGGAATGTTAAAGACCAAATCCAGACGAGCCGCTCAAAAACAGTTCGATAGCCCCTAGTTATTAAATTTATAAAATCAAGAATTCAACGAAATCCTTCCCCATTTACGGCTCAAGAGATTAAGCTCCCACAACATTGCATAATTAAAAAAGCTTGGGACATTTGTTGTCTGCATCTTTGATAAAAATAGGATGAACAAATGCAAACGCGTTTCGGAGAAACACACTCATAACTTTCACAGAAAAGTGTTGCTTACCGATGAAAATTTTCTTACCATTTTATGATGAGGCCAGAATTACAGGGACTGTTAAACTGATAACGAAGTTCTTGTCGCCTTATCTTGACGACATGTATCTGAAGGACATGTGATTTCAGTAAGACGGAAATTCAAAATATAATGTATGATGTATTCTAAATACGTGAAGTAGCCGTAATCTAGTACGTAGTGTATTGGCTTAAAAGACGTAGGGCCACCGTTCAAGCAATAGGTCAGACATCTCCAACAAACTGAAATATGAAAAATATTTCTGCGGCATGTCTCTTCGAAAACTACTAAAAAAGAACGTCACTGTCAATGACGAGCAATATAAGTCTATGATTACCAGCATCATTTGCCTGAATGGCAAAATCTGTATAACAATAGCATGTGGTTTCAACAACAAAGCGCTACGTGCCACACAGCCCATAACACATTGTAAATCTGCACAAGCGGTTAGAGGCCATGAACATCTCACGTAGGGGCCCGATAAAATTTTTCTTGTGAGGTTTTCATAATTTGCAGGTGTACGCGATTAAGTCATAAACCACAGCCGTCCTCACAACCAATATAGCTCATGCTATCGGTCAAATTCAGCCTAATTTATACGCCAGAGTCAGTGAAAATTTGAAAGTGCTTCACTCAGAAAAGCTGTAGGGGATTTCAAACGGTATTATTCCACAAATGTTGGCATCAATATGTCTTTCAAACGAATACAAAATGTTGATGATATCTCACTCGCCCATTGTTACATTTAAATTGAAAGATAGGAAGGAAGGTAGTCGTAACATTGCCAAGAAAAAATCTCTCAAAAAATTTGTCGTTTGTTGACGACTTTAAACTGCAGTATTCGCCACTTATGTAAAAAATTAACACATACAGCATAAGTGGTGTGAGAAACTAGGTCGTAATCCTGACTGAAGGGTTGTAAAGAGCAATAATGTCTGTAGGTAAGCATTAAATGCAAGACTAGTCAGATTTAAATTCAATTTCCGTAAACACTACTCCCTCTTTGCTCTTTGCTACAATCCATTTTACTAGTTTCAATTGAATATACAATACGAGGAGGATCATTCCCTTGTCGCAAAAAAAATAATAAAAAAATAAGGTATGCCTTGGGACGCGTCTTCGGGCTGATTGAATGGATGATAAAGCGAAAAGGAGGATTTTAGGGATTTTATAGAGTTTCTAGGCTTTTGTGTCACAACTCTAAGAGACCTTATTATATTCTGTTTATAAATTAGGAGGTTAAAAAAATTTATTTTTATCAACAAATACCCCAGTTGCCGTTAAACTAACATGAGATTTGCCTTTGAAAATATTATAAACATTATACATTCCTTAAAGGGTTCCAATCCATCAGCAGAATGGCTGATTCGTGGCCTTTTAAAACTGTCAACATATCGTGATATTTCATACTTTTCTAAATCAGTAGTGTTTGATTTTTAAAGATGACTTGACGTGTGATCAGGAACTGATATTTATCATCATTTGCAAAAACAAAACCGTCTTCCAATTGGGTGATGAAATTTGATTCATAAATTTCTATTACTTTAACATTTATTGACCAATTATTAGGCTGTTAAATAATCAAATTAATTTTTTTATTCCTAAAAAACTTTTTTTAAAAAAAAGGTCCAACACATCAATCCACGATTACCCTAATAATTACAATTAAACAAAAAGCATACTCAGCATTTATGCTAATAAAAAAAGGGCCAAACAAGTACTTAAGATGAGGAGGCAGGTTCCACACAAAAAGAATTGTTTGTAATCAAATTCTACTTCGCACCTTAGCTAGCAGTAGTAGCAGAAGTAGAAGCAGTTGTGGTACCAGTAGTCATAAAGCATGAAACACGCAAAATGGCATTACAATTTTATAATCCAGCGAGTTTGTAATAAAAAAACAAAGAAAAATGAATGAACACAGTAATAAAAAAAAAACATTGAAAAACAGAAACAAACTATTTTTAAGAATTTTTCTTTTTTTTGGATAGCAGTTGTTGTACAATATCTACAACAAAATTAAATGAAAAAAAAACTCTGTATTCGCAAAACTACAAGCATTCCTTCCTGCAGAAAGGCTGAATAAATAAATATTAAATGAATGAATCAGCAACTGAGTGAGTGAGCGAATATTAAATTGTAAAAAAAAACGAAACCAAAAAAGAGAATGCACCATCGAATACCATATAAATGTATGTGTATGTACATACCGAGGTACATGTTCTTATTGCAATCACAAAAGTACTAAAGTTCTGAAATTCAATATCGTTTCACGTAACCACCGCATTTAACCCCAGACCAAATCCCTTGTGCGACTGTGAGTGTACGTTCCCGTGAGTTCTAGGATTTTGTCGCCGTATAGTTCATGAAAAATAGTTGTTGTAGCATTGCTTGTACAATACCATCCAGCAAAGAAACATAACAGACAACGGTGGACACAATAAAAATTTCATGTTGTGCTGCTCCTTATTGTAAATGCAAAATGGATACAAGAAACAAAAAAGGAAATCTCCAACTATACTCAGAAAACATGCGAAATAACATGGCAAAGGAGAAAATGTAAGACAAATGAACACACCACTGGGCAAAGAACCAAAACGGTTAAAGGAAGATAAAGTTGCAGATGGAGATCAAAATTCAATTATAATTTAATTTTCACAAATGACAATACACACACACATACAACAACATTGGGTATATAAAATTAAAAGGTACTTATTTCTTAAATGTTAAATATGAATGTTGAATATGAAATTGAAATTGTCGCTGTAATTATTTTTATAAAAATTTTATATGAAAGCTACTGATAAATGCCTTACATTATCAAGCCGTTAACTGATTGTTGTACTTAAAAATGCTGTAGAGGTATATGTAAATAAAACGAAAGGCACAAATAGTTTCGTTTTGTTCAGAAATTTAATGTCAATAAATTAAATAATTTAATGTAGTGTATGGAGTATACATATATTTATATATATAATTGATCAGCCAGGATTACGACCTCGCATCACACACCACTTATGTTTTGGGTATTAATTTTATCCATAAGTGGCGGAACCTACAGTTTTAAGTCGACTTTGGACTAAAGATTTTTTGAGAAACTTTTTCACGGCAATTTTAATTTACTCTCAGAGTTTTTGCCAGAAATCTGCTGAGAGTAAGTCGGCGAAGACATAGTTTTTCTTACTTCGATTTGATCGAGATGTTGGATCGTGACTTCACGTCAAATAAGCCAACACACTACCTACTAGACTACTGCTACTTCTTGGTGTATAACTTACGCTAGAGTATAAATTACGCTGTCTTTTGCTGATGACATGGGCTTTGTCAGCTTTGAGGACCGATGTGGTTTGTGTCTAAAGGTTGTGTCTAAGTTTTGTGTTAAAAATTTAATAAGCTTACATCACCTCCATTTGAGATGATCATGCCCTCAATTCGCTAGTGCAGAATATAAGTCGTCGCAGTCTATTAAACAGTGTGTTGACTTATTAGATATCAGGCCATTGTTCAAATCCCAGGTCAGACATCTTCAACAAAGTGAAATATTATGTGGGCGAATTCCTCTCACCAGATTTCTGGCATAAACTCTGAGAGTAAATAAAATTGCCATGAAAAGTTTCTCAATAATCTCTTGTTCGAAGTTGAGTTTAAACAGTAGGTCCCATTACTCGTGTAGAAAATTAACAGCGAGAAGCTAGATCGTAAGCCTGACTAAAGGGTTGTAATAACCAATTATGTATGTGTGTATATATGTATGTATGTAAAATATATAATATGACATGAAGTTATTAGCTCGTAGCGCCATCGTGTTGTTAAAACCATATACTATTATTATCGAAATCATCCAATACAGGTCTACAGTGCTAGCTGTTGATAATCCACCAACCTAAAATCTACACCAACTAGTAACTTCTTATGTGGATTGGTCTCATCATAAATTCGATGATTTTGTTTCTTCACGTACACGTTCATCCAGTTGTAGGACTCATCCATGAAGATGATTTTTAAATATAAATTAGGGTCAGTTGCCAATTGCTTTAGGTCAAATTCAACGAGTACACGTTGGTCGTCAATGGTCGTTTATCTTCTGCTCCAGGCTCATTTGAATTTTGCACGGATTCAGGCTCAACAAGCTGCACAAATTCATCAAGTTGTGGTCTGCGAAAGGCGGAATTCCTGAGAGCAACGCAAAATTGACTGCCTTGAATTCTGCTACACATTCTCACAGATAGAGGCAATATTGTCAAAAAAAATTTGCAAAAATTTATGAAATACTCTACGACTTGCCATTGCATTGCATTGTTCGCCCTCTGGACTAAAACCAAATCGTGTATTTCCTGCTTCCAAACTTTAGAAAAAAGCACAGCGGAAAATAGACTAATTTCAACGATGAAGTCATATCATAGTCAAATTGCATATATTTTTTGGAGCGTATGAGTTAAAGAAACGTTGGGTTTAGTACGTAACTCAAGAGAGAATTTGTTGCAACATCCCCTTAATGTAGTACTAATTTACATCTTCAGTTTCTTTATCTCTGTCAGATGTTATTTTGATAATACACGTCGTGGATTTCGTGAAACATTTAGATGGTGATCGAGTTGGTGATGATTTCCACATTCAATCCAACAGTGAGATGTATGAGCTCCTCAACGACGTTGTTCGAATGTATGAGGATGCTCCGGCGAGAGGGGTATTTGATGCGGGGACTTGCGGAAGTCGACGAAGTGGACGACCTTATATGCATTGGAAGGACCCAATCGAGGAAGCCGTGTCATCGATTAGTGTGACCAACTGGCGTAGGCGCGCAAGAAGCAGAGGCGCCTGGAAGAATGTGTTGCGGCCGGCCGAATCCGTTAATCTGGTTGTTAATGGCCAATTAAGTAAGTAAGTAAGTGTAGTAGAGAGTGTATTGGCTTATCAGACGTGAGGCCTGGATTCGAATCCCAGGCTAGACATCTCCAACAGAACGAAATATGAAAAAATATTTCTTCGGCGACTTCCTGTCAGCGGATTGCTGGCAAAAACTCTGAGAGTAAAATAAAATTGCAAGAAGAGCTTCTCAAAAATCGTAGCAGAAGTGGTGTGAAAAGCTAGGTTGTAAAGTGAAGTGGTGTAAAGAACAATTATGTATGTAAGTATCTATGTTACGACGACAATATGTAACAATTCGAGTAGTTTGATTATGTTAATTCCTTTTGCCGGTTTATGGCAAATTTTAATTAAGTTCTACAAACAAATTACAGGTACAATTTTTATTCGTTGCCTTGGCAAGTCATAACTATAAAACAAAAGTAAAATTAAATAAAGTAACCATGCGTATGCGTACTTATATACAGAATTGGCAAACGTATGTATGTAAACCATACAAATATACATACATATATGTATGTACATATGTTTGTTAGTCCCTTATGTTTTTTATTGTTCTGATTATAATAATCCATTAAATATTATGCTTTTGCCTTCTTTTTTTTTTTGTTGTTTGTGCTTCTGTATTTAATTTATGCCAAGACTTGAGTTTATTTCTTAATTCCATCAAACACGCATAATTTCTACATGTTTCAAATACATAATCTTCTATTATTGTTACAAAGTTTTTTATATATTTTTTGCTTTGCTTTTAGAGAAACAGCAGAAAAACAGTTTTTTTTGTGTTTTTCCAAGATGATGTTGAAATCTCCCATAAATGTAAGCACACATACCTACGTACATATGTCTGTACGTTTTAGTATTATGTATACGTACATATATATGTACATATATATTCATTTACTTATTTAGTTACTCATTTGCTCAGTCAGTCAGTCGTTCATTTATTCATTTATTAATTGCAAATTCAAAACACATTTTGTTAACATATGCTGGCAATTATTTCCTTTTAATTTTTGTTTTTTTTTTTTTTTGTTTTTTTACATTTGTTACAAAAGTAGTTGTATTATTAATGTTCCCTGCTGTTATTTTTATTTTGTTTTCTCTTTTGTTGTTATTGTTTTATTACAATAACCCAGTTTTTGAGATGCTGAGGCTATTTAACCCTATGGAGTGTAGCATTTCAAGAGCTACAAATAATGCCTAGAAAAATCTTTCTTATGTATGTGGCATGCAACAAAAGTATTACAATTAAAATTCTACATTGTTATTGTTGAAAGAGAATTTACTCTGGCATTGTATAAAAATTTAATTTAAAACAATTAAATATCTTACAAAAACAAACAAAAAGTTATTTGAATACAACGTTTTGAAACAGTAAGACTGAAAGTTATTTACTCTAAAATATTGTACGTAGTTGGTTTGGAAGGTGGAGACCTTAATCGGGCTTGCGTTACTGCCAACTAAGCCATCATACTGTTCTGCGCTAATGAGAAATGCTAATCAAATACAATGCATAGGGAACCTACTTTGTGTATGTAGTTCTGAATTTTATTTTTCCAATTTATTCCTTCAAGATGCCTGACAATGACACATATCACCTTCAAATGCATCCATGCGATTCACAAGCATCTGAATAGTTGAGGGGACATTAGTATTTTTTCGGCGACTTCCTCTCAACAGATTTCTGGCAAAAACTCTGAGAGTAAATAAAATTGCCATGACAAAGTTTCTCAAAAATCTGCCGTTCGGAGTCGACTTTAAACTGTAGGTTTTTAACTGTAGGTCATGTATAAAAATTAACACACAACATAAGTGGTGTGAGAAACTAGGACGTTGTACAATGGGTCAATTCGACCTCCGGGTACTGTACTTGTCTTAATTGACAAGTACACGGCCTCTAACCTAACTTAACCTAACCTTAGGTATGTTCAGCCTTCTCATTTTACTTTTTTTACCAGACTTAATAAGCTACATGGACTTATTCACATCTGTTTTGATTTTAGTGCCCCTAAAGGCCTTGAATTCTACAAGTTCACCTTATGTAATCTTCTATCTAAATTAGATAGATTATGCGCCTCTTCATTTTCTATTACTAAAATAATATGCATCGTGCTACAACCCAGAAAATAGTTAATCGTCTCCATACAGTTCAACTATCACAGACCTTGTTTCTGAACCACACTGATTTAATTTTGACCTCGCCATCATTGTAGCTTTCCCATATCACACATTCCCTGATCACATGTGCATCAACGTACAAAATTGATTTATAGTTATGTACACAGAAGCCTGTATGCTCTGCAATATAGACACTTAATCCAGTCCTTTCCACATGTTTAGAGATGTCAATGCTTCAATCAGCCCCCACGGGCAGCTGTTTTGAAGTTTCTTTTGAATATAATTGTCGGTTCAGTACCAATTCGCTCAATTCATTCTCCCATACGTTATTTCATTATTATGCACTTTACGGCTTTGTCCAATTCATTCCCTTATTTATTGGAGGCGACATAGGCCCAATTGGCTGTGTAGATAGAACAGATTCAAACGATCGATGTTTAACAGTGGCCTGTCTTACTACACAGTTGTTGAGCCAGTGTATCACACTTGGATTAAGGCACCACCTTTTCGCCCTTCTTATTTGTGGATTCACATCTTTCTTCTTTGCTTTAGATATCTCAGTTTCCGTACATATAATTCCAAGTATAATACTTATATTTAAGTATTTAACTCAGATTCCTTGTTAAGAAAATATGGTTTGTTATAACAAACAACCTCCAAGCAAACTTCCATGGGACGTGCCAAATACTATGATCAGAGTATTTTCTGTCCAGTTTCTTAATTTTATATTTTTCCTCCATTACGATGACGTTTACATTTCAGATCAAGGTTTAAGTCTTTCAAAGTCAGCAAAAATCGTCATAAAACTGTGTGTTGTCGTAATTCACAGGCAACTAGTCAATGTGCCCGAAGGTGGTGTACCTTGTGAACATTCAGTTTTTTTTTAGGTAGTGTACTGGCTTGTTAGACGTAAGGCCACGGTTCGAACCCCAGGTCAGGCATCAAAACGAAATATTAAAAAATATTTCTTCGGTGACTTTCTCTCAGTAGATTTCTGGCAAAAACTCTGATATAAATAAAATTGCCATGAACAGTTTCTCAAAAATCTGTCGTTGGAGTAGACTGCAAACCGTAGATCGCGCCACTCATGTATAAAATTAATGCACACAACATAAGTGGTGTGAGAAGCTAGGTCGTAATCCTGACTGAAGGGTTGTAATGACCAATTATGTATGTATGATACATTCTTAGCCTATGGTCGATCCAATTTCATAGCTTCTGATCAATTTGAAACTATTTTTAGAATTTGATATCAGTGTCGATTCACTGCATATGCACTGGTCATAAGCAAAACAGTGTATCCGCTCTTCTTATTCGGTATTCCAAAGCACTTCATAAATAGGGATCATCTTCTGAATGTTGGTCTCAAAAAAAAACTAAGGTTTTCCAATAGAGAAATGGAAAGAGGGAAAGAACACATGTCGCACTGTATGCACTGCATGAATAGGAGTCAATGCATTTCATGAATAGGGATCATCTCCTGAATGTTGGTCTCAAAAAAAACCAAGGTTTTACAACACAGAAATGGAAAGAGTGAAAGAACACGTGTCTACTAAAAAAAGTCAGAAAATTTAATGAAGGTTTAATAGAAGTTCTCAGTTCGTACGAACAATTAAAAATTAAAATTAAACATTTTTAGGGTTAAAATCATTTTAAAGCTACACCCTTTGCTTTGGACTAAAATAAAAATTATTTTCCCATCGTATACCATACATATACATATACATATATCTGTATGTACATATATCTGTTCTCTTATATTTTACCATAATATGCCATGTGTATGTATGTTTACGACATGATCAAAAACAATGGCAGCATAAATAAATACTTTGTTGAATATGATGTTGTTGTTGTTTATTTTTTTTAACCTTTTTGTTAAAAACATAATCCGCTATTTCATCGCCTAATTAATCTTCAAAAGGATTCATCCATAGTCTCTGTAATATTAAAAATTTGCTCCGTTTTTTAAAGAATAAAATTGTTTTTAAATTTAAAAATATTTTTGAATTTAAACTTAACATTCTGCCTGGAAAGGAAAATAACGCTGTTATACCAAGGGTTTCCTCTTTAAGTTCTCACTTACCATTGGAATTAAAATTGAAAAATTGGGAAGATGCAACTATTTAAAGTACCTATAGAACGTACAGGTAAGATAATTTAAACCAATGAGAAGTTGTGAAATCAATGAAACCAGCTGTTGGGATGATGGGCTATGGTGAGAATGCCAGAAAAGAGTGAATTTCAAATGTTACTTGGTACCATAAGTACATACACAAAATCCAATATGAATGCAGCTAAATTACAGCTGCAGCCACGAAACACAGTGAGTTGGACAAAGACGTGACGCTTCGTTGCTCGTCTGTGGATTAAGAATATAAGCAAAGAAGGACAAATGTATAAGAAAACTCAATAGAGCCGAAAATACATCGCAAAAGCACATATAGCACTATATAGCCCATCCCTATTTATTGACTTCCTATGTAAATCGCAATAAGATGATCCACACACAATTTCAACATGTCCCAGTAAAGAGGAAGCCGCAAGGTCAATCACTCTTTTTTAAGGGAGCAAATCTCCAGGAACTTGTCAGACATTTTTGCACCTCTTGCGCCATTTCGAGTTCATAAATTTTATTCCTGCGTACTAAAATTGCAATATTTAATGCATACCTAAAATTCATCACCATGTACGGTTGCGAAACATGAAACGCTGCCACTTGTGATAACCGAAGGAAAGAAGTGTTCGTGAATCGCTGTCTTCCCAAGGTCGACAATGTATTCTAGGCAAGAACTACACTCAGCCGCTCTGGCAAAAGACAGATTAACAACTTATATCAATCGAGATAAAGAGGCACAAATAGATTTGGAACAGCCATACCACCATAGGTAGGTAGGTATAAGTGGCCGTCCCCCCAAAGACATCGAATGGACACTCTTAGGCCCATGGGGCCCATTGTGATACCGCAGTTCATATTAACTATCCCCTAGTCCTGGAACCACTTAGAGCTAACAATGAAGCGACTCAAACTGCCGACGTCAATGTGGCCGTCCCCCCAAAGACATCGAATGGGCACTCTTAGGCCCATGGGGCCCATTGTGATACCGCAGTTCATATTAACTATCCCCTAGTCCTGGAACCACTTAGAGCTTACAATGAAGCGACTCAAACTGCCGACGTCAATGTTCGATAAATCACCCAGATCATCGATGTAGTAGGCACCAAGATGTCGCTTTCTCCTTTAACATAGTGCCGGGCATGTTCCCAGTAGATGAAGAACAGTCCCTTCCTCCTTCTCGTCCCTGCAGCTTCTATAGAAATCATTTGCGAGGTGTCCCAGACCAATGCGCCTCGCGTGGACAGCCACGATGCAATGAGTTTAAGCAGTCTTGCAGTGTGACCTCCATCCAGCCTCGGCCAGATTATGCGCGCCACTGTGCCCTTATCCGAATCTGCCCACCTGCATTTGACAGAGTCCGTGTCTTCGTTGTCAATCATGAGCTTGCAGGTCCCCAAAGGGACCACAATATCTAAGAATTCGTCGCAGAGTTCGATGGTCAAGCCGTGTCTGGCTAGTTCATCAGCTCTGCAGTTGCCCGGGATATCATTGTGTCCCGGAACCCAAATGATGGTACATTATATCGCTTCGCCACTCTGTTCAGATGTTTCCAACAGCCGTAAACCGCCCTGGAGTTCATCACATTGGAGCTCTGAGCCGCCTGGCTATCGGAGAGTATGGTGATGTTTCCTTTGGGCACATTCGAATTCCAAATAATATTAACCGCAGCGTGTATTGCCAAGTTTAAAAGCAGGTGAAATAAAGGGCAAACGATAGATGTGGAGTGAAGTTAAGGCATTGGTTCAAAAAATTTATTACGGCTCTATGACCCGAAACACAATTTTATGCATGAATTCGGCATATTTCGTAAGATATAGTCGCCGTTGTCTAGTAGTTAATGTGTTGGCTTATTAGGCGTGAGGCCTTGGTTTAAAACCCCTTGTCAGACATCTGAAACAAAACGAAAAAAAAATATATCTTCGGCGACTTCCTCTCCGCAGATTTCTGACCAAAAACTCTGAGATTAAATAAAATTGCCATGAAAAAGTTTCTCAAAAATCTGTCGTTCGGAGTCGACTTTAAACTGTAGGTCCCACCACTCATGTATAAAATTAACACACACAACATAAGTGGCGTGAAAAACTAGGATATTATACAATGGGTCAATTCGACCTCCGGGTACTGTACTTGTCTTAATTGACAAGTACACGTCCTCTAACCAAACCTAACCTAACTCACACAACATAAGTTGTGAGAAACTACTTCGTAATCCTGACTGAAGAGATGTAATTACCAACTATGTATGTATAGTATTGGAGTATATGATAATAAATTTAAAAATTACAGCACTTTCACTTGAGAACAAATTTAGAGTCTATCCTGGAGTAAGAACTTTTCGGCGAAATCAAAGTTCTTGTTTTATCTCACAAGAGCAAACCTGCTCAAACAGCGCAAGCAATTACTCTAGACTGTAAAAATGAATGGGAATTCCAATGAAAACGTCTGGAAATTTGATAAAAAAAAAACTGTTTTGAATGTAAAAATTAAATTAAAACTCAAATGTATGCGTTTCTTTATTCATACATAATTTTATTATGTTTGTATTTAATATTCATTTATTGTTTAATTTTAATTATTTATTATGCTTGTAATACCGTAAATGTTCAATCTTCTGTGCAAAGGGAATCTACAGAAATTAAACAATACAAGAACGAGTCTCGCATATTGTTGATGCCACAAATATTTATGTTCCCAGAGTGGATACATCCACTACATGAATACAATGCTTTATATCCGTATAAAACATATGGCGTGTAAATTTACCAGTCATTTAAGCAATTAAAATTCAATGAAATAAATTTTAATTTCTGTAAATTTAAGAAAAGGAACGAAAGGAACACGTTTCTGAAATTTAAACTGTAATGAGTTAATTTGGCAAAATATTTCTGGCCTTCATTGTTAGAATTTCATGTAATGTACTTACAAATTATATACGAGTACATACCTACTCTTGTGTTAACTAAATGTACGTTTGTATGTTAAAGAAATAAGAGAATAAAATTTTGCACTCTTATATTTTTTTTTTTTTGGAATGGTTGAAATGTACATTTACTTTAGGCTATTTATCACACTTTTTTTTGTTCCTGCAACTGCAGAAACAAAAGCCGAAAAAATGTGAAAATTTTCTTCTGTTTTACTTTTTTTTTTGTTTTTTTTTTTTGGAACATAAAAATACGCATATAACCCAGATAGTAAATGTAGCGTAAATGTTTTGTGTACCCTATAAAGTTTTATTATTTATTATACAATGGACATGTGCAATGTATGAAAAGAAATATTCATACATACTGATTATATGGTCTGACTGTTATTTATACTCTTAAACTTTTAAAGATATTTAATGCAATCCAGTAGATTTTAATAAAACATACTTATTTGGAAATAATTATTAGAAAATAAGTGTAAATATTTTCAGTACAAATACAATTTGTAACCTGCGGCCGAGTTAAAAATGCAACGTCAAAGCTTGTATGCACTAAACAAAGGAAAAACACTTTCAAATCATCGAATTTTATTACCAATTTTCCTGTTTTATGTGAAAAATGAAGTTCAATCGAAAATGTATCTCATCTGACGATGCTTACCTTGTAAGTCAAAGGCTGCGTCAACGAACAGTGTTTTCGAATTTGCTGTGGAAACAAACTAACGTTGACTTTTTTTTATCGAATGCATCTAATATCCATTTATAGTAGAATACATTGATTTATTCTTTTAGTCATCGTAGTCTAGTAGCTGAACTGAACGTAAGGCCAGGAAAATGAAAATATTAAAAAAAAAAATTTTATTCGACTTTCCTTTAGTAATCTTCTGACAAAAACTCTGAGAGTAAAATAAAATTGCCATGAAAACTATCTCAAATCTGTCGTCCAGAGACGACATTAAACGGTAAGTCCCGTCTCGTGTATTAATTTTCACACACAACATGAGTGGTGTGAGAAGCTGGATTGTAATCCTGACTAAAGGGTTCTAATGAGCAATTAAGAAAGTAATTCTTGTACTTGTATAGGGTATATGTCTCCTGCAATCCTGTTGCTTTGCAAACGGCAAAATGCTGTTGGGCGTAAGTAGCAATAAAGATTTTAAATGACTTTATAAATACCCAGTCATTTCTCTCGCAGACGTATTAACGCCTTACATATTGCAGGTAAGTATTCTGGTGATTCGTTTTTCTTATCACGACATATTATGTATATTGGAATTGACTCAATTGCTATTCTAAAACAAGTGTTCTTTAAGTCTACAATGTCCTTTAAAACATCTCTTACTATCTCAAGCTACTTCCCGAGAGTCTTATGATAATTCAAACAATTTTTCATTGTAATTAACCAACAAAAATTTAGATCATATCAAACGCCTATCTATTTTTTATCTATTCTTTCGCTTTGTAGTCTTCTAAACCCCTCCATCTCTACTCCACACCAAATTTCTGGCCTTATCAGCAGCATTAAAGCTATCCTCCTCACGAACTGATCTGGGATCCTAGGCAAGCTAGCGTTTATTTACCGTTTAATTCTAATCAGGGAACTAACTCATGTGTTCCTATGTCCCGTTCTATATATAGTTCCTGTTGAATTAATTTCATAATCGATCATTAAAACACTGCAATCTGGGTTACGAATTAGCTTCTTACACCACTTATGTCGTGTGTGTTAATTTCATTCATAAGTGGCAAGACCTACAGCTTAAAGTCGACTCCGAACGACAGATTTTTAAGAAACTTTTAATGGTAATTTTTTATTACTCTCCGAGTTTTTGGCAGAAATCTACTTGCGAAGGGTTTGAGCCGTGATCAACAGCCAACACACTACCTACTAGACTACGGCGATTACCTCTGTGGCATAAGACTTTTATGAAAATATCAATAAAGCTGTGTACTAACGGTCCGTTACTAACGGTCCGTTGTTGCAGAGAACTGAGTCATGGTTAACCAGTTCATGATTGCAAACAATGATGGACGTTAACTAAAGATTTATAACTATAACTATAACTCTAGTCTATGAGAGAAAGAGTGGACAGTGAAAAATTAGCCAGGAGAGTTATTAACAGATTCCCTCGGTATTGTGTTAACTAAACAGATCACGAATCTAACCGCAGGTCCATAAATACATGCATAATTGGTCATTACAGCCCTTTAGTCAGGATTACGTCCTAGCTTATCACACAGCTTCATCGCAGGTACATATGGAAGTTAAATTTACAGCATTGAGACAGCTTTATGGATACATAACATACATAATTGGTCATTACAACCATTCAGTCAGGATTACGATTTAGCTTCTCACACCACTTATGTTGTGAGCGTTAATTTTATACATGAGGTACGGGACCTACAATTTAAAGTCGACTCCGAACGACAGATTTTGGAGAAACTTTTCATGAAAATTTTATTTACTCTCAGAGTTTTTGCCAGAAATCTGCTGAGAGGAAGTCCTCGAAGAAATATTTTTTTCTTATTTTCCTTTTGATGTCTGACGTGGGGTATAAATCGTGGCCTTACGTCTAATAAGCCGACACACTATCTACTAGACTACGGCGACTTTATGGATATAGAAACAAATGAAATTCTAAAGTAGGTAAGAGGATCAGAATACATGGTTAATGCTTGGAAACTTCCCAGCTAAAGTCTTCCAGTTTCGGAAGGGTTGTGATCAAATACAACAACTATTAAACTTGGCCATTTTAATTGAATTGTCTGCTTCAGTCTTGTAATTGTTGACAGTAGATATCAATCGTTTGGAAACATTCCAGAAGGTTATCATAACATATCCTTTCAAATTCCACCACACATACAATAATTTGTATATCGAGTGTAGTATAAATGGAGTAACTTTTTTAACAATGAAATTTAACAAGTTTTCGTCTGGCTAGTGTACTCCACTACATGAATCATATTGAGTTTTGCATGTAGCATAGCATGATAGTTAAACAAAACCTACCTAAACTCATTGTAGGGTATATAGACCGCAAAGTTTTTCTAAAATTATTATAATCCTCATATTCTTTTATTTGTAAACATTGTAAAGAGTATATAATTTCTTTTTTGTTTTTTCTTTTACTGAATATTTGCCATGCAGTTAGGAAAAAAAGTGAAAGGATTTAAAAATTGTTTATGGTAGCAAAACATTACAGCACAGCACAACTGCAAAAAAATATTTTTTTACAAGTAATTAAATATTTTTCTTGTAGAAATACTTGTATTTAGAAAAAAAATTCTTTAAAACAATGTTTTTCGTAATGATAATGAAAACAGAAGGTCATCATAAAAACTTTAATACCTACATGCCATACATTTCGTTTACTTCTTCAAACATTTACTTCATAATTCGTAAGATATTTCAAATGAATTTTTACGTCTTTTGAAAGAATGGACAAAAATATTGCGCTTCAAATTTAAGTTGAAAATTTTTTAATTAAAGAAATTCATTTCGAGAAATAATTTTTTCTCTTACAAATAAAAAATATTGTCAGTAATTAAGTTTTCAAATTGAAACAAAAAAAATGCAGGCAAAAGGGAAAAAACAAGTGTTTCTTTGCAAATTAATTTTAAATCATTTTTAACTACCTTAAACAGCTGTCACCTTTCATATCCTGTGGTCACCATAAATTAATATTTAATTAAAATGTATGTTTGTAGTTTTGCTTTGTCTTGTTTTTCCAGCAACTATTTTTTTTGTTTTTTGTCTACCATTTAATACTACTCAGGTCACAATCACTGGCTTTTCATGTTGGTTGCAAAAAGTTAACGTTTCATTTTACAAAAAATCGAAACAAAAAAGTGTCAGTTGCAGACATAAATGAACGTTGTAGTTGGAAACTTCATACTTAAACATTTTGACATTTTCGTAAAGTGAATAAATAAGTGGACGTACATACGTATGTATGTATGTACGCAGGTTCATGTGAATGTTAAGCGTTCTTTAACAAAAATCGTATACAATTAAGAAATAATTAAAAATTATTGCAGCATTTAGAATAAATTTTTCCTTTAAATTAAATTAAAAACAATTCATTTAATTGAAAATGATTTAAAATCCTCTTTCAGAATACTTAACTGAACTTAAATTTGTTTCATATGAGTTGCAGTTAATTCGAAAATCTTGCTTTAGATTTAATGTCTATTTGCATCTTATAGTGTTACAGCTCGTGCTTAGGTTTAGTCTCTTCTCTACTGCGTACATAAATACATTATTTGTCATTACAAACCTTCAGACAGGATTACAACCTAGCTTCTCATACCACTTATGCTGTGTGTGTTAATTTTATACGTGTGGCGGTACCTGCATTTCAAAGTCAACTCCGAACGATAGATTTTTAGAGAAACTTTTTATGACAATTTTATTTCTGTCAGAAATCCGTTAAGAGGATGTCACCGAAGAAATATATATTTTTTTTTTTGAATATGTCTGAACAGGACAGGCCTCGCATCTAATAAGCTAACCTACTAGACTTCGGTGACTTCTTCTCTATTATCGGTAATCTACTACCTGTTTTGAATACCCATTATTCATATTTATCTATCTCCTGTACGGACGCTTTCCTGGTCTAATATCATTGATAAATTTTGCTGTACTTACGCGTTAATTGGATCCTTACTTTACAACCTTCATGAGAGTATAAGAATTTTCATGCTTCATACGGCAGATGGCGTTTCCTTAGAGAATCTTAATAAGTAAGCTAAGCTTCTATCACCCGTGCGGACGCTTTCCTGGTCTAATATCATTGATGAATTTTGCTGTACTTTTGCGTTAATTGGATCTTTACAAGGTGAATTAACAACCTTCATGGAAGTGTAAGAATTTTAATGCTTCATACGGCAGATGGCGTGCCCTTAGAGAATCTTAATAAATAAGCTAAGTTTCCGGTGCAATTCTCCATACTGAGACTCAAATTATGTTATGCTTTAGCTCATCAAAAGCTTTTTTAAATAGTTTTCCTGAATCTATTTTCGACAGTTATAAAACGGCACTGCATCAATTATCTAAATTCACAGTACATCATCTTGTATATTCTCTACCTCACCTTCCACTAGTTCGCCGGGCAAGGCCTTACATACATACATAATTAGTCATTACAACCCTTTAGTCAGGATTACGATCTAGTTTCTCACACCACTTATGTTGTGTGCTTTAATTTTTGTACATGATTGGCGGGACCTACAGTTTAAAGTCGACTCCGAACGACAGATTTTTGAGAAACTTTTCATGGCAATTTTTATTTACTCTCAGAGTTTTTGCCAGAAATCTGGAAGTCGCCGAAGAAATATATTTTGATATTTCGTTCAGTTGGAGATACCTAACCTGGGGTTTGAACCGAGGCCTCACGTCTAATAAGCCAACACACTACCTACTAGACCACGGCGACTTAGTTTCTCTAAAATAATGGACTGCAAAGTATAGCTTCATCATTTGCATCAACCTGATTTGAATCAGATTTCAAGTTATTAATAGAATTAATAACTTCTTCCAATTTCGGGCTTGGGACATATGTATGTATGTGTCCTGGTTATCTTTGTGCCTTACACACCCCCAGTTTACCCCGCGGTCATATTCGAATGATGTCTGTATGGCACTATAATATTATTTTCATACTTCAATTTAAATCTCCGTAGATATTAGTATCTCATTCATATATACATTACGCCTATGCGGTAAGCTTCTGCAGTTATGTGTCACTTTGGCAATTTCAAGACTTCTCTAACATCACTATCCGGCTATCCTGAACGACTATGCTGTTACTTGAAAAAACGCTGAAAAAAAACCTTGCCTGAGTTTAGTGGTAAAGAGATTTACTTTCTGTCTGATCTTCTTATGATATTGCTTATCGGATATTGAATTTTCGGTACAAATACTGAACCCTAGTTTTACTTTCTTCCGCGGATTGCTTAGCCTTGCGGAAAAATACCACCATCATCTTTAACCCTTGGTGGATTATGCTGTTACTTGGAAAAACGCTGAGAAAAAACCTTGCCTGAGTTTAGTGAGATTCAATATTACTCTGTACTACTGAACACCGTCTCTATCTCATAGTCTGGAATTAATAGTTAGATATACATACGTACACATAATAATTGGACATTAGAACAACCTAGTTTCTCATACTACTTATACTGTGTGTGTTAATTTTATTCATGAGTGATGGAACCTACAATTTTAAAGCCGACTCCGAACGACAGATTTTTAGAGAAACTTTTCACGGCAATTTTATTTACTCTCTGAGATTTTGCCAGTAATCTTTCGTATTTTATTATAGTACAATTGCTTTAAAGTGACCTTTTTTTGTTAAAGTCTTATGTTTAACCTCAGTTGAATTAAAACTTCAATAGTTGAATAACAAAAATTTACAAGCCACCTCTTTTCTTCTAACGCTTACCATGAAAATCTGAGAAAATAGCAGAAATTTTTTCTGTAAAATCTATACAGACAAGTTATTCGCATTATTTTGTGTGATAATCACATAGACACGTATTAAAAATAATCTGATTTACACAAGAATTGAATTCCAAAAGAATGTCAGAATGTAAACCATAATAACAAGACACATGCGAGTGTTAAATGTTGAATTTAAAGTGAAATAAATTGATTTAATATTGTATGTACGAGTATAAACGAATCTGTTGTATGGAATTTATTATAAAAGCAGACACTTGCGACAATAACGAACCAATCAACCAACCACCCACCAATAATACAATGTCAAAGCCATGGTAATTCTAGGAATAAAAACTTCATTAAAATAAACAAAAAAAAAAGAAGATTAAACTGCCAGCATGAAGGAAAATAACCCTTTCAACAGCCGCATATTTAATATAATTTATCATTAGAAAATTACTGACGACAAGCAAAGGCAATATTTTTCTTAATTTTTTTTTTTTTTTTAATATTCAAGACTGAATGAATTTCATTCATAAAATGTAAAAGACAAGACAGAAACATCACACGCATATTTAAAAAGACTTTATAAGCAAAAGGGGTTTATTTACTGTGTTCCACTGAATACTTCTAGAGGATTTAGCTACAACAATAACAGCAACTGCCATATATATAAGCATATGCATCATGTTAAACCACTACTGCCACCATCTTCTCATCATGACATACCAAATAATTCCTTAAAGATGTTTTCTATGGTATGTCTGTATTTAAGTATGATGATGTCCTTTCATCATCTTTAGAATATTATTTTGTAAATATCGTACAATGAACTGAAAAATAAAAATACAAGAATAATCTATGTATGCATACATACGTGTGTAACATATCAGTACATACATACATATATGTACGTACGATACGTAAAGCATTGTTCATATAAAATCCGGTTTCGCAAAGGATATAATATTGTAAGAGCTCATACAATTTCATATTTCGGATTATGTTTTAATGGATCCCCTTAATACATACATACAGACATAATTGGTCATTACAATCCTTGAGTCAGTATTACGACCTAGTTTCTCACACCACTTATGTTGTGTGCGTTAATTTTTTTTTATACATGAGTGGTGGGACCTACAGTTTAAAGACGACTCCGAACGATAGATTTTTGAGAAACTTTTCATGGCAATTTTATTTTATTCTGAGAGTTTTTACTAGAAATCTGCTGAGAGAAAGTCACCGAAGAAATATTTTTTTATATTTCTTTTAGTTTGAGATGCCTGATCTGGGGTTTGAACCGAGGCCTCACGTCTAATAAGCCAACTAGACCACGACGACTTACTTACTTGTGAATCTCCTTAATATTTTACAATATTTCGCTTCAAGTCCTTTTCACAATTCCTCGTAATTGTTAATATTTTATTTAACAACTGGGTTTTTCGATTATTTCAATATCAATCCATTCCAGCTTTCGTATATTCAGAAGAATCCAAAATGATCATAAACTTTACTGAAGATGGATAACATTTAGCAAAACACAGCAAACGTTTCTATCGGTTGGGTCATCTATCGGCTAATTTCGAATCTGGCAATACTTATGTATGTCATCCTATTCTGTCAATGTATTATCTCAACTGAACGTAATGAATCGATTTACGGTTGAACAACGTTAGGATTTATTGGGCCA
This sequence comes from Sarcophaga carnaria, assembly GCA_958299815.1. NCBI lineage: Eukaryota > Metazoa > Arthropoda > Insecta > Diptera > Sarcophagidae > Sarcophaga > Sarcophaga carnaria. Next base: position 34,754,598 of record OY283150.1, read on the forward strand.
ATGACAAACTGCACGATGATGTCGATTTTGCCAAAAAAAAATCATCTTTTCGGAGAAGGCTCATTTTCATATTGGTGGGTACGTTAACAAGCAAAATTGCCGTATTTTGGGCTCAGAAAAACCCATACGTGGTCTTACAGAAGCCAGTACAGCCTTTGGTGCGGTTTGTGAAGCGGAGGCATTATTGGCTCATATTTCTTTGAAAATGAGGACGACGCAACCATTACGGTCAATGGAGACACCAATCGCACCATGATAACCGATTTTTTTGTACCCGATCTAAATGGTATTGATCTGAACCAAGTTTGGTTTCAACAGAATGAAGCAACTTAACCCACATCTTATTCCACAATCAATTTATTGCATCAAACGTTTGATGGCTGTTTAATTAGCGCAAAAGTGTGATATCAATTGCCCGCCAAGGAGCTTTGATTTGACACTGTCAAAGAAAATTGTTATGCCGACAAACCGTTAACAATTGAGCATTTGAAGGCCAACATTTGTGATGCCATTGCCGAGATACGACCCTATATACTAGAAAAAGTGCACGAAAATTGGTCCGATCGAATGAGTCCGATCGAATGATCGCTGAAACGATATGAATGAAATCATATGCCATTTCTATCCAGAACAGTTGTACTACACAACAAAAAATTTAATTTGGCTAAATTTCAAACTCCACTGGTGATAAATTATCTAAAAAGCCACAATGAGCAGCTTGGGAAGTTGAGACTACTAAGAATGAGTAGGATTGCTCTCTGCAATCCTATTAACCTATTAACCTATTAAAAAAAGGGAACCCCAAAGAACCTTAATCGTCTAACTGCTAGACTTGGGCATTCACAAAGGAAGTTTATTTTCTCCCTCTCAGAAGAGTACTTTCAGCTTCTGGAGTGAATGTAAGATATTGAAACCTTTTCTTTCACGTGCGTACCTATTGCGCGGGGATCTTCAGAAGTTTCAAAGTTCTGGATAATTAAAATAGAGCGGCAAGTGTTGGAACTCCAACAGTCATGCGATATCAAATATTCGAGTAGGAGATGACAGCTTCCAAATCCATCAAAATCTTTCTAGCAAGTTTATCATCTCTTTCATTATTCTTCTTTTCTATGTTCCGAAATACAGTTTGGAGAATTTAGTCCTGCCAGCTAGGAACCTGATAGGGTATGTCTGTCAGAAAATTTTTTTTATTTTTTTTTTTTATTCCTAAGGATATCTCTATGTGCCGGAACCTATTTTACCGAAATGGGTACTGCCACCTGGGGACTTGAAGGAAGATTATATATTAATACCATAAAGTTTATAAATGAACAGGCGGTTGAAATGCAATGCTTTTTACAGACTTAAATAGCTGTTGCCAGATATTGACGATATAAACATAGATTCGTACAAGAAAAGGAGAAATAATAAACTCAATGACTACTCTTTGGAAATGTGTCCTTTCCTCCTTTTTATATTTCAGGCTTATGATTTCTGTGTAGTTTTTTTTTTACTATAATTAAAGCTTTGTTTGTCCCTATTCTTTCATGTTTTGTTATTGTAACTGTTTGTTATCATTGACAACTTCTAGAACCTTTCTTCTAATTTTTTATCGTTGCTCATTTCTTTCTTCTTTACATGGCCTTTTAATTTAGAATGATTTTGTAATTTACTTTGTATTGTCGTTTGTATTATTTTAATAAGTGCCACGCCTATAAGTACTCTATCCTATCCTTTAAGTAAAAATTATAAAATATTTACTCGAACATATTTTGCCTGAACCACGATCATTATTTAGTTTGATGTTTCTGTTTTCACGTACACATAGGTACAATATTTGTACATACATTTTACGAACGAACAGTTTATTACAAGAGCCCATCACAGTCTATTGGTATTTGGGTAGAGAGTTGAGTACACGTCTTTATGAAAATTCTTCAAATTTACAATCATACTTACATACACACGCATACGTAAACATGTGTATGCATGCGTGCATGTGTATGAACCCAAAATATTTTCTGTCAACTTAAAGACAATGTCATTAGTGTTGAACGACTGTTGACTGAAACGATTTCTGTTATGAATGGCATTTGACGTTGTTGAAAACAATAAATGATGAAACTACTGATATTCATCATAAGTTTATATTTATCTTTACAGGCCACAATACATTAGTGAGTAAAAATGAAAGCATTGTAGACGTAGCGGGAGCCTTGTGTATTTTATTTTTTATATGGAAATGAACTGCCTTTGCTGTTTCTTATAACTTTAAAAGGAGAAAAATGTTGCTTAAGTTTAGCAATAATTCCTTTGTACAGTAAATGAATAAGTTGTACAGAATTTTAATTTTAGTAAAAAGTATAAATACAAACAATTTTTAGAAGTTCGTATGTCTAAATCTTATAAAAAAAAATCAGCAAGGAAATACACTAGAAATTAATTTTTTTTTAATTAATCAATTGGCCTTTTAGTCAGGATTTCGACCTAGCTTCTCACGTTGACTCCAAATGATAGAATTTCATGACTTTATGACAGACTACTTAGAGGAAGTTTCCGAAATTAATATATTTTTTATATTTCGTTTTATTCGATATGCCAAAGATGAAATTTGAACTCACAAGCACTTATAGTGTAAACTAACAAGCTATCTACTACACTACAGCGACTATGGGTTATTTTTTAAAGCTTGACAATTAAACTTGACAGACAGATACACAAGACATAAATAATGTTGAAATGATTTTTTTTATTATAATCTGGCAGACAATATCATGGCAATTTTTTTTTTAATATGACTTCCGGTGTATGTCTGAAGCGGCTATGTTTTCCATGGTCCTTTCTGTCTGTATAAATTTTTTAGTACATTTTCCGATAAATCCGGCCATATAACATCAATGTTGGCTTGAATAATGGCTTGCAATGATTCTAGTTGCCCCATAAAAAGTAATCCGAGTTCGTTAAATCACACGGAATAAGGAAGCTAGTGCAGATGACCACTTCTGGAAACAAATTTGTCACCAAGCTAATTGTGCAATGAATCAATTCCGAAGATCGCTATGTGGCTTGATTATCAGCTGACTAATATTGGGTAACAAATATGCAATCATCATGGATCGAAAGAAATAAGGATCTATAATCCTGCCAGCTTATAAACAGCACCAAACAGTCAAATTTAATGGTGATTACAACCCTTCAGTCAGAATTACGGCCTAGCTTCTTACACCATTCATGTTGTGTATGTTAATTTTATATATGAGTGGCGGGACCTACAGTTTAAAGTCGTTCCCGAACGACAAATTTTTGAGAAACTTTTCATGGCAATTTTATTTACTCTCAGAAATTTTTCCATAAATCTGCTGAGAGGAAATCGCCGAAGAAATATTTTTCTATATTTCGTTTTGATGTCTGACCTGGGGTTTGAACAGTGGTCTTACGTCTAATATGCCAACACACTACCTACTAGACTACGGCGACTTCCTTTAATGACGATTTATTTACCAGAAATTAGCTTCATCACTAGACACAATTCTTTGATAAAAATTCTTATCTTCGGTCAGGGGATGCTAGGCCGACTATATTAACAAAATGGACGTAGTTCTCTATCGACTTCTTTTCCATTACCCCTGTCGGGAGCATATGACTTCCACAAAGCATTTATGCCTTGTTTCCGTTTCTTTAAGATTTTTTGTTTTGTTTCAGCTAAGCCTGAGCAATCTGCTGCAAATCCAAGGATAATATGACGGCCGATACGGTTGCTTCGAAACAACGCCCTCCGAGTATTTGGTGTAGTGGTGGGGAATCTTGCTACTCGTTTATTTTTACCTTTTTTCCCACTAGCAAACTGCATTTCTTTCCTTTGATGTTATCCTTTTCCATTGTTTGGTTTGTATTGGAGACGGGTGGAGTCACTTAATTTAAAATTCGATGATGAACGATTTTCTTTTTTCTCGATTGCGATTCTGGGCTTCTTGGCTTTTAGACAAGCTCTATACCAAATCACGCCACCAGCTCCTATAGACTTTACGAACAGATTTATATTTTCCAAAGTAAATTTCCAGAATTTAAAAGCATTGTTCTCTGGCATTTAACGATTCATTATAGCCTGTAGCACCATGGTAGACAGTTAAACAGACTTGGATGAAAGGAATCAAATGACCTATTGCCAGTATCTTTAATCGGTTATGTTACATCGATACAGTTTCTCCGAAGTTAGTTTGCAAATTTAAAAGACAACTACTCTTCCATTTATAGATCACAAAAGGGTAACAACAAGTTATAGGCATCGTCATCAAAAGCTGTGTTGTAAGTGGTACTTCAAAATTTTATGAATGAATGTAAACAAAATAAGATTTAGGATTGCTATGTAGTGTCGAATTTAATCACGAACAAATTATGAAAAATAAAACTCAAAGTATGGGTGCCCTGGTTGTCTAGTGGATAGTGTGCTAGAGTATTAGAGTGAGGGTCGTGGGTTCAATTCCCACCAGAGAACTCTGGTGTGTGACACTACACCGAGCATATGGTCAAAGTTACTCAGCTCGTATATAATTTAAATATAATTTGTAATTGTATTGTAACAAATAAATAAATAAATGTATAAATAAAATTCAAAGAATTTGTTTAATAATCCTTCTGCCTGCACATATAATTTCCACTTGATGCTACTTCTTAAAGCAGCCCACTTGTTTCATTTCGAGATATTTTAAATGTCAGTAGAATTTAAAATATTTTTTTTATTGAAAAAACAAAAAGTTTACGAACCAAAAAAAAAAATGAAAGAGAAAATACTAAACGGTCACACATACCGTAGACTAAATCACAAAAATTGAATTTCTTTTTTTTTTTGCTGTTTTTCTTAGCTCTTTTGTATTTGCCTGGATAAAGTTGACTTTATCCATAAAACGTGCGCTCAATTGAACTTTTTATTTGGCCACACCAATATCAAACTCATGGAGTAAATCACGGTATCATAAAGGTTTCCCTCCACATACTTTTTTTCTTCTTCTCTGTATAAGAAACACGAATAAGGTAAAGTTAAGGAAAAACGAACAAGAACAAGTCGGTTAAAACGTTCTCTTAAGTGTTTATCACTGACTTTGTTGTAAGATCAAGAATTTATAATGAATTTAATATTTGAAAATACTGAGAACACTAGTCTGTAAAATGATTGAATTTTCATTTAAATTTCTTATTGTTCGTTATGGTTGTATTTTACTGTTTAGGTTTAAAGAAGTAGACATATATACATAGATTTTAAAGTATAACGATCAGAGTGTAAAGTAGTACAATCTTTAAAGGAATATTTAAGTTTCCCCGAAAGCATTTGTTCAGGGGATAGTTTATCCTTAGTCCCTGCTCAATCTTAACATCTTTACTTTCTTTCAATTTTAATAATCAAATTTTCCAGTTAAACAAGTGCTTGGTCCACTGTAGGCTGATCCAAGGACGATAACAGGTCTATCGATTAGTTTTTGTGCTTGTATTGGGTGTCCTGATGCGGTGTCTCTGCCAGACATGATGTTTACTGTTGATATTTTCTTCTCTGCGTGGACGTCAGAAAGGGCTACTAGACGTATAATTTGGACGAGACTAAAATCTCTGACTATACGAGTATTTATTCACATAACCAACCAGCTATAAATACTCTAAGTATTCAACCACAATAGGGCAACTTAGATATAAAGTTGCCAATATTAACAAAAAAATATTCCCGTATGTAATTTATTGATTACGACAGAGCTTTTAGCACAGTTCAGTATGAAATCTTAACATCCATTAGAATAGCGGCCAAGGAAATATTGCTCATAATGAACAGGGAAACGCAATTACAATCATTCGGCGTTTCTGATGAATTGACACAAACTGCCAATTTTTAGATTGTCTATGTGGTAAACACAAAGATGATTTTTCCTCCTCTGAAACAACTCTAAGCATGCACTTAAAAGTTGATGAACTGTCTCCTCCGCTTGCTTGTCTCCACATAACATTACAACCTTTCACTCTGTAGTACGACATTGCTTCTCAAACCACTTATGTTGTGTGTGTCAATTATAAAGAGAGGCGGGACTTACAGTTTTAAGTCGACTCCGAAAGACAGATTTTTCAGAAACTTTTACATTGAAGTTTTATTTACTATCAGAAGAAATATTTTTCATATTTCGCTTTAATGTCTGACCATAGGTTTGTATCGTGGCCTCACATCTAATAAGCCAATACACTATGCTCTTAACAGTTTCTGCTAAAATCGTTTGTCAAATGCCTAAGGCCAATGCGTCTTGCATGAGTGCCCATAATGCAATGACTCCAAACTACTGAGCGTGGTACTTTGGAATTTTCGTACGTCCTCTACCCAGTATTGGCCAGTAACCTAAGCCACTCATCCGGCGTTGACAGAATTCATCACTGCATTGCCGATCGCCTGGCCAATTCATCCGCAGAAGATCGCTGTATTTCGGTACCCATACGATATACCATTCCGTCAACTCGTTGAGACATATGCGATATAAACATCGCTCCTTGGAGCTTATCGCGTTACAACTTAGTGGTTTAATAGTTGCTTGGCAATCAGAAAGTGTGGTAATATCTCCACCGGGAATATTTGCCTTGTTAATCGGACGATGAGTATACATATATACATACATACACATTTATACAGTCAAAGAAAAAAGACTACATACACCGCTGTACATACATCACTGTATGTAGACTTTTTCTCGCTGGTTTTTTCCAAATTGGAAAAAATTTTACAGCATTGTTAAAGGGATTTATAATTAAAAATGTTTGAAGAAAAATCGAATTTGATAAAAATATAACGTAGAAATTATTGGGGAAAAATATACACTGTACGTAGACTTTTTTCTTTGACTGTATATGCATATATGAATATATATAAATGCCATTATGTGTGGAATGTAATATCATTCAAATAGCCGACACGGCTGCTCTGGGTTCACTGATACAAGTGTCAGTACGTATACATTACAAACCTTTTAGCAGCATTACGCCCAGGCTTTGAGATTTCGTGAAGAAAAGCGACAGCAATTGCAACACAGCACTCTCGTATAATTTCCTTTGTTCCCTCATTTACCTCTTCTGCAGATTTAGTCATTAGCTGACTATTTTTTTATTAAAGCCAGGGTTCGAGCCCCAGGCCAGACATCAAAACAAAATACAATAAGTATTTCTTCGGCGACTTCCTCGCAGCACATTTCTGCCCAAAAATCCTCTGAGAGTAAATAAAAATTGCCATGAAAAAGTTTCTCAAAAATCTGTCGTTCGGAGTCGCCTTTAAACTGTAGGTCCCGCCACTCATGTATAAAATTAACACACACAACATAAGTGGTGTGAGAAACTAGGTCGTAATTCTGACTGAAGGGTTGTAATGACCATTTATGTATGTAAGTATGTATGTATGTGTAAACCTGGAGAACAGATTCAGCAAAACTAAGTTTGAGTTAAACACTGAAATCATTTCACAAACAAAGCTAATTTGATTACCTCGAAGATTTCAATTTTTCTCGTAGTCATAAAAAATTAGACAAGAAAATAAAATAATTTTTATCCGAATAACCAATTACACACATTAAGATATAAAAATTATGTTGAACTAAACAAATATTTAATGAGTCTAAGCAATAATGAATGAATTCTTTTAAAAATCTGGCCATTATTCATGCCTGAAATGTATGGAAATTTGTTAGTATGTATGTATGATTTTCAATTTTTTTGAATCAATGAGTACCAAAATGTGTAGATGCAGTTGAGAGGGCAAAGTTTAAAGTTGCAAACTTTGATTTAATAACCATAACTTATGTAAAAAAATTTTATAATTTTTTCTCCCTTTCGTTCTTTGGTTTTTTTTTTTTGCTTTCTGTTTATAATCGACTACCATTCGAATTCTCTTGCCACATATGTATGTATGTATGCATGTGTATGTAAAAGGATGTGTATGCCTTATAAGTTGGGATTTCTTTTTTTTTTGTACTATCCTGTATGCAGACAAGTGCTAGTGTGTCGAAACAGAGCTAAACATTTGTTGTGGTTATTATGCATGAATAAAGTGTAAAGCTTCAATGTTCTCTCCCTCCCATGCACACCATTTTATATCCTCATAGATTCAAATTAAACAAAAAAGGAAAATAAAGAAAAACGTTGAAGAAAAACTCAGTTTCATAGAGTTTAAAGTTTTTGAATGATGTCTACATACTGCTATTAAGGAGAAGACGTATGTATATATGAATGTGTACATGAATTAGTTATACGTACGTATATGCATATGAATTTTCAAGTGCATTGTATTGTAGTATAGAGTATACTCTATACTTTATACTCCATAAACATTTAGTTAAAGTATATGTAACTCCAAGCATACAAACAGAATTCGGTAAAGGCATTAGTGGAAGAGGCCTTTGATATTTGGATGAAATTTTATGTACGATTATTAATTACTATTAATTAATGAATATTTTATTAATATATGTGCATATGTATGCCAAACTAAGTATTATATTTTATAGAATTTAAACAGCCATTTAAAAAGGCCTCATTTCACTTCAGCCCTTAGAACTCTATGTTTTTATATACTCGTACGTCGTATACATACGTTATGCGCCTTATTCTTTGGTTTTGAACTATTAATGAGGTTATAAATTTTAAGTATATTGATTTTGAATTTATTACAAAAGTTTTTCGTTATTCAAACAAGACCATTAAAATAGAATACCTGTGGGATGTGCATACAGACATACATACATATCATACATACATGCATACATACATATATGAATTGAATACTGGAGTAAAAAGTTAAATTTATTCCAAAAATCGATGAATTATGTTCTTTTAAAAAGTTCTTATTAAATTTGAGGAGGTAAAGTTATCCGTATTTTTAAATCGTAGTGTTAATGACATTGACAATTTCTTGTTGTTTTTGATTTAGCCGGTAAGAGTTTTGATAGTTTAAACCACATTCTGAATATATTATCTTCTCAGCATTTGAAAAAAATTAACGACTCCAATCTCAAATGAACTTAGAACTCCATTATTATATCATCACATCGATGCATAGGGAATGTCACCGTTGTCTCGACGCCATCCCTAAGCTCTTCAATGTCTCACTTGTCTGGATTCCTAAGCACAAGGACTTTCCAGAAAACTGTAGGGCCGATAAGCTTACCAAAGCAAGTAAACTACATCCGCAATTCTCACCAATCGACTTGCGTATGCCACTTACCTCGGTTGAATTGACCATTAGGCAAAAAATTTTCCGGAACGCCAAGAAGAATCATGTGCCACTCTCGGACTCACTTAGCCCACAATGGAGAAAAAAACTAACGTACCAAACAACTATTCAAACTTGATTCCAATGTCATTTCGATAGCAGTGGCAATGCTTACAGGTCAATGCGTTATGGAAAAATACTCGGAAAGACAGCAGCTTCCATCAAACGACTTTTGGCTAGGTTGCTGACGGTAACTGTTATCCACATTATTTGCCAACAACCATCGCTTGCGAGGTAAAGATTTAAATTATTTGGCTCTCCATTCCTTATCCTCTCCATTTATATCAAGGCTGGATTTCTGGATTCCGCTGAGCATCTTCATCGATGAGTTTGGTGGAATTGCGCTTACCTGTGGCATCGCAATGGGCCTCTATACGTGTCTAAGTGAACTTTGGTAATCAAAGTTACCACTCCAACCTACTTACATCAATTCATCGTATTTTAAATGATCTTCAGATCAGTTCAATGTACATCCAAACTTTTAGCCTGCACTGCCTCCATACTTCACATAGATGATCTTTGAGAGAACTCCATCTCTGTATTTATTTCATTGAGTATGTTTAGCTTCCTTGAGTTATTGTGCTCATTCTGGTAGGCAAATAGATCGGTAGTTAAAAGTGGTTGGCAAACGGAGTATATACACACGTCTAAGCCTAGTACGGCTTTTTGTGTTTCCCTTGTCCTGAAACCATCAGGAGTTACTGATAAACCACAAAGGCTCCCACACTCTGTCCGCATCCAATAAAAGCATCTGAGCAAAGCATGCCTATACATCATACCCTGACCATTGTTGATCTAATAGATGAAGAACAATTTCTTTCTCTTTCTCATCTTTGCGATTTGTGCCGAAGTTATTGGCCATATGATCAAGACCAACATGTCTCTTTTAAATGAATTAACACCGTCGGTGAAGGCGTGATGTGATATATTATATCCGTTTTAGTTGGTGCTTAGATTCTAGTTAGTATTGTATTGTAAGCATTGTAATACGAATTCTTTCCATAGGAAGACCATGAATGTCAATACAGAATCAGTAGAGACAGTGAAATTTGAAAATTGTAAATTTTGTTATCTGCTTTGCACAAACTTGATCGTAATACCATCTTGACCACAGTATCCATGCCCACAGGCCATTGCGTCATGGCTAGACATGCGAAAAGACTGCATCTTCCATCAAACGACTTCTGCTGAGGTTGCGGGTCGGCTGTGTCAATAACCATCTCTTGCAAGGTGCATATTTTGGTTATTTGGCTGTAGATTCCTTGCCAGCTTTCCCAATTCTAATACCACGTGTTTTTATTTTTGTGTGCAGAGTTATGCGCATATTTCTGAAAGTTGTAGAGGGAAACCATGTTGTAGGGGATCAAGTTGTTTATAATCAATTCATTTTAATTGTTTTATAGAGGAACTATTATATAAAGAATATATTGAAAACAATTCAAATATTGTATTTAATGAAATTTAACCAATTTGGCGTAAAGAAAATCAACGTTTTAATATTACAAATAAAAATTTTCTAATGTGAATGTAAAAAGCTAAGGAAAATAAAATCGTTTTATTCTAATTTGCAATAACATTGGAAAAAGTTTTACAGTTTTTCTTTGAATTTTTCTTCTTAAGTTTTAGCACTTTTCCTAAGAAAATATCCCAAGAGGAGACACCATGCAAATGCTTCTTATAGTTGGAATAACTAAACCAAGTTAGTTTTACTTCTTTTCAGTAAAGATTACAAATGAAAAAAGAAAATAAATTTTTTTTATTTTTTTGCAAATTGTAAGCATGTGGCTTTAGCAGAAAATCCCACTAAACACGAACAAATTAAAGAAAAAATTTGTGCACCCCCAACTTTTTTTCACTTTTTTTAATATGGAAAGTCTATACAGACACTAGAGCATTAAAGTACACACACACACATGCACACTTATACTCTGAAGTTTATATGAGGGCTTGTAAGTGGTAGTGATGGTAGAAAAAAAAACGAAAAGAATACAAAATAACATTATGTTGTAAAATTTTATGACACTTACTGGCTTGGCACTGTAAACCCACAAACAACTGAACACTACACAATGACTGAATATTTCCCTTAGACAAATCTAATGTATTTTTAGATAAAATGCACAAAAAAAGAGTAGCAAAAAAATCAGGAAAAAGAAGAAATAAGAAAAGATTAAGAAATCTAAAATTTAAGTATTGGAAAAATAAAAATTTGCAAACGAAATAAAAAGCACTTTGTGTCGTATTACCATTTCAATATAAGAGTACAAAAAAATAGAAGTTTTAGCAACCAAAACTATGAAGGAAAAATCTATGATAATACAATACATTTATCGATGAAGAAGTGACGAAATGTTAATGTTACTCTATTTTTGACTTGACGCTACTCCCTGCACAATAGCACAGCTAAACCTAAACATGAATCTCTGTATTGTTGTCTTCTTAATAAATATGTCAAAATAAATTGAAAACCTTTCCTATTTTAGGTGGCAATAGATTAGAAAGAAAATCCTAGCAATTCTATATCACATGAATCGTATCAAATCGTTCCGAGCATTTATATTCAGAAATTATCATCAAAATCTGGTTAACAATCAGGTTATACAGTAAATTACCATTACCAGACCAGTTATCGGATTTGGGTCTGCTTTAACGCATCCTTGCTCTGCTTCTTGCGCGCTTTTTCTTCAATTTCGTCCTTCAGACGTAGATAAGGTCGTCTTCTTCCCCGACATCCTAAAATCTCTGCATCAAACGCACGTCTCGCGGGGAAATCATCTTCCAAATCATCTTCCTTCCTACCAGCTCAGCTGCTGGATGTTAATCCGCTGCACAACGTCCTTGCTGTTAAGCAGTTCATACAGCTCATTATTAGATCGAATGCGGAAATTATCGCCAACCCGCACTGGACCGAAGACCTTAGATATGATTTCTCTCTGGAATACTCTCAGGTGTGCTGCATTGGCAAAGAAGCACGGGGAGAATGATTGACTTGTGGAATATAAGTTTCGTCGTACGAGAAATGTCTTTGATACTCGATTGCCTAGTAGCACGTGTTGGTAAGAGTGACTCTACGCTTGATCTCCAGACTGACAACATTGAAAATACAATTAATCATACATACATACATACATAATTGGCCATTACAACCCTTCAGTCAGGATTACGGCCTAGCTTCTCACACCACTCATGTTGTGTGCGTTAATTTTATACGTGAGTGGCGGGACCTACAGTTTAACGTCGACTCCGAACGACAGAATTTTGAGAAACTTTTTCATGGCAGTTTATTTTACTCTCAGAGTTTTTGCCAGAAATCTGCTGAGAGGAAGTCGCCGAAGAAATATTTTTTTTTCATATTTCATTTTTGATGTCTGACCTGGGATACGAACCCGGGCTTTACGAATAGTAAGCCAACACACTACCTACTACACCATGGCGACTTCCAATTAATCGCCAAAGGTATTATGAAACAGAAAATAATAAATACATCAGAAGGATATATTCAGAAATTCTTTAACTTTTAAAGCAATTTAGTTTTTACTTCAAAAGTGAAATTAAAGAAATCGATTTCTCAACTTTTGGAATCTTATAAAAATTATACACTGATTATTACGTTATTCACAGAATAATTATTAAACATGACTAACTAATCTAGTTTGTACATCACATACTACGAAGTAGGTCTACATTTTGCATAAAATTTTTCGCATATACTAGGTTATTTTTAATTAACTGTCACTATCACTTATTAATTGGTCATTAAAATCTTACAGTATTACAACTTAGTTTATTACATCACCCAAGCTGCGTATATTAATTTTGTGGATGAGTGGCGGGATCTACTCTACAGTTTAATGTCGTATAGCCCAGTATAAAATCTTCAAATCTACAAAAAATTGGTGGAAATCGATTAAGTCCCACAATAATTTATTAGCGAAAGTCGGTTATAGTTAATAAAACAATTGTGTAAGCAAGATATTGCAGAAATGTGGCATATTGTTTTTGAAGCGTAAAATGAGTATACCGTGAAAGAACACCAAACCCAGCAGTGGCTTGCTCAATTACGCTTCAAAAATATTGATATCTCCCTTGAATAAGGTATTCATTCGCTAACAAACCTTTAAACGCCAACCACATGAAAGTTGGAAGCCCAAAGAAAAATAGTTTCCCAAAAATGTGTAATGTTTGAGAATCATAGGAATTGACTTCATCATTTTGAATAATATTTAAGAATTTTACTTAGTCTTCCCTTAAAAGCCTTCAGTCAGGATTACAACTGAACTTTCCATATCACTTATATTCATACATATTTGGTCATTACAACCCTTCAGTCAGGATTACGATCTAGTTTCTCACACCACTTGTGTGTGTTAATTTTATACATGAGTGGTGACACTTACAGTTTAATAAAGTAGATTCAGGACTACAGATTTTTGAGATTGTCAATTTTAATTACTCACAGAGGATTTGCCGAATTTCGTTTTTTTCGAGATGTCTGGCTTTATTTCTAATAATCCGCGACTTTGTTGTTTTCAAGAATATTAAGAGGACAACGTGGTCAAAACTAGGTCTGACGGCGTACAAGGTTATGCTAAGTTTTTGAATGGATTTGAAGAAAACAATAAATCCTTCTAATGAATACAACGAAAGTTTTTGACCGAAGCAACAAGAACAACCAAGTAGAATAAACCAAAACATAAACAACGTTTTAGACCTCACCTATAACTTGAAGCTAACATTGCTTTTTAATCGTCTGTAGAACCTGTGGCTTACAGGAATTCGAAGTTCTACATGAATGTCAGTGAATCTAACAAAAAAAATTTACAAGATGATGAATACTGAAGACTTGAAATTGATTCAATTGATCAATATATCAGATTTGGCATCGAATAAGCAACTCATATGTATGACATGTCTTGTTTAATACTACTGTTTAATACTATGATAGGGTGCTAATCATTTATATGCTATCAACTTATTAACATAACGCTTTATGGTCTTCCCCTAAGTATGTTGTATACCAGTTTTATAATGATTAGTATGTAGTATTTGAATATTAAAAAAAACTGAGTTAAAGTATAGATTTTCTGCTTTCTCACAAATCGACTGCAGAGATGGTAGTATAAGGGAATAAAGAAACTCATTTTAAAGAGGGGGCCATTGGTTAAATGCGCATAAAGCAGACCAGTTCAGTAAAAATGAATGTTTCAACACTGTCTGACTGTCTGTCTATGTATGTTAAGTATCCCTATACTTAATATGCATAAATGTATACAATATACATATGTATGGTATGTATATATACATATATGCATACAATACATACATACATACATACATACATAATGTTTATATTCAACTTCATTGCGTATTAATGTTCGTAGTATTACAATATTATGGCAGTCGTTTTGGGTCATTGGGATTTCTTTTATGGTTAAATGGTCTTCTGAGAACTGCGGTACAGATGCAATTTAACGAAATAAAAGTTAAAGAACCACAATAGCAACGCAGCTAAATATCATAATATGTATGCCAAATTGTATGGAAAATATAGTGAAGGAAAAATGTTAAGTTTAACTTTCTTATCAGTTGTAGTAATAATCATAAAAAATTTTATAAAATTTTTGCAAACAAAACTTTATGTAAAGAGAACATTTTAAAACAGCAATGCATAGAATCGATCAATAATTACTTCGTTTCAAAAGTAAATTTAAATGGAATGCATTAATTTCACTGTTATGCTATGGATATTGCTATTCTATATGAAATTCAATGCCATTTAACCGTAGATCGAGGTTTGTATCAAAAAAGATACATTTCAATTTTTGAGACCATATAACTTTAATACAGTAAAAGTTATATGCCTGATATTTTTATAATTCGTTAGTATTCTTATCGCCATTAAAAATAAAAGTATTTCTTCGGCGACTTCCTCTCAGCGGATTTCTGGCAAAAACTCTGAGAGTAAATAAAATTGCCATGAAAAGTTTCTCAAAAATCTGTCGTTCGGAGTCGACTTTAAACTGTAGGTCCCACCACTCATGTATAAAATTAACACACACAACATAAGTGGTATGCGAAACTAGGTCGTAACCCTGACTGAAGGGTTGTAATGAACAATTATGTATGTATGTATCCCTGCTGCTAAAGACTTTGAAGAAGAAGAAAATAGAAGCTCGTCTTATGAACTGAAGAAAGTATTGGCAGCAACAAACATGACAACAGGATGTGTATCGCCAAATATGGTACTACTTGGAACAGTTTGGGATGAAAAAATATTACCAATTTTCACGCAGATTCCTAGCAGCTGTTTCCTGAAATGTTGTAGAGTCTTTCTTACTGCTCTTCTCATGTTTATCTCACGTGACAGACAAACATTAGAAAAATGTATTTCGTCCCATGTTTTATTACAGATAATAATATTTCGGTCAACTACGTACGTATGAGATAACAGAATCATTCGCTTTGATAATGATATATTTACATCTATTACGCCTTTTAATAATCATGCTTAAAGCCTTTTTTTGAAATTCGAATGAAAAGGATATTTTTTTAAAAAAAAAATATATTTATCTTAATTTTTTGTTATAAAATTTTTACCAATTTCATAAAACTTTTATCACACAACTTGTAGTTTTATGTATGAAATAATACTCTATAAATAGTTTGGGATTAGCTATCATACTTTCAGAGCAGTCCATATATCCTTTTTTAAGATTTTTAAAAATTTAATTTTTTGTTCGCCTAAAAAGTAAGAAAATTAAAGAAAATATATTTAAATAATGATGCTTATGTTTTTATATTCCTTTTTGGTACATTTTCATTTCAAATTAAAGTTATTTAGCAACAAAATTCAAAAAATTTTTAGTTTTATTGTGGAAAATAAAAATTAGCTCCAGTGATTTTAATGGAAATTTGATACTTAATGATGGAATACTTACAGTGATTGTTAGGGAAATTAATTTAAGGATGTTTGCATAAATCAAGCTTCATAAAGAGATTTAGGGAGTAATGCTTGGTATTGATTTATGTTTTCTTTCCTTTTGTTTTGTTTTATTACCTTTTCAACTCCTATTTAATTTTGTTGCTGTGGATTAGTTATAAATTTCGTGGTCCACCGAAGTCGAATTGGCAGTTTTATATTCAAATACTTGCCACGTACGTAGCAACTACTTACAGCAGTATTTGGGGAAACCCGTATCCGGGTAACCAGAGAGGAATCAAGGAGAGAGCATTGTTATTGGCATAATCGATGTTCTATTGCAACGGGAAACTTTTTTTACCTCACATGACGTTGACAAATATTTCTAACGAAATATAACAATGGTTTGTACTGTAGCAACAGGTTTCAGCCAGCCTTCAACTGAGAGTGTTACTGGTGCGAGTGACAATAAGCTGTCCTATCTAAGCAATTGGAAACTTATACATCGCCACAAAGCAGGGTGCTAGACGTCAAATTATTACAATTTAGAAAGAAATAAAACCAAGCTGACATGAAGTGCTTGATTTTTATGTAAAAAACCATGCCAATGTACATCACGTCAAAAATTTTGGGGCAAATTTCATAAAAGTGATAATAAAATGTAATAATAGTAAAAAAAATAGTTTTATTAAAATGAATTCAAATATTAAAAGTTTTTAACAAAATCTATCAATAATCATGACAATGTGTGCCTAAAGTCGATGGAAAAATCAGACTGAAGATGATATTTTATAACTTCCAATCAAATTGGAAGAAAAACAAATGAGACCAGAGAGAGTTTAAAATTCGGTCCTAAATCATGTATTACAATAGAACAACTTAGTGTTGTGACAATTATTAATTAAGAAATAATAATAACTTCTTTTAAATAATACTACTACCATCGTATTGCATTATATTTATATATTTATATATTTATATATATATACGTTTTTGTACTTAACGCTGGGGTAGCTAATTTTCGAGTCGATATTTTCAATTTTAAAAATTCGATTTTTGACCAAAAATATATGAAAATTCTCTAGATCAGAGGCCATTTGCGAACATATAAGAGATGGTACAAACTATATGCAAATGGTAGTCCAGAGGGTCCCCTTTCTAAGCGTGGTAGTGGGATAGCTGAACAAATATTTTGAGTCGAGATTTTGTATTTTAAAGAAATCGTTTTTTGGCCAAAAATTATATGAAAATTTTCTTGCAGATTAATGACCATTTGCAAACACATAAGAAGTAGTACACCATACAGACTATATGCAAGTAGTAGTTCAGAGGGTCCCCTTTCCAGCAGTGTTAGTAGGATAGCTGAACTAATTTTGTGAGTCGAGATTTTGAAGTCGATTTTTGGCCAAATATATATCCATTTTTGGATATATAAGAAATAGTACCCCATACAGACTATATGCAAATGGTAGCCCAGAGGGTCCCCTTTCCAACCGTGGTAGTGGGATAGCTTGTTTTAAATGTTACTCATGCTACTGCATAATCCTTTTAAAAATAACAGTTGCTCTTAAAACGTTTAAACAACAAGAAACAATGAAAAAACAAAGAACATTACATAGAAATTATTATTCAAATATAAAGTTTACGTTTTATAATTAATGAAATGAAAATAATGAATTTAATCTCTCTATGCATTTACATACATTTTTTCAAAAACAAAAGCAAAACAAAACAAAACATTTCAACAAAGTTTACAGTATCTGTCTGGTAAGGCGTGTAAATTTACTAGAATACAACAGAAAAATTTAAAGTGTGCAATCATATGAAAGTGAATAGAAAATGTTCATATTCTGTTATACAGCTAATGAATTATATTAAGGAAGAACATAAAATGTTGTGCGCATCCTTTAAACATGAAAGTATTTTTGTATACAGTACGGGTCAGTACAAGTAGATTTATAACACTGACAGAAATATATAGGCAATGAAGCTCGACTAAATGATACGCTTCTTTTACAGTACTGCATAAAGGCTGATAAAGATATTATTGATTTGAATACAATGAAGGGAATTTTAAAAATTGTTAAAACTTTATTTAAACTTAATTTCATCTCATTTTGTCTATACCGGCTGACTAAATATAAATGTAAAGTTTCAATTCCTTACCCAAAGTAAAAATCCATTTTGAAGTAATAGTACTTTATTAAGTTATCTGTTAGATTATTAGGCGGATCCTGTGGCTCAAAGCCAAGCTCAGATATGAGTAATTCATACCTAGTCGTTGATTGTTCAACCAACCAAGGCATCATAAAAGCTTTTCATCACTAATCTCAATCACAAGACAAAATCAAAAACAACGTGCAATTTATACATACATACATACTAACATAATTGATCATTACAACCCTTCAGTCAGGATTACAAACTAGCTTCACACACCACTTATGCTGTGTATGTTATTTACGTGACCTACAGTTTTAAAGTCGACTTCGAACAACATATTTTTGAAAAACATTTCATGACAATTTTATTTTTATTATTTCGTTTTGTTGGAGACGTCCGAACAAGAATTTGAGCTGAGGCCTCACGTCTAATAATCGAACTACAAACTAGACTACAACGATTTCTTATTTAATTTTATTCTATTCCTAGAATCTCATCACTCTATCTTATACGCCATTAGCCATTTCTATAGACGGTTAATGGCAACGATGGCATCGATTATAATCAAGACAAGATCGTTTTTTGAACAACCAATTCGATTTGAGAAGAAAACACAGTATCATAGAGAAAGGGAAATGTTGCTCTGAACTTTCAAATTTCATAAGACGTAAAAAATGTTGCATAAGCAGCAGCAGGTATCTTTTAATACTTATGAGTTTCTGAAAGTCTGTCTTCAATCAAAATTTTGTCATCAGGATAGGAATATTTTTGTAGCCAGTGGTCACCCTATAAATACAAAAATACATACATACATACATAATTAGTCATTACAACCCATTAGTCACGATTACGACTTAGTTTCTCATACCACTTATGTTGTGTGCGTAATTTTTTTTTATACATGAGTGGTGGGACCTACAGTTTAAAGTCGACTCCGAACGACAGATTTTTGAGAAACTCTTAATGACAATTTTATTTACTCTCAGAGTTTTTGCAAGAAATCTGCTGAGAGGAAGTCGCCGAAGAAGTATTTTTTCATATTTCGTTCAGTTGGAGATGCCTGACCTGGGGTTTGAACCGAGGCCTCACGTCTAATAATCCAACACACTACCTACTAGACCACGGTGACTTCATACAGCAATTAATTAAAGAAACCAAAATGATGGTAGACATACTAGCAAGTATTACTAACAACATCTTAACTTTCCGAAACAATAGCGTCCTCCTAAAATAATCACATAAATTAATAAAGCTTACCTACTCTTCTAGATAGCTCGGTGTTTATCTACAGTAGATCATCCTCTAACCGGGGCATCTCATATAGATTTAAAATTCATTGTCTATGTTGATTCGTAACCTAGCTTTGGATACAAGAATTCAGGTGTTAAGATAGAAGCAAATATCATAATATCAAGTAACACCGACATCTTCATACATTAGCTTCAATGAGTTTGCTTGTGTGGCCCTTGTAGAGGTTTAAACAGTATAGACATCTGTACAGTTCTCTGATGAGCTAAGATTTATTATGTTTTCTGCACTTCTTTTGCTTAATAGCATACTACATAGATCGCATTATATTAGGGAGCCCCTAATAAGCGCTTGTCTTCAGTAAACTCCCTATCATCTCTTTACTCATCATCAATCAAGTTTTTCCTGTGGTTAAATGCAAGATTGTTCCATTAGATGTAGTGGTGAGGAATTTTTCCTGCAGACAACTAATGTTATTCGTTATTGTTGTTATTCTCCATGGGGATCTTTTATAACATAACATTTTCCGCTTAAAGTGATTTCGATTTTAAATCTAAGAATGTATATCCAAAATTATTTCACACTTCAGTGTATTGCAAACTTATACTTAATTCTAGGCATTCCTATGTAGGGTACAATAAGCAACAAAATATCGAAAAGTTTTTTCTTTAATTTTTTTTTCTTCTTTTGTTTCTAGATTTTATATACTCATACAATTTTCTGTGTCTGTTTCTGAAGGATGTTCAAAAACATACACATGCTCGTACATACCACCCAAATATACAAAATAAAGTGCTGCCCTGTATTTTAATTTTTCCTTTTTGTCTCCTATTTTTTTATTTCAATTTCTTTCGTGTACAAATTTGTATTTATACTTGGAAATAAAATATTTTGATAAACAAAAAGGTGTTGTAGTGTTGATAATGGCAAAAAGAAAGTTTGTTCAACTGTATAAAGAACGAAATTTTAACGAGAGAAACAAAAAAAAACAAAATATAAAAAAAACAACAACAAAGAAAAATTGTAATTAAAATAAACATTAAAAAAATTATAATAACTGAAGTATAAAACAAACTTGAAAAGATTGTAATTTCATTTTGGTATGCAAACAGAACAATAACTTTCAAAAAAGAATTTAAAAATTGTCAACGATTTAAATGAAATTAAGAGACGATAAACACAAAATTCATTTCGAAAATAATATCACGATCACATAGAATAATCTGTTCACATGCTGAATAGAAGATGAAATTGAAATAATAAATGAAGCTAATTTTGAAAAAGAATGCTCTAAATGGAACACATCCATGACTTTGACGCATAAATCAGGCTGAATTTGACCTCTAAAGAAAAAGTCAAACTGCGTTATCGAGTTCACATTACATTCACTTGAGATGACCAAGCCCTAAGTCAGTCGTGTAGTATATCCGATGTGAAGTGACTGTGTGGTATATAGCGCCAGCCTGTCGTTGGGGTTCAGATCAGCCAAAAAAGGTAAAAAGATGTTGGTATTCGTTGACCTATAGTACTCGCCTTTGACGGTGATAGTCGGGCTACCGTCGTTCTCAAAGAAATATCGACCGATGACGCTACCTGCCCCCAAAACCCACACCAAACAGTGACTTTTTCGGGATTCGTTGGACATCTTTGGATCTCACGTTAATCGCTATCGTCCCAAATTCAACAAATTCGTCGAGATATGGGTCTCATGGCTGAAGATGATTTTTCAATGAAAATTAGGATCAGTTGCTAACTACTCTCGAGCTTATTCAGCGAGAACGTGTCGTTGTCCTACGTTGCTTACCTTCAATTGCATTGTCAGTTGAAATTTGTATGGGTGCAGCAAAATTCGTCAAGTTGTGGTCTACGAATTAAGAAGTTGTTGTATAAGATGCGAAATCGTCTGTCTCGAATTCTTCTGCATACTTTCACAGACAGGAGTAAATTTTTCGTTTCCTCGATATTTAAGTGCTGGTCGACGGTTTGCTAAACCAGTGGACTCGCACTTATTTATGGCCATTGATGATCTATGGCCTTATTTTGACGATTTTAGAAATTAAAAACTTACATTATATTGTTTACTTTAGGACTTTAAAAGCCACTTTAAGCTTTGTATTTGCTTTGCAATTGTTACTATTGCAAATTTAGGTTAGTAATAACAAGTAGTGAAGTATTATATTTTTAAGTTATTTGCAAACACCCGCGATGATTTTTCTGTATTTGATGCCATTATCATCCCTTAAAAGCCAAACAATTACAACCTCTGCACGAAGGGAGTTCAACATATGAATAGTCCGACTAAAGAACGAATTTTGCCTGTAATGCAGTGCCATTGGGCAATCGACCACACACGGATGTGCTCGCCAAGAAAGACGAGTGTTACGTAGGAATACAAAACTCTCGGGAATAAGTGCCCTTGTTTCGCTTGAGCAAAATCCGTTTTAATAGCGATAGAACGGTGAAACACAAGCCACATTGCATAGAAGCTCCAATGAATAGAGTTGGATACCCTACCCTCTTTAACGAGCAACTTTGGCCTCTGTATGCGGTCGAGAAATCTCAAAATAGACATTTGAGGCAGCTATGGTTGTGTGTGTTAATATTATACATGAGTGGCGGAACAGTTTTGTGGATTAAAGTCGATTCCGAACGACAGATTTTTGAGAGACTTTTTCATGGCAAATTTATTTACTCTCAGAGTTTTTTTTGCTGGAAATCAGCTTAGAAGCAGTCGCCAAAGAAATATTTGTTCATATTTCGTTTTGATAGAGATATCTGACCTGTGGTTTAAGCCATGGCCTCACGTCTAATAACTCAACACACTACACTAATAGACTACGACGATTCATACAACAATTAATTCAAGAAATAAAATGAGACCAAACGAACTAAATGCAACCAAAGGATTGTCTATGACTGTAATATTTTAAGTCCAAATAAATGTCTGAATGCTTATAATATAGGTGTCAGATGTTCTTAGAACAAAGTCGTACAACTGAAGTGACATTACCATATTTTCTAAACAAACGTCGTATAAATAGAATAAATTTCTCCATTATTTTAACAGTCTCACAGATATCATTGAACGTTAAATTTATTTCAATTTAAATACTAAAAGTTTCAAGTTATTTTTCAACTAAATTGTCATTGTTTTTTCTCTTTTTTTCTTTAACTTTTTTTTCAACATTTTTATTGTTATAGAACTTTAGAACTTTTTTACATTTACAATTTACAACTCCATAGAGATTAAGAAAGCGGAAATTTTTCTGAAATAATTTTTCCCCGATTTATTTCCGTCTTTTCGTTCCTTTATACATTCTCTGTTTGTTCTTCATAACTACTCTTGTGTGAAATAAAATTAACTAATAATACTCATGAGTAACATTTATAATGAATGTATAATAAAATATCATAAGTAAAGGAAATTTTTAAACACAACCATAAGTAAATGAAAAATAAACAACACATGGACATCCGTCCATCAAAAAATATGAAATAAAATTTTTTTAAAGATCATAACTTTTATGCCAGAAAGTTAGACAGGCGGCAAATATCGTTGGTGACTTCAAATGAAGTCAATTATGACTGCAATTACTTACAAAGAATACAAGATATACATATTATAAATAATTTTTAGTGAATATAATATAAGTCAGTTAACACGTTGGCTGCGATTAAGTTCCTAACGAACATGATTTCCACCTCCGTCCTTGTCCATGAATGCCGAGGATTTCATGGGGAATTTTCAGGTCATTCAAAGACTAATCTTATATGGATTCCGGGACACAGAGATATAGTTAGAAATTGAATTACTGATGAGCTGCCCAAAGGCCGTACAAAAATACATACATAATTGGCCATTACAACCCTTCAACCAGGATTACGACCTGGCTTCTCACACCACTCATGTTCTGTGCCTTAATTTTATACGTGAGTGGCGGGACCTACTGGTTAACGTCAACTCCGAACGACAGATTTTTGAGAAACTTTTTCATGGCAGGTTTATTTATTCTCAGAGTTTTTGCCAGAAATCTGCTGAGAAGAAGTCGTGTAGAAATATTTTTTTCATATTTCGTTTTGATGTCTGACCTGGGGTTTGAACCCAGGCTTTACGTCTACCACTTTTACGCTTTACACTATCTATTAGGCCCGTACGGTGCTAGCAATCTCCGACATGTTGCAGGGCATAAGTTCAAATTGCTTCGTTTAATTTGGTCTGAATCTCGTTGGCAGCAGGAAGATGCGTACAATATTGCCAAACTCTAGGGTACACATATGGAAAGAAAGAGGAATGACGATCCTTACAGGTCATTGTGATTTTGGTAGGCCTACCAAAATACACGTCATTCTAACTAATGACTTCTGCAGTAGCTGTGGGTCTGAAGAGCAGGAAGAGACTGTCTTTCAAATTATGTGTCAGTGCCTGGTTTTGAATAGACGGAGGTGTCTGATCTCTCATTTTCTGACATCGTCGATCGGGCTCTCTAATATAAAGATTGCTACAATAAAAGATTTATTTCGATTCGGAATGATTTTCTCTGGAGGATAGTTGACCCCCGGGTAGAATAAATTGTGGAATCACAGTGGGGCTCAATGCTGGCCTAAGTGGGACCTGTTCCTTCATGGCCATCCGCCACATAACCTAACCTGGTTTTTTTTCAGCAACCAGCTGCAAATAACTTTGTTATATTATCAGAGTAACAAAGAATCTCCACTCTAAAGACAAATGGTTGGAGGAATAAATGTATTTTGACATTAAAAAAAATGTAGAAATGATTGGCCGTTATAGCCAGTGCATCAGTAGATCTGTGACGATCTTCTTATGTACCGTATTTTATAAACTGTTTTATTAATATGAAGTCGCCATAGTCTATTATTGGTTTACTATACGCAAGCACGTGATCTTCTAGCAAAAACTCTGAGAGAAAATAAAATTGTCAAGAAAAGTTTCTCAAAAATTTGTCGTTTGGAATCGAATTTAAACTGTATATATGAGAAGTCGCAGTTCTGACTAAAGGCTTGTAATGAGCAATTAAGTAAGAAAGTGGAATATTTACAGACATATATGTACACACATATCACAAAACAGATATGATAATGGGAATAACCTCATGCAATGTAGGCTTAAAGTCACTGTAGTCTAATAGATAGTGTGTTGCCTTATTACACGTGAGGCCACAGTTCAAACTCCATGTCAGACATGTACAACAAAACAAAATACGGAAGAACATTTCATAGGCGGCTTCCTCTCAGCAGATTTCTGGCAAAAACTCTGAGAGTAAATAAAATTGCCATGAAAAGTTTCCCAAAATTCTGTCGTTCGAAATCAACTTTCAACTGTAAGTCCCACCACTTAACGATACAATTAACATACACAACATAAGTGGTGTAAAAGAATCGTAATCCTGACTGAAGGGTTGAAATTACCAATTACGTACATATCTAGGCTTGGCAGCGAATGCGTTAACTTTCTCTGGGTTAAATTTAAAATCAAGGCACATGTTTTGCACTTCGAAATTGCAGCAAAAGAGATTTTTCTTTCTGGCTTCAATGCTCTTTACAAGTTTATATCTAGAATCCTTAAAGGTTGCCCAAAAAAAAACGAACTCATTTATCGCTCATTGAAAGCCACCATAAAATTTATCTCACTTTACACTCTGTAAAGTAAGAAATGAAGATTCTAGCACCTCACGGGAACTCGAATCATGACACCATTTTTGTCTACATATGAGAACTGCATGCCGTTTCACTACCAGCGACAAAACCTTACGTTGGAATGGGCTCAACGTCTTTTTTAGTTAGTGCCAAGGGAAGAATGTTTTAAAACTTATTTTTATTATTTTGTTTTGTTTACCTGGTAATTAATTTATCGCTACATTATTCAATTTATGATTTCGTGTCACTGTTAGTTTTTAATTTTAATTCAAAATTGTTTTACAAATTTAAACATGAAGAAAATAAATAAAATCGTGGATCCGTATTTGTATCGTTAAAAAAATAAACTCGAATAATTACAAGTTATTGAAATCAAAAAATGTCAATGTATTTGTATAGAAAATTTAACAAATAAATAAATACTTTAGTTTAAGACTACTTAGTTCCTTCTTTACTTAAATATTAACTTCCGCTCTTTGCAATGGAAATAAAATTTATTTCAATACGAGAAAAAAAGGATTTTTTTCCAATACTACTAATCGAAATACACTAACAAAAGCACACAATCAAATGAATGAGAAAAATAAATAAATCTTTAAAAAGTAAATATGTGTGTATGTACTCGTGTGTATATTTTTTAACTTTTATTTTGTAAATAATTCTTGTTATTTATTCATAGCAAAATCAAAAAGTATTAAACACCTGCGGCAGCAATATGTTACATTATAAACAACAGACAAAACACAAATGCAAATATACTCGTACATATGTATGTACATCACATCATTCTACTTAAAGAGTTCAACGAATAGATTGATAAAATAATAAAAAAAAAATTGATAGATATTGTATATTAATAGTATAGTAGAGTATACTTCCTGAGATTTATTTGTAACGAATTCTTTCTTGCGTATCCCGTAAATAGTAAAACTGTTTCATATTGCGTATTCTATCTTACATAAGGTCTTTTCTTAAGTGCTTCACATTTTTAAATACAACAAAGTATGTGTGAAATATTATAAAAAAAATTTTATTCGTTTGAATACAACATCTTTCAAATGCCCTGCATGGCTTCAATGGTTTGAGATCACCCAAAATGTCCATACACACACTTCATAACTCAGGCGCATAATGGGTTAATTTTACTTTAAAGACAGCTGTGGTTTGTATCGTATCCGCATACACTTGAGACTTAAGAAAATCCCACATAACAAGTGTTTCGGGGTAAAATAACCTACATCACCTACACGTTAGATTTTTTTATTTTTTTCAGTACGTTATAGCTTCCACAAAGCCTTTCTGCCTTGTTTTCGTTTCTTTAATCTAGTTTTGCTGTCCAGCGAAGCAGGTGGTTGGTCTGCTGTAACAAGTCCGACGATAATGGGGCACAAATCTCTCGTTGCTAAAAATAGCGCCCTAAGAGTATTTGGCGTAGTGGTGGGGAATCTGGCTGATTGATTGATTGTTCCCACCTCTTTTTCCACACGTGAGATTACCATGTTCTCAAATCCCTCGTGCGAACAAAATATCAGGTGTTGTGTGGCACGTACAGTCATCTTGTGGAAACCACATGTCATTGGTGTCCAGATAATCCAATTCAGTCAAAGGAAGTTTTTTGCCGTTGACAATGATACCATAGTTAACGTAGTCTAATTCAGCCCAAAAGAAGTTGGTAATCATCGACCTATAATGCTCGGCATTGACAGTGATGGACTGGCCTACGTTATTCTTAAAGAAATATTGACCGATGGTACCATCCCAAATTCAACAATTTTGTTTATTCACGTATGCTATTTTCATCCATAAGTGGGCCCCATTTCTGAAGACGACTTTCGATGAAAATTTAGGTTCGATGTCAACTACTTGGAAGTCGCTGTAGTCTAGTAGGTAGTGTGTTGGCTTATTAGACGTAAGGCCACGGTTCAAGCCCCAGGTCAGACATCAAAACGAAAATATGATAAAAAACATTTCTTCGGCGACTTCCTTTCAGCAGATTTCTGGCAAAAACTCTGAGAGTAAATAAAATTGCCATGAAAAGTTTCTCAAAAATCTGTCGTTCGGAGTCGACTTTAAACTGTAGCTTCCGCCACTCATGTATAAAATTAACACACATAAATTGAGTGGTGTGAGAAGCTAGGCCGTAATCCTGACTGAAGGGTTGTAATGGCCAATTATGTATGTATGTCAACTGCTCCAGAGTCCGTTCAGCAAAAACACATTGTTAGACGTCCATTGTAATTTAGCTGAACAGACTAAGTAAATGACAACTAACTTGACAGATGTAGCTTTAACAAGATGGCTGTCAAACTTCGGAAATCCCTGTTGAAGAATCCTATATAAAACCATATGTACATTAGTATCTTAATATCTGTTTTCTATTTTATTTTTTTTTTTTTGTTTCGGATTCTATTTGATTTAGTTATCTGCAATACAAAACAGTTTTTCAATTTCTTTTTTCGTTTACTCTGTGTTATTTAAATAAAGGAGAAAAAAAATCATTTTAAAATAATTTTTTTTAATGAAGTGCTCTGTTTCTAAATAATCCTTCCGTTTCCTTTGACAAGGAGAAAGAGAGAGAGAGAAGGGGGAGATTCATATCGAAACTTTTTGTATTATTTTGTAACAACTTTCGTTCCAGGGCTACTATAAATTTTATTCGAAATTGATGAAAAATATTATTTATATTTATTTTCATATCTAGACTTCAAGTATATTAATACAACAGTTAGCGTTTCTATGTTTCCTTTTTTCCGTAGCTATGAATATCACAATCAGTGACCCAATTAAAGCAGATTTTCCCACTCGCAATTTGCTTGGCGTAGACTTTGTTTTCTTAGCGAATAAGCCCTTCATGCAAATTTTCACAAGCAGAAGGATTCAATTCTATGTTCGCTTTAAAGTTCTAATAGAAGAATTAAACATACCTCGTTATTACCACATAGGTTCTGATATGTAATGTGTACAGTATCATCCCAAGCCCACGGGATATTAGTTTGTCTTCGACATGTTCGTCTAAAGAAAGAAAAATTGTTTGAGGAGACTGGAGATTTTAAATAAGACGTTAATAACCCCATTTTAATGCAACAAATCATGAAAATTGTCAATCGCCGTGGCCTAGTAGGTAATGTGTAGGCTTAGTAGATGTGAGGCCTCGGTTCAAACCCCAGATCAGGCATCTCCAACTGAACGAAATATGAAAAAATATTTCTGCGGCGACTTCCTCTCAGCAGATTTCTGGCAAAAACTCTGAGAGTAAATAAATTTGGTAAGAAAAGTTTCTCAAAAATCTGTCGTTCGAAGTCGACATTAAACTATAGGTCCCGCCACTCGTATAAAAAAATTAATACACACAACATGAGTGGTGGGAGAAACTAGGTCGTAATCCTGACTAAAGGGTTGTAATGACCAATTGTGTATGTATGTCAGCGAAATATCTCTCCGTTAGTAAAAATATGGCCCGAATGATGAATTTCTTGCAAAAGTTTATGAGCCGAACTATTAAAAAATACTTACGACTTGATGCTTCCAAGAACCAGACGTATAATAACCGCAGAATTAAAATAGGATGCAAAAGAGCAAACATCTTTTCATGAAGCAGACTGATATCTTGCATTATAAGTAACTTTGGTTTACCAATGAAAAAATATTTCACGTGCAGGAAAAATGTTACAAGCAGCGTGGTGCATGCACGGTAATCTAAAAATGCATTTAAACTGATTGTTTAGATCAAAGTGAAAAGGTCATCAGCCGGCTTGTCGGAAGGATTGGAGGCATGTATCTTTCGATGGGGTCACTAAGTTACATTCCTGCGAACAAGAAGGCAAACATCTGCCAAACATTTAGCAACAAAACATTTTACCGAAAAATAGTTTCCAGCAATGTTCTGCTCCAGCTCATGGGTGCCCTGATGACCAAGTTGGTAGAGTGCTAAACTTCAAGTACTGAGGCGGGTTCGTTTTTTCCCAGAGCCTTTGGATTTTTGTGATTGTCTGATTGTTTGTCTGACATTTTATGTGATTACTCACAATAGAAAAAAGAAAATGGGAATTATTACTAAAAAGCAACACTCGAAAAAAAATGTCAGAAGATACACAGGTGAATTGAAAAAAATGGCGCCCACTAGCCCCTTTTTAATTTCTATTATAAACTATCTTTCCAATACAGTATATGGAACTTATCTCCTGAGAGTGAAAAAAAAGAAAATTTAATAAAATAATCCAGGCTCAGAAACATCGGCCTGTATTCATATTATTTGAAGATTGGCACTCTGGCTTATCTGAACTTATTGGACTGCAAATTGTATACAGATTTAGAGGACATTGTTTGTCACAAAACATACTCCAACGTTGATTCCTTTGAGACGGCCTTGATTCGTGCTATGGCCAATTTTTCATTGGAAGAGATGCGTCTGTGAATGCTTCCGTGAAAGTCAAAGGCGGCCCTTCTGAATATTTATTTTTTGTATACAATATTAATAAAAATGTAACAAAGAATTGATGTAAAAACATCTATTTTATATGATTTTATGGCAAAAGAGTAACTGTATTTGTGTGATTAACAGATATCCTTATCACTTTTTCATAACTAATGTAGCGTAGGCTAGACTTAAACATTTCACTCTCAATGTGTACCGAACACAGTTTGACAGTTTGATACTTGTATTTGATAGATCTTAAAACTACGACAAACTAAACTAACCACAAAACTAACTGTCATATCTTCTGTTATGCTATGAGGTAACCAAGCAAAGTAATAGCTACGCATAGTTTTTGATCAGAACTAAAAGTTTTCATAATTATTCTGCCTGAAACGTGTATTTATATACCTTAGGGAAATTCAAGTTTTTCCTTCACGATATTGTCAAATAATGAATCAAATAAAAAAAAAACTTCTTTTCAATTGTTTACCTTTACTCTTCAAAACATTTCTAAAACGAGTTTGTAAAAAAAAAGAATTTCCTGGAGAATTGAAAAATAAAATTTCTAAGAAATTTTAAACTTTTCAACCTTTTCCGAAAACAAAATTCCAAAACTTAGTTGAGTATAAAATAAGTTTTTTTGGTATTATATTCTATTCTATTGGCCAGAAAAAAAAAAAGATGGAATAAATTAAAGAAATCACTCGAATCCTACTTACATACATACATATTTACGTACAAATATATGCAAATTTTACAATTTGGCCCTATTTAATACGTAAGCGTGTGAGAAAAAAAAATTTTGATAATAAGAATAGAAACGGATAAGTTTTATTTGCTTTAACCTTAAGCAATTCAGATTTAGGGTCGTATGTTCTGTTTAAGGTCATCCCCCCTGAAAAAAAGTAACATCTGTAGAAAGAAATTTATTTAAACATGACCTTTTCAAATATTTTCAAATTATTTGCATATTCATTAGAGGATTACAACTCAGTTTTATTCCTCCTCCGCCACCCCTTTTAATGTGGGATTAAAAGCAAGACATACATATTAAAACCTCCTTTAGTGTTGAAATTAGTTTTTAGTTTTATTTTTAATTTGTTAACCAATTCTTAGAGGATGGCTATTGCTGTTGCTGTTTTTTTTTTTACAGTCAGTTGACCAAAAGGATTCCTTTCAAGAACAACTAAAGTTAATTTAAAGTTATCTCGGTTTACAACGGAGGGATAACAGCCAAAGGCGTTTCAAGTGTTTTGAAAGTTTTTTAATACTAAAGAAACAACAACAACAACAAAAAAGTGAAAACAAACTTCAGTTGGTTTTAAAATTTCAAACATAGAAATACAGCAGTTACTTTAACAAAATGAATTTTTTTTTCATTTGAATACGATATTATTTTAATACGCAACTTATTTACATATTTTCTAATAGTTATTGACCTTCAAATGGTAATGTATATACAAACTGTGTCCATTAAGCAAAACAAAGTTAATAAATTCAGCCATTTTAAGCACCAATGGCCACATGCTGTTCGTGTACACAAATCACACAGAGAAAGTGAAACCAATAGAAAGGAACATCTTGTTCTTCTTCTGGCATACCTGGCTACCACCATGTAGTCAACTTCTAGAACAACTGCAACAACAAAAATATATAAAGATAAAGATAATATGGATTTTTACTTCAAAACCTGCTACAAATCAGAATAACGCCTTTAGCGGTGAGATACCCGTCTTATTCTTTTTATTATTTTCTAGTTCAATGAATCATAATTTTGTATACATTTTTCAAATTAGCTGTCATTTATTAAGCCTTTTTGATCAAATCACCATGAACTACCGTAGACAGTTGCAAACTGGCCGTAATTTTCATCGAAAAATCATCTTCAGCAATGAGGTCTATTTCTGGATAAATGGGTATGTGAACAAAGAAAATTATAGTTTTGGTACGATGCCAATCCAAATAGGATCCAAAAGCGTCCAATGCATCCCGAAAAAATCACTGGTTGGTGTGGTTTTTAGGCTGGCGGTGCAATCGGTCCATATTTTTTGGAGAACGACATCACTGTCAACGGCTAGCACTATAAGTTGATAATTATCAACTTCTTTTGGCCTGAATTGGGTGATGTGCGCACCAGTAGCATGTGGATTCAATAGGTTAGGACGTGTACTTGTCAATTAAGACAAGTACAGTACCCGGAGGTCGAATTGACCCATTGTACAATGTCCTAGTTTCTCACACCACTTATGTTGTGTGTGCTAATTTTATACATGAGTGGTGTGGCCTACAGTTTAAAGTCGACTACGAACGACAGATTTTTGAGAAACTTTTTTCATGGCAATTTTATTTACTCTGAGAGTTTTTGCCAGAAATCTGCTGAGAGGAAGTCGCCGAAGAAGTACTTTTTGTATTTTGTCTTTATGTCTGGCCTGGGGCTCGAACCCTGGCTTTTACGTCTAATAAGCCAACACACTACCTACTAAACTACGGCGACTTCATGTGGATTCAATAGAATGGCGCTATTTGTCTTACAGTTCACGTTCTTAATCACTCTGACACCAGGATTCCTGCAGAAGCTGCCGTGAGAGGAGGCAACAGAAGCAGTGCATGTGCCCTGCATTTCACTACAGACGTCATCGGTTTAATGAATGACAGAACGTATGAAGATCTGTGCATAGTGACGAACATGCCACCAAGTGAACTGGCCGGTTTCATCCGTGAACTTGCCTGTGAATGGTAAGCTACGTGCTAGCCTTTGTTCATTACAACTCTTTAGACAGGCTTACAACCTAGCTTCTTACGCCCCACCACTCATGTTGTGCGTAATAATTTCATCCATGAGAGGCGGAACCTACAGTTTAATATCGACCCCGAACAAGAATCTTTTCATGGCCGTTTTGTTTTTACACTCAGGAGTCGCCGAAAAAATCTTCTTTAATAATTCGTTATGTTCGAGATGTCTGTGCTGGGGTTTGAAACACAAGCTTGCGAATAATAAGACAAAACACTTTCTACTAGACTTCGGTGACTTCAATTTGGATATTCTGCATGAGCGATTTCAGGGCATAATCATCTCACGTGAAGGTGATGTGAAATGGACATCGATATTGTGCGATTTCAAAACGCTAGACTATATGTTGCGCGGTTTTCTTAAGTTGCTGGTGTTGGCAAATAAGCCACTAATCACAGCCAACATAAGTCATATGTATTGCTTAAATTTATTCTGTCAGGGCATTTTCCACATTTAATGTCATTCAACCAAATACAAGATTCTGATGATATCTTACACACACTTTATTTTATTTGAATTTAAAAGTGAGAAACGCTTAATGAAAGACATTTTAGAAAAATATGATAATAATCTATCATATATACATAATTGGTCATTACAACCCTTTAGCCAAGATTACGACATAGCTTTACACAGCACTCATGTTGTGTGCAGCGGTACCTACAGTTTTAAGTCGACAACGAACAACAGATTTTTGAGAAACTTTTCATGGCAAGTTTATTTTACACTCAGAGTGTTTGCCAGAAATCTGAAGAGAGAAAGTCCCTGAAAAAATACTTTTTCGTATTCCATTTTGTTGGAGATGTGTGACCTGGGGTTTGAACCATGAGATGGCGTCTAATAAGCCAGCATACTAACTACTAGACAACGGCGTGTATAGTAATCTATCATTGCCTACAACTATGTAGTAGTGAGGGATTTTTCATATGAAATCCTTTTCCTTCTCAAAGTGTGACTGTTTCCACACCACCTTAAAGTTTCCTGTTGTTGATAATCCTCTCTGAAGTATTGGAGTCTTCCTGCATAGATTATTTCGAGGGGATTGAATTCCCAGAATTTTAAAAATCCAAGTATAACAATTTTCATATTCTCCAAAACTTGTACATTAGAACCATGAGGCACTTGAACAAGGACAACATGCCACCTCAAAGAGAAAATGGGAGGTAAACTTGGTTTGAAACACAAACATCTTGAAATATGAAAATAACACAGTATAGTACACATAATATAATACTTATTATGTATCTTAAATAACACCAGATGGCACAAAAATACGACACAATCAGAGAGTTATCAAGACACACTTTCTAAGCCATGCAACAATTGTAGGAGGCTTTGATTTGTTTACAGATTTTCTGAATTTCTAATAGAAAGTGTTTTAAACAAACATATTTAAAGTCAAATAAAATTAATTTTTTATTATTGAAATATGCCATGGCATACGTAAATTATGTATTCTGTAGAATATGTAAGTGGAATAACTTTTACTTCACCGTGCATTGCAAAAGATTTTTCTTAATTTAGCGAAAGAATACTCGAACTATTTTACAACAATTGGCCATATTTTGCATTAAAATTTCAAAAAGTAAAACAAAATAAAAATTTAGAAACTGAAATTGAAACAAAAAAGGAGGCTAGAGAAAACGGAACAAACACTTGGTACAAATTAAAATATTTCAGAGAAAATATTTGAAAATTACAAATAATTGCACATGAAATACCAGAAACAAAAAAAAGAGAAAGCCATGAATGAAGGAACGAATGCATATTCACATATTCCCCTCACCCTCAAACAAAAAGCGAAGTTATGCTGCAGCATAATGTTGCAGAATGTCGAGAAATGTTTTATGCCATTAAGAATTTCACAATGATATGCTGGCTACTCAACGACCATTCCATAAAGAGAACACACATAATTTATAATGTTGCACAGAAATTCACAAATTCACTCCATTGAATTTCTTAAGAAGAGCAGCAAAAGAGAAAGGAGCAGCAAAACGAAAAAAAAATGAATTAAATAATGAAATAATGGCAGCAGCATAATAAAAAGGAAACGGAAATGAAGTCATAATGCGACATAACATAAAATATTTCACAAGAAATCTTTTTCTGAATATGAGAAATAAAGAAAATGAACAATTATTGTAAGAATATTCCATTCCAGGCACCATTCATAAAGCACTTTTCAAACTTTATAAGTTCAAACAGGAGGAGTAAGTTTTGCTTCAAAAATAAGTCGAACGCAGAAAATTTGTAACAAATGTTGCGCAAAATTTTTTTTAAAATAATAAATTTTTCTTTTTCTTCTTCTTTTTCATTTCTCGTCTGAATTTATTAAGTGGAAAATAATGGAAATGGGACAGTTGTTGAAGTACAGGCATACATATATTGACTGCAGTTTAAAGATATTTTATCAGATTGAATATTAGATTACATTGGGTATTCCAATAGGGATTTACGGACATTGAGAAGTTATAATAGCGATCTAGTCTAAGCTACATCTGTCAAATTACATATTTACATACATATGTAATTGCTCATTACGGCCTAGCTTCTCAAACCACTTATGTTGGAGACCTACAGTTTAAAGTCGATTCCGAACGACAGATTTTTTGAGAAACTTTTAATGAAATTTTTGCAAAAATCTGCTGACAGAAAGAAGCCAAAGAAATATTGTCTTCATATTTAGTTTTGTTGGAGATATCTGACCTGGGTTTTGTAACGTGGCCTTAAGTCTAATAATCCAAAACATTACCTACTAGACTATGGTGACTTCAGCCTGCTTTGACAAATAACCATCATTTCAAAAAACAATTGAAAATTATTAAAAATTTTTTATCAAAGTGGATGTATTGTTTTAGCAACGTACTTCGCGTCTTTAACATTTTACGATCGCCATTTTCCAAGGCAACTCTTCTTAATGTGGTGGATAAATTCGAGTCCACTGTTCCTTTAGACGTTCGACCAACAGGACAGCCTGCCAAATTACACTTTTCAAAGTCTATAAATATAAGATATATACACTGAGCGCCAAAAGTGACTAAACACCACTGAAATAATTCATTTTCTTAGGATAGCGAGAAAAGTAAATGAGAATAGTCGAATAAATTTCCAAAAATAAAAACGTTTATTTATTACTTATAAAATGTTAAAACAAAAACAACAATTCATGATAAAGGAACTTTTTTTATACTTAAGAACAAAACTGTTTTATACTTAAGAACAAAAGTGTTGACTCACTTATGGCACTCACTGTACATACATACATACATAATTGATCATTACAAGCCTTCAATCATCTTTATAAGGTATCTTCTCACACCACTCATGTTGTGTGTATTAATTTTATACATGTGTGGGGGGGACCTGCAGTCTAAAGTCGATTCCGAATGACAGATTCTTGGGAAACTTTTTCATCACAATTTTGATTTACTCTCAGAGTTTTAGCCAGAAATCTGCTGAAAGGCAATTGCCGAAGACATATTGTCTTCATATTTAGTTTTGTTAGAAATGTCTGACCTGGGTTTTGAACCATGCTCTAAAGTCAAATAAATTTTATAAACTGTTCTCTCAGCATTATTTATAGGGCGATGGGTAGATTGCTTCTCTCTGAACACCGATCGTAATGTCTCCGAATATCTTTCGTTTAGTTTTTGTGCAACTTACTTAACAATGTGTATTCGTTATTATTAAACCTTTCAGTTTTTCGGGACATTGACAATCAATTATCCCCGCGCCTTCGAGCAATTAATAACCTCTACAAAAGTTATTAGCATGTAAGCAAAATCTTTCTGCATTCATACCTATAATACAATGTTTCGTGGGAAGAGATACAGTAACAGATATTCCCTTAAGATTCAATGGGGTTTGAACCGAGGCCTCACGTCTAATAAGCCTACACATTACCCACTAGATTACGGCAACAGCAGCCAATAACTACTCTTGCCTGATAAACAAGAGCTATTTGCCTATTTTCATATCTGGATTAGTATTAGAAACCAGGTCTTGTAAGTTCATCATCTAATTACCCGTGTTATCTGTGACCAAGAAGTCAAATAGGATTCACACACAACTATTGTTTTTTTTTTCTATTCTCTTCATAGGCTTTAACATTTGTATGCAGCACATATTAAATGAAATTCTAAGGATAAACATTTTGAATAAACAAATAAATTCTACAATGTTCCCTTTCTAGAAAAAAATAAAAAAAAAATTATTTCGGACCGCAGCTCATTAAATTCACATAAAGTTTCGTACTATTTTTGTTGCTACATACATATGTATATGCACAAAGTACTTGTTACAAGCATACATAACATTTCCAACTAACTCCTGTAATGTCTACGCAGTAACTTGATTTGTTAGGAAATTAAATTTTAAAATATCTGTAAGGCTGTGTATGCGAAATACTTTTAGTTTAGAAATCGTAAAGACCGCACACATTCTAATAAAATTTCAACCAGTTTATCTCATTAAAAAGTTATTTTGCCGCACAAACAAAAAAATTTTTAACGAATTAAATTCCAAAAAAAAAAAAAACTTTACCAGACAAAGACGCACTTTTCTAAAATTTTGCTGTCAATATTGTCAAATGAAATGAAATGAAAAAACGCTAAAAATAAATTTAGAAAAACCTTTGAAGAATCTAGAATTGGACAAGAACAACTTTTTAGGCAGTAGACCCCTCATATTTTCCTTTGGCATCCAGAATAAATAATATGGCCGTGTTGTACCATGAGGAAAACATTGTTGTGAAGGACTTAAGATGAAAAAATTTGCTGACGTAACGCCAGATATGTATTTAAAATCTGTAACAACATTCTTATATAGGATGGGTGTTTTTATTTTCGATACTATTTTGTGATTTCAATATTACCCTCAAGAATGGAAAATTGAACTTCATAAATTGACCCATCAAACCAACAAAGTCTAAAATTTTCGTAAAACTGCTGAAATTATATTTTAAATGAAAGACGTTCAATTCAGCTTCAAATGGAACAACAACATCACTGAATGAGCCCACAGATTGCAGCAAAGAATACCTCTTTGCTCCTCTTATACTATGTTCAGATATGCACTTTTATTGAGTCAATATTCGGTTTATTGAGAACAATATTTAAGTGTTCAGACATAATAATATACGCAGTTCAGCTGCTTATTCCATATTTATTTGACAGCTGGTTGTTCCAACAACATTGTTTTTATTTTGTTTTTTTGTTTTGTTTACCGTTGTGTTCGAATAACTGTAATAAGCGCACTCAACATACTTATGACAGTGTGCTACATTTTAAGTTTTACTCAATATTATAACAATTTGCGTATTTATTGCGCAATAATTAATTGAAACTTTAAAGGAAATATTGAGCTCAACAATGGCGTTTATTGCGATTTATGTAATAAAGGTGCATATCTGAACACCGTATTAAAGACATTAACAACGCATTCAACAGCGTTTGTTATCAGTATTGGAAAGCTGTTGGAAATCAATATTACTCCGAAGTTTCTTAATTAACACTACCTTGAATAAACATAGTTTAAGCCCAATAGTTAACCATTTAGATTTGATTCTTGAATCTAAGCATGGATGAGTAGATGGCTTAACTGAAACGCCTCGTAAAGCAAGTCTCGTAGCCTAATGCTGTTGTAGGCTAAATGGCTAAAGATAGAAACTTCGTCCTGGTGTGAATTCTGTTAATGGAGTTGTCTAATAATGGACTCCGCTCAATAAAAATTGTTACATAAACTCTTACATTAAGTAAGGATGTCTGTTACGATACAGATTTCGTGTGCCTTGTTTACTACTCTTATCCAGTCTTTAATTAATATGCTTAATCTATATTACATAGTATCAGAAAACATGCAGTATTCGATTGACATGGTTTCCTGTCATTCCACCACATTATTCCCTCCGGATACTACTCTATTATATCTGACGATTTCTAAATCTAATCTTAACGGAAAATTTCAAGCAGGAAAGACTATGGGATGTCTCTGATGGTACTAAACTTGAAAATAAGGTAGGTTGTGAAGTTTCTTGCGAGGTGCAAAGATCTTAGGATGTCTCTCTGTCTACTGTAGTGCTTTCCGCAAAACACGTTACAGAGCTGATCATGGGTAGGATATCTCCAATTACTAGCATTTCTGTACTCACTGACAGCCAAATGACAATTAGACATCTTTTAGAATCAGCCTTCTGGTGTTAACTTTTTGGCATACGTCGCGATCAACATATTTATGTCAGTCAGGGTTCCTATCCACAGAGGTAATTGTGAGCTGACAAACTTGCCTTAGCAGGCACACTACTACCGAATAAGTATATAGGTATACGTATTCCACTGTCGGACTAATAGGTAAAAATATATATTGGTCGCTGACAACTTCTGGACTGTGGAAGAATCGTGCTTCATTGCCATACTCATACATACGTACATACATACATAATGGGTCAATACAATCCTTAAGTCAGGATTACGACATAGCTTCTCACACCACTTATGTTGTGCGTGTTAATTTTATACATGAGTGGCGGGACCTACAGCTTAAAGTCAACTCCGAATGAAAGATTTTTGAGAAAATTTTTCATGGCAATTTTATTTACTTTCAGAGTTTCTGCCGAGAGAGAAAAGTCTCAAAAGAAATATTCAAATTTCGTTTCATTTAAAATGTCCGATCTGGGGTATAAAGCGTGGCTTCACGTCTAATAAGTCAACACTAGACTACGACGACTACGACTATAATCACTTGGTTTAAATTAGATATTTAGACTGGATCACTGGAATATCTCTCTTACTGCATATTTTCTTATGGGTCAGTGCGTAATAGGTAAGCACGCAGAGAAACTTTGTTTTTACTACGATTTTTTCAAAGATTGCAAATCGATTGAAGGCGAAGGGAGCATTGCCCACTTCATTTTTAAAAATTTTTCTCTACATTCGGATACGTTTCTTCTATTTAGCTCTCCCAGCCGATAGTCCCAAATAGCTATCATTTTCTAGTGTTAAATCATTTACTAGATTTACGCAACTATCAGGCTGGTTTTCAATTTGATTTTAAGAACGTCATGCGTCATGATTGAAGACACCGGTTACCGGGGTTGATAGGTAGTTCTAGAGCATCACTTTATGCAGTTTTTTTGAAATTCACTTGGCAAAGGACATCTTTGATATATAAATTTAAAAAATAGAATCAGAACCGCAAATGCTTCTAATGATTCCAATTGCATATAGAATTGTCACTTAAAAATTTTTATTCAACCAAAAAAAAGTATGAATCTTACTTAATTATACTATTCAAAAGCTTCTATAAAAACTTTCCATAGACTTGTTGTATTTGTTAAATTAAAATTTAAAAGTCAAAAAACAAAGTCATTAAACAAAATTGGGCGCTTTTCCGCTAACATTACATTATTTCCAATGGCTTTGATGTTGTGAAAAGAAACCAAAAATCTCATGTTCTTTTTTTCCAATTTTCTCTGTCTATTTTCATTTTGTTGAAATGAGTAAATTTGGTGAAATAGAAAAATAAAAAAACCGAAACCAAAACCGAAACAGATACAGCTACAAACGTGTTCTACTAGTGGAGTTGTCTTGGTTCATTAAATTTTATTTTGGCATAAAATGCTAAAAGCAAATGACAAAGACCAGATACTTTCATTCTTTCCAATTTTTTTTCCAAAATATTTTTTATTTTTCATTTTCGTTGTTCTTTGTTAAAAAAAAAAAATAAAATACGAAACAAGAAATAAAAAATAAATGAAAATCATGCTGCATAAATGTTTGTCAAACTTTCAAAGTCTGTTAGTTTGTATTGACACTTTTAACAAGATTTCGAAATATTTTTCTCATCATTTGAACGTCATCTCGTGCACGATTGAATTGAGTTACCACTAGTAAGACTATGATGATGAATATATACATACATACATCCATACATATGTATGTATATCAAACGATGTCTTTCATTGCCACAACTCGTACGTAATGAAAAATTGTTGTGAATAAGAAGCAAAAAGACTTAAGAAAATCCAAAAGAAGTTTAAATATTTGTAAAACCACCAAAAAGGCAAAATTTATTTCCGCTTTATTTCATTCAAGTATCCGGTTTTGTTTTACAGAAACTTCTTCATCTTCTACGCCCATTGGAATATAATTTCGCTGTAGCTTTAAACAAATAGTACGAACGGCAATGAGGCAAAATAAAGAAAACAAAAAAAATTGTTTTTTCTTTTTTTTTGGAAAACAAGACCAATAACTTCTATAAGAATGTATTGTGCAGCCACATTTCTTATTATTGCCTCATTGCATACTATTACTATCCACAAGGACTATGTAAAGCATGACGCACAGTGGGCAACATCTTATAAAATTTCCAAAGCCAACATAATCCGTGCCGTCTATTTAATTCAGCCTGATTTATGCACATTGACTCCTGAGTCTTGGAGAATTGGACACGTTAAATGCGCCCAATCGAGAGAAGTAGTAACTAACATTCGAACGCTGTTATGCTGCATACATAATGGTGGTATAAAAAGGTCTTACAAACGAATAAAAAATTTTAATAGTTTCTCATACACACTTTATTTTATTTAATTTTAAACACAGGAAGTGCTTAAAGTAGCCTTAGTCATGAGGTCACGTTCTAACCCCAGGTCAGACAGCTCCTATAAAACAAAATTTGCATATTTCTTCAGCGACTTCTTCTCAGAAGATTTCTAACAAAAACTCCGAGAGT
This sequence comes from Sarcophaga carnaria, assembly GCA_958299815.1. Lineage (NCBI taxonomy): Eukaryota > Metazoa > Arthropoda > Insecta > Diptera > Sarcophagidae > Sarcophaga > Sarcophaga carnaria. The sequence continues at coordinate 34,795,783 of OY283150.1, forward strand.
AAATAAAAAATTGCCATGAAAAGTTTCTCAAAAAACAGTCTTTCGGAGTCGACTTTAAACTGTAGGTCCCGCCACTCATGTATAAAATTAACACACACAACATAAGTGATGTGAGAAGTCGCTATCCTCACTGAAGGGATGTATTGGCCAATTATGTACGTATGATAGGAAGTACTTAAAGAATTCACATTTCTAACAGCCACTGTACTGCTTTAAGAGTATGACGATGGAAAATGAAAAGCTACAAAAAAAATTTACAACTTTCGCAAACAAATTTTTCTTGCTCACAATAACTTGAGATTTTCTTCGAATGGTTTTGTTAAAAGGAAGTTGTAAAGGATTTATCACTTCTTTTAACTTTGACCAGTTTTCAATGTTTTTTTGGCTTCTCCCTGATCCTCTTCGTCGTTTTGTGGTTTTCATATCCTTTTATTCTTTCATTTATTTACAGATATTGTTTTAATGAATATGAATAATAAAATACAATATCTTGTTGTAGTTATTGAATCAAAAATGTTTATAATTAAGACATCATAATTTAGTATTTTGAAAGATTAAATTTTTAATTTTGGGACACATATTTAGACGGAAGGCTAATAGAAAACATTTCAGATTATTTAGACAATTTTTTTCTGCATGTTGTATTTCCTTTTGGGTTTTGTAATGCCCCAAAATGTAAAATTAATTGCTCATCAAATTCGCTTCTCAAAAGGATCATATTATATCAATACATATGTACCTTTTATTTTGAAATACTCAAATATCGTCCTTCTTTGAAAGTTTTATAATCACGAAAATTTTCTAAAAAAAAAAATTTCTTTAATATCCCATGCGGTTCTTGTTTGACTTAAGATATGAGGAAGGCTCTTTGCACGCTTTTCGTTGTTAAACAATCGTCAGATTTTATTACGTTGTCATTTATGTTTATTCTTTCGTCAGCATCTAATAGACAATTACCGATTTACATATGTACATATGTATATATGTACGTACATATATAATTAGTCATAACAATCCTTCAGTCAGGATTACGATCAAGTTTCTCGTACCACTTATGCTGTATGTGTTAATTTTTTTTACATGAGTGGCGGAATCTGCAGTTTAGAGTCGACTCCGAACGACAAATTCTTGACAAATTTTTCATGACAATTTTATTTACTTCCAGAGTTTTTGGCAGAAATCTGTTGAGAGGAAGTCGCCGAAGAAATATCTCTTCGTATTTCATTTCGTTGGAGTTGCCTGACCTCTAAGAAGCACCAGAGATCAGCAATGAATCTTTTTTCGCTACTCATAAGCACGCATGAAATTTTGAGTATGAGTATTGAGTAACAGTATTGAAATTCAACTACTCTGATTCATTCGTACTCACTACAATATTGATTTATAAGCACGGGTTGCAATGGGTATGAGTACAACGTTGATATCAAATTCATAACATTCGAAATATGTTTGATTCATATGCCTACTCATTTCAGATTTATAAATTTAGAAAAATACTTATAATACTCTTTAATGTTTCGTGTGATTCGAATCATTCATCAAAATTTACAGTCTTAGTTGTTATTGCACTTACAAACAAAGAAGGAAGAAAAAGAAAAAGACAGCAAACATAGGAAACGCACAACCTTCTAGTGAGTATTGTAGTATTCGTACGCGAATCATACTTACTTTGTAATTCTTGTAAATGTTGAATCATGGAGAATCGAAATCAACATCATGCGTATTGTTAATTATGAGTACGATAAGTACTTCAAACTTTGAGTATGAGTAGTATCAATATAATATTAAAATAAGTATGAATGCGTACAAGTATCAGAAATTATGAGTATGATTCGAATCTACTCATCTTTTTGAATACTCATTGCTGATCTCTAATAAACACTAGACCACGGTGATTTCCTTAAGGTATTCGCGCCATCTTCAAACTCGTCATCTTGAAACGATTTCGATTTGTGTAAAGGTTTGGGCTCATATAGAGAGCATCTTAGGAAAGGCGTTGCTATAATAATATGCATCAGATTTGAAGGAAAATCCTCATAATCTAACCCAAGAATTATGCAGTGCATTTATAACATGATGGTCAGACGAATTGTGTCATATGGGCCCATTATCTTGGCATGGAGAAGAAATCTGAAAATAGGTCAAATGGAATTGGACAAGATACAGAGATCAGCACTTAATATTATAACAAAAGCAATGGAAACTTGTCCTACAACAAAGCTGGATACTATATTAGATTTAAGCCCACTCCACATGGAAGTGAAGACCAGAAGTTTGGAAACTGTACTGGTTTTGTGACTTACTGAATAAAGTAACTGACAGCTGTCTCCTTACTGTGTGCCGGTCAGAACCGATAGACTCTATGATTTTGTCAAATGCTTTGCAGCGAGACTTAGTAATACAAATGAATGGAGCAATTCTTTTAAAAAGCAATTATTCATGATGTACAGATAGTTTAAGAACAGATTTGGGTGACAGAACCGAAGTCGTTGGTCTCAGAATGAAACATTGCAAGCCCTTAGGAAAAAATTTTTAAAGACGAACTCTTTTGTGATATACAGATGAATTAAGAAAGGATTTTAAAAGAATGAAACATTTCAAGCCCAACAGAAACTCGTGGATATATTCCAAGAGGAAGTCTATCAAAAGATGTGTTCTATTCATTTGTGTTGGATATAAAGAATGGAGCATAGCAATGCTATATGACAATAACGCACCATCCGAGCACTATACTCCTACGAGTTTAGATCGAAGATAGGATGGTAGTGTCTGAGGAAGCTGAATAAGCTGAATGTAGGAAAAATAGGATTATACTCTGCTGTATTTCAGAGCATATTGGAATTCGCTTTAATAACATTTTCACGCTGCTGATGAGGCCAGCACCTTTTTGTGGAGTGGCAGCAGATTTTACGGAAGTATACACGACAAAAGTGAAGATGAAGAGCGCCACAGGTTCTTCTCAAATCAAACGGGCTTGAATTAATATCGGAAGACATTTGAGTTAAGTGTCCTAGAATAACCTGATATTAGTTACCGAACTTTTGACAGGGCACTGTAAACTCAAACCACACTTGTTCAGAATGAGATTCGTAACGAAACCAATACGTAGATTATGCGATGATGAGTTTGAATCAACAGCACATTAATGCATCCCAAAAGAAAACACCTGGTGCTGGAATTGTTCTTATTAATACCACCGAGCAGTATCCTGGATAGATAGGTAGGTATAACTGGCCGACCCCCCAAATGAATTGGATGGACGCACTTAGGCCCCATGGGGCCTATTGTAATACCACAGTTGGCGTCTACCATACAGAGCTTACAGTAAAGCAACTCAAATTGCCAACGTCAATGTTCGACAAATCACTCAGATCAGCGATGTAGTAGGCACCAAGATGTCTCTTCCTTCTCTGGCATAGTGCCGGGCATGTTCCCAGTAGATGAAGAACAGCCTCTTCCTCCTCTTCGTCCCTGAAGCTTCTACAGAAATCGTTTGCAAGGTGTCTCAGACGAATGCGCCTCGCGTGGACACCCATAATGCGTCACGACTCCGACAAACGCACTGAGCATGCGCAGTGCGTCTTCTATCTAGCTGCGGCCAGATCACGCGTGGCTTCCTGTTTATAGGTATACCCTATAAAGTTCAAAGTCACAACAATCACAATAATAATGGTTTGTTGTTTTTATCACTTTTTTTTTTTTATTTGAAATAAAATAAATACTTTCAATCATTCCCTTCGAATTTAACAAACATATTTAATTGAGCTTCATACAAACAAAATTATTCCAACCTGCTTTAGATAGTAAAAGTATACTACACTTATAGACAGATTTTTCATTCTCATAATAAATGTTTTACTCATTCAATATTTATTCATTCAAAAAATAATTCTAAACTTGTCTCCTAAACATTAGATTATGTTTTTTATTCAATATTAAATCCTTATTGTAAAATATGTCATAAACTTATTATCTCTAGTATATGTATGTATGTACAGGAGTACTAAACTAACTATACCATATAGCCTTAGAAATGTACTTGTGCGCTTGGACATTAGATTTTAAGTACTTAAGGATAGTAAAAAAAATTATTTGAACAGGTTTGTTCAAAGGATAATACACTTGAACGTTTCTGTAAAGGTATAATCTTTATATATTGGATGCAAAAAGAATTCTTTTTTTTTTTTCTTCTCTTTTTTTATTGGATAGTTGTTGACCATTTGTGAGTGAATGAATGAATGAAAGCTTTGCCATTCGGTTGGATAGTTCAATATTAGCACACTTTGCAAGTGGCTATGCATATTGTGTATTTAAAAAATAAATAATCTTTTATAATAATCTTAAAAATCATATGCATGTAATACAGCAGTGGAATTCGAAATAGAATTAAATTTTTTTTAAACGAAAATATTCTCTAGTGCAAGATTGCAGTCTATTTTATTGTTTTATTGCTTAGTTTGAATTACAATTGCAATTGTTGGGCTATATGCAATCATTAAAGGAGGAAACATATAATGAGCTACTTGGAGTGAAAGCTGGCTAGTATCGAACACTGTAACATAAAAACACTACAGGTACTTGTTCAATAGGACTTCAGACAGAAGTCTCCGCAGTCTAGTAGGTAGTGTGTTGGCTTATTTCTATTTGAACATTTATTTTTCAACAATCGCTTAGCAAAACTTTAAAGCAAAAATTAATATTGCTGATTAAGAGAAAGCGTTGGATATTGACCGCTCTTTCATAATATGGATGCTTCGATGGCCTAGTTAATAGTGTGCTAAACTTAAAGTAGCGAGGCTGATGTTTCGATTGCCACCAGATACTCTGAGTGTTTGTGATAGTCTGAGTGGCAAAGATATATACACTGATCCTTAAAAAAATGTATTGCCAACTACCCCACACTTTCCTTCCGCGTATAAACTATTTTTCCTGTATTCCAATAGCCGTCATACTGAGCGTTGGTCTAAAAAATTAATAAAAAATTTGATATCAAAATGGTTGTCAGATTAAAAAGGATTCTTACGAATCTGAGTGTACAAAACTCTTAATAACCTCACATTCCCTTGCCGTGAACATTATGTAGAGCCAATCGGTAATATGATTGATGCTAGTTCAGCTTAAATAAAAAGGAGCCACAACATTTTATTTGATCTGTAATTATATTTCTGGTTTCTTTAAGGTCATGTCTCTTCGACTTCAAATCATTCAATCAAATTCATGCATCTCATCTGGATCTCATCTTACCGTTTATGCCTTTTGTTGTCAATAAAATAAGAAAACACCCAATGCATATAAATAAACCCTTGTAAGGAAGATACAAGTGAAATCAGAGCATACTAGTAGAACATTCTGTATTATATTAATGGACGATTACTTAAACTAAATTCTTAATTCTGTTTCTAATTAATATTACCGACTGTCCATAATGCATACATACATACATACATATATACGGCTATATATTCATGTTTGTTTGCTCTTAAGCTGATACCTTTTCAGTAAATCTTGTACAATAAAATACGTCAAATCATGTAATATGCAATAAAATATGTACAGTAAAGTAACATAAAAACGATCTTAGACTCTTTTCATACCTAATGAAATAAAATTCATAATAAAAAGGATGTTTGCTAGAAAGTGGTAATGTTGTACAATGACATCTAACAAATCTAAAACTTTTTGAAATGTACTGAATTAAATTTTCCCACGTTTCTGGATAATCCAGCATAGACCATTGAGTCCATTCTCTCGCGAATGGCCTCCACGTGTTGTCTATTGTCCCCAAGCGATGAACTGCACCAAATGATACAGTTAGGTCCAGAAATTGGATTGTTGCCTAGTACCGCATTCAGTTATTGGCAAAATAAGAAGGAAAACTCATTAAAAACAAACGAATTGGAAATTTGGGCAGCGAGAACAAGGAAACGAAAGTGTCTACTTTATGGTACCTAGAATACTAAAACCGAGTCTAAGGAAGAATCTTAACTGATTAGCGAAATGAAAATATACAATCTACCGAATCTTCCACTAAGTGAAACTCACATTGAAGAACTGCTCCATAATCATATACCACCACAAAGCCTAAGGTTTTCTTCTTTTTAAAGAAATCATTTCACCAAAAATATTTTATCAATAGCTATACATCAGAGTTCAGCAATGAATCGTTTTTTCGCTACTCAAAAGTACCCATGAAATTTTGAGTATGAGTGAGTCAACAGTATTGAAATTCAACTACTATGATTCATTCGTACTCACTACAACATTGATTTATAAGTACAGGTTGCAATGAGTGTGAGTACAACGTTGACATCAAACTCATAACATTCGAAATATGTTTAAAACATGCGCCTACTCATTTCAGATTCATAAATTTAGAAAAATACTCATAAATGATTCGAGTGATTCAAATCATTCATCAATATTTACAGTCTTAGTTGTTGTTACATTTACAAAAAAAGAAGAAACACAAAGACAGCAAGCACAACCTTCTAGTGAGTATTGTAGTGATCGTACGCGAATCATTCTTGGCGAAATCAACAACATCATGCTTATTGTTAAGTATGAGTACGATAAGTACTTCAAACATTAAATATGATTAGTATGAGAATGACTTTAAAAAAAGTGGATGTGTATAAGTATCAGAAATTATGAGTATAATTCGAATGGCTACCGATTCATCAACTTAACTCTACCCTACATAATATATTCATCCACAAATTAATTTTGAATGATCTTTATGGTTCAGACTTTCAAGATATCAAAGGAATCTGTTGGTATATTTGGGCATGCGAATGCTTTGTTCAATGTGGGTGCAGTGCGAACTTACAATCGACCAAAACCAACAACTACGAATTAATGATTCCGAGCAGAGCTTGAAGGTGTTCTGCCATGAAAAACGTGACAGTGGACAATGTGATTCTATGTTTTACAACAGAATCAAAACACTCATCATCTGAGTGGAGTGGATGTGGTAAACAAATTTTAAAGCAACCATCTGCTCGCAAGATTTTGGTATCAGCATTTTGAAATGTGAAAATTAAGTAGCATTATTGGTTGCATATTTTACGTACTTTTTAATCAAACTGTTATACAACAATAAAATAAGAACAGTTCCCAACAACAGTGTCCGATAGAAAAGTCATACGGAATGTCACCCTCATGTCCTATGTTCCTTGTATGTGTTTACCATCATATACAATTTTGTTTTACCATCACAATTCATCATACTCACACTGAACTGTTCTATAAATGTACTCTAAATACTTACTTACAATATTTTGTATGGTTTTTTCCTATTCCTAAGCACATAATCTATGTTGTATATACTTTTTGGGAAGAAATATGAATTCATTTAATTTCATTTCTTCAAAACCCTACTGATGCATGCACTAAAATGGTAGTGTACTCATATGTATGGGAAAATTTAATAAAGTTGTACATATATTGATCAAAAATATTGTTGAAGACCATAATAACCAAACACTGATGATACAACTTCGAACAAAGGGTTCTAAGAAGAAGAGTTTTTCTTAGAAAAAAAATGAGGCACAGTACTAAGCGATTTTAAGTTTTGAAGTATGAAGCAATTTTGTTTTTAATAATTAGAGTGAAAATTTCATTTCTAAAGACGTACCAACATCACTCAACTATATTGGTGGTGAAGAAAAAATGTTGCACTATTACCACAATTACAATATCTTGATACACGAATTTCAGGTCAGGCATCTCTAACCAACCGAAAAGATTTCTGGCAGAAAACACTGAAAGAAAATGAAATTGCCGTGAAAAAGTTTCCAAAGAAATTTGATGTTCGGAGTTGACTTTAAACTGTAGGTCCCGCCACTCATGCATACAATTAGCACACATAACATAAGTGATGTGAAAAGTTGGGTTGTAATCGCGACTAAAGGCTTATAATGACATATTATGTATGTATAGGGTGGGCCATTTAAAGGTTTAAATTTAAAAATACAATAAAACAAAAACGGCTTCAAATTTTGCCTTTTCTTTTTTTTTTTTTTTTTTTTTTTTTGTTGTTAAGTGCAATTCTTCCGGTTAGAAATGGAATATTATTTCATTCGTATGGCTGCCACGGCTGGCCTCACAGTAACTCATTCGATCGGATCAATTTTTGTGCACTTTTTCGAGTGTATGGAATAGTGTCTCGGTAATTGCATCACGAATGTCGGCCTTCAAATGCTTAATTGTCTTTGGTTTGTCGGCATAACACTTTTTTTAACGACGCCCCACAAAAAATAGTCCAGCGGTGTAAAATCGCATCGGCCATCAAACGTTTGACGCAATAAATCGATTGCGGCATGAGATGTGTGCCAAGTTGCTCATTCTGTTGAAACTAAACGTCGTTCACTTTAATACCATGAAGAGCGGGTATAAAAAATGGTTATCTTGGTGCGATAGGTGCCTCCATTGACCGTAACGGTTGCGTCGTCTCATTTTCAAAGAAATATGGGCCAATGATGCCTCCGCTCCACAAGCTGCACGAAACAGTCACTCGAAATGGTTGCATTGGCTTTTGTAAGACCGCGTGTGGGTTTTTCTGAGCTTCAAATACGGCAATGTATAGTATGGAGATATCTTTATTCCAAATTTGATAAACCAATTCAAAATTTCACACTTATTCACCTATGTTATACATATTAAAATCAATTTTTTCAATTTTGTCCCCAATAAGAATTGATTTATACATGACGTCAGGAACATTTTCAAACGTATATTTACTACGTATATTGTTATGAGCATAAACAGGCATTAAATTCAGAAAAAAAAATTAATTAAGATACTTTATATACAACCAGCCGTAGCTGACATATTATTTATTTAATAATCTTTTTCCCTCTATTTTCGATTCTTCATATCAAATTCTATACTAAATTCATTAATAATAAAAACTATGAATGTCTGTCCGTACGCTCGCATGAAGTAATAAAATTAAAAACAATTATTCTTTGTATTGTCACTCAAATGGCATGAAACAATTAAATGTTTTATAAAACTTATTGTCACCTGATACGTTTGATATTCCACTCTCTAATTTCTGTTGGGCGGTGGAGGTGATTTAACGTATTTTGATTTTGATTTCTTCTTTTTGTTTTCTTCTCGTTTCTTTTTGGTTTTAATCATTAAATTTTTTTATCTTTATTTTCACCATCTATATCAATATCAATTAACACCATTTGATGGCAACAACACCAATGACAATGGTAAAACAGCAGGGACAAAAAGAAATTAAGAGCAACAATAAGACAAAGAAGAAAGAAAAATAAAGAAATTAATAAATCCCCCAGCCACCGTCAACACTGTCAATTGCAACAACAACTATAACAACAACAACAACAGCAATAGTATCATTTAAGTCAATAAAAGAATAAACAAAAATTAGAAAAATTGACAGATCGAAATGTATGTGACTCACTTATTAAACACACAGCGCTATACACGAAAACACCTGTGGCTGTAACGCTTTTAGACGACGTTTAATATTGTATCGACGATTACTAAAGCCCGGACAAGGTGGGATTAACCATTACATGCTCTAATGCTCAAATGTCAAAAGAATACAAATGAAAACAAAAACTGAAATAGAAACAGAAACAAAAACTGCGGTATTAAGAAAGACAACAACAACAATATGAGAACAGTAAGAAAGTGACATTTGGATCAGTTCGACTAAATAACACCCCACATAATAAAGTATGCTGTTGTACAATTGGATTCGAATATGGTGTATACAAAGCTTGAGAGCGATAAGCTGTCAAATAGATTAACAAAAGAGTTCAACCGCAACCATTTCCAAGATATTGAATGTCTAACAAAATGCGCTGCATTCAGGGGTTAACAATTTGTCTGGTTTCCAAGAAAAAAATTCTGGAATACTACAGATAGCGTATCTTTAATAAAATATGCGGTAGTTTAGTGGGTGAACATCTTTATTAGTTATTGATGCATCAAGATGCGATGGACTTACTACAAACCCGACCAATTCATATTCGGATCAGAATGAAAGCGAAAAAAATTCCTACACAGCTATCGATTTTAGAAAATTAAGTCCCCTTCATTTCTTTCTTCCCGGAATCCTCATGGAAGTCGGAAGTAACAGGAACGACGGACATTGCAGGATGATCATGTGTGTCACTTTTTGAAAAAGAGTTGGGCTCAGTGAACATTGTCCAAACCAGTACTATCAATACAGTAATCCACAATATTTTTATAGAAGACGTTATATTTAGGCATAGATAATTGGCAACCCTGTCACTCTAGAACCTGCTACAATAGACATATTAGCTGCTTAGCTGGAAGAGCGTGTTTAAAAAATATAAGCACTTAACAAAAATAATAAAACATTCGGGGATGAGAAAGACAAAAAATTAAGAAAGGGAGGATAAAGAGACGGAGGAAAAACATATGAATCACAAACATACAAGAGAATGCGACTACAACGTTGAAACCCTAGAACTTCTCAACCAGATCAACCTATTTACAAATCTATGTAGAGCCTTAATGTCGGCTCTCGACAAAGAGTCCAAACCTTCGAAGAAGTCCACAACCTAAACCTATTAAGGGCTGGACAGTTGCAAAGGAGATGTTCACTAGGTTCCAAATCCTGCTCGTCACAACATGCCCTGCAATAGTAAGGCTGGGATCTGTTCCAGATCCTTTTCAGCGATCTCTTCTCGCAATGCCCTGTAATAAAACCAATAACTAACCTCATTCTGACCTTATCTAAACCCAGCAGCAAACCTGATCTATAACAGGGCATAGACACCTAGAATCTTAACATCCCGACCCATTACAAACGCTTCTGCTCTTCCCTCCTGACCCATCCAGTGAGAGGTGGCAGATTGGGAGATCAGCACCAACTATCTGAACTAGCGAGAGTATCGTTGCCTTTATTTAATCATAAATACGGAATTTGAAAAAAGCCAACGATTGCTATATTTGAGTTGCAATTGAGAATGATTTGGTTGGTTTAGAAAAGGTGATTTTATAATGGAAAGTAATGAATCTGAAGCATTTCTAAACCAGAAATTCAAAAACATTTGCAGTCTTCTTCCATAAGTGAGGAAATTGGGTATCGAGTGTGTGTTGAAGACAAGAAGCGTTGATAAACAATTTGTCATGTCCAATACGTCAAAAACAGAAGGATCTGGATTGTATTGCATCATTACAGACGAAGAAAATTGTATCCTTTTGATAAATTAAAAGTGTTCAAATTTGTATTCGAAGCCAGATCATGGTTTGTCCGTAGAGCCAGAGATTTTGAATTTATTGCGACTAAAATCCTGCATAAAATGCATGAGCTTGGAATGCATTTGAAATATGCTTGATATCTAAAAAGACATAAGGACACATTATTTCATTATGATAACACTTGCAGACATGTTGCAAGACTAGTTAAAAATTGTTTAGAAAATAGTGACAGGAAAGCTTTGTCTCAAACGCCTTCTAGTCTACACCTTACCACATACGGACACCGTTTATATCAGCATTTGTATTAATTCGTAATTAGTCTACAAATATGAGTTATTTTTTTAAACAAAAGTACATACATACATACATAATTGGTCATTACAATCCTTCAGTCAGGGTTACGACCTAGCTTCTCACACCACTTATATTGTTTGTGTTAATTTTATGCATGAGTGACGGGACCTATAGTTTAAAGTCGATAACGAACCATAGATGTTTGAGAAACTTTTCATTGCAATTTTATTTATTCTCAGAGTTTTTGCCAGAAATCTGCTGAAAAGAAGTCGCTGAAGAAATATTTTTTCATATTTCGTTCAGTTGGATAGGCCTGACCTGGAGTTTGAACCCAGACCTCACGTCTAATAAGTCAACACTCTATCTACTAGACTGCGACAAAAGAAGAGGAACTAAATTTGCTAAAAATACACTGAAAGTGATTCTGTTGTGAAGGATCCCAAGTTAATTTCTAAAAAGCGTTGCAAACGACGACATATATTCAACATACCTCTACGACAGAAAACATTGCATAGGAGTGGGTAACTTTAGTCCATACAAATTGTTCTTTCTAAACTCGAGGTGGAGAATACTAAATGATTTCTAATGTTGATGTTAATGTCAAGGCAAAATGCTTACCACTTAACAAGGATATTTAGGCTTTTAGTAATATTTAAGAAATTCAAAACACCAATAACAATAGAAATGAAGAAGAGAAACAAAAACAAGAAAAGAAACTTTTATGGCCATCATTTAAAATTCCAACATGATGGTGACTACGTTAAAATTCATACACACAGAAAGAAAGAAAGGGAAAAACTATTAAACCTCAAAGTCATTGAAGTCATTAAAAACAAAACAAAACAAAAACAATCCACAAAACTGTGTGTAGGAAATCTAAAAGCAACAACCACGATAAAAAAAAAGACTATCACCCCCAGATATTAAAATTTTGTTGCTGTTGTTTTACTTTTTAATTTTTTGTTGAATCACGAACACCTGATGTCTTTATATTTGAAAAATATATTACAAGTGAAACAGCCTGCAAACAAAATAATATTTGAGAGAGAAAAAATATAAAAAAACGATGGTAAGTAAGAGGTAACAAACAAGCCATTGATAAGCATTTAAATATTCGTATTAAATTGTTTGAAAAAAAACCTAGACATGGTTACCATTTTTTCAGGATAAACATCCAGATGGAGGTAATTTTCTCAGAGAGAATAAAGACATAGAGGCTTCTCTAAGCTAAGGAAGCATTTTCATCTAACGAGGTTTGTGTTGATTATGCGCCTTTCTGCCAAAAGTCGTGCTGTCCTAGTTATTCGAGCATCAGCCGGCTTCCAAATTTTCTTTGTTAGTAAGGATTACACTTCTTAAACCTGAAAGATTACTTTACTCCATTTCTTATATTTGCTTTGTCTCTGTATGAATTTCTGATTGCTTAAGTGCTAGTTCCAGTTGTTGTAGTCTAGTACGAAATTAAAAAATATTTCTTCAGCGACTTCCTTTCAGATTTCTCGTGGAAACTTGGACAGTAAATTAAAAAATGCCATGAAAAGTTTCTCAAAGAAATCTGTAGTTCGCAGTCGACTTTAAACTGTAGCTTCCGCAGCTTGCACAACCTAAGTGGTGTGAGGAGCTAGGTGGTGGTCTTGTCTGAATGGTGAGAGAATCCTTAGTTTATTCCAGCAATGAACCGAGGAACTGAGATATCTCCACTCTCGTGGCAAACATACATACATACATAATTGGAAATTACAACCCTTTAGGCAGGACTACGACCTAATTTCTCACACCACTTATGTTGTGTGCGTTAATTTTTATATATGAGTGGCGGGACCTACAGTTTAAAGTCGACTCCGAACGACAGATTTTTGAGTAACTTTTCATGGCAGTTTTATTTATTCTCAGAGTTTTTGCCTGAAATATGCTGAGAGGAAGTCGTCGAAGAAATATTTTTGTACGATGATGTCAATTTTACCAAGAAAAAAAAATAATATTTTCGAATGAAGCTCATTTTAATTTTCGTGGGTACGTTAATAAGCAAAATTGCCCTATTTGGAGATCAGAAAACCCTGGACCAGTCTACAGAAGCCAATGCACCCATTATGAATGATTGTTTGGTGCGACTTGGGGAGTGGAGACATCATTAGCCTATATTTCTTTCTAAATGAGGACGGCGCCATGATAACCGATTTCTTTTGTACTTGCTCTTCATGGTATTGATGTGAACGATGTTTGGTTTCAACAAGATGATGCAACTTGCCACACATCTCATGCCACAATCGCTTTATAGCATCAAACGTTTGATAGCCATTTAATTAGCCGAAATGGTGATGTCTATTGGCGGCCAAACTTTGTATCAGTTTATACTCTTATCATGAAGAGCAATACATTATATTACAGGAGCTTTTTTACTTCTCAATGGCTTTCTTCAACAAACGGTCTAAAAGCCTTTCCGTGTTCATTGGCTTGAAAATTTATATTTCTGAACATGAAGGAATCAAATTTACAGGACGATTAAAATTGCTTCAATTAATAAAGGATTTCAATAATTGTATCAAAATTTTCAACATCCTTAATGAACTGTAGAGTATACATCGCTATTTTCCTTCAGTAACTACTTATTTACGACAACCATACCTTGGCAGTTTGTTATTAGCGTGACTATTTTTTTATTAAATTCTGTTAATACATTTAGTTCTGCATTAAATTATTAATACTTTAATCCCTAAACAGAAAATCTATCGTACTTTTGCTTGTCTTAAAACTTGAACGCCGTACAGCAGACCTCTTTTCCAGCCAATTAAAAACTTTGGTAACTCTAACTTGTCAGCCCTGGGGGAGAAAAACAATTAATGCAGATAATTTACAAAACTTTTTCTATTTTCGCTCAATCATTTCTCGTTTATTTTTATGTTTTTTTTTTGTTGTTTTTTGTTTTTTTCGTTAACAAATTGTTATTTTCGTTTGCTTACTGTTAATTTTTTTTTTTTGTTGTAACAACTTTGCTCTTAGCTTTTAGGCAATTTAGTATGAACTTTTCAAACACCATTGCATTTGTTGCTTCAATACACATTTTGCTAAGGCCGAGAGTGGCCATACAAACGTGTATTTGTGCGTGCGTAAATGCGTGGACTGGCATCTTACCTTCTTACCAACGCAACAATTTAAGTGGTAAGTGCGTATGTTAACAAGTAGTAATAATTTATGATTCCTTTTCCTTTCTTTTTCATGGTCTACAGTTTTTGGCAGTTGGTTTCTTACAAAAAAAAAGGAAAATTCTTCAATACTTGTTGGTGGTGTTGGTTTCAAACCACATTTTATTTTCACATAAAACACTTGCTATTACAGTTGGTCAGCCTGTGGCACATTGGCAGTATTGGGGTTACTTGGTGTAGGTTTCAATTTGATACGGCTTTTAATGTTAACAGACGTTTAAAAGTTTTTAAAAGGAAAAAAGCAAAAAATGTACAGAAATAAACTGAAATATTTCATAATCATTTATAACGGAATGTATAATATAAAGCATTACGTGTTCCTCTGACACCTGTTAATAGTTTAATGATATTCTGCAGCTACCTTGGGTTGAGCTATTCACGTTAGAATGCTTGTTGTCGATACTTCTGGAGTAAAAGAGGAATTATTTAAAACAATGTTTTTGTATAAAGGACATAATATGGCTCTTTATTGTTAAATAAATGGTTTTCATGCATCATAATTAAGTTTTAAATGGGAATAATAAACAAAAATAGGCTTTCTAAAGCTATTTATTTAAACAAAATTGAATTATTTGATATTTATTGTTAAACTTATTATTAAAATTAAAATAAATCATTACAACCATATTAAATACACAAGAACACAGTTAAAAATGTGTACCTGTAACTTAATATTTCAGTCCTTTCAAAATTTACATTTTAAGCTCGCTGATAAGGACGAAATACGAAAAAGTAAAAAAAGCGCACAAAAATTGTGGATGAACGCAAAAGTAAGTTAAAGGAACGTGGTAAATATTTCGTGCATAAATATTTGATCGTGCAAACTCACAATCTACCTAAAACAACAATCAGCTGATGAGTGTGAGCAATGTTTGAAGCTGTTCCATCGATGTGTGGCAGTAGATGATCATTTTACATCAGAATAAATCTGATTGTCATCTGAGTAAACTACTAAGCGAGGAAACTCCAAAGCGAAGAAAAGACGCAACAGTCACATAACAAAGTTATGGTATTACAGATCGACTATATAGAAAACGGAGAGAGTCAACAGCGATTGGAGCAATGGAAAGAACGGACGTATAATCAAATCAATTGTTATTTACAGAAACTTAACTTTCTTTAAAGCCACCACGGTCTACTAGATGGTGTAATGACTTATTCGATGTGTGGTCGCGGTTCAAACCCCTCGCCAGACATCTGCTACAAAACTAAATATGAGAAAATATTTCTTCGGCGATTTCTATCCAATATCCTGAGAATTTTGTAATGGCCAATTAAGTAAGTAAGTAAGCATCATGTCGTAAATTTGTGTTGAAGACGATTCTCGAAAAAAAAGTTAACTCTCTTAGCACCAGTTCTCCCATAACCGTCTGTGTAGTTTCGTAGAAGTGTTTTAAATACAAAAGATCCTTTAAAATTTCTTGTTTCACAGCACAGTGAATAATTTTCACGCTAATGTGCAATCAAGACCATTCAAGTATTTTGTTAGGGGTGTCTGTTTATGAGATTCTGGAAGTTTTCTGGAATGATTTATGTATCCCTTAAGAATATCTAAGTGATCTGCCAACGATGCCATTTTTTGAGAGTATAGAAGTTGTCTTAGTCGTTTTCTGCATTCCTTATGTATTCCTTATGCTTAGGGCATCTGTACTGGTGTGACTTCCTTCGAGCTCTCCTTTTTTCATATACAATTACACCGATATACTTAGATACGATAACAGAAATATAGAAATACACGTATGTAATAAGTTCAATAATTCAGACGATTGCAATCAATACGGAGAAACTTAAAAACAGGATATACTAGCTTAATAACAACAGCAGCATTGATCTATTAAACTTTACCTACAAGAAACCCATAACAATACAAATAAAATGTAGGAAATGAAAGTGGATCTGTTGTACTAGCACAAAGAATTC
The DNA here is from genome assembly GCA_958299815.1 of Sarcophaga carnaria. NCBI lineage: Eukaryota > Metazoa > Arthropoda > Insecta > Diptera > Sarcophagidae > Sarcophaga > Sarcophaga carnaria. Next base: position 34,812,408 of record OY283150.1, read on the forward strand.
CGGTGGTATGACAAGGATGGCGTCAGAGTGGAATTCTCAAAGCCCAAGAAGTCGTGATCCGCGCCAAAACACATGCAGACGTACAGTACTCCGAAAGCTAAAACATGGCAATTCTACTCGGGAAGAGGCGAAAACAACATAAAAAAAACCTTGTAATATAAAGATATTGAAGCCTTATGCTCCCATAAAAAATAAATTTAAAAATAAAAATACGTTAATATGTACTGAATTTTCTACATATTCGTATACTACGTATACGTAATATTATTAACAATTCATAGTAAGTATACGTCATACAACAATTTGTTGTTTAGTTAGTCTGTCAATATTCTTCTACTCACGAAATAAAAAAATGCATCATAATTAATTTTGGATTTACTTAAATCCCATAAAAAGCCAACAACTAAAGCATAATAACTGCTGCACAATTTTAATTAACATCCTTATCTACACTCACAAAAAAGATAAATTAAGAGGAATAGCCAAAACCAGAAGAGCAAAAAAAATTGTAAAAATAAAAAATAAAAATTTTACTTTATTGAAATCAGTGTTGCCAAGTATAGGGAAAAAGGCTTTATTATTTATTTATTATGATTAGGTATTTGTTGTTGAAGTCGCCGTAGTCTAGTAGGTAGTGTGTTGGCTTATTAGACGTAACCCGCGGTTCAAAGCCCAGGTCAGCTATCAAAACGAAATTGGAAAAAATATTTCTACGGCGACTTCCTTTCAGTAGATTTCTGACAAAAACTCTGAGGGTAAATAAAATTGCAATGAAAAGTTTCTCAATAATCTGTCGTTCGGAGTCGACTTTAAACTGTAGGTCCCACCACTCACGTATAAAATTAACAAACACAACATAAGTGTTGTGAGAAGCTAGGTCGTAATCCTGACAGAAGGGTTGTAATGGCCAATTATGTATGTATGTATGTAGGTATTTGTTGGTTTCAAAAAATTAATATATACTCTTCGTTTCATCACACCATAGCAATTTGTTCCAGTTTTTACATTGTGGATGTAATTAACAAAATGTTTTTCAAGGTTTCTCGAGCACTTTTCTTATTGTATTTTTCTTGCAACAGGAGCACTAAAATATTTGAAGGATCCCAATTTCAATAAAAACTCGGCACAAAATTTTAAGGATCTTCGTTAGATTCAGTAAATTGTTTGCTCAAAAGGCACTACAGGTGTGTTGTTTTGTAAACGATTGAAATTTATTTGTGATTGTGGGTTAATGGGCCGAACACGAAGACTGATTTGACAAACGAGACGAAATGAGAACCAAGGGGACTCAGTGGATATCTAAAATATCAAATCTAAATATCAAAAAGACCAGAGAAAGCTTATACCCCAAATATATCAAAGAAATGTGTTGAACATACATACACGATTGGTATTACAACCCTACAGTCAGGATTACGACCTAGCTTCTCACACCACTTATGTTGTGTGCGTTAATTTTATATATGAGTGGCGAGATCCACAGTTTAAAGTCGACTGCGAATGACAATTTTTTTGAGACACTTTACATGATAATTTTATTTGCTCTCAGAATTTTTGCCAGAAATCTGCTGAGCTGAAGTCGTCGAAGAAATATTTTTCCATATTTCTTTTAGTTGGAGTTGTCTCACCTGAGGTTTGAACCGTGGCCTTACGTGTAATAAGCAAACACACTATATACTAGACTATGGCGACATATGTTGAACATGGATAAATATTTGAGTAAATGAAAGAGCTGTTTAAAGGGGATGCTAGGTGACCTTACAACCGAAAAAATAATAACGAATTAGTGGTCCTCAGCAATATCTGAAACTATACTAAAGTGATGGCGAACCTAAAGAAGGTTCACTTGTTATTATCATTGTTTTAGTGCTATCCGCGTTGGAGGACTGGGGGCTTCCTTCCGGATTATTGAGTTGAAGCCTTTTAATTTTAAAATTCGTAAACCATTACAAAAAAAAAAATATTTTTCTTTGCCGGATTCGAATCCAGATTGTTTGGGTTCATAGTCAAGGCGTTTAATGTTTGGTTTGTATGGTTTTTGTAATAACTTACAGAGTATTTGTATGGTGTAAACAGGATCTGCTTCTTTCCAAATCTACGTGCCTCTAACGTAATAATTTCTTCACAGCTGAAATTGTTCATTGAAGTTAAAGTGCTCGCAAGTTTTAGATTGGTTTTAACACAGATTTTTGCGATAGTCATTGAACCTTAGGTATTTGATTTGACTTGAGGTAAGTGAAGCTAGTATTAAGGCTCTGACGTTGCTAAGTTTAAAAAACTATTAAATTCTATTTCTATGATTGTTGATTACGATCACCATTTTTTGTTAAAGATTGTAGATGATTTGTGTAGTATTGAAGCCAACAATTGGATTGTTGTTCTGTACAAAGTTGGTACAACTCCTGATCTGCTTACTTTGTTTTCTACAAATTTATCTCATATGATCAGTATTTTCAGTTTATTGGATTTCGTGTACGTTATACTCGCCAAATTGTAAGATTAGATTAAATATACAAATCACAGATTCTTGAAGGTATAGTAATATAAAATATTTTTTATATATCCGCTGGGAATAAATAAAAAAAATTTCCTGGCACCTCTGCCTCATTCTAAAAATGTACAATATTCTGCGGGATTATAAACAAAGTTTGTTTTTCGAAAGTTTTTTGTGTTGTTGTTCCCGTTCATAATTTTGTATTGAAGTTAAAATTTTCCTTTTTTTGTTGTTGTTGTTGTTATTTTTAAAATTAATACTTATGCAAAAAACACAAAATGAATTTCATGTCTATTAAATTATTCAAAAACCATTAAACAATAACAAAAAAACTGTTTTATGTAATAGTTTTTACTACCAAACGAAAGGATACCAAAAAGATTGAAAGAGAAATTATGAAATTGTATTCATTGGTGGCACGCTGGAATAGGGAATCAGTTGCTGCAAGTGGAGGCAGTAAAATAATAAAGAACAGAATAATTTATATGTAGTATGCTTTTGTTTAAGCATCTAATTACAAAATAACTGATGGAAATCTTTCAAGTTAAAATGAAAAATATTTGCCTAAAAGCATAATTTACAGTAGAATCTAACGATCGTCAATATATTTATGCTTTCTTAACCTTGGAAAGGCATTCCATATATTGGAGCACTCTGGTAAGCAAAGGTTTCACGAGGAAACTGATCTCCCCTGATTTAAGGATAATTACATCATGGATTCAAGGTTAATATCACATGGAAATAAATTAAGTAAGGCATAGCTGTGGGGACATCTATTTTTATGACTTATTACTAAAATGCAGCATAACAGGCTGAGTTGGAGATAAATAAGAGGCTGAGTTGAAGATGTCAAGACAAAAACATTGCATATTAGTAAGCAGGACTTTGACGATGCGCAATACTTCTGTTATTCAGGACTGTCACATACATACATACATAATTGGCCAGTTTAACGTCGACTCCGAACGACAGATTTTTGAGAAACTTTTTCATGGCAGGGTTATTTACTCTCAGAGATTTTGCCAGAAATCTGGAAGTCGCCGAAGAAATATTTTTTTTGTTCCATATTTCGTTTTGATGTTTGACCTGGCATACGAACCCAGGCTTTACGTCTAATAAGCCAACACACTACCTACTAGACTACGGCGACTGTCAGTTCTAAATATTATACAGTAAGACCTCGCTTAACGCGGGGGATACGTTCCAATAAGTTCCAGCGCTAAACGAAACGAAGCGTTCGTACTGTGATTTCGATTTCGGAAAATACAGTTGGAATCTTTATTCTGGACAGACTAACAAACAAAAGAGCGTTGAAAAAGATACATAGTATACAGCGTCGCTATATAGTGTACCGCTTTTGGTTGGTGCATGGCCGTTTCATTTGCACACACATACAACAAGTATCAACACAGTGTGCGATTTAGGGGAATCTCAATACTACCGCGTAATACTGAAACAGCATTAAGCGGAGCAGCATTAAGCGGGGTCTTACTGTAATTAAAATTTTATAACAGGGATGCAATAAAACCCTGGTTGTTTTGAAATTCATTTGGAGTTAGTAAACAATTTTTAGGCGAATAAAACTTAAGGTACTAAATGTTGACATAAAATCAAAGGCTGTTAAACATGGAATGCTGTATTCTGAAATATCCAAAAAGGCACCAACTGCCTGTATCTTTGCAACTGCTGGTAACTTTTGATCAAATTTAATTACAAATAGCAGCTTATAAGGCAAAAGAAAATAACTACCAGTTGCAAGTGATATTAGGAAACATAAATGGAGCTGGATCGGCCACTTTCTATGCACACCTCAGAATGACATCACCAGAAATGTAAATAACTGGTACATACATACATAATTGGTCATTACAACCCTTCTGTCAGGATTACGACCTAGTTTCTCACACCACTTATGTTGTGTGCGTTAATTTTTATACATGAGTGGTGGGACCTACAGTTTAAAGTCGACTCCGAACGACAAATTTTTGAGAAACTTTTCATGGCAATTTTATTTACTCTCAGAGTTTTTGCCAGAAATCTGCTGAGAGGAAGTCGCCGAAGAAATATTTTTGTATTTTATTTTGATGTCTGGCCTGGGGGGCTCGAACCCTGGCTTTTCGTCTAATAAGCCAACACACTACCTACTAGACCACGGCGACTTAACTGGTACCCACAGTGAAAACTACGCGTAGATACATGAAGGCCCCAAATTGGAGTTCAGGCCAAGAAAAAAAGTTAAGGGGTTAATACAGCTTCTTTCCTACGATAAATTACTTTGGAACATGTGAACAGGCATATTTACGAGGTGAATTTTAAATTTTCTTGGGCTACTTACATTCGATTTTTAATTATTTTTATTTTATTATGTTGGTACACTCGTTTCGAACATATATTTACAGTTTTATCAATAAAACATGTTTAGTATTTTTGTGAGAGGCCTAAGTAAGACAAGTCTTTAGCTTTAGTTTAGCGATTTTTCGCTATCGAAAAAATACGGATCAAAAAAGTTGCATCAAATTTTGTGTAAAAAATTAAATTAAGTCCTTAAAAGCATTTGAAATGTAGGCAGTAGCTGGATCTTAGATGACGTCATTGAACAATTGCTGTGCAATGGTAATGTAATTTTTTTTTTCTTTGCCAATTTTCAGTAATATTGGAACGAATATCGCTGCCTCGCGCTTAAAGCCCAAAATTTCTGTAAAAATCGCATGGCATGAGCAAAGCGATATGGCAAAATCAGGATATAAGCAAAAAAGTTTAAAAATTAATAAATAAATAAATAAATACCCACAGCAACATCTCTAAACATGGTTTGGCGATTCTCCATAAGTATTTTCTTCACTTTTTCAACATTTTCATTGGTTATTGATATGCTGGGGCATCCAGTGCGTCGTCTTTCACTTATGCTCGACCTTCTGTGAAAAACTTATTGTACTGTCACCATATGCCTCACAATATTAGCAGAGTTATTAAATTATTGAGCCGTCTACGACTACATGTTGAAAATATAGAGATACCCTCTAACTTTAAATGCAGTGATCATGATCTTCTAACTATGCTTTCCTTTTATACAACCAAGGCATTCAAACAACTACTCACCCATCTTGTTGTTATTTCTGAGCCCTACTTTAGCATCATAAAGGTTTTTGCAGCCAAATAAATGATTAGTATACTGCAACAAAGTCTTGAAAGGTAGGGTTGCCAACTTTAGATTCTTAGAAACAATACCTGTACTAAACAAAATTGCTTTAGCCTTCCTAGTATGATTGTTCGTTATTATGCTATCGCCTCTGCGTGATTAAGGTATTCCTTGAGTAGTTTTGTTTCTAAGTTTTAAAAATTGGAAAGCCATTCGAATGTCATTCTGCCATTTTCAAACACGGATTGCTGTGGTTTGAATTCAAGTATTTTATGGTAGACAACAAACCAGGACAACTCCTGTGGTTGAAACCGCTGATTATTAAATTTTTTCCCTTTTCATTTCAATTTTTTGAGCTTTGCATTAATCCAAATGGCTTTTGTTGTAATTTAATAATAAAAACAAGCATTATGCATTCCTACACCAACGCTCAACATCATGAATAAACAATTCGACATTTAGAACAAATCCAGTATAAAATCGAGCAATAAATTTGCAACAAAAATGAAAGAAAAACTCATATTTTTTTTGTCAAAATGCGAGCAATGTATAACAGGAGTGAACAATTAAAAATGGATTCATTAAGGAACATCTAGAAAATAGAATTTAGGACAAATGCTGGAGTTTTAAATAAATTTTATTGATATTGTAAAGTAGCCGTAGTTTAGTAGGTAGTATGTTGGCTTATTAGTCGTGAGATCTCCTTTCAAACCCCAGTTCAGACATCTCCAACAAACCGAAATATGAGAAAATATTTCTTCGGCGACTTCCTCTAAGCAGATTTCGGGCAAAAACTCTGAGAATAAATAAAATTGCCATACTTTATACAGTAGGTCCTGCGACTCCTGTATAAAATTAACACACACAGCATACGTGCTGTAAGCAGCTAGGTCATAATCCCAGCTGAAGGGTTGTAATGACCAATTATGTATGCATGTTACACTGGGAAAGAATTTACTTTATGCACAAATACTTACCCGAAACGTGATCATATATTTTATAGAACTTTTTTTGTTTATTATATACCATGTGATTATGTCGTTACAAGCTCGGACATGTCAAGTTCAGGGAATCATAAATACTTCTACATCATGGGTAGTTTCGAAATTTTCAGAAATAAAAGGGTTTCATTCGACCCGGTGGTCTCGCTGATATTGTGCGAAACTTCAATTGCCAAGGCCGTGGGTTCGATTTCTACTAGAGACCCTGGGTGTTTCTGATTGTCTGATTATTTATCTGACATCGTATCTGATTACTCGCTACAGAAAAAAGAAAATGGGAATTATTACTAAAAAACCAATTCTCAAAAAAAGTGTCTTTCTCTTCTCCTATAAACTATCTTTTCTGAGAAATTTTTCCAAAAAATTCAACAAAAACTGCAAAACTTCGTAGCGCCAATAATTAAGCTCAAGTATTATCACCAGCTGTTTAGAGTACAACTGAATGAGTAAATTTTCGAAACGCCACATTCTATAACTTGGCAAAAGCATGGGGTAAAGCGAAGACATTGACTATCGAATACAGAAGGCTCGTCGTAGTTTGGCAGTGTACTAACCACTTGAAAAACGTCGCTACCGTTCAAGTGTGATAAATAGAACATTTTTAATGTAGGTCGTGGGTACGATTCCCACCAGAGACTTTGGTCTAAAACAAATATAAGAGGACTAATCTACTAACATACATACAGACATACATAGATACATAATTGGACTTTACAATGCTTTAATCAGGAACAACCTAGTTACTCACACCACCTATTAGCTAATTTTATACATGAGTGGCGACACCTACAGTTGAAAGTCGATTCCGAACGACAAATTTTTGAGAAACTTTTTAATGGTAATTTTATTTAGTCTCTGAGTCTTTGCCAGAAATCTGCTGAAGAAATCTTTGTTTATATTTCGTTTTGGTGGAGATGTCTGACCTGGAATTTGAACCGTGGCCACACGTCTATTAAGCTAACCACTACCTACTATGGCGACTAAGCCTCCGAAGACATTTATGCATTTTTGGGGCCAAATGTCATCTTTACCAGCAGACGTTGGGAACTTAATCGAATCCTGTGGCAGATGGAATAAAATTTTGAAAATGTTGGTGTAATGGATATACTCTATGGAGGACGACTAATGACATAATAAAGGACGCCATAGAAAGGGATACGCATTGAAGCTGTAATTCGGTAATAGCTGCAATGGAGAAAAGCTGGACAGAAGTTTAGGGCCATCGACACAATATCAGAAAAATATTCGCTGAATTTGATGTCCTATGCTACTTACAGGATAAATGCTTAGGAGGCTATTTTTTCTTATTGACTTTTGTACCGCAGTGTAATAGGCCGAGAGAAATATACAAATTTTGCTGCCAGTTGACATTAACATTTAATTTGTCAACAAAGCCCCTAATTTATAAGGAATGTCCATGGGCCAAAGCTTTCACAACCTTGCCTTGTACTATGCCATTGGAATTTTACTGTCTAACTATCTGTTAATATCACACTCTGTACCAAAATGCTAAACATAAACGAATAAACATTTTCCAACAAAAATTGTTTGAATATCAAATTTTGAAACATTTTCGTTTTCGTTTTTCTTCTTCGTCTGTTGGAATTGTCATTGGTGACAACGTTTTTTATGGCACAATAGTTTATTCAATTATTCAGGACCATCAACTAAACGATATACAACAACAGTGTAGATATGCAAATTCTGCTACTATCTGACTGATTCGATTCAATTGCAGCAGCGATATGTATAGAAATCATAGAAAAAGCGAAAGCAACAATATAGCTACAAATACAGATACAGTGACAGTTACAGTTAGAGTAAGGGCTAGAGAGCTACTGTTGCAGTTACAGTTATAGTTACAAATGTGTTGCCACATTAAAATGTGAAATTGTGAAAAGGAATCAAATTTTGTTGTCGAGGTTGTTGTCGTTTTTATTATTGTTTTGTTGCTGCTGTTTTTTTTAGAGTTCAGCAGTACTAGTAGTAGTAGTAGCAGCAGATGTACTCTGGCACAAAGTCTCGTATATTTGAAATTAAAGAACTTACAATAAAATATACTTCAAAACTGTTGGGAATATATTTTCACAAATACATAAATATTTGCATACACATGCACATATATTACATACATACACTACAATACAATACAATTTCATAGTAAAAGTAGAGAATTAAAAACAACAACTGGAAGACACACAATAAAGTTTATTTGAAATGTAATTGTAGCTCTTCGCAAAAGAGCAACTGCAGCTGCTGCTCCTGTTCAAGAAGCATTCAAAGCATAGTGACAAAAGCTTAATAATTAAAATATCTCGAATGACACTTTGTTTCATTCGCATTGCTAGAGTTTGAACGCAAATGTTGAAACGGAAACAATAGATTTTAATATTAAAACAGTTTAGAAAACATTCTCGAAGTGTAAATCTTTACGCCACTTAATGCAATGCAATGTCTCGTGCAACGCAGAATAATAAAAGCGTTTGGAGTACCGCAAAATTACCATTAGAATAGCAAGGATGGAAATGATAGCAAGAGTACTACTTGAAATACAAATTCAATTTATTTATTATTTAATTGAGGACGCAGAAATAATGTGATGATGGTTTGAATGTATGTATGCATGTACATGTACGCCACCATATATACAAGAATTTCCAACAACTTATGGAGAATAATTTATGAACTCGTTCACTGAATCGAATTTACTCTCGAATTTTGCATATGAATAACTGGAATCAATCAATTGATCTGTCTTAACTACTGGTTTGAGAAGTTGAAATCAGGATTACAACCAAACTTTTCACACCATCCATGCAGTGTGAGTTAATGACATGACTGACGGGGCCTGAAATTTGGGAAGTATTTTCCGGGCAATAGTTTATACCCACAGTTTTGTCAGAAAACTACAGAGAAAAGATCGCCGAAAAAAATATTAAAAATCAAGACAGGAAAATTAATCATCAAATCAGAAGTGGTTTGCTACGTTAAAAAGGGAAGAAATAAGTAGCGAGGGCAATGCAAGCAATGGACGCCACCAAGACAGTGTTAGCGAAGAAAACACCAGAAAAAATTCCAGAAAATAATTTTCGATGCCGGCAAAGTTTACTTCAGTACATTGAAGTAACTGACTAACTGCCATCCTGAGGCAGACTAGCCTAAAGCAACTGGAAAGCACTCACAAAGTGAGTAGATTTCAAAGAGAATATCAAGTTAAGGATCTCGAGTTATTCAGCTTGTATTCAATACCAGCGTTATTGTAGATATCAAAACATAGAGTCTTCCATTAGGTACTTACGAATGTTCACAGTTGATAATCACCATCTTGTTGAAGCTACATCTGTCAAATTACATACATGCATACATAACTGGCCATTACCAACATTTAGTCAGGATTAGGATCTAGCTCCTCACACCACTTATGTTGTGTGTGTTAATTTTATACATGAGTGACGCGACCTACAGTTTAAGGTCGATTCCGAAAGACAGATTTTTGAGAAATTTTTCATGGCAGTTTTATTTTATTCTGAGTGTTCTTGCAAGAAATCTGTTGAGAGGAAGTCGCCGAATAAACCTTTTTTCTAATAAACCAACTTATTACCTACTAAACTATGGCGACTACAAATCTGTCAAATTAGTTCTTATTTATTCAATTTAATTTTCAAAATCACCCTGAACGTCCATAAATATGTGTCCGCCGCCCCTTCCGCTATGTATGGGTACGTGAACAAACAAAATTTGTCGAATTTTTAAGCCACAATGACACACACGATACACAAGAGCGTCCAATGCAACCCGAAAAATTAATATTTTGTGTACATTTCGGGACACACTATCACTGTTAACAACAACTATTATAGGGCTATGAATACCAACTTCTTTGGACCTTAATTGAATGATATGGACAGCAGCGACATGACACTTTAGAAATTCTGAGTGAACAATTGAGACCATAGACACCTCACATGAAGGTGATATAAGCTGGCCACCGAAGTCATGCGATTTGACATTTTCCTCTTGGATTTTCTTAAGCGGTGGGTCTATGCAAATTAGTCACAGGCTCACAGTGGTCCACAAAGCCAACATAACGCATGCTATCAGTTAAATTCAGCCAAATTTATGCGACAGTGTCAGGGAAATTAGACATTTCGTATATGCTCAAACACGAGAAGCCATAGGCAACAATAGGTTTTTCAAAAGAATAACAAATTTCGATGATATCTTACACACATACATACATACATACATAATTGGTCATTACAACCCCTCAGTCAGAATTACGACCTAGTTTCTCACACCACTTATGTTGTGTGCGTTAATTTTATACGTGAGTGGCGGAGCATACGTATGTCGTATGCGAACGACAGATTTTTGAGAAACCTTTTCATGGCAGGTTTATTTACTCTCAGAGTTTTTGCCAGAAATCTGCTGAGAGGAAGTCGCCGAAGAAATATTTTTTTTCATGTTTCGTTTTGATGTCTGACCTGGGATACGAAGCCGGGCTTTACGTCTAATAAGCCAACACACTACCTACTAGACTACGGCGACTTTTTATATCTTACACACACATTGTTTTATTTAAATTTAAAGCTGGGAAGCGAATATCCTAAAGAGTCGAGTGTGGACTGCTTTCTTATGATTCCTGATTCAATTAACACAACCTTCAGTTTTTGAAGATACTATTCAAGTTGCAATAATGGAAGGAACAGTCCCTATAGCGATGCGAGATAGCTGTAGAAGAGTCTTTTTGCTGATTTTATTTTCTGTCATATTTTCCTCAATCTTTCGTAAGTGAAAAACTAGCGGAATATTTATTGATGACAGATCAGTTGCATCTTTGAACAAATTAAAGATGAAAATGGCTTTTCTGTTTGGTTTATGACAGCATTTAATATCCCTCGTTGTGCACCACATTAATTCTTTTGTAACATCCACAACTGTTTCTATAAGAGCCGCCATTTTTTCAAGTTCTCTAAGTTCTTTAAGTAGTTTCGACTTGATTTCGGTGCAATTGTCATTTTCTTAAAACTCCGCGCCTACGAAGAGAGTTCTATTTCTTTCCATTTGCAGTTAAACGACTGACATGATGTATAAATTGCTTGGAGGTTATCACAACCTCATGAATTTGAATTGCTAAAAAACGTAACCCTAGGGACTTCGAAAGACGTTGATGTAGAAGTCACTGTAGTCTAGTAGGTACAGTCTTGGCTTAATAGACGTGAGGCTTCATTTAAATTCCAGGTCAGCAATCTCTAACAAAACGTAATACGAAGTAATATTTTTTTGGCAACTTCTTCTCAGCGGATTTCTGGCAAAAACTCTGAGAGTAAATAAAATTTCATTTGAAAAGTTTCTCAATAAACTGTCGTTCGGAATCCACTCATATATATAATTAACACTCACAACATAAGTGGTGTGAGAAGCTAGGTTGTAATCCTGACTGAAGGGTTGTAAGGACCAATTATGTATGTATGTATTATGTTGATATGAGACTTTTATGTTAGAATTGAATTTGATTGTTACATACCTATATTAACCATCAGGGCATTGAAGCTATGCTTCTCTTTATAAAGGCTACCATATTGCTTTGCTTTGGGCATATAATTGCCAACAAGAGATAATTAAGTTAATATATATTAAAGTGGATTTCGTGACTGGCAGAATTTGAACAGTTAATATGAACCAACATGTTTTCAGAATTACAAACATCAGCTTAAATATATATTTTCCGCCTATCATACATAGCTTCAATTTACAAAACTTTCCTACTTAGGTTACCGCAAAACTACGTCGTTTTTGTTTTTCTTTTTTAAATTACTGTACATTAGATAATAAATAATCTTCTAAATTCCAATAAACATATGTATGTGCATACATACATACACATGTAGGTGTAAGGAAGTCTAAACAATGTTAAACCATTGGATAAACACTACACGCCTAACCAAATTATACGAAATTCTTGACATCTTTACACATGTACAATAATCTTTAAAATTCCTTATATGAGGGTACGTACGTACATACGTACACTACTAGATCCTTATGTCTATGGACAAATGAATGTGAAAGCAACATATGGCACAACGAAGGCAAGAAACAAAAAATCACGAAATGTGATTGAAAGAAATTTTGTTTTTTTGGGATAAAAGTTTATGTGACATCAGGTGAAATTTGATTAGGGTCATCACAACTGAGATTGAAAAAACGTGATAAAATTGTTTATTATCAATGATGTAAGTTAAATGCTTCTTTACTACTATACATACATTCATATGTATATTTTGTAACTACTTAAAATTCTTTCATAGTTGCTACAAAGTTAATGGTGGAACGAATTGAAGTTTATTAGGCAGATTTAAGGCATACACATTTGCTTGTGACATTCCCTTTCTTTTTATATAAAAAAATACTTTTTTAATGCCTTTAGCCTTTAAGTTTAAAATACTTATTTTAAATGTTTCATCATATTGCTAAGAAAATGGAAATGATGTTACATCGTTTAACATTAAAATGATAAATAAAAGCTACAAAAACAATAACAATGGACTTGTTTACTTGATCAACAAATAAACAAAAATATAGCAACAACAACATTCAAAGCAGTTGATTAAATACCTGGGAGTAATGATTGATAACAGACTCACGTTTAGAGAACATTTTAGGTACATCGGTGGAAAATGTGCCGCGACGACATGTGCACTTGTCCGATTAATGCCTAAACTAGGGGGCCCGAAACAGGAGAGGAGACGATTACTGATGAAGGTAGTGACTTCGATAGCTAACTGCCCCTATATGGGCCCAGACTATGGATAGGAGGACCTATAGAGCAGGAATAGGATCGACCTACAGGAGGTCTGCTCTCAGTGTAATTTCTGCCTTCCGCACGCTGTCTACTGATGCAGTATTGGTGATTGCGGGAATGATGCCTCTGAAACTAGTAGTGGACGTAGAGAAGAGGAAACATTATGCAAGGAGGGGAACAGATCTTTCGAACCCCATCCAATTGGTTGACGATGCCATGGATAGATGGCAGCAAGACTGGTCCAATTCCAACAAGGGAAGGTGAACATACAGACTCACACCGAGTATAGGCGAATGGACCAAAAGGAGACGCGGCCAGGTGAACTTCCACCTGATATAGTTCTTAACAGGCCACGGATGTTATAGAGCATATCTCTATAACTATGGCCGCGACGTAGATGAAGTATGCCCAGAATGCTGTAATGAAAAGGAGACGGCGGTGCATGCTTTCCTTACATGCCCGCGATACGATGGTCAACGAAATTGCCTGGAGAGGACAATAGGACACCAAGTAACGCCCGATAATGTAGTTAACCCAATGTTAACCTCATATGACAATTGGAACGCAGTATGTGTTTTCGCAAGGAGGGTATTGATGCATCAAAGATTGGCTGAGATGCAAGGTCAGCAAAATTGGAAGGCAGGTACTCGCTGAATCTCCATCTCCCCGAAGTAATACTTGATTGTGGCCCGGGGGAGGGCAAATGGTTGGAAGTGATACGAACGAGGTTGGGTTTAGTACGCAGGCGCTCAGCAAGCCGAGAGTAAGTCTTGCGGCGAACCGTGCACTTTGGTAGGCCAATGTCTATTGAAGATTCCCAGCCTTTAGCTCGTCAGGCTATAAAAAAATAGCAACAACATCAGTATAAAAAAGGGTATAAACAAGTAAACAAACAGCAACAACAAACATTACCAGAATAAATGTAAACAAAATACACAAACAATAATTAAACAGCGGTGTTTACATTTATGGAGATCTCACCAAGTCTAGTGGATTGTGTGTTGGCTGGTTAGATGTGAGGCCACGATTTAAACCCCAGGTCAGACGTCTCCAACAAAAATGAATTTTGAAGAAATATTTCTTCGGTGACTGCCTCTCAGCAGTTTTCTCGCCAAAAACTTTGAGAATAAATAAAATTGCCATGAAAAAGAAATTTTTTGAAAACGTCTGACCTGGAGTTTAAATCGTGGTTTGTTGTTTTAAATTGATAATAAAATTACAATTGCTGGCTTACTGCGCCTATTGACGCCAAAAGAAAGAAGTGCTCTATGAACTTCGAGACCAGGTGTTTTTTTGCTGTAGTTTACCGTACAGATAAGTCAATATAGTTTAACACTCCCAACTGTTAATCTATAGTTATCGATATCGATAGTTCTTATGTAGCTAAAAACAAAATCATAAAAAGCTTACAAATTATTCAAATGATTTTTAACAACGGAATAATAGAAAAAAGCTTCATTAATAATAAATAAAAATGTGATAGTAAATGTATTAATTGGCTTTTATACGTATTTATAATCAATTTGTTAGCCATTAATTTTCCTATTGGATATGAAAAAAAACCAAAACAAATCAATAAATTATTAGGTATGATAGTAATTAGCTGTTTGCAATTAAATTTGTTGTAATAAAAGAATTATTTTCAATTTAGAAATAAATGGAGGTTTTTTTTAACGAAAATATTAACAATAATCACTATATTTAAAAACATGTTTGTGTGTATGTGAGTGTATGTTAAATAGCTTGTGCTTGTGTGTGTTTGAATTTTTAATCTATTAATTTGTTATTGATGTCGCTGATAATAATGTATTTAATTATAGTGAATAAAATCGTTACTAATGTGCCAACATGTGTTAAATCTGACACAAAACATAGCCATATTAAACGCACTTTTATAAATAAACACACATATCTATATACACGTTTATATGTATACATATGTAAATGAAAGTGTCAAATAATATTTATTTTACACATAAACACACATTCGATAAATTACAGTGTATAATAAAATTATAACTTAATCTACACCATATAAGTATACTCATGCTTTTGTGTGTTCTGTGTGTGTGTATGTTTAATAAAAACATTTTGTTTATTTGTATTGTATTGTATTGTATTGTATTGTGTCTACAATTGATTAAAGATAAACCGGAAGTATTAAGTACTTTATTATGCTTTATGTTAGTAGTTCGCTTATTTGTTCACAATCGTGTATTTACATATATATGTGTGTATTATACGCATAATTCTGTTTATATGCATGTTTTTGAATATGTGTGAGCTGTAAATAAATCATTTTGTTAGGTTTTGAATTTTGTTATTGTAATTAAATCTAATTAAATCGAAATGCCAATATCTATGTTTATGCACTTAGTAATCATTATTTAAAATTTGCTTCATTATTAATATATGTACGTTGTATAATAAATAGGTATGTCTCTGTGTGTGTGTCTATGTATATGTCATTTATGTAGTATGTATGCTGTATGTATTAATTAACAAAGCTCTTACACGGCCAGCGGATTAGCAAGTATCATTTCCTTTTCAGTTTCGATATAATCTCTTGGTTAATTAATACTATTGACAATGATATATTTGCTTGTGTGTACGACATGATCTGTACAGTTTCAGTTTATTTTTGAAATATAAATTAAATACCATATTCAGAAGATATTAACCAAGTTTCTTGATAATTTATGAATTCTGAATGACAGAAGTCGCCGTGGTGTAGTAGGTAGTGTGTTGGCCTACTATTCGTAAAGCCCGGGTTCGTATCCCAGGTCAGACATCAAAAATGAAATATGAAAAAAAAATATTTCTTCGGCGACTTCCTCTCAGCAGATTTCTGGCAAAAACTCTGAGAGTAAAATAAACTGCCATGAAAAAGTTTCTCAAAAACTCTGTCGTTCGGAGTCGACGTTAAACTGTAGGTCCCGCCACTCACGTATAAAATTAACGCACACAACATGAGTGGTGTGAGAAGCTAGGCCGTAATCCTGACTGAAGGGTTGTAATGGCCAATTATGTATGTATGTATGTGAATGACATCTATGACATACACAACATAATTGGTCAGTACAACCCTTCAGTCAGGATTACAACCAAGCTTCTCATACCACTTATGTTGTGTACGTTAATTGTATACATAAGTGGCGGGACACCTACAGTTTAAAGTCGACTCCGAATGACAGATCTTTGAGAAACTTTTCATGACAATTTTATTTGCTTTTAAAGTTTTTCCAGAAATCTGCTGAGAGGAATTCGCTGAAGAAATATTTTTTCATATTTTCCGTTTGAGGTCTGGCCTGGGGTTTGAACCGTGGCCTTACGTCTAATAAGCCAACACACTACCTACTAAACTATGGCGACTTCATAGTCATCTGTTAGCTACTGGTAAAAATTTTTATTATTTTTCTGATTACTAAAGGATCATCTTGGACTCAATGACTGAAAGTTGTGTCCCGAACTAGACGATTTAACAGTGACAAATCTTGTGTCGATAAAGTCAAGACGTTTAAGTTCATAATAGAACAAGCAGTTGATGTAAGTTTCCTATTATCGATCGAGGGGAAATATTCAATGTATTTATGATGATATTAATAACTCTCAGTACCTATGATAGTTTTTAATATATGAATCAAATATTACTAATGTTTCTTGTTAGAAATACAGTATATAGCAAAAGGGTCCAAGTCAACATAGCAACCGGCTTGAATTGTAAATGGTAATTGCTAATTATATTACAGAATTTTTGACCTGCCAAAAAAATAAAACCCAGCAAGGTAGGAGCTCTGAAAAAACGCTTTAAAATTCAATTTGATAATCAGAAATCCCAGATCATCTGAAGCTTAATATATTTTACAGACACCAGACAATCATGTGGAAGAATTCCTGCCACTCCTGTGTAAAAATTAACGCACAAGACATAAGTGGTGTGAGAAACATGATCCAGACTAAAGGGTTATAATGACCAATTATGTATGTATGAATAAGGATTCCTTGAATGAATGAATTTGTCAATGAACATAATTAAGCTGTTAACGAATCAAGACTTTCATTAAAATTGATTGATTGATACGGCTTACATGTTGGCGGCATCGTCGATCCTTATTCCTCTCGAAATGAGGAGCTTTCATTACGATGAAAAACGAACGTTATTGTGTTCTACTGACTGAATTTTTGTTTTCGAAAATTAATCGGCTAAATACTAACGCAACTTGCCATATAGCAAGTTGTAGATACATCAATTCCTCAAAGCCTGCAATTAGGATCTGAATGATAGTTCACATGTCCGTAAAACAATGTTCGTGTCTTGTTGGAATCATTGTTCAAAGTAGAGATAAAAGTCTTACTCTTTACTCATATAATTTTTGCAGCTTTTAAGGCACGGTAGTAATTCACTTTAAAAATTTTAGGAGCGCGAGATCTTTGCTTTTATACCCATCAAAGGAAACAGACCATAGGCCTTTTGGCCTATTAGATAATGGCTTATTAGGATGGCTTATTTGGATGTTTTTCAGACTTTAAAGGCGACATAAAATTTTAATCAAATTTGAACACCTATAACACTGCAATGGAGCTTAGTAGGAATCGAACATTTATCTGATGCCACAAACATACTCCCTTTGTCAAATGGCCCGTTTTTTGAGGCCACCATTGAAAATCTTTTCGTGATATTTTTAAGCCCATTTGATAAGCATATAAATAATTGATGCTGCACCTTGTGATCTCTACTTTTTACTTTTTTTTTTCTTTTTATTAAATTTA
Organism: Sarcophaga carnaria; assembly: GCA_958299815.1. NCBI lineage: Eukaryota > Metazoa > Arthropoda > Insecta > Diptera > Sarcophagidae > Sarcophaga > Sarcophaga carnaria. The sequence continues at coordinate 34,830,617 of OY283150.1, forward strand.
AATTTAATAATTTTTTTTTTATAATTTTTTGCTGTTTGACCCAGTTTAAATATGAATATAGTTATGTATAGTTATGTATGTTTGCCTGAGTATATGTGTGTGTTTATGATGAAAATTTTTCATAAACTTTTACTTATTCATGACAGTTTATTTTTTTTTTTTTAATATTGTGTTTTGTTGTTCCTCTTGTTTTTATCATTAATTAACAACAAATGTTGATTGTCAGAGTTTTTAGCAACAAATAAAAAATTACAAAAAAAAAAAAAATAAAATTACTACAGCCGTCCATTCATGCAACAAAAACAAAAAATAGTTTACAGTTGACATTTTCTCTTGCAACATAAATGAACGTGAATATTAAAAGCTGAATTTAAAATAAATAAAAAATAATGACAACAACAATAACAAACAAAAATAAATAAAAAGTAGCGCCACAAAATATTATGAATTTTAGTCAATTAAGTGTGTAAATATTTAATTGCATGGAAGTATTTACGTTTCCAGCATTTATGGATCTGTCTGTTCTGGATCAGATTTTTTCCTTTTTTTATTTATAACAATATTTTTTCTTTTTTATTTATTAAATATTATACACAAAACATTAAAGCATTTTATATCATAAGTGAGAGAAAGAATATTTGATTTTTTTAAATCCAAAATTAACTTAGTTTACGATATTTTTTGTAACACAGGATTCTTGATTCGAAATGATGGTTATACGACTACCTGTAAAGAAAATTTTTTATGTAAAAGAAACTTTTTATGTGATCGCACCCTTCTTCAAAACAGACGTCAAGGGTGACAGAAAATATGAAGATCTGGGCATAATGGCGAACGTGACACTAAGGAACCTGGCCGGTTTAATCCGAAGCTGGGGGATGATTCAAATCCACCACTAATCTCATGATAAGGGAGCTTACCTTATGCAGAGCAAGACAATAGGCCATATAGGCCAACGAGTGAACTTCTCTGCGAATTGTAGGCAACCCTCTAACCTAACCTAACCTAAAATAAAATATGTGAAGATCACCACATAGTAGTCATTCGACCAAAAGATGAAGCCTTTTCAAATGTCAGCCGAGATAACAAAAGTATGTAACATTTTTCAAATTTGTATTTCCAGATTACTAACAAAAACTCTGAGAGTAAATAAAAAAAATTGCCATGAAAAGTTCCTCAAAAATCAACTTTAGGTTCCGCCACTCACATATTACGATACACAACATAAGTGCTGTAAGAAGCTAGATCGTAATGCTGACTGAAGGATTGTAATGTAATTTGTAGGCTTTTTGTACTATAATCGACGATTCGCCTATTTTTTGTCAATGTTTATACGCAAGCCCTGCCTTTGCCTATACAGGATAGAGCTTTAGCTGTATGTCGCAATTCTATGTGATACACTGACGTCGAGGTCTTCCAGTATTGTGTTAAATTCCCGGGTTATTTCGAGAATAACTTTGAATACCAATGGATATAGAACATAAGCTGGTCGGACACCAGTTGTATTAGAGATTGATTCACCGATGCATCTCTTATTTATGTACTGTCAATAAGTTTTCAACTGCAAACGACTGCAAACTAATGTAACCTCAAAATAAACAACTTCAAGGTTGTTAAATGCTTTTTCAAAATCGGCAAATGCAAGGTAAAGTCGCGAACATGAGTCAATGTATAATTCGAAGGCAATTAGTGTGATCTGTACATGACATGTATTTAAGAAATCCGACCTTGAAGAGAAGTTTGTTTGCAGTTGAAGCAATGACTTTATTAATGAAATTGTTTAAATTTTACAGTTTCCGAGGTCACGTCTTTTTACAGTTAATAACGTATGCCAGAACTCCTATATTGTGCTTGCCGCTAACTATTGTAGCTGCCTTTAAAAGCTTTATTGAAGTTGCCGTAGTCTAGTAGGTAGTGTGTTGGCGTATTAGACGTAAGGCCACAAACCCCAAGGCATACATCAAAACGAAACTATGAAAAAATATTTGTTCGACTACTTCCTCTCAGCAGATTTCTGGCAATAGATTTGAAACAAATAAAATTTCTATGAAAAGTTTCTCAAAATCTGTCGTTCGGAATCAACTTTAAACTCATGCATAAAATCAACTTCCACAACATTAGTGGTGTAAGAAACTAGGTCGTAATCCTGAATAAAATGACTAATTATGTGATCTTAAATAACTCACTTTTTGAACATAGAACTTATGCCAGAATTCCTGTATGATGTTGGCTAAGAACTTGCCGCTTACTATTAAAGTTGCCTTTAAAAACTCGTAAATATTCCCTGCTTTGCAGTTTTTAAGAAAAGTCTGTTTCTACTGTGCGGATTTCTTCCTCATGGTTATACCCGCTTAAGGTATAAACACATAGAGGACAGATAACAGAATGCTGCCAAGTTTAGAATAAAGAAGCAATGCATATATTCATAATAAATAAAATAGAATTATAGACTCAATTTTGTGTCTGAATTCATTTGAAAAATGTTTTGTGTGTGCGGTTTTTTCATAAGTGAGTTTATTTTGCGTACAAAAAACCTGATTATGACAACACTGAAAAATATACTTAAATTCAATTGTTTTGATTTTGTGTCAGTCGTTTTTTCTGCTCTGCTTTCAAAAAATTTAAGCAGTCGGCATACGGCAGAAAAAACAGTTGGTAGAATTTTCTGTAGAACTGCCGAACTGTTGTCTAACGTCTATGTGTTTATACCTTTCTGAAGTATGAACTGAAAACCCTCACAGAAAGACTTAATTTAGAATGGGAGTAACATGGCTTCTTACATACTTGAAATTAAACTTAACGACTTAGTCGTTTAAGCACATATCAACCTCCTTAAATTCTCTACCATTTATTAATAAATTTTTTTACTTTATCCTTGAGAACATTACAAAGCCCTGTACACTTAGTTGATAATTATCGATTAAGTCCTTTGCTTTGCTTTTGGAAAATACTCAACGATAACTAGTGGATTTTGAAAATTTCATGGCAACTAATATTTTTTGTTGCCATATTCTCCATATCATAATAACAATTAAAGGACAGCAAAAGAAGAAGACACAATATTTATGACTTCCATAGCAATTTGAGGTCATCAGTAGTAAAAACAAAAGAAAAAGAGAGAGAGAGAGAAAAAATGTCGAAAGTAAAATGAAACAATACGCTAAAATGACGCTTGGCTAGACAGAAATGTGGCCAACACCAAAGGCTTTTTACAAAATTTCACTGTTGCAATAAATACCCCTGAGTTGGCTTCGTAAGGCATAAGGGAAGAATGTTGCTTAAAACAGATGATGCACTTAATGATAATAATGGCTTGCAGTTTTCACAAGCAAACAAAAAAAACCCCCGAACACAAGATCATATTTCATGGTGGTACCAAAGACTAAACATTGAAAAGAAACAACAGCCATGTTACCAAAAGCAAGCATTACACTTTTCACTGCATTTACGGCCATTTATACATTTGAAAAATTAAAAAATTTTATTTCATTTCATGCTTGCCGTTGCAATAAGTACAAAAAGATTTTACATGTTAAAATTTTGTATGGGCAGACAGCACCACATGGGATTTAAAATTTCCTCCTAATGGAGTTCATGAAATATTCATTAGAGCATAGGAGCGATAAAAAAAACGAAAATTTCTATACTCCTTCTATCCGAAAAATGTTATGTTACAAGGCCAAACTGTAGTAGAATGTGTTGAATTCTGAGTTTTGTTGGCAAACAAACAATATATTTTTAAAAATCATGACTGGTCTTTGTCCTCTACGACTCTACTACGCATAGACAGGCAGGCACTTACTTAAAACCACAAAGATTGCAGCATCTCGTATGTCTGTGGAACATTTTGAGAAATTTTAAAGGAAAACATTTGCAATGATTCCCCTCTAGGCTACAGTACTACTAACAATCACCCACAATAACAAATATCATCGAAAAGGACAACAAAACTATGTTTGATATTCATAAAGATTTTTAAATTACTTTGTTAAAGAATTTTTGTAAAGTTCAGTAGATTTTAAATGCAATTATTTGTCTGTAGTTGAAGTAACTGACTGTTGACTGTTTAAATGCTTAGAAAATGTTTATGAATGTTTTTTTTTTTTTTATTAAAATGCCAATTATTGTGTAATTTTTCTCTTTCTATTTTTATAACAAATGCTCATACAGTGGATGTGCTGAAATAGAAATTTGCAATTAATTTTTCTATCGTATTTCTTTATATTATTATATTATTATATATGTATTATAAATAATTATAATCTTTCTTTTTTTGTGTGGCTCATGAAAATGATTTTATCGATAACTAAAATTTTATAGAAGTCGCCGTAGTCTAGTAGGTAGTATCTTGGCTTACAAAACCGGAAGCCACGGCCAGGTCAGACATCAAAACGAAATTTTTTCTTCGGTGATTTCCAGTCAGTAGATTTTGGTCAAAAACTCTGAGAATAAATAAAATTGCCATGAAAAGTTTCTCAAAAATCTGTCGGTCGGATTAGACTTTAAACTGTTGGTCCCGCCACTCATGTATAAAATTAACAAACGCAACATAAGTAATCGTAATAATGACGAGTTGTAAATATAATCTCAGAAAATGTAATAAAACAGTACAGAAGTAGTGAATATTTCAGAAAAAAATTTCAAAACCACGCGACTTAAATAAAGTAAGAGAAATTATCGAATTTGCCGTAGTCTAATAAGTAGTGTGTTGGCTTATTAGACGTAAAGCCCGGGGTTCGTATCCCAGGTCGGGCATCAAAACAAAATATGAAAAAAAAATATTTCTTCGACGATTTCCTCTCAGCAGATTTCTGGTAAAAACTCTGAGAGTAAATAAACCTGTCATGAAAAAGGTTTCTCAAAAATCTGTCGTTCGGAGTCGACGTTAAACTGTAGGTCCCGCAACTCACGTATAAAACTAACGCACATAACATGAGTGGTGTGAGAAGCTAGGCCGTAATCTTGACTGAAGGATTGTAATGGCCAATTATATATGTCAGTTAATCGTTGTATTCTGTCCTCATGCTCAATTTACTATTTTCAAAAGAACTTATTGAGACCCTATTACTCGGGTTGATGTTGTTCTTCGAACAGTATGGATAGATACCATAGAGCACCACATATGTTGGAATAGCATCGTTGGTGTCTCCTCTTTTTTGATGGCTGGTTTGTGTTTAGGTCTTGGAGGATAATGTTTGCATTCAAGTGGGTGTTGGGGACTTTTTGAAATTTATTTGTATTTGTAAAGTATTTATTGTATATACTGTATATAAGTATTTCGCTAATCTATTCATTAAAAGGTATAAAAATATTAAAATATTTAATTTGAACTCATTAAGCATAAACATTAAATTAAGCAAATGATAAAGATCAAAATATTAAAAATTTAATATTCATGTTAAAATTCACATTATTTACCATAAACGAACATTTTCAATTAAATAATTACGTTTAATTAAAACTGGAGTCATGAATTAAATACAATATATTAAACGTATATAAAATTTATCAAATCAATCGTTTTAATGACACAAATGCAAGAGTCCTCTTAGCCTCTTCCAAATGCTCAAATCAAAATGGAAAATTTTCAAATTTTAACGATATAATGCATGTATGAAAAAGAAAAAATTAAGTTACATTTTCGAATTAGTTGGAATCTTAAGAATTTAGAAAATTACACTTAAATTCGACAATTTATCAAATTCATATCGAATGTGTTGAAGTCTCACATACATACATACAGCAAAAAGCAACTACGAAAATATTCACGTATTTATACACAGTCTATTGAACAGAAATTCAACCCACTCTACTCAAAATTCTATACAATACGAATGAATGAATGAATGTCTTACCAAATGTATGTATGTACGTAAGATTTACACGTGTCCTTAGAATACGCAGGGCACAGCACATTGTAAATAATACCCGTAGAAATACAAACAACGATTAAACTAATTCATAAGTCGTTAGTCTTTGTCGTCTTTGTTGACATTTGATGTTTAAAATACATGAAAAATGAAAGCAAATAGAAGGCTAAAAACACACAGAAAAACTAAAAAGATTTTCGTATAACAAGACGAACAGCACCAGCAAACAGAGTGAGAAATAGCATCTAAACTACAACGAAAGTTCAATATCAGATAAAAAAAACGAAATGAAAAAAGTAAAACTGAAAATAGTTTCATGTTAGATAGTGAATGTTAAAGCTTAGAAAAAATATACACTTACACATGCCAACTTACATACAGTGGACAGCAAAAGTCTTAGTACTCCAATATATTTTGACAAAAAAAATCCCGATATGACTTCAAGAGAGTATTTAAGAGATCATTTGAAAGAACGGTTATGTAATCGCTAAACCTTAAACAAAAGTCAACCGAAAAACTTGCTCATGGTGCCATAAGAAAATACAAAACAAAACTTGTACATTCAATTCCAAATGGGTTAATTGGAGTGCTTGACCTTAAGGTATATTCCGCTAAATACAAGGGATAACATTTTCGTATATTAGGCCTTTGAATTTTAAATTTACTTAGGGTTCTTCTTGAGGGTACCTATGGGGTCATTTGAAACTTTTCCTTATTTTTCTCTTGTTTTACGAAAAATATTAAATATTTTTTTTGTTTTATAATAAAACAGAAATAAATTAATAAAATAAATGTATAAACTATAAATTTGTATACAAACTTTTGTCTAAAATTCATGAAATTGCTAAAATATATTGCCGTACTAAGACTTTTGCTGTCCACTGTATGTATATCGCCACCATCATGTGCATAGCGACAAAGAAAAGCATTAGTGCCACAAGTAAAAAATTTTTCAAAATTCCCTCAGAAAATATTCGTGGTTTTTTATGCAAACAGTTTTTACTTAAATTTCACATTTTGCGCCGCATTAGAAAGAAATTCTTGTACGATGTTTGGTGATTTGAGGCCATGGTCAAGTCACTTGAAAATAATGAAAATTGGCCAACAATACCATGAGATTTGATCCCTTGAGTCTTTTTCTTGTAGAGTTCTCTTAAGTCGTAGATGTATGCCAATAAGCTACAAATCACAGTGATTCTTAAAGTCAATATAAACCACGCCATATATCCAATTTACACACATACATACATACATAATTGGCCTTTATAACCCTTCAGTCCGGATTACGAACTAACTTCTCACACCACTTATGTTGCGTGTGTTAATTTTCTACATGAGTGGTGGGACCTACAGTTTAATATCGGCATTGAACAACAGATTTATGAGAAACTTTTCATGGCAATTTTGTTTATTCACTCTCTGAGTTTTTGCCAGAAATCTTGCGAGAGAAAGCTGCCGAATAAATATTTTTTCATATTTCGTTTTGTTGCTGATGTCTGACCTGGCGTTTGAATCATGGCCTCACCTCTAATAAGCTAACACACGACGATTTCTATCAAATTTAAATTCAATCGAACTCAGTCTTATTTAATTAAACATTTCAAATGTTTTCCACCCAGAGAAGCTGTGGCAGATATTTGAACGATTTTATGTTCAACACATAATGTTTGTTTTATATAAATAAAATTTAAAGCGAGATACCGCTTTATTAAAGACCCAATATATGGTGAAATGTTACAAATGAAATGTTACAAGGAAAGGAAGAAAAATAATAACAATCAATTGAGATTGAGATTCCTATATAAATTTATACCTGGAACGAAATAATTGCCACCGGAAGTAGGAGTTGCTAATTGCCACTGCACGTAAATTTATTTTTTTTTTTTTAATGAATCAGTAAATTCGTTAACAAACTCCTCACTTTTTATAAAATAGTATGAGAAAAATGAATTTAAAAATTTTTAAAAATCCAGTTTCAATATTTCAAAATATGTATTGCCAGTGCACCACGACGTATGAGTATTATGGTGAAATAAATATTAATTATACCGATTAGAACGTACCAAAGTTGTATTTATAAGAAAGCCAAAAAGCATGATAGTGAGAACTGCAACTAAACAGTGCTAAATAATTGAATTTTACGGCATTTAATTTATTGTCATTCTAACTTTACTTATATATCCTGTCATAGCTTAAGTACCGACGTCTGTCTCAAATAGGAATTCTATTGATTAGTAGTTTAGCGAAGATGCCAAACGATTAATTTTGTGGTTACACTCAAGTAATTATTCAGAATTGGAGCCACCGACGCCCATGTCTATCACAATGTCTTGGTTAACACCAAATCGTGAATAATTTCAATTGTTTCTGATGTAGAGACCACATCTCTCTATCTCTCATTCTTTTACGACCTTAGAATTAAAATTAATGGTTTACAGTTCCTAAATTTAAGTGTGTTTTTTCCCGCATTAATAATGCCTAATGGGCACACAAAATTCACTATTCAACACTTTTTTACTCCAGTCATTCTGCAGTGCTATCAATTGGTATCAAACAAAACTAATTAACGCAAATACTACTACACATTTTAACAGAAGTCTAGTGACAGTATTTGTATTGTCTTTTCAGTTAATTATTGAGAACTTATTAAGCTGCACTCGTATATTTTCGGAGCACTAAATACTAATGTGTTTATATTTATATTTCAAATGGTTTTCTCTACTGTCTTTTACTGATAAATTGCCAGTCGAGGATATGTAAGCTTGATTTGTAAGTGTGAGATCTGAATGTAAAAAATTTCATTCAAATTATTTCTTTAGTAATGCCTTTCAAGAATGGAAATAAAACTAACTATTGCGGAGTAGACTAGACAGTCGCCGTAGTCTAGTAGGTAGTGTGTTGGCTTGTTAGACGTCAAACCAGGGTTCAAATCTCAGGTCAGATATCAAAACGAAATACAAAAAGTATTACTTCGGCAACTTCCTCTCAGCAGATTTCTTGCAAAAAACTGTGAATGTAAAATCAAATTGCCATGAAAAGTTTCTCAAAAAATCTGTCGTTCGGAATCGTCTTTAAACCGTAGGTCCCTCCACTCATGTATAAAATCAACGCACACAACATAAATGGTATGAGAAACTAGGTCGTAATCCTGACTGAAGGGTTGCAATCGCCAATTATGTATGTATGTATGTATACATGTATGTATTGCAAACTGTAACTCATAGCAATGTCTACTTAATTGCCGACTTCAGTGTAGTTATTTGTTTGAATCGTTATTATTCAAATAGTTTTTTACTCTCTAATCACACCTCGTATTCTTTCTAATAAGTATGTGTTACCAACGTTCATATATTCATAAACAATGGCTCTTACTTCCACGTACATATGTAAAAATTTCCATAAAAAAGTTTTAATTATTGTTGCAATTTCTTGTCGTTAAAGTTTATGTCAGTACAGACACAATTCTACCAACTATTGCTCACAGAAATGTACGGGTAAATAGGGAATACAAGTGCATTTGATTGTTAAAATTAAGTGGATATGCATTAGAATTACATTGACATTGAAATTACACTGAATGGTTTTAAGGCTTTCTACAATAAATGAAATATTAAATGTTTAACATATGAAAACTTGTAAAATTTCGCATAAGTTCTGTGTTCAAAAGCTTTAAAGAAAATCAATTATTTAAAACAACATCGATCACAGTACGAAAAAATTAAAAAAATAAGAAACTTTATTTATAAATGTTAACAAAAATACATGAAAACTAGTCTTTTTACATATAATTTTACAAAATAATACCACAGAAAAACGCGTAATCCGAAGCCATGTGTGTAAAACCATCTGCATTCGACAACATACATGTAATATTTGAAATTTTCACATACAATGCCCTTGAATGTTAACAAATGTTCAGGTTAAAAATTACTTGTGCTTCTCACTGCTTTTAATTTTTTTCTTTTCCTATCAAAAGTTATTGATTGCTATGCAAAATGCTCATACTCACATGCACACACACATACCGGCATTGTAAAATCATATTTTATTTGTGAACGTATGAACACTTCTGTGAATATGATTTTTTATTTGTTAAAAACTGTATAAACTTTGAGAAAAATGGTCCATGTGGAATGCACTTTTCACCTTAAAATTCATACGCTCGAACGAACTTATGAAAAATAATTTTCCTTCATTGCTCCGTTGTGTAAACAACTTAAACTTACAAAAAAAGAACGATAACAGCACAGCTACATGCATGCAACTCAGTCCACAGTGAAGAGTCAAATAATTCGAAGGCTACAGTAAAGTAAAGCCAAGTGGTAATAGATCTACATACTACAACTTATGAGTTTAGATTATAGCAGGAGGGTCTGTTAATTGACAGTGGCAATAATTTGAAAACGAAAATTATTTTCATGAAAAATGCCTCCATAATTTTCCTGTTTTTTGGTACCTGGTACAATTTCCTCTCAGCAGTCTTTTGGCAAAAATTACCATGAAAAGTTTCTTAAATCTGTTGTTTGGTGCCGACCTTAAACTGTAAGTCGCCGTTGGTTGGTGTGATAAGCTAGGTTGTAGTCCTGACTAAAGGATGGTAATGACTATCTAAGTAAGTACATGAAAGTATAGAATAAATTAGCTTTCGTGGATGTATGTGCTGTTGCATGTGTAAAATTTCTTGGATTATCCTTATTTCGAATGCAACAATTATGCTCATTTAGGTACCCAATGGTATTCATTGGAAAACAAAATTTTGAAAATTTTGAATGAAATTCAATAACAAATTTATCTACAGGCTATTTCCTAAATTAGCGGAGCATACAGTAGTTGTGTAAGTCGCCGTAGTCTAGTAGGCTTTGTGTTGACTTATTAGACGTAAGGCCACGTTTCAAACCCCAGGTCAGACATCAAAACGAAAATATGAAAAAATCTTCCTCTCAGAAGATTTCTGGAAAAAAATCTGAGTCAATAAAATTGCCACGAAAAGTTTCTCAAAAAAGTTGCTGTGAACGACAACGAATTGATTGATTTTGGACCTTCTTCAATGCTTCTTTGTACAGCCGCTAGAGTTTTTTCAGTGCACACTGTTCCTCGTCTTATAATATGCGCGTTATCGATAAGAATAAACGTGGTTCGACATCAAACCATTATTATTTGAATTAGCCGATAAATTAGCCAATAAATTTGTCAAACAGAGTTGCTCTAGAGGAAGTCTATCTACTACTGCAGTTTTGCTGACAAACTCGGTCTGCCCCAATAGGACTACGTGCAGAAGCTGCTTTGATATGGAAGAAACGGATTCGGTACAACATTTTTTATGCGAGTACCCTGCACTTCAAAACAGACGTCATCGGTTTTTGTGTGACATGGTGGTGAACGTGCCACCAAGAGAAGTGGCCGCTTTCATCCGGAGCTCGGAATGGTCCAAGCCTATCACTAACGGATCAAGACAAGCGGACATACCTCACACTGGGTGATACAATGACCCATACGGGCCACCGAATGAACTTGCCTGTAAACGACAAGCTATTCGCTAATCTAGCCTAACCTAAATCTATTCATAATTAAATGTCAAACCAAACGATACAGCAAGCCACTGTCAGTTGTTTAAGTTATAAACCTTAAAAAAAGACGACCATTATTTGAAAATTCCCGTCGAACCCTATACCCGTATCAATGAATGGATAGAGTCTGTAGTTATTTGATACTGTAAGAGGCCAGAGAGTTTTTAAAATACACAAGATACTGATGATATTGCATATCATATATGAAGAGTGTATAAAGCTATGATAGGAGACTATGTTTAGACACGTAGAAATATTTTTTCCAAGCCTTCGGTGATTTTCGAATTGTCCCCTTATTAAACTTTCTAATTTTAAAAACACTAGCATTTTAATGAATATTTTCTTGATAATACTGCATTACAAATTATTAAGGAAGAATACCGCCTTACAAATTATTAAGGAAGGGTACCACATTTTAAATTATTTAGGAAGGATCACCACGTTTATGAGACTAATCGAACCAATAGGTATTTCGAACTAAATAAGTGGCCTTTTATTGGTCATTATAACCCTTCAGTCAGGATTACAACCTAGCTTTTCACACCACTTATGTTGTGTATGTTAATTTTATACATGAGTGGTGGGATCTACAGTCTAAAGTCGATTCCGAGCGCTAGATTTTTGAAAAACTATTCATGGCAATTTTATTTTCTCTCAGAGAAATCTGCTGAGAGGAAGTAACGGGAAAATATGTTTTCATATTTCTTTTTTAATGGAGATGTCTGACCTGGGGTTGGAACCGCGGGCTCAAGTCTAATAATGCTAATACTATACTAAGACGACTACAATTTATATAGAAACTATAATTTCCATTCTTGAAATCATGCTTGAGCAATAAAAAATCTGAACAAATTGCTCAAAGATTGCGGTGTAATTAAGTTCAGTCTAGTAATAGCACCAGCATTGCTTAATTGCTAGTAAAAGTTATTAACCGTTATTTTATATTTAATTAATTGCATGTTTTTATTAAAAAAAATTTAATCGGCCACTAAAACAAATGTGTGCAACAATTTGTTTGTAATTTGTTACACGTTTTAACATTTAAAAATTAATTACACAAAATACAATATGGTTTCTAAAGCTTTTAATAACAAATTATTATTGTGTCCTGTAATTTTCCCTAATCCTGCATTCATGTATTTTATATGCCAGCCTTCCACAATAAAAAAATGAAAATAACAATAATTTTAGTAATAAACTATTATAATCTCATCCAATTTATTAACAAATATCCCTAAATGGTACGATTACAAGCCCAAAACGGATGCATGCTTTTATTTTTATAACTCTTCTAAGACCGTTTAGACCTAAAGAGCACATACATATACCAAATAGAAAGCAAAAGAGTAGAAATATACGATATATTAACTTAAATATCACATTACACACACTTGTTATTGGTCATTAAAATTTCTGTTTGTACAAAAATTATATTTGGACACGTTCTCTCAATACCAAAATATATGAATGCCCCCTTTTGCTTGTATAAACATGAATGGAAATGTTTATATGCATATAAGGGATGGGAAATCTTGTAAAATCAGCATGAAGGCAAATATGCTTATATACTTAGAGAAATTTATAAAAAAGAAAATTAACGATTTTATTACTAAGAAGAATTGAAGTTGTCGTGGTCTAGTAAGTAGTGTGTGGGCTTTTTAGACGTGAGGCCTCGTTTCAAACCCCAGGTCAGACATCAAAACGAAAAAATATGAGATATCTGACAAATACTTTGAGAGCAAATAAAATTGCCATGAAAAGTTTCTCAAAAATCTATTGTTCGGAATCGACTTTAAACTGTAGGTCCCGCCACTCATGTATAAAATTAACATACACAACATAAGTGGTGTGAGAAACTAGATCGTAATCCTGACTAAAGGGTTGTAATGACTAATTATATATGTTATGTATGTATTACTAAGACTGGTAGCGTTATCTTTCGTTGTATTTAATTTATTTATTTTTAACTTGTCAACTTCTAGAACGTATTGGTTTCTATGTTTTGTTGTTCTTCTATGCAATTTTGTAATTTCTTGTTGTCTTGTTACGTTTAGTTTTTATTTAATATAGCAGCTATAAAAAGAATACAAAGATTTTTTGGACCAACACTAAGGAGATATCGCCTTTTTATGCAAAGCATTGTGTTGGAAAGCAGAAAAGATAGGGAAATGCGCGTCAATATTTTTTTAATGACCAGAGTATATACCTTCGTCACTTCGTAATTATTCTCACTTTCTTTTTTCTATTGTAAGTAATCATATATAAAAACAGACAAACAATCAGACAAGTACAAACACCCAGAATCTCTGATGGGAATCAAATCCATGGCCTCGTCAATTGAAGTTTAATACACTACCAACTGGACCATCAGGGCACACTATGCCTATAAAAATTTGTTTATCATTCTCTCTTACTTATCAAGATTAGCAGGTATTAATTTGCCAATGCTATAAGGCCACAGAACCATGCTTAACGGTTAATTATAGTAAACAATTATACGATGATTTCTGTTTGCATTGATAGGAAACTATCCATTTAGAGCTATAATTTAGGGAAATGTCTGGTCATAACCATCGAATGTATCAATAAACTGCGAACAGAATTGAATCGTTAATGCAAAAAGCCATGAGGCCACGGTTTAAACTTCAGGACAGACATTCCCAACAAAACGCAGCAGTCTTCCAGAAAAGCTCTCAGTTGTTCGAAATTTACTTTAAACTGTAGGTTCTCATGAATAAAATTAACACACACAACATGAGTGGTATGAGAAGCTAGGCCGTAACCTGGCTGAAGGGTTGTAATGGCCATTTAAGTAAGTAAGTTCTCTAAAAGCTGCCGTTTGAAAAGAACGACTTTTAAAAGATTCTTATTACACTAGCAACACCTAAATGACTTAGTTTTTCTACGTGTATATCAATTATTATTATTACTATTGCCTGTAATAGAGTAAACTATTGCCGACATTTAAACCGGCTTAAATGCTATTAAGCAGCAGCAACAAGGACAACCGCACTGGCAATAATATTAAAAAAAGCAGCAATAAAAATATACAATCACAGTCCCTTTAACTTGTTATATTCAGGCACACACATTACACCGCTTCGCCATTCCTTTTCTTTCTATCCCCTGCTTAGACTTTGCAATTTTGCAATCGTATAAGTTTATTATTATTCGAATCCTTTGGGTATTTCTCAAGTATATTTTACTTGTGGCAATGAGTTTGTGTTCGTGTGAGTGTTTACGTGTAAATGTGTTGAACGTATGAATTTCAATACTCTTAGGAGTTTAACGCACAAGAGCTTGATAAACACTCCACTATTAACGACAATAAATGACATTTAAATGTTCATTTTCGAAATCTTGAAATACACCCTGATAGCCAACGGTAAACAATGAAAATGAGCTTCGTATAGATTTCACTCAAGGTATCACGATTAAGCACTTACCGTTGTAGCAATAGTTGTGATAAGTTTTTGTGGAAACGTCATCATTAGCTATAAATTTACTAAGTGTTCAAAATTTTTAAATACCGATAACATAGCTGTGGGGGAGTATCATTTAAGGACATTTAAATAGTTGATGTGGATTTTTTATGTAAGTAAGCATATGTTGCCAAGGCACAAATGTAATAAAATTTTATTATAAGTCCCAACAGAATATCAGATGCATAGATCTTTCACAAGACGTCGCCATTTTACGCGTTTTTCTGCTGTTATATTTGCAATCATCAAGCTCCTCCATATGGTCTTTAGTGTTACAGTCTTTAGGTTTCCAGTCTTAAGCCATTATAGTTTATTCCTGCAATCCAAGAAGGATACAAAATATTTCAAGTGGTGTCACAAGTGTGTTCTGAATCCATTTCATTTTCGATTAGGCCTTCTACGGGCATGCGCCTAAGTCTTGTTTGGTTTACGTTAATTTTAAATCCATCCCTTGCTGAAATTTCTTCGTCTCACGTTGTATGACAGTTTCAGCTGATTGCAGGTGACGTGTTATCATTTCCCATGGGTCTGTTCGATTTCTGGTACGCGTGAATAGAATAGATACGAATATGGGACTATCTTGTGATATCATAATGATATTACCATACATTCATACATACATAATTGGTCACTACAACACTTTAGTCAGGATTACGACCTAGTTCTCACACCATTTATGTTGTGTGCGTTAATTTTTATACATGAGTGGCGGGACCTACAGTTTAAAGTCGACTGCGAACGACAGATTTTTGAGAAACTTTTCATCGTCATTTTTATTTACTCTCGGAATTTTTGCCAGAAATCTGCTGAGAGGGAGTCGCCAACGAAATATTTTTCATATTTCGTTTAGTTGGAGATTACTGACCTGGGATTTGAAGCGAGGCCTCACGTCTAATAAGCCTACACTCTACCTACTAGAGCACGGCATCTTCAATGAATGATATTAACGCTCCACCTTAATTTTCCAATTTTAACTAAGTTAAGTTTCCACGGGTTTCTTCTATATCTGGTACGTGGTAGATCCTTCTTAATTTCCTAATATTAATTATGTTGTGTTAATTCTTAAAGATCCGCATGGGTGCTGTTGGTTGGTTCTTTTTTTTAAAGCGCTTCCTATCCAAATTTTAATAAAACAAAGCTTGTGTGAGATATCATTGAAATATTTTTATTCGTCCGAAAGGCCTGTTTATGCCATTATGTATGGAACATAACATCTGACTTATAAATCGTGCTAATTTCGACTGATGGCATGGTTTATGTTGGATTTGCGACTGCTGTGTTTTGTGGCTTATTCCCATACACCTGTGGCTTAAGGAAACCGCACTAGAAAAAGCCTAACGTGATCAAATCGCACGATCTCGGTTAAAGATTCACACTACCTTTATGTGAAATAACAATGCCCTCAAATCCATTGAGATCTGTGGCACGCAGCATTGTTCTGTTATCACTACATCTTGAGATATTCAGATCATACAAATCTGTCCAAAAGAAACTGGTAATCATCGACCTAACAGTTGACAGTAATTGTCCGGGCAACGTTTTCCTGAAAGAAAAATGGCACAATGACACTGACAGAATAAAATATTTACAGTGATATTTAGATATTCAATGGATCTCTTGTGAATTGGTATCGTATCAAATTCAATAATTTTCTTTGTTCACGTGCCCATTCATCCTTTTTCCTATGAAAACTAGTGTCAGAGCCCCTACAGAAAACACACGTTATTGTCTATGGTTGTCCATTGGGGATTTTGACTGTCCATTATCAACTGCCAAAGTTCGGTGGGCTTATTTATCTCCCTTAACCTTGTATATTTTACATTCTTACATTCCGAGTTAACAATTGCTTAAAATATTACCATATGTATGCAAAATGATCCTTTTGATCCCATTAAGAGAATAAGGCCTCAAAAATATCTTTAGTTTACGTACGTACATAATTGATCATTAATAATACTTGAGTCAGGATTACGACCTAGCTTCGCACACCACTAATGTTGCGTGTATTAATGAGTAGCGAAACCTACAGTTTAAAGTCGACTTCGAGCGACAGATTTTTGAGAAACTTTTCATGTGGCAATTTTCTTTACTCTCCGAGTTTTTGCCAGAAATCTTCTGAGAGAAAGTCGCCAATATTTTTTCGTATTTCATTTTGTTGGAGATGTCTTTACTTACTGCTTGAATCGTGATCTTACATCTAATAAGCCAACACACTACCTACTTAACTACAGCAAGCTTAAATAAAATAAATTATTAAACAGAAATACTACTTCCTTACTGTGTTCAATCAATTGCTATTCAATCGATTCCTAATAAAAAGTCTTAACCAAAAACTTATCATTTTAAATATTAAATTCTGGATAATTCTAGAAAACTATCAATTAACAATTGCTGCTTTTAACTTCGACATGATTAAGGTAAAGGCAATACCAACCAACATCCGTTTACTGGTCCAACCAACGAAACATGTGCTCATGCGATGGTACGAGGGTTATTCAAAAATTGCATTATGTTTTGCTCTCTTGTACTATTTTTTCTCTTTCTCTCACAATGAATGTTTTGGCCTATTAATCGCCGTTTAACGTGTCTACTTCCAAGCATGTAACCTTCATAAAAAAATATAACATGGAGGAGTGTAGTAGTCCTTGTTATCTGTCGAGTGACATCTATTTCTGATCCATAGATATGATACAAAAAGTCCTTTTACTTTTCTTAACACGCCTCGTACACTTTCATACTCTAACACATGTGCAAATACTGTCTGCTTGATATATGTATGTATGTATGTATGTTTAGCTAATTTGTAGATATATATCGGCATGTAGCATTTTTTTCTTTGCTTCCTTGCATGAAACACACCCGTAAGTAGGGTACATTAACGCTTACATTTGTTTATTATTCCTTTCATTACCGTTCGACTATTAACACACACGCATGCGATACACATTTACACAAATGTGTATTCGCATATTTGATCAGACATTTAGATATACGCGTATTCATCTATTGAATGCCCAACACTTGCACACACACACATATTGACGGTAATCGTTGTTGAACATGTTGTTGTAGAGGCAGTTTTTGGTATTAGCCATGGCTAAGTAAAAATTATACGATTACGTATCAGAATGTACAGTTAATGTGTGCATGAGAGCAACTCAATATTCATTGATACGATAGACGATATGGTGCGTGCATCTTTGTATGTGTATGTGTATGTGTGTGAGTGAGTATTTTATGAGTTGCACAATGTACGAAACCATTATCCACTTAAAGATACAATTTCAAAGTCAAATTGCAATTGGTAATGGTGAGCATCGTGGTTTTTGGCACGCTGATAAGCAGTTTTTTCCTTTTTTTATTCTTTTTTTTTTTTGGTTGATTAGAAAATAAAAAAATATTCCACTGCTTCCTTCCAATGGTTCATTCAATTTCACTGTGCCATAGATATAAAGTGGCGTTTACATTGAAGCTAGTAATCTGTGGTAAGAAGAAAGGTATTTATGTACAGAATATCACAATAAAAAAGAGACTAAAATTTGAAAGTAACAGATAACGTACGTCACTTAAATATGTACAAAGAGTTTCATCTATAGAAATAGTATGTTATCACTTCCTTCATTTATTAAAGCATAGATAAGATAATGAAAACAGTTGTGTAGTGATCATAGAAAGCTGACGTGAGAAATCTTTTGCAGAACAATATTTGTTTTATGACTAACCAGAGTCCGTCTTAGGAAACTCATGACTAGCAATACATCACAACAAATTCTATGATGAAGTGACAGAAAAGACCTTTGTAGGAAGAGAGTTGCACATACGAAAGGTTCGACTAAAGGACGAAGTCATAGTAGTCTTGTAGGTAGACGTGAGGCCACGGTTCAAACTCCAGGCAAGATATCTCTAACAAATCGAAATAGGAAAAAATATATTCGGAGTCGATTTTAAACTGTAGATAGCACCACTCATGTATAAAATTAAGACACACACCATAAGTCGTGTGAGAAGGTAGGTTGTAATTCTGATAGTTGTAATAACCAAATATGTATGTATATACGTAAAGGACGAATTTTATCTGTAATGCAGTGTGCAATCCACTGACCAATCGACCACAAACGGATGTGCTCGGCGAGAAAGACGAGTGTTACGTAGGACTACATGATTCTCGGGATCATGTCCCTTTATTTCGATAATCCAAATCCGTTGTAGTACCATGGAACAGTGAAACACAAGCCACATTGCGGCGATGCTCCAATGAATCAATAGAATTGGATATCCTACCGTCATTAAGGAGAACCTTCACCTTCTTTCTATAGGATTCTTGGACACCCAGAATTTTATGATGGAACATATCTGGGCTAAGGCAACTTCAATAAAATCCTCTCTATCATAGAATTATTGGTTGGATTGAGAAAAATCAAATAGAAATTAGAAATAAATCATGGGACATCAACTGTCGGTATAAAAATGCGACCATAAAAGGCCCAATTAATAGTTACACAAGCTCAATTTAATCAATTTTTGTTCTACATGTTGTTATTCTTTCAATGCACAGGACAAAGTAAGGCAACGATCCAAGGGGATCACCAAATATTTTATGTTATCTGTTGAGGTAACGATAACGTTGAGTATTTGTATTTGAAGGCAATGTCTCTGCGGAACATTAACTGCAATATTTTAACCATTAACGTGCCAGCAGATGATATACCTTATTGTAGCAGCGGGATACATGCCAGTAAAGGTTCATCTTTTGAAGCAAAACTAACGGGTGCTTTCAATATATACAAAGATTCAATGAGTGTGGCATGCGACTTCATCATGAATAAATTAAACAACGTTTGCAAATCATTGACGTTTATTACCACAATTCATGCTATGTGCGAAATGTATTCCAATCGAAAATATTAGTTTCTACGATGGAACTCCCCGATGGCTTAACTTTTTTAATAACAATGAAAATTGCGACGTTACTATCAATAAAGTGCGGTATTGTGCATTGATTATTAATTTTTTTTAATAGAACTTGGTTGACTTGTAGTACCAAAAAAATGATAGAGCATCCTACAAGGAACTTGGTACTATAAACTTATTGAGATGCGAGTTTATTGAACATGTTCTGGAGCAATATTTGACTGTCAACATCGCTCTATTGGATGACCCGATGGTCTAGTTGGTAGTGTGTTAAAGTTCAATTGTTGAGGCCGTCCGTTTTCCACCAGAAACTATTGGTGTTTGACTGTTTGTCTGACATCGTACATGATTACTTACGATAGAAAAAAGAAAGATTGGCCATGAACTACCCGATTAACGGATTTCGGGCTACCTTAACACCTTCTTCCAGGCGCCTATACTTCTTGCGCGCCTTTGCCAATTGGTCACTTCAATCGATGACAGGGCTTCCTCGATTTGGTCCTTCCTTTTCGCCGCATCAAATACCCGTCTGACCGGAGCATCCTTCTCCATTCGAACAACATGGATGTTCATACGCTGCACAACGTTCATATCTTTGGGGCGGTCATACAGATCATTGTTGGATCGAATGCGGAAATCATCGCCAACTCGCACTGTACCGTAGATCTTACGTATAACTTTTCTATTGAATACTCTCATCAGTGCTTAATAGTGTCCATGCCTCTGCGCCATAAAGAAGCATGGGAAGGATGAGCGTCTTGTAAAATATTAGTTTTATCGTACGAGAAAAGTCTCTGCTACACAATTGCCTATTGAGACCATAGGCCCACTGACCACTGGTAACAAAAAATTGTCGCACACAACCCCACACTTTCTTCTTCTTGCTCCTATAAATTATGTTTCATGTATTCCAATACAATTCACTGCATTGGGATCATCTCCCATAACAAAATCAGGCGATATAACATCACTAGATCATTGCTTGTGAAGATACGTTAAGATTCTCATGCACAGGCATGACATAAGTATTACCAGATTCGAAATAACAGATGGTTCAAATTTAAACCGATGAATAGCCCACCCTATACATGAAAATAGATTCGTTTATTAAATATACTTAGTATTGCGTACTTAAAACATTGCCATAAAACTGTGTATTTATTTATTTAATATCATTTAGTTACAATTTAATTTTTATTTGTTGTTTTTGTGCAGGAAATACTCAGACATAAATATCAATATTTGTATAGATTTCGATTTATATTGAGTTACTGTTGCTGTTGTTGCTGTTGCTGTTGATATTGTCTGTTATAGTAACGTGCCATAATTCTTATGTGTTGTCTTAAAAAAGTATTTACAAAATGATAAACAATAGTCTCTCTACACTTAAGTCCATTACCTTGTTGTAATGGTCCTCTAGGGAAAACGTGTAAAATGTGTAAAACGTTTCTATATTATGCGGTAAATGTAAAGTAACCTTCATTTAAAGGCCCAATATAAATGAGTTTGTGTGTAGAAGTCCTATACCCCCCTCTACATTTCGAAAAATATATTGTTTTTCAAGGCATTTTCTTCTTAAACTATTTGATTTGTGGGTTACGTAGGTTTTTTTTTAATTTTATGTTCTCCTCTTTTTTATATGAGGTGCCACACTCTAACACCCTGTTAAAGTAATTTATGCCGCCATCATATTAATTCTTTTTCTGTGGTCTTTTGTTTAGAAAAGACAAATTACTCTTTAACCACAATCATAATTCAAATATTCATGTCCACACCAATACGCGAGCACCATTGCTGCAGAAGTGTCTGTCGACATAAGCTGCAGGCGTTAGCAAAAATGTTTACGATGGAATGCTAACATGACCTTAAATGTATGAATTTATTTTTGAAAATATATGCATACATACATAGACACTACTATACACCATGTATGTGAGAATTGGTCTTAATCTTCAAGTTATTTTCATCAGTAAATAATGAATTTAAATGGAGCTAATGAATGATCCTCGTGATTAAAATTAAGTCAATCGCTATATAAATGAATATTTCCAGAATATGATCCGTATTATATCGAGTGGGACATCTATCGGTTTAAAGTTAAAACATCGGTTATTTCGAATCTGACAATACTTATGCCCTTCTATTCTGTCACAAAATTCTGTATATTATCTCCACTGAACGTAATAAATGGATTTACGCTTGAGCAACGTTGGAATTTATTGCAAATTTATAACCAAAACAAAGACAATTGATCGGCCAGAATTGATTTGCCAAAAAAATCTTCTTTACATTTTCATTTTGGTGGGTACGTTAATAAGTAAAATTACTGTATTTGAGGCTCAGAAAACCCACACGTTGTTTTACAGAAGTCAATGCATTCATTATGGGTGACTGTTTGGTGCGGCTTGTGGAGCCTTGACATCATTGGCCTATATTTCTTTGAAAATGAGGACGGCGCAACAGTACGCTCAATGGAGACACCTTTCGCACCATGATAAATGATTTTTTCGTGGTATTGATGTGAACGCTGTTCAGTTTCAACAGGATGGTGGAACTTGCCACACAGATTTATTTTTCAAACGTTTGATTGCCGTTTAATTAGCCGAAATGGTGATGTCCTCCAAAAAGCTACGATTTGACACCGTTGGACTATTTTCTTTGGGGCGCCGTTAAAGAAAAGTGTTATGCCGATAAATCAGAGACAATTGAGAATTTGAAGCTCAACATTCGTGATGCCATTGCCGAGATAAAAAGTGTACGAAAATTGGTTCCACCCAATGAGATACTGTGAGTCCAGCCGCGGCAGTCGTATGCATGAATTAATATTCCATTTCTAACCGGAACAATTGTATTTCACTAGAAATAAATAGATCTGGCAAAATTTCAAACCGCTTTTGTTTTATTGCATTTTTAAATTTAAACTTTTAAATCACCCACCCTATACAAGACATCGATAAATAATTTGTCTTAGGCACAAGTATTTCGTTGAAGTCGCCGTAGGCTAGTAGGTAGTGTGTTGGCTTATTAGACGTAAGGCCAGGTTTCAAACCCCAGGTCAGACATCAAAACGAAAATATGAAAAACCGACTTTCTCTCAGCAGATTTCTGACAATAACTCTGAAAGTAAATAAAATTGCAATGAAGAGCTTATCAAAAATCTGTCGTTCGGAGTCGACTTTAAACTGTAGGTTCCGCCACTCATGTATAAAAATAGCGCGCACAACGTAATTGGTGTGAGAAACTAGATCGTAATCCTGACTGAAGGGTTGTAAGAACCAATTAACACACTAATATGGCGCTTGTAAGTAATGAAGGAAATGCCTCTTTTATAACATTTGAAAACTGCTTGCCGTGCTAAAACATGTCTAGAGCACCTCGATATTTTTACATCCATAATGTTTCTTCAAAATTTTTTCTTCAATTCGTAATATAAAAACCCTATTCAGGAAAATGTGAAAAATCAAACTCATATGGCTCATCGTCCATTAAACAAAAAACAAATCTTTTTCACTACCTTCTTTTCCATCCTTTTTCTGACAGATGATTCACAGCATTTCAGTTTTTGGGCCAAATTTACTTCATGGATATTTTAGTGTTTCGAAAAAAATCTGTATTAATTCACCAGCATAGCTATGAAAAGTTTTTAAAAAAATCTGTATTTCGGAATCGATTTTAAAATGTACACAACATACGTGGTCTGAGAAAAAAAGGTCGTAATCCTGACTGAAGGTTTGTATTGACCAGTTATGTAAGTATATATGTATGTATAGCAACAACTCTATGAAATAGCTTTTTTGACACAGTTTTTCAGTTAATTCCAGTGATCTTTGATGGCATAACTTGCTAAATAACGACTTTTAAATTCCTAGATTAGATTACCAAAACATTTTTGAAAAACAAATCTTTTAAGCTTCTGTCCACTATTATAAGGCATAGGAAGTTAAACGTGTACAGAAATATCTAATAGGGGGGCATGAAAATCTAAATTCCACGGTGATACTACAAATTTCCCATTTCAAATAATGGCCATCATTGAGGCAACATAATCAATGTCACCAACATTGTTCCTGTTCTTCTACACTCTTCTTTTCGAAACAAAAACTCATTGAATTCATGAAGTTCTTGATTTTATTTCTTCTTATTAAGTTATTTCCCTCTTATATTTTGTGCTGTTAAGGTTTTTAGTTTGAATGGCGGTAGTAGCCGTAAACCAAAAACCAGCATTAATTTCGTTGTTTGTCGCTTGTAGCCTGTGTATTAATGAGTACGTGTACTATGTATGTATGTGTGTGTGTGTGTGTTTGTGGCATTTGAAAGGTGTGATTGTAATTATAGATTGGCAAAATTCTAAATTGTCATTAATTTTGTAATCGTTGTCGTCGTAATCATTGTTCTTGTTGTTGTTGTTATTATTGCTATTATTCTTCTTCAATGTCTTGCTTTTATTGTTTTTTGCGGTTTTCAGTTTTTGTTTTTTGTTTTTCCTCTACAAATTCCAACAACCTTACCTTCTTAGCATTGCCAGCCAAGCACCAAGCTAGGAAAAGCAAAGAAACATTTAAATTTTGTTGTTGTTGTTGTTATAGAGTATCCTAGTTCTACAGTTGAGTCACAAATAAACAATTTCCCTGTAAATAATTCGTAGCAAATTGTATTCCTACTCAGTTCTTTTCCATTTAAAGTCATTATTGGTATTCAGAGCTGTGATAACAGGTCCCAACAGCAACAGGAAGTGTGACACCACCAAATGTCCTGACTATTGATTAAGTCCCACGATAAACAAAAGACGTAAACAAATAGTGTTAATGCTTAATGACGCATATTTATGCAAAACACACCATTTCTTTAGATACTCATTCGGCTTCTATTTCTAGTTGAAATAGCAACACATTTATTTAAACGATATGGCTGAACGTTAGTTAGCAAATACCGTACATATCGTACGTTGGTATTCTATTTTTGAACCTTAAGTGACGCAAAAGTATCTCCAAGAGTCTCTTTTATCAATTTCAATTGGTTAACGTAGAAGAGGACAACTTAGAGACAGGTTGTATACAACATATAAATGGAAACTTAAATGCTTACGCAGATAGGTTACGTTGTTTATTTTTCGCTTAACAATCTTTGTAATATTCTAGAGGCAAGTAATTATGAAATGTTGTTATAAAGGATAATGATAGATGGGCCAATACTCATAAGAAAGTATTACAATACATTTGAATCTGTTTACCTAAAACCTTTGGCAGCAAGAGTATATCACACCGTATCATCGACCATGAACGAATTTACTCCATCAGAGTGACAACGAATTTACTCCAATTTAATTGACTTAACTACTCATGGTATATTGATCCCCTTGAACTGTACTTCTGTCAGGGATTCCCTTGTCTTATATGGTATGGGTAATGAAGCTCGGAATGAAGTTAAAGAAAAAAAATTTGATTAATCATAAAACACAATTTGTTTTCATAAGTCACAAGCAGAAGAAGATTCGTGCCTTAATTCAAAAGAGGGTGCCCTGGTAGTCTAGTGGGTAGTGTGCTAGACTATTAGCGTGAGGGTCGTGGGTTCGATTCCCACCAGAGCCTCTGGTCTGTGACACTACACCGAGCATATGGTCAAGTTACACTGCTCGTATATAATTAGAATATAATTTGTAATTGTATTGTAAGTAATAAATAAAATAAAATAAAATAAAATAATTCAAAAGCTCACGTGGAAAATTTCATACGTATTGTTCCTAAATTATGCAAAATGTAGAAAGGCCTACTGTCTAGGCTAACAAAAGTACTGCATGCTTTGAAGTCGCTGTAGTCTAGCAGGTAGGGTGTTGGCTTATTATACGTAAAACCACGGTTCAAACCCCAAGTCAGACATCTTAAACAAAACAAAATATGAAAAAATATTTCTTCATCAATTGTCTTTCAGCAAATTTCTGGCAAAAAATCTGATAGTAAAAAAAATTGATACGAAAAGTTTCTCAAAAATCTGTCATTCGGTGACGATTTTCAACTGTAAGTCTCGCCACTCATGTAAAAAATTAACACACACAATATAAGTGGTGTGAGAAGCTTTGTTGCAATTCTCACTGAAGGATTGTAATGACAAATTATGTATGTATCCATGTATGTATGTAAAGAGTACTATTGACCAATAGATTCAGGGTGAATATAAAAATATCGCCTCGAAATTATTAGAAAACTACCAAAAAATTAGCAGAAATGAATGTAGACTCTTTTCTGTGACTATACGTGTGTATGCGTAGGTAATTTGTAACAAAAGTTGCTATAATCCATATCCATATTAATACGAACCCAGTAGCACCTACTGAGTCTTTTCCTTCGTTAAAACTGAGTACAGTTACGGAAAGGATGCATTATCTCTTATCAGGCCTCATATTTGCAACTTCATACGTTAATTGAAATGTTACTTAAGAAAAAAATACTAAAAATAGAGCCTTCTTGGTAATTGTTATAGATTTGTCCACAAGCGCCATAAGGATATAAGGAAATATCTAGTCAAAAAGAAAAAGAAACGTTTACTTAAGTCGCATAAAGACTTTTTATTAGCCGAAGGCCAATAGCTGAGACAGATACATACATACATATTTGGTCATTACAAAAATATAGTCAGGTTTACGACCTAGTTTTTCACATCACTTATGTTGTGTGCATTAATTTTTATAAATGAAAAAATCAAAAATCTGTCGTTTGGAGTCGACTTTAAACTGTAGGTCCCGCCACTCATGTATAAAACTAACGCACCCAACATAAGTGGTGTGAGAAACTGACTGAAGGATTGTAATGACCAATTATGTATGTATGTATGTATACAAAATTAATTATGTTCCATATTCTACACACTGTCAAAAATAACAGTCATTGCCGTAATGCCATGAACTGTAACATACATATGTATGTATATCAATGCTAACAGTTATAAATGTATGTATGAATGTATAGAACATCCCTGCTACACCATTGATTGTACATATTTTACTTGCTAACATTTTATTGAGTCGAAATTGTGTTGTACTTTACAACAAATCTCCACTTACAATTACTTTGCATGGAATAAGAGCAAAAAAAGTAAAACTTTGATATCCTTTTATTCATTCAAAATATCCTTTTTGTTATTAAATCCAAATATCATCATCACAATTGTATTCCTTTCAAAATTGTCAATTATGTAAAATTGAAAGCATTGCAGACATTTTCGGTTTCTTCTTTGATTTCTTTTTTTTCATCCTTTGAACAACTACAACAACTTGTATAGAATTAATAGCAAAATTTTCAATAAATTTTATTGGAAATGAAAGATTTTTGAAAAGGTCTACAGTATAATTGTATGAACGATAACAGATAACAGACGTCGTTCTTATGTAGTTATTGAAAGGATATACTAATCATTTAGATAACTTAACAGTTTGATAACACTCACACAATGAATAAGAAAGTCCTTAATCTTAATATCAGTTTCAGTCATTGTCATATGAATTAATATGTAAGAAAATTTTAATTGGATAAGGCCAACTATGATGACTTGCCTACGAACGACAAAGTCGATCAGCAAAAAAAAATTACATTTTCCACACAAGGTTTTGCAAAAGTTGTTGTCCCGATATTCTTGGACAATAAATTTTTAGTTTAATTGTTGCATTAAATTTATTGATGTCTAAAGACTTAGATAAACACATTAGGGTCGATTGTATGATTCCTTGTTATTTTCTAAATAGAACATTCCATTTTAGAATTCCAACTACGGTGTTCATGTCTAAGGAACCGGAGGTCCCCAATGACACCCTTTACGTTTACTCTAATAGCACAAGAATGAGTGACAAGATGGGCTGTGATATCTTTATTAGGAGTCCTGATATTACATACATACATATATAATTGGACATTACAACCCTTAGGTCAGGATTACGACCTAGCTTCTCACACTACTTATGTTGCGTGTTTTAATTTTATACATGAGTGGCGGGACCTACAGTTTAAAGTCGACGTAGAACGACAGATTTTTGAGAAACTTTTCATGGCGATTTTATTTGCTTTCAGAGTTTTTGCCCGAAATATGTTGAAAAGAAGCTGCCGAAGAAATATTTTTTCATATTTCGTTTCGTTGGAGATGTCCGGCCTGAGTAGTCCCGATATTAAACTTTCTTTTAGGCTGCCTGACCACTGCAGTGTTTTCCAAGCAGAGGACATGAAAATTTTGAAGGCGGCGCAATGCTTGTTTAGTGGCGGGATTTTTCTGAAAATCTTTTGATTTATTGGGATAGCCTGGAATGTACTTTCAACGTGCAACCTGCTCTATAAATGCCGAGTATTTCTTAGAGAAATTTCGAATCATTCAAAATCAACTCTTACTGCAATGTATCGTGTTTGATGGTTGAATATCAAGTCCAATCAGTTCTTTATTAATACAATTTTGTTCTCTATTTTTTATGACATAAAAGGCAAAATATTTGTACAATTTTGGAAAGGTAGCTACAGAACAAGTATAACACCACAACTCCCCTCTTAAGTTGTAATAATACTATAAATATTAAAAATACGTTTATAGGAAATTCATAAAATGTAGTTTAATTACATTCATAAACAAAAAAAATTATTTGGTTTTAATTACTAATATTTATCAATTTTGCAATTATAAATATATACATATTTTTGTAAATATAAGTTTTCCTTTAGTGAATTGCTAATATTAACTAATGTTGAAATATAATACCTAGTATAACAAAAAAAATTAAAAAGTTATTCTTTGTAATTTGGACGTTGCAAACGTCTTAAATTACGAGTTTTAATCTCTTTTGTATCCGGAGTAACATTCTGCTGTCCTCTGTCATTCTCAGATACTGATTTTTCAGACTCTGGCTCATTTTTATTATTGGAAACCTCTGGGCCTGTTTGTTCGTCGATATCCGCATTCTCACTTGCACTTTGAGTACCACGAATCATTTGATTAACGTGTCTTTTTATGGATTTGTTATTTCGCGTTAAAATACAATGGTAAGATTGCGGACCTAATCGCTTTTTAACGGTTGCCTCTTGCCAAGAAGCTTTATTCGGATTCGAATAATCCCGAACAAAAACTTTTTTATCATTTTCAAAATTTATATTTCGTGCCCCTCTGTGATTTTTAATGTTAGATAACTGACTCTCAACAATTTTGTTTCTGACTAAAGGTGGACAAAGCATACTAAAACGTGTTTTTATCTCTCTACCTAATAGCAATTTGGCAGGAGTTTCTCCTGTAGAACAATGTTTCGTTGTTCTGTAATCAAATAAAAATAAACTTATAATATCGTCGAGATTTTCTCCATCTCGAAGATTCGCTAAAACAGTCTTTTTAAAAGTTTTGACTAAATTTTCAGCCTGACCGTTAGTAGCCGGGTGACCCGGTGCAGTTAAAATGTGTTTTATATTGTTCGATTTCATAAAAACTTTAAACTCTTCAGCCGTAAATTGCCGCCCGTTATCACTCACTAGAGTGTCTATTAAACCGAACCTTCCAAAAACTTCACGCAATTTGCTGATAGTAAAACTTGATGTTATATTTTTCGTTTTAAAAACCTCGACCCATTTAGAGTAAGAATCAATAATCAAAAGAAAATGGAAATCTTTTATTGGACCCGCAAAATCAATATGAAGCCTGGACCACGGTGTATCCGTTGGTACCAAGGAATCAATGGAGCTTTTTCAGGACTTGGTTGGTTTACCTTACATGAAACACAATTTGAAACTAATTTTTCAATGTCGTGGTCTATTTTAGGCCACCACATATACGACCGTGCTAACGCCTTAGTTTTAACAATTCCAAAATGAGAATAATGCAATTGCGCTAAAATTTTGTTACGCAATTTTTGTGGAATCACCACCCTGAATCCCCATAAAATACATTCGTATTCCACCGAAAGCTCCTTCTCACGACTGACGAATGGAATAAATTCATCACCCTTTAACAGGCCGATTTTTCCCACCTGAATGGCCTCTTTTAACTTTGCCAAAATTGGGTCTCTTCTAGTTTCTCTAGAAATATCCCTAAAATTCAAATTTAGCTTATTATCGCTACCTATATAATTTATAAAACCGAAGTCTTCACTATCTTCTTCTCTATCTCGATGAGGAAAACGAGATAAATGATCTGCTGAATTTTCTATACCTTTTACGAAACGCATGGTATAGTTAAAACCTGATAAAATAAAAGCCCATCTTTGTATTCGAGCTGCTGCCATAACTGGCAAGCCTTTATTCTCCCCAAAAATGGCTAAAAGCGGTTTATGATCCGATTCCAACGTAAAATGAATACCCAATAAATATTGTTTGAGTTTTGTTACGCTAAAAACAATAGCCAAAGCTTCTTTCTGTATGGTACTGTAATTTCTCTCAGTTTGACTAAGCGCACGAGAAACAAATGCTATGGGCTTCTTCGACCCATCCGCCCCTATATGGGCTAAAATACCCGCTACCGCAAAATTAGATGCGTCTGTCGACAGCAGTATAGGTAGTCTAGGGTTAAAATGAACTAATATTTTGTCCCAAGTCACCTCCTCCTTTAACGCTTCAAATGCACTTTGGCGAGTTTTCGTCCATTTAAATTCAACTTCTTTTCTTAAAAGTTCATAAAGAGGTGCCATTTTATGAGCAAAATTAGGAATGAATTTTGAATAATAGTTTAGCATCCCCACAAACGCTCTAACTTCCGACACATTTTTAGGATCTGGCGCATCCAGAACCGAAGAAATACGATCCTTATTCAAACTGAGACCATCACGATTAATGTTAAAGCCTAAATAAGATACCTTATGCTTAAAAAATTCACATTTTTCACTATTTAGACGTAAACCAACCGACTCCAGCTTACTTAACACCAACTCAATCGTTTTGACGTGGTCCTCCAAATTACGACCAGTAATTATAATATCATCTAAGTAGTTTACTACGTTGGAAATTCCACGTAAAATATTTTCAATCGTTTTTTGAAAAATAGCCGCTGCTGGCTTTACCCCAAACGGTAAACGTGTCATTTTAAAAATACCCAAGTGAGTACTCCACGCACATAATAATTGTGAACTTTCGTCCAGCATTAGCTGATTATAAGCATTAGAAAGATCTAATTTTGTAAAAAGTTCTCCACGAAGAGAAGCGAACAATTCGTCAATTAATGGCAGAGGGTATTTGACATCTTCTAAATATTTATTAATGGTAGATTTGTAATCCCCGCAAATACGGATCTGACCATTGGGTTTTAAAATGGGCACCAATGGTGTACCCCATTCAGAATTATCTACGTGAACTAACACTCCTTTCTCCACTAAATCCTGCAACTGTGATTCAATTTTGGCTCGCCATGCCAATGGCACCGGCCTTGGTTTACAAAAAACTGGCTTCACCTTTTCAATTAAATTTAAGGTAACTGTTCCACCCGTGTATAAACCTAAGTCTTTATTAAAAACTTTGCTGAATCTCTTTTTTATGCTTTGTACACCCTCATTCATGTCCATTATAGAATTAACATTTGAGATACCGACACCGAACATTGACATAAAATCACGACCCAAAATGGGAGGGCTACGCGCATTTGTAACTACAAACGATAAATTTTTAACTTGGCCCCTAAATCTCACCATTGCTAAAAACTCACCCATAACTTTTATGCCTTCCCCTCCATATGCACACAATTTTTTTGTAGAGGGATGCAATCCAACCTCTTTAAAATAATTATAAAAAGTTTCACTCGACATCAACGAACAAGCTGCTCCAGTATCCAACACAAAATCCATCATTTTGTTATTTAGTTCAATTTCCAACGTAAACGGAGCAGCAGAAAGTTCACCCGTTACACTATAAATAGAAAAATTACAATCATTTAATGTTTCAGAATAATTATCATTATCATCATTTAAATTTTCATTTGATACTTGGACCACATTAACGTGATTATTGTTGCACACACTTGCTAAATGTCCAACTTTACGACATTTGTGACAAACACTGCTTTTGTATTTGCATTTTTCACTGGCATGATTTTTCCATCCGCAATGCGAACATTTCTTCTTTGCCTGATTGCCGTTATTCTCATACCCGTTAACCTTGTTGCCGTTCCCCTTATTGCTGTTGTTGTTGTTGTTCTTCTTAGTTTTCGCATATCTTTTTTGTACATAATTTACACCTTCACTTTCCCCTCTTTGTGCATACAGCTTCGCCTCCATCGTCAATGCTTTTCTTAACGCACCTTCTAGATTTAAACCTTCGTCCTCCTCACACAATTTTTCAAAAATTCTGCCTTCCAAACCAGTTACAAATTTATTAAGCACAAATTGTTCTAGCTGTTGACCATATTTGCACTCCATCGCCAATTTTTTTAAACGTGCATACCAGGCTGCCACAGATTCCTCCTCCCGTTTTTTTGCGTCCAAAAAATTTCTTCGCTCACGAAATATTATAACCGGGGGCGAATAATGCATCTTTAGCATGTCACACAACTCCTTGTACTTCTTCTTAGCAGGTAAATCAGGGAAACACAACTCCCTCAACAAACCATACGCCTCAAGACCAACAGCCTTCAATAACGTTGACGTTTTAATACGGTCTTCATCAACCGCCGCCTCCACAAAATGTGAATCCAACACCTCTTGCCAATGACACCACTTATCTATCACCGGCCGGAATTCTCTTATGCCGGTTGCCATGGATGTTGCAAAAAGGCTTTCGTTGTGCGCTATTGTTGTATCACCTGCAGCTCGCATCATTACCACCAAACAAGTATAACACAAAATGTATCAGTTAACACTCAAAAAGTTTGGTTATCTTGTAATATTTATTACATATATTATATACAAAAACTTTGTATATAAACCAAAAATTAACTGTTCTTTTTATATAACTTGCACACTTTTTTTTTTTAACTTATTTAAACCCTCGTCGCCACTGCAATGTATCGTGTTTGATGGTTGAATATCAAGTCAATTCAGTTCTTTATTAATACAATTTTGTTCTCTATTTTTTATGACATAAAAGGCAAAATATTTGTACAATTTTGGAAAGGTAGCTACAGAACAAGTATAACACCACACTTACATATATGGGTTCCGGAACACAGGTATATCGTTGGAAATTGTATTACTGATGAGCAGGCCAAGGCCGGTACGATGCTGGCAATCTACGACATATTATAGGACGCATAGGTCTTCTCATTGCCTCGGTTAATGTGGATATTGTCCACTTGTTTTACGAGGAGGCTCAATATGCGTGGGCAGCAGGAAAGTACGTGCAATATTGCCAGACTCTGCTGAGCACTGACTAACTTCTGTTCTTAAGTCGGCAGAAGCTGTGGATCTAAGGAGGTCTGGTTTCCGACCTATTATTTTCTGACAGCATTGACTAAGTTTTCTAATATAAAAATTGTTGCAATAGCGAGGTTTATTTTGGACTCGGGCTGGTTTTCTTTAGGGAATGGTTGACTATGAATGGTATTACTATGGGCCTAAATGCTGGCCTTAATGGCACCTCTTCCTTCGAGGGATATAGCAGAAGGTCACAATATTTAATCAAATTCATCATGAGTAAAAGCTTATTCTGCCACTTATGCTTATGCTAGCACTTCAAATAGTGACTCGTGCATCAAAGACAGTGTTAAATGAATTGATAAATTTTGTAACGCAAACTGATATGAAGTCGCCGTAGTCTAGTAGTTAGTGTGTTGGTTTATTAGACATAAGGCCAGGGTTCAAACCCCAGGTCAGACATTAGAACGAAAATATAAAAAAAATATTTCTTCGATGACTTCCTCTCAGCAGATTTCTGGCATAAACTCTGAGAGTAAATAAAAATTGCCATGAAAACTTCCTCAAAGTAAAAAATCTGTCCTTTGGAGTCTGTCCTTTGTAGGTCCCGCCACTGATGTGTAAAATTAACACACACAATATAAGTGGAGTGAGAAACTAGGTCCGTAATCCTGGCTGAAGGGTTGTAATGACCAACTATGTTATGTAAACTGATTCATAAGTTAGTTATGAAAGAATATTTAGAATTTAATATAAACCCTTTAAAACCAGTTAAATTGTTGTTGGTTTTTATTTATTACTTTTCATTGCCTGTGTAACATTATTGAAATCCAAGAAAGTCGTTAATCATTTCTGTTTAGGCAGTAATTTTCCTTTTGATCAATTTATTGGCATTTTATGTAATTTAAGGTATTCGTATATACATATGTATGTATTGTGTTTTGCATATGCCAACTTGACTAGTTTGGCCCAAAAGATTACATACATACGTATAAGGGTTCCTTCTGTTCATGAAATGGAATCTTTTATAATTGTGCCCAAAGAACCATTATTGATTATTTTGTGTGTTGTTCATTCATTCATTCATAAGTATTATTTATTATTTGTATAGGCATTATTTAGATTAATAATTCATCAAGTATATATATTTTTAGCATGAGAACTTGTTGTTGGTATTAAAAAAAAAGAATTCTATGTCAAGTTCAAGAATTTTATACGTTTGTTTTATAAGAACCTTTTGCTTAAGAAATAAACAAAAGTAAAGGAAAGGTAAGTAATTATAAAATTGAATCCAGTGTTTATTTTTGTATCTACACTTTGACTACTATTTCTACCTTTGTATTCTATTCTATTTGCTTAGCCGTTATTAATATAAAAACTTTTGTTTATTTTACATTTTGATGGATTGATTTTCTTTGTTTACAATTCCCTTTCAATAAAGGAAATTTATAAAATACAAATGCCTTTAGAAGTATGTTCCAAATTACGACTGTTGTTTGAAAAAAAAACTTAAATTGGTGATAAGTGAGTGGCAACTTTATTAAATATTTGTTTTATATTTCAAGACTTGCTTTTATTGCTTTGAATCTTAAATGAGTTTGAAAACATTGAAAAATAGTTACTGTTAACCAATTCAATACTTACATACACACATATATATAATTGGTCATTACAACCCTTCAGTCAGGATTACGACCTAGTTTCTCACACCACCTATGTTGTGTACGTTAATTTCATACATGAGTGTCGGCACCTACAGTTTAACGGCGACTCCGAACGACAGATTTTTGAGAAACTTTTTTCATGGCAATTTTATTTACTCTCAGAGTTTTTGCCAGAAATCTACTGAGAAGGCAATCACCGAAGAAATATTTTTTCATATTTTCGTTTTGATGTCTGACCTGGCATTTGAACCCTGGCTTTAGGTTCTAATAAGCCGGCGACTATATACTTACAATATATACTTGAAAAAAAACACGGACTTTAAAGTGCATTAAATTCTATAGGACTCTAATGGTCACAATAGTCTAATAGAAGTGTCTTGAGTTCAAACCTCAGCCCTGGTATCTTGAAGTATATCAGAAAACAAATATATTTTTCCACTATGTATTTTCAACAGTATTCTGAAAAAAGCCTTAACAGCAAATGCCATAAAAAAGCTTCTCAAATCCATCATTTGCTATTGAGCTTGAATAGTGAGTCTCTTCACTGGTGGTTCAAATTAACACATACAACATGGCTAGTGTGAAAAGACAACAATCCTTTAGTGTATGATATTTATGCAGACTCTACTCTTGGGACTCTGCGCCTTCGCTTACGACTATTAAATAACAGAGTAACATAATTTAAATGGGATCATACTAGCTGTTCGAACGAACACAACGTTCCCACTAGAGAAAGAGTTCATAAAATCCTGTATTATTGCATGAGAAATGGGAAAACTGTGGTCAGAAGAAAATCAGCATTGTGAGGATATTTGAATACAGATTTTAGCAATATTTTACGCCTATAAAACTGAGTACGGTTAGGTTAGGTTGTATCCGCAGTTTGCAACCTTCATTCAGATATCTATGGACCCATTGCGACCCTTAAAACATACATACATAATATAATTGGCGACAGATTATTGAGAAACTTTTCATGGCAATTTTTGTTTACTCTCAGAGTTTTTGCCAGAAATCTGCTGAGAGGAAATCGCCGAACAAATATTTATTCGTATTTCATTTTGTTGGAGATGTCTATCCCATGGTTTGAACCGTGGTCTCAAATCTTATAAGCCAACACACTACCTACAAGACTACGGTGAATTCTTTTAATGATGATCATTGCCATGTGTAACACCATGATCGACAGTTGGACCAAATAAACAATCAAATAATTGGCCTAGATTGGCAGAATAGTGTCAAAAAAAAGTGCAATCTGCAGTCAATGCCGTCCCATCCTCTTGCTAGAATTTAATCAGGAAAGTAAGAAAAGAAGTCTATAGTTGTCGATGAAGAAATTGTGTCATCATCGATGCACCTAACAGAATGGAAATACGGAAACATCACTACTTAGCTTAGGTTAGGTTAGGTTCAATTTAGACAAGTAGAGTACCCGCAGGTCGATTTGACGCACTGTAAGTAACGTCCTTAAGAAGGAAGGATAAAAGAAGAGATAGGAAAACGGAACGGAAGTAGGAAGGGGGAAACATCACTACTTAACTATACTATCGTATCACACAGTGAATCCCGTAAGTATTTATTTTTTTTTTTCAACTTACAGCAGTGGACCGTACATATACTCGTAAGTTTCATACAATCACCCAATATAGTGATGTTTTCAGTGCAGAACTTAAATGCTATCAACGCTCTGGAGAACATATAAACTCCTGATGCTGACAATATTTCACCAAAGACAGTTAAAGCTGAATCAATGGCAATGGCGCAATTATTGCTACTGAAAAATGAAAAAAATTTAATGATCTGATGAACTTGGTGATGTCGTCGTGGTCTAGTAGGTAGTGTGTTGGCTTATTAGACTTCGGTTCAAACTCCAGGTCAGGCATATCCAACTGAACGAAATATGAGAAAATATTTCTTCGGCGACTTCGTCTCAGCAGATTTCTGGTAAAACCTCTGAGAGTAAATAAAATTGCCATGAAAAGTTTCTTAAAAATCTGTCGTTCGGGGTCGACTTTAAACTGTAGGTCCCGCCACTCATGTTTAAAAATTAGCGCACACAACATAAGTGGTATGAGAAACTATATCGTAATCCTGACTAAAGGGTTGTAATGACCAATTATGTATGTATGTATGTATGTATGATGAACTTGGTTGTCTAACTTTGAGCACCAAAGTCAATAATTTTTAAAAAATGTGAGCTTACTGACTGTAAGATTTGGAGATTTTTTGAACAAGAAAATTCCTGGTGCCGTAATTCTTAACCTTAGAAGGGAACAGGTTAGCTTCCGTCCAAACAGTCCCTGCATATAAATTGTATATATTGACTTGCACCCACATATTTCAGAGCTATTATTTTATATGCAGAGACGCCAAGTGCCGAGCGAGGCATGAATAATAGGTTCAGTAAAGCTTTCGATATTATCGTTCACAGAATTTGGAAAGTTTGGAATACCAGCTATCGTTACATGTCTACTAAATTGGAATCTATGGAAAATTAAGCTTTAAAGGGGGATTTAAGGTTCAATATTAATAAATCTATGGTAATGCACTACAATACTTTTAATAACTTTAAAGTATGTAACACAGTGTTGGATGAAGTTAGCAACTTTTGCTGTCTAGGCTGGCTGGTGCCTGCAATAATGATATACTGTTTCTAATATACAAAGACAATCAATCTTTAGATATTTCAGTACTTTAATGAATCCAAGTGTTAATCTTAAAAAGAAGAGAAGACCAATTATAGGCTGAATATAAATGGACATAGACTGGAATCCACAGGAAAAGTTGGTTGGTTAGCCGACCACTGCATACCCACCGTGAATTGGAACCAAAAACAACCAAACCGGTCGAAGCTAGAGTGCCAAACAGGACTGTACGTAAAGAAATTGTTGCGTCCCTTTGCTTTTGATTATAAATGTGGGACATGGTATGTATCTGTAATAAAATTTCTTATATATTTGAAAGAAGAATACAAAAGAAATATTTTTATTTTTTAAAATATCCATTACACTAGTTTTTTTCTTTTTTTGATTTTCATATCTTCATTTGACTATTGATTTGTGTTATTAACAGTCGCTTAAATATTCCGTTTAATCTTTTGCCACGAACACGCATGTAGACACAAACATTACGTCTGTATTTTTGTTGATCCCTTACAGAAATGAAAAACAAAAAACACTTTCAAAATATTTCGTCAAGTGTAGCCTATAAACCTCTACAGACAGGCTACACACAGATGGTTGAGCCCGTTGATGTGATCCCATTAAGTATTTAATATTCAAAGGATAACAGACTGTCCATCATATACACTCTACATATCTACATATGAATCCATTCGTTTGAGTCTGTATTTATACAAACAAACAATATTAATACAGAAACACACACAACACGAAGACATACACACACATACTTACATAACTCACATTTAAGGATAAAGGATGCAACAATTTATTATCATCATTGTCTTCATCATCATCAGCGACGTCATCGTCATCAACAGTTGAAGTAAAATAGTCGAGTGTTAGTATACATACATATGTATGTATATGTATGACTGTGTGCATATGACCATGCAAAATGTAAAGGAATTACTAGAGCAAGGCAAGCCAAGGACAAGGGCGACTGGCACATCATAGACCATAATTTGTTTGTGGCATTTAGTAAAATGGTAAATTAATGGCCAAAGAAAAAAGGTCTTTAACTATCTGCTGTGGTCGAAAGGATCGATCATTTATAAAATGTTTAATAAAGGCAATGAAAAATAAATTCCCAGATATTTGGTCAACTTTTTATTTTAATTTTTTTATTTTTCTTCTTCTTTGGTTTTTGCAAATATATACACTGTCATGAATATTTAAGTACAAATAAAATGTTTCATTTTCATAGGCTAGGTTAACAGTAATGTATATGGAGAAGAACAATGAAATGACAAATGACTTCAAAAGATAAAGACAGTGACTCAGGCGGAATACAGAACGATTCAATATTTCTTAAATAAATATTCAAAATTAAATTGATGATGAAAATTATGTAAGTTTTCTTATAAAAACCGTCACAATATTGGTTTCGTTTTAAAAGCAGAGCTGGCTAACATTAAGGGCTCCGGTGCTTGTCATGAAGTAAGCCGGAATAATTCTGTCAGAAAAAGGCTCTGCAGAACAAAATGTTTAACTCTATCAAATCTATGTTTGCCACACATTAAAGCAAATATCACCCGTAAATAGAATATATTATTGCAGGACTGCCATACTTGAATCAATTTTGATGTTTCTATCAGTACTCTTGCGATTGTCATTGAGAGGGTTTCGTTAAATTTATATGTATTCATATGTCATCAAACGTTAATTAACTGTAATGGTGATGTCAATCGGCCGCCAAGAAGATACGATTTGACACCGTTGAACTATTTTTGGTGAGGCAACATTAAAGAAAAGTATCATGCTGACAAACCAGAGACAATTGAGCATTTGAAAGCCGCCATTCGTAATCCCATTGTGGAGATGCGAACCCATACACTCGAAAAGGTGCACGATAATTGGTCCGATCGAATGAGGTACTGTGAGGACAGCCGCAGCGGCCATATGTAATATGTGCAATATATGTAATCGTTTTTGTTTTATTGCTTTTTTAAATTTAAACTTTTAAGCGGCCCACCCTTTAATTATTTTTTAACAAGTCTAACAATATGTTAACATGCGTTGCCTTGAGAAGGTATTACAGGTTCATGTCATGCTCAATTATTTCTAACATTTTCAATCAATATTCGATTCAAACGAAGCAATTGAGTTAGGATTGTCAGTCCCGACTTCAAGTCCTCAAAATAGATTGGATACTTCTGGTAGCATCAAATTTCGTGCAATAACTTGTCGCTATGTAATCGCCGTAGTCAAGTAGGTAGTGTGTTGGCTTATTAAAAACGAGACCACGGTTTAAACTCCAAGTCAGACATCTCCAACAGCAGGAAATATGAAAAAGAAATTTCTTCGGCGATTTCATCTCTGCAGATTTCTGGCAAAAACTCTGTCGTTAGGAGTCGACTTTAAACTGTAGGTCCTGACACTCATGTATAAAATTTACACACAGAACATAAGTGGAATAATAAGCTTCGCCGTAATCTGACTGAAGGGCTGTAATGACCAATATATGTATGTATGTATGTATGGATGTAACTTGTTGCTATGAATGTTCAATGTTGGTGTTAATTCTGCTGATTAACCAGGCTTTACAAACAATTTTTTGTACTTCCAGCTATCGTATCCATTCATCGCCAATAAACTCCCTTCCGCAATGTAAATTCTCTCACAGAAAATAAATTTTTCGATTTTGATTACATTGACCTTCGCATACTTGCATGCCATAACGGTGTGTTTAAAGGAAGACATTATAAATTTACCCTTAGAGCATTACTTAAGTGTTCTTAACCTGTCTGTTTCTCAAATTTCTTTTTGTTTTTACGATAAATATTTAAAAAATTATATTTTTATGACATATGATGAGGACAGCATGTATCGCATGAATAGTAAATAATAAAAGTCCGCTATAAAAATTGACAATCCTTTTTCTCTTTCTTTTCTTAATTGCACGACCATGTATGTTTATACCATACTTTGCAATTCAAACGTATGCTAAAGTATACATATATACTTAAATGCGCCAGACAGGAAACTGCTGATAGATGTGTGAGAGGAAATATGCTTGCGAATGTGAAACGATTAAATATAAGAGACGCACTCAAGTGAAAACAGACGAATAGTCGGTTATTTGCAATAAAGGTTGGTTAAAAATATATTTTTACTTATAAAAAGAAACGGGTAAATATGTATGTGTGTGATAAATAAAGGCATGAATTCGATGAAACCTTCATTACATTATATAGCTTCAAACTTACTAACTGATCTCTGGATTGATTGCAACAGTCGTTCGTCGAAAATTTGAGGAATATTGACTTCAAAAATAGAAAATTATGCATGTAGATGCGATCTTTCATAACCAATTGATGTCTTCAAAACAATATCTCAATTGAGAGGCTGTTGATGGCATTATGCTTACAATAGAGCATCGTTCAAATGTCAGTCATGAGGCTTCTCTGAGTGGATGGCATCCAAATTGATCAATTTTCCATGAAGTCGCTTTAGACTAGTAGGTAGTGTGTTGGCTAATTAGACGAGAGCCTGTGGTTGAACTCCTGGCAAAAATAAAAAAATATTTCTTGAGGCGAGATCCTCTCAGTAGTCTCCTGGCAAAAACATTGAGAATAAAATAAATTTTAAATGAAAAGTTTCTCAATCTGTCGATCGGAGTATTTCCCACCACTCATGGATAAAACTAGTGCTCATGGCATGAGTGGTGTGAGAAAAAAGGTTGTAATCCTTACTAAAGGGTTACAATGGCTAATGCAGTAAGTAAGTGAGTTAGTGGCGCATAAGTCGGGGTTTGACCTGTGAATTAAAAAAACCACACAAGAAAAAGTCTAAATGACAGGGACAAAACGCACGATCCGGTAGCCAATTCATATCACCCTCACGTGAAATAACAACGCCTTCAAATCAGTCCTGAATTTCCAATGTGGCAAGTGCTATGTGGCGCCGTCCTCTTAAAATCAAGTGTCTTTGGTGCGCAAATCCTTGAATTCATGGCAAAAAAAATTGGTAATGACTTAAAATATGCACGATTGACTCGGCCAGTCCAAAATCTCAACCTATCAGTGAATTTTTTTTGGTATGGTTTGGACGCTCTTGGAATATACATATGTAGGTTGATATCGTCCTCAATAGTACAATTTTGTTTTCTCAAGTACTCATGCACTCATGTTGCAGATAATGTTTCGAATGAAATTTGGATCTGTTGCCA
Source organism: Sarcophaga carnaria (assembly GCA_958299815.1). Classification (NCBI taxonomy): domain Eukaryota; kingdom Metazoa; phylum Arthropoda; class Insecta; order Diptera; family Sarcophagidae; genus Sarcophaga; species Sarcophaga carnaria. Next base: position 34,872,251 of record OY283150.1, read on the forward strand.
TCTGGTCCAGTGCTCATTTAACGGGATATGGGGCGTAGTTGTCTGTCAGACTGAACGAATAAAAACTAATCAGAACTAGATTCAGCAAGATGGTCGTTATCAACGGTCAAAGTTCGGGAGCTCATATATATATGTAAGTATACATATATACATGTTGGGTAAATCTAACTAAAGTAGTAACACTGCTATGTAAATGATTTAAACATTTTACAAAATTTTGTTAATCAATGTAATTTTCAAATCTTCTTGCTGTTTTTGCCGCAATTGTTTATAATTAAAATTTTTTTCTGGTTTAAGGGCCATTATAACAACTTGCCGTTAAAGTTGGGTTGATTTAAAGTTAACATTAGCTAAAGTGAACTTTAAAGTCACCTTTAACTTTTTTTCGTTATTATAACCTACAGATAAAATAAAGTTAACTTTATCAAAAATATGGCAGGGCTGCAGCAATGTCGATTAAACTGCTCAATTAAACAAGTTTTTTTAAACGCAGTGGCAACAAAGCCCCTTTCTTGTTGTATTTTCATATACTCGTATATCATTTTGTTTATATTTGAAGTTGCCATATTGAAATTAATATATAATATGGAAAGTTCAAATATAAAATTAACTTTAAATGTTAAGGATAGGATGATCCACCCTTTAGCTTAACGCTCACTTCTACCTTATTGTCCACTTGTTATAATGAAAAACAATTTATCTGCCTTTATTTAATAATGGCCCTAAGATTTAATAAAAAATGATTAACAATTTTATTAAACTCCCCTAAAATATACAACAATCTTGCTAAACACAGTATGGTCGATACATAAAAAGTACATTGGTCATCTTTTAATTTATAAACAATTTACACGAGATGCTTACAATATTTTAATAAATTCCAACAACAACTTAAAAAACAAAAACAAAATGCTTATTGTTGCTTACATAAAATGATAACAACGATAATGAATGAATTTATTCATTTCATTATTTCAGACATTAAGTTTTTTTTTCAACGTTTACTTAGTTAACTGAACTTAATTTTTTGTTTTTGTTGCTTTTCATTTTATTTTATACCTTTTTAATTGTATCAAAATAAGAAATTTTACACTTCATGGATTAGAAAAAATTCAAAAAATCATTAGCGCTGGCAAAGACGTTATGGCAGTGGCTGTTGGTATCGCTTTTCAACAGTAAAGATGTTGCAGGGTAAGTAAAACCATCGAATAAACTAATTATTTCCTTTACAGTTTATTGTATTCTTTATTTCTACTCAATCTTTTTGTTCTTGTTATAAGCCAGACATATCTTTTTATTTATTTTTTTGGGTGAGAAACATTGAAAGGTTATGGAAATACAAAAGTTTTTAGGGATTGCTTTTACTCGCAACAAGCGAAATCATAAGTCTCATAATTAAGCATCCTACAAAATACTTTTAGTAGCGATATAATGATTTATTTTCTTTAGAAGTAGCAAAGCTATTAACGTTGATGATTCTGCATGAAATCAAATTAACTCTGCTATACGTAAACTTAGTCGCTAAACCTAAATCCATGTCAAAAATACTAAAGCTCCTGTTACAAAACAGCCAGCCGTTCGTCTTTATTTAACCGTGATTTAAAAAAGTGAAGAGCTGAGCAACTTTGACCTTATGTTCGGTGTAGTGTAACAGACCTAGAGACTCTGTTCTGGAATCCAACCCACAACCCTCACACTAATAGTCTAGCACACTGCTCACTAGACTACCAGGGCAACCTATTAAAAAAGATTTAAGCACACAATATTGAACAGAATTTCCAAACATCGTAGATGCAATTTTGTCCAACATTACGTGCGTAACAGATAGCAAGCATTTTCGGAACATTTCCAAGAGTACAATGTGTATCTCTGTATTGCCTATACATATATTCAAAGTGATATTCGACCCCGTAAGAAGTCCGAGCTCTTATAGAGTGCTTAGCTCCCATATTATATGATACATACATGCATACACAATTGGTTATTACAATCCTTCAACCATGACTACGACCTAGCTTCTCACACAACCTATGTTTTGTGTGTTAATTTTATACGAGAGTGGCGAGACTTACAGTTGAAAATCGTCACCGAACGACAGATTTTTGCGAAACTTTTCATAGCAATTTTATTTACTCTCAGATTTTTTGCTAGAAATCTGCTGAGTGGAAGTTGCCGAAGAAATATTTTTTTTATATTTCGTTTTATTGGAGATGTCTGACCTGAGGTTTGAACCAGAGATCAGTAATGAGTATTCAAAAAGATGAATAGATTCGAATCATACTAATAATTTGTGATACTTATACGCATTCATACTTATTTTAATATCATACTCATACTACTCATATTCAAAGTTTGAAGTACTCATTGTACTCATACTTAACAATACTCTCTCCTTTACTCAACATTTACAGGAATTACAAAATAAGTATGATTCTCGTGCGAATACTACAATACTCACTAGAAGGTTATGTGTTTGCTTTGCTTGTTGTCTTTGTCTTTTTCTTCCTACTTTTTTTTGTAAATACAACAACAACTAAGACTGTAAATTTTGATGAATGATTCGAATCATTTATAAGTATTATAAGTATTTTTCTAAATTTATGAATCTGTAATGAGTAGGCATATGAATCAAACATATTTCGAATGTTATGAGGTTGATGTCAACGTTGTACTCATACTCATTACAACCAGTAATGGGTTTGAGGTAATTAGAATACGAAGAGATTTGAAACATGCCTCAGATCATCCAGAAAAAATGAAAGCCCTGATGCCCTAGTTGGTTGGGTGCTAAACTTCAAGTGCCGAGGCCTTGGATTCGATTCACACCAGGGGCTCTGTGATTGTCTGACGTGATTGTCTGACGTCTTATATGAAAAAAGAAAGTGGGAATTATTACAAAAAAACAATTCTCGGAAAAAGTGGCGAAGATACTTTCTTTTCTCCGATAAACTATTTTTCCTGTATTGCAACACAATGCAAAAAATCATCAGACATATTTGGTTCCTGTGACTGATTAATGCATTCCAGAAGGATACACCTGTATGAATATTGTTGGCAGAAGGCTAAAGTTTGTCAGGGTAATAGGTTTACAGGAGACATTAAAGGAATACCATGTAGATATTGAGGTCAGTACAATAGATCTTATGGTCTGAGATTATTGTTAAGCTGTGATGATTGTAAAATGCTTCTTTCACCACGGCATTCATGCTTTCTCTATAAATCAAACTTTGGTGCGAAAATGTGCTGTAATTTTTCGATCGCCATGTAGTTTCGAATTGATCAGGACATTTTGGACTTCTCTTGAAAGTAGCACGTACTCCAACTAGGCCATGGTTGGTTAACGGGTTTTGCCAGAGTATAATAGCGTAAGATTTTTGAAGATATTGGTAGTTTTGATTTTGATCATCACAATTCTCACTGCCATAGGAATAACAAACAGATTACAATTAAAAAACTCTTGTATCTTGGACCAGTTTGGCTTGATCTAAAAGTGTACGTATATTAATTTTTAATTTTATTTCTGACTTTTTTTTGTAAATCCTTTGCAAACGGTTTTTTCCAGTGCCATATGATGAAATGATGCTTTCTCAGCATTATAAACCAGCACAATTACATTGTATGGTAAGCAGTAGCATATCACAGCACTTTTCGTCTCACATTATGCTCTTCTTTCATTAATGTCAGTAACTTTATGTGATACTGAAATTAATTAAAATGAGTTAAACAACAAAATTATACAAGTATTCATACACCATTTTCTTTTCTTTTTCTATTTTTCTTTTTTCTACTCATAGTTTCTATAGAAATGGAGATAACAAGCATGAAATAAAATAGAAAAATGAAAATTAGTTTATAAAACAGACAACAACAACCGTATGTATGTAATTATATAATCCATTGTTCTCTTAACTTAATCCCATATTTGTAACTTGTAAAGCTTTATTCATATGATTCAACAAATTTTTCACAATTAAAATGGAAACAAACTAAAAAATAGAAAAAAATAGAAATAATAAACCAAAAGAAGAAGAGGAAGAGGTAGAGTAACATAAAAAATAGCGTAAAATAAAATAGCATTTTAAACAAAATGTTTTAGGCACGCACAAATGTCACAAACAAAACCAAATTATTTGTCCAATTTGTCAGCTTTGGTGAGCAACTTTGCCTGATTTTGAAATGATAGCGACATTTGCCAACCTCAGCTTATTTTATTTTTTTTTTTTAATTCCAAAAGCTCTTCGTTTATAAATGAAAAATAAATTTTTTATTTTAATTTTTTTTGTTTTTTGTTTTTGCTATTTTAGCTAAAATTATTATGTAAACTTTTTTTCTACTGTTAAAAAAAATGTGATGTGATAAAGAGAAGTCAGTCTGTGTGTTAGCCATGCAGTTGTGGTATTGTTTGATGAAAAAAAAATTATAGAAGAAGTACAACTGCTAAGCATGGAGCTTCTATAGTTTTTATTATATGTTAATAATATTTAATATTCATGTTTAGTTTTATTCATTCAATAGTAACGTATTATCCCTCAACCAATGGTATTACATCGCAAGTTTTTTTCAATGACATTGACAACTAATACCGGTTCTTGTAGCACTCTACTATGCGCACAATAAAAACGTTGACATTAAAAAATTGAATTTCAAACTTCATCTACAAGAATGGATTAATGAGTCCATATCATTATATATCATCCGTCCCTTAACTCAAAAGGCAAAACTACTCTCTTAACAGCGGTCTGTTAGTTTACTTGCTTACTTAATTGGTCATTACAATCCTTCAGTCAAGGTTATGATCTAGCTTCTCTTCACGGCACTTATGCTATGTGTGTTAATTTTATGCATGAGTGGGGAGACATACAGTTTAACTTCGACTCCAAACGAAAAGTTTTTGAGTAACTTTGTCATGGAAATTTTTATCTGGATTTTTGCCACAAATCCGCTGCGCGGAATTCGCCGAAGTAATATTATCTGATATTTGTTTTTATTGGACGTATTTGTGATGGCCTCACGTCTACTAATTCCTTATAAATATTTATAAAATTGTTAGGAAGGTTATAAAATGCCTGGTAGGAAGTATAAGATATACGACAATATATAACAACAGGGCCTCTGACGTGAAATTCTTGAAATATCTTAACCTAACCTACTTATTTTTAAAACTTCTCCCATTTCTTACTGTCTTAGGCCTTGTATTACAAATAGTTAAACGATTTACTATTTTGAAATTTGAAATTTACGTTGACGGTAGAGCTACATACATATATACATACATAATTGGCCATTACAACCCTTCAGTCAGGATTACGGCCTAGCTTCTCACACCACTCATGTTGTGTGTGTTAATTTTATGAATGAGTGCCGGGACCTTCAGTTTAAAGTCGACTGCGAACAACAGATTTTTTGAATAACTTTTCATGGCAATTTTATTTACTCGTAGAGTTTTTGCCAGAAATCTGCTGAGAGGAAGTCGCCGAAGAAATATTTTTTTCATATGTTCGTTTTGATGTCTGGCCTGGAATTTGAACCGTGGCCTTACACATAATAAGCCAACACACTACCTACTAGACTACGGCGACTGTAGAGCTAGATGTGGTTTATTTGCTCAAATCTGCCGTCGACATCTGGTTGACCAACCAAATCTTGGTTTAATGAAAAGTACATACTTCTAATCAGATGAGGATAGAAGGTCACTTTGAAACATGTTAGAGACTTATGCAATTACCGGTTCTCTGATATGAAAGCTGGTTGAAAAAAAAACTAAAAGCCAAACAATTCTCTGGTATTAACATAGAGATTTTGATTAACAAAGCAATGTAAAGATTTTGCGAAATTAATTTCGATGTCTGCATATATCCTATAATGGGTTTTACAGAAACTCTCTGTATTTACTATTCTAGTTTCTTCTTTTGTTTTTTATATTGTATTTACAAAAATTGATGGTCTGCTTAATAAAAAAGATTTTTTAAATAAATTTTCATATTTCCTCTTTCATTGTGTTCCTCCTACATTGTGTCGACCACAGGCCATATGAAGTGTTAAGTATCCAATTAATCTTTGATTTGATTTGAAGATTGTAACACATTTATGCAAATTAGTCAGTTGAGTATCAAGTATCAATGAATGGTCAAATAAAATTGATGTTACAAATTTCTTTGTTGATATAATACAAGATTAGTATAGCATTTAAAGCTTTTCACTTTCTGTTAAATATATACCACATGTCCATTTAAATTAAGTTTTCTATGAATTTAATATTATTCATCACATGTAATGTCTAACAAGATTAGTTGTTATTATATCTGTTCTGAAAAATTTAGGTGAGTTTTAGACATGTGACAAGCTTTACAGTGGCTGATTCTAAGGAGCACACATATTAGTAGTATCAGTCCTATCGTTCGGAGTCGACATTAAACGGTAGGACCCGCCAATCTTGTATAAAGTTAACACACACAACATAAGTGGTGTGAGAAACTAGGTGGCAATTCCGGCTAAACGGTTGTAATAACCTTCTCTTTTTGAATGCTTTCATGAAGCGTCTCAGCGTCTTCAACAACACATTCTCCAACTTGTCCTATGGTTAAAGATCTGAAAAATTAAAGAGAATAAACAAAAATATGTTTTAGAAACATTCAGGCTACGACGAAAGAAAAAAGAAAAACACACAATTTTGACAACAATAATATTTTAAACACAAAATATTTTAAAGTTCGCAGTTGAATTGGAAACATTAGCTCAAATCGTAAATTTTCGAAAAATAAATTTGTAGAAAGGGTGCCCTGGTAGTCTAGTGGGTAGTGTGCTAGACTATTAGCGTGAGGGTCGTGGGTTCGATTCCCACCAAAGACTCTGGTCTGTGACACTACACCGAGCACATAGTCAAGTTACTTCGCTCGTATATAATTAGGATATAATTTGTAATTGTATTGTAATTAATAAATAAATAAATAAATAAATTTGTAGAAAGTAGTCTCCTTAGTCCTATAGGTAGTGTATTGGCTTCTAAGACGTGAGGCCACAGTCCAAACCCCAGGTCAGACATCTCCAACAAAACGAAATATGAAAAATTATTCTTCGACGTCTGCCTCTCATCAGGTTTCTGGCAAAAACTTTGAGGATAAATAAAATTAACTGGAAAAGTTTCTCTAAATTTTGTCGTTCGGAGTAGACTTTAAATTGTTGGTCCCGCCATCCATAATTTAAATTTAATGATTTAAAGTGGTGTGAAGAGCTAAGTCATAATCCTGACTATAGGGTTGTAATGACCAATTATGTATGTATGTAAGTAAGTATGTATGTACAATGTACATATATAAAGACTAAGAATCCTAAGTACCGTTATGATAATATAGTATTCATTACTTGGGAAACTAACCCACGAAAAAAATTAAAAGATCTTACGTTCAATTGCAGCATGTATCAGGGTGGTGATGCATCAAAATACGCAGACACATAAATGTGTCAACCAATATTTCTAAATGCTAAGAAACATATTTGAAAACTTTCCATTGCATCCTAATAACCTGACTTCGAACATCTGCACTACTGTGGACACATCTGTCAGGAAAAATCACAAAAAAATACACAACATGTTTTCAAATGCAAATAACGACGAAAGTCGAACATATTACTGATGCTAATCAAGCATACAAACATAGATTTCTTTAGATATGATTGTTTAGTTTGAATTCAAATAAAAATTTAAAGATTTTGCAAATAACTCTGAATTTAATTTTATTAACACACCTGATATATTAGCTGGTGTAGCATATTTCTTAATATATTTTTTTTTAACCAATGCAAATGAATGAAGAGTTAACAAAATGTCTTCATTAGATACATATGTATGTATGTATGTATGTATATATGTATAGATCCTCTTAAATTTTAGCTGTTGTGCGCAATCGAATCGTTGTTACCCTATACATACGTAGTAATCACTACAATCAAAAACGCTTTATTTTATAAAAAGAAAAATCATAAAATTTTAATTATAAATCGCTTAAATTGATTTTTTCTTTTTGGTAGTTTAGTGGGTAGTGTGCTAGACTATTAGCATGAGGGTCGTGGGTTCGATATTCACTAGAGACTCTGGTCTGTTACACTACACCGAAGTCGCCATAGTCTAGTAGGTAGTGTGTTGGCTTATTAGACGTAAAGCCAGGGTTTGAGCCCCAGGCCAGACACTAAGACAAAATGCAAAAAGTATTTCTTCGGCGACTTTCTCTCAGCAGATTTCTGGCAAAAACTCTGAGAGTAAATAAAATTGCCATGAAAAAGTTTCTCAAAAATGTGTCGTTCGGAGTCAACTTTAAACTGTAAGTCCCACCACTCATGTATAAAATTAACACACACAACATAAGTGGTGTGAGAAACTAGGACGTTGTATAATGGGTCAATTCGACCTCCGGGTACTGTACTTGTCTTAATTGACAAGTACACTTCCTCTAACCTAACTTAACCTACACTACACCGAGGATAAGGTAGAAGTTACTTAACTTGTACAAATAAAAATAAATAATTTGTTTTAATTCCACTGTGTACGCAAGAATTTATGGTTTTATCGACTTCCAAAAAAAAAAAAAAAGATCACTTTAATGATATTTCACATGACTGTCTACCTTATAGTTGAAACATATAACAACTAAGAATAAATTATGAACGGGCTATCGGTAAAAAAAAATAAAAGAGCTCCCAGACCTAACTTATTGATATTGTAGGGTATAACACAACGAAATAAAACAAAACAACACAGTATAAAAATATTTCAATAAATTTACGAAATGCTGACAACAATAAAATCAAAAAAGTGTGGTTGTCTGAATATTGATCGATTATAAGATAGCAGCAGCAGCAACAACAATAATAACACTGGTTAAAACAATAATAAATACTACACAATATAATCATAGTATGTATGTATTGACAAAAATATAAACAAAGACAACACCAAACCGATATAATAATTTTTACAGGCCGACAAGTTAAATACATGGTACAGGGCGATTAAATAAAAAACATGAATGACAACAACAACAACAATAACACATATTATCAAACCCAACAAGACCATACAAGCAACAACATGATACAAATTTATCAAAGTTATAGGGGGAGTATGAAATTTGAAATCCATGTTTTTTCTTTTACAGTTTTTAAGCTCTTCTTGATGCTCTCACTCACTGTTTTGTTATTAACAAGTTCAACTGCAATATAACAGGAGAAAAAAACTTTAATGTAAACACCAACCAGCACTTACATACATTTGAATATTTGTTTATGGCATATTGTGTATGTATAGGTAGTCTAGTTAGTAGTTGGTTTGTTTTAAATGTTTACTTTTTATCAAAAGCCACCCATTGATTGAAGAGCTGATTTGTTTATTTATTTATTGTATAATTTATTTATTTTTTTTATTTTTTTTTTTATTTTCCTTTTTCTAGTTTTTGGCCGCATTAAATTTTTGCACTTTAAAATAATAAACATTGACGACAGTGTTGTCAATCGTAAAGAAAAAACAAAATAGAGGTAACAAGTTGAAAATTAAAGATTGTACCAATTTAAGCGAGAAGACCTTAAAACGAGGGAGGTAGCAATGTTAGCTAACATAAGGTAGAAGACACAATAGCCTACTAGGGGAACTTAAATTTTTTAATTTGATGTGTGATAAAAAAGCCCTTTCCTTTCGCCAAATACAGACGAATTTCCTTTTAGGATAACCTATAAAAATTATTATATGCTCCTCCCAAAAAAAAACAGACACCACAAGCATTGCTTGCAAATGGATTATTTCTTTGCGGCAGGTATGAAAGGATATAATGGCTACGAACCCATGTAAAAGCTCTGGTTCATTGCGATGAAATACTACCAAACTTACTCACCTAGTTGGTCATTACAACCCTTCAGTTCCTCTTATGTTATGTTATGGGTGTGTGTTAATTTTATACATGAGTGGCGGGGCCAGCAGTTCAAAGTCGAATCCGAGCTGCAGAATTTTAAAAAACTTTTCATGGCAATTTTGCAGAGCATTCTGTTGAAGTTACATCTTCATCCATATTCCTTTGAGAACGACGTTGGCCAGGCATTCTTGTCAACTACCATTATAGGTCGATTATTACCAACTTCTTTTAGCCTGAATTGTACGACTTGAACACCAACGACATGCGGTTTCAACAGCGCGGTGCTACGTGTCACACACTTCATGTCACATCGGATATTCTGCACCAGCGATTTGAGGGCATGTTAATCTTACATGGAAGCGATGTGAACTAGCCAGCGAGATCGTGCGATTTCACTCCGTCAGGCTTTTCTTGTGGGGTTTTCTTAAGTTGCAAGTGTATGCAAATAAGCTACATACCACAGATTTCTTCAAAGCCAACATAACCCATGTCAAAGGTTAAATTTAGCGCGAATCATTTTAAAACCACATATCAATAAGATTACTTACTTTACTTTGCTTAATTATTCATTACAACGCTTCAGTCAGGATAACGACCTAACTTCTCAAACCACTTATGTTGTGTGTATTCATTTTAGGCACAAGTGGCGAAACCTACACAGTTTAAAGTCGAATCCGGACAACAGATTTTTGAGAAACTTTTTATGGCGATTTAATATACTCTCAGAGTTTTTACCAGAAGACTCCTCTCAATAGTCTTCGCTGAAGAAATATTTTTTCCTACATCATTTTGTTCAAAATGTCTGAGCTGGTCGCGGACTCACGTCTAATAAGCCAACACATTACCTATTAGACTACGACGACTATCTACATATAAAATATTTTTGAATTTTTGAAATTTTAAATATTTATCTTCGAAACAACGAAAGCGCACCCATTACTTTATAAAATTTATTATGTTTATCAATTAATCTACAATATCATTATATTTCCTCAAATACTTTAGTTAAGCTCTACATGTTTTGAATATGAAACAAAAAAGAAATGTTAAAGTAAGCAACACTGAACCCATAAACATGCTTAAACATGCCTATACCTTTTGGATGAGTAGGTAATCTCTTAAAACCATCGTTTTTTTGTAGATTAAATATTAAAATTAAAGTAATTTTATGAGTGCCTTAGCTATATAATAACAGTGTTTTTCCTTCTATTTTATAAACAATTTAAAAACAAAAGTTTAGCTTTAAATCAGAGCGAAAGTATAAACTGTGTTGGTGGGTTGCTATTACAAATCATCCAACCATCCATCCATCCATCCATCCATCAATCAATCTAACAAGCTAGCGTTTTAGTGTTACTCTGTCATCCAATACAGGCTTATCAATAACAACACAAACCATATTTTATTTAAACGTTGCTCAGCTATCGTAACTATCAAAACACCGCTTAGATATCGTCGTCACATACGCGTAAACAACCATCCAAAGCTTAACCAACATTTACAGCGCGCGCATAAGCTTTAAACCTTTTATTTAAATTGTTATAAACTATTGCGGTATATATTTACAACAACAACAATATAAAATAAATTGGTTAAAAAATAAATAAAAAAAAACTGAAATTATAATAAAAATAACGAAATAAAGCAAGAAGAAATGTTTTTAATTCATGCATAGCTTTAGTACCTAAGACAAGTGTGTGTTAAATGTTTTAAATTTTTGATACGTTTTTTGTTTTTATTTTTATTTTTTTAAATTAAAATAAAGCATTTAACTTAAAAAAAAAATTTAAGAAAAACTACTTGAATGGTGGATTAAAGATTTTTTAGCGGATTTGAAGTTGATTTTTTTTCTGCAACAAAATGATTTTAAGAAATTGTTTAAGACGCACCTATTGTTGTAATTATCTAGTGATTGTTGTTATATTTGCGGTTGTCATACAATATTTGCAAATAACGAATGGTGCTAAATTTTCGAGTAAATATTATTCATCGGGTGTGGATTTCTTTGAGCATGAATTTCCTAGCCTAGCAGGAGGTGTGTAGTGATGAAATGTTTGTAACAATAAAAATTAATTTTTTTTTCTAAAACATAATGATAATAAAAGTAATTATAATAAAAGCTAACAACTATATTTATAAACTTTTTACATACGAAAGAAAAAAATGTTATCTAAATTGCAATATAAGTGGAGCACAACACAACAAAAAAATGCTAATTTAAAAAAATTGGAATTTACCAAATGCCTGCAAATTATATTTGTTTGAAATAATAATAAAGATTACATGAAAATAATTGTTAAAAAAAATAGCCCGCATTTAAATACATATACAATTAGTAAATAAAAGTGTGTTATTGTGATAATATTTATTAAAAAATTAAATCCAGCTTGAATTTGTCATTATAAAGTATCAAAACAGAAGCATTGCCTTTATCGTATAAAGGAAGGAGACCCCTTGCGGCTATTGAATAAAAATACAAAATAAAATTTGAAAACTAATCAACTGACAACATTAAGTAGCGTATCGGTTTAGAAAAGCAAGCAAGGTTTAGGAAACAGATTTAATATTGTTTAAACTGTGTTCACCACTCATGGCTAAGCCAGGGGTTTAACCACGGGTTCACGTCTAGTAAGCCAACACATTGCCTACTAGACAATGGCGAATACAATGACCTCCATATTCTGCAAACCAAAAGCCAATTGCTTTTGATTTTGGAATAGAAGACGCCGTAGTCTATTAGGTAGGGTGTTGGCTTATTAGACATGAGACCACGGTTCAATCCCCAGGCCAGATATGAGTGTTGGTTGGTTGTATTTAAAAGAAAATAAAAAATAATAATCAAAAGTAAAATAAGTATGGGGAGAGGTAATTTTTGTAGGATAGAAACAAAAGAAAATAAAATCAAAAGCATACATACATACATAATTGGTCATTATAACTCTTCAGTCAGGATTACAACCTAGCTTCTCACACCACCTAAGTTGTGTGTGTTAATTTTATAAACGAGTAGAGGGGCCTACAGTTTAAAGTCGTTTCCGAACGAAAAAATTTTGTTGAAAAACTTTTCATGGCTTCTCATGCAGTCTGCTGGGAGGATGTCGACGGAGAAATATTTTTTTAATATTTCGTCTTATTAAAGAAATCTGACCTGGGGATTGAACCGTGGTCTCATGTCTAATAAGCCAGCACATTACCTACGAGGATTTCTATGGAATCAATTATCACATTATCGTCATGAGTAAACAACTACACCCTGTCTTGCAGGCGATTGCAAACTTGAAAAAAGTTTTTAGGGTACTTATTTCTTATTACTTATTTAGGGTAGGTAATTTCTTTCAGGTCTGATATACGATATAATTTAGAATTTTCATAGATGCTGAAGAAAACTGTATCGTCGATAGCTTTGACATAAGAAGATGATTCGAAGCAGGCATATGTAATGTATAATATAAGTATAGATTCGGCGCCAAAATACAATTTTGTGCAACCCAACAGATAATTCGGTATTAATTGGTTTTCATGAATTATAGGGCCTTATTTAGTAATCAAACGTTTCTCGAAAGTCTCAGATAACGTGGATAGCAGACTTATAAGCCAATAACACTCTTATTTTGTTAGGCCTTTACGTAGCTTTGGAATTATGATGATCAGAACAGTTTTCCAACGAAAAAAATTGATGATTTTTTGGTTCCAGCCCCCAGTATTTATTGACAAAACGTGCCTAATCAAAGTGTCTCATCTTCATAAAACTTTCGACTTGTTTCAACCAGGAATTACAATTATTTGACGAAATAGTTAATCTAATCAGTGTTGTAATGGGACCTCATAGGACCCACATAAGATATGACCATCAAAGCGACTGCCAATATAGTCTAACCTTTGTGAGTTTGTGTGTGTCTTTTGTTCATCATCAGATATACAAGAGATATAAGATATAAGAGTATTACCCCTAAAAAATTTGTGTTTATAATTGGTTTTTTAGAAAACATATTATCAAATCTGGTTTGAGCATATTATAAGAATAGAGGTGATCAGGAGGATAGGTCGTATAACTAGATCATCTAAAGTATTGTTGATTATCCTTAGCTAAATACCACCAGCTATTTTACCGAGTGCACGCGGCAAAAAAACCGGGCGTTACAAGAACTTTAAAGTATAACATACATACATAATTGGCGATTACAACCCTTTAGTCAGGATTACGACCTAGCTTCTCACACCACTTATGTTGTGTGCGTTAATTTTACACATGAGTGGAAAGTCCTACAGTCTAAAGTCGATTCCGAAAGACAAATTTTTAAAAAACTTTTCATGGCAATTTTATTTACTCTCAGAGTTTTTTGCCAGAAATATGCTGTGAGGAAAACGCCGGAAAAATATTTGTTCAAATTTCGTTTTGATGGCTGACCTGGGCTTTGAACCGCGTCCTTACGTCTTATAAGCGAACACGCTACCTACTCGACTACGGCGACTGCGAGACAAGAACTTTACAACTTTAAAGTATAGAAACTATTATTATACTCAATCCCTTTGGATTACACGACACCTCAACCTGCTTTCGATTCTGGTTGTCTTTAATGTTGATAGCCTAGGATCCATCTGATTTCTGAATATAGAATGGTATTATACCACTTGTTGGTAAAATCTTTCGAAGCCGTTATGTGCCGAAAGGAATTTCTACATTGCTACAGAAAAATTAAAAAATAAATCGATCCATATAAACGCCAGTCTATCTATCATATCCTTGAATTCTGCAAGACTTTCAAATACATGAAGAAGAACTATACCGATCGAAACTGGCATATCGTATGTGCTCCTAAAGGAGTTTGATTTTAATATAATTTAATTTTCTATTATTTTGTTTACAGTATATTGTGTTGTATTAATATATTAAAAATAATAATTTTTTTATATCTTTAACCTTTTCAGATGAATATGATCCATATGGACCCAATTTAAATGAAGCCGATCAACTGGACAGTGATGAACCTGAAACAATGCCTAGATTATTTCAAGGCGATATTGCTATCGATCCCTTCACATATATTACATTACGTTTGGGTGTTAACCCCACGAGACATCCGAAACGTTTATGGCCTAATGGTACCATACCATATGAAATCAGTCATTTGTATAAGCCCCATGAACGAAATGCTATCGAAAAAGTTATACAAACATTCAATGCCTTAACGTGCATTAGGTTTGTACCCTATGATGGAGAAGAGGACGATTATTTGCTTATTTCGCCACCTGAAGATGGGCCACAAGGCTGCTGGTCTTATGTGGGCCGCAAAGGAGGCGAACAAATTGTATCACTACAGCGGCCAGATGAAACAAGTGCCCATTGTTTTAGTAGCGAAGGTAGAATTATGCATGAACTTATGCATGCCATCGGCATATATCACGAGCAATCACGAGCCGATCGTGATAATTACGTTAAAATACACTGGGAGAATATTGTGCCGAAATTTCGTAAAAATTTCAAATTAATTTCAAAGAAACGAGGCAGATACGCCTTTGATTATGATTACAATTCGGTTATGCATTACGGTGAATATTATTTCAGTAAGAAGAAAGGCAAAAAACCGACCATGACACCATTACAACCGGGTATACGTATTGGGCAACGTAAAACGCTTAGCAAAATTGATTGCTTGAAAATTAACGACTTATATGGTTGCCTTAAAGGGCGCCAAGCCAAAAAGTATCGTAGTTTTTGTTATTTATTAGGTTTATAATACTCATACATATTGTAATATTTTTTTATTTAATTATCGCATAATTATACGTGTGTGTTTATGCATGTGTAGTAATTAAATCATATTGATTTCGTTGTTATTAATTTAGTTAAACAGTTAGAAATAAAAAATTAATATAATTTACTATATATATACGTAATAATTTAATAAATTAAACATATTTTATTTGTTTATTTTCTTTGTTTTTTAATTTATTACTACTGTATCCAGCAAATATGCATATCGGCATATGCTGTAAACCAGTCTGAAAGCTTATTAAGCAAAGCTATATGATTGATATCCATGGATAATAACTCCGTTAAGCTGACAAGGAATGGAGAGTCAAATAACCTAAATCTGCACCACACAGGAAATGGGAATTGACAGAGATAGTGGATAACAGTTTCCTCCTCTTCAGCATACCCACAACCTCGGCAAAAGTCGTTTGATGGGAGCTGCAATCTTTCTGCGTGTCTTACCATAACGCAATGGCCTGTGAGCATGACCACTGGGATCGAGATGACATTGCGATAAAGTTTGATCAATAGGTTGGTGCGACTTCCATCTATCGAAGGCCAAGTGAGTCTGGCAGTAGAGTAAGACTTTTCATTGACCCACGAAAGGTCGGCGTCCCGAAAAATTTTTTTCGTAATGGTTAATTTTACCGAGATAAGTACCTTCGGTTACAATTCGGTTTTCTAAGATTCCGGAAGGACTGCACCTGTTCTGACGAGCTCATCGGCTCTACAGTTGCCTGGAATGTCCTTGTGCCCAGGTACCCAGTCTTTTAGCCATAAACTATTTCCAACCAAAACATGTGAATCGATTCGGAAGCATTCCTACGGATATATATATGTATGTACCATTAATAAAAAAAAATTAAATATTTGTAGAAATGCTATTTTTGAACCCTCAGGGAGGCCATAATATCACTTCCCACCCAGACCAAAGTTCGGCCCGGATTCCAAAATAAATGTTGCTATTACAAAGACTTTTGTCTGGAGAGCTCAGTCAAAGACAATCGAAAAAGAAACTATGTTTCTTCATTGCAAGAGACGGGTACCTTGCCTTTTATATAGAGCAGTAGCGTGCTAGAACTTGACCAAAGTGATAGATTACCAAGCGACTTAAGGAAGAAGCCGCTTGATCATCTATTACTCTATTCGTTTATCCATACAAATATAAACGTCAAGGTAATGTTAGCAAGGCACATGTATCGAACGCAAATCCAAATCGAGATAAGCAAAATGCAAAGGACTTATTGTGAAGTCCAGAGGTCAGCACTCATAGTCGTCAGGGTCCGAACATCTTCGGTTTACACACATAAGACCCGAACATTAACAATGTTCGTAAAAAAGAGAGTAAAATCGCATTCAGTTGCTGGTCTGCTTCTAAAAATGGAAGTTTATTTCGCATTTTCTCAGCTTTCAATTATCCTCCCAAAGAAATAATTCTGTAGGATTTGGTAATACCAATGAGAATTGATCTCGATTTTTTGAAAAAATTTTATTCAAGTTAAATACACCCTCTTTAGGGATATAGCGCTAAACATTTTTTTATATTGTACACTATATGTGCTGACCACTGCTCTATTTGCTTATCAATTCAAATACAAACGTAACGGTGATGTTCACAAGGCATATGCATCGAACGCAAGTCCAAATCGTGATAAGCAAACTGCAAAGGACATGGGGTGAAGTCAAGAATGGAGAAAATAACAATAGTAGCAAGGCGAATTCATTACAAGGTGAGAACGAAAGACCAGCTGATAGCCAGTATAATGAATTCGCCTTGAATGGTAGCATTTGTGCCAGGGCGAACTCATAATAGGTGGTGTTATTAGCCCAGCTGATTGCTTTTTTCAGTTCACATAAATGTCACATATTTTGTTTGCGTACAGTGAGCAAAAAAAAAAACTTACACCTACTACCTCGAAATAACTTATGAACAAAAAATTATCCATAAAAAGAAATTTATTGTTCTTAAGACTGAAAAAGCTTAAAAACTATATTTTAAGACTAAAAAAAGCTTAAAAACTATATTCTGATTATAAACATTTCTCTATTGGTTACAAATAAAGAAAATAATTGTCGAAACTAAGAAATTCACACATTTTTGGGCAAAAAAAGTGGTGATTTTTTAACTATGGCTAACGGATTTTCTAGAAAGTCATCTTAAACAAAATCCTGTGGAATAATTTATTTAATAGTTTTTTACAATAAGTATACACATTTTTTTTGCTCATTGTATATACATTCTTTTGTTTATTTATTTTTTATTTCCTTTTACATTTCTATTCTACACAATTTATAATTTATTTAAATATTCTGGTTGTTTGGGCACAACTTTTCTTGCAGAATCCACTTTTATGCTTCCCAATATTCCTCTGAAGATCGTCATACCTTAGTGGTAGCGCAAATCAGCTCGTATTAAAAAAAAATATTTTTTAAAATATGTTTTTTAAAATTTTTTTTTTTTTAACAAAAAGAAACAAAAGAGAAATAATGCCATAAAATAACAACTTTATGTCATTATATGGATTCGCCTTTGTCATTTCTGGCTAAAAGCGAATTTCATTTGACAATTATCGTCACCCAAAAACAACAGAAAATATATGTTGTTTTTGTTAAAAAACACTGCGAATTGAGTTGTTGTACTATTGCCATCACCTAATTGAGTTCGCCCTGATTTGTGCTAACAGTGAGAGGATTAGTGCTGTCAATACAAAACATATTTAAAATAAACGTTTTAAAAACGCGAAATATGAGATATAACACGAAAAAACGTTTTAGTGGCACCATTGATAAGGAATTGATGAACTGTTTGTTTTTTATTTGTGTTCCTTATAGGCCATTTACACTACAGCGAAATCTAGTAGATTAGATTTCAAATCTTGCTCAAAATCTAGATCGTTTACACTGGATTTATTCGACAGTAGCAAGATTTCATTTTAATAACAAAAACAGCTGACTGAAATTTAAAAGAAAATAATAATATTTCCAAATTTAGTTTAATATCAAACAAAAATGAAAAATATAGGACATTTAGTATTGTAAGCATATATATAGGTAATAATATATAAATATTAAACCGCACTTTAATACAGGTTCGTCATGGATCATTCTGGGAGCAAGATGTTCCTAATATTTCATATGATACGTTCATCGAAAAGCCGCCAAACTTTTCATTTGTTATGCTTAACCTCTTCAGGGACGATTTTTTTATAGTGACAAAAAATTATTAAATTTTGTTTTCTTTTTGAATTATTTAATTGTATTTAAATAGAAATTCAGAAAACAAAAAAGAATGCAAATTCACAAAAAGGAATAGCGTCCACATTTGTGGTCACTGAGCGTTAATGGTAATTTATGTGTGATATGATTTCATACATTCCGGTCATATCAGGCATATATATTCTTAACATTTCTCACAAATGTAGAGAGTTCGTCTTACACAATTTTTGTCGTGACATCTGGGGGATTTTTCAGTTCCTTGTATTTAGGATAATGACCCATACCGTCCAGTCTAATTCCAGGATTCACTTTAGTCCAGCTTTTAGATTTTTTAGGTAGTGATGGTAAAACTTATTATAGTAAATATAAATAATATTTTTTTTTTCAAATATTAACGGCTTCTTGATATAATCCACTAAAACAGATTGCCGAAAAATTATTTCACTTTTTTGTTTATTTATCTAACTATGGGTCGGAAATAATATCATCAGTGCAGACAAACGGTAAAATGTTTACTTCTGTTGTTGGAGGATTTGGTAGTCAATAACTTAGTATAAAATTTTTGTTTTTTTATTATTATTATAATTATGATTATAAAAAATTAAACGTACACATTTGTGGCCGAGGGCGTGAAGAGGTTAAAGTTTTGTTTTTAAATTGAAATGTCATTTTTTCCTGCTCAGCGTTGTATTTTTAAGTACTTTTTGGCAAAACACATAGTTGCATTTCTATTTTTACTAGATTTTGAGTAGATTTTGCCTAAATCTACTAAATAAGTAGATTTTGTTTTGTATGGGAAATCTAGTTAAAATCAACTAGATTTGGCTCGAAATCTCATAAGTACTAGATTTCGCTGTAGTGTAAATGGCCTATTATGCTTTGTCGCTTATTATAATTAAAGTGCATGCAGTTTACCCTAGACTGCAATTGCAGAATTGCTGTACTTGCTGCATTGCGTGCATTGTGTTTATAGTATAATAATACAAAAAACTGACATTTAAAGACGCTACATTTGAAGTAAACATTGCCACATAAAAGTATGTAGTCCTTTTCTGACAGATTTGCGAGAAGCATTTGCTGCGTCTTATGTGCCTATTGCATAATTTTTAATGCGTTTTAAAAATCTCCAAGGAAAGTTAATCAAAAATGTTGCCAGAAAAGTATTGAATCAAATTTGTTTATTTACTATTAATAATATAACACTTGCGTTTTTTATTATTTATAATATAATTTGTTATCTCTTCTAAATATTCCATAAATATCTCTTTCTACGTTATTTTTCATTATTTCACGATTCCATTATAGAACATTGTCAGAAAGTTATTGTTTTTACTTAAATATTAAAAAAGAATGAAATACTAACAACTATTTTTATTAACTTTTATCTATCATTTCTTAAAATTCATACATCTGGCAACATTTTGATAAATTATATAAATTCTATATCGTTTTACATAATTTTATAAATATAGCCTTCTTTTTCTTTCATTTTAATACTCAACAGAATTTGTATTATTTTATACTGTATATGAATGAATAATTAGTGTTGTTTCGTTTCCATTTCGTTCCTTTTATACAACTGTTAACTGTAGTACCAAAAAATAAAACCCTGTATAGAAAATGTAATAATGAAAAAGTTATCTTGTAGTGCGTCATTCCACTTTTGGACGAGGTTAGGTAAGAACGTCTGCGGTTGTTCGCGTTGGTGCACGAGTTTTTTCATTTAGCTAAGAAAAAAAGTGAAATAAAAAAATTAATTTAGAGTGTGATATATTTAATAGTATTATTAAAAAGAAAATGTTTAAATTACTAGTACCTTTGCTTGCGAAAAACTCGTGTTACGAAAATGCGAATCTAAAAGCCGCTTATTGTATTAAGAATTCTTTAATTTCATCATCTGCTACAAACGTGATGGAAAATTTTGCATTAAGACGCCATTTTCTTTTTTCAACAACCAACAGAAAAACCATACAAGCTTTTCCCACAAAACAACATCGTCAATTAGAAGTTAGTTACCGCTGTTTAGGTGAAAAACAACTAGAGCTCCTTCCAACAGACAAAGTTCAAAGGATAAATTTTATTCGAAAATTTAATAACTCTAGCAACAACGTGTTATTTGTGGAATCTACAGAAGCGGCTAACACATCAACTTCTAAGGAAAAGTCTGAATTGCAAGAAGCATCCAAAAGGGATTCATTTAATAGAAGAAAACAAACATCTTTATATACAGAAGAAGACGAAGAAGACACATTTGATATAATGTAAGTACTATCTGCATGCATATGTATATTTTCTAAAAATAAATTTTATTTCGATAGACTGTCAATTTGTTAAATATTACTTAGAGAAAAAAAAAACACATTTCCTATATTGTGTATGTATACTATGAAAAAAGTCTGAAGTTTTTTTTTTCCTTTCTTTTATTACATTCTCTTCGTTCTTCCAATTCTCCGTTTTCTTTATTTTATTTTAATTTTTATTTTCAACATGTGTTCATTACTCAGCGCATAGAAAACGTGATCAAAGCAAACAACGCAAAAACTAACCCTTAATAATTTCAATTCTGTATACACACACATACATTATTAATTCCGTCGTATACTGCTAGTTTTCTTTCGGACTTTGTTAATTGCTATCAAAAAAATTGGCTTAACAACAAATCAACTCCATACATTATATTTGCGATTATTTTCTACATTTTTCTCTTTCCATTCGTGCTTAACAACCTGTTATGCTTTCACTTTACCAGTTTTTTTTTTTTTACCTTTCCCCCCTCCTAAACATACGTTACATTTCTAAGAATCAAGAGAACCAACCATAAATGCGTCATTGCAAAAAAGCTGTCGAATATTGTTGTCAACACATACGCTTTCCCATATAGGCCTTTTTGGCAGTTTTTTAATATAAAAATCATAATTTTTTTTCTTTCTTTTATTGCTACAAATAAAAAACACGACGCAAATTTTGCTAAATTTGATGCTTGATAAGGTTTTCATCAAATCTACACGTTTTCGCACACATTTTACCTCGTGTTTTATTTCAGTTTTTGTTTTGTAATTTCTTTGATTTTTTTTCGTTTCATTTTGATTATTCGTGACTTCATTATATAAATTTAGTGGCAATTTTTAGTTCTCCTTTTTCTCATTATTTATAATTATTTGCCAACTCGACATTTTGCTTCTTGTATTTTTTATATGTTACGTTCGTGCATGTGTATGTTTCTTTTGCCTTGATAGACACTTTATAATAGTCGCTATTCATAGCTGTCTACGTTTCTGAAAACACACGGTTTTTTTTCTTTCCCCCCCTCTTAAGAGATCACACTTTGGCATTTTATTGTCAGATGGAGGCAGATGAAAGAGCAACGAAAGAAAGAAAAAAAAAAACTATCAGACAGATACACAAAAATTTTATTTCAAATGTTGACGTTATTGTTGCTTGTTTTTTTTTAATTTTTTTTTTTGGCAAGAAAAAAAGCACAGGTAACCAGAGCAACATTCGCTTTTTGAAAACAAATGAAGACGCAATTAAAACTGCTCTGTCTATTAACATAACTGATGGGGTAGCGGGTATGTTGATATTTTAGGTGAAGTTTTTGACGTCTTTTGTTTGCACCCGTTCAAAGTTTATTTTGATAGGCTAGTGGTATTTTGTTGTTGTATTTAGAAACGACGAACGAAGACCGACCATAGCAAATTTGCTAGTATTTCAAAGCGTGTACTAAGCCCCCCCCCCTCAATTTTTCGCTTTTCTCCTACAAAGTAATACATTGCAAAGTAAACGAGCGTTTTGATAAATTTCTTAAGAAACCCAAAATAAGATTCGGAATACGAACCATTTTGTGAAATACCCAAAGTCTTTTGTAAAATACTGTTAAAATAGTATTCAGAAGCAGTTTATACTAGGTTCTGTGTCAAATACCACGTTGTTCCTTGTATAGTATAATAATGTAGTACCTTTGACTCATGATAGAGAGCGTGCTATGATCGAAACGAAGCTCGTTGATGGTAACCTGAAAACCTTCTAACAACCCTCCTGTTTAACATTGACCATTTTGAAATACAGTACGGGCTCGATTTGCGCAACCGATAGGAAATCGGGGTTGTTGCAATGTTCGAAATGTTGCAATAACCGACCACTAAATACAGTGCAATTTTTAAATTAATTTTTTAACAAAAACAAGCAATTTGATTAACATAAAATAATTAATTCATTTATTAAATAGAAAAAAGTTATAATAAAAGGTTTAAATTAATATATTACTAATAAAAATAAAAATAATGATATTTAATATAATAAATTTGGTATTCACTAGTTTAAACAAAAAATTTGGAGATTTTTGTCTGAACTTTGGATTTTTTAAACTTTTTATTAATTGCAGACTTCTTTATATCCTGAAGTGCAACAATTTTTTCAATTGAAATATTATTTGTTGTCCAATCTATGTAAACGTTAAGTGCCTTAATAACATCATCAGTTTTTATTTTTGGTATTTCTTGTACCTCAACATGGACTGAATTTTCGTCATCAGAAAGGCATATTTCTTCGTACTCATCTTCCACACTATCATTGATCCACATATTCACTTCTTCATTTCTTAAATAAAATCAAAGAAACAGAGACAAAACAAAAAAATAACTAAATAAACAGTCAAAATTTTTGTGAGGCCAGTGTCGTAGTGAAAGGAGTTGTTAGATTCCTATGATTTGTCAAACAATTTTAAATTACGCTTCTGATTGAAAAACTATGAGAATAAAAAGAAAATGAAACAGAATAACTGCAAAATAATATAACATTTGCAAAATAAAATATAAAGTTGCACTTATCGCGACTGTTTTTTGAAAAAAGTTGCTGTTATAAAGACTGTAATGTTAAAAATTAGGCTGTTGCGCAAATCGGTCAGTTGCAATAATAGGTAGTTGCGCAAATCGAGCCCGCACTGTACCTTCATTAATCCCAACTTTTCAATACAGTTTTATATACATGGTCATCACAACCCTTCAAGTCAGGATTACGACTAGCTTCTTACACCACTTAGTATGTTGTGTGTGTTACTACCCTTTATACAATATTTTATAAGCGAATTCTTTGTATATGTCCTATAAATCCTATACAATACAATTGTAATTTGTTGCGTGAATAGCATCTAAATAATGATTATTTCACCATTATCATGAAAACTGTTGCATCTAGACAAACCTAGATTAGTGCGACACTACTGGCTTATAATACCTTCTTCAATAAATTCATTATTTATTCCAGTGGTAGTGTTAAACTCTTATCTTCGCTCCACCGTGTTTTTTTTTATAGTGTATACATATTTACGATTAACAATGTTTCAACAAGAAAGAATGCAAAAGAAATATAACAGAAATTATTAGAGAAGAACGTATAAAATGTAGGGAAAATGTCTACATACCCCGATGACTGTGTCTCTGTCCACTGTCTTAGTGGGTCGGTACCGCCAACGCAGCCTTAGCGTACACTCAAATATTATTACTCACGTAATGACAGTGGCACTACCTCTTGCTATTATATTAATCATAACGTAACCTAACCTAAAAATATTAAACAAATGTGCAATAAACATTGCCAACACTTTATTCTGTTGACAGAGGCACGATATTATAAACAATTGTTTGCTACTACAAGCTTTATTAATACCATTTCTTTGATAACATTTTGTAATCATGGAAGTCCCCTCAGTATAGCAGTAAGCTAAAATATCTGAATGTGTCTAAACTATAAAATACTAGTTTAAATGACAGTTAAATGCACTTGTTTTAAAATTATTAATTGAGAATCAATTTTTAAACAAATTTGTTTCTTTTTCTACATTTTGTAATAAAAAAAAAATTATAAATTCATATTAAATCTCAAATTAATTGCTATTCATTTAAGGTAAGCGCACGGTCTTTTTATATTTTCTTTAACGAATGCAATTTAATTTCAAAGTGATTTCTTGAAATTTTTATTTATTGCATGTTTTCTTAGACAATTATTTATATTGTCCTTAATTTAGAAATAAATAAATGCAATACAATACAATAAATACTAATAAGTACACTAAAACCTCTGAAATGAAACAAGCAACAATAAGCACAAAGAAAGCACGCAATCAACAAGATATTGAAGTACAATTTTTACAGTAGAATAAACAAAACATTAATGACGACATACAGGCAAACAAACGACGCTCTTCTTCCATACATGTTGGGGTATGACAACCAGATGGCATATAATTTTTCATTAATTTCTAATTTAAACTACCACCGAACATGCAAATCTAATTTAAATCGTCTCATACCATGTAATAATCACAATTTGTATGCAAATTTTATTCTAATGAACACATCATAGGCATGTATTTTAAAATTTATTATTGCTATAAAACACACAGGAGGAGCGCGGGCGCAGGTAAAGCTGAGTAGTAGTTGTGTGCCAGAGATTTTGAGAATTTCTTTTCGGTACTCTGAAACAAATCGATATTTATTTGTTGTTGTATACTTGCTTGATAAGTTTAAGTTCATTATTTGCTAAGATTTGTAGCTTTACGGCAAGAGTAATTTTTATTTTCAATATTTAATGAAAACATCTTTGTAAAATGCCTAGATGCAGAACTCAGAATTTACGAGAATTGCGAAAATCTACAAAAAGGCATAATAAAACTTAATTTATATTTTGAATTTTATTTACCAATCTTCTTCCTTATTTTTATTTTAGGGCTCCTCATGATAAATCTTATGGTAGCGCCCGTGGTGGTCGTGAAGATCGCGGAGGTTCCGGCGGTGGTAATCGTTATGGCAATAGGGGAGGTGCCGGCGGCGGTGGCGGTGATTTCCACGGTGTTCGTAAGGGACGTGTTGATAAAGGAGGCCGTGGCAGTGATCGTGGAGGTCGTGGTGGCTTCGGAGGCGGTGGTTTTGGTGGCGGCGGCAACGGTTTTAACGATCGCCGTGGTGGCAATGGAGGTGGCAACACACAGGATTTATCTCTCCGTGATGTTGATTTCTCCGATTTGGCTCCTTTCAAAAAAGATTTTTACAAGGAACATCCCATTGTTGCCAACCGTTCTCCCTATGAGGTTCAACGTTACCGCGATGAACATGAAATTACCGTGCGTGGTGACGCTCCCAATCCCATTCAAGATTTCGATGAAGCTGAATTCCCCGATTACTGCATGAAGGAGATTCGCCGTCAGGGTTACAAGACACCCACACCAATTCAGGCTCAAGGTTGGCCCATCGCCATGAGCGGACACAATTTCGTTGGTATTGCCAAGACTGGTTCTGGCAAGACTTTGGGTTACATTTTGCCCGCAATTGTGCATATTAACAATCAGCAGCCTTTGCAAAGAGGTGATGGCCCCATTGCTTTAGTTTTGGCACCCACTCGTGAATTGGCTCAACAAATCCAACAGGTTGCCACTGAATTCGGTTCATCATCATATGTACGCAATACTTGTGTATTTGGCGGTGCCCCCAAAGGCGGTCAAATGCGTGACTTGCAACGCGGTTGTGAAATTGTTATTGCCACACCTGGTCGCTTAATCGATTTCTTGGCCGCAGGCGCTACAAATTTGAAGCGCTGCACATATTTGGTGTTGGATGAAGCCGATCGTATGTTGGATATGGGTTTCGAGCCTCAAATCCGCAAAATCATCTCACAAATTCGCCCCGATCGTCAAACACTTATGTGGTCCGCCACATGGCCCAAGGAAGTAAAACAATTGGCTGAAGATTTCCTCGGCGATTACATACAGATCAACATTGGCTCATTGGAATTATCGGCCAACCACAATATTCGTCAAGTCGTAGATGTTTGTGATGAAAATGATAAAGAAGAAAAGTAAGTATCTTTTTACTATGCCTCTCTCCTACTTATTTAGCTTGATAAGATCAATATTAAGGAAGGAATGGAATTTATTGTTTTTGGTTGTTTCTTTTTCAGATTGAAAACACTCCTTTCGGAAATCTATGATACCAGTGAGAATCCTGGTAAAGTTATTATTTTTGTTGAAACCAAACGTCGTGTAGACCATTTAGTACGTTTCATACGTAGCTTTGGTGTACGTTGCGGCGCTATTCACGGCGACAAATCACAATCCGAACGTGACTTTGTTCTACGTGAATTCCGTTCAGGCAAATCAAACATTTTGGTAGCTACCGATGTAGCTGCTCGTGGTTTAGGTAAGTCTTTTTGTGCCTTCCTTAACACTTAATCGTAACACTCATGTGCATTATGAATCACAATTCATACTCATGTATCTTTATGGCTAAAACAATAGTTGGAACTAGTGTGTGTGTGTGAAGTGTTTGGATTTTCAAAAGAACAGCCCAAAAATTTTAATTTTGGTTTTGTCTTTCCTTTTGAAACTAAACACATATGTATAGATTTTTAAAATTGGTTTTTAAAAGTTGTATATCATATCATTCGTTTTAACACTTTTTTTAAATTCAGAGACTCATTTCTAAAATAAAAAAAAAATTATTAAACAAGCCACATTTATTTATAATAGAATTGAAATAACTTTCTTAGTCTCTTATTATTATTATAAGATCTCTTTTAACATGACTTATTAATACTTACGGAATATTTTTCTCCTTTCCCCCCTTTATTATTTTTCCCCCAAAAACACTGTTTTGTTTTTGTTTCTTCCAAAAAAAATTCTCTCTTTTTTTCGTTTCGTTTACAGAGGCCATAAATGGTTGTATGGTGGGGATAAAATGTCATCTAGTAATCTGAAATTGAAAAGTTAAATAAATTTTTATGGAAATTTTGATACTCTAAATCAATGCGTATTTGGCAATGTGTGAATACTTGCCAATGCATTTAATGTTAAAGATAAAAGAAAGCGGCGGCAAGCGGCTATAATCGGCAACACTTTTTTACCACATGGCCATTGGAAAAAAGGGTATGTCGTAATACCGTATCACCACCGCTACCAAACTGAAAGCTTAATATACAGTTAATTATAAGGAGGAGGTATATTACAACAAGACACGAAAAAAATGTGGTTACGCTTTTGTATGATGGACACCATAATTATAGCAGAGCGTAGCAGAAGCATTATTTTTCTTTAAGATGCAGTTAGTTAAACTACCAACTACTCTATATACTGAAATATACCACCACCTTAAGAGATCCGAGTAATATTTGTGTATAATAAACGAACGACTCAATATCCCTATCATCATCATGAATTTATTACATGAGGCCTCTGACGTCCGTCTTAGTTACATATAAACACTGCTAAATAGGAGAAAACTATGTGTATGTTTATTAGACAGACAGAGTATAATTATTAGAATATATATGATTCTCTCTAATAAGTGATATGAAAAACACAATACAATCTTTACCCTGTATTTTTGGGGACACACGGAACAGCACTAAAAAAGAAATGGGGAGCGCATACCAATCAACCAGAGAGAGAAACACAAACCAAACGTACAGGATATCCTCTTTTTAAAATAAACTATTGTAGTAGAATCTATTGAAACATTTTTCATCTCTCATGGAACTGGAAATGCTCTCCTCTTTAAACTAAAACAAAAAAGTTGGAAAATAATGCACACGACGCAGGCTAACTGGAAAACAACGTGTTTAAATATTCAACCGTAGGCTATTAAAACCGATTGCATACTTAAATGTGTTCTTTGATTAAATTTCGTAAATTTAAATTAAAATAAGATAAAATTGTGAATTTATGGAATGAAAATTTAGTGAATTTGGTGGTTTCTATTTGGGAACCGCTCGCTTCTACACAATACTGTATACATACTGTGGTAACTAAATGAATTCAAATAGAAAACTCAATAAATAAATAAGTATGACAGACGTATACAATGGAGTTGTAACAAAATGTTAATGAACCACTGTTGTGTGTGTGCGTACGACAAGTCTGATCAAACTACGTTCATATCATCGTTTGCTTCTTCAATGTTCTTCACAGTACGTCGTCAACTAGAAATGCGTTATAATTAAAGGAAACAAAGGACACATTTTTGTTGAAAAAAAAAAACCAAACCCAGTAGTGATGTAGATTTCATATACACTTCGAGCTTGCGTTACTTTGTGCGTGTGTATGTGTGTGTACGTACGACAGGATGGATGCTGGAGCCTTTTTTGGCGCACTAATTTTGCAAAAAAAATAAATTGATTGTTGGTGCGTTACACTTCGATACTTAAAACCAGAAAGTGATGGCTTTGGCTTCTATCATCATCAACACGTATACAAGTAAACAAACAAACCAAAACAAGAACAAAAATACCAACTCTGCTGATCATGTGTGTCTAGTTTAAAAAACAAATGCAACTCTAAATATGGTTGTGTGTATCTAACGGTTTTGAATGATAAAAAGCTAAACCGAGAAATCGTACAGCGTTTAGTTTTGTTTCTGAATAAATGAAAAAAAATTCAGATTTAAATTTGTTAAAACTACAGGCTCTTCAACACTACGTCGTCTTAATGCCCATGCTATACTTGCTGCAACTAAACGACGTGGCTGCGAAGAGTTTGCCCCTCTAAAATCCGAAAATCACAAGGTAAAGTAACATATCTATTTTACACCACAAAAAAAAAAGAAAGTAAAAATAAAACCCTAAAAGAAAATTAATTTACTTGCATTGTTTACTGAATTATTATTAATTAATTAAGCAATATCAGCAATGTTCAAGATTCTAACCTTTTATTTAAGTGTTAGTAAAACTACTCTTTGATTACAAACAAAATAATAAAAAGGACAAAATATTAAGCAACAAGTCATGGATCCAACTCTTATAACTAATTTTTACTATAACTATTCATTGTATACAAAGTTTAAAACTTTTTATTATTATTATGTACGCATATTGTATTGTTTCTCATACTAATTTGTGTTTATTTCTATTTTTATTGTTCTTATTTCTTTACCTTTAAAATAAAAAAATAGATGTTGATGGCATTAAATATGTTATCAATTTCGATTATCCACAATCATCAGAGGACTATATCCATCGTATTGGACGTACTGGACGTTCAAATACCAAGGGTACTTCGTATGCATTCTTTACTCGCAATAATGCTAAACAATCCAGAGATTTAGTGGCTGTTTTAAAAGAGGCTAACCAGGTAAATACGCACAGAATTTTTTTTACTTTTTATTTTTTTTTTTATTAATTCTTTTTATTAATTTTTATCCCCTTCTCCATTTTCTTTTTAGGAAATAAGCGCTGCTTTAGAAGGTATGGCACGCAATAATCGCTTTGGCGACGGTGGTCGCTCACGTTACGGCAACGGTGGCAATTCCCGCTTCAATGGCACTTTCAAAAAAGGTTCCATGGGTGGCGGTAACCGCTACGGTGGTAACAATGGTGGCGGTTATGGCGGCAACAGTGGAGGCGGTCGCAGCTATGGCGGTAACAATGATAACAGTTACAACCGCAATGCTGCCGGTGGTGCCAGCGGCAGCGGTAGTAGTAATAGCAACAATACCAGACATACGCGCTTTGATTAAATACAAACAAAGGCAAAAATTAGTTTGTAAGGACTTAATCTTAAAATAATTTTAGTGTATTTACTTACTTTTAATTTTTTTTTTTAACTATAAAATAACAAGATTTGTTTCTCATATACTAACAAAAAGAAAAAACTCAAGTATTTTCAGAATTGAAAAAAAAACAAAGAAAACTAACTAAATAACGTAACGTAATAAGAGGAGAAAACAATTTAAATTTTCGTTTTTGTTATTTAATTGGAATGACAAAGAACCAGCATTACACTTTTTTAATTTTTATTTTAATGATACAATTATTATTTATTTCTTATTAATAATTAGTTGTTAAAATAAACAAAAAGAAGAATAAGTGCATTTTTGTGATACTCCATTCTACTGTACATTCATATTCATTCACCACCTTTTCTCATACTATGCTCCTATAGTACTTTAACACACAAATTTCTAACAAAGTTAATTCATTAAAAAATAAAACGCGGAAATACTTGACAATTACACTTCACACACACGCCACACACATTAAAATAAGAGTTAATTCCTCTAAAAAGCTAAAAAACTTTTTAGTTTTCCTTCTTATTTTCTGGTTCATAAAACAACCTAAACTCCACCTTCTATGTAAGTGTGTGTGTGTTGTTACTAAAGGAAATGAGGAAGAAAGTGCAGCTCACTCACTCACAACAATAAGTATACACGAGTTGTTGTGTTGTGTGTTGTTCAATGCTGTGTTTTTCTCTTGTGTGTTTCTTTAAGCGTGTAATTGTTTGTGTTTCCTATGTTTCGTTATTTTTTTCTATTTTTTGTTTATGAACTAATTTTTTGTTTTATTTGTATTTAATTTAATAATATATATGTATACATACAATGTGTATTATTATTATTTATAGCAAACCTTTGTAAACAAAACATGTCAACAACCAACAAACCTTCTCATTATTAGCGCGTATGTTTAGAGAACTTTAATATGTATAAGTTAGCCTCTTTATAATATTCTTTTGTCACATTTTGTAAATGTGCACAAAAAAAATAGCACAGAAAATGCTCTAAATAACTAGAATTTAAATACAGTTTTCCATTAATTTTTTTATTAGAAATTCCTTTTTATTATTAATTATGAATATTTTACCAAAAAAACTTAAACTTTAAAATCTGATTTTTAAATTTCTTTTTTTTTCTATCCACCCTTAAAATATCGATTGTATATGTATTCCATTGTCTATGAACTTTTGGCATTCAGCAGTCATGATGTATAGTAAAAATTAATGTTTAAATGAAAAAAAAACAAAGCAAACTTAATCATTTTAAAAAAGCCCACAAATTATTTTCTAAGGATAACGTATTTGGTAAACACAAAATTAATAAAATTAAATATGTATGAAAACATAAAAACAATTTTTGTCGATTCATTTTAAATGGTGCGAGGGGGAAATAGTAATGGTTAAATTTGTTTCAAAATGTACAGGAGGACAATGGAGAGTAATGGCTGGATTATAAATAGTAACACAAGTACATTCGTGGTACCAACCATAAATTTGTAGTTGCTGAAGAATGTATTTGTGGAAGTACATGTGTTGATTGCCAGTTGAAATCTGTATTACCAATTTATATATATGTACCATCGTTTGGCAACTGACAATTCAATTGGAGTTCAGTTAGCATACATAATGAAGCCATAAATTATGAGATCTGAGGGGTTTATTACAAGCATCAAAATAACTTGAGTTGGCTTCTTAAAATTTGGATTGGAGTGGTATATTCAGAGTGAGTCCGAATTGAAGCTTCATTGGTTTTGTATCAAATTTTACCAGAACAGTTCTCGCTGAGGAAGAAGTATGTTAAGTGAACACTCTCAAAGGCATAAAAGCAACGAGGCAGGTTCAATAACTCCATGGCTTTTTGAACTTTTGGCGTTTTCCCTGAACATCTGTCGTTAAAATATATCCAGAATCAAAGTCTGAGTTGGAGTTTCATTAGTATTGTAATACCATTGTTTACCTATAAAGAAGGAATATAACCAGTGGCGTTGTGCTAATTTTTTTTACCGGAACGCGTTCCGGACTCCGGTTCACGGTTCGGAAAATCAAGCCGGTTCGGTTTTTGTTCCGGTTCGGGTTCGTTTCAAACCCTTGTTTATAAAAATACATATAAAAATTCGTCAAAAATTAGAAAAAAAACACTGCAATTCTTTTTAATTTTTTTTTCAAAACGTCAGCCAATTCTCGTTATCAGAAATCATCTTTAGTTCCGGAACGCGTTTCTGTCCAAAAAGGAAGTACCGGAACGACGTTCCGGAGCGTTCCGGCTCGACAACACCAGAATATAATGTGGATGCTCATTTGATCGAAACACCTCTCACTAAGGTAGAAGTGTGTTATGCTCTGAACTCTTTCTCTCAAAGACAGTAACTTCATAGCTTTTTGAACTTCTGGTGTTTTTCCTGAAAGGCCAAAACGCCAGTTGTGAAAATAGGCCTCCTTAAGTTGACTCCTATCTAAATTTAAGCATATTGCATCATTTAATTTGTGCTTGATCGCCATTAATAGCAAACTATGTCGTGTCATGTGCTCATTACACATTATTTTTTGCAAAAATAGCCTTTTACTCACGCCAAGGTTAAGCTAGAAATTCTTAACTTATCAATTTAGTAGTTAAAGTTTTGTTTACTGAATTTCGTTGTGACGGTAAAAACACTTTCAATTGAGGACCTATACATTTTCAAAAAAAAAATTATGATGTATTGCTGAAACCGTAGGCATCAATACTTTCAAATCACCTTAGCAGAATCTTAAATTTTGCATTAGCTGTCTGGCACATAACCCAGTCGTACAGATCATCCAATTTAGGTTAATAGAAGTTACCAGCCGTTGACAGTGATGGCCTGGCCAACTTTATTCTCAAAGGAATCTGGACCGATGACGAAGCCAGTGTTAAATTTACTTCAAAAAGTAGGTATTTCTAAGTCTACTTGATGCTATAGAATATCAGGTGGTTTGGTATTCCAAATTCTACTCGTAACCAGAGAACCTAAAAAAAAAATATCATAGGAACATGGATGATATTATTTATGGAAGAAGTTCAAAACAGCGGAAAATTAAGGAAAATGAATCTTAAAATGGGAATTAATGATTAATAGATTGTACAGACGAGGAATATTTGGTTATGATTTTTCTTTTGAATTGTAAAAAATGCCGAACATGGTTCTCATGATAGAGCTTTTCATTAGATTTTCCATAACTTTTTCAGAAATGACGCACAAATGTATCTCACCAGTTGGATTTACGATTTAAGCTCAGAAATAGTGCCAGGTTTGTCGACATAAACCCGAAATTTCAGAAATTTTAAAAGGAAAAAAGAATTGCTCGGCGTTAAATCGCATATTGATAACCAGTTGACGTCAGAGTTTATGGCTTTGGAAATTGATGCTGCTATAGATCGATTGTTGCACCCATGCCGTACCATTGAGGCCACGAGGACTGTTTTTTCATGTACTTGTAACGACTGCCGTTTAGTTTCACTGTAATTTCGACCTCATCTTCGAAAACTTGCTTGTTGTGACAGCATTTCTTTATCATGGATTGTGTAAAGATACATTAAGCCATTCATATGGACATCCGAATAATCAAAGTTGATGATTGACATGGGTATCACATTGCTTCGCTAACCAATAAACGATTTTTTGTTAATTTTTATGGTCTGCTGGAGCTTCTGAGTAAGCTTAACTTTGTACTCACGACGGTAGTAAATATCTTTGGACAAAATTTGTTGCGTAGTGCTTCGTAGAATTTAAAGTTGTTGAGTACAATGTCGAATTGATGTTTACAGCAGTAATGTTTTTAAGCGTCCAACCGTTTCGTGAAGTCGCCGTTGTCTAGTAGGTAGTGTGTTGGCTTATTAGACTTGAGGCCACGATCGAAACCCTAGGTCAGACATCAAAACGAAAATATGTAAATATTTCTTCGGCGGCTTCCTCCCAGCAGATTTCTAGCAAAAACTCAGAGCAAATAAAATTGCTATAAAAAGTTTCTCAAAAATCTGTCGTTCGGAGTCGACTTTAAACTGTAGGTCCCGCTACTCATGTATAAAATTAACACAGATAACATAAGTGGTGTGATAAGCTAGGTCGTAACCCTGACTGAAGAGTTGTAATGACCAATTATGTATGTATGTAACCGTTTCGTAGAGGCACAGAAGGCTTAGTGTCAATAAACGATCCTGTTCTTCAAAATTTTTTGAGCCCACTTCAAATAATTAAAACAATTTTCTTGACTGAAAACACAACAACTTTTGAAATTTTTGTCATCAGTTTGCGCTATTATTACGTAAAGCGCTCCGTTTGTGATAATCGGATCAAACATACACTCTTACTGAGACACTCTTTAATAACTTGTACCCTCAGAAAACATATACAAATAATTTTGTAAAGCAGAACAAGATAACAATTTTTTTTAATCAACCTTTGCTCTTAAATTCATTATTTTTTATACTTTTTGATTGAAATGTATAACTTTATCATAAATACGTGTATTTTGTAAAACTATTTCCCCGTACTTGTGATAAAGACACCTTAATTAAATGATTTTCATAAGAAATGCTTTTCCATTATTTGCAATAATAAAATTAATGTTTACAAAATGTGATTTCCAAAGAATAGTATGAAAGAAAATTCGATTATATTTTATAACAAACCATTAACCAAATACAATTAATATCTCCCCCTTCTTTTATTATATTATTTTCATTCATTTTTATCATCTTTTATGTTCCTTTTATAGTTTCTTTAAAATCGATTCGTGCTTGTCCATCATAATAAAATGCAATGAAACGTTTTTAACTGTACTCTACGTAGTAATATAAGAGAGAACAGTTATAAATTTTGAATAATAATAAAAAAATAATAATAATTTTCATAAGTGAGGTTATGGTCGGTGTAATCACATTAATTTATACTCTACTCGAGCTATTTACTGCATATACTGCATATGTATGTATGTACGTACCAGAAATCAGCAATCAGTATTTAAAAAGATGATTAGATTCGAATCATACTCATAATTTCTCATACTTATATGCACTCATACTTATTTTAATATCATACTCCTACTCATATTCAAAGTTTGAAGTACTCATCGTACTCATACTTAACAATACACATGATGTTGTTGATTTCGACTCTCCTGTACTCAACATTTACAAGAATCACAAAATAAATATGATTTGCGTACGAGCACTACAATACTCACTACGAGGTTGTGTGTTTGCTTTACTTGCTGTCTTTGTCTTTTTCTTTCTTCTTTTTTTGCAAATGCAACAACAACTAAAACTGTAAATTTTGATGAATGATTCAGATCACTCGAATCATTCATGAGTATTATAAGTATTTTTCTAAATTTATGATTATATTTTTGCTTTCTTTGGATACGATTCTTTAACTATAGGCCACTGTTATGAATATTCCTATATATCACTTAGGAAGTGGTCAACCTATGTCTCATACCAGGTTTCGATGAATCAAACATATTTCAAATGTTATGAGTTTGATGTCAATGTTGTACTCATTCTCATTGCAACCTGTACTTATAAATCAATATTGTAGTGAGTACGAATGAATCAGAGTAGTTGAATTTCAATACTGTTGACTCACTCATACTTAAAATTTCATGAGAACTTATGAGTAGCGAAAAACCGATTCATTGCTGATCTCTGGTACGTACATATGGTTTAACCGCGATAATAATAATAAATCATCATTGTCTTGGAATATAACGCCAGCAAAGCTAATCAGCAAATTATGAGCAGATATTGAAGGCTTTCAAACAAAAATTCATTACTGATTGATCAAATAAATCAACAGAATACAATTAGAATTTGAACTTATTGCAGGTTTTAAATTCTTTTTATATCAAGACATAAATTATTGCAGGTTTTAAATTCTTTTTATATCAAGACATAAAATTTTTATTGGTTATATTGTCTACTCTCTCTAATATAACCTCAATTACGAAGGATTTTAATTCTGTAGTTACGCTCGATGTATCTTATCGATACATCAAAACAATTCGATGTCTTTTAATACATACAGTTACTTACAGAATTACAGCTATATTTGATATATAATCGACCCACAAATGTTATAAAATGTTTTGTGAATACATTCTTGAAAACAAGCCAGGTTTCAAGAGCATGCGTTGTTATAATGTTAGCAATGAGGTTCTGCCAACAGGTTGTCTACATTATAGACACTATGGTTAGGTCAATGGGAGACAAGTCTAAAGTGACATTTACGATGGAGCATCGTCGCCTGAAAAATCGACTGGCTGACAGTATCTTCCTTTACTGTCACCTAGATAGTACCATTAACCCTTAAGATTTCGCACAATGTTTCGCAACGAGAGTGTGTAATAAGAATGAAAGGAATAACTTGGTTGCAGTATACTCCTTTAAGTGAAGGACCATTCTCAGGTATACTGATTTTCTAGAACATAAAATTGGAATAGAAGCGGGAATATTCTGTTCAGAGTGAAATATTCAGAGACCATGGGTAAATTCACGAGTTACTACGAAGCGAAAGTTGTACTCAATAAATTTAAACATGAAGTGTAGCAGGGACGGGGCATAGCCGCCATCAGAGCTTTCAGCTCATATGAGGTTGACTCGAGGTTAAAATGTAAAGCTGAATCAGTAAACTAGGACTGGATTGCAAGTTCAAATTGCGAGGCGTGTAGCTTCCACGGTTGCTGATGATGAGGAAGAGTTGAAGAGTTGAAAGAGGCGAACACTTTTCCCAAGAGAAATTGGTTTAAGAACATACTAAGTCTTGTTAGGATTTTATAATAAGAAGTGATTGGTGTAATACATGAGAGTATCCGTATGTATTCTGAAGAGAATAATCGGCTTTCTGATCGCACATTGTGGCTTTAAGAGTACAGGATCAATTCAAGCCTAATACTAAGACTCCGTGATAAGGAGACCCAATTAACAGAATACATAGTTGGAACCTGTGCGACGTCAATGCATCTCAGAAAGAAATACTCGGGAGTTAATAAAGTAATAGCTGGGAATTATACCCACTGATGCGAACATCATCTTGTGTTTAGGCAACGAAGTTGGTGATGACATTATGAGAATACCCCATACAGGTATGTGTGCAGTTGTATAAGTCGGCAGGTAGCTATACTTTAAACCTTGGTGTAACAGTAAGTCTATTTGTTTTTACTCTATTTCAATATAACATCGATGCATAGCAAAGAAGCGTTGATTTTTGTTTTGAAAGTCTACGACTGGCTAGATTTCTGAGAGCCCTTACATGAGAGTGATATTCTGTTTTTTGTCAAAAATATGTTGTTTAAATTGAAAGGAGATCAGATGGAGTGCAGTATTGAATGCATTGTCTTAACGTACCACATAACCTTAATGATTTCATCGATGCTAGTTGTATCGAAAATCGTGTGAAACAAAAAAGTCTTCTGACTCTCCTATATTTATACCAACTGTTATTAAAGATGTATTGTAAGTTTTTCTGGCATTAAAGTTAATCTTTTTTAGTTCCGCAGGTTTGTTTTATAGGATCAAACGTAAAGCAAGAACAGTATAATTGTCTAATAATAGAGCAAATCAGTTTTCTGCACTTACGCCTATTACTCCACTTAGCTTTCATTTTCCTTCTGTTGTTCGGACCGGAAAAAGGTCTCTTCTGGTACTTAAAATAAAACGTTACTTTTGTGCCTTTTTGATGCCTTTAGTGTGGATCCCAGTGGATTACGAGTAATAGCTTGATGCGTAAATTGCTTCTTTTTGTGGCTCGCATTTCGGACAAGCTAAACCGTCTGCCAATGTCAAACGTCTTTAAGTCGTATGGCAATGAATTTCCTTGGTTTTGAACGAATCCTGAATTAGATGTTTGATTTGCTTTGGTTCTCCCTGAAACTATTTTTTAGTTTGTCCACAATTTTCATGGAGTACTACTGAGAACTTCGACTTTTTTCGTTGATCGAAATGGTCCTTGCCTTCCTTGCAGATATTATAACTACTGAACCGCACAAATCTCTTGCTCTTCGATAAGGATAGAAACAGTGTTGTTTACAAAGTTTGGATCAATGCCCAAGTAGCTTTTCAAAATGTGTGAACCCTTCATTTTTTAGTATGAAGTCAAACGATGAACCCCAAATCGTATTGCTTTAGGACATTGGAGCATTTGTACGTTTCACAACTAAACTTATACTCTATAAATCACAATTTTATCAAGTTTTTTTTTTGTATTCCGAAAGTAGTGAAAGTTTTAAATCTCTTGTCCTTCAATCATATATTCGAGTTTCTTTGCTATTGCCTCCATGACCAACTACAACCTATTTCTTATGGCAGTGCCATATAAATTATGATATTTTATGAGGTCGATAAAAATAAAAAGAAATGCGCAAGAAAAAAGGCAAAAATTGTCTGAAATATCATCAGCTATACTTTACGGCAGGTGAGTCAAATTTAATTAACACTTAAGTAAAGAATTCAATCAGGAAAAACCATTATAGCAGTATCATTTAAGTGAAAATGATGAGAAGAACGTACGAAGACGACAAGACAAACTCAAAATTGACAAAAGTAACAGTAGGGCAAAACAAACGATGGAAGGATATTTGAACATTGGCCGGACAACTGCTTGCAATGTTGGCTAAAGTTTATCGTTATTTTTCTTTCGAAGAAGAAAAAAAATTGTAGTGGTAACAGGCAGATAAAGTGAAAAGGGACAATGAAAGCAAAAAAAAAAAGAATTCAATTTTTGAACGTCTATAAAAATTGTGATTTTTTTTCTTTCTTTGGCAATAAATTGCGAATCCATGAATAGTTCAAGGCATATGCATAAACATAAGAAATAACAGAAGGTTCTGCGTAAACTAAATGTACGCGAAAAATGGCATTATCTTCTCGCTTGATGTACATTTTTAAACGATATTTAATAGCTTAGATACCTTGTTTAGTTTAAAGCTTCTTAAAAGAGCCATTATCTGCAGACTCTACCAGCCAGCCATTTTTTTCAGTAAGAAATGTAAAATAATCCAAGAAAGCTAACTTTCAGACACTACAGTAGTGTCTACAGCAACCAAGTATGATTAGTAGTGGTTTGACGAAACGAAAATTTCATTTTTGCCTAACTCAGTATTTTTCCCGAATTTTATTACTTTAAAGCTGCAAAAGGTGAGCATTGTATTCATCATTGGTTATTACCAATAAGCCAATGTCATCACCTAGCCAGCGGGTGATATGTTTTTGTTTTCTTTTGATACGATTCCTATATAACACTTAGAAAGTGGTGAACCTATGTCTCATACCTGTAAAGTTGGATATTGCGTGGAAATTCTTTCGGGACGCCAACCTATCCTGGGTCAATGAGAAGTCCTTCTCCACCGCTAGCCCTTAATGGCCCTTAATGGATAGAAGGCGTGACGTCATCTCAACCACAGTGGCCATGCTTACAGGTCTTTGCGTTATGGGTAGACACGCGGAAAGAATGAGGCTCCCATTTAACGACTTCTGCCGTGGATGCAGATCCGCTGAGAAAGAGGAGACTGTTATCCACTTTTTTGTCAGTGCTTGTCTCTTACTACGTGTAGATATAGGTTATTTGGCTCCCCATTTCTTGTCAGCTTGACATCATCTATTGATATCAAGGATATAGCTTCGTTCATCAAACTTTCTGGCTGGTTTTCCAGTGTAGGGTAGTCGTGCTTTTGATGTGCAGCCCTTGCGCTGACCAACTTCTTCCTCTTCCTTGATTTTGGTGGAACTTGGTCAGTACAGGGACTGCGTTAAACCGCGGGTCTCTATGCGTACTCAAGTGAAATTTGTGATATCAGAGCTACCACTCCGACCTAACCTAACCAAGCAGGAGTTGGTTCGAACCAACTCCAAAACATTTTCACAACGCTATTTCGGTTATCAGCTTTCTTATCAACAAGTTTTCAGGCAATTTGCGATGTATGCCACTTTAATTTCATATTATTAAACTTGAAATGTCCACCACAGAATTAAAATACACCTACAACTTAAGAAAACCCCACAAGAAAAATCTAATTGGGTCAGAATGCACGATCTCGGAGTCCAGTTTACATTACCTTCAAATGAGATGATCATGTCCATATTGCTGCAAATTCAAAGCAGCCACGGTTTCTCTAAGTAGATTGCATTCGAAATGTCCAATTTTTCAAGACCCTGGTGCATACATCAAGCTGGTATTTGACCGACCGGTTTATGTTGGATTCGAGAACATCTGGGGCCTCAAATCACTTGTGTAGAACAATCAATATAACATGAGCTGTGTGGTGCGAACCGCGGTCCTGTTGAAATCGTATGATAGGTGTTCAGATCATTCAAGTTGTTAAAAGTCGATGGAGATACCTTGAGAACGTCTGGAAATTTATTATTGCATTATAGCTGCGCAAAGGAATTATGATACTATACCCAGACGATCTACTGTATTGCATCACAAACTCATGTGGTTTGCGAATAATCTCCGTCTCACTTTACTTTTACTTTCGCCGAGTATACTTTTCCAAATTTCTCTTCCCACTCCACAGATGGATTCTGGCTTCAACAAAGGTGTGTGGAAGCTATCGTCCCACTAAGGTTTTCTGCCTAAAATTTACTTTAAGTTCTCAAATAATATGCAGCCCAGCAAATGGTGACCATACTTCACAAGCTTACGTGATACGCTGCCGGTTTTATACTCAAATCGAGAAAATTTCATAGGAGTTGTGAGATCAGATGGTAGCTTGGCCGTTGGACAGTATTGCTAATGTCCGTTCTTTTTCCGAACCACAGACAGATTTTTTTGAGAAGCTTTGAATGACAGAAATCTGCTGAGAGGAAGTCACCGAAAAATTTTTTTGTTTTCTCGTTTTGTTGGTGATGTGGTTTGAACCGTGGCCTCAGGTCTAATATGCCAACAAAGAGAATAAAGAGCAAAGCAGGGCTTGTTTTGGCCAGTCAAGTTATACGCTCTTATTCATGGAAAAATCTACAGAATTTTGCTGTTTATAATCGATTAGATTTGCAGTATTTAAAGCGTTTCTGGAATTGAGAATTTTATTTTTTGACTTTAAAAATTCACGCAAAATTTCTCAACGCAATGTAGTACATAAAATTTGTTCTTGCTAGCAACGGTAAAAAGATTCACCATCATTGTGGCTCTTACCAAATAACGGAAATGATGTCAAATATCATTATAGCAAGAAAACTGACAAAGTTAAATAACAACAGTAACACCAGCAACATGTTGCAAAAGGACAAGATTTAAAGCAACACAAGCACATATACTCGAACGTATAACGTAAGAATCACATGAAAAACAAACACACACACACACACACCAAAAGCGAAGAACAAAACAAAAAGTAGTTGAAAAACTAAACCGAACACATAATCGTTGTTAAATAAAGTATAAACGGAAAAGTAAGATTTCGCCAGGAATTTCCTTTGGATTTAACAGCTCTATGTGGATAAGTAAATGGTTTTTAAGGATTAATGTACCAGCCATTCAAAAAATATACACACACACTGTTTGTCTTCGAGACAGACTTTATTGGGGCAAAATGTTGTTGAAATTGTTTTTTTGCCTTCATATCGTGTAAATTTTTTTAAATGTTTCGGCTGTGTCGTGGGGAATTGGTTACGGAGCGTGTGTAAATGAAAAGTAAGCGTTATTGTGAAAAGAAAAAAATGTATATTTTTCAGACATCATTAAATTGTAACATTTAACAACCCTGAAAAACTGTCAATCTAATTTTTCATAAAAAATAATATCGAAGTATAAAATTTACTCCCTCTAGAGCATTGTGTTGCTCTTCACAGTGTAAATGGAATGAAGGAAAAGTGAAGTTTCGAAAACTTCAATAAGTACATACGACTGGCTGGTTAGCAAATGGGGTTATGTGGCGATGGGTACAATGGGAAATGAAATTATTTGAACAAAATTTTTTGAGAAGCTTAAGTGAGTAGTGAATAGCCTTGGTTATTGAGCCCTATGCTTTCTCTCAGTGGTATCGCTGCTTGGTCTCCATATGATGTACTCTTTTCGGAGGTTATGGATTGACGATTGAATAAGAAATGTTATGGTAGAAAAACCCCTTACCGCAGTGAATTGTCTGTAAAACATTAATTATAAGTGAATTACATACGTTTTCTTAATAATAATTCATGTAACAATGTCGCCGTAGTCTAGTAGGTGGTATGTTGGTTTTTAGACGTAAGGCCACGGTTCTAATCTCAGGTCCGACATAAAAAAAAAAAATATAAAAAAATATATCTTCGGCGACTTCCCTCAGCAGATTTCTGGCAAAAACTTTGAGCGTAAATGAAAGTGCCATGAAAAGTTTCTCAAAAATCTGTTGTCCGGAATCGACTTTAAACTGTAGGTTCCGCCACTCATGTATAAAATTAACATACACAATATAAGTGGAGTGCGAAGCTAGTTTGTAATCCTGACTGAAGGGTTGTAATGACCAATTATGCATGTATGTAACAAACATACTTCAAATCGGCGCTAAAAGGTTTTTGAATAACGTTTAAATATTTCGAAAAATACTTGTTAATTCCGCGCAATCTATGTAGGGTATCCTCTAGACCTAGGCTGACTTCCAAAATGTTAGTTGCTTTGTGTTTGAACAAAGTATAATGTTTCATAAAGCCGCAGTACAAAATGTTTACAATGTATACTATTTCAGAACGTCGTCAATGTGTACTTTTAACGTAGTCAAAAAACAATCATTCATCGGATTTATAGTTGATGCATTGTTTGGTTACTTTGCATATCTACAAAAATGTATATACCGTAGTAGAACTGTATACAAACTTTGTATTGATACATTTTGGAAGTCAGCCCTATTTATACTAACAGTCTGATGAAAAGCGAGGATGGTATTCGTCTTCATCCATCAAAGTGGAAAAACAATGATATTATACGTCTAAAATCCTTAAGACTAATTAGCCTCACGTCTTTCATGTTCAAAACACTTGAGAAAGCTATGCGTAACTACATAACATGTGGGACATTAGAAAGGATGCCACTGTATCTTAGGCAACACGCTTGTACGGAAGGTAGATCAACTGGGACAGCTCTTGTATGTTTAGTGGGAAGACATTGAAACTTAAAAAGATGACACTCTGTGCATTTCTTTTCATAACACCCTCACGAGGTTTTAAATAGAGCCATTGAATCGAAGAGGTACAGAGCCTATGATATTGGATAGCGAAGATTTTATATACGCGAACTTGCGAAA
The DNA here is from genome assembly GCA_958299815.1 of Sarcophaga carnaria. Lineage (NCBI taxonomy): Eukaryota > Metazoa > Arthropoda > Insecta > Diptera > Sarcophagidae > Sarcophaga > Sarcophaga carnaria. Next base: position 34,915,881 of record OY283150.1, read on the forward strand.
ACATATGCAGAGAACAAAATAATAAGATCGGCACAAACAAAGATGTATCACAGAGTGGGTCATTCCACCACTAATATAGAGTATGGTTGTGAATAAACTCCTGACAAAAAACTGGCATCGACTGCCAAGGATATGTAGACGATACGGTGGGAGAGAAAAGTCTCTTAAGTTATAAAATAATATCACAGAAACTGGAGGTAAAATATCTCGGAATATCACTGGATAGTAAGATAATAGATCAGAAATACCATAACAATGTGCAGAAGGCCTGCATAACTTCTCCCCGTACAGCACTAGAGCTAGTAGAGCAAGAGGTTTCATCCCAAAGTGAAATATTACCGCAAACTTGCAAGTATTTTCTTAGCGGAAATCTATACCATCGGAAGATGCACTCAATTCAAATTGAAGAAAAGTGCAAAGGTCGAGACCTAACAATACTATCTCATAGTCAGTCTGCCATCCGAGCACTCGGCTTTTATGAGATTAAATGGAGGATAGTATGAGACTGTCTACAGAAGCTGAATCAGCGAGTTAAAGAAAATAGTAGCCAACCTCGATGATGCCATAAAAGATTTCGTGTCGATAAGCAGGCAGATGAGCTTGTGGGGGGTGTACTCTTCACGCTGCTGAAGTACAACATAATTTCTGAATGGGAACAAATGTTGCGAAAGGTATACTTAAGGAAGGGCAAGAGAAATAGAAGCATAGACTTCTCTCATACAATCAAAACATTGTTTGGGAAATTACACTAACAGAAGATTTAGGTTATGCATCAGACTATTCAGGACTAATCTGTCTTTTGACAGTGCTCTTTAGACTTAAAGTGAACTTGTGTAGAATGGGGATCGTTCCAGAAGTAAACACCTGGGTTTGTATCAGGTGCGAAGCAGGGAATTTTTATTGGAATGGCAGAATGTAACATAGACTAGCAAGCCTTATACATTCAAGATCTTGTTCGGTGTCAACAATGACAATTCCATGCCTAGTACTTGATATATACCCAGATGTTTACTTCTGAGATGCATTAAGGCATCACAGGTGTACAGAGTGTGTTCCGATGATTACTCTTATCATCATAGAATACACATGTTGGGCTCGGGGTGTACGATGAGTCTTTAATGCCCTGTCAAAAGACTGGTAACCAAGTTGAAGTTATTTCTGGATAGTCTGATGTATGACTCAGATCTCCTCTTATTGTAATCTTCCAACAGAAGTTTCGACTGCCTTAAAGCCACTTGCCTTTCTTCATCATCCTTTTCGTTGAGCATTCGTTTCCATTACACAGAAGAGTACTGGTACATGTCCTAGGACTCAGAATAAGGTAACCTTATTTTCCCTCCCTAAACGATTCAGCGTCTCCAGAGAGTTCCATACTATCTTCTCCGGCTTGACTGCCAGATAGTATTGCCATGTTCTGCCTTTTCTACCTTTCTAACATCCAATGAGCCATTCGTTGTACAAAGTATTCTATTACCCACTGTAAAGACCATCGAATAGTCATTATAAAAAATATACAACATTTACGAACAATAAAGCCAATTTATGTTGTAGAATTTTAGACAAAAAAAAAATTCTATCCTTTGATGCTTTCCTTCATATTCTCCTCATTTTCTTTCTCTTTCATTTCTAATTTCACATTTTGCACGCCATTAACACTTGGAATTTCTTACATCTGTACAGTTTATTGGCATATTTTAAGACCATGCAGTCAGTATTTACTTAAAAGATATCAATGAACCACGACAATGTATGTATGTATGTATGTGTAAATGTATTCAATAGTTTACCAAAGAGATGCCAACTATGTACAGAGGTTGGGGGGCCAAACTTAATACACATCCAAGTTAATAACGTCTACGTAACTCAGTAGATAATTTGATTATTGCGGGTGACAGTAGCATTAGTGTCACATGGAAAAATTAAATTTATGGCGTCAAACAGGAAGAACAAAGAAAAAAGAATTATTTAAAAGGGTTTCATCATGATGTCCTTAGGGCGAATGCAAATATCTCTTAACGAAATGAATTAATGATTAAAGAAGCATTTTAAATATTTAATTAATTTATTATAGTCAGTTTGAAATTGTTTCTGAAATTAATATATGTAATCTTATTATTATAAACTGATTAGAATTCAAGCTGAAGCTAAGAACTAAAATGGATGAGATGGGCAATGCTTTTGTACGGAATGGCCATGACTTCAATCAGTTTATCATCAGCTCTGTAATCTATTTAAGAAGTCTCCACGTTATTTGAAAAACATGAATTGAATAGAAAAAGCAAGATATGAGTAAAACATACTTGATAGTACATACATACATATTTGGTCATTACAACACTTCAGTCAGGATTAGGACCTAGCTTCTCGCACCACTTATATTGTGTGTGTTGATTTTATACATGAGTGTCGGGACCTACATTTTGAAGTCGACTTCGAATGACTGATTTTTGAGAAACTTTTCATGGCACTTTCATTTACTCTCAGAGTTTTTGCCAGAAATCTACTGAGAGGAAGTCGCCGAGGAAATATTTTTTCAGATTTTCGTATTGATGTCTGACTTGGGATTTGAACCCTGGCCTTACGTCTAATAAGCCAAAACACTACCTACTAGATTATGGCGACTACTTTTTACTATTTACAACACTTATAACCGACTGAGAATGGAATACAACTCTCATGTATAGGACGGTGCCTATAAGTCGATTTTGAGGCTTCTTGACCGCGCACAGGACAGCACGATGGTGCTCTTCTATGAAGGGTATCAAATTCTATTGATTCCTTTCTCCTCCCATAACATATTTTCCTAGTTCCAAATGTGAGTGTTGGTCGCACAAAAAAATTTTTTTTGTGGGTCTTTTTTGTGTGGCTTCTATTTTTTAAATCAAATAAAGCAGAGTGTGGGTAAGATATTATCCAAATTATGTTTTCGTTTTAAAGATATCATGATGCCATTATGTGTGGAATACAACAATGTTCAAATATCCGCCACAGCCCCTTTTAGCTGGAGCACATGCGAAATGTCAAATTTAGTAACGTCCTCTAGGAGAAGATTTTTCTATAAAAATTAGGCACTCTTCTTCAGGGCTCATTCAGCGAACACAAGTCGTTGTCTATAGTTGTATATGCTGTTTGAATAAATGACAACTAATTTGAGTTCAAGTTGGCCGTTATGAATTGGCAATGTTCGAAAGTCTCTATACTATCTGGTGATGGAAAATTCAGATCTTTTATCTTTTAGGGAAATACACATCAGTTAGGAAAAGAAAGTGTAGATGAAACTAGTGGTTAAACTCAGATGGTTTGTTAATAAGATGATAGACGGATTAAAACAAGTAAGAGAAGCTAGGCCGTAAGACTGGACTGGCTGTATTCGCCAGTTATGTATGTATGCTATATAAGGGAAAGGTCCCCTATAACCGTAGTTTGTAACAGAATTTGGTGGTTACTTATATTTTACGCGGGTATAACATCTCACTTGGATCCTGCCGATGCTGCGGAATATATTGCGTTTAAATAATAAAGGGAATTGGAATACAAGATCGATGGTAAGAAAAAACTCGGACACATTGGACATGTTTATTAAATGCACTGCCAATTGCAGGAATTCCGTAACGCCCGACCTTTATATTTGTATGTATAAAACATATGTATGTAGATTCTGAACATAAACAGATGGATAATGGCTCATGCTTAAAGTCAATAAAATAATTTTGCAAATTCCATTCTGCACTCTTATTCCAATTTGTATGCTTGCAGTTCAAAGTGTAAATTACAATACTATAGCAACGGTATACAGTTTTGCATTCTATAGATAAAACGATGTATAAATCTAAACAATTTCTATGATTTGGTATGTGCTTCAGTTCGTACATTCCTTTTCTATAATTTCTGTTTTTTTTTTTGGAATGCAATGGACATGTCATTTATTCATTCTTATTCTCAATAGTTCCTCATCGAATCATTTAGGTTATCTAATAGCATAATAAAATATACGAGGTTTGTTCAAGAATTAAACGAAGTACTCGGTTACCACATTAGTCAGCCTGCAAATTTTTGAATTTACAAAGTTTTGAAGCAAATCTGATAACATGTCTCTTAAGGAGCGTACTCTTATAGTCCCTTGCATCAAAGCAAATTCTTGACTTACTTAATGTCTGCGTAGTCTAGTAGGTGTTGGCTTATTAGACATAAGGTCACGTTTCAAACACCAGGTCATAGTTCTCCAGCAAAGAATTTTTCATCACTTTTTCCTTTTCAACATACTTTTGCATTACGCCTCGTATTTCGTAATGCTAACCAACCATTTGTTGTTTAGCAAAAATGTAGCATACTGTTGATATTAATGTTGCATCAGAGTGTGTAAATCGATGGATGAATTGCTCAGTTTCATTTTTACTCTCATATTAGTGTGCATTTCTTGAATATCAAATAAAAAAAAACCGAATTATTTGTATTACTTTCTTATGCAACAAAATATTTCTCTTGAAATTATTATCTGCAATGTCATTAGAATGTAGAGAATGTTGTCATCAATAAATGTCGATTTCTATTAAAGAAAATTTCTTGTGAATTACAGACATACATACATACATACATACATTCAGATACATAATATTTTTATGATGGCATTGTGGCAACTGGTGTAAGTGTAGTAATTTTCATAAATTTAATAAGAGATCAGAGATAAATCACTACAAACGATGTAAATCTTCTTTTAAGAATTTTTATTATTTTTTCATCTCTTCTGCATAAAGAGGAATTTCCTGAGAAATTTCGCCACACAAGCATCCTGCATATCGCTAGAGAAGTAGTCATTCAACATCAAATTATTATGAAAAATTTGAAGAAAGTTGGGTATGCAATAGCTACGTTTTTTCGGTACCAAATTCCATTTAACACGCAATTACATACATACATACATACATAATTGGTCAGAAGTCGCAGTGGTGTAGTAGGTAGTGTGTTGGCTTATTAGACGTGATGCCTCGGTTCAAACCCCAGGTCAGGCATCTCAAACTAATTGAAATATGACGAAATATTTCTTCGGCGACTTCCTCTCAGCAGATTTCTGGCAAAACTCTGAGAGTAAATAAAATTGCCATGAAAAATTTCTCAAAAATCAATCATACGGATTCGACTTTAAACTATAGGTCCCACCACTCATGTATAAAATTAACATACACAACATAAGTGGTGTGAGAAACTAGGTTGTAATCCTGACTGAAGGATTATAATGACCAATTATTTTTCAGGATTACGACCTAGTTTCTCACACCACTTATGTTGTGTGTGTTACTTGATTACATTAGAGACGGGACCTACCGTTTTAAGTCGACTCCGAATGACAGATTTTTGAAAAATTTTCAGGGCAATTTTATATTTACTCTCATAATTTTTGCCAGAAATCTGTTGAGAGGAAGTCGCCGAAGAAATATATATATATATAATAAACCAACACACTACCTACTAAACTGCGGCGAATTCAGAGCGACTATTTGCCAATCACTGCTAAAACGAATCGTAGTTGAAATGATTTTGGATGCAATGATTACGAGCGATAAAAACTGGATTACGTTTGACAATAATGTGTAGAAAAGATCAAGGACGAAAGAAGGTAAAACTTCGCAGGTGGGATTTCAGAGAAATTGAGCATGTAGACTCTACATTGTAGAGCAACAAATGATTGATTCCAAGGATATGTCGTTTCAACAGAATAGCGCTATGTGTCATAAAGCTTATGTAACATTTGATATTCTATATAAGTGATTTGAGTGCTTGGTTATTACGCGTGAGAGTGATGTGAACTGACCATCGAAATCATGCATTAAACTTTTTCTTGTGGGGTTATCTTAAGTCGCAGGTGTGTTTGAATAAGCAACAGTCTACAGTGACACTCAAAACCATCATAAACCACTAACATATATACATTATTGGTCATTACAACCCTTTAGTCAGAATTACCGACTAGCTTCTCACACCACTGACGATGTGTGTGTTAATTGTATATATGAGTGGCTGAATCTACAGTTTAAAGTCAATTCTGAACGACAGAAACTTTCCATGGCAATTTTATTTACTCCGAGTTTTTGCCAGAAATCTGTTGAGAGGAAGTCGGCGAAGAAATATTTTTTCATATTTTCGTTTTGATGGCTGACCTGGGGTTTGAACCAGGGCTTCACGTCTAATAATCCAACAAACTACGTATTAGACTACGGCGACATTAATCATATCATCGGTCTTATTGACCCTTGAATGTCTCCGGGTCCACGAACTCATATATAAAGGTAACCGTAACATGTTTCGTTATATTTTTCGGAGAATTTGTACACCATTTTTTAAAGTGTCTAATGGTCAATTTGTGACACAATCGCACAGCAGCGAACTTTTCAGCCAATTTTTTTTGATTGAACTAAGATTTCATATCCGCCTTTCTTGCATTATCTGGATCTGTCAGTGAATACTTGAATGATATTCTCTAGGTGGTGCAAATTATATCAAATCAATCGAGATGGAGGATCGATGTCTTTCTTTTTTCAAACACCTGAAATATATTAAAAATTTACTTCTAAGCCTACAGCAGGCTGATTTAACAAAAACTTAACATCGCTTAAATACAATTTTTAAAATTTTTCGTTCTTGTTTCTGGGTCAATATTCTTAACTGACAAACAATTAAACGCAACACTTTTCTTAAAATTTATTGTTTACTCTTGTTATTATAACAAGCGACAGTAGTTGATGTGTACGATTTACACATTTATTAGTTTTGAGTGCATTAATTAGAAAAAAAACACACACACACACTTACACACACAAAGCCCAAGTTATTTTGACACATTGCCTCAATTTCTCTGACTGACTTGAATTACGTTGTTAGGTTTTCATTTGTTTTTCGTAAAACAATGACTTTTTAAGTTTCCATTATTCAAGTTACAACATATCTACACACACAAAAACACACACAGTAACACTGACATTTGTATACGTACGTATTCGCAGTGTACTGTACTGGTTACAATTCACACTTCAACTTATTGTAACTGATGCGCATAAATTTCGTAGGTTTTCAGTTCATATTCTCTCAAGGTCTGTCATCTTAAGCGGAGGTGACAAAGCAAATAAGTTGGAGTGACCCTGAGGCATAATACTTAAACAAAGGAAAATATACCAGCAATAAACTAAACAAGAAGGTGAGCTACAATGAAATTTCGTTAAAAGTACACAAACTTAGACATACAAAGGTACTCTATATATACCATATATACATAAATGTATTGTTGTGTATGTATAGGTATATACACAGGAATAAATAAATATATTTCGTAGGTATGTATATAATACTATAGAGACCTTTATTTGCATTTACTTATACATATAAAAATGGCGTCCACTTTAATTAGGTACGGAGCTTACTTCATTTACTGAATTGGTCATTACAATCCTTTAATCTGGAATACGAAGGAGCTTCTAACACCAGTCATGTTGCATGTGTTAATTTTGTACATAAATAGCAGGCCCTGCATGTTAAAGTCGACTCCAAACGCCTGAATTTTTGAGAAACTTTCATGACAATTTTATTTACTCTCAGAGTTTTTGAGAGGAAGTTGCCGCAGAAATATTTTCCCATATTTTGTTTCGCTCGAGAAATCTGTGCTGGAGTTTGAACCACGGGCGTGCAAGTAATAATTTCAGTTTTAAAGTCTATAAGAACTATTCTCTTGCTCCACAGCCCCACAATCCGTATTTCAGTTCTAATACCATCGCTTTTTTTTTGCATAACATAACATAATCGGTATTACAATCCTTCAGACAGGATTACACCCTAGTTTCTCATACCACTTGTGTTGTGTTTGTTAATTCTATACATGAGTGGTGGGACCTACAGTTTAAAGATTTTTAAGAAACTCTTCATGGCAAATTTTATTAACTCTCAGAATTGTTACTGAGAGGAAGTCGCCGACAAAATATTTTCTTCATAATTCGTTTTGTTTGATATGTCTGACTTATAGTTTGAACCCTGGCCTCACGTTTAATAAACCAACATACCACCTACTAAACTATGGCGACTTCATTTTCTTTCTACTTTCTTTTCCACCACTTTTTCTGCACAAGAGTTATAATTTTGCAAGGATTTTACATTCCATTCTGGTAGTCGTCGTAGTCTAGTAGGTAGTATTTTGGCTTATTAGAAGTAAAGCCTCAATTCAAACCCCAGGTCAGACATCAAAACGAAATATGAAGAAATATTTCTTCTAGCAAAAACTCTGAGAGTAAATAAAATTGTCATGAAAATTTTCTCAAGAATCTGTCGTTCGGAGTCGACTTTAAACTGTAGGTCTCGCCACTAATGTATAAAATTAACACACGCAACATAAGTGGTATGAAAAACTAGTTCGTAATCCTGATTGAAGGGTTGTAATGACCAATTATATGTATATATGTTTTCCATTATAACACTTTCAGATCCAAATACACAACAACACTAACGTTCTGAACCCACCTCATATACTACCAATTTCAAGTGTACCATTATTTACATAACAGGGTATCAGTGTGTACCAGCAACATGGACATGCAAATTTACTTGGACGAACAAGTAACTCACTTGTATTGTACTGTACTGGTGCGAGAGTAAGGTTTGGTTTATTATTTTAAAAACTCAGTTTTCTGTAGAACGCTGCCAATGGTGACGATGAATCTGCTTCTACTATTGCTAAGGTCTGACAGGTTGTCGCTTAGTGACAGTTTGCTATATGTATACGACCTTATGCAAATTTTCTATGAATTTTTCCTTTTTTCGTTTTGTTATCAGACTTTATTCTATATTTTGTTGTTGCCTTCTTTTTTTTTTGTTCATTGTTTGCTTAACTGTAACAATATGTATTTATTGTTATCATCAAAAATTCGTTTTTTGTGATATTTTTTAGTACCGTTGACAGTCAAAAATTAAACGTAAGGGAGAAACAGTGGTTCAAGTGGTATTTTGAATGAAAGAGGAGGATAATTTAAAAATTTTAAATTTATATTTACAATAACAATATTATGAATTAAACAATAATAATATTTGCGATAAAAATTTAATAGATTTTAAACAACTTACATACAAACTTCATAACATTCATAACACTCAAAAGAATTTTTTTCCTATTGAAATAAAATTTGATTTTAAATTTGTTTTCATTTATTTTAAACATTTTTATTTACTAAAAATTAGTTATTAAGTAATTCATGGAAAATGGAAGAATTAAAACACAATCATAAGTTGCTGAATTCATTCAGTTGGTAATGAAGCAAACCACACCCTAACATTTCCTGCACCAAAATTCCTCATGGATCGTATTACCCTGGCTTGTTCCAGATAGAATATTTTAAAATATTTTTAATACGGAAATTTTTTTAAAAACCACTGTTTTGTTACTTTCTATTGTCTACATAAATAGGGTATTTTTTTAAAAGTTATTTAACTTGGCAATGAAGTCGCATTAGTTAGTTGGCTTACTAGAGTGAAGCGGTGGTTCAAACCTCAGCCTAGATATTTCAAACAAAATGAAATGAAAATATTTTTACTGACAAAACCTTCACGAGTAAATAAAATTGCTATGAAACGTTTCTCAAAAATTTGTAGTTCTGAGTCGACTTTATCTGATAGTTTAAACTACAGGCTTCGTTTCAAAAAATTTGTTTTATAAGCTTTTTTAAATTGACGGTTATATTTGCCAAGATACTTTGCTTGGAATAATAGAGGCGCAATTGTGCCAACAATTCTTTGACACGAAGCTGTTTGGCTAGTAGATGTAGGGGTGTTGCGTAGCTAACTGTCATGTGCTTCATGAGAGTCAAGTCTAGAATGTGGTTGTGTTTGAATTACGTCCATCAGTTTGCATGTTATCATTTCTTTTATTTAACACTGCTTTGGCCATTATGACACGAGTGGGCTAGTCTAGTATACTAATGCATACATATTGTTATGAAAATGGAAAAATTTAGATACTTGTGTTTTGCCTTTACATCGTTTAACATTAAAATTATAAACAAAAGCTACAAAAACAATGAACTTCTTTACAAATTATCGCACTGCGTAATATAGCAACAGACACTAGCATAAAAAGTGATAAACAAGTAAACAAAACTATACCAACAAACACCACAAGAATAAATGTAAACAAAATACACAAACAACAATAATGAAACAACAATGTTTACATTTTGTTTACATCGTGGTTTGAAGATCTCCGTTTCAGAGATCTGTCGAACAATTGACTAGTAGTTGTTATTATTTACACAAAAGAGCGCAAAGAGGAATAACAAATATGGCAATTGTTGTTGTTTACATCAAGTTGTAAACAGTGGCACACAGAATTGTGCGAACAATAAAGAATTTAATTAAAACTAAGCATAAATTTATTTTTATTTATTTGCACGTAAAAACTTGGTACGTAAAAACCTAACCACATGTTGAAAATATACACATAATTGAGTAGTCGATGTCTATTGTGAGATTTTGATTTAAAAAAGGTGATGGTTTCTCTCAAAGCATCAGAAAAAACATACACATAGCACGCTTAACATGATATGGAGTTCCTACCAATAGCATTGTTAAGTAGGTTCTGTTATGAGGTAGTTAGTTATCATCTGTAGTGAGTCATCATCTGTTTGATTCAATATTTTGCTAATCGTTGTCAACTTAAAGAACTTTTGAACTACGCGTATTAGCAATAGGGCGCTTTGGAATGCTACACAACACACTATTTTTAAATATGAAGTCTAAGCACATAAGTGTCATTGTATAGGGCAAATGCTATGAAAATCAGTAGAACTTCCACGCCGCTGATGGAACTAGAACTCTTATGTGTAGTGGGAGCGTATGGTTAGAAAGGTATGCTCAACGAAAGGCAAGATAAAAAGAGGCAAAGGCTCTTTTCAAACAAAGTGGTTATGATACAATTAAAACTTTTGTCGAGGTACTATAATACAAGCAGATCGGATTCATGCCTCAGATTATACGGAAATAATGTAAAGTTGATAATCGATCTTTTCACAGGACAATGTAAACCTGAGGTACACTTACTCAGAATGGGGGTTGTCTCGATCCTATAGATTCTGTGATCATGAGGATCATTTATAGAAACACATTCTTGGAATCCAAGGAGAAACACCTGGAGTAATACGAGTCGCCGTAGTCTAGTAGCTAGTGTGTTGTGTTATATAGACGTGTGGTCACGGTTCAAAGCCAATGTCAGACAATCCCAACAAAACGAAATATGAATAAATATTTCGCCGTCGACTTCCTCTCAGCAGATTTATGGCAAAGCATACGAAATTAAATAAAATTGCAATTAAAAAGTTTCTCAGAAAAATCTGTCGTTTGGAGTAGTCTTTAAGCTGTGGGTCCCATCACTCATGTATAAAATTAACACAGACAACATAAGTGGTATGGGAAGTTAGGTTGTAATCCAGACTGAAGGGTTCTGAAGACCAATTATGTATGTATGTACCAATGAGTATTAGATTCAGCAAACAAATGTCGTTGTCTGCGGTCGTCCTTGGGGATTGATAAAACAATCTGAATATATGACAACTAATTTGACACATGTAGCTTCCACATGATGGTCATGAACTGTCATTGTTAGAAAGAGAAGCTAGGTTACAATCCTGACTGAAGGGTACGTAATATGTACGCATGTTGCGGTGGAAGCCACAGAAGGTTTATCGAACATTATTTAATTTCAAAATTGTAAATCTTTAAAAACAACACCCTTTGTTATGCTCGCAAACAACGTATGCAATTACTATACGGAACCTATAACCTCCCAGACGTGTTTTATCTATTGCTGAACGAATTTTATGTTAAAAAATTTACATTTTCATTTTCATTTTCTCTAACTCGCGTCTTTGTTTCACGCGAAGGCATTTAAAATTTATGCATTCAACAATATGTCCTACGTTATGCACTTATTGTTATTGCATATCTTGTTGTTGTTGTAGTTGTTGTTAAATCGTTATTGTTTCTGATGCTGATGACAATACCTATGCTGTTGTTAATAATGTTGATGGTGTTGGCGTTCGAGTGTATACTGCATTGTTGTCGTAGTAGTGTTGCAACATTGACTTTTACACTAAATTAGCGTTGCAAATTTGTTGCCACAAAAAGTTGTCGTAAAAGGTATGTATCATCACACTACCTTAACACATTAAAACAGCTTTTTTTGCATAATATTTTGCTTTTTGCTTGTTTTTGTTTGTGTTTAAAATTTGAGTCGATGATATATAATCCATGATTTACATGAAAGTAAGTTTTCGTGGAGAATCTTTTTTTTTTGTGTCGCAAATGGTGATTTATTAATGATATTTACATTGTTTATCAATTTTGTTGTGTTCGGCTTAAAGAACAAAGAATATGAAGTTAATTTTGCTTTTTCATGTGGAAGAGAATGTGAAGCTTCAAATCATATCCTTTTTAGTCTTTTGTCTTCAACTGATAAACTGAAATGGTTTGATGTTTTCAAAAAAATAATGTAAAACACCGAAGCCAAGGCATTTTAAATAAGATGCAGATTTATTGCTGCAAAATGCTTTCGATGCAGCCATGATAAAAAAGAATTTTTATACAGCAGTATAAACAAAACTGCAACAAGCCTGCCATTCGAAAGCATAGCTCTTTACTCATGATCAGATATTATTATACTCGTACATACATACATACATACATATTTGGCCTTTACAACCCTTCAGTCAGGATTACGACCTAGCTTCTCAACACCACTTATGTTGTGTGTGTTAATTTTATACATGAGTGACGGGACCTGCAGTTGAAAGTCGAATCTGAACGTCGGATTTTTTTTAGAAACTTTTCATGGCTATTTTATTTACTCTCAGATTCCTTGCCAGAAATCTGCTGAGAGGAAGTCGCAGAAGAAATATTTGAACCGTTTGAACCGTGGCCAACACACTACCTACTAGACTACGGCGACTTATTATCATACATCTTCTTATTGCATTTGTTTTCGACGAAACTGACCCATTAAGTCCTGCTCCTTCTCAAGAGGCAATGCTGCCTGATTTTTCTAAGATGTAGGTTAATGTCGTTATGTTTTCGCCTTTGTGAACCGCTGTGGTGTGTGGCTTATTCCTTTGCACCTGAGACTTAAGAAAACTCTTCTAGAAAAACTCTAACGGGGTCAAACCGCATGGTTTCGGCAACCAGTTCACATCATCTCATCTGCCCTCAAATCGCTTGCGTAGAATATCCAATGTAACATGAGTTGTATTGCTCGTAGTGCCCACCCTGTTCAAACCACATATAGCCGGTATTTAGATCACATAATTCAATCTAAAAGTAGTTGGTAATTAACAACGTAGAGTGCTCGCCTTTAACAATGATGGCCTGGCTAACATCATCCACAAAAAAATTTGGTTCAATACGCACAAAACAGTGAGTTTTTCGGGATACATTGGACGCTCTTGTATCTCATGTGGATTTGTATCCAGATCCCATTCAGTGAACTCACGTCGTCGTCTTTAGTTGTTTATTTTCAGTTTCGAGGGCAGTTGATTTTGTTCGAATGCAGGCCCAGTAAACGAGACAAATTTGTGGACAGCGAAAGCGCGCGATACTTTGTCCAAAGGAAAATACTCAGTTTGATAAAACAAATTTATTATATGGTGATTTGGCAAAGTCGATTTCAGTAAATGCAATAACTTTACATTATTTGAAAAGTCCTTAAATATTGGATTACGACTTAGCTTCTCACATCACTAACGTTGTGTGTGTTCATTTTATACATGAATGGCGAGACCTACTATTTAAAGTCGGCTGCTAACGATAAATTTTTGCCAAACATTTCATGGCAATTTTATTTACTCTTTGAGTTTTTGCCAGAAATCTGTGGAAATATTTTTCATATTTCGTTTTGTTCGAGATGTCTAACTTGGGGTTTAACCGTGGCTTTACATCTAAAAGTCAACAAAAGTCAAGTACGGTAACTTTAATAGAACAACATAAGAAGACGAACGAGAAAATGGATAGCCCAGATATTGCTAGAACTGACATTGTCTAGAATAATGAGGGCAACAATAATATGGACAGTAATATCTTAACTATATTAGAGACTTTTGGAAAGAAATTATGGGATCGGTGCACACAGAGCCTAGTCCGGTGGTAAAACATATTTTTGTATTCTTCCTGCATGCCGGGTAGTGTTGTATATCCAACTTTATGGGTAAATATGAATTGGAATGATACTAGAATGCTCACGAATTGAGCTTGGTGTGCAGAGGAATCATTCGTGCCTCGAAGATCGACTTAATTGCGACTTTGCTTATCATGCGACTTTGCTCTTTACGAAAAGTGCTCGTAAGGAATACATTTCTAAATAGTCTTGCTGTGATAAGCATTTTAAATTATTAGCAGGACTTACCCTGACGTGTAGGAATGGGAAATATGACAGCATCTTCGGATTGGGAATGCAGGCGGACATCTGCAATAAAACGAAAAATGAAATTTCTTCGGCGACTTCCTCTCAGCAGATTTCTAGCAAAAACTCTGAGAGTCAATAAAATTGCCATGAAAAGTTTCTCAAAAATCTGTCGTTCGGAATCGAGGTCTCGCCACTCATGTATTAAATTAGCGCACAAGTGGTGTGAGAAATTAGGTCGTAATACTGACGAAAGGTTTATAATGACCATACGTATGTATGATAGGTATCCTCAAAAAACCTTATTTCTCTAATAACCTATACAGTGTATTGATAATAATACAGGGAGTAAGCGGCTACTTATCTGTGACCTAATTTTGTATTTAAAATTTCCATGAAACTATCATCTGAAATACATACATAATGCATGATACCCATTAAATAAGTATTTAAATGAAATTTACAACTTTTCAACTTATTTCGGCATTATTATTGTATCTTTTGGAAAATCTTGAAAATATTTTACCTAAAAATTGTTTCTTGTTGTTTCGTTTTCATTTCTAATTCGGTCAATGTTGTCTGCATTAAAAACCCCAAACGAATTTAGCACGCGTTGACCTCTTGCCACTAACCTCACGTATATATTGTATATCCATATGTAATATCACAAGAAAAAAAAATGGGTAGAAATGGAACTGAATTACAATTACATAGAAAAAGAAGAACAAGAGAAAGTATAGAGAACAACATGCGTGTTAGATCCATAATAAATTCAATTTACTTCTTCAAATGCATCTTTAAATAGTTTAAGTTTTATAAAATGACAGAAAGATTTTCTTCGTTTTTGTTGCTGCACACATTTATTGTACTTTTAAATACCATAAACATGTTCTATTCGTAGAACAGGCAGCAGCAGCAGCAGCAACAGCACATGAACATGTATATACGGTGTATACTTACATACATTTAACATCCGTAATGCGGGTGCTTTGCAGAACTTGAAAATAATTCATTGAACGTTTGTTCACAGTAATACAAATGAGTGGCTTAATAGTGGGAGCGTTATTTGACAACTCAATTTGGAAGCTGAAATAATTTAGTATTGCCGGTGCAGAATGATGGTTTACATACGTACATAATTAGTCATTACAACCCTTCATTCAGGATTACGACCTAGTTTCTCATACCACTAATGTTGTGTGTGTTAATTTTATACATTAGTGGCGGAACCAACATTTTAAAGTCGACTTCAAAAGACAGATTTTTGAAAAACTTTTCTGTGGCAATTTTATTTACTCTCCGAGTTTTTGTCAGAAATCTGCTGAGAGTAAGTCGCCGAAGAAATATTTTTTGTATTTTATTTGATGTCTGGCCTGGGGTTTGAACCTTGGCTTTACGTCTAATAAGCCAACACACTACCTATTAGACTACGGCTACTATGATGGTTTACAGACTATATTTCATAACTTATATGGTAATAATGTGATATATTCAGTTTTCTATAGGGTGCTAGAATAGGGGCTTCCTCAGCCATCTTGTTGAAGCTACATCACTTAAATTTGTTGTCATTTATTCAGTTTGTTTTGCCAAGTCAGCATGGACGACTAGGCAACGACGTGTGTTGGCTGAAGGAGCTCAGAAGTAATTGACAACTGATCTTGATTTTCAGCGATAAGACCCATTTCTGTATAAACGGCTACCTGAACAAATGAAATTGTTGAATTTGATTTGATAATAATCCACATGCAATCCAAGAGCGTCAAATGCATTCTGAAATAGTCACTATTTGGTGTGGATTTTAGGCTGATAGCGTCATGGGTCCATAATTTTGTAAGATCAATTTTGGTATATCATTAATTACCAATTTCATTTAGCCTGAATTGAATGAGTTCTACATCAACACCATGCTACATGCCACACAGCTCAAGTCACACAGTTCAAGCCACGTTTGTTAATGTACGCGAGAGATTTGAGGGCATGACCTCCCACACGGAGGTGATGGCCACCATGATCGTCCGATGTGATCTCCTTAGGCTTTTTGTTGTGGCGTTTTCTTTAGTCACAGGTGTATGTAAATAAACCACGAACTACATCGGTCCTCAAAGCGTACATTGCCCAAGTCATCAGTCAAATTCAGCATGATTTATGCGTTAGAGTCATGGAAAATTCGACATTTCGATACGCTCCACCCAGAGTAGTCGTGGCGGGCTTTTGTAATTGGCATCCATAGGTTTATACTATCAATGGCAGCAATAATGTTCGTATCCAGAGCTGGAGTTGTGACTGGCTTGTACTTCTACAAATTTGATTGATCCCCAATTTCGTCCTGTATTATGTTCCATACGTAATCGAAATATACGTATTTATTTATTTATTTATTAGAATACAATTACAAATTATATTTAATTATATACGAGCTGAGTAACTTTGACCATAGGCTCGGTGAAGTGTCACAGACCAGAGTTTCTGGTGGGAATCGAACTCACGATCTTCACGCTAATAGCCTAGCACACTAATCGAAATATAATTGTTCCGAATTACTAAAAAAATATGTTTGTATTCCATGCATAGGTACGACAAATATTTCTTCATTTATGCAGGGTATAAGTGAGGACGGATTGATTATGAACGATAGATTTGAATTTGTTTAGATTGCAACAAAGGGGAAAGCTTTCTGGGGGCGATTTGATAGTTGGTCCTGACCCCACAGTCTGTCACCCCTACGGCCTCATCAATGGATGGTTCAGGGATGAAGAGCAGAAGCGTTGAGGGAACGGATCGGGTTGTTTTGTTTCTAGATGTCTATGGTCTGCTGTGAACAGTAGGAGAACAGGTTGGCTGCTGGACTTGGATAAGGCCAGCTTAAGGTTGGTTGTCGGTTTTATCACGGGACACTCGTGATTAGGTCGCTGACGGGGATATGGAACAGATCCCAGCCGGACTATTGCAGGGCATGTTGCGATGAGGAGTAGTTGGAGACTATCGAACACCTCCTCTGTAACTGCCCAGCCCTTAGTAGGTTAAAGTTGAGGACCCTTGGCAGGGCCTTCTTTGAGAGTTAGAATTCTGTGTCGAGAGCCGACATCAAGACTCTCCACAGATTCATTAGTGGCTTGGCCTGGTTGAGAGGTACTAGGGCTGCATCAGTGTAGTCGCGCTCTCCCTTTGTGTATGGTCTGTGTAATTACTCCGCTTCCAATTCGCCCCTTTCCTACATACTCCCCTTTTTATCATATTCCCTCTATTGTCCTTCCCTCTCTAAGGACGTTGTACAATGGGTCAATTCAACCTCCGGGTACTGTACTTGTCTTAATTGACAAGTACACGTCCTCTAACCTAACCTAACCTAACAAAGGTAAGACTTTTGCATGCACAACATGTCATATATGGAAAATGAATTTAAGAAAACAAATTGTTGTTGTAATGCATTGTGTAATTCTCTGGTTAATCGAATATAAAAGGACGTAAAAGTAAGTAAAAATACTTACATACAATATAACAACCTACAAAGGAAATAATGAACAACGACAGATGGCTACTTTATTATCCAGAAAATTACTACTTTAGTC
Organism: Sarcophaga carnaria; assembly: GCA_958299815.1. Lineage (NCBI taxonomy): Eukaryota > Metazoa > Arthropoda > Insecta > Diptera > Sarcophagidae > Sarcophaga > Sarcophaga carnaria. Next base: position 34,933,863 of record OY283150.1, read on the forward strand.
AGGATTGCAACCTAGTTTCTCACACTACCCATGTTGTGTGTGTTAAAGTATACTCGAATGACAAATTTTTTTGAGAAACTTTTTCATGGCAATTTTATTTTACACTCAGAGTTTTTGTCAGTAATCTGCTGAGAGAAAGTCGCCGAAATAAATATGTTTTCATATTTTGTATTGTTGGAAATGTCTGGGTTGAGGTTTAAACCATGACCTCGCGTCTAGCATATACTAGACTACGGCGGCTACTAGGCCAATCATCTGTTTTGCAGAATTGGATCAAAAATGAAAACAAATTGAAGCATAAGTTGATGGAAATGCCTAGAGATAGTCTTATGTGCCTTTAAGTCATTGAAGGAACTGTTATAATATTGAATAAAAAATTGTTATCAGCTGAGATTATATTCTATTCTGTTGATATTTCTATCAATTATTTCCTTCCATAATTAATTCAGAATTGAAAAGATTCCTCGCGATACTTGTCTACCACAACTTGTTGTGTAGAAAAGTTGTAAAGCAAAAACTTTGTTTTTGCCATAAAACTTTAAACAGCAAAGAAACAAGAATAAAAAAAAATTGGAGAAAAGCATAATGTTTGTAATTCTTTTTGTTTCGCATGTTTTTTCCCTCCATTTAAATTTGCTGTTGTTGTTGTTGTTGTTTGTGCTGCGTACTAAATGATTTTATGATTTGCTAAACGTTGTAGAGTAGAGTATAAAATGTTATAAAACAAGTACAAGGTAAGACGTTCTAGTTGCTGTAAACCGTAAAGGCCACAAAATCGACAATAGGGATGATGAACTACAGAGAGATATTCTTATCACTGCGACATGGCGGTGACAACAATGTAAAGCTGGCGGTTTCAACATTTTTCATACCCAATGTACGTTTGACATTTAAAAACAAAAAAAGGAACATAAAACATATTTGTTACACAGTAGAAAAGCGGCAGTAGCAACAGCATCACCATCAGCATCAGCAGTTGCTTTTGATTATGTTAGTCATTCATCCTTCATTCATTATTTTCTTTTTTTTTCTGTTGTAGTTGTGTGTTTGCAATGTTTGCGTGGTGGCAATGGTATAAGCCACAGTCAACCAACTAACCAAATAAGCAAGCATTTATTTGCTTGCCTTCTACAATATTACCATACGGCAAAATGTTGTCCTCTATAACCCACCCTTAATTCCTTTATCTGTACAGGCTCTTTGATTTTTTTCCTTTTTACCATTTTTTCCATTCTGTTGTTGTGTTTTTTAACTGAATATCAATTTGTGTAATATTTTAATATGGGCAACATGTGTAAAACCGCGTTATCATCATTCACAGTGGTATAAAATAGTTGAACACAAGACAAGCCATAAAGGCAAATTTAATTTGAAAAGCTCACCAGGACTATGGAGAATGAGATTTCCTTATGTTACGCAGACAAAATTGTATTTACAGGGAAATAGTTCATGCTGTTCTATTACACAATAAGGAAAAGAATTTAATTTAAAAATAATTTAACCATGTTTTATAATTTAATTATGGTATGAAATTTGACTTTATTAGAAAGGTTGTATATACCGCATACCCAAAAAGATGTAAAAAAAAATTAAAACCTGATGACTACAGATGTAGTCAGATATTATACCCAGCAAGACATGCCACTAAATTTCACGGTAAGTGTAGCATCACTGTAGTCTTGTAGGTAATGTGTTGGCTTATTAGATGCAAGGCCACGGTTCATACCCCTGGTCAGATATCTCCATCAAAACGAAATAAGAAAAAATACTTTTTCAGCGACTTTTTCTCATCAATTTTTGATTCAAACTCTGAGAGTGAATAAAATGGTAATGAATCTGCCTATCGGAGTCGACTGTGAACTGTAGGTCCCGCCACTCATGTATAAAATTAACACACACAACATACGGGATGCGAAAAGCTAGGTCGTAATCCTAACTGAAGGGTTGTAATAGTCAATTATGTATGTATGAAAGTGTGGCATGTTGTCTGGCAATTAATCTAAATAAATCCTATCAAACTTAATGTGAAATTTTTTATTCGCATAAAATGCCAATTGCGATCGTTTAAATAGCCGACGCGACTGCTTTGGGTGAAGCGCATCCGAAATATTCAATTTTCATGACTCCAGCTTATAAACAAGGCTGAATTTGACAGATGCCATAGACTCGTTGCCATAGTCGCCGTAGTGTAGTAGGTAGTGTGCTGGCTTATTCGACGTAAAGCCCCTACCATGAAAAGGTTTGTCAAAAATCTGTCGTTCGGAGTCGCCGTTAAACTGTAGGTCCCGCCACTCACGTATAAAATTAACGCACACAACATGAGTGGTGTGAGAAGCTAGGCCGTAATCCTGTCTGAAGGGTTGTAATGGCCAATTATGTATGTATGTATGCCTAGAACCGTTGCATATTCTGGTTGATTGGCATACACCGATGACTTAAGAAAACCTCATATGAAAAAGTCAAACTGTATCAAATGGCACTTCACATCTCTTCCAATCGAAATGACCATGACCTCAAATAATTCATGCAGAATTTTCAATGTGACGTGAAATCACATGCCGTTATATATAAACAGTTTATAAAAACCAAAGAAGGAGGTTGTAGTTTTCGACTTGTAGTCCTTGCCGATTGCCAGCATTGGCCTAACCAAAGTCGTTAAAAAAACATGCCACGAATACATTGCTCAATACCTTCTCTGAGGATGATTTTTCAGTTGTCGACTGCTGCAGAGCAGATGAAAGCTTGTGTGCCACAGGGTAGTATTTTAGGAACCATTCTATACATTTAATAATGGTTCAGATCGTACAGGAACACATTTTTTAGCTAGTAAAGATGATATGGAGAGACAAGAACTCATTATGATATTAAATGCTGGGAAACCTATAAGAAAACCTCAGTCTTATAGACCGATATTGCAGTTGAATACAAGTGGCAAGTGTTTGGAAAGGTCGCAGGTATATCGCATATACAATTCGAGACCGCAAAGCGATGTCAACAGTGGGTGGCATAAATCTTGCAGTAGAAATAGTAAGGAAAGGAATCTAAAGCAAGGGAGGTGCAAGAAAATGCTGGGATATAAAAATGTTGTATATAAAGAATGCCTTTAATTCCACAGGTCAGATGGGGTGGATAAACTGCAAACATGAGAATCTGACCCAGTATCTAACGCGATTTGCAGGATATAGGAGTTACTTTAATAGATTCGGAGACATGATTGATCTTCTAAGTCTCCAGCCTGCTCACAAAAAGAGACAAACGTGGAGCAAATGTTTGCTTAAAAGGAACGCAGTAGAACATATCGTAGAGATCATGACAGCATTTGGGAAATACTGATATCATATAAAAGCGTCCATAGTCAACATTTAAATTTTCTCTTTCACTTAAGCATTTTCGAAAAAATTTCTAAAAATAAAATTTCTTCCAACATACTGTAAATAAACATTTGCTGACAAAGCTTATAAGTTTTAAGAAAAATATAAAAAAGCCATAACCATTTAACATTTACCGGCTAAAATCTACGAGGGTAAATAAGTTAATGCAAAATGAGCGTAGAAGTGCTAGTGGTCTAATGCGGTAGTGGAGGAACAAAGAAGAGCGAGCAGCAGTAAGACGGTATAGGCGGCAGGGTTAAAGAAGGAAGTCAGTTTACAGATGGAGGAAAAAATGGCAGGTGTTTTATTACAATAAATTATGCATTTTGCTAAATGTTTAAACAATTGAATTCGTAATTTACATAATGCGAGTAATGCTTAACTTACGTTATTAAATCATGCCACAACAGTTGTGATTAAAACGATAGTTTTGGAAAGTGGAATATTGAAATTTGTAATTTGCTTTACTATACCGGTCAGGCTTATGACCAAGCTTTTCGTACTACTTATGTTGTGGGTGTTATTTTTACACATAAGTAGCGGCACCTACAGTTTATAATCGACTCCGAATGACAGTTTTTTTTGAGAAACTTTTCATGGCAATTTTTATTTACTCTCAGAGTTTTTGGCAGAAATCTGCTGAGAGAAAGTCGCTGAAGAATTATTTTTTCATATGTCGTTTCGTTGGAAATGTCTGACCTAATAAGCCAACACACTACCTACTAGACTACAGCAACTTCAAATCTTCATTAACACCATTTATCTTGTCTGATAAGATTTTTTGCCTCGTCCTGTTCGGCTGACACGATTTCGTGATCCATGTAGATCAATTCAATTCGAGGCACATTTCTGCGATATTGCTTGTCGACCCAATCTACTACTTACGTAATCCCACCTCCAGAGCAATTGTTGTTTGTCTGCATATTCTGTGAAGCTTTGAGCTGGAAGCCGAGTTGTGAGACCCCCATGTGCAGGCAATTTTTCTCAGACAATGGTTGTTGGACTAGCAGTTTGGCTGCCTTCCAAAATGTTAGTTGCTTTGTGTTTGTAAAGTATCGTGTTTCATAATGCCGCCGTACAAAATATATACAATCTATTCTATTTCAAAACGTCGTCAATGTGTATTTTTAACGCAGTCATAAAGCAATCAGGCATCGGATTTATTGATGCATTGTTTGATTACTTTGCATACCTACACAGTTTATATACAGTAGTAGAACTGCATATAAACTTTGTATTGATACACTTTGGAAGGCAGACTTTATTAATTTTTCCCACTTGCACGAATCATGTTTCTCTTCTGAAAAGAGCAGAGATGCCATATTCACTTCGAATATCGGTATTTTGCTTGCAGATGGTCGTTACAGGTATCTCCATAACTTTTGAAGTTGCTGTAGTCTAGCAAGTAGTGTGTTGACTTATTAAATTTGTAGGTCCCGCAACTGATGTATAAAATTAACAAACACAACAGGAGTGATGTGAGAAGCTAGGTTGTAATCCAGACTGAAGGGTTGTAATGACCAATGTATGTTTATGTGTATATGACTGCCGCGTGAGTTGTTTGCTTGAATGGTTTTTGATTGGCGTTGATTCGCAAATGGTGTTTCGCAGCACATGCTTGTAAGCTGTTTAATTTTTCCTGCATGTGGTCTCGCTTCGTGGCAATCAGCTTAAATTATCTGCATTAATCGGGTCGTTAGGTTGTTCCATAGTAATTGGCTGCCAGAGCATGATTATGTTGAGAGTGGAATTTCTCTCACTTGAAGTACGTCGTCAATTACTAGCAGAGAGTAAAGAATACATCCCTGCCGGGACCTGAACTAACATCAATATGGTCAGATGTTTATGCAACACTCTACACTGAAATATTTTATACTGGATCTGTATGAAATGGATTAATTTGTCTGCGATTTCTTTTTTCTCCCAATATTACTCCAGAGGTTTAGATCTTTTAGACGAATTATGTTTCATCACAACAAGATGTTAGTCCCCAAGAAGAATTTAGTAAATATTAAATCTTTTTTATTTAATTTGTATTGTCTGACTACCAAACACCCTTGTTTGGTCTCCGGACGTCATAAAAAAGGTGACATACATAATCAATGTTATAGATTGATCAACAACAACTTTTGGTGCAACAGCAACTTATAGGACACAAGAGAGCTTTGTATGGCAGCTGCCATGTTATTCTAATCTGTGTGGATGGTTAGACTTTGGTTTAAGACCCATTTAATCGTTGCAGGTTTAATGCATGAATCAAATTTGTGCTGCAAACTAGTTTGATATTATTCCAGACTTCTTTAGAATCGAACTAACTGTATACAAGTACAATAAATGTAAAATAACATGATATATATAATTATAGTCAAACTGTATATGTTATAAATTTTAATGTTAAACACTTCTATTATCTCAACAGACAACAGACCCACTCTACATTTGTATTCCTAACTGTTTGAATTTAAGGATCCTTAAGGAACCAAGGAAACAAAAACAAAAAAAAAATCAAAAAACAAAGAATGAAAGAAACTGCACAACCTTAGATGACGATATAAATACCACACAAACAGTTTAAAATGATGGATGTTATTTTACAGCATAAATGAATAAATGAATGAATAGATGAATGGTTGGTTGCCTGGCTGGCTGGCTGACTGTTTGCAATGGCATCGAATGGATGAGTGGACAAATGCTTAAGATGACTAATAATGTTGTGAATGTGTTTTTGGAGTGTAGTGGTGCTATGATGTTTTGTTAAATCGTCTTTTCAAATAAATGACAAAATTTGGGTATGAAGAATTAATAACAATCACCAAACCAACATCAAATTTGTACACTTCGAGTTTCAGAAGAGGTTTTAAAGTTCACAAACATAATATAAAGCGAAGAAGAAGAAAAACACACCAAGATGAAGAATGATGAGATATACATTTATAAAGTAAGGAGTGATTTTAATATCTTGTCCACATTGCCAAACTAATGTTGGCTATGAATTGTATGTAAACGACATTGGTGTGGCTGATATTGCTGATGATTGTTGATTTGTTATGATGGATTACGTGTCATATCAAACAGAAGGTGTGCAACTGTGGCTGCAGTTTGCTACTGTGTGTGTGTGTACAAATGAATACCTTTAAAATACCAACGAATAGATTGTATATCCTGCCGTAAGTAATTTGATTGTAAGACATTATAATGCAAAACATTAATGTGCTAAATTAAGGAAAACATCAATTTTAATTTTGGCTCCATTTAAATGAAATCAACATAATTTAGACTTCGATAAGATATTTCATTTTTCAATTAAATTGTTTTCATCGTATTTAATTGCAGAGAATAATGAAATTTTAAAATTTAAAAGCATTGATAGCATTGTAGCACAAATGACAAGAGGTACAGCAGAGGTAAATATTAAAAAAGGAAAACATTGACATTGTAATGAGATTATTAACACGAGAAATTAAAGCAATAAATGGGACCTATAATCTAAAAATTCTGTATTTTGGCGCAACTATTATTTATTGTGATGTCGAAGTCGCCGTGGTCTAGTTGGTAGTGTGTTGGCGTATTAGACGCGAGGCCTCGGTTCAAACCCCAATGTCCAACTAAAGGAAATAAAAAAAAAATATTTCTTCGGCGACTTCCTACCAGCAAATTTCTAGCAAAAACTCTGAGTGAGCCATGAAAAGTTTCTCAAAAATCTATCGTTCCGAGTCGACTTTAGACTGTAGGTCCCGCCCCTCATGTATAAACACACACAGTATAAGTGGTGTGAGAAACTAATCGTAATCCTGTTTGAAGTGTTGTAATGCTTAATTATGTATGTATGTATTATTTATTGTTACTGTGCAAATATTGTGCTATTAAATCGACAAAAAAAAGACCGCACAGTTATAGAAAAAGTTCTATGGGGATTGAAAAAATTTAATTCCTTTCCGTTTTTGAAGCCATCAAACCACGGGCAACTATAGATAATGTGTGATCTCTGTATGAGCTCTGAAGTGTTTGTCAATTTATCATAATTTTCTTTGAAAAATCAGATCCGGCCATACGTGATCCAATACATTTGTTGAATTCCGAAAGTTATCAATCAACATTAAAACAGTTATTGTTTGGTGTGCATTTTAGGCTGGCGGCGTCAACAGTCGTCACTGTCAACGGTCGATGACTATCAACTTTTTTTCATCAGACATTTGGTTTCAGTAGGACATCGCTACGTGCCACACAACTCATGTCACATTGATTATTCTACACGAACGATTTGAGGCCGTGGTCATCTCATTAAATCAACTGGAAACCGACATCCAGTTAGACTTCTTTGTGGAGTTTTCTTAAGATGCCGATTTATGCGAATAAACTCCAAACCACAGAGGTTCTCAAATTTAACATAACCCACACCAACGGTCAAATTCAGCTTAATGTATGCGCAAAAGTCATGGAAAATTATATATTTCAGATGCGCTCTACTCAAACGGCGTTAAACGGCGTTTTTTCCCCACAATATGTTTTTCAAATAAACCAAAAATTTCGGTGATATCCCATATACACATGCATACATAACATACATAATTTGTTATTACAACCTTTCAGTCAGGATTACGACCAGCTTTTCACACCACTTATGTTGTTTGTGTTAATTTTATACATGATGGGCCGGGCCTGCCGCTTAAAGTCAACTCCGGACGTCAATTTTTTAGAGAAACTTTTCATGGCATTTTTTTTCTATTTTTTTTATTTACTCTCAGAGTTTTTGCCAGAAATCAACAGAGAGGAAGGCTAAGTTCTCTTAATAACAAAAAAATTATACAGCCGAAGCCCATTAATTGTTGTTTTAGTGTAAGACAAAACTCTCTAATTGTTATGTAAAATATTAAATGATTTATTTAAGTAAATAAACTGTATGTGCTTAGATTAAAGCTTACTGATAAACGTTCAAGTGTTCATTTTCGTATATCATATGTATACACAAAATTTACAAGGTTAACAAAAAAAAAAAAAAGAAAAAAAAAATATAATTTGACGCACTTACTTGATATGAAAATGAATGATGATGATAACGTGCTAAGTGAACAATTTAATTTAATTTCGTTTTGATTCAATACATTTAACTTTCTGCATAAATTTACACGAAATATAAGACATCAGAGGGTATATGAGGTTTCATAATGTTTCCCCTTTGCCCTTTGCCCTTTAAACAAAGTAATACAGACATGAGACGCTTTGTGTTAACGTGCTTAACAACCCCATTAAACATCCTCATCCTCATAGGCAAACATTCTCACATAATTTCTTTTCTTTTTTTTTTTGCTCAACGTCGCATACAATACATATTTTGATGAAATATTTATTACTTTTCTGCAAACACTTAAAAAACGCAGCCAGACACACAAATATCCTTAGAAATATTTTCTTTTTTCTGCGACGTCTGCAGTATCCTTGTTTGGGTTTTTCCCATAACCTAAATTTATGTATGTGTACAAGTATGTGTATGTATTACAATGTAAATTGGTTTGGTGTTGAAAACAACACTTTAACAACAAGTATTCTAATCAAAAGTTTTATTTGCATGAAATTTGATTCAAGCAATTGCACTTAATTTCGAAAACATAAGTCATAAATAAATTCAATTAACTGTGTGGAAAGCGCGATATTTGATTTTCCGGCTTTTTAATTTTCCTTTCTAACACAGGCACACATAATCAGGTTTGGTTTTAAAGATAATTTTTTCAGGCAATTATCGTATGATTTTAAAGTAAGCAAATAAAAAAGTAATTCTGGTAAGTAGTCGCCGTAGTCTAGTAGGTAGTATGTGGCTTATTAGACTAGAGACTGTGGTTCAAAGCCCAGCTCATTCATTTCTAACAGAACGAAATGTGAAAACGTATTTCATTCGGTCTCAGCAGTTTTCTGAGTGTAAATAAAATTGCCATGAAAAGTTTGCCAAAAATCTATCATTCGGAATTGATTATAAACTGTAGGCCCCGCCACTCATGGATAAAATTAACACACGCAACAGAAGTGGTGTTAGAAGGTAGGTCGTAGTCCTGACTAAAGGGTTGTAATGACCAATTCTTGAGCCTTGAGTATTCCACTCAACTGTAATTTTTGTCATACTATCAGTATTCCTGCTGTGAGTATCGTCGATTCATCTTAATTTCCTACGTTTCATCTGCGTTATTATGAGTTCCTCGTTGGTAAGGTTCCAATGCTACATGTTGGTGTGGCACTTGATGATGAATACCTGTAGTTTTTGCGTGATGATGTTCGATACAAACCAGGTTTCAATTCGAATTTACATGTGCGTTAAATATTTTGTGCTTGGCTCGTCTGCATATTTGTAGTCGTATGAATGCTTCTCTCGCTTTATTGACTCTGTTGCTTACGTCTCTTTTCTGCGCGTGCCATTTGTTGTCACTCTACTGTCTAAACAGCAGAAGCTAACCACATATTCGACAGTTTGGCTGTTGTAGCATGATAATGTCGATGCTTACGTTGTTAATTCTTATGGCTTTGTTGGTTTTCTTGATATTTATCTTAAGTTCAACATTGCTGTCTACTCCTTCTAAATCATCTAGCCTTGTTTGCATGCTGAACACTTTGTGCGAAAGTAGATAAATATCATTCGCATAATCCAAATCCTCAAGTTATTTCTCTACTCTCAGAACAGACTTCGCTCATGATATCATCCAACATGATGGTGATTAGCTGAGGTAAACATTGATTACAATTAACAAATTCATAAACATTTGATCAGCAAGTAAAGCGTGTCTCATTTTAAAATAAAACACGTGTGTATTCAAGATGGTTATAATATTTTTTTTTATTGGATTGTTCGGATTAAGTACGATATAAAATATCCCTCAAATGGCCAGAAGTCGACGTAGTCTAGTAGGTAGTGTGTTGGCTTATTAGACGTAAAGCCAGGGTTCGAGCCCCAGGCCAGACATCAAAACAAAATACAGAAGGTATTTCTTCGGCGACTTCCTCTCAGCAGATTTCTGGCAAAAACTCTGAGAGTAAATAAAATTGCCATGAAAAGTTTCTCAAAAAATCTGTCGTTCGGAGTCCACCACGGATTTTTCAAAGTCACCGACACTCACCGATGACGCATTGGATCCTTTATGTGAGTTTAGGAATTATTTCCGGTTTATTTGCCTCAACCTAGAATGTCATAAAATCACAAGGAAAAAATCGTATGACTTGAAATCTTACGGTCTTCTTAGCTAGATGACATGAGAATTTCTTTAGATAATTTACTCAGGAAATTGATGCCGCCATAAATCGATTATTAACTGAGAGGTGTAGTAAATGGTGACGTCTAGCTGAAGCTGGACTGGATCTGGATGTTATATCCCCGTCGTACTGTTAAGATCACAAGAACTCCTTCATAATGTTTCTGTAGCAACTTAATCTTCAATCTTATCTTTTGATCTAAAACCCGCACAAGGAAATTGCTTGTTGTGGCTGCATTTATTTCTCATGAATTGCACAATGAGTTCCAAATTCCACAATTTTGTGCGTTCACTAGGACATTTAGATGAAAATACACTGCAACGGAAAACATAACTTTTTTATTTGCGAAAACTACCTATTGAATGAATTGCCATCTCTGTTTTGAGCTGCGAATTAAGCCGAATTTTTTATGTATGAAGGTGAGAGGTCTTTTGTTAAAATTCGATGCATGTGTGGTATATACTTGTATATACCATGTATGTACATATGTATCCACAACACTCTCGTCATCTTTTCGTTTCCATCTCTGGTTTGAGCTCTGAATTAAGCCGAATTTTTTATTTATGAAGGTGGTGGCATTTTGTTAAAATTCTATGCATGTGTGGTATATACTTGTATATACTACAACACTCTCGTCATCTATTCGAATAGACTTTCGATAATAAATTTTTAATTGAACCATTCTTACCGTCTTTCAAATTGACGACTTTAAGATGATTCTATTCTCTCTGGACAAATAATTAAAACGTCTCGTTTTTTTATTTGATTTTATTGATCATAAGAACTACAAACGAAATTAAGCCGATTTAATGAAGCAACATATACTGGTTGTTGATGACACCAATGATGTGTAGGCCTCCTTCAAATTTTTATACTCCTCGTATTAATTTCTTTATTTAACGATTTTTTTCGCCCGTTTGTTGTTTTACTTGCCTTTATACTTGATTTCATAAAAAAGGAGAAGAAATTAGGCAAATATACAATAAAAAAAACACAGCAACAACAACAACAAAAAATTATCTATAGAAAATGAGCTCACAAACGTTCAATGTGTTGACTCTGAGTGTTTGAGAAAATTTTATGTTCAGAGTTCAAGCGAAAGCTTTATATTCCTCTCTGTTACAGTGGCAACGAATGGTGGTAGCATGGCAAAACGTGTAAATTGCAAGAAGCAATTCACTCATACACTTTAATTATTTTATTTTTTCTTCTCTTAATTTTTTTTTTTTTTTGAGTCTTTCATTCCCTTTTTATATATTTTTCTGAGATCTTTTGAGCACTAGAGACTCATTTGCTGTATTGTACTTAAAGTTAATGCTCTTGATGTCCTTAGCTTCATGCAAACAGACGTACACATACAAATAAAGAAAAATTCGAAGTATAAGGCAAAAAAATAAAAAAATTCTGAGAATGTGTTCATGCAATACTTAATTCTTATCAAATATGTGATGTGTTTTGTCTTAGAATACAATTGTACATAACTAATTAGAAACTAGCATGTGATGTTGTTTGTTTAAAAGCTATAAATGCATGCTATAATGCATGGGAGTCCCAATTGTTGGAAATGTTGATTGCTCAAGACCGTTACATATACAGTGCATGACAAAACAATTGAAACTTTTTCAAAAATTTATTTATGTGTTACAATCGGACGAAAATTTAAAAATCTTTTTAAGAAATCGGCAAAATATTAATGCCTTTTATTAATATGCACTGTTATTAACATTTCTGTGTTTTAAAAAATATATAAAAAGACTATATAATTCAGTAATTAAAAAAAAAATAATTCTATTCACATATTTGATGTTGACAAAACATTGGAAACTTTGGAAACTTTTTTAATTTTTGAATTATATAATTCATTTTTATACATAATTTTAATATACAGAAACGTTAATAACAGTGCATATTAATAAACTCCACAAATGTTTTGCCGATTTTTAAAAAACATGTTAAATTTTCGTCCGATTAAGTACATTTTTGAAAAAGTTTCCATTGTTTTGTCAAGCACTGTATATGTACGTATAAAACGGATAAGGCTAGAGATACTTTAATTAAAAACTTAAATTTCTAATTAATTTTCAGCAACTGTATAATTTTTCTATTATTAGAATTATACATCATCATACTCATATATTTACATCAATCTCCAGTGTATATGTGTTTGTTTATCTATCAGAATGCACGATGTCTGTATGAGTGTCAGCGTTTTCATGGATTTCGTTAAGAGTGCGAAGGGGCTCTACAGCGTTGAATAGATGAGGGCTTACCCACAGTTAAATACGTATTCAACTTAATTTAAAATCATCGAAGTTTATCAGCAATTAAAACGGTCGCGGGGAGAACTTAATAACATTCTATGATCAAATGTGATACGGAAGCTTTTTATCACTTTAATAAACCGAGATATTACGAATCTGATTAATTTTAACATAAACTGAGACTCTGTATTCAAGATATGGAGTTAAAATATTCTAGCTGCTGAATACTTTGTCGGAAGTAATGATTACATTACACTGCGATATGACTTCTCAATGAACTTTGGGACATCCATTCTGAAAAGGGAGGACTGGAGGAGTGGTTCAGTGAACCTCCCAAGGGACTCCGCACAAATTTACACCGATGGCTCCAAACTGGAAGGAGGCGTTGGAATTGGTATCTATTCGGAATCAATCGGAATATCCAAGTCTATAAGGCTACCGGATCACTGCAGCGTCTTTCAGGAGGAGGTGTCGGCAATTCAGGCTGCGGTGAAAATTATTGTGGACAAAAATGTTCACGGACGGAAAATCATCATACTTTCCGATAGCCAAGCGGCTATCATGGCATTGGATTCCAGTGTAGTAAACTCCAAGACGGTGTACGACTGTCGCAGATATCTCAATGAGGTGGCAAACCGATATGTGTTTGTCTCACATGGGTACCGGGACATAATGATGTTACTGGCAACTGCAGAGCGGATGAACTGGCCTGAAGGGGCACGACCGTCGAACTCTCTGATGAATCCCCTACGTTGGGGATCCCTTTGGGGACCTGTAAACTTATAATTGACAATGCAACCGTAGATCTCGTCAACAGAATGTGGGCAACTTCGGATAAGGGCAGAGCGGCGCAAAAGATCTGGCCGAGACTGGATAGGAGGCGCACGGCGACTCTGCTTAAACTCCAAAGAAGTAGGCTCAGCACTGTTATCGGGGTTATTACATTATACATAGCATTATAGGAACGCATGCGAGGCGTATTGGTCTTGGACACCTTGCAAATTATTTCTGCAGAAGCTGTGGAGATGAAGAGGAAGATGAGACTATTCTTCAACTATTGTGCACATGTCCGGTACTTAGAGGATATGGATGAACTGTCGTGTAGGGATATTGGCAGTCTGAGTCGCTTCATCGGATGCTCCGAATGGTTCCTGGAATAAGAATGAATGAGGAACTGTGGTATCACAATGGGCCCTGTGTGCGGCCTAAGTGTGTGCGCTCATGACTCCATCGAGGGACAGCCACTTCTACCTACCTACAACCTAGTTTCTCACACCACTTATGTTGTGCGTGTTAATTTTATACATGAGTGGCGGGACCTACAGTTTAAAGTCGACTCCGAACGACAGATTTTTGAGAAACTTTTCATAGCAATTTTTTATGTACCCGCAGAGTTTTTGCCAGAAATCTGCTGAGAGGAAATCGTTGAAGAAATATTTCTATCTGACCTGGGGTTGGAAACGTGGCTTCTCGTCTGATAAGCCAACACAAAACCTACTGGACTACGGAGACTAAAATGCGTATAGTACAGTGTTGCTAAAATTCCTAGTAAAATTCTAAATTTGACTTCCAAAGTATTATTGAAATCTTTTGAAGACAAATCTTCTTTTTTCAGGAAAACAGAACTGCTCAGCAATTTGATTAAATAGTTACGAATAAAAATTTTCAAACAATTTCAAATATAAATTTAATATCAGTAAACATTTTAAATGATTTTTATACAGACAATTACTATTTATTTACGGAGTATCATTTATTATGGTACATCGTATTTCGTTAGAATTTTTCATAATTATATACAATTAATTTTTGGAAAATATTTTTGGCCATTTAACTGTCTGGCCATTAATTACACCTGATATAATGTTTGGTATAGGTAAGAGGCAGAGCAGAGAACATTTTGTTATCAGTCTTAAAATGTACTTAAAAATCTTTATTTAAATAAATTAAAAGCCTTTTGTCACCAATTTTTCAAAAGGTTTTATTGAATGTAACAGTTTCAGTTTCAGTTTGAGTTTCATAATAAAAAGTCCTTTTTTTCTCCTTTCTACCATGGTTCCCTTTGTTGGTTGCTGTTCGCTTAACGACTGGCCTGGCAGAATGGATGGTAATGTTGGATCTCTGTTGCTATAAAGGGTTGCTTGGAAAATGTATTTTTTCACTGTTTTAGTGGTGTGCTGTTGTGTACGTTTCTAATTAGAATTTGTGGTTTCGCAAACTTTACAACGACGGTTCAGACCAGCCCCACAGTGTATGTAAATGCCTTTTTTTTCTGTTTCACAAAATACAATATCATGTATATCTAGGCACGTATACTAAATTAATAAAATTAAAATAATATTTAACTCTAGAAAGAAGAAATGACAAAAAAAATAAAACCAAAACTCATTACTTTCTGCTTTACTTTACTTTACAAAAGGGAAAAAAGGGGTTTGCAGTGTTTAATGATGAAAAATTATTATTAAACGTATTTTAAATTCGAATTATTAATTAAAATAATGTTTCTGTATTACAAAAACAGAAAAAAATTTTAATTTTAATTTACAATTAAAATTCAATTTACAATGCTTACAGTTTCAATATAAAAATGATTTGTGGTAAGATTTTACATTATTGTTATGGTAATACTTATGATATCTATCTTTTATGGTGCATATATACATACAAACATTCTATATTAATTCTAATAAATAACTCTTTAGTCAAGATTACAACCTAGCTTCTCACATCACTTATGCTGTGTGTATTATTTTTATATATGAGTGGCGGAACCTACAGTTTAAAGTCGACTCCGAACGATAAATTGTTCAGAACATTTTCATGGCAATTTTATTTACTCTTTGAGTTTTTGCCAGAAGACTGCTGAGAGGAAATCGTCGAATAAATATTTTTTAATATTTCTTTGAGATGACTGGGCCAGAGGCTGAGCCATGGGCTCTCCTGTAATAAGCCAAAGCTCATCTCACTGGACTAGGGCGACTTCGAAACTGGATTTTTGAAGATTTGTGAAGATTTTAGACAGTCTTTAAGTCGCAGAATGCCACTGCTATCTACTCTACCCTTAACATAAAAACGGAGTTAAGGAAATCCATTTGGAGAACTCCCGAACTCCTAAGAAAAGAGATAATAAATCAAATATTGAGAAAGTCTTGATGCTGAATCAGAGACAAATTATTAATTATGATATATGAATACATACATACATACGTAATTGATCACTACAATTTTTCAGTCACGATTATGATCTAGCTTCTCACACCGCCCATGTTGTGTGTGTAAATTTTATACATGATGAGTGGCAGAACGTCCGTCCGTCTCCGGACAACAGATTTTTAGAGAAACTTTTCATGGCAATTTTATTTACTTCTGAGAGGAAATTACCTAAGCAAACTTTTTTTATTTTTCGTTTTGTTCAAAACGACTGAGCCAGGAGTTGTACCGTGGCCTCACGTCTAATAAGCCATCATACTACCTGTTAAACTACGGCGACTTGAACATTCTTAAAACATAATTCCTCTGAAATACCAATGGTGGTGAGGCAACAAATGATACTAAGAAGTATAACTTCTTTGTTGATCACCTGAAAATTCGTTACTTATCTTTAAATTTAAATAAAACAAAGTATGTGTGAGATATCATTGAAATTTGTTGATCCGTTTGAAGGACCTATTGATGCCATTAACATCTTTCAAATGTCCGCCAAGGTACATCGTAACCGAAATGTCTAATTTACCATGACACTGGCGAAGAATTTTGGCTGAATTTTATCGATGGAATGCATTTTGTTGGCTTTGAAGCCAGCATGCGACTTACGAAGACCCCACAAGAAAAAGTCTAACGGGATCAAATTGTATGATCTGGGCGGCTAGTTCACATCACCACTACGCTTTTAAATGGCTCGTGCAGAATGGCCAATGTGGCAGGAGCTGTGTGTCATACAGTGCCGATCTATTGAAACCACATGTCATTGGTGTCCAGCAGAGATCAGCAATGAATCGTTTTTTCGTTCCTCATAAGTACTCATGAAATTTGATGTATGAGTGAGTCAAGAGTATTGAAATTCAACTACTCTGATTCATTCGTACTCACTACAACATTGATTTATAAGTACAGGTTGCAGTGAGTATGAGTACAACGTTGACATCAAACTTACAACATTCGAAATATGTTTGATTCATACGCCTACTCATTCAGATTCATAAATTTATAAAAATACTTGTAATACTCGTAAATGATTCGAGTGATTCGATTCTTGTAAATGTTGAGTAAAGGAGAGTCGAAATGAACAACATCATGCGTATTGTTAAGTATGAGTACGATGAGTACTTCAAACTTTGAATATGAGTAGTATGAGTATGATATAAAAATAAGTATGAATGCGTATAAATATCAGAAATTATGAGTATGATTCGAATCTATTCATCTTTTTGAATACTCATTGCTGATCTCTGGTATCCAGATCATTCAAGCTTAATTGGTGTTGACGCTGATGGACTGACCAATTTTGTCCTCACAAAAATAAGGACCGATGATGCCACCAGTACAAAAACTACATTAAACAGTGAGTTTTTTTGGGATGCATTGGACGCTGTAAAATCGCCTGTGGATTGATATCGTTTCAAATTCAATTTTTTTCTGCACGCACACATCGCTGAAGATGATTTTTCAATCAAAAATTGGGATCAGTTGCCAAATATCCCAGAGCAAATTCAAAATACCTCATCTATGGTCATAAAATTCTACGAATTGTTTCCTCATAATCACACAGGACCACATCCCAGTTGGTTAATATTGATAGTCGGGTTAACTAGTGTAGCTCTCACAAATATTTTAAAATAGCTTACGGATAACAAAGTAGTTGACAGAAGAAGTGTTTGCACCTGTTTAATACTCACATTGAATTTCTATTAAATAATGTTCTGATAAATATTTAAAAGACACCAACACTGAAAGGCATGTGAAAAGAAAAGACATGAACATCAAAGTAAGAGGACTATAAAAATATTAGAGGACAACGTATTCTTTGTTTCTGCTAATAGATGAAATAGACCGAAAAACACACAACAACAATAAAACAAAAAAAAAAACCATCTAAAGCAACAAAGTTAATGAACTTTGAAAAACTTTATTTAGAATTCTTTCTTGTCTTGTAAACAGGCCAATGTTAAAGGACAGACAACGAACAGTTAACAAATCATGACTGTCAAAACAATTTTCTTATTTTATTTCTATTTTTTTCCTTTTGTCTATATTTTTTGTTGTTGCTGTGTTTGTATGTCTATGAAACATTTATTTAAAGGTGAACATAAACAATAATTCTACGTCTTATAATTTATTCATCTACAAATTTATTGGGAAAAAAATCAAGGAATTGCAAAAACAAAACATGAAAATGAACATTACAGAGAGACCCAAACCACGAAATTACTACCAAAATAATGTTAAAAGAAAAGGTTTATTTATGTACATACATATATACAATTATTTAATTTTGTTGGAGATTGAATGAAAAAATTCGTTGTTTTTTTTATTTGCTCTCACCTGCTGCACTTAGCCCAATTATGTCCATTAAATTTAGCACGAAAGCAAATTGTTATTGAAATGGAAAACTTGACATAATTCAATTGGAAAATTTACTGTAGAGATAAAGATTGTTTTTCCTGCTGCTCTTTCATCAACGTGGTCTTCGTTTTGTTTCACATTCCCTTATCACTTTAAATACATACACAAGCAAACCAATACTTATAGACAAATACAGAAATTTCGTATATTTTCAGTTTTCTTATCTTATTCCTTGGAGCAGTATGTACCCTACAGAAGGGTTTTATGTTTAAGAAGTGAAAAGTGGTTGTGGAAAATTGCAGTTAAAAACATACATACATCCATGGTCATTGCCATCCTTCAATCAGAATTACGACCTAGCTTTTCACACCACTTATGCTGTGTGTGTTAAATTTATACATGAGTGGCTGGACCTACGGCTTAAAGACGACTCCGAACGGCAGATTTTTGAGAAACTTTTATGGCAATTTTACTTTCTCTCAGGGTTTTTTCATATTTCGTTTTGTTGGAGATGTCTGATCTGGCGTTTGAACCGTGTCCTCATGTCTAATAAGCCAATACACTATATACTAGACTACAGCGACTTGAGTTAGAAACATAGAATTTGAAAAAACGCTGCCTCCTACGAAATCTTAGAAGAGTATTTCTATAAACACAATCAACGCAGCGCAGCAAAAGCAGCATAGAGTGTGCAAAAACACTTCTGCCTTAGAAATCTTAGAAGAGTGATGCTCTCAACACAATAAACACAGCACAGCAAACGCGGCATAGAAATTGAAAAAACGCTTCTGCCTTCCAAATCTTGGAAGAGTGATGCTATAATTACAATAAGCGTAGCATAAAATTTGAAAAGACGCTCCCTTCAACGAAATCTTAGAAGAGTGATGCTATAAACACAATAAACGCAGCGCAGCAAACACAACAATCTCTCAAAAAACGAATGCATATATGTATATGGAAATGATTATTTTAAAGTCAACGCGGCAACAAAGAAATTGTTGTTGTAAAATTACATTATTTGCTGCGTTGCATTTGTTGTGTTTATAGTTTGATAGTAACTGGTGTTAAAGGAAGGCAAGAGGCGTTGTAAAAATCCTTGAGACAATCCTAAAGAAAAAATAAAAGAGTTAAAGCAGAAAGGTTGACACCAGATTATGGTAAAAAAAATTTTATTTGCAATGCTCTGAAAAAGACAAAATACAGTGGCTTACATTTGGATAAAAGACTTCTCTGAATGGACAGCATCGGTAATATTCAATTTTCCATGACTCTAGCACTTAAATATAACTAAAGTCAACCAATGACATGAGTTATGCTAGGCTTTTCAACAACACCTGCAGCTTAAGAAAGCCACACAAGGAAAAAAGGATGGATCTCATGAGCTTTCTCGATGAAGATTGTTTTTAGATGCTCTACAGCCCAATCAGCAAACACATGACGTTGTCTATCGTTGTCCAAGATGATTTGGAAAAGTGGACGGAAGGTAGGTAGTTATAAATTGCTAAAGTTGAAAAGTCCAAGTTAGAAGACAGTGGAGAGTGTTCTGAAAAGATCTGCAAACAAATAACCATTGTTAACATCATTTCGCACCCAATCCTAGATGGAAAACTTTTTCATGAAGCGTGAAATAAATTAAACGTTATTTATATGCACGTGTAGCGTACATTACGAAATCGACTCGTGCCGTTTGTTTCAAATTATAAGGTGAAGTTGAGTAAAAGTAAGAATCCATTCCTTGCTTAGAACTAGGCGTCAGGATGTAGCGGTCGTGGTAGAGAGAGAGAGAGACAGTCAAAGGTTTAAGATATAGAAGATGGTGGATACATAAGAACGATAAGATAATGTTTTTTGGTCTTGAATGTTTTCTTTCAATTTGATTTGTTTGTATTGCACACTTATTGACGCACTCAGTTGCTCGTAAAAATACGCAGATGACTCATCTAGCTGGATGGCTGGAGGTTTGTTAGACATGCTATAGGATTCAACGTAGCACTTTGAAGTACGAACAGTTCTCTGTGTGTGCGTCTCCATTATAATGTCGGTGATGATGAGGACGTTGATTGTTTGAAGAGCGGCAAGCAGTAAAATAAAGGAAAATAATGTGAAATTGTGCATTAAAAACATAAAAAGAATAAAAATGCGAATGCAGTTGCATATAACGATGAACACAAACGAGCACATAAAAGTTTGCGAATGCAAACAAATTCCTTTTCTTTTTCAAAAACTCAAAGCTTATGAAAGGAAAGACATGAAAAACATAAAACAAAATAAGAAAAAATATCAGAAAACTAATAAAAATAATATTTTTTAAAGTGGAAAACCGTAAAAGAAAGTAAATTTTAAGAAATTACGCAAAAAAAAAAATATGTCATCCTTCATAGCATATTATGGTTTATTATACCTTTTTTTACGCTCTACTTTTGGCCATATTCCTCTTTTATACGGTATTTTCTTGTTTTTATCATTCAAAAAAAAAAAAGCAGAAAACGTTGGTCAAGTTGATGCCAAAATTAAGCAGAAAAGCGTTTCACTTGTTTCCATAACATAAGAAAACCATTAATTTAAAACATTCAAAGTTGAAAAAATTCTTTCATCTGGAAACATTCTGATATCCAATTCAATGGAAATTAAATAGGCTTATAAAAATGTCATCAATTTCATTTCATTTTTTTCATTTCTTTTTTTTTATTATTTCTCTTCAATGCCTCAATGATTGTTGATAAAAAGAAAAGAAAATAAAAAACGAAATGTACAATGAAAAAATGAACACAACCTTGAATCAATTTTTCTTTTCTCTGTTCCCACACAAAACGTTCAATTAGTAGAGTAGAAAACGAAACTACTTTCCAGCTGTTATGCTACTAAAGAAAATTGTATTAAAGAAGTTTTTTTTTTTGGTACAAAATTGGCATGTATTAAAAAGAAATTTTATTTATAATTAAATTAAAATAAAACTTTTATGCATGCAACATTTTGTTGCAAGTTTTATTTTTGGATATAGTCTTGTTTTTCATTTAAAGTTTTTTTTATTTCATAACCAAAATGTACATTGAGTCACTTTTTTATAAACAATTTACCTTATGACTTGATTTTATACCAAAAATAAGTATTTCTGATGAGCTGTTATGATTCGCTCTTTTTTATAATCGCTTATATAGGTTAGGCCATTTAAAAACGCAATAAAACAAGAAAAACGGTTTGAAATTTTGCCAAATTAACTTCCTTCTTGTGTAGTACAATTGTTCCGTTTATGAATGGAATATAATTTCATTCATATTGCTGCCACGGCTGGCCTCTCATTCGATCGAACCAATTTTCATGCTCTTATTCAAATGCATGGGCTCGTATATCGGCAATGGCATCACAAATGTTGGCCTTCAAATTCACAATTGTCTCTGGTTTATCGGCATAATTCTGTAGTTACCCACACATAACATAACATAAATACCGTAGCCAACGTTCTCTTTTTAGCATATGGAGAACAATGTAAATGATTACCGAAACGTTCTCTCTCGTTAGTAAAACGGAACGATCTGTATAAAACTGAATTCTCCCACGTTTTTACGTGACATTTGAACATGAGAGACGATGAGCAGTGTTGCCACGAAAAAAATATTGTAACCAACATTTGTGAAAAAATCACCAAATATTCATTTGTGTGTTGCTTTGTGTTATGTTGCGTTTTTATTTACATTCTTCGTTGACATATGTCCCGTTTTGAACGTTTCTATAACTACACAAACATTTTAAGTCTACGTACGTTACGATTTTACATTTATTACGCTTGGGTAACCAGGGCATAAGACTTTTCTTTAACAGCGCCTCACAGAAAATAGTCCAACGGTGTTAAATCGCAGCTCCTTGGCGGTCAATTGACTTCACCATTTCGGCTAATTAAACGGCCGCAATAAATCGATTGTGACATGAGATGTGTGACAAGTTGCAACATTCTATTGCAATCAAACATCGTTCACATAAATACCATGAAGAGAAATTGGTTTTCATGATGCGTTAGGTGTTTCCATTGACCATAATGGTTACGCCGTCCTCAATTTTCAAAGAAATTTGGGACAAAGATGCCTCCGCTGTACTAACCACACCAAATAGTCGCTTCGAATGGGTTCATTGGTTTTATGCGTGGGTGTCCTGAACCCCAAATACGATAATTTTGCTTGCTAACGTACCCACCAAGACGAAAATGAGCTTCATTCGAAAATATGATTTTTTTTTTTGGCAAAATCGGTATCATTGTGCACTTTCCCGTTGGTCCAACAAAACCCAATGTTACTAAAACGTAAATCGATTTATTACGTTTTGTGGAGGATAATATACTGAATTTTGTGACAGAATAGAATGACATAAGTATTGCCAGATTCGAAAAAAACGATGATTTATGTATCATTTTGGTCTCTGACGCTAGGACTTTGAATTAATCAAATGAAAACATTTTGCTTCGTCCGTAATGATACAATGCAAACGTTCCTTCTTTTTATGACATATTGGACATGAAAAATTGTCTTGTGTTCAACACACACTTGTAGTAGATGCATTACTTTCTATTTTAAAATCACCTTTTCTGAACCCACCAAATCATTTTTGATTGCCACTCAAGTTGAGCAATTGTCGAGCGTCACTTTGGCTTTTTGTTGCTTTCGCTCTTTATTTAAATAACTTTTTCATGTATCGTACAATGAAAAGTTAAAAGAAATCATAATAAAAATTCTCTTCCAACACTCGTACTTATTTGAAATATTCGAAATACTTAGTGCTCTTCAGAATTGTCCTTAATTTTGTCATGGTAATAGACTGTAGTCTAGAGGGTAATGCGTTGGTTTATTAGACGTGAGACCACGTCATCTGCAACAAAAAGGAAAACGAAAAAATTTTTCTTTCGACAGACGTCTGGAAAAAACATCTGGGAGTTAATGAAATTACAATGAAAAGTTTCTCAAAAATCTGCCTTTCAGAGTCGATTTTAAACTGTAGGTCCCCCGCCACTCATGTATAAAATTAACACACACCACATAAGTGGTGTGAGAAACCAGGCATAATCCTGACTAAAGGGTAGTAATGACCAATTATGTATGTGTATGTATTGTTTAATAACATGTTAAGAATTCTTAACACTAAAATATTACATCATGTCCAGATAAATGTGATAGCATTGCGCCTTTTTTACTTCGTATAGTAAATTTAATCGCAAATTATTTTCCTGAGATGACAATTTGTTAAAACAACTGTAAATTAATGTGTACTCGTACACTATTATTGTTAATTATGGTTTGGGTTGCCACATAAACCGTGAAACACATAATTGTCTGCGCTGTCATGTATAATTGGAGTGGACATTCGATAGCCATAACCATAATTTCTAAATAAAAATAAATATCAAATATATTGTATGTGGAAGCATAACAATTTTTGAACATTAAAAAATAAATACAGGGTATGACTGTATATATTAATGACCATCAAAGAAATTGCATACAAATGATTGCGTTTCAATTAAAAAGACAAACAAAAAAGACAAACAAAAAAGTCAATAGAAAAGCAAAGAAAATTTATTTCATTATTTCTACTGTTTTTAACTCGTTAAAAATGAGCGTGCAATTCGAATATTTCGAAATTAGAATTAATTGGAACAAATAAAACTGTAAGGGACATTATTACAACTTGCCGTTAACGAAAGGGGGGATTTTAACGGGCAGATAAATTGTTTTTTTATTATTATAAGTGGACGATAAGGTAGAAGTAAACGCTAAGCTAAAGGGACGATTATCCTACCTGTAACTTAAAGTTAAGTTTATGTTTGAACTTGCCATATTATATATTATTTTCAATATGGCAACTTCAAATATAAACAAAGTGAGCAAATACAACTAAAAAAGCCCGTCGTTGCCAATGCCTTTAAAAAAACTTGTTTAATTTGGGCAGTGTTATCGTCATTGCTCCGGCACTGCCATATTTTTGAAAAAGTAAACTTTATTTTATCTGTAAGTTGTAATAACGAGAAGAAGTTAAAGGTGACTTTAAAGTTCACTTTAGCTAAAGTTAACTTTAAATAAACCCAACTTTTATGGAAAGTTGTAATAATGGCCCTAAGTGTATAAATAAAAACAAAATTTTCATATATTATCAGTATAAATAGGTTTATATTAGAAAAATGTAATCACGTGTATATTTTGGACTCTATTATTGAATAAGTGCTTTAAAAACATAGAATTACAAGTCCTGCTTTGACTATAATATTTCCAAATCTCCTTTCAGAAAGGCAAAAGTTCTTGCAATAAATTTCGAAAGTTAGAAATAGAGACTGTCACCCTTAAAACTGACCAAAATTCTGATCATAAATTAACTGTTGAGTTCAATATAAAATTTCAAAAAGCCAGACAATTTTAATTTTTTTTATTTGTTCAGCAAATGATGACTTATCGATCTGGTCAGAAGAACCCTGACTGGGTACTTATTATCTGTACATCGAAACCACACACTATATAAAACCAATGGCGAAGTAATAAGTAACCCAAGTTTTAAAATCCGTCCCTTTATAACATCAATATATTCCGCCATGCAATTATAGTTCCTGGTTGGTATGTATATCCGAATTATCCTGAAAATCTTAAGAAGGTATGGATTTATCTCAAATAATCTTTAGCTAGACACGTTTTATCACTCAGAATACTTAGTCTTACGTTTCCAAGCGCTGGACAATCACAGAAAATATGATATGTGGTCTCCTCTTCTTCTACAGCTTCTGAAGTTGTAGTTATGAGGTATTCCCAGCTTCCCGGCGTGAACACCCAGAGGCCAGTCATCACTGTTCTCTGATGTCTTTATAAGTGGGTTCTTTTAGGCATTTACTAATGAGAGGAGTTATTGTGAGACCATATACTGGCTTCTCGGCAGAGGAACGAGAGGAATTCAATTGAATTTTCCGTGGTGCATGCTTCAACAAGTGCATCAATCTTGTTCTTACCTTCGATGTCCTCATGTCCAGGAACCCAGCTGAGCATAAGCGCCAAATGTCTCGCTATCTCTTCCACAGATGTTCTTGAACAATTTTAGGACCCTCAAGGGATCTAATGGCGGATTTACTGTTGCTAGATATGCGTACATCACCATACGGCGGCAATTTTAATAGAAATTATTTCAATGAATACTTAAATGGAATAGCGTTTTCCTGAAAGCATTAAAGTAAAACAATCAATCCGGCGTTGTAAGGACATGATCGGAAGCAGATATATTTAGGGCAAACATACCCAAGATTTTGGCATGACCATAGTTTCTGTGTCTTATATGCTCCTATAGCCCTCATCTCATTCACAACAACTTGGTTCACCAATATGCCTGGTGGCGGCCAGTTAAGGTTATGTTATGTAGCCCTAAGGGCAATTGTTATCATGATCGCCATTATTCTAATAATCCGCTCAAAGCGGAATCATTACCATTCCTTTCCCCTAAAGCCAATCGCCAAACTGCAAATACCATTTAAAGCTTCTGAGAAATATTTCTTCAGTGTTATATCCACTACAGTAATCGAATACAATTTCACACAGAGCAATGTTTCAGCACAAATTCAGATGATAAAGAAACTTCTGAAATTTGTTTTTCAGTTGCGATGTTAGGTTCCGAGGCTTTTGAATAAAATTAACGCACACGTTATAAGTCTTTTGAGAAGTCAGGTTGTAGTTCTAAATGGCCAATAATATATGTATGTATGGTATCCTTTAAATGAATTTTAATGAATACTGATATGTCGTAACAAACAACCAAATTCTTACTAGAAATGCGTTCAAAATTTTTAATGAAAATGAAAATATAAAATAATGAGTTGTTATGTAAAATAACGTAGTATGTGAAAGGGTTAAAGTAAATATTTAAAAGTAAACAACAATAATAAAAAGAGCAAAAATCAAAAGAGACAATAAAATATTTCCTTTCTGCCAAATGCACACTATACAGTTTAATTTGTATTGAACACTTGAACACAATTTCGAGAAAACCTTTTGGCACCCACTTGCCAACTGTTTTCACAATCAAGGAACACATTTTAATTTATTTTATAAACTGAAATGAAGGGTATTTGAAAATCATAATAAATTCACTTAAAATACAATATAATTTTTACTTGGTTGCGTCATTGAACATTACAATTCAAAAATAAATAATTAATTGGGAAGTAATCCTAGTTATTGAATTTATAAAGGTTACAGTGGATGATAAAATTTTAAAAAATAAGTAAACATTTAAATTTTGTTTTTGATATCTCATTGTGTCCATTTAATTTTTTTATTAATAAGTACCTATCTATCATTGTAATACACACACTGCCTAAAATATGGCTTTTCTTTGATTCAATATGGCACTCACTCCGGATTAGTTGATTTAATTTAATGGCGTTCTTATGAATTTCACATCCATTATAATGTTCAATACACATAACAATTAAAGATGGCTGATTATGCACAACGACGAAGCTATGCTAATTGGGTGCTTTAATGTTGATTTTTCGAACAAAACGATCTTCAACAAAAACGTTCAGGTTTGGCGATATAAATTGATCACCAAGAATAAGTGAGAGTTGATGCCGTTAGAATTTTTTTTGTAGTCTTATGTCAAAAGGCATGACTATCCAGGTAAGCTTCTCAACACTATAGTATTTTAAAACCAACATTCTTAAACATTCCTAAAATATAGCATTTTTCTTGTTAGTCATCTTAATAATAATACATCGAAAATTCCATTCCTCTGTATGTATGTATGTATGTATGTATGCACTACACAATTGATTATTACAGCCCTTCAGTCAGGATTACGAACGAGTTTCTCACACCACTTATGCGTTAATTTTTATACATGAGTGGCGGGACATACAGTTTACAGAAACTTTTCCTGGTAATTTTATTTACTACCAGAGCTTTTGCCCAAAATCTGCTGAAAGGAAGTAGCCGAAGAAATATTTTTTGGGTTTGAACTGAGGTCTCACATCTAATAAGCCAACACACTACCTACTAGACCACAGCGACTCCACCGTATTAATATAACATCGAAAATTCCATTCCTCTATATGTAATTGAAGTATACATACATAACACAATTGGTCATTACAGCCCACACCATCCATGTTGTGTATTTAAATTTTATACATGAGTGGCAGGACCTCCGAACGACACACACATGCATACATAACATAATTGGTCATTACAACCTTTCAGTCAGGATTACGACCTAGCTTTTCACACCACTTATGTTGTGTGTATTAATTTTATACATGATGGGCCGGATCTGCAGCTTAAAGTCAACTCAGAACGTCATATTTTTTTGAGAAACTTTTCAAATGCAATTTTATTTACTCCCTGAGTTTTTACCAGAAATCTATTGAGCGGGAGTCACGGAAGAAATAGTTTTTTTTTTTATATTTCGTCTCGCTGGTGATGTCTGACCTAGGTTTTTAACCACGGCCTCACGTCTACCTACTAAATAAAAGACTACGGCGACTTCAATTAAAGTGTGGGAGATGAAAACAGTGAACGAAGAAAAGGTTGCAAACATTTAAAATGTTAATGTTCTGATGAATATTGAAGATACAGTGGAAGGACGGAACAGCGAAATACATATATACATACATAATTGGCCATTACAACCCTTCAGTCAGGATTACACCACTCATGTTGTGTGTGTTGATTTTACACATGAGTGGCGGGACCAACAGTTTAACGTCGACTCCAAACGATAGATTTTTTGAGAAACTTTTCATGGCAATTTTATTTGCTCTCAGAGTTTTTGCCAGAAGAAATATTCTTCCATATTTCGTTTTGATGTCAGACCTGGGGTCTGAACCGTGGCATTACGTCTAATAAGCCAAAATACTATCTACTAGACTACGGCGATTGTACCTCATTCGGTTAAGATAGAGAACATAAGCACGAAAACTTTCACACTTGGGACATCTAATAGAGAACAGCAGATATAAACTATTCCAAACAATCCTTAACAATTGGATTAGAAGCATAACGTTGTGCCATGTTGTCTTGTGGAAGAAAATTGTTTACCTAAAAAACTAAAGTGCCTGACAAAAATAAGGACCTTAGGTTTTCTAAATAATACCATAAAAATTGTAATAAAACATGAAATTTTATGATCGTTAACAATCGAATAAAGGGTATACAAATAGGGAAGAATAACTAAATAAAGATCATTAGGTTTCCCATAATTATTATTGCTTTAGGGTTTACAAGATAAGTAAAATAAAAGTAAAAGCTGATTGTAGAGTGTTATTTAATTTAGGGCCACTTTTACAACTTGCCTTTAAAGTTGGGTTTAGTTAAAGGTAACTGTAGGTAAAGTGAACTTTAAAGTCACCTTTAACTTCTTTTCGTTATTACAACCTACAGATAAAATAAAGTTAACTTTTTCAAAAATATGATAGTGCCGGAGCCATGACGATCATACTGCTCAATTAAACAAGTTTTTTAAATGCAGTGGCAACGACGGTCTTCGTTTTTTTTGGTGTATATTCTCATTTTGTTTAAATTTGAAGTTGCCAGATTGAAAATAATATATAATATGGCAGGTTCAAATATAAACTTAACTTTAAAAGTTAAATATAGGATGATCCTCCCTTTAGCTTAACGCTCACTTCTACCTTCTTGTCCACTTATAATAATGAAAAACAATTTATCTGCCCTTTAAAATTCTCCCTTTAGATAACGCCAGGATGTAATAATGGCCCTTAAACATAATAATTCCTATGCAAATAGTAAAGCCACTTGTTCGGAGTCAATCCCAAAAATAACTGTTAAATGAAAAACATATATACTTTATTTAAGTCACAGCTTGAAGCAAGAGCATGACTACTTGCATTCAACTCGTATGTCAACAGTTAATGTTAAAATAATGGCACCACACTTTAAAAAGCTTCACAAGTTTTCAAGTTGTGCTTGATTATTATAAATATTTATTCTGAGTTGTCTGCATAGTCCTGTATTGAAGTGTGCATTTTTATACTCGCATTTGAGAAATAATTCTTGATGCTACAATTTTGAACGCAGTTCTAAGCTCATGTGTACATACATACAGCCATACATACATTTATTTATTAGTTATTTTATTTGCTGTCGTTTTTCCTTTTATAATTGTTTTCTTTTGTGAAAATAGAAAAAAAGTACGTGGAAATCACAGTTAAGAACTTTGTTTAATTAAGTAATAAATAAAATATGCATTTTTATTGTTGGAATTTTGAAAATCCTTGATTTTATTTCTTTTCTTTAAACAACATTGTAGGTGCTGTTTCACAATAAAATTAAATATTTCTGATGCTTTTGTAATATAAATAAAGTAAAATTACTGCAAAAACTTAACGAAAAATTTATAAATTTTGAGATTTGCACGACTCCACTTTTGATATTTCAACAACAGAGAGGTACTTCGATCTGATTGGTCAGTAACTGAAAAAAATGGATGAAAGTTTGCATATGGTACATCCATAAAAAATCAAAATACGTCCCGTTATTTAAAAAGAATGGCTTACCAAAACACCTTCAGTTTGGATGTCATTACTAAAAAACCGAACATAACGAATATGGAGATTGGTTAATAGAATATATTTTAGTTCTTCAAATTATTTGTTTGCTTCGTTTCAATTTCTTTAAACAAGCTTTTAATGTTAGTTATGTAATAACTGCCGCTGCCTAATAACAACACCATCTGTGATGTATTGTGCTATTGTATTGAGTGCAGTTCTTAGGAACTTTGGCCAAGGAGTTCTCAAGAGATGAAATGTTGGTGCCTGATCTTATTACGGTTGTTATCTTGATGGAAGTGCTCGTGTTTGCTGTCAAACAGTTTAATCACTACACAACGACATTTAATCATTAAGTCAACACTATCTGTTCGTTTTACCAGAAATTATGGTTATCACCAATCTGTATAAGAAGTCGTCGTAGTAGAGTAGATAGTGTGTAGGCTTATTAGACGCAAGGCCACGGTTTAAGCCACAGGTCAGACATCAAAACGAAATATAAAACAATATTTTATCGATGTCTTCCTCTCAGCAGATTTCTGGCAACTGTAGGCAACGATTTTAAACTGTAGGTCCGTTCTGCCACTCATCATGTATAAAATTTACGCACACAACATAAGTGGTGTGAGAAGCTAGGTCGAAAACCTTGCTGAAGGATTGTAACGACGAATTATGTATGTATGTATGTATGTATGTATGTATGTATGTATATTAGATTAAACTATTTCTATCAAAAAGTTATAAGTGTCTGAAGATTCTACTGGACAACAAAAGAGAGCGACTTTATTTCTCAATAAGGGCCGTTGGTAGGGTTTGAAGTTTCAGCCCGCCATAACACACTGAGCCATGGTCGAAGCAATCTTTACGGTACTCACTTTACGTAAGCAAGAACCAAAGTCACTGCAGACTGATAGAGAGTGTACGCAGTCAGCTGTTTTGATCATCAGTTTTCTCTGTTCTACTTCAACTAAAGCAATATTTGTAATACTCCATTGGCTGCTCTTTGACCTTCTATTGAAACAGTGAGCTGAAAATTGTAAAATCCTAATCTAACTTGGACTATGGATATGATCACTTCTGGAAAGGCATAGATTCACCCGGATTGACAAGGTGGTCTCTTATAACTGTTTTATAAAAACTAGAATATTCCAGTAAAAACTTTGAAGGTTATTAAGATGGCTCTTAAATGTTGGACAGAACAGGCTGTGGTATATATTAAGGATACTGATATGTAATTCTTCTGCAATGATTGTTAAGTGATGATATTTTCTCTATAAATCTCTTAATTTTCTCAATCATTCATGGCGTGATTAAATTCCTAACGAACATCATCTCGACGTGTGTCATTGTCTGTCATTACATTACATCATTATGGCCTCCAGGGCATAAGGATATCGCTGGGTATTACATTACTGATGAAGTGGCTAGGATCGATAACAAGGTCAAAATCTCCGACATAGCAGATTGCCTAGTTAAACTAGGTATTCTCCGCTCGTTTTACAAGAAGGATTAACTACGTGGTAGCAGTTAGGTACGAGTAATATTGCTAGTTCTGTTGGACTTGTGTGTATGATTATCTTCTGTGCTTGAATCGAGTGGCGATCCACAACACAATTGCGATTTGCATGGCATGTCAAGAGCTTGTCATTCCCCCATATGACATCTGCTGGTACTGTGAATCGGAGGAAGAGTAATAGAATATCTTTCACCTCATGTTCTTGACCTCTCATTTTTCGTCATGCTTGACTGAAATCAATAAATAGGCCTTAAGACGTCCGAATTTTGAAAATGTAGTAAAATTCACCGATTTGGTGTGCACCGTCACACATACTGCTGATGACTACTGGGTTAGAGTATAAGTTAATAAATTTACATAAATATTCTAAAGCTACATATATGTATATAAATATACCTGTAATGTATAGTAAAAAATTTGGGTATTTTATGAGGTTATTGCAGCTCTTGAAGACGACATAATGGGCGTCTTTGGTGAGATACCATCCGTAAAAGTTATGCCAGAATTGGTGCTCACTAATGGTCCACCTGTGACGTAGCGGTGAGCTTTAATAAGTAAATGCAAACCCTTTTCTTAAAAATATTCTCTACTTTTTGGTTAAGGTTTAAAAATCACGCGTTGCAAGCAGCCTTTATGTATGCAGTTGAATGTAAATACATAACGATTTTAATTTTTAATACCAGTTGGCATTGAAATTGACAGGCACACATATGTACATTCATTCGTATGTACCATACATACATACATGCATACATATATAAGAAAAGTCAATAGAGTAAAATGCAACAAAAATATTGCAACAGGGGAAAAAATGGTCCATAAACTCAGTGTTTGCACTCTTGTTACCAGCTGTTAGCTGGTGTCGTATATAAGAAGAAAAAAAACCAACACAACATGGCTACAAATAACAAGAGCAACAACAATGATAACATTCATATTGAAACTATTTTAACTTTGCAAGCAAAGCGAAAACAATAGTTAAGCACATCATTAGGCGCCCTCTGGTGCTGATTTCACTCTGAACGCTATAGAGAATGAACATGAAACGTTTAACTACAGACAATAACGATAAAATATTTAAAATGACATGACAACAAAACAACATTTTTGTTGTTTGCACATTGCAAGTGCTTTTGTTTTCTGTAACAACACCAGCATCTGTAATAACTGCTACGGCAGTATGTAGTGTTATTATTAACACCATGTTAAAAAATAGTAATGTTGGATCGGAGGAAATCAGCAACAATTTTAGTAGGCAAGTATATTTTAGGGTCATTAAGAATACGATATTAAATTTCTTTTCAAAGCGTTTGCTTATGTTTATAATTTAAAATCTCACAATTATCATAGATTAACTTTAGGACAAAATGCATTAAGCATTAAGACATGGCATGAAATTCGTCACACCATTTAATTTCCATACAAATCAAATATTCGAATACAACTCTTACGTAGGATCTGGTGCAAAGAAGCCTTTTTTCAGAAACGGGTGTTCACTGAACGGGTTATGTAACAGTTGACGCATGGCCTTCTTATTTTTATTGAAAAATCACCTTCAGCGTTAAGGCCCATTTGTGGATGAATGGGTACGAAAACAATTAGAAATCATGTCACTTTGGATATTCTGCACGAGTCTTTCTCATTATACGTAGAGGTATTTTTCAAATCACAAATTCAGATTGATTTATGTGCTAGAGTTTATTTAGTTTGGACATTTCCGATGCATTCCACCAAGAAAAGGTATGGCGGACATTTGAACCAAGTTATATTCCACACATAATGGCTTAAATACAGTATTAAACATACATATATTGTATATTAAAATCATTACAATAATATGCAATATCAACGTATTAAGTCATTTGCATTAAATATTTTACAAGCTTTACTCTATTGACCTTTAATATTACATGTAGAAATACTCATATCTAATTTCCGTACTATTCATGTGGGATAAAGATTTAAATCATTTTCAAAATAAATATTTACTACTTATGAATTTGTACAGATTTATTATAATTTTTTATTAAAGGATTATCCATTTTAGGGTTTCATAAGTGAAGTAAAGTATTTGGTTGTTCGGAAAGTAATTTCGTTTTTTCCCAACAGAGCATTTAATTGTATTTTTTTGCAACCAACTTCACACTTAAGCCGTATAGTTTTTATATGCTTTGAAAGCTCATATAGTAAGGGTTGTGTGTGAAAAATTCCAATTAATTCTACGCAGTAGTTTTTTGTTGGTGCCGTTTTATATATGAAGAGCGATAAGCAGCATTTTCAACATATCTTACTGTTTTACTACAGAAAGGGTAAAAATTCTGTTCAAGCCAGAAACAAATTGGCCGATGTGTATGGAGAAGGTGTATTGACAGTACCCCAGTGCCAGTTCGCTAAATTTCGATCCGGCAATTTCAATGTCGAAGATGCACAACTTTCGGGAAGGCCAGATGAAGCTGCCAGAGACGTCATAAAGGCATTAGTGGATGCGAACCGGCGAATAACAACACGTGAGATCGGATTGAGGTTAAATTTATAAAATTCAACAGTTTATGACCACTTGGAAAGCCTGGGATTATCCTCGAAGCTCGATGTATGGGTTACTCATGTTCTCACAGAGAGACATCTGTGTCGCCTCATCGACGTCTGCGATTCGCTTCTCAAACGTCACGGAAATGATCCGTTTTTGAAGCACATCATCACTGGGGACGAAAAATGGGTTGTATACAACAACGTCAAATGCAAGAGGTCATGGAACAAAAAAGATGAAACCATTTCCAAAGCCGATATTCACCAAAAAAAAGTGATGCTGTCTGTTTGGTGGGATTTTAAAGGAATCGTTTTTTTTGAGAATTTATCGGATAACGCAACGATTAATTCGGAAGTCTACTGTCATAAGCTGGACAAACTGAATGATGCATTTCAACAGAAAAGGCCAGAACTAATTAACAGGAAAGGTGTAGTTTTTCATCAAGACAACGCGAAACTTCACATAAGTTTGGTCACTCGCCAAAAGCTTTTACAGCTTGAATGGGATACAATGCCACACCCACCATATTCTACAGACCTGACACCATCGGATTATTATTTTTTTCGGTCACTCCAAAATTTTTTAGACAGTAAAACCTTCAACTGAAATGAGGACGTCAAAAACCATCTCGATCAGTTTTTTTTTGCCAGAAAAGAACAAAAATTTTATTACAGCAGAATTATGCAACTACCAGAAAGATGACAAAAGATGTTGGACCAGAACGGCCAATATATGATTTAATAAAGTATTTGTTTATTATACGAAAACTGCCTTTAATTTTAACAAAAAAAAAAAAAAAAAAAAAAAAAGGAAGAAGAAAGAAGAAAGAAATTACTTTCCGAACAACCCAATAAAACAGATGCCTAACCATATCTTTAGCGCTTCCAGCACAGTTGGACGATTAAGCCGACCATAATCACCCGGTAATTATGGAAAAGTGGCCACTTTTATTCAGTAATAATTGTAGTATAGTATATATGTATTAAGTTTCAATTATTTTTACACGATCTTTGAAACCATTTAATGGATAACCCGATATTTAACAAGAATTAAATGCGCATGTTATATAAAAAAGAATTAATTTAATGAAAAACATAATTTATACAATATAACGAGAATAAAACATTTGTACACTTTATTGTAATCATAATCTCTTTAAATCTGTTTATCAGTAAACTAACAGAAATTCATTAAATTGTTTGAAATTATATTTATTTAGTATTTTTTTTTAATTATATAAGTTTTTTCAAAAATATTATGTTGGCTTATTAGACGTAAAGCCAGGGTTCGAGCCCCAGGCCAGAAACAAAATACAAAAAATTTCTTCGGTGACTTCCTCTCAGCAGATTTCTGGCAAAAACTCTGAGAGTAAATAAAATTGCCATCAAAAGTTTCACAAAAATCTGTCGTTCGGAGTCGACTTTAAACTGTAGGCCCCATTACTCATGTATAAAATTAACACACACAACATAAGTGGTGTGAGAAACTAGGTATGTATGTATGTGTATGTATTGTTTAATAACATGTTAAGAATTCATAATACTAAAATAGTACATCATGTCCAGATAAATGTGATAGCATTGAGCAAAATAGACAAAATCGTAGATGATAATATAGGGTGTTAGACTTGCCACAATTCGATTTTAAAATCAGTTAGTTTCGTGGAATAATTTGAGATACAGTGAAGTGACAACTCAGTGAAGTTCAGGACTTCCATTCCGGAAGAAAAGATCTCGGAAAAGGTGTGCAGTGTATCTCGTAAAGAACTCCGCTTAAATCTGACTGATTGCTCCAAATTCTAGGAAAGTGTGGGTGGTGGAATTTTTTCAGAATCGGTAGGAATAGCTCAGTCTATAAGGCCGTAAAGTTTTTCAGACGGAAGTGTCGGCAATCTACATAGCTGGCGAGAATTATTAAGAAGCAAATATCCGCAGAGGATATGTTACCACATTGTCAGTTAGCCAGGCGGCTATAAAAGCACAGAATCCCAATGTAAAGCACAAAATATAATGTAAAGACCTTTAAAACGTTGTATAGTTGTCGCATATATTTCAATGGGGCATATAGTAGAACGTTATGATGTTTATATCATTTGGATAGTGGGGTCACAGCAATATTCCGGGTATCTACAGAGTGGATGAACTGGCCAAATGTGGCATAACCACCGAATTTTTAATGAATTCTTTACCTTGGAAATCGCTTAAAGAGTCTGCGAGTTTCTAACTAACAATGCAGTCCGGCATGAGTTACAGAACGACGCTGATGAAGTCGCAGTAGTCTTGTAGGTAGTGTGTTGGCTTATTAGACGTAAGGCCACGGTTCAAACCCCAGGTCAGACATCAAAACGAAAATATGAAAAAATCTTCCTCTCAGAAGATTTCTGGAAAAAAATCTGAGTCAATAAATTTGCCACGAAAAGTTTCTCAAAAATCTGTCGTTCGGAGTCGACTTTAAACTGTAGGTCCCATCACTCATGTACGAAATTATTACACACAAATTGAGTGGTGTGAGAAGTTAGGCCGTAATCCTGACTGAAGGGTTGGAATAGTCCAATTATGTACATATGTATGTATGTACAGAACGACGGTGAAAATCTGATCAAAACTGGATAGAGGGCGCACGAAAAGCCTAATAAAATTACAAAGCTCAGTTTGGTTGTTAGAGGAATGGTATTGGGGACAGTCTTGCATAGTGTAATGATCTTAGACCATCCGGCAAGCGATGTAGAAACTGTAGAGATGCGAAAGAGTAGGAAACTGTTCTTCACCTATTGAGTTTGTGCCCAGTACTATGTCGGAGGAGGAAGAATTACCTTGGTGTCTACTATATAGATGGTCTAAGTGAGATGTTAGGCATGGATATTGGAAGTCTGAGTTGCTTCTAAAGAAAGTTCCAAATGGTTTTGAGACTAGGGGGGGGGGGGAAACTGTAGTATTAAGCCCTGTAAGGCCTAAGTGTGCCTTTATAACATGGTGTGTAGGCAACCACTTTTACTACAGTCCATTTCTCTAGTAAGTTTTAATTATTTTTACATGATTTTCGGTTATTAAATGATCCATATTCGTTAATGTGAAACCGTTCACATATTACATGATACTTCAGTTGAAAGATTTCACAGCCGACAGCCTTACCAAATCGGCGATTTTAAAACTACTGAATGAATATGTTTGGGTAGGGTCACAACAAAAATTTGTGCATTTTTATACATTTTCTTCCTCCACTCCCCTAAAGTAATATGTTTTTTGCATCTTAAATAGCCTACGTACTTCAGTAATTAATTTTTTTTTTTGATATTTTCTAGAAGATTCATTTTAATTTTATTTTTTAAGCATCTTATTTAGAAAAATTTTAATTTTATAGTATGTGGGTTCTAATGTTTTGTTTTTTTTTTGTTAAGCCAACGAGTACATGGCAGTATTTCCTTGTTGTTTTGTTTTTTCTTCCCCTAATAGATTAGGTTGTAGAATAGTAAAGAATGTTAGTGAAATTTTTATAAACAACTTTCATTGCTACAGTGCTACCATATACTTATTCCATGCTCCTCTTAATGAATACCGCATAAATGAATGAGTGACTCCTTCGTAAGGATTTACGTATACAACTAACGCATTCTAGGTCTAACACAGTTAGTTGGTAAAACCACAGAAAATTTTTGTTTTTGTTGGTGGTAGTAAAGGGTGACATTTTTTGATGTGTTATTTATAGTTTTGCATGCCAATATTTACTATAATAGAGTACATACATACATACATAATTGGTCAGTCAGGATTACGACCTAGATTTTCATATCACTTATGTTGTGTGTGTTAATTTTTATACATGAGTGGTGAGACCTACAGTTTAAAGTCGACTCCGAACGACAGATTGTTGAGAAACTTTTTCATGGAAATTTTATTTACTCTCAGAGTTCTTGCCAGAAATCTGCTGAGAGGAAATCGCCGAAGAAATACTTTTTGTATTTTGTTTAGATGTCTGGCCTGGGCTCAAATCCTGGCTTTACGTCTAATAAGCCAACACACTACCTACTAGACTACGGCGGCTTCAGTACCGAGATTTATTTTTTTAAGACGTTAGACAATCAATTGATAAAAATTTATTTATCATGTATATAGACTGTAAAAATCAATAGAGATTGCAGACGAAATCAATACGAAATACAAGAACTCAAGGAAACCGTGAGAATAACGCATTAGGAGAGAACAGTCATCCAATCAATATCACTCATGGAAATACATCGCTAAAGATGCCGGCCTAGATGTACAAAGTCGAAAGTGTAACAGGAATCAAGCGGTCATTAATCATATGAAATATAGGCAGAAATTTTATGAGCTTAAACCGAAGTTACAGTTGAACTGTGACAGGCTCACATGATATCTAACTTGGAGAAAAAGTAAAGAGTGAAGGATAGCAACAACTGGAGAGAAATTTATTTCCTTGACACCATGTACGAGATGCAAATAGTGATAATACTTTAGAGAATTTTAAATAAAATAGAGAATAATTTCTACACGAACAAGTATGTTTTCTGTCAACTAAAATTTGTTGGGGACAGGCCCATGAATACGCTTTGTGTAGAAGTTAAGTCTATCTAATATTGAATAAATCACAAACAACTACTGGTAGTCATAAATAATAAGCAGAATTGTCTAGTCCAATAGTCAGAAACACTGACCTCTGGAACATATTTAATAAATAAACCATTCTGATGGAAATTAAATCTAATAAGTGGAGTTTGTTAGGCCATACAATAAGAAAAAAAACACTTCGATTTCTTATGGGTATAATGACTGACAGGGCAGTATATGATCTTGTAGGTCATCTCGGCGTAAGGAAGACGATTAATTGGAAGTATACCTTGTTTGTAAATACACAACTTTGCTAGAATTTCGTTTAAGGCATGTTGGTTCATAAATTTTTGCTTCTGTGTTGGATATTTTACAAAAAACAGAATGCAGATGCTTTGAAATCACCATTTTCATACTATCCACGATGCTAAGGCATACTTTAAGGAATTCTATTAGGAATTCTATTAGGCTTCTTGAAATTACTAGACATTCTATGATTGCACTCAAGTCTTGGTAAATGGAATAGCCACATAATGACTATTGTAGGAGAAGATATGCTGAGTTACCACGCCGAATCGGAAATGTGTTGCAGATTTCCCTTAAAATTAGCATTTCAGTGCCTTAGAGAACTCAAGTCCAATAGTTTAAAGTCGACTTCGAACGACACATTTTTGTGAAACTTGTCATGGCAATTTTATTTTCTTGTGTGCGTTTTTGCCAGAAATCTGCTGAGATTAAGTTATCGGAGAAATATTTATTCATATTTTAGTTTGTTGGAGATGTCATGTCTGGAGTTTAAACCGTGGGCTCAAGTCTAATAAGCCAGCACACTATCGACTTCATCATCTTCATAATTGGCCATTACAACCCTTCAGTCAGGATTACGGCCTAGCTTCTCACACCACTCATGTTGTGTGCGTTAATTTTATACGTGAGTGGCGGGACCTACAGTTTAACGTCGACTCCGAACGACAGAATTTTGAGAAACTTTTTCATGGCAGTTTATTTTACTCTCAGAGTTTTTGCCAGAAATCTGCTGAGAGGAAGTCGCCGAAGAAATATTTTTTTTTTCATATTTCATTTTTGATGTCTGACCTGGGATACGAACCCGGGCTTTACGAATAGTAAGCCAACACACTACCTACTACACCACGGCGACTTCACTATCGACTAGACTATGCAATTTCCAGGGAGAATAATTGTCTCCCTGAAATTGACTTTCTGTTATGACGTTTTCAGTGATAACAAGTACGTATCTTTTTCAACAGGAATTAATAGAAAATCGGCACCTAATGGATGAATATCATCATTGCATAATACTCGGTTAAATATGTTGCGAATGCACTGCTGAAGCAGCAATTATCTGCATCATATTTTTGATTTAAAAATTGATGTTCATAGCTTAAGGGGTTTTGCAGAAAAGCCTTAATCAATTATTTTTGATGCAACATATTATGAATGCATCCGTTTAAGGGATCTCCTGTTTTATTACGCCTGTTGTCGCTGGTGAGAGTGCTGCTGCTGCTTTTACTATCTTTTGCATCTTCATTTTCAAGTAGAATTTGAATGTTGTTTGTTGAAGATTTAGTTTATATGTCATTTTATTTCCCCTATTAAAACTTTCTTACGCTGCTATAGCAACGACGAGGCACTAGTATCAGCAATGGCGATAGCAATAACAGCCGTTGGTATGGTTAGTATATGATGAGGCGTAGATACAATGTAGTAGATTCCCTTATTATTTCTATTTTTTGTCCTCGAGTTGTTTACGTCGCTTTTGTTGTAGGAGCGTAAAAGTAAGTTATATTCTCTAACCAAATACAGCGGGTGGCTGTATACTACGAGTCGAGGGTGTTCGAGGATAGAAAGTTTTTATTACCACATGCCCTATTATTCATTTGCGTATATTTGCAACAACATTTTCACAACTTTTTTAGGAATGTAAGTCAAGTCGTTCTCTTTTTTTTTTGTTTTATTTTCAACTTTTCTTTTTGTTTTATTACTTTATTGTTGTTGCTGTTGTTTAGTTTTGTGCACAGCGCAACAAAATAAAACGAAACAAAACAAAACAAAAAAGTGTGTAATTAAATTTAATTTAAATGCGTCTCTAATGTTGTTTTCTTCCTTTTTAATTCAACTCCTCTTGTTTTAGTTTTCCTTTTTATTTCTTCTTTTTTGAAAGAAAAATGGAGCCTACAAACAAAAATTCGTGCTGGGTGGTGAAAATGTAAAAATCTAAGGAAAATATTGTGGGAAAACAGTCACAAATAAACAAAATGGACTTTTGGTTAACTAATGAACTTCTATGGGCCACCATCGTCTTTGGTGGCTACAAGAAAATGTAAAAATTTTTTTTTCTTTTTTTGTTATTTACGAAATACTTTACTAGCTTCCATTTCCGAAACATATTAATTCCATATGCTGCGCCAACTTGTGACTGGGGGGGACGGTTAAAGCTTTGCTGTTGTTTTCTTAATTTGACTACTTGGGAGGAATGAAAATGGCTTAAATTGCTTAAATGCGATTTTTAAGTTAAGTTAATGTCGTTTACGGAAGATAATTTTGAAATAAAATTTTAATAGAAATTTTTAATGCACAAAATAAAACGAAGGCCCGCTCTGTATTGTTAACAATTAATTGGTGAAATTAAGAGCTTTCACTGCGCTGTCCGTACAGAAGCTCCCTTCACAAAAAAGGTCAGACAACGCTTCCGAATGGATAGAATTCAATGTGCATGATTATTCCCGGTCCATATTTCCAAAATAATAAATCAAATCTATAGAAACTATGAGAAATAAATTTATAGATACGGGACTTGTTTTTTTACAAAGCAAATTTAAAGTCCTAGTAAATCAATGTCTCCAACAATTTTTTTTATATATTTCTCTCACTTTCGGTACACAGTACATCCATTATGGAGATATTAGATAAGTAATCTGGCACTGGTTTACAAAGTAA
Source organism: Sarcophaga carnaria (assembly GCA_958299815.1). Classification (NCBI taxonomy): domain Eukaryota; kingdom Metazoa; phylum Arthropoda; class Insecta; order Diptera; family Sarcophagidae; genus Sarcophaga; species Sarcophaga carnaria. The sequence continues at coordinate 34,975,377 of OY283150.1, forward strand.
AATGATCTCATGATAGTTAAAGAGAATTTGCTTAAAAGTAAATTTCTTGCAACATTTGAGAGATTGTTGCGGCCATAATCTGGGTTCCATTTGTACTTATTTTCTAAGAGACCTTTCTCGGCATAGGTGTCTCGTTTTACAGCAAAATATTCTCAAGAACGAAGTTGAAGTTGTTGCTAATAAGGACTTTCCTATCTCGTACGGTATTAATAGAATAAGAGAGATACTTTCATACTTTGATTTAGTTGCAGGAGATGCTCAACGTCCTACTGTGCTGTCTTATCAGCATCAAGGGAATGCCAAGAGGCATATATTCGATCTATTATCGGGCTATCGAATGTAGAGTGTGAAGAGTTTTCTCCAAAAAGCCGCACGGATAAAGTCAGAATATGGTCTTAAGGACGTTGTGTACGATAGGGAGAACACTTATTTATACCTTTGTGTTTAGTGCTTAACCATTGTTCTTAATTTTTAAGTACAAAACATTGGGGTACGATTGGTTGAGCGTACTTAGACAACTTTCTTTGACAACTCGGCAGGTAGACCATTACGGTTAGCAAGCTTGTTGTTTTTAAGTCGACAGGTCATTATTATTGATTAGGTTTGGTAAAGAATCTTCTATAATAACAGAATTGGTGCTCCATCGAATCGTCCTTGTTAATCTGTATGTTTTTCATCCATACATGAAATATTACGTGTTTAAGACCTTCTGTCAGATGCTCTATATTTTCTTTTGTTATCGTTTCTGCTTATATATGTATATGGAAATGTATTGAACACCAACGAAATTTCTTCTTCCTCTTTCTTCATCTGAAAAAGCATCCACGCCTCCCTTCTTCTCCTTCTGTATGAGTCGCGTAGTGGCAGCGAATTCATATTTAAATTGCACAACATTTAATTAAGAAAAATTAAATACTTTAAGTCAATGAATTTGTAATTCATTCAACCCTAAATATAACATTTTATTATTTGGCCCACACAGAGGCTGAGTTGGCAACTCATTTTTATTGGAATTAGCAAAAAAAAAAAAAATTTTATGGGATGGCAAAATGCAGAGTATCCATGGACTTTTGATATTATTTAGGTGGTATGAATCATAAAAGGCTTCTGGGAGATGGCGAATAGTGAGGCTATAGAATGAATAATTTGCATAAAGTCGGATTTGCTTTATGGGAATAAGTCTTGTATCTTATAAGAGAATATATTAATATTAACTCCTATTAACTCCTCAGTTGATCCTCGATTTGAATAAAAAAATAATGCTGTGAAGATAGCCGAAAGAGATAAGAAATGTTTTGAATGTAGAAATTTGCAGATTTTACTCTGATGGACACTCTGTTAAAAATTTTTTTGTGCATTTGGCAACAATTTTGGCAACTCTGAAACTGTCACACTTGCTATACCGATTATTAAAAATTTATCAAAGGACAAGGAAAGAAAAAGCGTGAGAGAATTATGCTGATACTGCTCGCTAACTACGTATAATTTTCTTCAGGGAGGTTTGGTTATGAATAGCCAGACAACCTGTGTGTCAACGTACCAATCGGTCTTTTAAAAACATTGCTGCTGTAAACAAGAGTGTCGCCAAAATCCTGAAAATATTATTGCGGAACCGTTTTAATCGGGGAAAAATAGGTAGGAATCAACGATTAGCTACGTTCCTCACCACTATGCACATACTCGGAGGGTGGATGTTTCTAGGCAACGATAAATGGCAGCCACATTATTCTAGGACCTGCTACAGCAGACCAATCAGCTGCTTAGCTGGAACAACAAAAAACAAGACAAATTATTAAGCAACCGGAACTTATGGCAACAATGTTTGGCACACGAAAAGGAACGCGTATTATTATATGGGAAGATGCAAAAGTAACAGCAGTCAACTGATTAAGCTTGAAATGCTTTGTGGAAATCACATGCTCCCAAGAGGAGTAATGGACAACAAAAATCGTACTCAACAACTTCAAGTTTCACTAAGCACTGTGTAGCGAATTTATAGAAATGCGTTAATGCGTTCAAAATATAGCTTACCATGAGCTGATACCAGCAAACCATGAAAGGTGCCGGCAATTCAATTCAATTCAATTCAATTCTATGACATCAATTGGTTCTATGACAATTTTTCGAAAAAAATATCTTCTTCGATTAAACGGATTTCTATCTGTAAAGACATAAAATTGTTGAATTTACATTCGATTCATGAGAAACATGTACACGTATAACAAACAACTGTACAGTGCGTATTTAAGTCCAGCAGCCTAGATACAGTGGTGGTGGACTGCATTGTTCAACGACTTATTCTCTGCATATTTCTGGCAAACACTCTCGGAGTAAATCAAATTGCCGTGAAAAAATTTTTAAAAAATCTGTCGTTCGGAATCGACTTTAAACTGTAGGTCCCGCCACTCATGTATAAAATTAACAGGAGTGGCATGAGAAACTAGGGTAGTAATCTTGGCTGAAGGGTTGTGATGACTAATTATGTGTGTATGAAATTAGTAAGCTCTTATCCGAAATCTAATACATAAGCGGTAAGATACAGTAAAATCTCTTTCATGGAAGGAGTAATGACCTGCCACCAAAGACGTGGCGGCCATTGGATGGATATTTGATGCCACATTTAATCGAAACATGTCTTCTTTACAAAACAATAAAAAAGTGAAAAGTGTCGGAAAAAATATGTGTTTTTATTTTAAAATAAGAAAAAAAACATTCTTATCGTATAATCTATGTTTCAAAATATCACTGTGCAACTAAAATTTGTTAGAAATTCAATTTAATTTATAACATTTCGGTAATTTTGTTATACATACATATATATACATGTATAAAATTTATTGTCTAAAATAATGTATTTTCATATGCAATTTAATGTCAATTACGGTACTCAATAAGAATAATATTTTTCTTAGAGATTTCTTTTTATTATTTAAATTTATTTCACATTTTCTAACTTTATTCGAATAGGAGTTTAACTTTGCTTTAGCTTAGCAAAAGAAAAACATCAACATAAATCTACACATTTAATTAAAATGATGTGAAACATCTTCATTTGCACCAAGTTGGTCATAAGTTTTGGTTTTTTTTTTTAACTTATTTTTGTACTTAAAACTTATGTTAAGTGTTGTACAAATATTTTATTTTCCAAAATATATTTTTTTAATAAATTAATTTCTTTGCTTTTCTAAGATGCATACCTAAAAAAAAATATTTGTCATATAAAATACAAAATGATAATCTTCATTACACTTGTTTTTCTTACTTTACTTCTTAAAGTAATAAGAAGTGCCAGTAAGTCAGAGCAGTACAATATTTAGACAATTGCGTGCTTATATTTCATGCATTGGTATGAAAATGGATATGTAACTGAAATTATAAGGCCTTCTGAGATATGTTTAAAAATAAGAAAGGAAAATATGAATTCTTGGTTTTAAATAAATATATACAGTGCCTACCAGCGTATATTGCGTAGTTTAATTAAGTAAGTATTTTCCGCTGTAGTCTTGTAGGTAGTGTGTTGGCTTGTTAGACTTAAGAATACGGTTCAAAACCCAGGTCAGACATATTCAACAAAACGAAAAATGAAATAAAATAATAATGCTTCGGCGACTACCTCTCAAAAGATTTCTGGCAAAAAATCTAAGAGTCAATTAAAAATTGCCATGAAAAGTTTCTCAAATAAATCTTTCTTTCGGAGCATAAAATATTATGTATAAAATTAATACACCCAATATAAGTGGTGTGGGACGCTAGTTCGTAATCTTGACTGAATTATGTACATATATATGTATGTATAACCTCCTATTTATTCAATTACATATTTAAGACCGCTCGCCGTAGTCTACTAGGTAGTGTGTTGGCTTATTAGACGTAAGGCCACGGTTCAAACCCCAGGTCAGATATCAAAACGAAAATATGAAAAAATATTTCTTCGGCGACTTCCTCTCAGCAGATTTCTGGCAAAAACTCTGAGAGTAAATAAAATTGCCATGAAAACTTTCTCAAAAATTTGTTGCCTGTAGTTGACTTTAAACTGTAGGTCCCGCCACTCATATATAAAATTAAAACACACAACATGAGTGGTGTGAGAAGCTATTCCGTAATCCTGACTGAAGGGTTGTAATGGCCAATTATGTATGTATTTAAGAACGCTTTCTTCGAGGCAACCAGTTGTTGAACTGTTTCGTTGACGCGCTTGTACTATATTTCGATCAGAGCCGTTTTTAATCTCATTTCTGTTATTAGCTTGCCATTTCAATACAGTTGAGTATAAAAATTGAAAATAATTATTTAATGTTGTTTAATACCTGATACATAAATAGGTTGAGCTGGTTGGGAAGTGCTAGATCAGCAATGTTGTAGTTAGTCTCACGCTCTTTTGTGTTTGTGGTGCATCTTTTTTCCTCCACCTCTTATATCTTCCCTTTCCTACCTCTTCTCCTTTTCCAATTTTCCTATCTCCTGCACTATCCTCTACCTTTCTCTCTTCTGGTCTGAATTTTCGAATTATTTTTAGTATTTACCTGAATTGTGTTTATCGACCGTTGCCTTTGTAACAATGAAATTGTCATTCATAGTCACTCAATAGGCACATTACCTTATAAATATTTCTTTCAAAATATTAAAACACATAGTTTTGATCCTTAAGCCATCCATAATCTTCCTACATCACATTTTCTCCATTGGCCTGGATTGTTGATTTTATACTACATTCTGAGGCTCTGTATTGGCTTTAATGTTCACGCAAGTCATTATCCTATCTGAGGTATACATATTCATTTATTCCTCTTCAAATATACCATTATTGACTTTGACAGTCTTCACAAATACGTATGTATATGCAGACTTAACATATTCTTTCTTGATCTGAACGGTTTTTATTCGGCCATGGAACTTACGTTACTTCAAAACTAGACCCACTATTTTGGTATAGGTACCTTATCAATCATTTTCTATTTCCTCTACTACTTTTAACTTAACTTTTTGCAAAAAAATTGGAATAAAATTTAATCTCTTAATTTCTATAGCATCGAGATTCATCGAGCCACTGTAATAATTTCTTTGATATCCCTATACAATATTTGTTCTTAAAGAATTTGAACAATCTTCTTACAAGTAAAATATCTGAAAACCTGTGAGCTTCATATAGCAGTACTGCACAATATTGGGTATACATTTACCCTCGTTAAAGGCGTAAAACCAGCAAACCATCTCCCCCAATTTACTTCAGTTTCATTAATCAAGTTTAACTTTCAAAGCAATGGTTAATTTACTAGAGCAGGTTATAGAAGTCTCTGTAGTCTAGTAGGTAGTGTTTTGGCTTATTAGACGTAAAGCCACAGTTCGAGCCCCAGGCCAGACATCAAAACAAAATACAAAAAATATTTCTTCGGCGACTTCCTCTCAGTAGATTTCTGGCAAAAACTCTGAGAGTAAATAAAATTGCCATGAAAAGTTTCTCAAAAATATGTTGTTCGGAGTCGACTTTAAACTGTAGGTGCCACCACTCATGTATAAAATTAACACACACAACATAAGTGGTGTGAGAAACTAGGTCGTAATCTTGACTGAAGGGTTGTACTGACCAATTATGTTATGTATGTATGTAGGTTATAAAATTTCTCGTTCAGGTTCTGACGTCATCTAGAAATAATGTCCTTAGTCAGGCCTGTTATGTTTAGATAAAATGTTGAAGAACTTTTTACTCTACCTCTACGAGTTATCTCGTAGTGCTACAGAAAACTCTTAAGCAACATAGAGCAGTTACTAACTATCTCCGCAGATTTTAATTTGTTTCTGTTTCATTAATCAAGATTATTTTTCTAAACAGTTATTAATTTACTGTGCCTTTGCCTAGGAATAGTGTCCTTTGTCCGGAATAAAATGGTAAAGAATTTTGCTAAGTGAGTTGTACTCTTACTCAAGATGTGTTTTTTTACTTTTTGTCACACTGGAAATTAAAGCAATTCCTGTATAATTTCCTTGTGGAAGAATTGAAATCCATTAATTTCGAAAATTCGGATTCGAACTAGTGTTGATGGGTGTTATAGTCACATAGATGAACAAAAATAAAAAAATTTTATTACTTTGTAATTGAACCCAATGTATTTTAACAGAGAAATGTTTCCATTTTTATTTCTGGAATTAAACCCAAAATGGAAGACTAGTATAGAGGACAATGTATCAAATATTGCTTTGAATATATTCTGCATTTACATTACGACAAAGCAATATCTGCTATTGTATGGCGTATAATTGTGTTCATTTTTGTGAAAGAATTCAATGGAATAATAAAGCAATTGGCTTAAATTCTAAAGTATCTGTTTGTGATATCATATTTTCATAAATTCTACATAAATTGATCAAATTGCTCTTTAATTTATTAGAATACTTAACAGCCGTATACATATATGTACATACATACAGATAAATATATGTATTAAAAATTAAATCAAATCCATGTAAATCAATTAACACGCCCTTTAAGCCACTGAAGTTTATATAGAAGTATCAAAAGAGATATGTATTCTTAAACCAAAAAGTAATGCTGAAAATAAAATTTAATTAATTTAATTGCATAGGGTAAATAATTTAAATCACTCACCACGCGGTCAGTTGTCTTCCAGCAGACATGCATAGACCAAGCTCTGTCACATTTTGTTTCGCCTTCGGCCACGTGATTTGTACAATTATCCATGATATGCTGAACATAATCCATAACATGGTCTGGTATAAGGCGTACAATCTTTTCATAGTGCATTTCACCATCATCGTCAATAACATTTGCTTCTTCTAATAGACATCTCATATAACATTTTAAGGCGGGATCATCATGGATTTCACCGTCACTAAATTCTTTAATAGATTCTATACATCATCAAACATTACCGAAAAATAATGAAGAAAATGAACGAGAATGGAATTAGAAAGTGTTTTAATTTAAAGAAATTAATTAAACATTTTATACTGGGAGATTCATTAAAGAAACCAAAACTAAAATAGAAACAATTTGACATACCTTCTGTTACGCCTGTCTTCTCCACGCAGACTTCATGAATGATTGCAAACTTTTGTACGAAATCTGGGGGTGGATACTGAAATGGAAACAAATTTTGAAACAAAAAAAAAAAAAACTAACGATAAACATATAAAATACAGACACTGACCATATACTTAATGAAAATGTAGTAGAGGCCAGGGAAGAAGTAAAGGAAAATAGAAACAAATGAAATGAAATTGGAACTAATAAATGCAGATACGTATACAAAATCATGAATTTTTTCGTTTTGTATTGTGTTAACTTTATCTATTTCTACGTTTTGGCTTTTATTTTGTTGAAACAAAACAAAAACAAAAAAAAGAAATCTCAAACAGTGGAATGTACCTCCCACAAATACAACCAGGTCCTTGTTTGTGTATCTTTCAAAGGAAAGAAAAAAAATAAATAAATAGAAACAGAAATAAAGAAACATTTGCAAATGTGTTAAAGTTAATTAAGATTGAAATCAATATTGGCCACTAGCCACACTTTCTATTTGAAGAAAGCATAACAATTGAGCATACGTAAAAAACCAGGGATCTTTATAAAGCATTTTGAATACTTGGAAATTTAACAGGAGATATGTATCAGTATCGGTTTTCAGACTTTGATTGATAACATTCTATGAAATTTTATTACAATGCTCGAAAACTTTTGCAAGAATCCCTAAAAAATTTCCAGGAATTTCTAAACATTTTTAAACTGCACTGTGAGAATGCTGTGCGCTAAGGACAAATGATCTGCAATACACTAGTCGTTGAAAAAAAGAATTTAGTAATTCGAAACAAAAAGAATTTTGCTTTATGAGTTGCTACAATCTGGAAAAATAATCATTTATAATCTTGGTTTCATCCCGAGCCTAAATTGTTACTGAAACAATCCTTATATTAGAACGCCCTGTCAAAGATGTCAGAAACCTCCTTCTCTTCATGACAGTCTCTTCCTCCCTCTCGATCCCACAATTCCTGCAGATGTCATTAGTTTGAATGCAACAAAAGGATAATGGTTCATAAGCATTGCAATTGTAAGATGGATTTTAGGACATAGGTGTCCAACACAGTCTGGCAATGTTGTACGTAACAGAGATCAGCAATGAGTATTCAAAAAGATGAGTAGTTTCGAATCACACTCACAATTTCTGATACTTATTCGCATTCATAATTATTTACATAGCATACTCATACTACTCATATTCAAAATTTAAAGTACTCATCGTACTCATACTTAACAATACGCATAATGTCATTGATTTCGACTCTCTTAACATTTACAAGAATCACAAAATAAGTAAGATTCGCGTACGAACACTACAATACTCACTAGAAGGTTGTATGTTTGCTTTGACTGCTGTCTTTGTCTTTTTCTTTCTTCTTTTTTTGTAAATGCAACAACAACTAAAACTGTAAATTTTGATGAATGAATGAATTCGAATCACTACAATCATTTATAAGTATTATAAGTATTTTTTCTAAATTTATGAATCGGAATGAGTAGGCGTATGAATCAAACATATTTCGAATGTTATGAGTTTGATGTCAACGTTGTACTCATACTCATTGCAACGTGTACTTATAAATCAATGTTGTAGTGAGTACGAATGAATTAAAGTAGTTGAATTTCAATACTGTTGACTTACTCATACTCAAAATTTCATGAGTACTTATGAGTAGCGAAAAAACGATTTATTGCTGATCTCTGGTACGTACCTTCATGTTCCTATTAAAACGAGTGGACAATATCCAAATAAACCGAAGTAATGGAAATACCTACGTCCTGTAACATGCTCAAGATTGCCAGTTCCGAATCGGCATTGGCCCGTGCATCAGTAATGTAATTTCCACCGATATCCCTGTGGCCTGGTATCTATATAAGAGTTACCTTCTGAAATTTCTCCAAGAAGTCCCCGACATTCTTGGTCAAGGACGGACGTTGAAACTGCATTTGCAGTTACTGACTTACTGTGAACTTAACCGCAGCCTGTTTAGCCGAGTAAATCAGGAGATTTTCAGGGAAAATCCCGCCACTCAACAAGCATTGCGCCGCTTTCAAAGTTGTCATGAACTCTGCTTGGAAAACACTGCAGCGATCAGCCAGCCTATAAGAAAGTTTAACACCAGGACGCTTAATAAAGATACCACAGCCCAACATGACACTCATCCTTGAGCTATGAGTTTAACTTTAAGTTTCTCAGATCAAAATTTCCTAATTGGAATTCTAAAATCAAATATTCTATTCAAAAAATTATAAGGAATTATATAATGGATCGTAGTATGTCTATGTCTTTCCAGGATAGCAGCATGTTTACATTTTACATTGAGTCTTACAGCCACCAACTCAGCTCTCTGTCTCAATGGGAGGTTGAAAGAGAGTCCTTTAAGTATATCAAATAATGCCTTAGTTGAACAGTTAAGTTTACATTACAAGAACTTAATCAGAAATCCTTCTGAGCCCTGCCATAAATCTAAGAACGAATATAATGGGAAGACCCGACAGTACCAACTTGTAGGAAAGAAATGAACTAAAATAGCAAAGTTGCTTACTACTGGACCCAATACAATAGACGAAAATCTGAAAAAAATTAAATAATGATAAAAGTAAAGTTGGACTAGAAAATATCATGAGGCAAGAAGATATCAGAGAAAAAAGAAATTGCATAAGCTATCTTGCTTTAATTCAAAGTCTTGCTATTGAGTTCCGCACAAATTCAACATTTATGCGAAACTAGAAGATTTGGAAACATAAGTCCTTAATGTTGATCTTGAGGACAATATTAAGAAAACAGAAGCCATGAGAATAATAGCACGGAGAACAGCAGGCTACAAAACTAACTATTAAAATGCGAAGGTAAACTATATTAAACGGAAATGGAATGCTACAGATATTCTTTATAAAGTTCCCTAGAGTTGTATGGAAGGCGTTACTTAACCAACGATAAATCCACATACAGCCACTACAAACTTTCAGTCCAGATAACGACCTAGCTTCTCACACCACTTATGTTGTGTATGTTAATTTTATACACGAGTGGCGGGACCTACCGTTTAAAGTCGACTACGAACGAAACATGACTCTCGGAGTATTTGGCAGAAATCTACTGAAAGGAAGATGCCAAAGAAATATGTTTTCATATTTCGTTCTGTTCAAGATGCCTGACTTGGAGTTTGAACCTTGAATAAGCCAACACATTACCTACTAGACTATGGCGACTTCCAATGGGAAGCAAATTAAACACAGAAAATATATGCGATTTCACTTTTTTTTTACAATTCTTTTTAAAATTCAAATTGGAAAATAAGTTTTAAAATTTTATCAAGAAACTAAACTTCATCACTTTTAAGCAGGTTCACTGATTTTAAAAAATTATTGTCTCTTCCCAGACTTAGGGTCATTATTTCAACTTGCCGTTATCTAAAAGGAGGATTTTAACGGCCAGATAAATTGTTTTTCTTATTACAAGTGGACAAAAAGCGGTAGAAAGATCATCCTATCTTTAACTTTTAAAGTTAAGTTTATGTTTGAACTTTTCATATTATATATCATTTTCAATCTAGCAACTTCAAATATAAACAAAATGAGCGTATACAACAAAAAAACAAAGACCGTCGTTGCCACTGCGTTTAAAAAATACTTATTTAATTGAGCAGCGTATCGTCATTGCTCCGGCACTGCCATATTTTTAAAAAGTTAACTTTATATTATCTGTAACTTGTAATAACGAAAATAAGTTAAAGGTGACTTTAAAGTTCACTTTAGCTAAAGTTACCTCTAACTAAACCCAATGTTAATGGCAAGTTGTAATAATGGCCCTTAAAGTATTTTGCATGGATTACTTTCACGAATACCGTGTAAGTGTAAAAAATAATTAAATTGTCAACTTTACATTCTCATCGCGTCGTGGCTTTTGCGCAAGTATTGAAACTGGCATCAATAACACAAAAACTAGAACCGATATTGCAGCCTCAATTAAATGTCCGTTTTTCATATTTTTTTTTTCTGCTTGTGTTGCTGGTAAAATTTGAACCTTCGAACGTTTTTTTTTTGGTCCTTTCTCGGATTTTACGTTTACAGCTAACGACAATTAGAGCGAACAACGTTTTTTTTGTATACTTGTTTCAATTTAAATTTATTGTTTCACTACTTTTGTTCGCATGGAATGCGACTTTACAATTGCAACTGCTTCATTTGAATTTCGAAGATTTTATATTGTAGTGCGTTTAAATGTATTTTTTTTAATTTTGTTGTTGTTGTTGTTGTATACCCAATCAAATATTACTATTTAACAATAGTTTGTAAATTGTATGAATTTGTATGTCAAATCATGAAATTATTGCTTTGATTTTAAATTAAAATTAATTTTCATTTGTCAGATTTAATACCAGGAGATATTTTCAGTTTGTCATATCGTTTGGAAAATGATAAACGGTAGTCATTTGGCCTTAATTAAAAACAGACTGAGAATGACGACAAATGTTCTATTCTGTGCGCACATTATTTCGTCTGTCTTGTTAATGGTTTTGAATCGAGAAGAGCAAAACCAGTGCAAGAACTATTAACAACTGGACAAATTGCTCACCCACTAGGTCGATTGCTTGATCACTAGGTCAACACAGTTTTTATGCAGACATGACCTGACTACGTTTGGGAAATCGGTTTTGAAAATGATGCAAGTTGGCTGATATGTGCTTCTGAGTACACCGAGTGACATCCGGCAGAAACAACTTTCAAGCTAATGTCGCCTACACATATATATACATAATTGGTCATTACAACACTTTAGTCAGTATTACGACCTAGTTTCTCACACCACTTATGTTGTGTGTTTTAATTTTATACATGAATGGCGGGACCTACAGTTTAAAGTCGACTCCGAACTATAGATTTTTAAGAAACTTTTCATGGCAATTTTATTTTCTTTTGAGGTTTTTTTTGCCAGAAATCTGCTGAGAGGAAGTCGCCTAAGAAATACTTTTTGTATTTTGTTTTGATGTCTGGCCTGGGGTCACCTCCTTTCGGTTAAATCACACGATGTACGTATACATTCTACTTATTACCATGGGTCCCCATTGAAGCAATGGACCTTAACAAAAATTGTTGTATCTCGATCTGTCTTGCACTATCCGATTTCTCTTGCTACAACTTAGTCCTGTTGCGGCATTCTTGTATTCTAATCATCTACTTCTGCTCTATGCATGTCTTACTCGCCTTCCATTATATCAAGGTTTTCAAAACATGTCCATTTTAGATGCATCAGCCTATGGGAAAACATCAGGTTATTCTTTGATTGTCTGATGCATAACTGAAAAGTCGATTGTATTTTCTCAACAAAAGTTGGAATTTCCGGAAATTCTTGGAGAATTTTTGAGTAGCGTCTTTACATTTACTTTCAGCTGAACGTGCTCTTGTAAATATCTCTTCCAACTCCACGGAATGGTTATGGCTCCATTAGTGGCATGGTAACTCCCTACGTCTTTAGCACATTCCATGCGACCTAAGGTTCATAAACTTTATTTTCCATACCTGTCGGATTCAGATTTTTCAGACGGTCGGATGACCACGGATGTGTGGTGGCGACTGGACTACCGGACAGTATTATTATGTTTCGTTCTTTATGCTTTCTATCCACGTTGAATTGAGCATATCTTTCAATGGCATAGACTACTGTTTGGAAGACATAGACAGTATTTCACTCTGGTAACCATAGACTCCTGAGTTTTTTTCCAATATCTGTTCTCGGTCTAACGGTATACTACAGAATGGTCCCCGTTTAAAAGAGCACATAATTCGTCATACAACCCTTTAGTTAGATTTACGATACCACATTCGTTGTGTATGTGTTAATTTTATATATGAGTGGCGGGACCTACAATTTAAAGTCGACTCCGAAACTCTTATTTACAGAGCTTTTGTCAGAAATATATTTCGTTTTGTTTTAGATGTCTGACCTGGGGTTTGAACCGTGACCTTACATCTAATAAGCCAACACGGTCTCTACTAGACTAGAGCAATTGCAAAGTGTAGTAGCCCCTAGATTATTCCATTCACTTTTGTTATTAAGTTTTCGAAGCATTTCCCATTATCATAGAATCTACTGTTTCTGTCTAGAAAACGATTAAGGAGGTCATTAGGTCACAATATCCACAGGTGAAGCATGGTCTTTAAAACTGTGGTCTTCACTTGCATGTGCAATGGACTTAAATAAAATACAACCTCTAGCGCTCATGTAAGACAGCTTTATAGGACAGCTTTGTACATAAAAAACTGCTTGGAGGCAATGATATGAATGAAGTATGTGTGTTAAGCGAACTCTTAAGCTAAGTATGCTTAACAAAATGATAATCGGTTAAGTGTATTGTAATATTTAAATTCTATTGTTTTTGAATTTAATTTTGTTTGTAATATCAATACGCAATACTTTTCAATTATTTGTTAGGGCGGAGTTATAATATATCGTCAATCATTTGTTTATTATGACACTAATTAAGATGTTATATGGAAAATAATGAGAAATTGATAAGAAAAACTTATTGGTTGTATGCAATAATTTAAATCGTGATTATATAAAAACGAAATATGATTAAATTTGCTAGAAATTTGTATACATTTTGGAAGTCATGTGATTTCTGTAAGTGATATGATACAAACTTTAAGCTTTTCCAGCTAAGAAGTTAATTAAACTACTCTGTTAGGCCCTAGAAACATTATCTTCGTTAAACATATTTTGGTGATGAAGTCATGGGTGACCGTCATAAAGAATCGGTTGCTGTCAATAACGAAACTGCAATGAAACTGCCTTGAATGTATAGGAGATGGATAGGTTATAATTTCAGAAAGCCTACTGATGATATTGCAAGAACAACTATTGATGGGAACATGACGGCAGAAAAATGGAGACGACAAACTACAACTATATATTGGTTTATTAGACGGTTCAAACCTCAAGTCAGACATCAAAACGAAAATATGAAAAATATTTCTTCGGCGACTTCCTCTCAGCAGATTTCTGGCAAAAACTCTGAGAGCAAACAAAATTGCCATGTAAAGTTTCTCAAAAATCTGTAGTTCAGAGTCGACTTTAAGCTGTAGGTCCCACCAGTCATGTATTAAATTAACACACACAATATGAGTGGTGTGAGAAGCTAGGTCGTAATCCTAACTGAACGGTTGGAATAACCAATGATGTTATGTATATGTGTTCACTCAGCACCGTAGGAAGTAACTTAACAAGGGCAGCATTTACAGACATTTATTTACAAAACACTACGCCACCGATTGTAATACGCCACCATTTTCAACTTATTAATGCTCCTTGCTTGTATTTACAATCTCTATAAATGAAATGCCTGAATTAAATTTTACCTTATAAGTTTAATTGTGCAGCAGTTAAGGAAACATTTTTATTTGCGTATAAAAAAATTTGAATTTTTAATTGCATAGCCACCTGGCAATAAAACGGTTATGAATCATTAAACAATGAAGTAATAAACTGTTGATTGTTAAAACTTTCGCCACACTTTTGTTGGTTTTTACAGTTTCACCGATATGTACGAATACATACAGTTAACCATGTTATACGGTAAATTTAAATTTTAAAAGAAGAAAATTCTTCTTCTAGAACGGAATTTTACCAATTCGTTATAACTAGTTTTGTCGTATAAAAGTGTATGAAGCTATGGCGTAAATATAAGCAAAGAGTTGTAGTAGGCAATAATATTGTCAATAGCTAAAATAAAACCTTATTATTTACAAAGAACTCTACTCTACTCTGATAAATGGGCTGACTTCCAAAATGTTAGTTGCTTTGTGTTTGATCAAAATATAGTGTTTTATAAAGCCTCTGTACAAAATTTTTACAATGTATACTATTTCAAAACGTCGTCAATGTGTACTTTTAACGTGGTCAAAAAGCAATCAGGCATCGGATTTATAGTTGATGCATTGTTTGGTAATTTTGCGTATGTACAAAATTTATATACCGTAGTAGAACTGTACACAAACTTTGTATTGATACATTTGGGAGGCAACCGTGGTTATACATGATTTTTATAACAACTAAAGCACTCTCACCCAATTTAGTTACAATGCAAAATTATTACTTATCCTTACCCACTGCTTATAAGGGTGTGAAAATATTTTATATCCTAGAAAATGTTGTTTGTTCTCCAGATTTTGTACTGGTATTGATATTGGTAAGTCGCTGTAGCCTAGTAGGCAGTGGGATGTCACGGTTCAATCTCCAGGCCAGACATCTCGAACAAAACGAATTATGAAAAAATATTATTTCGGTGCCAGCCTCTCAGCAGTTTTCTGGTAAAAACGCTGAGTGTAAATAAAATTGAAAAAATTTCTCAAAAACCTATTGGTCGGAGTCGACTTTTAACTGTAGTTACCGCCACTCATTTCTAGAATTATCGCACTCAACATAAGTGGTGTGAGAAACTAGGTCATAATCCTGACTGAAGGGTTATAATGACCAATTATGTATGTATGTATGTATTGACATTGGTAGCTCTATTACTTCGATTATATATGTCCTGATTTGATCGGATTCAGAGGACCTTTCCATTACCATTTGTGTGTATTTTCGTGATTTAATTTCGATATCTTATGAACTAAACGGTTGAGATTATAGCGGATTGAATCATAACTACCGCTTAATCAATATTTATCTGTATGTACAATGATTCTAAGGCCAAATGCAGCGGTAGTCTGATTACTGGTAAAACCACTGGAGCTAACTACTTCAAGACAGAGCATTCAAGCTATAAACAATCACCAGCATATTTTAGAAAAGCCACCACAATAATTAATTTAAGGTTCCTCTGAGACATCAAGGTTTGAAGTAACGGAAAACCGCAATGTTCAGAAAATCTTAATTCATTCGCCATTTGGCGTATTACAGAATCTCTTATAAATTATCAAATAAATGGTGCGTATATTTGTCCTTCAGCATATAAACGACTTTATTTCACGTTTAATGTTCAACTTTTTTTTGTTTTTGAATTTTTGTTTGTTGTTATATTTTTGTATAAAAATAAATAATTCAGGAAATTTTATTTTTTTGTATTTGATTTTATATTCAGTTTTCAGTTAAAAATAAAATTATGTTCATTAAATCACAATTCTTTTTAAATCCTCCTCCATAATCTGTATATTTATAACAAGAACCGATGCCATTAAATCTATTTACAACACATCAACATGTTTAATGGATTCATTAATAATTTATTTCGAAATATCTATGAATTTTAACTGCCTTCTATTGAATTCATTCGCCTTTGCCTATTGTGTTAGAGAAAGTGGAAGAAAAACTGGAGGAATCAAAACACAATAAATACGCAAACAGTTCCGTTTTATTGTCATTTTATATTCATACCCAATTTAGAATGGTCCGTAACCGAAGAAGATTAATAAAGTAAGAAAAAAGGAGTGAATCGTACGTATAAGCTAGTCGACTTTATGGCATGCTAAGTCCATCAAACAAATGATAGATTTTGAAAGCTGTAATATCATAAGCGTCTAATAGTAAAGCTTCACTTTAATGGCAAGTATTAGTTAAGAACATAATATATACGAGTTGGAGAAGCACTGTTATTCAGATCATAAAAATCATATGGTCATCATAGGCCACCTAACGATTGCGGCTTATATCGAAATAGCAATCAATTTATTTTGGAGTTAAAACAAGAAAATGGAGATGAATAAGTCATAGAAATACCTCGAAACGAATATCGATAACAAATCAACAGTAAGATTTAGAAGTTGAATGACCTAAAGATAATGCAGTTAAATAGAAGGAAATTTTGAGTTACTGTACTAGAAGTAAACATCGCACTGGACGTGTGGACACTGGACATACATCGATGTTTCAGTAAGACTCCATGTACATCGAATAAAACATCGATGCTGTTTGTTCTATACATTGAAGTAACAAACTTAATACATGCTCTACTGAATTTAAACCTGTCACATATAGCAGTCAGGATCACCGCCAGGCCTCAGAGGTTAATGGGAGATAAAATTAACGCGAGATTCATTAGGGCGAGTGCCTGACTATATTGCTCTTAACTGTACCATAGAGAGTATCAGTAAAATCTTTCTTTTTTTGAAAATATTTTTCAACGAGAATGAGTAATAAGAGTGAAAGCAGTTACTTGGTTGCAAAGCATATATAGCGGTGTAGACGAGGGGATATACTGCTTGTGAAACTCGTGAGTTGCTTTCAAACGAAAGTTAATGTTATTGAAAAGCGGATTCAATAAACTTGAACATAAAGTATAGAGAGCAGAACATAGCAAAATTAATTGCAGGTCAGAATGCATTGAGTGCACTCAACTTCTATTAGATTGACTCGAGGGAAAACGCCGGCGAAATTTGTCGGAAGGGATCGGAGATGTCTTCGGAAGAGACAATAGAGGGGATATATGTGCCTCTAAAGGAATACAAATTGGAAAAAGCGACATGGAATTCAACAAACCGTGGCGGGCTGTCCTACATACCTGATTGCCGAATTTCAAAGCTGCTATGTCCAGTAGTGGGCAGCAGGAAACTCAAGGGACTACTTGAGGTCCACAAGAGAATGGTTCGCATTCTAACAGAAATTCTAACTCTATTACCAACTTCGCTGACAAGCTTGGTCTGTCCCATCAGGATTACTGCAGAAGCTGCCATGATGTGGAGGAAACGGTATCGGTGCAACACCTTTTATGCAAGTGCCCTGCACTTCAGAACAGACATCATCGGTTTTTGGGTGACAGAAGTTTGAATATCTGGGAATGGCGGCCAACGTGTCGCTCAGGGAACTGCCGAATTCATCCGAAATTCAGAGTGGTTCACTAACGGATTATGACAAGGGTGCTTACCTCAGATTGGGCAACACAATGGGCCATATTGTCACCGAGTGAACTTGCCTGTGAAAGACAAGCTACCCGCTAACCTAAACTAACCTATACAACAGGGCATATTGGAATGAGCAGTGAACAGTCGGATCATATTGTAAGAATGTTAGTTTCCATGTCGGTTTCTGTGTAGTAGGACGAAATGAAAGATGAGGAAACCCTTTTCAAGTCACACGAGTTTGAGGCAATCTAAACTTTTGTTGGTTTAAGGTCGACTCTGAACGATAGATTTTTGTGGAGAAACTTTTCATAGCAATTTTTATTTATTTAAATAAGTAAAGAAGTCTATTTGAATAAATAAACTACAAAACACGAAGATAACAATTTCTTTTGAATTTCAAATTTAAATTTTCGAATGAGAAGTGCTTGGAGTTATGCATTAGACTATCGAGAAGTAATTCGAATTTTATCGACCATGGTAAACTTAAACTTGTTTTAGAATACACAGAATGAATCAGCAGAATACCATAACATATCTGTGATGCGTCAATGCATCTCAGAAGGAAACACTTGAGTGTACACCAATTAATAAACAAGTATCCGATCAGCATTCTAAGGTTTGTCTCAACTCAACAGAATTGTAGGAAACGGTTTATATATGTATGTATGTAAGATGAGAAAATATCAAACATAGGTTGAGTGTAGTAAAATAAAGTGTTTACTTCTGTTTCGTTCTATAATGTATAAAAATTGTTGAGTTTGTTCTTTGTAGAAAAAGAATCATGTAATTAATTAAAATGTGATGTTAAATATCAATAAATATACAATACATAGACCAGATCTTCCCACTGCGCCAAATCCTGGAAAAGACCCACGAAAAACAAGTCGACACACACCATCTTTTTGTCGACTATAAGGCAGCCTTCGATGGCCCCATAAGGGATCGTGTTTTTGCCGCAATGTCTGAGCTCGGTATACTTGCGAAGCTGATAAGGCTCTGCAGAATGACGTTGAGCAATTCCTGCAGCTCCGTAAAGGTAGGAATGAACCTCTCCGAACCTTTTGATACCGTGCGAGGTTTCAGACAAGGCGGAGTGCTCTGCGAAAGGCGGGAGTGCATCGCAATGGCAATATTTTTCAAAAAAGTGTCCAGTTGCTTGCGTACGCTGACGACATTGACATCATAGGGCGTACTAAGCGAGATTTTACTGCTGCCTTTAGTGCTATTGTACGGGAGTCTGCTAAGATGGGTTGGGCAGTAAATGAGGGCAAAACAAAGTATATGTTATCGACAAGTAGAAACGTGCGGCGTATTTATTCTCAGATTACAGCCGATAAATATACTTTTAATACAGTCAAGGAATTTATTTATCTAGGCTCCGCCGTTACCACCAAAAATGATATCAGTCTGGAGATCAAGCGCAGGATCACTCTTGCCAACAGGTGCTACTATGGCCTCAATAGGGAATTGAGTAGCAGAGACGTCTCTCGTATGACAAAACTAATACTCAACAAGGCGCTCATTCTACCCGTGTTTCTTTATGGCACAGATGCATAGACCGTATTAAGCACCGATGCAGCAGCCTTGAGAGTATTCGAGAGAAAAGTACTGCGTAAGATCTTCGGGTCAGTACGAGTTGGCGATGATTTCCGCATCCGATCGAACAGTGAGCTGTATGAACTCCTCAACGACATGGACTTTGTGCAGCGTATTAACTCGGCCATGTCGTTCGAATGGAGGAGGATGCTCTGGCGAGACGGGTATTTGATGCGGGGATCTGCGGAAGTTGGCGAAGAGGACGACCTTGTATCCTTGTTGCGTCAGGCCGAAATCCTTTAAACGGGTTGTTATGGCCAATTAAGTAAGTAAGTAAGTAATACAATGCATGACATACTTATGTACACCAAACATACTTACTTAAATGATCATTACGACTCTTCAGTTGTGTGTCTTAATTTTATGCATGAGTAATTGGACCTACAGATTAAGATCGACTCTGAACGATAGATTTTTGTGGAGAAAGTTTTCATAGCAATTTTTAAGTAATGAAATTTATTTGAATAAAGAAACTACAACAGATGCAGATAACAATTTCTTTCAAATTTAAATTTTCGAATTTGCAGAAAATATTCGACTTTAAAATGTGAAAATTTATCATTATTTCGTTTCGTTCCTTTAAGGATTTTAGAGATACCACAAGGAATCTTCCACATTTTCTTATTATATTATCTTCTGTTTCTAATCAAGCTTTTATATCTACGCAATTAATTGGCCAACAATGGTTATCGGTGAAATTAACTTTATTAATCTGATATTATTCCGTAACTTCAGTAGGGTATTGAATTACTATCACCATTTGATGTTGTTTAAAAACATCTCATTAAAATGAAATTTTTATACGATTCGTCAAATTACAAAAATTTGCACTTAATTTCTTATGACTTAAGAATTTAAATTACTAGGGTAGGCAATCCAGTGAAGGGCCAAAACTTTTTCATTGTATAATAAATGTTAGACTTGTTGAAAAAAAAAAGAAAATGAAAATAAAAGTTTGATTACATTTTATTTCATCTTTATGCCGATACAATAATTTATTTCATTCAATGGAGGAAATATTACAAATATTACCAAACAATATGCCTCATAATTTTCTCCACACATTTTTTCATTATTATTTATTTTCCTCGACTTTCAGTATTTCTCCGTATAATATTTTTAGCGGATAATTCATAATATGGTGTGTGTTTGTGTCTTATATATGTATTTCATTTACATCGTATCCGTTGAGTTTTCAATAAAAATTTCTTCAAAATTTTATTTTTTTCTCGTTCTTTTCTTCATTTTTTTTTTGCCAACGCTGTAGTCAAACTTTGAATTGGAATGTAAAACAACATCTGTTTTCTTTTCAGTAACATTTCGTTGGATAATTGAAAATTGGTAAATTGTTACCGATGACGAATAAAAAAAAAGAAAAAGAAATTAAAAAGTATACAACACAAGTAAATGAGAGAAGAAGAAAAAAAAATTGTTGAAACTTTATTATGAATATTTATTTGGCCTGTCCTGGCCTGGCCTGGAAAATTTATATGTCATTTCGATTGTTGATTTATAGGCGTTCAAAAAATTTTAAAACTTTATTAATAAACCATAAAATTTAACTGTAATGATTTAAAATTTAAAATTGTTTAAGTGAACAATTCCTGTTAATTAATTAAACATAAATTCATTATTATAAGCACTGTTGGCATTAATAGGATTTATATGTACGAGTACACAGAAAATGAATTTAAATGAATAAATATTTTGGAAAATAAATAATTAGCAGCGATTAAAAAGCATTGAATAAATGTATTAAATTTGTATTCAAATTGAAATCATATATGTACATATCATAAGCTTTTTACATAAAATCTTAAATTTTGTTGTTAAACAATATTTTTATCTATTGAGGAGTGCTACTTCTTTAGGTAGTATTTGGTTGCCCGCAGTTACGCCATATGTAGTCATCCATCCGTGAGTTCCAATTTTATCTTGCTTCCGATTGTTGTAATGTTCCTGCCCTACTTCAGAAGATGGTAAAGAAGGTACATAATTGGAGATTGCAACCCATCAGTCAGGATTACGACCTAGCTTTTCACACCACTTATGTTGTGTGCGTTAATTTTTAGACATGAGTGGTGGAACCTACAGTTCATAGTCGACTAGGAGCGAGAAATTTTTGGGAAACTTTGCATGGGAATTTTATTTGCTTTGCTGTGAGGTAGTCGCCGAAGAAACTATTTCTCATCTGTCGTTTTGTTGGAGATGTCTGGCCTGGGGTTTGAACCGTGGCCTTACGCCTACCAGTCTACCCTAGATAAACTTTTAACATTCCTAGTAAATATATGCCGCAATAGTCTAACGCTTGGGAAGGAAGGACACTACACACCCAATTACTCTTACGCCTTGAGCAACAACAGCACTTGAGAAAGTTGTAGATAACTATATAAGATGTGGGATATTATAAGGGGTATCACTGCATCCTAGGAAACATGCTTATAGGGCAGGCTTAGCTTTTGCAGATGTTGTGGAAGAATTCCAGAAGACCTTGTGCATTTATGGACACATAGGGCGCATTGCATCAGAGTTCTCATGAGATCCTAAAGAGATTATTAGGTAGAACAGCTATAGAACGTATGACATCCAGATGTATAGCAGAGGTCTTATACACTTGATCTGCGGAAACATATGTACGTATGAAAAAAAAAACAATAAAGTTCATTACAACCAGGTGATGATGAGCACGGGGTAGTGTTCATGTGGGGCATGGAGCCTGGTTGTGGATCAGCTACTGACAGCATTATCTAATGCAGGCAGTAATTGCCAAGAACATGCAGATGGTATAGTCTTGATAGCCAGAGGAAAATTTCGAAGATTAAACCTAGGCAAGACGGCAAAATATTTCTTAGGCGACTACTTTCAGCTGATTTCTGGCAGAACCTCTGAGGGTAAATAAAATTGCCATGAAATGTTTCGGAAAAAATCTGTCGTTCGGAGCCGACTTTAAACTGTAGGTACCGCCACTTATGTCTTGAATTATCGCACACAACATAAGTGCTGTGAGAACCAAGCGCGTAATTCTGACTGAAGGCTTATAATGACCAATTATGTATGTGTGGCTGTGTGGAACTGATAATGTTTTTTCTGTATTTAATTTTTTTGCATATAATTTTTAGTATTTACAGTGTTATATAATATTAACATATATTTGGTTTTTATTTTATAAATTCTTTGAACTGAAAGGGGTTAATTGTTTGCACACATATAAATATATTCATTAAATTATGATAAATCGTCAATTAAATACAAATGTAATTATATAGTTGGTCAATCAAACACAATATTTACCACATAACGATAATGTTTATGTTTAAATGCCCATATCATTAACTAAACAAATTAATGATTGTTTGTTAAAAACAATAATACAAACCAAACTGACACACAGACAGCGAAAAACAAAAGGAACAGTAGCGTCTCTGAAAAATAATTGCGTATTGATAGCATTGATCTAAACACGACAATATTGCTAATGATAGCATTGCATTGAAGTCGCCGTACTCTAGTAGGTGGACTGAGGGCTTATTAGACGTGAGGCCGTGGTTCAAATCACCAATTCAGGCATCTCCAATGAAACGAAATATGAAAAAATACTTCTTCGACGATTTCCTCTCAGCAGATTTCTGGCAAAAACTCTGCGAGTAAATAAAATTGTCATGAAATGTTTCTCAAGAAATCTATCGTTCGGAGTCGACCTTAAACTGTAGGTCCCGCCACTCATGTATACAACTAACACACACAACATAAGTGGTGTGCAAAGCTAAGTCGTAATCCTGACTGAAAGGTTGTAATGAGCCTCTTAACCTGGCAAACTTCAGAAAGCATCTCGTTATCAAAAAGGACGCTCTTCCAGGACTTAATACGCTTCCAGATGTTTCCTTCTGTCTTAAAGTCTGAGAATGTGCTCTGATGATTCATTCTAATCATCACAAAATGCCTTTTTGAAGAGTGGTTACTAAGCTCAGGTTGTTCCCATAAAGACTAATGCATAACTCAAACCATTAAACAAAGTTAATATTGCTAAAAACTCATTTGATTTGAGAAGTATATTTGCCTCTATTTTCTATTTTCAAATAGCTATCCTCACTTCACATAAATTTCCGGTGGAGTAATAGCTGTGAATTCCCTCATGACTTAACACCAAGTAGAGGATAATCCTATTTTCCTCCCTGGTTGATCCAGCTTTTCCGAGACAATCTCAGTAGTATTCGATTTTATATTTTTGATACAGCAATTCATACGTACGTCCATAATTGGTTAGTGTTAATTGGTAGTGTTAATAAAGGAATAAGAAACGAAGCAATTGTTGTTGTTTACATCAAGTTGTGAAAAGTGGCACTCAGAATTATGCGAACAATAAAGAATTTAAATAAAACTAAACTTAACACAAATCTATTTTTATTTTAAACGTTTTTAAAAGGTAAAAACGTAACGTAACGTTTAAAGTCGACTCATAGTCGATTACATAATTGGTCGTTATAACCTTTTAGTCAGAATTACGGCTTAGCTTCTCACACCACTTATGTTGTGTTTGTTAGCTGAATGGATGAGTGGCGGGAACTACAATCTAAGGTCGACCCCGAACGACAGATTTTTTACAAACTTTTCATTGCAATTTTATTTACTCTCAGAGTTTTTGCCAGAAATATGCTGGGAAAAGTTGCCGAAGAAATATTTTTTCATATTTCGTTTTGTCGGAGATGGGGATTAACCATGGCCTTACGTCGAATAAGTCAATATATTTCCTACTAGACTATGTCGATTTAAGAGTAGACATTGTAGGGATAGTCTATAAAGTAGGAGAGGACAGTATTATAGATCGTACATATGATCGCATTACTATGTAACCTTTTAGCGGCTCTAATAATAATACTGTCTTATAAACAACCGTTTGAAATACGCTTTCATGCTTGCTTGCTTATAAAATAATTGAATTAAATTGGTTTTATGTATACACCGTATATATTTGTAAGAAATTCTTAACATTCATATTTCAATTCAATATATTTTTTAATAGAAAAATGAAGCATTCTTACTTCACATTTTTCTTACATAGGGACCCCCACTCTCTCTAGAGTATAATGTATATTAAGCTACAGCACAGTGTTTCCAATAATATTATTAATAGCTGATGCGTAAAATTAAACATT